>OU342587.1:20000-4820000 GCA_910589645.1 Tinea semifulvella | reverse complement strand
ATAGGCTGGTTAATTTAATTTAATATTTTTTTTTATATAAATTGCCGCCTCCGTGGTCTAGTGGTAACAAACGTTGCCGTGAACTCGGGAGGTCGTGGGTTCGATTCCCACCGGGGGCAAGTTGTACATTGTATAATTTGTCTCGGTCTGGGTGTTTATATGTATAATATGTATATATTTACAAAAAAAAAAAAAGTATAATATGTAGTTTATCAACCATCCAATTTCCGTAACACAAGCTTCGTAGCTTACCACGGAAACTAGATGGCGCTGTGTGATCTGTCTGGAAATATTTATTTATTTATTTATTTATTATTATTTGTTTGCATGTTTTATAGGTTTTTTATTATTTTTTATTTTATTGTGTAAATTTAGATTAAGTTGATTTGTTATTAATTTTTTGCATGTTTTTTTGTCTATTTTCCCCTTATTTTGTGTGTAGTACTTAAGTAGCTTGCTCGCGTACCTATATATTTTTTAATGTTGTGTGCACCACTCAAGAATTACAGTCTGGTTCTTTAATTCAGTGATAGAAATGTAAAGTGTAAATGATTGTAATTTGTTTGTTGCACCATAAATAAATAAATAAATTATTCTCTTCAAATCTAGCTGTCAACAACAACAATAGGTTCACGATGAATATTGTTAACGTACAACCCTATATAGGAGTAGTAAGTACCTCTTTTGATGTGAAATTGTATACTTATTAATTTTGCTTGATTGATTTATTTGAAACAAGGCATAGCAATTTCTATTGAAATTTTCTAATTACTTCCTTTGTTAATTTCTTTAGTTTCTGTCAAAGACTATGTTGATCAAAGAATACTAATAATATGAAAATATGTCAATATTATATGTTTTTAATACTTTATAGGTTGTTGTGACAAATTGTTGTGAAACAAGTAGATGACTTACGTTTTATATTTAAATCTTGGTCTCCATGACACATGGTTGTCATAGAGATAGAAGACAAAAGTAAATATCAAGCTTTGGGCAAAATGTAATGTTTGTTAAACTTGTTATTTTTTATTCCCCACCGAGTTATATTTTAAGATTATTGAAGTTATTAGTAATGTTGCAAATAATTACAAACTCGTGATTTGCAAGGTGGGGGAAATGTTGTGAAACAAGTAGATGACTTACGTTTTATATTTAAATCTTGGTCTCCATGATACATGGCTGTCATAGAGATAGAAAACAAAAGTAAATATCAAGCTTTCGGAAAAATGTAATGTTTGTTAAACTTGTTATTTTTTATTCCCCACCGAGTTATATTTTAAGATTATTGAAGTTATTAGTAATGTTGCAAATAATTACAAACTCGTGATTTGCAAGGTGGGGGAAATGTTGTGAAACAAGTAGATGACTTACGTTTTATATTTAAATCTTGGTCTCCATGATACATGGCTGTCATAGAGATAGAAAACAAAAGTAAATATCAAGCTTTCGGCAAAATGTAATGTTTGTTAAACTTGTTATTTTTTATTCCCCACCGAGTTATATTTTAAGATTATTGAAGTTATTAGTAATGTTGCAAATAATTACAAACTCGTGATTTGCAAGGTGGGGGAAATGTTGTGAAACAAGTAGATGACTTACGTTTTATATTTAAATCTTGGTCTCCATGATACATGGCTGTCATAGAGATAGAAAACAAAAGTAAATATCAAGCTTTCGGAAAAATGTAATGTTTGTTAAACTTGTTATTTTTTATTCCCCACCGAGTTATATTTTAAGATTATTGAAGTTATTAGTAATGTTGCAAATAATTACAAACTCGTGATTTGCAAGGTGGGGGAAATGTTGTGAAACAAGTAGATGACTTACGTTTTATATTTAAATCTTGGTCTCCATGATACATGGCTGTCATAGAGATAGAAAACAAAAGTAAATATCAAGCTTTCGGCAAAATGTAATGTTTGTTAAACTTGTTATTTTTTATTCCCCACCGAGTTATATTTTAAGATTATTGAAGTTATTAGTAATGTTGCAAATAATTACAAACTCGTGATTTGCAAGGTGGGGGAAATGTTGTGAAACAAGTAGATGACTTACATTTTATATTTAAATCTTGGTCTCCATGATACATGGCTGTCATAGAGATAGAAAACAAAAGTAAATATCAAGCTTTCGGCAAAATATAATGTTTGTTAATTTTATTATATTTATTATACCACAGTTTGATCTGTTATTTCCTTAAAATTTCTTTCTTTCCCAAATGGCTTTAAGTTCGCCTTTGTACATACTTTTAAATTAAGTCCAAAAAAGTAATTTTATAACAATAATAAATAATACTTAATAAAACACAGTATAAAAATCGTAGGCCAGGAAAATGGACAAGTTGGCAAAAGCTTACGACGACGCGACGTTTTTTGGTTCAAATAATTAATTTGACATAAAATTTAAATTTTAGAACATTTCAAGGCTTAATTAGTTATAACAAAGAACAAGTTTTTACATAAAGTTTTCGAAATCAAATTAGGTCCCTTTTACTGGTTTTGTATTAGCACTTTGTCGGTAATGAAATTCACCACTTGAACGAATTTCAAAGAGGTAAGGGTGCTGCATAAATTATTCTGATAGATTTCTAGTGAAAACTGCGTAACCATTGTTTTTTATCATTACGTCACAATTCACAGACCCAAGATACAGAGGCCTAGACCTCTACTGTTGCAGAATTTATCCTTCTCTCACCACGCTGGTGACGCGGCTTTGCGAGGGACTAATGTATTTCTTTACAAATTATTTGCATGTCCCATGGGGACCGTCAGCGAGGCGCTTGGCCAAGGAGTTGTCAAAGCTAGAGAGTTGCTGGCAATTATTTCTGGCAACGTATTACGCTCGCTATACAGAGGGGAAATGTTGCCAGTCTCCTTGGGACTATCTCGGATGGGACGTCTCTAGAAGACATTTTTAATTTATAGTTTAGTTTATTTTAAATTTTATTATTTAGGTAGCTTTTAATTTATATTTAATGTATAACATTTTTTTTTTTGGATAATGTTTTTTATATTTATTTACTATACCAGAAGTTAGTATTAGTGGAACCGGTACACGGCTCTACTATTAAATAATTTATTAAAATTATGTACAAAGGCGAACTTATAGCCATTTCGTCTTCGTTTCGACAGACAGGTAACGAAGAACACAACGATTCTTATTTCAAATAATAACTTACAATTTCCGAATTTTGTGTCTTTATTATTAATTAAACGATTAGAACACATAAGGTCGTTAACATGTTACCACCATATGCCATGCAAGTCATAATGAAATATTGTTATTGTGTCACGATTTAACAGCAACAGTAATTAACCCAATTTTGAGGGAAACACCATTTTCCTGAAGACATAAGCGGTTGTTACAAATGACTTTAAAAATCGATTAATAGTTATTATTATTTTTTTTGGGTATTTTATTAATGAGCTTAATAGAAATCAGAACTTTAGCCAACTTTACTAAAGACATAGTAGGAATGGGGAAATACTATTTCACGTGTTACAAATTAAATACTAATAATAGATAATTATGTCATGATTACATAAGTTATGAACTATTTAAATAATACGATGTCATCATCGGACCGCCTCCTGGTCTAGTGATAACAAACGTTGCCGTGAACTCGGGAGGCCGTGGGTTCGATTCCCACCGGGGGCAAGTTGTACATTGTAAAATGTCTCGGTCTGGGTGTTTATATTTGAAGATATGTATGTATTTACAAAAAAAAAAGTATAATATGTAGTTTATCAACCATCTAGTTTCCTTAACACAAGCCTCGTAGCTTACCACGGAAATTAGATGGCGCTGTGTGACCTGTCTGGAAATATTTATTATTATTTATTAAACATATTTTTGTTTTATATGTTTGTTGAATTTATACCGCTAGTTTATTCCATAGGATTGCGGTGACTACAGCAAATGAGTTCATGAGGCCATAAATCCAATGTGGTGGAAGGGAGTTGAGAAAAAGGAGTTTTGGGAAGAGCGGAGAGACCTATGATGAAAAAGATAGGAACTCTTAAGGTATTTCACAGGCCCGTTGAAAATAGAACATAGTAAACAGATAATTCTGAGATTCCTTTAACCTATATATACCCGTAATTATTTAAATCATGAAAAAAATCGGATATATTAAGCTATACATAGAAAAGCTCTTATTATGTTATTAAAAAAAAAAAAAAAGTAAGTAGGGGTTTTTTTTTTTTTAATATCAGTCAATACTGATTCAGAAATGATTTGCTCAGAGGGTCGTTAAAACCCCAACTATGTTGTAAGTAAAATTTTACACGTTTAATAATAACTATTACTGCTTTTAATCATTTATCGTAGGCACTGAAAAAACACATAATAATAAACTTAGGTTGGCAATTATTCAGTTTGGCAAAACAACGGCTGTTAGAAGTTAACAATTTATCTAAAATGACGGTAAACCGCAATTATAAAAATTATATCCTTAAAGCTAAATTCAAAAGGCTTTCTGATAGATCACACTACGCTCTGAATATCAAAGGTGTTATAATAAAAAAAAAAGTTATTTGTATTGACGACCCTTTGGGCATATATAAGTTAAGAGATGTGATCATATTTACGAAGGCATAAGATGAATACAGGACTTGATCAACCACGATCTAGATAACAAATGTTTTGTTAATTTATCATTTTTGAAATAAAAGAACATCGCTCGTTCGGAAATAGAAGAAGCATTCAGCGATAAAATATTCACAATAAAACCATTCTTTATTTTTGGTACAGAAATATTAATGAAAAGAGTGAATTGAATTGAATTATTTTGGTTTCAAAAATAACTTATTTCATGATTTTTGTTTTCGGACTGATCATGGGTATCGTATCGTATATGTAAAGAAATAAAAGCCGAAATAACACTATGACTGTGGTATAAAAAATATAAAAAAACACGACATAAATTAGGATATGTCGAAAGTAGTTACATATTGACTCTATGATATCTCTTTGTGTCATAGAGACCAAGAATTAAATATTTAACATAAATCATTTACTTGTTTCACAACAGTATACCTACATACGTTCATTTTCTAGTTTCTCGTATTGGAACGTGAAAACTTCTTACTTAACTACGAGAATACATTATCCAAAAACAAAACCGATATTTAAAAAGTTTGAAGTTCCATCTTATCATGCACTAAACATTTATATAGGGTGACTTTATTTTAGACTAATATATCTATTGATAGAAACAAGCAACTTTATCACTATACATAACAAAAAAAATATATTTTAAATTATAATTGCCTATGCGTGTGGTTCGGTTGCGGTATAGAGAAGAAAAGGTAAGGTTGTGGAGCTCTCACGAACACTCACCGTAGTATATAAAGAAATAAAGAAGTATCATCACGACCGTTTTCCTTTCGGGGTGGTCAGAAACCACGCTTATAAATAAACAGATTCACATTTAGCAAACTTTACTGTCAATCATGACAAGTGGCAAGCTCGTCGATGTCTCCAGCGTACCAAACTCGAGAAAAATCACAAAAAAAAACAACATTAAATGTACCTATTTGTTTACATTAATATTTTTTTTTTGTGTCCTGACCAGGAATCGAACCCGGTACCTCCGAGTCTAAACACACGGACTTAACCGCTAGACCACGGAGACAGTAAAGAAATGATTTCTCTTTTCTCATTTCTCACCGTTGAATCGAATGATCAGGCAGTACAACTTCCTACACAGGTTTCATGATTTCGACGTTTTTTCATCAAGAGAACATAACTATAAAAGGTGCTTAAAACAAATAGAAGTCAGCAGTTTTGGTCAATAATTTTTATTTTAATTATTAATTGTTAGGGTATTTTATTGTGTAATTATTAATTATTAGGGTATTTTATTGTGTAATTATTAATTGTTAGGGTATTTTAATGTGTAATTATTAATTGTATTTTAATTTAAAATTTTATTTTTAATTATATTTTTAAGTATTATGTATGTAAGTATGTTTATATAAATTATTACTTTATAAAAATTTATTGCTTTACATAGATTTTTTAACAATTGAACTCAATCTAATTTATATTAAAATTGTATATATACTCTAATTTGAATGCTGTAATCTCCTATAATTAAGGTGGCACTTAGCGCCATATTATTCTTATTATGTTGTAATGAATTGGTGTACATCTTGTTGGAGATCTAATAAATAAATAAATAAATAAATAAATAAATAAATCTAACCCAGTAAAAAATAACATATAAAACTTTTTTTTTTAATTCATGTATTTTGCAAGTAGGCATAGTACAAAAATTACAATATTAATATAATACAATGATACAGGAGCAGTACATGATAACCATCATTTGGGAAGAGAAACAATAAAATAAAATGAAAATTTTAAAATTAATAAATTTTATAAAACAATACTTTTTTAAATTATTGCTGCTGTAAATTGGCTTTGTCACACTATAAGTTAGGACAGACATAATTAAGATAGCAAAATATATTGTCACTTAAGATTATAGCTGCTTCTAAAAAAAGTACTTGAAGTAATTTCTAGTAGGTAATATTTTCTGGAAATAAAAGCATGATGACATAATTCTATCCACGTTTTCTAGTTTGGCTTATAAATTGCCACTATTTACGCCACTTTTCCACTGTTGAATTCGGGGAGATAGTAGAGGGACGCGTTACCACGTCGCCAAAATAAACGTCTAATTCAATTTGGCAAAGTCCTTTTAAGATGCCGTCACTTAGCGGCATAACGTAGCGTATCGCTATGTCCGCACCGCTCGCATCTTCCTCTGACGCATGCTGATCTTTGCCGGTGAGTTCGCATGTTTTAGCAAACAAAATTGCGGAAGATAAGTTAAAACATTGGAAATTACAGAATTTTAACGAATAGGTGTTGACGATGCATCGTCTTATGACATACCGCTTGACCCAAGACGAATTGGGGAGGCAAGTCCAAGTTTTAAAACTATTAGATATTGATTAGGTGGTAGGAGGACTGATAGTGGTAATTGACCCAGTCTGCCGGAACGGGGAAGTATCCACCGTTCTTGCCGATAAACCCAGTAAAGTGTATCGCGATCAGGCTCGAATTGTCGTCATGCCCAGTCAAGCCGGCATAGTTTTACGGACTGATGTCAGTCATGAATGTCTGATTCCAGTTGCTAACATTCATAGTCCTCGCGCGCCTCTTACCATCAGGTGGGCGCAAAATCACATGTCTTGTGAGTATTAAAAAAAAAAGTTAAAAAAATAGTTTTGTTTATATGTACTAAACGTAAATGATGAGTAACTGGTAAAATTTGGATCAGCCCTGCAGGGTACTCAGTTAAAACGTGAAATACAATATGATCATGGAAGCATTGAAAGCGTACTTTAAGCGAATCACAAATTCAATGAACGCCAGGTATAGCCCCTAAGGTTGCTTATTATTGACTAGAAATAAAAAAAATACCAAGTAAAATAATCAATTACGATGACATGATATGATAATGTACGTTCTTTTATTCAAAATACTCTTATCGCATTGCGGTAAAAGAAAACATAGTGATAAAATTACCACGAAATCAGCACTAGGCCAGCGTGGCACATTGTGGCCTAAATCCTCTGACTAATTCAGCAGGGAGGCTCCATGGATTAATGATAAATATGATAAATCTCAAGGACACGAAGGTAGTTACAGAATATATGCACTTAGAAGAATGCTAAACTAGCATGCTTCTCAGCTGTATACTACTACCTTAAGCTTATTAGTTTTAAGCTTGAAAATCAAACGAGAAGTTTTGATAACGTTCGGAATAAGCATGCTCATCGTGCTACAACATATCAATTGCTCAATAACAGCATGCTTTTTTTATTATTAAAATACTTTATTGCACTTTAACTTAAAAGTATGTGCAAAGGCGAACTTAAAGCCATTTCAGCTTTTTCTACCAGCTTTCGTGCTAGAAACGAGCGTGTCTATCTCTAGTTTTAGTTTAGTTAGTCACTCATTTCAAATCACAGTTTGTTATGACGGCGACTTAAGGCACATTATCTGGCTCCTTTTGTTGTGATTCAAAATAAAGGTCACTTCATTATATCGATTCTGAAAGGATTTCTTCTACTTCTTCAAAGCCCAATTTGAAAGAAATCGGATGTTTTTATATACCTATCGTCAATAGCAATTGTATGAAATTAAAGCTGTATTATATATTTTTTGTCGTGTTCTCCTTACCAGATGGATGATGAATGAGGTGATAGGAAAGGCAAAGGGTCTAGCTCATAAAGCCAAGTCTGACGTAATATATATATTTTTTAATTAATTAAAAAGGTTATCATTAAACTGCCTCCGTGGTCTAGCGGTTAAGTCCGTGGATTTATACTCGGAGGTACCGGGTTCGATTCCTGGTCGAGACACAAAAATATTTATTAATGTAAATAAATACATTTAATTTATTTGTGATATTTCTCGAGTTTGGTACGCTGGAGACATCGACGAGCTTGCCACTTGTCATGATTGGCCTATAGTAAAGTTGGCTAAATGTGAATCCGCTTATTTATAGGCGTGGTTTCTGACCACCCCGAAAGGGAAACGGTCGTGATGATACTTTACTTTACTTCTTATCATTAAATTCCAAATGTTGCAGAATTTAATGCTTTTCTTGGAGTCACTTGCGGCATTATAGCCAGGGATATAATACGAGCAGGGATATTCACAGCGCGGGAAAAATGCAAAAAATTAACTGAACCTTGTATATACGTGTATAAAGTACAATTTATTGTTTTTTTATAACTATTCACTATACAGCACATTAATAAACAAAACAATACCACTTTTGACTGAGAATATCCACAGTAAAGTAATTTACAAAACAAAATCTTGCACTTGTCTGTGCAAAATGGCGCGAGGTTTTTTTTTAATAATGATACTTAGTAGGTGGGCTTAGGTTGCACATGCCATGATTATATAAATTTAATATTAAAAGTTATTTTACATAAAATTAATTAAAAATATAATTACTGCCTTCGTAGTCTAGCGATTATAGTCCTGTGGATTTAGACTTAGAGGTACCGGGTTCGATTCCTGGTCGGGACACAATAATTTATTTAATTTATTTGTAATCGAGACATCGACAAGCTTGACTGTGAATCAGCTTTTCTACAGTTACATTAAGTTATATATTTTTAAAAATACTCCTAATAAATATATTCTCAGACTGTGTATTGCGTAGTTAAGACCCAATCGATTTAGCAGTCGATGAAATTTAAAATTGTAAGGTAATCGAACCCAGTACTTCTTTCTGAATCTACGAACGTTACCAGTAAACTACGAAGTCATTTCTAACACACTACGTAGTTACCTAAATTACCTAAAGAAATCAAGGTTAATCTATGAGATAAGCCTCATCAGCCCACGTACAGTCACCCACATAACTATCTCCAAATTATTTATTTTCATACCCATATTTTTTTATTTTATTTTTGACTGATTTTATAATTATGCGTCTGTCCTTGAGACTGGTTGAGAACATTCTTCGAGTTATATTTCAATAAAATACGGATCATAACATAGCCAAACAGCAAGTCTAGTTACCACAAATGGTTACAAGTTAAAAATGAGGACACGAAAACGGCGTGGTGCTTTTATTTTCCTGCATTTTCTACCTGTGTTAGGCTAAAACTTCATCAAACAGAGAACCAGCAGGCTCTGGGATTTTAGAACGATTTTGAAGCTTAGACCTATCCTTAAGACGGATGAAGAAGAAAAAAAAATTACCAATTGCTTAGCCAAACTCTATATTTTTTTCTATAATACAGAAAACTTTCATAATATTTTGTAATATTACAAAAGCTGTCAAACAAAAATCTATAGAGCTAGGATTATATCTTGTTTTATTATATTGGAATTATAAGTTCTCCATAGAAAACTGCCAGTTTCATTTGAACAAATCGATTCGACATGCGTGTCAAAAGCGCGAGATTTAGGGCTCTGCCCTATTCTGTTACTTAAGCGCAAACTCTAATATAATGGAATCCGTTAACTATATATATATCACGCTATTAAAGTTGATATTTGCACGGCGCTGTCAAGTTCAAGCGCTTATAGAGTTGAGAATTGAATAATATTTTGTAATTACGACGCAATCTCTGACGTAAATAATTAGACCTATTTTAATGCGCAAACGTTATCAGTAGATTCCGTTATTTACGTCAAAATTAGGTACAGAATATTATACATTTCTCAAAACTAAAAACGCTTGACCTTGACAGAGTCCGTGGAAATATCAACGTTAATAGCGTAATATATATTTAGTTAACGAATTCCATTATATAACGTTTGCATTTAAGTAATAGAAAAGGTCATGAATGCTGAGGTTATTTCCGCAATAAGTTAATTGAGAATTATTAGTGTAATAATGGTTTCAGGGCTGCAAAGTTTTTGAAGTGCATCCGGAATGTTTGCAGAGAATATAATAAAGGTCATATCGGATACAGTGGATTGTCCAATACATTGCCTGATAAGGCACTAACATTAAATTCTACTAACGTAAGCCATATATATAGTGATATAATATAGTGATAGGTATAACTTCAAAAATACAAATATAAATACATATGTATTTATATTAATTAGCGCAAAATAATATTGATTCGTTACGGTGAACCCTGCATGAGTTGAGCTCTATAACAGGAGATTATGAAAATGGATTGTAAATATCTGATGAAATGGACATATAATTATTATTATTGGTTTATATTTTAAACTCTTAGTTTTTAGACCGGATTTTAATAATGCTCGCGTCACTTGGCATAGAGCATTATTTATGAAAGTGACTAAATGTAGGTTTTAATGGTGATCTGGTTTTATAAAATTATTTGACCCTTGAACTTGCTTGTATTATTAGAGGTTCTGAGATATTAATCGAATAAATAGAATTATGTTTCTTTGCTTTTTCTGACGCTGACTGTACTTATAAAGGGTCATTCAGGTGACAAAGCATTTCTATAAGCCTCGTAGTGACAGGATTAGACCATTCGTTTTTACGACGTGTTTTACGCATCCCACGTCATTTGATACGCTATAAATGGCAAAAAGGCAGGTTAGACAATTTTGTGGGATAAAGTTCTGCAGTACTTTTAAAGAGATGCTATAATCTAAGATGACTACAAATCAAAATAATAATTTTAATACTTTTATCAATAAGACTAATGTTATTTTTACTATACCACGTGTAATTGTTAAAAAACAAATTTTTTTTTAGCCTTCAGGGATATAATAAAGGTCATATCGGATAGAGTGGATTGTCCAATACATTGTCACTTTACGCAGCTTATACTGATAAGGCGCTAACATTAAATTTTAGTCTACTAACTTTAGTGTAAGCCATTGCTACTAACATAGTGATAGGTATAACTTCAAAAATACATTTATTATGGTCACAACCCCGTTTTGAAATAAAAACGGTATATTTTTTTGAAGATAAAAATCATTATCCTAAAAACAAGTGTTATTACGAGTATTAATTGATGTCTCTCACAGCTGAGAGATGAAATAGAGAAAGAAACAATGACATAAGACAACATTCGCGCGTTCGTTGACCTTTCGCTACCTACTTGATTAGGCTCAGTATGAGTGGCGATATTTTTAGAAAAACTTCTCTGCACCGTAACTTAATATTTTATTAATGAATATATAAAAAAAAATACGGAGCTCTTCAGTTTTATTCTAGATTATAATATAAACATTTTTGTTATTTATTATTTATTTAAAATTTAGAATACAAACAGAGATCATTGCTAAAATTTGTATAGAAACATTTAAAATAAACAATATGTGAGCCAGACTCCATAAACAGTACTCACTAGGAACATTAATATGTATACGATATTTAAGGCGAGTAACGAAGAAAAAAAAAACTTACACAATTAATTAAACTTACACTAGTGAAAAAAAAAGCTTAAGTTTAAATAAAATTAAATAACTAACTAAAAATAATAATAGATCATATCGGTTATATAAAAACTAAAAAGTGGCCTGGATCAAATAATAGAAAGCAAGAAGAAAATAGTTAAAAATAGTTAAACTGCAATGATATATGTTTCGGCCGACAAATCGGTCGAATGCATCTTGTATCTAGGTAGACACGCATGGTGACGGGACGGGGGGTTAGGGGGGCTCAATTCGCCACTCCGGCGCTTCTTCGTTCTAAACCAAAGAGAGTGAAAACTAACAGCGCCTGTTGCGGTCGCCTCGCAACAAAATCGCTCGCTCGCCCGCTCGCTACGTCGCGTGTTTAACAAGTGCTCAGTGAGGGTAAATCTGGGGTAAGTCACCAATCAGCCTACTCTAGAATACCAGGTGCATCGCTGCAGAACCCGCCTCGCCATACAAACGGCTAAAAACGCCGAATTATTTGTGGCGCCCACATTTTTTGGTACTTCGAGCCGATGGTTGCCATTTTTTTGGCAATTAGAACCAATTTTAATTAAAATCCCTATATTTTTAAAATTTTTCTGTAGTTTTGTATCGCCACTTTGTTCGCAATTTGTTAATGTTTGTTAAAACACATACATTTATTTTTATTAATTTCGTTGGATACGTTTATTTTGTTAGTTTTCATATCTCCATTTTTGTTATATTTTTTCGCTCACGATAATGTTAGATACCTAAACCATCGCTAAACATTATTTAAACTTCGCATTGATACGTTTTATGCCTACGTGATAAAGGTCATATCCACTCGCTCGCCGCATCGCATTCCTTTACAACTACCCGCAGTTGCTAAGTGATCGCTTTCTATTGTTTTATTTTAACGTTTTATTCACTATATTTTATAGGCCTTTTATACCTATAACTAATATTAATTTAATCAGTTCGTTTTTTAGGACAAATATTAGTTTTCGCAAAATATATTTTTAAAAAAAAAAACCGCTTTTTTTTGTAAAATTTCCGCTATCGTTCGGTTTTAGAACATTTTTAGTTTTTATTTATTCCGCTAAACTTAATTTACGCTAAACACCGCCTTTATATTTTTTGTTCATTTTTTTTTACTTTTATTTGTTTTTTTTTATTATACGCTTTTTGTCTTAATCTTACACATTAAATTTTGTTTTCGTTTATATTTACGCATATTATACTTAAAATCTACAAGTATAAATATTTACCTTTTTTTTTTTATTTGTTTTTTTTGTATCATTTTTTTTTTTATTTTGTTTAATTTATCTTTTACTTTTACACAATGACTTCTAGTAAAAAGTACGAAGAATTCGTGGATCCAGTAGTAGAAAGAAATTTAAAGTTATTATACGCAAAAAGAGATGCTATTTTCAACCGCATGCAATCTATTTACAATAGTGCAAAACGGGTTTCTGATGATAGTATCGCTGAAGAATTGTTTTTATCTAGTATTGATTCGATTGATACTGTTCGCTCAGAGTTCATGGATATTTTAGACAGGGTCAATGAACTCGAGTTAACCGCTAAGCCTAATGCAACACCAAATTTTCAAAGTTGGGGTGCATTTGAAGATCTTTATTGTTATATAAAGCGCGTTAATAAATCTATATCGAGTAAAAATTCCCCTGCAACTTGTCGGTCTACTTCTGAACGTAAAAAACATATTTTTGCAAAATTACCGAAGCTTGAATTGTTAGGTTTTTCAGGAGATCCAATGCAGTGGCCTCTTTTTTATGAAAGTTTCAAAAATTCCATTCATTTAAATGAGGATCTCGAAGACAGCGAACGTATTCAATATTTAATGGGTAGGTTATCTGGCCGTGCTTTGTCTGCGTGTGCAGGCATAGCACCGACGGCCGAGAACTATGAGTTGGTTTGGCAAACCTTAGTTAATAAATTTGAAGATAAACGTAGCTTAGCAAATGCTTATTTTGAACAAATTTTAGAATTTAAGTCGCTTACAACCGCATCATGTAAAAACATAGATTTATTTTTAGATAATTTTGTCGCCGCCGTCGCTAGTTTAAAGTTATTAAATTTAACGGATTTATCAGATTTTATGTTACTTCATATCGCTTTAAAGAAAATGGATCCCGAAACAACACGCGCTTTCGAAATGACTAATCGTAATTCTGTTACTCCCACTTATGGGCAGTTTATAACGTTTTTGCAGGAACAATCAAAAATTTTGGAACGCGCTCCAATCACAAAAAATATAGAACGCGCTTCCACCTCAACTACTTATAAAAAACAGATTAGTCAAAGCCCTAAACACACGCACGCTTTTGTTTCTAACTACGCTAATACTCGTATGTGTATTTATTGTAATAAAAACACACATGTACAGTTATACAAGTGTGATATTTTTCAGCAGTTATCTGTACAAGACAGATATAATTTTGTAATTAAGAATAATTGTTGTACAAACTGTCTTAGTGTTCAACATAATTCTTCATCGTGTCAATCCACTTTTTTATGCAAACACTGTAAGCATAAACATCATTCGCTTTTGTGTAAGTTTAGGAATGTACCAAAACAAACCAAACCGCGATGGTCGCGTACTGGGGAAACCGGTCGAGGCGCGCCGGTGCCACCCGGCAGCCGTCCGGCGCCGATCCCAGTGACGTCACCAGCGCACACACGTGCACCTGCTATCACGCACACTGCCGTGCCGTCTACATCTAAGGGTCCCGTTCCCGCGTCGTCGGCCTCACAGATGTGTTTCGCGCCTAACGTTTCTATGTGTGAGAATAGCACAGAATCGTTACAACAGGCACACACATCTGCGCTTTGCAATATGCAAATGTCTTTAACGCATGATACATGTTTATTAGGCACTGTGCAAGTACTTTCTTTTGATAAGAGTGGATTGGAGCACTGTGTCCGAGGTCTGGTGGACCCCGGTTCTCAAAGTCATTTTATAACTTTGGAATGCTCTCGCAAGTTAGGCTTAGCTATACAGGAGGTTTCAGTAGGTATAGTTAAGGGTATAGGGGGCTCCTCTAACCCTATACGCGGTATTGTTTCTTTTAATTTATATTCTCGCTTTAATAAAAACATTTGTTTATCTATTGACGCTTATGTAATTGATCGCATCACGGGCGAATTGCCCACAGTTACCGTTAGTCGCTCATCGCTTTGTTACTTAACTCACGTTCAACTCGCGGACCACTCGTTCGATGTCCCGAGTGAAATTGACTTTTTGTTAGGAGGTTTATTGTTTTCAGATATATTATTGCCTGGGCGCATTACAGGGCCGCCAGGCAAGCCAACCGCGTTTGAAACTATTTTTGGTTTTATTATTATAGGAAGAACGCCTGTTTCACTTCTTTCTATCTCTCCGCCGCTTACACATTTTTCTGCTGTAAACGAGCCAATTGAAATATTATTACAGAAGTTTTGGCAGTTAGAGGAGGTGCCTGGTGAGGTTCCGGCCAACCCAGACGACCTGGAGTGTGAAAGTATTTTTACAAATAATGTTACTCGAGACGAACTAGGTAGGTACAAGGTTGCCCTTCCCTTCTCTCGTGATCCATCGCTTTTAGGAAACTCGTACTCGACTGCCAAGAAACGATTTCTTTCATTGGAAAGAAAACTGCTCGCTTCGCCATCCCTGCATGCCGATTACGATGCTGTTATTCGCGAATATTGTAATAAGAAATATTTGGTTCCGCTTTCCGAGGTTTCCGAGTTGGGATACTACATTCCCCATCACGCTGTAGTTCGCACCGACAAGGTTACAACGAAGATGCGAGTCGTGCTCGATGCCAGCGCGAAAACTACCAGTGGGGTTTCGCTAAATGACATCCTACACCCGGGACCTAATTTACAAAAGGATATTTTTGCTGTATTGTTGAATTTTCGCTTATTTAAAGTCGCTCTGTCTGCCGATCTGAAGCAGATGTATTTAAATATTTTAGTTAATGAATCACATCGCAAGTTTCAAAGAATATTGTATAGGTTCGATCCGTGTGATCACATTCAAGTTTTTGAGTTTAGAACAGTTTGTTTTGGTTTACGCCCCAGTCCGTATCTCGCGATGCGTACTGTACAGAAATTAGTGAATGATGAGGGTAGTCGTTTTCCACGTGCCAGCGAGGTCGTGCTAAGGTCGTGTTATATGGATGACATTGCAGACTCGTGTCGCACAAACCAGGACGCAATCAATATTAAAAATGAATTGATTGGTTTATTCAAATCTGGTTGTTTTGATATTTTAAAATGGTCAAGTAATTCCCAAATTGTTTTAAATGATTTACCTAGCACGCATATTCATCCTGATGTTATACAATTTAGTGATTCAGATAGTTTAAAGATTTTAGGTGTACAATGGTCGCCAGTTTTTGACTCATTTAGTTACACCATCTCGTTTGAAAAGGTTACGTGTACAAAACGTAATGTCCTTTCTGTTGTCGCTCGTCTTTTTGACATATTAGGTTTTGTTCAACCTGTTATTTTATATGCTAAATTATTGATTCAACATTTATGGGCTCTTAGGATAGACTGGGATCAGACCCCGCCACAAAACGTGATTGAGGCCTGGTCAAAGTTACAAGATGAAATGTCTTTGTTATCTCAGATACAAGTACCGCGCCACGTGGGTGTCCACGATGGTTCTAGGGTTACACTGGTCGCATTTGCCGATGCGAGCCAGAAAGGTTATGGTTGTGTCATTTATTTACATTCTGTTAATTTGGATAATTCTATTACAGTTCGCTTAGTTTGCGCTAAATCGAAGGTCGCGCCGCTTAAAACCGTAACTTTAGCCCGCTTGGAACTCTGCGCTGCGCTTTTAGCAGCCAGGTTAACTCGTCAAGTACTCGACATCTATAAATTACGTCATCCTATAGACGATCATGTTATTTTTTCTGACTCAACAGTAACCCTATGTTGGATTAATATTTCGCCGCATTTATTACAAACTTTTGTTGCTAACCGCGTTTCACAAATTATTGATCTTGTCTCTCATGATAAGTTTTATCACGTGTCAGGTGTTGAGAATCCTGCCGACTGTTTGTCGCGAGGATTGACACCTGCCCGCTTGTTGAACCACCCGCTGTGGTTCACTGGTCCTTCTTGGCTTTCTACGCCTAAAATAAATTGGCCGATCAACACATTTGTTCAGCCGGTCGATTTGTCTATTCCTGAAATTAGAACTATATCGCTTTCATCGTGTGTGGAAAATAAACCAACACACATTTTATATACGCTCGCTCTTAGAAAATCCTCTTGGATTAAATTATTACGTACAATAGTTTATGTTTATCGCTTTATGAAAGTTTTACCTTATTCCGCTATTATTAGTGCTTCTGATTTAGAATTCGCTGAAAATAAATTAATTAAAGTAGTTCAATATTTTTATTTTTCTAAGGAAATATTTAATATTCAAAATAATATACCTTGTAGTTTACCTATACGCAAATTATATCCGTTTTTGGATAACGGCATTCTTCGTGTTGGTGGCCGCCTACGAAATGCCGACTTATTGTTTTCAGAAGCACATCCTTTAATTTTACCGCGTAAAGATCACGTCGTATCTTTAATTATTTCTCATTATCATCGCTTACATTGCCATACGGGGCCGTATCAACTGATGTCATTGTTACGGCAGAAATATTGGATACTGTCTGCTAGGCGTTTAATTCGCAGTAGTATAAATAAATGCAACGCTTGCTTTAAAGCTAGGCCTAAAGCAAGTAGTCCGGTTATGGCCGACCTCCCCCCCGGCCGGGTGCAGGTGTCGCGAGCGTTCCAGCACACTGCGGTGGACTACGCTGGTCCAATCGATGTAACCCTTCGCCGTCAGCGAGGAGAGAGAAGGCATAAGACGTATATTTGCATTTTTGTTTGTTTGAGTACGCGCGCAGTGCATGTCGAACTAGCTGAAGATTTGTCTTGTTTCACTTTTCTTAACGCCTTTAAACGTTTTATTTCGAGGCGTGGAGCAGTTCAGCACATGTACTCCGATAACGGTACTAACTTTGTCGGAGCGAAGGGATATTTGTCTGATTTATATAAATTTTTAGAAAATGATTTTAAGGAACCTTTGTGTGCAGAGTTAAGTAAATGTCGCATTCATTGGAAGTTTAATCCGCCGCGTAGTCCTCACTTCGGGGGGCATTATGAAATTTATGTAAAAGGTTTTAAAACCCATTTGTTTAGAGTTATAGGCCATCAGTTACTATGTAAAGACGAACTGTCAACTTTGTTAACCCAAATTGAGGCTATAATAAATTCGCGTCCGCTCACTTTACTAAGCGAGGATCCTTCAGAACCTTCAGCTCTGACTCCCGCGCATTTTTTAATGACCGCACCGCTTAACCATTTGCCTGCCTACGACGTATCCAACGAACCCGTTAATTTATTAAATAGGTTTAATTTAATAGACAGTATGGTCCAAAGTTTTTGGAAAAGATGGAGATTAGAATATCTTCATTTATTGCAAAGCCGAACAAAGTGGAATACTGCTACGCATCCTATCACAGTAGGAACGGTGGTCGTTGTCATTACCGATAACGTCCCACCAGTTAGTTGGCCGCTCGGCATTATAACCGCCACTCATCCGGGCGCGGACGGAATCGTCCGTGTTGCGGCCGTAAAATTATCAACAGGCGTTTACAAACGTCCTGTTGTACGCTTATGTTCCCTTCCAACACAATAGTGTCTCGCGTCCCCAGGTCTTACAAACCTCGGGACACTTTAAGTTAATTTTAATTTAATTTAAGTTTTTTTATTTTTATTTTTTTTTATTATTTCTTTTATTGTTTTAGTCTACCTCATATGTTTAGTCCCTTTGTTTTTCTTATTTTTTTTTTTTGTTTTTATTTTATTTTATATTTCTCGTTGAAATGCGAGCGCTTTCAAAGGGGCGGGGATGTTTCGGCCGACAAATCGGTCGAATGCATCTTGTATCTAGGTAGACACGCATGGTGACGGGACGGGGGGTTAGGGGGGCTCAATTCGCCACTCCGGCGCTTCTTCGTTCTAAACCAAAGAGAGTGAAAACTAACAGCGCCTGTTGCGGTCGCCTCGCAACAAAATCGCTCGCTCGCCCGCTCGCTACGTCGCGTGTTTAACAAGTGCTCAGTGAGGGTAAATCTGGGGTAAGTCACCAATCAGCCTACTCTAGAATACCAGGTGCATCGCTGCAGAACCCGCCTCGCCATACAAACGGCTAAAAACGCCGAATTATTTGTGGCGCCCACAATATATATAAAAGAAAAACATTAGAGTGTTTGTAATATGGAACATACTCTTGATTTGAAGGCTTTTCTTGAGCCAAAGATCTTTTATGGGGCAGTTATAATATCCTCGACAAAGATTTCGTAAGACCAATGAATCTGTTAGTACTCTTCTGTGTTTTAGTGATAACATCTCAAACTTAGTTAAAAGGTCTTTATAGGATAAGTGATTAAAGCCCATTCTGTAATTGAGTCTGCGTATGAACTTTTTTTCCACCATTTCTACTTTGTCTGAGTATATTGCGTATTGGGGGTTCCATACGCAATATGCGTATTCGAGATGAGAACGCACCAAAGATTTATATAGAGAGAGATGTGTAGAACTAGTTTTAAAGTAGGCAGCAGCACGGAATATGAATCCTAACATTTGATAAGCTTTATTACAGATTTTTTTAATATGTATGTCGAACGTTAATTTACTGTCGAAATGAACTACCAGATCACGTATATCAGTTACACTGCATAATGAATGTCCACTTAAACTGTACTGGAACGCAACATTTGTCTTTTTTTTAGAAACAGTTATATATATATAGACAGTTATATATAGTTATAGATATATATATATATATAGACATTTATCATGTGCGAGAAAATTTTTGTTTGCACTGCAATATTTGTCCAAACGATTCAAGTCATCCTGCATATTATGGCAATCACCAATACTGTTCTTTAATAAATTACTCGCAATATTTTACTGTGCAATTAGGTCATTTGGAAAATAATATACATATGTAGTTTTCGTATCAATCAAGTCCTTTAGTACTAAAGCTGTCATGATGATATTTTAAATATTTTGCACTTATTCTTATTCTTTATTTGTCACCGAACGTTTCCACCGGAATTTGGTTAGGTCCATGATTACATCAATTTCTACATTCGATATTTTAATTTAATTACCGAACTAAATCGTGCCTGGTTAGTGGTTATGTTAAAAGCAAAGAACAGAACTTTGAAAGTTTTAGAAGTTTTAGAAGATAGATGAATTATTATTATTATTATAAAATTAGATTAGATGCGGTTGTACATGGGCGTTGTCAATTTTAAAACTAGATGTATACTTATATAAAATTAATTTAAATTAAAAAAAAAAAATATTATGATAATATTATAAATAAAATATAATATTACTACTAAACTATATAAAATAAAGGGTATTCTACTTAAATTAAAGTAAATCTTGTTAGAATAATTTATTTAAAAAATGCAAATATAACTGTGAATACAATTCATCCCAAATCAGAAATTAAAACTCATGTCAAATCGAGAATAAGTGATAGACCACATAGTTATACACTGTCTCCGTGGTCTAGCGGTTACGCCCGTGGAGCAGAGATAAGGGGTTCCATTTTTGGTCGGGACATTAAATTTATTTGTGATATTTCGCGAGTTTTGTCTAGGGACATCGACGAGCTTGCCACTTGTCATGATGGGCCTTTACTTTTATAACAGATAGTTCAGAATAATAAAAAAAATCAATTTTGTTATGTAGGTGTTCTTTAAAATTATAGGAGTATTTTCTATAGGTCTCCTGTCAAACCTAAATGTTTAACCAAACTTTGTTTATTAACAATTTGGACAGTAAAAGCCTAGAAGGTAGAAGCACGTTTCTTATTTAGAAGTCGGTGTGAAACATTAACTATTAAATGAAGACCTGGGCCCTATTTCACAATTCACAACAGGTGCGACTTTTATCAATAAAAAAATCACTGTTACTATCATTATCGTCACTACTATTTTCACGGACAGCCATTTTTTAAATACGAGAAGGTTACCACGAAACACTACAATACATCCATGACACAGCTGTAATTTACCGATTTACCGACAAATTACAATTGTATCAAAATCCTGTTATCTTTATAGAAATTAAACATACACGTACACCTTTATTATACGACACACGAGTCTTTGTGACGTAGTGGTAGCTCGGTTGTAAAGACGCTTTCCTTAAGCTTTTCGCTTTTCGCTTTTCCCCCCCGGCATGTACCAATGAAAATACACTATTCTTACGTATATTTGTTATAGATTTACATAACCACCGCTCCCGTGCCTCGGAGAGCACGGTAAGCCGTCGGTCCCGGTTCCACTAATACGAACTTGTGGATTCGTTAATAAATTGTCATTAGAAATTGACATTAGATCCTCGCCAACCATTGGTCAGCGTGAAGAGTGTAGGCCAAATTCTCCAGATCAGATCTGGAAGGCCAATTGCCCTCAGTGGAGGTCTAGAACGCTTTGATATTGTAGGTATGTTAATTGGGTGTTGTTCTTAACTGGGTAAAATGTTGTTGCAGTATATACATAACATTTATAATATCTGGAAAACAAAAGTTGTAAGCTCTTGCCAAATCATTGATGTTTTCCTGTTATTACACAATTTTGTCACACACGCAGTTTTGTCGCCTACACTCATTGTAAATATTGATATTTTAACGTAACGGATTTTTGTAATTTTTAGACTTTGCTGAAGCTATTGGGCACTATCGGGACACAGACGGATGATATTTAAATGCTATGACTCGGTACTTAGATATAAGTCAACGATGTAGGCTTTAGAAGATTAGTCCCAAGGCTCAGTTAACTAATTAAATTAGATTCCGGACGTCAAATTGTCAAGAATAAATTGTCCACAATTTGTTTTCAAACCGAAAAAGATTTGAGGCATAAAAATGGCGGATTAGTGAGCAATCGGGCGGAATAATTGAATTCACCTGAACATTTGTGATAATATTATGAAAACATCGATTCTATTTAATCCATCACACGTTGCCGTTGGGTAAAATCCTGGTTCGCACATAATCCATAATTATACGAGTAATCGTATAACATTTCTCATAAATTACCTAATTTTCCTCTACCTACTTTTTATACTGGCCACCTGCCTTCGTGGTTACGAATGCAGATTTAGACGCGGAGATGCCGGATTCGTGTTCGGGCCATATTTTTTTTATCGTACGATAGAGACATTGACGAGGTTGCCACTTGTCATGATGTTCCTATAGTAAATATGGTTAAATAGGTCAAAGTCATAATATCTTTATTCACGTTAACCTATTACAGGCATTTATGAAACGTCATTAATCTACTCGTGCTAGTAGAAGACTAAGCAGCAAAGTGGTCCAATAAGTAAGCTGTTAGCAGAAGACCAGCAGCTTAGCAGATTCCAGTGACCTGTTAATGTTAATAAATATGAACGCGCTTCTTTAAAAACATGGTTTCAGACCACCCCGCAAGAGAGACGGTCGTCCAGCCATCATCCAGCAGTGGAAAGACACAGACTAATAAAGATCTTACATAGATTTCCTAAGTTTACAACTAAATTGGACGCTCTTCGTTCGCATCTGGTGTGCATTAGTCCTTAGCCTTAAAGCTTGTACAACAGCAGCTGTAGTGTTGCAAAGCTGCGGAAAATTTGTCAATACAGTAATTGGGATCGGATGACAATGTATCGTAATTAACTATTGATACTAATTGAATAGTAGCTTCGGTAGGGGATACTGGAAATATCATATTGTTATTGTGTACAGTATGTATAGTAGGTATTGTAACGGGTACATGTAGGTTAGAGTTTTGTTGGCATTTTAAGAAAGAATAGTATTGTCAATATACGACAATGACAGGGTTGATGGGTTTTTGTTTTGAAAAAGAAAAAAAAGGAAGATCGGGGGAGCTCGGACCGAGAGGTCGACAGAGCGAGTATTTTTATAAATATTAGGATTAAAATAATTATTAGTTAAAGTCTTCCGCGTAATAGTGTCCCTCGTAGATGTGTTTAGTTTTTCTAGATATGTAATTATTTCTAAAATATAAAGTATAAAAAAGTTTTATGCATTTTTAATAAAAAAAAGGAGTCCCGTAGAATCCTCTCCGTAACAATTAAAAGGAACTACATCCAACCGCAGGTGTTGGATAATTCAAGTAACTGCAAAGGGCAGGTTACAGTATTATACAATTATATCATCAATGTACAATTTATTTACATACCTATTCAATACAAAATGTCTAAAATACCCATATTGGAGGCGCAGTACGAATCGACCATTCAGGTGCTAAAGTGCAATCTAGTTATTTATATGTACTAATCTAAGGCTGCGTTGCACCAAAATACGGTAATTGTGTGTATGTTCATTACAGCCCGTAAAACACAGCGTCCTAGACCTCTACTGCTGGAGATGGGCCTTCCAGAACATATAGCTGGAGAATATGGCCTACACACGCCACGCTGGCCAGACGGCTTGGCGAGAATATGATGTAATTTTTTATGACAATTTCTGAACGATTCCACAAGTTGGTATTAGTGGAACCGGGACCGACGGCTTAACGTGCTCTTCGAGGCACGGGAACGGTGGTGTTGTAAATCTATGACAAATATACATACGAAAAGTGTATTTCTCATTGGTACATGCCGGGTGGGTTGGAACCGACCTTGTAGGATTTAAGAAACGCGTTCTTACAATCGAGCCATCACCGCGCCTATTGTATGTATGTAATTGTCAAATATACCAGCTGACCTGGTCTTTTTATTGGCTATTTTAAAATTAACAGTTTGTATTAGAAAACCATGTTTTTGTCATTTCCGTCATATGCTTTCTTAGAAAAAGTTATTTGTTTCTGTCAATATAATCATATATATGTATATTCATATATTAATCTAACGTAAGACCATACAAAGTCACACAGTATATATAAATATTATATTTAAAAAATACTATATTTAAAAAAGGTGATGCTGAAATGCTTAAAAAATATAGGCCGATTGCTCTCATTCCAATATTTTCTAAAATATTGGAAAGAGTAATTTATAATAGAGTATACCCATTTTTTGAAAATCATAAGTTGTTAGCTAACGAACAAAAGGGATTTCGCAAAGGAAAGTCAACGACTAGAGCCATTTATGATCTACTTAATGAGGTTATACAATGTGTAGACAAAAGGTTAGACATATGCGCCATATTTATGGATATGAGCAAGACCTTCGACTATGTTGACCACAACATCCTTATTCATAAATTAGAAAACAACGGTGTGCGGGCGTTGCTTTACAATTATTTAAATCCTACTTAACTAATAGAAAACAAATTACCGAAATAACTAAAATAAATTATAAAACAAAAACGGAGCAAAAATTTTCGTCTGTAAGTAGAATCTCCGAGTATGGTGTACCACAGGGCAGCATCCTAGGACCGTTTCTTTTCTTGGTTTACATAAATGAACTGCCCAAGATCACTAGGTTCCCCATGGTCCTGTTCGTGGACGATAGCACAATGTTGATCAAACGTGAAGACATAAACACATACGAAACTAATATAAATGAAGGACTACAAGAAGTTATTAATTGGTTAACATACAACAACTTACTAATAAATTTAGACAAAACTAAAATAATTCACTTTAGACAAAAAAGACACGCTCCCAATATTACTGTAAGCAACCTGGGGAAGTGTATAGAGTCTGTTAATCACATTAAGTTCTTAGGGGTGACTCTTGATTACACCCTTAACTGGAAAGAACACATTGAAAATATTAGTACAAGAGTAAGTAAATTTGTTTATCCGTTAAGAAGGTTGGTGCTAATTAGTAGCATCGATACTGCCCTCATGGCATATCATGGATATGTTTCATCCGTTCTGCGGTACGGCATCATTTATTGGGGGAATTCGACTAACAAAGAAGCTATCTTTAAAATACAAAAGCGATGCATTCGGGCAATGTGTAGACTAAAATTGACTGACAGTTGTAAACCGTACTTTAAGAAACTAGGGATACTTACACTCCCGTGTCTTTATATTTTAGAAGTTGCTAATTTCGTAAAATCTAATCTAGAACTTTTTCCACTGAGCAAAGATAAACGTAATAGAGTACTAAGATATGGAAATAAATTATGCCCTCCAAGATCACGTACGGCGTTAATGTATAAAAGTATAATCTGTATGGGACCAAAAATATTTAATATTATTAACGACGACATTAAACTTTTACCGCATAGTCTGTTTAAAAAGACGTTGACTAAAGTTCTAATTGAAAAATCACATTATTCTGTGCAAGAATTTTTAAATGACCCAAATTGACATCTAAATATTAATTTTAATTTGACCACAACCAGAATTAGATACAATTTTTTTTTTACTGTGAATTAACATTTTATTTTATTTTTTTGTGTTGTGTAATAATGTAGTTATATGTATCTTTACAATATACATATATAAACAATATTTGTACGCCTCATGGCAGAACACAGCTGCACTATTATAAACTAGGTTAATATATTAACTAGATTACCTGTGTTGAAACAAATAAATGATTTGATTTGATTTGATTTGATAAAAATAGGTCGTCAACACCTCGGAAGACAAGAGGGCTGGGCAATATTTGGGCTAAAGGATCAGCATTGCCATTCAACGTGCCCATACGTAGCAATTTGGAGCGTGTTTTTTATTTATTATATTTTTATTTAATTTTGTTTTTCATTATTTATTTTTTGTTTCAGTTTTTAATTGTATTTTTTATTATTAATTAGATTATATTAATACATCTCAAAAAATAATAAAAAATAATTACAGATATTCGATAATAATATACCTCTATCTAATACATATTAAAGCTTCACCTATATTATTTTTGCGACATGAAATTTGCGACTTCCAACCTCAAGATTTATATAAAACTCTCAATGAGAGATTTTTCTCAATACTTCCTGTGTTATTCCACTTTTTCGAGATTCCCCATTCATATGCTAAGCTTTGGTTGGCGTCGTGATGTTGCTAAGAAATATGTATTATTTATTCATTTAACTCTTGTATTAGCATTTATAAAAGGAAAACTGGACAAAAAATATACCTTACGGAAATAATTAAGGTTTTATAGACGTTTAAAATTTCCAATCATTAACGTAACAATTTTATCTTAGTTTTAAAGAAATATTTATTTCAAACAAAAGCTTAAATTAAATAAACTATATTACCACAAAAACTAAATATAACCTAAAAAAATAGATTTAAAAAAAAAAAAATTACAATAAAAAATGCTCCTCCAAATCTTGTGTGCTGTCTTGTGGCTTGGTGCCCAATACACTAGCAGCATTTCCCCTCTGAATTAAGATACTTAATTTTTGTGAATGAGCCTTGAAACAATTTATTTATAGGAAGCTTTCAGTTCTGATCCCCACGGGCCCAGCAAACGTCGAAAATAAGTAACTATTGCAAATCGTTTCATATTTTCGACGCTTGCTGATCTGCGCTTGTTCCGCAACATAGTTTTAAAGCAATTAAAAATATGCCAAACAATGAGGTAGTTAACTTATCACTTTAGTATTTGAGTCAATCAGGTGTTTTGATTCTCTCAGAAACAGAAGTTTAGGCAAAAAACACAGACAGAGAATTACAGCTTAATCACGCACAATGCACACATAGGCGCTGACTAAAATAGATTTTTCTATTTTTTTCTACCATTTTTTAGAATATACTTATAATATTATTTTGTTAAATTGCCTCCATGGTCCTAGCAGTTAAGAAGTTTGAATCATAGATGCACAAAATTATAGTCTTAATATATTAATAATAAGGTTGATATTGGATCAAATTATTTCTTTAGTTGACAATTAGGAAAAGTTTCCTCTATTCGATCATAGATGGCGCTTATAGCTGAACTTACTTTTTTTATTATTCTAAGAGCTGAACACAAATTTAATCTTAAAAAGGGAACAAGATCCAAAGTTAGCAGAACATATCGGTCAGAGTGGTCTTCCAAACGCTGTGGTTCGTGCGTAATTCCGTCATAACTCGAGAATATCGCTCCGTATTGCGCTCGGCCCCCCAACGGGAGACCACTTCCTAGAGAAGAGCTGAAGTTGTCGAACATAGGGCGTCTAGGTTACATCACTTTAGCTTTCCTCCAGGAGCATTTCTCTAAATCAAATCAAAATCTTTATTTGCAATAAATGTGGTACAATATATATGTGACAATAAAATTTGGCTCAACACATTTAGCCATGGATACAGCATGCAAATTTATTGGTCCGACTTATATTATATATACAAACTTATGCTATATAATTACAGAAGATACCGCCTCCGTGGTCTAGTGGTAACAAACGTTGCCGTGAACTCGGGAGGTCGTGGGTTCGATTCCCACCGGGGGCAAGTTGTACATTGTATAATTTGTCTCGGTCTGGGTGTTTATATGTATATATTTACAAAAAAAAAAGTATAATATGTAGTTTATCAACCATCTAGTTTCCGTAACACAAGCCTCGTAGCTTACCACGGAAATTAGATGGCGCTGTATAACCTGTCTGGAAATATTTATTTATTTATATATATCTTAGTAATATCTTAGTATAATATATAATAATATATTATTATTACCTTCTTATTCAATACTTTTTGATTCTAAATATTCTTTTAAACTGTAAAAACATTTTATACTCATATTTTTTTAATTCTATATTAAATAAATTTGTAGTTCCCTTACACTTAGTGGAAGGTTATTAGGAAGTGGTCTCCTCTTGGGTTGTGCACAAGATGGAGCAATACTGTGGAGATGCTCTAAGTGGCCGTTGTCGGCCGATTGTCAGTTAATTCTTGGAATTTGTGTCCCGCTTACTAGCCTTTGTGCGTTCGTGCTTGCATTAAAAAATCTTGATATCACACTACAAAGAGTACAGTGTTAATCCACTTATCATTACAAGGTTCTATTTTCTAACCTAATACGGTACTTTAAATTTAAAAGTGCTACGTACTAGTTAGTACATTTAAATATGTTAATTCTAACTCCACCCCGAGGTTTATCTAACTAACTGCATTTTATGAGCTGAAGTCGGATCCACACGTTATTCTACAGTTAGTGAGAAAACATATCGTATTTAGCACTGTTGGTGAGAAAACATATTGTATTTAGCACTGTTTGTAATACAAGGGCATAATACAAAAAAATTTTTTTTTGGTCATTATTGACATTTTTTATCATCATTACAGCCCCTAGAACACAGCGTCCTAGATTGATAGAGTTGTTGGAGATGGGCATTCCAGAACATATATTTGGGGAATTTGACCTACACTTACCACACTGGCCAGACGGGTTGGCGAGGGTTTGATGTCAATTATAATGATAATTTATTAACGATTCCACAAGTTGGTATTAGTGGAGCCGGGACCGATGGTCTAACGTGCTTATCGAGGCACGGAAATGGTGCTGTTATAAATCTAAGAGAAACGTACGTAACAAAAGTGTATTTCTCATTGTTACATGCCGGGCGTCGAACCGCAATCTTCTTTTGTATTTTTAAGGAAAGCGTTCTTACAACCTAGCTACTACTGCTCTTTCAAGTTTCATCAGTGTAAAATGTGTACCTAATACACATTTTACAGAGTGGAAAATACATACCGTACCTGGATGGGATGGATATACTAAATATTGCAAATACTCACACTTTTTTTAATAAGTAGTTTCAGACAGGAATCAATCTTAATTAAAGCAAATAATTTAAAGCGAATATTATTTATATCATTAATAATTATGTCCTTAATATTTAGCGTCCGTATATATTTTACAGTATATATATATTTTATAGTATAGCGTATATAATTTACAGTTCTGACATCTCTATATATTTTTTTATATTTTGGGAATTGTATCGCTTTACAATTCTTTGATAGCATAATAGCTAAATTGTGCCCTATTTTTTTGGTCCTTCGATCTGGATAATCTGCTAACAATTTATTTTAATTCGCTTGTGTGGATCCATCATAAGACCTAGTAGAAAGCTTGATATCACATAGGTCTGTAAAAAGCAGGTGTAACGACTTGATTGTTCAACTTTATTGGTTAAGATAGCGCTAGGTCAGTCGGTTATTCGTGTTTGTTACTCCGTATGAACTAGATTTTAAAGAAATACGTAAACGTCGTCGACAAATGTCGGGTTTTTCCCGGGGCAGAGCTCTGCTATTCAATGGCCGTATGGTCACATATCGTGATCAGATAACAACTACTAGTCCGTCTCAGGATTCCAGGGAACGTCTCTGTTAGGGTAAATTTAAAAGGCGAATCAAGCACGCCGTGCCGTGGCATCACTTTTAATGGCGTCGCAGCGTAGGTCCGCCTCAGGATTCCAAGGAACAATTCTATCAAATTTCAACTTAATCGGTTTAGTAAAATTCATTTATTTATTTAAACTTAATAGCACAAAGTATAAAGGCGGCAAAGTATGCCACTAGACATTCTATGACGGTCAAACCTTCAGAACAACGAGAGCAGTAAGTACATAAGGTAGGTGCAATACTAAATTAACTTGCAAGAGTTTTAATGCAGATAACATATACATACTTATTAACAATTACATAATAATACATACATATAACCTACATAAATAAAATATTAATAATATAATATATACAAAATATCTACTAATGATAAATCACAGTCTGATTAAGACTAAACTAAAACAAAAGGAGTAACATGGAAAATTACTAAACTCTGTCTGTGTGAGCATACACTACTATTTTAAAAATACCTCTATTCGGAGATGTGTCGAAACTAGATGTGAAGGCGAAACTAACTCCATACTAATATTATAAGTGTGTATTACAGGACCGATTTTTATGAAATTTCGTAGATATACTTTTATTTTTTATTTTATACAACTAAGAAAACTTACAGCTAAACAACCTAAATATATAAAAAAAAGATAAAGTAAGTAAGGGCTAACTAATAGGTTGAGAAATAGATATTGAAACATAACCAAAAACTAAACACTGGACTATTACAAAAAGAATGGTTAGATAATATGAGACAGAATAAGACAAAATAACAATAAAAATAGAACACTTATACAGATCGACTTAAGGCATTTGTAAAGTACTCGTAGTCCTGAGTCAAGCCACGCCGGGCAGCGGCTGAGGCTCACATATTGGCATGATATGTCAATATGTGAGCAATGTTGATTACGCTATATAAGGTCATCATCTGGCCACGATATGTTACCCCACAGTTATAGGTCAGCATGTCTATTTAATTCGCCATCACACCTATATTAATAAAACGTTTGTGATGAAATTTGGCAGAAATTACTAGATAAATACTAGAAATTCAGGAATGGTTATAGGAAATAAGATGACATTTAAATATGATATGTGACGGCTAAGGTTTTTGCATTAACTATAAGTACAGGGAATAACGGATCAGCTACTTTAAAATTTATGGATATAAAACAATACAGTATAAGTATGTAGTAAAGACAATTGGTCGGTGATTTATGGACTAATAACCCCAACAAGGGTCTTGACTTACTCTAGACGTATTATTACAAATTAGAATAGAATGGCTCTTAGAATAAGTGGTGTTAAATTATAGCTTGTAAATTGCTGTGTCGTGTTGACCTTTGACATTTTGCAAATACAAAGAGATTATGTTAGTAAAGATCGTTGCCATTATTACAGCCCTCAGGTCCCCGATTCTCGCGCTTTTGACTGGATTTATTCAAATGAAACTGTCAGTTTTCTATGACGATCTATTGCTTTTTATTCGAATATATGAAACCGACGCTAGAATTAGGGTTTAGGACAGAGAACTAGATCTTCACTTCTAAAGATGAACCTCACAGAACATATTTAGGGAGAATTTGGCTTACTGTCCCTCACGGGTGATAAAAATAAAAAAATATAGTAATTTAAAATCATTAGTTTATTAATACCTTTTTAAATTTTAAGCTAATAAGATCAGCCTCAGCTCTTAAGAGCGGTGGTGGCTTGGTTGTATAATCACTTTTCTTGAAAAAAAAAACTAAATAGGTCGGTTCAAAGCGCGGCAGTATTTGTCATTTACAACACAACCCATTCCCGTCTGAGCATGTCTCTGAGGAGTCGTCTCAATCTGCATCTTTCCGTACGTAGTCTCCACTCTAGAACTTGTTTGCCCCATCGTTTGTCGGTTCTGCGGCAGATTTGTCTGGTCCATTGTCACTTCAGCCTGCTAATTTTAAAAGCTATGACAGTAAGTTTGGTTGTCTAAGGAATATCAACGTTTCGATTCTTATCCATTAGATAAGTATTAAGTATGGTTCTCTCGATAGCTCGCTGAGATTAAATCTATGAACCAGAACCATTGTTAGTGTCCACGTCTCTTCTACGTACGACATTACCGGACCGATGCACTGGTAAAAGACCTTCGTCTTTAAACATTGTCGTATAGATAATGAAAGGATGTGCTGAAATTGTTTGAATGCCGCCCATCCTAGCTTAATGCGTCTGTCGGATTCTTCGTTGCAATAAGTTTTTCTAAAGCGCACATTTACTTTTATCGTATTCAAACCGCGTAAACAAATCCTTGTCCCAAACTTTGGTTGTTGGAAAGTTTTGTACGAAACGAAACAGTAACGTATTTCAGTTAATTAGGAAAGGGTTGGATACAACACTCAGCACTTTTTGGACAACTTACTTTTATTTAATTTGGAAAGTATTACAAACGACTTTCTTTGGAGGGTAACATCTGTACTTATATTATGTAGGTTTATCTCGCCTTCACGCCTATAATACCAAACTGATTTAGATAAAATTTGGTAGAAATGGTATTTGGAACCCTGAGATAGACATAGGCTATAAGACGTCATCATCTTACACGTCATGCGACTCCACGACCATAAATTTGTATACGTTTGAATTGCCTTGACGTCTATACTACTGGGCCAATATCAATGATAGAACAGAAAGCACACAGTTGCCGAGAGGCTGGTTACAGTAAAACAATGTTTAATAAGGATGGGAATGCACTGTATTATTCATTTATGTAAGTACTCGTATAGTTTTATTGTGTCAAATTAGGAAAACTGCCTTCTGAAGCTCAGAATTTCTTTTCCAGAAGGCAGTGCTCACTAACTGAAATTATTTGATTATGATCCAATAAGCGTTATTTATTATTTTATAAAAAAAAAAAAAGATTTGTTATTAAAATGTATTATATATTTATTCGAAGTAGATACAAAAATATTAAAATTAAATAAATTAAAAATCTAATTATACATAAAATTAAACTAAAAATACCTATGAAATAAAAACTATTCTACAAATGTCAACATGATTTCAGCATGTATGCATGACATTTTACCATATAGCCATCTGAAGGATTTTTTCGCTGACAACTATACGAGTATTACACGGGCAAGACAAGATATATCAAACATCTAGTTCGTAACTAATAAAAGAGATTGTTCTATAAATAGCCTACCTAGTCGCACTTCTCACAACTCTCTTCTATATGTCTCTTCTCATCACTCTTCATTTGTGTCTAACTCTTTTGTAGTTGTTGCTACTAATTTGTGGAATAATCTACCTGTCAACATAAGGCAAGAACATTATTCAAAAAACTGGTGTTTTCACATTTTCTAAATAGCTCCACATAGCGTTAATAAGTAGCATATATATGTATGTTTATGTATGTAATAGTAGTTTATCGATATTATAATATTTATTCCATATAAAGTAAGTAAGTATATATTGTCATCATCATCATCATCACGACCGTTTCCCTTTCGGGGTGGTCAGAAACCACGCTTATAAATATAAGCGGATTCACATTTAGCCAACTTTACTATAGGCCAAGTGGCAAGCTCGTCGATGTCTCCAGCGTAACCAAACTCGAGAATTATCACAAATAAATTAAATATTATTTAAATGTATTTATTTACATTAATAAATATTTTTGTGTCCCGACCAGGAATCGAACCCGGTACCTCCAAATCTAAATCCACGGACTTAACCGCTAGACCACGGAGGCAGTTAGTATATATTGATTAGCTGTTAATTTAAATAGTTATTTATTTCTCGTATTAGTATTATCTTTATGATTGCACCTATAATTGATCAAATTTGTCCCCAAGAAATCGCCGCGATCGTTGCTATTATACTCGCATTCGAAAAACCCCGCAAAATTAGTGATATTTTCAAGTGCTGGTGCCGAGGACATCAGGGGAGTTCCTTTACCAGTTTCCTCTCTTGTTTGTTGATTGCACCAATTGTCACAGTATCCTCTGTGAATTTTAAGTTGGCAATTACCGCAACCCTGCTTTTTTATACAGTCCGCTAAACCGGCGCCATCAAACCTAATCGTATAAATAGTGTTTTGTAACTATTTCATACATACATTTTAACCAATTGACTATTTATTAAAATTATTATTTAATCTGGGGTAAAAGAAACATTGTAATTAAATAAAAAAAAACACAATTAATTGTTATGATTATTGAATTGTATTTAGTTAAGGCACGCTGCATAAAAGTTGGGGCCTGGTTTTGGGCAATCTCCTTTGTAATAATAGATGAGGCACAATGTGCCTTCGATATATTCCAAGTAACTTAATCTGTCGGTAAGCACCCCACCAATAAACAAGCTAGAGTTGAGTGCTTACGAGAAGTAGGTTGCGTGTACAGCTACCATTTCTGTCCGTTTCCTCAAGGGCTATTCTCGTGTAATGTTATCGTAAGAATATAAATGATGTGACAATTGCTAGGATTGTTCAGCTCAGTAAAAATGTGTCGCGCGTATAAAGACATCGCTTGTAATAGAGACAACACCAAATCTAACATTTCCTATAGCGACTTATTACGACGCTTCAAAATGCTAAAGCTACAGGCACGATAAAATTTATACATCTGAGCTGCCAAGCTCACCGCTCGATGCCTAGCAAGAGTAGAATCATTAAAAATAATTTAATTTCCGTTGGGCCGTGGAAACTTGGCTGGTCCCTGGTGTGAGATACGACATGTGTAGACACATAACGCATCCAGGCGATCTCGTCAAACGCGGGAAGTGCGTCGGTTTCTGCTGAGAACCTCAAGCTGAGAAAATACGCTAACCTCAGTCTAGTTTACGAATTTGCGCCACTCAGCTTGAGACACTCAGCCAAGCGTCGGGCCGAGTTGTCCAAAATGCTAACGGAGAAGTCTGAAGACAGGAAAGCTGGCAATTATTTTTGCCAACGCATTAGCCTTGCTATACAGAGGGAAAATGTTGCCAGTCTTCTTGGAACTATCCCTGAAGTGTCGTCATTAGAGGCCATTTATTTAATTATAGTTTATTTTTTATTAGGTTTAGTTTATATTTAATTATTTTTTTACTTTAAATATAAATAAATAAATATAAATATTTCCAGACAGGTCACACAGCGCCATCTAGTTTCCGTGGTAAGCTACGAGGCTTGTGTTACGGAAACTAGATGGTTGACAAACTACATATTATATTTTTTTTTTTTTTGTAAATATATACATATTATACATATAAATACCCAGACCAAGACAAATTATACAATGTACAAATGTACAACCGGTGGGAATCGAACCCACGACCTCCCGAGTTCACGGCAACGTTTGTTACCACTAGACCACGGAGGCGGTCAAGTTTAACTTTAAATTAATTAACTTTTAAAGTTGTTAATTTTTATTAGAATTTAAAATAAACGTTTCTACGTGAATAAAGATATTTTGACTTTGACCTATGTTTGTCCCAGTTTTAATATTTCAATATAAAGTCTTTTGTTTTCTTTACGAAATACTTGATCGGGTACGACCACTTCGTATTCAGGCTTCCTGCCAAATTGGCAGCGCTGGTCGTCTTTCTTATTTGTTTTCACAGAATTTAAAAAAGCCAATTATAGTCGTACCTACTCGTAGTTCATGTATCTATACCGCGAGTAATTGTCAAATATTTTTTTAGGCTTCAGAAGTCATTAGATGAACCCCTTTTTGAAATAAAAAAGGTCACTTTTTTTTAAAGATAAAAATCATTATCCGAAGAAACAAAACACTACTGCATGGTGAATAAGGCCGCGTCTGAAAATTGCGATATCCATTGTGATAAATACCTAAAGGCTGGTGAGTGTTTTTTTTTTAATTGATCGCCCACAGCAGAGATACGAAATTAGAGAGAGAAAGAATTACGTAAGCCAAAGTTCACGCGTTCGCCGACCTCTCGCTACCTACTTGATTAGGCTCAGTATGAGTGGCGATATTTTTAGGAAAACTTCTCTGCACCGTAACTTAAGATTTAGTTACTAAATAATTTAAAAAAAAATACGTAGTTCTTTATTTTTATTCTAGATTATAATATAAAAATATTACTCTTTAACAAATTCCACGCAGTATATTAATCTGATAAACTTTAACGACTTGCTAACTCTGTTGTCTCTTAAGAGCTAGCAATAGCTAATGTATTTAAATTTGTATGCGTTTGTAATTTTTTTGAAATAAATGAAGAGAAATGAAATTATATTTATTTGTATAGGATATGGTAAATAGGTTCATAGTTTTTATATAGCTCACACACTCTGCCATTTCTGGCACACAAATTTATACAGTAATTATTTTATACAATATTTATACAATGAAAAATAAATTATGTAATAATAAAATATAATTTATTTAGGTTATACATTTTTTTTACGATTAAGTGATATGCGAGATTTCCGACAATTTTTAAATATAATGTATACAATTTGAACAAATAAACGTTGGCGTTGGAACACATACACAAACACACTTATTTTGCACAATAAGTTAAGTATTATGTTAATTTTGGATAATTCATACCCATAGTAATAATCCGTATTGCAGAACTGAGGCTACATAGCAGTGATACGCAGTCAAGCGGTTTGTGGTGACACAGTTTTCACACATACACAATTTATATAGTATATTAGATTTAGTATTTAAGTTTGATTTATTTTGTATTTTTTTCACAAATCTTAATGCTCCTATTATATTTTGCACCTGCCTCACATAACAAATGCTCTAAATTGTCCCTAAGGTTGACTAGTAAGAATGCCTAGCGGCATTAAGTCCGCCTGTGTACCTAGTGCATAAAGTTTTGAAATAAATAAATAAATAAAATACTTTTCGTATTTTTTATTTACTAAAATTGACATTGACTTTGATCGTCAATTGAAATTGACAGCGACTATTGTACAATTCACGCCTATCGCAATGCTATTGCAAAATACATATTAATAGTGCCGATTGTAAGAACGGTTTTCTTAAGATCCAAAAAAGGTCTACGTTTATTTATTTCATTTCACAAAATCACAGTTATTTATATAAAACATACAAATAGTATTTATTTGCAAACTCATCGAAAATACACAAATTTTGACAACTACAATAACGACGAACGCGACTGACCCTTAAATACAAAGAAAAATAGGTTAGAAATAAGTATACGGAAAATTGAGTTTTGTTTTCTGCAAGTGATGGCTCTTTGAAATGTTTAGCTATATCAAATGGCATTTCTATTTTCCTACTTATTCCCCTAAGTCGATATAGTTTAAGAGTCAATGGTTAATAAATCTTAGTTAATATTATCAGTGTAGACAAAGAAAAGTTAATTTTAGTAAAGCCCTTCCCAACATGTCCGCTTTGTAGACTGATAGGAAAAACGTCTTTTTTCAATCTTAGACTCTTTGCGAACGGTGGTTTCTTCCTTATACTATCCTGGTATGTCAAAGACATACAACATACCACACAGAAACGTGAACACTGACAGTGGGTCTAGTCCAAGAGTTCAAGGTCACTCAGCAAGCTATGGTATTTCTCTGATGGATAGAGTCCGAAATGTTGACATCCGTCAGAAAAACAAAGGAAAAAACTACATAGCCTTATACAGTTGATTTATTTATATATTTATTTATTTAAAACTTTATTGCACGTTATACAAGGGGCTGACTTAAAATGCCGCTAGACATTATATGACAGCCAACCTTAGGGACAATGTGGACCATTTAGAAATGTAAGGTAGGTGCAAATATTTATATGTAATAATAATAAATAAATTTATATACATATAAATACAATTATATTACTATTATACATACTAATAACTATGATATATTAAATACTAATAATACATATGATACCATTACATAACTAATGAACCATTTAAATAATGCGATGACACCATTTTTTAAATCATTTTTCGGTTGGATGCTTGTCGGATTTCTACAACAGCAAATGAGATTGCCATAGATCCAGTATGGTGAGAGGGAATGGAGAGAACAGTTAATAGAAGAGTGAAGAGACTTATCATGGAATGAAGAGAGATAGGCAAATTTACTTTGAGGTATTTCTGCGTCACAGGCTCAAAAAGAAAATAGTAAGCAAAGAATTCGGAGATTCCAGCGACAGATTATTATAATATATTTGTTAAATTGTTTTGTTAATTTTATTTTTATACGTTTATTAGCTGTTATTATTTAGCTTGTATTTTATTCAATTTAAATTATTAGCTCTAGTAAATATATAATTAAAGGGCCTGCAACAATGTTGATATTTCTGACGAAGCGAGTCTCATTCATCTACTCTGCTATTTAGTTACTAGCTTTTTAGTATAATTTTGTTTGTCTTTAATTTTTAAGCTGCCCTCTAATTAAAAAAATATATTATTACCACGTGAGAACAGGAACAGGTTAAAAAACAGCGTCGTGCAGGTGTAAGTACTTGTACCGTTGCACGACAACATCTGACACCTGATTCCTTTTGTCACATATTGTTCGAAATTGTAAAATTATGTGATACTGTTATGTGACAATAAATAGATTTTTATTTTATTTATTAATGTTGTGGAAGAAGTACATAGATTCTAAATATATTTAAATCTAAGACGTATGAAGACTATGATTGTCATGGAGACGTCGACAATTCGATCAAAATTTGTAAAAGCATAAAGTTGTATTTTATAACATTATGTTTTATTTACCACAGTTTTTTAGTGTTTACTTTTAGTATTTATTTTACCATGATTTAAAAAAAAATGGTGAGTTCAAGTGGCAATGGGTCGGATGCGTCTGTCGCAGAACCGATGACCGATAAAGTAGATGCGTTCTAGAGTGAAGACCACGTACAGAAAAACTCAGGCTCGCCACTTTACACGATCTTCTGCCACCTTCATCCATCCCCCACCAGCGTTCTTCCTCAGGTCATCTGACCATCTGGCGGGGGGTCGTCCCACTCTGCGTCTTCCAGTACGTGGTCTCCACTCCAGAACCCGTCTACTCCATCGTTCATCGGTTCTGCGGCATATGTGTCCAGCCCATTGCCACTTCAGCTTGCTAATTTTAAAAGCTATATCGGTAACTTTAGTTCTTTGACGGATGTCAATGTTTCTGACCTTATATTTAAGTGAAATCCCAAGCATAGCTTTCTCCATAGCTCGCTGAGCGACCTTGAACTTTGTGGACCGGACCTACCGTCAGTGTTCACGTTTCTGCACCATACGACATTACTGGAAGAACGCACTGGTTGAAAACTTTTGTCAAAGACAACGAACAAATAATTAATGAGCGTAGGATCAACATAAACGGAACCGACAATTTTCAGAAACGACTTTATATGAGTCCTATAAGAAATTGTTTAAGTTAAGACGTAATTAATCCTAGTTTAATTTAACTTGATTTACGACTACTCAAAGTTTAGCTAAGTGTTTTCTTATTGGCATTGAAATTAATGAATTTTCCACATAATTTGTTTTTGAGTAGGCACCTTGAAACAATGAGTAAACTTTAGTTATTATATAAAAAGGAATTGGAAGACGTTTGCTTTATTATTTTCATCATTACAACTACTTAATAACACAGTCTCTCCATTAAGGAAGGAGTCTACAGTTCCGCATCGCACGCATAAGACGCAACGGATTCTAGTAGATATACTGGTATAGAAACACATACAATTGCATTCACTAATTAGCATTCATTTTGCTTAAAGGGGTTACTTTTCATCTGAGCGCATATCATTAAAAATCCATTGTCAAATATGACATACTCACACACAAGTACAGTATTCCCAAATTAATAATGCACATACAGATCTTCGCTAATTGTCGTATTCCCGGAAACACCCGAATCATTGAATCGTAAGAGCCCTAAACAATGCACTTGCATTTTGCACCTTGTTCCAAAGAAATAGAAGTCAATATCATGAGTACACAATCGAAAACAATTCAGGCAGTCGTTTTTTTGTTTTTGTTTTTTTGGCGGTGACTGCACGTGTTCTCTCTGTGTGGAATTATATAGAGCTGCTATTACACACACACCCTTCTTGGTTTTGTTTTCAAAGGTGAATTTAATTTCAACTTTAATTATCTTATTTAAATAGTTTATTTGACAATTGCTTGTCTGTCTGACACAGGCAGAGATTTTATATTTAAAGGAGGTCACTACAGTACTATAAAATTTTCGAAGTAAATCAATCCAACAAAGATTGTAGCATATTCTCAATCGTGTGGTTTTCCTCGCTATTTACTTACATGGAATTATCGAATCAAATTTTGTTACTGATAAATCAATATTTATCTCTTTTAGCACAAAACACATAATTCTGCTAAATTATGCATGAAGAAAATGCACTTAACCACTCTATATACATATCGTCTTCCAACGCTCGGGGAATACGACCGTTGCCGAACAGTGACGAAGATTTCTATGCGCATTATCACTTTGGGAGAACTGTACACTAGTTACGAAAAAATGGCGCCGGCAATCTGACAGCTGTTAGTTGCGTCGGCATTCTGATTACAATGGTATGCTTTTAAATGTATCTGTTCGATGCGATCTATTCGAAGCGTGCGAAGCACAACTTTTGACGCTTACCTTAACCAAACATATTTCTGTAGAATCAAACATATGTCTAGCCAGACAGCTTGGCGAGGCTTGACGTTTACTTTGGCTATCGCCAGTGGGGGTTGGATGAGGTAATAACAGATATATTTACAAGCTAATGATGATGATAAGGATTTGCGTTGTAGTTGCTACTAATTTATGGAACGATCCACCTGTCAACATACGGCAAACATGTATATGTTATGGACATAAAAAAAAAAACTAGTGTAGGTATACCTACAAACTTCTTAAATAGCTCCTGAAGCGTTAGTACTCGTGTATTGTGCGTATAAACAGACAGACCGACAAATATCGTTTTAAGTACCTATGCTTATTTAAAAAAAAAACTTTAATTGCATTTTTATATAGTTTGTTGAGCCTTTACAGATTAGTATAATTTTTTACTATAGTATGTTTACTTTTAAAAACATTAGGTGTTAACTTAACGTTTCCATTCTGTATAAAATGGTACTAATATTTATTTCATCTTGGCATTTCTGTCAATCTGAACGTCAAATTATCCTTCCATTTGGCTTTGACAAATTTGGCTGGCATCCCAGGCGGAATCGTAATGCGGTGTCAAGTCACGTCCTTACTTTGCGTGAGGCGAAAATGAAACTTGTTACTTCAAAATATAGACATAAAACGTAAGGACAAACCCGCAAAGCAGAAACACACGTACAGGCCAAAATATGCACCAAATATAAATTTGGACACTAGATGCTTTTCGACACTTCGCTTGAAGGACTCCAGGTTATAGGAAAGTGGAAACACAATGGCTGGAAGAGCATTCCACATCTTTATTGTGCGACATATGTTTGAGTCCCCAAATTTATACGTACACGAGGGGATGGTGACAACGGTATGTGGGTGCATATTCTGACCTGTGCTTGTGGTTCTGTTGCAGAATAGTCTGTTAGAGATTAGGTTATAGAGCTCTTCCGGGCACTTACCATAGTAAAGCCGGTATAAGACACCCAGAGACGCTACATCTCGGCCAAGCTGCATAGATTCGAGAGTGCCAGAAATAGTAGCATCGTGCACAATTCGAACAGCTCGCCTCTGTGCCAGCCAGTGTATTTCCTCATTGCTATAATTTGAGTTATTCAAGTGAAATTTTAAAAGACATAATGGTAATAATAATAATAAATTATTTACGAGTTTTGTACAAAAACAAAACAAGTGTAGATACATAGGCGAGCTTAATGCCGTAGATGCATTTTCAACTAACTTTTGTGACTAAAATCTGGTGCAGGTTACGAAGAAAATAGATAGTTTAAAGTATTTATTACTATATAAAACACAAATTAATTACATACTCATAGCGCTTATTTTATGCAATAATAATAATTCATATATATAAATAAATAAGGTACAGCTCTCTCAAGTTCAGCAGACCTATTCTGTTACGTAAGCGCAAACGTTATTAGTGGATTCCGTTATTTACTTTAGAGCTTGCGTCATAATTACAAAATATTATTCAATTCTCAACTCTATTACCTTTTTTTTTTTTGGTGGGTAGGCATAAATAAGTAAAGACCTAAAATTTTTTCTCATATCTAATTTAATTAATTTCTTACATATTCAAGTCAGTTTTCTGGTAATTAGTTTGTAAAACTAGGTACAAGTAAGTTGGAAAGTGTTTATAAGAAAAATAATATAGTTGGGGAATGATATAACCTAACTTTACTCACATCACCGACATCACATCTCTTCATCACTTTATAAAACAACAAAACACAATGGCATCCCAAACGGCACTTAATGAAATGTCTTCACTGCACACCCTTGAAGATTTCTCCAAGAAATTTGAAAAGGCTATGGAGGGTTTTGAGAGCCGCATCACGGATGCCGCATCGAACAACACACTGCAACAGCTTTCTACAGATTTTCAACAATTTAAGGAGTTTGTGCGGGATACTATGATGCTGCTCCGGGCACAGATCTCACATGTTGGCGACATGGTGGAAGACCTGGAGAATAGAGGCCGCCGAAAATTCTTGTTGCTCCGAGGTGTTGAGGAAAATCCCAGCGAGAATACTTCACAGCTAATTAGTGACATCTCCACCACCAAGCTCAAGCAGGACCTTCATGTAAAGGACATCGTGTTCAGTTATAGGATGGGTGGAAATAGTAACTCTGACAGGCCGCGACCAATATTGGTCAAATTTCGGGATACAGACGTTCGCTTTAAGCTATGGCAATCGAAGAAGGCACTTAAGGGGAGTAATATCTCAATGGCCGAATTCCTAACACCAGCCCGTAGGCAAGTGCTGGCTGAGGGACGCCGTTTGTTTGGCATAAATAACTGCTGGTCTCAGGATTGCACAGTATATGCAAAACTTCAGGACGGCACAAGACATCGCGTGTCGTCCCTGGCCCACCTAAAGGAGTTCGCTGCCGAGCACCCATCTGCGCCACCTGAAAATACAAATAGAAGAGTAAGACCTGTAAGAAAGGGAAAAAATAAGTAATTTATTAGCTGTTTGTCAGTACAACACTTACCGTCTCTTATCAGCGCTTGTTTATTAGTTTACAGGATTATGCTAACATTAATTGTATTTAGGCAAGTTTACTGTTTGTTGAATCATTGATGATTGTCATGGCCCACATTCACTGTTAAATTAAAAGAGTTTTAATGTTATTTATTTTATTTTTTTAGTGGGCGGCATAGACAATAGAGTAAGATAGCCGGGTTAGTGTTGTTACTGAACGAGTAGTAATCGATTAAACGATTCAATTAATCGAATGATGTTGATTTATAGTTAATTATTTTTCTTGTCGCATAATATACTTTAATATAGTGTCATGTGTTCTATCATGTAAAGTTTAAATGATATAAATATTATGTATACAACTGACCAGCAGGTGAAGTGAGAAGTTAAAATAATAAGGTTATATATTATAGATAACATAGTATCAATTAGTATATTATATATTTATTTATTTATTTGACTATATTGTTATGCCAAATTCTTCTTCAGATTCCGATGTATTTTACTCCTGCGAATCTACGACTTCTGATGACGAGTGTGATGTCAGCCAGGGTGCTGTACTTCTGGGGGACACACTGCACAACACATTTTCTCCTTTCGCCAAGAATCTGAATGTTTGCCATATCAATGCACAAAGCATTCCTAGTCACTATTCCGATCTCCTTGCCACGTTCGGTAGCGAATATATACATGCTGTACTTATTTCCGAATCATTTCTAAAACCTACTCTTCCTTCCACATATTACCCTCTTCCTGGCTCTATTCTCATCCGCAATGACCGAACTGGCAAAGGGGGCGGTGGTGTTGCTATTTACCTCCGCTCCAATATTTCTTTTAAAATTATCTCCCTATCTCCTTCAACCTACTCTGGATCCTCTGAACACATTTTCCTAGAACTGGACTTAAATTCCGTTAAGTTTCTCCTTGGAGTCGTTTACGCCCCACCTACAGTCGACTACTTTTCTACATTTGAGCTGCTGCTCGAGTCATTCATTCCGTCATACGTTCATAATTTAATATTAGGAGATTTCAACACTTGCTTGCTAAGGAGTGACTCGCGCAGTAGAAAACTAAATTTTATAACATCCGCTGTCAACGTTACACTTCTTTCCCTAAATACCACGTTCCACGTAAACGACTCCAGCAGCCTTCTCGACCTTATTCTGACATCCAATCCTGACAGGATATCAACTCATGGACAGTACATGGCCCCAGGTTTCTCTCATCATGACCTCATCTATGCTTCTTATAAAGTTAAAACTCCCAGATTTAGACCCAAAATTCTTTTTCAACGTAACTTTGCTAAAATGAATCTGGAATTGCTTTTGACGGATGCTGCTGACGTACCTTGGAATAGTGTTACACAAAATGAAACTCTTGACAATATGATCTCCAAATTTAATACCCTATTGTTACAGCTGTATGACAAACATGCTCCCATATGTCCTGTTCGCATGAAGAGACCTCCTGCTCCATGGCTGGATGAGAAAATTAGAAAGGCTATGAAGTGGAGGGACTCTTTAAAACGGAAAAACAAAAAAACACCATGTGAGGAAAACTGGGTAAATTTTAAGCGTGCTAGAAATAGGGTTAATCAGATGTGTAGGAACGCAAAACGCCAATTTATTCACAAATCTATTAATGCTTGCACATCACAAAATATTTGGGCATTTCTAAAGACTATAGGCATTGGCAAGTCCAAAGCCGAGTCTGTTCTCCCCACTTCTATTGATCTTAACGGCTTAAATCGTCATTTTTCATCTCCTCCTTCAACCATCGATATAAGTATGAAAGCCGTTACCATCTCCCAAATTGCTTCTAAATCTCTTCCAACGAGTGTCTCCTTTCAATTTGAACCAATGTCCAGCTGTGAAATAAAAAAGATTATACTATCCGTAACTAGCAAGGCCGTAGGATTTGATAATGTGGGCCGTGTTCTACTCACTCCAATCATCAACATAATTATTCCCCATATTACCCACATTATTAATTTTTCTCTTTCTACTGGGCAATTTCCTACGTTGTGGAAAAATGCCCACATAGTTCCTATTCCCAAAACCACTTCTCCTTCTGAATTCAGTCAATTTCGTCCAATATCAATTCTTCCTTTTCTATCTAAGGTCCTGGAGCGTGTAGTACATCAACAGTTTGCTGCTTATCTCAATCAAAATCAACTTTTTAATCCTTTTCAGTCTGGCTTTCGTCCTTCTCACAGCACAGCTACAGCACTCATTAAAATTACCGATGACATTAGAATGGCTATAGACGATAAAAAACTCACGCTCCTTACACTACTAGACTTCAGTAACGCATTTAACTGCGTCGATCATGATATACTAATGGCTACTTTGCGTTCTCTTAATATTTCACAGAATGTGGCATTATGGTTCGAATCTTATCTTCGCGGGCGCCAACAACGTATCCACATAAATGATACATACTCGGACTGGTGTCCGGTTACTGCTGGTGTCCCGCAAGGTGGCGTATTATCTCCTTTACTCTTCTCTGTTTTTATAAACACTATCACTCATATTATACACTTCAGTTCCTACCATCTGTACGCTGATGACGTACAACTGTCGCTGCACTTTAAAATAGATGACGTACAACAAGCAATAGCTCATATGAACATTGATCTCGAGGCTGTGCGTTTACAATCCGAACGATTAGGACTTTTGGTCAATCCCTCGAAGACGCAGGTCATGATTGCTGGTTCGAAGCAGATGTTGGGCAGACTGGACTTGGACATACTTTCACCATTGCTATTTAACAATATTCCGCTTCCCTTCTGCCAACATGTAAAAAACCTTGGACTGCACATGAGCTGTGATCTCTCTTGGGATTACCAAGTATCTGAAATTTCTAAAAGAATTCACGGCAGTATGCATCCGTTAAAACGTTTACAGCACTTTATTCCGCACAAGGCAAAGCTTATGTTAGTCAGTTCGCTGCTTTTTCCCATTTTAGATTATGCAGATATCTGCTATCCTGATGTCACCGAAGAGCTACTGAATAAACTAGATCGCCTTCTCAACTTATGCATACGCTATGTGTTTGGCTTGCGTAAGTATGATCATGTATCCCATTTTCGAACTCAGTTGAAATGGCTCAATATCCGCTTTCGCAGATCTGCCCATCTACTTGTCCATTTGTATGGTATCCTGAACAATCCTCGTGCACCTCCTTACCTTAAAACTCGATTTGAGTTCTTGTGCGATACGCACAACCTCCCTCTTCGTTCTGCTTTCAACAATCAACTCAAAATCCCATCTCACTCCTCTAGCAGATATTCAGATTCCTTCACTGTGTCTGCATCCCGCCAGTGGAACAAACTACCACTGGCCATTAGACGGGCACCATCTGTCAATGTTTTTAAACAATTGGTCACTAACTTGTTTCTTGATAAGCAGGAGCACACTGCATCTAGTACACATTAAATAATCGGCACGCAATATGTTTGTGTATGTCTATTTGTATATGTGTATATATATATATATATATATATATGAATATATATGTTTATAATACTTGCATGTAGTTTATGTAATTTCTTGGTATGTAGTGTATTTATAAATTAGACTAATATTATTGGATTGTTGCACCCTGCCCATAATCTCTCACCATCCCAAAGGTTAGTTGTCAGAGAATGCCTAACAGGCATTAAACTCGCCTATGTACCTAATTTTAAGTTTTGGTGCAATAAAGAATTTAAAATAAAAAATAAAATATTAGCGCTCAACCTTGACAGAGTCCGTGCAATTATCAACTTTAATAGCGTGATATACGTATATAGTCAACGAATTCCATTATATGACGTTTGCGCCTAAGTAACAGAATAGGGCTGCAAGTCTCAAATCAGTTGCTTCCATTCTCGCGTATATGTCGTATAAAAACGCTTTCGTTATAATTCTAAAAAGTTTGATTCGAACACCGGCATGTACCTAAGAGAAATAACTTTTCTTACTGACATTTGTCATAGATTTACAACACCACCGTTCCCAGGCTGCGGAGAGCAGATTAAGCCTTCCGCGTCGGTCCCGGTTCCACTATTACAAACGTTGTAGAATCGTTAATAGATTGACATCAAACTCTCGACAATCGGTCTGACCAGCAGCGCTGCGAGCTGTTTTGGTGATGCTCTCAATGTAGTTTCTGTGGTTTAGGTCTGAGCGTATTTTGACTCCAATTATGTTGAAGCTGGGTTGAAGTTCAGGCACGGTGTTCTGAAGATTAGAAAGAGGAGAGTAGGGAGACTTCTTGGCCGAGTGTTACTGGCATTAAACTGGACTAGATTTTGAGCACCCCACACAGATATTTTGCGAAGGGTGCCGTCCAGTTCCGCCGTCAGGGAACTCCGCGACTCCTATACTTGTCGGCTCGCACAGCTGACGGACTCGTCTGCATAGCAATGAAATTTTAATTTAAATAAATAAATAAAATTATTATTTAATTTAATTCGCTTCTATTTAACAAGCGTAGTTTCCGTCCCCACAAGGGATACGATCATGATGTTTTTTTTTTTTAATTTACAGTTATGCTAAATTTACAAGTGAAAGTTTAATTACTAATAGATGATTTCAGGAGAACCCGCTCTCAAGAGTCACATAACGTTCTCAGAAAAAAAATAGAAAAACTCTATAAAAACAATAACACCGAAATCTGAATAATAATGAAGTGTACCCGATTGGAAAGTGTATCCGAAAAACAAAAAAAAATGAATTGCTTGTTATAAGTATTGTATGGGAATACACTAAAAAAACTTATTCCAGCATCCATAATTCGATTAAACAAAACATTGAATGTATGGAAATAGAAACAATCAAAGGAAAATAAACGTGTGGGAATTTCAATTGGAGACAGACTGATAGAATTTTGTTGTTATTTGTTTAACATTTATTCGCTTTTCTGAATAAAATTCAATAGGTATATGAAAATTAAAATAAAATGTTATTTTGGTGTGACTGTCAGTTGTTTATATCGCTTTCACACGTATATTTCTGAGCCAAAGGACATCATTCATATACAATATTTATTGGAAGTAATATACAAACAGTATAAAATACGAGTAATATTAAATAATTAAAAAGTAATTCTAACATTAAATAAACAAAAGTAAAATAAACTACACTACAAACAAAACTAAAAACTAAAATTATAACAGTCCGATGGGCGTAGTGTGCCGAGGAAATTCGCTGCGTTCCCTCATTGAACGGCGAGGCTTTGAGCAAAATATTCTCTACTTATAAAGGGTCACCCGTCGCCAAGCGGAGTTTTTCCCCAAGCTCACGGGAGAACGCCAGAACCTCCTCGGCTGATGGAATCATCGCTTTGATTGCGAATGGGATAAAGTAGTGATTAATGATGATCTCCGCGTATTTGTTGCGACTCTGCAGCGGCACCGGGTTTCCTTTGGCTGGATGGCTGGATATCGCATGTGACGGACAGAGTGTGTCAACATCCCATCCAGACGCCTACCATCAGACCTAACTATCCCCGATGGTTCGAGGATGCAGGAGATATTAGAAGATGTAAGCGCTCTTGACAAGGAGAATTTGGCCTACACTCGCCACTCTGGCCAAACGGGTTGGCGAGAGTCTGATGTCAATTTTTTTATGATAATTTATTAACGATTTTACAAGTTAGTATTAATGGAACCGGGACCGACGGCTTACCGTGATCGCCGAGGCACGGGAACGGTGGTGTCGTAAATCTACGACAAATATACGTAAGAAAAGTGTATTGCTCATTGGTACATACCGGGGTTCGAACCCACCTTTTTTAGGATAAACTTTTAGCTTTAGGATAAGCTTAAATTAAACTTAGGGCCCATGGAGTCTAAAAAGTTTTTAAAAGACATAAAACACCACGTCTTGTCGTCTTCACCGATGACAAGAGGGCTGGCTCTTTCTTCGCCCAGAGAATCAGTATTGCAATTCAGCGGGGAAATGCAGCCAGCATTCTTGTCACCATTCCACGCGGACGGGACTTACTCGTATATCCGTACCCGTAGTATTAATTTAATTTAAATTTTGTTATAAATAAATAAATACCTACCGACGGAGGTTAAAGATGCTCCAAACAGAGCTATATTTAAAAGATTAGTATACAGACACTTTTTGGGTTCATAATTTTCATAAAATTTTCATTGATTGTTGCTTATTATTATCCTACATTATCGGTTATCATATAGGACGTAATACCTAATTTATGTTTATGTAGTATATAAATAGTATAACTTATTTATGTAGTTTATATATGTATATGTGTATGAATTTGTATGTAATTTTATTAATAAATATTTATTATAATCAATAAATAATATTCTATAGACGTATATTTTTAATATATTTAATTTTAATTGATATATTGCACCTAACTCACATAAACGTTCTCGTTGCCCCGAAGGTCTGACAGGCAGAGAATGTCAAGCGACATTATGTCACGCCTTTGTATATTTATGTGCAATAAAGTTTTAAATAAATAAATAATTAATAATAATAGTAGATCACATTTATATCACCAGATAACCTAAGTTATTGTTATAGATTTCAAAATTAGCAAGCCACTTTAGCATTAGGCCGCACACAACTGCTGTAGAACCGACGACCTATGCATGGAGCAAATGGGTTCTAGAGTGGAAACCATGTACGGGATGCCAGATGGACAGAAGGCGGGGTATGGACGTTGGCTGCAAAAGACCATGTGCAGTGGCCAGCCTTGGGGTTGGCCTATATCCGGTAGTGGAGAGACACAGGATGGTAATAATGATCATTTCAATAAAAAAAATTAGTAGGTATAACATTATAATTAAATAAAGTTGCGTCCCAAAAAGTTCCGTCAGAAGTCGGAATGCGACCCATTTAGGATTAAAATAGAGGGTCGGTATTTTGTCTAACTAACTACAAGCCCAGACAAAAGGTAGACCGACTATTTCGCAGTTGAACATAGTTGCCAAAAACTATTAATGCTGGTGCAATAAATTAAAGCCGGCGTTCATTCTCAAGAAGTCATTGGCCTAACTCACACGGGGAGACTTACATTGTTATTGAACTTGTCCTAAATAGTATTTTTAAAAGCTTAGCTAATCGCTTTGTTGAATCTTCTGTCCTTTTACTTCAAAAGTCCGAGCCTTTGCGTCTACTAATAGAAAAAAACACTTTTTCTACGTACTTTAATAAGTTTCTTACTAAATAAGAAAAACTACATAAAAATAAAAAATCAAATAAATATAAATTAAACCCAATAAAAAATAAATTATAAGTAAAAAAATCCCTCTAGAGACGACCAGTCAGAGATAGTCTATTTATAAATAAGCGTATTCACATTTAGCCAACTTTACTATAGGTCAGTCATAACAAGTGGCAAGTTATCAGAGAAAGACTCTTTCGTTTTAGATTCTTCTGTGAATTATAATTATTAAGTATTTAGAATGTAAACTGACACGGCCTCTTTACAGCCACGATTGCTTATGGCAGTAAGGCGCGGTAGTGGCTGGGATGTAAGAACGCGTTCCTTAAATCCTACAAAGGTCGGATCAAACCCACCCGACATGTACCAATACACTTTTCCGTACTTGGCATGTTCACGTGTCGGCAAATCATCCGCTCTATTTGATCTGTTCTTGCGACTAAAAAAAATATCGTAGGTATATCACAAGGCTTCAATGAAGAAAATTAAACCGATTGAAATAGGTGATTTTTTTACTTTTATATTTTTTTTTGTGTTCCTATCTTAATATAATATTTATTTATTCATTTATTTATTAGGGTTGCCAACAGTGACAGCAACAAAACATACATGGATTTTTACTTCCATCTAAGACAGAAAACAGATGCTGCACCAATTACAGGCACCACCACATGCTATTACAGTATCCATTAATTGGGCCTTTGAGTAGCCGAAATAAAAACACAATACAATTACAATAATAACTAAGTAAATCTAAGCAAAAATTTAAACACAATACAACATGATGCTACCACTCAATCAAGCAACACAATTCCAAGGATCAAATTTGGTTAAACAGCATTTCAGTTTACAGTCATTATTATTATTCATTGTATTACTTCCATAAAATCATAAATTTAGGTCAGCTAGTTATATATAAAAAAACCATATACTTACATGCCAACTTAATTTGAATACTCAAGTAGTTTACTTCGACGAGTTTTTATGAATTACAACACCATCCTTCCCGTGCCTCAGAGAGTACGATAAGCCGGTGCTCGGTCACGTTTCCACTAATACCAACTTGTGGAATCGGTAATAAATTGACTTTAAACATTGAAATCACCCTGGCCAGGCCGTCTGGCCGCAAGGCAAGTGTAGGCCAACTTTTCCAGATATTTCTGGAAGGCCCATCTCCAACAGTGGAAGTCTATAACTGTGTGTTCTAGGGGCTGTGATGATAATGATAAAAAAATAATAGTAATAACATAATAATAATAGGTAAATAATAAATTATGTGAATTTATAGATTATTCTATTTTCAGTAGCATGAAACTTGCGTTTCTCCGTGTAAGAAGATCCCACTGATCTCTCAACTGTTATTAATCAGGGATTAAGAGTTAATTCAGATAGTCGCTTTTAATCACGCTTTATACGATTAAACAAATTGAAATTCTATGAGTCAAAAGTTCACGAAAAGGAAATTTTCATTAAAATTAATTTCCACTTTTCAGTCACTTTAAAAGTTTTCTAATAACTTGACTTTGTTATTGGAATTATTTTATAAAAACTTGTCGAGAAAAACTACTTCAGTATTCAAATTATGTTGGCAAGTGAATATAATTTAATTTAATATTAGATTCTATTTCATTATTTTTTTATTACTATACTATTAAATTTTATTTTATTTAGGTAATTAAAAATTACTTAAAAAGTAAGTAAATAAATATAATCAATACAAAAAAAAAACAAACTATAAATAAGAAAAGTCCTCTACAGACAATCCGTCTGTCGTCTGGGATAGTCTTGGCTGAGAGTCCCCAACGTCTCGACCCCAAATGGTGCAATTTCGTAACCTGTACCGAGGTTGGCGTATTTACGCAGTTTGAGATTCTCAGCAGATATCGCCCCAATTCCCTTGCTTGACGAGGTCGCCTGGATGTGTGATCAGGCTAATGTGACAAGGAGTCAAATCGCTGATTAATTCTTCCAACGTATTACCCTTGATATACAGAGGGGAAATGTTGCCAGCCTTCTTGGGACTATCTCTGATGGGACGTCTCTGGAGAGCATTTTTTAATTTATAGATAGTTTAATTATTTGATAGGTTTAGTTTATAGGTATTTAATTCTAGCGGTTAATTCCGTGTAATTTAGACTTGGAGGTACCGGGTTCGATTCCTGGTCGGGACACAATAATATCTATTAAATTAAATGAATATTTAATTTATTTGTGTTATTTTCTGAGTTTGTATGCTAGAGACATCGACGAGCTTACCACTTGCCATGATTGGCCCATAGTAAAGTTGGCTAAATGTGACTCCGATGTGATTATAAGCGTGGTCTCTGACTACCCCGGAAGGGAAACGATCGTGATGATACTTTACTTTTAGTTAACTTTTTTTTATTATTTGTATACGTATTTTTATCGTTCTCCATGCTTAAAATAAAGTGCTACATTCATTACTTGCAAAATTTCCAGGTGTATTAACAATAAAATTACCACTTGTTGCCTTGTAGGGGAGGACAATGCATGTTTCATTTCATTGCCTCCCAAGGCATGCCCCTACGATATATCGGAGTTAAACGACTGCTCCCGTTGCCAACTCGTATGTGATTAATCAAAAGGCAGAATTATTGCCGTGGTGTATTCTTGATAGCAAAAAATTCAGCTTATCGAGTTAGTTTCAAAATTTTGGAAAGTAATGTGAAACGTCAAACTTAAGATCTATTAACAAGGGATTAGCCGAAAATCAGCGCTGTGGCCCAGAGTCGCAGCTCCATGCTGAGCTGATTCCCTATTCGATCACACATCTTGTGTATACTACCAGGCTTTATTTGTTTAAGTTGTGTTTATTGATATGCGGCAAATAAAATATTTTTCTTTCTTTCTTTCTTAAATTACCGACATTTTTAGACGATTTTATTTTATTACTGGAGTAATTCTTTTCCGTGCCTCGGAGAGCACGTCAAGCCGTCCCGGTTCCACTAAAGCCAACTTGTGGAATCGTAAATAATTTGTCATAAAAAAATTACATCATATCCTCGCCAAGCCGTCTGGTCAGCGTGGCGAGTGTAGACCAAATTCTCCAGTTCTGGAAGGCCCACCTCCAGCAGTGGAGGTTTAGGACGCTGTGTTCTAGGGGCTGTAATAAATAAACAACTGGAGTAATAGGAGATAGGGAGGTACTGCGTCAGGACACAATAATTTATTTGTGATTTTGGTACGAGCCATCGACGAGCTTGCCACTTGTCATAACGAGCCTATATTAAAGTTGGCTAAATGTGAATCCGCATTTTTTAAAAGCCACTGTTTAAAAATACCCCGAAAGGGATACGGTCGTTATGATACTTTTTATTCAGTTACGTTAATTGATTTATGTCTACTTGAATGTCTTAAAAATAACAACAATTACAATACCATTTTTATAGGTAGAAGTGGGATAACTAACCGTTATTAACTTCATTTTATGGTTAGCTAACCAGAAATTTGGTTAAAAAACGGTAGCTAACGGTTTTTTTTTCAGATTCCATAGTCTAGCCGTTAAGTCCGTGGATTTAGACTCGGAGGTAACGGGTTCGATTCCTGATTGGAACACCATAAATTATTTTACTTATTTGTGATATTTTACGAGTTTGGTACGCTAGAGACATCGACGAGATTGCCACTTTTCATGATAGGCCTATAATCCGCTTCATAAAAAAGCGTGGTTTCTGATTACACCAGAATGGATACGGTCGTGGTGATACTTTAATTTTATATGTATTATACACCTCCATGCCTCGACAGAGTGTGGCATAAGTATTTTCAGCAAGAGTTTTAACATAACTGCATTGAGCATTGAGTTCGAAATCATCTTGAGAATAGGGCTAAAGTCGTGGAGGGGTCTCAAATTCTTTAGCAAGAAAATTAATTTGAGCGTCATCAAATTATATGTAAATTATTTGGCTTGTTACTTTTATTAATCTGGGTTGTTATCACGAATGTTTATTTTCGTATTAAAATATAATTTGTCTTTTGTAATATTCTACACTGAGGGCATTATTAAAACCAAATGTAAACCTCGTTTTAATTAGAAATTAATACTTTGTAAATACGTCATAGAGTTTTAAAATATGACATCTTTAAAAAATAATGTAATGAACTTTGGCGACTCCAAATGTTAACTAATTAGTTAATATTATTTCTTTTGATTTAGTATTACTGTTTATTACTATACTTATTATTATAATACAATTATTTTTATATATAATATTTAGTTAGGTACTTTATGTATTTATTACTTTTAACTTTATTTACTGACAGGAATATTCGTTTGTTACCAGAATTGCACAGCGACATGTGGGTTCCTAAGATCTATTTGTTATGTTGATGTTTGTGTGTGTCTTGAAGGTTGTTGTCAGTTTTTATGTTCTCATGTTGTGGCGTGTCCGGTGATCGTTCCTTCCTTAGAAGGTCATTGCAGTGGTGGCACGTGTGTCGGGTCCTGGTCCGCACCCTAAGGGCCTGGTTGAGCGGGGGGATGGCCGGCACATGCGTTATGTTCGTGATCGGGTGCTGCTGTGGGGGCCTGGGACCTCTGCCGAACACGTTCAATTTATTATTCTTAAATTAGCAGAGGTTTTGCGTTTTGTCGGCTTTCGGGTTCCACACGGGCAAGTCCTAATCTTAACATTCCTGGTGGGGTACCACTGTACCAGGTATTGAAATCTCATAGGTATTCAGGTGAATTTAAAAGATATTTATTTATTAATTATTGTCTGTATTTGTTTCATTTGTAAATCTGCTATAGCTGAGTTTTCTTTGCAGACTCACTTCTCAGTCAGATTAAACATGAACAGGTCACTAAAATTTGCTAAGCTGTTAGTCTTCTGCTAACAGCTTATTCCTTGGACCATTTCGCTGCTTAGTCTTCCACTAACAGGAGTAGAATCATTCTAAATAATTTAATTTATGACGTGTCACGAATGCCTGTAAGTAATCGTATTAGGTTTACGTAAATAAAGATATTTTGACTTTGACTTTGAAAACATAAAATTTCCATTATTATTAAACGAGAAAATGCGGCGAGCGATTTAGTAATCGCTGAAAATTGTTATGAATAAAGTTAAAAATTGAAGTCGAATGTATTTGTTTTATTTTGAAGGTCAGCTGTCAGCTGGTACAATCGGCACCATTTTTAACAATAATCATTACAATAACAGAGACTTTGTTTTATTACAACCCAGTCCTAATATAGGAAAAGTTAAGCATGATCACCTAAACTGGTAACTGCTAGTTACCCAAATGAATAATGGCTTAATAAAATTATTAAGTAACTAAATTATTACGGAGTTTCTAATTTATTTAAAATTATGTTTGTAAGGATTACATACGGTGGTGATTTGAGACATAAATCTAAACATTTAGAAAGCAGGTTAAAAGACAAATGTTTGTGTGTTTAATTAATTTCTGTTGCTGACAGCGAACCGCGTGTCGTGACAGACACGACGTTAACTCTCAAGCTAAATTATTAATAGTATGAATATTTATTCGAGATAAAAATCATGTTTAACATTTAAACAAGATAATACGATTGTTGGAAGGAAATTTAGAAAGAAAGAAATATATTTATTTGTCGCCAAACCATACATATAGCAAAATACAAATTAGAAAACCAAACATTAAAAAAAATAGGAAAACGAGAATAGGAAAACGAGCTTTCAAGACGGCATTAACGGAATCATACAGTATTTGGTTGGGTAGGGATAGGAGCAAAGTGGTAGTTGGTAAACGTTTTGTGGTGTAATAAAACAAAAAAGGAGGCCGCCTTTGAAAACCAGCCTATTGTCGGTCGCAAGCCCAAGACACCGTTCTTCTCATCTCTCTTTTCCACACACGATGGACCCTGCACCCACATAGTAAATCCATGGAATGGAGAGAGACATGAGAAAGTTTATATCCATCCGGTAAATGTTTCTTTGGTACTTAAAACAAAAAAATCAAAATAGAGGTAATAAACCGCTATCCAAAAGTTAATTATCTAAGGTATTTTATATTTAAATTTAACCTCATCTTTACCCTAATTTTTTAATCATCCAAAGCGCTCCCTTTGGGCAGCTAATTTCCTCTTTCACACCACGTTTATGAATAAGTAATACGGTAATCAAAAATAATTAAGTTTTAAAAAGGAAATACCTGGCCGAAATTTGAATTTTATATCAAATATGATTTACCAAAGACTTTTTGCTAGAATGAGAATATCCATAATGTAGTGGTAAAGTTTGACTGACAATTTGACTGATTTACTGTATGAGAGAAGACAAATTTCTAAGCATTCCATGGATTCACCGTGCGTGTGCCGGGTCCATCGTATGTGGGTAAGAGATGAGAAGAATGGTGTCTCGGGCTTGCGACCGACAATAGGCTGGTTTAAGAAAAGGAGGCCTCCCTTTTTTATTTTATTTCGCGATAATACGCTCACCATCCACCATTCTACTCCTCTCCCTACCCAACAAATACTATATGATTCCGTTAATGCTTGGAAGCTCGTTCCATAAATGTATTGACGGCAGACCTGCTTAGGCCCCATTCTTTCAGTAAGTGATGCAAAGATTTTGCTGGAACTCCTCTCGCACCAACTTCCACTGCGTAAAGCTGAGTCTTAATAAGTTTTGGTGGTACAAATGTAATAATAAATCTAGTTTATTTCAAGATACATTATCCGAACAGCTTCTGTTACTGCTGGAGTACCCGCGATCCTAGAACGCTCTGGGATTGCGCGGAGCGATAGCAAAAGACCCGACGGCATGACTGTTGGGCCGTGGAAACTTCTGCTGATTACCTCAAGCTGCGTAAATACGCAAACCTGTACTGGTTAGGAATTTGCGCCGTTTGGGGTCGAGACGATGGGCCCTATATATAGGGACTAACGGAAAAGTCTGGAGACAGGAAAACTGGCAATTATTTCTGCCAACGTATTAGCCCTGATGTACAGAGGGGAAATGTTGCCAGTATCCTTGGGACTATACCTGAAAGGTTGTCTCTAAAAGACAATTATACTTTTTTTTTTATAGGTCATATTTTATTTATTTTTTACTTTTTGTAGTTTGAACTAAATAAAAATAATGAAATATCTTTATTATATTATATTAAGTTAAAATTATTAATCTGTAAATGTAATAATATCTGAGGTACAACTTTTGGCCTGCGTTGTATGGATAAAAAATGGATCATTTATATTTCATTTTTCATTCATTACAGCCCCTAGAACACAGCGTCCTAGACCTCCTGGAGATGTGCCTTCCAGAACATATATCTGGAGAATTTGGCCTACACTCACGGCTTGGCGAGGATATAATTCCATTTTTTTATGACAATTTATTAACGATTCCACAAGTTGGCATTAGTGGAACCGGGACCGACGGCTTAACGTGCTCTCTGAGGCACGGGAACGGTGGTGTTGTAAATCTAAGACAAATGTACGTGAGAAAAGTATATTTCTCATTGGTACATGCCGGGTGGGTTTGAACTGACCTTTGTAGGATTTAAGGTACGCGCAGCCGTGCCACCATCGCGCGTTATTTATTTATTAAATATTAAACTAAATCAAGCCACTACAGAGCAAGATCTGTCAGTCAACATATTTATGTATGTTGTATGTACATATATTTATGTATGTAATCAGTTATTAAATATTATTTTTATTTTATTATTTTTTTAGCACCTACTTTTCGGTATAGTGTTTAGTGATGACCAATGGTTGGCTATGATACGGGCAACGCCGAGTCAAACAACTAGTATGAAATAAACATTTTGTAACCGTCTACGAGAATTAACCGATTAAAGATTGACAGTTATCTAAAAATAATCGGCGAACAAAAACATTTCGAGATAATGATGTAATATAAAAACACGCAATAATGTTTGTACAAAGGAGTACTCTGCTATTTATATTTGGCTTCCTCATAAGCTTCAGTGACTCCAAGTGTTATCCCTTCCGATATAGGGACATCTCAATTTTGTTTATGAAGACAAGCCTACAGGGAAACCTGGAAGTATATCTATTGACAAAGACACAGCGTGTACAACTATGTCCAAATGAAATAAGTATGTATGATCTAATATTTTAGATATCAATAATTTAACTATATTTCTTTCTTGGTGATGAAAAGATTTATTATTTTATTTATTTATTTATAAACTCTTTATAGCACGTACTTTAAAGTAATGTATAAGGGCGAACTTGATGCTTTTTGGCATTTTATAACAGCTATTCTTTGGGAGTGTGGTAGAGAATTGCGGGGTGCATTATTATAAATATAAAATTACATACAATACATAATAATCGTTATACATTGTCAGCTGGTGCAATTTTCAAGTCAACTGGTTCGATGCCCGGTTTGTAGAATAAATTTTGCATTTTTAGTTTTTATCAAAATCGGCTCCGTGACTCCTTTAAGCATTTTTCGATATTCCTTGTAGTTTAGGATTTTATGACATTTGGAAAATCCTCACTGTATTTTTTTTTTTCATTCATTACAGCGCCTAGAACACAGCGTCCTAGACCTCCACTGCTGGAGATGGGCCTTCCAGAACTGAAGAATTTGGCCTACACTCGCCACGTTGGCCAGACGGTTTGGCGAGGATATTATGACAATTTATTACCGATTCCACAAGTTGGCATTAGTGGAACCGGGACCAACGGCTTAACGTGCTCTCCGAGGCACGGGAACAGTGGTGTTGTAAATCTATGACAAATGTGCGTAAGAAAAGTGTATTTCTCATTGGTACATGCCGGGTGGGGCCACCACCGCGCCTCTCTCTCACTGTATACTATTACTTAAATATAAATATATACGAGTAAATGCGAAAATAGGTAAGTATATAGAACTGTTTACACGTAATAAAAATAGTATAATAGTTTTATGTAGGTACTAAGAAGAGTTATGTTGTTTGTTGAGAAAGTGAGCGATAATGAGATTTTTAAATATATTAATAGACGGCGCCCGTCTCATAACCAGAGGAAGTTTCTTTCACTCTCGAGCAGCGAAACCTGTGAAAAAATCTGAATATTTGCTGGAAGAATAGATAGGGATTTTGAGCTGATTCATTGACTACTTGATTATTAGCATCGTGATAGTAATGACGTAAGTTCATCTAACTGCATTATTTATATATTTTATTAACGGTAGTTACCACACTTTTTTAAAGCAGGTTCACATTTAGCCAACTTTACTATATGCTCATCATTACAAGTGGCAAGCTCGTCGACGTCTCTAGCGTACGCTTGCTTGCTACTTGCCATGATTGGCCAATAATTGGCTAAATGTGAACCCGCTTCTTTATAAACGTGGTTTCTGACACCCTGAAAGGGAAACGGTCGTGATGATATATTAACTTATATTGGTGTATAAAATAATGTATTGGCGGGTCCATATTTATGTAAATAGACGTCTATGGGATTTTGTTTATTCATCCCTTTGACACACATACGTACTCTACACGTACGTATATCTGGTGTTATCTTTTGTTGAATAATAGTAGAAAATCCGTAGGTGAGCGCCCTTCAACGATCGGTTATCCGAACGAAATCCACTTTTTATATAATGAAATACACCTAACAAAAGCGGCGGTTGCATAACAAAACATGTTTGAGACTATTTTAATAATAAAAATAAATTAAATAAAACAAAACTCGTAGCATTAGACCTGTAAATTTTGATTTACATTATTTGAGTTCAATATTACTACCCAAAACGACATTCATTTTAAGCTATTCTTTACCCGACTGCGCGACGCACGCGATGTGTGTATGTTTCTTTGTGGCATACTGGAGACCAAACGCGTGGTCCGATTTTAATGATTCTTACGTCAATCGATTGATCTTCATCACGCGAGTGTCACTGAAGATATGTTATTAATAAATTTTTATTAACGCGACAACCAGACGCCATATTGTGGAAAATCATAAAAATTAAGCCGTCTAACTATATTCAGTGGGGTATCATCAAATAGGTATTTTAAAATCATATTATATTATTATATAAAATCTTTCATAATTTTTCATTTCAAGTGACCATTTAGAATCTATAACGATTTAAAGTAGGTTAGCAACCATTTTTTTTTTGTACTACATATTTGCGCTGTGTACAATAATAAAAAGTACATAAATAGTAGTTTCGATATATATATATATATTTACTATACAGGGTGGATTTTTGAGACAAGTCAGTAAGTTACCTTAACCGTGACAGGATTTTTTTTTACCATCTATAACTTTTTGAGATAATTTCGAACTCATTTCACAGATTTTCGATAAAATCAGTCAGCAAGAAAATGACTTTTTATACTATTTTTTTTTTAATGCCAATAGATCCTGTTTCTTACAACGATCAAAAGTCGCTACTGGAAATGTCAGAAATCTCGAAAATCTTTTTCCATACATTTTGTACTACAATGACCCGCTTTGTATAGACGCGGCAACCTATGAATCCCGTAGGACATTTATTATTTTATTTTGACATTTATTTATTTTATATAAGATTGACATATGTAATGAACCTATATAAGATCTTTTTACAGCCCCTAGAACACACCGTCCTAGACCTCCACTGCTGGAGATGGGCCTTCCAGAACATAAATCTGGAGATTTTGGACTACACTTGCCACGCTGGCCAGACGGGTTGGCGAGGATATTATGTCAATTTTTTATGACAATTTATCAACGTTTCCCCAAGTTGGTATTAGTGGAACCGGGACCGACGGCTTAACGTGCTCTCCGAGGCACGGGAACGGTGATGTTGTATATCTATGACAAATGTACGTAAGAAAAGTGTATTTCTCATTGGTACATACCTTTGTAGGTTTTAAGAAACGCGTTCTTGCAACCGAGCCACCACCGCGCCAGATTAATGTGTGTAAATTAATTGTTTATTTTAGCCGTAGTTTTAGAATAATTGTTAATTAGCGTTAGCACGTAAATTAATATTTGTACGCCTCTTAAGGTAGATTGTTGCAGAGAAAAATATATTGTTCATCTTTAATTTGTAACCATACAATCACAAACAAATATTTAATTTATTTTTATTTCATTTACATGCATACTCGTATTTGTTGACATTAATTATTAACATTTCCTTACGTTTTAAACAACTTATAGATTCTTATAAACTGCTAAAACAACTTGCCCACAATTTATAAATTTATAAGTCAATTTTACGTTTTTTTTTTGTTATAAAAATAATTTAAATTTTATTTATTTTACTTTATTACTTGAAGTAGGTAATATTTTAGTTATTTTCGTTTTTTTTTTATTTCTAAAAGGAATTGTATGTTTTTTTCGAATAATATTTAGTTTTTGTATACTTATTGAACATTTTATATTATTGTTATTTTTTATAGGCTACGAGTATAAAGGCTACTGTGGTAATGTGGTGGTCGCCTATAATAGGTGCAACATCTAACTTCTAATTTAGTGTTAAGTACAAATAAGTGTGTGATGTTAGCACTGTTGGCTACCCTATTATAAATAAATAAATAAATAAGAATGTAGATTTTGTTTAAAATAATTAACCAATATCACAAATTCGACCAAAACAGGACTTACTGCATTTTTTATTAGCGCGGCAGTCTCGACAACACTGAATTTGACATATCGATTCCGGAAACGACAAAGAATTTGGACCGTGTTGATTTGTTTTAAAGGAAATCTTTTCGCGAGTCGCTTTCGTGATATTGGTTCGTATGATGAAAGCTGTTCAATCAGTGCGACGACAGTTCAATCGACTCCAATATCTCAACTACAGTTGACTTATGATTTATCGTGCAAGTATATTAGACGAGGCCTTTAAGGTAAAAAAAAATCCTGTTTTAGAAAAAGTATGATTTTTTTTTTCATTCTTTTTTATTTAGCACTATCCATACTAATATTATAAATGTGAAAAAAAACTGTGTATGTGTGTCTGTATGACTATGAGCTGACACGACTACTACAGCCACAAATTATTAATAAAAACTTAGTTGTTGTTGTTGCAGATATTCAGATTCTCTCACAGTTTCTGCAGCACGCCAATGGAACAAACTGCCCTTGTCAATCAGACTGGGACTTTCGTTAAACATATTTAGACATCTACTATCTTCGTACTTTCTTATAAAGCAGAATGAGATGTAATTTTTTAACTAGACATTGAATATAATAAAATTTTGTTACCTATATATGTATTTGTATTTATATATAATATTATTAAACTAAAAACTTACATTTTAAAACATAAATTACTAATAATAAATATAAACCTAATGAATAAATAAAAATACAACTAAAAACTAAAATGAAGAAAAAAGAAAATATTTTTTTATAAATAAAAAAAATGCTCCAAATCGCTTCCAATGGGCAAAGTGCCAAGGATACTGGCAGCATTGCTACGTTGAATGGTAATGCTGATCCTTTGGCCCAAATATTGCCCAGCCCTTTTGTCTCCCGATGTGTTGACGAGCTGTTTTGACAACGCATATTTATATATTATTATTTATGTATTAATATGTATGCTTATTTAAGTAGAATATTTATTAGGAATTTCAGAATATTAGCTAAATGTGAATCCGCTTCATAAAAAGCGTGGTTTCTGACTACCCCGGAAGGGATACGGTCGTGATGATACTTTAGATTACTTTTTGATCTCGACATGTGTCTCCACGGCCATATAACTGACTATTTATTTCGCTTTCACGTCTATATTACTGAAGCGATTTTATTGAAATTTGGCTGAGATGTTCCTTGGAAGCCAAGGTTAGACATCATGTTAACATCCTAATATAACATGTGACCCTGTGGCCACCAGAAGGTTTTTTCGCTGACCACTATCAAAAAAGTAGGCTCAAACATTTTTTTTTTACTATAAGCATATATTATTTAATAATAAAATATAATTTTACTCAAAATAGTGTAGGTATTGACATATTTAAAATTATATAATAGGATCAACTATTATTATACAAGTTTAATACTCACATATTGAGGAACAAGTTTCTGAAGAACTTTTTTAATCTAAAACTTATTCGTCGAAAAATCTCCGGACACCACAAATAAACTACACTACAAGTTTGAATAACTGTACTATACTAAAAAACACATTAAATACACTATAAGTTAGTCTTATTAATAGGTATTTTAATTCTAAAAGACGATAGTACTCGTAGCTTGTATAAAATTTCGCGTGCTTTTTTCGTTGCTCTGCAGCGATGCAGACACGCGTGTCGCCGCTCGAGTCTGCGAAACTGAATGGCTCAAATTCTCAAGCCACCCTGACTGTAGCTCTCGCCTGAAACTATAAGGGTTGATTATAACACTTTGTGTAGGTATTTAACTACACTCCTATGGTATTAATAAATTTATATTCTTAATACATGTAATACAGTATTTTTTATACATTTTAATACTGTATTGTTACTACAGTAATTTTTATTTAAAATTACTATTGTATATATTTTTTTTATTTTACTTTATTATAATGTCAATGTTTTAAATTTATTTAAATTAATAGTTATTTTAATAATTTAAAATTAGATGTCAAATATATAATATAATGAGTAATAATAAATAGTTGCTAAGTCTATAATGTCAACTTATAATTAAAAAAAATTGTTTGAGTAAGATATATATATATATAGTTATTACAAATAAATTCAATTATTAAAATAACCATCGACTTAAATTGATTCTGGATAAATATATGTGTATGAATATATATAGGTTAAGAATATCAATCAATACCACATATTACGTGGTTATACCTCGCTAAGTCACTCTTTCCCTTCCTTGGTTGGCGAAAGAAAATAAAATAAAATATAATTTACAGAATAGACAATTGTTTTGAGAGAGCCAGCCATCTAGGGTCACTAATTATGACAAAATCAAATAAAAAAATTAATATATATATATATATCTCTAGAATACTGTAAATATATACATATATTATCTGATTATGGCAAACATTATTAATATAAATAGTTATGCGTTTTCGTAATCTGAATAAAATTACGATAAGAACATGGAAATTACAACACGTTACATAAGTGGTCATTATTTAATGTTTATCTTTTGTTTTTATATATCATACTTACCCCAACTCATCTTACTTCTATTTTATCCTTCTTATCTGATTTAAACTTATTGAAACGATGCGGTTACTAAAGTGTTCGGTCTAGCCTTCTCAATTTTCAAAGAACAAAACAACTCCCAATAAATTCCTTTAACAAATAAAGTTTTCCAACATAACTGACCAAAATCAAATCACCAGAAGCTCTTGTTTCTATTTCAGAAGTCGCACTGAAAAAGACTTCAAACTTTATTACTGTGATTCGACATTCATCATTGCAACCGAGTATTTTTGAAGGGGTTTACCGTGAACGTTTATCAATTTTGACATCGATTCTTTTATTTTGCTCCACCCAATAATTATATTTATTTTAGTGTAGGTATAAATGACAGTGCCTGTTTACAGCTGCTATCCACTATTAGAACTAAGTTTATTTCCAAGCTATACACTTATTAGCAGATTGTGATATAAGTTATGGGCGCGGTTGTGGCTCGGTTGTCAGAACGCGTTCCCCACGTACATTTGCCAAAAATTTACAACACCTCCGTTCCCGTGCCTCATAGATCACGTAAAGCCGTCGGTCCCGGTTCCACTAATACCAACTTGTGGAATCGTTAATAAATTGTCATTAAAAATTAATATCATATACTCGCCAAACCGTCTGGCCAGCGTGGCGAGTGTAGGCCAAATTATCCAAATTCTGGAATCTCCAACAGTGGAGGTCTAGGACGCTGTAATAATAATGAATAATATAAGTTAAGTATTGTTTCAAGCGGTCTTATTTTTATATGAATACCAAGGCAAGCTTACAATAGTAGTTCTCCTTAATAGTAAAAAATGGAATTTGACATCATTGCAAATGCGGTGGTAAATTGCCCAGTCTGATGGGTACGTATACACAGTACATGCCGATAAATACAATAAAGTGTATCCTCACGTTTTAGGATCAGGATCGAATTGCCGTCATGCCCAGTCTAGCCAGTATAGTGTTAGGGACTAAGTGGTAACATTCATGGACCTTGTGCTCCACTTACTATCAGGTAATATATTTATTATCAAGTTACTACTACACGATTTACTATCATTATCTAATAAGAAAATATGTAAGTTTGACCATTCCAAGTGGCGAGTCCCTATAGGCTCTTAAGGATAATAAAGGCAAAGAGAGTTAGTCTACAAAGCTACGAGTATTAATGACCGCTTGCCAAAAAGGACAATTAAAATATCTCATTATTATTATTATCAAAACATCAATTTGTGGTAACTTTAAAATTACTATTTATTATTCATATTATTTAACTTTATGTTTTTATTAGTCGTTAGTTATGCTGTAATAAATAAATAAAATAATACATACATAACCTTTTGATATACGCCTCTTTAAAAAAATATATCAAGTGTTGCCACTGTATTAAATAAATCTAAATTTGCAGCACACATGTAAAATAAAAATGGTTTATTTTATAATAGTTACTTAGAAGATTAAAAAGAATCGCTTTAAGAATATAACTGCCACCGCGTGTAGCAGTTAAGTCTCTGTATTTAAAACTCGGAGGTACCGGGTTCGATTCCTAGTCGAGACACAATAATTTATTTTATTTATTTGTGATATTTCTCGAGTTTCATAAGCTAGAGACATCGACGAGCTTGCCACTAGTCATGATGGGCCTATAGTAAAGTTCGCTAAACTTGAATGAACTTCTTTAAAAAAAAATGGTGATAAGGTCGTGATGTTGATGATGATGATGTTTTCCTTGGACCTACTTATCAAAGCCAAACCGGCATTAGGTCCCCTTTTTCAACATATATTTTTTTGTCTCTAACCGTATCTAAACACTGATATGAAAATACTGAATTTCAAACATCAGTATCATAGTAAACCAGTGGAAATCCGAGCACGAGGTCGATGACCCTTAAAACTTGATCGTTGTAAAATCTTCAATGGACACTCGAAAATTGTGTAAAAGTTTATGAACACTTACTAAACCTCAGCGGAATAAGGGTCGCGTTTATTGGACATCATTCGACGGAAAGTTAAGTCCCAAGAAGCAGTCTAAAGCATCTCTTTATATCCACTGTTAACAAATAGTTTAAGCTCATAAAGTAATATGTTTGAAGGAAGTGTAGAAATAATAAAATAATAAATGTAAAAAGTTTTTTTTTTATACTAGCACGACATATGACCCTGCGCCCACCTGATGGTAAGTGGCGCGCAGGGTCCATGAATGTTAGCAACTGGAATCAGACCCTTATGTCCGACATCAGTCCCTAACACTATGCCGGCTTGACTAGATGCCTTTTCACACTTCGCTTGAAGGACTCCAGGTTATAGGAAAGTGGAAACACAGAGGCTGGAAGAGCATTCCACATCTTTATTGTGCGACAGATGTATGAGTCACCAAATTTATAGGTACACGAAGGGATAGTGACTACGGTATGTGGGTGCACACCTGTGCGTGTGATTCGGTTGCGGAATGGAGAGGAAGGAATTAGGTTATAGAGCTCTTCAGGGCACTCACATAGTATAGCCGGTAGAACACGATCAGAGATTCGAGAGTTCCAGATATAGTGGCATCGTCCACAATTCGAACAGCTCGCCTCTGTAGGACATTGAGAGCATCTGTGAGGTACTTGGCTGAACCATCCCAAAGGTGTGAACAGCATTCCACGCATGATCTGATCACTTCGTATATAAAAAAAAACTACTTATGTAAAAAGAATAAAGAAAAAACAACTAAATCACTTTGCTGTCCTATCATATCAACGGATGTGGAAAGTAAAAACATTGTCCTAAAGTACTTGGATCCATATTAATTCGCACATCTAGTCACTTATCCTTGTGTTTGAATTTTGTTATGAACATATATATATATATATAATCTGTAATGTACATTAATGGAAATAAATAAATAACAATTATTATTAAACAAAGTCCTATGCCACGTCTGTTCGCGTTAAACTCAAAAACGACTGCACCAATTTTCATGCTCTATTCATGCCAATTTTTACTTTAAAGAATAACAAAATTGTAAGTTTGCCACGGTGAAATTTATATAAAATAACACCGCTTGAAATAGGACCTGAAAATAAGTTGAACAGTAGTCCGTTATAAAAACATAGTAGATTAAAATATATACTACTACGATAAGGAATTGTCTCACCTTGACTTATTTAACTATAGCGTTACCAAATTTAAAAACGACCTCAAATTACATATGTTCTCTAAATTAAAATAATATAATATTTCTAATGTGAAGCTGTTTATATACGTAGTATTATTAATTAATATTGATTCTTTTATGATATAACTTAACATTTCAATTTAATTTTGATGTTAATATTTTTTTTTTTCTTAATTGTTAATCTGCTATGCTTGTTTGTGTTTTAGTTTTATTGTATTTTGTGTAAATTCTCGACAATCAAGTTTTTGATAATGTTAATTATGTTTGTAATATGCTTTACTTTTAGCTGTCAAATAAAAAAAAAATATTTTTATACATTGTCACCCACTTCTGAGCTATGGTCAAAATTTCAAGTTTCTTACTCATCGGAAAGTTAGTTTAAAATCAATTACAATTATATAAAAAAGTAATCGAGGTACTATTTTGAAATACCTCGATATTATATCGTCCAACATAAACTATTTCCTAACAATTTACAATAACAAACACATTTATGTTTCTACCTACGTGTATGAAAAATGAGAATTTACGTATTGTGTGAGAAATCTGGACATTTTGGCATATTTATGAATAACTATACCAAAAATGAGTAATAGTGTTTACAAGAAATGTGAAACCCGATCTTGCAGTAGTTTTACACGGTTTTATAAAAAAAAAAATTTTTTGGTTTACTTCTTCCGATGGATGATGAATGAGATGATAGAGAAGGCAAAGGTATTGCCCATTCAGCCAAGTTTGACGTAATATATCTTTCTTATTCATGAGTTAAGGAGGTTATCATCAAATTCCAGATGCCGCAGAATTTGATGCTTTTCTTGGAGTCACCCGCGGCACCATAGCTCAAACACGTCGGGTAAAATATGGGAGTTGACAGCGTGGGAAAACCGCAACAAATAAACTACAACTTGTGCCCCATATTCAAAGTCCAATTTATCGTTTTCCATAATTATTCACATAGTAGCACATCATTTAACAAAACAACACCTCTTCTGACCAATAATATCCACAGTAAATATCTATACTATCTAAATGTCCTAAAGGTTTGGCTGTCAGAGAATGCCTAGCGGCATTAAGTCCGCCTTTGTACATAGTGCAATAAAGTTTTTAAATAAATAAAATAAATAAATAAATTAATTTACAAAACAAAAACTTGTACTTGACATGTCCACGCAAAATGGCGCGAAGAACTACGAATTTATTTTATTTTAAATTATTCGGAGTTACAAACAATTGCACAGGTAGAGATTGCACAATAAATGGGTTTTAATTATTTAAATTATTAAATAAACTGATTGGTACAGTAATATATAGTAATATATACCGTACAATTTTTTCAGCACAACTACTAGATGCATACAGAGAAAAAATAAAAAAGAGTGTACGCTCATTTCTTTGAATCCATAGCCTATATTTTTTTTGTTAAAATTTACTTTATTTTTATTAATTTTAATATTTATAACATTGTATTACTAATCGTAACAAGTTGACAGGAACGTGGCAGTTGTTTTAAAAGGTATTATTATTATTTATAATTATTATTATATATTATTATTATTAATTATGCGAACTTCGTACCGCCTGACAGTCAATGAATGCAGCCTCGGTCGGTATGCCCCACAAACCAGCGGTGATGCGCGCCACCTATCGGACAACAGATGTACTATAATAATAAATATTTAATAAATATTTCCAGACAGGTCACACAGCGCCATCTAGTTTTCGTGGTAAGCTACGAAGCTTGTGTTACGGAAACTAGATGGTTGATAAACTACATATTATACTTCTTTTTTTTTGTAAATATATACATATTACACATATAAACACCCAGACCGAGACAAATTATACAATGTACAACTTGCCCCCGGTGGGAATCGAACCCACGACCTCCCGAGTTCACGGCAACGTTTGTTACCACTAGACCACGGAGGCGGTCAAATGTCAGAAACCTTCGCCGATGTTCACACAACATATTCCCAAAGTTTCATCCCGATCGGTCAAGTACTTTTGAAGTGCATATAGTACATACACACAGACAGACATTCATTTTTATATGTATAGATTAGAATATATGTGTTTTGCTATTTAATTAGTTTTTAAATATTAATATGATTAATATTTCAGTAAGTCTTGTTTTAGGCGTTGTTATTTTTATATATATATATCACAATGGCAAACTTACAATGTTAGTTCTCTTTGAAAGTAAAAATTGGCATTTGACTTAATTGCAACTTGGCACATACTGTCAACGAGAACAACAAATAGGTGGTAGGTGGACTGATAGTGGTAATTTAGGCGGGCAAGTATCCACCGTTCGTGCCGATAAACCCAGTAAAGTGCATCCACACGTTTAGGGATCTGGCTCGAATTGCCGTCATGCCCTGTCAAGCCGGCATAGTGTTAGGAATGAATGTCTCTCATCAGTCTCTACCACTATGCCGGCCTAACAAGTTGCTTTTTCACCTCGTATATCCTTGAACATGTTTTAAAGATACAACCCATCACCGCCGCTTTTTACGCACGCTTAAATAGTGTAATATAAAAAGTGAATTTCATATAACCGATGGGTGAAGGTCGCTCTTTTGCGAATCTTGTAAACGCCTTACATTATAATCTGCAATCCCCACGGAAGCGAGCAGTTATGATGACAGCAAACTGTGGTAAATCATTAATCAAAGGCTTAAATTGTTGTCGGAGTCAAGATCAAGGTTGGACGACTCCCAAATACATTCCAGATCATAAAACAGTAATTTGGGCCTGAAATTACTGGTTAAGCTTCTTTTTATTGTTGGAAACACAAGCTTTGTGCATACTAATGTGAGCGTGGGACGTATGGAATTAAGGATAGGATGCGTGTTATGATTTTATATCTGGATTCGTATTATTAGAAAGAGATCGTAAGTAATGTTTTGTTTTTTTTTTATACTAGCACGACTTGTGACCTTGGGCCCGCCTGATGGTAAATGGCGCGCAAGGTCCATGAATGTTAGCAACTGAAGTCAGACACTCATAACTGCCATCAGTCCAAACACTATGCCGGCTTGACTAGATGCTTTTTCACACTTCGCTTGAAGGACTCCAAGTTATAGGAAAGTGGAAACACAGAGGCTGGAAGAGCATTCCACATCTTTATCGTACGACAGATGTATAAGTCGCCAAATTTATACGTACGCGAAGGGATGGTGATTACGGTATGTGGGTGCATATTCTGACCTGTGCGTGTGGTTCGGTTGCGGAATGGAGAGGGAGGGATTAGGTTATAGAGTTCTTCGGAGCACTCACCATAGTATAGCCGGTAGAACACGCTCAGAGAAGCCACAATAAAATTAATAATAATATTACGGATACGGAATAATAATAATAATAAAATTCTTTATTGCACAAAATTACAGGGCGAACTTAATGCCGTAGGCATTCTCTTACAGCCAACTTTTGTGATAGTGATAAGTGAGGTTATAGGGTGCTTATAAACGATAAGTCAATAGAATTAGATGTGAATATCGCTACTTAACAATAACAATAAATAGCTAAAATATATACATAAAAGCAAACAATAAATATTATAACATATACATACACATATACACAAATAAATATATACATATATTTACCATACCAGAGCGGGATTGAGACATTTTGCATTTTAAGAAAGTGAATATAAACTATTTTTTTAAAGATGCTGACAGACGGTGCTTGCCTGATCACCAATGGAAGTTTGTTCCACTGGCGAGCAGCCGTAACAGTAAGTGAATCTGAATATCTGCTAGAAGAGTCGTAAGTCCCGTCCGCGTGGAATGGTGTGAAGAACGCTGGCTGCATTTCCCTGCTGACTTGCAATAGGTACTTATTCTTTGGGCGAAGAAAGAACCAGCCTTGTTGTCACCGGAGGAGATGACAAAGCGCGGTGTTACTCGTATGTCTTTTAAAAACTTTTTGGCGGTAGAACTCCATGGGCCCAGAGTATCTACAGTAAACGGCACAAAAATGTAATCTTTTTTTTGGTTCTCTTCTCCCGATGGATGATGAATGAGGTGATAGGGAAGGCAAAGGGTCTAGCCCATACAGCCAAGTCTGACGTAATAAATCTTTATTTTTTATGAGTTAATGAGGTCATCATCTAATTCTAGATGCTGCAGAATTTGATGCTTTTCTTGGAGTCACTCGCGGCACCATAGCTCAAACACGTCGTGTAAAATATGGGGGTTGAAAAAAAATAAACTGAAACTTGTGCCCCATATTTAAAGTCCAATTTATCGTTTTCCATAATTATTCCCATTGTAGCACATTATTGAACAAAACAACACCACTTTTGACCAATAATATCCACAGCAAATTAATTTACAAAACAAAAACTTGCACTTGACATGTCCACGCAAAATGGCGCGAAGAACTCCAAAATGTAATCTTTTAATATTCTTTCATACTTTCGCCGCTTACCGAACTCCGCATTTTTCGCTGCGGCTTCCGCTTTATGCACAGTCACCCTGCTTTATGTTTAGTTGATTGTTATTTGATATTTTGCTAACACAATGAATCTGGTAATTAAAAAAAATATAATTATATCCGTACGCGCGGATAACACCTACCAAAAAAAGTCACTTAATGACTTCGGGCTGGTTCTTTCCTTTCAGCAAAGCGTTTCTGTGAGGAAATGCGGCTAGCGTTCTTGCCACCATACATAAATAAGATTTTGTAAGTTCTATATTGTTAGGTATTTAATTTTATTATAATATTTTTTTCATTACAGCCCCTAGAACACAGCGTCCCAGATCTCCACTGCTGGAGATGGGCCTTCCAGAACATATGTCTCAAGAATTTGGCCTACACTCGCCACGCTGGCCAGACGGCATGGCGAGGATATGATGTCAATTTTTAATGACAATTTATTAACGATTCCACATGTTAGTATTAGTGGAACCGGGACCGACTTCTTAACGTGCTCTCTGAGGCACGGCAACGGTGGTGTTGTAAATCTATGACAAATGTACGTAACAAATGTGTATTTCTCATTGGTACATGCCGGGGGGGGGTTGGAACCGACCTTTGTAGGATTAAAGGAACGCGTTCTTACAAGCGAGCCACCACCGTGCCTATATTTTATTAAAATTAAGAAATAATTTCGAACGATTTAAACCTTATTATTCGAGGCAAATGGTGCGTAATTTTAGTCTGGAAAAAGCAACCGGATGACGCTTGGTATTTGAGTGCCTGAGGCAATTTGATAACTTTTCGTCTCATAACCTCAAAATAGACGGAATCGAAAAAAAAAAATGGGGGTCAAAATGTAAAAAAAAACATTGTTTAGAAACGGAATGGAAAGGCATTAGAGTACTCGCTATTGTTTAAAAAAAAAAGTCATCCGAAACGTACGAACGGATTTTTTTTTACCGGATACCATCCGGTTTCTTTATCCACACTTAAATTATATAGCATTGCTTTATCTATATTGTTAGGCAAAATTTAACTACAAAGAAATAGGTACAAATTAATAAAAAGTGGAAAAATATTGGCCAGCATAAAAAATAATGTATAGGTCATTATCAAGGTTATGTATCAATCTGCATTCAATAAATTGTATAGGAATGTTTAAATTCAGTTCTTTCAAAACATTTCAAGTGTTGAACATTATTGAATGGAAATATTTATAGCCTGTTATTTTGATTCAAAAACACTACTAATATTATAAAAGCGACAAAAACTTTGTCTGTATGAACCGATTTTATGGAATTTGGCAGGACAAATTCCATATGATGCGTCTAACCGCGTTATTTTGTATGGCCTTATTTTAAACTCTATCGATAAAAAACAAATAACTTCTCCTAAGAAACCATATAATAATAATAAAATAAAAAAAACGTTTATTGACTTAAAAACCTAGATACACCAATCAGTAAATACGGGGATCCCTGTACTATGTCCCAGAAGATCTGTGATACAGATACTCTTACTTACAATGGCATTCGTGATTAACATGCATTAACAATAATAATAATAATAATAAAATACTTTATTGCACAAAATTACAAAAGTAGTGTACAAGGGCGAACTTAATGCCGTAGGCATTCTCTTACAGCTAACCTTTGTGATAGTGACAAGTGAGGTTATAGGGTGCTTAACGATAAGTCAATAATTTTAAAAACACAAATAATTTTAAAGACAGGATAAAGAAAACAAATTAAAAAAATATATAATAATAACACAAAAACTACAGTAGGATATGTCCAAAGTGTTAAATTTTTTGGCTACTCCATACAAACTGTTTATTCTAAAATAGCCAATTTGTGTGGAGAAGCCAAAAAATTGTCACTTCCTAAATTTTAATATAATTCGCTAGGGAAAGTTGATTTATTATATAGAATAAAATATAAGTCGAGCATACAAGGTCACTCCATAGTGTTAGGGAATTTTCAACAAAGATTTTTTTATTCATTAAAAGTCAGGGATGGACGTAAGCAAAAAATCAAATAAAATAGATTAGGCATTAGTAGCTATATTTATACAAAATATTTGTATAAATTTATACTTTAAGAAACTGACTCGAGGTTCTCTTGTCAAACAATAATGTCTTTTACACTTTCGTCACACCCAGGTCGGCTATTGTCTATGAAACAACAAAATAATATAATCAGTTTGAAAGTGTACGTTGAACACGGGCGTTACCGGCAATGCTTGTTAAAGACTAATTATTTTTGTGACGATTGGCCTAGCTTTGATTCTTATACCGTTTGGCTTCTTGTCTCGTCTTGTTATAATATTTAGGGTATTTCGACGGAAGTAACAACATGTAGGCGAACTTTACACTAAACTAAAAACTATTAACCTTACTCGGGTAAAGCCGGGTCAAACAGCTAGTTATTTTTATATAAAAGTATCCGGGTTCGTACACAAACAATGTCAGACATACTTGACCTTGTGGAAAACATAGCACATCAGTAGATAAACACAAAAATGTACTAGTTACGTAAATCATAATACGTATAATCTACAGCCGGATTCCAGTTACTTAGCAGCAAAGTTAATATTTTAAACAACGCTTTTATACCCGCCTTCGCCGGTCTGTCTATCTTCTCTCTTTACTTTATAACGTTCTAGATATAGTACGGTCACCATTTGTAAAAAAAGTCGCCAAATAACGATTTTCGTGGGACTCATCTCCGCCATACAGACTATGTATGCATTTTGTTTGGTATGTTTTCTTAAGTGTATGCAGGCTGTGCCGTAGCAAAGATGGCGGCCAGTCTGATTTTTTATATTTTTTTATTATTTATTTTATAAATTTATAAATTATCTGACATATGTATAAAATTTCTGTACATCATAATTATTAAGTATTTAGAATGTAAACTGACACGGCCTCTTTACAGCCATGATTTTATTTAAGTAGTTTCTAAGTTAGTTTTACTTGCTTGTAGCAATAATGTTGTGCATAACAGACATAAATATGGATTATTGCCTGTTTACGGTCCAACCATTATTACCACTTTGATTAGTACATATGTTTTGATAATTGTATTGATTTTATTAGTTCTGACTGTATTCAAGTTGTTTTGAGAGAACCAATGGAAATTAATTGTTTTGATTTGTTTTGTTTTATTTTGATTTCTATAGAAGCGGTATTTTTAGATAACCACTGAACCGATTTACGTAAATGAGGTATCGAATGAAAGACCATCTAATGAATATTATTTCACTTTATACACGCGTTTATGTAAAGCTTAATTACGTTAAGGCTTTACAAAAACGAACCGTTTTTAAGAACCATTTTTTGCTCTGCTACGATAAAACCGTTTTTAGTTTTAGTCAGTACTTAGTCGTATTTATCTCTGTCGCAACTTTTTCCCGTTTCTTTTGCAAAATACTTAGTTTTGTTCTATAAGATTATTATATATATTATATAGCGCAGATCAGCAAGCGTCGAAAATATGAAACGATTTGCAATAGTTATTTTTTATCGACGTTTGCTGTAGAAACGATGGGCCCGTTGGGTTAGGAATTGAAAGCATTTTATAAAGAAATTGTTCCAAGGCTCATTGACGTCTCTGGTGACAATAGGGCTGGCAGTTTTTTCTCCCAAAAATTAATGCCACCATGCCACAAGACAGCGATTTGGAGGAGCTATTTTTTTGTAAGTATTTAATTTTTAATTTCTATGTATTATTATTATTATTATTTTAGGTTAAATTTAGATTTTGTTGTAATATAGTTTATTTAATTTAAGGTTTTTTTTTGTTCTATAATAAAATGTGTAATCTTAATTGTAAGCGAAAAAGTCTTTATTACATACTTGTATATATTTATAACCTATAAACTATTAGGTTAATAGTTTTATCCATTTTCTTCTAATCTGTATTTTAAATTCAAATGATTTATTAGCAATGTAAGGTTTTACAATTTACTCGTATGTTAACAAACAATCGTGAAACATTATTACAGGATTTGCAAAAGTATTTTAGTGATGGTCCCACACAAGGCAGTTAAGCCTGACATATAGGTCCCAATCTATCTTAAAGATAAATAAGTAGCAAAATTCAACATAATAAATAAATACATTCATATATATTGGATTATACAATAATTAAAACAACGGGTTGTGGATAAAGAAATAGATTTTGTGTTAAATGTTTTTTGAGCACACTAAGTAATAATAATAAATATACATAAATTACTCTAAATTTATGTATATTTTTAAGTATATATCATAACCGTTTCTATTAGTAGTTAGTTTGATAACCTACGTATTTTTTTAATGGCCGCTGACATCGTCTTAAAACCCAGTTAAAACGCAACAAGTAAGGATACTCCCTAGATGAAAATTTGATCGTGCACGTCCAGCAAACAAATAATAATAATTTGCATCGTGTATCATGCATTACCTTGGCTGGCTCTACAGCAAAATAGATTGTGAATAAGGCGCTTTAATCCATAATAATGAATTTAATAGATTATTTAATTAAGTATTTGTAGGATCGACGTTTTTCATGAGTACATTGTATTAACCCTACATATAATTTGTATAAGGGCCGTCGTTAATTCGTGTCATTCATCGCTCTGATGACGCCCGCGGCGGGTTTGGCCCTTTTCCAACAAAACAACGGCATATTTTCCACCACACAATTCTCCACAGTCATTGAGTAAAGTATCTTCATTCATTCCGCAACTTAATACATTCGCGGGAAAACATAGACATATAACAATAGAGACCCGCCTACTACTACTTTAATGTATTTTACCGGGTGAAATTTTGGTGTGAGAGAATCAAAGTTTATGACATAGCTTTCAAATTTAGTAAGTTAAAGTTGCAGTGGGCTGGATACATCTACGCCAGAACAGACGACCGATGGAGCAAACGTGTTCTAGAGTCGAGACCACGCACAGGACGACGTAGAGTCGTTATGTTAATGGCAAAGGTTGGATGTGGATTTTAAAAGACCGAGCAGAGGCGAGCTTTGGGGGAAGCCTACATCCAGCAGTGGAGAGACGCAGGCTGATGATGAATTTTTATCAGTTTATATCTATTGCAGCCATTAAGGTCAAGGTCTATCAACCTTGCCTAGCCTGTGCTTACTATTTTTTTTGTGTTATTGAGCTTACAATTGAATTTAATTTAACTTTTGATAAAAGAAACGTAATCATGATTTATCGATACTGATGATATGCATTTACCTTGTTTTAAACAATAATGCAGCCAGCGTTATTGCCACTATTCCGCGCGGATAGATTTATATTTGTATGTAGTATTAACTAAATTTAAAATTTGATTTTTATTTTCGCTTAAATGATATTTTAATTTTATTTATAACTGCCTCTGTGGTCTAGCGGTTAAGTCCGTGGATTTAGGCTCAGAGGTACCGGGTTCGATTCCTGGTCGGGACACAATAATATTTATTAATGTAAAGAAATACATTTAATTATTATTTAAATTATTTGTGATATTTCTAGAGTTTGGTACGCTGGAGACATCGACGAGCTTGCCACTTGTCATGATTGGCCTATAGTAAAGTTGGCTAAATGTAAATCCACTTTTTTTTTTTATTCTTTACTGCACCAAAACTTAAAATTAGGTACATAGGCGAGCCTGTTAGGCATTCTCTGACAACTAACCTATGGGATGGTGAGAGATTGGGCAGGGTGCAACAATCTAATAATATTAGTGTAATTTATAAATACACTACATACCAAGCAATTATATAAACTAAATGGAAGCATTATGAACATAAACATACATATATATATATATTTATTATTTATTTATTTAAATCTTTATTGCACTATGTACAAGGGGCGGGCTTAATGCCGCTAGACATTCTCTGACAGCCAACCTTTAGGATAATGTAGTAAGTTCAAGGTGTGAGGTAGGTGCAACATGTAATATAGATATGATAAATATGGAAATAATTAGGCTCTAGATAAAAAGATATACTTACATACTAAACTACATCCAAGAATACATATACTACATACAATATACATATATATATATATATACACTACATATAATACATACACATACTACATATAATAAGTACTTATATACTTTGTAGGGAGCTGTTGTAGTAATGCAAGTAGACCATTCTTTTAAAAAGTTTTCTGTTAGGCGCTTGTCGAATTTCAACGGGCAGATTGTTCCATAGATTAGCAGCAACTACAGCGAATGAATTAGAAATAAAGCCAGAGTGGTGAGAAGGGATAGAGAGAACGGAATTGTGAGACGAACGAAGAGATCTGTCATGAATTGAGGATAGATATACGAATTTGTCCTTGAGGTATTTCGGCGTCGCAGGCTCATTGAGTATCGAAAAGAGCAGGCAGAGTATTCTGAGGTTCCTACGACAACGAATTGGTAGCCACTTTAGCTTGGCGCGATACTCAGAGATGTGATCGTATTTGCGCAAACAGAAGATGAACCGGATACATGCGTTTAGTAACCGGTCCATCTTGTTAAGCAGCATCTCAGAGAGATCGACGCTACACACGTCACCATAGTCGAGTAGAGGTAGGAGTAGGCTTTGGGCAAGGGTAATTTTAGCTTTTAATGGCAGAAAATTTTTGTATTTATTGAGAGAGTGCAGTGAAGCAAATACCTTTCTACTCGTATTAGTTACCTGTGTCATCCAGTTCAGATTGGAATCTAGGTGTATCCCCAGATTCTTTACTTCACTAGTAAACGCAATTGGGACGTAATACACAAATAAACATTTATTTTTATATTAATAAAAAAATTATAAGCGTGGTTTCTGATCACCCCGGAAGGGAAACGGTCGTGATACATTTTACTTTTATTTTATTTTTTTATTTGTATAATACTGGTAATTGTATACACGTCTATGCGGAAAAATGAATCTTTGCAAAGCCTTCTCGATTGTAATGGCACAGCTTTCATACCTTCACAACTTTCTACTTATATTTTTATTGTAATGCTGTTTTATTGTTGTCTGAGGTTTTGTTGGAAATATTTCGCATTTATTAAAACACGTTTTGCGACGTTGTTGTATACAATTTAATTTTGATATATATTTTGTTTTTTTAATAAGTTTATTTTTCTCTTGCTGGGAATATTACTTTTACAGAATTATTAAGAATCTGAATTTGAATCTACATACGAGTATATTGTTCTTGTAAACTGTGGAGCGTTTTAAAAGGGTTTAGCTTTTGCATCCCTCTCGCTCGCACAATTTTTAAAGATTTTTCAAGTCTGAGTGTACTTTTATTTATACATTTGAGAAATGTAGTCATTCAACTTTCTTGGAAATAAAATTACATACATTATGGACATATTTTTACTTTTACATGCTATATTTTTGACAGAGAAAAATATCAATAACATTTTTAACGAGTTTCCTCTATTTTACAAATTTGATTCTGTTTATTAAAATAGTACGAAAAATATACATTTTTTTTTACTTCTTTCTCCGTAATATTTTGGCGAAATCTCTTCATTAAATTAGTATTAGTTTTTTATTGTTGCGGTTCTTTTGTTTAAGTCCATGTAACTAATCGTTTGATTTTATTTTCCACAATATCGGCATATACCGATATGAATTGTTATGTAAATTATTTACATTATGTAAGAAAAGTTTATTTCTCAATGTCAAAGTCAATATATCTTTATTCACGTAAACCTATTACAGGCATTTGTGACACGTCATTATTTAATTTATTTTGAACGATTCTACTCCTGTTAGTGGTAGACTAAGCAGCGAAGTGGTCCAAGGAGTAAGCTGTTAGCAGAAGACTAGCAGCTTAACAAATTTCAGTGACCTGTTAACCTCATTGGTAATTGCGGGGTTCAAATTCAAACCGACCTATTCAGGATTTTAATGGAAGCGTTCTTACAACCGAGCCTCCACCGCTAAAACAATACTTTAGTTTAATTATGCTCCTTAGTTGTTTAATTATGCTCCTTAGTTTACGCAAGACTCCGGGCAAGACAACGTATGAGATTTTGTTTGTCAAACACCGCCGTACACGTTCAAACGTGTTTGTCAAACACGCAGGCAATAGTGACTTTAATCAAACGCATCAAACTCGTAGATTGTTTTCAAACATTTTAAACAAGGCCGCAAACTATAAAATGGTTTGACAAACATGTTAAGTTCCTTTAATTATAAGATTGACTCCATGGTAAATTGGGCGTTACAGTTAAGCCATGTAATGTTTTATGATTAATAAATTAAAAAATCATACATTAGTGTATACAGACAGTACACTACCGAACCAATTAATAATAAAGTTAGTTGTGTAGACCGCACGATTTGTCAATTCCTCCTTACCCTCAACTTTTAAAAAAAATTGTATGACATAAAGCGTGTGAAATTAGACTTGTAACAGATTATATTGAACGACTCTGCTGCAAGACCGCTTTTATTACATAAATAAATATTTCCAGATAGGTCACACAGCGCCATCTAGTTTCCGTGGTAAGCTACAAGGCTTGTATTACGGAAACTAGATGGTTGATAAACTACATATTATACTTTTTTTTTGTAAATATATACATATTATACATATAAACACCCAGACCGAGACAAATTATACATTGTACAACTTGCCCCCGGTGGGAATCGAACCCACGACCTCCCGAGTTCACGGCAACGTTTGTTACCACTAGACCACGGAGGCGGTCAATATATATATACAAAAACTAGGTAACCCTTATAACATTCAAACTATCCGTTATACTACTCGTATATATTGATATTAATTAAGACACATTTTTATACTCGTACTTTACTATAAATTACATTTAAATAAATATGATAGGAAAATATAAATATATACTTATAGATAAGCTAACCCTTATAACACATAATATACATATCATTCATATAAAATTAAAATAACACAATCTTGTACAATATAACAGGTCTAACTAAACTTAAAGGGGGATCCAGAAAATGTACTATTTAAATAAATGAAATATATTTGTTTTTTTGTTGTTGTTTTTCATTACATAGTGTCAACTAGCTGTCCCCTATAAGACCAGGGCAACCTTAGTATAGGGGACAAAGAAGTCTTCTACTAAATTAAGCATGTACAACACTGTAATATTTTTTTTTAGTTGTTCAATATGTATATTTTCTTTTATGTCAATAAACCATTATTATTATTAATTACGTGCAAGTGTTACGCCAAGCACGTTGTGATGAAGACCTGCCTATATATCGAGCTTCATATGTGATACAGTGGCAATCAAGGAAGTAGGAAGTCATACCAAACTTAGCAGAGTAAAATAGTGTTGGCCATAAACAGTACAGTGCCAACTTTCAGGTAACTTTATGTCAGCAAAGTTTCTACAACTAATTTGTAATAAACCACGTCAACTGTACCACTTACTATTCTATAGTTACAACTCCGGTTACAAATAAACTGAAAACCATTGACCTGTATATAATTACCGGACAAAAATAAATATATATACATATATATAAAGGGTGCCTAAAACGCTCGCCGCATTTACTCGTTGAATTATAATAATATATTATTAATGTATTTATTTACAATATATATATATATACCTATTCAGGATTTTAATGGAAGCGTTCTTACAACCGAGCCTCCACCGCTAAAACAATACTTAAGTTTAATTATGCTCCTTAGTTTGGTAAGGCAAGACTCCGGGCAAGACAACGTATGAGATTTTGTTTGTCAAACACCGCCGTACACGTTAAACATGTTTGTCAAACACGCAGGCAATAATGACTTTAATCAAACGCTTGATGCAATAAGCATCAAACTCGTAGACTGTTTTTAAACATTTCAAACAAGGCCGCAAACTGTAAAATTGTTTGACAAACACATTGTAACATTACAGTGTGTACACTAATTAAGGATAGTTTAATTTATTTTTAGAAATGATTAGATGACAAACTTTACATATTGTAAAATTTAATCTATAAAAAGACACAGAGTAAAGTATCATCACGACCATTTCCCTTCCGTGGTGTTTAGAAACCACGCCTATAAAGAACCGGATTATCAAACTTTTTATTTTATTTTATTTATTTGGAATAACAAACAATTGTACAATAAGTATACAAATATAGATTACATAGTATAGGTAATTATACAAATAACACCATTATCCACAGATAGAATATATAATTATAGAATGTACAAAGTTATATATAATATAAAGAGATAACTATTAATATTCTCTTATACAAAAAATTGACATTCAAAACAAACTAAACATTATAAAAAAAAAATATTGTGAAAAAATAATAATAATTAAAAAGCCTATATAAATTTTAACGTTTCTTTGACATTATTCTTATACCTAAATGCAGATAAAGCAAATATGTCTACATAAGGAAATTAAACAATATTATTAATTTCATTAATTTATTTAAATTAGGATTCGAACCCAGTACCTTCGAGTCTAAATCCACGGACTTAACCGCTAGACCACGGAGGCAGTAAAATCAATCTATATACACAAAGGCCTTTAATTGGTTTATATGAACAAGATATTTTGACTTTGACGTACGCCTAGTCGTTTTTGAAAGTTTACGCTTAGCTTAGCTTAGCTTATATTCATTAACTACTTAATACTACTTACTACTACTTATAACAGAATTTCACATGTTTTAAAAATTAATGTTTATATATCTATAATACAATATTTAATTATTTATTATAAATTGTATATGTATATATCTAAATATATTATATTTATCTATTTATTATTCCACACAACACTGACACAATTCGTATAAAAAGAGCGGGGCACCCTGAGACACAGGCATCACGCTAAGTTTAGGGGCCTTCGTAAAATGTAAAAAAGTACTATGAAAAATAATCGTTTTTTTTTTTATTTATGTTTAAATTGTCTGACTGATTTATCTAGTATTCTTAATTTAATGGTTTTACACCGGTACCTAAATACAAGTCAATTTCGGAAACGGTTACAAGGGTGCCTAAAATTTTCCGCGTGAACTAATTGAAATGTACATTCTATTTTGTAACAAAAAGGAACAATTTCATTGTATTTGCTAATAGCTAACTTAATTTTACTTAAAGCTCAACTATGTTAGATATTTTATGATGAAAGCTAAAAAAAAATTACTTTTCTCTTACTAATATTATATACTAGCCGTTTTACCCGGCTTTGCGCGTAACGGCGACCCGAAATTAATTTGCTTATGATTATGCTATATCTTCTAAGGTATTCATTTAATTTACATGGTATAAAAAAAAAAAAAAATCTTCATAAAATGATGAAACCAACTAACGTATTTAAAATGATAAGAACTAACACCGTATTTGTGTAAATAGCTTTCCAATTACCGCTTTATGATTGCCCATTTTTTTAAATTTTAAATTGCATATAGTATGTTAATCTTAAGAGATAGACATATGCCATTGCGGACTTTTCTGTAGACCTTTATAAGGTACACAATTCCACTATACATTATTTTGTTATATCTCAAAGGGTTTATGCAGCGTTCTCGTTAAAAGCTCCTAGACGGTTTTTTTTAATACCTTCAACATAACCTTCCTCGTGAATGGGTATTGGTGAAAGCAGCATAAAAATCGGTGCAGTAGTTTTTGAGTTTATATGAAGGACTTTGCTTTATAATATGTAGTGATAGTGATTAAACGTTGTCTGCGTGTCTGTATGTTAATCTCGCATATTCTTTTGGTTTCTTCATAATTGATGAAATTTGGAATCCTGCGACGGACATAGGCTGTATAACGTCACGGCCACTTAGTTTAAATTGCTTTTTTTAGGTACCTACTATAGGAGCGTTTTAAATAAAATTTTGCATATAGTTTTGGAAGCCAGAATTGGACATGACGTTCAAATCGTACTTATAATAAAAAATACTAAAAGTAAATGAAAAATTGAAGAACTAGAGCAGGGGTTCCTATTTTTTTTTAAGTTCACTGAGCACTTTCAGCTTTATTATTTTGTCTTGGCGCCCCTAGTAGTTAGTACGTTAAAAGAAGTACAAGGATACTAGGTCACAAAAATTTAAACATCAGAGAAAGCAAAGTATTTATTAATAAAAAAACATTATTGTTCAATGTAGAAAGGCTGGTTTAATACATGACATTCTCTGACAGACAAACGGGGCCAAATTTGTACATTTATTACATTTGTAAGTAGAATTGTCGTATGAGTCGAAATAATAATAATATATTACTTACATATCATTATATTATAATATGTATACTAATACATATGTATACATCATTATTATTCATATATATACTACTTACTAACCTTGTAGTACCTACCTTCCTATCAGCGAGAGATCGACGATATAATAATACATAAAGTAAGTAAAGTAAAGTATCATCACGACCGTTCCCCTTCCGGGGTGGTGAGAAACCACGTTTATAAAGAAGCGGATTCACATTTAGCCAATGTTACTATAGGCCAATTATGACAGATGGCAAGCTCGTCGAAATCTCCAGCGTATCAAACTCGAGAAATATCACAAATAAATTAAATAATAAATAAATGTATTTATTTAAATTTATAAATATTATTGTGTCCTGACCAGGAATCGTACCCGGTACCTCCGAGTCTAAATCGACGGACTTAACCGCTAGACCACGGAGGCTGCCAGTAATAATAAAAAGGAAAAAATAATAATAATAAGTATCTCTGTGAGCACCCCCCCCCCCCCCCCCCCCTATATATATTCTCCTAGCATTAGGTTGCCGCGGCGCACACTTTGGGAACCCCTGAACTAGACAATGCCAAAAAATAGAGACGCATATTTTTTAATAAAATCTGGCAAAACAATCGTACAAAAGACACTTTTAACTGCAATATTTTTAAACATTTGACGTTAAGAATCGGTATAATAACTCCGATAACAGAAATATGTCCATTAAACTGCTGTAGACGCCATTTATTTACCATAATGCTTAAATAAACGGAATTTTGTTAGTTTCTGACATTATCTGTACCATTATGATGACTCACATAAACTCATTCGTGTTCGTGAAAAGTGGCGCTCGATTGTTTCTGCCTATATACCCGGCAAGGGATTTGGCGTGAAGATATGTATTGTTAAATTTGTCTTGTTATACATACATACATACATATCTTCACGCCAGATCCCTTGCGGGGTGGGCAGAGACAATTGAGCGCCACTTGACACGATCACGACATACCTCTTTCACTTCGTCGACATTCATCAGCCTTTTCATACATGCCCTTTTGTTGCGAAGGCGTTTTAGTGCACCTTCAGCCAGTGTTTTATTTATTTCATCGTGATATGTAAGTCTTGGCCTGCCAGGGCACCTTTTACCCACAATTCGCATTATATACCTGGTTCGTCAATCTTTCTTTGCTCATCCTTTCAACATGCCCGGACCATCGTAGCATGCCTTTCCTTATTTTTGTCCCTATGCTTTCTTTTGTACCTACTCTTTTCCGTATTTCGATGTTACGTATGCGGTCCGCTAAAGTGACGCCGCATATCCGACGCAAGGACCTCATTTCTACTGCATTAACACTACTCTCATGCATATTCTGATATATCCACGTCTCGCTTCCATACATCAGTGTTGGTACCAACATGGCATTGTGTATGGCGAGCCGGGCTTTGTCACTGACATTTCGACTGCCGATCAGTGACCCCAGGGCACCGTTAACACTATTTGCCGCGTTCACTCTTCTTTCAACATCCCTATCATACTTCCCATCCGCAGTGAAAACACTGCCCAGATATATAATTTCATTTACTTGTTCTAGAGTTTCATCATCAATCTTTGTCATCCTTCCTCTCTCCAACACCTTCGTTTTTCTCGCATTTCGTCGGGAGTCCTTTTTTTCTGTCTTGTTATAAGCGACACTATTGGCTGGTGCAATAGTTCAGTTAATGGTAATGCCTGTATACCATAGCACATATATATACATGAGTAACAAAATAATGATTTGTCATGTTATGGCTACGAAGGAGTCTAAACGACTTGGTCGGGTGAATGGCGATCGATCAGGGTTATCTGTTTCTGCCAGAACGCACAAGAGCTTTTGGCGGCAAATTTATTGGCGCGAATTCTCTCTCTTCGCACGTCAACATAACACTCTGCAGACTCGATTGATGATAACTTAATCTAGATTACGTTATTACAGGCCCTATACCAAGCTTTTTGATTTTTGTTCCTGCAAGATTTATAAATGCTCCACTGCTAATGTTTCTGGAGAATTTGTCATTCTCGCCATCCTGGGCTGGACTTACAGCTACACTTAAGCTCGCTTCTAGTGTTGCCCAAGACACAGTATGATAATTAATTTCCAAATTTTTATTTTGCATTAAAAGAAATATGTATGTACTGAGAGCACGTTAAGCCGTCGGTCCCGGTTCCACTAATACCAACTTGTGGAATCGTTAATAAATTGTCATTAAAGATTGACATCATATCCTCGCCAAGCCGTCTGGCCAGCGTGGCGATTGTAGGCCAAATTTTCCAGATATATGTTCTGGAAGGTTCATCTCCAGCAGTGGAGGTCTAGGACGCTGTGTTCTAGGGGCTGTAATGATGATGATGATGACTTATATAGAATTAATATATACATAATACCTAAACACCGCTATATAATAATAAACTTAAAATAAGTGCACACAAGATAGGTGGAAATAAAATGAAATATCGTTTCGAAAAGTCAAAAATCTTCGATAGCCAATCGCCGCGCCGATGAGATACGCGATAGCCCCTAAAAAATATTTATTTATGGGTAGTGTGTTTTGATACTGCCTAGTCCTCGTGAAATTTCACAGGATTTCCGAAATCCCGTAATAAAATTAGTCGTAAAACCTGTTGGCGCTATCTAAGGGCTTTCTGAATTGATTACGCGCAAGTTCACAGCCAAGTTCAAACAAGGTCATGGTGGATAGATGAAGGGCGTCTAACAGGAAAAACCATGCCGCTTCCCAGAGTTCATTCCATAATAACAAACCATTAATTCGTAAGTTGAATACTTTATCGTTAAAGTATACGTATATATAAATAAAGTAAATAATTATATCATAGAGGATTTACATTTAAAAAGAAATATTTTATTACATAATAATAGTTATTTTCAAAATTTCTAACACCAGTACTTAAATATTATTTCATCATTTCTTTATTACAGCCGCTAGAATACAGAGTCCTAGACCTCCACTGCTGGAGATGGGCCTTCCAGAACAAACATATATCTGGAGAATTTGGCCTACACTCGCTACGCCTGGCCAGGCGGAAAATATGAATTAAAACGATGAAATATATTATTTCCATTCGTTTATTTTACTTCTGATATATCCATAGAACGTAACCAAACACTGCAACAATGCATTCATTTTCGATTAAAATATACAAATTTAATCAATTAAAACAATTTCAAGCACTTTGTATTCACTTTTAATAATTATAATATATTTTTAACACTTGCAGTTTATTTGCAGTTTTCCCGCGCTGTAAACTTCCATGTATCCGACGTGTTTGAGTGATATAGAGGCAAAACAAAGCGTCAAATTCGACGAAATTTGATGATTCCGAAACCGGTTATAAATAAATATCGAGTTTGGGACTAAAGTTTTTCTATACAAATCCTTTATTTAAAAAAAATATATTATCAGAATCGTTCCCGCGCTTTTGCACGGATATGTGAGGTGCAAGATTACATTACTGTGGATATTGTTAGTCAAAAGTAGTGTTATTTTGTTTAACAATGTACTACAATTGTGAATAGTAGTATAGAGTAAATGAATAAAACTGTGCCGGCACCAGTTTAGAGTAATGTATTTATTTGTATTTTGTGATTGACACGACAATACACTTGCGCCACGTCGCTCTCTCCATGCCAGTACATATTATCGTACATTTCTCTCGCCAAGCTGTCGCCCATATTATGCAGACATCAACCTAAAACTCCATGTTTCCTACACCCTTATATTGTCGTAATAAACTTTTTTAAGAGTACAAAATATGTAAATAAAATTGAGAGCTGGTATTTTTTAAAAATATGTTCTAGAAGACTTCTGTATTGGAGATTTAGGTACAAATTTAAATTCGTTTATTCAGTAAGTAGGCATTATTACATACATCATTTTACATTAAGTAAAAATTTACATCAGATTGAAACATAGAAATAACAATAATAATAAAATAGACACATCCATAATCCGACCAATTTAAGCACACTTGCTACTGCTACCTAGGTAAGCAAGCTATGTCAGTTGCAAACCACTTAACTAAAACCAATTATTCTAAGACGTTAATAAATAAAAATGTCGTCAATAATATGTCAAAGCAACTCCAAAATAATAATCATTTTAATATAATTACAATATAAATTAAAACTACTACTTAAAAGTAAAAGAAAAAATAAATATAAACTAAACCTAATAAAAAATAAACTATAAGTAAAAAATGTCCTCTAGAGACGACCCTTCAGTGATAGTCCCAAGAAGACTGGCAACATTTCCCCTCTGTATAGCTAAGCTAATACGTTAGCAGAAATAATTGCCAGCCTTCCTGTCTCCAGACTTTTCCGTTTCCGTATACTAAATAAAAAATATATATAATAAAATATTTTGCTGCTGTATTGGCATTGTCATACCAGAACTAACAATACCAAAAAAAGGTATCAAATTTTAGGAGTTAGTTAGCTTTCTCGGATTTTTTTTGCGGGGTGGTTGTTCGATTGTAAGAACGCTTTCTTTAAAAAAAATATGTCGACTTTAAAGTCACGATTCAAACCCCTGCACGCACCGATGAGAAATACACATTTGTCATAAATTACATAGAACAAACACCACTTCGGAGAGTACGTTAATCCGTCCGTCCCGGTTCCACTAATACCAACTGGTGGAATCGTTAATAAACTGTGATAAAAACTGACATTATACCGTCGGGAACCCTTGAGCGTGGCGAGTATACTCGTATGCAAAATTCTCCAGAAATTTGTCCTGGAAGGCCCATCTCCAACAGTAGTGGTCTAGGATTCTGTCTCCTAGTGGCTGTGATATATATATATATATATATATATGTTTATTTATTTATTTATAAACTTTTGGAAAGGCCAACAACACAAAAATACACATTATATAACATATATAAGATTTAGGAGGTTAATTAAAGGTCTCCCCTGATAGTTATAGTATGACTTAAAAAATAGTAACAAACACACAATAATAATAGGAAGAAAGAAGTTACTTTAGAACTTAACAAAAATTAAATTTAATTATAAAACAAAAATAAAAAAAGTTGTCACTTTGGTTATTTCAGCCAATGACGTACCACATAGACCTTATTTATTTAAAAACTTAATTGCACTATGTACAAAGGCGGACTTAATGCCGCTAGGCATGCTCTGACAGCCAAATCTTTAGGACCTAATGTCCAGTTTGCATGGTAAGTAGGTGCAATAATAGATATAAAATAACAATTTATAAAACAAATACATAAAAATAATACTTACTATTACATATACAAATACGTAAATAGGTTATATATAATATAAATACAATAATACATATAAAATAAAACTACTCATGTGATGAAGGAAGCGGGACAAAAGTAGACGTCGCGTCGTCGCTTGTTGTGAAAGTGTGAATGAAGAGAGTGGCAATACAATAGAAGTAAAAAAAAAGTTTAAGTGACCTTAGTGACGTTGAAAATTGTTATGGATTAATAGGAAAATAATTTTAGAGCGATAGGTGTAAAAAGAATAAAGATTTATGACAAATAATGTTATTAACAGAAGCAAATCCGTAACGCAATAAACGTAAACCACTAAAGAAATTACAGAACAACGAACTTTGCGAATTTATTCACGACCAAGACTTTTATGAGACTATAAAAATTTTCGCCCATTTACCAACAATTAGGAAGATTTTATGTGCGGCAAAACAGTACACATTGTTTGGTGTGACCTGAGCACGACAAATAATAACATCTAAATGAGGACACAAATCTTTGTATAAATTAAATTCCCAAACTACACTGAAATGTTATACGGGACATAAACTAACACCATTTATTTAGTAATTTGTTTATTCTAACGAGTTTAAATATAATAAATATATTTCATACGAAATGTTTGTTACGTCAACTAACGTCCACTAGCAATACTTAATAATAAGTTTTTTAGATAACAGTTTAAAAAACATGTCTGCTAAGAAATGCATGGAGCTAATTTTCTACCTTATGTCTAATGATTTTAAGATTACAATTGTTTGCAACTATAATAGCGCCATCTATGATCGACTAGAGAAACGTTTATTAATATTATGCACTTTGACTAAAGTCTAGGAGTAGGTGCCAGAGAATAGACCGCCACCGCATCAGGCCGTATGTAACACTACCCACTCTATCCTAAACATTTTGTGTAACGCAAAATAATGAAGTCTGTGATCCTGGGATCTTGGACTATAAGGGTCAAAATGTAAAACACAGTTCGACGTACATGTCTGCAAGTTACTCGTAAATATTAAGTATTGCCATATTAAGTTTAAGCCATTGCGTTCATAAAATAAAATTTAAGTTAATTTCATGAGTGTTTAATAAAATTTTTATAACCACCCTCATTTTAATATTATCGTTACTCTGAACAAAATTACCACTTTATTACAAATTCCTTACTTGTGATATTAATAAAAATGAAACGTCCAGCTTTACATAGGAAATATTAAATAAATTACGATATAAAATTAAATTATTATAATAATGTTTTGTTGCATGTTGCAAAAACCACAAATCTGTTTCTCGTATATATCGTAATACCAGTTTAAGAAGAGTAGTTTTTACTTTAAATATATGTATATATATATATATTTATATAGTAATTTTTGTCTATTTTTATTTTGTCTATTCATAACTCGTTACTCGTACATAATAATACAATATAATATTATTTATTTATTATTTACTTATTCCACAGCTGTATTTTACAAATAAATATTTACATTCAAATGATTACCAAACACCTAGCCAATTACGGAATAACATTATTTTCACTAAACATATAGCATGAACGGATTATTAACAATTTAAACTATTAAAAAATAAACATAAGAATAAAAATAAAGAGACAATATTTAAAAAATCCATCTACGCATCATTATGTAAGTGTATGTATATGTGAATGTGTAGGTGTGTGAAGGTGTATATTGTAAGTGTGAGTGAGTGAAAATGTGTAGATTTCATTGCATTGTGCATATCTAATGTATTATTTACATAGAACTACACCTCCATCCTGCTCAGAATCCTTCCTCTGAATTGGTGTTTAGACAGACAGAAGGGGTCGATATCTGTAAACAATTTATTGTATCTTCTTGTTATTCTGCTTACAACAGAATTAGATGCGTAATTAGTTCGGGTGCTAGCGGGGACAAAAAGATCCCGATGTCTACTATTGAAGCTTGGCACTTTGATACGTAAGATATCGGCCACCATCATCATCGACTTATAAGTTTCGAAAAGTGCTTTTGGCTTCATACCTACTTTGTGTTATGCTATCACAGCAGTTCTCTTTATCATTCCACTCCAATATTTTTGGCGCAATAATGAGAAGACACAATTAATATTAAAATATAATAGCATTAAACAATGGTTTAACTTTGTGGCATTTGGGGTTGAAACAATGGGAGTACGAGTATATTCTCTTGATACCCACAAATTCGTAAAAGAGTTGGGTTAACGCATTTATTAAGAGTGTGGCGACCCCTTATGCCATAACTACCTAATTTTGTTTTAGGTTATTTATTTCTATTATTATTCATAGAGAAAACGCGGCGAGCATTTTAGGTACCCTCCCCTTTAGTTTTTGTAGAATAGTTTTAATTTAAATTTTTAGGTTTAGTTTTATTTTTAATATTTTAGTAAAAATAACAACAGTCTTATTAAAATTCATATGAGAATGACAGGTTAAAATCTCAAATGTTGTAATATTTTTAAAGTAACAGTATTTATGGCCAGACTATGTATTATCTCGTCGTTTTAATAATTTTAATGCTAAGTAATCTTATGATTATAAAATAAAATAAAATAAAAAATAAAAATCCATTTATTGTCACATAACATTATTACACAGTTTTACAGTTTCGAACAATATGTGACAAAAGGAATCAGGTGTCAGCTGTTGTCGTGCAGCAGCACAAGTACTTACACCTGCACGACGCTGTTTTTCAACCTGTTCCTGTTCTCACGTAGTAATATATATATTTTTTTAATTACAGGGTAGACACTTATAAATTAATAGATACACAATTATACTAAAAAGCTAGGTATACATGCATGGCAGAGTAGATGAATGAGGCTCGCTTCGTCAGGAATATCAACATTGTTGCAGGCCCTTTAATTATACATTTTCTAGGGCTAATAATTAAAATTAAATAAGATACAAGCTAAGTAATAAAAACTAATAATCGTATAAAAATAGCATTAAGAAAAACAATTAAACAAATATATTATATACACACACATACATACATACATACATACACATATATACACATACCCATCCATAAATATAGCATTATCTACACTTCTCTTTCTGCTCCTTTAAAAATTTTTTTTTCAACAACCTTTTCACTGTCTGGGTAGATTTATTTTTATCTGGTGGTGGTATATTGTTCCATACCTTAGCTGCCTTATGTTTAAAGGCTCCTCTGAAGCCTGCCGACTTATGTTTTGGGACTATTAGGTCGTGGCGCGCCTGAGATCTAGTGTCGCGATAGGGCTTATCGTTCCACCAAGAAAGCTTCCTATATAGGTATATGGGTTTCTGTCTTTGTACAATTTTATGCACGAAGCATGTATAGTGAAGTTCTCTTCTGGCATCCATTCTTAAAACGTTTCTTAGACATAAGAATGGAGAGACATGTTCAAATTTGGGGATGGTATAGCAAAAGCGAGCACAGGCATTTTGTACTCTCTGTATGAGTCTTTTTGTCTTTTCGAAAAGTCTTGGTCCGTACACGACATCACAATAGTTAAATTGTGATAACACTAATGAATCCACCAACAACTCTCGCACGTCCACTGTAAGATTATTCCGAATCCCATATAAAACTTTAAGCCTATAAAATGCGCTTCTAACTTTGTTATAAATATGATCCGTATAGCGGAGCTGACTGTCCAGAGTCACTCCCAAGTTTCTAGCCGTTGTTACCCTGTTAATATTCTCACCGTTAACTTGCATGACAGGATCTAAAGCTATAACCCGCTCGCACTGTTTTTTGGTGCCCATAATGATATAGTTTGATTTTGCTGGATTAAGCACTAACGAGTTATTATGGGCCCAATCAAAAATGTTTACCAGATCTTGGTTTATGAGGTCGAATGATACTTTAGTATCACAGCTGGGGAACGAGTAATACATTTGTGTGTCATCCGCGTAAAGGTGTATTTTACAATGCTGTATTGCTTTGGAGAGGTCAGCTGTGTAGCAAACAAAAAGTAAAGGCGATAAAATTGACCCCTGTGGTGTACCTCTGTTGAGTGGCTTTAACTGCGAGTACAGCATCTGACCATTATCATCTGTCGTTACTACCTGCTGGCTCCTAGAACTTAAGAATGACTGGAACCATGCGCAAGCAGAGTCACTTAGACCCAACTGAGCCAATTTCGCAATTAACAGCTGGCAATCAATGCAGTCGAAGGCCCTGGAAAAGTCCAGCAGCACAAGAACGGAACTTTGACCATTTTCTGATGCTGTAAGTATATCGTCTGTCACGTCAGCGAGTGCTGTACCAGTTCCGTATCCAGCTCTAAAGCCCGACTGCTTTTCAGGCAATAAACACTGCTCCTCCAAGTATTCGGTCAGCTGAAACTGAACCACTCTCTCCAGAACTTTTGACAATACCGGAAGAATACTTATTGCCCTTAAGTCCTTTAATTGCTCTACCTTACCACTTTTCGGAATTGGTTTCACTAGTGCCTGCTTCCAATCTTCAGGAAAAACTGTCGATGAGATAGATTCATTTATTATAGCACTTATGACACGCAATGTTTTTGGTAAGGTAAGGTTAACCATATGTATACTAATTTGATCCTGCCCCCGTGCATTTGTTTTTATTCCTCTTATTATTTTAAATATGTTATTTTCGCTAACTGGTGTCAAATCAAAGGTCGTATCAGTAATTCTTGTATTTCTAATTATATTTAGTGTTTCAGAATTAGTGGTTGCTCCTGGTGGTACATTCAGAAAAAAACTGTTTATGTCATCCGGATTATTAAGGTGTGAGGGGATATCAGATCTGTCAGGAGTATCCAAAACAGAGGATCTCTTTAAGTTCTTCCATAGTTCCGCTGGACGCCTTATGTTTTTATTAACATAGAAGGTGAAATATGCAGTCTTTTCTCTTCTTATTGCTGCTGTTACCAAGTTCCTTAAATCTTTATAATATTTCATATGAGCGTCAGACTTAGTTTTTCGTGCCTTTGTATAAGCTTTATCACGAAGGTTCATCATAAACCTTATCATGTCGGTAATCCACGGACGAGGCTTCTCCACTATACGTATTCGTTTTTCTGGAGCATGTTTATCAAACAGTCCTAGTATAAGCGCATTTAACCGACGAACCATCACATTAACGTCCCTAAATTCCAGCACCTGATTCCAATCGATCTCATCGAGGTCTTGGTTAAACTGAGCTTCATCAATATTTTTCAGTGATCTAGATTGGATGTATTGTGCCTTAACTTTTGGTCTTTTGATGTTAAAGTCTGCCAAAATTAACGCATGATCACTCAGTATGGGGTTATGGTGTACTTCAACCTTTTTACACCTCTGGGGGATGTCAGTAAAAACAATATCAAGTAGGGTCGATGAACTGTCGGTGATTCTTGTTGGTTCTGAAATCATTTGTGTCATTTTGTGCTGCAATAGGAATTCTGCTAAGCTCACTGCACCTGGTTTTCCAGGCTGTAGTAAGTCAACATTAAAATCGCTGAGTACGCAGATGTAATTGCAGTAACCAAAAGCAGCGATAGAGTTACTCAGCGCCTCTACAGCGTCACTCACAGATAAACCCGACTCAGGTCTATATGCTGTGCCGACTGCCATTTTAGCACCAGGAAGTGAAAGTTCCAGCCACATTTGCTCCAATGATGATTCCGGGTGAGCACGTACACGCGCTTTTAGACCTTGTTTTATGTAAAACCCAACCCCTCCGCCTCTTTTGCCACCCTTACGCGCTGCTAACTTAAGATTGTATCCTGCTATAGTCAGTGCGAATTTCTCTTCTTCCTTTCGGATCCAGGTTTCGTTAATTGCAACGATATCCGGACCAAATCTTACCATTTGTGCGCATAACTCGTCTTGACCTGTATTCAGTGATCTCACATTTATTAGCCCTAATCTCAAATTGTCTTTGTTTTTATTGTTCCTAATCGTAGTATAATAATATAAAAATGCTTAGAAAAGCATTGCACTCAAGGCAGTTTGTGCCAAGAGCTAAACTAATTATTATACAAAGCTCACCTTTTTTTTTCATTCATTACAGCCCCTAGAACACAGCGTTCTAGACCTCCACTGCTGGAGATGGGCCTTCCAGAACTGGAGAATTTAGCCTACACTCGCCACGCTGGCCAGACGGCTTGGCGAGGATATGTCAATTTTTTTTTATGACATTCTATTAACGATTCCACAAGTTGGCATTAGTGGAACCGGGACCGACGGCTTAACGTGCTCTCCGAGGCACGAGAACGGTGGTGTTGTAAATCTATGACAAATGTACGTAAGAAAAGTGTATTTCTCATTGGTACATGCCGGGTGGGTTTGAACCGACCTTTGTAGGATTTAAGGTACGCATTCTTACAACCGAGCCACCACCGTATAAGCTCACCTACACTCCTCCAATCAATACCACGCATGCATATAAAATAATAATAATAAACATCACAAACAAAGAAAACTACATTTACATACCTAACACTACAATAACATTTTTTTATTATTAACAAACTTATACAAGTATACACGTGCATGCAATATGTTTTTAAATAGCAATACTTACGAGTATAAATCAAACGAAGGTGTCGTTGCAACTGACTACTAATTGTTGACGTCGTCCGTTTGTTTGAAAGCCTTATTGAGGTCATCATCACATCTGATTCGAAAAGAGGGCAAAGCTTGATCTTTTCTTGCGAATATTTTTCCTTCGCGAGTCCAGATATATTTCCAATTATTCTGTTTTCCCAGTTCGCGTGTTTCACGAAAAAGCTTGCGATTTTGAGCCGTCAACCGTTCATTAATATATATTGCTCGCGGGTCCCCAGCTAGCTGCAGCTGTGCTGTTGTGACTCCACGACGAACTCTGACATTCTTTAACAACTGGTCTCGTGTGTCCCTGCGTGTGAAACGCACCGTTAGTGGTCGTGGTCGGGCATCACCTGTCGTACGCGGCACACCGGCGCGATGAGCCCAGACCACATCCCGTTCTTCCAGCGTTACTCCCATATTGGCAGCTATCATAGATACGATAAGCATGGGATTTTCAGCACTCTGCTCGGGAAGACCAGTAATTTCAATGTCGGTAAGTAGGGTTCCCTGTTCGCATTCATTTAATTCCAACTTAAGTTGTCTTATTGATTCTTGCATACTATCGTTTTTTCGCCTGTCTTCCTTTTCCAGCACCTCCATTCTAGCCTCTAAAACGTCCGTATATATTATATAGGTATTTAGTAAGTAATGAACAATGCTTATACAGCATTGTATTTGAAGATTGGAGAAAAGCCAAAGGTAGTAAAATTGTTGAAACTCCCAAGACGTAAACCAAAAGATTTATGGCAAAATAAATTTGTTTCAACTTTTGAATACTTATGTTGATTGCACCAATGAGATAACATTGGTTTAATGCAGAACTTTTGATTGTCTGGATTAGTCTGACTTAACAATACATTAAAAGAAGCTAAACATATTTTTAGATTACTTTTTACGATTACGTATTAGTTACAAGGAGATACTACTTACATACATACATACACATCTTCACGCCAAATCCCTTGCGGGGTAGGCAGAGACAATTGAGCGCCACTTGTCACGATCACGACATACCTCTTTCGCTTCTTCGACATTCATCAACCTCTTCATACATGCCCTCTTATTAATTCACCTTCAGCTAATGTTTTATTTATTTGATCATGATAGGCAAGTCTTGGTCTGCCAGGGCCTCTTTTACCCACAACTTTCGCATTATATATCTGGTTCGTCAATCTCTCTTCGCTCATCCTTTCGACATGCCCGAACCATCGGAGCATGCCTTTCTTTATTTTTGTACCTATGCTTTCTTTTATACCTACCCTTTTGCGTATTTCGTTATTACGTATACGGTCCATCAAAGTTACGCCGCATATCCGACGTAAAGACCTCATTTCTACTGCATTAACTCTACTCTCATGCGTATTCTGACATATCCACGTCTCGCTTCCATACATAAGTATTGGTATTAGCATGGCATTGTGTATGGCGAGTCGAGCTTTATCACTGACATTTTGACTGGCGATCAGTGACCCCAGGGCCCCAATAACACTATTTCCCGCGTTCACTCTTCTTTCAACATCCCTATCATACTTCCCATCCGCAGTGAAAACACTGCCCAGATATATAATTTCATTTACCTGTTCTAGCGTTTCATCATCAATCTTTATCGTCAAGGTTGTCATCCTTCTTCTTTCAAACACTAGTACCTTGGTTTTTCCCGCATTTAAACTACTTACATAAGATATTATATACTCGTATATTGTTACTGTTGAGAACTACCTTCTTTTTAAAATAAAATTTTGTATTTTATGCCCTGAATATGAAAGAATAACAATATATATAAATATTTTAAATATTCACCAAAATATCCGGCTCGAAGGACCAGAATTCAGAGGACATTTTGGTTATCAAAGAATTCGCGATTTTATTAAAATCGAAATATATTCAAGGCCTAAACACTCTAAAAAGCCGGCAAAACGGCATTATAATTTGTCATCATTTATAAGTGAGTTTGAACTTTACCCAAAAAAATGTACTTAGATATTTATAATTTAGGACACGCATTATATATTGATACTTTTAGTAGGTACAAAATTAATATTAATAACGTACGTAAATTAAAATCAGAACTTCAATGATGAAATACCTGGAATTTACAGCTAAAGTTCGCCGTGTATTCATACCGATATGGAAAAATATATGAATACAATTTTATATTGAAATTATTATAATATTGTATTTCTAACATGTTTGGATTGATTCCAAAAATAAGTTATTAAATAGACCCATATCGGTATCAATTTATAAAGTTTGCCAATAAAAGAAGTCGTAGTCGTCCCCAAAACTACTGAAGCTGGGCTGTTTGTCTGACAAATAGATAATAACGCCATTGGGCATAGACAAATATACAATTTATAAGAACCGGCCAACAATACTTACGGCAAATATTAACATTAGACCTTCCAAAAATATCTAAAAAAATTGGCCTATACTTACCATGCTGGCCAGAAGGGTTGGCGAGGTTCTAATGTCATTTTGAAATGACAATTAATTAACTATTTCACAAGTTGTTATTAATGACACTGATAACGACGGCTTAACATGCTGTCCGAGTCACGGGGACGGTGGTGTAGAAGACAAATTTATAAGCATTCAAACGATTCACCGTGCGGGTGCCGGGTCCAGGGTAAGAGATGAGATGAATGATGTCTCGGGTTTGCGCAGCAGGCTGGTTTGAAAAGGCCTTCTTTTTTATTTTAATGCGCAACGAGACGCTCAACATCGACCATTCTACCCCTCTCCATAAGCAAATACTGTATAATTCCGTTATTTCCGATTTAGAAGCTCTTTCCATAAATGTATTGACGGCGGACGTGCTTATTAGACCCAGTTCTTTCAGTAAGTGGTGCAAAGATTTTGTTGGAACTGAGTAAAGTTGAGTTCCTGATAATTTCTTCTGTAATATTTATTCGACTTCGTGTCATAACGGAACGGTAAGTTCAATAAGATAGTTTTTTTCAAGTTCCGAGAAAACACTAAAATGTCTGGCCTATAGGCTGATACAGCTAATTTAACTGGGATCCAATAATGATGGCCAAGGATCGAGGTGAATAACGTAATAAACATGTATTTCTCATTGGTCTTTTTAGGCTCTTTAAGGAAAACGTTCTTGCAACTCAGCTTAAAAACGTGTAGTACTCGTAAATAATATTCGTGCTGTAGGTACGTATTCTTTTGTTTTTATTATTTTTAATATTCACTCTAAGGCTAAGAAAATTACTTTCACACTTCTACTATTATTTATTTATTTTATTTATTCTAAATTTTATTGGACAAAGTACAAAGGCCGCTAGACATACTATACTGATCAAAGATCAAACCTTTCGGACAACTAAATAAGACAACCACAAGATAAGGCAGGTGCGATCAAAACTAATAGAGAATATTAGACGTCAATTTATACTTATCAATAATTGCTTAATTACATACAAATAAAACTACATACATAAGTTCTATGAATATACATAAATATAATATTACATACAATATGATGGCTATAATGAGATATTACTATAGATAGAAGGAACCCAAAGCTAAATAAAAAGCACAGGAGTTCGAACGCTTTTTAGCTTGATTTTTGTTTTGTAGCATAATATTTTCAACGATCTTAGTAAGATAATGGTCACTACAACCAGACCATTGGTATCTATGTATTACGTCTATGCCAGACTCGTTGTTTTTTTAGAACGTTTTAGGTCTAGGTTTTGTCATCGTGTTGCCTATAAATTGTCTAGATGTTTTGTGAAAGATCGTAAATAGCTGTACTTTACAATTATTTATTTAGTCGTTAGTCTGGAAACTTCATTTTTATAAAGTACTAGCTATTCTACCCGGCTTTACCCGTGTAAACGGCGATACGAAATTAATTTCGTTACGCATTATTTTGATTTTGCTAAATCTTCTAAGGTATTCATTTAATTTGCATGGTGTAAAGGGAAAAATAATCTTCATGAAAAAATTATAAGGATTTATACCGTATTTGTGTAAATTTCTTACCGCTTTCCAATTACTGCTTTATAATTGCCATTTTTTTTAAGAATAAAATACCGACAGCGACACCGAAATACCTCAAGGACAAATTAGCTTATCTCTCTTCTTTTCATGATAAATCTCTCCGATCTTCTCACAACTCACTTCTTTCCGTTCCATCTCATCATATTGGATTTGTTTTGAATTCCTTTGCGGTTGTTGCTACAAATCTATGGAAAAATCACCTATTAACATAAGGCAGGCATCTACCAGATCATTATTTATAAAACTGGTCTACTCACATTTTCTAAATAGCTCCAAACAAAATTTGTAAGTTGTATATGTATGTTTATTATTGTGTATGTATTAGTATATTTATATTTATAAGTAGATTATATATAAGTAAGTTTATTACATAAGTATTTATATCTAATTGATGTGCTATTTATACTTTCATTGCACCTACAGTTATTCTAATTAGTCCCAAAGGTTTGGCTGTCAGAGAATGTCTACGGGCATTAAGTCCGCCTTTTGTACTTTGTGCATTAAAATTTTAAAATAAAATAAATAAATAAATAAAATGGATATAGTATGTTATCAATCCACTGCGCCGAGGACTGGAGCTACTGTGCAAACGGCTGGTGGATGGACTGCGACGAAGGAGGATTACGGTAAAGGTACCTGCCCTAATGGCGGGCATACACACTACGTAGTCCACCGGAGAGATCTGCCTGTGCAGGTAGTCCGAAGCGTGTGTGGAAATAGACCTGTACAGTTTTTTGAACCTGCGCAGGCGACCAATCAAAAATTAATTATTTCGAGTGACACCGTACGGTGTACCTGTGTCTGTGTGCAAGTACTCCAGTCACCTGTGCAGGTCGCGTCAGTTATTTTCTAGTGTCTGTCCATTCTGAGAAGTACTAACATTTCTGTGCTCGAAGAGCTTAAGCTGACCAGGCAGCAAAGACTCTCTACCGTCTGCTTTGCCCGAATTCTGCAATACTTTTGCCACATTGCAAGAAGAAAAGACGATAATCTAGAAAAACTTCTAATCACGGGCAAGATAGACGGTAAAAGAACAAGAGGAAGAAGTCCCAAGCGATGGTCCAGACAGGTGACTGACCACCTGAACACCCCTGTACACCAGGGCATCCACTAAGCCGAGGACCGAAACCGTTGGAGACGGCTGCTGGATGAGCTGCGACTGCGACGGAGTCACGATCCCCATCAGTGGGGTACCGACTAAGGATGAGGTCCATTCTGAGATAGTTTTTATAATCATCAGGTTCGAATTTTAACTCATTCAATAAGTTAACATGACTAGGTATATTCTTTCCTATTCAATAACCAATGCTTGCACCACTTTTTGTTTTCTTTTCACTGTTTTTATATATGTTTTTTTGTAAAATAAATAAAATAAAAAATAAAATAAATAACTTTATTCGAAGTCAAAAAGTTCAAGGTTACATTTTATAAGTGAGTAGGTATAAAACAAATTTTTAATGCAGATCATAGAGTGACGTAAACTATGCTCCAGTATTAGTAAAACCCGAACGAAAAGTACCTGTGTCCCGGAAAGCAAGCAGTATTCATTGTGTGCGGAAGGAGTATGATTCGATATATTTATACACCTAAAAAACTATGATGGAAAAAATCGATATTGAATGAACTTTAGGGAATGATAATAATATTTTTATATTAAATAGATAAAATATAGTACTTTTATAAAATAAATGAAATAAGATACATATAAGTAAGATAATATATTAAAAATAGATCAGATAGAAAACTACCTAATACAAGTAAAAATACATTGAAACATCCTAATGTTTTTTTACAAATTGTAACACTATTTGTAGACAATGAATCAAAATAATTATACCTCAGTACAGGTTACGATTTTTCGTTTGGGGTCGAGAGGATGGGCCCATGGATACACTCAGCCAAGCGTCTGGCCAAGGAGTTGTCCAAACAGCTAACAGGAAAGCTGGCAATTATTTCTGCCAACGTATTAGCTTAGCTATACAGAGGGGAAATGTTGCCAGTCTTTTTGGGACTGTCACTGAAGGGTCGTCTCTAGAGGACATTTTTTACTTATAGTTTATTTTTATTAGGTTAGTTTATATTTATTTTAATTTTTACTTTTAAGTAGTTTTAATTTATAATAATAATAAATAATGGTAAATTATTATTGCAAAGTTAAATTAATAAATGCAAATGTAGGTAGGAGTTAAAAAAGGTTGACGACCAAGTATACCATGCCGTTATTCATCGATACTTGTTATTCAATGAAACCAGTTTGAGGCCTCCACCTTAGATCTAAAAGTAGATAACATATTTACTTATAACTACAGGAAAGTAAATAATATCTCGTTCTGGAATATTCCCTAACAACCTGTATGGATAAATTACGTTCCACATAAGTTATTTGGAAATAAATACCTATAAGTTATTAGGTATTATTTCCTACGTCTGATTTATGAAAGTTTCGATATGTTTTTCCCAATAGATTGCCGCACTCAGAAGACACTGAAATTAGTTTTCTTACAGATCCAAATACTTGTAGGTATCATTATTTTTCCTTATCGCAAAAATAATTGCTATACTTATTTAATAAGAACGGTGGTAACTCTAAAAAGTATCGGTTCGAACCCCAGCATACTTGTACCAAAATCAGAGAATGTAATTCAGAAATCTCAAAAAGTTTTCGATGGTCAAAAAAATAAAAAAACTCTAACCTGTTCTCCTGTGTGCTAAGGCATTAGTATTGGTTGTGTGTAGTTGTGACAGTGTCGATGTGAGTGTAAATGTAATTTTAAATTTGAGTGCGACTATGGAATCCTCTGAATTGAACTTTTAGTTATTTCTGTTTTAAAAGATTATGCTGTTTCTGCACTCGCTGCTCGCTGGTCGCCTGGACTGCCCCGTGATATCTGTAAATGCTAACGTCAAAAAGACACGAAATGCCCAAAAAAATATCTTTAATGTACCTCTAGTGCGCACTAGTTATGCCCAAAATTCTTTAATTGCGAGATTAGTAAGGACTTACAATGAGCATTTCTTTCATATTGACTTATTTTTTTTACCTTTAAAATCTTTTACAATATAATATTAAAATGGTGTCTTTATTAGTTAATTTTGTCATTGAGATAATCGTTTGTCTCCAAACTGTCTCTCTCCATTCTTCAAAGGGGCTTCTTCTGATGGAAAATTATGCAAATCACCATCTAGTGGCCACATTACTCGGTTTATCTTAAGCAGCAGAGATTTTTGCAAGGACACCCATCTGCTAAACAATTTCTTCAAATGTTTTTAGTATATATTTTATATTTATATTTAAATTTATTTTTTGTTCTTAAACAGAAATTCAAGAATTCATTAGGTAAAATCATTTATGTGCTGGACACACCGAAGCAAAACCTCTACAACGTTCACTTAAAAAAATCATTATAATCATCGGCCTTTATCATCCTTTCATCTGGCATTACTAAATAAACTGGATCGCCTTCTCAACTTATGCATTCGCTATGTATTAGGCTTGCGTAAGTATGATCATGTTTCTCATCTTCGAAAACAGTTAAAATGGCTCAATATCCGATTTCGCAGGTCTACTCATCTTCTTGTCTTGCTATACTCCGTCCTTTATAACTCAAAAACACTTCCGTATTTAAAAACACAATTAGAATTTCTATGCGACTCGCACGACCGCCCTCTCTGTTCCTCTCATAACAATCAACTTAAAATCCCACCCCACACTTTTAGCAGGTATTCGGATTATGTAACTGTATCTGCTGCTCGCCAGTGGAACAAGCTCCCACTGACCATCAGACAAGCTCCCTACGTTTACATCTTTAAACAATTACTTACCACCTTTTTTCTAAATAAGCAGAATAATGTCTCCTAGTTTTTTTTTTTTTTTTTTTCAGACAGGTCACACAGCGCCATCTAATTTCCGTGGTAAGCGGTAAGCTTGTGTTACGGAAACTAGATGGTTGATAAACTACATATTATACTTTTTTTTTTTTGTAAATATATACATATTATACATATAAACACCCAGACCGAGACAAATTATACAATGCACAACTTGCCCCCCGGTGGGAATCGAACCCACGACCTCCCGAGTTCACGGCGACGTTTGTTACCACTGGACCACGGAGGCGCCATATTAATCACTTATCGTATGTATTTTATGCTTATCATTATTATTATCTAAATCGACTGTTACTTTAACCATGTGTGTACTAATTTAACTTATTTATAATATATATTATAGGTATGTTGGTATTTATGTTAATATTTATTCAGTATATGTAATATTAGTATGTAAGTCTATTATAATAAATTGCACCCTTCGTTGTTACCTCTCCACACTCCCAAAGGTTGGTTGTTAGAAAATGCTTAGTCATTCATGTACAATGTTTTAGTGCAATAAAGAATTTTTAAATTTGAATTAAATTGCATCATCCAACTCTGCGACGACGTCCCGTACGGTCCACCCACTCAAGAACGCTATTCTAACGCTTCTTAACGCTATCTATTATTTTCTTCTTCTAAAGAAAAACGTATTTTACACTTCCGTACGATTTAGGCCGGCATATTGTCAGTAAAACATCAGAATCAATTAAAAGTACACGTCGAACAGTACGGACAATGCACTGTCATAAACTAATTAATTGTCAGACGATTGTCCCAGCTTTAATCATCATACCGGTTGGCTTCTTGCTTGAGATATACTTAATGTCTTTGTGCCAAATCCAATATTTTAGATGTTCAACATTGGCATAATACCGACCCACATCTCTCGACGAAAACAATCGTAAACATCGTCATTAAGAAATTAAACTTGAGACTTCTGCTAAATGCATTTAACCCTTCTGGTTGACAGCATTATGTCTTTAGAAACTTGTATAAACTTACATAAATCTTTAACACTGTTTAAGGCCTTGGTACACCGGATGCGCTACATGTATGTACTACGAATAAAAGAAGTTTAAAAAGGCATGGATCTCTATGAAAAACATCACGCTTGTATCTACATTAAGCTGGCTGACTGCGCTATGTTGTGGACGAATGCGAACAAGCTCGCACCGCGGCACACCGTGAATTTGTACGCACATCCGTAGCGGTGCGTCGGATACGCCGCGAGTCTGCACCTCAAAGGTCCGTACGTTCTCTTTCACTTTGTACGCGGCGAACGAGTGCCTTCACTCCGTAGCCACGAGTCAGACTTAGCTGTAAAGGCACACAGGGCCAACAGTGAGATAGAGACTGTTTATAGGATTTTAGTCCGTAGGCGCCCTGGGGCCTCACTAGGAAGCTTCACGGATGAGTCGGGCATGCGACCCCCACCCGCGTTGGCCCTTCAGGCAGGGGGCGTATCATTGATGATTTATTGATTCACCGTCTATAAAAAAAAAAAAAAAAAAAACACTATTTTTCAATGAGAAAATAAATCCAGTCCCAAGAGCCACATATATCAAACCGAACCATGAGAAGAGCCATGGCGTGCGGTGAGTAACCGTCACTAAAAAAATACATACGCGTACATATATTATTATACGCGTTGACTTTATATGCTCTTAATATAGTTTCTTAGGAAAAGTTGTTTGTTTCTGTTAATAGAATAACATATTAGTCTAATTAAATTTAATATGTTATTAAAAAAAATTGGTCTATTAACTTTAGTGTAAGATAATTTTACTAACATAGTGATAGATTTACTAACAAAAATAGACTATACCTCATTATAATGTAATTAAATTAATACATTATTATGGCTGGACACATATGCCGCAGAACCGATGAACGATACTGGAAGAATACCACGTACTGGAAGACGCAGAGTGGGACGACCCCCCGCCAGATGGACAGATGACCTGAGGAAGGTTGCTGGTGGGGAATGGATGAGGGTGGCAGAAGATCGTGTGAAGTGGCGAGCAATAGGTCAATTAGGTTGCACTGGGGGCACGTGTGCTTAGATGATGACGATCAACACAGGCTAATGATGATGATGATGAATACATTATTATTATATGAGGTCATCATCTAAGCACACGTGCCCCCAGTGCTACCTTGCTTTACAATTAAGACTGGCTTAAACGACAAGCTATTTATAATTTATTTATTTATTTAAATACTTTATTGCATAAAAACTTATAGGCGAGTTTAATTCCGGTTAGGGATTTTCTAACAACTGAGATATCATGGGCTGGGTGTAAATGAACAAAATACAAGATACGTACTTAACTTACATAGTACATATAATACATATAAGCCAACTACACTTTAAATATATAACTTATTATATACTACATATACAAATATATATTATGACAAATATCTATATTATCATCTTGATGAGGTTAACTCCTGTTTATTTAGGAAGAATGTAGTAACTAGACGTTTAAAAACATTGGCAGATGGTGCTTGTCTAATGCCAGCGGTAGCTTGTTCCACTGGCGGTCCCCCGACACAGTAAAGGAATCTGAATATATGCTAAAAGAGTGGGAAGGGATTTTAAGTTGGTCATTGAACGTAGAACGAAATAAGTAGTAATTATAAAACAATAACTTTACTATAGGCCAATCACGACAAGTGACAAGCTCGTCGATGTCTCTAGCGCACCAAACTCGAGAAATATGAATGAAATGTATTTATTTACATTAGTAAATAATTGTGTGTCATGACCAGGAATCGAACCCGATACCTCCAAGTCTAAATCCACTGACATAACTGCTAGACCACGGAGGCAGTTATTAAGCCTAAAAGCATATAAATAAACAACACACTGTGGGAGTAACTCACAAGAGAATAACATCATTAACATGGTTCGGTACACAAAAACATGATCGGAATAGGATCATTTGGACATCAAAAGGCATATAAAAATTGTATTATAACAAAATGAGAATAAAATTATAACTGTTCGGTCGTAATTCAGCGATTATGGCGCGTAAATAATAAGGAAATAGCGTTTCTAAACTACCAGTATATTTTAAGAAACTTCCTTTGTTAACCTACCTATTTGGCTTTTGTCCAAAAATGTCATCTTTTGGTCAAGATTTAAGTAGGCCAAAGTGGACTGGAATCGCTTTACTTGTCAAGAGATTTTATACATATTCTAATCTTTTGCTTCCAACAATACACGCTTTTTAGCAGTGTGCTTTCCGCTGACAGCTAAACTTTAAAATAATACACACTCATTTGACGACATTTTTAACTTTGGTCGTTACATTTACAGAAACTTCATTGTGGAACAACTCAGCCTAAGCAATAAATTATTTTGCGTGTCAGTAAATATTGAACAAGAGGGCTGGCAGATTTTTTAACGCAGCAAATTAGCATATAAAAGACTACGATTGGCCTTGTTCAAGATGAAGCCCCATCTCGTGCCACTGTTTACAACTGGTTTAATGAGTTGAAACGTGGTCACACTAATCTCACCGATGATCTGCGTGAGAGACGGTCTTTGACTGAAGATACCATCAGTCTTGTACGGCGTATGATATATACTGACAAAAGAGTGACCAATTAGAAGATTCGTCAAGCTTAGGCATCGGTATGAGTCAAGTGCACAAAATCCTCAGAAGACAGGAAGCTTTGTACCCGGTGGATACCTCATAATCTGACCGAGGCCCAAAAACTCCGTTGTGTGACGGAGGTGACTCAAATGCTGTGTTTGACATACTTACTGTGACATACTAACTAAAAGACCGAAAAGTTCAAAATGTAGGAGAAAACATGATGGCGAGGCCAATCTTCGAAAGGACAGGTCGACAATTGTTTTAGAGGATCAAAAGACAATTACTGTAAAGTGATCCACACTTGTCTTTAAAAAAGTTCGGGAAAAACGACCTCACAGTAGGATCCTCCTTTACCACGACAACGCCTCGTCGCATACGTTTTGTATTTGGCGTCGTCAGATGTTAGACCTTGCACCTTGCGTTTTTTTTTTCGTTTTATTGACGTAAAGGTAGCAGTGGCTGCCTTTCAAAAGGCCGTTGCAGATACCTCCCTAAGGACGAATGGGAAAAGTGCCTATCTCAGTGGTTCCATCGGATACAGCGATGTATTGATGTGAATGGACTCTATTTTGAAAAATATAATACAACTAATAACTTACTAGTTTGCTCAGTTTTTCATTTGAACTTCAATTTGACCTTCGTATTATACCTACCCGCAATTTGTTAATTGTTTCGTAATGAACTAAAAATAAAAATTGATAGGTAACTAAATAAGTCAATAAACTAAATTTAAAAAGTACATCGTTTATAATTTTTGGTGCCTAAAAGATAACTCTTTAAAAAGATATCGTTAATTTTTGTCTGGAAATGGTAGCAATTAAAGGTTAGGTCAAATTGCTAGTTCACAGTCGATATTATATAAATGTGGATAGATAAATGTAAACTTTATAACCTCCCTAATTTTGTAGGTTAACAACGCTTTCCTCGGAGACCGTAATGTGTCGTGCACCGCCCACAATTTGCTATCAACATTGAGGGTAGGAGAATATCGCACTTGACCTTGTTCTACCACTCGTTATGACCTAGGGCAAAACGTTTACGTCTCGGGAGATAGCCCGAATGAAAGTTGCGACCACGATTCTTGATAGTCGAAATTACTTGATATTTCTTTCCAACGTTTACATTTAGTTTTTATTTTTGTTCATAAGTGACAACACACCTTTACAGCTGCATACAACCTTAGTTTACATAACCATTATTGCTTGTGTAGGTAAAATATCGTCGAATTACTTTTTAAGGTTTGAATGGACTTATGGCGCCTTCCCCAAAGCTAATTTTTGTGTTTTGTGAATATGAAAAATCACAGTGAGCCAAATATATATATAATCACGATGGCTAAGCGATTACTCTCGTTTCGTGTTTGGCCAATAAAATCACATTCAAGCTGGAAAATCAGTAGCGAAAAATCCATGAATTGTGCGGTTTACGAGGTAGCCTCAAACCCGCCAAGTATTCCCTGTCTCTTATCTGTGGAACGAATTCATGGTGAACCACACCACGGTAATTGAAAAAAAACAATGACCATCACCTTGATTTTCGACCGACTTTGACGTGTTTTTTCTTGTTTCGGCTGTTTTTTGGAGCGCCATTTGCTAGATCATATTTGTAAACCCAAGTCTCGTCACCAGTAATGATGAGTTTGATTAATGTAGGGTCCTCAGCTACGTTGTTAAACATCTTATTAGCGACCTCGTTTTTGCAAAACATTCAGGTATTTTGGTACGAGTTTAGCTTCATACCCAACATTAACCAAAATATGTTGAGTCGATCGAGAGATATTGAGAGCCTCTGCTATATGTCTGATGCCAACACGACGATTTTCTACCATCTAAAACTAAGAAACTAATGAGGATACGCCTAGTATTAGTAGCTCCTCTGTAGGAGCGCTCTATGGAACTAGTTCTTTCGCGATCTACACAAATATTTGATTTGCTTTAAAAGTTCGATAAAGTATAGACAAAATATAGTCCGAAATGAAGTATGTAATATGGTCACCCCTAGGATGAAGGCAAAAGGGATGTCAATGTAGTTATTAAGATATTGCGACTCGCAAGCCTGCTACTATGAGTATGACAATATGTTTCTTTGTCTAAGCTAAATATTCAACTCTGTGTTTACCGATCATAGACATATCAGCACACACATACATATGTAGGGTCAAATCTAATGTTTTATCTAGTCTATCTCTTTAAATTGTAACTTTTATTCGAAGTAAATTAATATACATTAAATATAAATTAAAAGCATCCCAAATAATAAAATTAAAAATAAACTAAACTATAAATAAAAAAATGTCCTCTAGAGACGTCCCATACGAGATAGTGCCAAGGAGACTGGTAACATTTCCCCTCTGTATAGCGAGGCTTATACTTTGACATGGAACAAATGTGACAACATTTTGATCCTAGTTTATTTATTTGAAAGTTTATTGTACTCTTAATTTACATACAGCGAGAACAACACATTAAAGAAAATTGACTGGTTTATCGAAACGTCTCTGAAAATCTATCCAAAACCATTAGATTTGATACGATATTTGTTTGCTTTGCCAACTTATCTGTCCAAATACGAGAAGATAAAAATAGTTTTTGGCTAAAATTCCGTTTGAGAGACAGAATGAGAATCCATATCCCAACTGTAAACAACTTTGGTGAATGAAACTGTCTTTCTATAGAAGAAGTTTACGCTTCAGTGTTTTAGCAAACACTGGAAAATACTCGTATTATTAAAAAAACATTAGTTATTTTTTTGGATAATACTAATTTAATTTAATCTCCTTTCTTTGACATATAGGTATTTTTTTTTAAATATGCATGTATTTTATTTATTATTTATACACAGTATATATTTATTATCATCTTAGATGTTTAAACCATATACTTACATACGTACCCATATATTTATTGATTTTACTTATTGTAATATTTTAATCTTTTTGTGTTAATTTTTCATACTCTGCACCCATAATATTTTTCTCTCACTCTCCCAAAGGTTAGCTGGTAGAGAATACCTTTATGGTATTATGCTCGCCTATGTACATGTTTTTATATTTTATATTTTGTGTGCAATAAAGAATTTTATTATTATTAATAATTTATTCCAATGTTAGCTGATAAAGAATGCCTTATTTATTACCAAGATTTTTTTAATGGTAGTAATCACCATATATATAGAGGGGTAGTCCTTAGTGGATAGACTAAAGGGACACTATATATATTTTTTTTATTATTTATTTAGGTTAACAAACAGTAACACATATATATATATATATAATAACATTTAAATAAACAAATTGTTAAGTACCAACGACGTAAACCACAGATTATATAAATAGGTAACGTCAGATAGTGAAGAACTGAATTAGTAAAAAAAAAAAAATATGAGTAAAGAAGAAGAAAAAATTAAGTAAACAACAATAACGATAGGTATCAATAACACATTATGGTTTTAGTATGTTCAAAATAGACTTCCTAAAAGCACCGGCAGTCGAGGCAATGATGTCTATACCTTCGTCCGAGACGCGATAATAGTAACCTAAGCATGCTTAAAGGTGTTCTGAGACGCGCTTAAACAATTTTGTCAAAGCTATGTGACGTCACAAATGACATCATTTCTCGCGCTTAGACTGCTCACGATATCGAGGTAGATCGCTCTGAGCGCTGTCACTTGTTTGTCATAATGTCCCGCGCCATTTTCAAGTTAATTTAATTTTAGGTTTTCTTTTAAATTATTTAATATTGTAATTCGTTTATACTGTTTCTATATTACTTCTTAAACACATCTATAATTAATATTTAAGTAGGAAGTGAAAAAAAATGTCTGTAACACGGCAAGTTATTTTAAATTACCAATACAAGTTAATAATATTAAACTTCACACATATAAAGATGAATAAACCGAGAGATGTATATTTTTTAGTATTCATACTCAAAGATGTGGAATCCGCAATTTATCTTCCATACATTTAAAAAAAAAACTAACATTTTATGAATGAAAATGTGATTTAGACCGTTCCTAATTGATATCACGCTCTGAGCATCCAAATCGCGATATTTGATTCGGAACGACGACGGTCAGTGTCATATTCGTTCTAAGCGCTCTGAGCGCGATTCGGAATGATGATAAAGTGAAATTTATTATTGAATGTGTCAACCAGTCGGTATATTGGCGATCGTTTACCCGCGTTAGTGCGGCAGCTTCCTACTGAGAACAGCTGAAAGGGTCTAGATGATCGCTGATGCAAAATATATATATGATAAATATTTAAAGTTCATTAACAAAGTTTACAATAAATTAATAAATCAATATTCAAAGCTTTTCAATAAGGAAAATTTAAAGGACTTTCCATTCGCTAATTTGCATAAAAGCAACATAATTATTATGTAAATTTGCTTATCGATGTAAAATATAAAATTTTAATGATTCCTAAGCAAATATTTACTTGTTTACGTTTCGCATAAATTTCATTCAAATTTCTAGGGAAATATCCTTATTACAAATTTTCACATAAATTGTTATTTATTTAATAAATATAAAATATAATTACAAACGACTTCAATATAATTAAATAACTATAAGGTAAGCTTAATATAAATTATAAATAATAAAATCTATAAATCAAAAACGTTCTTTAGAGATGTCCCAAGAAGACTGGCAACATTTTTCTCTGTATAGCGAGCCTAATACGTTGACAGAAATAATTGCCAGCCTTCCTGTCGCCAGATTTTATCTTCAGCCCTTTGGACAACTCCTTGGCCACACGCTTGGCTGAGTCTCCATGGTCCCATCGTCTCGACCCCAATTTGCGCAAACTCGTAACCTGTACCTAGGTTGGCATATTTGCGCAGCTTGAGGTTCTCGGTAGAAACCACCGCACTTCCCACACCAGAGACGTGCCAAGTTTCCACCAGTTGTTCATGCCATCGGGTCGCTCTGCGCAATCCCAGAGGATTTTAGGATAGCGAGTACTTCAGCTGTTGTGGAACAAGTAGATAGATTCTAAATATATTTATATCTAAGACGTCTTCATGACTTTGATTGTCATGGAGACGTCGATAATTCGATCAAAATTTGTAAAAGACTAAAGTTGTATTTTTATTATTTACCACAGTTTTTTAGTTTTTACTTTCAGTATTTATTCTACTATACCAGCAGAGATAAGAGCCCTACGCATGATGTCGTTAAGAGCCGCGTGACGAGGAATGCGGCCGGCACTTCTAACAAAAGAAAACCCGTGGTGTTCGAGATGTTCCACTGGTTCTCAAAACCATTTAATATATTTAATTATAATAAAATAAAATTTTTTTAATTTATAATACGAAATCGTCTGAATTTAAAATGCTGATAACTTTTGACATCGCATCACAGAACACAGAGTCCTAGACCTCCACTGTTGGAGATTGGCCTTTCAGAAGTTTCTGGAGAATTTGGTCTACATGCCACGCTGGCCAGACAGGTTGGCGAGGGTCGTGGATTGTTTTATTGACAATGTAATGTAAGTTGGTATTAGTGAAACCGACGTTGTAAATCTATGACATATGTATGTAATACATATTAGTAATGCAACGAATAAAACGAAAGCCACATGGCAAATTATTAACAAAAATAAATACTTGATGCCTAAAAATTACATTAAATCTATTAAATATAATGACAGGATTCTTAATCAACCGAAAGACATTGCTAATGCTTTTAATGACACATATATAGACTTAGTAAATAATACAAATAAAAATAAAAAACAGACTTTGCCTAAAAATAATAATAAAATAGAGAATAGGACTAATTCAATTTATCTAAATATGACAACAACACAAATAATAAAAACAATAATTAAACAGTTAAAAAATACGAATAGTGTAGGATATGACGGCATAACAACCAAAGTAATTCAATATTGTTCAGCTCATATTATAACTCCTTTGACATTCATAATAAATTTAACTTTAGAACAGGGACTATTTCCTGAGAAACTAAAAGTTACAGTAATTAAACCAATTTACAAAAAAGGAGATATAATAAATTGTGAAAATTATCGTCCTATTGCTTTGATACCGATATTTTCAAAAATATTTGAAAAAGTTATATACAATAAATTGTATAACTATATAGAAAAATATAACATATTAAGTGATAAACAATTTGGTTTTAGACGAGGTAAATCAACAAACTTTGCTATACTGGAGCTTCTTAAGACTGTTGCTGGATCTATTAATAACCAGATCCCAGTAATAGGTATATTCATGGATATGTCAAGGGCGTTTGATTTTGTTTGTCATAACACCCTTCTACATAAATTATATAACTATGGCATCAGAGGACCAGCATATGATTTAATTAAATCATATTTACTAAACAGAAAGCAATACACTGAAATAGCTTACATGGACAGTACCAAAACAGAAACAAATATACATTCTAATGAAAGAATTATAGAATATGGTGTCCCACAGGGAAGTATATTAGGACCGTTATTGTTTCTACTTTATATTAATGACCTACCAGAAAATATTGAACACAAAATGGTATTATTTGCAGATGACTCCACAATATTAATTCAAGACACAAAAACTTTTGAATATGAGACTATAATAAACAATACAATAAAAAAGGTTATAAATTGGTTAAATAATAACAACTTACTAATTAACCTAAATAAAACCAAATGTATGCAGTTTTATCTACCTCAGGCACAAAGACAAAACATAACTATAAGTTATAACGATCAAATTATAGAGGAGGTTAAAGAAATAAAATTTTTAGGAGTAATACTTGACCATCAAATGAAATGGCAATCTCATATAAATCATTTGTGTCACAAACTAAATAGATTTGTATATGCGCTTAAAAAACTAAAAGAAAGTGTCTCACTGAAAGCTTCTCTTTGCGCATATCATGGGTTTGTAAGCTCGAATCTTAGATATGGCATATTGCACTGGGCCAACGCAGCAAACACTTACATTCTCCCATTGTTTCGTACCCAGAAAAAATGTATCAGAGCCTTGGCTGGGATAAACCAAAGAGAAAGCTGCAAACCTATGTTTATACAATTTAAATTACTTACTTTGACAGCCTTATATATTTACGAGGCATGTAATTTAGTTAAAGAACACCCTTATTATTATAAAATTAAAGAAAATACACATCCTCGCAAATGCCGAAATAGATTCGAAGTGTACCCTTACATACCAATAAAAACGGCATTTTTTTGTAATAGTGTGTATAATATGGCTGCTACATTGTTTAACAAGCTACCGGATGACCTTAAGAACAACAAAACATCAACCTTCAAAACAAAATTGTATGACCTTTTGGCAAAAAAGGCTTATTATAATCTTAAAGAGTACCTAGAAGATGCATTAAATTGACTTTTTCTTTTCTTTATTTTTGTTTGTTTCTTGTCTCATTTTGTTTTCTTATTTTATATTTTTATATCTAATAATAATTATTATTTAAATAAAATAAAAATGTTAATATTTATATACCTATCTCTTAGGTCGACTTTTGTAGCTCACAACCACCTGTTAGAACCTAAATAAATGTACCAAAAGTTAATAAATAAATTATTGATTTTGATTTTTGATTTTGATTTGATTTTGTAAGAAAAGTGTATTTTTCATTCGAACTCACCTTTTTGGGATGTTAGGGGGAAACAACAACCGAGCCACCACCGCTTTTCTCGGCTCTTCTTTGAGCTCGGTGACATGTAAACTAAGATATATGCGAACAAATATGTTATTGTAATATTAACATAAACAATTTTATATATTATTTTTATACAGACATTTTTTTAAATAAATACCTCACTTGATATTTTCTAAAGTAAATGGATACTTAGTAAAACGCTTATTTGGTATTAATAAATAGGTCACAAACTGTTGGTACAACAAATTAACCAGTCTATGTGTATTTTTTTTAAATTGCAATAAATTATTTAGAATAAAATAAATAAAATCCTTAAAAAAAAACTAGATAAGATTTTGAGATTTAGAACTTTCAATTGACTTAATTTTTTTTATTTTTTTATTGTGATACTTCGGTAATTAGTGCCTATTTTGAGGGGCCCAATAATAAGTACATACTTACACAACAAAAAAAAACCATTAACATAGCAAATTGTCGTAAACGAGACATTGTTTTAAATTGGCCACGTTTAGTTGTGACGTAAATCTGGATTTATTCCAATACCTTTGTTACATTTGGTATTGGTAGTCGTAAATTTTAGTTCTCCGACAGTGCAATCTTTTTGTTTTATTTCAGGACGCCGCTGACTACGAAATGAGAAACTTGACATTTGACCTTTAGAAGTACGTATTAACACATTAATCTTTATGACAAAATATTAAATAAAATTAATTATAATACTAGGGATAGGGATATAAGTCCCGTCCGCGGGGAATAGCGGCAATAACGCTGGCTGCATTTCCCCGCTAAATTGCAAATTGCATTGCGACCAACTTGTGAAATCGTTAATAAATTGTCATGATAAATTGACATCATCTCCTCGCCAAGCCGTCTGGCCAGCGTGGCGAGTGTAGGCCAAATTCTCCAGATATATGTTCTGGAAGGCCCATCTCCAGCAGTGGAGGTCTAGGACACTGTGTTCTAGGGGCTGTAATAAAAATTAATATATGCTAATTTACCTTTTTTTAATTGCGTAACAAAACGCTCTCCATCCACCATTCTGCTTCTCTCCTTCTGGTGTCCCGGGCTTGCATACAGAAATAGTAATCTGGCAGGATGAATTTTCTGTGATTTTAATCGCATGTACTCGCAACTAATTATTACGGTCACGAGTTGTCCTAAAACTAACCCCTTTTAGGTCAACTAAACTAAGTAATTGGACTAGGAAATTGATACCCAATCGCGTCACTTGGCAGCTTGTCTGTCCAAACTGTGAATGTTTTGATAAAGCTAGCTAATTTGCAAGTCCCTCTGGTTGACTTAATTAAACCGTAACCAATGACTAAATTTAAGAACTGGGCATTTAAAATTATTTATCTAATGAATTTATTCGAAGGAATATAATTTAAAATACTTAAAGAGTAAAAATTAAATATAAACTAAACCTAATAAAAAATAAACTATAAATAAAAAATATCCTCCCCTTCAGGGATAGTCCCAAGGAGTCTGGCAACATTTCCCCTCTGTATAGCGAGGCTAATACGTTGACAGAAATAATTGCCAGTCTTCCTGTCTCCAGACTTTTCCGTTAGCCGTTTGGACAACTCCTTGGCCAGACGTTTGGGTAAGGGTCCCCATGGGCCCATCGTCTCGACCCCAAACGGCGCAAATTCGTAACCAGTACCGAGGTTGGCGTATTTGCGCAGCTTGAGGTTCTCAGCAGAAACCGCCTCACTCCGCGCGCTTGACGATGTGGCCTGGATGTGTCTACATATGTCGCATCACACACCAGGGACCTGCCAAGTTTCCACGGCCCAACAGTCATACCGTCGGGTCTCTTGCCATCGCTCCGCGCAATCCCTTGAGGGTTCTAGGATCGCGGGTATTCCAGCAGTGGCAAAAGCCCTTCGGATGATGTCATTAAGAGCAGCGTGACGAGGTAAGTGCTGGCCCTTCTAGCGCAAGAGAGCCCATGGTATCCGAGATGTTCCACGGGCTCTCCACACCGACACTAGTGTGGGTAGACGGTCTGGGCTCCGAGACGAATCCGCATTTAAAATAAATTGTAATAGTCATTTCGATTATTTTAGTTACTAATACATTTTTAACTAATTAGTTTGTATTATTCTTGTGATTTAGTAATACTGTTTCATATTATAATATAATTATTTTAATGTAACATTTAGTTAGGTACTTTTATGTATTTATTACTTTATTAACTAACCGAGATATTCGTTTGGTAACAGAATTGTACAGCGACATGTGGGTGCCTAAGATAAATTTGTTATGTTGATGTCTGTGTGTGTCTCGAAGATTGTTGTCAGTGTTCAGGTTCATATTCTAGCGTGTCCCGTGGTCGTCTCTTCCTTAGAAGGTCATTGCTGTGGTGGCACGTGTGTCGGGTACCGGTCCGCACACTAAGGGCTTGATTGAGCGGGGGGATGGCTGGCACATACGTTTTGTCTGTGATTGGGTACTGCTGTGGGGGCCTATAATAATATATCATTACATCATTACAGCCCCTAGAACACAGCGTTCCAGACCTCCACTGCTAAAGATGGGCCTTCCAGAACATATATCTGGAGAATTTGACTTTGATTCCAGAAGTTAGTATTAGTGGAACCGGGACCGACGGCTTAACGTGCTCTCCGTGGCACGGGAACGGTGGTTTTGTAAATCTATGACAAATGTACGTAAGAAAAGTGTATTTCTCATTGGTACATGCCGGGTGGGTTTGAACCGACCTTTGTAGGATTTAAGGAACGAGTTCTTACAACCGAGCCTTAATTTCTTTGAAAATGAAAGCATAAAACAATTTGTTTATTTAAACTACTTTACTTACTAATAGTTTTCTATTAGCGAGGCAGACAAATAATGTTCATTAGTCCACGCCCTCTGGCTACCACTAATGGCGGTCATAATTACTCGCATATACTATATTACACTACATTATACCTTTACTAAGGCTGGGTTGTACCAAAACGAAGTCTTTGTGCATGTAAAATAATAGATTATTTTTTTGTACTAGCACGACTTGTGACCTTGCGCCAACCTGATGGTAAGTAGCGCGCAAGGTCCATGAATGTTAGCAACTGGAATTAGACACTCATAACTGACATCAGTCCCTAACACTATGCCGGCTTGATTGTTTTGTAGATAAAGATGAATGACTAGTGTTGCATGACTAATACCAAGACTAGCCAAGTCCAAACTATAATTGACTATACTAAAATCTGTCCCTTTGTTTAGTAGCCTCTCTAATTTACGTGTCCCTCCTCCTCCTTAGTCGGTCCTCAGCGTAGTGGATGGCCTGGTGTACAGGGACGTTCAGGTGGTCAGTCACCTGACTGGACCATCGCTTGGGGCTTCTTCCTCTTGTGCTTTTACCGTCTACCTTGCCCGTGATTAGAAGTTTTTCTAGATTATCATCTTCTCTTCTTGCAATGTGGCCAAAGTATTACAGAATTCAGTCAAAGCGAGTCTTTGCTCCCTGGTCAGCTTAAGCTCTTCGAGCACAGAAATGTTAGTACGTCGTGCGGTCCAAGGGATTCTGAGCAAACGACGCCAGCACCACATCTCAAACGCATCAATCCTCGCTCTATCCGCGGCTTTTATGGTCCATGTCTTCGAACCGTACAGAAAAATGGAGAAGACAAGTGTTCTGACGATGTGATTTTTTGTCTTTCTGGATATGTTGCTGTCACCCCATATTCTGTTAACTGAATTTACGTGTATTATTAACTTATTTATTTAAATCCTAATTGCACAAAGTATAAAGGCCGACATATTGCCGCTAGGCATTCTATGACAGTCAAACCTTCGGGACAACAAAAGCAATCAAACAATGAAAGGTAGTTGCAATTACAGGCTTAATTAGATAATATAATGACATATATAAATTAATACAAACTAAGATACCTAAAAGAATAATATTTACATAGCTACATACTTATACTACATGCAAATATCTCATCTAAACTGGAGACCGCAAATCACCAAAACCAGCCGTAAAATATTCTCTTCACTGCACTCTCTCAACAAATTAAAGATTTTTTTGCCATTAAAAGGTAAAATAACCCTTGTACAGTCTCTGCTACTTCCGTTGCTAGATTATGGTGATGTGTGTTATGTAGACCTATCGGAAGAATTATTAAACAAAATGGAACGTCTGCACAACGCATGTATTCGATTTATTTTTTGTCTTAGGAAATACGACCACATCACACCTTCTCGAAACGAATTAAAATGGTTGCCTATTCGTTACCGAAGGAACCGCCGAGTTCTGTGCATGCTGTATTCCATACTTAACGAGCCGTCTACACCCAATTATTTGAAAGATTGTTTTACGTATCTTGGTGCCACACATAAGAGGACTCTTCGATCTTCTTCTAATGATACGCTCTCAATACCTCCTCACCATACTACCTGTATCCAAATCGTTCGCAGTTGTGGCTACTAACCTTTGGAATCAGCTGCCAGTTAAAATTCGCCAAGCTCCGAATAGATGTATTTTTAAAAAACTAGTGTATGCTCACTACATGCAAGACCAAGGTTCGTAATTTTCCATGTTCCTCCTTTTGTTTTAGCTTAGTCTTAATCAGACTGTGATTTATCATTAGTAGGTATAGTATTGTGTATATATTATATTGTATTGTTAATATTTTATTTATGTAGGTTATATATAATTATATGTAATTATGTAATTATTAATAAGTATGTATATGTTATCTGCAACAAAACTACTCAAGTTTATTCAGTATTGCACCTACCTTATGTACTTACTGCTCTCGTTGTCCCGAAGGTTTGACCGTCATAGAATGTCTAGCCTTTGTACTTTGTGCAATTAAGTTTAAATAAATAAATAAAATACATACATATAAATAACTTATAACTGCATTGGAAAATTTTAACTTCTAAATAATAAAAATAGCATAACTTCGTAACAGTAACTTAAATAGAAAGGATATCTAAGAATGTTGACACAAGTTCATCCGACCAAACTTGAGAGGATACTCAACTCTAGGGAATTCCAATTAAACTCTATACATTTCACATGTATAGAGTTTACTCCATTACTAGGAGTATTTTCTTTCTGGATTAGAATTAAATCAATTATTTGTATTCACGTATCAAGGAAAATAATACTGAAGAAGCGTTTCTCCATAGAAGAACAATGTGACAGTTTTAGCAGCGCTACTACGGGTTCCCACCGATTTGGCGGTAAATTTTCTTTATAAATTTTGTATTTTTTTTTTTTTTTACTTTTTGTAAAGGATGCTCTAATCTTTAATAATTCATCAATTTATTAATTTCGTTAGGTACCACTAAAAAAAAAAAACAATAAACAACTAATTTGTCGAACAATGGCGGAATATGTATCGTAACTAAAGGCCTGTAACTAAAATAAACACAATGAATATTTTCAATTTATGTATTCCTTGGAGTACTCTCTAACCATTTTCAAATACCTATTATTCTTTAAATTCTTGATTGATTCAAATTTAAATACTTTTTACGCATAAACTCCATCAGAAGCAAACAACATTTAAACATACATTTGGAGCATTTATTGTATTATAATATTTCATCACACAATTCTCGATTTACGTTGCATAATTTAAATTTTAAATTTGCATAAACAGACGAAAAAATTAAAAAAATAAACAAATCGGCACTCGCAACAGCCAAGACTCCATTTTGTTTCGATTTGGTTTTTACAATTTCAGGGTTACCAGAATACTAAAAAAAAACTTTACTAAAATATATCTTTATAATTTAAATAAAGATACTAAATGTTAAATAATAGTAATAAAATAATAAATATAAACAACAAAATTGATTAAATAAGTATAAATATTATTTGAACATTATTAAACAAAAGAATTATAGGAAAACCTAGATTTTTCCCAATGCATGGGAACAAGTGCATAGAAAAGAATAACGCCTGATTATGATTGTGTTAAGTACCAATTGATACTCACTTTTTATTCTTAATTTATCGTATTGTAATGATTTATTTTTTGTGTTATTATTGTTGTGTTTTGGTTTTATTCTAATTATTATTACTGGCATTCCTTTTCTTTTCTTTTACTATTTGTAAAACTACTTGTATACCTATTTTTGAATGAAGCTGTGAATATTATTATTAATGACTATAATATTGAGTCAACAACCCATCACCATTGCTAGTGTTAGTATTTTATTTTATAAAAAGTGGATTTCGTTCTAATAATAGATCGGTGAAGGTAGCGTATCTTGTACTGTTAAGGCCATAATTATTTATATATTATGTGCATTAGCTATAGTATCGTCGCGCTGCCTGCCTAAACGTGATACCTCGTAACTATTTTCGGACAGTGTTCGTGGTGTATAACGCATTTTGTTTTTTGCATTAAAGTCAGTAAAAAAATATATACCTAAATGTGTAACCATGAAATGTATAAGTGTGTCCCACATCTAGTTAAATTAGACCATTTCATTTGTTTTTCTGATGCATCGTGTGTGACACCAATTAATTGCCAAAAAGCATAATAATTGAATTAAATAAAAATCCCAAAAGCTGTTTTGGCGAAGTTTTACGGTACTCAATTATCGTGCGCGTACTTCGCTTCAATGCGTTGTTCTATGGTTTCATCATCAACAGCCTGTTTCCCTCCACTGCTTGCCACTCTTCGCTCTCGGGCTTAAACAGTACAGACGTGCGTTTGATTTAATTAAAATAATTATTTATGTACTTGTGTGTAAAAATAAAATGATTAAACCTTAACATCATAGTGTGTGTGTATAGTTGCATAATACTAATCGTCGCTTGATACTGGAAGAAAACAGTGCTGGGCGCTCCGCGTGTAAAAGAGAAAGGTACTATTTTTGTCTCTGTTGCACAGTATCAATGCATCAAGCGTTTACACGTACAGACCAATCAGCTTTTAATAGGATTTTTGCGTTTGTAGTAGTATACGGTGAGTAGTTCGTTCTGATATTGTATTCAAACTGAATAATAACAACAATAAGCAACAAATAATAAACAAAGTTTGGTTGTAAGAACGCTTTCAAACCCTTTCAAGAAAGGTCGGTTCAAACCCCTCCGGCATGTACCAATGAAAAATACACTTTTCTTACTTACATTTGTCATAGATTTACAACACCACCGTTCTGCGATTGACGATTGACGATTGCGTTATGATTATGTTTTCTGACAAGTATAGCTACCGGCAGATAAAAAGAAAGCTGGATTGCTGTCAGTACAGTCATAATAATAATATAATTATTTATTTCACACAAAATATAAAATAATGTACAAAGGCGAGCATAATACCGTATGGTATTCTCTACCAGCTAATCTTAGGAGAGTGAGAAATTATTAAAATCAATCATAAATATGTCATAGTAATATATACACTTTTCTTACTTTCATTTGTCATAGATTTACAACACCACCGTTCTCGTTCCTCGGAGAGCACGTTAAGCCGTCGGTCCCATGAAACTCTTGCGTGACGAGTGTAGGCCGAATTCTCCAGGAATTTCTGGAAGGGCCATCTCCAACAGTGGTGGTCTAAAACTCTGTTTCCTAGGGTGATGATGAATAACATAAACAACAAATAAAATCAGTATGTGAAGAAAAACAAACAAAATGGAATGAAACTAACGCTGTTGGTACGTGGTAGCTTGCGCAAACTGGTTCAATTCCGATTTTAGTTGCTGTATTCACATAGCTAACTTTAAGCCTTAAAATGTTCTAAGCATTGTTAATGTAGGATTCACAGTGTGCTTAGAATATATATATATATATTATTTTTTATTTAAAAACTTTATTGTTATACAAACAAAAGGCGGACATAATGCCTATAGGCACTCTCTTCCAATCAACCTTCGGGGCAATGAAAACTTAAGAGGTAAGGTTAGCAAATAAACAACAAATATGCAAAGAAAAATAAAAATACAATATTTACTTACAACTACAATATAAAATTACATATATAAATCGGTATACACATTACATAAACGAAGTACATATATATAAATTATTATATAAACTACATATACTACACTACATTACAACATCTTTAAAGAAAACAGACAATTGCTTATTGTAATTGTAAAAGGGGATTGTAAACTAGTTTTTTAAAGATAGCTCTGCTTGGGGCTTTACGGATATTAAGGGAGAAGCTGTTCCAAAGCAGAACAGCCACTACTGAAAAAGAATCAGAAACAGAGTTTGTGTGATGTGAAGGAATCGCAAAGAGAGAGTTATGAGCAGAACGAAGAATTTTCTCATGAAAAATTTCATGTATGACGTCATGTAAAACGTGATCAAACTTTCACATGACGCTTTATTTTTGGTGTAGTGCAGAATAGCACGACGTGTGAGATACACAACCAATTACACTACAACTAACGCAAATACGTATCGAAGCTGATTTATCTGTAATTGCACTATTACTTCCAGTACGATGTCAGTGCTTGTTATTGCGTTCATTGTCACTTTATATTACTTCCTTTACCGGCCGCTAAAACCAGTCTGCTCCATATATCGCTTATCGGTTTAGCGACATACGTGTTCGACTCATTGCACTTTAGCTTGCTAATCATTTATTTATTAGGTACTTATACGTTATTGACAAAGCCTCTTTACAGCCGCAATAAATCTATTTATTTAAGTGTTTTTTATAAATGTTTCAACCTCCAGTTCTGTTATTTGTCATATTTCATACGTTTATCTATAGTGATAAACGTATAATATATATATATATATATATATTGAAAATTACGAGTATGACTTAACCGAATTCCGGTAGGAATGTATGGTGTTAAAAAAAAACTAAACTAAACTAAATTAAGAAATAATTTATGTTTTCTGGTTTACACTTCAGTTCTCTGAACGATGGCAGTCCTATTTGTGTTTAGTAATTATCAATGGTGGCTCGTTTGTAAGAACGCTTTCCTTGGTATCATCACGACTGTTTCCCTTTCGGGGTGGTCAGAAACCATGCTTATAATTAAGCGGGTTCTCATTTAGCCAACTTTACTATAGGCCAATCATGACAAGTGGCAAGCTCGTCGATTTCTCCAGCGTACCCAACTCGAGAAATATCACAAATAAATTAAATACTAACTAAATGTATTTATTTGCATTAATATTTTTGTTTCCCGACCAGGAATCGAACCCGATACCTTCGAGTCTAAATCCACGGACTTAACCGCTAGACCACGGAGGCAGTTTCCTTAAAATGCTAAAAAAGATCATTTTGAACCAAATGTGAGAAATACACGTTTCTTACGTACATTTGTCATAGATTTACAAAACCACCGTTCCCCGTGCATCGGAGAGCTTGTTAGGTCGGTCGCGGTTCCACAAATACCAGCTTGTGGAATTGGTAATAACGACTATCTACGCCATTTTTTTATCGTTACGATTACATATACTTCTTTGTTGTGCAACTCAGCCTAAGACGCCACAGTGCTGTATAGCACACGCATTTATTTATTTTATTTAATTTATTTATTAAAAACTTTATTGCACAAAGTACAAAGGCGGACTTAATGCCCGTGGACATTTTCTGACAGCCAAACCTGAGCGACAAATTAAAACATTTGATGGTGTATAGTCTGTCATAAAATTTCCTGGGCACTTCTACATCCGGTATAGTTTAATCCAGTTGCAATTGATCCATGTTCTGGGATCAATGCAATCAACGACGTCATGTCTCTTTGCAACTGGGTGTCAAAGTTCGTAACTTACTTGGGTTATGCATATTGACTTTCTAACTAACATTTCTTGAATATTTCAATAAAATTAAATTACGCTAGCTCAGTCACTCCTCCTGCCAATACTGGATTACGGCGATGTGTTATTACAAGATTTACTCAACAACAAAAAAATGGAACGTTTACACAACACATGCATTAGATCTACGCAAGTACGATCATATTTCGTCTTTTCGGGATAAACTTAAATGGCTCCCTATTCGTAAGCGGCGAAATTATGAGTTCTCTGTTAATTGTATAGTATCCTGAATGAACCCGGCACGCCTCTGTATCTTAAAGTCAGCTTCACATTACTTGGTTCAATCAACGATCGTTGGCGAGGGTCTGAAGTCAATTTTAATGACAATTAATTTTAACGATTCCACATGTTGGTATTAGTGGAATTAACGGCTCAACGTGCTCTTGGAGGCACGTGTGATGGTGTAATTTTATGACAAATATACGTAATATATATATGTATATGTCATATACATGACAGGGTTCAAACCGCGCCGTGCTTGGATTTAAAAAAAAAACATTATTACAACCCGACCACCACTCTCTTTTTTAATAATAAAAATAATAAAATTCTTTATTGCACACAAAATATACAATATACAGTGTTGTACATAGGCGAGCATAATACCATGAAGGTATTCTCTACCAGCTAACCTTTGGGAGAGTGAGAGATTAATATTATGGGTGCAGAGTGTGAAAATGGAAATAATATAGTAAAAACCAGAATTAAAATATGTAAATAAATACAATATATACATTTATAATACTATAATACCTAACAGAAAAATAATAATACATAATTAAGATAAATACATAAATAATTATATATACATATATAGGTACTAATAATATGTCAGGTGATTAAGATTCGTTTTGCTTTTTAAGGAAATAAGAGAGAAGAAGTTTTTTGAATATATTTAAAGACTGTGCCTGTCTGATAAACAATGGTAGCCTGTTCCATTGACGAGCTGCTGACACGGTGAGAGAATCTGAATATCTGCTAGAAGAGTGAAGAGTTTAACAATTACTTACAACACCTACAAAAAATCTGAATAATAAAAACAAATAAACTATTTTGATTTGATTTGATTGAATAAAATAACACCATCTGCTGTCTGTTTAATGCATATATTTTTTAATTTCTTTAGGACCCTTTTTCAGTAAATAATATAAGTACCTACTTTTTTCTTAAAAACTTTTTTTAACTAAAAGGAATAGGTTAGCGCAATTTCCAGCCAGTGCCTTTTTTATCTGCCTTCCAAGATTGCCGATAAGATGTATAGCTAGTAAGTATGCTTAATTCCATCACATAAAGTACAAGGTCCCCGATTCTCACGCTTTTGACAAGCATGTCCGCTCGATTTGCTCGAATGAAACTGACAGTTTTCTATGGAGATCTGTTGTTTTTCAGTCGAATATTTTGAACCGACACTTAAGTCGAAAGCGCCAGAATTAGGCCCCAGAACAATTTATATTCTATTTAAATTATAAACATCGTTAGCCATGCAAATATTAGAAGGTCGAGAGATTGGCTTCTCATTGTTGAGCCATTCTGTTGTGGTTATTCTGGCCCTAATTGCATGCTCGACTAATTATTACAGTGAAAATGATCAAAGTGGGAACGAATGTTCCATTTGCGTATGAAATCGTAAACCCTGGCGCTTGACAGCTTTCAAAATATGGATGAAACATTGTACAATGACTAGGCTCGCTGCCAATATTGCAAACCAACAGAATTAGATCCTGATAATTAAATAATAAAAAATAAAATACTTTATCGACATAAATTATTTACCCATACTGCTTTAAAATATATATATATAATTCTATATCTTATTTACCGAAAAAGTTGTTTGTAATGAGCTTCGTTTAAATATTTTTTGCATTAATAATAAATACATAAATACCGTGTGTGTGTGTCTTACTGTCTGACATATGATTTCTTGGGAAAAGTTGTTTGTTTCTATCAATAGAATCACATAGTACTCTAACATAACAGAAAATATTAAACAATATTACATAATAATTAAATAAGATAAAAATCCAAACTTATAATATAATAATATTTTTTTATATATTGTGTGTATTATGTGTGTGTTTGTGTATGAGTATTTTAATGATTTTCTGAGATTTCTCAAAATCTTTCACAAAAGCTTCAGGATGGATTACTAATGTGAAAAATTAGTTTTATAATTACTAGATAATAAATTATAAAAAAGGTTAATTTAAATTGGTCCCGATGCTTATTTGAGCACATTTTCATATTCCTCTCAGTTTCATTATGAGTCTGTTTGTATCCTCTCGCTTGAACAATCCAATATTTCCAAAGAATTTCCAAGTCTTCCAAATAAGCCCACGTTAAAAATAACACCCCACAAATTACTATATTATTACATTTATATTGTGATTTGTAACGATCGTACTCACAGGCCAAGCATTTATATTGTTGGCTGCATGAGATATACTCTGCCTTAATGGAGATGTTGGTTTGAGTTCTATATTTCTATTTTCGCACCACCGCTGTGGTCTCACCTGGTATTTTGTTTTGGTTTGGTCTGGAATGGTGGCGGATCTGGAGATGGAACGTGTTCCCGTGCGTTCCAAGATTTTCAGAGTTCTAAATCTGGACTTTTGAGCCCAGGATTCACATTCACGTGACGCTTCGTTGTCCGCTTGCGATCTGCAGCGCACTCCGGGTCCCCGTTTTTAAGCTCTTTGAGGACAAGTACCCTCCAAAGGTACGTTCGGTCAACGGATACATAAAGAGTAATAGGGCTATGTTATGCATTCACCTTCATCTGTGACTAATAGTAAAATATCTTTCTCCTTGTAATTCAATGAATTTATTGTTAATTATTTCTATGTCACACCTAATATGTTAAAATGTATCTACATAGTACCGGGACTGATATTAAAATGTATAGTTAAACAATAAAGTTATAGTTATACATTAGTGTAAGATCAATCAAGCAAATTAAATTAAACCATTGATGTAACATTACATAGACGGATCTTGTATCATTACATTTTGATCAGAATTGTTATTAATCACAATTCATTAGGGCTGTCAAAGGAATATATGACGCGACATTATAAAGCAATGAAACATACCTATCAGATTACCCCCTAAAATTTGTGTTGATATTGTGCGGTTTACACATTGATATTTTAAAATTTAAGGATATGCTATGGTATAAAAATAAGTTCTCTATCGCTGCGATACCTAAAAGAACACTTTGAGTTTTTCTCCTCAACTCATGATCGCAAATTGCAGAACAACCTCCCCTCTATGCCCTTTCACTCCACGATTTTATGGTTACTGCAGCATCACTCTGGAACTCCCTTCCCCTTTCCCTTCGTACATTTCAAACTGCAGTATCCTTTAAAAATAATCTTCACTCTCACGTTCTAAACACACAAAACATTCGTAGTTGACCTTATTATGCAAGTATTACCTTTTAAGTATGTAATATGTGTAGTGTATTATGAATGTATAGAATGTAATGTCGTTTATGTAGCTTATATTATATTATGATAATATTTGTAAGTATTAAAATAAATTAATATTTTTCTTTATCTATCATTTATTTTTTTATTTTGTTTTATAAATTCCTTATTGCACTTAAAAACTTAACAGTTGAGTACAAGGGTGAACTTAATTTCTCTCGGCATTTTATACTAGCTAACCTCTAAGAGTGTAGTAGACGATTGCGGGTGCATTAGACATAAAAACAAATACTTAAACACATAATAATAATTTACATACTAATACACAAATACCAATAATAATAATATATACAATTAACTAAATTTATGTAAGAATACATAACAAAATGAAGGAAAATACGTATAATTTACACAGCAAATAAAAAGAGACAGAAATAGATATCACGTAGTCGGATTATTTTGTTTATTTAAGAAATGGGCAATGAGGAGATTTTTAAATATATTTATTGACGGTGCCCGCCTGATGACCAGAGTAAGTTTGTTTCACTCACGAGCAGCGGAGACTATAAAAGAATCTGAATATCTGCTGGAAGTGTGAGGAGGGATTTTGAGTTGATTGTTTTCAGTAGACCGAAGAGGAAGATTGTGACTGTCTCCAAGGAACTGGAAACGAGTCTTAAGGTATAGGGGAGTTTTAGGGTTGTGGAGAATGCCATCAAGAGAAGTAAGAAGATGTGCAGATGTGCGGAAACGGATATTGAGCCACTTTAAAAATAAAATAAAATAAAAATAAAAATTTAATTAAATACGGTATTGGGATACATGGTCATACTTACGCAAGCCTTATTAATTGAATACGGTATTGGGATACATGGTTATAGTTACGCAAGCCTTATTAATTATTTGATACTCTGCCTGTAATTGGTATTTATAATTTTATCTCACAAAGGTTACCTGGTAGAAAATGCCTTAAGGCATAAAGCTCGCCTGTGCACTTAATACTAACCGACGCACCTTTCTGCAGTTTTTTGTATATGGTAATTTGATAATTATTTGCTAATTTAGGTCAATATGGTTGAGAAATTTACGGTTGACCACATAATGATCATATTTCTGTGCATTGCACTGTCGGTCGCCTTCTCGACTTCTTCGTTTGGCTAGGATACAATATCTAGCGGCATTATAAGTTCGCCTTTGTCTTTGTGCAATAAGGATATTAATTTAAAAAAAGAGCTCTAAATACCTAAAGTCATTATTGTAAGAAATAACCCAGCGTATCATTTGCTGACAATGCAAGTGACATAAATGACTTTAGAGAATCAGTTACCACTAGGCTTGGCTTATTATATAAAGAGATATTTAAAGACGTTATGAATGAATGCATCAACTCGCTAAGAAAATATAAGAAGTAATATAAGTGTTTACAATATCAAACATTTATAGGTAGATGAATACGTAAACGCCGTATTATTTTTACATATCCATTTTTATAATATTCTTGGGTTATACCGGTAAATACGACAACAAGGAACCTTTTATCTCGGTTAGACTCAAGGTTACCAATAATTTTCTGAATAATATTACGAAACCAATATATTATCAGTAGTCAACTGAAAGGCTTTACCTACCTAAAAACAATTTCTATAGAACCCAAGCTAGTCAATTAACGGCCAAACACAATATTCTATTCTAAACATATGTTTGACTTGTCGCTTTAAGCGCTTAGAAAGTCGTTCGACATGGCGTTTGTCTATGGTTTTTATACAAAATTTGGTAAAAATAATAATAGGGTGCGTCGCGGAACGTACCGCAACAGTGAGAACAAAACTTGCAGGTTATTGATTTCGTAGTTGGTAGGAATATGGAGATTAAATGAAAGCATGGTATGATGGTATGGTATGATAAAAGTAAATGATTTTAAAATTGTATAAATGTAATATATCTCTTCCCCTTCCCCGCCGCGCTGTTTCCCCTTGAGCGCTGTTCTAATGTACGGACGTACGTTCAACGAAATGGGACCCCAACCAAGCGCGCGCAATAAAGGTCTTACTTATTTTTTTGTTTTTTTTGCTTCGAAGTCGAACATAGCATAATTGTAACAGATGAAATCAAACGAGAACTTTAAAATTTTAATAATACCTATTTATATTATACAGACACCATTTTATTATCAGCTGGAAAGTCAGCGCGGAAATGAATCCACCACGTGAGGAGGCCATTATATATATACCCCTACACATCGCCAATGCAATGTCACGTTATAAGTGTTGCCAGTACAAAAAATCAAAATACTATATACACATCAATATATTTGACAATATTTAAATACCATCTGATACATTCATGTTGCTAATTGAACGTTACATAATAGTCTAAACTACGAGTATAATTTTTGATATGAGGTAAAGGTACATAGTACAAAGTACAGTTAAAAAACGAAACTTATATGAAGTAATAGACAATAGAACCATGTCAGATCGCTAGCCTAAAAATATGTAAAATTGTATAAATAAAAAATAACGTCAAAATACATAATATAAAAAATGTAACCTAACAATAAAAATGACAAGAACAATATAAATTGATATAAAAGTACTAATCAAACACTAATAAATTTATTGCCTATATAATTTATCAACAGATATATTTTTTTTAATTTTAGGCACAGATACATACTGTTCTGCCAATTATTTGGTAAACTGTATATTTTTACTGGCCACTCCTCTTGTACTCACTATAATTTGCCTCCAACACCCAACAATACGAATTTCCTACCGATGACGAAGCGAAGAGCCGTCCCATCAGAGATAGTCCCAAGAAGACTGACAATATTTCCCCTCTGTATACGTTGGCAGAAATGGTGGTAGGCGGACTGATGGTGGTAATTTGCCCAGTCTGCCGGGGCGGGAAAGTATCCACCCTTCGTGCCGATAAACCCAGTAAAGTGTGTTCAAACTTTTCGGGATCAGGCTCGAATTGTCGTCATTGTAATTGCCAACCTTCCTGTCTCTAGATTTCTCCGTCATCCGTTTGGACACTTTTTTGCCCACTGGCCAGGCGCTTGGTTGTGGATCTCCATGATCCCATCGTCTCGATCCCTAACGACGCAAAATCGTAACCTGTACCAAGGTTAGCGTATTTGCGCAGCTTTAACTAGCATAGCATAATAGCATTGTCACGCCAACCCGTCTGGCTAGCGTGGCGAGGGTTGGCACATCTCCAATAGTGGAAGGGAGTAATTAGTATATGAATGAATTTTTAAAATGCACTAAAAGCCGGCGTTTTTTACTAGATAAACATTATTTTAATAACATTCGTAACAGTACAAAGGATTTAATAACTTAGGCAAATATTTACAAGTCATAAGATGATAACATCAAACGTGTTTAGATACTTTAAATTCATTGCAGTTGGCCCAACAATCAGTTAGTTATTATCAGTATTCCGAAGGAGATAGGCCGCAACGTGAATTTGGTCTTGACACAATACACATAATAATTATTAATTTCTTACAGAATGGAAGAAATAGACGTTTCCGGTGATGGAATCTGTACGGAACTAATTTTCTTCGTTAATGGAAAGAAGGTAAGTTTAGTGATACTCGAACCATAATATAAAAAATACAAATAAAATAGTTATATTTGCTTTACATAAAGATAATAAAATAATTTAACAGAAGTGGCGCTTTGAGCACGTAATTTGAAACCGCGCCCAACTAACGTACGCTTAACTGTACGCGTAGGGATATTAGTATTAGTATTAGGTTGCATTATTTTCCCTTTTTGTTTAAGGTAATAGAGCCAAACCCAGACCCAGAATGGACTCTCTTGTGGTATTTGCGCAGGAAACTGCGACTGACCGGAACCAAGTTAGGATGTGCGGAAGGAGGCTGTGGAGCTTGCACTGTTATGATATCCAAATATCTCAGACCTGAGGATAGCGTTTTGTATCCTTTGAATATAACAAAGTTTTTATTATTAACAGTTTATCTTACCTTAACATTAAATTAAATTTCACTAGTTTTGTTAAAATTATTCAAAAATAGTATATCCTTAATAGCAAATCCAGTCATTATGCTATTAACGCATGTCTAGCGCCAGTATGTTCGATGCATGGACTTGCCGTGACGACTGTAGAAGGAATAGGTTCCACCCAAACAAAACTACATCCAGTTCAAGAACGCATTGCTAAGGCACATGGATCCCAATGCGGGTTTTGCACGCCTGGAATGGTCATGTCAATGTATAGTCTTTTGAGAAACAAACAAAATATAAAATATTCAGATTTAGAAACCGCATTTCAAGGCAACCTTTGTAGATGCACTGGATATAGAGCTATCATTGATGGGTATAAAACTTTTATTGAGGATTGGGAAGAAAAGCAAATTGTATGTAATGACGCTACAACAAAGGCATGTTCTCTTGGAAAGTTGTGTTGCAAAAATAATAAAGATGATAAAAGTGAAACTGAATACATTTTCGATAGAAGTTCCTTTATACCATATGACGCATCTCAGGAACCCATATTTCCACCCGAACTTAAACTAAATTCAATATACAACAATCAGATGTTGGAGTTTCATGGACCAAAAGTCACTTGGTTTAGACCTACGCAATTGAAGACTTTACTGAGATTAAAAGCAGATTATACAGATGCTAAAATCGTAGTTGGAAATACAGAAGTCGGTGTCGAAATTAAATTTAAAAACTTTATATATCCAACAATAATAATGCCAAATTGTATACCTGAACTTACACAAATTATTCAAACTGAACGGTGCATAGTTGTAGGAGCTGCTGTAACGTTTAAAGACATTATAACTGCATTTCAAAAGTATATTGATATATTACCACAATATAAAACAAAAGGTTTAGTCGCTATAAATAAAATGTTACACTATTTTGCGGGTAATCAAATAAGAAATGTGGCATCTTTCGGTGGAAATATAATGACGGGAAGCCCAATTTCGGATTTAAATCCAATTTTGTTAGCCTTAAAGGTTAACTTAAATCTTACAAGTAAAAACAGTTGCAGCCGCGTCATAGAAATGAATGAAACCTTCTTTACTGGATATCGTAAGAATTTAGTAAAAGCTGATGAGGTTCTACTATCCATAGAAATTCCGTTTACACAACATTTTCAGTATGTGCAGGCTTATAAACAGGCTAAAAGAAGAGATGACGATATATCTATTGTAACATCTGCAATAAATGTTAAGTTTGAAGATAATACAAATATTATACAAGATATTAAAATAGCTTTTGGTGGTATGGCACCAGTAACAAAATTAGCAGTAATTACAGACCAATTACTCAAAGGACAAAAATGGGACGAAAGCATGCTGGAAAAGGTATATGAGCAATTATTGGATGAATTTCTATTAGAACCATCAGTACCAGGTGGTAACGTTCAATACAGAAAAACTCTCATAATGAGTTTGTTTTTAAAATCATATCTGGCAATAACTAAGGAAATGTCTGATAATTACTTTAAAGGTAATTCGATTTTACCTAACTATATTAGTGGCGGTGATCAATTTCGAAGTCAAGTCCCTAAAAGTTCACAATATTTCGATTTAATTGGTGATACACAGATAAAAAGTGACGCGGTTGGACGACCAATACCCCATAGAACTGCTTTACAACAAACCACAGGTGAAGCTATTTATTGTGACGATATGCCAATAGCTGAAGGCGAACTTTATTTGGCATTTGTATTAAGTACAAAATCTCATGCTAAACTAATTTCTATTGATGCTTCTAAAGCTTTGGAACAACCAGGTGTCGTAGCATTTTATTCTGCAAAAGATCTTACTTTTGAACAAAATAGATATAAAGCAGATGAGGATGTATTTGCTATAGAGAAGGTAACAAGTCAGGGTCAAGTGATTGGTGCTGTTGTTGCAAATGATCAAGTTACAGCAAAAGTTGCTACAAAACTTGTTAAAGTCGAATATGAAGCATTGTCTCCAGTGATACTAACCATTGAAGATGCTATTAAACACGATTCATATCATCCATCTCCACCTAATATTCCATTAAAATTAAATAAAGGTGATATAAAACCAGTGTTTGAAGATGAAAATAACGTTATCGTTGAAAGTGAATACAGAATAAGTGGTCAGGATCATTTTTACCTAGAAACACATGTCGCTTTTGCATTGCCTAAAAAGGAAGATGATGAAATGGAGGTTTTTTGTTCTACACAACACCCATCCGAGCTTGCTGTAAGTGATTCCTATGTCGCTCAATCTTATATTTCAATACTTTGATTTTGATTTTTAAATATATATTTTATTTCAGGAATTAATTGCGTGTTTTCTTGGTGTATCAATAAATAGAATTGTAGTTCGCGTTAAAAGAATTGGTGGCGGTTTCGGAGGTAAAGAGACGCAATCATCAATTGTAGCTTTACCCGTAGTATTTTGTGCTCGCAAATTAAACAGACCAGTGCGATGTATGTTGGATAGAGATGACGATATGCAAATGACTGGCTCGAGACATCCATTTTTAATGAAACACAAAGCCGCTGTTTCCAAAGAAGGCAAAATACTTGCTCTTGATGTTAAATTTTATAATAACGCTGGATACTCGGTTGATCTTTCACACGGGGTAAGACAATTTAAATAGTTTTATCATTATAATTAATTTAATTAAAATGTTTAATATGTTTAATTAAACTTTTTAAAATATTTATACTTTTAGGTAATGACACAAGCAATATTAAACGTTGATAATGCATATTATATTCCCAATTTGAAAGTATCCGGTTACGTTTGCAAAACAAACTTACCATCAAACACAGCGTTTCGAGGATTTGGCAGCCCACAAACAATGTTTGGGGCTGAAAATTTAATTCGAGACATCGCAAATGCATTAAATAAAAGTCCCGAAGAAATCGCAAAGATTAACCTTTACGTCGAAAACCAAACAGTTCCATGTGGTCAAACTATGAGCGGCTGTACATTACAACGGTGTTGGAACGAGTGTGTCGAGAAAAGTGATTTTACATCAAGAAAAAAACAAGTTGAGCATTTTAATAGGTAAGTTCAAATAATAAATTAGTATATGAAAATGACAAACACAAAACGGTTCTCGTTCTTTAGGGTCAGCGTGTTAGCGCAAAACAAACTAATATAATTTGTATAAAATATCTGTTTTAGAAATAATAGATGGCGAAAACGAGGAATTGCTATTGTACCAACAAAATACGGTATTGGAATGTCGACAAAGTTTTTAAATAAAGCCGGTGCATTAGTATTGATTTATAAAGATGGATCGGTGCTTCTTTCCCACGCTGGTTGTGAAATGGGTCAAGGTCTGCACACAAAAATGGTTCAAGTAGCATCTCGAGCATTGGGAATTAATATTTCAAAGATACATATTAGTGAAACAACGACTGATAAAGTACCAAATATGTTTGCGACAGCAGCCAGTGTTAGTTCCGATTATAATGGTATGGCCATAATGGATGCTTGCGAAATACTTAATACACGTTTACAGCCTTATAAAGAAAACAACCCTAATGGTAAATGGGAAGATTGGATTACAGCAGCATATTTTGACAGAGTGAGTCTGTCTGCTACTGGTCATTACGCCACGCCTGATATTGGATTTGATTTTAAAACAGGAATAGGAACGCCGTTTAATTATTTTACATTTGGTGTTGCATGTGCAGAAGTAGAAATTGACTGCCTAAGTGGCGACCACCAAGTAATTCGATGTGATATAATGATGGATTTGGGATCGAGCCTTAATCCTGCTATTGATATTGGTCAAATCGAAGGAGCGTTTATTCAAGGATATGGTTTATATACTATGGAAGAGTTAATTTATTCTCCGACAGGAACATTATATTCAAGAGGCCCTGGTGCCTACAAAATACCAGGATTCGGTGATGTACCGCTTGAATTTAATGTGTCATTATTAAAAGGATCTACGAATCCTCGGGCAATTTATTCATCAAAGGTCTGTAGAATACCTACTATTAATGATGTGCACAAAAGTAATTGATTACTTTAAATTATTTTATGTTTTAGGCTGTTGGTGAGCCACCACTATTTTTGTCTTCGTCGGTTTTCTTTGCGATAAAAGAAGCAATCAAAGCATCTCGTGCTGACGCTGGTGTTCCAGTTCACTTTAGAATGGATTCTCCTGCAACGTCAGCTAGGATTCGTATGGCGTGTAGTGATCACATTACTCAGAGGGTAAATTTGTTTCTTTTTTTAATAATCGTCTCGTATTTGTGTTGCATAATAAGTAATAATAACCAACCCGCTTAAGTATAAACCCGCGCTTGAAGACAATTGAAAAATAAACAACGTTTGTAGTAAAATTGAGTACTGCAAGATGCTTAATTCTATATTTAGATGTATACATGCCTGGTTCCTACTTTTTAAAATTGGTAAAGATAACAATATGGCTTTATCTTGTAATGACAGTAATTAGGTATCTATATCATTTAAATTATAGGAAGATTATGCAATAAAGATAAAGAGATTTCAAAGTTAAATAAAATATTTTATTTATTAGTTGATAACTTAAAGAAAAGTAATTTAAATGTCATCTATTTGCTCATCGTCATCATTAGCCCTTAGAATCGAGTCCTAGATCCCACTTTAAACAATATTCCCAAACATATTTCTGGATCAATTCCCTTGCTAGAAGTTGAAGTTCTTTTTTTTATATTGGTATTAGTGGAACTTCGAAGCACAGTGTTTAAATCCATGACAAGTGTTTTTACATATACTCATATTCGTTAATTTATAAACGCCGGGTTAGAGCGAAAACCAACTAACATTTTTTTTAGTAAATCCACTTTTTTACACCAGTCGTTTAAAAACTTCTGCTTTTTTCCAGTGATAAAATCGACTAAGCACTGTGACACTTAGTTTCGAAGATAAGTTTTATCCGAAAACTTAAATTTAAAAGTAATTAAATGTGCATAATATTTTAATGTTTTTTATTCTAACACAGGGATATGTCGGGTTTTGAAGGATTGGGTGGACAGCATTTTATTATCTACTCGTACTAATTTAAATTTATCTTTTATTTTCAGCTTGTGGAACCAGATCCTAGGAGCTTTATTCCTTGGAATATTGTGCCTTGAAATAACTTTTATTGAAGTACTTACGAGTTAATATTTTGGATATTTTTTAATTATAGATAATTATTAAGTTTATTTGTATTACATTTCATTTTTAACTACAATACATTTGCTTAGTTAGGGCCGGTAACTGAATCCTTTCTTATGGTAAGCATTTACGAAATACTTGCCATTTCGTAAAACGTCGCAACTTAAAGTACCCAACTCTTTTTTTTTAGAAACGTAGTCATTTAAGTGAACGACGGTCTAAACGAAGGATTCAGTGACCTGTTTCTGATATTATTTTACTCGTTACATTTTTTTTATTTATTACTCACCGATATTATAAATTTATTCTTGTAGTTCCTAGGTAGAGCACTCACAGCCAGTTTTTTGATCGTATTTTTGGTACTTAATTATTAAATTAACAGGTTTTTTAAGTAATAATTAAGTACCAAAAATGTCATTACTAGTACTTAGCCCAACTAGTCTTGGAGTTAGGGTTTTAACTACTTATTATTATTAATAGTCTCTACTGTTTTTATTATCCCAATTTCAATTTTATTTATATGTATGTATGTATTATTGATAACTATTGTTCGTAAATTGATGTCTCTTGTGACAATAGGGCTGGCAGTTTTTTTCTCCCAAAAAATAAGTATCCTAATTCAAAGGGGAAATGCTGCTAGTGTATTGGGCACCATGCCACAAGACAGCGATTTGGAGGAGCTATTTTTTTTTGTAAGTCTGTATTTTTATTTTCTATGTATTATTATTATTTTTTTGGTTAAATTTAAATTTTGTTTTAATATAGTTTATTTAATATGTAATGTAATTATTTTATATTGTTTGTATATTACTTCGAATAAATTATTGATATGTATATATTGACGTCTAATATCCTCTATTAGTTTTGATCGCACCTCCCTTATCTTGTCGTAACTGCTTTAGATGTCCCAAAGGTTTGACCAGTATAGACATTATTTGTGCATTTCAAAGAATAAGTCTGAGTGAGGGAGGAAAAAACCTTTGGAAGGTGTTTTAATGCTCATATATCATATCATAAATAGTTCCCTTGGTCGAGTTCTGTACGTATTTCATCACCAAGTATGTTGGTATAGAAAGCACGATGGTAAGTAAAGTATTTTCGACCACTTCACCTCGGGCAAAGCCGGGTCAAACAGCTAGTAACTAATAAAACTGAAGAGATGGTGGTTTTGTTAAAGAAAAAGTCCATTTTACGTAAATGAGATATTCTCGGCTTCTTGACAAAAAACATATTTTATTACTAAACGAGCTCTTTCTCGCCACTTTAGCCGTAAAATTACTTTTTTCCCATTCTAAAAATATTTAAATAAATCACTAACGCGTAAGACTCCAGGGTTTCTGTTAAATTGATCGAGTTATCGAAATTCCAAAGTATTCTAGTTGTCAAATTATTTTGCAGATTTTTCTTTAAATTTTATTATACCTCGAGTAGGTAACTGTGTTTTAGGCTGTCGATTTGTAACCGACTGCGCGACTCAAAGAAGTGTTATGTCTTTATCAGCCTATGTTTGTATGTATATATATGTATGTATATATGTATGTATTTTTGTTCTTTTGTGGCACACTGTTGGCCGATTTTGATGATGCTCACGTTTATCGTTTTGCTTTTATCACGCGAGTATCACTGAAGATATGACAATAATCAAATTTTGTTAAGGCGATAACCAGAAGCCATATTGTGGAAAATAAAAAAAAATATGTCGACGAACTATATTGAGTGGGGTATCGTCGAATAGGTATATGAAAATCATGTTGGGATTTCTCTTATCATTTTTCATTTAGAGTAACCATTTAGGATCTGTAACGATTTAAAGTTGGTTAACAACTGTTATCATTTAAAATTTCAATGTATGTCCTACCTATACCTTTCTACCTATAATAAAGATGTAATAAAAAATATAAAAAACGTAAAAAGTATCATCACGACTGTTGGATATTTCATTATTTGAGTCGTTTGATTTGAATATTGGCGGCAACACCTTTGTGCGCCGGCGCACTCGTGCCGTCCGCTGACACGACGCCCCCTGGTGGGCGATAGCGACTGTGCTCGGCGAACTTCCTGTCGTTGACGTTTCTGCCGGACGCAACGCCTTCTGATGGACAGTAGTGGAACTATCACGCCGGTCGCGGAGCACATCGTTGCTCTTAAATTTCGTGCATATTATTTTTTTCTGTGATTGTGTTTCGTATTTCCTCCTCGTCGGCACCGAGCTTATCACGACGCGTCGGCTATTAAAACTACAAGAATTCTATCGACATTCGAGACACGGAACAAAAGGTTAGTTGCTGCTAATTTCATTTTTTTTGCTCAATTTCGGAGTATTTTCACCAGCGCCTTCCATAAATTATATTGATTTGCAATAGTTACTTTTTTTCGACGTTTGCTGTAGAAACGATGGGCCCGTGGGGATCGGAACTGAATCTATGAAGAAATTGTTCCAAGGCTCATTGGCGTCTCTGGTGACAATAGAGCAGTTTATTCTCACAATAATTAAGTATCTTAATTCAAAGGAGAAATGCTGCTAGTGTATTGGGCACCATGCCACAGGACAGCGATTTGGAGGAGCTATTTTTTTGTAAGTATCTAATTTTTATTTCTTATATATTTTTTTTATGTTAAATTTAGTTTTTGTTGTAATATAGGTTATTTAATTTAAAGTTTTGTTTAAAATAAATAAATTGATAGAAATTTAAAAAAAAACTATATGTAAATCTTTATTGCCAATTTTGTATAGGTAGATGACCATTAACCGTCAATACTTACATACCTACGTATACGCTCAGTAGTTTGACATTGCCTATCTATTAATACAGGCAGGTATCTCTCTCAATGAAAGAATGAATATTACGAAATTTATCATCTTAACAGACAGCGATAACTGATGTTATTCTGTACTGTATTTGATGGAATAAACACCTTTAAAATCTATACTAATGCAGCCAGTATTCTTTCAAGAAAATTTCTTTGATATTCGTTAAAGTAAAAATTGCAAATGCTAAGTATGTACTCGTACTAGTCGTAGAAATCGCCTTTGATATCTTGGCAGTAAAAATAGGAGATCTGATCTGAATAGAAGCAATAGCATTGAAGCCAGTCTCGTCTACAACTCGCAGACGAAAACATTGTGAATGCTTTCATGGCTAACGACTAACCACTTTCTAGGACAAATGGTAAGGATTTCAACTACAATATAAAATTTAACGACATGTAATTCCATTTAACAGACAAAATGGCCATCGCTTTATTTTAATTAACTTACTAATATGTATTTATTTATTGAAATGATTAAAACTACTTAAAAGTAACAATAATAATATAAACTAAAGTAAAGTAAAGTAAAGTTCAGAAACCACGCCTATAAATAAGCGGATTCACATTCAGCCAACTTTACTATAGGCCAATCATGACAAGTGGCAAGCTCGTCGATGTCTCCAGCATACCAAACTCGAGAAATATCACAAATAAATTAAATATTAATTAAATGTAATTTATTTGTGTCCCGACCAGGAATCGAACCAGGTACCTCCGAGTCTAAATCCACGGACTTAACCGCTAGACCACGGAGGCAGTAAACCTAATTTAAAAAAAAACAATAAGTAAAAAATGTCCTCTAGAGACGACCCTTCAGGGATAGTCCCAAGAAGACTGGCAACATTTTCCCTCTGAGGCTAATACGTTGGCAGAAATAATTGTCAGCTTCCCTGTCTCCAGACTTTTCCGTTAGCCGTTTGGACAACTCCTTGACCAGACGCTTGGCTGAGTGTTCCCATGGGCCCATCGTCTCGACCCCAAACGACGCAAACTCATAACAGACAAAATTATCGTTTTAGAAAAATTTCAAGTCTAAAGTTTTTACAATGTAACTTTAAAAAGACTTATCATTACGACAGCCCCTAGAATACAGATTCCTAGACCTTCACTGTTTGTGATATGGACTTCTAGAATTATTTGGCCTACACTCGCCACGAAGAAAATTTTATCTCTGGAATTTGGCCAAAGCAAGTATGCCGTCAATACATTTATGTAACGAGCTTCCAAGACAGCATTAACTGAATCAAACAGTATTTGGGTGGGTAGGGAGAGGAGTAGAATGGTGAATGGTGAGCGTATTATCGCGCAATAAAATAAAAAATTGAGGCTTCCTTTTTTAAACCAGCCTATTGTCGGTCGCAAGCCTGAGACACCATTCTACTCATCTTTTACCCACACACGATGGACCCGGCACCCGCACGGTGAATCCATGGACTGCTAGGAAATGTGTCTTCTTCTGTTAGCTATAGACATTGAAGAGTTTTCCACTTGTCCTCATAGTTATAGTAAAGTTAGCTAAATTCTAATGCCAACCCGCAAGAGATTACGGTATATTCCAAGTATATTACAGGAAGTCCTCGTAAATCGTAAATAGTATGAACGTCAAGAAGTAACTCCAATCTTATGTTTATTGTCTTCCACTACATTAAGTTTTAGCAATTAGTTATTTGATCCTACATTATATCTACCTATACTGCCGCGCTATTGAAAAATGCAGTAAGTTTTGGTTGATTTTATTATATCGGTGAATTTTTAACATTTTCTTTATTCGAATGGCTTCAGTAATGTAGGTGAAGGTAAATGGTCGTGGCGTCACACGTCATTAATATGTATTTAAAACAAAATTTAAGATCACCTCAGGTATATCACAAACAATAGGTCGTTTTGTTGTTCTTTCCCAATAAAACTGCTCAATAGATTTAACAATAATATATATATATATATATATATATTTATTTCTTATTTCTTAAGTAATTGTCTACATTTTATAACACATACTTATTGAGAAATAATTAGAAACGCGTGACAATAAAAATACCTTTAATAAAATAAATAAAATTTCCAAGATTCTATTCGAAGTGTAGGTAATAGAAAAACAAAATAGATTTCGGCTGAATACGTATTTCAACATGTTGGAAAAATCTCAGGAGATCTTACGAATATAAAGGATAGAAATTCAGTTATAGAACATCTACAAACTATATACGAATGTTTATAGACTAAAAACAGTTCAGTAAGGTATATTATACGAGAAAAAAACATAAATTAAATTAACTGTTAAGCTAGATAAGTAGTAATACCTATTAATCATAATTAAATATATTATATATATATTATTTATTTATTTACGTAAGTAAATATTGGTATCTATATATTGATATATATGGACTCACTTAATATTGCACCTACCATCTATACTGTTTAAATGTCCTAAAGGTTTGGCTGTCAGGGAATTAACGGAATGCCTAGCGGCATTAAGTCCGCCTTTGTACATAGTGCAATATATAATACTTTGTATATAGTAAATAAAAATAAAATAAGAACTAATACGGTTACAAATCAATACTGATTTAAAAACTCGCTTTACACTCGACACGTCACTAGTTTTATTTTTATAAACTATTAAAAAATTATAACTACACTGCATAGTAGAATACGGATTAGTCAAAAGTTCTATTTTATTTTCACCTATGGAAATTGAATCGGTAGGCAAATACCAAAACATATTTTGACAGCATTTAACGTTTAAATAAAATAGAATGGAAATAAAACTATTAGTAGAATTGAGCTGCCGTACCTACGTATCTCCTATGTGGATAACAAATACACTTCAGGGTATTTTTTTTTTCCTGGCAATTTCGAAATGCTCTTCAATCTGTTTATTCGTATTTGAAAACTTGTCTTGGTAAGCTGTAAAGTGTTAAAGGGCATCGAAAGAATTGACATACACATACACATCTTCACGCCAGATCCCTTGCGGGGTAGGCAGAGACAATTGAGCGCCACTTGAGACGATCACGACATACCTCTTTCGCTTCATCGACGTTCATCAACCTCTTCATAGATGCCCTTTTGTTACGAAGGCTTTTTAATGCACCTTCAGTCAGTGTTTTATTTTGACGTTATTTAGTTATGCCGTCTGGCCAGCGTGGCGAGTGTAGGCCAAATTCTCCAGATATATGTTCTGGAAGGCCCATCTCCAGCAGTGGAGGTCTAGGACGCTGTAATGGACGGTGTTCTAGGGGCTGTAATGATGAAAATAGTTATGTTTGAACTCATCAGTCTTGTTCATGGACATCGCGGCGTACCAACGGACGAGGGTAGCATCACATATTTTCGCATAAAAAACCCAAATCCAGAGTTTATTAGGCCCCGTGGGCGAATAAGCAAATTTCAATATAAAAGTACTTACGAAGGTTTTACAATAAATATATTGCTATTAAAATATCTTCTCTTTTGTCCACCCACATTGCAGGATGTTATACGTTATCATAAAGGTGACCGCACATTTGAAATCTCAATCTCTACAAAATTAACTCTCGAAATTTTGGATTTTCTACAATTAGTTAAGGAAAAAAATAAAACGGTCTGAGTCGAGACGATGGCAAGCATCCAGACAGAATTACATTAGTTCCTTGGAGAATGGACCAATACCTGGTGTGGGATTTTACCTGTTGGGATTCTACCTGTTGATTTTTGTTTGGGATGACTGTGCATTGTATGGCCTTAAATGGAGAAAAGAAAAATCAGAATTGGAAGACAAGCTGAACCAACTTCACACACTGGACACTACACACCTTATAATTAATTTTATTATGCTTTTTATATTCACCTTTTAAATGTTCTGAAATGGTATTCTAGAGACGGTGGTGATGCCTAGTCGCGGGTGTACGGAGAGCTTAAGGTCTAAACAGATGTGGGCGAGAGTCAATGTCTGAAGAGAATAGACTATAATAGACTTGGAAGTTGTAGTCTAGACACTTCAATTCTACACAATGTCGACGAAAATTTGCACATTTTCCTCACCTGAACGATCAAGATCTGCAGATACTAATAATTTATTTCAAATATTCAATTACATTAGCTAGATACACTTTTCTTTAGTTTGCCGTTTGACTTATAAGCTAATCTTGATGGGAGTATAGTAAACTTTGAAGATCTTTGACCTAAGAGTTATTTTTCTGAAGTATTATATAACGTTCGATACGTTGACATCCATCAGAGAACCAAAGTAACCGACAGAGAAGTATCATCACGACTATAAATCCCTATCTTTCTGACTATCCCGGAAGGCAAACGCTCCGGGATAGTCAGAAACCACGCTTATAAAGAAGCGCATATAGTTTTAGCCAACTTTACTATAAGCCAATCATGACAAGTGGCAAACTCGTCGATGTCTCGAGCGTGCCAAACTCGGGAAATATTACAAATAAATTCAATATTAATTTTATTTATTTATTTAAATTAATAAATATTATTGTGTCCCGACCAGGAATCGAACCCGGTATCTACAAGTCTGATTTAGACTTAACCGCTAGACCACAGCGGCAGTTAACCGACATAGCTTTCAAAATTTGCAAGCAGAATCGGCAATGGGCCGGAAACGTCTGTCTCAAAACTGATGAACGATAGAGTAGACAGGTGTAGATCACGTATTTGAACTTGCAGAGTGGGACGACGACCCACCAGATGGAGAGACCTGAGAAAGGTCGTATTTAATCGCAAGCCTTGGGAGGGTATGACCGAAGTATATTTAGTATAGTTAATTTTTTATTAGGTTTATATTTATTTTAATTTTTACTTTTAAGTAGTTTTAATTTATATTGTAATTATGTTATACTGTTTGTAGATTTATAAATAAATTAAATAATATTCACAGTTGTTAGTAAGCAGTATAATAATATTTAGATGTTCATGTCTAGCCCATCCCTGGTTTCCAAGAAACATATTATTTGAATTTTGTTAAAATCGCTTCAGTGGTAGGTATAGGTGTGAAGACGCATGAAAGAGGTGGTGGCTCGGTTGTAAAAACGCTTTCCTTAAAATCCTCAAAAAAGGTTGGTTCAAAAATATCAAGACAGACTGCGCTCTCTAGTGTTGATAAAACAAATTATTATGTAACGCTGTAATTTGTCTTGTAAGACTTGTACATACGTTCGAGTTATCCTAACCACCCGCAAGATGGCGCTGTACGAATTTATTTTTTATATTACGAGTAGCATGATGCCGTATTGATGACATCCAGATGCCGATTGCCTACTGCAGCTTCTGGGATAGGACGTTAACGTAAAAATGTACGAACGTATTCCAATAAATTGACAAGAACAATGTTAAATATAAACTATATACAAAAAAATATTGTAAATAAATATCTATTGACATCAGCATATTTTATGCCTATAAAATGGGCAGATTGCATCATCATGACATGTACATGCAACTGTAATTAGAATAAGCTATCTATACAATAAAGAATTTTGAAAAAAAAGGCGGCCCGATATTACGCCCTGTTATAAACGCCAGCTTGCCGCTCAGGTCTGGATCTACAAGATTTTCATCCGTTCTCGTCTCACCTATGCTGCGCCAGCTTGGCACCACTTTCTAGCCAAGGCCAATAGGGACTAGATCCAAAGTAATCACATCTCTCAGAGTGGCCTTCCGAGCCGTGGTTCGAGCGTAATTCCGTCATAGCTCGAGAACTGGAAATGCCTACTATTGAGGAGTTAGTCGTCGGCCTGACTGATATGTTCTATCGGGCCGACACCGGACACTTCAAGCATCTCCAGAACATCACTCTGAAAAACGGGGCAATGTCCCTATCCCTAACCCAGGCCCATTAGCCATCCGGGCTTGGACGACCCCACTGTCTGTCATGAGGAGTAGATCTAGCACGCACAATCTCCTCGCACCTCATGGCGCTGTCTAATGATGATCTAAGAAGAATATATAAGTTTTCCCCAAAGAGGAGAGGAGAGAAGAGGAGAGCTGAAGTTGTCAAACCTAAACCCCTGGGTTCGTGAGCCACACGGGCGCTGTTACACCAGTAACGGCCCAGGACCAAAAGTGCATTCATTACCAGTGGTTGAAAACGGGGGCATGTCCCCAAGTCCATTAGCCATCCGGGCCTGGATGACTCCACTGTCTGTCTGTCTCAATATATAAGAGAAGTTTTTTTATCATGATTTGTCTTTTTATCTTTAAATTATGCTTATCTTATAACTTGAATAGGAACATTTTATTTAACAATTAAATAAAATAAAAAAAACAAAATATATATTTTTTAAACATTTATTTATTTTTATTTATTATTTACATAACACATCCTGTAGCAGTCACAGAGTATAGATAATATTAAATAAAAGCATATTGAAATCATTAATATGTACAGGGTGACTTTACTCTAGACTAATATTTTATTCTATTGATAGAATCATTTTTTTGTGTTCTCCATACAAAATTAAAAAAGAATATTTTGACATATGAAAGACACTTAGGGAAAGTTGTTTGTTACTATTAATAAAATAACATATTAGTTTATCGTAAGACCATACAAAGTGGATTTAGACTGCGATGTACCGGGTTCGATTCCTGGTCGGGACACAATGAGTTATTTAATTTATTTATGATGTTTCTCGAGTGTGATACGCTTGATACCTACATCAACGAGCTTGCCACTTGTCATAATGGGTAAAGTTGGCTAAATTTGAAACCGTTTTTTTTTTAAAAAAAAGAAGCGTGGTTTATGACCACATCGGAAGGGATACAGGTCGTGTTAATACTTAACTTTTTTTTCTATTTTTAAATCCCGTTCAAAATATAACTTATTCAGTACAGAGACAAATAATTAAAAAGTCCTTATAAATAATAGATACCGTGTGACTTTGTATGCTCTTACTTTAGTTAGGCTAATGTTAGTACAAGATACAAGAAGCGTATTTTATTATGTATAAAAAGCGGATTTCATTCGAATAACAGTTCTTTGAAAGTCGATTTTCTACGTACCTTAGACTATAATGTGATTCTATTGATAGAAACAAGCAACTTTTCCTAAGAAAGCATATGTAGGACTTTTTTGGCTTCTCTATAGAAATAATTAATTAAAAAATAACACTTCCGAAATATAGATGGAAAAAGTTGTTTGTTCCTATCAATATATTCATATATTAGTAAAACATACAAAGTCACCCTGTATACGCGTATTTTACAAAAATCTTAAATCTACTTATAAATATTAAATTTTATAAAATGCAACATCTTTACTAAAGCTGTATTTATTCTTTAATCTTTGGCTTATTTGACGTTAAAAAAAAATGCAAAACATTTTTTTTTGTAAAAGATTTATTATACATTCTTATATGAAAGATACTAAAAAGATAGGCCACATAGAACAACATTATAGTTACATTAACACCGCTCAATTATTCCTTCTCTCAACTCTCAATTATTTCAACTGTCAAAGGGGACGCCTCGACACGTCACGTCACGAAATAGAACTGTTAATTTTGGCTAATATTTATATTATTTAAATTTGTATTTCTTATTGTAAATTATTAGATTAATTGTTTTGATAAAAGAACACATTTTAGACAAAACCAATTGAAAAACTGTCAAATTTGAAAATCTGATATCGCTAAGTTTTCCTGGCTGATTCCTTTCTCATTCAGATTAAACATTAACAGGTCGCTGGAATCAGCTAAGCTGCTGGTCTTTTGCTAACAGCTTACTCATTGGACCACTTTACTGCTTAGTCTTCCACTAGCAGGAGTAGAATTATTCAAAATAATTAAATTAATGACGTTTCATAAATGCCTAATAGGTTTATGTAAATAAAGATATTTTGACATCGACTTTTTGATAAAACTTTTTCTAATCAGATTTCATTCCAAAAGTGTAAAATAATAATAATCGTGACACATGAAAATTCATAATATGAATGAGACAGAATTATGGATGTCAAAAGTGCTAAAGCATGTAGTAGTTCTGACATAATGAATATTTATGCCGAATTTGTCTTGAAAGCAATTCAAAGCGCAACGCCTTTTTCTCCGATTTTTTTTTTCAACGCCAAGTCCATCAACTTGTAAAGAAAATTACAAAGAAAAAAAGCGCTTAAAGCGATAAGTAAAACACAGAGATTCCTTTCTCATTCAGATTAAACATTAACAGGTCGCTGGAATCAGCTAAGCTGCTGGTCTTTTGCTAACAGCTTACTCATTGGACCACTTTACTGCTTAGTCTTCCACTAGCAGGAGTAGAATTATTCAAAATAATTAAATTAATGACGTTTCATAAATGCCTAATAGGTTTATGTAAATAAAGATATTTTGACATCGACTTTTTGATAAAACTTTTTCTAATCAGATTTCATTCCAAAAGTGTAAAATAATAATAATCGTGACACATGAAAATTCATAATATGAATGAGACAGAATTATGGATGTCAAAAGTGCTAAAGCATGTAGTAGTTCTGACATAATGAATATTTATGCCGAATTTGTCTTGAAAGCAATTCAAAGCGCAACGCCTTTTTCTCCGATTTTTTTTTTCAACGCCAAGTCCATCAACTTGTAAAGAAAATTACAAAGAAAAAAAGCGCTTAAAGCGATAAGTAAAACACAGAGATTCCTTTCTCATTCAGATTAAACATTAACAGGTCGCTGGAATCAGCTAAGCTGCTGGTCTTTTGCTAACAGCTTACTCATTGGACCACTTTACTGCTTAGTCTTCCACTAGCAGGAGTAGAATTATTCAAAATAATTAAATTAATGACGTTTCATAAATGCCTAATAGGTTTATGTAAATAAAGATATTTTGACATCGACTTTTTGATAAAACTTTTTCTAATCAGATTTCATTCCAAAAGTGTAAAATAATAATAATCGTGACACATGAAAATTCATAATATGAATGAGACAGAATTATGGATGTCAAAAGTGCTAAAGCATGTAGTAGTTCTGACATAATGAATATTTATGCCGAATTTGTCTTGAAAGCAATTCAAAGCGCAACGCCTTTTTCTCCGATTTTTTTTTTCAACGCCAAGTCCATCAACTTGTAAAGAAAATTACAAAGAAAAAAAGCGCTTAAAGCGATAAGTAAAACACAGAGTTAGAATACTTTCGGGAGTGCAATCTTCAATGTTGCCAGAAAAAAAACTTATCTTACCGGAATATTTTAAAGTGGTAACATTTATGCCTTTCGAAGTTTACAACTAGGAATACCGATTTGGATTATCCCTTAAGGGAACCCGTTTGACAGCTGAAAGGAATGGTTGAGTGAAGAAGTAGTAGTCTTTATCATAGGCTGAATTTCACCCAGAAATGTTCATCTACCAATAGTATCACATCATTGCTATATGAAGTAATACTATTGAAAGAAATTATCCACACATCTAGTAAAATATAAGCCTAAAAACTTTGACCATATGACGCGCTCTGAAAACTGTTGAACCGCACTGATTGGCTGACGCCGTATTTCAACATTTTTAACCAATCAGCGCCCTCCTATGAAGATGCAAGCGCATTGGTCAAAGATTATAGATTCCTAAAAAAGAAGGCTAAGACATAATACTAAACTACTAAACAATACTTAAAGTCCAGTCGTAGTCGATTATCTTTGGTTAATTCGATTTTAGTATGTAATTAGGAGTAAGTAGGTAGGAAATCCAAAACTGGTTTTATTACCCGACTTCAAAAAAAGGAGGTTCTCGAATCGACTGTAAATATTTTGAATGATTACATTAGATGTTGAAGGTCAATATTTTATTTATATCTATCTTTAAAGGACTTGCTTTGCAACCCTTTCGCCCGCACATTCTAACAACACAATCCAAGATTATTCAAGTATTATACTATTTCCATTTCTTTATTTTCTCGATGACAATTCCTGTAGAATGTAATTAAAGAAGCGCATACTACACAAAAATAAACTTTTAAATGCGAGGTATAAAAAATACGACAACTGCCTAATTTTGTTCCTTTATCCCATATAATATTCATCCAAGACAAATTGAGTCCATATATGCAGTATTTTTTGTAAAAAGTACGATAAATAACATTTTAATAAAGTTACATTCTATGTGATGTTATTATTGAAATACGTTTAAGAAATGTACTGCTGCCGTACTGCCTCCGTAGTCTAGCGGTAAAGTTTGTGGATTTAGACTTGGAGGTACTGGGTTCGATTCCTGGTCGGGACACAAAAATATTTATTAATGTAAATAAATACATTTAATTATTATTTAATTTATTTGTAATATTTCCCGAGTTTGGTACGCTGAAGACATCGACGAGCTTGCCACTTGTCATGATTGGCTTATAGTAAAGGTGGCTAAATGTGAATCCGCTTATTTATAAGCGTGGTTTCTGACCACCCCGAAAATGATACTTTACTTCGAAGAAATGTAGTCAATTGGCCATATAGAAAATAAAATTAATGACATTATATTTTTTACTTTCATATACCTAATTTTAGATAGACAACAAAGCAGTATAACGATTTTAGTCTATTTTACAAAACATCTATGATTAATCCGCGTGATTTTATATGCTTTTACTCTAGACTAATATGGTATTCTATTGATAGAAACAAACAACTTTTTCTAAAAAACTATATGTCGAAAATTTTTTTTTTTTAAATCTCTATACTAACTATTAATATAAAATAGTCAATATATGGTGAAGTCAAAAAAAAATGTCACACCTGACATAATCGTTTCTTAGGAAAACTTGTTTATTGAGCAGACAAAGTCACCCGTATCTTCAGCGTGCGACAGATGTAAGAGTCTCCAAATTTGTAAGTACGCATAGGGATAGTGGCTACGGTATGTGGATGCATATTTTGGCCTATGCGATCTATAAAATGTAACGTAATTTTATTTCCAAAAAATCAGATTGTCTTTTTTTCTTTTGTGTCATAAAAAAAAAAAAAAAAGTATCATCACGACCGTTTCCCTTTCGGGGTGGTCAGAAACCACGCTTGTAAATAAGCGGATTCACATTTAGCCAACTTTACTGCCGGCCAATCATGACAAGTGTCAAGCTCGTCGATGTAAACTTTGATAATATTGAAGTGTGCGAGCGAGATGAATGTGAAGTGTAGCAAACCTATTAATCAGCTATTATATTACATGTATTATTATTATTATTATTTCCATTCCTATAAACTACCTAATTACTATACTAAAGTATTAACCATAACCGTATTTGTGCGCGTGGGATCCAGAGAGAAACGGCGTCAAGGGTCAGTCTCGGGTTGACGTCAACACCAGGAGTTGGGTCCAGACTGACTGAGACACACTGGACTAAAACATAACGTGACGCGTGGGTGGGATCCTGAGAACGACGGCGTGGGGTCAGTCTCGGGCTGACGTCAGCACCAGGAGTTGGGTTCGAACTGACCGAGACACACTGAGACTAAAGCATGACGTCACGTGTAGGTGGGATCCTAAGAGCGGCGGCGTGGGGTCAGTCCCGGGCTGACGTCAGCACCAGGAGTTGGGTCCGACGAGCTTCTGACCGAGACACACTGCCACTTCTGGTGCGGTTCAGCGACTAAAAATTTAGAAATATATTGAAACTTAAGTTGATAAGTTGGTCTCTAATTTTAGCGTTAACATTTTCATTGATTCCAGAAATTATTGATTTTAATTATATCTTCGTTTCATTATCATAAATCATTTAATATATGTAATATTTTCCTATTGTGCCAGTGAAGATAGATGCGATAGGAAACATAAAAAAGCATCAATAATAAAAAATAAAAATAAACATTCTTACCATAGCAATAGAGTGTGATCTTCTTGCGTGAGTGGAGCTGAGTAGATCTGAGTTGGCTGTGGACTCAGAGCGAGAGCGGAGTGTGCCTCGAGTTCGTCTACGTCTCCTACCACACCAAATCCAACGGTATGGAGGAACTCTCCTGAAATGAAAAAAATATATAGAACGACTACAATAACGTCAATAGTCAAAAATCTTCCTCAATAATAAACCATCTGTATTAGACCCATCATGATAAACGACAAACTCAGCCACAGATAAAAAGTATGTATTTCTGAACAAAAGTAATCTACGATGAACAAATATTATATATAAAAGAAAACAATAATATAAAAGTTTTTTGTTAAATAGAGTTTACTGACAGCACACCTAAAGTGTGCCACATGTGTTTCGTCAGTGCGGCGCCTGAGCTCTGCCGCTGCGGCGTTCTACGAAGAGATATCGCACGTGGTGCAATCCGGTGCCGCGCCGTACGTACAAGTTGCCTCTTCTCGCTGGTGTGGGCATCAGTCAGGGTTTCGGCCTTTTGTATATGCAGCATATCGACGAAAAGTTGATGGCTTTGTATGAGGGTCGCTAAATTAATGCTGGTCGGAATCAAGTCAGGGATCAAGTTCGTAATTTAACACCCGTATCCTCAACGTGGAGTGTGAGTGGAGGACTCAATATTTTATTCCAACTGTCAAACGAAAATTAAGCTTCTGTAATAGTTACGATTAAAGTTAATAATAGAGCCGAGCCGACATTTTTATTTTGAAGGTCAGTTCGAATACGGGTATTAATCTAGGGCTGAATCCTAAGATTTTGTAATGTAGTAACCACGTCATATTTTTACCTGAGACTCGTGTATATGTGAGGCGAGAACATGCAGCATATCAAAGGGTTCGCCGCAGAATTGAGAGGCGCTAAACTTTGTATCAGGGTTGCTACAGCAAGGCTGGTCTGGGTTCGAGGTATGTAGTCGTAGACTTGGAGAAGGTCGAACACGATGTACGGAGACCAGCACAAGACGAATACTGCTTTGTGGAAATTTAAAAATCTTTATTAGTAATGCCCTTACGACAATGATAAAAATGATACTAGAAGGACTGGATAAGAAGCAAAACTCATTGGGAGTTTTTTGTGACTTATCGAAAGCCTTTGATTGTGTGCATCACGGTATCCTTCTAGCTAAGCTCAAACACTATGGCATTGAAGGTAAGGACATGAACTTGTGTAAATCCTACCTTGAATATAGGAAACAAATAGTAGATATAAATGGCACAATGTCATCTGTACAGGCTACTAAACTTGGGGTTCCTCAGGGTTCAATAATGGGTCCATTGTTTTTTCTTATCTACATTAATGACCTGAGTGTATGTATTCCTGAGGGACTTCAAATAGTAATGTTTGCAGATGACATTTCTATACTAATAAATAGTCACAAAAACAGTGAAACTATAAGCAAAATAAAAAATCTTATTAATAATCTGGAGGAGTGGTTTGGATGCAATAATTTATTGCTCAATCTCAATAAAACTTGCTTAATGAACTTTTCACTAGATACTCATAATAGAAATGATGTAGAAGAAATCATTGAGTATTCAGACACAAAAAATATGAAACATGTAAACGAGACAACGTTCCTTGGGATAAATTTAGACATTAAACTTACTTGGAAGAGCCACATTAATAAATTAGCAAAAAGACTAAGTTCAGCATGTTATGCAATCAAAAAAGTTAAAGAATATTGCGGTATTGATGCCGCTAAAGCAGTATATTATGCATATTTCCATAGCGTAATGATATACGGGCTATTGGTATGGGGAACTGCAGCAGAATCAAAAAGAATATTTATACTGCAAAAACGTGCAGTTCGTTCTTTAGCAGGTCTAAAAGCTAGGGATACTTGCCGAGAGGCATTTAAAGAATTGAAAATACCCACAATGGCGAGTATATACATTATGCTTAGTTTAATGTTTTACAGGGAAAACAAACAAGACTACCAAATTACACATCCAAAAAGATCAAACTCTCGTCAAAAACCTTGTATACCACCTCCGAAACATAGATTACAAAAAATATCAAAAAGCTTTTTATGTATTTGTGTTCCTATTTTAAATAAAACTCCAAACTGGTTAAGGGATTTGGATGATAGGCAATTTAAAAGACAAATAAAATGTATGTTGACTAAGAAAGCCTATTATACTATAAATGAGGCGTTGGAAGATGATGACATATTTATGACATAAATTCATGTTTAAATTCACATAATCTTATTTTAGATAAGTACCTATGACATTGTTAATATTTTAGTTTTTAAGTTTAAATTATGTGTTTGACGAAGCCTTTACAGCGGATTTAATTATAGCTTTTTTAGAAATTTGTGACATATAATATATTAATTATATTGACATTTTTTACACATATATATATATATATATATATTTATTTTTAGTTATAGTTTATTGACACATCTAAATTAGAATATAGTATTTTAAGTAATATTTATTAAAATACCCGACGAGGCACCTTTAGACCTACCAAACTAGACCTAAATTATTATATATTATAATAATTATTAGGCTTAGAAGTGGAAGAGATAGAGATAATAATAATAAAATAATAATAATGGAAATTGGGGCTGTTCCTTGCCATACTGTATCACCATATCTGGCCAGGTATTTTGTTTAGCGTTGTTATTAAGAAAAATTGACTTAACCGAGTGTTCCGATAGGATCCTATGGCGATAAATATATAAATAAATAAATAAATAAATAAATAAAATAAGAATTAAATACAAAACTATTTAGCATTTAATTGTTCAAAAAACAAAGGTCATTAATTAACATACATTTAAAGACCAAAAGCTTTTTTATCGCATAATCAACATCATCATCATCATCGTTTAGAAACCACGCTTTTTAAAGAGGTTGATTAACATTTAGCTATCTTTACAATAGGCACATCATGACAAGTGGCAAGCTCGTCAATGTCTCTAGCGTACCAAACTTGAGAAATAAATACCGCTAAAAAAATATTGGCTTCCGACCACGAATCGAACCCGGTACCTCCAAGTCTAAATCCACGGACTTAACAGCGAGACTACCGGGGCAGACCATCATCAATTTATAATACCTCACTTCAGAGTGCGATTCTTTTCTAAATAATCAGTCAGGCATAATCCATTACGCTAGCCTTGATAAGGATTGGTGAATAACAATGATTGGCCACGGCCAATGCAACTTGGCTGAAACGTCGGAAGAAATATTTCTCTAAGGTAAATCGCGTAAAGACCCGTTAAAATTATAAAAACTATTATGAATGTGCGCGAAAGTTTAAAATATTTAACAATGATTCAAATTCAAATAGTTTGTTAATAAAAAAATACTTATTACTAGGGTTTGACAAAAAAATAATCCTACAAAAGATGTAGGTAGGCACTTTTACAAATAATATCTAAACTAGTAATATTAGACAAATGTGTCGCTGCTAGCTAAACTAATAGCCTTTCAACTACTGTTAAATATAGCTAGCAGGTCTCTTTCCGGGGCACAACATTTTTAAAAGTTACATATTATTTTTATAAATCATTAGGTATAATCAAAGAAACTAAAAATTCATGAAATAATAATAAAGAAGAAGAAAACTTAAGCTTTAAACCAAGGGCATGCATATTTTTGTATTTATGTGTAATAATATAATATAATATAACATAACATAATACAATATAATAAATAAGAAGTTTATGGTCTGCTAAAATCCCGTCCGTCCTTGAACCATCAGGACTTTCACGTTGTGATGGTTAAAGGTTGGATGGTATGTCTCTTGTACCATGGAGTGTGGGCAGATGTCTTGTTTGGGATGCCACCTGTGATACCTTTGCCGCTTGCCACATTTCCTCTACATCAAAAAAGGCCGGTTCTGCTGCTCATACAGCCGAATTTAGAAAGCACATCAAATATAATAGCATTAAACAAAATTATAACTTTGTGGTCTCCTGATACCCACAAATTCATAAAAGAGCTGGGTAAACGATTTTTTTAAGAGTGTGGCGATCCCAAATGCCATAACTACCTAAAACAGAATAATTCCCTTTAATTCAACGAGGAAATGCGGCGAGCGTTTTAGATACCCTCCCTGGTGGTAAGCCCTTAGTTTACTTTGTAGAATAGTTTAAATTTCATAGGTATTTTTAGTTTAGTTTTATATATAATAATTAAATAAATAATATAATATATGTAAATTGGTATGTGAGTGTGAGAGTTAGGTAAATCGAATTTATAATTATATTTTATTTTATTGTGATCAAAATATCTTCTGTTTGGTCATAGTTCTGTGTTAGAAGCCAGATGTTATTTTTTTTTTGCTATGATATATAATATATGAATATATTGATATGAAAATTGTTTTGGAATGTTTCTATTCACCGTAAAAGCGACTATTTTCTAAAAAGAAATGCAGGTATAGTTCACTCATCTGTAAATCCAGCAGACTAGGCCAACTCGACAAATAATACCTTGGCTGCAGTTCTAAGACTCAGGCCTGTTACGATGTCTTGATATTGATTAATTTTCTACGTATGTTTCTACGAGTTTGAAACCTAGATACATAATTTACTTGTCTATTATGTAGAGTACTTTTAAATGTAATTATTTTGGGTAATTTGAAAGCCTTGTCCTACTATTGTTATAGCCGCGATAATACAAAATTCGGCTACACCACAGGGAGTGATAAGATATAGCCTCATTTCTTTAGCAGCGTCACCTTGGGGGAAACTGGTTCATTAATATTAGATGTACGAAGCCAACATGCGGCTACAGTACTATTAAGTATGCGCAATTTACCAAATGGTTATTTCTGCCCCTAAATATAGTGTTTAGGTCTTGTAGTATTAAACATATTGGTCAGTCAGCCTGTCTCTCACTCCAAGCTTAGGTTATTGAACATGTCGTGGTCAGTGATCACAGCTCAGCTCTTACGGGCTAAGGTGTGATGTAAAACTGAATCAATACTTTTTTCTTTAAACAAATAGGACTATTGTAAAAAAAGATGTGTTTTTTGTTATATTATTTTTTTATCAGAGTTTTAATTAACGAAACTGTCTCTGTGGTCTAGCGGTTAAGTCCGTGGATTTAGACTCGGAGGTACCGGGTTCGATTCCTGGTCGGGACACAAAAATATTTATTAATATAAATAAATACATTTATTAATATTTAATTTATTTGTGATATTTCTCGAGTTTGGTACACTGGAGACATCGACGAGCTTGCCACTTGTCATGATTGGGCTATAGTAAAGTTGGCTAAATGTGAATCAGATTATTTATAAGCGTGGTTTCTGACCACACCGAAAGGGAAACGGTCGTGATGATACTTTACTTTTTTACTTTCTAATTAACGAAATCATTTAATATACTTCCTAATAATATATTATCTTCATATATGTATATCTACTATAATAAGTATATATTGATGAGTATTTATGTAGTCTATGTGTACATACTATTTATGTAGTTTATTGGTTAGATTTGCATATTTATACTGTCTCACTCTCCCAAAGGTTAGCTGGTAGAAAAAGCCGAAATGGCTTAAAGCTCGCCTTTGTACATACTTTTAAGTAAAGTGCAATAAAGTATTTAATAATTAATAATAATAATATAATAAATACATTTATTATTAATAATTTAGAGATATTAAACGTTAAAACAAAACATTAGTCAGCTGGAGTGACGTTACTTAATAGTAAATATTGTATACTGCCACAGAAATAAATCTGCTTAATTAAGTTGTTTTTAGCACAAAATAAAAAATAAAAAAATCGGATCCAACTTCTATATAAGTAAGCAAAAAGTATTTAATTTTAAAATAAAATGTGTTTTTAATTAGTTTTGTAGATCGAAGTAATATACAAACAGTATTTATTTTTATTTATAAACTCTTTATTTCACAAAAAACTTAAAAGTAATGTATCGGCATTTTATAACAGCTAACCTTTGGGAGTGTGGTAGAGGATTTGCGGGGTGCATTATTATAAATATACAATTTACATACAATACATAATAATTGTTACATACTACTACTTAAATACATATATATATATATATACGAGTATATATATACACAAATACGAAACTAGGTAAGTATATAGTACTGTTTACACACAATAAAAATAGTATGATAGATATAGGTTACTAAGAAGATCTATGTTGTTTGTTTAGAAAGTGAGCGATAAGTAGATTTTTAAATATATTAATAGACAGTATCAAATAATTACAATATTGAATAATTAAAAAGAAATACCCAACATTAAATAAACAAGAAAATAACAATAATCTACACTACAAAACTAAAAAAATAAAAACTAAAATTTTGTATAACCGTCCGATGGGCGTAGTGTGCCGAGAACACTCGCTGCGATCCCCCGTTGAACGGCAAGGCTAACCCTTTGAGCAAAATATTCTGTACTTAAAGGATCACCCGTCGCCAAATGGAGTTATTCCCCAAGCTCATGAGAGAACGCCAGAGCCTCCTTAGACCATGGACCCATCGTTTCGTTTGCAAATGGGATGAAGTAGTGAATATTTTCATTAATCAAATGAAAATGTATTTTGAGATATTGATCAATTTTTTGTTTTAACTAGCTGTTTTAACCGGCTTTTCCCGTGTAAACGGCGACACGCAATTAATTTCGTTGAGCATTTAATTTGCATGATTTATAATTTCCCAACTTTTAAAGAATTAAAAAATGTACAAGCTTTTTAAAATTTAATTATTATGTTGTTAAATATATAATTTATTCGAAGTTAATTAATATAAATAAAAAGCTACCTAAATAATAAAATTAAAAATAAACTAAACTATAAATAAAAAATGTCCTCTAGAGACGTCCCATCCGAGATAGTCCCAAGGAGACTGGCAACATTTCCCCTCTGTATAGCGAGGCTAATACGTTGGCAGAAATAATTGCCAGCCTTCCTGTCTCCAGACTTTTCTGTCAGCCGCTTAGACAACTCCTTGGCCAACCGCCTCGCCGACGGTCCCCATGGGCCCATCGTCTCGACCCCAAACGGCGCAAATAATTCAAATGGATATAGTATGTTATCCTTAAGAGATAGATATATGCCATTGCGGACTTTTCTGTAGACCTACATATATTAGGTACACAATTCCACCATACATTATTTTGTAATATCTCAAAGCGTTTTCGTTGAAGGCTCCGAGAGTGCTAATTTTTTTCCGACACCTTCAACAAATATAGTTAATGTATGCAAAAACTTCACAAATTATATATATATTTTTTCATTACAACCCCTAGAACACAGCATCCTAGACCTCCACTGCTGGATATGGGCCTTCCAGAACATATATCTGGAGAATTTGGCCTACACTCTCCACGCTGCCCAGACGGCTTGGCGAGGATATAATGTCAATTTTTAAATATAATTTATAACGATTCCACAAGTTGGTATTAGTGGAACCGGGACCGACGGCTTAACGTGCTCTCCGAGGCACGGGGAACGGTGTTGTTGTAAATCTATGACAGTGTATATCTCATTGGTACATGCCGGGTGGGTTTGAACCGACCTTTGTAGGATTTAAGGAACGCGTTCTTACATCCGAGCCACCACCGCGCCAAATTAGATACTGAATCCATATATACGAGAACGACTCTATCAATTCGTGAAAATCAATGCAGTAGCTTTTGAGTTTATCGCGAACAGACAGACAGACGCGGCAGAGGATTTTGTTTTATAATTTGTAGTGATATTTCCTCATGTAAAGTGACATTTAAGTCTGCTTTGATAGACCGCGCCATTTATCTTTTGCTGTTAAATGAATATTAAAAAAATATCTCACCAAAGACAATGACAAATGTCATTTTGACGCTCTTGATCTTGGCTCTGGGAATGAGTCCTCGAGAGCTGGCGCGCCTTGAATCCGGGTCACCGTCCACCTGACCTACAACGTAAAATAGATTTCCTAAATTAAAATAACCACATTCCACTATTTCTATTGAAATACGAGTCATTCTGAATATTTTGTTTAAATGCTGCCGTCAAACTTAGAAACGTGCGTCGCATCTTTCGATTTGTACCTAAGGCATTGCGCACATAATTATTTATCTAAAATGATAACTGCATTTACATTATCAAATCAAATCAAGTCAAAATAATTTATTTCCGTATGGTTAGTATTACACTTGGATATTGTCAATACATACATGCTAAGAAATAAAAACCAAATAAAAAATATTAACATTGACTATGGCTGGACCGAACCCAACATCAATACAATAATTATAACTAAAACATTGTTGCCATAAACGAGGAATTTGTTTTTACTTACAGCTAGGTACTTAATATTAAATTCGTGGCGGTAAAAAGGCCATGTCAGCTTACAATCTAATAATAATTATGTCCATAAATATACATATAAATTCGTGACTGTAAAAAGGCCATGTCAGCTTACAATCTAAAAATAATTATATTTATGTCCATAAATATTAGTGTTAGCTGGTGAAGAATGCCATATGGCGTTATAGCTCGCCTATGTACTAGGTTTTTAAGTGCAATAAAGCATAAATAAAATAAATAAATATTCAGTAAAATATTTTGTTTTAGGTAGCATTTGAGGTCGTCACAGTAAAGTAAAGTATCATCACGACTGTTTCCCTTTCGGGGTGGTCAGAAACCAACATACATACATACATATCTTCACGCCAAATCCCTTGCGGGGTAGGCAGAGACAATTGAGCGCCACTTGTCACGGTCACGACATACCTCTTTCGCTTCTTCGACATTCATCAACCTCTTCATACATGCCCTTTTGTTTCGATGGCTTTTCAACGCACCTTCAGCTATTGTTTTATTAATTTGGTCGTAATATGTGAGTCTAGGTCTGCCAGGGCCTCTTATACCCACGACTTTCGCATTATATATCTGGTTCGTCAATGTCTCTTCATTCATCCTTTCAACATGCTCGAACCATCGTAGCATGCCTTTCCTTATTTTTGTCCCTATGCTTTCTTTCATACCTACCCTTTTTCGTATTTCGTCATTACGTATGCGGTCCGTTAAAGTGACGCCGCATATCCGACGCAACGATCTCATTTCTACTGCATTAACTCTACTCTCATGCGTATTCTGACATATCCACGTCTCGCTTCCATACATAAGTGTTGGTACCAGCATGGCATTGTGTATGGCGAGTCGAGCTTTGTCACTGACATTCCGACTGGCGATCAGTGACCAAGCTTATAAATAAGCTGATTCACAATTAGCTAACTTTACTATAGGCCAATCATGACACGTTGCAAGCTCGTCGATGTCTCCACCGTACCAAACTCGAGAAATATCACAAATAAATTAAATATTAATTAAATGTATTTAATTACATTAATAAATATGTTTGTGTCCCGACCAGGAATCGGACGCGGTACCTCCCAGTCTAAATCCACGGACTTCACCGCAAAGTTAAGTAGTAATAATTATAGGTATGCATCACAAAACATTTTTTAAAAAAAGGTCTTACTTTAAAAAGAGAATTTTCCTATTGTCACAATAAACTTTTTGTTCTCTTGACCTAATTATTCATGCTTATAAATTTACATTTCTTGAATTACTGCAGTCTCATGCAAGAATGATTAATGAAGGAATAAAAAACCAGCAGTTTACTAAAAAGGAATTGTCAAAAAGATTCGAAATAGTCATGACAGTGTATTTTGTTATAAAGCATTAATATTACAAAAGACTATATTTTGTTTTTAAATTTCCTGGATAGGATGATAATTGAAAGGTTTCATCCCATACCATATAAAAGAAAATAATAATAATAATAAATTATTTATTGTACAAAACCAAAACAAGTGCAGGTACGTAGGCGAGCTTAATGCCGTAAATTTTCTACCAACTAACATTTGTGACTGACATATGTAATAAGCGGGTGCTGCAGAAGAAAAATAATAATTGAAATTATTTATTACTATATAAAACACACATTATATATACTGCAGCTTATTAAATTTTTTTTTTAGTAAATGTCAGCAATTTCGATGGAACAATAGTATTCTAGAGCGAAGACCATTATTACGGAGACGGTTATGTTCCATATATGTATATAATGGAAATAAGGTACAATGATTTAAAAAAATTATAAAATATTAATTAAACTAAAAACTTACATTTTAAAACATAAATTACTATTAATAAAAATAAACCTAATTAATAAATAAAAATATAACTAAAAACTAAAATGAATGGCAGCATTGCCACGTTGAATGGCAATACTGATCCTTTGGCACAAATATTGCCCAGCCCTTTTGTCTCCCGAGGTGTTGACGAGCTGTTTTGACAACGCCTTGAAAATTTCGTGTGCACTTGGTCCCCACGGCCCGAGAGTTTCAACTCCAAACGGCGCAAAAACACATCTCCCAATAAGCTGAGTGTTTTTCCGCCGCTTGGGGTTCTTTGCTTGTAATGCAGCAGCGCCTGGGTCCTTAGAGGTCAAGGACAAGTGGGAAGGCGCCAGGGTGTCCACACTATTTATTTTATTTTATTTATTTATTAATCATAGGCAAACCTATCCTCCATGGAACCAACGTCATTCCATCGGGCCGCTTGTCACGAATGACGTCATTGAGGCAGGCGTGCCTTGGCATGCGACCTGTGCTCTTGCTGCAGGAAAGGCCGTGGTGGCCGAGTGTCCCGACGTTGTCTCCACATTGGCAGATTACATTGGTTATATATATATATATATATTTTATGTTCGCTCTTCCTCGATTAATTAATTAACAATCGAAGAAAGCGTTTTTGATATGCGAATTGTTAATGCTGACGCAACCTCGTACGGAACGTACCTAGAGAAGCATCTCCTAAACACCGTAAATATGACAGAGCAGCTGAACATCTCTAAGGTTCTTTTATGTCGTTGGTTATTTCATGTCATGTCTCATTAGGTGCACGGTTTATTAAAAAAAACAATTCACGGCTTTCTGAAAAATGGCAGAAGCCAATCTCACAAGTTGCGGGCTGCCTAAAAAGAAGCCAGACGAATCTACATAAGCTGATTAAATCCCTATATTATTCTACGAGTATGCATAGGTGTAACGAGGTACGGGCAGGGAGGGTCAGCTGCCCCCCTTAGAAGAGCGGTCGTAGAAGATGAGCTCCTTGTGAATAGCCTCGTAGATTGATTGCCAAATAATAAAGCTATTTCTGTTTTTTATTTTTATTTTTATTATTACTGCCTCCACTGCACATGTAAAACTCATATGTTAAAAACAACGATCAAAACAATATAATCTAGGATTTGCTTTATCTGCCTGTTCAATATATGTATATTATTATCAAACAGTCTGCCATGCACTTATAAACCTTGGTTATAAAATGTATTATTTTCTGTGCAATAACGAATTTATAAATCGATCTGGTGTCTCTACTACTGCTGGTTATAGGCATCATCCAAAGCCCGTCACTGTAAGCGATCTTTTGCCATCAGTCCATTCAGCTATGCGTCGTACATCGTCTCCGAATTCAAATACGATTGTTCCATCGAAATTGCCGACCTTATATATATATATATAAACTGTGTTAAACTAAAATTATACAGCACATAAAACGGGAGCCGCGGCGGAAAATGCGGAGTCCAGCAAGCGGCGCAAATATGTAAGTATATTAAAAGATTACATATTTATGCCGTTTGCTGTAGAAACTCTGGGCCCATGGAGTCCAAGTGCAAAAAAGTTTTAAAAGACATAACACCGCGTCTTGTTGTCTCCTCCGGTGACAAGAGGGCTGGCTCTTTCTTCGCCCAAAGAATCAGTATTGCAATTCAGCGGGGAAATGCAGCCAGCGTTCTTGCCACCATTCCACGCGGACGGGACTTATCCCTATCCTTAGTATTAATATTTATTTTATTTTATATTTCGAATAAATGCTTTTGTTTTGAACTAAAATTTGAAACAATATTTTAGGTAAGAAAGTTGATGATAATGCTTTACCATTTCTCATAGTTTTGGTCCGTCGCGAGTTGATTGGTGGGCTCATTACAACGGCTTTACTCTTTGTCCAGATGGTGAGGACTATGACAGCATAGCACGCCGCTATGGCTAGCGCGGGCAGAACAAAAATCATGGCTGATACCAGCGTCATCCAGATCTGCCACCGCTTCGGAGTGCCCAGGTCTATCCAGCACTGTGTTTGACCTGTAATCAACACAAATAGTTTATAAAGGATGGAAAATGGAGTGGTTGTATTCTGACGAATATTTTGTAGTAAATGCTTGGAAATATAAAGTATAATATACTATAGTATGTATCATCATCACGACCGTTTCTCTACCGGTGTGGTCAGAAACCACGCTTATGAAGAAGCTGATTTACATTTAGCCAAATTTACTATAGGCCAATCATTACAAGTGTCAAGCTCGTCAATGTCTCTATCGTACCAAAGTCGGGAAATATCACAAATAAATGTAATTTGAATTTTATTTATTTATTTAAATTAATAAATATTATTGTGTCGTATCGGTATATCCCACCCGGTACCTCATAATATACTATATTATATTATATGATATATTTTATTTTTAATATTTGTATTTTAAAAAATGTGATAGATTACTAACACCGGCGTTCCCGTGCCTCGGAGAGCACGATAAGCTGTCGGTCCCGGTTCCACTAATACCGACTTGTGAAATCGTTAATAAATTGTCATTAAAATTTACATCAGACCCTGGTTAACCCGTCTAGCCAATATCGAGTGTAGGCAATATGCTCCAAATATATTCTGGAAGGCCCATCTTCAAGGAGGTCTAGGACGCTGTGTTCTAGGGGCTGAGATGATGATAAAATGGTTTAGCAGTAAAATCTATGATAGTTGTTTGTTAAATTATATGAAAATAACTTTTTTTTTATACTGAACACAACATGTGACAACGTGCACACCTGGTAAGCGCTACGCGACGTGGAATCAACTGACGCCAGCCACTAACGACCGGCATATGTCTCTACCACTATGCCGGCCTAACAAGATGCTTTTTCACACTTCGCTTGAATAGCTCCAGGTTTTAGGAATGGGGAAATACTTTGTCTGGGAGACCATTCCATATCTTTAGCGTGCGATTACAGTTACAGAGTCTCCAAATTTATAAGTACGCGTAGGGATAGTGTGAATGCATATTGGCCTGTGCATGTAGTTCGGTTGCGGAATAGAGAAGAAGGGATAAGGTTATGGAGCTTCTCAATACACGTTTTATAGCTTGTAGAACACGCTCAGAGACACGCACTACGTCACGGCGCAGCTGCAGTGATTCAAGAGTTTTAGACACTGCGGTGTCGTCCACTATCCGAATCTAAATGGTATTTATGCTAAAGTGACAAGGGCTGGCTCTTTCTTCGCCCAAAGAATCAGTATTGCCATTCAGCCAGCGTTCTTGCCACTATTCCACGCGGACGGGACTTATATCCCTATCCTCGTAGCATTAATTTTATTTTATATTTCGTAAATTTGTTTTTTGAATAAATGAATATTTTAATGCTAAATGGTTGAAAATTTTATTTGCAAGTAAAAGGTACTATTTCTAAATTTAATAAAAATATTATGTATAACAATTTCGTAATTTCTATCGCAGAGAGAATCGAGGGTCCAACCTTTGATGTTTATTTCCAAACTCTCAATATTAAAAGAGTTTCAAAATCCCTACGGACATTCAATATGAATTGTATGAAAATTATATTTAAAAATTCAGTAAACAAATTCGCTCAAAGTTAATTTTAGATCTTCTGTAGTGTTGTCCAATCTTAAAATATATAATAATATAAAATATATCTTCGGACATTAAATTATCACCTAATAAATACTATTAAGAAACTTCATCTTGCTGGCTGTATGCTAAACGTTTCTATAGTAAAGTATAGTAAAGTAAAGTATCATCACGACCGTTTCCCTTTCGGGGTGATCAGAAACCACGCTTATAAATAAGCGGATTCACATGTAGACAACTTTACTATAGGCCAATCATGACAAGTGGCAAGCTCGTCGATGTCTCCAGCGTACCAAACTCATGTCATGCAAAAATTTATTTATTTTCATTAATAAATATTTTTGTGTCCCGACCAGGAATCGAACCCGGTACCTCCGAGTCTAAATCCACGGACTTAACCGCTAGACCACGGAGACAGTCTTAAGGAATTTTATGAATACAAATGTTAACATAACTAATCATAATTTAAGAAATTCAAATTGTATATAATGCTATTATTATTATTTTCTTTACAAATTTGTATGCCATAATCTGGTGGATCATAAGTAACTATTTCTTTGTTTATATACCATACTATGTACCGTGTATCCTAGCAAATAAACGATTTCATTTCATTTCAAGACTAGCTAAGTCTTGAAATTGCTTTAGGCAACACTACTCTCCTGACATCTCGATTTTATTTAATATTTATACAAAACTGGGAGCCGAAATTATTCAAGTATTTTTTACGCTTTTTCGTACACACAAAAGCATAAAAAATACCTGGCTACATAATAGAAAGATATTCCTATAGAAACATCAATAAAATTTGGTATGAAAGCTGCTTATCTATACAAAGGGGAAAAAATATTGAATCGAAAAAATATAAATATTCAATTCTCACCTTGTACTTCCTTGACTTCGTATAATATAAGTAAGGGTATGGAGAATACTATACTGATCAGCCAGGCAGACACTATCAGACCTCTGGCACGATTCCCTGAAAAAAATATAACCTTCTTAAAATGTTTCAATATTTTCTATCAATATAGGAAAGTATTGAGAAAACGAAAACTAGTTGCGAAAACGGTTCTCGTTGCAGCTGGTTTTTGGCTGGCGGTGACCATAAGAAAATAACGTTGGTTATTAAACTAATTATACTGATGGAAACGGTTATAAAATATACCAGTATAATGGTTGCGCGTGCGATCGAATCGATATCGATTAGGTTAAAACTGTTTACCTAATATTTCAATAAATGTATATGTAATTTATAATTTAGAAATGAACTAAGTATATTTACCTAATAATTATTACTTTTCTCTATTTAATTTACAAAAAAAGGTTACATATTTTATTATAGAACAGAACTATATTTTGCAAAAGTAATGGGCCACAAGTACGACTCAATAGGTAGATCGCGCAACGAAGACTTTTTTAGTTCAAAACTAAAAACCGTTCTGTCAACGCGAAAAAAAACGTTTCTTAAAAACGGATCGTCTTTGCAACGCCAACCACTACTGAAATCAGAATATCGAAGATTATTTCCAACTATAAGGGCTTAAGTTAAGATTTTTGTATAGTGTGATTTTAAATGCTATGGGCACAAGATAAATTTATCTACTTCAATATATCTTAAAATATCTTATAAATTTTTCATTGCTATTTATAATGTGGTAATAAAATATCAAATCTCACATTTATAACTTAATAATAACCATTTTATTCGGAAAATAAGCTCGAATGTAAAAATCCAGAATCATTAAACGCAATTTTACAAAAAAATACATTTTCGTATTATGCCATTGTATAACTAACGGTGCGATTTGTTGGCTATGGTCTAACCACCACATGCAATAGTTAACAGTCGTGATGATGACGTGTCCAGATTTCAGTGGCGGATTTGCAGTCTCGGCCGCCCTAGGCCCCAAGCCATCACCTGCCCCTTTCTCTGCATCCACCACATAGACTACATAATGAATTTACTTTATTGCCAGCTTTTATCCAAATCGATTTAGAAATGAAATGTTTTATTACGCAAGAATATAGTACATAAGTTGTTGTTATTTGCTCTATATGAGATATAATAATAATAATAATTTGTTTATTATCAGGCAACAGATGGCCTATAAATAAATACCTTACAACTAACATACATATAAAAATAAAATTAACTTAGGAATAATAATAATAATTAATCTAAAGCTTCCGTATCTTCATCTAAACTTAGCGCTGTGATTTAGTACATCATACATTTTGTTATTATTTTCCTTCTTTTGCATTCCTTTATATTAATATGTTGTGTGAGTTTGAGCAAGTCAGCTTTATCGATTACAGTATCAAAAAATACGTTGGCAACCAACTAAATATTTTTAAATGCCCAGTCCCTATAAGGGTCAATAGAAGATGATTTATTATGGAAAACATAAAAAGATAACGACGTAGGTCAAATATAAATAAATCCTTACGAATTTGAACTGCGTGGTAAAATTTACTGACTTAGAAACTAAAATATAAAGATTTTGAGCTATTTTTAAATTAACATTATTACTGAGTCAGAGCTTTTTACGCACGACATAGCTGCAAGCTTAGCACGGGGATAAAACGAAAATAGCTATATTTATTTTTTATTTTATTTACTAAATTTTGTATATGTGTACGTTTGTTGTCGGTGTCCAATGTCGTACTTTAAATAAAGATTCAAATTACTTTTTAGGTAAGATTATTATAGTTTTAGAAACAAAATTTACATAAAAATAGCTACTTTTTACTGTAAGAACTGTTTTTGTTGTAAGAACGCGTACCTTAAATCCTACAAAGATCTGTCAAACCCACCCGGCATGTACCAATGAGAAATACACTTTTCTTACGTACATTTGTCATAGATTTACAACACCACCGTTTTCGTGCCTCGGAGAGTACGTTAAGCCGTCAGTCCCGGTTCCACTAATGCCAACTTATGGAATCGTTAATAAATTGTCATAAAAAAATTACATCATATCCTCGCCAAGCCGTCTCACCAGCGTGGCGAGTGTAGGCCAAATTCTCCAGTTCTGAAAGGCCCATCTCCAGCAGTGGAAGTCTAGGACGCTGTGTTCTAGGGGCTGTAATGAATGGAGTCATAAAAAACAACATGTTTAAAGTTTAAGTTAATGCCACATTATAATATCAAAAAGCTGTATTGGTCAATATCGTTAGTTCCAAAAATATTTGAATATGAGAACTTATGTCATTAAAAACTCTGGCAGCTCTATATTAACTATTATTATTATTTTATATACTAGCACGATATGTGACCTTGAGGTATATGAATGTTAGCAACTGAAATCAGATACTCGTGACTGATATCAGTCCCCAACACTATGCCGGCCTGACTGGGCATGACGGTAATTCGATCCTGACCTCGAAACGTGTGGATACACTTCAGGGTTAGACTGCACAAATTACCACCATCAGTCCGCCTACCACCTATTTGTTGTTCTCGTTGAAAGTATGTGCCATTTGCAATTATGTCAAATGCCATTTTTTACTTTATTTATTTATTTAAATTCTTTAATTCACTTAAAAATAGTACAGAGGCGAGCTATAATGCCAGTAGGCATTCTTTACCAGCTAACCTTGGGGATCGAGTAAGGTGATAGGCAAGATAAAAAAAAATATATATATAATGATACAGTTAATATGTAACTTAACTAATTTTAATATACCACACATTATACCTACACACATAAACATACATAAACTATACATAGAAGTACATCATATACATTATGACTTAAATAAATACACAGTTATTTAAATAGTGTTTTTTTCTGTCTTTCCAGGAACGATGTGGTTATCAAACGTTTAAAGACGCTGACAGACGGTGCACGTCTAATGGCCAAGGGTAGCTTATTCCACTGGCGATAGGAGAAATAATATTGTAAGCTTGCCATGGTGATATTTTTTATAAAAATAACACCGGTTGAAACAACACTTACGTTATGCACTAATATGTGTATATATGTTAATAGACAATAATATTATATTATATTCGTTTGCAACTATAGAAGCAAATCCCAAAATGTCAGCTGGCTGCTGTCACACGGTAATACTGCATCAATAATATTCGATAACTTTGCGGGCTGTAAAAATTCGTCACTAAATAGTTTGGGAACATCGCTAATTTGACAGATAAATTCGATACAATTCAGACATTTTTATGACGTATATCCAAACGGACTTCGTTTTAATATAACTATTTGAATAGACATGCGTCCAATTACTTAGCAGACTGTTGATCGATTCAGCGTTCGCGATGCCATTTTCAACAAGATTATGAAGCTGACATCGTCACGCAAAATAAACTGAATGGACGTAGACGTTATCCAAGGCGTGGTTTAAAAATCAATATACGTTTTGGGCACAAATTTTGTAAAGTAACCACGTGATTTGGTCTGTCAATAGCCACCTTAAATCGCTAAGTTATGAAATGTCGAGTCTGATGCCCAGGTTCGATTCCTGGTCGGAAGATAATAATTTATTTGTGATATCTCTTGAGTCTGATACGCAGGAGACATCGACGAGTTTGCCACTTGGCTAAATAATTAATATTTCTTCTTTAAAAAAATATCATATTCATTCATTTTTTTTTGGTACTTTGTGCTACGCCTGCTTATAAATAAAAATATAATTTGACATAGGGTAATTACCTTGCCGTCATATTTCAATTTTAAATATCTAATACAAGCATTGAGGCTCGGGAATAAATTGAGATTTCATATTTTCAGTGTTTGATCTTGATTTACGACGAACAGCAATAAAACTCGACAGTAAGTCATATTTTAGAATTACATCAATTAATAACCGGACACGATCTTGGGATAATTTCAAAATATGTAAACACAACAAAATAACTTTACTTAACTACAATAAGTTTGTTATAGATGTATAAATCTATATATATAAAAATGAATGCATTTTAAAACTACTTGACCGATCGGGATGAAACCTTGGGAATATGTTGTGTGAGCATCGACGACGGTTTCTGACATAGTACTACTGTTGTCCGATAGGTGGCGAGCATCAGCTGATTTGAGGGCATACCGATTGAGGGTACATTCATTGACTGTCATGAAAGTTTATACATTGGCTAAAACTAAGTGCACGATAGCCGAGAGGGTCAAGGAACCTGTATAGGAAGAAATATGTATAGCTGTAAAAAACTGCCAAATAAACAAGTCAGCAAGCGGTTGCCGCGCTTCTGCAGCTTGTCTGGAATGTTTGCTGAAGCCCATACCGACGGCTTTCCTGCGATTATTCGCAGGCTTCTTTTTTTTCCAACTCGTGCGGAACAGTATCCTGGGCATAATTGCATTTCGCCATGACCATCCAAGATCATTGGGTTAAAATTATGTTGGTTGCGTCAGTATAGGTTAAGTATTTAAATTAATTGTAGTTTTAGGCTTAGAATATATTTATTTATTTTTGTAAATTGTATTTTGTATGGGTAATGCCTGAAATAAATTATATTGAATGAATAGTACGTGAAGCGATCGAAATAAAGCATATATATATGTATATAGGTACATTATCATATGAAAAAAAACTTACAGCTTCCTGAGAAATTCATCGGATTCGTGATGGCGTCACATCGGTCGATGCTCAGCGCCACCAGTACGTAAGTAGACGCATACATTACTACTGCCTGAAAACGAAACATATTAATTACGTCATCAAAGTCAACCAACAAATACACGGACGAGGCTGAATAAGGGTCAGGCACGGCATAATTTTGGCCAAGGATTGGCCAAACGGCTGACGGAGAAATCTAGAGATAGGAAGGCTGGCAATTATTTCTGCCAACGTATTAGTCTTGGGACTATCTCTATACGTCTCTTGAGGCTATTTTTTATTTATATATTTTATCAGTTTGTAATTATTATTTTATATTTTGTAATTATGATTTATAAGAATGAAGCAATACAATAATTATAATTTTAAACAAAAATGTTTTAGATTTTAAGCGTTATCTTTAAGTAAAAGTTTTTGAAAAGTTAAAATTTATACAGTTTACTTTAGCTTTGATTAAATTCTATCAAGTAAATAGATCCGGAAACTCAAATTCATTATCGACAAGTTGACTTTGAACGAGTTATTTCATATACTAATAAACATAAATTAATGATTGGTTAGTAGCGAACCAGTCAGTGAATTCTGAATGTGAAAAGAAAAAAAAATGTTCTAATATACACAAAGACTGTCTCCGTGGTCTAGCGGTTAAGTCCGTGGATTTAGACTCGGAGGTACCGGGTTCGATTCCTGAACACACAAAATATTTATTAATGTAAATAGGTAAATACATTTAATTTATTTGTGATATTTCTCGAGTTTGGTTCGCATCGACGAGCTTGCCACTTGTCATGATTGGCCTATAGTAAAGTTGGCTAAATGTGAATCCGCTTATTTATAACTGTAGTTTCTGAACACCCCAAAAGGGTTACGGTCGTGATGATACTTTACTCTATACACAAAGACATTAAATATATAACAAGATAGTGTACGAAGACAAACGGTATGAGTATTAAATCTAGGCCAATCATCAAAAAATAATTCAGTGCCAGATATCGCCGTGGTCGACGTGCACCTTCAAACTGATTATATGCATGCTAGGGTGTGTAAAAAACGTTTAACAAGAACCTCGAGTAAGTTTATTAAAATAATGTTACAAACATTAATACTCATGATATGGCAACTAAACAAAATATCCTCGCCAACTCGTCACAGCTAACAGTGGAGATCTAGGACGCTGTAATGAATGAAAGTGGCAACCAATGCCCGTTCTATCTTATTTGATATAATCATACATATGTTTTAGCGTACACTATTAATATTATTAAGGCATTTAAACCCAGATTTTTAAGACTTTTTTTTGTGATCTTTCTATGCGTTAGTATTCGACGGTTTCTAGTGTTTTTCTCGCACGCCACGCATTTCCTTTCACTGATAATAAACAGCCCCAATCTGAAGAGAATTATCGATCCAAAAGTTAACAGATGTTTCTAAGACAAATCGAATACTCATTAGCGATGTAAAGTTCAGAATAAATAAATAAAAAGCTCTTCCAATCTTCTATTTACTGGGTTTAGGTTAATACTGATTTTGTTCTTTCGCAAAGGCAAAAATATTTAAATATTTTGGAAATTTTATGGCTTTGTATGCTCTTACTTTAGGGGTCATAGCTACCTCTATTTTCTCACTGTCATTTCCATGAACGCACAGTGATATGACAACTACTTACATAACACCTAAAATTGTGCATTTTTTTTAATAGGTATATTTGCAATATATTTTTTGAAAATGTTAATGCTTTTTTAGCCTGTCTTATAAGCATGACACAATAGTTCTATCTCGTATATTCAGAGTGCATTCATTACGGTAAAAACTCCTACTTCAAACGTTGCATTCGCCACCACCTACTTACGCTTGACTTGCGTCACCAGATATCAATATCGTCACCAGATATATAACAAAAGTAAGTGTATTATCTATATATGTGTATGTAGTTACTATAATGTATTTATTATAATATAGTATATTGTTATCATTGATATATATTATTTAGTGTATAGGTATATGTAGTTTATGTATATATATGTGTATTAGTGTATAATAATATAGTTAAACTGTAGAATTTAATACAATTTTGCACCTACCTTTCAATATAATGCTTAAGTTGTCCCAATGTTTGGCTAGGATATAATGTCCAGCGGCATTATAAGCCCGCCTTCGTCTTAGTGCAATAAAGATTGAAATAAATAGATATCTGATCTGACTTGAATATAGTTAATGGACTTATCGACTGCCCCCAGTTATTAAGTATGATAAGGTCTAGCGTACCTACTAGTCGTTGCAGAAGCCATAGACTCTTGTTGTTGTTCCAATTTTAACAAAGTGTGTTTTGATGAATCACTTGATGTTGACATATTTACAATCAAACATAATTCGCTTAGACGTCAGTTGATAGGGCGATTTTGCGATGCTCAATTGGTGTAACGATACCACAATGATCTTATTGTTGTTGTTGCTTGTTTCGTAAGCTTTTTATGCTTATATGATTTTAAAAAAAACATTATTATTTCTAAGTTACTGTATACCTACTCATATTAATTTGTATAATTCTATAACTTTGTTTTTAAACTATACAGTTATAATAATTATAATTATTTATTATTTATTCATTTACGTATTCCACAGCTGTCTTTTACAAATAAATATTTACATTCAAATGATTACCGAACACCTAGCCAATTACGTAATAACATTATTTTGACTAAACATATACACACATCAAAAGTGTCTAGGGATCAACATATATTTTTGCAATAACTTTTCTCCTGATTGATATTCATTAAAATTTTCTTTAAGGATTGATCAAATAAAATGTTTTCGTTTGTCTACAGTAACGATAAACCAAGTCACCTTTGCATTAGTAAAAAAAATTGCCATTTTCCTAATAAAGGGATTTTTGACATTTGAACCACTAACATTAAAGTTCGAAAAAAAGACTGAAATAACAGTTTTTTTTTTAATTTTATTGGGTAACTTAAACAATTAATAATCCGTGTTTCTACCGCGAACACTAACAACACAAGAACATCGGTTTGGCATACTCAAAATGAGTTCATCCAAATCACGCTGTGGAATGGCCGCCCATGTTCGTTGCAACAACAAAAAAAGGTCTTCTTGCGACTGGATACCCTCCATATTCGGCAGAGCTCTTCTCTGAAGAATATCCCATGCATGCTCAATCGGGTTCAAGTCTGGCGACTGAGCAGGCCAGGGCAGGACATTGATGTTAGCTGCGGCGAGAGTCTGTCTTACAACTCTTGCGGTGTGCGGTCGTGCATTATCATGCATTAACTGAAATAAGGGACCGATATGCACTTGTAGAGGAACGATGACGTCTGATACAACCGTCTCAGCATAAATTTGAGCGTTGAGGTTGCCTCTGATCCAAATCAACTCAGTTCTTCCGCCGATCGAAATACCCGCCCATACCATGATGGTTCCACCACTATAAGGATGGACTTCCTGGCAGGATTTTAATCGCTGTTGGCGTCCAGGGGTTCTCCAGTGTCGTATACGTCTTGTATCCGGCCTCATACCAAAACGAGACTCATCAGAAAAGCACACGAAACGCCATTGTTCTTCTGTCCAATTTCTGTGTTCAAGAGCCCATTGATATCGAGTCCTACGATTGTGCATTGCTATAGGTGGTACCCGTAGCGGTCTTCGGGAATGAAGGTTCACTTCATGCAAGCGGTTTCTGACTGTTTGGTCGCTAATTAAGTTCCCTGAAGAGCGATGAAGGCTCACGGCTAACATCATGGCGGTTATTGTTGGAGTTCTTCGAGCTGTGATTTGAATGTATCGGTCTTGTCTCCGTGTGGTGCAGCGATACCGTCCTCCATGGCGCTCAGCCACGGTACCAGTGGTTCGGTAACGTGTCCAAAGTCGACTGATAACACTCTGACTTGTATTCAGAGCTAAAGCCACAGTACGTTGCCGGGAACCAGCTTCTATCATTCCCACGGCTCTGATCATTTCTTCCCTGCTTAAATGACGTCGCCGCTCCATAATAACGTTGGTTTTAATCAGTAGTAGGGAAACAGTAGCACTAATAATGTCTTCAATGCGTCTTATGTTTTTATAGGGAAAATATTGACAGCTGATTTTCATCTTTTACTCGAATTTGATTGACAGTTCCTGTTTTAAATTATGAAATGCACCAAAAAGGATCCATATAAATTTATAAAATCATAAATTTATTACAAAGCCACATCTCAATCACAAGAAATCCGCATAAACATGCTTGATCCCTAGACTTTTTTGATGTGTGTAGCATGAACGGATTATTAACAATTTAAACTATTAAAAAATAAACATAAGAATAAAAATAAAGAGACAATATTAAAAAAATCCATCTACGCATCATTATGTAAGTGTATGTATATTCGAATGTGTATTAGGTGTGTGAAGGTGTAAATTGTAGGTGGGAGTGTAATGTAATAATAATAATAAAATTCTTTATTGCACATTGTTTACTAAAGTATTGTACAAGGGCGAGATGAATGCCATTTTCTAATAGCTAACCTTTGTGATGGCAATAAGAGAGACACTGTGTGCTGATAATAGAAAAAAATACAAAATAAATACATATAACAACAAATCATTAATAAATACTTATATAATATATATCAGTAGTATTCATAATCAGAGCGTGATATTGCGTTAAAGAAAGTGACTGAGGACCAAGTTTGAATAGATGGAAATAGAATGAGCTTGTCTGATCACCAGTGGAAGTTTATTCCACTACAGTTCCGAGACAGTGAGAGAATCTGAATAACTGCTGGAAGTGTTAAGAGGGATAGATAGTTGATTGTTTTAACAAGAGCGTAGTAAACGACTGTGCGAATCGACAGACATAGGAAATGATCTTTCAGTGATAGGGTTAAGGACGCCACACAGGAAAAAAGGGCGTTTTCAATGGCTTAAATTTGGCTATGAAGCTCCTTTATTGTTAACTATATGCTGTAAATTTTCCAAAAAATATAATCATAGCCCTGCTTACACTCGTATTGTACATAGGTCTATGCTCAAGTATTTTTTTTCTAGTCATCACTGGGATTTCCGCACAATATATTTAATCATCCTCAGATTAGGATCATAATAACAGAATTTCTTTCCTTTTCGCGCCTCGTGCGTCAAAACAACAATAATATCAATCCTATTATATTCTGAGTATTTGTTATTTAGTTTTTTTTTTCAAGAACATGGACTATATAAAGCCGCAATTAGAGCAAGAATTGATGCGTTTGAGATGTGGTGCTGGCTTCGTTTGCTACGATCAGTGTAGCCCAATCTTGGTCTTGTTCTTGCTTTTTTGCAAGACCAGACCAGGAGCAATACCAAGAATACCCCTACCCTAGTCTTGGTATTGGTCTCGTTGGTAGTGCCCAGACTTTTTTTCTTAATTTTACTAAAAATGAAGATTTTTTCTGGCATTTGTTTTTTTTTTTTCAATTGGTAACTGTTTCGTGTCTGTCTTTTTTAGGGTTCAGAGGTAAAAATATTGAACCCTTATAGTAGATAAATTGAACTACCTCCAAAACTACTTACTGTTCTAGTGCCTTTTTAAGTGACAGGGCAAGAAGAGAGACCTGGTAGATATACTAAATAGCATTTAAGTTACAAAAAATCTCAAAAGCACAAATTATTATTATATTGATCTTCTTAATTTAGAATCAAATTGCTCTATTATTGAATGCATCCAAAACCAACCACCAAGTAGTTAAATATGTATTTTTCGTTCAAAGACATTAAATAAATAAATTAAAGACAAGGACAATTGTCTTAAAATTAATTATTCTTTGACAGTGCATTGTCGATGATATTCGTGTTCGACGTGCACTTTTAAATTGATTTTGTTCTCTGACCTGCATACTATGAAAGTTCTTCTTTGACAAGAAAAAGACAAATTTGTAAGCATTCCATGGATACACCGTGAGATGAGAGAGATGGGAAGGCTTGCGACCGACTATAGACTAGTCTACAAAGAACAAAGTAACGGGCGTAAAATAATGTAATAAAACATTTTGTATAATCAATGCCAGCTCTATCTTATACTTGATCTATTTCTTTTCGGTACACATTTGGGTCACAAGTTTTAAAAAAACGCCTGATGATATTTGCACTAAACTACTTATAATTTAGTTACATACATATACAAAATTTTCGAATAAAGTTATTGGTAATAAAAATAGTTAACTGAACTCACCTGTAAAAATCTGACTAATTTACACATAAACTCGCCGGCTAGCCACGCAATTGTGATCTTCTGTATAATGTCGACAAACACGTAGATTAAACCGACAAACAGATCTGAAAAAAGATAACAAACATAAATACAATATAAACATAAATCGAAGGCCTAAAAAAGAACATAGGCCTTTTAGAACATATGCCTGGAGAATTTCGCACTAACCACGGTGGCCAGACGGGTTGACATATGAAAACTACATATGAGGACCTACATACGAACACCTAGATATAAGGACCTACATATGAAGACCTACACATTAAGACCTACATATGAAGACCTAGATAAGTCCCTAAAAAAACAAACCCAAGGGTTCCGTCGCCAAAAAGTTTGATACGGCTTAACTACATCATTAACATAATGTTATATATTTTATTACAAGCGACTTTAACAGTCGGGACCCATTGTTTAATGTGTCTTGACTGTTAAAGTCGCTATGTAAAAAAATATGATTTTTATTATATATTATTTCAATTATACATTATTTCAATGGTGTAGTTAAGCGCTTATCAAACTTTTTGGCGACGGAACCCTTGGACTTGTTTTTACCATTTTAGTAATAATAATTATTTTTTTAGTTTTTAATTAAGGATCATTTTTTAAGCATTTTTTTATTTTCAAATAACCTTTTTTAGGATTAAATAAAGCGTTCTTACAATCGAGCCACCTCCACCGCTGAATTCATAAGTAAAGCTATCAGAAACGTTAAAACCGTGGATAATCAAATATTTGTAAATTGATATAAGAAGATGAATAATATTAATAGATAATATCAACAGATAAAAATAAGTTCTATAATCCAAACATTTCCTTAGAAAACAATCTACTACGTACTTGTATTTATAAAAACTATCTGTTTGTCCTGGCTTCGCCCGTAGAATGATACTATAGTGATCGACGTTAAAAAGCGATAGTGGCTCGGTTGTAAGACAGGTTTCCTTAAAGCCAAAAGGTCGAACCCCGGCATGTACCAATAAAAAATACACTTTTCTTAGGTATTTTTTTACATAGGGTATCAATTATATTATTTGTTTAATTGTATAGGTAAGTTATTTAGTTGTTAATTTTATCCTTATTATTATTATTTTAATTTAATTTTAAATGCGAAGTTTGCTGGATTATGTTTTTATTTAACTGTTATAATTACATATTAATATTATTATTATCTATATGTTTCTTGAGTAAATAAAACACCACTGTTCCGTGCCTTAAAGAGCACGTTTAGCTGTCGGTCCCAGTTCCACTAATATCAACGTGGAAACTTTAATAAATTGTCATCAGATCATCGCCAACCAGTTTTGCGATACATTCTCAATATTTCAGCCCGAATTGTCCAGGCATATGTTCTCGAACACCCGTCTTCAGCAGGTCTAGGACGGGTCATACATCCTAATGTCCGTCCATGGGTTTCAAGGACTATCCCAGCCACCGTGGTCTAGCGGTTAAGTCCGTGGATTTAGACGTGGATAAACTGTTTTATATATTTGTGATATTTCTCGAGTTTGGTAAGCTAGAGACATCGATGAGCTTGCCACTTGTCTTGATCCGCATATAGTATATAAAAAAGTGATTCTTAATTAGCACCAGAAGGGAAAAGATCGTGATGATACTTATCCCTGCCAAATTTTATAAAAATCGGTTAACATAATCGAGGTAAACTTATTTAAAATATTTAATGCACTTGAAAAAAATAGTACAGAGGCGAGCTATAATAATAATAATATATTTAATTAAAAATATAATTAAAATCCATTTTTGTTAGTTTACCTGTTATGTTAGTAACAATGGCTTACTTTAAAGTTGGTAAACTAAAATTTTATGATAGTGCCTTATTTATACTTATTTGTACACGTGTCAATTTGTTGGTTACAGTGAAGCTTAATAAAGTGACACTGCATTGGACAGTCCACTTTATCCGATATGACCTTGCGCTGCCTCTAATTCTATTGACTAGAGATGCAGTGCGTTTACGAATGATAGCAGAAAAACTATCAACATGATTCTGCTGCAATCATTCTGGACGCACTGTGGAAACGTGGCATTCCTTACCAGCAACCTTGGGGATTGAGTAAGGTGATAGGCAGGATGAAAATAATATGAAATTTTAATCATACGGTTAATAAGTTACCTAAATAATTATAATTTACAACACATTATACCTACACAAATAAATATACCTAAACTATACATACAAGTACATCATATATATTATAACTTAAATAAATACACAATTATAGTGTTTTATTCTGTTTCTCCACACTTACATTAAGACAGACAGAGATTCTTTCTTATTTATAATATGATGTAGTATTTATAATCAGTTTCCGAGTTTCAATAACATCGTACAAGTTTTCAAGACAAAGTTTATAAATATTGTATGATCTCAAATATTGAGCGATTTATAACTAACAATTATCAATTTCTATATTCTACCAACAAGTTTATGTAAAAATAGCAAATGTTTTTTGTTGACTCACACGCTAAGAATCGTAGTAGAAAATGAGAAAAAAATCGCTATAAAATACTACTTTTTAAAATATTTTAGACGAATAGGATTAAGGCAGGTTTGTACCAAATGTGTAGATGTTAGAATTTAAATTAAATATGGCTAAAGCTAGTACATTAGACGCCATTTTTAACTTTACATTTACTAATGTTACATTTAGAGACTTTACGTTGGTGCAACTCAAGCTAAGTCTTAAACATTGATGTTTATTAACAACAATACATAAGTTATTGTTGTCCCTCACAAAGCGACGAGCAATATTAGCCAAGATCATCGATAGCTAACATAGAAATACGCGCGGCGTAGCCGTGGGAAGAGGGCGCTAGTGTAGGGGAAGTATTAAAGGAGGTGCGGTGCGCACCCACTTGTTCGTCAGCATTCCAGGCAATCGGTCCTACTAATATTATTATTGAAAAGTTTCTTTTTATTTCTCTTCTTCCGATGGATGTATAATTTCTACCAGATCTTCGTTCAAAAAACTCGTCTATCTACACTTTCTAAATAGCTCCCAACAATGTAAATAAGTGTATATTTATGTATATTTTTGTCTATGTATTAGTATTTTGTATATTGATATTACAGTACTCGTATATATAAAAGTATATTATGTAAGTATATATAATTATGTTAAATTTATCCTACTATTAATATTTCTTGCATTGCACCTTTAAAATAAAATAAAATAAAATGCGTTTATTTCAGAATAGTATCCATAGGGGTTAGTAACATAGTGTTTGCTTATTCTATATTAGTAAAAAGAGGACATTTACTTTTTATATTTGCCTTGCCCTCCTGAGGCACTGGGCACATACATGTGAGTATGTACCCAGTGCCCCATGATAGGGCAATCTGGCTTCTCACTAACTGCCCTCAAGATGATGTTGCCGCTCCCTATTACTCTGTGCATCAACGACGCGACTCGTTTCCTCAATACTGAATGAAATACTTAAATGTTCTAATTTGTCCCTAAGGTTTGGCTGTCAGAAAATGTCTACGGGCATTAAGTCCGCCTTTGTACTTTGTGCAATAAACTTTTTAAAAAGAAATAAATAAATTTCTAAAAAGTACATTTAGGCTGGAAAAAAAATTGAAAATATAGGATTGTGCGAGCGAGAGAGATGCAAATGTCTCTTAAGAACTTTTTGTGCTTGGACTCTATGGTGGTGAGTTTCATTTTTTGTATATACTAGCACGACGTGTGACGTTGCGCCCACCTGATGGTAAGTGGCGCGCGAGGTCCATGAATGTTAGTTGTATATGGTTTAGATAATATTGCATATTTATTACGTAATCATATATCTCTAATTGCATCTACCTTACGTCTTTAATGTTCTACAGTGTTTCTAAGGTTGGTTTCAGAGAATGTCTAGCGACATTAAGTCCGTCCCTTGTATATATTGTGCATACAAGTTTTAATAAATAAATAAATCATCTGGCTTACTGCTAAGGCTGAACTACTGTTTTTGCGCAAACACGCAAATTTAAATAAAAATCAGGAACGGGCAAAAACTGATTTTGTAGTTGCTCGTTAAGTTTTTCAGAATCACAAATTCTCGCTATTTAAAACCGCGGTTTGGCCTTAGAGCGGCCTGAACCTAAGAGGTCTTTAAAGAAATGTTCCCGAGAATTCTATTCAACATTTTTCATACTTATTTACAAAGATAAGTCCTAATTAGAGCTTTCAGCAGTAAATAATCCTCAAAGAGAAATCTTGGCACCGACACCACTCCAAACCTCTCCAATACTGTAAACTGTCCGCACTCATTGCCAGATTGTAAATTTCTAAAATTTGTGTCACTATCTATTAGAATACGTTTTACGAATTAGACATCCTATTTTTTATTATTTTCTTTTTTTTGGTTCTTTTCTCCCGATGGATGATGAATGAGATGATAGGAAAGGCAAAGGGTCTTGCCCATACAGCCAAGTCTGACGTAATATATCTTTCTTTTTAATGAGTTAATGAGGTCATCATCAAATTCCAGATGCTGCAGAATTTGATGCTTTTCTTGGAGTCACTCGCGGCACCATAGCTCAAACACGTCGGGTAAAATATGGGAGTTGACAGCGCGGGAAAACCGCAAAAAATTAACTGCAACTTGTGCCCCATAATTAAAGTCCAATTTATCGTTTTCCATAATTATTCACATTGTAGCACATTATTAAACAAAACAACACCACTTTTGACCAATAATATCCACAGTAAATTAATTTACAAAACAAAAACTTGCACTTGACATGTCCACGCAAAATGGCGCGAAGAACTCTTATTATTTTCTTAGCGTCTGGCCAAAGAGTTGTCAAAGCGCCTGATGGAAATGTCGGGAGACAGGAAGGCTGGCAATTATTTCTGCCAAAGTATTAGCCTCGCTATTCTGAGGGAAAATGTTGCCAGCCTCCTTGGGACTATCCCGGATGAGACGTCTCTAGAGGACATTTTTTATTTATAGTTTAGTTTATTTTCATTATTTAGGTAGCTTTTAATTTATATTTAATGTATATTAATTTACTTCGAATAAAACTTTTTATTTATTTATTTTAATTAAAAAAGCTATATTGCAAATTAGAATCGGCAAACATAATTCCGTTAGTGATTATTTAACCGTTGATCATTTGGACCAATGAGTTTTTCTATTAGTAATTCTTTTTTTTTTTATATTTTTAAATTCAAATCATTTATTTGTTTAGACACAGGTTAATATTATAAACAACAGATTTAGGCTATAAAGATGCACCAGTGCTCTGCCCATAGGGCGTACAAATATTAGTAGTTGTGGATAGCATTTAATTTTAATACATACACATAAACAAAATTGAGATACAATTAAAAATATTAACTTGTCATTTTTCAATGTTTATAATAGTGACCGAAGTATTTTTCTTTTTAAATAATTACTGCATTTAGTGTAGTAGGATGAAGAAAACTATGTTTCTTTTTTATATTTATACTTGCACGACATGTGACCTTGCGCCCACCTGATGGTAAGTGGCACGCGAGGTCCATGAATGTCCAGTCAAGCCGACATTAGAGACTGATGTCAGTCCATGACTAATTCCAGTAACATATTTGCCACTTAACATCAGGAGGGCGCAAAGTCACATGTCGTTTTAGTATAAAAAAAAAATAAAGTGAAAAGTATCTAAAAGCTGCAAAGGTTTAGGCTCAAAACAAGCAAATTAAAGTGTTTATTTCGACAACATAGGTGTCATTATTTAAAACACCAGATTGTTCTGTTAAAAGAGTGTTTAATAAACTTTGTAAAAACATCTTAAAAGTTTTGAATTTTCTTTTTTAAAGCAGCAGGTGTTAGGGGTTTAAATAATGAACACTGGACTTAAACGAAGTTTTTATTATTTACCTTGAGAGTTTTGACCAAATTTTTCAAAAGCTATAATCAAGTGTCTTTTATGGAAGAATGTATAGATAGATACGTAAAACACTCGCATTGCTGTTTTACCTTCAAAAAAAGAATATTTTTTTGTCATTTTATACATTGCAATGGTATATCATCATATCACCACGAATGTTATTAAGTCCTACCGTAATTAAAAATATGTGAGAGATTTGTTTATTTTGTGCGTCACACAAATATTTTCAACTAAGAGCAAATAAAATGTCTAAAAGTTAAGTGAGTAAAGAGAATGCCTACGGGCATTAAGTCCGCCTTTGTACTTTGTGCGATAAAGTTTTTAAAAAAATAAATAATAAAAAAGTGTTTTTGAACGGACAGCGTTTAGTTTCTACAAATAAAATTATTTTTATTTTTGAAATTAAAAAATAATATAAATAAACAACATTTATCTAATTTGTAATAAAAATATGCATAATACGAGAATATACCAAAACTAGATTTTTTTACGTTACATGCATTATTCCTTATTCTGCTATATTGCTATAAAGGCTCCTCCCAAACCTCTATAGGTCAGCCTTGAGAACATACGTCAGTATCAAATTGATGGGCGCCATTAAGGCAGTTCACATGACTATTAAACAACCCTGACTATCGGGGTGATCTCCAACTCTGGCTTAAACCTAACTAATTTACCCCACAACTAGTCATATACATGAGGACTAGCTCAATTAAGACCACCGTAATACAACTCTTCGGCTATGTAAGAAAAAAGAGATAAAAAGTTTTAAACATTTTTCTTAATCAAATTTATAATTATTTAAAAAAAAATGTGTTAATTGCACCAGCTAATAGTGTCGCTTATAAGGGTAAAATTTTGGAAACTAAAGGAAAGCGCTCATTTTAAAGAAAATATGTTGACACTATTAGCTGGTGCATTAATACAGGTTGAGTTTTTTTTTGCTTATATAAATATATATATATATGATTGATATTTATATATTAAATTGTATGGTTTAAAACATATTTCTAGAGAATTTGGCCTACACTCGCCTAGGCTGGTTGGCGAGGGTCTGATGAATTTTAATAACGATTCCACAAGTTAATTAGTATTTGTGGAACCGGGACCGACAGCTTAACGTGCTCTCCGTGGTTTATAATCTATGACAAATGTACGTAAGAAAAGTATATTTCACATTGGTACATGCCGGGGAACCCCGAACTTTTGGGGTATTAAGGAAAGCTTTGTAACAACTGAGTTACCACCGCTTCTGATCAGATGTATAAAAAAGTTTCAAAGATCGATACTATATAATAGAAAATAATTTCAAGTAAAGATCACTTAACGCGTGCATCCAATATAAGTCTATGTAACCACAAGGTTATTTTAAGGCTCTACTGGCAATCACCCCCATAAACACAACCCTGTCAAATTAATAGATTTAAGGAGCAATTTTGGCATCAATTGCCTTGTTTGTTAAAATAAGAAGTTAGGTAAAAGATATGTGGGCGGGCTGGAATAGACGAGTAAGTGTACAGTCAGATAAACGAAAAATATCACAAGTGAAAAAGTAGTCACAAAGGGAGTATATGTCGAAATTTTATATAAATAAATAAATATTTCCAGACAGGTCACACAGCGCCATCTAATTTCGGTGGTAAGCTATGAGGCTTGTGTTACGGAAACTAGATGGTTGATAAACTACATATTATACTTTTTTTTTTTTTGTAAATATATACATATTATACATATAAACACCCAGACCGAGACAAATTATACAATCTACAACTTGCCCCCGGTGGGAATCGAACCCACGACCTCCCCAGTCCACGGCAACGTTTGTTACCACTAGACCACGGAGGCGGTCAGTCGTATATGTCGAAATTCTATATAAAACTCTATATAAAAATATAACAATTAACTAAACTAAATGCCCATATAAAATAATTCATCATTTATTTATATTAAATATAAAAAAGAATTACAGTATTAAATGATTAAATAGAAAACCTAACATTAAATAATAAAAAATAAAAAAAAACACCACAAATAAAACTAATATTATACGAGTAACCGTCCCATGGGCGTAGTATGCCAAGGACGCTGAGTTCCCCCGTTGAACCGAGAGGCTGACACATTTATTTATTTTTTTTTTTTATAATCGGTTGGCACACTCCTTGACCGAAATACACTGACCATGGCGGTGTGCCTTCGTCTCGGAGCCCGGACTGTCCACCCGCACCAGTGTCGATGCGGAGAACCAGTCGATCATCTCGGACACCACGGGCTTTCTTGTGCTAGAAGTGCTGGCCACATTCCTCGTCACGCGGCTCTCAACGACATCATCCGAAGGGCTCTTGTCACTGTTGGTGTACCAGCAATCTTAGAACCATCTGGGATTGTGCGGAGCGATGGCAAGAGACCCGACGGAATGACTGTTGGGACGTGGAAACTTGGCAGATCTCTGGTGTGGGATGCGACGTGTGTAGACTTAGCTCCATCTCACATCCAGGCGACCTCGTCAGGTGCGGGAAGAGCGGCTATTTCTGCGGAGAACCTCAAATTGCGCAAATATGCCAACCTTGGTTCCGGTTACGAGTTTGCGCCATTTGGGGTCGAGACGATGGGCCCATGGGGACCGTCAGCGAGGCGCTTGGCCAAGGAGTTGTCAAAGCGGCTGACAGAAAGGTCTGGAGACAGGAAGGCTGGCAATTATTTCTGCCAACGTATTAGCTTCGCTATACAGAGGGGAAATGTTGCCAGTCTCCTTGGGACTAGCTCGGATGGGACATCTCTAGACGACATTTTTAATTTATAGTTTAGTTTATTTTTAATTTTATTATTTGGGTAGCTTTTATATTGTAATTCTTTATACTGGTTGTATATTACTTCGAATTTTTTTATTATTATAATCTGGTAGATAATTTCATGGCATTCATTTTTTAAATATGATTTTCGGCATATGTCCCCCGCGCGCCCAAGTTACATAGTCCATTCGATCAGTCCAATTTTTCCCTACTTTGCGACGAATCGACATTTCGGCGTCTTCTTCAACACTTCGCTCTACAGCAGAAATATTCTCTTCAGTAAGCACAATGCTTTAGCTTGTTTATGATATTGAATCGAAAAGAGTAAAATTTGTGCGAAAACGATCAATAATTGCTTGCTCACTTGGCAGATTATTTTGACCGTAAAATGGACGAAGTGCTCTATGAACATCGAGAAAATATTTATTTTTTATAAAGTATATTTCCACTGTTTGAAAACGTTGATCTGGCCTTAAACAATTCATGACGAATTGACAAACATTACTGAATTAAAATGTCAACACAGTTTGACATTCTCAACTGTCAAACCGTAGACACAACCATGCAGTTAAAAAAACACCCTATAGAAACATTTTTAGCAAAAAAAAAAAAAGAGTCTGGCAAGAGGCTTGTGAGACTCTTGCTAGACTAGGGTTAGTCTTGGTATTGGTCTTGCTAACATAGTCTTGCCAAAAAGCAAGAACAAGACTAGGATTAGGCAACACTACTCACATCCTATCCATCTCACTCGCTTTCTCATTCGTCTAATTTTGCAACTGCCATTTTTCAGAAAACCGAGAGGTGTTTTTTTTAACAAAAGCTCCATATTCAACACCTAATGAGCCATCACACGAGATTACCAACGGCGTAAAAAAACATATATGTATTTTTTTTATACATTTCCCTATATCAGAGTTAGCCTTTAATTTGGTTACAAGCAGCTTGATGCTTTTAATGTGGATTAATGTGATAGCGAAAAAAGTCCCTCCATCAAATTTGGCACAATACCTCCTTCAAACCTCGAGGTCTCTTCATACGAACTGCGGTTGACATGAAAGACTTCTGATGAACACAAATTGAAAAATAAATTTCCGCCAGCCATCGTGGAGAGGATGTATGTTAAAAAAACCTAACTGTACTCGTATGTTAGACATGGATAATTCGTGGAGGAATATTATTGAATTATTAAAAGCTTTTAAAGACATAAATAAAATAAACATAAACTAATATACCTTTAAAGAAAACAGTTGTCAATACTAAAAATGGATTGATATTTTGCTATTGATGATTACACCAAAAACGGTACATCACTATCAAGCCATGTTTGTGACGTCACAACACATTAGATAAGAGTACCTATGGTTTGTTTATGTATTATTAAACAAACATTTTGTGACGACAAACCTTCCCCCTCTCTTCACCGGCAATATTCTAAAGTCACGAGATGGCTCGACTTAAAGCTTGTTTTATAGTTAACGGTAAGTCATTCCAGATATTTTCAGCAACAACAGCAAGCGAATGGGAGACGCAAGAGGTGTCGTGAAAAGATATGGATAGTGTGGAGTTGAAACTAGATCGAAGAGATCGATAGAGTCAAAAAATGTGAAGCTGTCTTTAAGATACTGAGGTGTGCCGGGTTCATTGTCCACACAATACATATCGCCGTAGTCCAGTAGTAGCATATACCCTATATCCATCTCGCAGTTCTAAGAAGACAAACATACATACTCGTACATACAGACAAAGCTTTATTAATAATATTAGTATACACAGCAGGCGCGGTGGTGGCTCGGTTGTAAGAACGCGGGCCTTAAATCATATGTAGCTGACAAGTCACAGGTGTTCTAACCCGCAAAATAAATGGTTCCTTGCAGTGTGACAGAGACGGCGTGCATCCCGTATCTATGTCACACAGTACCCCCACCACTGACACACTGGTTACGACTATCTCGGTTCAGAGTTTATTTCAATATATATTTAATTATTTGTAGGCAATAAATATATCTCTCAACTTGGTATTGTGACTTTTACTTCAACTACAACATCCCACCTCAACATTGGTGACCCCGCTGAACTGAACAAAGAAGATGGAAACCAAGGAACAGTCAACTTCGCAGAATGTTCGAGCTGACAGTGAACTGTCCGGCGTCTCCGCCGCTCTGCGCATTCCCAACATCTGGCGTGATCGAATCAGGACGTGGTTCGCACAGTTCGAGACAGTTATGGCTTCACACAAAAAGGGCGACAAGGCTATGTTCGAGCTACTCGTCGGTCAACTTTGTCGTCAGGACGTCGATGAGATCAGCGATATTTTACTAAATCCGCCGGAATCCAACATGTACGATACGCTGAAAAAACGTTTAATAGAAGTCTACGGCGAGACGGAACAACGCCAAGTTCAACGATTACTGTCAGAAATGGAACTCGGTGACATGAAACCATCTCAGCTGCTACGTCGGATGAAAAACCTTGCTGGAAGAGACATCTCAGATTCTAAACTCCGTATCATGTGGACCAATCACCTGCCGCAGTCAGTACGCGCTGTCCTATCTGTAAGCGACACCATTATGAAGTCATCAGATCTTAATGAACTGGCACTCATGGCTGACAAAATATTAGAACAAGCGCGCCCGGAAGTAAACGCGATTCAGCATAATATTTCTCCATTGCCCAGTACATCAACCGCCGCAAGTTATGACAATGCGTCGCTGCACGAGAAGATCGACATGCTTGTTCGTGAAGTTGCGGAGCTGAAATCGCAACGCGGACGTAGCACCGGGCGGCCGCGACCACACTACCGTCGCTGGCGCTCGCAATCTCGCGCACACTCCCGTGGCCGCCCCCACTCTTCGCAACGCAACGCCTCGCCCCACCACCACTGTTACTACCATCGACGTTTTGGTAAAGAAGCAAGAAAATGCACAAAACCATGCAATTTTGAAGCCGGAAATGCGACGGAAAACTAATACCAACGCTGGCTGCGACGGAAACCGGCGATTGGGAACCATCACACCGTCTCTTCGTCACTGATAAGAAGTCCAAGCTATTATTTCTTATCGATACCGGGGCCAACATCTCTGTTATTCCGAAGCAAAAAGGTCAAAGAAGCACACCGACCAGTTTCAGTCTATATGCCGCTAACAACACAATAATTCCAACATACGGAGAGAAGACTATGGAACTCGACCTTAACTTGCGAAGATGCTACCGATGGAAGTTTATTATTGCTGCAGTCAGTAAGCCGATCCTAGGCGCTGATTTTCTGAGGCATCACAAACTACTAGTGGATCTCGCAGGGCATTGTCTCGTCGACAAGATCACCAGTCTATCGGTCAAAGCTTCCCTGTGCAAAACTTCAGAACTCACCGTGCGCACCATCGACATAGCCCAGAAGTATCATCGCATATTAGCCGAATTCCCAGACATTACACGGCCGTCCTCCATAAAGACTTGTCCAAAGCATAAAGTCGAGCATTTTATCGAGACCAACGGACCGCCACTCCACGCAAAAGCAAGACCAATTCCACCACATCGCTACCTTGCTGTGAAGAAGGAGTTTGAAGATATGGCGCACCAGGGATTATGCCGGCCAAGCAAAAGCCCCTGGGCCAGCCCTCTTCATGTTGTGCCCAAGAAAAATGGCGATATTCGCGTCTGTGGCGATTACCGAAGGCTCAACGCTATCACAAAACCCGATCGCTATCCGGTACCACGGCTAAGAGATTTTACATACCAACTGCACAATATGAAGATATTCTCTACTATTGATCTAAACCGTGCCTACCAGCAACTTCCAGTGCATGAAGATCACATCGAGAAGACCGCCATTATTACGCCATTCGGATTGTACGAATTTCCACGAATGTGCCCCGGTTTAAAAAATGCCGGACAAACATTCCAACGTTTCATACATCAAGTGCTACTCGGATTGGACAACGTATTCCCATTTATCGACGACCTTATTATCGCGTCAAAAGATGAAGAACAACATTTGGATGACCTACGGACAGTCCTACGCCGGCTAAATGACTTCGACATCACGATCAATCCATCAAAATGCGCCTTGGGACAAAGCGAAGTAAATTTTTTAGGCTATAGCGTATCTCATAATGGCATCAAACCACCGCAAGAAAAAATTCAAGCCATCACCGCCTTTACGAAGCCTGAAACCATAGATGAATTGAGAAGATTTTTGGGAATGACAAACTTTTATCGCGACAGCATTCCAAACGCGGCAAAAATACAAGCTCCACTCAACGCCTATCTACATAACTGCAAGAAAAAAGACAAGACAATGATTCAATGGACGGAGGAAGCAACACTCGCTTTCGAAGCTTGCAAGAGCAGCATGTCGCACGCCGTCTTGCTAGCTCATCCCCACCACTCCGCGCCGATCTCGTTGATGTGCGACGCGTCCGATAAAAGCGCAGGCGCCGTGCTTCAACAATTTTTAAATAATAAATGGTTACCTCTTGGCTATTTTTCAAAGAAATTTTCAACTGCTCAAGAAAAATACAGTACGTTTGATCGGGAACTCCTCGCAATCTACATGGCAATCAAGCATTTTAGGAAGATTTTCGAGGGCCGAGAATTAATTATCTTCACCGATCATAAGCCAATTACCTATGCCCTACAAAAGTCGCCGTCAAACAGTGAAACACCACGTAGAACAAGGCAACTGCTATTTATTAGCGAATTTACGACTGACATACGCCATATCAGCGGCCGCGACAACATAGTAGCCGACACGCTGTCACGCATCGAGTCAATAAGTATCCCCACCACTCTCGACTACAATGAAATTGCTAAGTCGCAAGAAACGGACCAAAACATCGCGACGCTTCGACAAAATAGTAAGCTACAACTCAAGAAAATAATGGTACCAAACACCAACTATAAGATTTTGTGTGAAACATCAACATCGAATATCAGGCCCTATCTACCAAAAGAATTTCGTCGCATCGCATTCAACGCGGTACACGATTTTAGCCACCCCGGGATACGTACAACACGAAAAGCGATGCAAGAAAAATACTTTTGGCCCGGAATGAACAAGGATACTGGCATTTGGGCTAAGAATTGTACAGCGTGTCAAAAGGCAAAAATTCACCGCCATACAGTTAGCGGCATCGTTTCGTTCGCACCGCGCGAGCGCTTCGAGCACGTCCATATTGACATCGTCGGGCCACTACCAACGTCACAAGAAGGATACCGTTACCTAGTAACGATGATTGACCGCACAACACGTTGGCCTGAGGCTATTCCAGTCTGCCAAATCACTGCCGAAGTTATCGCGAAAGCAGTCTACGAGGGGTGGATAACGAGATTTGGTTGCCCTGCCACCCTCACTTCCGATCAAGGTAGGCAATTTGAAAGCCAGTTGTTTTACAACCTCACGAAATTACTCGGGATAGAAAAGACTCGAACAACAGCTTACCATCCTCAGAGTAATGGAATTGTTGAACGTTGGCATCGCACGCTGAAAACATCGCTCATGGCACGTCTCGTCAATAGCCAATGGTCAACTGAGCTACCTACTGTATTGATGGGACTTCGCGCATCTATAAGGAATGATACTAAGACGAGTCCTGCCGAACTCACGTACGGATCTGCGCTTCGACTTCCGGGAGATTTTTTTGTACCGAGCACTGCGACGAATGCACTAGACTACGATTACGTCGAGCAACTTCGCAGTGTAATTAACGCATATAAACCGATCGAGCAGTCGCATCGCAACAATCGCTCTACTTTTGTGCATAAGGATTTACAAACATGCGAGAGCGTATTCATGCGAGTCGACGCAGTGCGCAAACCGCTGCAACACCCTTACGTCGGCCCATATCCTGTGCTGCAAAGAAACAACAAGTTTTTCTTACTCCAACTACCTGGAAGAACATCCAACATATCAATCGATCGTCTAAAACCAGCATACACCCTCGATGAAGAAACTGAAGAAGCCAGCATACCGAGAACAAGATCAGGACGGGCAATCAAACCGCCCGTGCGCTTCGCTTGAGGGGGAGCACTGTAGCTGACAAGTCACAGGTGTTCTAACCCGCAAAATAAATGGTTCCTTGCAGTGTGACAGAGACGGCGTGCATCCCGCATCTATGTCACACAGTACCCCCACCACTGACACACTGGTTACGACTATCTCGGTTCAGAGTTTATTTCAATATATATTTAATTATTTGTAGGCAATAAATATATCTCTCAACTTGGTATTGTGACTTTTACTTCAACTACAACATCCCACCTCAACACATACAAAGGTCGGTTCAAACCCACCCGGCATGTACCAATGAGAAATACACTTTTCTTACGTAAATTTGTTATAGATTTACAACACCACCGAGTCCCTCGGAGAGCACGTTAAGGCGGGTCCCGGTTCCACTAATGCCAACTTGTGGAATCGTTAATAAATTGTCATAAAAAATTGACTTCATATCCTCGCCAAGCCGTCTGGCCAGCGCGGCGAGTGTAGGCCAAATTCTCCAGTTCTTGAAGGCCCATCTCCAGCAGTTGAGGTCTAGGACGCTGTGTTCTAGGGGCTGTAATGAAAAATGAATAGCAGGACTATCACGTCGAATGGATAGGACGAGCTGTTTCGCCAACGCCTCAAAATACCTGTGAACTTGGTCTCCAAGGCCCGAGAATTTCAACTATACACTTAGATAGCTTTACTCACCAGCGATTGCAAGCTGCATGATAAAAAAGTTCATTCTACTTTTTCTCGCATTTGTACATAGCAGAGCGGCGATCACAGAAGAATTGCCGACCACTATTGCGAAGAACAACACCCACATCACCGTAAACTGGATCGACTGCAAAGAAAAAAATACAGATTTAGTATCATCACAAAAAAGCCACACTGTGGTCAGAAACCAAGTCCCTTAAAGGTGCTAGTTCATACTTAGCCAACTATAGGTACTAGTACAATAGGTGAGCTTGTCTATAGGGTCACTAGAAAAATATCACAAATAAACCAATCATTCGGTTTCAACAGAAATCAAATCAAACACCTCCATGTGAATATCTACGGTCTTAACCCAAAGAAGTGTGTATGGTTGAAACGTTGTCACAACTTGCTCGTGTACAACTGAGACATTAGAATAGAGCCGAGAGAACAAAAAAAATGACAGCTAGTAAAATCAAAACTGACTTTCGCCATCACTAGTGAACTTATCATTATTCTGAGGAATTAGGTCCTTGTTTTTTTAATATAGTAAAATGTTAAATTAATTAACCTTTAAAGAGGGTTTTGACGTCTTCCTTCCCGCTCGCACAATTAAACAATTTAAATTTTCCAGTGTACATTTTGAGAAATGCAGTCTTATCAACTTTCTGGGAAATAAAATTACGGACATATATTAAAGGAGTTCCTGCAAAATCTTTGCATCACTTACTGAAAGAATTGAGCCTAAGTAGGTCTGCCGCGAATACATTTATGGAAAGAGCTTCCAAGACAGCATGTGCATTAACGGAATCATACAGTCTTTGGTTGGATAGGGAAAGAAGTAGATTTTTTTTTTTTTTTATACTACCACGACATGTGACCGCAAGCCCACCTGATGGTAAGTGGCGCGCATGATCCATGAATGTTAGCAACTGGAATCAGACACTATGTCCGACATCAGTCCCTAACACTATGCTTGGCTTTTCACACTTCGCTTGAAGGACTCCAGGTTAGGAAAGTGGAAACACAGAGGCTGGAAGAGCATTTCACATCTTCATTGTGCGACAGATGTATGAGTCACCAAATTTATAGGTACGCGAAGGGATGGTGACTACGGTATGTGGGTGCATATTCTGACCTGTGCGTGTGGTTCGGTTGCGGAATGGAGAGGAAGGAATTAGGTTATAGAGCCCCTCAGAGCACTCACCATAGTATAGCCGGTAGAACACGCTCAGGGAAGCTACATTTTGGCGAAGCTGCAGGGATTCGAGAGTGGGAGGGATGGTTAGCGACTTATTGCGCAATAAAATAAAAATGACGACTCCTTTTTCCCATTATTCTGATCTGTTATTTTCTCTTGTATCTATCTTATCATAGATTATATCTTATTCTTATTATATATCTTCTCTTCATAGATTTAGTTTAGAAAATAATACACGAATATCGTTATAAATGTTTTAGCTATTTTTCTGTCTAAAATTCCGGAGGTATATGAAGAGAAGACAAATTTCTAATCATTCCATGGATTCATCGTGCGGGTGCCGGGTCCATCGTGTGTGGGTAAGAGATGAGAAGAATGGTGTCTCAGGCTTGCGACCGACAATAGGCTGGTTTAAGAAAAGGAGGCCTCGCTTTTTTATTTTGTTGCGCGATAATACGCTCACCATCCACCATTCTACTCCTCTCCCTACTCAACCAAATGCTGTACGATTCCGTTAATGCCGTCTTGGAAGCTCGTTCTATAAAAGTATTGACGGCAGACCTGCTTAGGCTCAATTCTTTTAGTAAGTGATATGTCTAAAATTTCCGTAATTTTATTTCCTAGTAAGTTGATAGACTACATTTCTGATAAGTACACTCGTACCTAATTGATAAATCTTTGAAAATATTTGTTTGTGCGAGCGATAAGGTAAACACTCTTAATTTGTTTTTAATTAGTGAACCTTTTGGAAATGAAGGGTAAAAAACACAATATGGTGAATCTAAAGATAATAAGCACTGGCTGCCTGCCCACTAAAACGCGAAGGAGAAACTTAACCGATTTATTTCAACATCATTTTAGTCCCTAGAACACATAGTCATAGAAGTGGAAGTGGGAATTCCAGAACATATTTCTAAAGAATTTAGCTACTTATTTACGCCCTTATACATCAACATTTAAAATAGGTGGTAGGCGGACTGATGGTGGTAATTTGCCCAGTCTGCCGGGGCGGGGAAGTATCCACCGTTCGTGCCGATAAACCCAGCATCAATATCATAATCAATTTAAAGGCATAAAATAAGTCTTCGATCAATTCTATAGAATAATGTGCAACTGAAATAGAATCAACGTCATACTAAATATTATTACCAACATTGAATCGGTGATCCGCCAACAAGACGCCAGCCACAAAGTAAATAGTATATTTACACACGCACGCTAAGACAATGCGATTTTTTTTTTCGATCATTGATAGATTTTAATTAACAAAACCTTAAAGCAAAATGAAATAGATGAATCAGCAGCATTCTGTTACTTAAGCAAATGTTATATAATGGAATCCGTAAACTGCAAATATCAACTTTAACAGCTGCTAACAAACTCGCTGGCTTGTAGCCTTTAAACTAGCCCCGTGTCATCGGGTTCTTTACAATCTAGCTAGTTGACTATCCGATTGATAAAAAGCTGTAAAATAAATTGAAAGCCATGCTAATTTATTCGCCAACATAGCCACGCGGCGAACGAGTGCCTTTACTCCGTAGCCACGGCTCAGACTTAGCTGAACAGTGAAAGAGAGACGGTTTTAGTCCATAGGCGCCTTAGGGTCTCCTTAGGAGGCCTCACGGTGAGTCGGGCATGCAACCTCCCGCGGTGGCCCTTCAGGCTGGGGTCGTATCATTGATGATTTATTGATCTCCGTCTTTAAATAAAAAATAAATAAAATTCAATTCAATTTATTTATTTTGTAATTAGGCATAGGACAATAAATATAATGTATTCTCCACTTTTACATGTCAAAAAATTTATTAATATAACGAAAAGCTTATTTCTGGGAAATAGCTTGTATTTGGAGCAGCACATTACAACCCAAATATACATAATTATAATCTTTAAATTATAGCTGCTGTAAATAGGCATTGCCATATTACAAGCTAAGACGAAAACAATTATGAGGATGTCACTAAGATTATAGCTGCTGTAAAGTGGCATTGTCATACTATAAGCTAAAACATTATTAAAATGTCACATAAATTATAGGTGCTGTAAAAAGTCATTGTCATACTATAGCTAAAACAAAAACAGTTTAAGGTGTCACTTAAATTATAGCTGCTGTAAAGAGGCATTGTCATACTATAAACTAAGACATACACAAATAACATTTGAAATAAATTAAGACCAGGCACGCAAAAAAACTACATCACAGCAAATGCGCGTATGTATTATATAACAGGCTAGTTGAAAGATAGTTTTTCATTACACGAGTACAAAAGGAGCGTAGGAGCTTCAACAAACACTCACCCTAGATAAGTTAAAAGGTTTGTCAGTGGTGTATGTAAACGCAGGCGCCGTGACACGTGATAACGTTATCGAGACACCTCTTGCTACCGACTACTAAATGATAACGAATTTTTAACGTCATCATAATAAATATACCAAAATAGTTGTCTGTATTTACAGACAAAATAATTATTAAAACTATTTTTTAACATACTTATGAGGGACGTAATTGGCTGATAACAAAATTACAGGCAAACTACAATCACGTGTCATATATATTTTTTTTAATTACTAGCATGGCTGGCAAAACTAGCAACTGGAATCAGACACTCATGACTGACATTAGTCCTTAACACTATGCCGGCTTGACTGGGCATTTCAGCAATTCGAACCTAATCCCAAAACGTGTGGATACACTTTATTGTGTTAATCCGTACGATCGGAGGATACTTCCCCGCGCCGGCAGACTGGGAAAATTACCACCATCAGTTCGCTTACTACCTATCTGATATTCTCGTTGAATTTTACATTTTTAAATATTTTTAACTTATGAATTTTACTACTTTTATTTTGTATCACATGTCATAGTTTTTAATTTTATATGTGGAATCCTGTTAGTGGCCTAAATTGTTCATTTGTAAGTACTTATTTTATTAAAGTTAAAATGCTGTTGGATTCTTAATAAATAAATAAATGTGCCATTTGCAATGATGTCAAATGCCAATTTTGACTTTCAAGGAGAACTAATATTGTAAGCTTGCCATGGTGATATTTATATGAAAATAACACCGCTTGAAACAAGACTTACTGATATACCTATATTATCTCTTTTTTATTTTTTTTTCGTTATAAGCCTGAGACGCTGGGGTCCTTTTGCCAGACGGTGAGTTCATGTATGCTGTTTGCTTGTATTCCAAATCCTGGTCAAAGAGTTTAATGTTCTGAGTCGCTACACTCTTTTCAAAGTGGCTTAACAAGCCGTCGTCGCTACTTCTCTCGAACGGTAGCTTCCCTGGATGTAGGGAATGATCGATTGCCTTCACTTAGTCACCCATCTCATCAGATATCTATTTCTCCAGGACTATCATGCTCTTAATGGATGTTCCTCTACACCCGTGACACGTTTTCGAAGAAAGTGAGATTATTTTATAGTTGAGGAAAGGCGTAGAGGAAAAGAAACAAGTAATATTTTTGTTGCAGTCCTACATACATATATACTCGTATCGTACACGAAATTGTATATACGAGAGTAATAATGTATATAGATTTATACGAGAACTTGAGAACTTTTGTTGTATTTGAGTGTCGTTCTACAAATAATGGCGAAGAGAATTGTGCGGGCATTAAATCCGGTCGATTAGAACTTAAGCTGTTCTACTTCTCGTGGTCTGACAATTAAAGTTATAATTAATTCATCATCTCATAGCCTCTAAAATACAGAAGTCTAGAACTTCACTGCTAAAGATGGGCCTTTTATCTCGATTAATATTCGGATCTTATCATGAGCTTGTGCTTCTAAATGTGACTGTTTTTTTCTATATACGATAAACAATCGCCACTTTTGACTTTAAAATCTAGTCCGAGTATAAATGCAAGTTTCGGAAAACGAAACTGTTATTTTAACTTAAAGTGTCACCAAATTATATGCACAAAAAAAATATACCTTACTTATATTATTATAATCTAATAGACATTTGACATAGAGCGGTGGTGGATCGCTTTCCTTAAAAATCCTTAAAAGGTTGGTTCCAAGTTTTGAGAAATACACTTTTCTTACGTATATTTGTTATAAAATTACAAGACCACCGTTTCCGCGCCTCGGAGAGCATGTTAAACCGTCCAGTTCCATGCAAAACTTGTGGAATCGGTAATAAAATGACATTAGACCCTCGCCAACCTGTCTGTTGAGAGTAGGCCAAATTCTCCAGAAATCTCTCTGTGATCTGGGGGCTGTGATGATGACGATAGTAAAATGTAAATGTAAAATGATAAAACGTAACTACAGCAGGTAAAGTAGGCACAAAAAATAATTATTCCAGAACTTACATCATAGAAGTAGTAGGCATTGAGAAACTCCTGGTCGACGGTGGTGTTGGTGGAATTTCTGAAGAGCGTGTTGTTAAAGAATTCGGTGAGGGGCGTTGTGATGCCGAACTCCTCCCTTAAGATGTCCTGCTCCATGATAACTGGGGAGAAGAAAATTTAAAGTTATATCGGGCTTTATGCAAAAAAATCTTCAGAAATATGTGCTGGAAGGCTCATTTGGAGATGCCCAGCAGTCAAGGTTAATTAAATTATGGTCGTGATGATACTTACTGGGTTTAAAGACGTATCGTATCTATCTGTTATTATGAACGTGAAAGAAGTTTTGTCTGTACTTATATGTATGTATGTAAGTCTGTTTGTCCATCTTTCACGACTATATTGCTGGATCAAATTTGATGAAAAACAAAATTATTTCTTAAAAACTAGCATATATAGCATCACACGGCCATATTCATTACAGCCCCTAGAACACAGCGTTCTAGACCTCCACTGCTGGAGATGGGCATTCCAGAACTGGAGAATTTGGCCTGCACTCGCCACGCTGGCCAGACGGCTTGGCGAGGATATGATGTCAATTTTTTAAGACAATTTAATAACGATTCCACAAGTTGGCATTAGTGGAACCGGGACCGACGGCTTAACGTGCTCTCCGAGGCACGGGAACGGTGGTGTTGTAAATCTATGACAAATGTACGTAAGAAAAGTGTATTTCTCATTGGTACATGTCGGGTGGGTTGGGCGACCCTTGTAGGATTTAAGGTACGCGTTCTTACAACCAAGCCACCACCGCGCCATATTAGTCTGTCATTTATATTCGCCTAAACTACTTGACAGATTTTAATCAACATCTAAACATCATGTGACCCTACAGCCATTTGAGGGTTTAGTATAAAAAGTAAACTTCAAAAACAAGAGAAAAATTTAGAGAATACTAGAGAGATTGGATAATTATAACATTGTCAAAGTTGGCACTATTGTTTCCAGTGAACAATTTGAACAAGACTAACGACTGAAGTGGGCGATAAACAAACCCTGGTCGAGATTTACGACACTTGAAATTCGGGAGTAGCTGTCCACCGCACTAAAGATCACGTTTTAATTAAGAATAACGCTGGAAAAATTGCCAGTTTCAGTCGCAGAAATGTTGATTAAAATGCTGCAGCTAGATTCAGTTTCTCTTAGCGCAAAGGTTGTTTAGTTTAGTAAATTGGTAAGTAAGTAATATGAGGGTTAATATGGAATTATTTACGGGAGTAACAAAAAAATGCTTTTTTTTATAGATTATTCGATTTTTTTACTTTGCCGACAAAGTGTAGTTTATACTACTTCGTTATTAAATACAAAAAATATTAATAAGCATTTTGTTATTTTACAAAACCTTATAAAAAATACATATGGAACTTCTCAGGTGCAGCGACGATATATACATTTATTTATTAGCAAAATATGAAATAAAATAAATATTAATACCAAGGATAGGGATATAAGTCCCGTCCGCGTGGAATGGTGGCAAGAACGCTGGCTGCATTTCCCCGCTGAATTGCAATACTAATTCTTGGGGCGGTACAAGGGCGGACTTAATGCCTCCCGGCATTTTATACCAGCTAACCTTTGGGAGTGTGGTAGACGATTGCGGGTGACACTTGAAACAAATTAAAGAAAAACCAAACACTTAAAGATACGTAATAATAATTTACATAAATACCAATAAAAATAAATAAATAATATATAGACTTATTAATAAATAATATTCGTATGTGCTAACGTCCACAGCAACTTACGAATACGCTTCACACGATTTCCACGAATTCGTTTGTTTTGATACAAAGTGAAGCGTAGCGTAGCGTAGCGTAGCGTAGCGTACACAGCAAATGGTGCTCGTATAATCGTACAATAGTGCCTTTAATATTAGAATAATTAATTGTAATTTTGCCGCAAACTGGGCTATGATATGGTCGTCTATTTCTATCGCTAAAACTATCAGTAAATAAAGTAATCAACTTTTTGTTTATTGTGGAGCCGGAGATATAAGGTACCTGGATGTTAACCCAGTATTGTGATTTACCTAACATAGTTTCTGTAGTAAAACTTCAGTTCCGCTCAAAGAGACTTTTAATGACATTAAGAAATAGGATCGTTTGGAAACACTATTCCGAGTTTATTAATCGTTTTTCGGTACAAAATGTATGGGAAAACTTCTTTGCGGTTCTTATAAGATACAGAATCGATTGACATAAAAAATGTTTTTGTGTAAAATTGATATTTCTTTGCTGACTGTATATTTATTTCAAATACACAGTTCAGAATATCTTAAAAAGTTATACATGGTCTCCTAGGAACGTTTTCCTGTAACTACGAGTATTACGGTTTAGGTTTCCCTTTCTGACCCGTCTTGAAATTTTACTCTGTATATATAGATAGATAAGATAAATTCTTTATTGCACAGAAAATATTACATTTTACAGTACATAGGCGAGGTTAATGTCTGAAAACATTTTCTAACAGCTAACCTTTGGGAGATGTGAGCAGGGATTGTAAGGTGCATGACCGCTAATATTTGATATAAAAAAAGATTTATTGAGTTATAAACTTATAACTAAAAAGAGAACGATATCTGTAATATAAATACATACAATACATAGATAACACATACATATACTGGTTACATACTATATTTATATATATGTGTTTAGTGACCAAATTTTTATAACATATAAATGATGATGCTTTACGAATATGAAGAGGGAGTCGGTTCCACTGGCGAGCTGCTGATACTGTATAAGAATCTGAACATCTGCTGGACGAATGTAGCGGGATATATATTTTTACAATCTCAACATTTGCGCTAAAAGAAATAGACTACGACCGCTGCAGTGCTTCTCCGGCCGACCAACGACAAACTTCCACGCGAACGAGCCGCTATAACAGGGACGATCAAATCTTTAAAACTTTTCATTCTTCTATTGTTAAAAGCATTATTTTAACGCTAAAGTTCCAAGTAACTAATAAAGTTTAAAGTAACTAATAAAGTTAAGTTTGGGACATTTAAATATGAGTACGGTGCAAATAGAGAAATAAAATATTAAAATATAAATCATATTGTAAATTAACATACATAGACAACTATAATACCTATATATATATATATATATATATTACTATATGTATATATATATATATATTATTGGTACGCTGGAGACATCGACGAGCTTGCCACTTGTCATGATTGGCCTATAGTAAAGTTGGCTAAATGTGAATCCGCTTATTTATAGGCGTGGTTTCTGACCACCCGAAAGGGAAACGGTCGTGATGATACTTTACTTTTACTTTTACATACTAATACTACATAAATATATTACAATAAAATTTTATAATAATACATAAATACCTTAATGTTAATAATAACTACCTACAATAGATTAAAGTCAGTAAAAAGTTAAGCTAGGGACTTAAAAATGGCTGTACACTCTTTTCTTGAATATTGGTCTGCTGGGTGCTTGTCTGACTTCAACAGGAAGGTTGTTCCACAGGGATGAAGATGACACAACAAATGATTTTGAAACAAAGTTTGTGTGATGGGAAAACAATTATTATTATTAGCCAAGTCTGACGTAATAAATCTTTCTTTTTTATGAGATAATAAGGTTAACATCAAATTCCAGATGTTACGGAATGTTATGCTTTTCTTGAAGTCACTCGCTGCATTATAGCCCAAATACGTCGGGTGTAATATAGGAGTTCATAGCGCGGGAAAACCGCAACAAATAACTGCAACTTTTCCCCCATATTTACGAGTTTACCCGTGCCACAGAGGCAGCAACTGAACGGCCTAATACGATAATTTCAATGTCCATTAATCATTACGAGCGTTATTCTAATGGCATATAAAGAGAAACCTCTGCCAAAAACACTGTAATCTCCCATAAAAATCTCCTACATTTAAAATTAATGGTAAACATTAATGCTTTCTGTAGATGGCGTCGTTCTTTAGATGACGAACTTCGAGTAATTATTTTAATAATAGGTTATTTTTTGCATTTGATATATTTCGAGTTAGTATCCTGATTTGACGAATACATTTACAATCACATTTTCAGGGCATTGTTAAACAGCTCGTCAACTCATCGGGAGACATGAGGGCTGGGCAATATTTGGGCCAAGGGATCAGGCACTTTGACCATTGATAGTGATTTGGTATATTTTTTTGTTTTAATTTATTAATAAAGTAGTTTATATTAATAACAATTTATATAATAATAATAATAAATATTTCCAGACAGGTCACACAGCGCCATCTAGTTTCCGTGGTAAGCTAAGCTTGTGTTACGGAAACTAGATGGTTGATAAACTACATATTATACATATAAAAACCCAGACCGAGACAAATTATACAATGTACAACTTGCCCCCGGTTGAAATCGAACCCACGACCTCCCGAGTTCACGGCAACGTTTGTTACCACTAGACCACGGAGGCGGTATTGTTCCTTCGAATAAATAAATACTTTTAATAGGTGGTAGGCGGACTGATTGAATTTGCCCCCAGTCTGTCGGGGAGGGGAAGTAAAATAACTTACACAGTAAATTGTATCCATACATTTCGGGATCAGGTTCAAATTGCCGTCATGCCTAGTGAAGCCGACTGATGTCACTTATGTGTCTGATTCCATTTGGTAACATTCGTAGAACTTGCGCGCCACTTACCAACAGGTGGTGGCAAAGTCACATGTCGGGCCAGTATAAATATATACATTGTAAACTCCATGTAACGTCACTTAATTTAACTGGTTTAGCTTATCTTCCAAATCTAATTTTTCGTCTCTCCATTTAACAACAACTCTATTTAAAAAAAAACACACATGATTGTTTATAATACATGGCTGATATTGTGTATACATGCTTTGAGTTTTAGCAATGTCTATACACTATATCCATTATTTTTAGAAACTGTAATGCTAAAATTTGTTTTGTGTGCCTACTTAATAAATAAATAAACTAAATAAATAAAAATCATGCTATAAAATGCACAGTCCCTTCAGTGTCGTTATATAGAGTTTACTTTCTTTTTTTTTTTTTTTATATACTAGCACGACATGTGACCCTGCGCCCACCTGATGGTAAGTGGCGCGCAGGGTCCATGAATGTTAGCAACTGGAATCAGACCTTTATGTCCGACATCAGTCCCTAACACTATGCCGGCTACACTGTATATAGAAGCAATAATGTATTAATTTATGTTTACTGAAAATATACAGTTTAAAATAACAAGCTTAAGAAGAACAACTGGAAAATATTGCAAGAAAAGTTCACTAACTATTCGGAAAACTTTCTCAACAAGAATCCAATTAAAAATTAAACTAACAATGAATTTAGTGCAGTCCAAGTAATTTTTAATGAATTTAACGATGGTGCACTTTATAGCTTAAATACTTTAGACTTTTATTCTCATTTATATCCATACTAGTATTATAAATGTAAAATATGTTTTCTCTGCATATACATATATGTGTATTTATGTATGTTTTACATCTATATCGCGTGATTGTTGTCGTTATATATATAAATATAAACTTTTGTTGCAAAATTAATGTTAAATCTTTCTATAAAAATCATATGTCTCCTCTACACAATGGGCCATCATTGGCAATCACGATTGTGTAGAGGGCGTAATCGCCAATGATGGCCCATGATTGGCAACGTTCGCCGGGGATCGCCGCTGTGTCGGTTTTCTAGACATTCATCAAAGGAAGATCGGTCATGATTGCAGGCGTACCCGTACACAATCGGCTATCACTCAGTTCATATTTGTTTGCGGAACGAAGAGGACGCGCTGTTTCATGGTTTAAAATGTGGACTAACGACGAAACTTTATTTTTTTTTAGAATATTACCAAAGTGAATCCACCACCTTCTTAGCCTCCATTTTTTTCATCGCCCTTCTATGGTACACATTTAAATACATAATAGTTATAGCACTAATTAAATAAATAGCGGCAGCTGCCACTATTTCGACATTCAAATTGTGTGGACAGCTGCACAATGATCCTGGCAATTATGGCCGCAATCGTGGCCATTTATGTATGCGGCCATCATGGCCCATTGTATAGAGGAGCCTTTATAGTAATATACATCAAAATAACCTGCATTCAAAATAAATAAATAAAAAGTTATAAATTGTTAAGATTAAAAATTGTAGGGTCGTATAAACGTTTTGGTATAGGCCGATGCAACCTGAATGTAAATGAGGACCCTTGCTGGCCCAGTTAAGGGGATCAACTTAAGATAGCCGAATAAAATTTTCCAAAAAATATATTCACTGCACGCGTTTCAGAACTGACCAGACGGTTGTTTTGGATAGACTATTACAGACATATCAGCTTGGGGACGTTTTGTGCGTGTAGTAGTATACGGTCAACGGATAAACGAATAAACGAATGATTGGCATTTGAGTGGCTACCGATTCGTTGTCGCAGAAATCTTTGTCTGCTTTTTTCGGTTTTAAATGAGCCTGCGACACCGAGATACCTCAGGGACAGTTTTGCCTATCTCTCTTCTTTCCACGACAAATTTCTTCGCTCTAGTCACAACTCACTTCTTACGGTCCCCTCTCATAATTTCGGATTTGTTTCGAATTCGTTTGTCGTTGTCGTCACTAATCTATGGAATGATCTTCCTGTAAACATAAGACAAGCAACTACCTGAACTATGTTTTAAAAACTCGTATATCTAGACTACCTAAAAAGCTCCTCACAATGTTAGTAAGTTTTTATACATATATGTATGTTTATGTATAGTATTATGTATGTGTTAGTATTTAGTATATTGATATTATAGTGTATATAACAGTATAATATGTAAGTGTATGATTAAGCTGTTAATATTTCTTTCATTGCACCTATAATAGTTCAAATTTGTCCTCAAGGTTTTGCTGTCAGAAAATGTCTACGGGCATTAAGTCCGCCTTTGTACTTCGTGCAATAAAGTTTAAAATAAATAAATGATTTATTTCTTTCATTCATTCATTACAGTACATTACAATATGTAATTGTATATTTAATACATTAAATTGTATATATGTAATAATACACCCCACAATCGTCTACCACACTCCCAAAGGTTAACTGTTAAAAAATGCCGAAGGGCCTTAAGTTTTATGTGCAATAAAAGTTTATAAATTAAAAAATATTAGGCGAATATTTTTTACCAGCTGTCTATTATTTATATTTTAGGTGATTACTTATAAATAATATAACAGAAATGATAAAAAAAAAAAATTGAAACCTTATTTCCTCATAATTCTGTCATTTATGATGTAGAGTCGCGAGTATATGGATTAATATGGATAACACCCGCGGGTAATAAATACCTCCAAAATGCAATACAATATCATAACGACATGCAATCAATCCTGTTTACGTATTCATCGAAAAAAAAGACATTATTTACATTTAAATTAAAATTTCATATGCACATCAACATTAATGTATTTTCTCTTTTTGTCTTTATATGGTCAAATAATTACTAATTTGCATTTTTTCATTTGTTTGTAGGTAGACAATTTAATCAATAAAAAAACCAACTTCTGAACTATGGACTGCCTCCGTGTTCTAGCGGATAACCCGTGGATTTAGATTCGGATGTACTTCTTATCAACCTAACTGTTTCAATTCTCAATTTTTTATATAGTTTTTTCCTTTTTCATTTGCAGCAACTACATCATTATTTCTATATTACTTCCCCCATCGTTTAAGTGGTTTATTTGTATATTTATTATGTGTATATAGTATATGTATATAATTTATTTATGTACGTGTTATGTAATAGTAAGTAAATATTGGTATGTATATATTGATATATATGGACTTAATATAAAAAGTAAAGTATCATCACGACCGTTTCCCTTTCGGGGTGGTCAGAAACCACGCTTATAAATAAGCAGATTCACATTTAGCCAACTTTACTATAGGCCAATCATGACAAGTGGCAAGCTCGTCGATGTCTCCAGCGTACCAAACTCGAGAAATATCACAAATTAAATAATAATTAAATGTATTTATTTACGTTAATAAATATTTTTGTGTCCCTACCAGGAATCGAACCCGGTACCTCCGAGTTTAAATCCACGGACTTAACCGCTAGACCACGGAGGCAGTAGTAGTTACTTAATATTGCACCTACCATCTATACTGTCTAAATGTCCTAAAGGTTTGGCTTTCAGAGTTTTAACTACCCGTAGGTACATTCAAGACAAGCCATATACAGATTAGGTACAGACCATAAAAGGTTTTGAAAGTCTTAACGCTTACAAAGACGACGCAAAATGCGATATTGAAATCCGTTTTTCACTAAACCATTTACATGCTAACCGCTGAATCTAAAATGGTACAGTCAGCAAGCACAATTGAACACCAAATTCAATGTTAGCAAATTCAAAATAAAATAAGTTTTGTAAGCAAAAAAAAAAGTTGAGCCACCAGATCCATACTGGAAGAACTGGAAATTAAGCAGTCTTTTTTCAACTGTTCAACCAATCAAAAAATAGGTTAATAATAATTTTTGAATTCTTATTTTGAATTAGTTATTTAATGTACCCACAAACCCTGCTCACTATCTCAAAGGTTCATTATCAGTCCCTAGAACACAGAGTCCTAGATCTCCATTGTTGGGGTCGGGACTTTCAGAATTTTCTGGAGAATTTGGCCTACACTCGCCATGCTGGCCACGCCACGTATTCAAAGGTTACCTTTGAAAATGTCACTACATTTAGCTCGCCTATGTACATTTAAATGTGTTTTTGTTTATTGTGCAATAAAGAATATCTATATATGATTCTCACGTTCTTTGGACACTTATCGCGGCTTGAAGATACATCCGTCGCCTGGTGTTGCGTGGTAGGTCTAAGGTATGCGGTGGATTGACCAGGTCAATGTTGCAAAAGACGGCTGTATGGGATCATGTGTCTACCTAAAAAGCTGTAGTCCGCGAGGAGTGATGACGACTTGCTTGATAAGCGTACCACTAATGCTGAATTGATAACTCTGATCACTCTGCCAAGAATCTTCTTATACCTCTCTTCGTTTTTCCCTTCGGTAGACCGCAAGTAGACTCACTTACATTATAATCTTTTTGTTTTTTTTTTTATACTAGCACGACATGTGACCTTGGGCCCACCTGATGGTAAGTGGCGCGCAAGGTCCATGAATGTTAGCAACTGAAGTCAGATACTCATAACTGCCATCAGTCCCTAACACTATGCCGGCTTGACTAGATGCTTTTTCACACTTCGCTTGAAGGACTCCAAGTTATAGGAAAGTGGAAACACAGAGGCTGGAAGAGCATTCCACATCTTTATCGTACGATAGATGTATGAGTCCTCAAATTTATACGTACGCGAAGGGATGGTGACTACGGTATGTGGGTGCATATTCTGACCTGTGCGTGTGATTCGGTTTCGGAATGGAGAGGGAGGGATTAGGTTATAGAGTTCTTCGGAGCACTCACCATAGTATAGCCGGTAGAACACGCTCAGAGAAGCGACATCTCGGCGAAGCTGCAGGGATTCGAGAGTTCCAGATGTAGTGGCATTGTCCACAATTCGAACAGCTCGCCTCTGTAGGACATTGACAGCATCTGTGAGGTACTTGGCGGAACCATCCCAAAGGTGAAAACAGTATTCTATACATGATCTGATCTGTGCTTTGTACAGCAACAGTCTAATTGAAGGCGGAAAAAACCGCTTCACCTTGTTCAGTATTCCGAGCTTTCTTGACGCTGTTTTGGTGATGCTCTCAATCTGTAACTCGTGTCTCTCCACTAATGGATATAGGCCTCTAATATAGCTCGTTAACGCTCGCTTCGTTAGGTCATCCGTTCTAGGAGTCGTCAACTAAATTTAGTCAATATTGTAGTTCCGTTTTAACAGTATTTGTATTTTTTTGCCGGCTGTACCTACAGAATACACATATCGGGTATGTTTCCCCAATTTGCAACTAAATAAATCTGTAATTTATCGCAGATACGGTTTTATTGGATTTGTGTCCCTGACAGCTGCGGTTACAAAATTGCTTTACTTTTTGTCTCCAAATCGTGACCTATTTTTGTGACATCTCGTTTGCGGTGACCACTTTTTACCACATTTTGTGTTAAAAGTAATTTTAGCTGGTGCATTTTTGATGCATTTACTTGCTAGCGTAAAAGGATTTTTTATTTATTTATTTAATCCTTTTTTCACAATTTACGAAAGCGGATCTAGTGCCGCTAGACATTCTTACTTGATCAACCTTAGGGACATTACGAACATTGTATGTGGAAAGTGGGCATATAGGGAACAGGAAAAAAAGATAATTAAAAATCTATTAAAACTAAATCTAATACTAATATAATACAAAACTCGGAGGTACCGGGTTCGATTTCTGGTTGGGACACAATAATATTTATTAATTTAAATAAATAAATTTAATTAATATTTAATTTAGTTGTGACTTTTCTCGAGTTTGGTACGCTGGAGACATCGACGAGCTTGCCACTTGACATGATTGGCCTATAGTAAAGTTGGCTAAATGTGAATCCGCTTATTCATAAGCGTGGTTTCTGACTACCCCGGAAGGGAAACGGTCGTGATGATACTTTACTTTAATACAAAACATAAATATATATACGAGTATAATATTACTAAATACAAATGAATAATTTTATATATTTCCAGACAGGTCACACAGCGCCATCTAGTTTCCGTGGTAAGCTACGAGGCTTGTGTTACGGAAACTAGATGGTTGATAAACTACATATTATACTTTTTTTTTTTGTAAATATATACATATTATACATATAAACACCCAGACCGAGACAAATTATACAATGTACAACTTGCCCCCGGTGGGAATCGAACCCACGACCTCCCGAGTTCACGGCAACGTTTGTTACCACTAGACCACGGAGGCGTCAATACTACATACATACATATATACAATATTTAGGAACTATTCAAGAAGGTGAAGACTATTATTTTAAATAGCAATCTGTTTGGCGCTTGTCGGATAAGGGCAGGTTGTACCACAGGTTTGCGACAACAACTGCAAATGAGTCGGACTTAAACTAGAGTGATAAGACTAATAACAAGTACAGAGTTATGCGATGACCGCAACGACCTGTCGTGGAGAGAAGTGAGAAAGGAGACTTTATTCCTGATGTATTTCGGTCGCAGGTTCATTTGATCCGAATTTTATCCGTCCTCTGAAGAATGTTGAGAAGTCAGCCCCCTGGTTTAATCCAAGCGAAGAATTAATTGTTCTTGTAACGTTTGCGTCCAGCAGCCCTATTATGTTACTTAAGCGCAAACGTTATATAATGGAATCCGTTAGCTATAATATATATATATATGCACTCGCAGTTGAGAATTTAATAATATTTTGTAATTATGGCGCAAGCTCTGACGGAAATAAAGAAATTCGCAATAACGTTTGCGACTAAGTACAGAATAGAGCTGCTGGCCTGATAGTAGTAGGTGACTGCTTGTTGAATACTTGGAAAGTTGTCATATATTCAAGCATTTTTAAGGTTGTTTATAGGCTGTTGTATACATAATTTATTGTTGTAACATTATAATAAGGAAGAGCACCGATGTACAGCACTACAGGCACTACACTGCTTTAAATCCTGGTGGTAGGATTTTGACAAAAGTATGTTGTTGTGTTTATTCTTGTTTAAATTACTTGTGAATTTATGTAATCGTATGGTTTAATTTTAATTTTATAGTTTTTGTGTCAGTGTTGTTTTGGCAAATCAGAGTGAGTATTTATGTTATTTGGTTAGGTTGTATTGTAGAAGTAACTACGCCTAAGTTAGGTACCTATACCTCACTCTGTGGAGGCAGGGGGTGTAAATGTTGTTTTTTTATTTTTTGTTTCCTCCACCGAGTGTGATGTAGGATATATTTTGCACTGCTAATAGCGCTGAATGTTTTAGTACGAGTATCAACTAAAATTGTAGCGGAGACTGCTCCCCAAGATACAACATAATGGTTTGGGAAGCAGAGTTCTGTATCTCTTTCTTGCTTACTTGTTTTGATTATTTTTTTCCTGTACCAAATTTTGTAACTCAATTTACTTTTGCTTCAATAAACGATTTTTACTTTACTTTACTTTTACAGGGCAACCTCGTGTCATGAACACATCACCCTATATTGTTCATCTCTTTTACATCTGTATACTTTTTGTGACAATAAATGATATAAGTAATTATTATTATATTCATGTCGTCAGTGAATTGTTTTACTTCTCAACGTTAGCGTATTTTTTTTTTGTAAAAAAAGTAATTTAATTTCTTCAATACCTACTATGTCCATCTAACATCACAAAGCAGAGCGGAGGGATAGCAAAACAAATAAGCTACGACCCCAAAGCTTACAAAAACGTGGCAGTTATCCAGCTTGTTTCATTAGCACAGCAGCACGGAGGGACAGCAAAACAAATGAACGACGATACATCATAATTTCATTCCGTGCTGCTAAACGCAGGAAATTATGTTGTTACACGTATTTTTATCCTAAGCAGATATTTTTCTGTTTAGGAAATATTTTTTACTTTGAAGTTTATCGAATGTTCACAAGAACGTATCGGAACAGGACATTAAAGAGTATGTGTATATAAAAACAAAAGAAAACCCCTCTGTTGTAAAGTTAAAACTAAAAAATGAAAGGAATTATGACGCGTATAAAATATTCGTGAACAGTAATAAAATTGACATATTTTTGGATGATAAGTTGTGGCCGTGTGGTGTATCATTCAGGAGATTTATTAACTTCAGGGATAGGCAAAGGAAGAGAGATAGGAATGATGAGGCAACTGGACAATTACCTAAATGAATATTACGAAAAATATATGTCGTTTTATTACTTTTAACTGTAAGTCTATCAAGAGGTCAATAGATGGGGTTAGAGACTTATGTCAGACAGCAGATGTTATTGCACTCCAGGAGACCTGGCTTCTTCCTCACGACCTGCCGTTCCTGAACACCATCGACGACAACTTCGGATGCACGGGTACGTCGGCTGTGGACACCTCTGCGGGCTTGCTCATCGGAAGGCCATACGGAGGCGTAGCGTTATTGTGGCGAACAAGTGCATTTAACTCGGTCAGTGTGTTACAGTGTGCTAACAAAAGGATATGTGCCATTAAAATATCAGTATGTGATAGGTTATTAGTAGTGTTCAGTGTATACATGCCAACTAATGCGCATGAAAATCTAGTAACTTTCACAGAGTGTTTAAGTGCGGTTCAATCAATTATAGAGGTGGAACAGAATAATGGTGTTTCAGCATTTTATGTGTTGGGCGACTTTAATGCACATATCAATGAATTATTTTACAATGAAATGACAAATTTTTGTAATGACCAAAAATGGTGTTGTGTAGACATAGATATGCTCGGCTTACAGTCAGACACCCACACTTTTCACAGTGATGTACATGACTGTGGCAGGTGGCTGGACCACTGCATTGTCACAGAATCTGCTCGGGATACAGTTAAAACTGTGCTTGTGCAAGATGATGTGTGGTGGTCTGACCACTTCCCATTAGTTCTGGAATGTGAATTGGACAAACTTGTGCCAGAATGTAAGGTGTTTGAAGGTAAGCCGACCAATCGTGTCATATGGGGTGAGCGTAGGCCGCAGCAAATACAACTGTACTATGAAATCTGCCATGAGAGGTTAAGAGAGATTGATTTCCCTCTAGAGCTTAGTGGCTGCTGTGATAGTGTCTGTAGGGATCAGAGTCATCATTTGATTCTTGACACATTGTATAAAAATATAATTACGGTTTTATCTGAAGCGGCTATTCAGAGCTCTAACAATAAATGTAAACGGAGAGGGGGATACGTTGCCGGGTGGAATAAGTATGTGGCTGAGGCCCACAGGGATGCAAGGTGCAAGTATAAAATCTGGGTACAGACAGGAAAAATAAGGGGTGGGGAAACATATAGGGAAATGACAGAAAGTAGAAAAACATTTAAATCAAAATTAAAATCATGTCAAGATAGGCAAGAACAAATTAAAATGGACCTATTAGCATCTAATCATTCAGTCAAAAATTTTAAAAACTTTTGGAAGCTTACCAATAAGCTTAATGCTAAGCCTGGCATCCCGGTGAGTGTCGCTGGAATGCAGGATCATAAACAGATTGCAGAATTGTTTATGAAACATTTTACCGTCCGGTCAACTCTGAAGTCTTTTACTCCTGAGGTGTTGGGTGATGATACCATCATGACAGAGCGTAAAGTAATCTTTTCTTCCAAATCAATAAATAATATTATTAAAAAAATGCAAAGAGGGAAATCGCCTGGTCATGATGGTCTCAGCATCGAGCATTTCAAATATGCTGGTGTGCACCTACCGCGTGTACTAACAATGTTCCTGAATCTCTGCATGGGTCACTCGTACATGCCAGAGGAGCTCATGCGCACTGTTGTGGTGCCGGTTTTGAAGAACAAAACAGGGGATGCTTCTGACAGGGACAACTATCGGCCCATTTCACTTGCAACCATCACAGCAAAGGTGCTTGACAGTCTACTTAACGTCTGTCTCACAGCTCACGTGGATTTACATGATGCTCAGTTTGGATTCAAAGCAGGTCTATCCACGGAGAGCGCTATTCTGAGCGTTAAGCACACTGTCAGGTACTACACAGCCAGGAGGACGCCAGTGTATGCATGTTTCCTAGACCTGACAAAGGCTTTTGACCTAGTATCGTATGAGCTGCTTTGGGAAAAGCTGGGAGGCACGGGTGTGCCTGAGGAATGTATTGCCCTCCTAAGGTTTTGGTATGCAAACCAGAAAAACCAGGTGAAGTGGGCTGGGGGTCTGTCGGAGGAGTATGTTCTGGAGTGTGGTGTCCGGCAGGGCGGGTTGAGTTCGCCGTTGCTCTTCAACCTTTACGTCAACCAGTTGATCGGGGAGCTCAGCAGCACACATGTCGGCTGTCACATAGACGAAATGTGTTTCAATAATATAAGCTATGCCGATGACATGGTGCTGCTGAGTCCCTCGATAAGTGGACTGAGGAAACTACTGTCAATTTGTGAAATGTATGCCGAGGCACACGGTTTAAAGTATAACGCTAAGAAAAGTGAAATTATGGTTTTCAAAGCGGGCAGACTACGACCTCGACATGTTCCTTCAGTATTCCTCGGTGGAGCTCCACTACAGCTGGTTGACAGGTTCAAATACTTAGGGCATGTCATGACAAGTGACCTATGTGATGATGAGGATATTGAGAGGGAGCGCAGGGCGTTGGCGGTGAGGAGCAATATGCTCGCACGCAGGTTTGCTCGATGTACTGAACCAGTCAAGATAACCCTATTCAAGGCCTTCTGCCAATCATTCTACTCGAGCGGTCTGTGGGTGACGTATACGCGCCGAGCCTACAACGTCCTGCGCGTGCAATACAACAATGCATTCAGAATGCTGCTGGGACTGCCGAGGCGCTGCAGTGCGTCGGGTATGTTCGCAGAGGCGCGGACAGATGACTTCTACGCGATCCGCCGCAAGAAAATGGCCTCACTGCTGCAGCGCCTGAGAAGTAGTCGCAGTAGTGTTCTGAAAACAATTGCTGCACGGTTTGACTGTCCCATCCAAGAACACTGGATGGAGACAGTCATCAGTTGTAATAAACACAGTAAATAGTTATAAGGTACTAACAACAGTAACATAGTTTTAAATAATACATTGTTACTAACCACTAATCAAGCTACGAGGGGCGTTCAAAATATTCTCGGTATGTGGATAAAAACAAACAAGTACGAAAAGTTTGATATTTTTATTTTTCAATATACTCCCCCCCTATGTTCATACACTTATAAGATCGATCAATTATTTTTTTTAATCCCTCATAAAAATATTTTTTATCTTTGGTGTAAAAATGCTTATCCACGGCCGTCTTCAACGCTTCATCGTCAGAAAATTTATTTCCACGCAGATCCTTTTTAAGATTGGGAAACAAAAAGAAGTCGCTTGGGGCTAAGTCCGGACTATAGGGTGGATGAGTAACAGTTTCAAACCCACATTCAACAATAGCTGCCTTGGCAATATGAGCAGTATGGACAGGGGCGTTGTCATGCAGAAGCAGAACACCTTTGGTTAACTTTCCTCGCCTCTTTTCTTTGATCGCATCTCTTAATTGACGTATAACGTTAGCGTAGTACTGCCCTGTGATATTTACACCTTTTTCTTTATAATCGATAAGCAAAACTCCTTCACAATCCCAAAATATTGTGGCCATGACCTTGCCAGCTGACGGGATTACCTTGAACTTCTTGGGATGAGCTGAACCCTTAATGTGCCACTGCATGGACTCCTGTTTGCTCTCTGGGTCATAATGATGAACCCAGGTTTCATCTCCAGTAACTATTTTTTGCAGCACCTCATCGGGATTTTCACCACACAGGTCGATAAAATCTGAACAGCAAGCCACACGCATATCCTTTTGAAGAAGCGTCAGCATTCGCGGAACCCATCTTGCACTTACTTTTGACATATTAAGATGGTCATGTATAATGTCATGTACGGTACCAATAGAGAGATTGGTTACTTGAGCTATAGATTTTACCTTCACTCGGCCGTCTTCCAATATAAGTTTTTCCACTTTATCAATATTTTCTTGTGAGGTAGCCACTACAGGCCGGCCAGGTCTAGGGTCATCTTCAATACTCTCCCTTCCACGCTTAAATTCGCTTGACCATTTTTGAATAGTAGATAAAGAAGGAGCAGACACACGGTAAACACAATCCATTTCCTCTTTTATGGTTTTTTGATTTTTACCCTGTTTTGTCAAGAATTTTATGACGGATCGGTGCTCTAATTTCGTTAAAATTGTTAATTCGCTCATGGTGTTCATGTTTGTTCGGCAATTGCAGAAAAACAAAAGAACATCTCGGTTCCAATTTTACTTTTTTTTAATGTCAATGGATGAATCTTAGCGGCCAGTAACAAATATATATATAAAAGAGGTTGTAACGTATCAATACCGAGAATATTTTGAACGCCCCTCGTATATATTATGTTATGAACTTGTGTTTGAAATAAACGTTTTTATTATTATTATTATTATTAACAGCTACACCTTGAATCTGATTAAAGGTTTTGCGAGTTAATAACGATAAGAATTTTTACGTTTTAATTTATTTAGCTAATAAACATTATGAAAATCTAACATAATTATATATTTTTTTATAATAAAATTTAGAACTAATTTCTACCCGAAGCAGCGTATATTGATATAAATTTCAATTACTTATGACATAACAATTTAATTTTTATAACGTGTAATTATTAATTGTATAAGTGCTACCTATATGTAAATTTAATGTATATATAAAAATGTATCATTATGACCGTTTCCCTTTCGGGGTGGTCAGAAACCAAGCTTATAAATAAGCGGATACACATTTATCCAACTTTACTATAGGCAAATCATGACAAGTGGCAAGCTCGTCGATGTCTCCAGCGTACCAAACTCGAGAAATATCTTTAAATTAATAGATATTATTGTGTCCCGACCAGGAATCGAACCCGGTACCTCCGAGTTTTGTATTATATTAGTATTAGATTTAGTTTTAGTAGATTTTTAATTATCTTTTTTTTCCTGTTCCAATATTTACCCTACCTTCCACATACCATGTTCGTAATGTCCCTAAGGTTGACCGAGTAAGAATGTCTAGAGGCATTAGATCCGCTTTCGTAAATTTACACTAATAAATATGTTTGTGTCCCGACCAGGAATCGAACCCGGTACCTCCGAGTCTAAATCCACGGACTTAACAACTAGACCACGGAGGCAGTTAATGTGTATGTAATTGTATAAATTGCCTACGTGTTTGGCATTACCAGTAAGTGTTGGCTTGTAATAACAATAATAAATAGTAATAATATTTTATAACAGTTAAAACTTAATTTTATGTTTCAAATTTGGGTTAATAAATATCTTAATTTCTCGACTTATTCCCAGTTATTCATCACTCACTGACTTCGCACAGAAATTGGTAAAAAAAAAAAACAGGGCACTTAAGTGAACGAAGCTGTGATGAATTACTGGCCCTTACTTCTTTAATCAACAGAAGGTAAATTTCTATTCGTTTATTTAACTTTTGATATATTCTTAGAACGTAATATATACTTAACCAGGGTCTGCAATAATGCATTTTCGTTCGAAAAAAATATTATATAGTATTCAATAAAAAAAAAGATATACAACCCCAATAATTTTGATTTGATTAATTAATTATTTTTACGGATGTTGATGTAAATCTTTGCGGAGAATGCGGTTTAAAAATGTTCTGGGCGCATTTAAGACGCTCAAAAGCAAAAGAGAAGCCGCATCGTGGTTGATTGTTGAACCTGTCTTCTCGAACTTCAGGATCAATTGAATTGATGCATGGATACATTCAGAGTATAAATGATGCCAACGTATTAGGCACATATGTATATATAATTAATATAGTTACATGTATTCAAAGAAACAATTCAAATTACTATTAATAATGATAAACTACTAAATAATAAAACAACTAAATATATATATATATATAAATAAACAACTGCCTCCGTGGTCTAGCGGTTAAGTCCGTGGATTTAGACTTGGAGGTACCGGGTTCGATTCCTGGTCGGGACACAAAAATATTTATTAATGTAAATAGATACATTTAATTAATATTTAATTTATTTGTGATATTTCTCGAGTTTGGTACGTTGGAGACATCGACGAGCTTGCCACTTGTCATGATTGGCCTATAGTAAAGTTGGCTAAATGTGAATCTGCTTATTTGTAAGCGTGGTTTCTGACCACCCCGAAAGGGAAATGGTCGTGATGATACTTTACTTTTACTTTTAACTTGATTGAAATCGCAACCAATGGACAAAGTGCCAACGATACTAGTAGCATTGCCACGCTAAATAGCAAATCCGGAAAAGAAGAATAAATAGATGGCGTAAGAAATAATGAAACAAACACTTTGTATGAAAATAACAACCAATGCCCGCTCTATCTTATATTTGATCTTTTTATATAGCCTATATTATTTCCTGGAAACAATGTGAAATTTATTATTAGTATGATCCCATACCGTAACATGTCGAAACAAAACTGTCTGTTATTGACGTAGACTGTACTTTGTTTACGAGGGTTTTTCGATTTTGCATCCCTCTCGCACGCACAATTTAAAATTTTCAAATATTTTTCCAGACTGAGTGTACTTTTAAGAAATGTAATCATTCAACTTTCTAGGAAATAAAATGTACCTATTATTCAAGTGTATTATGAAACGTCATTAATTTAATTAATTTGAATGATTCTACTCCTGCTAGTAGAAGACTAAGCAGCAAAGTGGTCCAAAGAGTAAGATGTTAGCAGAAGACCAGCAGCTTAGCTGATTCCAGTTAATATTTAATCTGACTGAGAGAGTAATCTGCAAGGAAAACTCAGCTATATCAGATTTACAAAATAAAACACACTCGTAACGATCAATTAATAACCTTTTAAATTTAGCTTAAGTACCTATGAGATGACAATACCTGGTACAGTCCAGGTAAGTCAGAATTAAGATAGACTACATGCCCATGTGTAAACCGAAAGTCGACAAAACGCAATAACCTCTGCTAATTTAAGAACAATAAAAAGAACGTGTTTGGCAGAGGTCCCAGGCGCCTCCACAGCAGCACCCGATCACGGACGTCACGCATGTGCCAGCCCTCCCCTCGTTCAACCAGGCCCATAGGGTGCGGACCGGTACCCGACACACGTGCCACCACTGCAATGACCTTCTAAAGAAGGGACGACCATCGGACACGCCACACCGTTAGACACCTGAACACTAACAACGACCTTCAAGAAACACACAAGTATCAATTAACAATTACTTACTAATTATTAATATATAATGTAACATACTATATGTACCGTGTACCTATCCTATTAAATAAACGATTTTATTTCATTTCAATACTGTTTTTTCCTGTATATCAAAACATTGTTTACAACTTCAAATAAAACCTTCTAAACTTCAAAATGATACACTGTAATTATGTAAATTAAAGATCTGATTATAATAGTAAAGTTTTCGTAAATAACAACAGAAGTAGGGCAATCGAATTTATAACCTACGAATTATTTTGGTATTTTAGGGCGTGTTTTATCAACGAACAATAAAAAAATACACTACATACATGACCCATTTTTATTTTTAACTATTTCTATAACATGCTACATGTTTAGCATACAAAGCCCTAGTAATTTCACATCGATGTCCGTAACCAACATTAGGATTATCAAAACTCTTGCAACACATTTCTCTAACAGTAGCCAACAATATTCTATGTCGTCCTATACCAAAAGTCCAGTACTGTTCCCTCAGGAACTAATGTAGGATCACATTCGTCAACACCCAGAATATGCAGCACCTACAGTAGTCTTTGTAGTACCAATAATGATATAGACATCTTTCATGTCCGTTATTATATATTCAGAACTCTTGCAACACATTTCTCTAACAAATATTTTACGTCATCGTATAACCAAGGTCCTGTGCTGTCCTCCCTCAGGAACTAATGTAGGTTTACATTCATCAACACCCAGAATATGCAGCACCTACAATATAGTCTGTAGTACCAATAATGATATAGACATCTTTCATGGCCGTTATTATGTACTCAGAACTCTTGCAACACATTTATCTAACAGTAGCCAACAATATTCTATGTCATCCTATAACAAAGATCCTGTGCTGTCCTCCCTCAGAAACTAATGTAGGATCACATTCGTCAACACCCAGAATATGCAGTACCTACAGTAGTCTCTGTAGTACCAATAATGATATAGACATCTTTCATGTCCGTTATTATATTTTCAGAACTCTTGCAACACATTTCTCTAACAAATATTCTACGTCATCCTATAACCAAGGTCCTGTGCTGTCCTCCCTCAGGAACTAATGTAGGTTTACATTTATCAACACCCAGAATATGCAGCACCTACAATAGAGTCTGTAGTACCAATAATGATATAGACATCTTTCATGGCCGTTATTATATACTCAGAACCTTCGCAACACATTTCTCTAACAGTAGCCAACAATATTCTACGTCGTCCTATAACAAAGATCCTGTGCTGTCCTCCCTCAGAAACTAATGTAGGATCACATTCGTCAACACCCAAAATATGCAGTACCTACAGTAGTCTCTGTAGTACCAATAATGATATAGACATATTTCATGACCGTTACAATGTAGGTATTCAGAAAAATAGTTCTCGCATTCAAGAGTTTTTTTTTTCGTTTCTATAGTTTTACCAAATTTATTCATTATTTAAAACAAATATGTATGATTTTCTTTTAGAAGTCATATTTTTGTTAGGTTATGTTAGTTTTAAACGTAACATTTTTTTTTATTAGTAAATGCAGTGACATCTAATTGGTACATATGTTGGTTAAGTTATAATTATATTATGTTATGAGAACATGTCGATCATCTTGGACACCACGGGCTTTCTGTGCTAGAAGTGCCGACCTCATTCCTCGTCACGCGGCTCTAAACGACATCATCCGAAGGACTTTTGTCTCTGCTGGTGTACCCGCAATCTTACAACCCTCTGGTATTGTGCGGAGCGATGGCAACCCGACCGAATGACTGTTGGGCCGTCGAAACTTGGCAGGTCTCTGGTGTGGGATGCGACGAGATTAGCTCCATCTCTCATTCAGGTGACCTCGTCAGGCGCTGGAAGTGCGGCGTTTTCTGCTGAGAACCTTAAGTTGCGTAAATACGCCAACCTTGGTACTGGTTACAAATTTGCGCCGTTTGGGGTCGAGACGATGGGTCCATGGGTACCTTCAGCAAGGAGTTGCCAAAGCGGCTGACTGAAAGGTCTGGAGACAGGAAGGCTGGCAATAATTTCTGCCAGCGTATTAGCCTCGCTAAAAAAATGTAACTGAGACAAGTTCAAGTGTTCCTATAGGTTCCTATGGATGAATAATAAACACTATACAGAGGAAAAATGTTGCCAGTCTCCTTGGGACTATCTCGGATAGGACGTCTCTAGAAATATTTTTTTTATTTATAGATTAGTTTATTTTTAATTTTATTATTTAGGTAGTTTTTAATTTATATTTAATGTACATTAATTTACATCGAATAAAACACTTATTAAATTATTATGTTATATAGTTATGTGTGATAATATATGTATTTTGTGTGTATTGTATACATAAATAAATATATATATATACATAAATATCTATTTCTGATTTTGTTTGAAATTTTGCTCTACATTCACCAGTCGCCAATTCCAGTGCTGATGCGCGTCGTTGTCAGCCTAAGAGATTGCTCTCAAGATAGGAATGGAAAATCAGGTATTTATAAGACCTTTTCTTAAAGTCAAAGTTACTTTAAAATAGCGAAGAGCTCACGGTTTATAAAAGTGACATTCGAGTGCGTGTTACAAAATTCCGAGTACGGGATCGAGTGAGGTAGATTCTAAGTATGATTTTTTGACACACCCGCAACAATAAATATAATTTGACAGCTTGCAAAGAAAGCAAAAGTTAAAAAATCCGACACATTCTTCCAGTAGATGTTCAGATTCTTTTACATTATCAGCAGGTCGCCAGTGGAATCGGCTTTCACTTAAGTGTTTAAAAAAAATACTTACCTTACACCTTCGCAAGACGAGTCCACATAACTTCTCTAAATTGGTATAATATTGTAGGTATGTATTTTATATATATTTGTGTTAGTATATATTTATATATTAGTGTATAAGTATTTTAGCTTTAGTTGTTAGTAATAGTTTTTTTTATTTTTATTGTTTCTCTTCCCAAATGATAGTTACTATGTACCTACTGCTCTAGATATACCAATATGTACTAGAAAATGATGTTGTATAATATCAAAATTGAAAAAAATTCACGTGTAAAAGTGCAGAATACATTTCTTTTTGTTCTATTGCTTACTTGCAAAATAAACGAATTGAATTGAATTAGTATGTAAATTGTAGTACATATTATACACGTAATCGCATAACTACATATAATTAACATTATATAATTAACTAGGCGCGGTGGTGGCTCGGATGTAAGATCGCGTTCCTTAAATCCTACAAAGGTCGGTTCAAACCCCCCGGCATGTACCAATGAGAAATACACTTTTCTTACGTACATTTGTCATAGATTTACAACACCACCTTTCCCGTGCCTCGGAGAGCACGTTAAGCCGTCGGTCCCGGTTCCACTAATACCAACTTGTGGAATCGTTAATAAATTGTCATTAAAAATTGACATCATATCCTCGCCAAGCCGTCTGGCCAGCGTGGCGAGTGTAGGCCAAATTCTCCAGATATATGTTCTGGAAGGCCCATCTCCAACAGTGGAGGTCTAGGACGCTGTGTCCTAGGGGCTGTAATGAATATAATTAACTACGTATAGTATGTATGGTTGTAATATATGTATAGTTGTAATTGGTGTTTTATTTCAATTGTACGTACCACCTATCCTGTCTAAATGTCCTAAAAGTTTTGCTGTCAGAGAATGCCTAAGAAAATTAACAGTAGCTTTAAGATTTTAGTATCATCAGTATCATCACGACCGTATCCCAGGGGTGGTCAGAAACCACGCTGATAAAGAAGCGGGTTAATATTTAGCCAACTTTACTATAGGCAACTTTATACCCATCATGACAAGTGGCAAGCTCGTCGATGTCTCTAGCGTACCTAACTCGAGAAATATAACAAATTAAATAAATTATAGTGCCAGGGATCTAACCCGGCACCTCTGCATCTAATTCCACGGACTTAACCGCTAGACCACGGAGGGAGATTTTAGACAGCTCGAAAATTTGTATTTTTTTATCGATTTGATCTCGATACGATAAATGAGTTTTTCCATGCAAGAGCTACAGAGCTGCGTTTCTTTTTGATTCAAATAAATAAATAAATATTTCCAGACAGGTCACACAGCGCCATCTAGTTTCCGTGGTAAGCTACGAGGCTTGCGTTACGGAAACTAGATCGTTGATAAACTACATATTATACTTCTTTTTTTTTGTAAATATATACATATAAACACCCAGACTGAGACAAATTATACGATGTACAACTTGCCCCCCGTGGGAATCGAACCCACGACCTCCCGAGTTCACGGCAACGTTTGTTACCACTAGACCACGGAGGCGGTCACTATTAACTAATCACGACAATTAGTGGAATATCTCTAGACTACCGTTTTTTTTTCTGGCGCGATACTTTTGCTTCAAAATCTACTAAACTTAACCATTAAACGTAAATCTTTGTGGAGTTTATTAAAACTCTATATTTAACCTTTTTAAAATAGATTCGTGAAATACAATTGGAACATTTTGTGTGAGATATAAATTATTTATACTTCTACTTACACCCTTCGCGCTTGACGCTAGCGTCACAAAGAGAAGCATTTAAGGTAAATCCACTTTTATGCTCAGCTACATATTTTTACCAGGTACCGGGCTCAATTCCAGGTCGAGACACAATAATTTATTTCTGGCATATCTCGAGTTTGGTACGCTAGAGACATCGACGAGCTTGCCACTTTTTATGATGGGCCTATAGTTCATTCATTACAGCCCCTAGAATACAGCGTCCTAGACCTCCACTGCTGGAGATGGGCCTTCCAGAACTGGAGAATTTGGCCTACACTCGCCACGCTGGCCAGACGGCTTGGCGAGGATATGGTGTTGTTTTAATGACAATTTATTAACGATGCCACAAGTTGGCGTTAGTGGAACTGGTACCGACGGCTTAACAACGGGAACGGTGGTATTGTAAATCTATGACAAATGTACGTAAGAAAAGTGTATTTCTCATTGGTATATGCCGAGTGGGTTTGAACCGACGTCTGTAGGATTTAAGGTACGCGTTCCTACAACCGAGCCGCGCGGCCTATAGTAAAGTTGGCTAACTGTGAATCCGCTTCATTAAAAAATAAAAAAATGTTTTTTGGCTCGAATTGCCATCGTCCCTTTCTGCGTCTTCCAGTACGTGGTCTCCACTTCAGAACCCGTCTACTCCATCGTTCATTGGTTCTGCGACAAATGTGTCCAGCCCATTGCCACTTCAGCTTGCTAATTTTAAAAGTTATATCGGTAACTTTGGTATTTTGACGGATGTCAACGTTTCTGACTTTATCATTTAGAGAAATCCCTTGCATAGCTCTCTCTCTATAGCTCGCTGAGCGACCTTGAACTCACTCCAAGTTCAACGAATTGAATGATTGCCTCCGTGGTCTAGTGGTAACAAACGTTGCCGTGAACTCGGGAGGTCGTGGGTTCGATTCCCACCGGGGGCAAGTTGTACATTGTATAATTTGTCTCGGTCTGGGTGTTTACATGTATATATTTACAAAAAAAAAAAAGTATAATATGTAGTTTATCAACCATCTAGTTTCCGTAACACAAGCCTCGTAGCTTACCACGGAAACTAGATGGCGCTGTGTGACCTGTCTGGAAATATATTTATTTATTATTTTATTTAATTAGTTACTTGCCCTAAATTCGCAATATACTTATGCAATTAAGTTATTAAATAATAAAAGAAAGTTCTCATAATTTAGTAAGCATACGTTTTCGAAGTCGATGGCAGGTAACTTCCCGCGGTGCCAAAGTTCTGATAAGTTTTCGCTCAAGTTATACCACCGGGGATTGCATAACCACTTCCGGATTTATTTCCGAGGCGACAATATTTTGAAGACTACCAGCGGCGGCAGTATATTACTTTCCAAGTACCTACACAAAAAAAGGTATAAAATATAACTGCCTCCGTGGTCTAGCGGTTAAGTCCGTGGATTTAGACAAGAAGGTACCGGGTTCTTTCTTTTCTTTTCTTTTCGAAATTAAATTAATATTAAATTATAATTTCTCGAGTTTGATACGCTAGAGACATCGAAGAGCTTGCCACTTGTCATGATTGGCCTTTCGTAAAGTTGGCTAAATGTGAATCCGATTATTCATAAGCGTGGTTTCTGACCACCCCAAGGGAAACGGTCGTGATGATACTTTACTTTTACTTAAAGACACACCTCTTTCGCTTCTTCGACATTCATCAACCTCTTCATCCTTCCCCCTATTGTTTTTCGATTGCTTATTAATGCACCTTCAGTTATTGTTCTATTTATTAGATTGTGATAGATGAGTATTGGTCTGTCTCTTTTATTAAAACTAAACTGAAATAGATAAAATTCTAGTGAATCAGTTCAAAGGTGTCCGACATCCGGCATCGTTACAAATACAACTTCTTAACAAAACAACTGAAAAGAGTTTGAAACTATCAAAGTTGTCAACAAGTCGTCGACTTACAAAGGAGAACATTATCACGTTTTCACGGAATCCATTACGCGTAAAAAAAAACAAAAAAAACCCTAAATGAAATAGCAGACTTTGTTTACGAGGTGATGAAAATTGCTTTTGTTTCTAGTATCTATGATGTTCATGATGATCACTGCCTCCGTGGATTTAGACGCGGGGATATCGGATTCGATTTCTAGTTTCATAATTATTTATATAATTTATTTGTGATAGTTCTCGAGTTTGGTACGATAGAAACATCGTCGAGCTTGTTACTTGTTATGATGGGCCTATAGTAAAATCTGCTTCTCTAAAAAGCGTCATTTCTGATCACCCTGCAAGAGGAATAAGTAGAAGGTACAGTAAAAAAAATATGTTTCAATAATAATGTTAATTTGACATGTTTAATTTAAATCTATTTGTATTTAAAGGAATACTTAATAATAATATAATATAACATTGTTATAGTTGAAATATTAAATATATTTTTTTATAATAGTATGCCTAATGTGGGCAGATTATTTCAATGAGTATATGAAGATAATGATTCTGAAATTTTACATGTAAACAATTCTGAGATTAAATCATTTTGAACCTTTATTATCATAACAGCCCTAGAACTCTGTGTTCTAGAACTGTGTGTTGCTGGAGATGAAATTATTCGAAGCCTATGTAGCACCTCCAATAGCCTATGTCCCTCTCTCGGTCATATATCAATAAAATCATTATAATCGGTTCAGTAATAATAATTATTATTTTTAAGTATTCATTTTACTCGAAAAATAATATTTACAAACTACTCAAATAAAAATAATAAACTTTAATAACTATCAACTAAACCTAATAAAAAAAATCTATAAATAAAAAAATCCTTAAGAGAGGTCCCAAGAAGACTGACAACATTAACCCTCAGTATAGAGAGGACTATAGCAAGGCTAATACGTTGGCAGAAATAATTGTCAGCCTTCCTGTCCCCAGATTTCTTCGTCAGCCATTTGGATAACTCCTCGGCCAGAATTAAGAATAGTGAATGTGAGACGAAATAATTTAGGTGATGAAATAGTAAATTTTGCTTTCTCATGCCTACATGCTAAATATGAAGTAATAATTGTGTTTGTCACACACCATAACTAACTAGCCCTGGTTTAGCGAAAAGTTCATGAATACACCAAAAACTTCCGACAAATATTACTAACAGAATCGAATCTTAGAACGAAACCTACAATAACAATAAATGCACAAAAGTAAATAAAAACAATATAACGTGACAGCATGAGACCCTAAATAACCCTTAAACAGTTGAGTGCATAACTTAGAAGCTATTTAGGTCAGATATGGGTCGCAGAGACCCACAAAAACAGCCGGATTATCCGAAAACAGCCACTCTCAAAACTACCAATATCCTTTTTTACCCCCAAAACTTTTGCCATACGAATTGATATAGAACAGAAAAATATAAGAGAAATGTCAGAGCATGGACGCTAAATGATTAGAGCCTATCACCTATGTCCAAGCTCTAAGCAATATATAAAACTAACAATATATAAATGATAATGGTTGTGTCAAGATAGGAGTGTTACTGCCAGTGTAACACCCTAAGGCCGTGAGGAAACGCGGAAGTTGATATAAGATCGGGTTCAGGCGAGCAAGCTCACGCGACTATGTCTAGAGGATGCACGCAAGTGACTAGGGGTAACGTGATGGATCCTAACTAACGTTGAGCAGGGATTATAGGTGGTGTAAACAGGTTCGATCGCACAAAATAGTACCCAGAAGAGGTAGCACGAAAAGGTGCAGGCAACGTGTAGGAAATAAGATTAACAATGTAGTGTTGCAATCTGGTTTATTTTACTTTGTACAGTTACTTAAATATTTATTTTCTATTAACATGGATTGCACACAGCTATATTAAACCTCACTATATAGACGTTTATTCTAAAAAATGCTAGCTAATATTTTTGTGGCTGCAGCCCCTAAGCGAGAACACTTACACCTTTGGTCAGCTAAACAAGAAATATAAACTGCAGTGTCTAATTGCACACAAATACAATAATATATACCAGATAAAAACGGACATTAAAAATTAATATTAATAAAATTATCATAAAAACAATTAAAATTAAAATTTATTAATGCTTGACTCGGCTTTGCCCGTATAATATAGTGGTCGTCAAATAAAACCTTTAGGTCGTCGCGTATAGGTACATGTAGTCTGATGATTCAATTCAATATATATATATATTTATTTATTTATTTATTTTAAAACTTTATTGCACTATGTACAAAGGCGGACTTAATGCCGCTAGGCATTCTCTGACAGCCAAACCTTTAGGACATTTAGACAGGATAGGTGGTAGGTGCAATTAAAAATTAGATGAAATTTAAATAAAACAGAAATATAATTGTAATATAAATATATACATACTAATATCTACATACAATTTACATACTAATACATAAATAAGTCATACTATAGATATACTAATATAATATAAATAAAACTACTTACATGATATATACATGATATATATATATATGCAATTAGTACAATATATAGGTAAAGTATCATCACGAGCATAGCCCTTCCGGGGTCGTCAGAATTCACGCTTTTTAAAGTAGCGGATTCATATTTAGCCAACTTTACTATAGGCCCTTAATGAAAAGTGGCAAGCTTGTCGATGTCTCTAGCGTACCAAACTCGAGAAATTTTACAAATAAACTAAGGACAATAAATATATTGTATTTTGCGCTTTTATATGTCAAAAAATACATTAATATAATGTAAAGCTTACTTTCTGTGAAATAGCTTGTATTTGAACATTACAACCAAAATAAACATAATTTGACAACGTCACGTAGCCTTTGTTGGTACGAATATTTCAAATAGTATTTTATTTCATGAAATTCTGTCCAGTGATTCAGACGTGAAGGCAAGGCAATTTCACATATTAATATAGATCACGAACGCCAACATGATAAATTGTTGACAAATTAACCACAGAGGGATAAGTACTCGAAACTACAAGTGTTAGGAGTGACGTAGGCACTGCACCTCCAACTAACTTTCTACTTGTTTTTTTTTCATTCTATGGGAATTCTACCCTCTACAAGCGCGTTATAGTGCCACTATAGCTTCCATTAATGCATTTTATACCCTGTTTTAGATTCAAAGGGCAGCACAAAGGTTGCGTAAATACTTACATTGATATAAAGATTAAACATTTCAAGTATATAGTGTTAATTTTAAGTAAAGGGTTTGATTTTTATAGCATTATTTAATAGAATTAGTATTTATACAAAAAATATATATATTAATACTATGGATATAAGTCCCGCCCGCATGGAACGGTGGCGAGAAAGCACGCAGTATTCCATCGCTGAATTGCAATAATGATTCTTTGGGCGAATAAAAAGCCAGCCCTCTTGTCACCAAAGGAGATGACAAGACGCAGTGTTGTCTTTTTATTTTTTTATGGTTCTTGGACTCCATGGGTCCAGAGTTTCTACAGCAAACGGCACAAATACGAGGTCTGTTAGAAAAGTATCTGACCTTTAGCCGGTAAAATAACTAGAATACCTGAGCGTTGAAAACCTAATCACCCTAAAAGTAGTCTCTTTACACATTTCTCCCAGCGGTGCCGCCATTGTGGGAAACATTTTTTTTTTTTTATATACTGAGCACGACACGTGACACCGCGCCCACGGTACGCGAAGTCCAAGAATGGGAGCAACTGACGCCAGCATCAGACGACCGACATCAGTCCCTACCACTATGCCGGCCTATAAAGATGCTTATTCACACTTCGTTTGAAGTACTCCAGGTTGTAGGAGTGGGGAAACACACTGGCTGGGAGAGCATTCCACATCTTCAACGTGCGACAGATGTAAGAGTCTCCAAATTTGTATGTACGCGTAGGGATAGTGGCTACGGTATATGGATGCATATTTTGGCCTGTGCGAGTGGTTCGGTTGCGGAATAGAGAAGAATGGATAAGGTTGTGGATCCGAAAAAGCTTCTTTCGGAATCGACTCCTCTCTTGTCTAAAATCGCGTTCCTTTCAATGGCCTCTTGACTTTGGGGAATAGCCAGAAGTCGAAGGGGGCCATATTAGGAGAGTAAGCGTGATGTCCTGTGAGACGAACACACATGAATTTACTTTTGCTTCGCCGTCAGCAGCTTCGGCACGAATTTCGCCGCCACTCACTTCATGGCCAAATCTTCAGTCACAATGGAATGCGCCGAAAAAGTGCTGATGCCCAACTCTTCCACAATTTCTCGGATGGACACGACGGTCCCGCGTCACCACAGCGTTTATTTTGGCAATGATATGGTTATTCGGCATGTTGATGGCCGACCAGCGTGACTAGCTTTCCACCGATGTGCGATCGTCTCTTGTATAGTAAAGTAAAGTATCATCACGACCGTTTCCCTTTCGGGGCGGTAAGAAACCACGCTTATAAATAAGCGGATTCACATTTAGCCAACTTTACTCTAGGCCAATCATGACACTTGTCGATGATCGATGTCTCCAGCGTACCAAACTCGTGAAATATCACAAATAAATTAAATATTAATTAAATGTATTTATTGACATTATTAATTATTTCGGAGAACATATCCGGCGTTGCCAGTGTAAAAAAACTTCAGGTGGCCGTAGGGTCATATAACATGTTTAGATATTGAATCCAACCCTGGGTTTCAAGGGACATATCTGCCTTTCATCAAAATCGCTTTAGTAATATTGGCGTGAAGGCGAAATAAATTGACAAGATGGCGGGGTCACGTCGTATATAGCCTATGTCCGTCTCAGTGTTCCAACGCACAGTTCTTCCAAGTTTTATCAAAATCGGTTTAGCAATACATCTGTACAGTAGTTATCATAGATTTAGAAGGTATCTAATTTTATAAAAAAAATATTAAATGTTGTGTTTTTAATGTAACTAACTACTAGAGAAAGACGAGCTTGCCACTTTTCATGATTGGCCTATAGTAATGTTGAATTAATGTGAATCCGCTTCAATAAAGGTTGTTTTCTGACCACCCCGCAAGAAATACAGTCGTAATGATACTTTACTTTTTTTTTTAGTTCTGTAACAGTTTATTTCAGCATTATTTCTGCACAGCCCTTACACGACATGTGACCTCACTCCACCTGATGGTAATGCCCTGCGACATATCCGTCGCAAGGACCTCATTTCAACTGCGCTAGGCGCAACATAACAGAAGTATCTTTTGCGATTATTAGATATTTTAATTAATAACCCAAATTAGTATTTAAAGGGTATATAAATAATTCATAATCTAAAATATTTATTCATTAATCTTCGTTCGTAAAATCCCAAAAATAATTGCTTATGAGACCGTAAAGTTAATTAAATTAACCAAAATACGGGGTTAACTTTTCATCATCGTTTAAACTCCAAAACTATTATCTGACGCTATATCCCTATTTTAAAATCAATTTATGAATAACTAGCTGTTGCCTGTACTTGTTTAGTAAAAAGTAGTCGCAACAGAAATGCGGTGTCAAATTCAAATTCTAATTCATGTATTTGAATATATTACTTTGACAAGGTTTTTAAAATATAATATATAAAATACGCAACTGCTACTGTAGCAGCATAACTTTTAATATATATATTTTTTATTATTATTAAAAACTTTATTGTTTAATACAAAAGGCGTATGTAATGCCGCTTGGCATTCTCTTACCATCAACCTTCGGGACAAGGAATCGAAGTTTAGGCATGGCAAAATAAAAAAACACAAAAAAATAAATAAAAATAATTAAATCACTTAAATTAAATATACGATAAACATCATAAAAATAATAATACTTAAACTACATAATATATATATATATATATATATATATATATATATATATATATATATATATATATATATATATATTCTTACATACACCACATAGACTAGATAACTAATTATATACATACACTACGTAAACGGGAAATATATACTTATATACACTTACTACAACGAATAATTAAAAATATAACATTATAAGAGTAATAAATAGTCCAAGTAATGCTTATTGTAATTTAAAAAAGTGGGCGTATACTTGTCTTTTAAATATGACTCTGTTTGGCGCTTGCCGAATATTTAAAGGTAGGTCATTCCATAGTGACACAGCTACCACTAAAAAAGAGTTGGAAACAGAATTAGTGCGGTGCGAAGGAATAGCCAGTAAAGAGTTATGTGCAGAGCGAAGAATCCTATCATGAAATGAACTTAGAAATGAAAAGTTATCTTTTAAATATTTAGGTGACAAAGATTCATAAAGAACAGAGAAAAGAAAAGAGAGAATTCGGAGATTACGACGGAATCGTATAGGTAACCATTTTAATTTTGCACGAAACTCCAAAACGTGATCATCCAAAAATAAATCGAATGCAGGAATTAAGCAATCTGTCCAATTTATTAAGGTGTTCTTCCGTTAGATCCACACAATATACATCACCATAGTCAAGAATAGGTAAAAGAAGAGATTGAGCAAGAGTAATTTTAGCTTTTAAAGGTAAGAAGTGTTTTAATTTATTAAGGGAGTGAAGAGCGGCGAAGACCTTACGGTTTGTATTATTAATCTGAGAGGTCCAGCTAAGATTCGAGTCAATATAAACACCAAGATCCTTTACCTCATTAGAAAATAGAATTGGTACATTTCCATATCGAATGTTTTCCAGGGTACTTGAATCAATCCTTGATAACAGTCGCGAACTACCAATTACGATAATATTATATATGGTTAATTATTTTTATGCGATTTGTTGTATTCACTTATATGTATGTGTGTATCGCATATTATTGTGTATATACGTATATATTTCCCGTTTAAGTAGTGTATGTATATAATTATTTATGTAGTTTAAGTATTATTATTTGTATGATGTTTATCGTATATTTAATTTAATTAATACTAATAAGTGATTTAATTTTTGGCCTGGTATTGAACCCGATACTTTTGCGTCAAAATCTACTAAACTTAACCATAAAACGTAAACCTTTGTTGAGTTTATTAAAACTCTATATTTAACCTTATAGATTCATAAAATACAATTGGAACATTTTGTGTGAGATATAAATTATTTATATTTCTACTTACACCTTTCGCGCTTGACGCCAGTGTCACAAAGAGAAGCATTTACGGCAAATCCACTTTTATGCTCAGCTACATATTCTCATACTCAGGTACTGGGCTCGATTCCAGGTCGCGACACAATAATTTATTTGTGATATTCCCCGAGTTTGGTACGCTAGAGACTTCGACGAGCTTGTCACTTGTCATGATGCTTCTTTATAAGCGTCGTTTCTGACTACCCCGGGGGAAACAGTCGTGATGATACTTTACTTTACTGTTATATTATTACCATTCCTTATAGTTCACTCAATATCTATTTATTCCATCATAGTTTCTTAGGTGTATACTCATTCCGCACACAATTAATCGTAATACTGCTTCCAGCAGCCCTATTCTGTTACTTAAGCGCAAACGTTATATAATGGAATCCATTAACTATATATTATATATCACGCTATTAAAAGTGGAGTTGAATAGCAATATAATAGATACAACAGCTATTTTGGAAGCATGGTTTGAGGCAAATGGCATTTTGCTTAATATAGAAAAAAATGTAATTGTTAAATATACTACCACAAATAGATATAATTTAAATAATATTGTTAAAAATACATTTTAGGGTATACTATAGATAATACATTAAGTCATAAAAGTCATATAGAAAAAATCTGTAAAAAACTAGCATCTGCGAATTATGCCTTAAGTAAGCTAAAACATTTGGTTGATTTTGTCACCTTAAAAACAGCCTACTACGCCTTTGTTCATTCGATAATTGCTTACGTTATAACCATATGGGGTAACGCGGCAGATATTCGAAAAGTGTTCATACAACAAAAGAGATCAATTAGAATATTGTTTAATTTAAAAGCCAGAACCACAGTACGAAATTATTTTGTTGATGCCAAGATTATGACAGTCACGTCTCTGTATGTATATAGTTGCTTACAGGAGGTTCATGCGAAAGCTAATGAACTTCCAAAAATATCTAGTTTGACTAAGTATAACCTAAGAAACAAGAATGAAATCTATATAAGGCAAACCAGGTTGAGAAAAACGTTTAAACAAGGTTTGCCGTTGAAAATTACATTATACAATAAACTACCTGAGATTATAACTAGACTACAACCAAATGAATTTAAAACAAAATTGAAACTCTTTTTCAAAATAATGCTTTTTATAACCTGTCAGAATTTATTGACATGCCTTTGACGGAAAATTCTTTTAAATAGTTGTATAGTTTTGTGGTCTTATGCCTTCTACTGTATTGTGTTCCTATGCTCCTTTGTCTACGATGCATGGTGTTAATAGAACTGTTGTTATTATTTAAAATTTGTTAACTGACATACCAAAATATAACGATTGTTATATAGGTGAAATATACAAATATACAAATATACAATATACAATAATAAAGTTAATACTTGCCCGTGCTGCTGGCAAGGTCGAGCGCTTGTAGAGTTGAGAATAGAATAATATTTTGTAATTATGACGCAATCTCTGACGTAAATAACGAAATCCACTAATAACGTTTGCGACTAAGTAATAGAATAGGGCTACTGGAATACAGGTGCTCTTCGTTCAAGTTGAAGGTTTTACTAATACTGGAGAATAGTTAATACATCTACATTAATCTATGATCTGTGTCAAATATTTGTTTTATACCTACTTATCTTATAAAAGGTAAACTTAAACATCGACTTTATTCGATATTTGTTTTCTTTTTATTTTATTATAGCGTCATATACTCGTATATTTATTTATTATAAACTTTATTGTACAAAGTACAAAGGCCGCTAGACATTCTATACTGGTCAAACCTTTGGGACAACTAAAGCAGTTACGACAAGATAAGGCAGGTGCTATCAAAACTAATAGAAAAATATTAGACTTCAATATATACAAGTGAATAAATACTTATTTACATACTAATACATACACAAATACATACAAATAAAACTACATACATACGTTCTATGAATATACATAAATAAAATATATACCTCTAGTTAACAGATTAGACATTACATATGTTTTGCGGTTAAGTAAAAACATAAAGCTGCAGTCTAAAAATACCTTTAGTAAATAAAAAAGGTCACGTTTCAATAAAAAGGGTAGTATATAAAGACCGTTTTAATTTGGTCCCTTAATAGTATAATGTAAAACCAAGGCACGTCTTAACTGGGTGCTTACTACTACAGCCGATATTAATTGCTTGTTAAATTTATTTGCACATCGTTATGAGAATCTTGTTAAATCTAAGAGTTTTGTTACCCTAATGGATTGAACATATACGTCACATTGTTAAATAAATAGGCTATTAATTAACTACTATGCTTCTAGTCACTATCATCTCTTTACTATCACTGTCACTTCACTATAATCACTATCACTACATGTTATAAAACAAAACCCTCCGCCGCGTCTGTCTGTCTGTTCGCGATAAACTACAGCACCGATTTTAACCAATTCCAAAATATTCACCAATGGTTAATAGAGTGGTTCTCGATGAAAGTTAAAGTATATAATTTGTTAGGTTTTTCTATATATTAACGATATTTGTTGGAGGTGTCGGAAAAAAATAAGCCGTCTGGGAGTTTTCAACGAAAACGCTGCCTAAACCCTTTGAGATATAAGAAAATAATGTATGGTGGAATTGTGTATTTTATATAGCTCTACAGAAAAGTTTCCAATGGCATTTATTTATCTCTTAAGGATAACATACTATATCCAATTAAATACTTTAAAAAATTAGCAATTATAAAGCGGTAATTGCAAAGCTATTTATTAAATATATATTATATTTAATACGTTAGTTGGCTTGAGCATTTCACGGAGATTATTTTTTTCCTTTACACCATGCAAATTGAATGAATACCTTAGGAAATATAGCAAAAAATAATGCGCAATGAAATTTACACGGGCAAAGCCTGGTAAAGCAGCTAGTTGTTTATAAGGAAATGATGATGACATTGCTTGGAGATGAAAACACAGCACTGAGAAACATATACAAGTACCTACCTAGGTTTTTTTATGTGTTTTAAACGCACGTTAGGTGTACATCGCTTTTAAAATGGGATGGCTAATAACAAATAATTAATCCGTATTTATTTCTTGGTAATGAAAATTTTAGTTTAAGAGCGATGGTGGTGTGGTTGTAAGAACACTTTCCTTAAAATCCTAAAAAGGTCAGTTCGAGCCCCAGCATGTACCAATGAGAAATACACTTTGCTTATGTTGGCCATACACACTACGGTTCACGGGGGAGTTCTGCCTGGTGCAGGTATGTCTAGTCCGGAGCGTGTGTGGAAATAGACTGTGCAGTTTTTTTAAACCTTTGCAGGCGACCAGCGTCGTAAGATCACAAATCAATTATTTCGAGTGTGTGCGTGTGTGCATGTACTCCGGTCACCTGTGCATGTCGCGTCAGTTTTTTTTTTTTTTTTTTGTCTGTCCATTCTCATATAGTTTTTTAAATCATCGGGTTCAAATTTAAATTTATTCAATAAGTTAACATGACTAGGTATATTTTTATCAATAAACACTTTTTTTGTTTTCTTTGAACTGTTTTTATATTTCTGTTCTTCAAAACTAAAGCAGGGCCTGACAATGCCAGCGCGTCATCGTTCTCAATAATGTCATCGCAAAAATATCTGAAGACCGCTCCGGTACACCGGACCGTCCCCATACTACTACTTGGTCTTCTCACACCCCAGGGGGGAGTGGGGAATCTGTGTCAAGGTATTTGTCTTCTTACAGAAGTTGCGTTCGCTTTCCGTAACTACGGACAGGGCATGGGGTAACCATTAAAGGTTGAAGTATACCAGCCAGGCGGCAGATCCGCGATTACGACTCCGTGATTGGTAGCAGGTGACGAGCGTAGCATTGTCTGGCGTCCGTCGGACGGGCGTGCAGAGGGGCCAGGTTTCTCACAAGCACGCTATCGACGTCTAGTTGACCTGCATAGGCAAACCTGCACATATAACCTCTCCGGTAGACCGTAGCGTGTATGGCTTACATTACGTACATTTTAACGTTTACGTTACCGTGCCTCGTAGACCACGTTAAGCTGTCGGCCCTGGTTCCACTTGTTAACCATTTAAAGTCTTTGTTGGGACCGAATACAAATACCGGAAAAAAAATCAAAATTCATACTCATGTGAAATAAATCAGACATAGATTGAATATTGGATATAGCAGTTAGATTACCTACTGAAGATGAATCTTTCTTAGTATCTGACTTGATTATATAATATTGAATAAAGTTTACGACCTAACGTGATAAATTTTATATTCAACACATGTGATTTCAAACAGTTAAACTTGTGCGAATCGATACAATCTCATTTTGAATTCAGCATCACAATTGCTAATTACATTAAAATAGATATTTGCAATCAATATTCGATTCACGCGTATTCTGGTTTCGTTAAAATATATTTCGCCCGGTAACCAAAAGATTGATTTTATATTGTAGTCCGAAATTATTTAATAAAGTATCACCATGACCGTATCCGTAATAGTCAGAAACCACGCTTTTGTAAGGAGCTAATTCTCAAGTATCACATTTTTTTTTTTTTTTTTTTGTACCAGGTACCTCAGTAATCGAAACCTAAAACCTCCGCAATGTTTTTTAATCTACGGCCTTAATCGCTACGGAGACTACGGAGGCAGTTTCTCTAATACATACTTTTAATATTCCCTTCTGTTCCCTCACATCATTCTGTATTTGTCTCCAACTCCTTCGTAGTAGCTGCCACAAAATTATGGAATGATCTTCCAGTAAACATAAGGCAGGCAAGTAACAGATTGTCGTTTAAAAAACTGGTCTATTCACACTTTATGAATAGCTCTAAACCACGTTAGTAAGTTGTATTTGTGTATGTATTAGTATTTAGTATATTGATATTACAATACATATATAAGAATATATAAGTAGGTATATAATATTTGTTGAATTATCCTATAATTGTAAATAACTATTACTTTCATTGCACCTATATTTGTTTAAATTTGTCCCTAAGGTTTAGCTGTCAGAGAATGTCTACGGGCATTAAGTCCGCCTTTGTGCTTTGTGCAATAAAGTTTTTATATAAATAAATAAATAATAAGTTGGACAAGACAAACCACCAAACCTTTTTTATCGGACTGCGCGTCGCAAAGAAGGGTTACGTGTTTATCACCCTATGTATGTATATATATGAATATACGTATATGTTTGTTCCTTTGTGGCACACTGGAGACCAAACGCGTTGGCCGATTTTGAAGATATATTATCAATCGATAAAATACAGAAAACTTTATTCGAAGTTAATTAATATATGTACATTTAATATAAATTAAAAGCTACCTAAATGATAAAATTAAAAATAAACTAAACTATAAATAAAAAATGTCCTCTAGAGACGTCCCATCCGAGATAGTCCCAAGGAGACTGGCAACATTTCCCCTCAGTATAGCGAGGCTAATACGTTTGTAGAAATAATTGCCAGCCTTCCTGTCTCCAAACCTTTCTATCAGCCGCTTGACAACTCCTTGGCCAAGCGCCTCGCTGACGGTCCCCATGGGCCCATCGTCTAGACCCAAAACGGCGCAAATTCGTAACCGGTACCAAGGTTGGCGTCAATCGAATTGTTTCTATTACGCGATTGTCACTGAAGATATGACATTAATTAAATTTGATTAAGGCGACAACCATATTGGAGAAAATAAAAAAAATGAAAGTTGACTAACTACATCGAATAGGTATTTTAAAATCATGTCGAGGTTTCTCTTATCATTTTGAGTGACCATCTCTATAACAATTTTAAGTTGGTTAGCAACCATTATAATTTTAAAATTTAATGTATTAAATTCTGTAATTCTTATACAAGACAGCGATAGTTAACTAAACATTTTAAAATAATAGAAGTAAATATAAAAAATAAAAAAACCCGACTGCATAAAAAATGTCGTGAATTAAAAACTGAGTAGAAATAAATATAAACTAATAAGAAAAAAACTAGCTCAAGAGTTCCGTCGCAAAGAAGTTTGATAATCGCTTAAACAGTTGGGACCCATTGTTATTCTTCTTCTTAGTCACTACACTCTTGGCAGAGTGGTCGTGGTCGTTACTTGAGTGTCAGTGGCACGCTTAACAAGTCGTCGCCACTCGTCTCGAACTGCAGCCTTCCTGGAGCACTCATGTAGGGGGTGATCCATTGCTGCTTTAACCTGGTCAGTCCATCTCATCGGAGACCTACCACGCATTCTCTTGCCATCGACTTTTCCCTGAACTACAAGGCGCTCAATGGATGTATCTCCACGCCGTGATACGTGTCCAAAGAAAGTGAGAATGCGTGATTACACGATTGAGGAAAGGCGTTGTCCTATCTCTAGTTCCTCCAGGATTGATTTGTTGGTTCGGAACTCCGTCCACAGCATTAATACGTTTTATTTCAGTTTCGCGCAGGGTCCACGTCTCTGCAGCATACAGGAAAATGGGAAACACAAGAGCTCTGACCAGCCGGTCCTTATACAATACTTTTTGATTATACTGTTTGGGTTGCTATGTTTTGCATTAGAATTTATTATTTGTTTTATGGTTTATTGATTTATTATTTATTTATTATAAGTTTTTAATTAAAAGATTATTAAAAAACAATAACAAAAAAAACGTAGCAATTCGAACGGATAGCTATGGGTTGAAAGTGGAATAAAAACCAGCAGCCAGTTGGCGAAATAATTTAAATTCTCTTTTCGCCTACTAATTGGCGTATTAGACACCATTTTATTCGGCCACCGAATAGTAATAGGGTAATTGCATTATTTACGTTTTTCTTAGAATAAGCGAATTTGTAAACTTTGGGTAGTAAGTACCCTTTGTTAGACCTTCTTCACACTTGTGTTTTTTTTTTTTTTTGTTACAATTTATCAGACTTATATACTTAAATTTTTTAACTAGCTCCAAACGAAATTTGTAAGTTGTAGGTATACTGCATGGAATTTATTAAAGGGCAAATATTTTTTATATTAAAATCTAGAATACAAATAAACAACTACCTACTTATTTTTTTATTATTCAGAAGTTTTTCCTAAAAATATCGCCACTCATACAGAGCCTAATCAAGATCTCGAATATCACAAAGAAATTAAATAATAACAAGGAATCGAACTCGGTACCTCCGAGTCTAAATCCATGGACTTAACCGCTAGACCACGGAGGCAGTCAGTGCAAAAGCCTTTTACACGATTTTTTTTTTTATACTAGCACCACATGAGACCTTGCGCCGACCTGATGGTAAGTGGCTCGCGAGGTCCATGAATGTTAGCAACTGGAATCAGACAGTCATGACTGACATCACTCCCTAACACTATGCCAGCTTGACTGGACAAGAATGGCAATTCGAGTCTGATCCCGAAACGTGTGGATACACTTTACTGAGTTTATCGTCACACTGGGCAATTTACAACCATCAGTCCGCCTACCACCTGAAGTTGTTCTCATTAAAAGTATGTTTAGTTTTATTTATTTTTATTAAAAAACTTTATTGCACTATGTACAAAGGCGGACTTAATGCCGCTAGGCATTCTCTGACAGCCAAACCTTTAGGACATTTAGACAGTATAGATGGTAGGTGCAATATTAAGTAAGTCCATATATATCAATATATACATACCAATATTTACTTACTATTACATAACACGTACATAAATAAATTATATATATATATACTATATACACATAATAAATATACAAATAAACCACTTAAACGATGAGGGAAGTAATATAGAAATAATGATGTAGTTGCTGCAAATGAAAAAGGAAAAAACTATATAAAAAAAAAATAGAAAAGTTGAAACAGTTAGGTTATTTATTTATTTATTTAGTACACACAGCAGTACATATATTATCACACACATAACATAGTATAATTATAGCTTATCTAATATATGTACCAATTAGGTGTCACAGCATTCACCAATACAAAAAGAAGAAGAAGTTAAAAACTTATTACTGTTAAAACAATTAAAAACTTACTACTGTTAAAACAAAAAAAAAAAAAAAATAGGTTGATAAGAAGTACCTATATACAATTTTTTTGAAGATAGCTCGATTTGAAGCTTGTCTTATATTTAATGGTAAGTCGTTCCAGATATTTGCAGCAGCAACAGCAAACGAATGGGAGACAAAAGAGGTGTGATGAGAAGGAATGGAGAGTGTGGAGTTGAAACTAGATCGAAGGGTTCGACCGTGAATAGAGCCAAGAAATGTGAAGCTGTCTTTAAGATACTAAGGCGTGCCGGGTTCATTCAGGATACTATATAAGCAGAGAACTCTACAATATCGCCTCTTACGAATAGGGAGCCATTTGAGTTTATCCCGAAAAGACGAAATATGATCGTATCAGTATGTGCCATTTGCAATGTCAAATACCAATTTTGACTTTTAAGGAGAACTAATATTGTAAGCTTGCCATGGTGATATTTATGTAAAAATAACACCGCTTGAAACAAGACTTACTGAAATATATAAGTTCTGGAACAGCAATAAGCGTTTTCACTGTGTTTTAATAATAAAAAAACACAGTATTTCAGCTATAAATAAATTAGGCATATTGCGTGTAATAAATTTTAATATATAAATATAGTAATCTGAAATTTACTAAGGCAATTAAAACCAGCAATAAATATCCGTGTAGAAATTGGAGTAAATTTCAGCCATATATCTTGATATAATTCTCAGCACCAAATTCATGAATTATTGGGATTTGTACGTCGTGTTAGCAGAACCACCACAAAACTTATTTGACATTAGCTAAATGTTTAACACGGCGGCATTGCTTTGAGGTGGACGTAGGGGTCATATGTCATGGTTAGATGTTGATGTCATGTCCAACCCAACTACTAAAAGTAAAGTAAAGTATCATCACGACCGTTTCCCTTTCGGGGTGGTCAGAAACCACGCTTATTAATAAGCAGATTCACATTTATCCAACTTTACTATAGGCCAATCATGACAAGTGGCAAACTCGTCGATCAATTCCTGGCCGGGACACAAAAATATTTATTAATATAAATAAAAACATTTAATTGATATTTAATTTATTTATGATATTTCTCGAGTTTGGTACGCTGGAGACATCGACGAGCTTGCCACTTGTCATGATTGGCTTATAGTAAAGTTGGCTAAATGTGAATAGATGATGTTATTATTTGAAATTGGTGAAATAGTTTGGAAGCAAAGGCCGTGTGATCACATGTCATATGATGACGTCATATAAGCGTTTGGCCGTCTCTGGGTTAAAAAAAATATTCTGCTTTTAATTTCATCAAAATCAGGTTTTATAATAAGTGCTTGAAAGACGGATAAACTATGTACAGACAAAGCTTCTTTTATTTTATAATATTAGTAAAATATAAATCATCAAATTTATTGTTTTGCAGTATTTAATGCATCAACACCATCAGCCTGGGTCGCGCCACTGCTGTATTAGGCATTTCCTATAGGCACGCGATCTTTTGTCACTCTCATCCGATCCCCACTAACAACCTTCTAAAGGTCATTCGTTCATTCTAATCTGCATCGTCCCATACGTTGTCTGCACTTTAAAATCTCGTTTACTCTATCAATGATAGTCGGTTTTTATTTCACCTACAATTGTTTAGACATTATGGTACTGCTATTTTGACCGTCGGGTATTTAGGGAGGTGTAAAGAAAATAAATCGTGAAGAGCTTTGCTTTCGCACCTTTTGTGGTCTTGATCTTTTATTCACAATCATTTACTTTTGGTTAAATAGTTTACTATTTTAATAGGTATAAAACTGTGATGTTTATAAGCAATTGAATAAATCTAACAATCCCATACCGATAAATATATTTGTCTTGTCTTGTCTTGTCTCGTCTCGTCTCGTCTTGTCCTGTCTTGTCTTGTCTTGTCTCGTCCTGTCCTGTCCTGTCCTGTCCTGTCCTGTCCTGTCCTGTCCTGTCCTGTCCTGTCCTGTCCTGTCCTGTCCTGTCCTGTCCTGTCCTGTCCTGTCCTGTCCTGTCCTGTCCTGTCCTGTCCTGTCCTGTCCTGTCCTGTCCTGTCCTGTCCTGTCCTGTCCTGTCCTGTCCTGTCCTGTCCTGTCCTGTCCTGTCCTGTCCTGTCCTGTCCTGTCCTGTCCTGTCCTGTCCTGTCCTGTCCTGTCCTGTCCTGTCCTGTCCTGTCCTGTCCTGTCCTGTCCTGTCCTGTCCTGTCCTGTCCTGTCCTGTCCTGTCCTGTCCTGTCCTGTCCTGTCCTGTCCTGTCCTGTCCTGTCCTGTCCTGTCCTGTCCTGTCCTGTCCTGTCCTGTCCTGTCCTGTCCTGTCCTGTCCTGTCCTGTCCTGTCCTGTCCTGTCCTGTCCTGTCCTGTCCTGTCCTGTCCTGTCCTGTCCTGTCCTGTCCTGTCCTGTCCTGTCCTGTCCTGTCCTGTCCTGTCCGTCATGTCCTGTCCTGTCCTGTCCTGTCCTGTCCTGTCCTGTCTTGTCCTGTCTTGTCCTGTCCTGTCCTGTCCTGTCCTGTCCTGTCCTGTCCTGTCCTGTCCTGTCCTGTCCTGTCCTGTCCTGTCCTGTCCTCTCCTGTCCTGTCCTGTCCTGTCCTGTCCTCCTGTCCCGTCCCGTCCCGTCCCGTCCTGTCCCATCCCGTCCCGTCCAGTCCTGTCCTGTCCTGTCCTATCCTTTATTGCAATATTTTGTTGCAAGGGTTTTGCCAAGGACGCCTTAACGTGCTATCCAAGGCACAAAAACGTTGATGTGTTTTAAATCCATGACAAATGTCATGTCAAATGGCCAGTTAGGTGTCATTTTTTTATGACAATTTATTAACTATTCCACAAGAACATATTAATTGTACCAGGCAAGGCACGAAAACGGTGGTGAAGATGACAACTTTTCAGGCATTCCATGGATTCACCGTGCAAAGGCCAGGTCGATCATGTGTGGGAACCAGATAAGAGAAGAATTGTGTCTAGGGCTTGCGACTAACTATGGTTTTACAAAGGAGGCCTCCCTCTTTTTTTTTTGCTACATCACGTTTACCATCCATGACAAAAAAAAAATTTTTTTGGAAAAGCGTAGTCACCACCGCATTAAAGTGTTACTGCAAAAATCTATAGTATAACACAAAAGCCTAAAGTACAAATATAAAATGTTACAGAAGTTAACAAAATCTCCATAAAACGCAGGTCGACGTACCTATTCTGGTTTGGATAACGTTACCTAACGACAACATCGTTACGCTATCGATATCACCGCCGCAACGACATTGAAGTCGAAAAGTTTCCGTCAAACTGCGACTACTTTATGGAGCTCATATAAACGTCCGTGCCCTGTTGCTGAAATTTTCCATGGGGCATTCAACCTCGTGAACTAGGTAAGTAACATAGATTGTTTCGAATACAACTTGATAAATAGAATTCATTTAGGCAAATTATTTGCCTAAATAAAATACACGTATTTTAAATACCGTTTTTTAACTTTATTTAATGAGTATATTAAAATTATAATAGACAGGGCTAGAAACCAAACAATATGAAAATCAAAGATAGACCAATCAGTTCAGAATTAATTAGTATATGACAGTCATTGCCGGTAGTGTTCGTGTTTGGTGTTAACTTGCAAATTGATTATTTTGTTAATTCAAGGACAGCCGAACTGTGCGCTACAGAAGTGTAAATCACGTTCTTTTTCGACAAGAGAACTTGGTGTCAGTATATTTTCGTAAAAATGTTGATAAAACTAATATATTTTCCTCTAAAAGTTTTCCATTAGACAAAAAGTTCCTCTAGTCGATCATAGATGGCGCTATTAGAGTTGCACATAATTTTAATCTTAATGTTAACAATGAGTGAAATGGCCTTTCACGCCGTCAATCAGGCGAAGGCGGCCCGAGCCATGTTACGCTCTGTTATGGATTCCAGCTGGCCGCTCAGGTTGAAGGTCTGGATCTACAAGAGTTCATCCGTTCCCGACTCACCTACGCTACGCCAGCTTGGCACCACCTTCTGGCCAAGACTAATAGGGACAAGATCCAAAGTCAGCAGAACATATCGCTCATAGTGGTCTCTCGAGCACCATGGTTCGTGCGTAATTCCATCATACCTCGAGATCTGGAGATGCCTACTATTAAGGAATTTGTCGTCGGCCTAACTAGGCGTATGTTCTATCGGGCCGACAACGGACACTTCAAAGATCTTCAGAGGAGAGCTGAAGTAGTCGAACTTAGACCCCCTGGGTTCGTGAGCCACACGGGCGCTGGTATATCAGTAACAGCGCCCAGCATCAAAAATGCATGAATTACCAGCGGGTGGTAACCCAGTCCTATTAGCCATCCGGGCCTGGAAGACTCCACTGACTGCTGAATCTTAATGACACTAGCCATGATATTAGCTCCATGCATTGCTAAGTAGAATTGTAAACTGTTATTTATAAAAGTTATGTTATATGTGGACTTTAGGAAGAAAAAACAATGTAACAAACATTTCGTATGAAAATTTGCTCAATGCCCGATCATAGATATATTTATTTTATTATATGTATATTATATTATTTATTTATTTTTTACATTTTGCAATATGCAAAAAATAATAATGCTTGGTGATGGGTAGGTTAGATACAAAATAATGCTAGTATAATAAGGTTCAGCTGTAAGTACATATCTCCTGATACACAGACTACTTTTTCGGGAGATAAGGTTCAAAACAAATGTCAATTTTTATTTGTAAAACATTTTTTATTTTTTTTTGCTTAAGTTACTATGAATTGTATTTAAAATAAGTTGTGTAAAAATGTTTTTCTCAATATAGTATTTTAATTTTTTTAATTTTAATAGATGGCGCAATTTCAAAAGCACTATCTATAAGGTTGACATTAGCTCCATACTTTTCTGAGTAGAGGTGTTTTTTTAAAACAGTTATCTATAGAATTTCGAATTTTGCTAATATAAAAATAAAACATATTACAAGTTGCAATTATAAAACGAAACGCCCCATGAGGTTCATTACGATCCAATCAAATTCTATGTTTGTGTATATTAACCATATCAAACAATTTAACAAGGGCAGTTGGTAGTTTGTGGGTAGTCCTATTTCTGAAATATCTTTACTTAGGTTTAATGTACACATAACACCGGAAACTGGATACCTTTGTTAAGGGGGTTTACCGTTTTTGCACCCCTCTCGCTCGCACAATCCAATATTTTAAAAGTCTTAGTGTACTTTTGAGAAATGTACGAGTAGTCTATTAACATTCCAGGAAATAAAATTACGGATATTTAAGTCATATTTTCACTTTTATTTCCTATTTTTTTTAAATTATTATACTAGACCACCTCATGGTAAGTGGCGCGCAAGGAATATTGTTTAATTTAAAAGCCAGAACCACAGTACGAAATTATTTTGTTGATGCCAAGATTATGGCAGTCACGTCTCTGTATGTATATAGTTGCTTACAGGAGGTTCATGCGAAAGCTAATGAACTTCCAAAAATCTCTAGTTTGACTAAGTATAACCTAAGAAACAATAATTAATCTATATTACATTATACAATAAACTACCTGAGATTATAACTAGATTACAACCAAGTGAATTTAAAACAAAATTAAAACTCTTTTTCCAAAACAATGCTTTTTATAACCTGTCAGAATTTATTGACATGCCTTTGACGGAAAATTCGTTTAAATAGTTGTATAGTTTTGTGGTCTTATGCCTTCTACTGTATTGTGTTCCTTATGCTCCTTTGTCTACGATGCATGGTATTAATAGCATTACTGTTATTATTTTAAAATTTGTTAACTGACATACCAAAATATAACGATTGTTATATAGGTGAAATTTATAAATATACAAAAAATTCCGTCAATGTTAGCAACTGGAATCATGCTAGTATCAGTCGCTAACACTATGCCGCCTTGACTGGGCATGACGGTAATTCGAGCCTGATCCCGAAACGTGTGGATACACTTTACAAGGTTTATTGGTAACTGGATACTTCCCCGCCCCGGCAGACTGGGCAAATTATCACCACCAGTCCGCCTACCACCTATTTGTTGTTCTCGTTGAAAGTATGTGCCATTTACAATAATGTCAAATGCCAGTTTTTACTTTCAAGGAGAACTAATATTGTAAGCTTTTTATGGTGATATTTATATAAAAAAAACAACACCGCTTGAAACAAGACTTAAAACTATTAACGATTTTAATTTAAGTCTATTACTAAAACTGTATCCGTGGTCTAGTGGTTAAGTCCGTGGATTTAGACTCGGAGGTACCGGGTTCGATTCCTGGACGGGACACAAAAATATTTATTAATGTTTATAAATACATTTAAATAATATTTAATATATTTGTGATATTTCTCGAGTTTGATACGCTAGAGACATCGACGAGCTTGCCACTTTATTTATTTTTATTTATAAGCGTGATTTCTGACCACCCCGAAAGGAAAACGGTCGTGAATACTTTTTTTTTCTATTACTAAACAAATCTATGAAAGAAGACAAATTTCTAAGCATTCCATGGATTCACCGTGCGGGTGCCGGGTCTATTGTGTATGGGTAAGAGATGAGAAGAATATTGTCTTGCGACCGACAACAGGCTGGTTTAAGAAAAGGAGGCCTCCCTTTTTTTTATTGCGCGATAATACGGTCACCATCCACCATTCTACTTCTCTCCCTACCCAACCAAATACTGTATGATTTCGTTAATGCCATCTTGGAAGCTCGTTCCATAAATGTATTGACGGCAGACCTGCATAGGCCCAATAAACTCTCTTAAGGATCATTCACAAAGCTGCGATATTAAATCTACGCTATTAGTAATATAATCAGGCATTAGTCGTACAGTGGTAAGCGAAAAAAACTCTTCAGATGGCCGTAGGTTCACATGTCATGTTTAGATGTCCCACCCTGGGTTCCAAAGAACATTTTTGACAATAAACACGCATACAATAATAATAAATATTTAAAACAATAATTACATGATCAGATGAAAGTATACATCGTCATTTTATTATCTTCTTTAATTTTCTTTCATTACATTAGTTAACCCAGATACGTTAAAATATTTTTTTAAAAACATTTCGTGTAACATAAATTATATTTTTTATTAGGTATTCGTATAAATTCCTCAGCAGAAAAGCAGAAACATGGACACTGACAGTGGGTCTGGTCCACAAGTTTAAGGTCGCTCAGCGAGCTATGGAGAGAGCTATGCTCGGTATTTCTCTGATGGATAGAGTCCGAAACGTAGACATCCGTCAGAAAACCAAAGTTACCGACATAGCCTTCAAAATTAGTAAGTTGAAGTGGCAATGGGCCGGACACGTCTGTTGCAGAACCGATGACCGATGGAGTAGACGAGTTCTAGAGTGGAGACTACGTACAGGAAAACGCAGAGTGGGAAGACCCCCCGCCAGATGGACGGATGACCTGAAAAAGGTCGCTGGTGGGGGCTGGATGAGGGTGGCAAAAGATGTGTGAAATGGAGAGCCTTGGGGGAGGCCTACATCCAGCAGTGGAGAGACAAAGGCTGATGATGATGATCATGATGATGATAAATTCCTCGGTCAAAGAATTAGGAGTGTGTTTCTCACAATCCAATATTTTTAAAGATTTTCTCAAGAAAGTGGTCTATCACTTTTAACATTATTTTGTAATTAAAATATTGCCAAGGTCGAATGACCCTACAAATATAATTTTCAAGGAAAAAAACAACCTTATTGTTAGATGATGTGCAAATAAATTTCAACCACTTTTTTGGTCGACTGTACTTTTGAAATGTACATGTTGAAAGAATGAGTGAAGAGAGATTGACGAACCAGATATATAATGCGAAAGTTGTGGGTAAAAGAGGCCCTGGCAGACCAAGACTTACCTATCACCATCAAATAAATATAACAATAGCTGAAGGTGCATTAAAAAGCCATCAAAATAAAAGGGCATGTACAACATCAACCCGTCAAACAGTCTTAATGGCCTACCATAGCTATGTAGTATCTACTTTAAGGTATGGCCTTGTACTGTGGGGAAATAGTACCGAAATAAAGCAAGCATTCATTGCTCAAAAAAATTTATTCGCGCAATTTGTGGGGTTCCACCATTTGAATCATGTAAACGCCTCTTTAAACAGCTAAAATTGTTGACCCTCCCTGGTTTATATATTTATGAAACAGTATTGTTTGTTAAACAATTTAATATGAGGTTTTATTTAATAAATACATTTATTCTGAACCGATTGGTCTAGCTTTGTTCTACGAAATAAAATTTATTTATTTATTTACTAATTATTCACAAAATTAAAGCACCTAGCACAGAATCTGCTTAGTGATCAGCAATTACCTTGTAAATGTATTTTGAGGATTTAGAAATATATAAGGGTATAATAAACAATTACAACCTTTTAAGGAAGCGATTAATGATGAAATGAAGGGCCGGTATCCCTTAGATTAATTGGGCCAAATAATGTTTATGTGTATTTAATGATGCTATAATAAGTATTTATTTGTCATAAAAAACTTGATTGGAATGATCCGCAATTAATTTATGATTTTATTTGGTAATTAAAAATATATGGGAGAAATTGGTTCATGAACTTTATGGGATAACGCTGTTCGATTTTGAATTTTGACCGCAAACGAACCAGGGTTTGATTTCTTGTGGAATATTTTAATTTATGAAAATGATGATTATTAATTAGCACGATAATTTGGCCTTAAAACAGACTAGGGTAGCTCAGTAACCGAGCCGTCATGGCTCAGTAAAACTTGCCGTGTGCGTGCTACATTTCTAGGCATCTGAGATTATGCAAAGAGAACAGACCCCAAATAACTTGAAAAATGAATATTGTGATAGCGAAAAAGGGTAGCGATTTTGTTTTAATATTGAGATGGATAAGGGTGAAATATGATTTGATTTGAAGTATGAGTGATGTAAAAACCTCTTCACAGAGAGTCGTTTTATATCGCAACGTAGCCATAATCAAATGGCCTGTCCAATAAAACAATGATAGAGATACTCATAGAGACTATCATGATACCATGTGTGAGAAAATATTACAATTCTTCGTTAACAAGATAGGAATAGAAATATAATAATTAATATTATATTTATATTATAATTATTTATATAATAATAATATAAATACTCTTAAAATGGCTAGGCGTTCGAACCAATTCATCTGTATTCTTTTATTGGTAACATAACATGCCACTCGTAGTCTCCCGGAATGACGAGCTGGCGATCCGATGCACTCACAACGATGTTAAATGAAACCACCAGATCAGTTTAAGGTAGACCTTCGGCGCAGACTTCTATACAGGGCAGGCTTATTTAATCATCTGTTTATGTTTTGACTTTGAACTATTTTACAAAATAACCTTAGTCACTGTCTGTCTATTAAGTTATTGATCTATTTATGTTATTAACTATTTATCTATGTAAAAACAAAATAACTTTAAAACAACATTTGTGAAAATTACTATTTAAAATAGCTATACCTATTGGACAACCACCCACACATAGCGGTAGCATAGTTTACTTCTAGGCAAAATGCATATCTAAGTGGAAAGCTCTCCAGATAGAACTATACTATTTATTATTACGACCTTATGCTATATACGTCGTGAACACGTAGTATCGTGATAGTTTTTTTTCTTGCGCAAGTATGATTATGACTCTCAATTTTACATTAATTTAAAATTGTTCAATATTTGCTTTCGACGATCTGTTAATCTTCTCTCTTTACTTTATAACGTTCTCAATCACATCAAACCCTTGTACATTAAATTACCCTTTAAATTTATCTCTAATACGCACAATTGTGCCCTCCGATCCGCCACAACAATCAGTTAAAGATTTCTTCCCATTCTTTAAGCAGGTATTCCAATTCCTTCACCCTCCCCCTGGTCAGTGAAATAAGCTACCCCTGGATAACAATGTATTTAAAATCCTTATTTCTTGAGAAACAGAATGTATGTCTCTCGATGTAACAAAATTGTTTGGCATTGGATATCTATATATTCATAATGTATGTTTATGGTATTTATATGTATTTTGTATACTATCCCCGTATATATATTTAAATATGTTTTACATTATTGTTATAATAAACAATCACGTTTTATGATCCCCAAGGTTAGCTGAATAATGCCCAATGGCGTTATTTCTTGCCAATGTACTAGGTATTTAAGCAATAAAGTATTTCAATAAATAAATAGTAATGACATAAGTTCTTGACTAGGTATCGAAATAATTAATTGAAATTTCATCTTATCAATTTTGTATATTGTTGAGCCGGTCCTATTTCTTTACGTCTCCGTTTCGCTGTCTTCGTTTGCACGCTTCGTTTGACTCTGTTTCGAGTAGGTTAGGTATACTTGAAAAGATCTTTCGAATCCCGCAAAATGACGTCGTCTTCGTAAATCGTGCTCGATTGCTCCGAGTGAGGTTTAGTTATTGATATTATATATTTACCTTAGATTTAGGTGAGATATTTTAATACGAGGGAAATCAACATAAAATTTATGCAAGACTAAATTTTATTGTGTTTTTGCACGACATGGAACTTACAAGAAGTGAAGTCTAAGAATGGAAAGACTGACGTCAAAGTTAAATAGCTAAAACACCCAGGAAATATTTTCTCATCTTTAGTATCATCATCATCATTACAGCCCCTAGAACAAAGCGTCCTAGACCTCCACTGCTGGAGGTGGGCCTTCCAGAACATATATCTGGAGAATTTGGCATACACTCGCCACGCTGGCCAGACGGGTTAGCGAGGGTCCGATGTTTTTTTTTCGTTTGATTTTTTGTTTTGTTTGATATTTTATTTACGACTCCACAAGTCGATATTAGTGGAACTGGGTCCGACGGCTTAATGTGCTCTCCGAGGCACGGGAACGGTGGTGTTGTAATGTAGTTAATAAAAGCGTATTTCTCAATAGTACATGCCGGGCATAGATCGCAAGAGGTGGGTAGGTTATCTATTTAATTTTTTTTTTTTAATATACTATTCCTACTAAACTGCCTACTGATTTAGACTCCGACACTGTGTTATACCCACTATGTTATACAATATAAAATTGAACCTTTTGACTTCAAATAAAGTAATTTTATTTATTTATGTGTTTTCTTATTTCCCATGTAAACGTGATAGGGACAAAAAGCAATTCAATTTTGGTTTAACGAAATAGCTACTCTTATCTACCCTTTTATGGAATCGTTGGTTTTAACTGAATAACATCTCAAGTGTTATATTTTCCAGTTATGATATCATAAAATACCTTTCAAGCGTCCTCAGGGCGAATTGAGAGCCAATAAAATATCCATTCGATTTTAGATCAGCAATTTTTTACCTCTTTTTGTAATAGCTCTCAAATCTACTGAATATTTTAATGATTGATCATTAAGTTTATTTGGCTTTTAAGATAATACTCAAAATATGAACGTAAGAATAATTCCACACTTGTTAAATCGCTGGTTTTCTCCATATTCCTATATGGTTCTGAGACATGGACTGCGCTGACCGAAAATGGAACTGAGTAAGTACTATTTTATGAAGGATGCTACGTAAATGTTCTATATTGTTATATACAATAATTTATTGCTATTTACAGGTTGTTAATATCCCATTACCAAATTGAAAACTGTTGCTTGTCTGATAAATATTCACTCTAAGAAAGTGACAGCTTCTTATGGTTATCAAAGTGGTAGAGCGAGTAGTAAAGTGAATATTAAGACTCATTGTAATTCGGCGTTTAGTAAGTAATTTAAATGTAAAGGTATTGTAGGCCATCGTATTAATTTAAGGTTTTAGAACATTGAGAAGTAATTCAATATTTTATTAATTGGTAGATACTTATTGTAAATTATTTATCATCTCCAGTACTTGTGAAATGTTGATATTTTAAAATAAAACCTTAAATATAAAAATTACAAACTATGATTTATCTAGTGTTATCCCTGATTGGCTGACGACCGACCAACCAGAATGGCCAACACAACACGGGCCAACAGTGAGATAGAGACGGTTTATAGTTTTCCTCTGCTACGAAGACTAGAATAAACTTGTACGAGTACATAAATATTGTTACAATATACTTTTTTACTCTTTTCTTATTCTACACCTCTCTGATTCCCAATACATGTCAAGAGATAATCCGCATTTCTGCAACCGGGCCGTTAGTTAGTCATAAAAAGATCCGATTTTAATAAATAGCTTTCCTTACTATCTTAAAAAGGCATGTACCAATGAGAAATATACTTTTCTTACGTACATTTATCATAGGTTTACATCACCTCATGCCTAATCTCTCGTGTCTCGTAAATTGACATTTTAAATTGACATCAGACCCACGCCAACCCGATATATCTGATATGCCCATCTTCAACAGTTTAGGCGTAAGACTTTGTGTTGTTTGATGATGATATATATATTTTTATAATTAAGCATACATTTAAAAGAACTGATAAATAATAGAAAAAAATATTTAGCACAAATTATTACACATATATCTATTACGTCTATTAAAATTACACGAAATAATTTACACCACTAAATATAAAGTCAGTAAATCTCGTCAGGAAAGATGTCTATAATTTAAGATCAAAGAGCCGCCAGCGTCACGTTTCTATAAGAAGTTAACCCAATTCAGTTGTTGACAAAATTAAACATTTATACTTACAGATGTTACATTTTAAATCGCTATCATGATAATCACATTCATTTTTTACATAAAAACTGTATTCGTTTAATCATCTGCCAACGGATTAATTTTTTGGCATTGTCAAAGACGTATATATTCTATTATTGTATTCTGGCTGAACCAGGTTAGTGCACAATATCTATGGAAAATGTATGTTTACTAAATATTTTGTAACCATAACTTTTTATAATACAACAAAATAAAAAAGATACAAGGTTAGTTGGGGTGAAGGATGGGGAAGGCTACATTGCTCCCTAAACGCTAATTTTATAGAATGGCAAAATCCATAAATAGTAACCATTGACAGCTCTCCCAAAACAATTATCTACTCTGTAAAATTTTGTTTGTCCGTTCCTTCCCCAACGTGTAAAGTGTGAAGATTACTCATTATTATTAAGTTTATAGGAAAAAAATGCTAGATAAACTGTTTGACACATGTAAAAAAAACTGTAGTAAAAGCTACTGTTACTATATAGATTTGCTAAATAATTATGCAAAAAAAAGCAAGTATAGTATATTTCATTCATCATTACAGACCCTAGAACACAGCGTCCTAGACCTCCACTGCTGGAGATGGGCCTTCCAGAACAGGATAATTTGGCCTGCACTTAGCATATATGTAACATTATTAGTAAGTATAGTATATATGTAACATAAAAAATAAAAAAATATTCGGTGCTGCCAGAACCCCCTCAATAAACAGAGGATAACATTTTATGAATATTGATATTATTTTGCGAAAATGTTTCAAAGATTTTTAAAATAAATAATTTAGGCTCTAACGCTAGACACTTCGACGAGCTTGCCACTTGTCATGATGGGCCTATAGTAAATAAATAATAAAAATAAGTTGGCTAACTGTTAATCTGGATCGTGATGATACTTTACTTTTTTACTTCTAAGATGTTTAATATATATATATATATATATATATTTTCATTAAATAAACAAGGATTATAAGATAACCTGATGATAGATAAGATACCTTGAAATAAACATGACTTCGTGAGTAGGTATCCAACAAAAAGTTAGCAATAGAAAAAAAAGAAAAAGTTGTAATTAAAAAAAAAATATATTTTTAACAAAATATGTTGTAGATAAGGGAAATATAACAAAATCAAACCAGAATTCTACAGACTTGTATCTTGAGAGGAATTTAATTATAAATAGATTATAAATTATTAGGTGGTAGGCGGATTGTGGTAATTTACCCAGTCTGCCGGGGCGGGGAAGTATCCACCGTTCGTGGCGATAAACTTAGTAAAATGTATCCACACGTTTCAGGATCAGGCTCGAATTGCCGTCATGCCTAGTCAAGCCGGCATAGTGTTAGGGACTTATGTGAGTTTGAATCCAGTTGCTAACATTCATGGACGTCGCGCGCCACTTACTATCAGATCACAAGTCGTGTGTTCGTATAAAAAAAAAACTCCAATTTAGCTTGGCCCTGGCCAGTCCTTATAATACAATATATGTCTATGGCAGAAACTTATTTATAAACTGCAAACTGATTAATTTTTTGCCATTGTTTTAAATGTTCACACGTGGTTAATTTATCAGTTATTCCAAAAATCTCTCCTTACAGTATGGTTCATATTTTGCATTCTAAAATAAGTTATACGAATATTTAGACTCGTTTCAATTCTTGCACTGTTTTTTAAAACATACAATCGTGTAGCTTACAGTGAAGGTAAGGCGGTGCCACATGACACAGTGACATAAAGGAACGATATCAAATCACCGACCATTTCAGACGAAAAACTTAATTTTTTGGACAGGACTAGTCAAACATACGGTATTATGCTCGCCTATGTATAATAAATAATTAATATTGTGCAATAAATAATTATACTATATTTATATTGTAACCTAGCTGTAAGTTTTTTCGTATGTAAATAATTAAAATTTCTGACAATAGAAAACCGGCAAAATCGATCGATATACGCAACATTGCTGACCTAAGATTCATATAGGTTAGTCATTAACAGGGCAAATTCGATTAACAACCGCGTGCCTACGATTTGTTAAATTAATCCTGCAGTACCTACCTACCATTGTTAAGGATCGGCTAAATCCTTTAGAAATCAAATAATACTTGTATATAGAACCAGTGATTAATCTGCGTCGACTGAAGGAACCCCAAAACTAATTATAGTTGTATGTGATCCATTGATTTATGTATACGGGCTGGGCATTCAATTAACCTTAACCAGAACGACGCACAAACTTTTTTCAAAACTTCTATTAGCCTTTTTGAGACACTAGCCGTATTATATCTATCCTTACTTATCCAATCCAACAACAACAACAACAACATTCAGGATCGTCCAGGCCCGGATGATGAATGGGCCTGTGTGAGATGGGGATATCTCCCGTTTTCCCCGGCAGGATCTCAGCGGGCAACCACCCGCCGGCAACTCAATACACAATTGGTGCAAGGCGACGTTACTAGAGTAACAGTGCCCGTGTGGCTCACGAACCTAGGGGGGTTCGACAACTTTAGCTCTCCTCCAGGAGCACTTCTCGAGGAAGTGGTCTCCCATTAGGGGGCCGTGAGCGAGACGGTGCGATGTTCTGTAGATGCTTAAAGTGTCCGTTGTCAGCTCGATGGAACACCCAAACCACCATAATGCAGCAACGCCATCTACAATGTCGACGGAAACTAAAAATTGACTCTATAAATCGATGCAAAAGTCAGTGTGGGAGAGATTTCCAAAACTAATAATCCAAGTAACATTTCCTACCGATAAAATACACGCGCGTGGCTATTCAGCAAACACTGCTGCAGCACCGAAAATTGAGAGCATGCGGTGTTACGTCACCGAAACTCAAATTTGTAGACTTCCGCCGCCGACCGTGGCTAAGGTGCGACTGGACCCACCGATGAAGAACTGGCTTTAACAGATGTAAGTGGTGATTTAGGTAAATACTTCTGAACAGAGCCAATAATGTTCAAATAATTCCCCAAGGTTCGACTCAACGGGCAAAGAATACTTCCAAATCTTGTAAATAAATTTATCCTAAAATGCGTTAAACATTGTGTTACACAATTAAGTGGTGTATTTACTTAATGTGGTAACTATCGAAGCAGGAAAGGTGGGTTGGGACCAAACAAACAAAAAGCTAGACCTAGAACAAGAACCAAAAGATGAAAGAACGCTCTAAGCAACTGCTCATAGTGACAAGTGGCAAGCATGTCGATGTCTCTAGCGTACCAAACTCGAGAAATAGCTCAAATAAATTATTGTGTACCTGTGTTGTTAATAAATTATTATGTGTGTGACTTCAAGTCTAAATCCAGAAACTTAACCGCAAGACCACGGAGGAGAGTTTTATTATTAACAAAGAAGCCCAGTAACTACTTGCATATTAGTCAATGGTAAGGTCAATTTCAGGTAAAAAGTTGCGATATCTATTTGTTACCCCTTTTGATATAGGTACAGCTTTGATAAAGTGCGCTCAATTAAAATATCTAATGCTTTTGGGTCGACTAAAGTCGAATGTCGACTAAACTATGCGGCCTGAGAGTTTTGGTGATTGTGTTTTATTTGCTGAACAAATTTACAGCTAAAATAATTATTTAGCTATCGGAAATAATTACTGATTAATTATGTTTATAATAGCTAAATATGTATGTAATAGCTAAAGATGCTTTCAAAAGCCATCGAAACAAAAAAGGCATGTATAAGGTTGTATGTATAATTGGTTGATAAATGTCGAACAAGCGAAAGAGTTATGTCGAGATAGTGCCAAGTGGCGCTCAATTGTTTCTGCCTACCCCGCAAGGAATTTGGCGTAAAGATATGTATGTATATACGCACGTATTTAGGCCAATGATTATTACTCATTTTATTATTATAATGAAATTCATGACACATTTTTATGTAGCATTACACAAAAGTACATCCGCAATTTTTATATTGAATAATCCTGTTATCACAAAATGTCCATATCTCCGTTGACCTGTAAATAATAACTTGTGATAATAATGTAGTGGGAGGATATTTTTAGAAAGCAAACGATAAAACCTCAAATGTGATATTTCGTTGAATGGGGCAAGAATCCATATGAGTATTCAAGCTAGACGATTATCGTCTATAAATTAATTAGTCTATGACAGTATATTGTCCGTTATGGTCGTGATCTACGTGCATTTTAAAATTGATTTTGATGTTTCACAATATATCGACCACATGTCTGCAAGCTAAGGAAGTGTAAAACACGTTGTTGTTCTACAAGATAAGGAAGAACAAAGTGCGTGTAAAAAAATATATATATATTTTGTATGAAAATAACAACAAATGCCCACACTATCTTATATTTGATCTCTTTGAACGCAAAATTACAAGCACGGGATAGTACTTTACTACGATATATATTCTAATTGAAGGACAACACTGGATTACAGCACTGGATAAGTTAGTTAAATACTGCGTGGATTTTATTAAACAGCAATTTTTATATTATAATCTAGAATAAAAATAAAGAACTACAATATTTTTATACTAATTATTCAATAATAAAATCTTAAGTTACGGTGCAGAGAAGTTATCCTACAAATCTCGCCACTCATACAGATCCTAGTCAAGTAGGTAGCGAGAGGTCGACGATCGCGTGAACGTTGACATGCGTAATTCTTTCTCTCTCTATTTCGTCTCTCAGCTGTGGGCGAGATTAATTAATAATAACAGTCCCCAGCCTTTAGGTATTTATCACGATGGACATCGTCATTTTCAGACGCACCCTTATTCACCATACAGTAGTGTTTTGTTTGTCAAAACAAGTTTTTGTCTTTAAAAAAATTATGTCATTTTTTATTTCAAATAGAAAATCTAATAATGACACCGAGAGCCTAAAAAAAATTATCTTTTGACAATTGCACGCGGTATAGGCAGATAATAATAATAATATTCATTGTATGACAAGATTTCACGGCACAATAACTTATCAATACATCGATTCTTACACCAAACCACAGCTCAATGTTCATATTGTTCTTTAAATTGCTTATTGGAAGTATTTAGTTAAATGATATTAATATTTGATTTGAACGGTGTCACTAGCAGGGCTACGAAACCAAACACTTTTCCACTCCTCCCGTTTTCACCAGAGGGCGTAAGCATACATCACATGATTTTACCATTGCAGCTTACGTCCCCGCGTTTATTTAAAGAAGAGTTTGATTAAGGATAATAATGGTTGTAGTAGTAATCAAAAGAAGAGGATGATACAAGTCAAGTCAAAATATCTTTATCACGTAAACCTATTACAGACATTTATGAAACGTCATTAAATTAATTATTTTGAATGATTCTACTCCTCCTAGTGGAAGAGCAGCAAAGTGGTCCAATAAGTAAGCTGTTAGCAGAAGACCAGCAGCTTAGCAGTTTCCGGAGACCTGTTAATGTTTAATCTGACTGGGAAAGGAATCTGCTAGGAAAACTCAGCTTTATCAGATTTACAATATAAAACATATACAGAACTGCACCACAACGACAAGCCACAATACTAAGCTTTAACACTAATAATAACGTAAAATATTTTTTTATATTATATTTATTTTATATTTTTATATTACAAAACTATAATATAAAAATGCAATGGGTATAATGGGTAATGCAGGGTATGGTAATTATCTGAATTTATAAAAAACAAAAAAGTTCGTCTGGCACTTTATTTCGTATTGCACTTTTTTTTCAATTAGATCGTTAACTTTATCGTCGTCGAAAATAATCTCACAATACAATACACGTCGAATACTTAGCGTTTATTTTTATTCCAATTTACCCATTCAACTTTCACTTTACATTTCCATTTACCACTAATTTGGTGGTTATAAATTGTTGTCAATATGACACTCAAATCTTGATGGTCGATTTCGTTTTTATGTAAGTTAAACCTTTTTTTCGTAAGTTAAACCTTTTTTTCGTACTAAGCTCAATATCTGACCTGTCCCTCTCGCTCGCAAATTCCATATCAACTTACTAGAAATAAAATTACGGAAATTTTGAACAATTTTTCCTTTTATACTAGTAGGTATAACCAAATTTAAGAAAGACAAAAAATTTACAAAAATAAAATAAAATTAAAAGATCGTTTCCAATTTCTGTGCGATACACACAGTTGTTTTCTTCGCTCTTCCTATAATAATCAATTAAAAATCCCGCCACATTCGTCCAGCAGATGTTTAGATTCTTATACAGTATCAGCTTGCCAGTGGAACCGACTCCCTCTTCATATTGGTAAAGCACCATCACTTATATGTTTTAAAAATCTGCTCGCTAAACACTTTCACAAAAAGCAAGACGAGTCTACATAACTTGACTAAATCGGTATATTATTGTATGTATGTATATGTATATATATATATATTTTAGATTTAATATCGTTCTATTTTTAGTCATAAGTTTTTAAGTCAATAAATCTCTTTATCTCAAATATTAGCGGTCCTTGCACCTTACAATCCCTGCTCACATCTCTGTGCTCACATCTGTTAGCAAATGTTTTTAGACATTAACCTCGCCTATGTACTGTAAAATGTATTATTTTCTGTGCAATAATGAATTTATCTATCTATCTAACATTTAAACATTTATAACGACTTTCCTATATTTAACTAAAACAAATCTATGAATTAGAAGACGAATTTCTAAGCATTCCATGGATTCACCGTGCGGGTGTCATGTACATCGTGTGTGGGTAAGAGATGACAAGAATGGTGTCTCGGGCTTGCGACCGACAATAGGCAGGTTTAAAAAAGGAGGCCTCCCTTTTTTTTTTATTGCGCGATAATAAGCTCACCATCCACCCACCATTCGACTCCTCTCCCTAACCAACCAAATACTGTATGATTCCGTTAATGCCGTCTTGGAACCTCTCTAAATTGTCCGTAATTTTATTTCATAGAAATTTAGTAGACTAAATTAAGACTGGAAAAATCTTTGAAAATATCGACTTTGAACCTTTTTTTTTGTCCAAACTATAAATATTTCAACAAAAAAATATGTTAATTTATCTAAATGTTCCTCTAATAAATCAGATGATAGATATTTATCCATTTTGCATTTTATTGAAAAGTGTGTTTTTTTTAACCTGTTGCATTCGTTGCTTTTATGTGCATATGTTTGTCATTCAAATAAATAAATAACATAAAAAATTCTCAGAATACATTGTTAGTTGAAGCATTTAAAAAAATATATTACTGTGAGAAATGTCTAATAGCCTCGTAGGTTTTAAACTTCAATAATAGCACACCACTTTTTTTCGCGGCAAAAAAAAAATAACACGTTTTATGTAGCAATTGGCAGAAAATGTATTTTTATCCGGTTCCATTGAATTTGCCCGCAGCTAATTACAGATGTCAGTTCCACGAAAACCTAAATATTTTTAAATCTTAATTTATCCAGTCAAATGGTTTACGTTTTGGATAATAAATTTGGCTGAAACGATTTCGAATGAGCAAATGATTACTTTAACACATTGCTTGTTTATTTTAAAATGACAAGCGCGTGGTGGTCCGGTTGTTAGAAGACAATTCAATACAAACATTTTTTTTTAAGTAAGGTGCAAACATGGATAACAATCAACATTATAGGTGCCCGATGGTTCGGGCACGTAAAAGGTTGAGCGAAGAGAGACTGACGAACCAGATATACAATGCGAAAGTTGTGGGTAAAAGAGGCCCTGGCAGACCAAGACTCAAATCATCAAAAAACTCAAAACTCACGATCAAATAAATATAACAATAGCTGAAGGTGCATCTAAAAGCCATCGAAACAAAAGGGCATGTATGAAGAGGTTAATAAATGTTGAAGAAGTGAAAGAGGTATGTCGTGATCTTTGCGGGGTAGGCAGAGGCAATTGAGCGCCACTTGTCATGATCACGACATACCTACCTCTTTCACTTCTTCTTTTATAAATCAAACTATTGATTTTTTAATATCCGTAATTTTATTTCCTAGAAAGTAAATAGACGACTTTACCCAAAAGTATACTGAGACTTAAATAATTTTTAAAATTATGTATGTGCGACCGAGAGGTTAATGTAATGATTTAACACGTAAATCAATATTACTCGTAAAGATAGTTCTTAACAACGTGTTCAGGATGCTGCTGCGGCTGCCGAGATTCTGCAGCGCGTCTGGAATGTTCGCTGAAGCCCGTACTGATGGCTTTCCAGCGATTATTCGCAAGAAAGTAGCTTCTTTTTTCCAACGCGTGCGGAACAGTAGCAACAGTATCATTGCATCTCGCCATGACTGCCCGATCCAAGATCATTGGGTTAAGATTATGTTGGGTGCGTCGGTATAGGTTAAGTATGTAAATTAATTGTAGTTTTAGGCTTAAAATGTGAGTATTTTTTATTTTATTGTAAATTGTATTTTATATGGGTAATGCCTGAAATAAATGATATTGAATTAACTCCGAACCAAGTTAAATTGTGTCATTGGAATATCAGTAAAAACTTGTAGGAGTATTATTTAAAAAGTAAAATACACTGATATCAAGTAACAGAAGACATGAATGACAAAAATCACGTATATTTCAAAATACCGCAAAGGACACGTCTTCGAATTTCAATTTACTTCGAATGAGGCATTCCTGTGCTCCTGCTGCGGACGTGACTTCTTGTTCAGTTCGACTTCGGCGAAGATGCACTCGTAAAAGTTGCACCTTTACCTTATTTAGCTTATTTAACACGTTTGTATACGAAAATCTAATCAAAACACTAACCCCGTATTGCACTGAGAGCTCTCCGAGTAACGTTATTACTGCAAGGCGAGGAATTTGTTTAGTAAAGTATCATCACGACCGTATCCCTTCCGAGGTGGTCAGAAATCTCGCTTAAAGGAAGTGGATAAACATTTAGCCAACTTCACTATAGGCTCATCATGATAAGTGATAAAGTTGTCGATGTTTTTATCATTCCAAACTCGAGAAATATCACAAATAAATTAAATGAATTGAACCCGGTTTCCGGTAATTTGTTTAGTGTTTCTTAGCTAAGTATAAAATTAGTCTTATTGCATTGATTTAAGGTTCATATGGCGCGGTGGTGGCTCGGTTGTAAGAACGCGTGTGAACTTCACCAGCATGTACCAATGAGAAATACACTTTTCTTACGTGCATTTGTCATAGATTTACAAAACCACCGTTCCAGTGCCTCGGAGAGCACGTTAAGCCGTCGGTCCCGGTTCCACTAATAATAACTTGTGGATTCGTTAAAAAAATTGTCATTAAAAATTGACATCTATCCTCGCCAAGCCGTCTGGCCAGCGTGGCGAGTGTGGACCAAATTCTCCAGATATATGTTCTGGAAGGTTCATCTCCAGCAGTGGAGGTCTGGGACGCTGTGTTTTAGGGGCTGTAATGATGAAGGTTCATATAGTAGTGGTAGTGCTTCGGTTGTAAAAACTATTAATAAATAAATTATAAATATGACAAGTGGCAAGCTCGTCGATGTCTATACCAGACGAGACTAGAGAAATGTCAAAAAAATATATAAAAAAATTATGTTCTCAACCAGCAGCCGAAGTCAATTTCTTTAAAAAAGTATCATCACGACCGTTTCCCTTCCGGGGTGGTCAGAAACCACACTAATAAAGATGCGGATTCACATTTAGCCAACTTTACTATAAGTAGGCCAATCATGACAAGTAGCTAGCTCGCCAAATTAAATAATAATTAAATTTATAAGTTTTTATTCATTTAAATTAATAAATATTTTTGTGTCCCGACCAGGAATCGAACCCGAGTCTAAATCTACGGAATTAACCGCTAGACCACGAAGGCAGTTCAATTTCTTTAAACGCTCGATTTTAAACGATTAGAGTAAAGAATTGTTTGGGGGAACAGCGCAAATGCTCGTAGAGGGAAAGCGCAGTCTAGCGGCGCAAATACGTATCCATAATCAAATACAATCTGTTTGTACCATTTGCTGTAGAGACTCTAGACCCGTGGAGTTCAAGCATATTACCCGTCGTCTAATTGTCTGCTCCGGTGACAAGAGGGCTGGTTTTTTCCTCGTTCAGAGAATCAGCATAGGCGGACTTAATGCCGCTAGGCATTCTCTGACAGCCAAACCTTTAGGACATTTAGACAGTATAGATGGTAGGTGCAATATTAAATAAGTCCATATGTATCAATATATACATACCAACTGTTTGCGCCTTATCATATTTAAAAACAACTTTAAGGTTGTCTATTTATTGTCTATTAATTTGTATATCGCCATACCCATCCTTTATCCCTCTCATACGCACTAGCGGAAGGGTGTGCCTATCTCGTTCTAAAACCTGCGAGATCTTTCCGAACGCACCTTGCGCATGGGAAGAAAGTGAACATTATTGAACGCGACCCAGCTGTCAGAAGCGTCAGTGAAAATGTGCCAAGGTCATTGCTTGCACAGAATTTGAAGAAGAGACATCTACCGCTCGCAATTTCGAAATTGCGAGAAAAGAAGCCTGCCCGCGGCCAGCAGCAACCTGGCGACCCAAGGAAAGCCCAAGACCACCTGCAGCGAATACAAGTAAGTGCGTGTGAGCGTCCAGCCCCTTCATACAGTCCACTATTATAATTTATTAATTTTTGCTCTTTTTCACGCCCGTCCATTTGGCCTCTTACGAGCCGGTTTTCCTATCAATTCCTGCCTATTTCCTATCCTTATAGGTATACTCGTATGTGTAGTCTATTGTATTTATATGATAATTCCTGTAAATTTTATACGATATTTCGTAAACCCGCGCCGCAAAACTTTACATTTCTTGTCAAACTTTTGTGTTACAGGAATCAATCTTGCATTTAGGTCATTTGGGTATTGGGTTATTTGGCTTACTATTGTTATTAGGTACAAATATATATAAAAAAAGGGAAAAACCAATTTTTGTGAAAAAAGTTTTGGTACCCACCTGTTATAAACCCGCTTACTGTTAGCTTAATTGTTGTTTTATAGGTCTGAATAGTTATTTGTATGTTGTAATACTCACCCGCACAGCTTATAAACACATAAAAGTTACAATATTTTATAAAATAATAGGATAATTTGTACCAAGATGTCTGACAATGAAATTAAACTACAAGTTGCATTGTCTAAGCGTAATTCATTGTTTTCTCGCATTCAATCAATATATAATCATTCAAAGAATGTTGATGACGAAGCGTCGAGGGAAGTATTTGTTTCCTCATGTGTAAATTTGGATGAAATCCGCACAGAGTTCCACAAGGTTATAGATGAATTTAATTTATTTTCGCTTAAAATAAAACCGGGTGCGCTTATTGATGACCAGTCATGGTCATCATTTGAAGAGCTGTTTTGCCGTATTAAATATAGATATACATCATTGGTGTCCTCGCAATCATCGGTAAAAATTGAAAAACATGGAGATTTTTCCCGGCAACAAACCAGACTACCCCCAATTGAACTTTTATCATTTGATGGTGATATTAAATCATGGCCAATATTTTATGCCAGCTTTAAGGCTACGGTTCATGATAATGCATCACTCAACGATTCAGAAAAGTTGTATTATTTAATGGGAAAGCTCTCGAGTAAAGCGCAACTCGCATTTGCTGGAACCCTGCCTTCTGCAGAAAACTACCTATTAATATTAAAAAGTCTTACGGATAAGTATGAAGATAAACGGCTACTTGCCGCTTCATATTTAAATCAAATATTTGAACAAAAACCTTTTACTTCACCGTCAATAGCGAATTTTGAATCTTTTTTGAATAAATATGTAGCATCGGTTAACTCTCTTAAAAAACTAGATATACGGGAACTAGAAGACTTTATATTTTTGAGCATCGCTCTTAAATTACTAGATTCTGACACCACTCGGGCATTTGAAATGAGTCAGAGAACTGTTCAGATACCCTCATTTAGTGATTTAGTTTATTTTGTCAAGGATCAGATGCGAATATTACAAAATACTATGTCTAGTTCTCAGCATTATGTCGCTAAGAAAAGTGTTCGTCCGTATAATGATAAACCGCTCAAAATCCCGCAACAACAAACATTTGTCTCCGTCTCCAAACCACATAAATGTTTGTGCGACAATATTGTGCATGAACATTTGTATTTGTGTCCTGCGTTTACAGAACTAAAACCCGTTGATCGATACAATCACGTTAAGGATTTAAAGGGATGTATTAATTGCGTAAGTATTAAACATAAAACTTTTACCTGTCATTCTAAACAAATTTGTAAAACGTGCAAAGGCAAACATCACTCCTTACTACATTTTAATAAGGAACCAGCGGGTCCTGATAATTTAGTGAACGCTGCCACCTTGCCTAAGGCTATGGAGCCAACCCCTTCTACCTCGACTGATCCTGCTGCCAGCTGTTCCAGGTCCGAGTCAGCGAACATTTCATTTTGTGCTACGTCCATTGCTCGTTCTTGTGCTAACGCTGCCCAATCTCACATACAAAACCCGCAATGTAAAGTGCCCACTACTATTTTATTAGCTACTGCCGTTGTTTTGGTTAGAGATTCTAACGGAACGGAACATAAGGTACGGTGCCTATTGGATAGTGCATCTCAGGGCAATTTTATAACTTATAGTTGTTGTGTTCGATTGGGGCTTAACAAGTTAATCAGTTCAAATAATTTAAAGGTAAAGGGTATCGGGGGAACAGAGAAAATGGTTCAGGGTTCTATATCCTACCAATTTTCTTCAAGATTTAATACTAAAGTAAAATATAATATTGTGTCATTAGTAGTTGATAAAATTACTGAAAATTTACCTACCACATTAGTGGATATATCCGCTTTACCCTTCTTAGAAGGATTACCGCTCGCAGATGAATCGTTTGGTGTACCCGGTCCAATTGATGCCCTCATTGGAGCCGCTTTGTTTCCGCATTTACTACTCCCAGGTGTTATTGGGAATAATAATATATCCGCACCTCCCGCTATACAAACTGTTTTGGGTTATGTTATAATGGGTTCAGTTCCTGTTCTTCAAGATCGTCAAGGATCAGCTTCGACTCAATGTTTTGCGACTCAAGCTGATGACGCTTCGCTAGACCCTATCAATACGTTGCTCAAACGGTTTTGGGAAATTGATGAATCGCCAGTCTCCGCAGCTCAGGAACACTCAGTCGGCGAGATTGAGTGTGAGCACCATTACCGCACGACCACCGTTCGAGATAAAGACAGTGGTCGGTATACGGTTGCATTACCGTTTTGTTCAGATAAATTTTTACTTGGCGATTCTTATGACATTGCTTATAGGCGTTTTTTATGTTTGGAGAAGAAATTAGAGTCAGTACCGACGTTCCGCACCGCTTATAATGATGTCATCAATGATTATATTACTAAAGATTTTTTAATTCCTGTACCGCTTTCAGAATTAAATGATAATGATCCCGCTTATATTATACCGTATCATGCAGTTTTTCGCTTAGACAAAACTACAACAAAGATTCGCTCAGTTTTAGACGCTAGCTGTAAAACCACATCAGGGGTTTCACTAAATGACATTCTTCATAGTGGCCCTAATTTACAAGGTGATTTATTTACAATAATTTTTAAATTTTCGATTATTTCAATTTGTATTGACAGCTGATTGTAAGCAAATGTTTTTACAAATCAACGTTCAGAATAGCGACCGTCGCTTTCAACGTATTTTGTACCGATTTAAAATTGATGATCCAATAAAGGTTTACCAGTTTAAAACCGTGTGTTTTGGAGTAAGGTCTAGTCCATACCATGCCTTACGCACAGTCCAACAATTAATTAAGGACGATGGCGATATGTTTCCAAACGCACGCGACATGGCAAGTAGCTTCTTGTATATGGATGATATAGCGTGTAGCATTGAATCCGAGTCTCTAGCTTCTCAAACTGCTCGCGAACTGATAGAATTGTTTAAGCGCGGACAATTCGATCTCTTGAAATGGTCGAGTAATTCACCGTCAATATTAAAGGACGTACCCGCATCGCATAAATTCGAACAATTCGAGTTTGATAAGTCCATAGATCATAAAGTATTAGGTCTATTATGGTCAAAGTCAAGCGATTATTTTGAATTATGTATCAAAGCCCCTCCTAGCGATAAATGCAGTAAAAGGATAATATTATCCACTGTCGCGCGCTTATTCCCATATGATCCTGATGGGATTCGTTGCTCCAGTTATTTTATATGCAAAGCTTCTTATCAAGGAATTGTGGATGTTAAAAATAGACTGGGACGATGCCCCCCCGCATAGTATACGTAAATTATGGAGCCAATTTTGTTTGGAGTTACCGCAATTAAATAAATTTAAAATACCGCGTTTTTTAGGTGTACAGCAAAACTGTACCGTTCGTTTGCTAGGATTCTCCGACGCGAGCGAGCGAGCGTACAGAGCTGTTGTTTATATGCATGTCACGATTGACAGTAACGTGTTAGTAACATTGGTATGTGCAAAGTCAAAGGTTTCGCCCGTCAAGCCTGTGTCCATCGCTAGGCTAGAGCTTTGTGCTGCTGAACTAATGTCAAAGCTATTACGCCGTGTTCATGATACTTTTAATCCTCGGTATAGTATTACCGCACTTTATGCGTTTACCGATTCTAAGGTAACGCTTTGCTGGCTTAATGCCGAGCCAAATAGATGGCAAACATTTGTCGCTAATAGAGGAGTTAAAACTATTGAGAATATTCCTTCTGAACATTTTTATCACGTGGCTGGTTCTGAAAATCCAGCTGATTGCTTGTCTCGTGGCCTTACGCCTGCAAGAATAATTGATCATCCATTATGGCTGACAGGCCCTCAGTGGATGAAACAGCACCAATCGGAGTGGCCTATAAACAAAATAAACTTGTATGAGCATGATTTTGAGGTCCCGGAACAAAGGATTCAACGTCCACTCTCCGCGTACCCTGTGATTTCAGCCGCGCCTGCAGAAACTGTACTTCAGGCTTTATCGAAGCGCGTATCATCATTTCCTAAATTGCTGCGTATAATTGTATACGTGTTTCGGTTAATTGGGAAGTTGCCGAGACGTACTTCGATTCGTGTCACTGCTAGGGAACTCGATTTTGCAGAGTTAGCGTTGTGGCTTGATGTCCAACAAAGACATTTCCCCGATGAGTTTAATAAATTATCTACAGATAAAAGTGTTTCATCCACCTTAATTAAATTAAGACCTTTCATCGACCACGATTCTGGTGTAATTCGTGTAGGAGGTCGTCTAAACTACTCTAATGAAAATTATAATAAAAAACACCCCATTGTTTTACCGCGTCACGATCCCACAATTGATTTAGTGATTGACTATTATCACAAAAAACATTTTCATGTTGGTCCAGAGCAATTAATGTCTCTTCTCCGGGAACGATACTGGATTCTATCGGCTAGACGTATTATTCGCTTTCGCGTTCACAAGTGTAATGCCTGTTATAGAACACGGCCAAGGGAGGCTTTTACTCCGATCATGAGTGATCTTCCCGAACAGCGAGTGACACAACCAGAGAAGGCACTTACTCATACTGGTTGCGATTATGCTGGACCTATTGCATACACACCAGTTCGTGGGCGTGGTGTTAAGTCCCGTAAAGGATATTTATGTATATTTACATGTTTAACTGTTCGCGCTGTTCACATTGAAGTTGCTACTGATTTGTCATCAGCTAGTTTTATTGCAGCTTTAAAACGTTTTTTGTCGCGCCGCGGACCGGTTAAACGCATGTATACTGATAATGCAACGAATTTTGTTGGGACTCGTTCATATTTAAATGAACTGTATAAATTCACTAATAGTAGTGAATACCGATCACAATGGGAAGGTGAGCTTTCTGAAAGTAGGATTGATTGGAAATTTATACCACCTGCCTCGCCACATTTTGGAGGCTGTTGGGAGTCTATCGTTAAAATAGTGAAGACTCATCTGGCAAGAACTATAGGCCAACAGATTCTATCCTACGAGGAACTCATAACCTTAAACGCTCAAATTGAATGTATGATTAATTCTAGACCGCTAACCGTGCTCAGTGCGGATCCGTCTGAACCAACTGCATTAACTCCCGCACATTTTCTTCACACCGCACCTTTATTTTCATTGCCTGCTCAACAAATAGGTTCCACTCCGGAACATTGCTGGATAGGCATTTTTTGATTGACAAATTGGTACAATCGTTTTGGAAGCGATGGCGGGTTGAGTATTTACATCAACTCCAAACCAGGGTCAAGTGGAATACGCCTTCCGCTTCAATAAAGGAAGGAAGGGTGGTTGTCATAAAAAATGATAACTCACCTCCATTATCCTGGCCTCTTGGTATTATAACAAGGCTTCATCCTTCTAAGGATGGAAGTACCAGAGTAGTAACGGTGAAGACTGGGATGCTAGTGCGCCCTGTTGTGCGGCTTTGCCCGTTGCCGACCCAATAGGTGTTGGTCAGTCTTTAAATAATCACTTATTAGTTTTATTATTATTATTTTACTTTTCGATCTAATGTTAAGATTTTATTTGTGCTTATACTTACTATTTTGTTACACTTAATGTTAGGTTGAATATTTGTTTTTCTTTCCTATTGCTATTAGGTAGCTAGGTACACTTAAGGGGTATGGTCAGGTGACTATATGCAAGATTGATTTTAGAAAGCCATCAGTTTCTAATTGCGTAATTTTCACCATTTATTTTTAAAGGCGACCCTTTAAGGCCGGGGGGATGTTTGCGCCTTATCATATTTAAAAACAACTTTAAGGTTGTCTATTTATTGTCTATTAATTTGTATATCGCCATACCCATCCTTTATCCCTCTCATACGCACTAGCGGAAGGGTGTGCCTATCTCGTTCTAAAACCTGCGAGATCTTTCCGAACGCACCTTGCGCATGGGAAGAAAGTGAACATTATTGAACGCGACCCAGCTGTCAGAAGCGTCAGTGAAAATGTGCCAAGGTCATTGCTTGCACAGAATTTGAAGAAGAGACATCTACCGCTCGCAATTTCGAAATTGCGAGAAAAGAAGCCTGCCCGCGGCCAGCAGCAACCTGGCGACCCAAGGAAAGCCCAAGACAACCTGCAGCGAATACAAGTAAGTGCGTGTGAGCGTCCAGCCCCTTCATACAGTCCACTATTATAATTTATTAATTTTTGCTCTTTTTCACGCCCGTCCACCAACATTTACTTCATAACACGTACATAATATATATATATATATATATATATACGCTACTTGTGTCGACACCCTTGCTCGTTCTCATTTCCAGGGCACATCTGTCAGGGCTGGGGCGGCTGCGGACTTGGCTGAAAAGTGCCTTTTGGTCTTGAGACAATGAGACCGTGGGGGCCAAGCTCTAAGAAGTTATTTAAAGAAGTGTCTAAGCGGCTGGTTAACGCTGTATGTGACAAGAGGGCTGGCAGTTTTATCGCGCAGCAAATCAGCATCGCTGTGCAGCGGGGGAATGCTGCGAGTATTTTTGGCACACTGCCACATGTTTAGGTGATGGGTGAATATTTTTTTATATAGTTTAAATTTTAGTTTTATTTTAAATTTAGTTTTTAAGAAAATTTTTTAGTTTTATTCTTATTAAAATAAAGATTTATTTGTATATTTATTATGTGTATATAGTATATATATATATATGTCGTCTCCTCCGGTGACAAGAGGGCTGGCTCTTTCTTCGCCCAAAGAATCAGTATTGCAATTCAGCGGGGAAATGCAGCCAGCGTTCTTGCCACCATTCCACGCGGACGATCCCTATCCTTAATATTAATATTAATTTTATTTTATATTTTGTAAATATTTTTTTCGAATAAATGTTTTTTATCCAGTTAAAAATATAATAAATAATAATTCAGAACGGAAGTTAAGACTAATATCTAGTTTATGATCGTATCGTAAAGACATCAGAAGTTTATTTACTTCTGATTGAAATGCATTGAATGAAATCTGGGTCAAGTCGCGATTTATTTCGCGCGTGAAAATTGGGCTCGACGCGCAAGAATGCGTTCGACAAAGATGGGCATTCTTGACTGACATTTACAAATTAGTGCGTTTGTCACCGGTCTGGGGGAAGTGACAATTTCGGGAATACGTTCTCGTAAACAGTTTACAATGTCGAACACAACTTGAGGGTTAGTTTGAACTCGATAAAAGCTTTTAAAATTTATCTTTAAAAAACTGCTTCCGTGGTCTAGCAGTTAAGTCTGTGGATTTAGACTTGGAGGTACCGGGTTCGATTCCTGGTCGGGACACAATAATATTTATTAATTTAAATAGATATATTTAATTATCATTTCATTTATTTGAGCTATTTCTCGATATTGGTACGCTAGAGACATCGACGAGTTTGCCACTTGTCATGATTGGCCTATAGTAAAGTTGGCCCCAACGGTCGTGATGATACTTACTTTAAGGAATATAAAAAAAATTATAAGAAATCTTATCAAGCTTATGTTTAAACGTACGCTAGTTGTTTCTTAAATTAAATCATACGTCTGCCAAAACAAAGAATATGTAATTGTAACGATTAATGTTAAAAATGCGTCGATTATGCCAGCTGACGGCTGACCTTCAAAATTAAACTGATATATTCTATATATTCTATATATATCGTGCCTCGGAGAGCACGTTAAGCCGTCGGTCCCGGTTTCACTAATACCAACTTGTAGAATCGTTAATAAATTTACATAAAAAAATGACATCATATCCTCGGCCAGCGTGGCGAGTGTAGGCTAAATTCTCCAAATATATGTTCTAGAAGGCCCATCTCCAGCAGTGGAGGTCTAGGACGCTGTGTTCTAGGGGCTGTAATGAAAAAAAAAATCTATATACAAAAGAGTGGTAGTAGCTCGGTTGTAAGAAAGCTTTCCCTAGTATCCTAAATAGGTCGGTTTGAATCCTGGCATGTACCAATGAGAAATACACTTTTCTTACACATTTGTCATAGATGTACAACACCACCGTTTCCGCGTCTCGGAGAGCACGTAAGCCGCGGTCCCGGTCACACTAATACACACATTACACTCAGACTCATCCGAATGGCTCTTGACACTGCTGGTGTACCTGCGATCTTAGAACGCACTGGGATTGTGCGGAGCGATGGTATTACTGTTGGGCCGTGGAAACTTGGCAGGTCTCTGGTGTAGGATGCAACGTGTGTAGATACATTAGCTCCATCTCACACCCAGGCGACTTATCAGGCGCGGGAAGTGCAGCATCTTCTGCTCAAGTTGCGCAAATACGCCAACCTTGGTACCGGTTACGAGTTTGCACCGTTTGAGGTGGAGACGATGGGTCCATAGGGAGCTTCAGCAAGGCGCCTAGCCAGAGATGTCAAAGCGGCTTACGGAAAGCTCTGGAGACAGGAAGGCTGGCAATTAAGTCTGCCAACGTATTAGCCTTGCTATACAGAGGCGAAATGTTGCGAGTCTCCTAGGGACTACCTCGGATGGGAAGTCTCTAGAGGACATTTTTTATTTATAGTTTTGTTTATTTTTAATTTTATTATTTAGGTAGTTTTTAATTTATAGTTAATGGTTATTAATTTACATCGAATAAAACACATTACTCAGACTTAAAAAATCTTTAAAAATATTGCATTGCAAATATTGCAAAAACGCAAACAATTTTATCGCTTTATAACATTAATATTATACATTGTTGTACATTGTATAATTTGTCTCGGTCTGGATGATTATATGTATAATAAAAATATATTTACAAAAAAAAAGTATAATATGTAGTTTATCAACCATCTAGTTTACGTAACACAAGCCTCGTAGCTTACCACGGAAATTAGATGGCGCTGTGTGACCTATTTATTTGGAAATATTTATTTATATTATTATTATTATTAATATATTATTACTCCCAATTTGGAGTTTAAACGCAAAACGGCACCGCAAGTAGGTATGGAAAGTTATCCCGGGCCAAAAATATTTTATTTGCAAATTATGCGTGTTTATCTCTATTTATCTAATCCCGCTACCATCTGCGATAGAGTATATAAAATAATACTGGCCATTTGTCCTTCAAGTATAACACAAGGGTGCTTAAGAAACCGGGGCGAATGGAGTGCGTTCATAAACCTATTATCGGAGCCTTTAATACAATTCGTCGGTAAACTCACCACTTCCGTAGTCAATTCTGAAATCAGGGTCAATCGCCACTTTGCGAGTCGTTGGCTTATTTACGTATTTATATGAGCAATAAAAACATACAGGATGACCAACCAAAAACTAATATTTACCTATATATACCAAATCTAAACCTAAAAGTCACAATTTTGTTTTATTAAGGATTTCTTAAAAATAAAACTGTTTAATAAAATGTGAAATATGAATACATAAAGTATTTATTTAATGAACTTATAATAAAAAACTAAAAAGTTAAACTGCGTAATAAAATAGCTTAAAAATAAAACAATAACAAACAAGTCTAGAACTCCGCAAAACTTCTCCGCGAAAATATCTACTGCAATTATAGGTTTTTTCTTAAATTGTTATCATCTGGGGTTGTGCGGAGCGATGGCAAGAGACCCGACGGAATGACTGTTGGGCCGTGGAAACTTGGCAGGTCACTGGTGTGGGATGCGACGTGTGTAGACACATTAGCTCCATCTCACATCCAGGCGACCTCGTCAGACGCGGGAAGTGCGGCGTTTTCCGCGGAGAACCTCAAATTGCGCAAATACGCCAACCTTGGTATCGGTTACGAATTTGCGCCCTTTGGGGTCGAGACGATGGGCCCATGGAGACCATGAAGAATGGCTCTATTAATCAGGACCAGTTCACGCACAATGGTCTCAGACAGGTACATGGCTGTGAGGTTACATATCATGGTCAGATGATGACGTCATATAGTCTTTGTTCGTCCTGGGATTCCAAGAAAGAATTCTGCCAATTGTCATCAAAATCGACTTTATAATAATAATAATAATTTAGCCTAGGATTCCATTTTTTTGTTATTATTTATTACATATATGCCTAAAGAGGAGACACGCCGACATGTGCGTGGGAATTCGCATCGCAATATGTAAGTACATAAAATCTAATAAGTATTTTATTAAACGTGAAGTTTTAATAGTAGAGGATTGTATTGGTTTACATAGCCATAAGAAACATTATGGTCTCCTTATCCTGTACATGTGTAATAAATCAAGCTTTATTCTCGAGGATGCACCCACACACGTATATTTAATGGACCGTCCAACTATACAAATAATTCTTGCCGACATTTTGTTTAGGTCCAAACTAAAAAACACTTACAAAATAAACAGCTGAATTTCACATAATTTTGAGCCTTTAAAGTCATTGTAAATTAAAGTATCATCACGACCGTATCCCTTCCGGGGTGGCCAGAAACCACGCTTTTTTAAGAAGAAAATTCACAACTAGCCAACTCTACAATAGGCCCTTCATGACAAGTGGCAAGCTCGTCGATGTCTCTAGCGTACCAAATCGAGAAACATCACCTAATTTAGAATTAAACTGATTAGGATTTTTTTTTTAAGTGACAATGTTATATATGCGAAGTGATTCGGTTCTTGTATCTTTGTTGAGTTAATTTTAATTGTTCGCGTTATATTCATTTGTAGTATTTAAAGAAACGGACGAAACAAATAACAGTTGATTATTGTTTATTTTTTACTGTGACAATGAAAAAAAAAACACTCGTGCTTACGTTCATATTCTCGTAGCTATGTAGGTAATAAGACATAATTAAAGTCGAAAAAAGTAAATGGACCTTCTTCTGCTACTTAAGAAAACAGTTGTCAAAAATTACATAATTATTTGATATTGCTTTGTGAAACGCAAAAGTGAGAACGTCCCATACATCTGTGTAAATGGCAGTTCCCTTCATAATTATTTTCTAAGTATTTCTTAAGATATGCTTGTGAAACGCATTTCTTGCAAAACCTGTTAATTTTTACTTTAGTAATAATTAGGTACCAAAATATTATTCCGCTAGGCATTCTCTGACAGCCAAACCTTTAGGATATTTAGATAGAATATTCGTAGGTGGTGAGTGCAATTAGAAATTAGGTGAAATAGAAACATTGTTTTGTTATAAATATATATAATACTTATATTTATAAATACATACTCGTACATATGGGGTGTATTACTAACTTTTTATCACGATAGATGGCGCATGATAGATGGTACCTAATAGAACTGTCAGTTGCATAGAAAACTTGTATTTTTATTACACATTTTATTATTTTCTGGATATATTACCGACTGCTACCGTCAGCAGCTTTTAAGTGTACAAATATAGATTTCCAAGCGAAATCAAAGATATGGTGATCTCAAAATTGCCGTTCTATTAATTAAACCATTTTTCTTTTTAAAGATGGTGTTCGCTTTCCTAATTCGTCTTTTAAGGTAGGTAACGTTAAGTTATAATTCGTATTTCTGTTATAGCTACAAAAACATTTAATTTTTTTTTTTTTTTAATTCGTTTATTCAGATAAAAACTTAAACTATTTACATTTTTAAAATTATACGCCAAACTGCATAACAGTTTGTTGGCGAATAGTACACTCTTTTTTTACAGTGTTTTTTTTTTTTACACTATATTTTTAAAACACAAAGTTATTTACGATCACATTACTGTTGTATTTACCTAGCAAAAGCAACTTTAATTTTCCTTTAAATTCTTTTTTTTGTCATTTTTACACAGTCATCAATGGGCATAATATTATTAAATATAATGGGAGTTAAAAACTTTCTAGTTCTTTTACCATAATAGTTGTTATATCGGTATTCATTGTATCTTGTCTTTTGTGAGAATCTAGTATTATAACCACATCCAGTATATACATTTTTGTAGGCACTACCTTCAAATTGCTCCAGGGCTATTAAAAAGTTCACTTTATCATGCACCGGAAGTATCTTGCAAATACCAATGATTCGACTAGGTGTAAACAAGGTACCAGTGCTGCTAGCGACATCTATAAAAAAGCTTTGCCTGATACACCCCATTGGTATGCTGTAGAAAATAAGTTTTATTAGTTGGTCTGTGTTTAGTTTTGTCTATGTCTGCAGTAGATATAATGTGTCTCTTCAACATGCTGGTGCTCCACTTATACAACTTTCTTGACGGTAATATGAACGTCGACAGTCAGGTACCAATTAGGTTTACAATTTTACAGTTTGCGAACACTTCTTCTCGTATTAGTCGAATGTTTGTGTACCGGGACATTGATATTAAAATGTCCCCTCTTTGTGACAGGAAAAGATCTGGTAGTTCACGTAGTATTTGTACTAAAAAGGCGATCAAAGCAGTAAAGGAAAGAATCCGAAGAAATCCTGTCCGAATGCAAAACAATTTATCTAAGGAAATGAATATTATTATTATTATTATTAATTAATAGGCGAGCAGCGCATTGCTGATATGCCTATATCAAGCACTGGTGTAGAGTTTATTAAATTGTCAGTTATCACCATAGTCTATTTCGATTGTCACTAGCCACTTGTCCAGTTTATTTTTAAAAGTGTTTACAGTTGAGGACTTTAATATGTCTTCTGGTATTTTGTTCCACATATTTACAACTCTGTTATTCATGAAGTGATATCCTATATTTGAATTGCTGGATTTTCTCATTAGCTTCATTCCGTGGTCACGACTTCCCCGTCGTGATGTGTATCATTGTGTTAAACCTAAACATTTTGGCTAGGTGGGGGCAGTTATACCTTCCTATTAGAATTTTAAATGTCTCAATTATATCTCCCCTCATTCTGCGATCCCTGAGACTTGTAAGGTTCAAATATTTAAGTCTCTGTTCATATGACTTCTTCCTCAAGCAGTGTGGGAGTTTAGTTGCCCGCCTCTGTACTCTTTCAAGAATTTCTATATCTTTCTATAACGTCCAATCATTTCGCATATTTTATAATAAAACTGGTCATTACTTAATCGATAATTTAAAATTAAAACAACTTCTTAGGCGGTCAAAGGGAGGCCAAGAAAAAAAAAATACTGACAAGAAAGTATTTACTATCAAACAATATTTTCATAAGCAAAATGATCGAAGTGGGTAGGTTTACATTTACCGCCCATCATGGACAACCGCGCAGCTCCAGTCGACCCGTGACCGACCACGGCCAATGCAACTTGACCGAAACGTCGGGAGAAATATGTTTTTAAGGATCTTATTTTGGTGTGGTCTAGCGGTGTGGATTTAGACTCGGAGGTACCGGGTTCGATTTCTGGTCGGAAAAAATATTAATTAATGTATATAAATACATTTAATTAATATCTAATTTATTTCTGATATTTCTCGAGTTTGGTACGCTGGAGACATCGACGAGCTTGCCACTTGTCATGATTGGCCTATAGAAAAGTTGGCTAAATGTGAATTCGCTTATTTATAAGCGTGGTTTCTGACCACCCCGAAAGGGAAACGGTTGTGATGATACTTTACTTATTTTAAAGTATTTAAATATAATTAAGGTAGGTTTTTACCTAAATTCTCAGTTAAACCATCTTGAACTTATCTGAAAACAAAAAATATATATATATCCGTATGTTCTTTCACATTTAAATTAAGTATTTATTATGTACTTGTAAAGTTTTTATTTTTTATTTTTCTTTATTAAATACTTTGTTGCACTTAAAAACCTAGTACATAGGCAAGCTATAACGCCATAAGGCATACTTCAGCTAACCTTGGGGATCATGAAAGGTGATGGATATTTGGAAAAAATACATAATTATTAGTCGGACATAGTTAAATGACGAGTCAAAAACACTTTTTTTAAATTATGCATTTTAATAGCGATAATATGTATAATTATGACGTGTATTATATATTATTGCAATCCGCGGGGTGAGGCGGAGCACATTCGTTTTCACTATCGTATCGACTAACGTTCGTTCTATGACAGCATTCCGCTTAGCTTTTGACATTTCTGACAGACGTAATAATCTTAGAAGATTCGTTTTCGGACATTTTTGCACTCATCACCCCGCCGGATTAGATTATCGGTATTTTCAATGAATTATCTGATTTATTAAAGTAATCAAAATTAATACACCATTTATTTATCTATATTAGAATAAGGTTTACTATTAAAAACGATACCAAAAAATACATATAATATTTGTGGGTAAATATATTTTTTTTATTATTATTATTACAAAAATACATTTACCCACAAATATTATATGATTTTTTTGGTATCGTTTTTAAAAGTAAACCTTATTCCAATATAAATAAATAAAATAAATGGTGTGATAATTAGATTACTTTAATAAATATATACATATATAGAGCCTAATCCAGAAACGTGTGGATGCTCTTTACTGGGTTTATCGGCACGAAAGGTGGATACTTCCCCGCCCCGGCAGACTGGGCAAATTACCACCATCAGTCCGCCTACCACCTATTTGTTGCTCTCGTTGAAAGTATGTGCCATTTGCAATGATGTCAAATGCCATTTTTTACTTTTAAGGAGATCTAATATTGTAAGCTTGCCATGGTGATATTTACGTAAAAATAACTCCGCTTGAAACATGACTTAATGAAATAAGCATTACCAAAAATAAAACAAAAAGTCAATTATCATTATGAGTACAATATGATTCTTTTGGGAGTTCGCACACTGGGAAATTTGCCACAGTCACGCAAACGTAGTTTTTCTTTCCGCTACCTTCATTAAGGGTTAGAATTTTCCCGTATATCATGTTACCAAATAACTTAGGCTTGTATCATCATAAATGTATCAAAAAAGTTACATATTACTTTGGATCATTCGTACAACTTATTATTATTTGATTTATTTTATAAAAGACAGCAAAACTTTGTTAACTTTGGTAATATATTAAGCCGGCATAGTGTTAGGGACTGATGTCGGACATAAGTGTCTGATTCCAGTTGCTAACATTCAAGGACCATCAGGTGGGGCAAGGTCACATGTCATGCTAGTAAAAAAAAAAAAAAGTTCTTAGTAGTCTTAAGGCCCTTGTAAACGATCAAACAAGTTTAATAACATTTACGTGTTTGTCAAAACAATTAGATAGTGTGCGGCCTCGTTTGAAGTGTTTGTCAAACAATCTACGATACAATGTAGGCCTAAATCTCCAGATATATGTTCTGGAAGGCCCATCTCCAACAGTGGAGGTCGAGGCTATGTTCTAAGGTCTGTAATGTATAAATGAATAAATATTTAAAATTGTCGATAAACATTCCTTATCAATTTGACACCTACGTCTAATAAAAACACATCAAGTTCTTGTAAATTTTAACAAATGAGTCCTATTTTCTTTAAAGCGAACCTATATATTTTAAATGTTATACCAAGAAAAGATGAAATATTTTCACCCACGAATACTTTTATAGTTGTAAAATTATATTTTTTACAAAAAGTAGGCGAAGTCGAAACGAAAAGCAAGCAAATAGTAGGTAAGAAATCTCATCAAAGAGGAACATTTGTTGTTTTTATCTCGGCGACCCACTCGTTCTAGTGTTTATTCATGGAGTCTGTCTCCGTGCTAATCTCACGTAGGTACACTTGTTATGTCTGCCTCGAGTGAAAAGAGAACAAGTCGAAAAATATTAATAATCAAACCAGTACAGAATATGCATCCCAATACCTTAGTCACCATCCATACGCGTAAGTACATTATGAGTACGTTTGGAGACTTACATCGGTCGACGCTGTAGATGTGGAATGTTTCTTCAGCCCAGAGGAAAATAAAGGCTAATTAAGCAAAGTTTAATAGGAAGTAGGTCAAATACATTAAATATGTATATAACAAGATGGGCCAAGAAACCAAACGGTATGATGTCTAGAACAATGGTCACCAAATTTATTAATCATCTGTTGTTATACCCGTTTATGTATATCCATAGACGTGGAAGGGTAGTGTTGAAAATACTACTGTCTCTCGCAATCAAAATATGATAGACATATTTTGACTGCGTTAATTGATCAAAATTGTTTGCTTTATATATTTTTTTTCTCTTTTAATACATTTATTTTTGTTTTGATTACTAAACGTAATTTATTTACAACTCTAGGTTCTGCTACGGTTTTATATGCTTAGCACGAACCATTGCTTAGAACTGTCAAAGTGAGAGTTATTACTCTAAATTGAGTTAACCTATTTAAAAAACAATTAAAATAGTCAGCGTGGTTATTACTCACACGAGGTTGAAGAATGAGAATAATTGACGTCAGCCACTGACGACCAACTGATGTCCCTACCAATATGCCAATGTATCAAGATGCTTTCTCATATTTCAGTTAAACGAAGTTAGGTTATAGCAATAAAGAAAGCACACTCGCCTGAAAAGCATTCCACATCTTAAGCGTGGGACAGATAAACTTTTTATTTTAAAAAAATATTATAATTAGGTATTATCCTCTTTTCCATTCAGCTCCAGATTTTCTTTCACATTTATTTCCTACGATACCTACGAGCAATAAAGGTGGATATTGGATATTATATCAAATGAAATGTGATATGTCATAACATTTCCGTTTATTAGACCTTTAGAGATTGGCACGTTTTCTTTGAGTAGTACGAAGAGATCAAATATACGAGTAAGATGGAGTGGGCATTGGTTAACAAAACAAAAACAAAATGTTTTTTTTAATTTTCTTTACGCGTTTTACCATAGAGACATACTTCTCCCGACATAAAGACCTGTTAAATCAAAACGTAAGAAAAAAAAAGCTATTTTTCGCTACGAGTATACAGTTTGAATATTTTCTTTCTATCTTTTATTTTCCATACAATATGTATGGGAAAAGTTTTTCCGCGATTTCTGACTTTTCTAGTGCTTAGTCGGTCCTGTAGAGATTTAAAATCCTTATAACAAACAGGATCGAGTGACATCAAAAAAAGTTTTTCTGTTGAATTACCATTTACTTGCTGACTGTACATTTTTTCCAAAATCTGTGAATTCAGGTCAGAATATCTGAAAAAGTTATGGATGATATCCTAGGAACTTTTTAGCTGTAACTATAACTATTGACCGCCGCCGTGGTCTAGTGTTAACAAACGTTGCCGTGAACTCGGGAGGTCGTGGGTTCGATTCCCACCGGGGGCAAGTTGTACATTGTATAATTTGTCTCGGTCTGGGTGTTTATATGTATAATATGTATATATTCACAAAAAAAAAAGAAGTATAATATGTAGTTTATCAACCATCTAGTTTTCATAACACAAGCCTCGTAGCTTACCACGGAAACTAGATGGCGCTGTGTGACCTGTCTGGAAATATTTATATATTTTATTATAACGGTTTAGGTATACCTGTATACTTTGTTATTCTTGTCTTGTCGAAAAATAACGTGTTTTATACTTCCGAAGCATGCAGATTGGCAGATTGAAACAATAAAATTAATCGAATAAAATTAAATATTACAGCACTGATTAAATAAAGGTAATAAATTTATATTATATGTATCTACTAAACAAAGTGGTACTAATGGTTGAACCATAACAAAACATTAAGCAAGTAAAACGAGCTAACTTAGAAACTACTTAAATAATATCGTGGCTGTAAAGATATAAACAATATTACAATGCACTATCTAGTTAATTCTGAGACTATTGTACTAGCTTTAATTCTAAAACCACTCGGGTTTTTGCTCCGTCTAGTTATGTATATAATATCTCTGGATAAACTACCTCCGTGGTCTAGCGGTTAAGTCTGTGGATTTATTTATTTATTTTTATTGAAAACTTTATTGCACGTTATACAAGGGGCGGACTTAATGCTGCTAGACATTATTTATTATTTATTTTATTTAAAACTTTATTGCACATAAATTACAAAGGCGATATTTAAAACAAACCTGATATTTAAAAATCTACTTATCGCTCACTTTCTTAACAAACAACATAGATCTTCCTAGTACCTATATCTATCATACTATTTTTATTGTGTGTAAACAGTACTATAGACTTACTTAGTTTCGTATTTGTGTATATATATATTTAAGTAGTAGTATGTAACGATTATTATGTATTGTATGTAAATTGTATATTTATAATAATGCACCCCGCAAATCCTCTACCACACTCCCAAAGGTTAGCTGTTATAAAATGCCGAAAGGCATTAAGTTCGCCCTTGTACATTACTTTTAAGTTTTTTTGTGCAATAAAGAGTTAATAAATAAATAAATAAATAAGGCGTGACATAATGTCGCTTGACATTCTCTGCCTGTCAGACCTTCGGTACAACGAGAACATTTATGTGAGGTATTATCTGACAGCCCACCTTAGGGACAATGTGGACCATTTCAAATGTAAGATAGGTGCAAATATTTATATATAATAATCATATATAAATCTATATACATATAAATACAATTATATTACTAAATACATACTCATAACTATTATATATTAAATACTAATAATACATATGATACCAATTTAGACACGGAGGTACCGGGTTCGATTCATAGTCGGGACACAAAAATGTTTATTAATGTAAATAAATACATTTAATTAATATTTAATTTATTTGTGATATCTCTCGAGTTTGGTACGCTGGAGACATCGACGAGCTTGCCACTTGTCATGATTGGCCTATAGTAAAGTTGGCTAAATGTGAATCCGCTTATTTATCGTGGTTTCTGACCACTCTGAAAGGGAAACGGTCGTGATGATACTTTACATTTTATCTCTGGACTATTGTAAGTTAGAACTTGATAATCTTACATTATATAGGTGATTTTTTGTTTTTTTTTTTTTTTTGTTAGCGTATCTTACAATTAAATTAAACAATACATGAATGAATACAAGGTTACAATATATATAAACTAAAAGCGGTTATTTTAAAAGTATTACTTAGCCATTAGTGAGTTTTTAACTTAAATATCGAATTCGATATATAATGTCAAAAAATATATATTTTTATCACTCGTTATTCAAAATTGAGATTTTAGTCGGACTTGATCTTTAAATCATCCTATAGTCGGTCGCAAGCCTGAAACATCATTAATAATAATAATAATAATAATAATAATAATAATAAAATTCTATATTGCACATAATTTACAAATGTAGTGTACATGGGCGAACTTAATGCCGGCACTCTCTACCAGTTAACCTCTGTGATGCTAAAAAGTGAGGTAATAGGGTGATTGAGATTGGAAATAATAATAGTATAGATACAACATGAATAAAAATATAAATTTATGAAATTAATTATTAAATTATATGTGAAATTATTTATAATAATAATGCAAACAAATACTTATATAAAATAGTAATAATAATAAAATAATACAATAAATACATAAATAAATAATTATTTAACCGTACACATAAACAAAATTTACTATGTCAAAGCGTGAATTGTGTCATTTTTCAATTTAAGGAAATGACTGTAGACCAAGTTTTTAAAGATGGAGATAGAAGGAGCTTGTCTGATTACCAGCGGAAGCTTATTCCACTGGCGAGCAGCCGAAACAGTGAGAGAATCTGAATATCTGCTTCAGCATCATGTAGCAGCACGTGACATTATTATTGTTAGAGAATTGTCCCCCAAAGTTGGTAGCTACACGTGGCAAGCGGCACGTTTTTAAAGTGCGTTTTGTATTGAATAGGCCTATCTATATACATCGATGGTCACGACTCATCAGATTAGACAATTATAAATATGGCTTTATGAAGATATACGCATCACAACTAGTATGGTTCCTTCATAATTAAACCATGTGCAGTGGAAATACAAATAGACAATCGCAATAATGTGAGTTATTAAAATGGCCGCAGATCGCAATAATACTGTTAGAACGGTCTTCTCATTGCTATTAGATATTTATTGGCTATTATCTTCAATTGCAAAATTCTTTAAACGAATTTAGATCTTAAGAACTTACTATACGTTCCAGCGCCAAGTATAGAATGAAATTTCCTGAACTCCTTCTCCCAGAAGGCTTACCAATAAAATAATTTTCGTGAACTTAACGCAGGAGGGGTGAGGCCATAATCCATCACGCCTAGTACGAGTTGGTGGATGACTCTACATTCAATACACTCTCTCATTACTGCCTCTGTGGCCTAACTTTTACGAGCGTAGATTTAGTACCAAGTTAGATTCCTGATCGTAATGTTAAAGTTTATTTATTTAAATGAGAACCAGCTTCTTTAAAAATGTTTGGTTTCTATTCCACTCTGTAAGCTTGTGATAGTACTTCATCATCATCATTACCCTGTATCTCTCCACTGATCAAAATAATATATATATGAATGCGCGAATTCATATATATATTATTTTTTATAAGTTAAGATAGTTCTATTTGCCGGTTCACCGACGATATATTTTATTGCATGTTTGGTCCTTACATGTAAGTATTCTGAAAAGCTTATCAGACTGAAAATCTAAATAGGCTGGTTTCTTGTGCCAATCTGCGTCGTAAACTTGGCTACGACATGCCAACTGGACCTATTAACATCTTGCCAAAGAAATTCAACCACAAACTTTGTTGGTAGTTTATAATATTCTTAGAACCAAAGTTACTGATATAGCATTTAAAATTAGCAAGCTGAATTGGCAGTGGACCGGACACATCTGCCGCAGAACCGATGATGGAGCAAACGGGGCTCGCTACACCCAATAATAATAAAAAATCTTTATTGCACGAAGTAAAGCATCAGGTGCATAGGCGAGCTTCAAGCCGTGAAGAATCTTCTACCAGATAACCTTTGGAAAATTTAAAGGTTAGTTGCTGCATTTTTTTTATTACGCTCAATATCGGAGTATTTTCACCAGCGCCTATTTATTTCCCGTTCAATAGGCACATTTAATCCCACACACGATGGACTCGGCACCTGCAAAGTGCTTTGAAATGTAAATTTCAATCGCAGCTCCTCTAATTTTGCGACCGTTTGTCATCCTAGATCTGGGCTAGAGCAATTGATGATTTGTCACTTACACCGAAGCCTGCCGCTAACTCTGACGTGGTTAGCAATGGATATGCTTACACGATCACCTTTAATTCTTCATTGTTAACCAGGGTCTCCAGTTGTCCACGGGGTTTGTTCTGTAGGTTAAATTTACCACGTACCGTGTTTTCTTTTACAGTAGCTTCCACATACACATCATTAATCCTTAGAACTGTTTCTGCAGCATTGATACCACGGTAGAACTCGTATACGTAAATAACGCGTTATTTTAAAATTTCCATATTATGAACAGACCGATGTCAAAGAAAAATCTAATGGCGTGAAAACAAATGAATCACTAAATTTAAAACACAAATACACAAGCCTAAATTTTAAATAAAATTGAATTTGGAATTCTTAGGCAAACGCCAGATATTTGAGATCAAAGTGGCTAGTTCGACAAAAACTCAATTTGATACATAATATTACGTTTCCAAAAATATGTATTGTTTTAATTATCTCTAATATTGGTTTACTAAAAAAAATGCTAAGTAGTTCTCCATGTCACAGTAATTTTTCATTTGACTTACGCATTTGATTCACACAAAACAGCTAAACTGTATTATCTGAAAGCCATTCTCACATAAACCTCAAAAAGGTATCAGAACAACAATAAACCTTAGAAACTTTTTCAGGTTTTGGCGGGAAAACTCCTCGATTTTCCGCTTTGACGCCATTACGTCCCCTTTGATTTATTGATGGCACATGAGATAGCATCCTACACTTGGCTGGTTCTAAATTAAGCCTTATTATAATAAGATAGGGGTTGAAATAAAGGTGTCGATGTGTGGCTGACTGTACACATGTGTCGAAAATTCACTTCCGATCATTGAGTTATGGTAAATTCTGGGTCTTGTAAAGACGAAACAGAGGAAATGTTGCGAGCATTCTTGAGACTGTCTCCGATAGGACGTCTGTACAGGCCATTTTTTATTAATACTTAGTATAAAATTTAATTCTAACTGCCTCCGTGGTCTAGCGGTTAAGTCCGTGAATTAAGACTCGGAGGTACCGGGTTCGATTCCTGGTCGGGACACAAATATATTTATTAAAGTAAATAAATACATTTAATTAATATTTAATTTATTTGTGATATTTCTCAAGTTTGGTACGCAGGAGACATCGACGAGTTTGCCACTTGTCATGATTGGCCTATAGTAAAGTTGGCTAAATGTGAATCCGCTTATTTATATGGTTTCTAACCAAAAAGACACTTCATTCGCGCTGACTGTTAATAAGTCTCCATACTGTCCCTCTTCCTACACTTCAGGACTTGGTGCTGGTACTACAACTCAGATTTAACATACTTGAGGTTGAAATATGCTCAGATCTCAACCACCGAAGCTACATTGAGAGCTTCACCAAAAGGTGAAACTTACTCCTACCCTCACTCAGACTTATACTAAAATAAATCTTACAGTTTTTGTTTATGGTTTAAGTTGAGGTTAAGGCTGTCTTGTAAAGTAACAAAACTTGCAGGTAACACTTTTTTATTCTCTCTTTAAATAAAAATGACACTTAAAAATATAAATATACATATTTAAAACTACAATCAAATCTACAGAATTCGTAACCTGTACCGAGGTTGGCGTATTTGCGCAGCGTGAGGTTCTCAGCCAAAACCGACGTTTATTTCATTTCGGTGATAATGCTTTGTATTGAATGCCCAGTCTTTACGCCAGTCATTTTGGTAAAATTTCCCGCCAATAAGTAAGGAATGGATGGACATAATGAAATCAAAATGATATTGAAAGGATATAGTCGTATTTATTACGCCGTGGAATTTACCAACAAAAGGTCGAAAAGTAGAATCTACTATTTTTTTTTATAAAATTGTTAATTCTTCAAGTCACACTATTTTATTCCATTTCAATTTTACATTTAGACAACTTTACTATAGGCCTCATAACGGCATAAGGCCGTACTTTTTTACATTTTACGAAGGCCCCTAAACTTAGCGTGATGCCTGTGTCTCAAGGTGCCCCGCTCTTTTTATACGAATTGTGTCAGTGTTGTGTGGAATAATAAATAGATAGATAAATATAATATATTAAGATACATACATATACAATTTATAATAAATAATTAAATATTATATTATAGATATATAAACATTAATCCTCGCCAAGCCGTCTGGCCAGCGTGGCGAGTGTAGGCCAAATTCTCCAGATATATGTTCTGGAAGGCCCATCTCCAGCAGTGGAGGTCTAGGACGCTGTGTTCTAGGGGCTGTAATGATGAAATGATGAAACATTAATAAATATATACATGTAAAAAAATAAAATAGATACGGAAAAATATTATCCAAGTACTTAAGGGGTTTGTATAAGGAATGTTATATTATTATTCTATTCTATTATTTATTTATTATATAAAGTTTGTATTACAAGTATTTATTAGGTTTTCTGTTTGATCATAGTTGAAGGTGAAAAACAGGTTTGTTATTTTTATTTTTAATAATTTACAGCTAAGTTTATCTATTTTGTGTAATTTATTAATATTATTGTACATAAAGTAAGATTTAAATTTAAAATGTCTTTTTGCAAACTCGGTGTTAGTTTTAAATGGTTTGTAAACTATGTCCTTTCTTCTCTTTGTTCGTGTGTCGGTCCGTAATGAAGTGTCCCGATATTTCTTTAATAGTATGTTTAAGATGTAAAGCTGTCAAACTGTAAGGATACGGTAGGTACTGTAGAGTTGGTAAGTTGAAAACCTTAAGTGTTTGAAGAACATCACTTTAAGTAGGGCTCGTTGCGATCGTTCTAATTTTAGTAGATAAGACTTACTTGTTAGAATACTACTTCTTTATAGTTAGAATATCTGGAGTTCGGACTATCGGAGCTCTGCTGTCGAAAGAAATGTACCTACACAATGGTTTCCAAAGAACTCAAAGAAACTTAAATTCAAACATGCAATTATGGTTTTAGCCTACATTCTTCGGTACTATTGCATATTATTCAAAAGAAAAATACCTTCCACTTAGTCACAAATAGAGCGTACCTACCGTTGACAAGAAGCCGAATGGTATTAAATATAATATATTGTTAAATTTATTCGACCTTAATTCTTTCGAAAAATTAAATCTATTTTATATCATAATTAATAACTCGCAGATAATATCACAGAGACTCTAAGGTTTTGAAAACCTTCTCAATTTTCAGACAAATTACTAAGATTTCCGATCGAAGAGTTTTGTGAGAGAAACATTGACTTTTTTTTATCATTCTTTTTTTTTATTACAGCCTCCTGGACTGTTGTACATGGACCTTCCAGAACATATATATCTGAAGAATTTGGCTAAAACTCGCAACGCTGCGCTCGCCAGCGCGCTGGCCAGACGGGTTGGCCAGGGTCTAGTCATTTTTTTTTTTGTAATAACAATTTATTGACGATTCCACAAGTTGATATTAGTGAAACCGGGACCGACGGCTTGACGTGCTCTCTGAGCCATGGGAACGGTGGTGTTGTAAATCTATGACAGTCTTAATAAAAGTGTATTTTTTATTGGTACATGCTGGGGTTCGAACCCACCTCTTTATTACAAATATACAAATGTAAAATGTATTTCTGATTTTCCACCACAACCTGTCGCTTGAGTACTTGCATTGAAAAACACGGATACTTAATATTATATTGTCCAATGGTTCCCAAAGTTGTAAACTTACTTGAAAAAAGGTGTGGACATCACTAAGCTCTATTACTAGCTAGGTCGCCGAGATAAAACGCTAAACCTGTAAGTGCGCCGAACTAAAAAAGATTGGTAACCTCTGGTATAGTCAATGAAACCAACTAATAAAGGGTGTTAAATTTCCTGGAATAATGTAATTTAAACTAATCAAAACTTACTACAAGAAGGATCAAAACAGTTTAGTGAAATCGATTTTCTTACAAGTCGGCCTTTGATCTTACGCCTTGCTGATAGTGTTGCTGCTTAAACGATGCTATATCAACAAAATATTGCCTATACTGGAAAATAGTCTAATCTCAACATTTATTTAAAAAATATTATAGCTGCGTATTGTTCTTCGTGTATGAATTAAAAAATATTTTGTTTTACCAATAGTTATTTTAAAAAAAAAGTTTACCTTGTCTTAGAGTTATCAATTATTATTTAATATTTACAACCTAGATTCAGTCAAAAAAGTATCGGGAATGGATGATTTGTTTATGATACTGTAGCAATAGCTACACAAAAGAAAATAAAACTTCAAAATTCAAAATTATGACGGGTGTCAAATTGGTTTTGACATTATTATTATTTACAAATATTCGCAGTATCATTTATTTAACAGCTAAGACGCTTTAATACCATTTTTTTTTTTGTTAGTTTGGCACAACTGTTTTCCCTTTTGGCGCGGAGTTTGAGTTGCATCTGTTATTTAGATGAAATATACAGTACTGTTTTAAGTTATATCATATCTAGTGTGTATTGTGACAATAAAACAAAAAGAGTTTTTCTTAAGTTTTGCATCGCCAATGGAATTTCGTGTTTGGAGTCACCAAAAATGTTACAGTAGGCTTATGGTAAATCGACTTTATCAAAAACACGTGCTTATGAATGGTGCAAAGTGTTCGAGGTGTGACGGAAGATTTGCCTCATTAGGCCATCAACGTCTGCAACTGAACGTCGCAAAACTGAAGGAAATAGTGACTGAAAATCCTCCTTCAAGTTTGAGAGAGATAGCCGCCGAAATTTCTGTGTCTCACGAGTCGATCTGTACCATTTTAAATAATCACTTGGGTAAGAAACATATTGCCGCTCAGCTAGTCCCAAAAGACCTGAATTTTCTCCAAAAACTCAATCGCATAATGGTCGCTGAGGACATGCTAGAACGAGTCAATGCCGACCCAACATTTCTGAAACGCATTGTTACTGGTGGCAAGACGTATGGGTTTACGAGTTTGACATGCAAACTACGTTTATTCGCGAGTGTTGCCACTCTTTTCCCATTTATTTATTATACTCATTGAGCTAGCTTAAGGCTGGCCGTGTTACTGATTCGAGTATGGCAGTTAGACCTAGTTTGATAGTTCAACGCGTATTGTCCTCGTATTTATTTATTTAAATTCTTTAATGCACTTAAAAACAGTAGGCATTCTTTACCAGCTAACCTTGGGGATCGAGTAAGGTGATATGCAGGATGAAAAAAAAAAATTAATGATACAGTTAATAAGTTACTTAACTAATTCTAATATACTACACATTATACCTAAACATACATAAACCATACATACAAGTACATCATATACATTATAACTTAAATAAATACACGGTTATTTAAATAGTGCTTTTCCAGGAACGATGTACGTACTTCTTTTCTCGTACCGTACCGTATCTTCTTTTATTTTAAAGTCCGTTCCTGGGTTCTAAGGAATATTTAACGTTAGTTTCTAATAAATTATGCATTACTTAGATAAGTTAGATAATGACGAACAGTTTAAGAATACATTTCTCAGAGATCACACTTTAATTCAGAAGTTATTTTCTAATTCAGAGCGACAAAGCCCGAAGATAAATGAGTGTTTGATGGCGAAATCCAGCACTAGTGCCTTTATCTTGAACAGCGCCAAATCTACAAATTCAGTGAACAAAAAAGTAATTGCTCCCTTATCAAAATGTGACTGACAGTTCTTTATTATTTGACTGAAGTTAGTTTTCTTATGCTGGTATTCTAAGGGAATCAATAAGATATCAAACGTTTATCCTTTTTTCTAGTGATTAGTGTTAATTTGTCACATTGATAGTTCAGTGAATCACGTGTCTTATAATATAAAAAATAAACGTTTGATATCATATCTTGTACAGTTATTTAGATTAGAAATATGACATCATAACCTCATGGTTTGGTTGCCTGTTTTGTTTGTCTTACTGCTATAAACTTAAACGATTATAATAAAAATTGGTAAAGACGCTTCCTGTATCCTGGGACTCAAGGTAAATGCTGTTATTATTTGACCACGACATGGGCGTGGGCTGGGAGTCAAGAAATGATTGGAAACAATCGCGCAGATCATTGGATGCTTTCGGATTGTTTAGAATTCCATAAAGTAAGAACAAGATGTATGTTAAGGATTATATATACGAGTATATAAATAAAATTATATTCAAGAGACTTCGAAGTAATATCTTGTATTGCTCAGACAGCTTACATTCTTAAAATTTAAACTATTTATTTATATAAAACTTTATTGCACGAAGTACAAAGGCGGACTTAATGCCTGTAGACATTTTCTAACAGCCAAACCTTGGGGACAAATCTGAACTATTATAGGTGCAATGAAAGAAATATTAAAAAAATAGGAAAAAAAATAACAGCTTAGTTATACACTTATATATTATATTGTTATATATACTATAATATCAATATACTAATACATACATAATACTATACATAAACATACATATATACACTTACTAAAATTGTTAGGAGCTTTTCAGGTAGTGTAGATATACGAGTTTTTTAAACAAAGATCTGGTAGTTGCTTGTCTTATGTTTACAGGAAGATCATTCCATAAATTTGTGGCGACAACGACAAAAGAATTTGAAACAAATCCGGAATAATGAGAGGGGACTGAAAGAAGTGAGTTGTGAGAGAAGAGAAGAAAAGTCGTGGAAAGATGAGAGATAGACAAAACTAAACTAGACGCAGAATAAAACTATTTAAAACATATTGTTAAAAAGAGTGAAGAGATTAATGGGTGCAATGAAAAAGTGTTTAATTAAAAAGCTATTAGTCATACCGTAAAGCTTATATTTCATGTCATGTGTAACAGTAAAGAACACGTCAGAGCCATACATCAACCCTCTTCGCTTCACTCCCGAAAATTTGTTTTAAATTAAGAGCCGGGAGTGGAACGATAACCTTGAGCTTCGTAATAATAAATTTTACCATAGCCTCTAGAACACATAGCATCAGAACGTATTTCTGGAAAATCAGGCGTTCATTTCTCTCAACAAATAATAATAATAAATAAATATTTCCAGACAGGTCTCACAGCGCCATCTAGTTTCCGTGGTGAGCTACGAGGCTTGTGTTACGGAAACTAGATGGTTGATAAACTACATATTATACTTTTTTTTTGTAAATATATACATATTATACATATAAACACCCAGACCGAGACAAATTATACAATGTACAACTTCAATACGGCGGCTAAATACTATACACAAATAATATTAAACTCAATACATTAGTCGAATTATTGTTATTAAATCAATTTTGAGCAAATTTTTTCTATATATTTTTATCTTTATTTAGATTATTTTTTTTATTATTACGCAGCGTCCCAGACCTTCACTGTTGGAGATGGGCCTTCCAGAACATATATCCGGAGAATTTGGCCTACACTCGCCACGCTGACCAGACAGTCTCCGAGGCACGGGAACGGTGGTGTAGTAAATCTATGACAAATGTACTTAAGAAAAGTGTATTTTTTCTTTGATACATGCCGGGAGATTCGTACAACCTAACCACCACAGCTCCTTATTTAGATTAGGTAAAGTAAAGTAAAAGTAAAGTACCATCACGACCGTATCCCTTTCGGGGTGGTCAGAAACCACGCTTATAAAGAATCGGATTCACATTTAGCCAACTTTACTATAGGCTAATCATGACAAGTGGCAAGCTCGTCGATGTCGAGCGTACCAAACTTGAGAAATATCACAAATAAATTAATGTTATTTATTTATTTAAATAATTAAATATGATTGTGTCCCGACCAGGAATCGAACCCGTTATCTCCAGGTCAAAATCCACTGACTTAATCGCTAGACCACGGTAGCAGTATTTAGATTAGGTACAAGTAAATTATCAGTATGATCATCAACTAATACGCCCTAGAATTAGCTTCGTAGATTATTTACAATTACATTAATTACTATAGAAGTTTTGACAACTAGAAATTATTTTTTTTCGTATTATTTTCTTTTGGGAACTATTATGGGAAGTATTTTCTCTTCTATGTCTCTTTCAATTTCGAATAAGTCTAACGATACGAACACATCCTAAAGGGCCACCGCGCGCAAGGTTTGATCGCATGCCCGAATCACCGTGAGGCCTCATAAGGAGACCTTAAGGCCATGTGCGTACCCAGGGGAGGGCAGGGGGCAGGGGGGGGGGGGGGGGGGGGCAGGGGGGGGGCAGCTGTCCCTTCCTGGATTTTGTTTAAATCTCTAATAACTACTTTCGTAGATAAAAGTTAAGAAAAAATACGTTTTCCATTTGCAATATAATCTTGCGGTGCGCCTCTTGTACCTACTCGCTAGCAGCAAAAATGCCGCGCTCAGTGTACATTTGATAACGCTGTGGGCGATACTTTCATGGAAGAAAACCGTTTTGCTGAAGACCCTCGAAAGTTACATTTAATAAAATAGCTAATGCATAATTAAAGAATTTATATATAAAATACCTATATTATAAATAAATAAATATTTCCAGACAGGTCACACAGCGCCATCTAGTTTCCGTGGTAAGCTACGAGGCTTGTGTTACAGAAACTAGATGGTTGATAAAATACATCTTATACTTTTTTTTTGTAAATATATACATATTATACATATAAACACCCAGCCCGAGACAAATTATACAATGTACAACTTGCCCCCGGTGAGAATCTAACCCACGACCTCCCGAATTCAAGGCAACGTTTGTTACCACTAGACCACGGAGGCGGTCAATATTCAATATTAATTTATAATTTTCGGCTTATTAAAAAAACCTATTTTCCCCCTCTTGGCCCAGAACCTGGATACGCATGCAAATGCTGCGGACTAAAATCATATAACCGTCTCTCTTTTACTGTTGGCCCTGTGTGCTTTTACAGCTAAGTCTGAGTCGTGGCTATGAGTAAAGGCACTCGTCCTGTCTCTGGCGTTTCATACTTGAGAAAATTATCAACCGAATTTAACAGTTTTAATATGCAATCAAGCCATATGTTTTCAAAACCACTAGAAGTCACATTTTGACAGTATTATTTATATTATAGTATTATTAGTATTTCTATGTAGGTATATGTATGTTTATTATACTTATATAGGTATAATAATAAAAATAATTCTTTATTTATACAGTAGAAATTAGTTACAATAATAAATACAATAGTGAAATATTTATATAATAAATTACATGATGTGAACAATATTTCCAATTATAAATAATAAATAAATATTTCCAGACAGGTCACACAGCGCCATCTAGTTTCCGTGGTTAGCTACGAGGCTTGTGTTACGGAAAATAGATGGTTGATAAACTACATATTATACTTTTTTTTGTTGTAAATATATACATATTATACATATAAACACCCAGACCGAGACAAATTATACAATGTACAACTTGCCCCCGGTGGGAATCGAACCCACGACCTCTTGAGTTCACAGCAACGTTTGTTACCACTAGACCACGGAGGCGGTCATTGCACGATTGTATTGCACGTTGGAGCCCAAACCAAGAATTTTCGTCTTGTGTCTTGGGCTCCAGCTGCACTAGCTACCCTAGTATTCTACATAATATTTACATTTAAAAATAATAATAATAATTTTGATAAAACTTTAAGCTAAAACTATTCTAATCTATTATTAATGCAGGTATATTACGTAGATCTATATTATTTCTTAGAATTAAGATAGTAAATAATGTACATTATTCAATCATTTTTATTTTTTTATATTTTGTACACCTTCTCCTGTCACTTAAAACTCTCTTATTGTCCTTAAGGTTAACAGGCAATGTCTAACCACATTATGTTAGCCCTTTGTACTTATGTGCAATAAAGTTTTTTAAAAAATAAAATAAAAAAAAGTATATTAATTTTAATTAGCGTACCGATTTAAAGTGTCCATAACATTTTACATTGACAATTACAGAAGAATTGTCAGATGTCCTACTTAAAACAAAGACGCAATGGGGAATATAAAGTATGTCATTTGGATCGTGGAGTCGTCCCCTTAATACCGGAACAAAAAAAGGGAAAACCTAATCATTTCAGTTGACGGAGCTCCCCTTTAATGACACGCAGGCTAATAAAACATATTAAAATTCCGCTCCCTGGCACAACCCTTATCAAAACACTTGATATTTTTACATCACAAATGACACCTTAATTTTTTAACAAGTTAAATTACCCGTGTCATATACGATACCTCCAGTAAGTATACACAGTATAAAAATACTATTTTAAACAGCCCGGTGTTGCCTGTCTAATGTAGTGGTAAAAATATTTCATCGTCATCATCACAGCCCCTCCTAGACCTCGATTGTTGGAGATAGGTCGTTTAGAAGTTTCTGGAGAATTTGTCCTACACTCGCCATGCTGGCCAAACGATTTATTAACGATTCCACAAGCTCGTGTTTTAAATCTATGACAAATGTACATAAGAAAAGTGCATTTCTCATTGGTACATGCCAGGGTTCGAACCGATCTTTTTAGAATTTTATAGGAAAGCGGTGTTACAATCAAGCCACCACAGTTCACCTTTTTTTAATAAAAAAATAATATAAAAAATCTATTCTTTTATTTGACCGCCTCCGTGGTCTAGTGGTAACAAACGTTGCCGTGAACTCGGGTGGTCGTGGGTTCGATTCCCACCGGGGGCAAGTTGTACATTGTATAATTTGTCTCGGTCTGGGTGTTTATATATATAATATGTATATATTTACAACAACAAAAAAAGTATAATATCTAGTTTATCAACCATCTAGTTTCCGTAACACAAGCCTCTTAGCTTACCATGGAAACTAGATGGCGCTGTGTGACCTGTCTGGAAATATTTATTTATTTTATTTATATTTATTATTCTACGGATACGGATATAAGTCCCGTTCGAGTTGAATGGTTGCAAGAACGCTGACTGCATTTCCCCGCTGAATTGCAATGCCGATTCTTTGGGCGAAGAAAGAGCCAGCTCTCTTGTCACTGGAGGAGATGACAAGACGTGGTGTTTTATGTCTTTTAAAAACTTTTTGGCGCTTGGACTTCATGGTTTCTACAGTAAATGGCACAAATATGTAATCTTTTAATATGGATAGATACTTTATTCAATTTGAGGTGCGACGCGGCCAGGGTGTCGACGCACGTGGCGACCCACACCAGAGCACGTCCCTATTCCCAAAGGACCAACGTCATACCATATATATAGTGGTGAGCGGAAGAAATAGTGGCTATATTGACATGTCACGACACGTTGACGTCTGAATTCCTTGGGTTCCAAGGAATAGATCTACCAAATTTTATTTAAATCGGTCAAGTAGTTTAGGCAGACATTATGTGATGACATTGACTGATATCCATTTCTTTAGGCGCAAAATATACGAGTAATTCTTTAACTAACGGATACTGTCACTGCCAAATGCTATATAGAGTTGATATAAACACATACAAGTTTGATATCAAATTTCACGGTGTGAATTTAATCTCGAAATTCACGTTAATTGTGAACCGATTTGTAGCTCCCACGCTCTCCTTTATCAATTAACTATCTCATTATATGTACTTAGCATTAATAATTACATGGTTCGTTTGAACATCCTTCGAATCCAAAATTAATACAACTTCATAGATTACCGTGGGAACTATATTGTAAGTAATCTTCTAGAATGTTCCGTTTTAATTTTACACCTTAAAAGTATTAGTTTATTCAACATTTACTTACGAAAATAAATTGATAAAATAAATATTTTAAATACTGGAACGCAATATTCTATGTTGCCAGAAAAACAAAAAGTAATTACATTTTGACCTAGGTTTGGAGAGTTAACAACCAAAAATATGGATTTGATTTCCAGGATCTCTTGAAGGAACCCGTTTGACAGCTGAAAGGAATGGTTGAGTGAAGAAGCCGTTGAGATATACGGTTGTAAGTCACAAATGAACTATCTTAAACCACTATAGCATTAAAGGAACACGCAATAAATATTATTGTTGAAGAATAAATCATGGAATTACTTAGAGCAAAGTATTGTTTCTCACGATTTATTTCGTGTCATCATAACTATCGCGATTTCCTTAGGAAAATCCACACTTCTCGTTATTTATTACTGTTCACCTAAATCTTTCTGTGAAAAGGCCTTTCCTTAACATGAAAGGTAAGCTGTCTGGGGAACAAAAAATATATTAATTTAGGAAATACTAGTAACATAAAAATAAAAAAATAATATATCCATTTATTGTCACATAACAGTATCACATAGTAGTTTTACAATTTCGAACAATATGTGACAAAAGGAATCAGGTGCCAGCTGTTGTCGTGCAGCAAGTACTTACGCCTGCACGACGCTTGTACAGTAGCATAGCAGACACTGTTTAATCGCGTGCAAATGAAACACAGGTCAACAAAATGAAAAAAAAAATAGTTCTTCGCGCCATTTTTCACGGACAAGTCAAGTGCAAGTTTTTGTTTTGTACATTACTTTTCTGTAGATATTGTTAGTCAAAACAGGTGTTGTTTTGTTTAATAATGTGCTACAATGTGAATAATTATGGAAAACGATAAATTGGACTTTATAAAAAGTTGGAGTATATATTTTACGGTTTTCTCGCGCTGTGTACTCCCATATTATACCCGACGTGTTTGGGCTATAATGCCGCGAGTAACTCCAAGAAAAGCATCAAATTTTGCAACATCTGGAATTTGATGACCCCATCAGTTCATAAGAAAGAAAAATATATAATGTCAGACTTGGCTGTATGAGCTAGAGATCCATCGGGAGAAGAGATAACAAACGTTGAAAAAAAAGTGATTTTGCATTAGGTGTGCATTGGCAACACCAATAATATATACTTACTTTATTTTTGTTAACATTTCCTCTTTGTATAGCGAGGCTAATACGTTTTTCCGTCAGCTGCTTTGACTACTCCTTGCCCCTTGGTTGTTACTAAGTTACCAAAGTTACCAAGGTTGGCGTATTTGCGCAACTTGAAGTTCTTAGCAGAAAACGCCACACTCCTAGCGCCTGACAAGGTCGCCTGGATGTGGGATCGAGCTAATCTATCTACATACGTCGCATGCCACATCAGAGACCTGCCAAGTTTCCACGGCCCAACAGTCATTCCGCCACCTCTCTCTTGGGTCTCTTGCCATCGTTCCGCACAATCCCAGAGAGTTCTAAAAATACAGGTACACCAGCAGTGACAAGAGCCCTTCGGATGATGTCATTGAAAGCCACGATCGTCACGATGAATGCGGCCAGCACTTCTAGCACAAAATATATATTATATTTATTTTCCTACGTTTAGTTTTGTATCTACACTAAATTTAAATATTGACTGTAATCAGTACTTTCGGGTGCGCGGTTGGTCTTATCGGTACATTTCTATAAATAATTTGATTGTTGTTATACACAGTTAAAAAGTTTAGAAAACCTTTAACAGATATTAAAGAACAAAGCGAGAATTTTCAAAGGTCCCCATTTTATAAGAATGACAATAATAGATACTGATTTCATATTTTAAGTAACAATTTGGAACTACCTGCGTTGACTCCGTTTGATCATAAGTCCTAACTGGGCATGACGGCAGTTCGAGCCTGATCCCGAAACGTGTGGATACACTTTACTGTGTTTATCGACACGAACGGTGGATACTTCCCAACCCCAGCAGACTGGGAAAATTACCACCATCAGTTCTTATTATATATAAAACATATTTAAAAAATACTAAAATATTTAATAGGCTATATATCTGGCCTCTCTTACTATATTATCTATTATATCTATTCCTCGCTAACCCGTCTGGACAGCGTGGCGAGTGTAGGCTAAATTCTCCAGATATATGTTCTGGAAGGCCCATCTCGAATAGTGAAGGTTTATGACGCTGTGTTCTAGGGGCTGTAATGAAAAAGAAATGAAATATCTGGTTAAGCTATCTTTATTGTTAGATACGAGTATGTTGCTCTTTACCTTTTTCGTTCATTAGGCGGTTAGTAAACGGTTACCTATAGCCTAAGGGCTTTGCACAAAAAGGCTGGTAACTGTTGATATAAACGGTAGGACCAGGCATTTTATAGGTTAGGTATGTAATATTTTAGACAGCGTTGGCCCTAACCCTTGATCAGGGTAGAGCGAGATAGTCTTTCAACGCTCTTTGATCGACGCTTTTACTTAACCTAAATTGTACGGTTTTACGTGTATATTAAATAAAATATTATGACCATTATTCAAAAATCTTTTTTTATTTAAACTTTTTAGATTATATTAAGTAGCTCTGATTAGTATACGAAAACTCCTGCTTTTTTAACATTCAAAAAGTTTCTGCCGCTATACACTTTTAATAATAATTTTGGTCTACTAAGTCCGTGGATTTAGTCTCGGAGCTACCGGGTTCGATTCTTGGTCGGGACACAAAAAAAAAATTATTAATGTAAAAAATACATTTAATTTATTTGTAATATGTCTCGAGTTTGGTACGCTGGAGACATCGACGATTGGCCTATAGTAAAGTTGGCTAAATGTGAATCTGCTTATGTATAAGCGTGGTTTCTGACTACTCCGAAAGGGAAACGGTCGAGATGATACTTTACTTTTACAATTTCGGGTGTTATTTCAATCAGTCATTAAATAATAAAATCTGTAACTTATCAAATTTTTTTTTTTAAATGTGCGAGATTTTTTCGCCCCATTTTGCAAGGACTTGTTAAGTGCAAGTGTTTGTTTTGTAAATTATTATACCGTGGATATTGTTGTTGCTTTATTTAATAGTGTCGTACGATGTGAATAATTATGGTAAACTATATATTATACTTTATATATGAGGCACATATAGCAGTTTATATTTTGCGGTTTTCCTGCTCTTTGAACTCCAAGAAAAGCATTAAATTCTGCAACATTTGAAATGACAATTTATATATAGATTTTAGTTTTATTTTTAATTTAGTTTTTATATTTTTATTAGCCTAATTATTATTTTTGTTTAATAACCTCATTAACTAATGAAAACAAAATAATATATTACAACAGACATGATTGTATGAGGTAGATTCCTTTGCCTTCGTGAGCTTGGGGAAAAACTCTGCTTGTCGACTGGTGACCCATTGAGAAGAAAACATTTTGTTCAAAGGGTCAACAAAATTTTTTATTTGATAATTATTTTTTTCGAATAAATTAAAAGCAATCTAATAACACTCGACTGCATAGCATGGTAGTCGGGTGTATTACACAGTATTTGACCAATACGCTTGGGACAAAAAAGTTGGGTTAAATGTCTGGGAACTTTCATTAAATCAAAACTAGTTGTATTTGCAGACACATTATGCCTCGCCCACAAACTAACGAGCCGGGCCTGTGATATATACAGTAGGCAATGCTAGGTTGATACTGGATTCTTAAGGTGGGTTTATATCAAACGAAGATAGAGCTAAATCCAGAACATGAATGTCGGACGTTTTTTTTTTTGGTCAAATCAAATCAAAATATCTTTATTTTCCAGAATACTGTACAAAATAATAAATTCAAATTCAAATTCATTTATTCAGTAAATTGGCAATATTACAAGCACTTTTACACGTCAGATACATTTAGAAGTTTATACAATTATATGAATAATGAAATAATGAGGTCTTATGCATAATTTCCGAAGCATTCTACCGCTAGCGGCATGAAAATATTAAACATGTATATTAAAAATCTAATATTACATATAATTCTATATACATGCATACATATATATGTATGTGTGTATGTATGTATATACATATACACACACATACATACACATATATTCATTAATAACAACTATAAAAAATTACTATTATATTCATATTAAAAAAAAAAAAAAAAATTATTATGTCAATGTATTAAATTAATTTAAGTCAATAGTAATATTATTTTAATAATTTAAAATTTGGTGTCAAATTATTTTAAACAAACAATGAGCAATAATAAATAGTTGCTAGGTCTACAATGTCAAATTATCATCGAAAAATTCCTTGTTTGAATAATATGCTTTATGTACCAAAAGTTTAAATAACCTTCTTTGGAATTCATTGTTTCCTAACTGTATCAATTCGTAGGGCAATTCGTGGTGTAAACACAACTCGTTTTTATCATTATTTTTGTTTATTTGTTATCTTTAGGAGCCTAGAGGTGTACGAGTTTTAGTCAAAGTTACATGTCTATTCATTATTTGACGATTAATATTGTTAATATAAAATTGTTAATTATTGGAACTCTAGGTCTAATTTTGGTTTAATTTGTTTCATGTATATTTACTTTATGTAACTGTTTGTTTTCAAAAAAAAAAAAAAAGTCTAGCTTTCATTCTTTTACCGTTTGTAACTGGTAATATTTATATTCCATGCCTGCCTTCGTGGTCTAGCGGCTAAGTCCGTGGATTTAGATGTACAGGTATTGGGTTCGATGCCCGGTCGGGCTACAATACAAAAATACACCTTTACATTTCTTTGTAAGCTACATACAAACCAGTTCTTACACAGCTATCATAAAATCGCAAAATCAGTATAGGTGTATTATTATATTTTTTCTTTTTATATGCACCGTACTTAATATCAAATAATTTAGCGTCATTCGCATTTTGTATTTAAGAATAAAGTATCATCACGTCACGGTCGTAATCTTTTGTTTTTTTACGAAGATAATTCACATTTAGCCAATTCTATACCGCGTGTTATTGTCAAAAGAGCAAATACTTTTTAGGCTTCAGATGTCATTACCTTTTATTTGAAATAAAATAATCATTTTTTTAAAGATAAAATTTATTATCCTAAAAACAAAACATTACTGCATGGTGAATAAGGCCGCGTCTCAATATCGTAATATCCATCGTGATAAATACCTAAAGGCAGGGGAGTGTTATTATTAATTGATCTCGCTTACAGCCGAGAGTCGAAATAGAGAGAGACAGAATTACGTAAGTCAACGTTCGCGCGATCGTCGACCTCTCGCTACCTACTTGATTAGGCTCAGCATGAGTGGCGATATTTTTAGGAAAACTTCAATGAACCATAACTTAAAATTTTATTGCTGAATAATTAAAATAAATAAAACGTAGTTTTTTATTGTTATTCTAGATTATAATATAAAAATATTGGCTTATTAAGAAATTCCACGCAGTATAATTTACTATATATTAAATAGAACCTATACTATATCATGACAATAACAAGCCGTTAATATCACAAGCGTACCTGATATAAGATATGATATTATATATTATCTATAGTATGCCAGCGCCAGACATGAGTTCAAAGAAGTGATCATTTCTTTGAAGACTCTGGTCACATATTGTTGTATCTTCCATATATGTCTTCAAAAGATTTGATGACTCCTTTGAGCTCACACTTTTCAAACAGACTTCACAAAACATGAACGACTATTTGGTCGACAGAATTATCTTATATTATTTATTACACGGGCAAATAAATAAACAAAATGTTAATTTAAATAATAAAAACTCGCCTGCGTAAAAAATGATCTTGATTAAAAAACTAAAAAGAAATTAAAAAAATAAAATTAAAAAAAAACAATCCCAAGGGTTATTAATATTTTTTTTATATTTTGTATTATTTTTGTATTCTACTTTTGTATTGTATATGTTTTGTATTCTCCGGTACGCGGTACTACCACGTCTAAACTCAAGGTCATAAGCACTTAATTTTCTGTAATTCCCAGAATGATACGAACTGAAAAACTTATGAACATAAAGATAAGCGAACAATTTTGTATAATAAGACGCAGAAAAAGTTTTAATGAGTTTTTAGTGTAATTTCGTCTTGGATTGACATTATCTGGCGATGAAAACAATGTTTAGGTAAGTACTTGTTTCTTTCTTAAAATTATTATTTTTTAATTCGTAAATTATAAATTCGGGGAACAAGTAAATTATCTAGAGCAAACTTTTTCCAGTGTCATGACATTGCTAAATACTTAGTCTCCGTAATTTATAAAACGAATTCGTGGGAGAAAAAAAATGTTCTCTTTTTTTACCCCACTGCGCGACGCAAAAAAGGGTTATGTGTTTATCAGCAATACATATATAAATGTATGTTTGTTTCTTTGTGGCACACTGGAGACCAAACGCGTTGGCCGATTTTGATAATTCTCACGTCAATCGAATTGTTTTCATCACGTGAGTGTCACTGAAGATATAATATAAATCAAATTTCGTTAAGGCGACAACCAGACGTCATATTGTGAAAAATAAAAATAAAATGTAGACAAACTATATTAAGTATGAGTGTAAGTGTATTGTAATAATATATATATATATATATATACTTTAATAGTGAAGTTATTAAACTTATTGGCGACGGAACAATGGGCTTGTTTTTGAGTAATTTATTTCTTTTCAGTTTTTAATTCAAGTTAATTTTTTACTTAGTCTGGTTTTTTATATTTTTAAATTAACTATTTTTCGCTATTCATTAAATAAAAGACTACTTCCGTGTCCATCGGTTAAGGCTGTAGTTGCCTGTGTGTGCCTGTCTAACTTTAACAGGAAGGTACTTATTTATTTAGAATAGGTATAACAAACAGTTATTAAATTACAACAATACACAAAATTAAATATAAAGGGAAACAAGTTAAATTTAACAACCTAAAACTAATGTACACTGTATGTATGAACTAAAAATTAAATGGATGGTAATATTAACTTGAACTAAAGTAATAAAAATAACAATCATAAACAAGTTAAATCGGTTTACAAAAATCAAATGCAAATTACAAGCTCAACACGGAAATAAATATAATATCAATTTTAAAATTCACTATCAATTTACACCTAATTACAAATCAATAAATTATTTTTGTAGTTCTTATTAAGATAAAAGTATCATCGCGACCGTAATCCCAGTCACAAATCACGCTTTTAAAAGAGCTAGTTCACATTTAGCCAACTTTACTATATAACCAATCATAACGACTGGCAAGCTCTTCGATGTCTTTGTGCACCAGACTAGATTTATTTTATTTTATTGTGTGAATCTAAAACCACTAACCGCTACCTACTACAGAGGCAGTTGATTTGGGTGACAACGGTCTAAATTAAAAATATTTGACGCCATATACATTGTTTACAAAGTTATAAAATTCACTTGACTCGGAGTATAGGTAGTACGTATAAAGAAAATAGATAATTCATATGAAGTCTGCGCCGATGTCACTTCTCATGTTTTCGCAATAACTCTACGTTTTTCGATTGGAATCCCAAAAGACATGAGACAGAGGTGTTTTATTTATTACCTCTGTTTGTCCTAAGTGCGCGATAGAATACGAGTGCGACCTACAAAAAAATATATACCTATATAAAAAAAAATATAAAAAAAATATACACCTACATAAATTAACCGACGCTAGTACTTTTGTTCATAACCGTTTACTAATATTAAGCTGGCACCAAAATTAGGTCTCTGTTATGTAATGTATCAATAATTTTTAGTTTATGCGTAAGTTGGTACAATTATAGATAGTTCGTTAATATAACCCAGCCTTAATCTGCCACTTTTACATTGACATGAAACAAAAGTGAGAAAACATAATGTGCTTACTGGCAAAAAAAATCATTAGACTAAAAAAGAAACTCGATAAAATACAGCAATATGTTTTTTTCTATAATATTCTTATGACATTTTTTTGTCGGACAACGATATGTTTCCGAGAGAAGTTTATGAATACCTAGCTCAGAAAATATATAAATAGGTTGAAGGAATCTCCAATTGTAAGTAAAAGAAATGCCAAGTAATTGCTCTACAAGTAATATAAGTTTAAGCAGCTATTCAGCCTATGCAGACATTGAGTATATTTTAGTACTTCCCTAATAACAATCCACCTATATGGCCAAATAAATTATACTCTTTAAATTGGTACCAGAAGATTGTGGACAATTGGGCACCCAATTAAAAGTATTTCTTTTGATAAAAGCGCCTCAACATTAATTAGTTCCCAATTGTTCACAAAATCGTTTGATGATCATTTTGCGTTCGACTATGGTTGCTAATTTCCTATCACAGGCCAGAGTAAAAAGGCTAAAGTCGAGAAATTGAATACATGAAAAGGAAGCAGATATAGTGCAACCTACGGGAAAATTTAATAAAAGACGATCCGAGTTTGGGGTGTGAAATGGGGTGAAGTTTTAGCGATGAAAATGGTTGTGAACAATTTTCGGCTAAACCTTGGTTATACATATATGTAGGTTGTATATAAAAGTGTTATAAATCATTTCAAACATAACCTACAATTTTCAAAACAATTAAAAAAACTTGATGCTTAATAATAAAAATATTAAATATTTATATTATTGTTATTTTTCCTTATAAAATATAGTAACAAAATTTAGTGGAAACTTACATTTTAAGTTCGAAAAACAATGTTTATTTTTACATTCTATTTTTCTTTAAACCCAATTTTACAAGGATATGGGTACCTACCTATGGATATCACATGCATCAATGGATTTATTTTAGTTTGAGCATATATATATATATTTTATATCACGTTACTTTGGTAAAAATATCCAAAACACAATACATGCGGAAAATACATAGCAAATCTCTGTTTAACATTTGAGATTAAGATCTCTCTGTTTAAGATTTTTAAATAAAATAAAAGATTATTTTAATTCTTGAAACTCCTATCCCGATTACTGATAGCGAGATCGCATTAAAAAAATATTACTAAAAAAAGTCGCATAAAAGCACTTTATTAGGACAACAGTTAATCCGGAGTGAAAGTTCAAGTTCAAAGTCGAAAGATGGTTTATAGGTGAGCCGTGTCTTATTTATGGCAAAGTAGTTGTTGCTGTTTGGCCGTTACGGGTAATTTTATTGATGGAAATTACCCTTATCTGTCAAAGATGGGCGCTCCTTGTATGAATCACACTTTTTATGTACAAAACTGTTAGAACTACCAAACTACAAAGTTTGTGATTACTTTTTTAGTTTTGTTTTAGTTATGTAACGGCACCTATTCATATTTTACTACGTACTAGACCTCCACTGTTGGGCATTCCTTGCATATTTCTAATCTCGACATCTTGACATTTTAGTATTTATTATATTTATTTATATAAAATAAATAAATAAATATTTCCAGACAGGTCACACAGCGCCATCTAATTTCCGTGGTAAGCTACGAGGCTTGTGTTACGGAAACTAGATGGTTGATAAACTACATATTATACTATTTTTTTTTTGTAAATATATACATATTATACATATAAACACCCAGACCGAGAAAAAATATACGATGTACAACTTGCCCCCGGTGGGAACGAACCCACGACCTCCCGAGTTCGCGGCAACGTTTGTCCACGGAGGCGGTCAAATAAGTATTATATGGATTGTATTTAGGTATATAAGTATTTGTGTAGGTCGAATTTATGTAATATGTATTAAATAAAGTAGGTATTTATATTTTTATGTACTTAATTATTTAATTCTAATATATTTAAATGTACTTTAAAAATCTCAGACACCCATCATATAAATCTCTCACTCTCCCAAAGGTTAGCTGGTAGAAAATACCTTCATGGTATTATGCTCGCCTATGTACATATTTTTATTTTCTATATTTTGTGTGCAATAAAGAATTTTATTATTATTATTATGTAGGTATGTGGAGAATTTACCCTACTACTCTGAAGTCAATTTATTAACAATTATACAAGTTGGTATTAGTGAAACCAGAACCAGCGACTTAACATGCTCTACGAAGTACAGGAACGGTGGTGTTGTAAATCTGTGATCAATGTATGTAAGTTTCTCATTACATACATACAGGGGGGTGGCTCAAACCGACCTCTTTCGGATTTTTAAGAAAAACGGCAACTATTAACGACAACTAACAATATTATAAAAAAATAAAATAAAAAATATTTATTGACACCATTTTTTAACATCCTATATACATAAATTACTATCCAGGAAATTATATCATTTATTTATTTATAATACATTGAGCTAGGACAGGCCAACAGAACTGTTGGTAAGTGCACTGGTTTCTGCACTAGATAATTCTGTCAAGGCACAGAAACCAGATTGATCAGGGAAGGTGTAGTTTTTTGATCCTAGTTTTGCAACACTCAAATGTGGTTGTTATATCTTACCTAGGTATTTTAAGAGGAATGTAAAATAAAGTATAGTAAAGTACCATCACAACGGGGTGGTCAGAACGCAGGAACGAGTGCCTTGACTCCGTAGCCACGAACCTAGACTTAGCTACTTTACGCAGGAACGAGTGCCTTCACTCCGTAGCCACGACTCAGACTTAGCTACTTTACGCGGCTAACGAGTGCCTTCACTCCGTAGCCACGACTCAGACTTAGCTACTTTACGCGGCTAACGAGTGCCTTCACTCCGTAGCCACGACTCAGACTTAGCTACTTTACGCGGCTAACGAGTGCCTTCACTCCGTAGCCACGACTCAGACTAAGCTACTTTACGCGGCTAACGAGTGCCTTCACTCCGTAGCCACGACTCAGACTTAGCTACTTTACGCGGCTAACGAGTGCCTTCACTCCGTAGCCACGACTCAGACTTAGCTACTTTACGCGGCTAACGAGTGCCTTCACTCCGTAGCCACGACTCAGACTTAGCTACTTTACGCGGCTAACGAGTGCCTTCACTCCGTAGCCACGACTCAGACTTAGCTACTTTACGCGGCTAACGAGTGCCTTCACTCCGTAGCCACGACTCAGGCTTAGATGTAAAGGCACACAGGGCTAACAGTGAGATAGAGACGGATTATAGGGTTTTAGTCCGTAGGCGCCCTGGGGCTTCCTAGGAAGCTTCACGAATGAGTCGGGCATGCGACCCCAACCCGCGTTGGTCCTTCAGGAGGGGGCGTATCATTGATGATTTATCGATTCACCTTCTATGAAAAAAAAAAGGGTGGTCAGAAACAACGCTTTTTTTTAAGATGCGGAATCTTATTTAGCCAAATTTACTATTGGCCCATCATGACAAGTGGCAAGCTCGTCTATGTCTCTAGCGCACCAAACTTGAAAAATATGCAATTTTTTTATTGTGTTTCGGCCAGGAATCGAATCCCATACTTCTGCGGCTAAATCAACGAGCTCGACCGCTACACCACAGAGGCAGTAAAATACGTTTTTGTTGTAGTATAATATTTTAGTAAACCATTCACAATTATATTACTTTAGATTATACCGTGTGACTTTGTATGGTGTTACGTCAGACTAACATGTAATTCGATTGATAGAAATTGCACAGGTCAGAATATGCACCCACATACCGTAGTCACCATCCCTACGCGTACGTATAAATTTAGGGACTCCTACATCTGTCGCACAATAAAGATGTGGAATGCTCTTCCAGCCTCTGTGTTTCCACTTTCCTATAACCTGGAGTCGTTCAAGCGAAGTGTGAAAAGGCATCTAGTCAAGCCGGCATAGTGTTAGGGTCTGATGTCAGTCATGAGTGTCTGATTCCAGTTGCTAACATTCATGAACCTTATCATCTGGTGGGTGCAATGTCACATGACATTCTAGTACAAAAAAAAGTTTTGATCGTTTTAAATAACGTGATTCAACAACATTCGCATTTTAATATACCTACTTTACTCGCTCAAGAATAGGTCCTTTTTGTTCCATACACGGTGGTGTATTTATCTGTAATAAATACCCAGTTTTTATTTCAATGCCAATAAGTACTGACATAATCTCTTTTAAATGTTAAACTTATTACGTAATTGTGAGAGAAATTAACCTACTTGAGAACAACTATAGCTCTAAATTACTATTATTGGGTCTTAAAAAGTATTTATTTTAAGAAAAATGTCTTATCTGATAGGTCAGGGCCATCACAATTATTTTAAGACATAATAATTTTAAGCAATAAAATAATAAATAATTTAGAAAAAAGACGGACGTGCTTAGCCTTCTAGAACACCACAGAGTCTTAGCGCTTGTTCACGTCGAATCGCAGACGCGGTGGCGGGTGCGGTCACGAAATATCAAACATGACGTAATATCCAAGTGTTCACGTACAATACGCACGTAAGTACGCGGTGTAAGTAGCCGGCGGCGTGCGCTCGCGGCAATATCAAACGCGTGAGTTGTTTATATTTTCCACCACTACAGCTTCGGGTACAGGACATCGAGTGGACTCCCACCGTCAAATACCTGAACTACATCATCAACAGGACGTTAACAATGGGTGAGATGGCCTGCCATGCCGTTAATCAGGCAAAGGCGGCCGGAGCCATGTTACGTCCTAAAATGAACTCCAGTTTGCCGCTCAGGTTGAAGGTGCTGATCTACAAGATGTTTAATCGTTCCCGACTTGCTTATGCCGCGTTAACTTAGCATCACCTTCTAGCCAAAAGCAACAGGGACACTTCTTCTCTCTCTTTATCATCTCCCACCTATGGTATGAATTTTCCATAAAAAATAAAAGATTGTCTTCCAACTTTACAACCTCTGACAACACGTGGGCAATGTGAACACAAGCCCGCTAAGTTCACCGCGCCCGCTTGTTTGTTCATGAACAAGCACCTAGACTTCCACTGTTAGATATTGGCCTTTCAGAACATATTTCTGAAGAATTTTGCCTACATTTGCCACGTTAGTCAGACGCGTTTGCCAGGGTCTGATGTCAATTTTATTGACAATTTATTAACAATTCCACGATGTATCAGTGGATCCGTGCGATGGTTTAACGTGCTCTCCGAGGCACGGGATGTGTGGTGTTGTAAATCTATGATAGATGTAGGTAAGAAAAGTGTATTAATCATTGGCATATGCCGAATTCGAACCGCGTCCTTTAGGATTAAAGGACGTTCTTACAACCGAGCCACTATCGCTCGCTACACGCGATTATTTTCCTAAATGAGTTTAATTTTGCTCAACTTTATCTAAGTATGAATAAGATATGGAGCGTCTTTTTTTTTATTTGTTATATACTTCAGTTTGTGATAGTTGAGTGGATCACGTGCCTTATAATTAAATAGCAAACGTTCCATATCCTACTCAATTTTAAAATAATGCGAAAAAAAATTTTACCGCTTGAGTGTTACTCGTATTAAAATTTCTATAAAAACTTTATCATAAACACGTGCGAACTTTTTTGTAGACCCTTTCATAAAATTATACAGCCTCCGTGGTCTAGAGGTTAAGACCGCGGAGGTACGAGATTCAATTTTGGTACGCTAGAGAGATCGACGACCTTGTCACTTGTCATGTGGACCTATAGTAAAGTTGGTTAAATGTCTCAGTTTCCTTAAAAAAGCGTAGTTTCTGACCACCCCAGAAGTAGGTAATACAAAAAAAACAAACAAAAAAACAAAAATATTTTATTTCTTTAAATACAAGTTTAAATAGTACATTTTCTGGATCCCCCTTTAATACGGTCGTAATGATACTTTACTTTAATAAAGGAAACATTTTCACTAAGCCTGTCATAATTTTAGTATTCACGCGGGACTAAACGCCATAACTAAATTTTCAAATGTTTGTAACACGCTGTACGTTTTTATTATCAAATTAACGTTCGTTAGAGTTTAAAAGTTAATATCATAATTTTTGGAAAGTTTTTTAGCGTTCCTAAAGTTTATTTAAGAAAAAGTACTGCGGTTTCTGCTGAGAACCCAACGAAGCCAACCTCAATACAGGTTAAGAATTTGCGCCGTGTGGGGATCGAGACGATGGGCCCATAGGAACACTCAGGCAAGCGTCTGGACAAAGAGTTGTCCAAACGGAAAAGTCTGGAGACAGGAAAGCTGGCAATTATTTCTGCCAACGTATTAGCTTAGCTATACAGAGGGGAAATGTTGCCAGTCTTCTTGGGACTATCACTGAAGGGTCGTCTCTAGAGGACATTTTTTACTTATAGTTTTTTTTTTATTAGGTTTAGTTTATATTTAATATAAAATATTATTAATATATAGGTATTATAAGATTATTGCTAATATCTAAAGTACTTAAAAGTTTTAAATTTAAAAATATATTTTTGCGTCCACCTGCTTACAATACGCGAGGTCCAAAAATGGGAACAACTAACTAACGAACGACATTAGTCTTTATTATTTTACCTGCATAACAAGATGCCTTTTTACACTTCGCTTGAAGGACAGGTTATAGGAATCGGGAAACACACTAGCTGGGAGAGCATCTTCAGCGTGCGACAGATGTAAGAGTCTCCAAATTTATGAGTACGCGTAGGAATAATGACTATGTGGTTGTCTATGCATGTGTTTCGGTTGCGGAATAGACAAGGGATAAGGCTATGGAGCTCTTTAGAACACTCACTGTGGTATTGCTCGTAGAATATGCTAAGAGAGGTCACGTCTCGGCGAAGTGTTTAATTATTTTTTTATAGTAAAAAAAAACAATAGCGCGGAAATAATTGAAACCATTGCAAACAATAATAACTCTTTTGTTGTATAAAAATAATTAAAACTGTTCTTTACTGCATTTTTTGCAATTCCTCTTATTTAACTTTATTGTTAATAATTTTAACTTAAACTTTTGCTGAAGGGAACCACACAAACCAAAAAAAAACTGTACATTTATTTAGTTTTCTGATGATTTTCTCAAAAAGCTCTGAATCAATTTTAATAAAATTTATATGGGACCATCTCTGAAGTATGACCTGGAAACAAAAAAGAAGTAAAGTATCATCACGACCGTTTCCCTTTCGGGGTGGTCAGAAACCACGCTTATAAATAAGCGGATTCACATTTAGTCAACTTTACTACAGGCCAATCATGACAAGCTCGTCATGTCTCTAACATACCAAAGTCGAGAAATATTACAAATAAATTAAATATTAATTAAATGTATTCATTTACATTAATAAATATTTTTGTGTCCCGACCAGGAATCGAACCCGGTACCTTCGAGTCTAAATCCATGGACTTAACCGCTAAACCAAATTAATTTTGAAAAAATACATCGAAACGAGAACATACTCCTTTTTGAAGTCAATAAAAAAAAAAAAAAGGTTTTTTATCACTGACTTACTCGTATAGTTTATTTGAAAAAGGACAGTGATAAAAGTGGAACAGAGATTGCACGATTAAAGACTGCCGGAAGTAAACAGTTAAATTGATTTTCTCATATTTTAATTACTCCAGGGAAATCTCATTATATGAGTTCGCCAAGAAAAAGTGCAATAAAAAGAAAATGGCAGCGGATAGAGACGCAGTTAATTAATCCTCGTTTAAGAATCTGAAAATTTGACGTTTTTTTTATTTATTCAACACTACAGGGCCGGGGCTGCAGCGGACTTGGCTGAAAAGGCCAAAAGTCGCAAATACGAGTCGATTAGCAACGACTACGTGCTTGTGCCTTTTGGTCTTGAGACAATGGGTCCGTGGGGGCCAAGTGCAAAGAAGTTCTTTAAAGAGTTGTCTAAGCGTCTGGTTAATGCTGTATGTGACAAGAGGGCTGGCAGTTTTCTCGCGCAGCAAATCAGCATTGCTGTGCAGCGGGGGAACGCTGCAAGTGTTCTTGGCACACTGCCACAGGAACAAATCATGGGTGAGTATTTTTATTTATAATTAGTTTTCTAATTTAGTTTTAATTTTTATTTCATAATTAAATTATTTTATATTGTTTGTATATTACTTCGAATATATACACTACATGTCACTTACCACTATGCCGGATTGTACCTACACTATGAGCTTTAAAGTTTTGTTTACAGGTGGAAAAAAGACGTCTCCTGAATGTTATTGTTATCTTTTATTTCTCTTGTTTTATTTTAAATTTTAATAAATAAAACTATTTAAATTATGCGATATTCGCTTTTCTAACTATATAAAAATAATAATGTTTTGGTAAGAATAAATAAAAATGACTATATGTGTGTGTGTGTGTCTTACTTAATTATTCAATGTGAAAAATTTATAATAAAATTACAAAAAAAAAAGAGAAATTAGTGAAATACCTCTTATAAATACAAATTTACTACCTATTTTATTTATTAAATAAAATCTTCAGTTTCAATTATTGAAAAAATTTTCATTATTACATAGGAAATTCATTTTTTTTTTTTTAATAATGCCAATTTAGTTATTTTCAATAAAATTAATGACAGTGTTCGATTTCTAAAGAATAAACGCAAAAAGTAAGATTTTTTTACAACGCAGCAATTTTTTTCAAATAATTTTAATTTACTAAAATGACTTATTAAGTGCGTGTTTTTATTCTTTATATTGATTCTGCAAGATAGTACCACAAAACTCTAACCGCATATTCGACTTGTCGCGTAAGCGCTTTTTTTACTTTGAAAATCGTTCGACTTGCGTTTCCATTCACTTCCAGCAAAATTTAGTAACAAAAGCAAGCTTTGCTTTCAAGTCATACATAAGTAGAGCATTGTTTGTGACATGATATGTGACAATGTAAAACTTAATGAAATAAATAAATAATACCTAAAACATTAAAAAAAAAACAACTAAAGTTTCAATTTCTTTATATTTTAAACGTTTTTTATTTTATTTTGTTTTATTTTTGTTTTAGCTATTAGTTGTATTTTTAAATATTAAGTAGTTTTTTATATTTATTTTTAAAAGTATAGTTTTTAGTTTATTTAATAATTTAGTACCTTACTTCCTTCGAATAAATTCTATAAACGTAAGAAGAATTTCAACAAATTTAAAACTAATTCGAAAAATATGAATATTGTCATTAAAAATATTTGATTTTATTTTTCATTAATTTAAACATTAGCACGGGCACCCCTAGACACATTGTTTATATTTTAAATTAAAACCTATCGCATTTTAAAATAAAATATTAATTCAATAATCGTGTAAACAAATTTGTGGTGCAAAAAAGTTTATATCTTTCCTTATTATTTTAAGTATTAGCAAAAATACTTTTTTTTTAAATTCAGATGAAGATACATTTATTATAAATCCATGGATTCACCAGGAATAGTGGCTCGTCGACTGGTTTAAAAATTGATAATAGTTGAAGAAAATATTTCTTTTTTTTAAAAATATTTTTTTTTGCAAAAATTTTTTGTTACTATAATATTAAAGCTATTGTTAACCCTTTGCATCTGATGTGGTAGTCTCCTAGACACCGTGTAAATATTTATATTTTAAGTTTATATTTTTGTAAAATTTTAAACATTCCACCGACCAATTAATGTTATTAGGTACTCTATAAAGTTTCAAAATGATTTGGCATATTTTTTTTACTTATCTAAATTAAAATTACCGTGTAACACGTACAAAACACTAAATATCAATATTTTGTATAATTGACTTTTATTACAAAATAAAAATATATATATATACGTTTTGTACGATATTTATTTATGTATATTAATTCAATATAATGTTAGCTATTTTTAAGTATATCCACAACTACTTATAAAGGTGTCCATCAGTCTACACGTCAGTTTCAGAGGGTTAATAATAATAAAATATAAATAACTAGGCCGTACTTACAAATTAGCAAAATTCCTTGTATCTTAACTCGTACATTTAACGGCAACAGGTTTTACCGCCAAATCGTCCTTTATCACCATTATTCAAGTCAAACTCATTGCATGTTTAATAGTGCGTAACTCTCAAAATAAATAACTTCTCACACCGAATATTTATTTTAACACAAAATTCAACACTAATATTTTGTAAATAATATGAGTCGTTTTAAAAGTTCTCTTGGAAATTTGAAACTTGATTCCAAATAGTTGGTTTCACGTGAAATGCGATCGAAGTGTAGAAAGAGTAACTGACACGCGCGCCCGCCACCGCGCTTTGTGTACAAGTGATGGTCTCAGATCAAAGCTCGGAGAGAGTCAAGCTTCCACTTACTCGTATGCATGAAAATTATCTCACGACTTTTTGCGTTTTACAGCTATAGTTATAACTTTTGGAAACGTTAGATTATTTTTGATATGAGGGTCGTCAGTGCATGCAACTATACACATGGATTCCTACTTAAAAGTAAGACAGAAGCTAGGATACTGCAACTATTATAGGCATATAGTATTCATTAATTCGGCCTTTGAACAATAAAAACAATTATAATAATTGAGTTAATCTATGTTAGTTAACTGCCTCCGTGGTCTAGCGGTTAAGTCCGTGGATTTAGACTCGGAGTTACCGGGTTCGATTCTTGGTCGGCTCACAACCATATTTATACGTATTAGCCTCGCTATACAGAGGGGAAATGTTGCCAGTCTCCTTGGGACTATCTCGGATGGGACGTCTCTAGCGGACATTTTTTATTTATAGTTTAGTTTTTTTTAAAATTTATTATTTAGGTAGCTTTAAATTTATATTTAATGTATACTTTAATGATAATGATGATGATGTATACTTTATCATTATCATCATTACCTTTGTAGGATTTAAGCAACGCGTTCTTACAACCGAGCCACCACCGCGCCTATATGTATACTTTACTTCGAATAAATTTATATTTCAGTAAAAATATTTATTAATGTAAATAAATACATTTAATTAATATTTAATTTAAAGTCGTCAGAACATATATTTCAGAGTGGTCTCCCGAGCACCGTGGTACGAGCGTAATTCCACAATAGCTCGAGATCTGGAGATGCCTTCTATTGAGGAATTTGTTGACGGCCTGACTAGACATATGTTCTATCGGGTTGACAACGGACACTTCGAATATCTTAAGAACATCGCTCCGTCTTGCTCACGGCCTAGAGAAGTGCTCACTTAGCTAAATGTGTCGAACCTACGACCACACACACGGGCACAGTTAATCTGGTATCGGCGCCCTGCACCAGTGTGTATTGAGTTACCGGCGGGTAATGGATTGTCCACTATGATCCTGCCGGGGAAAACGGGGGCATGTCTCCATCCCCAACCCAGACTCATTCATCATACGGGCCTGGACGACCCCATTGTTGTTACTATACAAGTATGAGCGTAAATGGTTTAAATTAGAGGTCCCCCAATCATATTTGTTTCGTCGACCTTTTGGCATGGTTTTTTTGTTTTGGGTCTACCCTGGTTAACTAATATTGCATTTTTTTAAATTACCTGTATTTACAGATAGCTATTATAACAATAAGTTATTAGTACCTATTTATCTGAGGATATTTTTTTTATCTTTTATATAAAGGAAATAGCTGGCTGCATCCTTTGCCAGCTATATAAATATTTTAAAATATACCTCTGTGGTCTGTGGTGATTTCGACACGGAGGTACCGGGTTCGATTCCTGGTCGGAATAATTATTTATTTATTTTGTTTGTATATATTGATATTTTTCGAGTTTGGTACGCTTGAAACGTCGAAGAGCATGACAGTTTAGGTGGCTAAATGTGAATCCGCTTCTTTAAAAAAAAAAAGAGAAAATACGCAAGGGGAAGGGATACGGTCGTGATGATACTTTACTTTTTTATATATATATTTTGATATGTTCGCACAAATTGCTAGGTGTCCGTTTCAGTAATAAAATATAAATTAAATATATTATAAAGAGCGAATTATTATTTAGATATTTAATAAACGTCCTTTTATACTTTTAAATGAGAATAATAGGTATAGAAATGTAGGTACTGAAAGAGTTTCAAGTTCAGTGAATCACGTGTTACATGTTTAAAAGGGAAAGGTGGTGTTTTATTTATTTTAATAATATCGTAAATTATAATTAGCTAATTATTATTAGTTAATAGGAAAATTTCGATAATAAAATTGGAATCGTTTTCGCCTCAATAAATACAATAATTATAAATTAACTGGCTGAATTTTCTCGCCACGATTTTTTTCCTATTTCAATTTAACGGTTTTTTCCTTAAAAAATAATATTCCGATTTAGCTACAGTGTATTAATAAAGCTTTATAAAAACATTGATTCAAAATTAAATGTTTTTCATCAGAAAGTAGTCGAAAATAAAATTTACTACCAGGTGTTTGTATTGCTTTTAATTTTTTAATAAAATATTTATTTTGATTTTTTAGAGGTATAAATACTGTTATAATAAAAGTTGATATGGACTCTCAACCAAGCGTTATTCAAACGGCTGGAGACAGGAAGGCTGGCAATTATTCCTGCCTCGCAATCATCACAACCCCTAGAACCGTCAACCCAGCTTTAACATACTTGGGGTCGAAATACGATCAATAGCGTCTGAACAAAGACTTATGCTGTATAAAGCACAGATATATTATGCGTGGAATATTGTTCTCAGCTCTGGGATGACTCCGCTAAGTACCTTACAGACGCTCTCAATGTCCTGGAGAGGTTGGCGAATCAGATAGTGGACCCAGTGTCTAAAACTCTCGAATCACTGTAGCTTCGCCGTGACGTTGCCTCACTGAGCGTGTATACAATCTATACCACACGGTGAGTGTTCTGAGGAGCTCCATAACCTTATCCCTTCTTCTCTATTCCGCAACCGAACTACACGCACAGGCCAAAATATTCATCCACATAGCCACTATCCCTACGCACAGGTACACATAAATTTGGAGACTCTTACATCTGTCGCGCGCTGAAGATGTGGAATGCTCTCCCAGCCAGTGTGTTTCCCCACTACTATAACCTGGAGTCCTTCAAGCAAATTGTGAAAAGCATCTTCTAAGGCCGGCATAGTGGTAGAGACTTATACCGGTCGTTAGTGGCTGGCGACTAAGCTCCCATTCTTGGACCTCGCGTACCGCTTACCATCAGGTAGGCGCGAAAAAAGAATTTGGCCTACACTCTCTCCACGCTGGCTGAAAGCTGAGTATCCAGCACTAAACTTCGAAACTAAATTGCCATAAGCGTAAAGGAAGCTTTGAGATCTACAGCTGCCCTGTCGTATTTACGGTGTTTGTCGTGTAAACGGGTTTGGAAAATGCTTCCCCAGGCACGGAATCCGGACGAGGTTGGGTCACCATTAACAATGCGAACTTCAATGGAGCAGAATAATTAATTTATTTTCATTGCTCCAGTTTGAACGCGCTATTAGAAACCGCGTAGGTAGGTACGCCAATTGTAGCAAAATGTTGAGTTATATATCCTCCAAACATACGAATTGATTGAACTTTAACCTTTTTTTTCATATCAATCTTCTTTCGTTCAATAAAAGTCGATCAACTGTCCAATACAAGAGAGTCTAAATATTACAAAACATTAAAATTATATTTTAATATAAAAATGCGATTTAGAGACTATTTTGTAAACTTACCTTGGCCTAAACCAGGTGTTGAAAGAGTTTTGTGTGATAGAAGATAGAATTAACTTAAAGAATTTTAGAGAAGTAAAAATATTTTGATGGCATCATAGAACACGGAGTCCGCCACTGTAGTCTAGAATTGGTATTATATTATATTATATTATATTATATTATATTATATTATATTATATTATATTATATTATATTATATTATATTATATTATATTATATTATATTATATTATATTATATTATATTATATATTATAAGGTGAAACTTGCCACTACAGACAACAACAAATAACGTATGCGTTCATTTTAAAATGTGCCTTTTTTTTATATATACAATAATTTTGGCTTATTAATAAATGATGCCAAATAGATAATATTATTTTAATGAATATAAATGTTGTTATTTTTTTATTATTTTTTATTAACAAGCCTTAGACAATATTTTAAAGTTGCAACCCCACGGGTTACTTGGCAGATTCGAGTCTTTATGTCTAAGTAACTTTAATTTTACTGTGTCAGTTTTCGTTATTCAAGGAATTCCTTTATATAACGTTTGTGCCTTAAGAAATGTACTTCGGCGGCAGGATACGTTGTAGGATAATTGAAGTAATTATTTAATAAATTAGAAATTAGGGCCAAAAGCAGTCGGTAATTAGATGTCACAAAAACATTTCCTTTGTGAATTAGTCGTAAGTTAGAAAGGCGTTACCTCCGAATTGGGTTTTAGGGGATTTCGGGGAAACGCGAACGTTGCAATTAAATTTATTAATCCGTCAAAATGTATTCTCACTTACTCCTCTTTGTATTATGTTTAATTTGTAATGTAAATTTTTTGTTAGACAATTTAAGGGGTGATTGACGAGCCGTATACAGCGGCATAAGAAGCTGTATTGAAAAAAAGCAAGGTCTAAGTTCGGATTTAGATTCTATATCCAACCGAACCACACGCACAGGTCAGAATATGCATCCACATACCGTAGTCACCATCCCTTCGCGTACGTATAAATTTGGGGGCTCATACATCTGTCGCACGATAAAGATGTGGAATGCTCTTCCAGCCTCTGTGTTTCCACTTTCCTATAACTTGGAGTCCTTCAAGCGAAGTGTGAAAAAGCATCTAGTCAAGTCATGAGTGTCTGACTTCAGTTGCTAACATTCATGGACCTTGCGCGCCACTTACCGTCAGGTGGGCCCCAGGTTACATGTCGTGCTAGTATAAAAAAAAGTTTTGATTTTTTCGTATAGATCTTCTTGATCATATGATATGATCGGCAATCAATTGAAATTGGAATCGTGATTATGTAATGCTTCCTAGATAGAATAAATCACCAAAGTTACCTCTGATTTATCACATAATACGCTGCTGTTGATTAGTAACTGTTTGTGTATATAGGCAAAAATTTTAACATACTTTAAGATCGTAAATATTAGAAAAGTTATAGGTATTTGTATTTATTGCCTTATTTTTTGAGTTGTAAATGAGAATGCCCATTTTTCTTAGAGAAATGGGCCCAATAAAATGTTCCCGTACCATAATGATTTCTTTTTTATTTGATATTGTGTTTCCACAATCTGTAATTTTTTTTTTTTTTAACCCTAGCATAAAACTTTTTTTACTTTAATAATTATATAGTTTTAATCCCGCCGATTCCAGTGTTTTATCTATAATAAAGTACCTAATCATAATAAAGAACCTAATCGTATAAATAGTGCTTTGTAACTATTTCAACTATTTAATTAAATAATATTTTAATGCTGGAGTGAAAGATATTTTGTATTTAAATTAAAAAAAAAAACGAAATAATTGTTATGATTATTGAATTGTATTTAGTTGAGGCACGCTGCATTAAAGTTGGGGCCTGGTTTTGGCAATCTCTTTTATATTTTGTCTAATATCTGATTTGGAGCTTACAGCTTTTAAAATTAAGGCATGGGCATTGTTGCTTTCTGTTTTATTTGTGGTTTTATTCGCGTCTCGTTAGTGTTGATCGACTAGCGAAAAAACAGCATAAAACTTGCACATGCTCGATTGATGTTTAGATCACGCAAACTAGTGCTCTATACGTATTTATCAACTAGACTCCTTTCTGTTGTTTTGGCTAAAAGTATTTTTTTTTATACTAGCACGACATGTGACCTTGGGCCCACCTGATGGTAAGTGGCGCGCAAGGTCCATGAATGTTAGCAACTGAAGTCAGATACTCATATCTGCCATCAGTCCCTAACACTATGCCGGCTTGACTAGATGCTTTTTCATATTTCGCTTGAAGGACTCTAAGTTATAGGAAAGTGGAAACACAGAGGCTGGAAGAGCATTCCACATCTTTATCGTACGACAGATGTATGAGTCCCCAAATTTATACGTACGCAAAGGGATGGTGACTGAGGTACTTGGCGGAACCATCCCAAAGGTGTTCTATACATGATCTGATCTGTGCTTTGTACAGCAACAGTCTGATTGAAGGCGGAAAAAACCGCTTCACCTTGTTCAGTATTCCGAGCTTTCTAATAATACTAAATTTACAAAACAGTGTATATAAGAATATAAGAAATATGATTATAGACACCACGATGTGTCAGGACGCACCTAATTCTCAGTCGTTGCATGAACACTTGCATGGCTTAGTAAATGACTAAGATTTATTATATTGCCCACTGCAACTAGTCTTAGCAATGCCTTTCGTAAGCACGTGCTTGAGCCATACATATGACTACTCCGAAACTTACAATACTCTTCAATGGAACAGACTACCTCTATTTATCAGACAGGCTCCGTCTTTAAATATATTTAAAAAACTATTATTTTCACACTTCTTTAAAAAACAAAATGAACCCTAATCTCGACATCTTGACATATTAGTATTTATTTATATAAGTATTATATAGATTGTATTTAGGTATATAAGTATTTGTGTGGGTCGAATTTATGTAATATGTATTAAATAAAGTATTTATATTTTTACGTACTTAATTATTTAATTCTAATATATTTACATTTACTTAAAAAATCTTATACACCCATCATATAAATCTATCACTCTCCCAAAGGTTAGCTGGTAGAGAATACCTTCATGGTATTATGCTCGCCTATGTACAAATTTTTATTTTGTATATTTTGTGTGCAATAAAGAATTTTATTATTATTATTATTCTCGAGCAAAGGAAGAATCGAATGAATGATCTGTTAACACAAAAATAATTTGATAAAAAGCAGATAGAATCGTTTGGTTTAAACCCACCTTTAGAAGCAGAATAAAATGACAGAAATCCCTAATACATTATTCAAACTGAAAATCGGTGAGAGCTCTACACGTTCGACTCTAATTTACTAAAGAGATTTTTAACAAAAGCTTTTACATCTGAAAGCTGAGAAGTAATACCTTTGGAAATGTCTTCAAGACATATAATCTCAACTTAATACAGAAATATGAATATTTACTATATACGTAGGTAGACGCGTAAGATCGGTGGTGGCTCAGTTGTTAAAGATGTTCGCGGTTTGATCCCCATATGACATAAATTACCAATTTTATTTATTTATTATTTATTTATTCATTACAGGATAACTAACGACTCATAAACACATAAAGAAAAAAAAATGGAAACATAAAAGGTCAATTAAAAGTTACCACAAATAGACTACAAAAAATATGGAACTAAATTTATATATATATGTATATATTAAATAAACCATTATACAAACTAAACAGGTCTAAAATGAGTGCTTGCATACACATACAATGCTAAGGCATATGGTCAGTACAAAAAGATCTGGTCAAGTAGCTACGAGCAATCGATGGCTTCACGATAAATAAATCCAGCTCTGAACAGTTCCTATTAAAGTAGTTATTTATTTATTTATTTATTATAAACTTTATTGCACAAAGTTCAAAGGCGGACCTAATGCCGCTAGACATTCTATACTGGTCAAACCTTTGGGACAACTAAAGCAGTTACGACAAGATAAGGCAGGTGCTATCAAAACTAATAGAAAAATATTAGACTTCAATATATACTAGTGAATAAATACTTATTTACATACTAATACATACACAAATACATACAAATAAAACTACATACATACGTTCTATGAATATAAATAAATACAATATACCTACTTGATGACTATAATGAGAGAAATAAATATAGCAGAGAGTGTATTAAGCTTATGGTAAATTTAAATAGTGCGCATGTTGCATGGATGAGCGAAGAGAGAATAACGAACCACATATATAATGCGAAAGTTGTGGGTAAAACCAAGACTCACCTATCACGATCAAATAAATAAAGGTGCATTTAAAAGTCATCGAAACAAAAGGGCATGTATAAAGAGAGGTTGATGAATGTCAAAGAAGCGAAAGAGGTATGTCGTGATCGTGACAAGTGGCGCTCAATTATCTCTGCCTACCCCGCAAGGGATTTGGCGTGAAGATATGTATGTATGTATGTGTATATGATTGTGATCTATGCGAAAGACATACTTACACATATGTATATCAACTAAAGGCATATTTTTATTCATGATTATTGAAAAATACAGTGGCATTTTTTAAAGCATTTACCACTCTATTTGTACGGTTTTATTTAGTTTACCGACTGCGTCATTGAAAAATACAGCTTTTAAGTTTAAGACGTTTATTAGAGAAATCCTGCTGACAGTTGGCATCATAAAATTTAAAATAAAATACTTGTAAAAACACAATACTTGATAATTTTAGTGTTTTGTATGTCGTTAAATGTATTAATAATAGATAGTTGTAATACGGGGTAGGCAGTAGTATGAGCCGGAACGGCGATGGGGTCCGCAACCCATCACGCATGGCCCAAAAAGCGCACCTGTAATTTCCGGGGAGGGATGAAAGATAAGATGAATGAACTCCTAGATATGATGGATGAAATGACGTTGGATGCGATTGGCGTGACTGAGACAAAGCGGAGGGGTAGTGAGGTGCAAGACTTGCCGGGAAGTGGAATCGCGCTCTGGTCGGGAGTAGGAGACGGCGATCGCGGTAGTCAGGGTGTAGGCATCTTACTATCCGGCCGCTTCGCCGACAGCATGTATGAGTACTGCCTGGAAAGCCGATGGTTCGGACATGTTGAAAGGATGAGTGAAGAGAGATTGACGAACCAGATATATATTGCGAAAGTCGTGGGTAAAAGATGCCCTGGCAGACCAAGACTTACCTATCACGATCAAATAAACAAAACAATAGCTGAAGGTGCAATAAAAAGCCATCGAAACAAACGGGCATGTATGAGAAGGTTGATGAATGTCGAAGAAGCGAAAGAGGTATGTCGTGATCGTGACGATTGGCGCTCAATTGTCTCTGCCTACCTCGCAAGGGATTTGGCGTGAAGATATGTATGTATGTATAAAAACACAATACATAACAATTATATTATAGGTAAGCCTAGGACTAGGTAAGTATTGTTTCAAGCGGTGATAATTTTATATAAATGGTGATAACCATGGCAATCTAACAATATTAGTTCTCCTTGAAAGTAAAAATTGGCATTTGACATCATTGCAAATGGCACATACTTTCAATGAGAAACAACAAATAGGTGCACTGGTAGGCGTACTGAAGTAATTTGCCCAGTCTGCCGAGGCGCAGAGGTATTCACCGTTCGTGCCGATAAACCCAGTAAAGTGTATCCACAAGTTTCGGGATTAGGCTCGAATTGCCGTAATGCTCAGTCAAGCCGGCATAGTGTTAAGGACTGTAGTCAGTCATGAGTGTATGATTACAGTTGCTAACAATTATGGACCTCGCGCGCCACTTACAGTCAGGTGGGCGCAAGGATATATCGTGACTTTTGAAAAAAAAAACAAACTAAGAAATCTTCTAGATCTTTTAAAAATAAAATGAAGTGAAAAACAAAAGTTTATAAGTTCCTTACGCGTATTAAAAAAAACGTAATATTTAAATTATTTGCATATTAGGTATGCTCAATAAAAGCTCTGAAAAATATTTTAGTATTTGCGAATAAAGGATTAGTCGCATGAAAGGACGTGTTTTCATTATGAATAATGTATTTAAGTTTTATATTCAGTGTCGAATACTCAAGGTAAATACAATAATATTATGGCTCTCGCTTTTTCATAACCATTTTCTTTTAACATTTTATATAGTTCACTTGTTTATCAGATGTTTTAATCATGAACGGGAGTAATAATTTAATAAAAAATGTTTTTTGTTTATATTAATTGAAACTTAATAATAACACGTCGAACGAGTGCCTTCACTCCGTAGCCACGAACTCAGACTCACGCGGCGAACGAGTGCCTTCACTCCGTAGCCACGAACTCAGACTCACGCGGCGAACGAGTGCCTTCACTCCGTAGCCACGAACTCAGACTCACGCGGCGAACGAGTGCCTTCACTCCGTAGCCACGAACTCAGACTCACGCGGCGAACGAGTGCCTTCACTCCGTAGCCACGACTCAGACTCACGCGGCGAACGAGTGCCTTCACTCCGTAGCCACGACTCAGACTCACGCGGCGAACGAGTGCCTTCACTCCGTAGCCACGACTCAGACTCACGCGGCGAACGAGTGCCTTCACTCCGTAGCCACGACTCAGACTCACGCGGCGAACGAGTGCCTTCACTCCGTAGCCACGACTCAGACTCACGCGGCGAACGAGTGCCTTCACTCCGTAGCCACGAACTCAGACTCACGCGGCGAACGAGTGCCTTCACTCCGTAGCCACGAACTCAGACTTACGCGGCGAACGAGTGCCTTCACTCCGTAGCCACGAACTCAGACTTACGCGGCGAACGAGTGCCTTCACTCCGTAGCCACGACTCGGATTTATCGACTTTAAAAAAAAAATGTAAATGAAAAATGTATTATAAATAAAATTAAAAATAATCTATCACCATTCATTATCATTACAGCCCCTAGATCACAGCATACTGTACCACTTGGAGATGGGCCTTTCAGAACATATATCTGTAGAATTTGGTCTACACTCGCCACGCTGGCCAAGCTCAGCCAAGGAGCCCAAACGGCTAACGGAAAAGTCTGGAGACAGGAAAGCTGGAATTTTTTTCTGCCAACGTATTAGCCTCGCCATACAGAGGAAAAATGTTGACCTCCTTGGGACCATCCTTGAAGGGTCGTCTCTAGAGGACATTTTTTACCTTTAGTTTATATTTATTTTTTACACTTTAAGTAGTATTTAATTATATTTATAAATTCAATATTTAACAAAAAAAAACTATTTAATAAGATAATCTTTCGCTATTAGTACCAGTCTAGACATTCATAATTCTGGATCTCGAGGGATACTTAAAGCTTAAAAGCATTTTTTTGTTAGTTATTTATAAGCTACTGGCAATTTATGTATTTTATACTATACAACACAAGTATATGGTAGTATGAAATACAAAAAATGGTTGGAATAGCTGTTATTAGGAAGGAACAGACTGAAAATACGGGCATAGTGCTTAAAATAACCTTAATTGTAATAGTGGATAGCAGCTGTAAAGAGGCATCGTTATTTATACCTAACACTAAAATTAACAGTTAACAAAGAAAACTGACGATTGAAAAATCAACCCTCAAACTTAATAAAAACATATTACTTGAAGATGCAGAAGTGAATAATACAAAAGGATGTCGTAGCTATTTAAACTCGATTCCAATGTCTAGTATCATTATTCTATTTATTTTACCGCGACCGTTAGCTTAGCTATGATTCAATTAAATTCAATTCAATTCGTTTATTTTGCAAGTAGGCATAGGACAAAAAGATATGTATTTGCACTTAATATATAAGATATGCACTTTTACACGTCAATTTTTACAATATTGATATAAAACGATATAATTTTATAGTACATATTGGTGAATCTGGAACAGTACATGATAACCATCATTTGAAAAGTGAAACAATAAAATAACAAAATTATAAATACAGAATAACGCTTAACATTATAGCTGCTGTATATAGGCATTGCCATACTATAAGCTAAAACAGACACAATTATAAAAATATAAATATAAATGTCAGAATGAAATGATCATAAGGAAGCTTACATCAAAATTACAAAAATGCATTTGCCATTACTTATGGTAAGTGGCGAGGTCCATGAATATTAGCAACTGGAATCAGATATGACTGACATCAGTCCCTAACACTATCGGCATGACTGGGCATGACGGCAATTCGAGCCTGATCCCGAACATGTGGATAAACTTTACTGGGTTTATCGGCACAAACGGTGGATAATTGCGCGCCCCGGCAGACTGTGCAATTTACCACCATAGTCCGCCTACCAACTACTCGTATTAGTTGTTCTCATTGAAAGTATGTTGCAATGATGTCAAATGCCAATTTTTATTTTTAAGGAGAACTAATATTGTAAGCTTTCCATGGTGATATTTATATACCGCTTGAAACAAGACTTACTTACTATACTCGTATATATAACATGTTGAAATTCGCCAAGCACCCAGCAAACCGCTGTTTAAAAAGCTGGTTTACTTTCATTACCTCACAACGTATATAAGTATGTATTGTATGTAGTATATAGTAGCCAATATAGTGTGTAGTATATGTATTATTGTGTACATATTTGTATGTATGTGTATTTATTTTAATATCTAGTGTATGTAAGAATTAATGAATTTATTTGGCAACGTTTCTTACAATCGTATGCACCTAGCCTCATGACTGTGATGTTCTGTATTGTCCCAAAGGTTGGCTGCTAGAGAATGCCTAGCGGCATTAGGTCCGCCCTTTGTACATAGTGCAATAAAGTTTTAAATAAATAAATAACATTTGCGATAATATAAACATAATTTGTTTATACAGTTTAGCATAACAGCGCAAATATTTTGCACGTACCTAAATCCTATGCATGGCGATAACAACGGATTTGTTCAAGGTTCAAAAGAATTTGTGAATAAATGAATGCATTTTCTTTTATTACTTTATACATAGAAACAGCAAGGACGTACAGGAAACATGGATGAGCTAGACCTAAATAAATTCTTCTTATCACAATCATATTATATCAAGTTATCACATCTTTGGTGATTTCGATTCGATTTAAGGTCATAACTCATTACAGCCCGGCACCCTACCAGTACCGCCGTTATCACATTCGCATTATATCAAGTTATAACATCTCTGGTGATTTCGAGTCGATTTAAGGTCATAACTCATTAGCATCACCGTCTTTTTGACAGGTGGATGCGGCATTGTAAGCTTACTACCTCGCGCTGTCACCAAGTGGATATTGTGTGGTCGACGAATTTCCGATTAGTCTCTCAGCGATTGTTACGAGGTCTACACATGTGTGTCGTTATGTCGAATGTTACAAACCGTGAATTGATACTCATAGCTGTCACACTTGATATAATTTTTTTAAATTGTCTTTAAAGGATATTGTACAGAATACATCAGCCCTAAACACGTAATTTATTTACATAATAAATGTTTATAACAGAGTTCATAACCGAGTTGGAGATCATCAAATTCCAAGTGTTGCAGAATTTGATGCTTTTCATGGAGTAATTCACGTCAATATCGCCCAAACACGAACGGTATACGGGAGTTCACAGCGCGGGAAAACCGGAAAAAACAAAGTGTTACTGCCCCATATAATGGTGTCAGATTAGAGTAAAATTTATCGTTTTCCATAATTATTCACAACGTAGCACATTATTAAACAAAATAACACCATTTTTGACTAACAATAGCCACAGTAAACTAATTTACAAAACGAAAAACTTGGACTTGACATGTCCGTGCAAAATGGCGCGAAGAACTCCTCCTGTCACACTTGATGAAGAAGAAAACAAAAGACAAGAAAAAGGTGCAGTAAATGTTTTCGTGTGAATCACTCGCGGCCAGCGCGCGGACCAATCGGGAGCCGTGCGTTGACCATGTGCAGTATATAATCGAGCGCTATATAACATAGGTAGATAGTTACTAAACTATCTACTGTGGTTCACAACGTTTGTTTTCTAGCAAAATAAAACTAGTTAAGTACTTTTCATAACACTGTACTTGACGGCATGTAAATGTTCTTTGAAATTTACTAAATTAACTACTGAGATTCACAACGATTGCTCGTTTTCTAGCGAAATAATACTTACTATCTATTTTTTATAACACTCTACTTACAATAGCTTCGTAGCGAATGGTAGCTATCTCACAACGGACAGCATTGCGTTGCGTACGAATGAAATTAATATGTAGGTTAGGGCAGGGGTTCCCGGAGTGCGCATCGTAGAGAATAAAGAGAGGCATCGCGCTGGTGGCTAACTAAGCTTTATCGTACGTATTCATAAAAATGTGTGCAGTGTATATAGAAGTGCATATGAAATAAACTAGTTTAATATTTGTTTTGAACAAGCGTCGTAGGTACTTGAAGTAGATAGTTATTAAAAGTAGATAGTTTTTACACCCCGTTGTTTGAAAACGGATAACGGTTACGTATGGTTATTGGAAAAACCCATAACGATACAGCTCTAATGCGCAGTGAACTTAAGAATGGCATCCGGTGTCGCTACGGAGTTAATTAGTGAGTGCATATCTACATAAGTCTATATAAGGAATACTAATCACCAGAGGCGGTGCGGGTTGCTGGGATTTTCACCTTAACATTTATCATCGCCAATTCGCTACCAGACGAACATTTCTGACGATATACTACGCTAAAAAATATTTGGGCAGATAATGGATTAAAATGAACAGTCAATATTTTGTCGTTTACTTCTACCTACATTGATACTAGAATCCGGCTGGTCAGAGCTCTTGTGCTCCCCATTTTCCTGTATGCTGCAGAGACGTGGACCCTGCGCGAAACTGAAATAAAACGGATAAATGCTCTAGAAATGTGGTGTTGGCGGAGAATGTTAGGCATATCGTGGACGGAGTTCCGAACCAACAAATCCATCCTGGAGGAACTAGAGATAGGACAGCGCCTTTCCTCAATCGTGCAATCACGCATTCTCACTTTCTTTGGACACGTGTCGCGGCTTGGAGATACATCCATTGAGCGCCTTGTAGTTCAGGGAAAAGTCGATGGCAAGAGAATGCGTGGTAGGTCTCCGATGAGATGGACTGACCAGGTTAAAGCAGCAATGTTTCACGCCCTACATGAGTGCTCCAGGAAGGCTGCAGTTCGAGACGAGTGGCGACGGCTTGCTAAGCGTGCCACTGACACTCAAGTGACGACCACGACCACTCTGCCAAGAGTGTAGCGACTAAGAAGAAGACATTGATTTATTACATACGAGTAAGTAGTTTATACTCATGAGCTCCCTTACTTTATTGTTACATGAAAAAATTACGAAGTCTATTTTAAAAACACATCTAGTTCTACTACAAAAGTTGATGGAAAAACAGAGAGTAACGATCAATAAAAAGTGTTTTAAAATCTAATGGATTCTTGACTTGTTGAGTGATACGATTTCACAATAACATCCGATCAAGTTTACACAATGATTCCAAATTTAGACTTTATCGCCACTCTGGATTCTAATTCAATGGGATTTTAAACCCAGTAATGATGGGTTTGTGGCATTTAATTAGAGACTTTCAAAAATAGGTTAGTTAGTATAGTTATCCAAAAATACCACAAGGCAAGAGTCCGGTTACAGATATTTCGAGAAAACGAAGTAGTTAAGTATGTTAAGTATGCTTGTATAAATATCAATTGCTCTGCAAAGACCTAAAATTCGAAAATGGTATTTTTTTGTTTTGTTTGCATTAAACGGAGATTTTAACCAGTTGGAGATGTGCCTTCCAGATCATATATCTTGAGAATTTGACTTACACTCGCCACGTTGACCTAGACCGGCGGCGGATTATGTAGGTATAATTGATATGTCCCATTATAACATTAATGTATTTTTGTGTATTTTAAAAAAATAATAAATACTTAAGTCCATTTACTTTACTTTAGATAATTATTTTGTACAGGTTTAAAAAAAACAAAATATCTTTATAGCAAATGTTTAAAAACCTATACACAAACATTTTTCCTAAGAATGATGACGGGTTTATTTTCGTTTCATAGAAAAAAGGTACAGTAATACCGTCACGTCCATATATAATGATAGGGCTTACTTTAGAAACGAGATCGTATATTTTCTTCTAGAATAAATTAGTAAGAACACGAGTACAGGTTTATCGTTCTAAAGCGACAACGCCTAAATGCGTGCGTGTACAAATATATTGTAAACAAGGGTTAAAGATCGGCACACACGGACCCGTTGCCACAGCCACAAGTGGTCGTAGCCTATATCTTAGACAACACTAGTTAGGTTGTTTCATTCTATGTTATCATGTTATCGTTAAACTAAACGCTCGTTTCAAAATAACACGCACCACAGAACCTACTAAACAAATAACAGTTATCAGAAATTTCCTATCGTCGATATACGAGCACCTAGTATCTATATATAGTATATATATATGGTGTATTAAAAAGCCTTCGTAACAAAAGGGCGTGTACGAAGAGGTTGATGAATGACGACGATAGAGGTATGTCGTGATCGTGTTAAGTGGCGCTTAATTGTCTCTGACTACCCCGCAAGGGATCTGGCGGGAAGATACGTATGTATGTATAAAATATATATGTATTATTTGTGACAAGGTAAGTGGTCAGTATATCTCATCACACGCAGTCCTAAACTTCTAATGCTGGAGATGGGCTTTCCAGAACATATTTCTGGAGAATTTGTCCTACACTCGCCCGCTGGCCAAACGGGTTGGCGAGGGATCAGTGTGTAGCATTCCAGCTAATACTGACTAACATTTAACCTTATGCCTATCTTCAGATGGGGAGGTTTGTCAGGTTCGATGTAATGTAATGGTAGCATCTAAGCAATCACGAACTAGGTAAGTACAAATGCCACTTTACAACAATAGATCTGTATTAATATTGACTTACAATCAAGTAACTGTAAAATATGCAATATTTTAAATAATTGATTCGGTATTAAAAGAGCAAACGAATATTAATTAATTATAACAGCGTATTATAGAGGTATAGATTATTGATGACTTTAAACTAAAACAAGTTTTAATTTGTCATCTGTTACTGTCACATTGACAAGGAAAAAAAGTGACAAAATGCATTAATTTCCTCGTTTAAACTAAAATAAGAAAGAAGTAGGCCTTCTCTGTAAACCAAACTATTGTCGGTCGCAAGCCCGAAACACCATTCTTCTCGTCTCCTACCCATACACGATTTACCTGGCAGCCGCACGGTGAGTCCTTAGAAATGCTAATGCTTGGAAATTTGTCTTCATCTCTCTTAGATGAAATGATCAGGAACGGGTTCAAGACTCAGCTTTACGCAATGGAAGTTGTTGCGAGAGGAGTTTTAGCAAAATCTTTGCACCACTTACTGAAAGAATTGGGCCTAAGCAGGTCTGCTGTCAATACATTTATGAAAAGAGTTTCCAAGACAGCATTAACGGAATCATACAGTATTTGGTTGAGTACGGAGAGAGGAGTAGAATGGTGAATAGTAAACGTCTTATTGCGCAATAAAATAAGAAAGAAACTCCATTGTAAACCAGCCTATTGTCCGTCGCAAGCCCGAGACACCAATCTCCTCATCCCTTACCCACACACGATGGAGCTGGCACCTGCACGGTGAATCCATGTAGTGCTTGGAAAGTTGTCTTCTCTCTCTTCATAATATCTTCTAGTAAAATATATAATATCATCGCTTCTTTTATAATAGATAATAAGATTAAAATATAACTGTAAATATTTAGTAGTTTTTATTTTTTATATTTTTGTATATACCTAATATGTATTTTGATAATAACTTTGTTTTTGCTCCTTATACTCCTCTGATCCTATTCGTAATTCGAATCCTATTTATTTAACCCTTCATTCCCAAACTTTGACACTGGCAAATTGTTACAAAATCCAAAAAAAAAATTGAGAGTAAGCGTTATAAATTTTTCTCTGTCTAAAATTAGGTAAATTAGGTACATAGGTAAACTTATATCTAATGTATCTGTAATTTTATTTCCTATAAAATATTTGATTGTGCGATCGAGAGGCATGCAAAACCCAAAGGCTATTTATTAGTATGGATAAAAAGAATTAATTAAATTACGCAGCATACTTATGTCCACTTGAAAGTCAGCTGAATGTAATTTTGTACTAACTAAACCTTGATTTACAATCATCCAGTACGGGCCACGATCTCTTTATTTATTACGATGCAATCCACTTCTCCTTTGAGAAAATGGCTTTAGCGGGTAAGTGCACATCCCAGAATAAAATTCATTCAATTCTTGCGTTTGTAAAGTTTATTTATAATGGCTTGATTTTAACATTAATTATTTCTTAACTGCCTCCGTGGTCTAGCGGTTAAGTCAGATTTACTCGTAGATATGGTATAGATAGGCACAGGGTTCGATTCCTGGTCATGACACAATAATTTATTAGCGATATTTTTCGAGTTTGGTACACTAGAGACATTGACGAGCTTGCCACTTGTCATGATAAGTCTATAGTAAAGTTAGCTAAATATGAATCCGCTTTAAGTCGTGGTTTCGGACCACCCCGCAAATAATTGCGGTTGTGATGATACGTCTATTTCATGTTTGACTAATAAAAAACTTTTGCTCTAGTATAAACTAACTAAAACAAATTTTAATTAGCAAAGAACAATATTACGTTAAGTCAAAATCAAACAATTAGTGACTAGTAGGTAAGTAATTAAATTTTAATATCAATCAATATTAAAGTCAAAATTGCCAATAAGTTAGGAATGTAGAAAGTATCATTACGACCGTAATCCTTGTAGTAAGAAACCACGTATTAAAATAAGCTGGTTCACATTTAACTTTATGTCTTTATGACATGTCGTTACTCGATTGCTATTCAAAATTCAAATTTAAAATTATTCATTGTATAGATTGCTTATTCTAATTATAGTTGTATGTTCATGTCATGATGATGCAATCTTATTATTATGGGCATACAATATGCTTAGCCGTCTTAGGGCCAGCATATACGAGCAGCTCAAGCATTTAGTCATTGGCCATCCTACATACATATCTTCACGCCAGATCCCTTGCGGGATAGGCAGAGACAATTTGGTTACGAAGACTTTTTAATGCACCTTCAGTCAGTGTTTTATTTATTTGATCGTGATATGTGAGTCTCGGTTTGCCAGGGCCTCTTTCACCCACAACTTTCGCATTATATATCTGGTCCGTCAATCTTTCATCGCTCATCCTTTAAAGATGCCCGAACCATCGTAGCATGCTTTTCCTTATTTTTGTCCCTATGCTTTCCTTCATACCAACCCTTTTCCGTATTTCGACGTTACGTATCCTACATCGCAAAAACTCCGAGCGGGCAGTATCATTTCGTCAGTCATTAAACTCGCCTATGTACACTAATTTATGTTTTTGTGCAATGAAGTATTTAAATAAATAAATATTAGTATGAACTTATTTAAAATGATTGTATCCTAGGTAGTATAGGACAGCGTCCTCCATTGTTGGAATTGGAAATTGGAAACATATGTCTTGAGAATTTAGCCTATTCTCGCCACGCTGGCCAGACGTTTGGGTCTGATGTCAATTTTAATGACAATTTATGAACGATTCCACATATTTTGGAACCGGGACCGAGTTAACGTGCTTTTCGAGGCACGGAAATGGTTGTTGGTAATCTACCACAAATGTACGCAAGAAAAGTATTTTTCAATGGTACCTTTGAATGATATCCTTTTTACCGTGCTACCGAGCCACCATCGCTCTTATATGTGCTAATAAACTAGTTATATATATGTATATCTATAAGACCCGACATGAGAAGCTATTAATTAGGTATACCAACTTCTACTGAGTTCTCGTAGAAACTTTTACGTAGTATCATAATTACTATTAACTAAATCCAATCAACTTAAATTAATATAGTGGTAATACGAAATGAACGAGCTATTTAAATTAATCGGATTATAATATTTTAGCAATATCGCTGTCGTTTAATGTTTTGTGGTACAGGAACTCAAGATAAACATTTGGATTAGATTAGATTTTAATCTAAATCTAATCAAAAGAACCAATTTTTTTTTTAGGATTCAGGTGTCATTGGCTTTTTTATTTCTAATTTAATATTATAATAATTTAATAATTATCCGATAAACAAAACATTATTAATTGATATAGCTCACAGCCGAAAGACGAAATAGAGAGACAAACAGAGAGAAATCAGAAGATTGAATATACATATATGTAGTTGTAGCATACATGTCGTGATACATGTCATGGAACAGAAACATAGCCACTGACAGTGGGTCTGATCCACGAATTTAAGGTCGCTCAGCGGGCTATGGAGAGAGCTATGCTCGGTTTTTCTCTGATGGATAATAAGAACCAAAGTTACCGATATAGCCTTTAATTAGCGGTAAGCTGAAGTGGCAATTGGCCGGAAGCGCAGACTGGACGGATAACCTGAAGAAGGTAGCTGGTGGAGGCTGGATAAGGGTCGCAGGATATCGTGTGAAGTGACGAGCCTTGGGGGAGGCCTATATCCAGCAGTGGAGAGACACAGGCTGATGATAAAATATTAATTAATTAAAACAACTAAAAAAATACAATACTATAAGACCTAATTGAAATATAAATCGTGTCCGCGGTATGGTGGCAAGAACGCTGACCACATTTTCTCGCTGAATCTCCATGCTGATTCTCTGGGCGAGAATGAACCAGCCCTCTTGTCACCAGAGCAGACAATCAGATGAAGGCTGATGTTTTTTATAAATGTTTTAGCACGAACCTGTGTCTCTGCAGCAAACGGCACAAACACGTAGTCTTTGATTAGACACGTATTTGCGCCGCTTATTATTCTGCCGTCAATACATTTATGGAACGAGCTTCCAAGACGGCATTAACGGAATCATACAGTATTTGGTTGGGTAGGGAGAGGAGTAGAATGGTGGATGGTGAGCGTATTATCGCGCAATTAAATAAAAAGGGAGGCCTCCTTTTCTTAAACCAGCCTATTGTCAGTCGCAAGCCCAAGACACAATTCTTCTCATCTCTTACCCACACACGATGGACCCAGCACCCGCAAGGAGAATCCATGGAATGCTTAGAAATTTGTCTTCTCTTCCGTCCTTGGGTTTCAAGGAATAATTCTAGCATTCAGCAGTTTAGGCATTAAGACGAGACAAACAAACATAGAGACACACAGACAAATACACACGTTTCTTACGTACATTTGTCATAGATTTACGAAACCTATATGGTTACTTAATTATAATCCGAATAGAAACTAAATTAATGTTGCTATCAAATAATAAATCTCTGTCGTAGGTTCAGTTCTTCTAAAAGGTTGTCGTACCTTTTTAGAATGGCTCAAATATGGCCAGTGAATTAAGGAAATGTATTCCATGAACATAAATTGATGTCATAAAGAAGTACCTTTTAGTTATATCGCTCCTTATACGTTCCATATGAGTCTATCAAATCGTTTTTTTTTTCAATCTAGCATAATTTTTGATTAAGAGGTTTTCAACGAAAGGAGTTCTGGGCACTGGACTAGCTGGCTAGGGTTTTTGTTAGGTTATTTTTCACGACATGTAATTTCGCGCCCTAATATTAATAAGCAGCGCGCCGTAGTCTGTACTATTAGCATATTTAATCGTTTTAAGCTAGCGTATAAAATAGGAAAAATTAACTAGATCTGATTCCACTATAACCAACTTGTGAAATCATTAATGATAATATAGATTAAAAAATTGACAACAATCCGTCTGGCGAGCGTAATGAGTGTAGGCCAAATTCTCCCGAAATTTCGGGAAGGACCATCTCCAACAGGTGATGGCTAGGACTGATGACCGACATGTCAAGAAATGGAGATTAGATTTAATTTTTTAAGGAAGGATGTAAAAAATGTTTTTTAAATATATTTAAAGACGGTGCCTGTCTGATGAATAGAGGCAACCTGTTCCATTGACGAACTGCAGACACAGTAAGATAATCTGAATATCTGCTAGAAGAGTGGACAGGGATACAAAAAATCTAAAAAGAAAACAAGCCCAAGGGTTCCGTGATCAAAAAGTATGAGATCCGTTGAACACCATTTAAATAATTGATAGACACATACAACAAATAAATAATAAATTCGAAACATTAACAGTCGAGACCCATTGTTGGAAAGATTTGACCTGTCTCTGTTTCTCTGTGTCCAAGGCCAGCGTGGCGAGTGTAGGCCAAATTTTCCAGAAATGTATTCATGAAGGCCCATCTCCAACAGTGAAGGTTTAGAACTGTGCTTTAAGGGCTGTGTTGTGATGATATTTTTAAAATAGTAATTACTAGTATTAAGCTAAAATATTATTAAAATGTAAAGAATTTAAATTATAATTGGATAAACATTTCTTAATAATTCTGTAGTTTAGTTTATTACCTAATCCAACAACTTAGGTCATACGTCACTTAATTAAGAAAACACTTCAATCACTCCTTTTTCAGACTTGTCATAATTATGGCTATGACGCTAGAGAAGCAATTAAACTGTAAAACATCGCGTGCTAAACCTTTAGGTCTTTTATAGTAGCAAATGACATCATATAATCTGTTTAACACCAATCTAATCCTTATTCCAATTAGATAATAGCTATAGTTCTTTGATATTTTTTAGATATTCACTATAATCAAATTAGTCTAATTACATTCATGGCAAAAGACAAGCAATGTACTTTACAAATGTCCTCAATGTCCTGCAGATGCGGGCAAATTGCTGCAGCATAGCCAAAAAGTAGTGTCTCTGAGCATGTTCCACAAGCTATACAATACTATGGTGAGAGCTCCTTAACCTTCCTTCTTCTCTAGCGGTTAAGTCCGTGGATGTTTAGATGCGGGTTCGATTCTCGTTCGGGACACTATAACTTATTTAATTTATTTTTGATATTTCTCGAGATTGGTACGCTAAGTAAGATGGGCCTATAGTAAATTAAATGTGAATCCGCTCCTTACAAGTGGTCATGTTACCTACTTGACTCTATTCTTCAACCAAACACGCACAGACCAAAATGTACACCCCCACATAGACACTACGAGTATTATTATTAATAATTTATTGCACTTTACTTAAACGTATGTAAATAGGCGAAAATAAAGCCAATTCGGTTTTTTCTACCATTTAGCTTTTGATAGAGTGAGACAGTAAATGTCCTGCAATTCTACATAAATAGTATGTATATATAGAAAGAGAGTAAAGTATAATCACGACCGTATTCCTTCCAGTGTGGCAAGAAACCAAACTTGTTTTTTTAACGAATCGGAATCACATCTCGTTATCTTTACTATAGGCCAATCAATAATGAAAAGTGGCATGCTCCTCGATGTCTCTAGCGTACCTACCAAACTCAGGAAACATAACAAATAAAATCAATAAATTATCCTGACCAGGAATCAAACCCGATACCTCTCAGTTTAAATCCATCTTGCCATAAAGATACCCATCGTACATCGCCAACCCGTCTGGCCAACGTGTGTAGACTGTAGGCGGGTGTAGGCTAAATTTTCCAGTAAATTCTGGAAGTCTTATCGCCAACAGTAGAGGTCTAGGATTCTGAGTTGTAGGGGCTGTGATGATATAATGTATAATTAGGTAGTACAAATTTTAGTATGTCACTTCTTTCTGTTCCCTTGCATCATTCTGGATTTGTTTCAAATTCTTTTACAGTTGTTGCCACAAATTTATGGAACAATCTCCCTGTAAACATAAGGCAAGCGTCTACCAGATCTTCGTTGAAAAAACTCGTCTATCTACACTTTCTAAATAGCTCCCAACAATGTTAATAAGTGTATATATGTATATTTTTGTGTATGTATTAGTATTTAGTACATTGATATTACAGTATATGTTAAAGTATATTATGTAAGTATATATAATTATGTTGAATTTATCCTACTATTAATATTTATTTCATTGCACCTATAAATGTTCTAATTTGTCCCCAAGGTTTGGCTGTCAGAAAATGTCTACGGGCATTAAGTCCGCCTTTGTACTTTGTGCAATAAAGTTTTTAATAAATAAATAAAAATAATATCGCACGCTGAAGATAATAATAATAATAATAATAATTTATTCGATGTAAAAAATATACAGTAACATAAAAATACAGTAATATAAAAAGAGTATACAAATCTAATAATAATATAATTTTGAGCGAAATTTTATAGGCCTTGGGTCGTAGAACAATTTATAGTGAAAATATGATATATATAATAAAAATCATCCAAAAGTTAAATTAATTTCACAGTATATAAATATGGATTGTATGTATTGAAGATGTTGAATGTTCTTCCAAAAAGACATGAGCCATGGTGAGGCTTAGGTATAAGAGCTACTTTTATAAATTAAACATAAATACCTAGTAAAAGGATTAATAAATATGTGATAAACTTTCAATATTCATTTGCAACAAAGTTCTCCACCTCATAAAGGGACAATTTGGTCAGAATAATTCACAAAATCCCTTTCCTTTGTCAACAAAGGTTGAAAAATTATCCGCATGAATGAAATATTATTCAAGGTAAGTATTTAAAATTTCCCGGTAAAATAATTTTAAAGTTAAAACTGGGATGTTTAAATTTAATTAATACCTACTATAGGTATTCAATACATTTATATATATATATATGCTAAGTATCATCACGACCATACCCCTTTCGGGGTGGTCAGAAACCACGCTTTTTAAAGAAGCGAATCTTCCAAGCCAACTTCACCATATGTGCGCGGTGGTGTCGGTTCAAACCCCCTCCGCCATGTACCAATGAGAAATACACTTTTCTTACGTACATTTATCATAGATTTACAACACCACCGTTCCCGTGCCTCGGAGAGCACGTTAAGCCGTCGGTCCCTGTTTAACTAATACCAACTTATGGAATCGTTAATAAATTGTCATCATATCCTCGCCAAGCCGTCTGGCCAGCGTGGCGAGTGTAGGCCAAATTCTCCAGTTTTGGAAGGTCCATCTCCAGCAGTGGAGGTCTAGGACGCTTTGTTCTAGGGCTGTAATGAATAAATGAAAAAAAAAAAACCATATGTCCATCATAACAAATCGCAAGCCCATCAATGTCTCTAGCGTACCAAACTCTATAAGTACCACAAATAAATGATTGCGGGACAACCCGGTACCTCCGCGTCGAAATCCACGGACTTGACCGCTAGACCACGGAGGCAGTTTAAGCGAGGTGTAAAACAGAATCCTGATAAACTGGCATAGTAGTAGGGACTGATGTCAGTCATCAGTGGCTAGTGTCAGTTATGACCTCTCAACGAAGTGCCAAGACGGTACTAACGGAATCGTAAAGTATTTGGTTGGGCGCAATAAAATGAAAAGGAGGCCTCCTTTGTACACCAGCCTATGGTCGGTCGCAAGCCCGTGACACTATTCTTCACATTTCTATTTTAAACACACGGGTCCATACCCGACACCGCACATGGAATGATCAGAAATCTGTCTTCTCTTCTCCTGTCGTTCGGTATCTGAATTGTGTGTTTCAACAACGTAAAATATAAAATTGTTCTTTACCTTAAAGGTTTCTTTACATGTACGAGTGTATTACATTTGTTTAGATAAGTAAAAAAAATATAAATATTACAAGTTTGTCATTTTTGTCGAAGACTCTAGCGTATTAAACAAAAAAAAATATTACATACATAAACAAAATAAAAGTGTTAATTTACAATTTTAAATAAAGAATACAGACAGACAGTGGGGTCGTCCAGGCCCGGATGCCTAATCAGATCCATTAGGTTGGGGATGGGAACATTCCCCAGTTTTCCCCGGCAGGATTTCGGCGGGTAACCTGTTGATAATTCATGCACTTTTAGTGCTGGCGCCGTTACTAGTATAACAGCGCTCGTGTGGCTCACGAACCCAGTAGGCTAGGTTTGACTGCTTCAGCTCTCCTTTAGGAAAAGGGGGGCCATACAGTGTCCGTTGTTGGCCCAATAGAACATACGTCCATTCAGGCATACGGCAAACTCATCAATAGTAGGCATCTCCAAATATCGAGCTATGACGGAATTACTCACGAACCAAGGCGCTTCGGAGACCACTCTGAGCGATATCTACTGCTGACTTTGGATCTTATCCCTGTTGGTCTTGGCCAGAAGGTGATGCCAGGCTGGCGCAGCATAGGTGAGGCGAGAACCTTCGAGAGATTCCGACCTTCAACCTGAGCGGCAAGCTGGATTTCATAACAAGGGTTTTCTACCATTGTCATCGTCCTGTTAATGACAGGTATTTGGCGGTCGGAGTCCACTCGATGTTCTGTCCCCGAAGCTGCAGTGATGGAGGCAGCCGGCATCTGGATGTCTTCAATGTATGTCATCATAATAAAATTAATATTAATACTACGGATATACCTAAGTCCCGTCCGAATGGAATGGTGGCGAGAACGCTTCCACGCTGAATTGCAAACTGATTCTTTGGGCAAAGAAAGAGCCAGCCCTCTTGTAACCGGAGGAGAACACAAGACGCAGTGTTATATCTTTTTAAAACTTTTTTGCAAAACATTGCATGTAACGTAAATACCTAATTTGTAATTTCGTCAATATAATTATATTTGAATTAGTGTAAAGTCTAGTATTTCTATAATCGTATAAGCAGTTATATGTAGTTACCGGGAGATAAAAAGAGAGCTGGCTGGAAATTGCCTGATGCTTCGCCCCCTTATAAAGATACAGTCGCGGACAAATGTTTTTTGGTTTGTTATAATCTTTTGTTTTTAGATATAAATCTAAAAATAATAAAAAAGTAAAGTATCATAACGAACGATTCCCTTCCGAGGTAGTCAGAAACCACGCTTATAAAGAGCGGATTCACGTTTAGCCAACTTTACTATAGGCCAATCATGACAAGTGGCAAGCTCTCTCTGTCTGTGATGTCTCTACCATACTAAACTCGGAAAATATCACAATTAAAATAAAGATTAGCAAATATTATTTTAATAAATAATAAACTAAAATAAAAACAAAAAAACCCTTCGTACTAAACCAAATTTAAATATAAAACGCAACCACGCGGCATGGTGGCAAGAACGTTGGCCGCATTTCCTTGCTGAATCGCTATGCTGATTCTCTGGGCGTGGAAAGAACCAGCTCTCTTGTCACCAGAGCAGACAATTAGACGAGGGTTGATGTTTTTTTAAAAATGTTTGAGCCCTTGGACCCCATGTGACTAAAGTCTCTACAGAGAGAGAGAGTCTGATTGTATTTGCGCCGCTTGCCAGATTATGCATTATCAATTAAAGTTTAATTTAATTATTTATTAAATAAACAAGCACACATAAACACACACAAAACACGCACACAAACACACACACAAAACACACTCAAAAAATAGATTGTGCTGAAATATTTATTCGAATTCCGAAAACAGTCAAATCAACTCTACGCTTTACATTTTTCAAAAGTATGAGTGTAATGACTGTGACTTAAAAAAACTTTTAAAATATTGGATAGTGCAAGCGAGAGGGATACAGACAACGCTTGTTTCACATTTTACATTAATTCTGTTTTTTTTTTCTTAAAGAGAATTAATGTTGTCATACGAGTGCCTTCAGATGGAACATACCCGGAATTTGCGTAGGAAATCTAAAAATAATGATATTGCCGATAACTTGTGCTTTAAATATCCCAAGTGTTATATAATTGCAAGTCATGAGATCGGATGAGCGAAATCATACCGTGTGTGGGTTGCTTTAGGAAAAACACAGTTTCATAATTTTTACGTAGAAGAACGAGTGGATAAATGTACTTCACTATACGAATTCTTCACAGACGGGTTATTTTTTCCAACACCTTCAACAAATATCCTTAATGTATACAGAAACTTAACCAATTATATACTAAAACCTTTCTCCAGAACCACTCTATGCATTGGTGAAAACAGCATGAAAATCGGTGCAGTGGTTTTTGAGTTTATCGCGAACAGACAAACAGACGCGGCGGGGCACTTTGTTTTATAAATTCCACCAAAAATGTAGGTACCTATCGATACTTTTTAATATCGAGTACTTTTTCATCGATATTATAATATTATGTAATCGATACTTATGTTACAGTTAGTATCGATAAGTTTGAATCGATACCGATGATGTGTGTCATTGATTTACAAATGATATTTTATGCTACTGAAATACATCCTCAAGAGAGTTGCAAACCACACTTTTCTAGGTTAAAAATCCTTACACTTCCAGGCATCTTTATATATGAGACGGCAATGTTTGTTAAGAAAAATCCGGCACTTTTTTCAACAAGATCCCAGTGTAACAACAGGAAACTGAGGCATAAAGGTGGAGTATACGCTGCTGACTCCCGTCAAAATACTGCATTGATACACCGAAACATGGCGCCAAAAATCTACAACATAATTTCCAAGCTACATTAAGGAACTAGAGACTATATTATTTAAAAAGATGCTTATCAAACTTGAATGATAATGAACTTTAAATTATTATGTTGTTATTTAGTCTCTTTTACTAATTTAATTTTAATATTTTGCAATTTAAATTGATGTTAGACATTCATTATCAAATAGTATTTAATTTAGATAAATAAGTATATAAATGTTTTTTATTTTTGTAATAATAATAATGATAATACTATTGTTTAAACTTTGTTTATTTTGTCATATAATGTATTTATATGACGAAATGTTAATTATATTTATAATATAGAATTATTGTATGTCTATTGTGGGCAGATTGTTTACAATTTAAGTAATGTACATCACCTCTTAATACCAATGTAAACAATTGTTTTATCTTAATTCTGACTTGCTTGGTGGGTTACTGCTGTACCAAGTATTATAATCTCATAGGTACTGATAAATAAATTTAAAAGGTTATTAATTGATCGTTGTGGTGCAGTTCTGTATATGTTTTATTTTGTAAATTTGATATAGCTGAGTTTTCCTTGCAGATTCCTTTCTCAGTCAGATTAAACATTAACAGGTCACTGGAATCTGCTAAGCTGCTGGTCTTCTGCTAACAGCTTACTTATTGGACCACTTTGCTGCTTAGTCTTCTACTAGCAGGAGTATAATCATTCAAAAGAATTAAATTAATGACGTTTCATAAATGCCTGTAATAGGTTTACGTGAATAAAGATATTTTGAATTTGACTTTGACTTTGAAAAAACTTTTGCCAACATTCATGGATCTCGCTTCTCACTTACCATCAGGTATGCGCAAGGTCACATGTCGGGTTAGTATTTAATTTTTTTTTCGTTTTTAATTAAAGTTCTATTTTACACAGTCGACTTTTATTTTTATTTTTATTAATATATGGCAACACTGGCTATAAATAACTTTTAAGAATAACTTACTATCAGTATTTCGCTCAATATTGAAAATAAATTTGCTGGGGGGATTTTCAATGAGATGTAGAGTAATGTAGGTATACTTTTTGGTATCGAGTACTCCTTTCCTTTGTACTCGATATTTTTATCCGATACTACTCATGAGTACAATAATATCAATACTCTCGATACCAACGGATGGAACAACACATTTTATTTTAAAACAACTCCTAAGTTTTTGGAATAAAGCTCATAAGTGTATAGCTTGAAATGTTTTAGACTGTACAAATATACAATTGATCTCATACATGGTGGAAATGTTCTGCGCCTATTTTGGGACGAATTTGGAGCAAAAACCCTATTTGCCGAGACACAATAACGATTGAGCCTGAACTTCGCAAATTGGACCTATAGTTTGATTGCGAGTGAAATATCTTCAGATCACCGAGCCTTGATGATATCTAAACTTTATTATTTTATTTTGCTATGATCCTAAATGCGAATAGGACCGCTGACAGTGCCTATAATCTGCGAGCGTTAATAACAACCTAACATGGAATAGTGGGGCCATACTATCCATTGGATCAAATTTGACCCGGACTGTCAAAAAACCTAACTAGTCACGATCACAGCGATAATATCGTCGCACGGCCAATACCACCGTTGGGTCGAGCCCACGAGAGTGGAATCAATCCGCGCACCGAGCGGTCACACGTTTTTTCTCACAATTTTCGTAGCCTTTTTACTCAAGTAATTAATTGGAATTTCTACTTCTGCAATAAACCTATACAGTCCGCTAAACACTCTTTAATTGAGCCATCGAAGACCCGCAGCAGTATCCCTACGTGGTTAACAGCAAAGAATAGGGACTGACGACTTACATAACTTTGACGCATTTTAATACAAATCTTTATTATCACTTAGAAAATAAGCTCCGTTTGAGCCAATACAAGCATGCCAACGATTAATTCAATTTTTCATACACTTGTAAGCCTCAGCTGGGATGGCCTTCAGTTCCTTAAGCGAATTTATGGCTTTAATGGACTCATGGGGCGTTCAACGAAGCGGATTTTTGAGTTTATAAAACAGGAAAAGTCTTAGGGAGCCAAATCTGGCAAATACGGTAGCTGAGAGATGACTTTCGTTACGTGTTTGGCCAAAAAAACAAAGAAATTTGTTGTGAAAAATCTATTATATGATTATTATTTTTTTATACTAGCACGGCATGCGCCCACCTGATGGTAAGTGGCGCGCGAGGTCCATGAATATTGGCAACTGGAATCAGACACTCATGGCTGACATCAGTCCCTAATACTATGCCGGCTTAACTGGGCATGACAACAATTCGAGCCTGATCCCGAAACGTGTAGATACACTTTACTGGGTTTATCTGCACGAACAGTGGATACTTCCCCGCCCCGGCGGACTGGGCAAATTACTGCCATCAGTCTGCCTAGACACATAGACGCCCAAGTGTGTATTCCTTCATGGTGAACGACTTCATGGTGAACCACACCACGGTAAACGAAGAAAACTATGAGCATCACCTCGATTTTTCACCGACTTTGACGTGGCTGTTTTGGTTTCGGTTCATTTTTGGTTGGTTTTGCTAGATTAGTTGGTAATTTTGACGTTATATTCGTAAACCCACATCTCGTCGTTTGATGAATGTAGGATCCTTGGTTACGTTGTCAAGGATCTCCTTTGCGACCTTTACTCGACGTCGTTTTTGCAAAACACTAAGGTATTTTTATTATTAACTAAAATTTGTTGCGTCGATCCATAAGAGATGTTGAGATCTGCCCTTTCTGATGCCAACACGACGATTTTCGAGCTCCATTTCCTCAACAATGAGGCAAGTATTCAACGACGTCACAACCGTCACTGAACATTTTGTAATACTCGAATACTTGGGAAAGTATACTCACCCAAACACGTGAAACATTTTTACCGATTCGGTAGCTGTAATTCCATTTAAAACACATAATTTCAAACAAACCTGTTGTTATTTATTTTATCATAGTAAAAATCGCCAGTCAAACTTTTGGCTTCGTGCCAAACACATACTAATGGACGTATGGCTCTCAAACTTCATACGAACTTAAACAAAGGTTGTAGCCATTTAGAAAATAAATACTGATTCCGTTTGCGCTCACAAATATTCCAGTCCGGGTCAAATTCGATCAGAACTTTCCCTCGTATATCGCACCTCCACACCTTCAACTAAAAAATTGCGCTCTTTGAGACAACCTTATTATTGGACTTCAATTACATGATTCGAACACCTATAATATACATATATAAATCCGTCGTCGGAGAACCAAAGTTACCGATATAGCCTTAAAAATAGTAAGCTGAAGTGGCAATAGGTTGGACATATCTGTCGTACAACCGATGAACGATGGAGTAGACGAGTTCTAGAGTGGAGACCACGTACGGTAAGACGCAGAGTGGGACGACTCCCCGCTAGATGGACGGAGGACTAGGAAGGTCGCTGGTAGGGGTTTGATGAGGGTGGCAGGAGATCGTGTGAAGTGGCGAGCAGTGGAGAGATACATGCTGATGATGAACACCTATACGGCAAAAAAACTAGTAACCTTTTTTAAGGCGTGGCTCTACATTATTCCTGCGTAGGTAGTGGTAAGCATCAAGTGTGCCGTATGTACGTACGTGTATAGCATGCGCGGCAATGGAATAGCGCCCTAAAATAAAATTCAATGCAAACATTTAAATTACGTTTTTTTGAGGTTTATTGACAAATAATGGGCTTACTAGACAAGATAAAAAGCAGGAGCATAATAAAATAAACGGTGATGAGGGATAGGTATGGCGGCACGTCGGAGGATAAAAGAAAACGTGTGATCTACGTGAGCAGATAGAGAGGAGGTAATACGTCACGTGTGGTTTCACGTGTAAAATCTTTTATTGCAATAATAAAACAAGAAAATATGTCTAGGGAACAGAGCTTATTAAATGTATGGTCGGCAAAAAGCACGCTGGACGCTAAAGTATCATCATGACCAATCCTTTTTTAGGGATCAGAAATCACTTTCTTTAAGAGCAAGTGCATACTCCTACATACTATGAGTATACTTACTATAACTTACCCATAAACCCACATACACATATACATATTAACAATTACTTAAATCTTGCCGATAGTAAATATAAGTAATTAAAATAATAAAATGTCTTGATTAGATACTGTAAAATTAGGTAACTTAAAAACTATATTTGTAACTATGTACTATTTATTATATGCCCAAACCTAAATTAAAAAAAAAAACAATTATTTGAAGGAATTAAAGTACAATAATTAAAAAAAATAAAAAAATATATTAATAAACTAAAAACTTACATTTTAAAACATAAATGACTAATAATAAAAATAAACCTAATTAATAAATAATAATACAACTAAAAACTAAAATGAAGAAAAAACTAAATATTTTTTTTATAAATAAATATTTGCTCCAAATCGCTGCCAATGAGCAAAGTGCCAAGGCTGCATTGCCACGTTGAATGGCAATGCTGATCCTAGGTGTTGACGAGCAGTTTTGACAACTTCTTGAAAAAATAAATAAATATTTATAAATAAATAAATATAAAATAGTTTTTTTTTTTATAATTTTTTATATATTACCATTATTATTTCTGGAAAGACAGAGGAGGACTCTCGCTGCCAAGAGCAATATGTTGGCTCGAAGGTTTGCGCGTTGCTCGAGACAAGTTAAAATCACTCTGTTGCGTACTGCCAGGCGTTCTACACCAGTCATCTCTGGAAATTGTACACGAGGCGTGCCTTTAACACGCTTCGTGTACAATATAATAATGCATTTAGATGTATTCTAAAGTTGCCCTGGAGGTGTAGTGCGTCTGGTATGTTTGCTGAGAACAGAGTCGACGACTTTTTTGCCATACTCCGCAAGCGGCACGCCTCTTTTGTGGACCGACTGAGACAATCTGATAACGACATAATTAAGGCTATTTTTGACATAAGGTCGTTTGACCTTGTTAATTATAAATTTATTTAGATTATAGTTTAGATTAAAATTAGAATTATTGTTTAAATTAATTATACATACATACATATCTTCACGCCAGATCCCTTGCGGGGTAGGCAGAGACGATTGAGCGCCATTTGACACGATCACGACATACTTCTTTCGCTTCGTCGACATTCATTAACCTCTTCATACATGCCCTTTGGTTACGAAGACTTTTTAATGCACCTTCAGTCAGTGTTTTATTTATTTGATCGTGATATGTGAGTCTCGGTCTGCCAGGGCCTCTTTTACCCACAACTTTCGCATTATATATCTGGTTCGTCAATCTTTCATCGCTCATCCTTTCAACATGCCCGAACCATCGTAGCATGCCTTTCCTTATTTTTGTCCCTATGCTTTCCTTCATACCAACCCTTTTCCGTATTTCGACGTTACGTATGCGGTCCGCCAAAGTGACGCCACATATCCGCCGCAACGACCGCATTTCTACTGCATTAACCCTACTCTCATGCGTATTCTGACGTATCCACGTCTCGCTTCCATACATCAGTGTTGGTACCAACATGGCATTGTGTATGGCGAGCCGAGCTTTGTCACTGACATTTCGACTGCCGATCAGTGACCCCAGGGCACCGTTAACACTATTTCCCGCGTTCACTCTTCTTTCAACGTCCCTATCGTACTTCCCATCCGCAGTGAAAACACTGCCCAGATATATAATTTCATTTACTTGTTCTAGAGTTTCATCATCAATCTTTATCGTCACGGTTGTAATCCTTCTTCTTTCAAACACTAGTACCTTGGTTTTTCTCGCATTCAAACGGAGTCCTTTTTTTGCACATCCCTCCTTCATTCTTGTGACTAGTGATTGCAGTTGTTGTTCGGACGATGCCATAAGAACAGCATCATCTGCATAAAGCAGGCAGTTCACCACTAGATCACTCATCTTTATCCCACAGTCACTCTCTCTCACTCTTTTTAGGCATTTGTCGAGATATAGAGTGAAAAATCTAGGAGAAAGCACACAACCCTGTTTGACGCCCATTTGGGATTCAAAGCAAGGCGACATACCTCCCTCCACCCGCACACAAGCTTTGCAGCCCTTGTACAGGGACTGTATAGCTTGTAGCAGTTTGTCATTCACTCCATACTCCGGCAATATGTCCCAAAGCTTCTTTCTTACAACTCTATCAAAAGCCTTTTCCAAATCCACAAAAGCACAGAAAACCTTCTGGTTTAAGGCCAAAAACTTCTCTGTGATATTGCGGAGCGAAAAGACTTGGTCAGTGCATCCTCTTCCAGGTCTAAAGCCTCCTTGTGCCTCCCATAAAAGACCTTCAGTCTTCTCTTGCAAGCGTTTCGTGAGAATCTTGCCATACATCTTGCTCGCCAAACTGATCAAACTAATCGCTCGGTAGTTGGCACAGTCCAATCTAGATCCCTTACCTTTGTATAAAGGAACGATGACTGATTGCCGCCAGTCCTCCGGCACTCTTCCCTCCTGCCAGCAAAGGTTGCACAGTAGGTGGAAAGCGTTCCAGACCGGTATACCTCCGTATTTGATCATTTCAGCGTGCACTCGATCTTTTCCCGCTGCTTTGCCACATTTCAGGCTTCTAATTGCCGATTGCAATTCTTGCACACTTATTTCCTCCTTAAAAGTGGACGTTATAGTTGTGGATAGCTCTGGAGGTAAAGTACCCGTCGTGACGTCGTTAGGAGTACCACTAGCATACATCTCGCTAAAATATTCATTCCATCGCTGCAACACCTCATTTGTGTTTGCAAGAATGTTACCGCTTTTTGATTTCACTCTGTTCATTCGATAAGATGACAAGCAACCTTTGGCCTTCCTAACTTCCCTCCAGAAAAGTTTGGAGTTCTCCTTAAAGTTGCTCGTCATCCTATTTTCACCTATTTCCTTACATCTTTCACGCTTCTCCTTAACCAAAGATTTAGTCTCATTCTTGCAGCGATGGTACAACTCTTTTTTTTCTCTTTTTATACTTTCATTCATATTCAGCGAAGCAACGTAATCTATCCAAGCTTTCTTCTTTCTTTCTACCGAATCTTTGACCTCTTGATCCCACATCTTGATCCAAAATTAATTATGGGTCTTTAAATGCCTGAAATAAAATATATTTAATTTAATTTTAATTTTAATTAGCAAGTAAACATTTAGCCTGGGTTGGGTAAAACGAAGTCTTTGTAATTATAACGCTTAAAGAAAAACAGACTCAGTCTTAGTCTTGGGTTTCGCTAGCTAGTTGGTTAGACGACTCTCGCGTACCAGACTCGATAAATGTTTAATAAATAAAATATTTTACTTTTTGGATAATTTTCTTCGAATTACACAGTTTTTTTTGTACTAGCACGACATTTGACTTTGCGCTCACCTGATGGTAAGTGGCGCGCGAGGTCCATGAATATTAGCAACTGAAATTAGACACTAATGACTGACATCAGTCCCTAACACTATGCCGGCTTGACTGGGCATGACGGCAATTCGAGCCTGATCCTGAAACGTGTGAAACACTTGACAGGGTTTATTGGCACGAACGGTGGATACTTCCCCGCCCCGACAGGCTGAGAAAATTACCACCATCAGTCCGCCTACCACCTATTTAAACAAACACGTTCCGCTGCAAACACGATGACTGCAGTCTTGCCTTCTCGTAGCAATGCTAAGCGTAGCGATTACAATATAAGCGAACATGATAGACCCAGCACCCGCATGATAAACAATTATTTTAAAGAACGTTGTACAAAATTCATCAGTCCTAAAGACGTAATTTATTAATTATATTTGTTCATAGCAGTGTTCATAACTTCGGGCATAACAGCGCGGGTAAACCGCAATAAATATACTGCAACTTGTGCCCCATATTGGTGTCAAATTTATCGTTTTTTACATTGTAGCACATTATTAAACAAAATTACACCACTAACAATATCCAAAGTGTCCGTGCAAAATGGCGCTAATAACTCTTCTGTAAAATTAATATTATTTTCTATTATTTATCCAAATGAGCCAGTGTATATTTTGCGAACTATACAGTAAGCCACAACTCAAAGTACACACTATTCCTTAAAACATAAACCTTAAGGACGATTTTTCCATAAAAACGTAATTCTTTGGTTGTTGCAAAGCAAAATTTGCAACTTTACGGCCTGTCGAATACGGTATCTTTATTGCGCCTAACTTTCGTTTTTATCGAAAGCATTTCTTGGACATAAAAAGTTAAAATAACAACCACATAAACCTACTCAGTACGACATCAGATCAAGTACAGAGATTATTGAATACTAAAGCGATGTTTCCTGCAAGGGATACCGTCATTGATTTTTAACAATCCCATCCCCAATAATAGAGTAAAGTAAAGTATCATCACGACCGTATCCTTTCCGAGGTGGTCAGAACCGACGCTTATAAAGAAGCTGATTCCAATTTAGCCAACAAAGGCTATACAATTTGCAAGCAGGTCGATGTCTCTAGCGTACCAGACTTTTATTTATTTAACATTTGGAATACAAACGGAGATCATAGCTAAAGTAAGCATTTTACAACAGATATTTATATGTGAGCCAGATTCCATAAAAAGTACTCACTAAGAACAAGAATCGAGAAATATCCCAAATAAAATGTCTATATCTACGGTCTTCACTGCTAGACGATGCATGCAGTCCTCAATATTGATATCTTAATAATTAAATATAATCTGAGATGTAGGTACCTACCTCAAAATGCGAGACTTCATTTTGGTGCTCGATATGAAGTCTGGAAAGTTATAAGTTTCATTCAAGTCTGTGAAACGAAGTAGGCAGCCATTATTCACGTAGGTATTTCCAAGAGCAAAAGATTCAGACAAAGGGGAAAGTGAAAATGGTTTCCATTTACATATTCACACACACGCAAATGACCTAATAATTTTGCATAAGTGTATGCGAAATGAACAACGTACTTTGAGATGCGAGCACATTATTATTTTCTGCAGGGTTTTTCTCCTTCTGAAATGTTTTAAGGATGAAAACCTTTTTTTTTGGAATCCATACTATTATATAAATTAAAAATATAATAAATAAATTCGTTTATTTCAAATCACTGCAAAGATTCATATTAAAATTATTAGTACCTACTAGTGTTGCCCAAAGCAAGACCAAGGCAGGCTAAGTCTTGATCTTGGTCTTGCATAAGAACAGCTGGTCTCGCTTTTGGTCTTACGCAAGAGTCTCGCAAAGCTCTTAAGGGGGTGATATACTCGTACGTACGAGCAAGTACGCGTACTTATGGCTCGACGACCTTTTTCGCTAGTGTGTCACCGTAAGTACGCGTACTTTAAAACCGCCGCGCAAAATCGTCGGCGATCCAACCTGTTTGAAATCTTGCTCGTAGCTCGTCGTGGCTTGTACGTGGCAGCACTGCGAGCCGCGAGCCGCCATTTTGTTTCGACAGTCCGTGGACGCGCACGCATGTCGGTCGTGTTTAGAGATTTAAATTGCAATTTTAATTCAATTATTTCTCAAAATGAGTGATTTCCGAACTTATTCCCATGAACTGCTTACCGAATTTATAGAAGCTTTCCGAAATAACCATTGTCTATTTTTAATAGTTTTAGAAATATAATACGATATAATTTCCAAATAACACAAAGCTTCTTCTGTCGAAGACATCGCAATACAGAGTGAGTAAGCTTCACGTGTGTCACCAACGTCGAGCCGAGGAAGTTCGCGATCTTAAAAACCGCGTACTTTAAGTTCGTACGTCTATCACCCACTTTAAGGAAAGTATGGAAAGTAAGGAAAGTATGGAAGTATGTAATGTAAGGAAAGTATAGAAAAATGGAAAGTATGGAAATTATGGATATGGATATGTAGAACGGGATGTAAGATACGACAAAATTACTGTTTATATTTATCAAATAAAATTCATTCAGCATTGTTTACAGTATGATCATTGTGAATTACATTTTCACTACTCAATGAGAATGGGCTTGGTAAAAGCTTTTCGCTATTGTGAAGGACAAGTGCCTAAATGTGGGTTTTATAAGGGTGCTTACATGTGAATGCAACATTCTACTCAAATCTTTAGGCACCTATAATACGTACCAATCCACTTTAATGAAAGGATAAACGAATGACTGGGTACTCCACTGGCAATCAATGATAGGCCAATAAGTTTACGAATAATTAGTGTATACCATTCGTTGCCGGTTATGGTCGTGTTCGAAGATAATATGCCTACCTGCGTGCTACGGAAGTTTGTGAAAAAAGGAAATAAAGTGAAAAATAATTTACCATGAAACACAAATATCGATGTTTTATTCAAAAACTTTATTTGTCAAACGGACAATGTTTCGATTAATTTATTAATAAATCAAACAATATAGGATTCGGGAGTTAATTCAATAGAAAGTATAAATTTACAAGCGAAGCCACACATTAATAATTCATTCATTCCCTTTTGATATTAACTTAAAGGAACCAGTCACTGTAAATTAATTCCCTCCATCCGACCAACGCCGATGCCCGTTATGGATAAATAAATAATTTGTTAAGATGTCTAGTTTAGGTATATTATATAATGGAATTCAAATTATATACGAGTACGTCTAGTACTATGACATAGTTTAATATACAAAATTAAAAATGTTTTTTTGTAATTAATTTTTTAAAATATTCCTGACATATGACATTTAGGTATAATAAGAAAGAGACTGGCTTATGGCTATTAAAAGTGGTAATGCAAATATGCAAAGACATGAATATTTCCGAATATTGTAACATTATCTTTAGTAGTACGGATAAAGTCACTAATCGTTTTTGACAGCTCTACCCTATTCTTCTTCTTCTTTTTTTAAACTAGTAAAACTAGTAATGGCAATCGCCACTGAGGCATTTGTGCCAACATCACGTTTGTATGGGGTGTATCACTAACTTTTTATCACGATAGATGGTGCAAGATAGATGGTACCCAATATAACTGTCAATTGCATAGAAAACTTGTATTTTTATTACGAAATTTATTATTTTCTAGATATTATGCCGAAGTGAGCAGCTTTTAAGTGTACAAATCGAGATTTCCAATCTAAATCAAAGATTTGGTGATCTCAAAATTGTCGTTCTATTAATTAAACCTTTATTCTTTTTAAACAAGTTGTTCGCTTTCCTAATTCGTCTTTAAGGTAGGTAACGTTAAGTTAAAATTCATATTTTTGTTATAAAAATAAATTTAAAACATGGTCAGTCATAGGTGTCAACAAAGTACCAGTGCCGCTAGCGACATCTAAGAAAAGCTTTGCCTGATACCTGGTTAAGGGTTTGATTGGACACGATGAATCACAAACACTAAATCAGAAAATGGAGTGGTTAGTATGATACATCACAACACAATACATTGATGATTTGTTAGTACTTGGGACAACATATAGACAACACATACATTTAGGGTCTACCCTATTCATGATCGTCATTATTTTAGAATAATATGTTTCGTTGCCTATGCCTGCGTGAAGTAAAATGTCTACTGTAAACTGACAATTAGAGAGTTTTTTATTTTAGTGTTTGCCGCGCTTTTTCGTAATAATGTAATAGCAAGTAATATTTGTTTGCAGAATTACTTTTTATTCCAGATGATTTCACATATTCATACTTACATTGTAGAGTGAAAATGTCTACAATACTAAATACCATGAAAAGTTTTTTTATTTTATTAGAGTCTGAAGGCCTACTTTTCATTGCCTAAAAAAAATATAATCAAAATAATGTTTACGTTATCGTGTTTATGTTTATCATTATTTGTTTTTCCATAAAAGGTGCTTTAAAGCTGTGCTTTAAAGTAAACAATGACCTTAAAATAATTAAGTGTTTTATCAAAATTGATTATGGTCTCCACCTCTCTCTCGAAATACCAGTATTCACCGTTGTTTGATAGCCGAAACTGTCATCGGTAAGTAACCTCACAAAATACATTTCTAACTGTAATAAGAATATAAAATCTTAATTTTAGAGATATTATAACATGTAGGTTTTTTTTCATTTCATTTTTAACATTAATATTTTATTAAGAATCCAGTTACAAAAACAGAAATCAGCTAGTTCTTTTTTCTTTTTCTTTGTAGATATTGATTTCCAGACTGTAAAATTTGGTTAATATAGATATTATAAGGAATTAATTCACTTTATCTTGTTAATGGCAACAGTTTTAGTTGATATTTACAAGTGTTCTATAGATATGTATGAATATTTGGTTATCTACTAGACATCTGCACCGGTTTTGAACATACATTTATACTGCTAGGCAGCAAAGGACTGTTGCCTATATGTCAGATAGCCTATCCCAATATTAAGCAAGTGTATGTTAATAAGCTTTGAAAGAGAGAGAGACAGCCTTATCTACTATATATTTGATAGAGAGAAGAAATATATGACCAAAGTATAAAACATTCCTGTGCCACAGAGAGCATATTAAGCCAATGGTCCAGTCTACACTAATACCAACTTGTTGAATTGTTAATAAACTTTTATTAAAATTAACATCAGACCCTCGCTGTCTGGCCAGTGTGCCAAGTATAGGAGTGTTACAAAAGGCCCATGTTTAACAAAGGAACTCTAGGGCTGTGATGATGAACTAACAGGGTTCATATATTGTCTCTATCTCCAGTTCTTGGTTTTTAATGAGCCTGCAACACCGAAATACCTTAAAAACAATTTCGATGACAAATCTCTTCGCTCTTCTCACAACTCCCTTCTATCTGTTCCCTCACATCATACTGCATTTGTCTCTAACTCTTTCGTAGTAGTTGCTACTAATTTATGGAACGATACCAGGTCATCTTTTCAAAATCTGGTGTATTCACACTTTTTAAATAGCTCCTGACAGCGTTAGTAAGTAGTATATATGTATGTTTATGTATAATGATGTGAATTATTAGTATTTAGTATATTGATATTATGACATATGTGAAGATATATGATGTAAGTATATATTAATCCTATTAAATTAACTTTTATAATTATAGTATTATTATTATTTCTATGTTTGCACCTATAATTGTTCAAATTTGTCCCTAAGGTTTGGCTGTCAGAGAGTCTTCGGGCATTAAGTCCACCTTTGTACTTTGTGCAATAAAGTTTTTTAAATTAATAAATAATATTTTGAATCAACTAATATAAAGCATGTAAGGTTGTAAAAATAGTGTTTGGTATAAAACCAGTGTACATACAGTGTCAATTTAAGGTTCTAAAGCAAGTAGTTTTTTTCCCCAGAGTTTAAAACCCAGTTTCTGTAATGTGTGATATTTTGTACCAAGCTTGTGTCAAGTTTTGCAATAACATACTATGTATAATGAAAATACATATTGCAGAGTTAATTAGAATGTGGCAATTGTGATTGTGACGACCGTAGCTTCTCCGCTCTTAGTCTCCATGAAACCATTGTGTGTGACCTGTACTCCATCAGTGGAGCCATCTTATCTCTTCCAGGGCCAGGAGACCTGTCATGTTCCTGCAGCTCTTTTGGAAGAGACCCCACAGTCTGGATGAACTTCAGTCTGAAGCACTCCATAAGCCCATGCGCTGTCCCTTCCTAGGCCATGTATCCTCTACACAGTGGGCTATCAGTAGTGTTTAGAGTGTATAGATGTTTGTTAAACTCACAGAGTCCCGTAATCAACCCTACCATTGTGCGAAACTTAGCTCTAGCGTGGGGTGGTGTTATCAATGTTACATTATGGCTACCATAGGGTCCAGTTTCTTTAGGAGAAATTTGCACTGAGTTTGATGTTATTGGTTGATAATAGATAGCTCTTAAATATGTTATCATTATTAAAATAAGTATATTGCCTACTGAAAAATTGTAATTACTTAAGTTGTTCTAATCTACAATACTACTTGTAAGTACTTAAATGTCAATTAGCACTTAAAGTATTGAAGCATTAAAATTATTTAAAGTACTTGTATATGTATGAAGTATATTGCTACTAACCCGTCGGAAATATGTTTTGGAAAGCCCATTCTTAGTTTAAGTTCTAGGACTCTTGGGGCTGTGTTGATAAAAAATTCCATATATTATTGTCCAGATGTGATCATAATGTGGGCCTGTCATCATCATCATCAGCCTGCTTCTCTCCACTCTTGGAGATAGGCCTGCCTCTAAGCTCACCTATTCACAAGATCTCCTGCCACCTTTATTGATAATAGAGAGAATGAAACGCACCCTCGGCGAGGCTCAGTCAGTGTGTAACATGCCAAGCTGAGCGATGGTTTGTTGCATTGAATTAATATTTAACCTAAGTGGTGGATGCCACAACCCTTAACCCCCACCACCAACCTTTTTTAGGGTCCATCTGGCGGGGGATCGTCCCACTATGTGTTTTCCAGTATGTGGTCTCTACTTGTTCCTCAGTTCTGCTACAAACATATTGGCAAATTGCCACTTTATTTGCACATTTTATAAGCTATGTCAATTTTGGTTTTCTGATGGATGTCAACATTTCAGACTTTATCCATCAGAGAAATACCTATCATCCCGTAGTATCCCAATGCAGTATCAGCCCATGAACATTGAAAATATGATATTACTTAATATTTAGACTGACTTCTGAGCTTCTTGGTTACAGCTGTAGATTGAGATGCAGAGTTACCGGGTTTGTTTCCTGGTTAATCACAATAATTATTTTTTTAATAGTTTACATTCGCCTGAGGCGTGTTCTCCCGCTTGCTATTTATTGTCATGGTGAGCCATAAGCTATACTATACTTTTAGTTATTATTTATTTTACAGTTACTCTCAGTTTAAAGTAATAATTAACCTTTTTAATCTACTAATCTACAGTTTTTTTATGTAGGTAACTTTTGTGTTGTTGATCCTTCCAAAAGTCAAAACATAACTCGCATTTTTACTTTTAATTACCCATCAGAGCAAAACAGTCATAATGATACTTGGCTTCTATATTTAAATAATCTACTCATTAAGAGTTCCAATATGATTGGAGAGTTACGCTTTCCTTTACTCAATTAACTTTTATCACATTTCGTATCGCATTCTGTATTATCGTCGGCAAAGTAAACATTATTTCAGCACACAATAGATGAAAATGATAATATTCTTTACCGCGTTTCCATTGCACCAATCTCGTTTCCAATAATTTCTAATATTTTCAAAATAAAATCCCATCAGCATTTTTTTTCCAATGAAGCAGTTGACACTTTACATAGCTCATCAAGGCATCCTCATCGACCTTTAACTCTCCTTCCTTCCTTCTTCCATGTTGGAATCCTTAATCTAATTTAGCAGTTATGCGACCGCAAAAACTAATAATTCTAAATTATAAAATATACCACGCCTTCAAACCACAAGATAAAAAAGTTTTATTCAAAGAAAAATAACTAAGACAGTCAACATAGGAACAAGAATAACTGTACTAACATATGTAAAAAATACGTCAATTAAACATAATTTGATCAATTTAAAACTCTATGAAAACTAGTCGAATATACCACTAAATATGACAGTATAGTCTCGTAAGTAGTAATGCTGATGGGATTTTATTTTGAAAATATTAGAAATTATTGGAAACGAGTATGACGATGCGATAAACGGTAAATCACAGCTGAAATTGTGACGAATCTAGTGCGAAATACCAAACACATATAGGTACTAAATAGAGGCAATAACCTGAAATCGTAACGTCAATTTACAATATAGAGCATGGAAATACTTAACACCATTATGCGACAACTTGCTCGACACTAAATACGTGTCAATCAAAATCACACGATATGAAATATGGAAGTTCACTTTATGACGTGACCGTAACGAACTATGGAAATGCGATTATAATAGAGGGGCAAGTGAATGTAGTCGCGTGAGTAGAAGATTGAAGCCGATTCAGTGTTGTAAGAGGCGCGGGCGTCAACCGACTTGCCGGTCTCACAATTAAATCTCCCGTTAAAAAAAATCGCGCTATTATAACCCTCTACTATCGATATACAATCCAGAATCCTATAGCTAGTGTTGAGTGAGGATTTTATTGCAAAAAAAGTGTGGATATAATGTGTTGCTAATTCTTTTATAAATGAAAATGCCACAAGAACAATCGTCGGTGTCGGAAGACCTCAAGAGGCAAGCTGCTATGTTCTACAATGCAACGGAAAGGTCTGTTCTTCAAGCACGTTTTAGAAATCCAAACGTTACGGCATAACGCTTTGAACTGTATAATAAACCTGCTTATTTAACGCTCGATTTGCGTTTTACTTCATTTAAACAGAATATGCTAGGCTACACTCGTAACTAGGTCGCATACATAGTCAACATGTGAATAAGACTTAATTTATTCTAAAAATATTCTAGTTGACCTCTCACTTATCATCACAATTTTTAGTCTAACCTGAACTGAAGATTAGGTCGCTGGTGGTGCGATTGCGTACATGCTGTTCCCTGGGTGCTTATAGCAGGAGATACATGGGCTGAAGATGACGCTGATACAACTTAAGTCAAAATAAATGTTACCCACCGTTTGTATTCCAACTCAGTCTACTATCAGGCTGTTTTTTATCCAACTTTAGTTTTAAGCATATTTTTATCCTTAAAATGAAGTCAAGCATCTAACTGACAACTCATCTCAATGATGCCTAAATGTCAGGCTAGGGGTCAGGCTGTCACCCACCACGCGAGTCCAGTAAAGGTTGTGATTTCATTCACTAAATAGAAAAAAAATAAAAACCTATAGGTTATGCAAATACTTCTTGTGTTTAAAGTTCATGAAAATACTTCTTCGTCCTAAACTCTATACATCTTAACAAGGTAAGTTCGAACCCCGCCATGTATCAATGAGAAATACACTTGTCTTACGTACATTTGACACACCACCGTTCTCGTGATTTGGGGAGCACGTTAAGACGTCCGTCTACTACTAATGCCAACTTGGGGAGTCGTTAATAAATTGTCATCAAACCCTCGCCAACCCATCTGAGCAGGTGGCGAGTGTAGGTCAAATTCTTCAGAAATTTCTGGACGACCCATTTACAGTGGAGGTCTAGGGGCTGTGTCGAAACTCTACTGCTGAAAATTGGGTCATCTAAAAAATATTTCTGGAGAATTCGGCTCGCTAAGCTGGCCAGACACTTTCGCGAACGTTAGTGAGGGTTGGTAAGATAAATATATTAGAAGTAGCTATAAAACAGTAGGAGATCGGACTACGGTTTTTCTAACAAACCTACATGCAAAATGTTCCGTAACCTAACCAGAATCATTAGCAAATGTATGACAAATTATAAAGATCTCTTTGTATTATTTTAACCGCACCTAGTTAGTTAGGTTGATAACACACGTTTTTTAAAACAAGTACCAAGAAATATATGAATAGTAAAAAGTATGTTTTACTAAACGAAAGATAATAAAAATTCAGAAGAGTCATAATGTTTTGGTAGAAGATTATTTGCTTCAGATGAAGTAATAAATATGATAAGGTAATCGATTAAGTGAGTTTTTTTTCTATTATTACAAATAAAATATTTATAAAGAATCTTTACAGCCGTAATCCCTCTCAGTGCGGTCAGAAATTATGTTTTTAACGAGTGAGTTCACCTTTAGACAACATTACTGTAGGCCCATCGCGACAAGTGGTACGCTTCGTTGAAGAACGAGAAAACAAATTAAATATTTTAAGTGTTCTCGACATGAAATCGAACCAGGTACCTCCGCGTCTAAATCTACGTCTTAACCGCCAGACTACGGTGACAGAAATAATCCTTAAAAAATATTGTCAAAAAATGCCCTTCACGAAATATACATAAAATTAACGACCTATCAAAAGATTAATACGTCAATAGATCTAAATTACCGCCTATCGATATTAAAATAGATCGTATAGGACATCGTTGTGTAGGAGTGTACGTAGATTAACGACAAACTGTGTAGGTTGCTAAAACCGTTGCTAAATTTAGACTTTTTGCCTTTTCATGAGGGTTAACGACATTTGACTTTAGCGGCGACTACAAAAGCGATCGTTAATTAAGATAGTTTTAACAATATTATGTCCTTCAGCTTAAACCTGTTTTAAGTGAATAGGGGGAAATATTTAACGTAGAACAATATAGTGTTCGGATATTATTTTGCATGTTTAAGCTTAGGATAGTGTAGCCAAAGGACAAGGAATTTGCAATCTACTCCTGCCATTTATTGCTAAGAGGTTTGGAATTGGCATTGTTAGTTGCAGGACAGTATTATAATTCTCATTGTTATACATTTTACAGTAATAGGGTAATTATATCACAATATTGTTCCGTTTCATTTAGCTAAATCTTAATAGGTACTTACTTAATTGTTTTCACGTTGGTAACAAAAAACATTCCGACTCGACCAAGATTAATGTATTTTTTGTCTCCCCATTACATTTCTTACTTTCCTTTAAGATTCTTCGCAGAAAGAAAAAGTAAGAAAGCCTAGAAAGTAAACGTAAAGTAGTAGGAACACTTAACTACCTTTTCTAGATGTTCTATTAAGAGGTTTGGAATTGGCATTGTTAGTTGCAGGACAGTATTATAATTCTCATTGTTATACATTTTACAGTAATAGGGTAATTATATCACAATATTGTTCCGTTTCATTTAGCTAAATCTTAATAGGTACTTACTTAATTGTTTTCACGTTGGTAACAAAAAACATTCCGACTCGACCAAGATTAATGTATTTTTTGTCTCCCCATTACATTTCTTACTTTCCTTTAAGATTCTTCGCAGAAAGAAAAAGTAAGAAAGCCTAGAAAGTAAACGTAAAGTAGTAGGAACACTTAACTACCTTTTCTAGATGTTCTATTAATCTATGTCATTAGCCAGTGGAATAATCCTCTGGTTTGTGAATGGGTAGTACGTGTAAAAGCTACAGTGGAGAAAATAACTTGCATAACATAGTATAGATGTACAGTATACGTTTTATAGCACTACTAAGATTTCACAATGACGTAAAAGACATCAATTCATGCTAATATTATGCGAATGCTTGCGGATTGCTTTCAAATGAAGAACAGAAAGAATAGTAGTATAAACTTCTAATAAAATTTATTTCAAGGACAATGCTGTTAATTAACTTATAGCTTCTTTAAAATCTACCGATTAACTCTGTTATATTATTCAGGAGTCCCTAGCTAACCGGTGCAACGTTATGGGTTGAAAATATATTACGAGTTATGGAAAATAACTTGCAATTGCAGTAGCTGAGAGTACGAGTAGGTAAATAGAGCCGTGCATAAGTACTGCTCCATTTTTATAGTTGTTCAGGTTGTAGTAACAGCTGCAAAATCAAAACAATAACTAATGACAATGTAGAAACATTCCGTTGAAATTGCGTAATTTGCTTTGAATTAGACATCAAGATATTAAAAATTGTAATTTAGGTCGTGTTCAATAACAAAACTTTTTATTGTGTAATCGTTCTATTGGTTTTATACAAATTGACCTATTATGGCTAAATCTATTACTTCGAGTAATTGTGTCCTGAGTAATCGTATACGACGTTATTGTTATATGTTATTCATGGTGTAATTACTAAAACTAGTTATTTTAAAATGATAATTCAGTATCTATTTTAAATTAGCAGGTTCATTTAACATCATTGAAATTCATGCATGTTTTCGTAAGTACTATTAGCTTTAACATTGTTCAAAGAGCATCACAACAAAGTTACCACGAGATAGTTCCGTTCCGGTTTCCATTACAAGTTGTTCAATTAAATTGTTTCCAACATTCTCCCACGCATCTACCTATTCAATGTCGGATGCACTATAACCTTTGTGTAGTGCATCGACTGACCCCGACATTAAATGAGTTGCCATCATTTATTCATTACCTGTCTGATTTAAAAGCCGTTGATAATAATCTTTATGAGAACTTCCTTTTGAAGTCTACGGCTTCCTGTGTTTACAGGCTTCTTTGTCAAACACTATTATAGGTCCTCTCATCGTATTAAGATTAGTATATTCAGCTCAGGATACAATATGAGTATTCAAGTCACGACGACCTAAATATTATGTAACATTCTACACCTTTATTTTCATACAAATCTCTTAACCTACTTATAATTACTTTACATATTGTATGTAAACTTTACTGTAATTTTATATATTATTTATTACTAACACTATTGCTTGTATTATATGTCTATTATGTTTTCAAGTTAAATAAAATGTAATCTTTTGTAAGGAAACTGATCCTAGTAGTAGTTATGCTTTCTATATAAGGGTTGGGGGACCAACAATGTGTTAATTGCCTGTATTATATGGTTGTTCATTTCCAGTGTACTTTTAAGATACTTTAATGTTTAACTTAAGTATATAATATAAAGTAAAATATGGCAATTTTGTAAAGTAAATAAATATATTATTATTATTAAATTCGCTCGTATAGTTAGTTAAACTTTAATGTACACCATGTTCATCAATTTAGGATTTTTGGAACCTATCAGGCATTTATTAAGTACTTTTTGTTGAATTATTTTGCTTCTTTTAGATCAGATTATGCGATACTGTTTAACACAAAAAGCATGTGAACTACAAGTATCAGCTGGCAGGTTATTATTTTGTTTAAAATTATCGTTATTGTACTTTGCTATAATTTTGTTATTACCTGTTTTCAAGGTTAATCTATTCGTTCGTTGTATGTTATGTAAAATGTTTGAATATGTTAGGCTAATTTTACCTGTCGTTATTTTTATGATTAGATACTTTATTTCCAGCCTAATTCAACTAATAATATACGACGTGTTTTGATAGTACCAATGTAACAGTGTATATGTCATATATCATGTGATATGAAAAGAGATAACCAACGTATTTGTTAATAGTAGTCAACTTTCTGATAGAAAACTACATAAAGCTGAAACACTAGTTAATTATTTATTAGCCCTAAATATTAATTTTAATAATATTTTTTACTGGACTATGTTATTTAAGTTTTTATTATGAGTAACTGTTCTAATATTAGCAATTATTGACTATAAACTACAGTCACATGTTTTTTCATAAACAATATTGTTTTGTTTTTAAAATGTATGCCAACTCTGCTTATGTTACACTAAGACTGTGTTATTTAAAAATATTTACTTTGTCACCTTCTAGCCTCCTCCACAAGAAAGGATGTTTATACTGTTTTTGTCTAGACTATATTGTTAGCCTATCCAATATTTGTTTTGTTAATTACCTTTGTCGCCTGCCTATACACAAAAAGACGATTATTTCATACTTTTAAGTTATGATAAAAGGAGCATTTTGTGAATACATTTATTACCTACTAACTGCTTCTCCTTTATGTGATAATGTCTTTCAAAAACATTGATCCAGAATTTAAGCACTTATATAGTACGTACGAGTAAGTAGTAAATTTATTAGGTGTCTTGCCGCACTAAAAATATTTAGTTAAAATATATAAACTAACTAATAACACGGTTTACTCGTTAGCCTTGTCGAATTTCCTGCTGTGAATGGTAATCTCACAAAATGCATTCAAGACGTAACATTTAACGTAAACTTGTTCCACTGCATTTTAAAACTTCAAATAGACAAGTAATTTGCTTTGGAAATAAATTCTTTTTTTTGTATATTATGGCTGTAGGAGCGGATATTACACTCGTTTGCAAAAAATATCAGGTTATAGGTACTACCAACAATACTTATAATTACTCCAATATGTTGCGGCTAAGATTCGTTTAGTATTGCACATAATTACAAATTAATTTCTTAGGAACCTACTTCTATATAATAAAAAATAAATCAAACCTTAATTTAATTCTCAGTGTGAGACTTCTTATATATTCTATTCATATTCGTGATCTGTCAACTTTAAAACTATTGATTTTCGCTTATCCTTTAATTCTATAATCATAATCCATCACATTTGCCTTTGATATTTCAGATGTAGTCAATCTATAATGTATCTGTAATCGAAACATCTCTTGACTATAAGTTTTATAACAGAGAACTCGACGCAACAAAATGTTTGACCCCATTCAAGATTCTGTTATCTTTGTCTATCTTATCTTGTATACTTTGTTTTGATTATTTGTTGCTCTTGGAAATTGTTTCTGAAAATATTCATCAACAGTTTTTTGTTTTTTTTTGTTTATTCTTTAATAAACACAGTTAAATTTAAGAAGTTTTGTTTAATAAACACGTAATGTGTTTAATTCATGTAATTGTTTAAAAATCCTTTATTAATTATATTAAAGATTGAGCGACATTTTCATAGGTCAGTTTATTTTTACAAAATACACACATCAAAAAAGTCTAGGGATCAAGCATGTTTATGCGGATTTCTTGTGATTGAGATGTGGCTTTGTAATAAATTTATGATTTTATAAATTTATATGGATCCTTTTTGGTGCATTTCATAATTTAAAACAGGAACTGTCAATCAAATTCGAGTAAAAGATGAAAATCAGCTGTCAATATTTTCCCTATAAAAACATAAGACGCATTGAAGACATTATTAGTGCTACTGTTTCCCTACTACTGATTAAAACCAACGTTATTATGGAGCGGCGACGTCATTTAAGCAGGGAAGAAATGATCAGAGCCGTGGGAATGATAGAAGCTGGTTCCCGGCAACGTACTGTGGCTTTAGCTCTGAATACAAGTCAGAGTGTTATCAGTCGACTTTGGACACGTTACCGAACCACTGGTACCGTGGCTGAGCGCCATGGAGGACGGTATCGCTGCACCACACGGAGACAAGACCGATACATTCAAATCACAGCTCGAAGAACTCCAACAATAACCGCCATGATGTTAGCCGTGAGCCTTCATCGCTCTTCAGGGAACTTAATTAGCGACCAAACAGTCAGAAACCGCTTGCATGAAGTGAACCTTCATTCCCGAAGACCGCTACGGGTACCACCTATAGCAATGCACAATCGTAGGACTCGATATCAATGGGCTCTTGAACACAGAAATTGGACAGAAGAACAATGGCGTTTCGTGTGCTTTTCTGATGAGTCTCGTTTTGGTATGAGGCCGGATACAAGACGTATACGACACTGGAGAACCCCTGGACGCCAACAGCGATTAAAATCCTGCCAGGAAGTCCATCCTTATAGTGGTGGAACCATCATGGTATGGGCGGGTATTTCGATCGGCGGAAGAACTGAGTTGATTTGGATCAGAGGCAACCTCAACGCTCAAATTTATGCTGAGACGGTTGTATCAGACGTCATCGTTCCTCTACAAGTGCATATCGGTCCCTTATTTCAGTTAATGCATGATAATGCACGACCGCACACCGCAAGAGTTGTAAGACAGACTCTCGCCGCAGCTAACATCAATGTCCTGCCCTGGCCTGCTCAGTCGCCAGACTTGAACCCGATTGAGCATGCATGGGATATTCTTCAGAGAAGAGCTCTGCCGAATATGGAGGGTATCCAGTCGCAAGAAGACCTTTTTTTGTTGTTGCAACGAACATGGGCGGCCATTCCACAGCGTGATTTGGATGAACTCATTTTGAGTATGCCAAACCGATGTTCTTGTGTTGTTAGTGTTCGCGGTAGAAACACGGATTATTAATTGTTTAAGTTACCCAATAAAATTAAAAAAAAAACTGTTATTTCAGTCTTTTTTTCGAACTTTAATGTTAGTGGTTCAAATGTCAAAAATCCCTTTATTAGGAAAATGGCAATTTTTTTTACTAATGCAAAGGTGACTTGGTTTATCGTTACTGTAGACAAACGAAAACATTTTATTTGATCAATCCTTAAAGAAAATTTTAATGAATATCAATCAGGAGAAAAGTTATTGCAAAAATATATGTTGATCCCTAGACACTTTTGATGTGTGTAGTTCACACCATGGAGTACAGCTAGCTGATATTTAGTAGCTAACTGGGTATAATTGTAAATATACATTTCTGCTTAGAGCAAACAGCCGCACCTTAACCATATAACTTGCTTTGAAATTGGCTGTTGCTTACAACAAATTCTTTTAATAAAAGCTTTACAACACTAACAGAATGAAAAGTCTTTATTTTGATGTTTACAATAATTCTTGATTGATTAAATGTTTATTTGAAAATAATCTAGTTCATCATTCATTTTCATCATCATCATAATACCTCTTATTGGTAAAGATCCATTGATTGCGTCTGAAGTCTGGCATGTTAAAGCAATAATGCAAAGCCAATAAGTAATTAACTAGAACTAGTCTTATGTGATTAACTTCACGATTCTGTTAATGCAGGTCTAAATGAAATCTTATAAGTACAGGTTGGTATAACCTTAGTTTTAAATTAGTATTTTTTTCTAGTGCAAGATTTACAACCGCAATTTTCTCGTAAAATTGACCTAATTGGGGATCTCATCTTGCTATATTAAGTGGGGTCCACGTCGCAATTACTGACTTACTAACTATTCCATCGAGATTTGTGGTCCCACGATCTCGGCTTTATTAGATTTCTATTTACTATGTCAACACTTGATACTTCACCAACTAACTTCCTTTGGAATTTCACACTACTTTTCAGAAAATTGTTGCTCAGGGCAGTTTTCCCGTATAGAAGACTCATAAAGCTTAGAATCAATACTTTTATGACCAGCCATAAAATATACTTAATCTTTGTGGAGAATTTAATAATATATTTTATGACTAATGTTTTGTGGGTTTAGATTTTCCGTTTTTTTATTAAGAAATCTGTTATTTTCAGATTCCAACCAGAAAATTCACAATACATTTCCATTACTTATCTACATTTTAGTTATTCCCAAGTTATTATGTTATTGCACCAAAATCTTATACTCGTAGTATTTATTTTAGTCATTGAATATTCTTACATTATAATTTACACCTTTTATAGTACCTACCCACATAATCTGTTTATGATGAGCTTTATCCGTTAACCAAATATTAGCCTTATGAGGCCCGATATAAAATTGTTTATTCTAAAGGCTTTGACAGTTTAACAAATTCGACAGTAATAATCGACTAATTCAAATATTGAATACAAGAATTTTGGTTGTGTTATAATTGGTTTGGTTTTGGTTAATAAGAAACTTATACAAATAAAAGACACGTTAGAAAATAAATATTTTATTGTTGAAAGGCTTCAAAGTATGCCATTATGTAATACTCAGCTATATTACACTTTTTTATTTTGTAATAGGTACTAGTAAGTCGTCTCAAGACTCTTCTTCACAGCGATCCGTAAATCTCAATTTAGGGGAAACCATTTAAATTTGATATAATATAAAAAAAAAAGTAAGGTATCATCACGACCGTTTCCCTTTCGGGGTGGTCAGAAACCACGCTTATAAATAAGCGGATTCACATTTAGCCAACTGTACTATAGACCAATCATGAGAAGTGGCAAGCTCGTCGATGTCTCTAGCATACCAAACTCGAGAAATATTACTTTTTTTTTTTTATTTTAAATATTGTGTCCCAAACAGAAATCGCACCCTTTGGTACCTACGAGTCTGAATCCACGGATTTAACCGCTAGACCACGGAGGCAGTTATAATATCTAAATGGTAAATATAAGTTAAATTTTACAAGGTTTTATAATGTACGAGTAGTAAATATAAGTGAGTTAGGTAGGTTTATAAACGTTTAAAATTCGTTTAAAAAAATGTACTTCGTTCAATAATTATTTATTTATTTATTAAAACTTTATTGCACAATATACGAGTATACAAGGGGCGGACTTACTTGTTAAACAACGCAAGTATGTTTCTTTTGACCAGCTTTATGGGCCATTGGAATATTAGGTTAGGTTATCTTGAACTAGGTTGATAAATATAACCAACACATTTGCTCACGATAATATTATTGCGCTTGTCTAGTTTTTTACTCGCAGTACTCGAAAGAAATATTAACTGAGATTAAGTTCTTCTTGACCTAGTTTGTCTTCAATTGGAGATAAGGGCGTATAATCCCTTAAGTTATTGGCCCGGGTTAAATCAGGGTAAGGGCCAGCTCCTTCATCACAAACAACTTCAATTTCTTAATTAAATTAGGCTGTCATATATGTCATATAAAAATCTTTAGGATCTGTTATCATTTACTGAAAATATTAATCGATAATTGCCTGAGACACGGTTATATGTATGACTTGACTATTTATTAAATCTACGTCACTGTACATTTATTTTTATTGTACAATGCTAAAATATGTGTTGGGATTTGATCATCTATCTATTATCTTATTTATTTGATAAGGATCTATTTTTTTTAAAGTAAAGTATCACGACAGTTTCCCTTTCGGGGTGGTCAGAAACCACGCTTATAAATAAGCGGATTCACATTTAGCCAACTTTACTATAGGCCAATCATGACAAGTGGCAAGCTCGTCGATGTCTCCAGCGTACCAAACTCGAGCAATATCACAAATAAATTAAAATTCATTTTTATCTGTATCTGGCTAGTTTAAACAAAGTTAAGTGTGAGACGACGTGAAATACTTTGCTTACGTAACCAAAAGAAAAGTAAATAAAATGTGCCGTGAATTGATTCTGCCATTTCGTGTGTAAATTTTACACTTTCTGAATAAGTCAAGGTTGGTCTGGCACGTCTTGCGTCCCCTTTGTGATTTTTATCGTAACAAATTGTTAGGTACGAATACAAAATTAATCGGTGTTCGTCAGTTTTAAGTACTTCGTTATAACTAAATTACCTATATCTATCATTGTAACATATAATTCTCTACTGGTGAGGGCAGTACTATCCTGAATAGCAGAAGGGGTCACTGGCCTAGTACCTACGTAAAATTTTCATAGGAGCAATTATTTTTTAGTGAAAGAAAAGTATTTATGTGAAAAAACATTCCACATGTTATTGACGTCAATAGCATTGGGTCCTGCGTCTTTTGGATTTTGATGCGCATCCCATTCGGGAACAGCTGTTATCTAAATTATACGTTTATTTTATTATTTATTAATTATTTATTAGGGTAGCCAACAGGGCCAGCAACAATACATAGATGGATTTTCACTTACAACTAAGACAGAAATTAAATGCTGCACCAATTCCATATGCACCACATTACAGTAACAATTGATTGGGCGTTTGAATAACCAAAATAAAAACACAATACAATTACAATAATAATTGAGTAAATCTAAGTAAAAACTATGACACAACACAACATGATGCAACCACAACTCTATGGATCAAATTTGGTCAAACAGCAGTTTAGTTTACAGTCTCAGCCAGGATCCGCAGTGACAATACATTACTCTTAAAAACATACAAAGTATTAGCAAATATGTCTAGACTGTCATTCTTATTTTTTCATGAAAATCTGTTGTATTGACGACATGTACAGTTTAGTGTTGAGTGGTAACCCAAATTGGATTTAGATTGTCGTAAAATGAATAGATCATATTTGCCAACCCTTGGCAGCCTGGACGGCACAGAGATACGAACATGGGACAGTAGGGGGGTAGGTAGATTTTACCGTTGATTAATTTATATAGAAACATACTATCTAGTAATTGCCTTTGATCTTGTAATGCTGCAGTATTCCATCGTGCTGTACAGTAACTATGTCATTAATAATATGTATATTTAATTTCAAGTCCCTAATAATAACATGATTTTAATATATTGACTCATTTATCTTCAGCCTGTATGATCTACTGCTGGATACTCCTTTAGGCTCGCTACCACATTTGACGTTTTATCGCCCACATCAAACTTGTTCTGCGTCTTCCCCTATATAGCCTCCACTCTTGAAACCGTCTATTCCATCGCCCGAATGACGCGTCGTCTTTACTCATTCTTGAAATATATACCTTTACATGCACCAGCTGATCTGTCATTTAATAAAAAAATATTGCGATGCGACGTTGAAACGTACGTTTACTATAAAACGCTGTAGGTAAACCATAAATATAGCAGCTGCAAATGCAATGTTTTGTCTTGCTTTTATGGCATTTTGTTATGGTTTGTTATTACCACAAAGATAAATATTGTATAACTCATAATCTTTTACAGAAAAAAGTAGAAGACGCGTGTTAACTAGGTGAAGAGTTCAACCATCTATCTATATAAAAGATTTATTTTGGAACACAAATATTAAATTTTCCATCTACTTCCACATTTAGTTCTTCTTAAATGTTGTATTTGCAACAATTTTAAATCGTATAAACAAAAAATATCTTTAAACTTAGTTATACATTGGCGACTATTGCTCGTTTTGTCGGTTTGCTGACCTTACCAACTCATCCGAATCACGAGTAAAAAGAACCACGCCAGTTTTTATTTATGTCTTGCCGTTTTTATCAACACACTAATCAATTTAAGGTTAATATGAATTAACATAATACAACTAATGATTTGGAATTCTTCGTTCACATTATAACGGTCGGATTTTATTTATACATTATAATCTAGATTTGCGGTCTAATTGTGAAGAATAAATTTGGGTGCCTCACTACCGTTATCCTTTTCAAAATCAGCAACTAACACTTTTTATTACATTAATTATTCATGATTATTAATGCTCAGACCTACCTGACTCAATAATGTTACTCACATTATTTTATGTTACTTTAGTAGTTGGACTAAAAACCTAGTACCTACATCGGCTTAAAATTTTACAAACAACCCAGTGGAGACATTCGATAAAATTTTGTATTGACATTTAAATTATTATACCAGATAATTTATTCAATTTTACCCAAAAACCTTTGTGCGTGATTTGTTTGCACATTATCAGTCTAGACGGCGCGGTTTTGTGTTTACTAAAGCAGTATTTTATTCAGCGAATACCATTACCAACCTATATTTTTAGATGTTCTTTTCATTGACACGTTTTGCAGAGTCACTGTTCTTTTTTATTCGTTTGCGTTTATTACCGATATTTTTTTTTAAATCCTTTTTTTATACAATATCATCTTCATCATTATTATTTAATTTCGTATTTTCGTTATTAGTTTTCTTCAAAATGGGATTATAGAATATATTAGGTATTTTTAAAAATTGTTTCTGTCTTAGTTTTAGTTTTTTTGAATAACATTTAGTTTTTGTAATTTTTATAATATTGTTATGTTTATTTATTTATTAAAAACTTTATTGCACAAAGTACAAAGGCGGACTTAATGCCCGTAGACATTTTCTGACAGCCAAACCTTAGGGACAAATTAGAACATTTATAGGTGCAATGAAATAAATATTAATAGTAGGATAAATTCAACATAATTATATATACTTACATAATATACTTTAACATATACTGTAATATCAATGTACTAAATACTAATACATACACAAAAATATACATATATACACTTATTAACATTTGTGGGCGATAATGGACTGTAAAAGGATAAATAATTAAAGTCTTATCAAATACAATGTTATTCATGCACTTTTATTCACCAACCTTTGTTTATTATAAAAAAGACAATCTCTCTATCAAAAGTGACATTATTGACATTAATATTTATTTATAAAAAGAGGTGTCCGTCACAACATTGTTGGGACCTATTTAGAAAGTGTATATAGACGAGTTTTTTGAACGAAGATCTGGTAGACGCTTGCCTTATGTTTACAGGGAGATTGTTCCATAAAGTGGCAACAACTGTAAAAGAATTTGAAACAAATCCAGAATGATGCAAGGGAACAGAAAGAAGTGAGTTGTGAGAAGAACAAAGGGAATTGTCGTGAAATTTTAGGCCATAAAGACTACTGTGGTAATGTGATGGTCGCCTATAATAGGTGTAGCATCTAACTTCTGATTTAGTTTTAAGTTTAAATACATGTGTGATGTTAGCACTGTTGGCCCTATTATAAATAAATAAATCATTACTAAAAGCAATTTTTTCACTGCTAAATTAAGCATTTTTCATAGTTCTTGATCATCGATAATAATCTTTTAACGATTCGTTTATATTTCAGCTGACCGTCCCACTCTACTTCTGTACATGTACTTTGCTGTATTTACAACACTGTAGTTAAATTTCAGGCTAAAACAACAACGGATTTCTCATTTCCCAAGCTAAAGCAATAATCCTAATTCTGCTCGAAGAGGTTAATAGGGAACACAACTCTGTAGATCCATAATTGTTTAATTTATTGCAACGTATGACTTTGACGTCGTTAAATTTCAAACACGTCTAAACCTCGAAATTGGGTCACAATCTAATTAGGTCGTCGCGAATCACTCAATCAGGATTCTTACGATTGTCATCAAAATAATTGTTCCCACGGCGCAACTTAACTGCAGCCTTTCACGAAATTAGTCTATTAGTTTTAATGTGTAATCGAAACTTGTCACCCCATCAGGATCGTCAAGTTTTACAACTAGAAGAAATTCTTAAAATTATTTATTAAAAATCAGAACACTGTGTTATTCTAATCTATGATTATTATCTTTATATAATCGAAGATTTAGTTTTTTTTTTGTACCAAGAGAACGAATATAAAGTAAAAAAAAAGTTTTATAAGTTTTATTAATAGCTTCATCTTTTATATGTGTCCTTTGTCTGTAAGAAAATTTGGTTGTCAGTCCTAGTTGAAGGACCATCCTTGAACATACAGACAAGAGTATACACATAGCACATGAGACTTCGCCGTTGCTAAGATCGCTTAGCATTAAAAATAGGTTATCACTGAAAGTTCCCCTGTTTGACTTATTTGCTTGCTGAGTTTAAAAAGGTGGCAAATATATTTTAGGATATAGTGGGGAACAATGTCTCTGTTAGTTGTTATTGTTTATGTGACTTATTAAGGTATTTTTATATGTCAAAAACACTAACGAATTGGCTTAGGCTGTTATGTTAGGTTTACTTTCAGTACTTTTTTTTTAAATGACGCCAGTGTCTCATGTGGATGCGGAGTTAACCTTATCCATTTTTTTCTACGCGGCAAAAAAGGATCAAACAACTAACTCAAAGCAGAAATAATAACTGGTAAATGAGAATGCCCATTATCCTTAGAGAAATGGGCCCAAAATTGTTCTCGTGTCATAATGATTTCTTTTTTATTTCGTAGTTAATATATTGTGATTTCATAATCTGTAATTAATTTTATTTATTTTACCCTAGTATAACGACAATTGACAAAAACTTTTTTTACCTTAATAATTACATAGTTTCGATCCCGCCAATTTGAAATCCAGTGTTTTATCTATAATAAAGTACCTGATCATAATAAAGAACCTAGTCGTATAACTAGTGTTTAGTAACTATTTATATATATATATATATATATATATATATACGTAAATCTTAACCAATTCACTATTTAATTAAATTATATTTTAATGCTGGGGTTAATCCGATGTTGAAATTAAATTAAAAAGAACACAATAAATAGATATGATTATTGAATTATATTTTGTTGAGGCACGCTCCAACAAAGTTGGGGCCTGGTTTTGGGCAATCTCTTTTATGTTGCTTTACTAAACTATAACATATTTGGAAGCTTTAGCACAAAAGTTTTACGCCATAAAGTACTATGTTCCTTTGTCACAACAATGGACAATAGTAAACAGTACCTGTTATTATCACATTGTCGGTAAACATTTCTCAAGTACTTGCGTAATTAGGACATACAATTCATTCCGCATTCCATTCAGCAATTCAAGTAAAGCCGGTTTCTTCGTTACCCCTTACTTTTAGTCATTGTATGTTTTATTATAATTTTTAAGCTGCTGGTTACTCAACAAACGATGTTTAAACCTAATCTTACTAATATATACTGTAGGTTGAATAAAAAGGCTAGTTTATTTATTTATTATAAACTTTATTGCACAAAGTTAAACCCTTAAGAAAGCCAACATGCTTATCAGTGCCAGCTAGTGCATCTAGGTATAGAGGTAATTCGTTTTACTGCCGTGCAGCTAGTGAATTTAATAAACTGGTTGACTTTTCCGAGTTGGATCTATTTAATTCAACTACAGTTTATTTTAAGTAAACTCTTTCAAAACATTGGTTTGACAGAGTTTCTTTGAGTGTTTCCGAAACTACTTAAACTGTTATTCATTCTTAATTTATTTCCTTACTATTTACTTTCTTTATTAGATATCTAAATTTTAGCTTGCTTTCATAGTTTCCTATATGTGAAAACATATTAATGGTCTGTAGATATTTACTTGATTTTATAATTAGTTATTAAGTACTGTTTGTTTTCCAATAAAATAAAACAAAGTACAAAGGCGGACCTAATGCCGCTAGACATTCTATACTGGTCAAACCTTTGGTGGGACAACTAAAGCAGTTACGACAAGATAAGGCAGGTGCTATCAAAATTAATAGAAAAATATTAGACTTCAATATATACTAGTGAATGAAAACACTAATACATACAAATAAAACTACATACATACGTTCTATGATTATAGTATGATATGATTAAATTATATTTTAAATTTTATATTTATTTTTAATTAACACGGCCCTTTTACAGCCACGAATTTAAATTTAAGTTTACTTGACATAGAATGTTTTATTTAGATTGTAAGGTGACACGGCCTCTTTACAGCCACGAATTTAAATTTAAGTTTACTTGACATAGAATGTTTTATTTAGATTGTAAGGTGACACGGCCTCTTTACAGCCACGATCTTATTTAAGTAGTTTCTAAGTTTGTTAGTTTTACTTGCTTATAGCAATAATGTTGTGCATATCATACATAAATATGGATTATTGCCTGTTTACGGTCCAACCATTATTACCACTTTGATTAGTACATATATTGTGAAAAATGTATTGATTTTATTAGTTCTGACTGTATCCAAATTGTTTCGAGAAAACCAATGGAAATAAATTATTTTGATTTTGATTGATTTGATGATTTACTGATTTTTGAATGAATCAATAAGTCATTTCCAGTCTGATGAGAAAATGGTTGAGATGGACTTGCATTTAGTATTTAATGAGAAATGTGGTTGAACTTCTATTTGTAGTCGGCCCCACCCAGGCTTTTAAATATATCAGTCAGTCTAGATGCTACGTGATCTGAATTTTTCTTATCAATGGTTAAAGAGATTGCCGAAAACCAGGCCCCAACTTTTTTGCAGCGTGCCTCAACTAAATACAATTCAATAGTCAAAACAATTATTTGTATTTTTTTTTAATTTAATTACAACATCACTTTTACCCCATCATTAAAATATAATTTAATTAAATAGTCAATTGGTTAAAATTTATTTATGAAAAAGTTACAAAGCACTATTTATACGATTAGGTTCTTTATTATGATCAGGTACTTTATTATAGATAAAACACTTGATTTCAAATCGGCGAGATCGAAACTATGTAATTATTAAATAAAAAAATAAAAAAATACAATTGTCGTTATACTAGGGTAAAATAAAATTAATTACAGATTATGAAAACACAATAGGTATATTAAAAAATAAAAAATTTATCATTATGGCACGAGAATATTTTATTGGGGCCATTTCTCTAAGTAAAATGGGCTTTCTCATTTGGTAAGAAACATTTAAAAAGTTTTAGCTACAATCATTGAAAGATTATATAAAATTCATTTTGTTTGATTTAGTTCAATGCAAAACGCATTTATATTATTTTTTTATAGAAAAACGTAATTCGCGCATCTAGACTACAATGTACTGGTTGGTAATTGTATTGTATTTATTTATTTATTATAAACTTTATTGCACAAAGTACAAATGCGGACCTAATGCCGCTAGACATTCTATACTGGTCAAACCTTTGGGACAACTAAAGCAGTTACGACAAGATAAGGCAGGTGCTATCAAAACTAATAGAAAAATATTAGACTTCAATATATACTAGTGAATAAATATTTATTTACATACTAATACATACACAAATACATACAAATAAAACTACATACATACGTTCTATGAATATACATAAATATAATATACCTACTATATGATGACTATGATAAGAGAAATAAATATAGCAGAGAGTTTATTAAGCTTATGGTAAATTTAAACAGTGCGCATAGACCAGTTTCTTAAATAGCGTTCTATTTGGAGCTGTACGAGTATTAGGAATGATATATACCTTTAAAGGACGTATTTCACGAAAAGGCAAGCGAAGGTTTAAGCTAAGTTAATTGTTGGGAATCGTCAAAAAGTGCACAAGCGATGGAGTAGGCGGGTTCTAGAGCCTAGAAACAAAAAGCAACAAGTGGGGGTTAGGGAAGGATGGCGAAAAACATGTGCATAGGCAAGCCCACCAGTAAAGAGGAACATGAAGCACAGGCTGATGAAGATGATAAACGTAGAAGGAAAGCAATGTTTAGACGAAGCCAGCGCTGGCTTTGTATTGGCCTCGTCTAAACATGACTCCGGCCAGGCTGCGCTGACTTGTCTGTAGGACGGGCGCCAGCGTAATTATTGTTCGTGTTCGTGGCTTCGTATAATTCTCGCTACATTTAGATACGCTGTTAGTGTAGATGTACCATATATACATTTGTAGGCAGTATCTTATTTATGAGTTTTCATTACTCGCTTGCTTGTTTATTGAATCGTTGTATTGGATTTCGTATTGACTCTGTCAAAGGTTCTCTAAATTGTTTCTCTCCTAAATCCTGCATGTTTTTATTGTTATATTTTTACTAGATTTTTTTATTATTGGATAACCTATGTTTCATCATCATCATCATCAGCCTCTGTCCCTTCATCTCCACTGATGCATATGGGGCACCTTTTTTCAAACAGATGTTTACTTCATAATTTACAACCATTAATGGAAAACTTATTATCTTTAACTCTTACAATGTTTTAAATAATTAGCTTCGATTTTCTAAAGATTAGTAAAAGATCTATACCTAAATACGATCTATACCTAACTAGATCACTAATATTCATTCGAAAAAAATAAAAATAATTGTAATTTTATTAAGTAGGTACCTTGATTATTTTATTTATTTATTTAAACTTTATGTCGCAAAGTTTAAAGGCAGGGTGTATAGGTGTAGGTAGGTACTATAGTTTGTCAGTAGCACTACGCGATAATCTAAATAAGTATTATTATTTTTTTGTTCGTTCAATATATTATTTATTTATTTATTTAAAACTTTATTGCACGTTATACAAGGCGGACTTAATGCCGCTAGACATTATCTGACAGCCAACCTTAGGGACAATGTGGACCATTTCAAATGTAAGGTAGGTGCTAATATTTTTATATAATAATAATAAATAAATCTATATACATATAAATACACCTATATTACATAAAAAATAAACTATAAGTAAAAAATGTCCTCTAGGGACGACCCTTCAGTGATAGTCCCAAGAAGACTGGCAACATTTCCCCTCTGTATAGCTAAGCTAATACGTTGGCAGAAATAATTGCCAGCCTTCCTGTCTCCAGACTTCTCCGTTAATAGTTTATTGTTTATTAGGTTTAGTTTATATTTATTTTAATTTTTACTTTTAAGTAGTTTTAATTTATATTGTAATTATTTTATACTGTTTGTATATTACTTCGTTGATAATTTAGATATAAACTTTTCAAATTATATTACTAAAATACATACTCATAACTATAATATATAAAATAATATATAAAAATATCTGAATTATACAAACATCTACGTATAAGCAAATATCAAATTCTAACCAGCTCCCAGGATAATACAATTTCATCCCTTCCAAGAGACCCTCTGGTCTCAGATATGGAACCGAGACTACTATTCTTCAAGAAATTCATGACAGGTGCCCAGACTGACAAAAGAGGCATTGGCTGGAAGAAAAAAGAAAGTGACAAAGAGGTTATAAAATCCTTCCTCAGGAAAGATGAAGAGCATGAATACAGAGTGCACGCGATGACTCTAGAAGTTCATAATGACTGGCTAACTTTGGGCGATTTTTGCATCCCTCCAGCCCTAAAGTGGCGCACACTAATGTACGATTGGTCTCCGGCGTTGCTAAAGTTCTACCTAAACGCTTTTCAAATGTCCCTCCCGGACCAGAGTAATCTGGTAAGGTGGGGAAAAGCTACGGAAAAGAACTGTACATTGTGTAGTGCTGCCATAGGAACTGCTAGACACACACTTGTAGGGTGCGTTACTCTCCTAGAAAAGGGCTATTACTCACGCCGACATGACAAAGTCCTAGGTGTTATCCGTGAAGCAGTAAGTCTTTCTATTGCAAGAGCCAGAAAGGGACTGACTACAAATAAAACTTTGACCACATTTGTAAAGGAAGGGCAAAGCACGAAAACTAAATGCAAGCCCACCTCGATCCTTGGCGCCGCATCAGACTGGAAAATTCTCATGGATACATTTGAACACCATTATAGGATCCCAGATGAACTAGCTGTATCAGCCTATAGGCCAGACATCTTAGTGTTTTCTCGGAACTTGAAAAAAGTTATCCTTATTGAACTTACCGTTCCGTGGGAATCAAATATTCCAAAAGACCACAACATGAAGTCGAATAAATATTATGATCTCACAGAAGAAATGATCAGGAACGGGTTCAAGACTCAGCTTTACGCAGTGGAAGTTGGTGCAAGAGGAGTTCCAGCAAAATCTTTGCATCACTTACTGAAAGAATTGGGCCTAAGCAGGTCTGCCGTCAATACATTTATGGAACGAGCTTCCAAGACGGCATTAACGGAATCATACAGTATTTGGTTGGGTAGGGAGAGAAGTAGAATGGTGGATGGTGAGCGTACTATCGCGCAATAGAAAAAAAAAGGAGGCCTCCTTTTCTTAAACCAGCCAATTGTCGGTCGCAAGCCCGAGACACCATTCTTCTCATCTCTTATCCACACACGATGGACCCGGCACCCGCACGGTGAATCCATGGAATGCTTAGAAATTTGTCTTCAATACTAATAATACAAGAAGAAGACAAATTTCTAAGCATTCCATGGATTCACCGTGCGGGTGCCGGGTCCATCGTGTGTGGGTAAGAGATGAGAAGAATGGTGTCTCGGGCTTGCGACCGACAATAGGCTGGTTTAAGAAAAGGAGGCCATTACATAACTTATGAACCATTTAAATAATGCGATGACACCATTTTTTTAAACATTTTTCGGATGGATGCTTGTTATTAGGTATTTTTTTGGCAATTTATTTTATGAGTAATGTAACTGGCAACAAACAGCCAGTCAAAACTATTTACACCTACGTATCTCTATAGTCTAAACAGAACCTTGGGAATTTACAAATATTTCAAATGTACGAAAATATCGCTGTACCTGACCATTCGCACGTTTCCTAGAAAAACTATTTAGCTCATCCAAACATTTTCCCTTGAGGTTACACGAACGATCGATGATCTAATGTAAAATGCAAAAGATTACTTGATCTTTGAGTCTTTGCGTGTGAGGAAGCCAAGCGGTATGAAAATCAAATGAAGGACAATCGTCTCAGAATGAATTAGTCTATGGCAGTGCATTGTCGGTTATGGTTGAGTTCGACGTGAAGACGTTCTTCTTCGACAAGAAAAGTAAATGTCGTAAATAATTAACTAACAAACATTTTGTATTTGTCTAGCCTCTGTAGTCTAGCGGTAAAGTCCATGGATTTGACATTGACACCGGGTCCGACCTTTGTAGGATTTTAAGGAAAATGTTCTTACAACCGAGCCACCACCGCGCCGTAACATATATACCTTCGGTCAAAATCGAGCAACTAAATAGACCTCAACACATTATACAATACAGTAACAAATCTTATTATGTATACGAGTACATTGTGGGGTAGGCAGAGACAATTGAGCGCCACTTGTCACGATCACGACATAACTCTTTCGCTTCTTCGACATACATCAACCTCTTCATACATGCCCTTTTGTTTCGATGGCTTTTTAATTCACCTTCAGCTAATGTTTTATTTATTTGTATATACGAGTATATATGTATTTTATATTTAGGTATATATTTATTTGTTTATTTAGGATGTTTATCTATGTATATTGTATTGCATATAATAAGTATTTAATTAATTTGTGTTTTATACAGTAATAAATAATTTCAACTATCTATTTTCTTCGTAACCTTCAGCGCCCGCTTATTACAGTTCTCAGTAACAAAGGTTAGTTGGTAGAAAATACATTTACGGCATTAAGTTCGCCTATGTAGGTACTTGTTTTGGTTTTGTACAATAAAGAATTTATTATTATTATTATTATTAAATCTTCGGTCAGTAAGCGACACCAGTCTGTAGTGTGTGCACAGTTAAAACTCTCTTAATAAAAATAATTTAAAATTGTGTCTACAAATTGAATAACGATTTGAGCGTCACGCTTCCCTATACAATTACACCGATCGTTAAGTATTCAGAAACAAAATTAACATATGCCGTAATTTCCGTGAACAATTCCCGTCGTGACCTTCGCCCTACCACATCACACCTTCACTTTTCTATGTGACCCTGCTACAATTTAAATTAAATTCCACATTGTGAATGTTATGAATTAAATTAATAAAGTTTAGAACGTGCCTTTTGTGTATTTATCCACTAAAGTTTGTAGGTTGTTTGTTTGATTCAAAAGATCTGGGTCTAAGCGTAAAAGTATCATCACGACCGTATGCAATACCGTAAATTCACATTTAGCCAACTTTACTATAGGCCCATCATGACAAATAGTGAGCATGCCGTTGTTTCTAGCGTACCAACCTCGAGGAATCATTACAGCCCCTAGAACACAACGTCATAGACCTCCACTGTTGGAGTTGGGCCTTCCAGAACATACAAATATCTGGAGAATTTCGCCTACACTCGCCACGCTGGCCAGACGGGTTGCGAGGGTCTGATGTCATTTTAATGACAATTTAACGATTCCACAAGTTTGTATTAGAGGAACCGGGACCTATGCTTAACATTACGAGTATATAAATAATGGTGTCCCGAACAGGAATCGAACACAGTTAGACCTTAAAGGCATTGTGTCTAAGCTTATAAAACTTTTCTCAGCCGTAAGATTTATATTTATTAAAATTTATATTCGAAGGAGATAAGGTACAATGATTTAAAAAAAAAAAATTAAACTAAAAACTTACAAAACATAAATTACTATTAATAAAAATAAACCTAATTAATAAATAAAAATATAACTAAAAACTAAAATGAAGAAAAAACAAAATAAAAATTATTATAAATAAAAAAATTGCTCCAAATCGCTGCCAATGGGCAAAGTGCCAAGGATACTGGCAGCATTGCCACGTTGAATGGCAATACTGATTCTTTGGCCCAAATATTGCCCAGCCCTTTTGTCTCCCGAGGTGTTGACGAGCTGTTTTGACAACGCCTTCAAAATTTCGTGTGCACTTGGTCCCTACGGCCCGAGAGTTTCAACTCCAAACGGCGCAAAAACACATCTCCCAATAAGCTGAGTGTATTTCCGCCGCTTGAGGTTCTCTGCTTGTAATGCAGCAGCGCCTGGGTCCTTAGAGGTCAAGGACAATTTATTTGTTTTAAAACTTTATTGTACTATGTACAAAGACAGACTAAAGGCCGCTAGGCATTCTCTGGCAGCCAAATCTTTAGGACATTCAGACAGGATAGGTTTAGCAATTAAGTGAAATAAAAACAAAACAACAATATATTTATAATTACATACATATCAATATGTACATACAAATACACATTAATACATAAATAACGTGGAGAAAAAAAGGCCAAAATAAACTATGTAAAAATGTGGTTAATAAATTATAATAAAATACACTACAGAATTACATTTTGCCAAAGCTCAATATTTGAATGACGTCTCTATGACAACCTTGTGTCATAGACACTTATTAGATTTAAATATATATGGTAATTTGTCTACTTGTTCCACAACATTTTCCCCACCTTGTAAATAACGGGTTACAGTATTTGCAACAATCTAAAAACTAAAAACAATCCATAATTGTAACCCGGACAGGAAACGGAAAAAAATAACGAGTACATAAAATAAAAACATAAACACAGTTCATGAAGAATAAATATCCATTCATAACAATACAATACTCTAGATCGAATAAATGACATTATATGTCTGGGCAGTGTTTTCACTGCGGATGGAAAATACGGTAGGGATGTTGAAAGAAGAGTGAACGCGGGAAATTGTGTTAACGGTGCCCTGGGGTCACTGATCGGCAGTCGAAATGTCAGTGACAAAGCTCGGCTCGCCGTACACAATGCCATGTTGGTACCAACCCTGATGTATGGAAGCGAGTCGTGGATATGTCAGAATACGCATGAGAGTAGGGTTAATGCAGTAAAAATAAGATCGTCGGATATGCGGCGTCACTTTGACAGACGTAACGTCGAAATACAGAAAAGGGTAGATATAAAAGAAACCATAGGGACAAAAATAAGAAAAGGCATGCTACGATGGTTCGGGCATGTTGAAAGGATCAGCGAAGAAAGATTGACGAACCAGATATATAATGCGAAAGTTATGGGTAAAAGAGGCAGTAGCAGAGAGAAATAAATAAAACACTGGCTGAACGTGCATTAAAAAGCTTCGTAACAAAAGAGCATGTATGAAAAGTTAATAAATGTCGACGAAACGAAAGAGGTATGTCGTGATCGCCTCAAGTGCTGAACAATTGTCTCTGCCTACTCCGCAAGATATGTATGTGCTCGTATGTATGTAACAATACATTACCTTAAGATTTAAATAAGTATGGTAATTCATCTACTTGTTCCACAACAAATAAGTCATACTATAGATATACCAATAAATAAACACAAATCTCTTAATGATGAGGAGAGTGCGATAAAATTAACAAGGAAATTGATTGAAGAAAAAAAATCAATTTAGTAAAGGAAAATTTAGGTTTACTTATGTAGTCAAAAATATAATATCTGGTTTTTAAATATTGCACAATTAAGGGCTTTTCTGATATGTAAGTTATTTTAAAGATTTGCAGCAACAACAGCAAATAAGTTAGAAACGAAAGAGATGAAAAGGGACAGAAAGAGTGGAGTTGATGAGGAGCTAATAATTCTATCATGAAAAGAGCTTAAAAAGTGAATTGATCTTTAAGGTAAAAGATTCTGCGATTTCTCCGCTTGCGAATAGGCAACCACTAGTTTTTCTCGGAATGAAGAAATGTCGAATTTCCGCAGACCAAAAATAAACCGAATGTGCAATGTGCAATCGTTTATTTATTTACTGTCAGTTTCTACGTGAGTTCAGCTGAGCAATTCTAATAGCGGTTGGCATTGACGGCGTCCGTTTAATATTGTTTTGGATCATGTCGGATTTTATTGCCAATTTTTTTTTCGCTACATTCACGTTGATTTTGGGTAAAACTTTCACTGATATATAACTTACAATTTTATTAAATTTACAAGTTCAGTTCTGTATCTTTTCGCCTTATACATACATACTTACAAATGTGGTTATATGTAAGCTTATAGATTTAAAACTTTGTTCTCAACTAGTTTTGTTACTCAAGCCTAATCTTTAAAGCTTTCCACAACTTTACTTGGATTAAACTTTACTGAAATCTTCTTCAAAATAAAGAAAATAAGTTGCGTTTAAGCCGGGTAGGGTCCAGCAAACCCCAGAGACTATATTTTTGTAATAACCTTTACCATTATACGAACGGTTGAAAAAACAAATCAGTTATCGTACCAAAATTAATATTTTTCATAATAATTTCATAATATGATTTCTTTTCTCATGGATGTCAAAAGTACTAGAGCGTGTAGTAATTCAAATTTCAATTCTGACAAAATAATTATTTAGAATACTGAAATGCAATTTACAATGTTGCCAGACAAATAAAATCTTCCGGAAATATTTACAATGGTAACATTCATGCCTTTTAAGGTTTTGCAACTAAAAATACCTTAGGGATACCTTGAGGGAACCTGTTTAATAACTGGAAGAAATGCTTCAGTGGTGGATCCGTTGAGGAAATTTCATAACATCTCAGTCGCATTAGAAGTGTGTAGACTGAGATATTCCGCGCTGACACACAGCTGTCAACTAAAATTTTGTTTCATTCTAAAGTACAGACCAAAACATATTGGGGGTCTTCCAAACCCCAGGGTAGGATAAGTGTTTCTCCCAGGATGAGTTATTGTGTTGAGCGTTATTTCAAAAGATAAAAGTGTAATTTTACGTAACAGAGTTTTTGCATGCTAGAGCTACAGTTGATCCTGATTTTTTTTAAATGATATTATTTTTTTTGTTTCAGAAATGAGGTTCTCGATCAACAAAAAGGCACGTGGATGTTCTGGAGACGCCGGCGGCTGATCGTGGCGTTATTGGCCTTCTTCGGGTTCTTCAACGTATACGCCCTTCGGGTGAATCTGTCCGTGGCGGTCGTGGCGATGACCGAACCGGTGGAAACTAAACTCGACAATGGAACTATTGTTTTTGTAAGTAAAAATTATGATTAAAAGCTTGCAGGCATTCGTCTGTGATCTGGCGATTCGTCTTAACTGTTATTTCATACGAATAGCGTACAATATTATCAACCCTTTTAGGGATTGAAAAATAGGGTATTAATATTTAGGTTATATAAACGGATGACATAGATACATATCATAGTTGGACCCTCTGAGAACATGTATAAAAAACGTCATCCGTTTTGAAATATTTTTTTAGATTTTTGAAGAAAAAACTGCTTCCGTGGTCTAGCGGTTAAGTCCGTGCATTTTAGACCTGGAGGTACCGGGTTCGATTCCTGGTCGGGACACAATAATATTTATTAATTTAAATAAATTCATATTTAATTTATATGTGATATTTCCCGAGTTTGGTACGCTAGAGACATCGACGAGCTTGCCACTTGTCATGATTGGCCTATAGTAAAGTTGGCTAAATGTGAATCCGCTTCTTTATAAGCGTGGTTTCTGACCACCCGAAAGGGATACGGTCGTGATAAAGAAATATATAAAAAAATCGCTTCTTTAACCATTAATTTCTCAGTAACCGTGTTGCAGAAACGGATGTATTTTTTTTTAAACAATAGTGAGAACGCATACTTTAATGCTTCCGCTTTTCCGTTCGGTTTCTAAACTTTTTTTTTCCTAATTTACCATCATCCTTTTTCTCCGATGGGCCATTTTGGGGTTATGAGGTACGAAAAAGTTTCCAAATTGCTTGTTGTTTTTTTTTGTTTCAATACGCTCACAAAGAACAATTGGCACTAACAATATTATTTTCTTAATTAATTGTGTTTCGGAATATTTTTCGTTTTTGATGTTTAAATAAAAGACATCAGATTTAATTCAAATACGGTTTATTTGATAGTAAATAAAAGATTAATTATTAAATTTAATTTGTGAAAACCAACCGTTTGCAAACGGCTACAATTGCAACACATTTTTCTAGCAAGATGGATCCACTTCACATGTTATAAACTACTGATGATTGTTTTCCTGTACCCAAAGAGTATAGTATACAACCCTTTTCCACCCAATTTGGATGCTACAAAAAATCACAGACGAAATTAAAGCTATTACTAGGTCGATGCTCCAGCGTGTGATTAAGAATTTCAGTTCTAGGTTAAACGAAAGTTATTTAAAGTAAAAAATAAAGGTAAAGAAGAAATTTTGTTTTTAACAAATAATATTTACAAACTGATCTTTTATTTAGTATCAAATAAAACTAATTGGAATTAATACTTTTTATATTTAAATAAAATACATTTTATTTAAATATAAAAAACGAAAAACATTCTGAGACACCTTTTAGTTGAGATAGGACTATTTGCCAGTTTACAGATGATTTCGTCATTGGAAAGGTAAAAAGTCCAAAGGTAAATTATATCAACTTAACAGAAGATAAAGAATAATATTTTAAAAAAAAATCTGGTTTCATTCCGTTAAATAAAAGAGACAAACCCTACCTTATAAATATAAAAGTAATAAAAAAATCGTTCCAAACGCGGCCTAAATTACCATACTTTTTAATTTAAATTTAAAAAAGAACACAGTTTTGTAATATACATACAACTATACAGGTTGTTCTATAAGTTAAATTCACAATCCTTAGAATAATAACGGACTTACTTAGGCTAATAAAAAAATGAGGTAATAAATAGTTTATGTGTTATGTTAAACCGCCTCCGTGGTCTAGTGGTAACAAACGTTGCCGTGAACTCGGGAGGTCGTGGGTTCGATTCCCACCGGGGGCAAGTTCTACATTGTATAATTTGTCTCGGTCTGGGTGTTTATATGTATAATATGTATATATTTACAAAAAAAAAGTATAATATGTAGTTTATTAACCATCTAGTTTCCGTAACACCTCTAACTCCTAACAGCCTCGTAGCTTACCACGGAAACTAGATGGCGCTGTGTGACCTGTCTGGAAATATTTATTAATTTATTTATTTATTATTTCATGTCAATAAAAATTTATTAATTTAAAAACATTAAGACAGACACTATTCAGTAACCGAGCGGTTATGGCTCTGTAAAATTTGCCTTTCTTATTGTGCGCGTTTCGTTCCTAGGCGTTATTATTCAATTTAATTCAACAAAAAGCAATATCGGCGCAGCGTGGCGTATTTTTATTATTGTTCAGCCTAAACCAGTTTCCATTACTCCCATAAAATTATTTCCACTACTCCAACTTTGAGAAATGTCAACAAAACATCGAGAACGATACGCAAAGCGTCGCGCCTCCCGTGATAATAAAATTTTATTAATATGTTATATCAGCCTCAAAAATATTGACCCCTACTGCGTATGTAATAAAGGCGATGATTTATCTAGTTGACCTATTTCCGGAACCTTTCCCCAAAACATCTTTTATGTATCGTTATAAAATGGGTATTTACAGAGGTGACGATTTTGGGTTCTATGGGTTGACACTCAATTACCGGCTCACAATTCGTGACTTTTGAATAATAAATCTATACCCGGTCCAAATCAGGAATTAATGCTTTGTAAACAAACCGTCACAATCACAAATATCTCACTTTTCTTAATCAAGAAATTCTCACACTTATTTTTATCTACCTTTAAATAAATAAAAAATTGCTAAAAATGTACTTATGGTTCAATTCAAGCGGTGGTGGCTCGGTTGTCCTTCTTTAACATCCTAAAGAGGCGGGTTCGGGCATGTACCAATGGAAAAAACACTTCTTACGTACATTTGTCAAAGATTTACAACACCACCGCTGTTGCCTTGGAGAGCACGTTAAGCCATATCGGTCTCGGTTCCACTAATACCAACTTGTGAAATCGTTAATAAACTGTCGTTAAAAATTGACATCAGCCCCTTGCCAACCCGTCTGGCCAGCGTGGCGAGTGTAGACCAAATTTTCCAGGAATTTCTGGAAAGCCCATCTCCAACAGTGGAGGTCTAGGACTCTGTGTTCTAGGAGCTGAAATGAAATGATTGAATTTAAGTTAGAATATTACAATACACCAGTCCTAACATAATTCATAATATTTGTTCATAACAGAGTTCGAATAACCGAGTTGGGGATAATCAAATTCCAAGTGTTGTAGAATTTGATGCTTTTCTTGGAATTTCACGCGTCGTCAGTATTGCCCAAACACGTTGGTTATATGGGAGTTCACAGCACGGGAAAACCGCAAAAAACGTCACTTCAATTTATCGTTTTTCATAATTATTCACATTGTAGCACATTATTAAACAAAATAACATCACTTTTGACTAACAATTTTGACAGAAAAGTAATTTACAAAACAAAAAACTTGGACTTGATATGTCCGTGAAAAAGGCGAGAATTTACTGACGAATGAGGTGACAGGGAAGGCAAGTATACAGCCAAGTCTGACGTAATATATCTTTCTTTCTTATGCGTTTATGAGGTTATCATCAAATTCCAGATGTTGCAGAATTTGATACTTTTGTAGTGACTCGCGGCATTATAGCCCATACTCGTCGGGTATAATATAGAAGTTCACAGCGCAGGAAAACCGCAAATAATAAACTGCAACTTGTGCCCCATATTAAAAGTTCAAATTATTATTTTTTCATAATTATTCACATTGTAGCACATTATTAAACAACACCACCACTTTTGACTAACAATATCCATAGTAAATTAATTTACAAAACAAAACAACACCACTTATGACAATATAAAAGAATCATCACGTTTTCCTTTCAGAAACTTTCGTGGTCAGAAACCACGCTTATAAATAAGCGGATTCACATTTAGCCAACTTTACTATAGGCCAATCATGACAAGTGGCAATCTCGTCGATGTCTCCAGCGTACCAAACTCGAGGAATATCACAAATAACTTAAAAATTAACTTAAATGTATTTATTTACATTAATAACTATTTTTGTGTCTCGACCATTAATCGAACCCGGTACCTCCGAATTTACAAAACAAAAACTTGCACTTGACATGTCCGCGCAAAATGCCGCGAAGGACTTCACAAGTTTTTTTTTCTACTAATAATGTTGTACATAAAGAATGAGGCAAAGTGACTATGCCCATACAGCCATTCTACATTGTATTTATTTTATTAATTAAAAATACGACCGTTTGATGAGCGTAGTTTGCGTTGAACGGTTACAAAAATATTATCTACTCAAAGGGTCATCCGTCGCCAAGCGAAGTTTTTTCCCCAAGGAGAACGCCAGCGCCTCCTCTCTGACCGCGGGTCCATCGTTTTGACTTCAAATAGAATAAAATGGTGATTGATGATGATCTCCACGTTCTTGTTACGTTTAAAAGGGGGTACACACTTGGGTCGTGATTTTACGACTATTGTGTGCCATTTTTTCGGCTTATTAAACTTTCTTTCGACAAGCTTTTTATGGTTAATGTAATCTAAAAAACTGCTTGTAATATTTTTTTGTAATTTTACGAGTAAGTGTTATTTTACATAATGTCCTACTCCACTGCTAGATAATATAATGTAATTTTGGAGAATTCTCTCGCAACGCTGCCTGGCCAGACCGGTTGGTGAGGGCCTGATGTGATTATTATTTAATCTTTTTTTTAACGATTCCTAAAATTGGTTAGGAACCAAGACCGACGGCATAACGTTACCCCCAAGGCATGGAAACGGTGGTGTATGTAAGTCTATGACAAATTAAATTTAAATATGTATATTAAATTTCGTTTTAATTAATGAAATTTTTATAAAAAAAATACCTAATACAGGAACGGGTTCAAGATTTAGCTTTACGCAGTGGAAGTTGGTGCGAGAGGAGTTCCAGCAAAATCTTTGCATCACTTACTGAAAGAATTGGGCCTAAGCAGGTCTGCCGTCAAAACATTTATGGAACGAGCTTCCAAGACGGCATTAACGGAATCATACCGTATTTGGTTGGGTAGGGAGAGGAGTAGAATAGTGGATGTTAAGCGTATTATCGCGCAATAAAAAAGTTTTCCATTTCTTAAACCAGCCTATTGTCGGTCGCAAGCCCGAGACACCATTCTTCTCATCTCACACCCAAACACGATGGACCCGGCACCCGCACGGTGAATCCATGGAATGCTTAGAAATTTGTGCTTCTTCTTCTTCTTTTAGAGTTATTGGAACGTTACCTTAAAACATTAGTCAGTGTGAGTGAAGTTACTTAATAGTAAATATCGTAAAACTGCCACACAAGTAAATATGCTTAATTAAGTTGTTTTTTTTTTCAGTATTTCAGGACGCAGTAAAAGAAAAAATAATAAATAGGAACCTACTTTTGTAAAAGTTTTATGTTAGTGTCGTAAATTAGTTGTTTATTTACTATTACGTGACGTCATCCAGCAGCAATTTGTAACTGAAGCGTTTCCAACCGAACATTCAAACACGATATTTTAAGGCGATTTATAAATCGATATAAAAAATCTAGTATTTTTCCATGAATCTAAATAAATATGTAACAATTTAAAACATTTTGAAATTTTGTTAAGTAGTCTATTTTCCAGTGTTATAGGTATAAATAGGATTTTTAGGAAAATAGTTTATATAGTAACGTCATCTATTATTTAGAGAAGGAATAAACTCGATTGAGTGAGAGTGATCACTAAAATTGAATCCAATTTTTTTTAGTAGATTTGTGATTATCCATGCTGTGAACGAGATCACGGCCTGTCATCCCGTCCGCTGAATAAAACCACCATACTACTATAAAACCCAAAATAATCTTGTTACAGCGGCGGTGGACAAATGACCTAAGGGTTAACGTGTATTTATCATTGGTACATATCGGGATTCGAACCGCAACCATTTTTTTAAGGAAAAGTCATATCACACTGTATGTTAATTTCAGATGCCAGAATTTGACTGGGACTCACGAACTAAGGGCCTGGTGCTAAGTTCGTTCTTCTACGGATATCTGGTGACCCAGCTGCCTGGAGGATGGCTTGCTGCTAAGATTGGAGGTAACAGGTTCGTTCCTTACAAATTACAGTGATAAGTGTGTGTGAAGTGGTGCCAGGCTGGTGCAGCATAGGTGAGACGGGAACGTATGAACATCTTGTAGATCCGGACTTTCAACCTGAGGGGCAAGCTGGAATTCACAACAGGACTTTTGCCTGATTAACGACGTGGCAAACCATTACACCCATTGTTAACGTCTTATTAATGATGCAGCTAATGTATTTGACAGTTCAATTCGATGAACATCTTGTTCTAGTAGATTTTATGTCTCAGCGCCATCTATCGGTAACTGGCGTCACTGTTAAGCCTACTTGTATTGCAACCTTTTAAATAATGAAAATAGTTCCAATATACGCCAGCGTATTAGTACCAGGCCGACAACTTCAAAAATCTCCAAAGAACCCCTTCTGGTCAAGACCAACAGGGAAAAGATTCAAAGTCAGCAGAACACATCGCTCAGGGTGGTCTCCGGAGCGCCGCGGTTCGTGCGTATTTCCGTCATAGCTCGATGTCTACTATTGAAAAGTTTGTCGTCAACCTGACTATGTTCTATCGGGCCGGCAAAGCAAAAATTTTAAGCATATTTTTATGCTGGTTAACTAAGGAGAAGTAATTTTATGACAACAAGACTCACCATTCTGCTCCTCTCCCTACGCAACCAAATATATTGTCGACAGAACTGCTTAGGTCCAATTCTTTGAGGAAGTGACGCAAAGATTTTGCCGAAATTCCTCTCGCACCAACTTCCACTGCGTAAAGCTGAGTGTTGGATCCGTTCCTATTTTTTCTTCTGGCCACGTAGTTTATTTTGATGTTGATTTCAGGGTGTTCGCTATAGGTATTGGGGCAACATCTCTGCTAACTTTGTTCACTCCTCCGCTTGCACACACCAGCACGGCTCTCCTCATAGCTGTCAGAGTCATCGAAGGATTATTCGAGGTCAGTCATGCACAATAATTCCAATTATTCATTTTCAGGCATGTAGGTATACTCATACATTACTTTAGAAGACAGTCCTGCTGGAGATGGATCTTGCAGAACATATTTCTGGATTATTGTGGCTACACAATCCACGTTGGCCAGACGGGTTGACGAGGCTTTGACTGGATATGGTTCACATTGTAACTCTTGGATATTGGAAATATGTCACTATGTACAAAGGCGGACTTAATGCCGCTAGGCATTCTCTGACAGCCAAACCTTTAAGACATTTAGACAGTATAGATGGTAGGGCAATCATCAATTAAGTTATTCTTAACAGTATTAATACATACTTTTAAACTAACTTTCCGTTACGATACGATCATGCGATCACCACCATAATCACAGATTATATAGACATGTACTACGTACAGACACGACACTCTAGTCTCTTTCCATACATTTGTAAAAATTGACGAAACGCCCTCTTCTGGTGGTGACGAGTTAGGCAGTCACCCGATAGTGTTGTACAAACCAATAGTGATGTATTTATCGATATCGACATTTTTAATATTTATGGTCGGTAATAATAGGATTATAAATTTAGTAAGGAATAAAGAAAACCATATTTCTTTTTACAAATGTTTATTTTTAAATATATAATTAGACATTGGCATTAAATTGCCCATTAATATTTTAATTTTTGGGGCAGCCCATATCACACAACTTAATCAATTGTTTTACTCAACAAAAAAGTTTTTCACAAATAATACACAATGCACAGTTACTAGTTTCTCTCTTCTCAGTAAGGATGTTTGAATCAGTAATTTAATAATAAGGTTGTCACAAAAAGCGCGATTATTGATTTGAATCAGTTTTGATTTAGGGGTGCGATATGTTCTGTTTTGAACCTCGCAAATTATCAGAATTTATTAATTTTATATGACAATTAGAATCTAAGTGCTTGGTAATAAAATCAATAAACCTTGAAAATAACACAAGAAACTGTGTATTTGGGTATATAAGGTTTCTGCCCGTTAAAGTGGCACGTTCCCTATATGATATGTATGTATAAACATCTGTTATTTCATTTGCAATAATGTTTTTTTTTTGCAATCTTTACATTTAATGCATTTTAACAGTCTACGCGCCACATAACCGCTAGTAAAGCATTTACTTTTATTTTTTCAAATCGCGGTTTACTCACCGCATCATTGGATAAAACTTGGTTCACAGGTGAATCATACTCCCCGCTAGGAGATTCATTTGATGACTTTTTCAACATCTGTTCTAGATTCAATAATGTAACTCCTATGTAATCTTCACAATTCGTATATTTTGAGTGTACTGTTACAAAATCATTTATAATCAAGGATTTAAATGAATTTTCAAAAGAAAAAGTGTCTGGGTTTACATGACGATAATTTTGCGCCCTTATTTTCCCAAAAAATATTTTTAGTGGATCTTGATTTAAATTACGGGTGTAAATGAATTTTACACCCTCCTTCATTAATTTCACTTAAATTAATTAAACTTTTTAAAGTTATAATCCAATGTTTTAGTGAAGGTACATATTTTGTTGCATTATTTTTTTCAATGAATTTTGTATTTTGTATTTTTTGAATGGCTTCACGCCAAAATTGAATATGCCCACTTCCTGGTTTGACAGGTCCACGCATCTTTCCAGGGCATTTTCCACTTCTTGATCCATTACAGCTGTCAAAAAGCTTATCCATGAATTCGATTAAATTGGCCGTATTTTTCATTGTTGGACTAATTTTAGTTCCATCCACACGCTGTAAACAATAAAAATATAATTATAAAATATGCAGTATATACAGGTTGTGTGGCCTCAATTTGGCTTTAATTTTTATAGAATAGTTAAATTTTATAGATCTGAATTCAAGAAAATAGAAGAAATTATAATGTAAAGCCTAAAATAGCACTTAATCCATTGTGATAAACAGAGTTTTTAATCTTTACAATTGGCTGCCACTAATAACATTTCTTAATTATCTTAACTGACATTTATATTTCTATAATTGTGTCTGTCTTATCTTATAGTGTGATGCCTATCTACAGCAGCTCGAATGTTGAGCGTTATTCTGTATTTCTAATTCTGTTATTTTTATTGTTTCTCTTCCCAAATGGTATTATTAAATTGATTATCATGTACTGCTCCAGATACACCAAATATGCTATGCAAATGCAATTTTTTTTTTTTTTTTTTAACAGCGCCATCTAGTTTCCGTGGTAAGCTACGAGGCTTGTGTTACGGAAACTAGATGGTTGATAAACTACAACTATTATACTTTTTTTTTGTAAATATATACATATTATACATATAAACACCCAGACCGAGACAAATTATACAATGTACAACTTGCCCCCGGTGGGAATCGAACCCACGACCTCCCGAGTTCGCTGCAACGTTTTATTACAATATTGTTTTATTACAATATTGTAAAAATTGATGTGTGAAAGTGCAGAATACATTTCTTTTTGTCCTATGCCTACTTGCAAAAATAAACAAATTGAAATTGAAACAAACTTACAATATTTTGAGGTGTATAGTGCTGCTGCAACTCGCTCACTGAACACTTTAATACAGTTGCTTACTTTCATTTTCCTTATTTTTTCTGGCAAAATGTGTTCATCTGTTAGTTTTGGTAATAGTCTAATCTGGCCAATTGATGTGTCAAAATTATATAAATCCATGACATCTCCCCATTTTGCCAAATTACCATTGAAGACAATATCTTTCGTCAGCATATTATTTCTAATACCTTTAATCAGGTGAGGTGGATCAAATATAACATTCATTTTCTGCCCCTGGAGTAATATTGTGTCATCTGAAAATAAAAATAACTTTCTATACATCCCTGTACTTTACATAATTATACTTTAGTAATTTCCTTAACTACTTCTCCATTCATTTAAATGATTATAGCAATAAAATTATTGGTACATATTATATAGTACATTTGATCATTTTAGAAAACTTCACTACCACTCATCCACCACTACATAATTATTAACTTAATAAAAAGTATTATCACAACCATATCCCTTGCGGGGTCAGAAACTACACTTTATAAAGAAACTGATTTACATTTGGCCATCATGACAAGTGGCAAACTCGTCAATGTCTCTAGCGTACCAGTCTGAAGAAATGTGACAAATTGTGTCCCAACCAGGAATCATACCTGGTACCTTAGCGTCTAAGTCTATGGTCATAACTGCTAGACCACGGAGGCAGTCAGCAATATGTATAACTTAATAACCATACTCACCACAGTGTAAACCATTACGTAATTGATATTCTTTGTTTTTTTCTTGCAACACTTTTATGCTGCTTTGGAATGTTACTCCCTGGTGACATATAAGGGCCAATGGCTCCAACCCAGTATTTGTGATAGCACCTACTACATCATTAAATTTTTTTGTTAATTTTTCTTTTGGTATTGATCTCTTACAGAAGTAATAAGCAATTGGTTGTCTCCAAGATGCAACAATTCCTCTAGCCATGAACACAAGTGCATGATCTGCAAAGCGTGGCTCTTTATTGTGGAAACCATTTATACTGTCGGTACTGGGAGTATAGTTAATATGAGGTGATAATTTATTTATTTATTTATTTAAAAACTTTATTGCACAAAGTACAAAGGCGGACTTAATGCCCGAAGACATTCTCTGACAGCCAAACCTTAGGGACAAATTTGAACAATTTTAGGTGCAATCATAGAAATAATAATAATACTATAATTATAAATATGATATATACTTACATCATATATCTTCATATATATCATAATATCAATATACTACATACTAATAATACACATTATTATACCTAAACATACATATATACTACTTACTAACGCTGTCAGGAGCTATTTAAGAAGTGTGAATACACCAGTTTTTTAAAAGATGACCTGGTAGTTGCTTGCCGTATGATGACAGGAAGATCGTTCCATAAATTAGTAGCAACTACTACGAAAGAGTTGGAGACAAATGCAGTGTGATGTGAGGGAACAGATAGAAGGGAGTTGTAAGAAGAGCGAAGAGATATGTCATGGAAAGAAGAGAGATAGGCGAAATTGTCCTTAAGGTATTTCGGTGTCGCAGGCTCATTCAAAACCGAGAACAGGAGACAGAGAACTCTAAGATTTCTGCGACAACGAATTGATAGCCACTTTAACTTAGCACGATATTCAGATATGTGGTCATATTTACGTAAACAATATATGAACCGGATACATGCGTTCAGTAACCGGTCCATCTTATTGAGTAACATCTCTGACATATCAATGCTACACACGTCACCATAGTCGAGGAGAGGAAGGAGGAGGCTTTGAACAAGGGTAATTTTAGCTTTTAACGGCAGAAATTTTTTAAGTTTATTGAGAGAGTGCAGAGAAGCAAAAATTTTACCACTCGTTTTGGTCACCTGAGTTGTCCAGCTCAGATTTGAATCTAGATAAACACCTAGATTCAAGTCTGAAGTGCGATTAGATAATTGCACTTCGTCAAAAACTATACTGCACATCTTCATTACAGTATTCCATTTAGTGATTTTTTCTTTGAGCACATCAAATAAATGTTTATTTATACCAGGTTGAACATTTATTTCATTTAATAATCTTGTTATTAACCTTTTATTTGGCAGAGTAAATATTTTATTGAGTAAAGCATAGACTTTAGGACTCTGCTTATACAAGCCAGGCCAAGTAGCTTTTCTTGCATCGTGTAACGCCTTCCCTTTATTTTCTTGTTACAATTTTTGATTTGCATCAAAATAAAATCCTTTTGTAAATTATTTAAATTGTCAAAGTCTTTAAGGTTATGTGTATGATTTGCTGCCTCAATGATTCTCTTCTTTACTTCCTTAGGAAATAACCTTCTCCTTTTAAAAATATTTTTACAATTATTATATAATCGTCTACATTTAGGCGTTAGTAATTTAATACTTTTGACTAACTTTGGCATTTTTCTTGTTTGAATCACTGAAATCAGACAATATAATATTTATATACTGCAGTTGTAAGTTAGGTGGAGAGACGTGCTAAAGTAGAAATTTACACACTCTTAGACTGCTCTTTGTTTTTATTAATAATAATAATTTTAAAAATCATTATTGTGGGAGTGCGGAAAGGTGTTACCAAGGGTGCAATTTATACTAATATATTTTATATAAAAAATAAATAAATAATACATTTTACTTACTTTTTTGAGGTGAATGCCTTGGAGTTGTCAGCAATCTGAGTGTAAGAATATTCCTGGTTCATTTACATTTGGTAATTCAGGTGTCATTGATTGCAATGAGTAACTGTGATCCTTTTGGATGATAGAAACTGGAACTGAAATGTTAAATAGCTATCATTTCTTTGTCATCTTAAATTAGGAGTCTCAGGATTGTGAGCTGAAGCTCTATAGAGTATATTCTTCTTCTTCCTTTTCTGCAGCTAGTAGGTTGTTATAGAAAATATGTGCATAATTCCCATGTACCCTAATTTTCATGCAATCGGTTGAATGAGATAGACGTTAATGTGCTGAGTTACAACAAAGTGGAAAGCATATAAACCTTCTCCATGATGAAATACATGTATATGCCAACTTTCATGGTGATCATCATTCTTGAGTCTTGTGCTTAGCAACACATCTAGCCATTTATTTTTATTTATATAGATTAATAGTAGTTCGTTATCCGTTTTTCTGGTACATTCAAATTGACCAATGATCATTGCAATACCTATGAAGAGTCCTGAATGTTTTTCAGATACTTTAAATTTCATAAGTGGTTATACAAACCTAAAAATGTGATTTCTGATTTACTTACATTCAAGTAGAGAATGGCTTGTAGTTGCAACAGAGTCATATTCACTTCGTGGCACATTATTATTATTATTATTTATATATAGGGTGTAAAATGTAGACAGAAGATAGCATAGATGGTGTCCTTACAGCTTGATAGCTTACTATGCAAGTGCGTCAGTAAGACCTGGTTTGCTAGTTCCATTGTGTAGCGAGCGTTGTGCCCCTTTTGTTTTAATCTAAGGGCTTATTGGGTGGAAACATTCTCAAGAGGCCATGCAAGTGTAGTATAGGACGACCATTTTCAAGGTGGACAGAAAACCTATTAAAGGTAGCTTTTGTACATATTTTTTCTTTTATGAAATTTATGAATGTCTTTAATTGTAAAATAAAAACTTACTTTTAAGTGGACTCATTGGACTTGCAGAAGACCCAGGTGACAATTGACATTTCTTCAACTGCTTTATTATCTATAACACTCACATCTGAAAATAAAGCTTAGTTCAGGGGATAGCCAGCAGAATCCAGCAAAACATATTTATGCTTTTTAACATACTGTAATTTGAAGATTAGTGGAACATTTTGTTTTAAAACTAGGTTCCAAAAGCGGTCGCCGAGTGTACTAAAAAATCCAAGCATATTTACCTGAATTTGATGGAAATATAGTCGGGAATAGCATCAACCATGCGACGATTTATAGTCAAAAACTTTTGTTCAAAATGCTTCACGCAAACTTTTTGGTGTCTCAATGTTTCAAAGTTTAATTTTAGAATTCCTGGAGTTGTCTCTTTTAGTTTCTCTAGTCACAGCTTCTTCATTTCATTGCTTCTAGGGAAACAAAAGAGTTTCACATCATTCGCGGTCTTAAAGCAGTTGCTTATGCAGCAAGTTTGTCTAGGCATGTTGGAAAGTCAAGAAGAATCGGAAGTTCGTATGCGTATGCGCAGTATCAATGTATAACAAGAATCGAAGTCCGTTAGAAAGCCAAAGTCGTCAGTAAAACACAAAATAAAACCCAAAAACACCGAAACACAAAACAACACACGAGCAAGCAAGAACAAACAATGGCGGATGAAGCGGCGAGTCCAAGGGTCCGGGCGGGGGCGTCACGCCGCTTTCGTCCGCGCTTTAACCTGTGGCTCCCTCTAACATTTGACTGCTTACTATTTATAACGAAGTGACTGATACTATGAGCTGTCACAGCCGTGACCATAATAATCCCGCCTCTTTTTCTGACGCCCACCTGTGTGAACCCCTTTTTGTGTTCCGCAGCGCCATCTTACCAAACTCGGTTACACTACCAGGCCAAAAGGCCAACAACCTCACATCTTAGTTCTAATTTAACACACGACGCAAGTTGTCTTTTGTACAATTCTAAATATTATTTTACAATATACATAACAACCTAATAACATACTAATACATAAATACGCTATATTTATATATAAAAACATTTATATATAAAACTACTTACATGATGTGTCATCATCACGACCGTTTCCCATTCGGGGTGGTCAGAAACCACGCTTATAAATAAGCGGATTATATAGTTAAATGTGAATCAGCCTCTTTAATAATAATAATAATACTTTGTTTTTATTTATAGTCAATTTTTACGCAGTTTAGTTTTTTGATTGTTTACTTTAAGTTTATTTTTTTAGTTATATGTATTTTTATTCAATCTATGTGTTATACGTTCCAGGGTGTTACCTATCCGTGTATTCACGCGGTGTGGTCTCGCTGGGCCCCTGCTTCAGAAAGGGCCAGACTGGCCACGTTTGCTTTCAGCGGGAGTTATGCCGGCACAGTGGTCTCCATGCCGCTGTGTTCTGTATTGGCACACTATACAGGTTGGCCTGGGATCTTCTACGTCTTTGGTAAGTTAGTATACAGGCTTAGGGAGTCTTCTATACGACATTCATCGGGCCCTGAGACTAAATGTAAACGAAGACAATGTACAGACAATGCTTGCGGCTTCGCTTATAAGAAACAGAAGTAAAGGTAAAGTATCATCACGACCATTTCCCTTTCGGGGTGGTCAGAAACCACGCTTATAAATAAGCGGATTTACATTTAGCCAACTTTACTATAGGCCAATCATGACAAGTGGCAAGCTCGTAGATGTCTCCAGCGTACCAAACTCGAGAAATATCACAAATAAATTAATGTGTCCCGACCAGGAATCAAACCCGGTACGTCCCCGAATTTAACCGCTAGACCAAGGTTAACTATAAGGTAAGCTAAAAAAAAAAAAAGCTTGACACGGTCACCTTACTACAGCCACGATCTAAATTTTAATAAATATTTTTGTGTCCCGACCAGGAATCGAACCCGGTACCTCCGAGTCTAAATCCACGGACTTAATCGCTAGACCACGGAGGCAGTTATAAGAAACAAGTCTTAGATAACTAAAAGAAAACCACAGACATTTGACCGCCTCCGTGGTCTAGTGGTAACAAACGTTGCCGTGAACTCGGGAGGTCGTGGGTTCGATTCCCACCGGGGTCAAGTTGTACATTGTATAATTTGTCTCGGGCTGGGTGTTTATATGTATAATATGTATATATTTACAAAAAAAAAGTATAATATGTAGTTTATCAGCCATCTAGTTTCCGTAACACAAGCCTCGTAGCTTACCACGGAAACTAGATGGCGCTGTGTGACCTGTCTGGAAATATTTATTATTATTGTTTATAGTTAAACAACAATTTTAACCAATAATTTAACACGCTAGCGAGGGTCTGATATCAATTTATTAATAATTCCACAATTTAGAATTAGTGGAACCAGGACCGAACTGCTTAACGTGACAAATGTACATAGGAAAAGTGTTCGCATTGATTACATTAGTTACCATCTAACATGCGCTTTTTGCTATATTACAGGAATCGTTGGTCTAGTTTGGACAACAATATGGTGGCTTGTTGTCAAAGATAGTCCAGAGAGTGACCCGCACATTACAGCAGCTGAATTAAAATATATACAGGTAATACTACTTAACCCTCTCTCGATTTTAAATTAATGATTTAATGCACCCACAATCATTGCTCACTATCCCAAAGGTTAGCTGGTAGAAAATGTCACTAGACATTAAGTTCTTCGCCTATGTACATTTAATTGTGTTTTTGTTTCTTGTGCAATAAAGAATTTATCTATCTATCTATCTAACCCTTTGCTTTATAAATCTTAAATAAGATCATGTATAGATAACTGTTCTCACCTCTGGGATGGTTCCTCTAAGTACCTAACAGATGCTAAACTACCCACCATCTGTCAATGTTTTTAAACAATGGGGTGTATCAGGCAAAGCTTTTTGTAGATGTCGCTAGCGGCAATGGTACCTTATTTTACACCTATATCGCATAATTTTAAAAATGTTTTTTTAGTTTTTTTTATTTTAATAATAAAAAAATAGTTTTAAATTAACGTTATCTACCTTAAAAGACAAATTAAGAAAGCGCACACCGTCTTTATAAATAAAAAAGGTTGAATTATTAGAACGGCAATTTTGAGATCACAATATCTTTGATTTCAATTGAAAATATCGATTTGTACACTTAAAAGCTGCTCACTTTGGCATAATATCCAGAAAATAATAAATTTCGTAATAAAAATACAAGTTTTCTATGCAACTGACAGTTATATTAGGTACCATCTATCATGCGCCATCTATCGTGATAAAAAGTTAGTGATACACCCCATTAGTCACTAACTTGTTTCTTGATAAGCAGGAGCACACTGCATCCAGTACACATTGAATATTTGGCACGCAATATGTTTATTTGTGTATATATATGTATATGTTCATAATACTTGCATGTAGTTTAAGCGTGGTTTCTGACCGTTTCCGGAAGGGATACGGTCGTGATGATACTTTACTGTATAACTAAATATGTATGCATTTTCTATCAACTAACCTTTATGAATAAGAAGCTATTCATAAGCGAGTGCAGAAATAATATTAACATCTATTTATTTAAAACTTTATTGCACTATATACAAGGCTTAATGCAGCCAACGTTAGGGACAATGCAGAGAATTTTGATTATGAGGTAGGTGCAAAGGGCTTAAATATAAAAGGGTAGGTATAGGGTATAGGTATCATCACGACCGTTTCCCTTTCGGAGTGGTCAGAAACCACGCTTATAAATAAGCGGATTCACATTTAGCCAACTTTACTATAGGCCAATCATGACAAGTGGCAAGCTCGTCGATGTCTCCAGCGTACCAAACTCGAGAAATATCACAAATAAATTAAATATTAATTAAATGTATTTATTTACATTAATAAATATTTTTGTGTCCCGACCAGGAATCGAACCCGGTACCTCCGAGTCTAAATCCACGGACTTAACCGCTAGACCTAATATAAAGCTTATTAAAAATATTAAATACAACTTAATCTAAGATAAAACAATACATATGAATATACACACTAATACATACAAATATGTACGCAATTATACATATACTACACACTATATATATATATATATATACTACATACAATATATCTTACATACACTGTTAGGAGCTGTTTAAGTAATGTGAATATACCATTTTCTTAAAGAGTGATCTATTTGGCGCTTGGCGAATTTCTACCGGCAAATTGTTCCACAGATTCGCGGCCACCACTGCGAAAGAGTTTGACTTGAAGCTAGAGTGATGAGATGGGATAAATAAAAATGAGAATAATTAAATATACGTACCTACATAAATAAATAATAATTTGTTGAGTGAATAAGTTATTGAGAGCTACATACGTACATATCTTCACGCCAGATCCCTTGCGGGGTAGGCAGTACGTATACGGTCCGCCAAAAACGCGAGGGTCTGAAGTCAATATTTTTTAACAATTTATTAACGATTCTATTCGTATTAGTGGAACCTGACTCGACGGCTTAACGTCTCCGAGGCATGAGAATATAAATGTAAATCTAAGACGTATTTCTCATTGGTACATGTCGGGGTTCAAACCGACCTTTTTAAGATTTTAACAACTTACAACTTTTTTTAATATTTAAAGTACCCTCCCGTCAGGTTTTTTTTTTTGTTCTCTTCTCCCGATGGATATTGAATGAGATGATAGGGAAGGCAAAGGGCCCATACAGCCAAGTCTGACGTAATATATCTTTCTTTTTTATGAGTTAAAAAAAAATTCCAGATGCTGCAGAATTTGTTGCTTTTCTTGGAGTCACTCGCGGAACCATAGCTCAAACACGTCGGGTAAAATATGGGAGTTGACAGCGCGGGAAAACTGCAAAAAATAAACTGCAACTTGCATATTTAAAGTCCAATTTATTGATTTTACATAATTATTCACATTGTAGCACATTATTAAACAAATCAACACCACTTTTGACCAACAATATCCACAGCAAATTAATTTACAAAACAAAAACTTGCACTTGACATGTCCACGCAAAATGGCGCGAAGAACTCCGTATTTTTTTTTAAATAATTATTTTAACTTTATTTTACTAGGATACTCGCGGCACGCACACCATCGAAGGGTCCAAGGTTCGACATCCATGGCGGGCTATGTTAACGTCTTCCGCAGTGTGGGCCATAGTGGCCGCGCACTTCAGTGAAAACTGGGGATTCTATACACTGCTTACATTCCTACCTACTTTTATGAGAGGTTAGTTTTGAGACAATATTAAACACAAATAGTGACTAAACTTTTAAAACTTTCCCGCACATTCATAATAGTTTTTATATATTTTTTATTTTAACGAGTCTACAATTAAAAAAAAAAAACTAATAGAAATGTCAAATTTTTCAAATATTTTATTGCATGTCACAAAGAATTATACAAGATAGTACTACTAAGACCGTGGATTTGGACTCGGAAGAAAATCTAGCCTCCGTGGTCTAGCGGTTAAGTCCGTAGATTTAGACTCGGAGGTACCAGGTTTGATTGTCGGGACACAATAATATTTGTTAACTTAAATAAATAATTTTAGTTAATAGTATCATCATCACGATCGTTTCCCTTTCGGGGTGGTCAAAAACCACGTTTTTTTTTAAAGAAGCGGATTCACATTTAGCCAACTTAGTTAATAATTAATTTATTTGTGATATTTCTCGAGCTTGCCACTTGTCATGATCGGCCTATAGTAAGGTTGGCTGAATGTGAATCCGCTTATTTATAAACGTGGTTTCTGACCACCCCGAAAGGGAAACGGTCGTGATGATACTTAAATAAAAGAAATTAAGCTGCACGTTGCTTGCAGTCTGTTTTTTTTTTGTTTGTGTTCTCTTCTCCCGATGAATAATGAATAAAAATAGGGAAGGCAAACATAGGGTCTCTAGTCCATACAGCCAAGTCTGACGTAATATATCTTTCTTTTTTATGAGTTACTGAAGTTATCATCAAATTCCAGATGTTGCAGCATTTAAAGCTTTATTTGAAGTCACTCGCGGCATTATAATCCAAGCACGCTGGGTAAAATATGGGAGTTCACAGCACTGCAAAAAATATTTAAAATAAAATTTATCGTTTTCCATAATTATTCAAATTATTAAACAAAACAACACCACTTTTAACTAACAATATCCACAATAAATTAATTTACAAAACAAAAACTTGCACTTGACATGTCCGTGCAAAATGGTGCGAAGGGCTCTCCTATTTTTTTTATATCCACCTAAAATTGATATTTTTTTTTAGATGTGTTTCACTTTGAGCCATCCCAGACAGGTTGGCTGTCTGCTGCTCCATACTTGGCTATGGCCATAGTGTTACAGTTTGCGGGTCACCTGGCAGACTGGCTGTTGGCCAAAAACATATGGAGCAGAACCACTATTAGAAAGATATTTAACTGCGGAGCTTTTCTTGCACAGGTATGGACACATAATTATTAAAAAAATAAAAGAGCCTAAATTATAATTAAATATACAAATATTGTGCAACATTTTAATGTACTATTCAATATTAAAAATATATATCATATGATTGGCCTGTAGTAACATTGGCTAAATGTGAATCCACTTGTTTATAAGCCTGGTTTCTGACCGCCCTAAAAGGGAACCGGTCGTGAAGATACTTTACTTTATTAAATATATTAACTTGGTAAGCTTGTTTATATATATATATATATATATATATAAAGACGGGTTAAATAAATATGACTTGAAAAATTTGGATCAAAAGAGTAAATATAAAAATGGAGAATTAATAGAAAAATACATCATTATATACGAAAAGAGGAGAATAAATAATGGATTATATGAAATTACATAGGATAGGTATATTTTAATATTATTTATTATCTACAATAAATGAACCAATTATAACCACTAGTTTGTTTTGTAGAATACTTTTATTTCATAGGTATTTTTAGCTTGACCGCTAGACCACGGAGGCAGTTTTAATTAATCGCGTATAACTTACATTTCAATCAAGTCTATTTTATTATTTGATTCAAAAGCATAGATTGTGCGAATTATCAAGATCCAGTCACGTTTCAGGGCGTTTTCCAATTACTTAAAAAAAAATTGCTGCGATCTTGTTATGTATTTCCTAATGATAGAAATCATTCCAACTAAACATACCTCAGTGCGATGTCATCGTCATCTATCCAATTACTGACGAACGTAACGGATACCTACTCAGAGTATTTTTGTTTTCATAACTAGAAACAGTAAATTAAATAAAAGTAACACAATAAAATTTCTCAAATTTAATAAATAAACTCAACGCATTTTTCTAGCTACGTTAAAAATATCAAACAACGCCCTAAATATGGTTCATTAGTGGCTGGCTAGCTTCTTATCTAGCGAAGCAATCATATTTCTACGTTCGCAGATATAAATAGATCCCCACCGAAGTGGGGCTTAAAAAAATTCAAAAGACTCATTAGAGTGTTCCCCTCCACGGAAATCTTTAGTAAAAGGCGAAAGATTTATACGTTTTGAAGGGAAACCAGAGTTAACGGCTTTGGAGTAACTCTGGTGTTACAATAACAATATCCGCCAAACCTTGGTACGTTCTTAAACTACCCTAGCGCCATCTAGTTAAAAATCAATGAAACTTGCGTTGGTTGTTTAGAAACTCGATTAATATACGTTCTCAATAAAATTATTTTAAATTAAGACGTGGACGCTGTGCACGTGCATACGCCCCACTTTAGACACGTGGCTTTATTTGTCTCCATGCATGTTTTTGTCCTATTTTATTGTAGCTCACAATACGCACGACTTATGTTGACTCACGACTGCAGGACAAATGTCGTTTTGTATTGAAAAAAACTGTTCATTTCGTTGATAATAAAAATAATTATGTTGGGTCGTATAACATTTCGTGTATTTCGCACACAATGCGACATGGAGCGGTGTCAGTCCTTCAAATGTCATTGAAACGCAGAGCTTTTCTTATATAAAACTAGATGGCGCTAGTGTAGTTTAAGAACGTATCGAGGTTTGGCGAATATTGACGTTGGTATATCTGAGATGTTCCAAAATCAATAACTCTGGTTTCCCTTCAAAACGTATAAATCTTTCGCCTTTTACTAAAGATTTCCGTGGAGGGGAACACTCTAATGAGTCTTTAGAATTTTTTTAAACCCCACTTCGGTGGGGCTGTCAATTTGATAAAACACTGATGTCTAGTTCTTACGCTGACGTTTTACCAGTGTATAAAATATAATTTAGTTATCACTGTAAAACCAGATATCCAGTGCCAGGCTCGTAAATTATAACCGTAAGGGGTTTTCAATACCCAGTTTCATAAAAAAATCAAATCGCAATACTCAGGTCAAAATGATAAGTACCTATAAATAAACATAATTAATTTATGAAATACTATTTCTTTTTTGTTTAATATACTAGCACAAGCGCGCAAGTTCCATGAATGTTAGCAACTGGAGTCAGATACTCATGTGACTGACATCAGTCCCTAACACTATGCCGGCTTGACTGAACATTACATACCGTAATGGCGGATTTGATTAGCTGATCTTAAGAAAGACGGTAATTTCATTTAGGCAAATTATACACAGCCGTTAGCTATCTAAAGAATTGCAAGGATAGCTTAACCAGGTAAATTATATAATTAATGTATTATGTTAATACATATTAATAAGTATTTTATTTCTCTTACTTTCTGTTTAATGAATTTTTTACATCATTATATCTCGTCAAACTATTAAAGTCGACGAGAAAGAAAATTATTAGGTCGCTAATAGCTATATAATTTACCCTAGCTAATAATAATAATAAATGTTTATTTAATTTTTTACCATATAATGGAATGAATGAATCGACCACTTGCATAATTTGCCAATTAATTCTTAATTGAGAGTGAACTGCTATCTCCGAACGAGGCTGTGTCTGGATCGCGGGGATCAATATGGGGAACAGGTTTATATGATTCTATTGTATAACAGTAAAACTAATAAATAAAAACTTACATTTAATAATAAGAACTTATTTTAATTGTGACTGATTATGTTTATATATATATATAAAATTGAAGTAAAAAAAGGATAAGATTGTGTTACCTTTGTTACAAACCAGGTAAACCTAAATGATATTTATTACTTACAAACTTAATCGTTTTTTTTTCTCAAAACCTTTTTAGTTCACAAACTTTTCATTATGGATCAATACTGTGAAGATTATCTTGGTCTTGGTTTATCTATAAAATCACACTCCTACATTACATTCTAGGCCAATACATACTCTAATAAAAATATATACATGTCCAGTAATAAAGTAAACAAAAAAAAACGAGCATATACAACTAAATAAATGTTATATTACATATAATTATTAAATCCTAGGCTCCTTTTAAAATAAAAAAAAAAAGTTAAGTTAAGATTGGCCATCATAAGCATAAAATATAATGCAAGGAAACAGCTTTTCCTATAAGAAACTAGATGGCGCTAGTGTAGTTTAAGAACGTACCAAGGTTTGGCGAATATTGACGTTGGTATATCTGAGATGTTCCAAAATTATTAACTCTGGTTTCCCTTCAAAACGTATAAATCTTTCGCCTTTTACTAAAGATTTCCGTGGAGGGGAACACTCTAATGAGTCTTTAGAATTTTTTTAAACCCCACTTCGGTGGGGCTGTTAATTTACTGATTCTGGTTAATGTCCGATTCTTTTTCGAACGTTTTACCAAATAGTTCAAAATATAATCGAATCACTACAAAACTAGAGTATTAGAGGCAATGGGGTGTATCAGGCAAAGCTTTTTATAGATGTCGCTAGGGCACTGGTACCTTGTTAACAGCTATGATGGATCATTTTTTAAATGTTTTTGTATTTTTTTTATTTTTAAAACAAAAAAAATAATTTTAACTTAACGTTACCTACCTTAAAAGACGAATTAGGAAAGCGAACACCGTCTTTAAAAAGAAAAAAGGTCTAATTAATAGAACGGCAATTTTGAGATCACCATATTTTTGATTTCGCTTGGAGATCTCGATTAGTACACTTAAAAGCTGCTCACTTCGGCATTATAACCAGAAAATAATAAATTTCGTAATAAAAGTACAAGTTTTATATGCAACTGACAGTTCTATTGGGTACCGTCTATCATGCGCCATCTATCGTGATAAAAAGTAAGTGATACACCCCATTAGAGTATTTACCTGTGAGGTAAAAATACACCTTTATATACGGCCACGATTGACTCCAAGAAAAAGATCAAACTTTTTGGCACTTTTCCCTAAAGTTATAAATTTCAAATAATAACGCAGTTATGATTAAATATTGTGTTGACTGATAGATACAATTTCTACCTGATAACTTTAAAAATATACGGATTACTCAATTTGGCGCTTCCTACATTTGCTGTATATTTGTCCTATTCTTACACGTGCAAAAGTGACTTTCTTGATTGCAAGCTAAATCCTGCCATTTTCACAACTCATATTTTAATAATCCTATCAACAATGAAACCACAGAACTCGGGTAAGCATAGTAGTCGTTGCCCACTTCAGACAGTGATTGACCACTATATTTTTTGAATCACAATTACATTATTTTCAGACAATATTCATGGTGTTTGCTGCGTATGCCAGTTCAGTGGTCGGATGTGTGGCGTTTCTCACCATTGCCGTCGGATTGGGAGGCTTCGCCTGGTCCGGATTTAGGTAAACACAACTATTAAAAATACTCAAATGTCGCGTTCACTTTATTTATATAGTACATATATAAACACACACATATCATAATATAATTATAACTTATTTAATATTTGTACCAATTAGATGTTAGCATTCACCAATAAAAAAGGGAAATTAAAAACAGCATAGTACCTAACACTATGCTGGGCTTGACGAATCTGATCCCGACGTGTGGATACACTTTACTGGGTTTATCGGCACGAACTTCCGCCTACCACTTACATATTAGTCTAGGGTATCATACAAAATGACGCGGTATATTTGTTTGGCTAGTATAGTATAGTATTTTTGTTGTTTCTAGTGTGAATCACCTAGATATCGCGCCACCACATGCCAGTGTTTTGATGGGGATCTCCAACACCGTGGCCACCCTGCCCGGGATCATCAGTCCCCCTCTTGCAGGAGCCATCATCACTCACAAGGTTATTATAACATTCGTTATCATCTTCTAGACTGCCTCTTTCAGGCCGTAGATTTAAACGCAAAGGTGCTGGGTTCGATTACTGGCCGAGATCAGAAAAATGAATATCTAATTTATTTGTGACACTTACGCCTAGGAAGAAGAAAGAGAAAAGAAGTGACCCCCCTTTTTAGTTTTAAACCAAGCCACCACCATCGATCTTGATCTTTAATCACCTTAAATTCTGATCGACATTTATTATGCTTGTGAGTTTAAACTTGTAATAATAATATTTATTGTTATTTCAGACGGCAGAACAATGGCCCCCCTTTTTAGTTTTAAACCAAGCCACCACCATCAATCTTGATCTTTAATCACCTTAAATTCTGATCGACATTTATTATGCTTGTGAGTTTAAACTTGTAATAATAATATTTATTATTATTGTTATTTCAGACGGCAGAACAATGGCCCCCCTTTTTAGTTTTAAACCAAGCCACCACCATCAATCTTGATCTTTAATCACCTTAAATTCTGATCGACATTTATTATGCTTGTGAGTTTAAACTTGTAATAATAATATTTATTATTATTGTTATTTCAGACGGCAGAACAATGGCCCCCCTTTTTAGTTTTAAACCAAGCCACCACCATCAATCTTGATCTTTAATCACCTTAAATTCTGATCGACATTTATTATGCTTGTGAGTTTAAACTTGTAATAATAATAATTATTATTATTGTTATTTCAGACGGCAGAACAATGGCCCCCCTTTTTAGTTTTAAGCCAAGCCACCACCATCAATCTTGATCTTTAATCACCTTAAATTCTGATCGACATTTATTATGCTTGTGAGTTTAAACTTGTAATAATAATATTTATTATTATTGTTATTTCAGACGGCAGAACAATGGCCCCCCTTTTTAGTTTTAAACCAAGCCACCACCATCAATCTTGATCTTTAATCACCTTAAATTCTGATCGACATTTATTATGCTTGTGAGTTTAAACTTGTAATAATAATATTTATTATTATTGTTATTTCAGACGGCAGAACAATGGCCCCCCTTTTTAGTTTTAAACCAAGCCACCACCATCAATCTTGATCTTTAATCACCTTAAATTCTGATCGACATTTATTATGCTTGTGAGTTTAAACTTGTAATAATAATAATTATTATTATTGTTATTTCAGACGGCAGAACAATGGCCCCCCTTTTTAGTTTTAAGCCAAGCCACCACCATCAATCTTGATCTTTAATCACCTTAAATTCTGATCGACATTTATTATGCTTGTGAGTTTAAACTTGTAATAATAATAATTATTATTATTGTTATTTCAGACAGCAGAACAATGGCGGATAGTATTTTTCATATCGGCGGCCATTTACTTGGTCGGGGCGATAATTTACGGTATATTTTGTTCAGCGGAGAAACAGCGGTGGGTCATCGAACCCAACTCTGACCCCTCTTTTGACACCGACGCCACCTCCATAGCGACTACACCAGATAGTGCCAACTACTCCTACACCAACAAAGCCTTGGATACAAATTCAGAAATGTAAAAATCTAAAAATGGAATGAATCATTGCAATTGGGTTTTTTAAATTCTAAATGTGTTTAAAATTGTTTAGAACTTACGGATACCTGCAGCCCTATTCTGTTTCTTAAGCGCAAACGTTATTATTTACGTCAGAGTTTGCGTCATAATCATCGTTAAAGTGGTTTATTTGTATATTTATTGAAATGAAATGAATTTATTTGTTAGAAACATTGTAGGTACAGGGATGTAGATTATTGTATGTAATTATATCACATGCTTCACTATTTCTAGCAATATACAAATATGTATTTAGTCACATGACTTTGTCGAGCTTAGTGTCTAGGTATTCTTTTGTCGAATAACAACATTTATTAACCAGCCTTTGTTTGACTCTTAATTTGAATTTTTAGTGGCAGCTCCCTTATAGTAACTGGAAGCTTATTAAATATTTTTGTTGCCATTGCATAACAATTTCGGCTATATTGAGTACTTTTATGCGCTGGAATAATTATTCTACTAGAATAACGCGTTTTAAAATTGCAATTATCCCCAAGAGTTTTAAAAAGTTCCGGGTGGCTTTTTACAAATAAACAGCATTCAAGTATATAGATAGAAGGAACAGTCAGTAAATTTAGTTTTATAAATAAAGGACGACAGGAAGTCATAGGAAGTGTGTTACAAATAGCACGAATGCATTGCTTTTGTCCTATAAAGATTCTATTTATTTCCACTGCAGTGCCCCACAATAATATGCCGTACCTTATATTTCCACTGCAGTGCCCCACAATAATATGCCGTACCTTATATTTCCACTGCAGTGCCCCACAATAATATGCTGTACCTTATATTTCCACTGCAGTGCGCCACAATAATATGCCGTACCTTATATTTCCACTGCAGTGTCCCACAATAATATGCCGTACCTTATATTTCCACTGCAGTGCCCCACAATAATATGCCGTACCTTATATTTGACTCAACTTATCCATGGTATGCCTGAAGGGTGGTTTTTTCGTTAGCTACTTTAGTTAATCGCCACAAAGCGTAGACAAATCTATTTATTTTAGTTGTAATATTATTTATATGTTGTGTCCAAGAGCAACATTGGTCAAACAATGGTGGATTGATTTATTTGGTCGCCATAAATTTTTATAGTAATATGTACGTGTTATGTAATAGTAAGTCTATATTGATATATATGGACTTATTTAATATTACACCTACTGTCTAAATGTCCTTAAGGTTAGTCTATCAGAGAATGCCTAGCGGCATTAAGTCAGCCTTTGTACATAGTGCCATAAAGTTTTTGAATATATATATAAATGGATTCCATATATATAACGTTTGCGCTTGAGTAACAGAATAGGGCTACAGGTATGTATAATAAGTTAATAACACTGTTGCATAATAATACTTAGATTCTCGTTTTAAGGTTGCGGAATTCGGCTAAACATCACAAAAAAAAACACTGTTTGTCGCAAAAAATCTTGCAATCATGATAGAATCTATTCTTAGCAACTACTATTTGCTTTTATAAACGTAGGTTCCAATTTATTTGTTTCTTTTACTTTGTGCTAAAAATTTACAATATTTACTATTAAGTGACGTCACTCTCACTGACTAATGTTTTGTGATGTTCAATATCTCTAAATAAAATGATTTCGTTAATGAAAACGACAATCAGTATGTTTAAATAAATAAAACAAAAATCTTATTTATAAATATATTTTAATATACTGAGAACGACATGTGACATCGCGCCCACCTGATGGTAAGGGGTACGCGAGGTCCAAGAATGGAGCATTCCACATCTTCAGCGTGCGACAGATGTAAGAGTCTCCAAATTTATAAATACGCGTAGGGATAGTGGGTATGGAAAATCTATATATTTTTTGAAATATCATCTACCCTTATGTAGTTATATGTATATGTAGATATTATAAAAATTCTGTAAATATTGTAATGTTTATTTTATACTTAGATAATTAGGGTTGATATAGTCATCGGCAGATAAAAAGAGCGCTGGCCGGAAATAGGGCAGAAATCGAATATTGGTTCCTAACGCTCCGCCCCCTTAAAAAGTACAGTCGTAGACAAATGGTTTTTGATTATTATTATTAAATCGTTTATTCAGAAAAAAACTTAAACTATTTAATTTTTAAAATTATACGTTAAACTGCATAGCAGTTTGTTGGCGAATAGTTCACTCTTTTTTTTACATAATTTTTTTAGACTATATTTGTCAAAAGTTAGTATTTACTTAGCAAAACCTTGTGTTATTGCTAATCGTCTTAGGTTAATTTCTGTTTTGACAGCTTTTTGTTTAAAACGTGATTTCAGATAGAAAGAAAAGAATACTTAAATATTATTAAAAATCAATGCAAAACGGTGTTATTTTATTTATATAAAAGTAATAAAGTATTATCACGTCCGTTTCACTTCCGGGGTAGTCGTAAGGGATGCGAGAATTATCACAGTATAAACTTTACTGGATTAATATATATTTTTTAAAATATTATATTGCTAAAAAGATGCCGAAGAATATAACTGATAATTATTCTAAAAAACTAAATTAAAAATAAAATTAAAATCTAAACTACAGTGCAAACTCCATGTAACGTCACTCGATTTAACGTCAAACTTCCTAAAGCGTCGAAATCAATTGGCTTAGCTTATCTTCCAATTCTGATTTTTCTCTCCATTTAACGACAACTCTATAACGCCACAAAATGCACAGTCCCTGCAATGTCGATATATAGATTTTACACTGTATATATAAAAATATTCACCCATGTGGCAGTGTGCCAAGAACACTTGCACAGACAGACACGTAGTCAAACACGTATTTTTAAATGTATATTAATTTAAAATTATATAAACTTTTGATTGTGATAGGCAAGTCTTGGCTATGAATAATTAGCTGAAGGTGCATTAAAAAGCCATCGAAACAAAAGGGCATGTATGAAGAGGTTAATGAATGTCGATGAAGCGAAAGAGGTATGTCGTGATCGTGACAAGTGGCGCTCAATTGTCTCAGCCTACCCCGCAAGATATGTATGTATAAACTTTTGTCTATGACTGTACCGATGCGCATACTTCACCCAGGGTTAATCAGCGCTCTTTTTATCTGCCGGTGGCTGTATCTACTTGTACCTAGTATAGATTAGGTAAACATTATTGTATATAATTTTGTGATAATTTTAGTTCATTAAATATAGCTTAGGGCTTTTTTGCATCTCACAATCCAATATGTTCAAGCGAAAATGAAGTGTCTGTAATTGTTACGTTTAAAATTAAAAATGGCGTCTATTGTACCAGCTTCCTACTTCAAAATAAAATTAATTACAGATTATGAAATTACAATATATTTACTATAAATAAAAAGAAATCATTGTGACACGAGAGTATTTTTTTGGTCCCATTTTCTAAGAAAAATGGGCATTCTCAAATTTCCCAGTTAATTGATAGATTACATTTCTCTAAAGTACAAAACTTATTGGATTAAAAAATGTTGGATTGTGTGAGCGAGAAAGATGCAAAAGCATTAAGCTCTGGAACAGATGTCAAAGCAACATCAAATTCTAAAAATAATCATTCTTTGAAGATCGATATATTCATAGTTTGTGGTTGTATACAGGGCGTTTGTGGCGTAAACGGTCCAACGTTAAGGCGGCTATAGTACAGGTATTCACAACCACGTAAAAAAACATTTTTAAAAATTGTTTTTTTTTTTTATAGATATTAGAAAAAATCAAATAACATTTTATTAATGTGACTGTAACTACGACAATAGACATTATTTTTTAAGTCCGTTTTTTGTGTTTTACGGGTGAATATTAGCGCTAACACATACAATTTCGTTTTTAATGTAAACTCCAAAGAATAAAAAATAAAGAAAAAATTGAAATTACAATTTTTGTTTTTAACAAATCATGCAAATTTCGATGTGAGTGGAAAATTACTATACGGTCAGTGCCCACTATATTAATACTCGTAATTTGTCTATTTAGTGCAGTTAAAAGAAAATAAAAGTTTTTACGTGATAGGACCACTATTTACGCCACACTCTGTACATAGAACATAGTGACTAAAAATGTTTTTTTTTTTTTTGAATTTTTTTTACATAAAATAAACGTCTATTTTTATATGATCAAAACTAATTAAATGTACATACATACTTAAAAGATACGTAGAATTAAATAATACTTAATTTATTTGAAGGAATTTAAAAAGAGAAAAAATAATAAATTGGAAATAGAAAAATAAAAATTAAGTATAAACTATACTACATTAAAAACTAAATTCAACATAAAATAACTTATTACGTAAATATAGAAACGCTGTCACTAAATATTTCGGCAAAAATCACGAAATATAACTAACTGCACAATTGATTTAGAACCAAAACAGGTTCAAATCTTCCCAACAATCAATTGTGAATTGTGTCAGAAACTGGCGGAATTTTATTCTTAGTGAAGTGTAAGATTTGTGTTTAAAAATAAAATAGTAATTTTATTGCTTTTGAAATTTTACAATTGGTAGGTTGTATGTTAAAGTTACACTTCTGTGTAACATGGACGATTTGTTTGTCTCTGTTTTTTTATGATTTCAGATATATTTTATTTATTTCCAATACCTTAGATAAAACAAAAGGAGAAGATACGGTACAAAGAAATTACAATATTAACATTTTACATTACACTTTGCATTGCTCCAGTCCATAATGTACAAAAAAACAAGCACATCCGTCTCTATTTTTTTTTTTATTATTTTAGATATATTTAATTAAGTATAATAAAAATGCCGACCTATGTAAATAAATATAAAAATTATGATCAATCTTGATTATTTTATTTATTCCCAATACCTTAGATAAAACAAAAGGAGAAGATACGGTACGAGGAAATTACAATTTTATCATTTTACATTACACTTTGCGTTGCTTCAGCCAAAAATGTACGAAAAATCACTAGCACATCCGTCCGCATCTTCAGTCTGGACCAAAGAGTATATATAGTACATAGTTGGTCTGCTGGACTGCACTGAAGTAACGCACGGGGTATATATATATATATATATTGATATATATATATATATCACGCTATTAAAGATGATATTTGCGTTGCCGCTGTCAAGGTCGAGCGCTTATAGAGTTGAGAATTAAATAATATTGTTTAATGGGGTGTATCACTAACTTTTTATCACGATAGATGGCGCATCATAGATGGTACCTAATAGAACTGTCAGTTGCATAGAAAACTTGTATTTATATTAGGAAATTTACTATTTTTCCAAGGGAAATCATAAATATTGCTATCTAAAAATTGCCGTTCTATTAATTAAACCTTTTTTCATTTTAAATACGGTGTTCGCTTTCCTAATTCGTCGTTTAAGGTAGGAACGTTAAGTTAAAATTCATTTTTCTGCTATAAAATTAAAAAACATTTGAAAAATGATCCGTCATAGGTGTATAAACAAGGTACCAGTGCCGCTAGCGACATATACAAAAAGCTTTGCCTGACACACCCCATTATGACGCAATATCTGACGTAAATATCGAAATCCACTAATAACGGTTGCGACTATGTAACAGAATAGGGCCGCAGGTGTAGCAACGCAAAACCCTTTGATGCGCGCCACGTTACCGGCAATGACCCTATAAGCATTCGTCATCGCCCGATTACTTACTACGCGGTACTACCTGGCCGAACTTTGCGATAACCACGTATTCATTCCAGGGTGGTCAGGAACCAGTAGTAGTAGTTCTTCTTCGCCATTGGCGGAACGCTTCAGGGTTAACCCTATTTAGCGGGCATTAATCTCGGCGGGCGTCGATGATGCGGGGAAGGGGCCACTGTAGGGTATGTGGCACCTGGGAGGAATTCACTATTGGTAGTGTATATTATGACGACGACTGCGGGTTATGCCTCGGGCCCCAGGATCTCCCGGGGCAGGCGGCGTCCATCCAGTGGCCGTGCGTGGAGAGGTGCGATGCCCCGAAGACAATGCCCGAAGATGGTTGAAACGACTGCGGTCGGCTCGATCGAACATGGACTTCGAGAGCCTGGCCACGAACCGCTCGATGGTCTCCATCTTCAGGTCATCGTGGAGTACGGTGTTGCGCACGAACCACGGAGCGCCGACGGTCGCGCGCAAGGAGAATTCTGTTGGGCCTGAATTGCGGCCGCTATGGATGGCGACACCAGGTGGTGCCACGCTGGTGCGGCGTAGGTCAGGCGTGAGCGGACGAACGTCTTGTCTCGTCTTGTGTAAGGAACCACGTGCTTACTATAGGCCTATCATGACAAGTGGCAAGCTCGTCGATGTCTCTACCAAATTCGACAAATATCAAAAGTCACAAATAAATTATAAAATTTGTGTCCCGACCAGGAATAGAACCTAGTACCGGTAGACCACGGAGCCAGTTCATTTTTAGTCTTGGTACCAAAACGAAATATCTCTAATAAATAAATTGTAGCGATTAAAGAAAAAAATGACGTCGAATGTACCAGCAAACGGCTGACCTTCAAAATTAAACTGCTTCAATTGATGTAATTTTTAACTTTAGTCGTTACTACCAATCACGTCACGTGGCGTACCTATATAAAAATATTGATCATAAATTATTTTAATGATTCCTTCTGCAACCGGCTGTCAGTCTAGTGAAATTATGTATGAAAAATCTATGATATCCCTAGGAATTTCACGTAATACCGGGTTTATTTTCCTGCGACATACATGTAGGAAGATACCTACCTACCTCACATTCATTCCTGAGTTTCAAGGATATTTTTTGGCAAAAGTATCATCACAACCGTTTCCCTTGTTTCAGAAACCATGCTTATAAAGAGCGGATTCACATTTAGCCAACTTTACTATATTTATTTATTTATTTATTTAAATCTTTATTGCACAAAGACAAAGGCGGGCTTATAATGCCGCTAGACATTCTATCCTAGCCAACCATTGGGACAACTTGAGTATTATATTGAAAGGTAGGTGCAAAATTGTATTAAATTCTACGGTTTAACTATATACTAATAAATATAGTAATACTAATACATATATATAAAAATACATATACTACATATACCCATACATATTATTACATACACTACATATTATATATCAATGACAACAATATACTAAATTCTAATAAATAAGTTATAGTAACTACATACACATACATAGATAATACTTACTTTTTTTGTGATAGAAAGTGTGAATAGACCATTTTTTTAAATAGAGATCTGGTGGTTACTTGCCTTATGCTAAGAGGCAAATTGTTCCACAGGTTCGTGGCAACAACTACAAATGAGTTCGAAACGAAACTAGAACTATGAGAGGGAATAGACAAAAGAGAATTATGAGAGGAACGGAGGGATTTATCGTGAAACGAAGACAAATAGGCGAAATTGTCCTTGAGGTATTTCGGTGTCGCAGGCTCATTCAGAACAGAAAAAAGCAAGCAAAGAATTCTAAGGTTCCTGCGACACCGAATTGGCAGCCACTTCAACTTAGCGCGATACTCGGAAATATGGTCATATTTACGCAAACAATAGATGAACCGGATACATGCGTTAAGTAGCCGGTCCATCTTATTGAGCAATATCTCCGAGAGATCAACGCTGCACACGTCACCATAATCGAGAAGTGGAAGGAGAAGGCTTTGGACAAGGGTTATTTTAGCTTTAATAGGCAGAAAATGTTTAAGTTTATTAAGAAAGTGCAGAGAAGAAAAAAAATTACGGCTCGTGTTCGTAACCTGGACTGTCCAACTTAGATTGGAATCTAAGTGAATTCCCAAATTCTTTACCTCACTACTATATGGAATAGGAACGTTGTCAAACCGAACCAAGTCGATATCGTTAAGGTCAATTTTGCATAATTGTCGGGAGCTTCCTATTACAATTGCCTGACACTTGCTCGGATTGACAACGATCCCAAAACGTTCCGACCACGAACTTATATTAGAAAGATCAGAGTTAAGCCAAGCTATTGCACTATTGAGGGTATTGATATCCGTCTGCACATAAAGCTGCAAGTCGTCTGCATACAGGTGATAGTGACAGTGTAGAAGGGAGGTGATGGCATTGATAAACAACGAAAACAATAAAGGGGACAGAATACCACCTTGTGGAACGCCCGTAGCCAAATCGCGCCACTCCGACGACACCTGATCAACCTGTACCTGCTGCTGACGGCCATGAAGATATTGTGAAAACCATGACAGAGCCTCCGATGAAATTCCAAGACGAGACAACATAGCGATAAGCAAATCAGGATCAACTGTGTTAAAGGCATTTGTGAAATCAATCAGTACAAGTACTGTGACCTTAGTTTCATCCATGCCTCTTCTGATGTCTTCAGTTACCTTAAGTAAAGCTGAAGTTGTGCTATGACCAGGGCGGAATCCGGACTGGTAGGGGTTTAATATATCATTATTATCTATAAAAAGGGAAAGTTGTTTATGTACAATGGACTCAAGGACCTTGGATAAAAATGGTAATATAGATATAGGACGAAAGTGGGTAGGAAGTATAGGTGTAGGAATTTTTGGTAATGGAATGATATAAGCCTTGCGCCATTGGGAGGGAAATTGACCGGAGGTAAGGGACAAGTGGCAAGCTCGTCGATGTCTCTAGCGTACCTACCTACCTACCTACCAAACTCGAGAAATATGACAAATAATTTAAATTATGTAAAAATAAATGTTTATTTTAAATTCTAAATAATTAAAACTAGGTAGGTACTTAAAAGTCAAAATAAATATAAACTAAACCTAATAAAACATTAACTACATAGTTACCTAGGTAGGTACCTACCTATAAGTAAAATGTCCACTAGAGACGACCATTTAGGGATAGTCTCAAGAAGACACGCAACATTTCCCCTCTGTAAAGCGAGGCTAATATGTTAGCAGAAATAATTTCCAGCTTTTCTGTCTGCAGACTTCTATATTAAATTGTTACATAGGTAATACCTATTGTGTCCCGACCAGGAATCTACGCGGTTCTATAGCGAAATAAACACTATGACTGTGATAAAATAAAATTAAAAAAATATTCACAACAATTACATTTTGTCAAAAGCTTGATATTAACCAAGGAAAATAGGTAATACAAGATATTGACTCTTTCGTCTCTATGACAACCTTAAATCTAGTTGTTTCGCAACACGGTACCTACCTACCTCCGAGTCGAAATCAACCAAAGACTTCTATGTACTACTAGTACATAGAAGTCTTTGAAATCAACAGACTTAATTTAATAATTATAATAGGTAGGTACAATGATGCCTCATTGGGTAGGTATAGATAGTAATTAGGTAGGTACTATGCATAATATAGGTAGTCCTATGTCGTGGTCAGCTAATCAAGTCATAGTATACTCGTATGTTCACCGTCCTTCCAAGGATCATTTCTGCCAAAACTCATGAAATAGGTTTAGTTCTTAATATAGGCGTGAAGGTGATAAAAAAGTAATGTCCGTGGTGTGGTCACATGTCGTGGTCAGATAATGACGTCATATAGCATGGAACATCAAAGTCGGTCCAGTAATATAGACATAAAGAACGGACAAAAAGACAGACATAATATAATTACAAGTAGATGTCTATATTTAAAAATCTTGTAATAGGTATGCCTAAATATATGGGCACGTGTAAAGTAGCAAGGTCATTTTAAAGCGTGCGGGCAGCGCGGCGGCTTTTGATTATCGGCACCTCTGTCGGCAAATCACAAACAAGCCGCCTTGATTGAGATACCGCACTACCCCTTTCTTTTTTGCCGACAGGATGCGACCTTCACTTCAGTTTACGAAAAGTGTTCCTACAGAATAGACGTGTCGCTCAAAATGATTGAAATTCCCTCATTAACGGAAAAACTAGAAGCTTTAACGTTCGGCACGGGTTATCCTTTAACTCAAGAGAATGGACAACGTAAGTACGGTCCTCCAAGAGACTGGGTCGGGCCTCCTCCGCCTCGGGGCTGCGAGGTCTTCATCGGGAAGCTTCCTCGGGAGCTGTTCGAAGACGAGCTGGTTCCTGTATTCTCCAGAATGGGCACGATCTACGAACTGCGAATGATGCTCAACTTCTCCGGATCTAACCGCGGATATGCATTTTTAAATTACTCTTCACGTGTCGAAGCGATGGCCGCGATCAAGAATCTCCACAACTTTGAAATTCGACCTGGACATCGCATTGGAGTGGTGCGATCGGTGGACAACTGCCACCTTTATATAGGAGGTATTCCGAGGAACAAGAGCGAGCGGGAGATAGCTTCGGAGATGTCGCAGTACGTGGCCGGTATAGTGAAGGTCATAGTTCAGAAAGATAGCTTCGACAGTAATCTGAACCGCGGGTTTGCTTTGGTGGAGTTCGTAAGCCACCGTGCGGCGGCGATGGCCCGGAGAAGTCTTGTGCCGGGTTACGCCAAGTTGTGGAACAAAGAGGTGGAGGTGGAATGGGCAGAAATGCAGGATATCAATAAAGATTTTGAAAATGTAAGTTATCTCACTACCTACATACAGGACTTAATAAAATATCAGTATTGTTTACAAACAATAAAATAAAATTTCCTAAAGGCCTATCTCATGTAGTACGTGTGAACGTTAATTTTAAATGTCGGTTACTAATTTGTTTTACATTGCCTGCTTTGATAGTCTTTGCATAATTGAGTGGTAAGTAAGTGAGGCAATGCATAATGTTTTTTTTATGTTTTAGATCAAAAGAAAAGTTTACAAATATTCTGTGAATCAAGACAAAACCCAAAAAACAATAACTCGGGATAATTTGCTAATATTTGGATCACCAGTTCTTAAATTGGACAAAATTTGCCAAAAGTAAGATTTATTTGTAATATAACATTCTTAAAAAGAAAATTGTAAAAATTGTAGTGTTTTAAAAATAGGTTGCGGTCTAATACAATTAGGTATAATAATTATTTACATATCCACAGATCCTGTAAGATATCTAAATATTTTAATTAATAACTCTAGGAATTTATTACAGTTATAAAGTTTCTTATAAGAAAGAAATAATACTTGAAATTTTCGTACATAATATTAACAATTTTGCCGCTCTAATTAACACTGCACCATTACTTTCAGGAACAAATGGCCATCACCAAAATATAACTGCAGAAAGTACTCCAAGACTGATGGATCAGAAATATGGATTTGCAGAGTGGAGTTTTCAGAATTGGCCTCAGCATATTTGCCCAAATTCTTGTCTATGCAATGCTCATCATTGGCTGAAGCTGAGTACAGTGCCGCTTCTTCTTGCCTGTCATATATTCAGGTAATTACCCATACAATCATAAGGCCAAGCCTTTACAATTATTTATTATTAACCTCAACCATTGGAAAAACTGACTGTTGACCTTGACCAAGTAGTTTACAATCATAAAATAAAATCCCGACTGCATAAAAAATAAACTTTAATTCAAAACTGAAATTAAATAAATAAAACAAAAGAAAACGAGGCCGAGGTTGCCAAAAAGTTTGGTAACAACTTTTTTCCTTTCAGTTTTTGTACGCAGTCATATTTTAATTTTAACATTCTCAGTGATACACAAAGGAACAAACATAAATACACACATAAATAGCAAATAAACACATAACCCTTCTTTGCGTTGCAGTTGCAAAAAAAATATATAATTACTTGGGATGAATCAATCTTTCGTTTTCCGCTCCCATAGATAGATAGATAGATAGATAAATTCTTTATTGCACAGAAAATAATACATTCTACAGTACATAGGCAAGCTTAATGTCTAAAAACATTTTCTAACAGCTAACCTTTGTACCTCCACAACCTCTGTACCTTTGTACCTCCCATACATTTGAAGATTAGATCAAGTTTATTTAGTATTGCAACTAACTTATTTACTTACTGCTCTTGTTGTCCCGAAGGTTTGACCGTCATAGAATGTCAAGCAGCATTAGGTCGGCCTTTGTACTTAGTGTTAAAATGTTATATTACGCAGACTAATGGTTACAATTTTTTGGCAGAAAAATAATTTAAGGTCTCCCTATAGTTGAGGGTTGCAAGTCCAAGACAAAAATCTTGTTCATTTTAGGAAATATCGACTGAGATGATCACTAAATGCTTCTACCCAGAATGTTACATTTTACGCCAATCAACAAATGTGATCTTAAAATTTGTTTTATTTTTCAGCAACATGAACATCTGCTGCTCCAATACAGTGACCAAAACAAGAGCCTGCTCAACTCTGCGTCGTACCAACAGCCCCTATTCTCACAAATACATCAACATATTCCTTTAAATATGTGGTAAAGATAAAGAATAGAATTTAAATTGGTGGCCAAGCCATAATTATTTTAATGTTGGTAGCAATGTAAAGTTTTTTTATATAGGTAGGATATCCACCATTTTAAATTGTATTGTTTATTTATAAAATTATAATTTTGAACTTTATTTGTTTTATAATAAAGTTGAAATTAAAAATATACTTATATTTAGGTTTAAAGACTTATAAATTGTTTATTACTATTATTTAAATAGAATTACAATTTAAAAGGTTATTTAACTAACATTTGTTCAGGCTAAAAAAAGGCGGCCATTTAATTATTCCGGCCCTTAGTTTGTAAGTTTTGAGTATCTTATGATACCTTTTTTTTGTGTACCTAAGTTAAATGTCCTCGAATTTAAAGGACTAGTTAATAATTAAGAGTTTATTTCTCAGTTGACTAAAAAGTTAATGACAAAATCATGTTTTTATGACTACTTTATATAATAGGATCTATTATGACCCACTATACCTATCTATGGTATGCTGACAATATTATTGTTATCAATTATTAATTTTTGGTTACTAGTGATTTTTAGCTCCAATAATAATAGTGATTTAAGTGACATGAAACTTAGTTGCAATAATAATTATTATAAGATGTGACACATAAATATAGCTTACTTATTCAAAACTAACCTGTTTTGCTTGCAAGCAGTAAATCATGTATGTCTTTCTTGTGCTTATACAATAGTATATTCAGAGATAAAGAGTACTTCAAAATGAATAAGAAATCATAAATTTAAATTACTTTGGGTAATACTGAGCAAATTGTATTATGCTTACTTTTATTTAACAAAAATAATCTTTATATAATTAAATATAATAGTATTGACAATTTGTTTTTACTATATCAAACTAAACTAATGACGTAAATACCAATCTAATAGCATATAAATAAATAAAATAAATAAATATTTGCAGACAGGTCACACAGCGCCATCTAGTTTCCGTGGTAAGCTACGAGGCTTGTGTTACGGAAACTAGATGGTTGATAAACTACATATTATACTTTTTTATTTTGTAAATATATACATATTATACATATAAACACCCAGACCGAGACAAATTATACAATGTACAACTTGCCCCCGATGGGAATCGAACCCACGACCTCCCGAGTTCACGGCAACTTTGTTACCACTAGACCACGGAGGCGGTCAAATCTTCAAAGTCGTCAAATCATCAAATATCAAAGTTACTTTGGGTAATACTGAGCAATTTGTATTATGCTTACTTTTATTTAACAAAAATAATATTTATATAATTAAATAATAAATATAATAGTATTGACAATTTGTATTTACTATATCACACCAAACCAATGACGTAAATACTAATCTAATAGCATATCAAAGTTACTTTGGGTAATACTGAGCAATTTGTATTATGCTTACTTTTATTTAACAAAAATAATCTTTATATAATTAAATAGTAAATGTAATAGTATTGACAATTTGTATTTACTATATCACACCAAACCAATGACGTAAATACTAATCTAATAGCATATCAAAGTTACTTTGGGTTATACTGAGCAATTTGTATTATGCTTACTTTTATTTAACAAAAATAATCATTATATAATTAAATAGTAAATATAATAGTATTGACAATTTGTTTTTGCTATATCAAACTAAACTAATGACGTAAATACTAATCTAATAGCATATCAAAGTTACTTTGGGTAATACTGAGCAATTTGTATTATGCTTACTTTTATTTAACAAAAATAATATTTATATAATTACATAATAAATATAATAGTATTGACAATTTGTATTTACTATATCACACCAAACCAATGACGTAAATACTAATCTAATAGCATATCAAAGTTACTTTGGGTTATACTGAGCAATTTGTATTATGCTTACTTTTATTTAACAAAAATAATCATTATATAATTAAATAGTAAATATAACAGTATTGACAATTTGTTTTTACTATATCAAAGTTACTTTGGGTAATACTGAGCAAATTGTATTATGCTTACTTTTATTTAACAAATTTAATCTTTAAATAATGAATATAATAGTATTGACAATTTGTTTTTACTATATCAAACTAAACTAATGACTTAAATACTAATCTAATAGCATATCAAAGTTACTTTGGGTAATACTGAGTAATTTGTATTATGCTTACTTTTATTTAACAAAAATAATCTTTATATAATTAAATAATAAATATAATAGTATTGACAATTTGTTTTTACTATATCAAACCAATGACGTAAATACTAATCTAATAGCAAAGTTACTTTGGGTAATGCAGAACAGATTCTATGCATTTTTTTAATATAATACAAATTTTAATAATAAATAGAATTGTAATGACAATATAATATTTTATAACATCGCACTAAAACAATGACTAAAATACCAATTTAATTATCAGAATAATACTTATATTTCAATTAATAATTAACCGTTTTGTATTTTTATTTAGTTATTAAGTTGTAGGTTCCATGCCCCGACTTTTGCTCCTACACTAATATTATTATGCTCAAGATACTAATTAAAAAAACTGCAACTTAAATAACAATAAAATTAATACATTACTTTATTTGTGTTGTCGCTGATATTACAAAAATGATAAATGTTATTTCGAATCAGAATCAAAATGTGATTTATATTTTACTTATTAATAAATGATTAAAATTAAAAAATATCTTTTCTTTCCTACCACATTAGAACCTACTTTAGTTCATTAAATACAGTTGAGCTCTGTGATAGCTGCGTAAATATGCAGATCTAAATTTTGTTGTTAGTCTAAAGATTATTAGAAGAGTTACCTTTAACGATTTGTTATTCGAATGATATCCACTTATTATATAATAAAATAAGCTAACAAAATCAATGGTGATGGGTTGCTTAAATATAGTCAAACCCACTGTCATCCTCCGTGGTCTAGCGGTTAAGTCCGTGGATTTAGACTCGAGAGGTACCGGGTTCGATTTCTGGTCTGGACACAAAGTAAAGTTGGCTAAATGTGAATCCGCTTATAAGCGTGGTTTCTGACCATCCCGAAAGGGAAAACTGTCGTGAAGATCCTTTTTTTTTTCCTTTCCACTGTCGTAGAAATGAGTACATTGTTCTAAAACAATGACCAAAAATTTTTTGGGGATAAAATTTATTATGCGTGCTAATGCATATTTTCAGCCACAAATCGTATCTGACAACACTTCCAATAGGGTGTTTCAAGCAAAGCTTTTTGTAGATGTCGCTAGCGGCAATGGTACCTTGTTTTACGCCTCTATCGCATCATTTTTTTATGTTTTTGTAGTTTTTTATTTATAACATAAAAATGTATTTTAAATTAACGTTACCTACCTTAAACGACTAATTAAGAAAGCACACACCGTCTTCAAAAAGTAAAAAAGGTTTTATTGATAGAACGGCAATTTTGAGATCACCATATCTTTGATTTCGCTTAGAAATTTCTATTTGTACACTTAAAAGCTGCTCACTCCAGCATAATATTCAGAAAATAATAAATTTCGTAATAAAAATACAAGTTTTCTATGCAACTGACAGTTATATTAGGTACCATCTATCATGCGCCATCTATCGTGATAAAAAGTTAGGGATACACTCCATTTGGCTCGCGCTTTTGAAGACTATTTTTACTACTTTTCGCTTATTGACTGTTTAGAATATAAATTGACAATGACAAACAACAGCTAGGGTTACTATCCGTCCGGTGTAGTACCTAATACTGACATTAGGTATAAGTCAATCTTTTTATAGATTCATAGTCAAAGTCTATTTTTATCTGTCCAGTATATACTCGTCGAATATTTTAATTTAGTAAACCAATATTAGTATTAAAAAAAACAAACAATACAAATTACGATTTTATTATACACCTAATTATTACCCCCACCCATTTGGGGACAATCATTGATGGGGATACAGTCCTGTCCATCATCAGCTCTAAGGAACCCATCATCACACTTGCAACCAGCTTCGCAGGTCTGCTCAGCACATTTGTAACGTGCTACTATGGACATGCAGGTCTCAGGTGGGCATGAGTGCGTGCAGTCAGAGTAGTGTTCATTCGGACCCGGGCACTTTGAAGCTGAAAATAGAATAGCATAAGGACCTTATTTTATAGCATGAGACTGGGATTGTACATGTAACGTGACCATAACACTGGTAGACACTTAGACGTTACCTCAATAGCTCCTCCACACAATGGGGTATATCAGGCAAAGCTTTTTATAGATGTCGCTAGCGGCACTGGTACCTTGTTTACACCTATGTCGGATCATTTTTTAAATGTTTTTGTAGTTTATTTTTATAACAGAAATACGAATTTTAACATAACGTTACCTACCTTAAAATACGAATTAGTCTTTAAAAAGAAAAAGGTTGAATTAATAGAGCGGCAATTTTGAGTACACCATATTTTTGATTTAGGAAAGATTTGGAAATCTCGATTTGTACACTTAAAACCTGCTGACTTTGGTAATATATCCAGAAAATAATAAATTTCGTAATAAAAATACAAGTTTTCTATGCAACTGACAGTTCTATTTGGTACCATCTATCATGCGCCATCTATCGTGATAAAAAGTTAGTGATACACCCCATTATTTGTTCCAGCTGTCAAACGGAGGTAAGGCCTCGGCACGTCAATACGGTCGAGAAATAAAACTGTCAAACACACGCTATGTTCCACTTGAAAGCGTATAAAGCTTGCTTTCTTAATTCAATTTTGTATGAAAACTATAGACAAACGCCAAGTCGAAAGAATTTCAAAGCGAAATAAAGTGAAAAAAAGCTATAAGTCGAACATAGGGAGAGTGGGTTGTTTGTTATTTGCATTCAAAATGTTACCTACATTATTTTTACGCCATCAACTTCTCTTGTCAAAGAATATTAATAATAAATTATTTATAGTACAAAACCAAAACAAGTGCAGGTACATAGGCGAGCTTAATGCCGTAAATGCATTTTCTACCAACTAACCTTTGTGACTGAGATAAGAATAAGCGTGTGTTAAAATAGTTAAAATTATTTATAACTAGTATATATAACACACATAAATTACATACATATAGTACTTATACATAAATAAATGTCCTACATAAACAAATAAATATAATATACATACGATATCGTATAATATATAATAAGTGAGTTATGGTGACTTATTCTGTCTGTGAAGAAATTTTAATTTTATTTATTTTATTTTAGTACTATTATTATAATTGGCGCGGTGGTGGCTCAGTAAAAACGCGTTCCTTAAATCTTATAAAGGTTGGTTCAAACCCACCCGGCATGTACCAATGAGAATTACACTTTTCTTACGTACATTTGTCGTAGATTTACAACACCCCCGTTCCCGTGCCGAGCACGTTAAGCCGTCGGTCCCGGTTCCACTAATACCAACTTGTGAAATCGTTAATAAATTGTCATTTAAAGAGAAAAAAATTACATCATATCCTCGCCAAGCCGTCTGGCCAACGTGGAGAGAGTAGGCCAAATTCTCCAGATATATGTTTTGGAAGGCCCAGCAGTCGAGGTCTAGGACGCTGTTCTAGGGGCTGTAATGATGAATGAATGATTATTATTGTATATAGCTAGATTTTATCTTTAAATATTTTAAGAGATGGTGCCTGTCTGATAATTAAGAAAGTATATTCCACTGGCCAGCTGCAGATGCTGTAAAGAACGTTTTATACACATCCGTAGCATGATCGGCATATTGTACACGACCATAACCGACAATGCAATTTCATAAACTAATAATATTTGAGACGATTAACGAGCTTTAGTTCTCATAATGTTAGGCTTCTTGCCCCATCTTATTATATGTATATTTAATGACTTTGACTTAGGCCTTATTATACTCTTAGTAAAATGCCCTAAGTTTTGGATATGTACTATAATTATTAAATAGGTGGTTGACATAAACAAGTTTACATTAAACTCTTCAATATGTGTAGGTAGGTAGGTAGGTAGGTAGAACTAACGTTTGCAATCTTCAACAGGGATGCATTCGTTGTTGTCATCTCGCGCATGCCCTTCATCACAGTAGCATTTGTCGTTGCATTTTATGTTGAGGATAGGACAATTTGTCTGATTTTGAATGTGCAGAGTTTCGCATACATTATCACAAGCACCGCCACATTCATAATGCTCGTGTTTTCCGGTGCATTTAATTGGAGCTGTAACAAAAGAAAGAGTTTATTTATTATGTAGGTATTATCGTCCAAAATCGGCGTATTAATTTAATAATGCAAAAATTTTATGGTTTCTTAGGCCGCGTTTGACCAAGGAACATAATACAAGACTTAATTTTTTTCTTTAGAATTTTGCTTCGACGGGCGATTAAGTAGCTTTTTCAAAAGCTTTGTGTTTTGATGACAGCGCATAATCAAATACCGTGGATATAGTATCCATTTCAAACAATATTTTACTATTTTTTTCCAGTTAATTAAAAAAAACAACCGGGCAAAGTCAGACCTTTTGGGCAATGTCACCATGATTCACTGTAACCTACGCGGATTTCAGCGAATGACGTCGCCGATTTTACTGCAAATATCCGGCCCTGTGTTTGACTTGTTGCTTTAAGCGCTTTTATTTCGCATTAAAAGTGTTGCCCCTTGCCAAACCATAGTTTTCATACAATTTAAAACAAAATTCGGTAAAAAAAGCGTTAAACGCATTGCTTTGCTTTCAAGTTGAATATGGCACGACGAGTAAAATGTCAAGTTGTGCAACCTTTCTTTTGGGCTACAGATTGACCGTCTTTAGGTATGAGCATAAAAGCCCGATTTTATCGCGTATTTTTGCTTTGAATTGAATGAAAACGATACTTTCACGTAGCTTTATAACTTTGAGCAGTTTTTTTTTCTATTGTACAGATTACATCAAAACTAAACACGAAAATAATTTATCGTCTTCCATAATTATTTCCATTATTAAACAGAATAACACCACTTTTGATTAATATACTAAATAATAAAATTGTGTTCGTCGTGCAAAAGGCGGGAATTTACTTCACTATTTAATTTTTTTATTTTTATTCCACATTTACCCATTCCCATTCGGTTGGAAGCTCGGTCGAGTCGGGAATCGTCGGGTCGGAGAATGTCGCATTTAACATATTTAGAAAAAAACGAGTTCGATCCGTAATTACATTATGTTTTTTTCGCATTTTGGTTCGCAACTCGCCTCTAATATCATCTTGCGAGTACATGTCTATATAATCTGTGATCTTGCGTCTCTTGGGAATGTGTAAATGAGGATTAAACTTTTTTCTTAATTTATATTAGTGTTCTTCTGCCATGACAATAACAGATTACTGATATTTTATAATATTATTATTTATTTGGATAAATTATCAACTATATTAGACAGAAAATTTGCTTCTAGCTTTTTCTGTGTAAATTAGGGAATTAATGGCGAATATTTTTGGGTCTTAAAAAAATGCAATTTTGTATTTTAACATTTTGTATCCAAGAGACACTAAATTATTTCATAAAAAAGTAAAAATGTAAACAAATGAACTTTTAATTTATTTGAGTCTTTCGCGCCATTTTGCGCGGAGATATCAAGTGCAAGTTATTGTTTTGTAAATTAATTTACTGTGGATATTATTGGTCAAAAGTGGTGTTATTTTGTTTAATAATGTGCTACAATGTGAATAATTATGGAAAATGATAAATTGGACTTTAAATATGGGGCACAAGTTGCAGTTTATTTTTTGCGGTTTTCCCGCGCTGTCAACTCCCATATTTTACCCGACGTGTTTGAGCAGTGGATGGTTCCGCGAGTGACTCCAAGAAAAGCATCAAATTCTGCAGCATCTGGAAATTGATGATGACCTCATTAACTCATGAAAAAGAAAGATATATTACGTCAGACTTGGCTGTATGGGCTAGACCCTTTGCCTTCCCTATCATCTCATTCATCATCCATCGGGAGAAGAGAACCAAAAAAAAAAAAAATTTTAATTTATTTTTAAGCAGTATTACTTCCGATATTAATTTATAAATGTTAAGTTTAATGTATCTGTTAAAAATAATTGTAAGTAAATTGCGATAACTTTGGATACGGTCAAATCGTAAATAATGTTTTTATTTCGCAATATTGTACGAAAAAGCCATGGAAAGCTTATTCAATCTTGTTTTGTTGGACCTGTACTAAATGTTCATTTCTACAGATTACAGCATTTAAATTATATTTCGTCGACATTTGCTAACATAACCTCTTGTAGGCAAAAATCTAACCTCTCTATTCCAAAGACTACTTCAGATAAAAATAAGGAAAATGAGATTAACTCCTATTGTTATCGCACCCATACATGTGGCCAATTGAGATCCCGTGATGTTGGTAAAAAGGTGACCCTATGTGGTTGGGTGCAGTATTTGAGAATGTCAAAATTTTTGTTGCTTCGGGATTCCTACGGCATCACCCAATGTCTAATAAATACTCCTAAAATTGATTTTTCCATGATTTCTTTGGAAACTGTAATTACAATTGAAGGTATTGTTGCTTCAAGACCAACGGAAATGTTTAATAAAGATATGTTAACAGGAGAAATAGAAGTTGTCATAGAGAGTTTACAAATATTGAATACAGTTGGTAAGCTGCCATTTAATTTAAGAGACTATCAAAAGCCTAAGGAACAGTTGAGAATGCAACACCGTTACATAGATTTGAGATTTCCTGAGATGCAACATAATTTAAGACAGCGATCATTAATGCTTCATAATATGAGAAGGTTTCTTGTTGAGAACAAAGGCTTTGTTGAAGTGGAGACTCCCACACTGTTCTGCCGCACTCCGGGAGGAGCCAGGGAGTTTGTGGTGCCAACCCGACAATCAGAACTCTTCTATTCCCTAGTTCAAAGTCCACAACAATTTAAACAAATGTTAATGATTGGAGGAATTGATCGCTACTTCCAAGTGGCAAGGTGCTATCGAGATGAAACTACGAGACCTGACCGTCAGCCCGAGTTCACACAACTTGATATAGAACTTTCATTTACGACCTTAGAAGGTGTGCTGTCATTGATTGAGGAACTAATGTACAGTTGCTATTTAAAACCTATCATTAAACCACCATTTAAAAGAATGACATACAAAAATGCAATGGAGACTTATGGCACAGACAAGCCAGATTTACAATATGAATTAAAATTGAAAAATGTAAGTCATTTATTCCCTGAAAAATCTATGGATAATTTTTTTAGTGCATTCTTGATATCATATCCTAAGAGCTTGGGAAAATTAACAGCTAAATCTAAAGACAGGATACGATCAATAACTAAAAGGTACAGTGGTACTAAAGTTGTATTAAATGAGAATTTAACAAAGGAATTGGGAACTGCTGTATCTGACAATATAATTAAAAGTATTGGAGATGATGAATTTTGTATTACAGCTGTAGGTGATAAAGGAAGTAGTTGCTTATCTTTGGGTGAAATCAGATGCTTGTTAGCCACACTTCTGAAAGAAAATAATACTTTACACATCAATAGTGATGTAATAGAGCCCCTTTGGGTGATAGATTTTCCTCTGTTTTTGAAAGGTGATGATGGAAAGATAGAAACTTGTCATCATCCTTTTACAGCCCCTCATCCTGATGATATGCATCTTCTTGATGATGAGCCACTTTCTGTTCGTTCACTGGCTTATGATTTAGTAATGAATGGTAATGAAATAGGTGGAGGGTCGGTGCGTATACATAACTCAGATTTACAAGAGAAAGTACTTAAAATTTTGGATATTGATAGCAGTAGCCTGAGTCATTTTATGAATGCATTGAAGAGTGGGTGTCCACCTCATGCTGGGATAGCGTTGGGTATAGACAGGCTGATGGCAGTGACATGTGGCTCGGAGTCCATTCGAGATGTCATAGCCTTCCCCAAATCACATGAAGGGAATGACCCATTGTCGGGGGCACCTAATATAATTTCAGAAGATGACAAAAAGTATTATAATATAAAATGTATAAAATAATTTTGTTGTTTTATTTTTCTAATTTAACTTATGTAGTTTGTAATTATTATTATTTATATTGTATTTTTTTTTCGAATACTTAAGTATTTACTTTTTCAAAGATTTATTGCCTAATTTATGATTAAAATTATCACTGCAGGACAAAAAACTAGTCTAGGGGCCAACAACTGTTTTTCATCGTACAGAGGTGGGTTCGAACCCCGGCATGTACCAATGAGAAATACACTTTTCTTACGTACATTTGTCATAGATTTACAACACCACCGTTCCTTTGCCTCGGAGAGCACTTTAAGTCGTCCTGTCCCGGTTCAAATTCATTTAAAAAACACCGTTTTGTAGGTACCAGCTGACAGCTGATATTTAAAATTAAACTTGAAAAATCGTCGCAATTCGAAACTTAAATCGTTACAATTACAGACTTTATTTTGGTGTAACTTAGCCTTAATATCAATCCTGTCAGAATTACTGTTAAATTAAAATTATGTAACTTAAGGCCGGTACCGGTAGTGTTAATCATTTACTTAAATAGCCTTGTTTCCATACTTTGTTTTAAGTCATTTGTATGGTAACGGGCCACATTGAATGAAATGAATTACTGGCCCCTAAATCCTGATAAGGAATCCATTTTTAAGTAGTTTTACTAAAATATAATTTATAAAACTGAATATAATTTAACAAATAGCCATCTTTACTTATATATAATATTATTTAGGTCAATATCTATAACAAAGAAGACAATTAAATATAGAATAAATCTATAACGTCAAAAAAACTTTATTATAGGTATATATTTTTTTATAATTACAAACTAATTATTGAACTAAATTATTAAATAAACTAAACATAATAATAAAATAAAGGAATAACCTCTGCGTTTAAAACTACGGCCTTAACCGCTATAGGTACCTACCACAGAGGCTTAAAAGTTGTTTAGGAAAATGACTTCTAGGTACCATAGTTAAAAAGATTATAATAGCGTACCTTGTTCATCGTATGGGTGAGCAAAACATAATGACAAAACCACTAAACAAGTTCCGATAAGCAACATTTTCCTGGTGCGGTGAGGTACATCTACTGGTCTCTACACGTAACAAGGCCTTTTATATGGACAACGAACTCTTACGTAATCCAATGTTTAAAAAAATCTACAAAAAACAGGGACATTCCCTATTATGTGGTAACTAGTTTCGTACTTGCCAATTTGTACCTAGACACGTAAAAGAGCTAACAACGTTAACAAAAGCAATGATAATGGGTTGTTTTTTTTTTTTTTTTTAAAGACAGATCGCAAAATCGCCTGACGGTACGACCTCAGCCTGAAGGGCCACCGCGGGAGCTCGCATGTCCGACCCACCGTGAGGCCTCATAAGGCGACCCCAAGGCGCCTACGTACTAAAACCCTATAAACCGTCTCTCTTTCACTGTTGGCCCTTAACAGGTAAGTCTGGGTCGTGGCTACGAAGTGAAGGCATTCGTTCGCCGCGTGGTTGCCCAACGAAATATGTTCAAGACTTGATTATTATTTTCAAGTGGGCGTATGATAAAAAAAGTGCTGAAAGGAGTGTCCAGACCGGTTATGTTCGGGAAGTATCCACCCCAGTAAAGTGTATCCAGACGTGTCGGGACCAGGCTCAAATTGCCGTCAGGCCATGCCCTGTCAAGCCGGCATAGTGTTAGGGACTGATGTCAGTCATGGGTGTCTGATTCCAGTTGCTAACATTCATAGACCTCGCTTACCATCAGATAGACGCAAGGTCACATGTCGTGCTAGTATAAAAAAAACATGTATGTTAAACGAGTATAACTGTAAATACAATTTAGCCCAAAACTCCATACAAGTTGAATGATGTCCTTTTGTGTACTCATCTTCAAAACAATGACCTGGGGCAGCAGTCTCGACATTTCTTATACTTACTAACTTAGCGAATTAAGGTGGCCATTGATGAGCCTTCTAATAGACCAGATTGCATGGTCACTTTTTAAAATTCGATTTTTGCAAACTATTTAGCAACTTAGTTTGACAGCCCGCAAAGTTATCGAATATTATCGATACAGTTGTACCGTGTGACAGCAGTCAGCTGACATTTTGTTTTTGCTAGTGTTGCAAAGGAATAAATATTATTGTCCATTGATATAATACACATTTTTATTATGGGGCTGTAATGCCCCTAGAACACAGCGTCCTAGACCTCCACTGCTGGAGATGGGCCTTCCAAAACATATATCTGGAGAATTTAGCCAACACTCGCCACGCTGGCCAGACGGCTTGGCGAGGGTATGTCATTTTTTATGACAATTTATTAACGATTCCATAAGTTGGTATTAGTGGAACCGGAACGATAGTGTTGTTGTATGTTGTTATTATTAGTGCATAAAATGAGTTAATATGGAGCTGCCGAGTTTTTAATGCCTTAAGTTCTCATATTAAAATATTACCGTCCTTTGGAACTAATGATACCAAATCAGATTTTTTATTTTTAAGTGGCAACATTTTTTTATGACTTACCGACCGAAATCGCTAAGATTCGAAGAAGAAGTGTGTCGAGACTGCCAAACACTTCAATAATTTTTACCTGAGTTATCAATCTGGAGTAATAACACTGTTGTCATTATCCTAGGTAAACACATAGAAAAATTTCATACACAAGTACTGTTAACTTTGAGAAAAAACAAAATTATTTTATGTGTAGGTACGTAAAGCTAACATTTTATATTAGAAAATTTCATTTTTCCAAAGGTTTGTGACATCCATTAATTTGGATGCACATTTTAGGTGAAGGTAGCCCAAAAGTCTTGCAGTATTTGGTATGTCTGTCTATCTTTCAAGCAGTCATGTTTATTCAGTCGAAGTTATTCGCTTAAAGTTAGTTACGTTCGGGCGCATTCAGAACTTAGATTAGTAGAACTTGCTAGGAATTTGTGGGATGCGTTTATTGCTCCACGGAACCAGGGCCTGTGAACCAGTTATATTTGGAATTTGCTCAGTAGGCCTATACCTTAACACTCAATACTTAAACAGCAACAAATAAAATTAATTGAGTAGCCTAAAAAATCACTTTATATTCAGCGCCCATGACACGTATGCCCGTCATCAAAAAACATGCTGTTACGGCCCATGACACGTATGCGCGACAATAAGATTTCGTTATTTATACATACTTAACACGATAATTTAGATAATAAAATCAACTAAATGTAAAGGCCTTGTTTTAATGCTATAAATAATTTTAAGATTTATTTAATTGATAGAAACTTGAAAATACCGCGTCAAAATTCATGTTACGATTAAACACTAAAAATATATTTAGAAAATAATATATGGATTTCTATGATTCAATGGTCTATTGTAGAGACATTAAATATGCCGACCTGTGTGCTATAGAAGTGTAAGAAGTGGAAGTTAATGTTTTAAATTTTACAAGTTAGGTGACATAAAAACTAATATAGGGTATCACCACGACCGTTATCCTTCCGGGGTGGTCAAAAACCATGCTTATAAAGAAGCGGCTTTACATTTAGCCAACTTTTGTGTGGGCCAATCATGACAAGTGGCAACCTCGCCGATGATGTTTCTAGCGTACCAAACTCGGAATATATCACAAATAAATTTAATATTAATTACATGCATTTATTTAATAAATTACTTAACTTTAAATGACTTAACCGCTAGACCACGGTGGCACATTTTTTAAATGAAAATGTTATCGATTCCCGCCCAATGTTATATTTACCCTCGTTGTTCTATTGTCGCATTATCTTATGAGATATAAATTCCTCCAGCATTACTGGTAAGCGTATTCGACAGCTATATTGTTTGATCTGTCCATATATAATGTAATTATAGTAAATTATGTTGCAAGTAATATATCAAACGAAACGACATGGTGACGACGTGACGCCATTACTATCGCATACCAACAGCAGTTAGGACTAACACAAATCACCAATAGATTGCCAGTTTGCCACTATTCGTCATTATAATTAAGGAAATATAAGGGCCGGTGAATCACCACTTCCTTAAGAATGAGGTATCTATCATACAGAGTCATACACTCGTATTCTTAGACGTCTCCTATACTCAATTATTCATTCGAGCTGTCAAACGGAGGGAAGCCTCGACACGTCTCTACGCTCGAGAAATAAAACTGTCAAAGTACGAGTACATCAAGACATACCTTAAAACCTTCTTGAAGCGGGTTATGTTATTTTAAATATATTTATATGATATAATAAATATACTGAAACAAAAAAAAACCTACTTACAAAACCTAATTTAAATATAAATCGTATGCGCGCGGCATGGTGGCAAGAACGCTGGCCGCATGTCCTCGTTAAATCGCTATCGCTGTTTCTCTAGGCGAGGAAAGAACCAGCCCTTTTGTCACCAGAGCAGACTAAAGTCTCTACAGCAAACGGCACAAACACGTAGTCTTTGATTATAGATACGTATTTGCACCGCTTGCCAGACTGCGCTTTTAGTTGCGGCTCCCGCTCTTAGCGCTATTTATATTATTTAAATTTGTATTTCTTATTAATAAAATTAGTTAAAGAACACATTTAAACATAACATATTGTCAAAGTTATTCAAATAAGATTTCGTTCTAAAATAATAAATATTTTTTGTGACACATGAATATTTATAAAGCAGACTTTTAGGTGTTCAATAAGTGAATATTTATTTTTTTATTAGAATATGGGAACGCAATCTTCAATGTCAGAAAAAAACTCTTTTTACCGGAAATATTTAAAGTGACATTTATGCCTCAAGAAGATCTCCTGAGGGAACCCGTTTGACAGCTGGAAGGAATGGTTGAGTGGAGGATCCGTCTCAGAATACGGGTACTAGACTGCTGGAGTTGGGCCACGTTAGCCAGACGGGTTAACGAGGGTCTGTCAATCCAATGTAAATTTAATTGAAACTTCATTAACGATTCCAAAGTTGGTATTAGTGGAACCTGCGAGGCACGGGAACGGTACATGTATATAAAAGCGTATCCCATTTAGCGCAAACGTTAGTGAATTCCTATTTACTATCAGTTTTAGCGCGGGATTACAAAATTACAAATATTAACACTAACCTTTTTTGTCTTATTTTTATCAGGGTTTTGGAATGAAATGAAATGAAACGAAATTATTTATTCGCATGGAACATGGCAATAGTAAATATTATTAGTAAGTTAGTTTTGCACATTCAATCATTTCTGGCACACAAATTTTGTTAAACATTATTTACAATGTTAAAATCTTATTATTATATTTATAATTTTAGTCACATTTATTACATACAGATTATTACTAAAACATATTGTACAGATAATTGTTATAATACACATAAAAAATATTTAAAATTTGTGTATTTTAAATGTTGTGTGAATAGACAGAAGAGAATTATGAGAGGAACGGAGGGATTTATCGTGAAACGAAGACAAATAGGCGAAATTGTCCTTGAGGTATTTCGGTGTCGCAGGCTCATTCAGAACAGAAAAAAGCAAGCAAAGAATTCTAAGGTTCCTGCGACACCGAATTGGCAGCCACTTCAACTTAGCGCGATACTCGGAAATATGATCATATTTACGCAAACAATAGATGAACCGGATACATGCGTTAAGTAGGCGGTCCATCTTATTGAGCAATATCTCCGAGAGATCAACGCTGCACACGTCACCATAATCGAGAAGTGGAAGGAGAAGGCTTTGAACAAGGGTTATTTTAGCTTTAATAGGCAGAAAATGTTTAAGTTTATTAAGAAAGTGCAGAGAAGAAAAAAATTTACGGCTCGTGTTCGTAACCTGGACTGTCCAACTTAGATTGGAATCTAAGTGAATTCCCAAATTCTTTACCTCACTACTATATGGAATAGGAACGTTGTCAAACCGAACCAAGTCGATATCGTTAAGGTCAATTTTGCATAATTGTTGGGAGCTTCCTATTACAATTGCCTGACACTTGCTCGGATTGACAACGATCCCAAATTATCGGAAAAGTTAATATTTATCGTGCTCTCTCAATTAGCTTCAGTACCATTTGACATTAAATAATAAAGTTTATTATTAATGGATACGTAAATGTCACTAATTTAATACAATTGAAAAAATTGAAACTTCGGTTGCTGTCGAATTCCGATTGAGACCCGAATTTTTCCGATGGAAATACATTATGCACTATGTCTGTATGTAGTTGTAGGTATATCCTGATGTGTAGAGTGTAAATAGATAACGATGCATTTGAGGATAGGACTGTGATGTCTTTGTTATGTAAATGTGTCTTTTGTACCACTCTTTAGGGTATTCGCTACAATGGAAGATATTTCTATTGATTTGGTCTTAAACCAACTCGTATTAACCCAATAGCTTCCTTTGTCAGTTTATTAGGCTGTTTGCACGTCATGATTATTTATTAACGGTATTTAAAAATTAAGTTAACTATTAACATAAATTTATAATATTTACATTAATGAAGATTTTTACATTAAAGTGGTCTAGCGGTTAAGAACTGCCTCCGTGGTCTAGCGGTTAAGTCCGTGGATTTAGACTCGGAGGTACCGGGTTCGATTCCTGGTCGAGATACAAAAATATTTATTAATATATTTATTCAATATTTAATTTATTTGTGATATTTCTCGAGTTTGGTACGTTGGAGACATCGACGAGCTTGCCACTTGTCATGATTGGCCTATAGTAAAGTTAGCTAAATGTGAATCCGCCTATTTATAGGCGTGGTTTCTGACCACCCTGAAAGGGAAATGGTCGTGATGATATTTCCAGATGTATAGCGAAACTAATATGTTAGCAAAAATAATTGCCAGCCAGGAAGTCCAGACATTTCCGTTAGCCAACAGTAGTTACTAGTTCCTGAAACAAGTTCTTAAAATATTATTTTTAGAAATACGAGTAGGATGATTTTTACAGAAAAACGTAGAGGTCTGGGTTTAATTCCTGGTCGACACAAAAAAAAGTGTAATTTCTCAAGTCTGGTACACTAGAGACATCGACGCCACTTGACATGATGGGCTTAATGTGAACTCACTTCTTACTAAAGCGTTTTATCTGACCACCCCGCAAGGGTTACAATGATACTTTTTACTTACATTTGCAAAATATTATATAACAAAGTTAAAACAGGAAAAAAATAATCTATGACAATAAAACCGTTTATCAATAGGTTTTAAATAAGAATTAAATCAATGAAAATGCTTATTACCCCAATGCAATGTAAATACATACATACATATCTTCACGGCAAATCCCTTGCGACCCCGCAGACCCGGCAGAGACAATCGAGCGCCATTTGACACGATCACGATATAACTCTTTTATTTTGTCGACATTCATCAACCTCTTCATACATGCCGATGTATATAGATAGGCCCTCACTGATATAAAAACGTTCCCGTAAAACCAATCGAAGTCATGTAGCTGCACCAACAGTCGCGAGATAGCAAGCGTCGAGAGCGCCTAATATTAATATTGATTACGAGTAAAACTAGTCTTTTTGTATGCATTGTGATATAATTTCCGATGAATAAAGCATGTGGCATTATCCTTGCTTGAAAATTGCCCCCCGAAGTTGGTAGGTACACAAAGCAAGCGGCACGTTTTTAAGAGTGCGTTTTGTATTGAATAGGCTTATCTATATACATCGATGATAAGAATTTTGTTAAGAATGCTTTTTAATCTACCTTCAGCTTGTGTTTTATTTATTTGATCGTGATATGTGAGTCTCGGTCTGCCAGAGCCTCTTTTACCCACAACTTTCGCATTATATACCTTGTTCGTCAATCTTTCTTCGCTCATTCTGTCAACATCGTAGCATGCCTTTCCTTATTTTTGTCCCTATGATTTATTTTATATTTCGTATTTCGACGTTACGTATGCGGTCCGCCAAAGTGACGCCGCATATCCGTCGCAACGACCTCATTTCTACTGCATTAACCCTACTTTCATGCGTATTCTGACATATCTACGTCTCGCTTCCATAGATCAGTGTTGGTACCAACATGGCATTGTGTATGGCGAGCCGAGCTTTGTCACTGACATTTCGACTAGCGATCAGTGACCCCAGGGCACCGTTAACACTATTTTTCGCGTTCACTCTTATTTCAACAATGTAAATAATTATATGTACCTAATTATAAAGAAAAGTCATTTAAAATATTTTGATTAGATTCTTCTGTTAGATAATATATCTTTTTTATTAATTAATAAACTTAGACAATAATATAAAATTTACAGCTAAAAAATATAGAACAACAAATGTAAAAAAATAAAAATCCAAGTAATAGGAACAGTTCCGTAAAATATATTTTTGATCCCCAAATATGATAATTAAAGTACTTAAACCGGCAATTATTAAAGATAATTTCGCCATTGACTTTATGTAAGGTCCCGGTCAATCAACACTAAACTAAAACAGCAACAAACAAAAAAAATATGACGAGACTATGTTACGTAGTTGATGGTAATCGCAAATACCTAGAAAAAAAATACTACTATCGCCAGTTGCTAATGCGCTGTAACCTTGTCTGGAGTAACGAAAGGTCATGTTCTTTTAGAAAATCAATCGTTGTTTGTATAATTCATAATCATCATCATCAGCCACTGCTGGATATAGGCCTTCCCCAAGGCACGCCACTTTACATGATCTTCTGCCACCCTATCCCCCACCAGCGTTAGTCTTAAACCTTGCCACGTATCACCAATGGGAGGGGTCAAAAATGCTATTAAAATATCACGTGATTAATGGACGGCCCCCGGATGTCAACTTTTCTGACTTTATCCTTGTTGTAATTATCAATGTCTAAATCTGTTACAATACATTATTCATATAAAAAAACGTTATAAAAATCAGCGAAGATGGTACGCTAAATACTTTACACGTCACATTTAGACTTAAACAAGGTTCCAGCCATTGGCAATTGGCGATAGTATATGTCAATAAATTGATAGCTCCATATTTAGCGTAACACTAAAAATCTTTTAAAAGACATTGGGTAATACTTTGCGTATTTCATACCAATAAATTGTAGGTATCGAATATCTAATCCCTAAATATTAGTCAACGATAAGTGATAATATTGATAGTGCTCGATATATAGGGAATGTTGTTTGATGGAGTTATAGTGTTATTTGTAATAAATATGACAGAAACAAGTAATTTTGTAATAGCGTTAGATAATGTAGGCACCGCCAGTGATGATGAAAGAGAAGCAAATGCGATTAAATTAGAAGATGCACTAACTTTAACAGGTAATATATTTAATGAAATTCTATGCGGAGGTTTGAACCTGTCTACTGATGAGAAATTCAACTGTGGCAACCACCTAAATGAATGGGAATATTCAATTTTAATTCAAAATGTTTCAGGGAAAGGCCGATACACGTACACATCGTTTGCAATATGCACATTGACATTTACCGCCGTGTGTATCGAAATGTTCGGCCTCGGCATTGTCATAACTACGTCGAGATGTGATTTGGAACTTGATGTTTATAGGCAAGGCATGATAGGTTCACTTCCTAGTATAGGTAAGTTATTATAGTTATAGATAGAGAGTGGATTAGTGAGCAACCTTTTATGAGTAACAACTCAATTACCACTACGACTACACAACGAATAGGACAATTCTCCAAAAATATATTTTGAAGATGGGCTTTTTCAGCAGTAAAGGTTGTTTTTTAGGGGCTGTAATAAATAAATAAATGTTACAGGGTAATAATTTAAAATAAGGCACCAATGAACGTTTATTAGATGAATAACAGTTTTACAAGATGTAATATAGAATTTAGATGATATTTTGTTTCACAAAAAATAGTATTTAAAGACTATAAAAGTTAAAAATTTTAAAAAAATTTGATAGGCACATTGGGTGACATAGGAAAAACTGAAGATAAGAAATGATAGTACATTCAAAAGTCGGTATTTACCTACATTCACTATTTATCGAGAAACAAAAATGTCTCGACATTTCTAAATATAAGCCATACATAGATATTGGATGCTTAAAGCTTGACAGGTCTTTGGCGGATGATAAGCCTCATTGAAATTTATTAATGTTATTTTTAGCAATAATAGTAAGCGCGTTGTTCTGGGGATACCTAGCAGATACGAGAGGTCGAAAGTTTACTTTAGTAATTACTTGCATTGGAACTTGTGTTGCTTCGGCTTCATCTAGTTTTGCAACCAACTGGATCTTCATGGCAGTCACCAAGTTCTTTTCTGCATTATTGTAAGTGATATTTTATTATTTGTTTGGGAAGTTATTAAAGGTCTACCAAAAGACAAAAAAATATAAAATATATATTTTTATCAGTTTTTTTTTAATTTAATAAAATATTGCTAACTCATATTATTATATACTTACCATATGTTGTCTAAAATATTTTAAATACTTGGTTAAATTGGTCAATAGTACTGCTCAGCTCATATCATCAAATACTTAACTAAATCAACTAATATATATATGAATTAACTAAAAGATAAATTTTCAGTGGCGGAGGAACATGTGCTATTGTTTTTGCTAGTTTAGGCGAAAGTACGCCTCAATCCATCAGAGGCAGGTATGTACAGTATTGTGCTATATTGTCTTTATTTGCTCAAGGATTATCTGCAGGTGAGAAAATATAAATTAAATTAATTATTTTTATTGTATTATCATCATTAGTATCTTTTCTGTTCACCATCATTTATTACCCCTTGTTACCCTTTTAAGTATAAGTACCGTCGACCATCATTTTTTTCGGCTGCTCTCTTTTAGCAGTATCCACTCAGACCGGACTCTTCCATCGTTTGTATTTGTTTCTCTACATATATTTATTTATATTATCGAACCCCATAATAATAAATGTGTGAATTGTAACATACTTGTATTTAATTTCAGTGATTGCTTATCCATTATTGTTATTGAATTTTGAGATTTATATGCCGGTATTGGGGATTTATTATACACCCTGGCGGTTAATGATACTGATATTTGCACTCTTAATTGGAATTTCTACGATATTCCTAATTCTATTTGTATTTGAAAGTCCGAAGTTTCTCTTGTCTCAGGGACAGCATGATGAAAGTTTAAATATTTTGAGAAAGATATATTCTTTAAACACACGGAAGGATCCAATCTACTATAAAGTAAGTTCACACTAAGGCTGAGTTGCATCAAAATGAAGTCTGTGTAATTGCCTGACTGCTGACCTTCATAATAAAACTGGTACATTCGACGCTATTTTTAACTTTAATCATTACTATTACACTTAATATTGGTGAAACTCAGGCTTAAGTATTGCAAGGAACGATGACTTTTTTAAAGATTTTTTCAGATATATTGTTGGCTTTTAAAAAATATTTATATTTTATCATAGAAAGCAGTGTTAAAAAATTGTGAATATTTCAGGTAAATCGCCTTGAAATAGAAACTGCAGTAGAAACCCCAAAGAGAAATATACTAGCGTCACTTTGGTATCAGACAATACCTTTATTTCAAATGACTTATTTAAAAAATACCATATTAATAAGTTTAATTTGCATCATGACTTATGGGACGTAAGTATTGACATACTGATATGAATTATAATTGCAGTACCTAACAATACAAAAGAGGCTCAGACTGTTAACCCTACAAGCCATCGTTACCAACATATTAAAATCTGAATTGTTCTAATATCCACCTAATTTGTTATTGTAGACTTAAACGTGTTTCAGAGGTCTTTCGTTCGGTGTATGGATTCCAGTAATATTTGATGCTTATGGTTCAAACATTGATATCAGTAATGAGTACAACTTTTGTGATCTGGTTCAAAGTGGCAGTGATAATGAAACTGAGGTATAAACACTTGCACCTATTTTTCAACATCTTATATTTCTTTTTGTTTTTAGTGCAATGTTTTGTCAAGTGAAGTTTTTATTTTTGTATTCTCTACCAGTTATTAACTGTATGACAATTATTCCTTTAAATCTTCTTTCTATAATTGTTTTCAAGTGATTGTTATTTTGTATCAGATGTTCCAGCATGATATCTCTCTCTCAAATTATCAAAAAATATTGTTTGCTTTAAATACAAATTTGTATTGCGTAAACATTGTACTTTAAGGATAATATGTATCAATAACTTAACTAAATATTGCGTTGCGAATTTAGGACGCAATTTTTACACCAAGAAATATATAAAAAAAAGTTAATGAAAGGATATAAAAAAGAAACAGTTTAGGTTGTGTGGACAACGGCAGATCTAAAAAGCGAGGCAAAATAGATAATACGGATGTTTCCTTTCGAGCAACGTTAGTTCCGGAAATTGTATTGCCACCGACACATCAATGAATAGAATCGAATGTGCACAACATGTAGCGAGGAGACACAAATGTACTCATGTGCAAATGGAATTTAGTTGTTATAGCAAACAGATTATTGTTTATATTTGAACTTCTTGGTATCCAAAATAAACTTAAATTTATAGGATGTGAATGGTGAAGTAAATATCATAATTAACATACGTGTAACAATTTTAAACTCCATAATTATTACAAAATTAATTATACAATTTCGCCTAAGCTCATCTACCGTCAGTACATTTTTGAAACGAGCTTCCAACACAGCATTAGGAGAACAATGCAGTATTTGGGTGGGTTGAGGGAGGAACAAAGCAAAGTGGAAGGTAGTGTTATTGCGCCATAAAAAGAACCCTAAAATCAGCTTGTTCAGTCACAACCCCAAGACACTTCATATTTAATAAAAGTAAAAAAAGTAAAGTATCATCACGACCGTTTTCCTTTCGGGGTGGTCAAAAACCACGCTTCGCGGATTCACATTTAGCCTACTTTATTATAGGCCAATCATGACAAGTGGCAAGCTCGTCGATGTCTCCAGCGTACCAAACTCGAGAAATATCACAAATAAATTAAATGTTAATTAAATGTATTTATTTACGTTAATAAATATTTTTGTGTCCCGACCAGGAATCGAACCCGGTACCTCCGAGTCTAAATCCACGGACTTAACCGCTAGACCACGGAGGCAGTCTTCATAATATTTAGATTATATAATATAATATAATATAATATAATATAATATAATATAATATAATATAATATAATATAATATAATATAATATAATATAATATAATATAATATAATATAATATAATATAATATAATATAATATAATATAATATAATATAATGAATGTTCAGAGGCGCTTCACGAGATTGGTTATTAGACGTATGGGTATGCAGCGAAAACATCTGACATATGATGATAGACTAGAATATCTTAATATGGACTCACTGAAAACTAGACGCACATTCGGAGACTTCGTTGTTTTGCATAGAATCGTTGGTGGAAATTTGAGGACCGAGGCTATTCGGGACTTAAACTTTGGTATACCAATTCGAACCAAAAGAAATCCAATGTTGTTTGCTATATCGTCCTTTGCAAACAACATAGCAGGCAACAACCCCCTCACTCGAATGTGTAGGCAATACAATGATTTATGTTTACAGGGAGACGCTCCTGATTTATTTCAATTCGCCAATATTTATAAAATTAACTTGTGCAAGATATTAGGAATAAAAAAAAAAAAAAAAAAAGAATTATTTTAACTAGGTGTTCGCTTTCTACAGTGGATTATTTCTGGCCTTTGGGAAGGAGTAATTTGCTGTGGACGGCGAGCAGACTGAAAATAAATTAATATTTATGAACTATACTCACTGCGGGTATTGTATTGTTATTTTAATTTTTAAAAATATGTAAATGTTTCATAATTGCATGCTGTGTGCACATGCTTTTGGAGATGGTACTGGAACTGTATTGTAAAGATTTGAAATTTAAAAAATGTTTTGTATCCATTTCTGTTGTGTGTACCTAATAAATAAATAAAATAAAATAAAATATGGAAAGACTTTAACGGTCAATACCTGAGTTTAATTTGTTAATTTATGAACTATGCTATTTTATTATAAAGAAGTAAGTTTTTTAGATCGCTGGTGAGGGACGGATAAGGGTGGTAGGAGATCGTGTGAAATAGCGAGCCCTGAGAGATGCCTATATCCAGCAGTGGAGAGACATAGGCTAAGATAAATGCATGTTTTAGTTTATTAATTAAAGCTTTCTAATTCTAGACCGGAGTTTGCGACGACCAAGTAAATAATTTCGCACTAATTGGATTACTGGCGTTTAGCGTGTATTCGGTTATTTTGGGAATGATCACAGTACAATTGACCAGGATATTCGATAAGAAATGGATTTTCATAGGAATCCATGTGCTTTGTGCTGTTGGATCTTTTACTTTGAACCATATTTACAATGCCGCCAGTACTTTCATGTTTTTGGTGATACTGTCAAATGGAATATTAATGGGCATTACAACTACGTATGCTGTGGATCTGTTTCCTACTCATTTGAGGTAGGTAAATTACATGTTTACTAGTATGATTTATTTATTTAGAACTCCAACAGCATTAACAGAAAATACAATATTATTAAATTTTACACAATACATAAGACCATGAATGGTTTCACAACTTATAGGTACTTACTGCTGTTAAGAGCGTCCTTGTTGACTTTTCTATATGCTATACTCATCCTTATGATTTGTATCATATGTTATTTATTTTAAAGAGCCTTTGGTTCCTTTATTTTTAGTGCCTCCATGGTCTAGTGGTTAAGTCCTTGGATTTAGACTCGAAGGTACCGGGTTCGATTTCTGGTCGGGACACAAAAATATTTATTAATGTAAATAATACATTTAATTAATATTTAATTTATTTGTGATATTTCTCGAGTTTGGTACGCTGGAGACATCGACGAGCTTGCCACTTGTCATGATTGGCCTATAGTAAAGTTGGCTAAATGTGAATCCGCTTATTTATAAGCGTGGTTTCTGACCACCCCGAAAGGGAAACGGTCGTGATGATTCTTTACTTTACTTTACTATTTTTAGTGCTTCAACTACTGCAGGGTAGGCGGGGTGCACAATCGTCCGAAAACGAATCGTCTAACATCGATTACGTCTGTCAGAAATGTCAGAAGCTGGGCGGAATGCTAGTCGAAACGAACGTTAGTCGATACGATAGTGAAAATGAATGTGCTCCGCCTCATCTGTTCGTTGATCCCACCATTAATAACATTAATCGTTATAAAAACAGGAAAAAGATGTATTTAAAAATTGTCATATACATTTATTCGTAAAAAATATCTACAACATATAAAATAAAATTAATATTAAGGATATAAGTTCTGTCCGCATGGAATGGTGGCAAGAACGCTGGCTGCATTTCCCCGCTGAATTGCAATACTGATTCTCTGGGCGAAGAGCCAGCCCTCTTGTCACCGGAGGAGACAACAAGACGCGGTGTTATGTCTTTTAAAAACTTTTTTGCGCTTGGACTCCATGGGCCCAGTTTCTACAGCAAACGGCACAAATATGTAATCTTTTAATATACTTACATACTTGCGCCGCTTGCTGGACTCCGCATTTTCCGCCGCGGCTCCCGCTTTATGCGCTGTCCCCCTGAGATGCGACGCGGCGAGGGTGTCGACTTAAAAGGGTTTTTTAAAAATAACCCCATTTATATTTGTGTTTTTTTTGTTCAGAGCAATGGCAGTGAGTTTAACAATGATGATAGGAAGAGTAGTTGGGTTTTTCTTCATCAACCTAATCGGAGCTCAAATGGCAAACAATTGTCACAACTTCTTCTATATCTATGGAGGAATTGTTTTATGTAAGATTAATACAAATATATAATACGTAATCATATTTCTCTAATTGCACCTACCTTACGTCTTTAATGTTCTACAGTGTCCCTAAGGTTGGCTGTCAGAGAATGTCTAGCGACATTAAGTCCGTCCCTTATATGTATAATATTGTGCAATAAAGTTTTAATAAATAAATAAAATAATAATAAAACATTGCATTGGAAGTGTGGTGCACAGAAAACAATGTCCTTAGGTGATCCAGGATACCGATCTGGCATATCTTGAGGAATTTGTTGACGGGCTGACCAGACGATGCCTATGTTCTATCGGGCTGACAACCAGAAGATCGCATCGTCTTGCTCACGGCCCCCAACGGGTGTTCTCCTTCAAATAGAAGTACACTGGAGGAGAGGTAAAGCGTACCTAAACCCTAGGTACGTACGCCACACGGACGCTGTTTTTGTAACAGCCCCAACCCAGGCCCATCCATCATCAGGGCCTGAACGACCGTTTTTACTGCCTATACATCCTAACTTAATATAAACTATTTTGTTGTTTTAAATTTATTTTTAATTTTTAATGTAAAATAATATTTTTTATTGCAGTGGGCGCTGTAATTGGATTGTTTTTACCAAATGAAAAGAAAGAAAATTAAAGCGTAACCATATTTTGAAAATATTATCTACGTAGGAAACCTCGGGCTACACGGGTTTTGTGTGAACTACGATGAACTGAAATCATATGAGTAGACTTCGTAGTTCCTGGATTCAATCATAGATGGCGCTAATGTAAAAAATACGTTTGCAGTTGATTGATATAATGAGATTTGAAAATGTAAATAAAGAGATAAGTGTACAATTTGTGTTTTTTATTATTTTGCTACCTACTTTTAATTTAATTGTAATCAGTCCAATCCAGGCGTGAAGAACGAACAACCAACGTACATACATACAAACAGACAAACCTCCTTTCATCATTACAGCCCCTAGAACACTCTATATCCTCTAAATCAAAAGTCAAAGTTAAAATATCTTTATTTACGTAAATCTTTTACAGGCATTTGTGACACATCATTATTAAAATTATTTTGAATAATTATTCTCCTACTTGCCCGTGTGCAACTCGAAAGCCAACAAAACGCAAAAACATCTGCTAATTTAAGAACAATAAAATAACCGTGTTCGGCAGAGGTCCCAGCTTGTTCACTGCTGGAGATGGCGCTTCCAGAACATATTTCTGGAAACCGCTGGTGGCCTGGCGGGTTGGTGATCTTGTTTCTCATATATAATCGAAAACGTTATAAATATACAATCCAAATAAAATTTTAAGCCCCAAATATAAAAATCATAAGGCTTATTATGATGAAGTGAAGAATGCTCTGTGGAAGAAGCTTTAAAGGATGACCAGGGGCGCAATTCTGGCGCTTTCGACTTGCGTGTCGGTTCGAATTATTCGAGTGAAAAGCGACAAATCTCCATTGAAAACTGTCAGTTTCATTCGAGCAAATTGAGCGTACATGCATGTCGAAGGCGCGAGAATCGGGGCCCAGATTTGTTGTTTATTTGTACATTCTGACATGATTAATAATAATAATATGACAGAGCCACTTTACAGCTGCTAAATATGACATTCGTGACCAATTATTTAATTATATACATATTACATAATGTTATTGACATAAAAATCATTAAACCATAATAATATTAAGTACTTGTAATATTATTATTATCTTTTCCTTATTAGTTTTTTTATATTTTGTAAATGGTATATTATTTAGGTATAATATTATATTATAGTATAACATTCTCCTTGGGACTATCTCGGATGGGACGTCTTTGTATGTCATTTTTTAATTTATAGTTTAGTTTGTTTTTAATTTTATTATTTAGGTAGTTTTTAATTTATATTTAATTTATATTAAGTTACTTCGAATAAAAAAATATCTAGTTTTAGTATATATTAGTTCGACAACGCCCCGTTACAGCTGCATCCAACCTTAGTTTATATAACTTTAATAAACAATGCATATCTTTCGATCTTGTTTCGATAACGCAGTTTGATCGTGCTAGAGAGAGACAGTCGGTAGAAGATTTACAAGGATGGGGCAATAAAAATTGGCCTCTGAATTAGTGGATACATCATAACAGACCGCGCGAGCTGGGTAAAATTCTTGGTTCGCCAGAAGTGCAGCCAGCGATTCTTATCTATGGATTTATTAGGGCATTACAATGATACATTTGTGAATTTTCCGCGATATTCTCTCTGCCCGGTACACCGTTTAAGACCCAGTACCATGTATGTGTTAACTTTATTTCAGTAAATAAATAAATACTTATTATTATACATTATTTCATACAAACTTAGTAGACAGCTACAAAATCTATACGATTCCGTTATTTTTTTGTTTATGTCCAAAAGCTATGAACATACTTGTTTTACTAACGCCGTATCTTAATTTAATTAAATATATTCTATACGAATAAATTTGTGATACCTGTTTGATCCGGATTATTATTATCGATCAGGAAGCTCATCATTCACCTACTCCCTCTGTAGCACCTCCAGCAGGGACCACGGCACCGTCCACTGAAGCTTTTTGTACTCCTGGGAAGGTAGTCACAGCACCTAATGGGTACTTCTTTCCCAACAAGAAGGTCTTATGTCATTTTCGGAAAAAGATGTGCCTCAGTTTTAATCCTGTGTCTCATTAAGGACCACTACAAGCCATCCGCAATATATGGGTGTCCCTGGATCCTTAGCGACATCCCTAACAAACATAATATACGAGTATATTAAAAAATCCAAAGGCTAAAAAATCTACCTAAAGTATTTTAAAATTTATGCCTCTGCACTGTCTATCCAAACCTAACCTAACAAGCACATGCGTGCACGCGGCCATCGACTATTTGATGAAAAGAGTGCCCATACGCCTACGATCAAGGCCATACGCACTTACTTCAGAGTCCCCTTCTCTTTCTAGAAAAGATCTGCAATTTATTAAACAAGATCGCACAGTCTAATGAGACCTTTGATTTTTTCGCATCATCACATACAGAAAACAAACAGTAGCAGTAGTATCCTGTTACTGTTTGTAAACTTAGTCGCAAACGTTATTAGTGGATTTCGTATATACGTCAGAGCTTGCGAAATATTAGTCAATTCTCAACTCTATAAGAACTTGACCTTGACAGCGTCCGTGAAAATATCAACTTTAATAGCGTGATAAATATATAGTTAACGGATTTCATTGTATAACGTTTGCGCTTAAGTAACAGAATAGGGCTGCAGGTTATCTTAAACAAATCATATTTGGGCATATTTAACCAAACTATTTATGGGGAAATATTTTATTGATTTTGAATTTCTTACAAACGAGCTACCACCGCGCGTATAGTACTCATATGTACGTAATTAATTTGTGTTTTATATAGTAATAAATATTTTAAACTATCTATTTTCTTCTTAACCTTCTACACCCGCTTATTACATATCTCATTCACAAAGGTTGGTTGGTAGAAAATGCATTTACGGCATTAAGCTCGCCTTTGTACTTGGAAGACTAGAATTGTTTATTATTAATTTAATACTAATAAATAAATAAACTAATATAAAATTACGATCAGGAAAATAAATAAATGTCAGTAATAAACGTGACTCTTGGTAGCGTCTCTTAAACTGTGGTTACTCGAGCGATAACTTACTTTTTATTTTCCATTTTTAATACGCATATTTATTTCGTATGCGGAGTTTTAAATTGTTTGCAAGAGTTTTTGTTCGATTTTGTCCGAGATATTGTTGAGCCTATTGAAAAATTGAATTTGATTTTTTGTTAGAAGAATTAGAAAATATCATTGTTTCGCACGCAAAATGGTTAAACTATTATACAAATATTCAATTTTAGAATTTAATAAATAACAGCTTTGTAGCGAGCGACAGTTTTTTTTTTTTATATTATTTTCTTCATCCGCTACCGTCAAAATTACAATTTTATTGCTATCAATTTTATCGTTTTTTTTTAAAATAAATGTGCGAGCTTAGCCGAGCATAAACGGGCTTACATTGCGAGGATTCACATTTAGCCAACTTTACTACATGACAAATAGCAAGCGTGTCGATGTCTCTTTTATACCAAACTCGAGTATAAACAAGTGAATTAAATAAATTATTGTCTCCCGACCCGGAAACGAACCTGGTACCTACGCGTCTAAATCCACGGATTTAACCGCTAAATCACGGAAGCAATAGTAGTATAAAATTAATTATTTTTAGTCTAAATAATATTGTATATATAACTCGTTGATTTTCTGGCCTGGCGTATAGTATTGTGTCGTATCGGAGGAGTACTGGGATCGAGTCAGTAATACGAATACTAATAATTATTTTTCTTCATTCATTCATTACAGTCCTAGACCTGCACTGTTGGAGATGGGCCTTCCAGAACATATATCTAGACAATTTGGCCATCACTCGCCACGCTGGTCAGACGGGTTGGCGAGGGTCTGATGTATTTTGTTTTAGTAACGATTAATTAACGATTCCACAATTCTCTCCGAGGCACGGGAATGATGGTGTTGTAAATCTATGACAAATGTACTTAAGAAAAGTATATTTCTTATTGGTTTAGATGTTAAGGAAAGCGTACATACAACCGAACCACCGCTCTTAAATAAAAATACTTTATTAACAGAAGCATTATTTACACTGATTTTTTAACGTTTTTTTTACAGATAGAATTTGTTATTAGTTTTGATCCTTATCTAGTTTAACTATAATGTAGAAAGAAAATAGTATAAAATATATAATATTACATAATAATAAAAAAGGATAAAAATTTAAACTAATAATATAATATATTTCGTCACGCTGCTCTCAACGAATATAATGATAATATATAATTAATGAAAATAACGATCATACGGCTTTTGTCACTGCTTGAGTCCCCGCGATGGCACGAGACCAGACGGCATAACCGGTGGGCCGTGGAAACTCGGCAGGTCCACGCAACCAGGCGACCTCGCAAGCGCGGGAAGTGCGGCGGTTTCTGCTGAGAACCTCAAGCTGCGCAAATACGCCTACCTCGGCACAGACTACGAATTTGCGCCGTTAGTCGAGACGATGGGCCTATTTTTGAGAGCAGTCAATCGTCTGGCCAAGGAGTTGCCCGAACGGCTAACGTAAAAAGTTTGGAGATAGGATAGCTGGATTATTTTTGAATTAGTCTCCTTGGGACTATCCCTGAAGGGTCGTCTCTAAAGGATTTTTTTACTTCATCATTCATTCATTTATTACAGCCCCTAGAACAAAGCGTCCTAGACCTCCACTGCTGGGGATAGGCCTTCCAGAACTAGAGAATTTAGCCTACACTAGCCACGCTGGCCAGACGGCTTGGCGAGGATAAGATGACAATTTATTAACGATTCCACAAGTTGGTATTAGTGGAACCGGGACTGACTGCTCTCTGAGGCACGGGAACGGTGGTGTTGTAAATCTATCATAAATGTACGTAAGAAAAGTGTATTTCTCATTGGTACATGCCGCGTGGGTTTGAACCGTCCTTTGTAGGATTTAAGGTACGCGTTCTTACAACCGAGCCACCACCGCGCCACATTTTTTACTTGCGATTTTTTATTAGGTTTAGTTTATATTTGATTTATTTTTTACTTTATGTATGTACGAGTAATACATTATATAATATAACATAATTATCTATTTTATATCGTGAGTACTGTGATGGTAATATGGACTCGGCACTAGACCGTAAACCATCGGTTTGGAGAACAATAGAAATTTATCAGCAATAATTAAGTCAATGCTTTTGATATTCAGGCCAACAATCGTTTTATGAAAATAATCGCTAGCAAATGGCGGAATAAATTAACATATTTTTTTACAAATTGATGCGGAATATTCAGATTTTTCCAATTTTCTCTTCAAAGATACTCTATTCAGTTTCGTGGGCAATATTCAATATTGAACCGGCTGCGATTTAAATGAATATGAATGGAAATGGTAAAAGGACTCTATAACAAGTTAATACTACCCAACTAAGAGATACAATTTCAAGATTCTATAAATCAAACAACGCAATTAGGACTTCGTCGGAATATTTCTCTAATCCGGTACGCTAGAGACATCGGCGAGCTTGCCACTTATAATTATGAGCCTATAGTAAAGTTGGTTAAACGAAAAGTGTGATTTCTGCGAGGAATAAGATTGATAATAGATTTTTTTATTAATTATTTTTAAGGGTGACCCTAAGTTTAGCGTAAAGGTGTGTATTCGTTTTCTTAAGTCGTTAAACTCTTAGCACAGTGAACAACATTAGTCTTAACAAATCCTCAAGAAAAAAAACGGACTGCAGCATTCTAGGTGCTATGTAGGGAATGGTATATTGCAGTCTTGACCTGGTCAGTCCACCGCATACTCTTGCCATCGACCTATCCCTGAACTACCAGACGCCCGACACTTGGCGCGACACGTGTCCAAAGGAAGTGATTGTACAATTGAGGACAGGCGTTGCGTTATACCCACTTCTATCAGAATAAACTTGTTTTTTTCGAAACCCCGTCCACAATATGCCTTCACATCCTCAGCCAACACCACATTTCAATAGCATTAAAGATGTGAATTGGCTAATCGTAATGTAGTATCTTCCAATAAGCAAATCCAAACATAGATAACTATTGTATTTGGCTGTATGAGATTACTCACCAAAATTCAACTTCATGTGAACCAAATATTCAAAGTTTTTTTTTTCTTTCAGCAGTACCTAGATAATTTATCATTTTTTTATTTTAATGTTATTTGACCCGGTACATAAACTTGATGTAGGTATATACTATGCTTTTTTTTCTAATTGGTAAAAGAGCGTAGATGTGAAGACAAACAAACAGTCAGATATGTATTAGTATGGATTATTGTTTTAAACATGTCTTTTTAGTTGCAATATCTGTGTTATTTATTTGTGATATTATTAGCGAAGAGCGAAATCGATATGGATTAAATGATTCCAACGATGAACTCAGTTTTAAATTTCGGCTCAGTGAATCCAGAGATTACTTTTTACTAAACTAAAATGAGCAACAAAATGTAATAAAATACTTTTGGGCAAGGCTATTTATTATAAGCGGGTACATATACCACGTGTAGTGAAAATGATCCTGAATCTTTGCATGGGTTACTCGTACATATATACCGGAAAGGCTTATGCTGATTTCCTGTCTTATATTGATTGATATGATTTTCATGCCTGTTCGAAAACAAACTAGGTACTTTGTTTTACACTTTAAATTCTATGGTCCAGTAATGACCCTGCAATACCTTAATTTCATCTGAAATTTCTGTTGTTCAATGCACAATGACACGATTACCGTCCACTATTCTCCTTGCGTCGTTCCCCTCGCTGCTGAGGGTCGTGACCTTCTCCATGGATCACTTTGTCCCGGACGATGTTGCGCCATCCGCGTCTGTTTACGGCTCCATGTAGGGCATCGTGATAACAAGCGTTTAAAGGTTACCACATCCTTTACGGTCGAAATTGTTTTAGGCAGATGAAATATAGTCTAGTAGAGTACAAGACTAAGGTATAAAATACGAGTTATGATAAACGATGCAAAAGACATCATCTATTGCCACTGAAAGTCCATCGTAAAAGACGCAATGCATTTCTAAGTAGGGCCGGCAATAATGTCTAATGAGTCCAACATCGATGTCGATCTCTTCATTTCCGGCACTTCGATGGTTAGACGAGCGATGATGAATGGGCACTTCGAGTTTGTGGACTTGTAGTTTGTTTGGGGCAAATTGCTCTCTATTGTTTTTAATTGTTATTTTTATTTCTGTATGGCAGTTGTATTTGCTTCTCATGTATTCTTATTGTTTTATTTTATTGTATCTATTATGGTTGCTCTTGTTTACTATTTGTATTAATCTTCTCTAGAGTTTTTCTTGCATGCTTTCCATTGTATATATCTGTGAATTCTTGTCATCGCCTTTATAGTTATATATTTCTTTTATATATATGTACTTCAGCTCTAAGTTTTCCTAAATAAATATATTTTGAGCTCCTTGAGTATTGACAAATTAGTTCGCGGTGTCCAAGGAATACGTAATATACGCCTCCAGCACCACATCTCAAAGACCAAGTTTCAGCAGCATAAAGAAATATGGAGAATAAGCTTATTCTACACCCATCCAAACATTGTATGATTCTGATGTAATAATGCATTGGTTAAGTTAAATAGTAATTAATATAGAGCTTTTAAATTCATTTTGGTGGGTGAATCTGCTAATCTGCCGTCAAGTAGAATAATTATTAATGTCCAACTCCTCTCCGCCGACCGCGGCTGGATTTAGCTCATTTTTCACACTTTCTGACATAATCGCTTATGAACTTTGAGTTTTATTTTAGAAATTCCGCACATTAACATATTTTTAATTTTAAATGTAGACATTTGGATTGCGAACAATCTTTACGTTCTGATTGAATTTTAATTAAAGATTTCACGGAGGAGGATCAATAAAGGGTAAATGGATTTTTGGTTTTAAAATACCAAACTGAAATTTCAAAAAAGACATTTAAATATCATCCCGCATTAAATGGTTGTATTATGGCCTGTCTTGAATTTTGTTCTATTTCTGAACAGACTCATTTGGATACGGTGCATCCCACTTGGGTTGTAATGGATAGATAAATTCGTTATCGCACAATAAACAAAACATTAATGTCTAGTGACATTTTCTAACAGCTAAACTTTGAGCAGTGATTGGGGGTGCATTAAATAATTCATTAATTTAAAATAGGAATTCAATTTTTTTTTAAATGTTAACCTATTTATAATAACTAAAGCTACTACTTATAAACTAAGTACTTACACACTAATATATAATAATACAAGTTCATATAATACATAATAAATAAATTCAGTCCATACCACAGTGTAAAGTCTTCAACCAGTGCGTCCTCTCCTTAATGCTGTACGGAGCAGAGACGTGGACACTGACAGTGGGTCTGGTCCACAAAACAAGTTCGCCCATCGAGCTTTATTTCTCTGATGAATAGAATTCGAAACATTGATATTCGTCAGAGAATCAAAGTTACTACATACCGCAGAACCGACGACCGTTGGGGCAAACGGCTTATAGAGTGAAGACCACTTACGGGATGACGCAGGAGGACTCCCCGCCTGACCTAGATGACCTAAGGAAGGTCGCTGGTAGGGGTCGGATGAGGGTCGGAAAAGACCGCGTACAGTGGCGAGTCTTGGGGAAGGCCTACACCCGGCAGTGGAGAGACACAGGCTGATGATGATGATGATGAAATAGATTTAAAATACATGTAATTACGACTGCCAATAAACAACTCAGCGTCAACCCATAATGTGGCGAATTTAAAATCCGAAATAACAAATAGAACTGTGGTAAAATAGATATAATCAAATTAACAACCTCAATAAGGACATCTTCCGAAAGTAGTTACATATTGACAATCTAGTGTCATAGATACCATGATTTAAATATAAAACGTAAGTCATCTACTTGTTTCACAACACATAATATTCCATCACTCAGTGCGGGGTCCTGAGTAATAACGCTGGCTTAGAGGGGATTGGATTAATTTTAAAGCAAACAACTTTAAAAAAATATATCTTTACATGAAAATTGTGGTCAGAATATTTTCAGTGATAGTTAGAGTTCAATTGTAGAGTTTTGATGCTCGACATTTTAAGTTCAAATGTTTTGAGAATTAGCCCTCAGATTGATCCGAAATTTTTACCTTTAGCGTTCGATTTTCGCTTGGGGCGAACGAATTTTGTTTTGAGGAGCAACGTGAAATCCTTCGAGGGTTAGGTATATATCAGCTTTGTAATGTAAATCAGCCACTCCAACCCTGGAGGGTGGGGCCTTTTAAATTGAAATATTGTAAATATTTTAGTTGTAAATAGCTTTGATGTCGGTGTCACCTTCGTTTACATTATAGCTTTAGCCGAAATAATGCAATCAAATGAATCAAAGACGAGACGAATCGCTTTCAATTATAAGCATATGTAAACCTGTGTACATATTACTCGTAAATAACATTTTAAGATTTACACTTACCTAACAAATTATAAAGAAAAAACAATTAGCTATTTATTCTTCTTCTAAACTAGCTGTTTTACCCGGCTTATTAATTTCGTTGCGCATTATTTTGATTTTGCTATGTATATCTTCTAAGGTTTTCATTTAATTTGCATGGTGTAAAGGGAAAATAAATCTTCATGAAATGCTCAGATATTCTCAAGCCAACTAACGTATTTAAAATGATAAGGATTAATATTATATTTCTGTAAATGTGTCTTCTCGTTTCATATACGATAGAACAGTATTAACTGATTTATGAAATAAAAAGACATCTCCAAGATTTTTTTTTTTTTAAATACCAACACGACATGTGACCTTGCGCCCACCTGATAGTAAGTGGCGCGCATGGTCCATGAATGTTAGCAACTGGAATCAGAAACTTATGTACGACATCAGTCCTTAACACTATGCCGGCTTGACTAGATGATTTTTAACACTTCGCTTGAAGGACTCCAGGTTATAGGAAAGTGGAAACACAGAGGCTGGAAGAGCATTTCACATTTTTATTGTGCGACAGATGTATGAGTCACCAAATTTATAGGTACGCGAAGGGATGGTGACTACGGTATGTGGGTGCATATTCTGACCTGTGCGTGTGATTCGGTTCCGGAATGGAGAGGATGGAATTAGGTTATAGAGCTCTTCAGAGCACTCACCATAGTATAGCCGGTAGAACACGCTCAGAGAAGCTACATCTCGGCGAAGCTGCAGGGATTCGAGAGTTCCAGATATAGTGGCATCGTCCACAATTCGAACAGCTCGCCTCTGTAGGACATTGAGAGCATCTGTGAGGTACTTGGCTGAACCATCCAAAAGGTGTGAACAGTATTCCACGCATGATCTGATATGTGCTTTGTACAGTAACAGTCTGAAGGCGGGAAAAACCGCTTCACCTTGTTCAGTATTCCGAGCTTTTTTGACGCTTATCTAAATGAATAAAAAGCAATATTTTATTTATTTATTGTATGTTCCTACCGTCTATTTTCAATCCGTAAATAAAACTATTTGCTATACTATTTTCGGATTAATAAATATTGATAGTTGAAAATCTCCAATCAATTTAAAATTGGCCGATATATTTTATTTGTTCTTAATGCACAATGCATTGTTTTGTGTGTGATGTGACTTGTACTAAAGGTGATTAAAGGCAACAATACGAGTTTTAATATACGCAAGTCTATAAAATAGGTACATCGCTTATGTGGCGTACCTAGGCGTTATAGTTGCCCCTGCAGGTTTAAAACCCGACATGTCCCAATGATCAGAGAGTGGTGCCCTAGTTGTAAGAACTCATTAATCATTACAGTCCCTAGAACACAGGTAGATCTTTACTGATGGAAATGGGTCTTCCAGAATATATATCTGGAGAATATGGCCTTCACTCGCTACGCTGGCCAGACGGGTTGGCGAGGATCTAATGTCAATTTTTAATGACAATTTATTAACGACTCCATAAGTTGGTATTAGTGGAACCGGGACCGACGGCTTAACGTGCTCTCCGTGGCACGGCAACGGTGGTGTTGTAAATCTATGATAAATGTACGTAAGAAAAGTGTAATTCTCATTGGTAGATTCCGGGAGGGTTTGAACCGACCTTAGTAGGATTTTAAGGGAAGCGTTCTTACAACGGAGACACCACCGCTAGTTGTAAGAACGCTTTCCTTTAATTTAAAAAATGTACGGTTCAAACCCCCCCGGCATGAGAAATACTTTTCTTTTTTTCTTACGTACATTTGTCATAGATTTACAACACCACCGTTCCCGTGCCTCGGAGAGCACGTAAGCCATAGGTATAATAAGAAATACACTTACGTGAATTAGTATGATTTACTTACACACACCATCGTTTTAGTGCGTCGAAAAGCAGCTTAAACCTTTGGACCCGGTTCCACTAATACAATACCAACTTGTGGAATCTTTAATAAATTAACGTGCTTAACATGGTTAGGCATATCGTAATTCCATAATTTTATTCTCTAAAAAGTTGATTTCTCAAAAGTACAGACTTATCTTTTAATTGTGCGAGCGAGACGGAAGCAAACCCTACTTATTAGAAATACTCACATCGGATTACTTAGGTATAGCAAAAGTTGCATTACGCAATCGGTGTAAACAGATATTTGATCTAATACACCATTGTCTGATATTTATTTATTTATTTAAAACTTTATTGCACATGTACAAAGGGCGGGCTTAATGCCGCTAGACATTCTCTAGCAGCCAACCTTTGGGACAATACAGAACATTACAGTCATAAGGCTAGGTGCAAACGATTGTAAGATACGTTGCCAAATAAATTCATTTAATCTTACATACCATAGATATTAAAATAAATACACATATACATACAAATATGTACACAATAATACATATACTACACACTGTATTGGCTACTATATACTACATACAATACATACTTATATATACGTTGTGAGGAGCCCTTTTGGTAATGAAAGTAAACCAGTTTTTTAAAAAGCGGTTTGCTGGGTGCTTGGCGTATTTCAACAGGTAAACTGTTCCAGAGAATTTGCGGCCACTACTGCGAATGAGTTAGACTGAAAGCTAGAGTGATGAGAAGGGATAGATAGAACAGAATTGTGTGATATTAACTCCACTGAAATAATTCAGGACGAATCTGAATGCGAAAGTGAGAAAATAGGTGTGCGCAGAGACAGATTTCATGTGTTTGACATGCAAATATGTCCTCGGAGAATTCATATCCTACACGCGCCGCGCTGGAGAAATGTGCCGCCTAGCTTCTTCGAAAAACATTTACACTATATCTGAAAGTATTATACATACGTGTATGTACCTATATCGTGAGGAAGGATATAAATATTAGTGAAAAAAAAAAGAAAGAAATATAAATATTGTATCATTATGACTGATATAGAGTAAAAGTGTCATCACGAACGTATCCCTTTCGGGGTGGTCAGAAACCACGTCCAATTTTTGTGTTAAAGACCCTGGTACTATTGTAGCCAACTTTACTATAGGCCAATGACAAGTGGCAAGCTCGTCGATGTTTCCAGCGTACCAAACTCGAGAAATATCACAAATGAATTAAATATTATTTAAATGTATTTATTTACATGAATAAATATTTTTGTGTCCCGACCAGGAATCGAACCCGGTACATCCGAGTCTAAATCCACAGACTTAACCGCTAGACCACGGAGGCAGAATAAAATTAAATAACTATAAGCATTGGTACATTTGTTGATAAAAGGTACGGTCTGGGTGTTTATATGTATAATATGTATATATTTACAAAAAAAAAAGTATAATATGTATGTAGTTTATCAACCATCTAGTTTCCGTAACACAAGCTTCGTAGCTTACCACGGAAACTAGATGGCGCTGTGTGACTTGTCTGGAAATATTTATTTTATTATTATTATTAATGATTTTAAAAAATCCATTTTTTTTTTAAACTTACCATGTTAAATGGCAATCATGATTTGGCCCAAATATTTTCCAGCATTCTTGTCTCCCGAGGTTTTGACAAGCTGTTTTGACAACGCCTTAAAAATTCCTGTGCACTTAGTCCCGAAAGATTCAACTCCAAACGGCGCTCCCAATAAGCTAGGTGTATTTCCGCCGTTTGAGGTTCTCTGCTTGTAATGCCGCGTCTGGGTCATTAGAGGTCAAGAACAGGTGAGAAGTTGCAAAGGCACTATAAACTAAACATAATATAAAAAAAAGTGTCGTCAAGAAGACGTCCCATCAGTGATAGATAGATAGTAATAAATATTTTAAAACTTTTAAAATATATAAATTTAACTATTACAGAATTAAAACCATAATAATATACTTAATAATGTAAAACAAGCCGTAATAACCTAAATAAACGTTTAGTATTTATTATTATCCGATAGAGGTGTGGAATAAATATTTACTTTGCTGTAAATACAATCATTAATCTCCTGAAGCGAACCGCACAGAAGCAGCAATATATTTCAGACTCAATTTCACATGAAACAAGACTGTTTGCATCATAGACCAGGAGGTGGCGGAAAAACTGAAGACTAAATAAAACAATATTTTAAATTCATTTAGCAAACCGGCAATTCAACAGAATACTAAAGTATCCCGTAGTATACGACCTTCAGAAACCATGTTTTTTTTTATAAATAATCTGATTATTAATTATTAATTAGAAACGTGTAGCCAAAATTACTACGAGTATAGGATCATCATGAAAAGCATGGCAAGCTCGTCCAATTCTCTAGCGTACCAGACTCAAGAAATAAATGGAATATTTTCATGTTCTCGACTAGGAATCGACCCAGTACCTCCATGGTTTCAAATCTATGGTTTTAACCGCCAAAGAGCCCGATCCTGCAATCTTTATACATAACAAATATTATCGTAACTCGTTCTTAACCTAAACCTAAGTAAGAGTTATTATTGCACTGTTTATGTTATTTGGTTAGGTTGTATTGTAGAAGTAAAGTGCAGGAACTAATGCCTAAATTAGTACCTATACCTCACTCTGTGGAGCCAGGGGTGTAATTGTTGTTTTTCCTCCACCGAGTGCGATGTAGGATATATTTTACACTACTAATAGCACTGAAGGTATTAGTACGAGTATCAACTAAAATGGAGCGGAGACTGCTCCCCAAGATACAACATACTCGTAATGGTTTGTGGAGCAGAGTTCTGTATCTCTTGCTTGCTTACTTGTTTTGATTTTTTTACTGTACCAAATTTTGTAACTCAATGTACTTTTGCTTCAATAAACGATTTTTACTTTACTTTACTGTTTTTTTTTTTAAATATATCATGATTAATTATCATCACTTCCTCCACCTTCCAGGAGATATTTTAGCTGAATTTAGCCTACACGCGCCGCCCTGGCCAGACGGGTTAGCGAGGTTCTGATGTCAATTTTAATTACATATTTGGTAACGATTACACAAGTTGGTATTGGTGTAACAGGGACCGACTGCTTAACATGCTCTCCGAGGCACGAGAACGGTGATGTTCTAAATCTATGACAATCTTACGAAGTAAAATATATGCGGTATGGTGGACCGGGGTGACTATACCTTTACCAGTATGGTGTATTACATCGCGTTTTTTTTTCAATATTGAGGAAACAAGGTGAGTGTTCTTACAACCGAGCCAATATCGCTTTTTTGTAATTACAATAAAATAATTAAGCACCTTAAAACTAATAATAGAGATAATAATTTGATTAGATATTTTTGATCTTAGATCCTAGATTATATTTATAAGACGAGTTGCGGTACAGATCCAACATTGTGTGTAAACATGCCGTGAAAAGGTTCAATGATACATCTTCGTAAATACCCAATGCTGGAATTATCTACACACAAAACGCTATTGTACTATCGCTTTAAACTTGGGAACTTCTTCTTCTAAACTATTGACATATGCAAAGAAGCATAATATATTTATTTATTTTAATTCTTTAATGCATTAAAAAATAGTACATTAGCGAGCTATAATGCATAGGCATTCTTTACCAGCTAACCTTGAGGATCAAGTATCACCTGATAGGCAGGATGAAAAAAGAAGAGATTTCAATCAATCTTTTAATTAATAAATAACATAAACATACATAAACTATACATAATTATACATACAAAATATACTTACGTCTAATTATTATTTTAATAATTTTAGCGGGGCTTTTATTTATTCGAAAAGAAAGAGAGAAAGGACAGAGACAGACAACATAAGAACAATAATAAAGCAATAGAGTAGAAGCAATAATAATAATAATAAAAATACAGTAATATAAAAAGAGTATACATGGGTTTCTATTTTATGGCACTAACCACAAATCTAATAATAATATAATTTTGAGCGAAGTTTTATAGGCCTTATTAAAATTACAGCCGCCACCAGAATATTTCTTTACGCGATTTACCTACCGACATATTTCTTCGTACATAATGAGCGGTAGATGTATTTGCGACATATCGTTTCTTAAGAAAATTGTTTGTTTCTATCAATAGAATCACATATTAGTCTAACGGAAGACCATAAAAGTCACCCTGTTTATTAATATTACGGAAACTTTTTAATAAATAAGTTCTATAAACCGAACACAATATATCCATTACATCTATACTGTCTCTAAGAATCGATACAGTAACGGGACTTTTGTCATTGGAGTTTCAAATATTTGCCGTGGAGGGGAGATGAGCCGTGCGACCTAATCAAACACAAGGAATACGATCTTACCGCCACTCTAAAGAGGGCTGTCTTTGTGTGGCAAACGACGATAATGTTGCCTATGAATAAAATACTGTTAACGGAATTTGTGGTTTTATTAAAATGCTATTATAATATTAGGTTCTTATATATGAAATTGATGTTTTATATGGAAAAAGTAAAACGAAAAAACAAATGAAATTATATATTTAATCAATCGAAGTATGTACGAGTATGTACCATTATTCTTTATGAACTTTCGCTGGTAGTTCATTAATACCATTGCTGAAAAAATTGTGGGAGCGAAAATCAATCAAATCTTTGGAGGCGGTTTGGACTGTCCTAACAGAATTGATTTTTTTCTTAGCAAGAAATTGTCCAAATTGCAAAGAAAGTGATAACCTGTTGAAGCAAGGTAGTAAGTAGGGAAGTTATGGTGCGTGTCTGAGACATTACAATCGCAGCTCCTATAATTTAGCGACCGTCAGTCGTAAAGTGTGTGGTCTAGCGTTGTCTTGAATCAGTAGTGAGCTAGAGCAATTGACCAGTATCGGTTGTTGAATAGCGAGCTTTTCCATCATGGTTAGTGAATGACACCAGCACTGATCCGCCAAACACTGACCAGTACCTTTTTCTGAGACAAGTTTAGCTTGGAACAGGATTAAGCCGGTTCTCTTGGTTTCATCCACTGTGATGAAAGTTTCCGATTATCGTACAGGATCCATTTTTCATCACAAGTAACAATACGATTAAAAAATCCCTCGTTATTGTGACGGGTCAGTAATGTAACGAGCACTTAATGCGTGTTTGTTGGTGTGCTTCCCTTAATTCATGGGCTACCCATTTCTCAAGCTTTTTTTACTTTTACAATTTGTTTCAAGTGATTCAAAATTGTTTTGTCAAACTGAAGCCTGCCGCTAACTCTGACGTGGTTTGCGATGGATCTGCTTCCACCATCACCTTTAATTCTTCATTGTCCACTAGAGTTTCCAGTCGTCCAGGGGGTTTGTTCTGTAGGTCAAAATTACCAGAACGAAAACGTTAACGACCAAAACCGTACCTACCCTGTTTTCTTTTACAATAGCTTTCCCATACACATCATTAATCCTTCGAGCTCTTTCTGCAGCGTTGGTGCCACGGTGGTTACTCGTATTCGTAAGTACGCGATAATTAAAATTTTCCATATTGTGAGCAGACCGATGTCAAAGAAAATTATAATGGCGTGAAAACAAATGAATCACTAAATTCGAAACATAAATACACAATTCCTAGCCAAACGCCAGATATTTGAGATCCAAGTGGCCAGTTCGACAAAACATGTAAGGACCTAATATTATTCAGTCTCAATTCTATGATCGCTAAATTATGCTTTTTACAAGTTTAAAATTACGTTAATATTAACCATATTTTGTGATAAAAGGGCTATTACCAATTCCCCTAAATTTTACATTTTCCGGGACTCTGTGAGTCCGTGCGTAAACATTTCCCGCGCCGTTGATTGACAGGCTATTGTAAAAGAATTATTATTCTACAAGTACAAAATTGTTTTCGCCAATTATAAATCTGTCATAAAAGGCTTCAGGGGAACTATATTTTCATCGTGTTACCAAATACAGCCGCCGTAGTCCATTACATTAAACGCAAACGTTATACCATCACAGCCCATAGATTTTTTTGTAGAATTTGACTAACCCGCGTTGCTCTGGCCGTGGCCCCCGCCAAGTTGAGCTGAAGTTTTTTTTTTCTTGTTTCAGTACTGCATTCGTGGAAATCATATAGCAATGTAGATATTGCTATCTATATTGATGTCAGTATTGAAGGGGAACTCATTGGTTTATTCCTCAGTCTCTGCTGTACCTGACTCCAAGGCCAGGGACACTTTTTCGTTTCAGTCTGCGGTGTGTGACGCTGCCTGAAGGGATCTGATGCGAGCACGTTTGGGGGATCAAAAGATTAAAGTTTAAAATGGCGTCGTATACTTGGTGGAAACTTAGAACAAGCAATTATATTAGACAGTAGGTGGTACTAAAGTTAATATTCATTAATTCATTTATTTATGCAATCAACTTGTTCAATTCATTCAATATGTCGACCATTTGTATTTGTATTATAAATTTTCGCGCTCAGTTGTTTGTGGTTGTTGTGGCAATTGGTTGTGGGCTCTAAAATAGAATTTTAGATATAATACTATATAGAAGCTATACCTATGATAGGTGAACAAGAGATTTTGCGTGAGAGATTTTCTTTTCCCAATTAGTCTTTGGTCGTATGTATGAGTTTTATGTTGAAGGTTAGCCGTCAGGCGGTACATTCGACTCTACAGTTACAGAACTTGCGTTTAATGTGTACCCGCGAATATGAATTCTAATAGGGTTTGACATTGACAGTTCCCAGTTGAAGGATTGCTTTATACGTTTGCGGCTAAAGAACGGGAATTTGGCTAATATGGCTGCAGGTTGCGCTAAACGAGATTAAACATTTTGAGATTCAATCGACCAGAATGCGCCTGTCCGAACGACCGAGAATAAATATCAGCTCATACATATTTAGGTAACTTGCAAAACCGATAACGGAATATTCGATATTATTTCTATATTCCAGAAGTTATACCTTTAATAACGATTCAGCTTGCGAGCTGCACGCTTAAATGATATTAAATACAAATTGTTTAGTTATATTTATAGAAAATTCTTATATTCCTTATTTAATTTATCTATGAATGTAATTTTGCAGTAGTCAGCATAGGCCCTACCTACTATAAAAACGTTGCCATGAAACTAATCTAAATAGTGAAAGAATATTAGTTTACTCGTATAGTGATTAGTAATCGCACCTGATTGGTCGATTTGTAGGCGCTATGGCGTCTTCTTAGGAAGCCCCATAGTGAGTCGGGCATGTGGTTCGATTCTGCATCAATAAATGATTTTATTAATTCGGACTATAAACAAAAAAAAACACCCTCTTGTCTCCATTCTTAAAAATATGCATATTTTGTATTTCCACTTAATCTAATGTGCCGTCTAAATTTCCAATATTATTTAAATTTATCTAAATTTACAAATGCCTGTAACAGAATAAAGATATTTTGACTTTGATTCCATAAGTCACAAGTTGGCATTGGTGAATTGTATAAGTACGATTGTACGGCGGCGTTTTCTTACAGACCCGTGTGCGTGTCTTTATTCTAATTTACAATTCCCTACATGATTCTTTCTGATTCGACAATTTGCAGAAAATTTGTAAAATAAAAGCGGTCGCGTGTTCGTATTCACAATTTCCTTTTAAATTATCATTCGGTGGATTTCTTTGATGGTTCTTATTCATTCATAAGGCTCGCCATATTTACCTTCCCATTACTGTCTCGGAGTTATGTCTCTTGAATTAAATATTTAACAGAATTTATTCCAGGACGGTATCCGTGGCCTAGCGGTTACTATTTTACATTTAGACGCGACCGAGTTCGATAATTTGTATTTTTTTGTTATTTTCTATTATGTAGGACTTACGGTTTTTTTTTTATATACAAAATTTTGTTATTTTCTATTATTTGTTTGTAGGACTTCAAGTTTTTTTTTTTATATACCAAGCACGACATGTGACACCGCGCCCACCTGATGGTAAGCGGTGAGCGAGGTCCAAGAATGGGAGCAACTGACGCCAGGCTCAGACGACCGACATCAGTCCCTACCTATAAAGATGCTTTTTCACACTTCGTTTGAAGGACTCCAGGTTATAGGAGTGGGGAAACACACTGGCTGGGAGAGCATTCCACATCTTCAGCGTGCGATGTAAGAGTCTCCAAATTTGTATATACGCGTAGGGGTATGCGCTACAGTATGTGGATGCATATTTTGGCCTGTGCGGTTTGTGCGAAGGAAGTTGGAGTATTTGGGACACATGCGCAATAAAAGTATAGCTTGCTGCAGCTCGTCATGCAAGGCAAGATACAACGCTTCAGAAGACCGGGGAGAAGACGCACATCCTGGCTCAAGAACCTCAGGGAGTGGTACGGGATGAGAACCAGATCCTTGTTCCGGACAGCGGCAACAAAATCAAAAGTGATAGCCGACTTCCGATAGGAGATGGCATCGTAAGAAGAAGAAGGTTACGAGACATTGGTACTTGACAAGGCGGTGTACCATTGCACGCACCAACTACACAGGAAATACACGATGAACACAACAGGAAATTAACGTGCGTAGGAATAGAATACTCGTAGCCCTATAATGATCTGCCTTTTTGGCTAAACGTAAACCCGTTCTTTAAAAAAGTTTCTGACAAGCTCGTGTGATATTACGGTCGTGATGATACTTTATTCCAGAAGAATACAATGCTGGCGGCTACAGTTTTAATGGAGAGGTAAATAAGGTGTACAATATTATTTGCTGTTCCATATTTTGCTGATTTTTTTTCGTAACTTTTTGGTACAAATTATTTTAGAAATAACTTTTCAATTCTGATCATAGAGAGAGAAGTAGAAGTATGACTAGATGAAGTAGAAATATGACTAGTAGAAGTAGAAATAGTGTTCAGAACACAGTCCTTGTAAAACTGAATTGACGCCAAATTCTAGTCGTTACTACAAAACAAGAAAATTTCATAAAATAGTTATTTTTATAAATAAATTCGGCTACCTTAGAATCTAATGAATATTTTTTTCATCTTCTTCACTTCATCCCATTCGCAGTCAAAATGGTCCGTGGTCCGAGGAGGCTCTGGCGTTCTCTCGTAAGCGTAGTCTCGTAAGTGACGAAGAACTCCGCTTGGCGACGGGTGACCCTTTGAGTAGAGAATATTTTGCTTAAAGGGTCAGCCTCGCCGTTCAACGGGTAAACGCACCGAGTGTTCTCGGCACACTATGCCCATTCGACGGTTATAATTTAAGTTTTTATTGTTTTATTTGCAGTGTAGGTTATTTTATTTATAATTTAGTATTTAATTTTATATTATGTAAATATATGTTTGCAAATAAACGTTTTATAATATTAAAAAAAAGTTTTATTACTGTAGTTCTGTTCCTTGCCTTATAGCACTTTCCAGGCAGGACAAATGTGTTGTACTTGTGTTTGTAAGTTTGTAATCTTAGACTTAGCCGAATTCCGGTGGAAATGTATGGCGGTACGTAAAGAATAAAGAACTTAATCTGTGAGTGCATTGAACTGTTAAGATATCTATTTTTTTAATGTATTCATACAACAAGCTAAAACTAATAAATTTTCCACTTAATAAACTTAAGTTATATATTAAAAATCGTTTAATTAATAAAGGATATTATTATTACACTGCTGATATTATCATTATTTTTTTAAATTTTATTTCAGTAAATATTTTATTATAAATTTTCAGTTTTATTTACTTTTTTATCTAGTTCTGTATTTTCTTTAATTTAAATCTATTTTAAACAGTGTTAATCAATAATTAGTTATTGTACGAGTAAGTAAAGAAAGAAGTAAATATGTAAATAAAAAAATGTATTTTATCACAGAAGAAGAATAATGGATCCGTCATTTGGATTGTCTGTTAAAATCTGGCAATCAGTGCTGCGCAAAAAGCCTTGAACGGAAATAAAACGATACAAGACAATTAGTGAAAGAGTGTGTGTTAGCAAAAACTAGGCAGATAATTTATTTTTGATGGCGAAACGACAGCCGGCACTGCCGCAGCTTTTATATTTGGCTTTCTGGAATTACAAAAACTGATAGATTACTTACATTGAATAAAATTGCGAAAATTTAACAACAATATTCTTGGCATATATTTGGGCGTTCTAGGTTTGGTTTTGTGGTTTCGTAACGTTCTAGGTTTGGTTTTGTGGAAATTCGTAGCGTGAAAAAAGAGCAAAATTAATAAATTATAAAGGTGGACTGTATGAAGGGGCTGGATGCTCACATGCACTTGTATTCGCTGCAGGTGGTCTTGGGCTTTCCTTTGGTCGCCAGGTTGCTGCTGGCCGCGGGCAGGCTTCTTTTCTAGCAATTTCGAAATTGCGAGCGGTTGATGTTTCTTCTTCAAATTCTGTGCAAGCAATGACAGCTGGGTCGCGTTCATTAATTTTCATTTTCTTCCCATGCGCACGGTGCGTTCGGAAAGATCTCGCAGGTTTTAGAACGAGATAGGCACACCCTTCCGCTGGTGCGTATGAGAGGGATAAAGGATGGGTACAAAATTATTAGACAATAAATAATAGACAACCTTAAAGTTGTTTTTAAATATGATGAGGCGCAAACAGTAACAAAGAGAGATACATAGTTCTGATAGACACACAATTTAAATATATTTATTACTATATATATATTTTAAAATATACCTATAAACTTCCTCCGTGGTCTAGCGGTTATGCCGTGGATTTGGACTCGGAGATACCGGGTTCGATTCCTGGTCGGGAAACATTTTTTTTTTGTGTATTTCTCAAGATTAGTAGGCTAGAAACATCGACGAGCTTGTCACTTGTCATGATAGGCGTATAATAAAGTTGGCTAAATGTGAATCCGCTTCTTTATAAGCGTGGTTTCTGACCACCCCGAAAGGGATACGGTCGTGATAATACTATTACATTTAACTTTTTTTTATTTACAAGTAGGAGCGGTTAAGCAGGTCGGTTCAAACCGCGACCAAAGATAAATACACTTTTCTTATGTACGCACGACAACGTTAAGCTGACCCGGTTCCACTAATACAGACTTGTGTAATCATTAATCAATTTTCAATTAATTATTTAAAAAACTATACCTAAAAAAAATATTTTAAATATTTCGAAAGCTACGACTCTGTGTTCTCGGGGATGTGATTATTTATTATTATTATAATAATGAAGATATATATTTATAATAATAATAATAAATAATCACATCCTCGAGAACACAGATTCGTAGCTTTGAAATAATTAAAATATTATTTTTATTTTTATCCATTATTTATTTATATACATATATTTGAATCCAGGGCAGTTCAACACTTTGACAGATTGAATTAGGGAATAGGACTAACTAAATTTTGTATTACGTATCTCTTACTGCTGAAGATTGGCTTTCCGGAACATAAGCATTGTACACCGCATAAGCACGACCTGAGCATTGATGTTGATATGTTTAATGACAGTACCATATCTATTAGACGCGCAATGACAAATGAGCACTTCAGGTAGGGAAGACGTGTGTTCAGCTTATCCGTGTAGAGTAATATTGGTTTGTTTAGCATTGTTAGTTTATATTTTTATTGTCTCCATTTTTCTAATTTTTTTTTTTAATGTAATTGTGTCTACCTATATGTGAAAACTTGTTATTAGCTTAATTGTGTTTAATCTTTAATTTTATATATGTATAGTAGCTGTAAGTTTTCCTAACATAAATAAATAATAATTCAAGATAATGATGTTTCCTCTCGCTACGATACAATGTTGAGATGGACCGGCGATGATCTTATGTATAGTCTTATCTAGTTGAGCTCAGACAACACACGAAATACACAAATTAGTTTATTTTTAAGCCAACGTGCGTTCCATATCTATGCGTAGCAAAGGAATGGAGCCTTTACACGTAACAAGCTCTTCTATGTCACTGGCTTACCAAACTCAAGAAGAGTCACAAGTCAGTTAAATTGTTCTACCGGCTCAATGGTATACTATGGTGAGTGCTCTGAAGAGCTCTACCTAACCTTATCCTTTCCTCCTTTAAACGTACCAAGCTCTTTATAGGTGTCAAAGTCAAAGTCAAAAAGTCAAAATATCTTTATTCACGTAAACCTATTACAGGCATTTATGAAACGTCATTAATTTAATTATTTTGAATGATTCTACTCCTGCTAGTAGAAGACTAAGCAGCAAAGTGGTCTAATAAGTAAGCTGTTAGCAGAAGACCAGTAGCTTAGCAGATTCCAGTGACCTGTTAATGTTTAATCTGACTGAGAAAGGAATCTGCAAAGAAAACTCAGCTATATCAGATTTACAAAATAAAACATATACAGATCTGCACCACAACGATCAATTAATAACCTTTTAAATTTAGTTATCAGTACCTATGACATTACGATACAGCACATACTGGTACAGCAGTAACCCACCAGGCAAGTCAGAATTAAGATAGACTACATGCCTATGTGCAACTCGAAAATCGACAAAACGCAAAAATATTCTGATTGGTTTGGTTACGGATAGTATAAGGTTATAGTTCTTTGAAGCTTTCGCCACCTATAGCCGGTAGAACACGCTTAGAGAGGCCACATCTCGGCAAAGGAAATAATTTACCCGTTAAAATTTAACATCATCTACAGTTATAGTAAAAACCAAAACATGTTTCCAAGTGCAGAAGTTGTGATCCTATCTGCAGTGAAGTCGCGGTGGTCGCGATAAATTGACGCAGCGGGTACTTGACTCTCGGCGCAGGTCCAACTCCGGAATTGCTTGCACTTGGCTGATTTCACTATAAAGTCTAAAACTATACATTTTATACTTATCATCTATATTTTTATTTATTCTTTACTAACTGTTTGACCCGGCTTTACTTGTATAATAAAATAGTTGACAAAAAAAACTTCAGTTAGGCTGCGTCTGAAAATCTCGGTATCCATTGTAATAAAAAGAGTGGGGGAAAAAAAATATGGGGAAAATTGGGTATTATTATTAATTGATCTCGCCCACAGCTGAGAGACGAAATTAGTGAGAGAAATAATAACGTAAGTTCAATTATAAAAAAAGAGGTACGTCTGTATGTAATGGTACCGACTATTTACTATTTTGAAATAGATTTACAACGGAATTTATTAGTACTAGTTGCTGTTTTAGCATTTGCACCTAACCCATTTAATTAGTCCTAATATACCTCTGAATCGTGTTAATTTAGCTTCAAACAATCTAATTTTGACTTTAATACCAATGAAGAGTAACTAATTAAACACATGAATTTGTTAACACAATAAGTTATACTTACCACAAAACATTGTGTTAATCAAAATTATACCATATTCCTTCTGCATTTGGTATTAATTTATTAGGAATAAAGGTATTGTTAAATGACACTGCATCAGTGGTTTTGTTTAGGAGGTTTACTATGGCATTTTTTTTATAAACTGAGCACGACATGCGTTGTCCAAGAATAAAGGCAACTGACTTCAGCCAACGACCGAAATCAGTTCCTACCATTATGCCGGCCTATCAGCATGCTTTTTCAAACTTCGCTAGAAGGACTCCAGGTTATAGAAGAGTGGAAACACAAAGTCTGGAAAGGTATTCCATATCTTCAGCGTGAGACAGATCTAAGAGTTTCCAATTTTATATGTACATTTATATATGCATATTTTGGCCTGGGTGTGGTTCGGTTGGTACATGTTGGTATAATAAACCTCTTAAAATAGATTTATATTGATATGGTGATTTTGATGTGTTCTTCTTAGTCGCTACACTCTTTGCAAAGCCGCCACTTCTCTCGAACTGCAGCTTTCCTGGCGCACTCATGTAGGGGGTGATCCATTGCTGCTTTAAGTCAGTCCAACTCATCGCAGACCACGCATCCTCTAGCCAACGACTTTTTCCTGAACTATCAGGCGCCAAATGATAATTTCTGACTAGTTATCATTGGCACTGTCTACAATCATTCCCTTTGACTTGCTGCGGTCAATTTTAACGCTAAACTTAAGACTGACGGTCACCATTTTTTGCAACAGCTCTTCTATGCGACCAATACTTGTTGAAAATAATGTGGTGTCGTTCGCATATCGCAAATTTGAGATATTTAAGCCTTCAATTGTTAGTCTATCTGTCCAGTTTTCAAAGGTAATTCTCAATATTAGCTTAAACAGAAGCAGAAAAATAAATAGCTAGATAATACTTTAATACGTAGTTAATAGGTTTTATTTATTTATTTAGGAAAACTTACATCTAAAATACATGTATATGAAAGAAATATAAATACATATATATCTCTTACTGAAAGAATTGGGCCTAAGCAGGTCTGCCGTCAATACATTTATGGAACGAGCTTCCAAGACGGCATTAACGGTATCATACAGTATTTGGTTGGGTAGGGAGAGGAGTAGAATGGTGGATGGTGGGCGTATTATCGCGCATTAAAGAAAAAGGGAGGCCTCCTTTTCTTAAACCAGCCTATTGTCGGTCGCAAGCCCGAGACACTATTCTTCTTACCTTCTTACCTACACACGATGGACCCGGCACCCGCACGGTCAATGCTTAGAAATTTGTCTTCTTCTTCTATAAAGACGATGACAAGAATTCACAGATAGCAATTTGATTGTCAACAAAATAATTTTTAGTTCATTTAAAACTTATATGTATAATATGTAAGTATCATGGCTAGGATAGCTTGTCGTTGTTAGCAATTAACGTTGTGCTATAAGCGATTTATTGAATAACTAAAGTTAATTCGAAAATTAAAAAAAAACCCTGACTGCGTAAAACAATAACTTTAATTAAAAACTGAAAAGAAATAAATATAAACAAAAAAGAAAGAAACAAGTCGCAAGTATTTTTTCGCCAAAAAAATTGATAACCGCCAAATACACGGCGTAAAAAGCTTGGCATTTGGCACCAGTAAAATTTCAGATTTGTCTACGTTCATGGTAGGTGTCTATTGAACATTATTGCACTGTGCAGTAGCCCATTGGAGTTGGTAGAAACTCTAATGGTTTCCATTACGATGCCGGCCACCTGCGCTAATGGCCCAGAAATATTTAATTGATGACTCCTATACATTTTCGCAACGCAATTTTTGATCCATTCACGCGTAAAGGCTTTTTGTGTTTCAGTGTAGTGGATAATTACTTTGAGCAGGTTATTATTTTGATTTAATATTGTTATTTAGATTTATGGTTTTGTGACATTAAAGGCCCGAACACACGGAATGCGTGCGTATGACAAGTCAACATCATCAGCCTGTCTCTCGCCACTGCTGGGTAGCCCCCACCTTCTTTAGGTCTTCATCTGTCTAGGGGTCATCCCACTCATTTTCGTCCAGCACGTGGTCCCTCCGTGCTAAATCCCGTTTGTCCCAGATATGTATGTCTGCGGCAGATATATCCGGCCCTTTGCTATTTTAGCTTGCTAATTTTAAAAGCTATGTAAGTAACTTTAGTTTTCTGACGAATATCAACGTTTCGAATTCTATCTATCAGAGCAAAACCAAGGAAACCCCTTTCCATAGTTTGCTGAGCGTCCATGAATTTGTAGACCAGACCCACTCTCAGATTCCACGTCTCTACACTGTACGACATCACGGGAAGGACGCACTGGTTGAAGACTCCCGTCTTCAAACACTGGTATGGACGACGAGAGGATGTGTCGAAGTTTTCCGAATGCCGGCCACTTTGTTAGTTGATTTTTGTTTGTCGTGTCTTGTTTTAAAAATGTTCGTTCGAAAATTACGAATCTAGTTTAAATTATTGATGAATTGGTGAAATGTTTTATCGTTCCTAAAGGAAAAATATTTAAATAACTTCACCAATACCGCTTGTATTGAACATTTCGACGGTGGTGGCTAAGTTCTCAGAACGCTTACCAATCCAAAAAGGTTCGCGGTTCTAACCCCGGTATGTACCAATAAGGAATACCTTTCTTACGTAGGTACATTTGTCATAAATTACTAACACAACCATTGCCGTGACTCGGAGAGGACATTGAGCCGTCGGTCCCGTCAAATCGTTCCCGTTCGCCAACCCGTCCAGCATGGCGAGTATAGGCCAAATTTTCTATATATATTTACTGGAAGGCCCAAATTCAACAGTGGACTCTGTGTTTCTAGAACTGCTGTCATGATGATGATGTTCGAAAATGTAAGTAAAAACAATTTATTTTATGAAGACTGCATCCGGGGTCTAGCGGTTGAGTCCATGGATTTAGACGCCGAGGTACATCCTAATCATTTATTTAAGTTATTTGTGATATTGGTACGCTAGAGACATTGACGAGCTCGTTACTTGTCATGATGGGCCTATAGTAAAGTTGGCTAAATGCGAATCAGCTTCTTTAAAAAAAAGCGTTGCTTCTTACCACCCCGCCAGGAATACGGCCGTGATGATGCTTCTTCTTATATAAAATAAAAAAGAGTGCGTGTTATTTTTTAAGATATTTTGTTTTCCTTCCTATGTTCTGCGTAGGAATCCATAAATCTATAGTTACGCGTATCGTAAGTAACATGTTTTTTTATAAGGGTTAAGTTGTAGTTGGGTAAGGAAGTGCGGGTGTCGGCCCTCTGTTTGCCGACTCGGTGAGTTGTTGGCTTAGGATGGCAAAATGTTATCTGCTGCAACACCCAAACCCCAATATTTGACGTCTTGTCTATCGTTAATGCCATTTCTGAGAAATACTATTATAGCTCGGGAAATACGAGTTAGGGTTCGTATTTTACATTATGTATTGTATGCTAGTGATCTTGAAATTTGGTAGATGTAGCGTTAGCGGGCCTAAATTATACAAATAGTTTATTAACCAAAGTTTAAATGGACTGCAGAGAATTTTAGTGGCATTAAATACTAAATAAATATTGTTTATGGAGGTACATCTATTGTGGGTGGTGTAAGTAGTCATCAGGAAGGTCGGCTATCATTAAGGCGATAATGATTCAGTTGACTGCTGCCCGGAACAACGTTTGGGTGCATTTTAAGGTTATTGAGCCAGGACGTGCGTTTTATCCCCGTTTTTTTTGGGGCTTTGTATCTTTCCTCGCCTGGCTGGTTCAGCAACTGATACTTTTTATGTCCTAAATAATAGATTCCTTTATTACTTAAAGTAGTTCCACGCCTTTGTTTTCCTGCAAGACAGCTTAATTTTTCACTCTGTCCTTTCATAAGTCATCAAAATCATCATCACAGCCACAATAACACTCTTAGACCTCCACGTTCCAGTGCACAATTCTCGAGAATTATGTCTACACAATCTACTCGCAATGGTCTGATGTCAATTTTAATGATAGTTTAATTAACAAGTTGGTATTATACTGGGAGCAGGACCGACGGATTAACGTATTGTTCGAGGCACGGTAACGGTGGTGTTGTTGTTAAATCTACAACAAATGTAGTTAAGAATTATAAATAAAAAAAATAATAAAAAAAAAAATAAGAAAAGTGTATTCGGGGTTACTACAACCGAACAACCACCGCTCCAATAATTATTTTAATAAAATAGTATACTTTCGTAATATTAGAAGAATATTTAAAAAACAATATAAATAAAACTAAAACTTAACTATAATATACGAATATTAGAAAAACCCAGTAAATAATATAGTTAATAAAAATTTCGATGTTTACAAAACCTTAAATGTTGGGGACTAGTGGCGCAAATTCACGACCAATTTTAGATAGGATAGTCCGTTAGCAATTTCTGACAGACGCGTGAATTCTCGCAACAATATTTTTCGACCAAATTGACAGCGAACCGAACGTGTCGATCGGGTTTTAACCACTTCCGAACAATATAAAATTAGACCAACACAGCAGTTGCAATTCTATACGGGCCCTGAATTATCCCGTTTTGAATCTATATACATTCAACTGAATAGTTTTACTCTATTTTAATTTCACATTTTTACATACATATCTTCACGCCAGATCCCTTGAGGGGTAGGCAGAGACGATTGAGCGCCATTTGACACGATCACGACATACCTCTTTCGCTTCGTCCAGATTCATTAACGTCTCCATACATGCCCTTTGGTTATGAAGACTTTTTAATGCACCTTCAGTCAGTGTTTTATTTATTTGATCGTGATATGTGAGTCTCGGTCTGCCAGAACCTCTTTCATCCACAACTTTCGCATTATATATCTGAGATTAGAGACAATTGAGCGCCATTTGACACGATCACGACATAACTCTTTCGCTTCGTCGACATTCATTAAATGTTAATAAATACATTTAATTAATATTCAATTTATTTGTGATATTTCTCGAGTTTGGTACGCTGGAGACATCGACGAGCTTGCCACTTGTCATGGTTGGCCAATAGTAAAGTTGGCTAAATGTGAATCCCTTATCTATAAGCGTGGTTTCTGACCACCCCGAAGGGGAAACAGTCGTGATGATACTTACTTTACTAATTTGTCATTAAAATTTACATCAGACCCTCGCCAACAGCGTTGCGAGTGTAGGCCAAATTCTCCAGATATATGTTCTGAAACGCCCTCTCTGACAGTGGAGGTCTAGGACGCTGTGTTCTAGAGACTGTAGTCATAAATAATTACTATACGACAATTTGCTAATAAATATGTTTCTTGACTTTAATGTGTGTTCAGTTACCGGCCATAGTTTAATAAATTATGGCGTTCCCATACATTTTTGTAGTTAAATAAAGAAATGCCACTAAGTAACGATTCAATTACCGGCCCTTAGGATATAGTAATTAAGAAGCCACTTAAGTGAGCGATTAATTACGTTTTATAATAACCGGTCTATTTAAAATATCGTGTCAAAAACCGAAAAGTCAAAATATTGCGACGATACGGCAAAGTTTCTTTGAATCTTCATCTCTAAAGTCAAACACAAAGTTCATTGATTGACGTAATCGAAACTTCCTCGATCGGAAAACCTTGACACTGACCTTGAATCAAAATCCTTCAAACTTTATTGAAACATTATCTACATTAAAAATCAATCGACTAAAAAAATACAAAATAATCGACCAATCATTAAGTAAATAGGCGTTACAACTTACCTATTAGTTTTTACACTTCATTAAAAAAGATTGCCCAATACCAGGCCCCAACTTTAATTTTTTTTGTTGTTTATTTGTTCTCTTCTCCCGATGGATGATAAATGTGGTGATAGGGAAGGCAAAGGGTCTAGCCCATACAGCCAAGTCTGACGTCATCTTTCTTTTTCATGAGTTAATGACATCATCAAGTTCCAGATGCTGCAGAATTTGATGCTTTTCTTGGAGTCACTCGCGGCACCATAGGTCAAACACGTCGGGTAAAATATGGGAGTGACAACGCGGGAAAACCGCAACAAATAAACTGCAACTTGTGCCCCAAATTTAAAGTCCAATTTATCGTTTTCAATAATTATTCACATTGTATCGCATTATTAATTAAAACAACACCACTTTTGACCAATAATATCCACAGGAAATTAATTTACAAAACAAAAACTTGCACTTGACATGCCCACGCAAAATTGCGCGAAACTCTATTATTATTATTTTTCAAAACACTATTTATACGATTAGGTTCTTTATTATGATCAGGTACTTTATTACAGATAAAACCAAGATAAAACACTGGATTTCAGATTGGCGGGATCAAAACTATGTAATTATTAAGGTAAAAATAAAGTTTTTCTCAATTATCGTTATGTTAGTTAAAATAAATAAAATTAATTACAGATTATGAAAACACAATATGTTTACTAATAAATAAAAAAAAAATATTATGGCACGGGAACATTTATTGGGCTCATTTCTCTAAGAATAATGGGCATTGGTCGTCTCTCAATAATATTTATTAATTTAAACAAATAAATTTAATTAATATTTTATTTATTTTATCTCTAGTTTGGTACGCTAGAGACAACGACAATTGCCACTTGTTATGTTTGGCCTATAGTACCGGCTTCTTACATGAGCGCAGCATTCGGGTCCTTGTGGATGGGAATGCGTCTGGGCTCATGTCAGTGAATGCCGGTGTGCCGCAGGGCTCTGTATTGTCCCCAACACTGTTTCTTCTGCATATCAATGACATGTTGACCCTTGGAAACATTCATTGCTATGCAGATGACAGCACGGTTCATGGGCGATACCTTAGTCCACGAGCTGTGGGAGCCGCCAAAGTAGAGGAGTTGCGCCGTTCCCTGACGACGGAACTGGACGGCACCCTTCGCAAAATTTCTGCGTGGAGTGCCCAAAACCTAGTCCAGTTTAATGCCAGTAAGACTCAGGCATGCGCGTTGACGGTCAAGAAGTCTCCCTACTCTCCTATTCCTACTCTTCAGAACACCGTGCTGGAACTTCAGCCCAGCTTTAACATACTTGGAGTCGAAATACGCTCAGATCTAAACCACAGAAACTACATTGAGAGCATTACCAAAACAGCGTCGAAAAAACTTGGGATACTGAACAAGGTGAAGCGGTTTTTCCCGCCTGCTCTAAGACTTATGCTGTATAAAGCTCAGATAAGGTCATGCGTGGAATACTGTTCTCACCTCTGGGATGGCGCCGCTAAGTATCTTACAGATGCTCTCAATGTCCTGCAGAGGCGGGCAATTCGGATAGTGGACGACACCACAGTCTCTAAAACTCTCGAATCACTGCAGCTTCGCCGTGACGTTGCCTCTCTGAGCGTGTTCTACAAGCTATACCACGGCGAGTGTTCTGAGGAGCTCCATAACCTTATCCCTTCTTCTCTATTCCGCAACCGAACTACACGCACAGGCCAAAATATGCATCCACATACCTTACCCACTATCCCTACGCGTACTCATAAATTTGGAGACTCTTACATCTGTCGCACGCTGAAGATGTGGAATGCTCTCCCAGCCAGTGTGTTTCCCCACTCTTATAACCTGGAGTCCTTCAAGCGAAGTGTGAAAAAGCATCTTGTTAGGCCGGCATAGTGGTAGAGACTGATGTCGGTCGTGGTGACCGGCGTCAGTTGCTCCCATTCTTGGACCTCGCGTGCTGCTTACCATCAGGTGGGCGCGATGTCACATGTCGTGTCCAGTATAAAAAAAAAAAAAAAAAGTAAAGTTGGCTAAATGTGAATCCGGTTCTTTAGAATCGTGGTTTCTGACCACGTCGAAAGGAAAACGGTCGTGATGATACTTAACTTAACTTTTTTATAAAGAAATGATGCATTAAAAAACCGTTTGCGTTAAAAATAAATTTTAATTAAAAAAAAAAAAAAAAAAAAATATTATTCAAACTGAGTAAATAATAATTTTAAATTAAAACTAATAAGATAAAAACAAGCCTAAGGGTTTCGTAATTTTATGACTAATATACATATAAAACAAATATTATCTTCAAATGCGAAACATAGCGACTTTAACAGTAGGGTATTAAATAAACCCGTTGTTAGGAAGATTTGAGCCGATCTCGATTTTGGGGTCCTGCCTGTTTAAGCCACTATGTTTCGCATTAGAATTTATTATTTGTTTTATGTGTGTATCAATCATAAAATTATTTCAATGGTTCACCGGTTCTTAAAGGCGGCGGAACTTGTGCTTTCTTGTTCTTTTTAGTTTTCATTTGAATTTAATTTTAATACTGTTTTATTTATTGACTTTTTATTTATTTCTGTACAGATTTTACTTACGGTTTTTTTTTAATTAACTATATTTTTCAATTCGTTTGCTAAATAACCACTCTTAAAAAATTATCGATAATAAATTTAATAAATTTTGATAGTTCTTAAATTACATATTATTTAGTCGAATTATTAGGTTTTATCCAATATCTTTCGTATATATCTATATCTAAGAAAGAAAGCATAGGGACAAAAATAAGGAAAGGCATGCTCCGATGGTTCGGGAATGTTGAAAGGATGACTGAAGAGAGATTGACGAATCAGATATATAATGCAAGACTATAAACTATAACTATAAACCAAGACTCACTTATCACGATCAAATAAATAAAACAATAGCTGAAGGTGCAATAAAAAGCCATCGAAACAAAAGGGCATGTATGAAGAGGTTGATGAATGTCGAAGAAGCGAAAGAGGTATGTCGAGATCGTGACAAATGGCGCTCAATTGTCTCTGCCTACCCCGCAAGGGACCTGGCGTGAAGATATGTATGTATATAACCGCAACCATTTTACTCAAAAAAAAACGTATTTTTTTTTTCTAACCGTTTCTATCTATGGTATTTAGTTTGATAACACGTTGTATTCATTCAGTTCCATTCGATTTAACCAGTTGCATCGAGAACCGTTTTTGCAACTAGTTTTCGTTCTCTGGAAAACGGTTGCGTTTCGTTTTCAATAAGTTCGACATGGACCCACCACTAATATTGTCGTGTCCATAATATTTTAACTTATTCAATAAATAGCATGTTATGATAGCCGAAATAAAGATTCAGCTTAAAAATGTTTAATTAAATCCATTCACAAAATGCAAATAAGAAATTAAAAAAAAAATACACAAGCTGGATGAAGTGATATTTATTATTTAACGGGACCGCATTTACGGTCATCATCAACCATTCAAATGGACCCACATCCATCGTTATTAATTCCATTTCCATAAACATACCGATCATCAGAGAATAATACAGCATAGAAAGAAAGTACGCGGCTATAAGTGAGGCCAGTAAAACTTAGCCAAAACGGCTTAGTTACTGAACAACCCGTGTGTGTCAGTTTCATGGTCTAATCTCCTTCTAACAGTTCTCGGGATTTTTATTCGATTATGACGGTTTTGTCCAGTCTATTGGAATATATAAGTTTTTTCTCCTTAAAATGCACAGTCAAGCCGTTACATACATGCGTACATGTATATATAGTTTGTTTTAAATATTTGTTATTATATTCGGCGAATACGAATGAAAAGTAAAATAAAGTTTCATCACTACCGTATGCCTTTTTTTTTAACTTTTTTTTTATTTTAATATATTATTGCACTATGTACAATGGGCGAGCTTAATGCCGCTAGGCATTCTCTAGTATCCAACCTTTGGGACAATACAGAACATTACAGTCATGAGGCTAGGTGCAAACGATTGTAAGAAACGTTGCCAAACAAATTCATTTAATCTTACATACAATAGATATTAAAATAAATACACATACATACAATATGTACACTACTCGTAGATGTACTCCACACTATATTTACTACTATATACTACATATAATATATATACTTATATACGTTGAGAGGAGCTCTTTAGGTAATTAGAGAACACCAGCTTTTTAAACAGCGGTTTGCTGGGTGCTTGGCGAATTTTAACAGGTAAACTGTTCCAGAGATTTGCGGTCACTACTGCGAATGAGCTAAAGTGATGAGAAGGGATAGATATAACAGAATTGTATGACGAACGAAGAGATCTGTCATGAAATGAGGAGAGATAGGTAAATTTGTCCTTGATGTATTTTGGTGTGGCAGGCTCATTTAGTATAGAATGTAGTAGGGATTCTACGATTCCTGCGACAGCGAATTGGTAGCCACCTTACCTTACGCGGTAGAAGATCAGAAGCGGACATCGGAAGCGGATTGACACTTAGCCAACTTTATTATATGCAAATTTATTATATTAGAGCGGTGGTAGGTCGGTTGTAAGAATGCTTTCCTTAAAATCTTACTAAGGTCGTTCAAACCCCCCTGGCATGTACCAATGACAAATACACCCTTCCTACGTACGTCATAGATTTTCAACACCGTTCCCGTGCTTCGGAGAGCTAACACACTCTCCGAAGCCGCCTGTTCCGGTTCCACTAATACCAACTTGTGGAATCGTTTATAAATTGTAATTAAAATTGTGCAGGACCGGGCGCTACCCAATTGTGGCACCTTGGGCCCCTAGCACCAGTTGTTTTTCTGGATCGTGTTGTACCAAGAAGGTCTCGTAGGTCTCGCAGTAAATGAAAGTCGTACTGGGTTTGTAAGGTCCAGCAAGGCTTCCAGTTGATCGTAGCAGAGCAACGTCGATGTAATAACTTGAGAGTAACAGCTTGTTACTAGCGAAGTGTTAAGAAGTAAGTGCCTAGTACAACGGGCTACGAGTCATTTATACTCGTAGATACCCCGCCCGCCCGCGCCCGATTTAGACAATAGGAAGGGACGCGGACCGTTTGTTTGCTCCGATCAACTTTTGCCTTGCAGGATATATTTATTAAAAGCACACAAATAATATTTACAAAATTAAACAATACATAGTTAGTTACTCTTAGTTAGATAGATTTAAAAGGCTATGAACATTAGGACAACCTGCTGTCAGAAACCTATACGATGCTATAGCCTAAAGTAATCAAAACTTATGACCTAGAATATCTTTTAGATAAACTTAAGGTTAGCTGGCCAGGCCAGGAAGCTAAGATCAATACGACAATGTATTGTCGTAGAACTAGGCGACGATATCATAGTTGTAGACAATCAATTAAGACCTAAGGTTATCTAAATCGAACTACTCAATCCTTATTCTAATGTATCAATATTCCAACTGTATTAGTTTTGTCATACCTACACAGGACACTACATAAAGATTATCGTAATATTATTATACTACATTCAATTAAGAACTAACCACTTAGGTATCCTACAATTGTATGACATATGTGTCACGTCTAACTTCCTTCCCTCAGTCCTGGCTGCTATAAAGTTCCCTAAAACTATTTCCCTTTCCGTAATCCTAATATGTTTAAACTGACCTAAGTTTTTAAGAGCTAGCCTAGATACAATATACTATCTACCAAATAATTACAATCTAACTTTATACAAATCAAATCGTGGTTACATCATCGCTGATACCTATTTTATTTGATAGATCCACATATGTAATTCTGGTATGTTCTGCCTGCTAAAAACCAGTATATGCCACGTGAGTTGACGTGAGAAAACGTGGATATTTAGGCTCCCACGTTCTGGGCAGTTGGCAACAGAAACTTCGAGAAAAATATCAATAGGCGGCATACCGATTATTGCAGGGACGAATATAAACTGTTTTAGTATAATTGGTTAACAGATCGTCTTGCATTTTGTACAATAGAGATGGTGCAATAAACAATAAAATTAAATTGCTTAAGAGACAAAGCTTCATTTGCTAGAAAGTTCCGTAACCGAACCTAACGGAGTCCTGTGGAACAATACCAGCGGCTTTACAATTATTAGAGGAACTTAATATTGGGCAATTAGTCAAAGAAGTTAACTCATAAAGCTTTAAAAATTGCGTTACCAATAAACGCTATTGTCGAAGGGAAACAATTTTAGAGAATGCCTACCTACCTATGAATGTTACCAACTATGTATCATACAAGAAATTATTACACACTCTCTGTCGCGAACATACTCCCGCCGTGCAGAGCCGGTACCGTGTCTGCACCTTCTGGTGGAGCGACGACTGGTACTGATGGCTGCTCTCCCGTTGGTAGCACTATCAATCTCTTGGTTGCACGACGTAGGGTTCCTCCATGTGTGTCCACGTCCGCAGCGCGTACTACTCCGTCCTTTCCAGGATAGACTCGGCGAACTTTCCCCCGAGGCCAGATGTTGCGAGGCAGTGTTGGGTCGACGATTTGTACAACATCGTCGACGCGTAGAGCTTGTCCTCGACCGATCGGCTCCCGCCGGTTTTGTAGGTCAGGAAGATATTCTTTGAGCCATCTTTTCCAAAACAAATCGGCGAGCCTTTGTGCGCGGCGCCATTGCGATCGGCTGCGCAAGTCGTGTTCATCGAAGACTCCAGGTGCCAACACTCGACCTGACCCTCCCAATAAAAAGTGATTGGGTGTCAAAGCCTCACTGTCATCCGGATCCGTAGAGACGTGGGTAAGAGGTCTGCTGTTGACGGTATACTCCGCTTCACATAGCAGCGTTGTGAGTACTTCTTCTCGAGGGTGTCGTTCCCGAAGTACGCTGTATAGCGCTGTCTTCACTGATCTCACAAGGCGTTCCCAGGCGCCTCCCATAAATGGGGCACCTGGTGGGATATACTTCCAGACTATAGCGTGTTTTGCGGCTTCTTCTTGAAACGCGTCATGAAGTATTTTGTCGGCGCCATGGAAGTTTGTACCATTGTCCGAATAGATCTCAGTAGGACAGCCTCGTCGCGATATCATTCTTCTCAGAGCAAGTATAGCGGAGTCAGCGGAGAGGTCGGCGGCAATCTCCAAATGAACTGCGCGGGTTGTCAGACAGGTGAATAAGGCGACGTATCTTTTCTGATGATGTCGCCCAACGGTAACCGACAGTGGTCCGAAGTAGTCGAGACCTATGAAGGTGAAAGGTCTATGATGGTGTGCCAGGCGACTTTTAGGGTGATCACCTGTCGGTGGTTCTGCCGGCGAGGCCTTACGAATTCGACACTCAAGGCAACCCTTAACCACTGTCCGCGTTATTGGTCGTAGTCTGAGCACCCAGTAGTGCTGTCTCACTTCATTTACCACAAGCTCGATCCCACCATGTAAAAGTTTTCGGTGAGTCCACGCAATATATAGCTGAGCGTAGTGATGATCTCCATGAAGTACGGCTGGTTCTCGCTGATTTCGAGTAATGGCTTCGGCCTCTGCTATTCTTGATTTAATTCTGATGACCTCTTTGTCATCCAGGAAAACTGCTAAGTTTCTCAGTTTGCTGTCCTTTGGTATAACTGTCTGTGATCTCAGTGCTGTTACGTCAGCTGCGAAAGAGTCCTCTTGTGCTGCACGTACCCAGATTTCCTCGGCTCTTCGTACATATTCCGCTCCCAATGGTAGAATATTAGTCTCCGAGAGCTCTGGTCGATGCGATGCTGATGCTTCTCTGATCTTCCTTCTGGAGTGAGTCGGTTGGTTCCAAGCGGGATCGGCTTCAGATGCGCGTGCCGTCCGTTTATAATTTACTGAGCACTTACGTGTTCGAAATACATCGACAGCTTGGAGCACCCGAGCAGTTGCACGTATCAAGCGCAGCCATGACGAGAATCTATCAGTGGCTGGTAACGCATGCGAAAGTTTCGTGCTTGCTTGAATGAGGTGTATTCGCTCTTCGCCTGTGATTCTTGCTTCTTCCGCAACTCCTTTGGGCCATTCAGCTTCATATTCGTATAGAAACTGTGGACCAATAAACCACCTATGGCCCTGATTGAAATCACGAGGTACGTCACGTGTGGCATCGTCGGCGACGTTGTGGATAGTAGGAACCCATCGCCACTCGTTGACCGTAGTGTATTCTTCAATCTCAGCCACTCGATGTGCGACGAATGGCTTGAAAGTGCGGGCGCCAGCCTTTATCCATGACAGTGCAGTTCGTGAGTCTGTCCAATATATTTTTGTCTGTGGCTTAAACTGGTATTCCTCGATGACAGTTTTTGCCAATCTAGCTCCTAATACTGCGGCTTGTAGCTCCAATCGTGGAATTGACGTGACTTTCAGAGGGGCGACTCGGGCTTTAGCTGCAGCTAGTGTGACATGTATGCCACCTTGGTTATCTACGGTCCTCCAATAGACTGCTGCTGAATACGCCCGCTCGCTAGCATCTACGAAGGTGTGTACTTCTCTGACGATTGCGTCGCTCAGATGAGGATGGCAACGAGGCAAGTCGAGGTGTCTAAGGTTTCTTAAGTCGGAAACCCAGTTCGACCATGCTTCAGCTAAGTCTTCCGGTAGTTGCTCGTCCCAGCCGGTTCCGATGCGCCAGGTATCCTGCAGCACTTGCTTGGCCTGGATAGTTATAGGGGATACCAGGCCAAGTGGATCGAATATAGACATGACCGTCTTCAGCGCTTCTCGCTTCGTTGGTGTTCTTCCTCCGTTGACGATGTCTGCTGGCACTCGGGCGAAGTTTAAATTAAATCCCAAAGTGTCGACGTTAGGCCGCCATGTAAGTCCCAAGATCTTTTCCAATCCATCCACGTCTATTGACCAGTTTACGTCTTCTTGACTGACAGAGTTTACATCAAGAGCTTGTAACAGCACCCTGCTATTCGATACCCATTTGCGGAGGGAAAAGTTTGCCCTCTCGTGAACTTCCTTAACTTCGGTAGCTATTCTTGTGGCCTCTTCATTTGACTGGAAACTTTGAAGATAGTCATCCATATAGTGGTGATGGATAATAGCGTCGGCGGCGTCCGGGAATTGTTTTCGGTGTAACTCGGCATTGTGATTCTTGACGAAAAGCGCGGTGCACGGAGAGCAAGCTGCACCAAATATGACTGTCGTCATACGATACTCTTGCGGCGGGCCCTCCCGCCGGTTCTGACGCCATAGAAAACGCAGCGCGTCTCTGTCACTCTCGCGAATTTTGATTCTCAAGAACATCTCCTGAATATCTGCGGCCACGGCAATGCGATGTTGTCGAAATCGCATTAGCACTCCTGGCAGAGATTGTAGCAAATCCGGCCCCGTTAACAACATATTGTTAAGAGAACAGCCTCTGACTTGCGCGGCGGCGTCGAAGACTAGACGAATCTTTCCTGGCTTAGCGGGGTGTAGCACCGCAAAATGAGGGAGGTACCAAGTTTTCCCCGGTGAGGCAGAGGTTTCAATTGGCTCGGCGTACCCCTTCCGTAATAAGTCTTCTATAGAGGCATCATATTGCTTTTTCAGGTCTTCGTTTTTATCCAGTTTCTTTTCCAAACTATGAAGTCGCGTCAGAGCTTGATCAAAATTGTTGGGCAATGTAATTTCATCTTGTCTCCATAGGAGAGCGGTTTCGTACCCTCCCGCCGGTAGTTGTATAGTCCTTTCGCGTAGTAGCGCAAGTGCTTGCTCGTCTGGGTCACTTCGATTTTTTTTCGGTTCTACACCCAACGATTCAATCGCAAAATATCTGCGCATTTCTTCGTCCATGCGCTCTTCGGTCGTATTGTTGACTCGATGCAGATAATGTATATTGTGTCCCAGATGGCGAGTGTCTGAGCCATGAAGTACCCAACCCAATGGCGTAAGTGATGCAGCCGGTTGGCTTTTAGGTCCTCTCTTCATATCCTCAGCTACCAGCAGGTGCCAATTATCTTGTCCAATTAACAAAGTCGGCGTGGCTACATTACAACTGAGATGCTCGCGGATCTCGTCCAGGTGGCTCCATTTCTTCATGTCGCGGTTACGAATTTGTTGGCTGGACAACTTTAGCTGCTCCATGGTCCTGGCTTTGATGCTGTGCTCCGTTTCTGCGTTTTTTCCCTTGAGTTTTAAGGTCACGCGACGAGACGTCTCGGCGTTCAATTTTGCCCCGGCTATTGCCTCTATGTGTAGTGGATCGAGGCGGCCTTGAGCTCCTACGCGTTCGGCAATTGTGGCGTCAACCAATGTTACCGTAGAACCGTCGTCCAAAAGAGCATGAGTGTCGATGCTTCCCTTTGGCCCGGAGATTGTCACAGGCACGATTTTCAAATAGGTGTAAGCTGACGATATTTTCTGCTGTACCGATGTTGCTACGACTTCCCTTTCTGTCTCGCTGCTGTATTTGTGAAGTAGAGGGTGATGCGTTCGAATGCAACCGTTTATCCCGCATTTATTTGAATTGCATCTATGTCGATAGTTCCTTCGCTTCAGACACCGGTAACATAGTCGGTGTTCCTTTGACAGCTTCCATCGCGTATCATGGTCACCCTCGTTCCATTTTGCACACTTCGTGGTAGTGTGGCTAGTACCCTCGCACACGTGGCAAGACGGAGATTTGACCTTTTCTTCGGTTTTAAAGGTCCGCTGCGGCCGATTGATTCTTTTCAGTTTTGCTTTAGCCGCTTCTTCATTGTAGGTAAGCTCGGGCGAGGCAAACCTTCCCTGGTAGCTAGCTTCTTGCGTAATAAATTTCTCGAACTGTTCCAGATCCTGTTCGGCGGCCAGATTCATCCCTGCAAAGTCGCTCCATCTGAATCGGAGCACCGGTGTTAGCTTCTGGACGATGCCTTTGACGATCTCCGGGTTTAATAAATAGTTCCTGCGATCAAGGGCGCTTAGTGTGGCCACACAATTTTTAAATTGGCAGGCAAATCGGCATATATCTTCGGGGTTGTTGGTCAGTTGTGGCAATTCGCGTATCTTTTGTAATTGCGCGAGCGCGATTGGATTTGAGCGTCCAAACCGATCTTCCAATGCTTTTATTATCTCGTCCGCCTGTGCGTTAGCGATGAGTTGGCCTTCTACCGCTTCTTTCGCTTTTCCTTTGAGACAGCGCCGGAGTCGCGCTGTGTTCTCGACGTTTGAGAGAAAGCCCGCTGATTCGCAGTAGGCCGCTTTGAATGCAAGCCATTCTAAATGTGACCCATCAAAATGTGGAAGCTCGCCGATGTGTCGCGGAGTAGCCGGTGGTTGCGGTTGCGGTTGAAAAAAGCGTGCGGCGCCTGCGAGTGCTTCTGCCAACTCCTTCAGGTCAATTTTTGTATTCGAACTCAGAGTTAGCGCCTCGTCAGTGTTACGTTGCGTTTTTTCATTATTCGGTGCCGCGTGCACGGTGTAATCGCAATGAGTTTGCACGACTTGTTCTGGCGGACTTCGTTTTGTTGTCGCGGCGCGGGCGGTCGGTATCGTAGCGCTTTCCATATTAAATGTAGGCTGGTTCCGAGTATCCGCGGTTTTCCATAGCTCGACTCTTTCTCGTGACGATGGTTGACTCGTGACTTCTTCTTGGTTGGAGAATAACTCTTCATCGTCGGACTCAAACTCGGCGATCTGTGCGCGGGCTGCTAACTCTTCTAGCCTCAGACGACCCTCTTCCTCCTTTAGACGGGATGCTCGTCGAGCCTCTTCTAGCCTCAGACGACCCTCTTCTAGCTTCAGACGACCCTCTTCCTCCTGTAGACGGGATGCTCGTTGAGCCTCTTCTAGCTTCAGACGAGCCTCTTCTAGCTTCAGACGAGCCTCTTCCTCTTTTAAACGGGATGCTTCTTGGAAGGCTTCCAGCTTTAGGCGCGCCATTTCTCCTCGAAATACCGCTGCTCGACGGTCACGCATTGATCTTAGTGACGATCTAACTGAACTGGCACTTGAGGCCTGTGGCAGGACTTCTTCTTCATTACTCGAGCGTTGACGAAGGCTATGTTCCGTTTCTCCGGAACTAGTTTCGTCCTGTGCTACTGTGTGATCTTCTACTGATGCGGGCGAAGGCTGCTCTTCATGAACGGCTGGCTGCTCGCCGCTTCTTGACCTCGTAACTGGCATCTTGGCTGGTAGATCCGGCTCGAAGGACCATTAAATGTGCAGGACCGGGCGCTACCCAATTGTGGCACCTTGGGCCCCTAGCACCAGTTGTTTTTCTGGATCGTGTTGTACCAAGAAGGTCTCGTAGGTCTCGCAGTAAATGAAAGTCGTACTGGGTTTGTAAGGTCCAGCAAGGCTTCCAGTTGATCGTAGCAGAGCAACGTCGATGTAATAACTTGAGAGTAACAGCTTGTTACTAGCGAAGTGTTAAGAAGTAAGTGCCTAGTACAACGGGCTACGAGTCATTTATACTCGTAGATACCCCGCCCGCCCGCGCCCGATTTAGACAATAGGAAGGGACGCGGACCGTTTGTTTGCTCCGATCAACTTTTGCCTTGCAGGATATATTTATTAAAAGCACACAAATAATATTTACAAAATTAAACAATACATAGTTAGTTACTCTTAGTTAGATAGATTTAAAAGGCTATGAACATTAGGACAACCTGCTGTCAGAAACCTATACGATGCTATAGCCTAAAGTAATCAAAACTTATGACCTAGAATATCTTTTAGATAAACTTAAGGTTAGCTGGCCAGGCCAGGAAGCTAAGATCAATACGACAATGTATTGTCGTAGAACTAGGCGACGATATCATAGTTGTAGACAATCAATTAAGACCTAAGGTTATCTAAATCGAACTACTCAATCCTTATTCTAATGTATCAATATTCCAACTGTATTAGTTTTGTCATACCTACACAGGACACTACATAAAGATTATCGTAATATTATTATACTACATTCAATTAAGAACTAACCACTTAGGTATCCTACAATTGTATGACATATGTGTCACGTCTAACTTCCTTCCCTCAGTCCTGGCTGCTATAAAGTTCCCTAAAACTATTTCCCTTTCCGTAATCCTAATATGTTTAAACTGACCTAAGTTTTTAAGAGCTAGCCTAGATACAATATACTATCTACCAAATAATTACAATCTAACTTTATACAAATCAAATCGTGGTTACATCATCGCTGATACCTATTTTATTTGATAGATCCACATATGTAATTCTGGTATGTTCTGCCTGCTAAAAACCAGTATATGCCACGTGAGTTGACGTGAGAAAACGTGGATATTTAGGCTCCCACGTTCTGGGCAGTTGGCAACAGAAACTTCGAGAAAAATATCAATAGGCGGCATAACGATTATTGCAGGGACGAATATAAACTGTTTTAGTATAATTGGTTAACAGATCGTCTTGCATTTTGTACAATAGAGATGGTGCAATAAACAATAAAATTAAATTGCTTAAGAGACAAAGCTTCATTTGCTAGAAAGTTCCGTAACCGAACCTAACGGAGTCCTGTGGAACAATACCAGCGGCTTTACAATTATTAGAGGAACTTAATATTGGGCAATTAGTCAAAGAAGTTAACTCATAAAGCTTTAAAAATTGCGTTACCAATAAACGCTATTGTCGAAGGGAAACAATTTTAGAGAATGCCTACCTACCTATGAATGTTACCAACTATGTATCATACAAGAAATTATTACACACTCTCTGTCGCGAACAAAAATTGACGTTAGATCCTCGCCAACCCAGTCTGGCCAGCGTGGCGAGATCGGCTTTCTCTAACTTAATAAAAAAAACAAAAATACATTAAATATTGTGTGATGATCAGGAATTGAACCCGGTACCTCCGCGTACAAATCCACGGACTTAACCGCTAGACCACGGAGGCAGTTACGTAGTTAAGCAAAATACGAATATTCGGTAAATATCTACTATTCGGCTAATACAAATATTCGTATACGTTGCATCAATTTCTAAGCATTCCATGGATTCACCGTGCGGGTGTCAGGTCCATCGTGTGTGATGGGGATGGGGAGAATGTTGTCTCGGGTTTGCGACCGACAAAATGCGGTTACCCTATTATTTCTGCAAAATACCTGAAAATATGACAGCTTTAAACAAAGAATCTGGCTCTTAATTCCGTTTCCATAAACACAGCGATCATTATTCTGCCAACTTTTTCTGTATTCTCGGCTTAACTTTATTATTACTCTAACAACAGGCCAATCATAACAGATTGCTAGTAGTCGGCTCACGTCGCTTCCCGCCCGGCTATAGAATGCAACATCGGAAATTCAGCTTAAAACACACTGGGTTCCATCGCTTCAACACGATTAGATTTACCTTTCAGTCTTCTCACTAAACACCGGGGATTAAAATTTACAAGTCAATAACTCACGAGTAGATAGCTATTTAAAAAAAGATGCGCTCTATAAGTAGTGTTGCCCAAAGCAAGACCAAGACCAAGACTTGGGTTAGTATTGATATTGGTCCATTAAATTACAAACGATAATTTTATTACAACAGGCATAAATTGATATAGCAAAACTCTTATACATACAACTGGCATTTTTTTTTAGTACTACGTCGATTATTATTGGTTAGTAATCTGGCAGGAATTAGAGGCCAGACTGCCCAATGAGAAAGAGTGTTACTATTAGTACTGTTAAAGCCAGTTCTGTGACCTATCGGTGGGTACGCGTCGCGAAGACTCGCACCTCAGCTTCGGTTGGCAGCGGACGTCTACATTTAGTGTTTGGTCCTTCGAGCCGGATTTTTGGATTTTACGGAGTAACTGCGGCCTATTCTTTATTCGATTAAAGTTATCGGTTAAAATATTTCATTTCCATTAAAAAGAAAAAGTTTTTATTCTATTTAAACATTTTTTGAAATCTATTGGGTTTCAAACTAATCCTGTATGCATTAGCTTTTGGGAGTGTATGGAAAAATCCTTAACAATATTAAATTTTCGTTACTGCTCGTATATCCACAAAATAGTTTCGGATTTGCCTTTCGAAATAGCTCCCCGTACAGATATATTTTGGTTGCGTTCGTCAAACTTTCAAAAGCTTTAATCAAACAACCATTGGTTTGGATTTTTAAAATGTTGGAGGCATTTCATATTAAAACCCTTTTCTTTGAAAATAAAATATTTATTTCCCTGTATCAATTTGTTTTACATATATGTAATCAGCCATTAAATTTTGATTAAAAAACACTAAATCTTAAATTACCTATCTACGATTAATCGAATGTTCCAGTTTTAATAAACTTAATTTACTTAGATACAAATAAAGTTAGACAGTGTAATATATATCTTTCAATAGTTGAAGCAGAGATTAGGAATAAATATATCTTTAATTGCCTCAAATTAAATGTGTTTTTGAGACAAATAGGAGAAGAGATTTATCCGCGATTTTAATTAAATTAATATAAGTTTCCTTAATACGATACAAAAATATAAATAGCACTTAAACAAAAAATAATTGACACTGTTGGTACAGCTAGGATGGGCGGCATTCGGGAAGCTGCGCCACATCTTCCTATCAAACATACCACCACCAATATTTGAAGACGAGAGTTTTCAACCAGTGCGTTCTTCCAGTGCTGTCGTATGGAGCAGAAACGTGGACACTAACAGTGAGTCTGGTCCACAAATTTAAGGTCGCTCAGCGGGCTATGGAGAGAGCTATGCTCGGTATTTCTCTGATGAATAAAGTCCGAAACGAGGAAATCCGTCGGAGAGCCAAAGTTACTGATATAGCCTTCAAAATTAGTAAGCTGAAGTGGCAATGGGCTGGACATGTCTGTCGTAGAACCGATGAACGATGGAGTAGACGAGTTCTAGAGTGGAGACCACGTACGGGAGGACGCAGAGTGGGTCGACCCCCCGCTAGATGGACGGATAACTTGAGGAAGGTCGCTGGTGGGGGTTGGATGAGGGTGGCAGGAGATCGTGTGAAGTGGCGAGCCTTGGGGGAGGCCTATATCCAGCAGTGGAGAGACATAGGCTGATGATGATGATGTTGGTACATAAAAAAAAATGGTTTGTTCTTTAGCGCTATTTTGTACAGACATGTCTAGTGCAAATTTTTCTTTTGTAAGTTACTTCACTATGGATATTGACAGTCAAAAATGGTTTTGTTTAACAACGTGATACAGTGTGAATAATTGCATTGCATTATTTGATGCAATGTTTCCCTCAATTTTAACTCCCATATACCTGACGTGTTTGGACTATCTGAAATTTGATGATGACATTATCCCATGAAAAAGTAATAAAATATGGCTGTATGGGCTAGATCCCTTTCTTTGCTATCTCATTCACCATCTATTAAGAATAGAACAATAAAAAAGTAATAAAATAGATTTTTATTTTAATAGTGGCTAAGTCTAAACTAAGCCTAATAAGGAGCATGTAGGCATAAAAGTATAATGTAAGAAACGATTTGCCCTAAGAGCAAGTCTAGCGGGAACTTGGACTGGAAATATTTATGTTTGTTCTCATAAATAAAACAACGCTCAAAGTGCATAAGTTACGACTCATGTCTTAAAATTGTTTGTGTGGTTTTGAACTATCGCTTAGCATTAAAAAATATACATTTATTCGAAAAAATATTTACAACATATAAAATAAAATTAATATTAAGGATAGGGATATAAGTCCCGTCCGCGTGGAATGGTGGCAAGAACGCTGGCTGCATTTCCCCGCTGAATTGCAATACTGATTCTCTGGGCGAAGAAAGAGCCAGCCCTCTTGTCACCGGAGGAGACAACAAGACGCGGTGTTATGTCTTTTAAAAACTTTTTTGCGCTTGGACTCCATGGGCACAGTTTCTACAGCAAACGGCACAAATATCTTTTAATATACTTACATACTTGCGCCGCTTGCTGGACTCCGCATTTTCCCCCTTTTAATAGTATCGTTAAGGGAGCCGTGGCGGGAAAATCTGCCCGCACTTTTGGAACAGGAGAGCCCATGAACTCCAAGACAGTCGACCTCCTTTCCACACGGACATCTATTCTGTTACTTAGTCGCAAACGTTATTACAGGATTTCGTTTTTTACGTCTGAGGTTGCGTCATAATTATAAATTATAAAATAGCGGCCGTGCAAATATCAACTTTCATAGCGTGATATATATATAGTCAACGGATTCAAATATTTAACATTTGCGCTTAACATAATAGGGCTGCAGGCCTCAGTAATCCATCTCGAACAAGAAAATAACGAGTTTTCGCACTATTTTGCGAGGACATGTCAAGTGCAAGTTTTTGTTTTGTAAATTAATTTACTGTGGATATTGTTAGTCAAAAGTGGTGTTGTTTTGTTTAATAATGTGCTTCAATGTGAATAATAATAGAAAACGATAAATTGGACTTTAAGTATGGAGTACAAGTTGGAGTTTATTTTTTGCGGTACTCCCTCTGTGAAGTCCCATATTATTTGGGCTTTAATGCGGCGAGTGACTCCAAGAAAAGCAACAAATTTTGCACCATCTGGAATTTGATGTTAACCTCATTAACTCATAAAAAAGAAATCTATATTACGTCAGACTTGGCTGCATGGGCTAGATCCTTTGCCTTCCCTATCACCTCATTCATTATCCATCGGGAGAAGGGAACACAAACAACAAAAAAAGAAAAAAGGAAACACCTAATAATAATAAATACATAAGAACGCTAGATGGCGCATAATATAAAGATTCTTACAATCATGGATTTATCGTACGGGCTCCGGGTCAATAGTGTGTGGAAAAGAGAGGAGAAGAACAAAGTCTCAAGCTTGTGATAGACTTGGTTGTCAACCCCCTTAATTCATCATTATCAACATTTCCACATCCGGCATCAGTCTCTACCACTATGCTGGCCTAACAAGATGCTTTTTTAAACTTCGCTTGATGGACTCCAGGTTATAGGAGTGGGGTAAATACTGTCTGGGAGAGCATTCCACATCTTCAGCGTGTGACAATGTAAGAGTCTCCAAATTTATAAGTACGCGTGGTGGCGTTTTAATTAATGTAATTTGTGGACCGTTTCAGATAATGGTGACTACACAAACCTATTAACAACCAATGCTGTATCCGTTCATTACATTTGTCGCAGCTAAAAATGAGGCTTTCATAGAAAAAAAAGAGTAGAAATCTCAATATAAAACCGTGAATCATTCGATAAACCGTAATTACATTATCCTCCTTTCAACGGTTTTTTCTCAAACCATCATTCGTAAATAAGCTTTTCGATCCAATGATCTTGAAATTAAATAGATGTGGTAACATTAGGGGGTAAAACAGTGTTATCGTAAAATATTCTTGAAAACCAACCCGTTCAGAATGACATAATGAGCGATTAATATAATATAAGACACCGAAACCGAGCCACCACCGCGGCTCGGTTTCAGTGGAACAGATTCCTTAAAATCCGACAAAGGTCGGGTCAAATCCCCCCGGCATGTACCGATAAGAAATACACTTTTCTTACGTACATTTGTCATAGATTTACAACATCATTTAATTATTTAATATTAATACATATTTTTTAGGCTAGCGAACTCGACATGATTCTAATTGCTATTACCTACTTCTTCTTAGATTTATGTACCTTTACTTAAATAAATAACTAATAGACAAAATACATTGTCACTTTTAATCCATGTCAAACTATCAAAGATTTAACTGGCATTGCTATAGCAAAACATTATAAAATAGCAGTCAGATCTTAAGGTGTAAAAATAATCGACAAGCTTGCCAGTTGTCGTGATGGGTCTACAATAAAGTTGATTAAATGTCAACTCACTTAATGCGTGGTATCCGGCAAGCGATTATTTGAGATCATCGTTTTATCTCTAGGCGTGTAAAAGCGCCGAGTCATTTTAATAACATAACCGTTTAAATTAAAGTTAGAACTGGATGCGGTATCTACGGGAATCAAAGATCTTTGTTGGGAACGGTGAAATCGACTATGAAATTGCTTAAGTGGTTCGCGAGATTACCTCCCTCACACATAAACAAACAGTTCATTGCATTACGGTTCCAATTTGTCTTACATTAGCTTTGATTTCTGTCAATGGTTCAGAGTTATTAGTCATCAGAGAAAGAGATATACATACATACTCGTATGTATGTGTAATTTATCCGTGCGGGTTATTATGGTGGGTATTGTATGTGGATGCATATTTTGGCCTGTGGGTGTGGTTCGGAAATTGATTTTGTTGTTATGTATAACAAAAAAATACATGTTACATATAAGCGTCTGATGAACATCGCTTAGTCATATCTTAGACTAGAGATCCTACTTTGTTATTTCATAACTGGTGGTTAGTTTAATATACAAACAATAATAATAAAACAATATTTATCGTCTCTTAATTTTCCGTAATGAAAAGACTTTATAAGATTCGTTGTCGCTTTACTCCGCCGGCTGGAGATATTTCTTCATTATAGGAGAAAGCTGCAGTGTTATGCAATAGGATCCGGCGTCATCGTGTTACGTCAGTATTGTTCTCCTCTGTAATTTGAGAGGATTCCTCCGACTTGGATTGCAGACAATATTATTGTTTAAAGTAAGATAAAAGAAAGCTTGGTTTTAATAACGTACTATAAAAGTATCATCACGACCGTAATGCCTTGTCATCATGGCAAGTGGCAAGTTCGTCGATGTCTCTAACTAACCAAAGTCGAAAAATTACAAAAGCAAATTAATTTTTCAGAATCCCTTAACCCTAGAAAGATAATGTGCGCTTCGGAGGCGCCCGCGCGATTCAGATATATCGCTGCCATTTTATAACCGACGCGCGTACAGATAGAGTGCATAGTGTTTTTCCATATAAAAAACTAGGATTTCATTTGGAATACGACGGTATCTGAAGTGTCAATCAATTATTATTCTATTAAATGAGAGACATTTTCATATCCATTAATGTGGAACATTATTCATTACAGCTTCTAGAACACAGCGTCCTAGACCTCCACTGGTGAAGATGGGCCTTCCAGAATATATATCTGGAGAATTGGGCCTACACTTGCCATGCTGGCCAGACGGCTAAGCGAGGATATGATGTCAATTTATTATTTTATATTATGGTGTTAGTAGTAACGATACCAACTTGTGGAATCGTTAATAAATTGTCATAAAAATTGACATCAAATCCTCGCCAAGCCGTCTGGCCAGCGTGGCGAGTGTAGGCAAAGTTCTCCAGATATATGTTCTGGAAGGCCCATCTCCAGCAGTGGAGATCTAGGACGCTGTGTTCTAGGGGCTGTAATGATGAAAATGATGATGGTATTAGTGGAGCCGGGACCGACGGCTTAACGTGCTCTCCGAGACAAATAGTAAATCTATGACAAATGTACGTAAGAAAAGTGTATTTCTCATTGGTACATGTCGGGTGGGTTTAAACCGACCTTTGTAGGATTTAAGGAACGCGTTCTTACAACCGAGCCACCACCGCGCTTTTTTTTTTAACGAAACTTTATTATTTACGAGTAGTGTCAAATGGTACTGAAGCTAATTGAGAGAGCACGATAAATACGAACTTTTCCGATAAAATACGATAAAAAACTATTATGCACTACATTTGTACAAGATTGTGTTTTTGAACCAACTCAATAATTAATACTTATGAAAGATGACTGTAATTACCACAGTTTTGTTGTTGTGCTCGAGAGACGCATATTTATACCCGCAATTAAATATTGTTTTTTTTTGTATTCTTTGGTATTTAAGGCTGATTATATCGTAATTCATTAGTTAGTAAGACAAAATACTATAAAATATACATATTTCAAAAAGAAACTGCTTCACACAAAAGACTTAAATTTTTTGTTACTTTTTGTTAAGTATTTATAAAATCATCAGTAAAGTATCATCACGACCGTATCCCTTTTCAGAAACCACGCTTTTCTGTAAATAGCGGATTCAAATTTAGCCAACTATGTGCCCATGATGACAAGTGGCAAGCTCCTCGATATGATTAGCGTACGCTCAAAAAATATCACAAATAAATCATTGTGTTTCGACCAGGAATAGAATCCGGTACCTCCGCGTCTAAATCCACATACTTAGTGTGGCAGTTAGTTTATTAAAACTTACATTTTTTTACATAATAATAATCTCACATCCAGGCAACCTCATCCAGAGCGAGGAGTGCGGCGTTTTCTGCTGAGAACCTCAAGCTGCGCAAATACGCCAACCTCCGTACAGTTTGCGCCGTTTGGGGTCGAGACGATGGGATCATGGGGACATCATCATCAGCCAAGCGTCTGGTCAATCGAAGCGGCTGATGGAGAAATCTGGAGACAGGAAGGCTGGCAATTATATTTGCCAACGTATTAGCCATGCTATACAGAGGGGAAATGTTGCCTGTTTTCTTGGGACTATCTTTGATGGGTCGTCTCTTGAGGACATTTTTTATTTTAGGTACTTTATATTAGGTTTAGTTTATATTTATTTAATTAGATTATTTTTATTTAGGTAGTTTGTATTTTTTCAATTATATCAATTGTAAATATTCATTCGAATAAATAAATACTTAATGCGTGGTACATAAAAATAATAATAATAAATAATATGCATTTATGTTTTATTTACTTATTAATAATGTAACACTTAATTCAAGTTATAAAAGTAAAGAATACTTAATTCAAATAGTAAAATTTAAACTGTTTATAAAATTGTGCGCCTCTCAGGCGCCTGTTTATTTTTTAGTGCTATTTATTTATAAATTGAGAATCCAACAGCGTTTCAACTTTAATAAATAAGGTATTTACAAATTAACAATTTTATGCCACTAACAACAATAAAATAAGTTTATATTTCTAGATTAATAAAGCGCATAATCTTCTTTCATATTGCCAGCTCTTCAAAATTTTATCGATATTGTATCGCAATTCGCAGTGTGGTTGAGGAAGCCTCTCAAATTACTCCCAGCGATACAAAAGAGCTGTACTTACGCTTCGGCATAAATAACATCAGTGTTTCGCAATATACTCGTATTTCCTACCACCCCACAGCTGGTTGCACTGCATTCTTCGATCTTGGAACTAGAACTTGCAAGAATAAAGTGTAGCTTTAATAATAAGTGTATAATAATAGTGTGTAACTGTAAACGTGTGTAGTGGCCTACTTTGATTGGCTCAGTGAAGCTCTAGCAGAAACTAATTGGAACCTTGTAGTCGCGGGCTTGTTATGTAAAACAGATGCAGTTTATATGACAATACCTCTTTAAGAGTCCTTTTTGAAGTAGAAAAATATTTGCCTTTGAGCAGTTCCTCAAACTGTATCATGTTACATAATCTGTAGTCCCGTTTCAAAGGTCTGAGCAAAAATATAAGTTTCTGTGTTGCTGTTATAAAAATAAATGATGACACGTTTGTACGTAGCTTCAAGAAAAAACAGAAGTAATCTGTAGTCAACTATAAGATTTTCCCTAATTAAAACGTTTGTGTTGATTTCTAATCCATACTAAATAAATGATTAACCAGCTTTGTGTGTCTGTATTTCTGTTTGTTACTTTACTTTTATCTTTTACTAGATAAACTTTTGCCTTTTACTAGATAAACTTTTGCAAAATTCACTAATTAAAATTCTAAATTGCCCCATGAATGACCGTACTTGGGCCCAAGCTTCACTACCGATTCGGTTCGGAGGTCTGGGAACTCGCAAAATTTCTAGTGTAGCACTGCCAGCGTTTCTGTCGTCTGTACATAGTACTGTCGAGCTCTACGGGAAAATCACAAACCCATCCTTGGGTTCCGTTGAGCCGTCGTACTTGTCAGATGCCAGAGATGCCTGGTCAGTAGCATGCCCCAATAAATCTGTTCCAAATTTAACAAAATTTCAACGACTATGGGACGAGCCGCTCTGCAAACTGGTACTGGACGATATTTTATCTTCCAGTAACACGAGAGAGCGGGCTCGCCTCATGGCCGTTTCCACTAGGGAGTCGGGTCTCTGGTTGCAGGCTTTTCCCTCAGCATCGGTTGGCACACTCCTTGATCGAAATACACTGACAATGGCGGTGTGCCTTCGTCTCGGAGCCCGGACTGTCCACCCACACCAGTGTCGGTGTGGAGAGCCCGTGGAACATCTCGGACACCATGGGCTTTCTTGCGCTAGAAGTGCTGGCCGCATTCCTCGTCACGCTGCTTTAAACGACATCATTCGAAGGGCTTTTGTCACTGCTGGAGTACCCGCGATCCTAGAACCCTCTGGGATTGCGCGGAGCGATGGCAAAAGACCCGACGGCATGACCGTTGGGCCGTGGAAACTTGGCAGGTCCCTGGTGTGGGATGCGACATGTGTAGACACATTAGCCCCATCACACATCCAGGCGACCTCGTCAAGCGCGGGAAGTGCGGCGGTTTCTGCTGAGAACCTCAAGCTGCGCAAATACGCCAACCTCAGTACAGGTTACGAATTTGCGCCGTTTGGGGTCGAGACGATGGGCCCATGGGGACACTCAGCCAAGCGTCTGGCCAAGGAGTTGTCCAAACGGCTAACGGAAAAGTCTGGAGACAGGAAGGCTGGCAATTATTTCTGCCAACGTATTAGCTTAGCTATACAGAGGGGAAATGTTGCCAGTCTTCTGGGGACTATCACTGAAGGGTCGTCTCTAGAGGACATTTTTTACTTATAGTTTATTTTTTATTAGGTTTAGTTTATATTTATTTTAATTTTTACTTTTAAGTAGTTTTAATTTATATTGTAATTATTTTATACTGTTTGTATATTACTTCAATAAAATAATATTATTAATAATATTGAAAATGTTATTTTCAATTTTGTGCAGCAAATTATTAAATTGGTATGTAGACATTCGGAAATACTGAAAAAACTTTTCTTCATCTTCAACTAAGTGCCTGTACAAGGTCCAATATTCTCCTTCACTTTGTCGTTCTTTTAGAGTATCGTGAATCCAGTAGCGTCAAGTGGTTTTGTGGTTCTCTTCTTCTTTCCCATCCAATATTATGGCAAACGTTGCCAGTTGTCTAACAGTTAATCTTTTAATAGCCATACCTAATTTATTATTTTAAAACTTGATAGCACTCCCCAGACGTCTAGGCATTACCGATACACATGTGAGAATGAAACGGCTTCCTATCAGTTTTACATCATACAAATTACGGGTGAGCAACACACGGGTTGCATACGGACACCATACCGGCATCATACGAGCATTAAACGCTGTCGATTCGTTTCAGTGGGCAAAGCAAGCCGTACATTTATCTAAAGTAGAAACCCCGTATGACGTCATTATTTCACTACATGTAACCCTAAGCTAGCCAGACATACATACATACATACATACATATCTTCACGCCAGATCCCTTGCGGGGTAGGCAGAGACAATTGAGCGCCATTTGACACGATCACGACATGCCTCTTTCGCTTCGTCGACATTCATTAACCTCTTCATACATGCCCTTTGGTTACGAAGACTTTTTAATGCACCTTCAGTCAGTGTTTTATTTATTTGATCGTGATATGTGAGTCTCGGTCTGCCAGGGCCTCATTTACCCACAACTTTCGCATTATATATCTGGTTCGTCAATCCTTTCAACATGTCCGAACCATCGTAGCATGCCTTTCTTTATTTTTGTCCCTATGCTTTCCTTCATACCAACCCTTTTCCGTATTTCGACGGTACGTATGCGGTCCGCCAAAGTGACGCCACATATCCGCCGCAACGACCGCATTTCTATTGCATTAACCACTAACTCTAGCCAGACAGATTTTTAATAATCCCAAAACGCCACATTATCTTAACAAACGTTTCGAGTAACTGCGTGACTCAAACTCCCGCTCTTTACCCGTTATCAAAATCCTTCCTTTAATTTACAAGATAGTGTAGGTATATAAAACTGGTGTGGCATCGTCGATGCTTTTAGGAAGACGTCATTTTCCCATTAGCGGGGAGATGAATGACCTGCACTTAAAGAATTTTCAAATATATCTCAAACCTCTATAAATTTATTTCCTAGAAATATATGAGTTTTGCTTTAACATTACATCTTGCCTTTTGCCATTTTCATCAATTCGCTAGCTGTTATTTAATAAAAATATTACGTGATATATTAATAATCGCGAACATCGCCTGCGAAATAGAATAAAATCACCGCTGATGATGGTCAGACTACGCAGAACACAAAGTCTCCAGAAATATATTCTAGCGGTTCGAACTTCGGCATGTACCAATGCGAAAACCAACCAAAATTTGCCGTTTTACTGCCACGAATATTGACATTATTTTTTTCATTCATTACAGCCCCTAAAACAGCGACCTAGACTTTCACTGTTGGAGATGGGCCTTCCAGAACTGAGTCTGAAGAATTTGCCCTACACTCGCCACGGGTGGCCAGACGGCTAGACGAGGAGGTAATATCAATTTTTAATGACAATTTATTACCGATTCCACAAGTTGGTATTAGTGGAACCGGGACCGATGGCTTAACGTGCTAAATTGACATATTAATTTTAATAACAATTATTATTTAGATCGTAAGCTAACACGGCCCTCTTACAGCCACGAATTTATATTTATTGTTTTTTTTTAGATTGTAAGCTGACACAACCTCTTAACAGCCACGAATTAATTATAAACTTGACATGGACAATTTATTTTAGTTCATAGGCTGACGCGGCCTCTTTACAGCCACGAATTTAATATTAATTATGTAGTAAGTAAAAACCAAAAACATATTTATGGCTACAGTGTGTTTAGTTGAAAAATATGGTATTGCAGATATGATGGGCTGATATTGTTATAAGTTATTTTTTCTAATTATTATAAAATATATTTAAAAAAAAAAACCAATATCCAAGTGTTGTGCTAATCTAAAGGCAATAAATTATTTGATTTGATTTGAAATACACTTGTCTTACGAACATTAGTCATGAATTTTCAAACCACTGCAGCACTGATCCCGTGCCTCGAAGAGCACGTTAACCGTCAGTCCTGGTTCAACTAATACTAGCCTGTGGAATCGTTAATGAATGATTATTAAAGTAGACATCAGTCCCTCGCCTACCCGTCTAGCCATTGTGGCGAGTGTAGGCAAAATTTATGTTCTGGAAGGCCCATCTCCAGAATAGACCTCCTCTGTGATTTAAGGGTTGTAATGACTTATATTGATATAAATAAATCAATAAATGATTAATAATGTAAGTTATTTAAGTATAATTATTTAGTTTTATCAAGATTAAAACAGACATAATTATAATATAAATATGAATATTTGAATAAGCAAGAAATTCATTAAGTTTTTATTTTCATAAATTTTCGCTTATAGAGAGACTAAGTATGGCAATGTATTTTAATAGACCGGTACTGGTGTTGTTATTGCAACGACAGAAAGAGATTTAGGCTGAGTTTCGCGAAAAAAAAATGTGACGTCAGTTAATGTGACGACCAGCGTTAAAAATAGCGTCGCATATATCAGTTTTATTTTCAAGGTCAGCCGTCAACTGGTACAATTGACGACATTTTTAATTTTCCATGTTACAACCAAAAAGCCAATTCATTACAAGTTCGTTCACTTAAATGTTAAATTTTTTTATACAAAGAGTTTATTTTATATATAGTGAGCGATGAATTAGATTACCTTGAAAGCCTACGATCAAGGATTCAACTAGATTAATAGTCACATACAAAATTACTGCGAGATCTATATCTCTTTCTCTAAATAGTATACGACAAACAAAGCGATCGGTCAGAAATAAAATAACATAAATGCTATTAAATATGCATCACAAAATCAACCTAATAAATTTAAACATAAGTTATAAATTGCCTCGCCCTCTGCATTTTAACACGTCCTCACGTGGGTCGTAGTTGAAACGTTCTGTCGGAAATATTAGCACACGATTTCTTTTGCGCTGATATTTATCCTGACGTTTTCAGAGCCGTTACCTATAATCTAGTTAATTCTTGATCGATGTTGAAAGATGTTCACAACGACAGGTTTTCATTTCTTTAGTTCATTCAAGTTAAGTTTTTGGAAGTAATAAATAGGTGACGTAACAAGCAATGGAGGGTCTACGGTAATACAAGTACATTGTCGTATAATTTCAATAAGTGTACGAAAAATAACATAATTTGTGTGCACACAAATAAAATTTAATTTAAACATCCGTATTATTTAATAAACGACTTAAAATAACAAAGAGAAGATCGTTTAACCGAGACAACAAAATTGAGGAAAAAAATACAATTTGCTATGTTGTCAAGCTTTTTAATTCCATCCAAAGAAAACTGCCTCCGTGGTCTAGCGGTTAATAGCATAGATTTAGACCTGGTTCGTTTCCTGATCGAGGACAAAACAATTTTTATTTATTTGTCACATTTCTATGCTCTGTTACTCTAGAGACTTCGATGAGCTTGTCTCACTTGTCATGATAGGCTGGGCATAGTATAGTTTGCTAAGTGTAAATTAGCACCTTAACCGTTTCAGAACGATAAGCTTATCAGTGAGACTCAGAACTGAAAGATTTTTATACTGAAATTGTTTCATTGTAGTCTCTGGTGATGACGGGGCTTACATTTATCTTGAAGTGTTTTTATATGTTTTTATAAGTTGGACATTGTCAACGTACAGATGGTAGGAACTGAAGTTAATAACCTGAGTGATCATGTTTATAACAACAGAGAAAAGCAAGGGAGATAGTACGCCACCCTGCGGGACACCCGCAGTAACCAGACACCGGTGCCCGAGAAGATAAGAGTCGAACCATAATGCCACATTCTGTGAAATATTAAGGGAACGCAATACGGCCGTGACAATATCGTGATCTACGCAATTAAAGGCGTTACTGAAGTCTAGCAACGTGAGGAGTGTGAGCTTTTTACTGTGAGGTACTTACATGAATAACTTTATTGACAAATTTAGTTTTATATACGAGTATGTCTCTTGGTCGTTAAAACTATTATAAAATTACGGTCGTGATAATACTTTTTTTATTTCAAGAAAACAGATTAGTCTTTGGTTGAATACTTTTAATATTTATGAAACTCGGACACTAGAAGAAGCAACCACGTTGTTTTTCTTTTCTGTGTCGTATTGTTCTGAAGATTGCTGCGAGCAGAGGTCGAGTGAAATTTATCGTCCACGTCGCGCGGCTGCGATTAATTTGACTTCAATATAACTTTTAACCGATGATTGTGATAAAATTACAGTTACCTATACTTACATATTGATCGATACCAACACATTTATTTATTATATTTAAAACTTAATTGCACTACAAGAGAGGGATAAATGCCGCTAGACGTTGTATGACAGTGAACCTTTGGGACAATAAAAAGCATAACTTAGATCGAGGATTATTAAACAATAACTATATATATAATATCCACTTATACAGGATGTTAGCAGCTGTTTAAGTAATGTGAGTATACCAATCTTTTGAATACTATTATGTTGGCAGCTTGCAGAATTTTGACCAGCAAATTGTTCCAAAGAACCAGAATGATGTGAAAGAATACAGAGTTGTGTGACAAACGAAGAGACCGATCATGAAGTGAGGAAAGGTAGGTAAATTTGTCCTTGGGGTATATTAGAGTCGCAGGCTCATTTAAAATTCAGTAGAGTAAGCAAACGATTCTGAGGTTTCTGCAACAACGAATTGGTAGCCACTTTCACCTAGCACGGTACTCGGAGATGTGATCATATTTACGAAGGCAAAAGATGAACCGCATACATGCGTAAAGTAAACATTCGTTAATATACACGTCATATGCTAGAAATATTCAATAAAGGCACTCGTTCGCAGCGTTATGACGGTATATAAAAAAAAAACAAGTACATATACAGTAGGCGGCATTCGATATGACATATCGGGAACAAGAAAGAATGCAAGAAGAGATGCGGTTGATTTCGTTTTTGAATAGCGTTATCTCTGTCTCGTGACGTGTCGTGAGATCGTTTTTGCGACAAAACGCTCTACAAAACCGTAACAGCCGACCTTAGCCGAAAATCTCATTCTTGTTCTCGTCCGATGTGCTATATAAAACACCGTCATTTGTGTCTATTTTTTTTTTCATACTTTGAAATTACACTTATAAGATTTCTCAACTATATAAGTACATACGGTAAACCAAGATCAATACATTGACTAATACTTGCTAAGCAATGGCTGTAATTTTTAGCCCAAAAGCAAACTAAACACATAGTATTATGTTTATTTTAATAACCAATTTCAGCCTAAATTATCAAAATCCAAAAGCTCCACCGGACGAAAGCGCGCAATGGGAAATACTAATTCGTATCTAATTAGCGCATGCAATATCGACAGCGGTTCACAAAGCTTCGTTTTGATTTATAATTTATAACCCTACCATTATAATGGCACTTGCACTTAGCTGTGAACATACAATGTTGTATAGATTATAGAATATTTTTTAACAAAATATTGCAATATTCTAAATTGTTGTTCTTATACTCATATCTTATTAACCTTATTTAATGCTTGACATCATTGCAAATGGCACATAATTTAAGCGAGAACAACAACCACCTGGTAGGCAACGACCACTGATGGTGGTAATTTGCCCAGTCTGCCGGGACGGGGAAGTATCCACCGTTTCTGCCGATTAACGCAGTAAAGTGTACTCGTATCCACACGTATCGGGATCAGACTCTAATTGCCGTCATGCCCAGTAAAGCCGGCATAGTGTTTAAGTGTCTGATTCCAGTTGCTAACATTCATGGACGCCACTCAGGCCATCAGGTGGGCGAAAGGTCACATGCGAGCTGGTGTAAAAATAATAATAATAACTTACCTCAGATAAAACAAAATCGTTTTACAAGTCTACGAATATACGAATAGCCTTTAAAAAATAGAAAAATAAAGTATCATCACGACCATTTCAGTGGTCAGAAACCACGCCTATAAATAAGCAATTTATCACACATTTAGCCAACTGGCAATGACAAGTGGCAATCGTCGATGTCTCCAGCGTACCAAACTCGAGGAATATCACAAATTAAATATTAATTAAATGTATTTATTTACATTAATAAATATTTTTGTGTCCCGATTATTAAATATTAATATATTTAATTTATTACCTATTATTGAGCCCGACCAGGAATCGAAGCCGGTACCTCCGAGTCTAAATCCACAGACTTAACCGTTAGACCACGGAGGTTAAACAATAAGTAACAAAAAATGGCGATCACAGTATTGTGTCATTAGGTCGATGGCGTAGTAGGCAAAGTGCATAATAGGTATAGCTCATTTTTAGAGTAATATATAAGTTCATTTAGTTTATTGCTTGCTCTAAGAATAGGTTCACTTGTTTTATTACTAAAATAAATAAATACATGTTATATAACTACAGTGTGGAACTACCTTAACGTGAAATCCCCTTGCGGTTGCCACCAATTTACGTTTGCAATCTCCGAAACACTATCCGCTTTGTGTACAAGTCACTGCGTATATCTAATCAATCAAACATTCGGACCCAATCATCTGTGCGCTCGGCTTTTATTGCTACGTAACTTTTAAGCCCCTAACACAGACCATAGGATGCTCAAATTATTTGGTTGAGCATAAGCTAAACTAGAGCTATGGAGATAACTATGCTTGGTATTTCTTTGATGGATAGAACTCGAAGCGTTGATATTCGTCAAATGTGGCCTCCCTGAGCCTGTTCTACAATACTACGGTGGGTGTTCTGAAGAGCTCCAGAAATTTATCTTTTCTTCTCTATTCCACAAACAAAACAATACGCACATACCGTAGCCACTATTGGAAGAATTATTTAGAGAATTACATCTGTCGCACGATGAAGATGTGGAATACTCTTCCAGCCAGTGTGTTTTTGTATACCAAAGTCAAGCAAAGTGTGAAAAATCATGTGATGTCGGACATCAGTGGCTGGCATCAGTTGCTGCCATACTTGGACCTATTTTAATAGATGGTTGGCGGACTGATGGTGGTAATTTGGCAGTCTGCCGGGGCGGGGAAGTATCCACCATTCGTGCCGATAAACCCTGTAAAGAGCAAACGTTTCGGGCTGATTTTGAATTGCCGTCATGCCCAGTCAAGCCAGCATACTGTTAGTGACTGATGTCACTCTTGTGTCTGATTCCAGTTGCCAGATATATTCAATATTCATGGCCAGATGGAAGATAAAGAAGGTCCTTAGTGGGGTAAATGGGGATCAGACAGCGCCTTTCCTCGACTGTACAATTACGCATTCTCACTTTCTTTGGACACGTGTCACGGCGTGGAGAAACATCAATCGAGCGCTTGGTAGTCCAAGGGAAAGTCGATGGCAAGAGGATGCGTGGTAGGTCTCCGATGAGATGGACCGATCAGGTGAAGGTTGCAATCCCCTACATGAGTGCACTAGGAAAGCCGGGGTCCAAGAGGAGTGGCGACGGTTTGTTAAGCGTGCCACTAGCACTCCAATGGCGACCACGACCACTCTGCCAAGAGTGTAGCGACTAAGAAGAAGTGGGGTAAATAAGAAGTAGCCGGGCAGACAACACCGACGTAAGCCTCCGATAGTACGTTAAGCCTAGGTAGCCTTGTAATTTCACAAGATAAAAAATACCAAACGAATATCAGATCTCGCCTGGTCCCCATAGTAGTACTCTTATTATACATAAATATGTTTGGTAATGTTTATTTTTAATTAAATGAAAGACCAATTAGTTAAAAAGTTTAATTTAAAACAATTAGGTAAATTATAATTCTAATGTTAGGCTCACGTGCTTATTGCGATTAATTTTACATATTTTTTATGAATATTTATATTTGAAATCTTTTTACAAAAAAGCTGTTGACAAGATTTATTTATTTTGCAACAAAGCAATAATAACATTTAAAACCATTTTACTATTTTGTCAATTTCTTAATGGTTTCGTAACGATTACGACAAAATATTTGCTTTACTGCACTCTCTTAATAAACTGAAGAATTTTTTGCAGTTGAAAGCTAAAATAACGATTGCCCAAAGCCTACTCCTTTCTCTCCTTGATTATGGTGTCGTGTGTAGTGTCGAGCTTTCAGAGGTGATGATCAACAATATTACTACTAAGCTTACTAAATACCTGTCTCCGGTTATTTTTTTATTTACTCAAGCACGATTACATCTCCGAGCATCGTGCTAAGTTAAGGTGGCTACCATTTCGTTTCTCGGGAACCTCAGAATCCTCTGCTTACTCTTCTCTGTTCTTAATAAGCCTGCGACACCGAATTACCTCAAGACAAGTTTGCATATCTCTCGTCACTTCATAACAGAGCTCTACGCTCGTCCCGCAATTCAGTTTTATCTATCCCATCTCATCACTCTAGCTTTAAGTCGTAACGTAAGTGGTAACAAACGTTGCCGTGAACTCGGGAGGTCGTGGGTTCGATTCCCATGGGCAAGTTGTACATTGTATAATTTGTCTCGGTCTGGGTGTTTATATGTATAATATGTATATATTTACAAAAAAAAAAGTATAATATGTAGTTTATCAACCATCTAGTTTCCGTAACACAAGCCTTGTAGCTTGCCACGGAAACTAGATGGCGCTGTGTGACCTGTCTGGAAATATTTATAAAAAAAAAAAAAAGTCAAACTTTTTCGCAGTAGTAGCCGCGAATCTATGGAACTATTTGCCGGTGGAAATTCGCCAATATCTTTAACAGCTCCAAACAGTGTATGTAAGATAAATTGTGGTAAGACTTGTTTCAAGCGGCTCTATTTTTATATAAATATCACCATGGCAAGCTTACAATATTAGTTGTCCTTAAAAGTAAAAATTGGCATTTGACATCATTGTAAATGGCACATACTTTAAACGAAAAATACTAATTGGTGGTAGGCGGGCTGATGGTGGTAATTTGCCCAGTCTGCCGGGGCGGGGAAGTATCCACCGTTCGTGCCGATAAACCCAGTAGAGCGAGTGTATCTACAAGTTTCGGGATCAGGATCGAATTGCCGTCATGCCCAGTCAAGCATAATGTTAGGAACTGATGTCAGTCATGGGTATTTGATTTTAGTTGCTGACATGCATGGACCTCGCGCGCCACATTTGGGAAAAGAATCAATAAAATAACAAAAAAATACTAATTATATAATACAAAATAACGCCTAAAATTATAGCTATTAAATTATATATAAACAGCCTGCCTCGTCGATGTCTCTAGCGTACCAAACTCGAGAAATATCACAAATAAATGAAGTAAATTATTGTTCCGACCAGGAATCGAACGAGTCTAAATCGGGATATTTCTCGAGATTGGTACGCTAGAGACATCGACGAGCTTCATGATGGGCCTATAGTAAAGTTGGTTAAATGGGAACTCACCACGTAAGGGATACGGTCGTGATGATACTTTACTTTTTTAATTATGTTTATCAGGTGGACGCAAAATCACATGTCGTGCTAGTATAATAAAATGTATGTATGTAATATTGCGGACACATTTGTATGTATATTAATATGTTGTATTTTAAAATAAGTTTATTGAGTTTCATATTTAGCCCTTTGCACCTACCTCATAATCTGTATTGTTCTAAAGATTGCCATATAACCGCCCCTTGTACACAGTACAATAAAGTTAACAAATAGAAAATATGTATACATTTAAATAAAACCTTTTTGTTTTGTTTGTCGATGGATAAGAGGATACTGAAGCCTAATCTAGAATTAACTTTAATTACGGACTAGAGGTGCGGCAGTAGGTAGAACCACATTTTAGGCTGTCATTAATTAATGTTATTTGGCGCGGCATTAGGCCGGCCTACCCGACTAATGCCGCGGGACGATGGATGGATGCCCGCGATATCTTACACTGATAACGTTCTGTTACATCATCAAAAAAAGAAAGGTATCGTCATGGCCGTAATCCCTTGCTACCAGATATCATGTTTTATTTAACGTAACGAATTACTTACATTACATACATATCTTCACGCCAGATCTCTTGCGGAGTAGGCAGAGACAATTGAACGCCACCTGACACGATCACGACATACCTCTTTTGCTTCGTCGACATTCATCAACCTTTTCATACATGCCCTTTTGTTACCTCTCGGTCAAGCAGAGCCTCTTTTACCCACAACTTTCACATTATATACCTGGTTCGTCAATCTTTCTACGCTCATCCTTTCAACATGCCCAAACCATTGTAGCATTTTTTATTGTTTTTCTATTGAATGAATACTTAAGGTACCTACGTGTTTTACTTTTAGTAATTATATTTTCTTTTTTATAGTCTTTCCGCCGATATTAATAATTATTATGAACAACTTAGGATAGCGACTGTCGCTAAATTATCGCAAACTGTATGATGGGCGTCGCCGCGTCGCTTATCGCAGAGCGTACCGAGTATCGTGGTACGAGGCCTGCAGTTCTTGTCAAGCACAACGCCGCCGTGGGCGAGCGATATTAGTAAGCCGCATTAAGTACCTACTTTTATCATTGATTACAGCCCCTAGAACACAGCGTCCTAGACCTCCACTGTTCCAGAACATATATCTGGAGAATTTGGCCTACACTCGCCACGTTGGCCAGACGGGTTGGCGAGGATCTAATGCCATTTTTTAATGACAATTTATTTACGATTCCACTAGTTGGTATTAGTGTGGCTGGAACCGAAGACGGCTTAGCGTGCTTTTCGAGGCACACGAAAAATGTTGTAAGTATACGTAAGAAAAGTGTATTTCTCATTGGTACATGCTAATTGTATTGATTTCTCGGTCCTAACACATAAGTCAACGCCATATTATTCAAAACTTATTATACTCAGAGCGGCGAACTTTCAACCACAAACAAATTCAGCAGAATACAATAAGGAACTACTTTTTCTTGCGTTTCTTTCAACTACTTCCTTCTTCGGTTTTTTCATCATTTTCTCTAGAAGCTTCCCCATTCACACGCTTCGGTCGGCGACACTTGACTTTGCATAATAATGCAAACTTTATTCAAGACAACATCTGATTTACGAAGGTAAAACGTCGCGAGACTTATAAATAAACTCTTAAAAATGATAAAATTTGTTTGCAGCAAACTTGTTAAAAGTATCGTCACGACCATATCCCTTTCGGGGTGGTCAGACCATGCTTTTTAGAGAAGCGGATTCACATTTAGCCAACTTTACTATAGGCCCATCATGACAAGTGGCAAGAACACAAATAAATTATTGTTGGACACAACAGGAATCGAACCCGGTACTTCTGCGTCTAAATCCACGGACTTAACCGCTAGACTACGGAGGCAGTTAGAGTAAGCAAACTTGTTAGAACATGAACATATTTATTACATAATATTAGTAGGTATACAAAAAAAGTTAAACAGTCTATAACAAAGATACTTAGAGCAAAACCAATGATGTACTTAATTATTTTTCTTTGTAAAAAAACATAACATTTAATTTTAGACTACATTTGTATTTGTACGATGAATTTACTTATATTTAAGGACCAGCTAAGCAATACAATTTCTTTTGCTGACTAACTTCATTAGGGCCAACGAATTAGTTACAAGCGTAGAAGTGATTTATGACTATGTATGCTAACCCGTTGGGCTATCGTGGCGAGTGTAGGCCACATTCTCCAGATATATGTTCTGCAAGGCCCATCCCCAGCAGTCTAGTCTAGGGCTGTATCAAAGTATCAATTTCTGTACTATATTAAATTAACTGCAACTGCCCTCCGTGGTCTAGCGGTTAAGTCCGTGGATTAAGACTCAGAGGTACCGGGTTCGATTCCTGGTCGAACTTATACCCAGGTTTTTAATATTTAAATAGATGATAGGCGGATTGATGGTGGTAATTTGCCCAGTCTGCCGGGGCAGGGAAGTATGCACCTTTCGTGCCGATAAATCCAGTAAAGTGTATTATATAAAGTGTATATTGCTGTCATGGCCAGTCAAGCCGGTACAGTGTTAGGGACTAATGTCAGTCATGAGTGCCTGATTCCAGTTGCTAACATTCATGGACCTTGCGCGCCACTTACCATCAGGTGGGCGCAAGGTCGCATGTCCTGCTAGTATAAAAAATAAAACGAATTTAGCGCTCGCTTGGCGTTAACCTCTTAAAAACGAATTGGTGTCTAAACCAATAATTCATTCGTATTACTTTCTTGGTGAAAAAGCATTGTGATATTTTCTCACTGCCATCACCTCAGTTAGTTTAACAGCATTGTATTCGTAAAGATCGGCCTAAAACTGAAATTTGATCTATTAATCGACGATTTTAAATTCTATAAAATATTAAATTAAATTGTTCTCAGTGTAATGTTACGAAAGAGAACCAAAGGAAAAATAAATTAGTTTTATGACTTAATTATTTATTTATTTTTATTTATTTAAAACTTTATTGCACGAAGTACAAAGGCGGACTTAATGCCCGTAGACATTTTCTGACAGCCAAACCTTGGGGACAACTATTATAGGTGCAATGAAAGAAATATTAAAAAATTAGGAAGAAAAATTAACAGCTTAATTATTATTATTTAATAAAATTTTAGCAGCAACTGAAATAAACACAGTAGACTATGAGTCAATTACCAAAAGAAGCTGGTGGGTGTGTTAGCTAACAATAATGAAACTGTTGAAATAATTGCGAATTGATTGCGAATGTCATTCTGACAATCGGATCTTGTTGATTTCCAAAAGTCAATAAATATCTAAAGATGTATTTTTATTTTAATATAATTTTATTTAGACTTTAGATTTTAGACCAAAGGTTTGATGGTCAATGAAAAGGAACAGGTCCTTAAATCTAGGTCATTAGTACGATCATTATGTTTAGATGGCCTGTGAAATGCAAAGGAAGAAGAAAAAAAAACTTAACACCAAAGAATACGAAGAATAAGAACAATAAAAGTAAATTGAAGTTGGATAGAATTTTCGCTTCGTGAGTTTTACAGGCCGATTTGGCGTAACGAGTTTTTACCGCCTTTACAACTTTGCAGGTATTTTGGCCAAAGTTCACTCGGCCGATCGTACTTTGTTGTGACTGATGCCAAGCTTTTTTATTGCTGAGTTAGGCTTGAGGTATTTTGAACTTATCATTATAGTGATATATAAATGCATACATTTGTCGCACGATAGATCTTCTCTGAGCGTGTTCAGTAGAAGTATATCCACCAAAGTATAGCCGGTAGGCTATACTATGGTGAGTGCTCCGAAGAACTCTATAACCTAATCCCTCCCTCTCCATTCCGCAACCGAGCCACACGCACAGGTCAGAATATGCACCCACATACCGTAGTCACCATCCCTTCGCGTACGTCTAAATTTGGAGACTCATACATCTGTCGCACGATAAAGATGTGGAATGCTCTTCCAGCCTCTGTGTTTCCACTTTCCTATAACTTGGAGTTTTAGTTCATGCGAAGTGTGAAAAAGCATTTAGTCAAGCCGGCATAGTGTTGGGGACTGATGTCGGTCATGAGTGTCTGACTGACATCAGTTGCCTTTTCATTCATGGACCTTGCGCGCTACTTACCATCAGGTGGGCCCAAGGTCCCATGTCGTGCTAGTATAAATAATAAATAAAAAAAGAGATGTGGATGCTCTTCCAGTCTCTATGTTTCCACTTTCCTATTTACGTATGAGCTTGACCTTAACCGTATCCGTGTAAACATAAACTCTAATACCGTTATATGTATATAGACGAGTAGTTAACGGATTCCATTATATAACACTTCAGCTTAAGTAATGGAATACGCCTGCTGGAGTCCTTCAAACGACGTGTGAAATTGCATTTGTCAAGTTAGTATAGTTAGCATTCTGTTAGGGACTGATGTCAGTAGTCAGTGCCTGATTCCAATTCCTAAGATTACTAGACCTTGCTCACTGCTTATTTGACCGCCTCCGTGGTCTAGTGGTAACAAACGTTGCCGTGAACTCGAGAGGTCGTGGGTTCGATTCCCACCGGTGGCAAGTTGTACATTGTATAATTTGTCTCGGTCTGGGTGTTTATATGTATAATATGTATATATTTAAAAAAAAAAGTATAATATGTAGTTTATCAACCATCCAGTTTCCGTAAGACAAGCCTCGTAGCTTACCACGGAAACTAGATGGCGCTGTGTGACCTGTCTGGAAATATTTATTTATTATTTATTTATTATCAGTTGGGCACAAGGTCACATGTCGTGTTGGTATAAATAAATAAATGACATCATCCATTATAGGTAATATTGAAAGTAAAAATTGGCATTTGACACATTGCAAATGGCATATACTTTTACCGAGAATATATATATATATATATTACAAATAGGTGGTAGGCGGGCTGATGGTGTAATTCGCCCAGTCTGCCGAAGCGGGGAAGTATCCACCGATCGTGCCGATAAATACAGTAAAATGTATCCACACGTTTCGGGATCAGGCTTGAATAGCCGTCATGCCGGCATAGTGTTAGAGACTGATGTCGGTCATATGTGACCGATTCCAGTTGACCTTGCGCGCCACTTTCCATCAGGTGGGCGCAAGATCACATCTCACGTGCTAGTATATAAAAAAATAAGTACAATGATAAAAGACATGGAAATAGTAGTTACGATAATTTTATTGATAATACTATTGATATTTTTATTATATGTGCAATTAAGTTATTTGGAATATAAAATATGTCGTTTTCTTGTTACCCAAGTTCTTTAGTACTAGAGCTGTCATGATGATATTGTAAAAATTTAATAAATATTTTAAATAATTTTCTTTTTTTCTTAAATTGTAATCTTGTTAGAATAATTTATCTAAAAATGCATATATAACTCTGAACACAATTTAGCCGAAATCAAACAAACAAGATATAAAGTAAAGTAATCATCACGACCGTGTCCCTTTCGGAGTGGTCAGAAACCATGCTTATAAGCGGATTCACATTTAGCCAACTTTACTATAGGCCAATCATGACAAGTGGCGAGCTCGTCGATGTCTCCAGCGTACCAAACTCGAGAAATATCACTAATATTAATTAAATGTATTTATTTACATTAATAAATATGATTTTGTCCCGACCAGGAATCTAACCCGGCACCTCCGAGTCTAAACCCACGGACTTAACCGCTAGACCACGGAGACAGACAAACAAGATGCTATTTAAAAAAACTCATCTTTCAAACGATGCTAGAAGTTTGTATGTTTTTGGATTGAATATGTAGATTGGTTCAAAAACGACAGTATTGACATATCGATGTCGATATTTCAATAAATTGTATTTATCAGATTTCCCAACAAGAATTAATGCGTCTGTTGTGCAATGGAACCTATCAATCGATAGTGACTTCAACCCATTACCGCTCCGCAACCGAGCTCCGGTTCCCATATCCAATCAAAGGATCCAATCAATACCTAGTGTAATATAAAAATACTATTTTTGTAAATAAAAACTTGAAAATTTTCTACTATACTTATTATGACGTCCGTATCCCTTGCGGGGAAGTCAGAAACCACGCTTTTCAAAGAAGCAGATTTACATTACGCCAACTTTTACTATAAGCTAAACATGACAATGGTGGTTCGCTACCTATAAGAAATACTTGTAGGGTTATTTTAAGATGGATAAGAACTATTTTTTTATTTAACATTAGGTTTATCTTTTTCTGGATTCGATGACATGTAGAGATTATAATCAAGATATTTGTAATTATTTAGTTTTTATATATTTTTTATTTTTTTATTCTAGGTTCTAAAATCAAAATATTTCTTCATGTGTTATCTGGCAATGCTACAGTTCTCCTTCTAAATTATTTTACCATGAGCATTGTATTGAATCAGCTGTAGGCGTTCAGCAGGGTGATCCACTTGGTCCAGCTCTATTTAGTCTCGGTATCCATCATTGTATATCATCCCTAAATTCAAAATTCAATGTTTGGTACCTAGACGATGGAACCATAGGAGGTAAAGCGAATACGGTAATCAAGGACCTTATCCACATTAAACAAGCCTTTCAGGAAATAGGTCTCGAGTTAAATCCTTCAAAATGCGAAATATTTATTAGTTCTAATTTATCAAATAACATTCCATCTATTATCAAAAAAATTAACGAACATGCTCCTAATATTAAAATCCTTTTTAAAGATTCGCTTTTCCTCCTAGGTGCACCGCTCTTAAATGAAGGTATAAAGCCATTTTTGGATAATAAATTTAAACTTTTTTCTGAAAATTCAAACAGATTGGGTGTTTTAAATTCGCATATAGCATTTACATTACTAAAAAACTGCCTTTTTGTTCCAAAATTAATATATGCACTCCGCGCAAGCCCTATCTGGAAATTTCCAGCCCTGCTCGATCAATTGGATGCCACCTTAAAAGAAACTCTTGAAAAAATTCTAAATTTATCATTTGATGAAATTTCTTGGTCCCAAGCAACCTTGCCTGTTAAATTCGGTGGCATCGGCGTGCGAAAAATTTCTAGTATTGCTTTACCGGCGTTCTTATCTTCGGTGCACAGTGTTCAAGATTTAAGTTCAAAAATCTTAAATCAAAATCGTATTGAATTAACATGTGCACTGGAGGCAATTAGAGCCTGGAAAATAAAATGTCCCAATGATGATATTCCAAAGGAATCAAACTTTCAAAAACTTTAGGATACTCCATTGGTACAAAATACCTATAAACATTTGGCTCAAAATCCAATCAGTGATCAACATCGCGCCCGGCACACTGCTTGACGACGAAAGTTTCCGTATCGCCGTTGGTCTACGGTTAGGGGCACCATTATGTATCCTACATAGATGTCCGTGTGGAAAGAAGGTCGACTGTCTTGGAGTTCTGGGCTCTCCTGTTCCAAAAGTGCGGGCAGATTTTCCCGCCACGGCTCCCTTAACGATACTATAAAAAGGGCTCTAGCCACCATCGAGGTTCCAGCTCTTCTAGAGCCTGTTGGAGTTATCCGAGATGATGGCAAGAGACCCGATGGTATGACGTTGGTCCCCTGGGAACGGGGACGTGCTCTAGTGTGGGACGCCACGTGCGTCGACACCCTTGCCGCGTCGCATCTCAGGGGGACAGCGCATAAAGCGGGAGCCGCGGCGGAAAATGCGGAGTCCAGCAAGCGGCGCAAGTATGTAAGTATATTAAAAGATTACATATTTGTGCCGTTTGCTGTAGAAACTCTGGGCCCATGGAGTCCAAGCGCAAAAAAGTTTTTAAAAGACATAACACCGCGTCTTGTTGTCTCCTCCGGTGACAAGAGGGCTGGCTCTTTCTTCGCCCAGAGAATTAGTATTGCAATTCAGCGGGGAAATGCAGCCAGCGTTCTTGCCACCATTCCACGCGGACGGGACTTATATCCCTATCCTTAATATTAATTTTATTTTATATGTTGTAAATATTTTTTAGTACAATTTTATTAGATTTATTTAATTTAATAAATATTTTTGAAGATAAAAAATGTGTTAGATATAAATAAGTATTTTAAAGGATTTTCAAAAACACATTGATCTTTTTAGATATTTATTCTGACACACAATTGTCAAACATGACAATTTACTTTCAAAAATATACAATGGGGTGTATCACTAACTTTTTATCACGATAGATGGCGCATGATAGATGGTACCTAATATAACTGTCAGTTGCATAGAAAACTTGTATTTTTATAACAATATTTATTATTTTCTGAAAATTATGCCGAAGTGAGCAGCTTTTAAGTGTACAAATCGAGTTGTCTAAGCGAAATCAAAGATGGTGATCTCAAAATTGCCGTTCTATTAATAAAACCTTTTTTCTTTTTAAAGACGGTGTGCGCTTTTTTAATTCGTCTTTTAAGGTAGGTAACGTTAAATTAAAATTCATTTTTCTGTTATAAAAATTAAAAACTACAAAAACAATTTTAATTAATGCGATATAGGTGTAAAACAATGTACCATTGCCGCTAGCGACATCTACAAAAAGATTTGCCTGATACACCTCATTAAAAAACTAAGATAAAAAGAGGTTCGTATTTCTAACATTCTCCCAACAAAAATCATAAAATATAATAATATAAAAACTACGTGGTTGTCAAAACATCCTCGTACTGGTAGCTAGCCTTCACTACGTACATAGACTCGCTTTCAGTATGGTTCTGTAGATGACGTTCTCATCTATCACGACTAATCCACCAACCTTCTGTTACGTCTTCCACTCTCACATCCATAAGCAGACTGTGACTTGGCACTATAGATACTACAAGTAGTCTTAGGTGTGGACCGCCGTGATGACTTCTCTTGAAATATACGACGACTGGATGCGTGATTCGGATATCGTATCATGCTGATTTTGCCAATCTCCTACGGCCTGTTGTAAAAGTATTGGATATTGGGATGGGTTGGGTTGTATACATATAAATTATATTAATTATTGTGTCCCGATCATGAATCGAACCCGGTACTTCCGCGTGTAAATAAAATAGGAGTAGGATTGTGAAAAGAGCGTATTATCGTGCAAAAAAATAAAAAGAGGCCTCTATTTCAAACCAGCCTATTATCGGTCGCAAGCCCGAGACACCATTCTTCTCATTTTTTACTCACACACGATGGACCCGGTGAATCCATGAAATGCTTAGAAAATTGTCTTCTGGCATAGATTTGTTTTTAGTAAAATGGTTCTAAATGTAGTTGCTATTTTTCTCTGTCTAAAATTCGGTATATGAAAGTGAAAAAATGTCTAAAATGTCCGTAATTTTATTTCCTAAAAAGTTAATTAACTACATTTTTAAATGTAACACTGACCTGAATCATCTTTAAAAATGCTGTATTGTGCGAGTGAGAGAGAAGAACACTGTTAATTTAATGTTTATGTCTTAGAGATCCAGAGTTCCACTTGCTCCTTCCAGTGCGTCTTTAGGTCTTCATTCCGGTTTCTGCGCTGCTGTTGAGTCCTCTATGAATAAAATATTCAAACATAAAGATAATAAATTAGAGGATGAGGCGGAAAGTAAACCCGTAGAGTAATTGGACAGGCGAGACGCGGCGGGCGACGTAAATCCAGTTATACCTCGAGTGACTGGATGCACCACAAACTCTGATAATTGGAAATGCAGCGTTCCAATGTTGATTTTTAAGATCATTTTATTTTTAATGCCATTATACTCGCATATTTATTTGTATTGAAAACTTTTTACAGTGGCACATTCATATTACCCGAAACCCTGGAAAGTGTTATTAGTTTAATTATTGGAGCATAAAGCGGAGTCCGGCAAGTATGTAAGTATAAAAAAACATTGAAAATATTAATTATAAAAAATCAACAATAAGGAATGTCCTCTATTTTACTAAAACATATTTATTATGATTATTACTCTTATATTTCCAAAATGTTTGTAAAAGTATTTCCTAGTAAGTTGATAGACCACATTTAAAAAAAAAAAATATGTGAAAATATACTATCAGCGGATGTCAGCATTGACTACAACAATTCCGCTAAATTTCGGATTAAAAAAAAATGTCTATTTATGCGTGAAAAAGTAAACGGACATTGATAACCTACAACGGCAAACGGCCGGATTCTTTTAAAAAACAAATACAGCATAGCATAAAAGCAGCACTAACGTTGAAGGTCTGACATCATTGCATTAATAAATTAAAGTGAATCCAGAAATACGTTTTCAGCCGAGCGCGAACTATTGCATTTCAGCCGATAACGAGCTGACCTCGGCGGGCATCAATGCAATCTGCGGCTGAGTAATTCAAACTGACTGGCTATTCAATTACATTTTGTCTCCTTTCCACACCCCAGCAGCCGTATTCCGTTACTTAAGCGCAAACTTTAGATTGTCAAAATAGCAGATTCTGTTGTTTACTGTGACTTTTATCCCGAGTTTTGCCGATCATAGGCGAGCTCACGTCAAAATAACTTTTTCCACTATTTCAAAAGTTACTTATGAGGTTGCAACAAAAATTGTCCGTGGCGCATTTATAATCATTTTAACATCATTGTATTATGCGATAATGAGTCTTTTAAATACACTTTTTTTTGTTTATAAAACTTTTAAATAAAATTATTAAACAAACTAAAAACTTAAACTATTAATACATATAAATTACTACTATTAAAAAAACTACTATACAACTAAAACTAAAGCAAAAATAAAATAAAATAATGGAAAAACAAAATATTATAAATAAAAAAAATGCTCCAATGGGCAAAGGCCAAGGATACTGGCAGCATTGTCACGTAGAATAGCAACGCTGATCCTTTGGCCCAAATTTGGTACCCACGGCCAGAGAGTTTGTGCCAGGATGTCCACACAGGTGGCAAACCTAACTTTCATGGAACCAGCGTCATTCCACCGGGCCGCTTGCCATCGTCGCCGGCCATGCCACTGGGTTCTAATATGGCTGGCAAACCCAAAGTCACAAGGGCCCGACGAATTACGTCATTGAGGCTGGCGTGCCTTGGGATCCGACCTGTGCTCATGCTGCATGAAAGGCCGTAACACTGTACATTGTATTATTAAGTCAAAAATAATGTAAATAAAAAAATAAAAAATATATGGACAATTCTTTTAATTTTATATTTAGAAGAAATAACAGGTATTAAGGTACATATATTACATAGCATAAATAAAATTAAATTGATAAGCTAATTCCATTTACATTTCTTACTAATATATATATAATACACAAAAATATACATTAAATAACAAAGAGAAATAATAAATAAAAATAAAATAACGAAGAAATATAAAACTAACATCAAGCAAAATGAAGAAAAAAGATAATGAAAAATTCAAATATTACATTGTTATGAAATGGTTTACCTACGTAATTAAATACACACATCGGATTACTTGCACTTGTAGTAAAAAATATTACGTTATTTGTTGTCGTCTGTAATGGAAACCTTTTTACTAGAATACCAATTTTATAGCGTTTTACACATACATATGTACAGTTTCATTATATAAGGGATTTCATTATTAAGTAACAGGAAGGGCTGTTGGCTAAGATGTATGTACTTCTAAACCAACGTTGTTTTAAATAGATAAAGTATGATCTTTATTTGTAAAAAAGTGTGTGTATGGAGGGTGGAGCTGTGACGTAGCAAAGATGGCGCCCAACCCAGTCTATAGAACATTATTTCTAGATAACTACTGCACTGATTGACTTATATGAGCATTTTTTAAATACATACACGCGTTCATGTAAAGCTCAAACAAAAAAAAAAAACTGTGTTGTAAAAATATTTGTATAAGTGAATAACTCTGTTATCATTAGTAGTCTAGAAACCTTTATAACCTTTTTAATGTTTTTAAAATCATTACTGTCGAGCTATAATCAACGAAGCTACAATAATATAAGTGAGTGTCCTATCCTGTTACTTAATTGCAAATGTTATTTACGTCAGAGATTGCGTCATAATTACAAAATATTATTCAATTCTCAACTCTATAAGCGCTCGACCTTGACAGCGTCCGTGCAAATATCTACTTGAATAGCGTGATATACATATATGTATATAGTTAACGGATTCCACTATATAACGTTTGTAACAGAATAGGGTTACTGGTACGTATAATCACAAATTGATGTAACTGATTTTGGTAGAATTCCTCTCGCAACAATTCCCACTGCTTATTGTTGAGTCCCTTTCTAATAATTTTGACTGTGAGATCGTAGAACAATTTAAAAAAAAATGAAAAATAAGCAAAGGAAATATTTCTAAGTGTCATCTTACGGAGGAGTATTCTTAAGGAGTATTTTTCTCGTAACTGTCGCGTGTAGTGGTCAGTCGCTGCCATAACTCTGAAGCGTCCATTAGATATAGAGAAATCCCCTTCGATACGAGTTTATTTCATGTTCTAAGTTACGAGTATGTCCAAGATAATGTAATTTTTCTAGTACTTTAAAAATAACTGTTTCTTATACGACTTTTATATCGTTATTAATCCGGCTGGTTAGAGCTCTTGTGTTCCCTATTTTTCTGTATGCTGCGGAGACGTGGGCCCTACGCGAAACAGAAAAAAGGCGAATTAAGGCTCTAGAGATGTGGTGTTGGCGAAGAATGCTGGGTATATCATGGAGTTCCGAACAAACAAATCTATACTGGAGGAACTGGGGATCAGACAACGCCTTTCCTCGACTGTACAATTATGCGTTCTCACTTTCTTCGGACACGTGTCAGGGCGTGAAGAAACATCCATCGAGCGCTTGGTAGTCCAGGGGAAAGTCGATGGCAAGAGGATGCGTGGTAGGTCTCCGATGAGATGGACCGATCAGAGGTGAAGGTTGCAATGGATCATCCCCTACATGAGTGCACTAGGAAAGCCGGAGTCCGAGAGGAGTGGCGAAATCTTGTTAAGCGTGCCATTAGCACTCCAATGACGACCACGACCACTCAGCCAAGAGTGTAGCGACTAAGAAGAAGAAGAAGTTATATCGTTATTGATATTGCGATTTTTATTGTTTTGTTGTAAATATAGGGAGATAAAACTATGTTTTATTATACTGAGCACGACATGTGACAACGTGCAGGTTTGCAAGAATAGGAACAACTGATAGCCACTACCTACCGATCAGTCCTATGTCGCCAAAAAAGATTATTTTTCAGACTTCGCTAGGAATAGGGAAATCGCCGGCTTGGAGTTTTTTTACGTATATTAGTCATAGATTTACAACACCACTGTTCCCGTGCCTCGGAGAGCACGTTAATCTGTCGATCCTGGTTCCACTAATACCAGCTTATGGAATCGATAATTAATTGTAATCAGATCATCGCCAACCCGTCTGGGAAGCGTGGCAAATGTAGGCCAAATTCTCCTGATATATGTTCTGAAAAACTCATCTCCAGCAGATCTAGGACACCGTGTTCTAGGGGCTGTGATTAATAAAATATTTTAATGAAATTAAACATTTTTGTAATACAACGTTAAACTCACACCTTAACATTGATCTCCTAGAAAACTAAAAACTTTTAACACGTGTGTAATAAACAGCCTATTTTATAGAGAGTCATTTGCAAGTTATATGAAAAGTTTGTGGTGTGGGTGATCCTGGGGGAATCGGCGAAGTAGTAAACTCCCTAGTCGGCACAAGCGAACCTGTAAAAACCGTTTTCAATTGCAAATAGGTGTGCCATTCATAGATTTACCATGCGACCCGGATTAGTCTGGACTGTCCGCTATTGAAAATGGACGAGGGGATTATAACAATATTTTTCTATCCGCCTCTTTGGTCTAGCAGTTATGACCGTAGATTTAGACATGCTGGTACCGGATTCAATTCGTGATAATACAATAAAAATATATTTAATTGTACCATTTTTAGAGTCTGATTTTATTATCAATCATTACAGCCCCTAGACTTCCACCGTTTGGAAATGGGCTTTCCAAAACATATGTGTGGAGAATTCTGCCCACACTCGCCACGCTCGCCAGACGTGTTGGCGAGGATCTAATGTCAATTTTTAATGACAATTCATATTCGTACTCTCCGATGCACGGGAACGGTGGTATTGTAATTCTATGACAAGTACGCAAGAAAAGTGTATTTCTCATTGGTACATGCCGGGGGTTTTGAACCGACCTTTGTAGGATTTTAAGGAAGGCGTTCTTACAACCTAGCCACCACCGCGTCTATATTATTATAAACCGACAGATTACGGTCGTGATGATACTTTACTTTTTTCTCTCTCTAGGCTCTATTCGACGTTTTGTTACATTATGTTATTGCGCGGGAAAACATATTTCGAAATAGAACTCTTGTTCCATAATCTTTAGATCCCCTTTGATTGAAATGAGAGTTCATTGTAATACGCCCTTATTGTTATCATGAGGGAATAACTGAAGATGTGGAATGTCTCCAACTCTCCCAGCCTTTCCTATAACCTGGAGTCCTTCAAGCGAAGTGTGAAATGGCTGTTAAGAAATAAATTTAGTATTATGTTTAGAGTTTGTTTTTATTTTGGTTTTTGCCGCTTGGCTGTAAGATATGTCGCTTTGGCCCCGGCCAAAAAAATAAAGTGGCACTTTGACGTTTGGCAGCACGGGATTTTGGTTGTTTTTTTTTGTTTGAATTAATTAACCTGGCGCAATATCCTTCTATCGTAATTTGTGGAGAAACGAAGCGGTATATTGTTACTGAGCTTTGCTGAGGAGCGTCCAGCTACCAGGGCATTTGGCTGGAGCTGTTTGTGTTGTAGTTCGGCAATTGCGCTGGTGGAGCTCTCACGGTGAAGTTTTGTGAACTGGTGTTGGTTCGGTTCCGGCAGGCCAGGGAGGCGGCAGGAGCTGCACCCGTGATCTCCCAGACGACACAGAAAAGACAGGTTTATGTTTGTGCATGTCCTGGGACGCCTCTAAAGAACATTTTTATTTATATATAAAGTATTTTAGTTTTAATTTAATTATATTTAAATATAGTTTATTCCACGTAAAACCAATTCTTATGAATTATCATTTAAGTATTACTTATATAATTCTCAACATCATCAACCTGTGTCTCTCCCGCTTTCCCAAAGGCTCGCCATTGCACGCGGTCTTTTGCAACCCTCATCCAACCTCCGCCAGCGACCTTTTTGAGGTCATCCGTCTATCTGGCAGGGGGTCATTCTACTCTGCATCGTCCGTGGTCGTTGGTTCTGCAGCAGATGTGTCCAGCTTTATCAGTTATTTGTAGAATTCTATTCATCAGAGAAAATACAAAAAAAAGGTCTCCATAGGGCGGACGCACGGGTTGAAGACTCTTGTCTTCAAAGATTGTGGTATGGACGATGAGAGGATGTGTCGAAGTTTCCCGAATACAGATCATCCTAGCTGAATGTTGGCTTCTTTGCTGTAGTTGGTAGTCTGTCCAAGATAGACGTATTCCTGCACAACTTCAATAGTGGCGTTTCCCACACAGATTGGCCTCGACTTGACATGATCATGACTTTATTTGTATAAATTTATGAACATATTTTATAAAAAAAACGTATTCATATTTATCTTTCTCATGCAAGAAACTACATACTTTTCGCATACAAATTAAATATCACCGAATCGTCAAAATAAAAAGACTATAAAATCGTGGTAACCCTCGACATGTCCCGATTGTGAACATCGACACACCAAATTTACGATTCGTATTGGCTCTAAAAAGGTCCACGATTAAATGTAACTAAGCTAGTATACGGACCAAATACTATTTGATTGCTTTACTTCGAGAAAAATGGCTGAATGTACTCGGAACTTTATTTAGGGTTGTTACTTCATGTGACAAAAGTAATGTTTTATGGCTCAATCTCAAAATAATTATAGTATGCTGTATATGCGTCTTTACCATTTATATACTTACCAAAATTATAGTCTGAATTATAAGCCAATGATATTTTTTAGCATTATAAATAGGAGTTAAGAAATAAAATTAATACAGAACGTCATTTGGAATGTTCCGCCGGCCGAGGATATTATGTTGGTTGTCAACTAGTGTTGAAAAATAAGTTTTTAAAACGATATATCGATATTTTAATAAAATATTTAATAGGTACAAATTATCGGTTCACAAAATTATTTTTTGTTTTTAATTATTTTATTAAGTAAAGTAAAGTATCATCACGACCGTATCCCTTTCGGGGTGGTCAGAAACCACGCTTATAAATAAGCGGATTCACATTTAGCCAACTTTACTATAGGCCAATCATGACAAGTGGCAAGCTCGTCGATGTCTCCAGCGTACCAAACTCGAGAAATATCACAAATAAATTAAATATTAATTAAATGTAGTAATAAATATTTTTGTATCCCGACCAGGAATCGAACCCGGTACCTCCGAGTCTAAATCCACGGACTTAACCGCTAGACCACGGAGGCAGTTATTAAGTATTAGTAAGTTTTATTAAGTATTTGATTTAAAGTTTTGGTTTCAATTTCCCCCCGGATCATCCAAATGGGATTAAGCTAGGTTTATATTCAATAAGCCGTAGCCTGTAATGCATTTACACGATATCGTATTTCCCACCAAAAAAACTAGGGATTTAATTTTATAACAATTCTTTAAACATTTCCTTTATTTTGTCGACGATGTTGGTTCAGTTGCAAGTTGCTAACTTCACTACCACTAACTTTACAATTGTCTGAATATTATCATGGCGTAAAATAGGTAGAGTGTATCAGTAAAGAAGTATTTGATTGTAACATTTACACACCACTAGTAACTGTTGTACACAATACAAACACGAGCTAATTGTAAATTGTCAACTGCGGTTGAAATGGCATTTATCTAGTTTCATAGAAATTCAGACATATATCGCTGAAGGCCCACTCTGAAAGATCATCGATCGATTAAATATTATTATTGCCAACGATGTGCGAGAAAAATTAATACGGTTTTATTATACGTCTTAGAAAATAATTTACCTACTAAAAAAAATTTACTTTGAATAGGTAATAAAATACTGCCATACAAAAAAACAAAAACTTTTTGTAATAGGTACTTTTTGTCTTCTTTAGCAGAAATGTTCCTTGGAACCCAGAGACAGGGATAGGGATACCTTAAATGGCATTATCTATTGTAAGATTCGCCTTAACGCCTACCCACTTTACCAATTTAATAAAAATTGCCAGAGATGTTGCCAATCTCAATATCGACGTCAAACTTGAAATCAAGTTGTCTCTTTTTATTAAATGTCATATCAAGAAAGAATGAAGGAGACAACAAGTTTGACTTCGATATTGAGATTAAAAGGCGACCAACTACTACGATAGAGTTATCTTAGATCCCCCAATCGGAGGAGACGGGAATTCGTAACGAGGTTTGGCCTCCTAACAGAAGTTGCATTCACTGCACGTAACAACGGGCAGGACGTGTGGAACCTTTACTATAGGTTAATTAGTACGAGCGGGCGCAGCGGAAGACCAAACTCAAAACCTCTGCTATTTATGAAGAATAAATTGTTCGACAGAAGTCCCAAATATATGAGCTAACCACTGCAACCCGCACGCTACACACGAATCACACAGATTCGTGTGTTTTTATACAAAGCGGAAGCTAAGTCCAAGTACGAGGCCTGTCCGTGCGTAGCAATAGAATAGCAACTATATCGTCGAAGTTCTAATGTTTGTAGCCTGAGATCTGAAGATGAATACTATTGAGTTTGTTGTTAGCCTGACTAGATAGACGTTTGTTTTATTGGGCATATAACGGCCACTTCAAGCATCTTCAGAATATGGTCTTGCATACCCAACGGTAGACTACATCCTAGAGAACTGCTAGAGGATAGCTGGGTTCATAAGCCACACTGAATTACACAAAGGGGTGAATGTTACCATCCTCAACCTAGGTCATTAACTATCCAGGTCTGGACGACCCCACTGTCTTTCTAATGTTTGTAATTTAGGAGTAGACACCCTGTTTCCATTCTGTCGGAAGTGGGCGCGTGTTGACACAGTGGGTTTCGATTAACGTCGCCGAATGCCGGCTCTATTTCCGCGTGCACGTTATGTCAAATAACGACATACCAGTATATGTGATTATGTGATAACTTTAATTTATGGTTAGATCTTTTGACTGCCTCCGTGGTCTAGCGGTTAAGTCCGTTGATTTAGACGCGCAGGTACAGAGTTATTTTTTTATATATACAACACGACATGTCACACCGGCGCCCACCTGATGGTAAGCGGTACGCGGTCCAACTATGGAAGCAACTGAAGCCAGCCATTCTCAGCCGACATTAGTCCCTATATATCCGACCAATCAATATGCTTTTTCACACTGACTCCAAGTTATAGGAATACACTGGCTGAGAGGAATAGTACGCGTAGGAATAGTGGCTACGGTATGGGGGTACATATTTTAGCCTGTACGTGTGGTTTGGTTGTGGAATAGAGAAGAAGGAATAAGGGTGTAAAGCTCTTCAAAACAGATTCCTGGTCGGGACACAATATTTTTTTAAATTTATTTGTGATATTTCTCGAGTTAGGTACGTTAAAGACATCGACGAGCTTGCCACTTGTCATAATGGGCCTATAGTAAAGTTGGCATATGTGAATCCAATTCTTTCAATTCCTTCCAATCTTCCAATTCAAAAAACTGACTACTCCGCTAGGATAATACTGATAGATATTTTAAAATCTATACGATTGGCAGTGGTTAAGTTGTAAGAACGCTGTCCTTCAATTTAAAAGACATGTATGAATCCCAATGAGAATAACACTTTCTTTACGTACATTTTTCATAGATTTACAACACTATCGTACAACAGCAGGTTAAGCCGCGTCGGTACTATTTCGGACAATCGGACCACCACCGCTACCAATATAAATCATACAGTTATGTTCTAATATGCTACTACTATAAGAAGCTTTAACCCCAAATTTAGTTTATATTATTATTTTGTCACGTTTCTGTTAAAAGCGTTCTCAGCGAGTTGAGCTCTATCGTCTCTGTCCGGGGTTTGCTTGTATTGCCGCGCGGTCTCTGCGGTCCTTCGATAAAAGGATTTATAATGTGCCTCTATTTGAAATCCGAAATGTACATTAAATAGCTTGAAACATAAATATAACTAGACAATACAATATAAGGATTAAGCACACCGGTTAAATTTTACTGCAACCCGGTGCATTCCACTGAGTTCTAAGTAAAAGTGGTGAAGGAGTGCACCTATGTCATTTCTGACATCAGCTGGACGCTATTTAGAATTAATTTCTACAAAAAGCAGCGTGATTGATGTAAATATCAATTATTAATAACATAATTGTATTTGTATAACGTGTAATTCTGTAATTATTAGCCAATTGTATAAGTGCTACCTATGTGTAAATTTGATGTATATATAATTGTATAAATTGACTAAGAGCCTACATGTTTGGCACTAGCTGTAAGTGTTGGCTTGTAATAATAATAAATAAATAAATTAGTGGAAGGCATGAATTGCTTATAATCATCATCTCATATAGCCTTTTCCACTCTAATCCAACCTTCACCAGCAAACTATCATCCGTCCATTTTGCGACGTCCCATGCGTACATAGTTTTCTAAAACCCGAATACGTTTGACGATTAAATGTTAGGTATTACAAGTACTTATGTAAAATCTACGATTAAGTCTTAGTACACTCGTTGTTGAAGAGTTTGGGAACGGCAAGCTTGTCCCCGCACCATATCAAAACAAATTTTAGTGTGGTCAAGCTATTTATTACTTAAATATCTACAAGCTTAGTAGTAGACCACGTGTGCAGCTCCTGCCGCAGGTTTGTCCTACACCTACAGGTGGGCACAAAATGGCCTGCCGGAACCCCACCAACACCAGGCCAAAGAAAATCACCGTAAGAGCTCCACCACTGCAATGGGCCTAGCCTCAGCTTCAGCCAAATGTCCAGTACATAGTGGAGCTTCTCAAGCTACTAGTCTTTCGCTACGATTGTCCACTAAACTATAAGGATGTAGCGCTAGGATTATCAATGCAAGGAAAACGAAAAAACAACAAAATCAATTTTGTTCGATTTATTTATTATATTTGTACATAACAGAGTCCAAAACCAAGTCAGGGATCATCAAATCCAAAGTCTTGCAGAATATGATGCATTACATAGAGTAATTCGCGCCAATATCGGCCAAACACAATAATAGGAGTTCACAGTTTTAAAAAAACGCAAAAAATAAACTGAAACTTCTGCCCCATATATACATAGATAGTTATACATACATAGAAAGTTTATCGTTTTCCAGAATTATTCACATTGTACCACATTATTAAACTAAATAACACCACTTGTGACTAACACAGTAAAGTAACAAAAAAAATGGACTTAACATGTCCGTGCAAAAGGCGGGAACTTACTCTCACAGCCAGTTTTTTTTTAAGTGTCTTTAAAGGACATTGTACAGAATACATCAGCCCTAAACACGTAATTTATTTACATAATATATGTTCATAACAGAGTTCATAACCGAGTTGGGGATCATCAAATTCCAAGTGTTGCAGAATTTGATGCTTTTCATAGAGTAATTCACGTCAATATCGCCCAACCACGACAGGTATACGGGAGTTCACAGCGCGGGAAAACCGCAAAAAGTAAAGTGCAATTTCTGCCCCATAGCGTCTCGTATAGCGTCAAATTTATCGTTTTCCATAATTATTCACGTCGTAGCACATTATTAAACAAAATAACACCACTTTTGACTAACAATATCCACAGTAAACTAATTTACAAAACGAAAAACATGGACTTGACATGTCCGTGTAAAATGGCGCGAAGAACTTTCTCACAGCCGGTCTGTCTCGTGCTGCAAAACGTCAAAGTGTAACTTTTTTCTAGGCCGAGGCCAAAGCGAGTAGTCTTTCAGCCAAGCGGCAAAAAACAAAATAAAAACAAACTCTAAACATATTATTAAATCTAATTTACACTCGTCTTAATTTTATGATAGCTATAGATATAATTTGCTAAATTAAATTATCATTTTCTGTAGTTTTATTTATGTTTTTGTCTGTTTTATTTTTAATTGTACTTAGTTTTTGTGTGTACCTAAACGATGTTACTTTGTTAAACTAATAAGATAACGCCTTTCCATTCGGTTTCTAAGTATTATTTTATTACCTTTTTACCCCTTCCTCTTTTTCTCCGATTCCGTCCATTTTCGATTATGAGGTGCTATACAAAGGGGTTTCCAAATTGCCTCAGGAACTCAAATATTGTAAAGGCTGTATGTAAATTTAGCAAATACAAAAAAATTTAAGTTCGTTTAAGTTTTTGTAATCATGATGCTGACTTGCTTAAATAAATAACATTATTTACTAGGGTAAGAAAGAAGGTCTCCGAATTGCTCTAAGAAATAAAAACCCAAATATTATATAAACAACTAAGTAATGAAAAAGCGGCTTGTTTAATTAAAACCTAATTGAGTAAACAATGACATAAAATAGCAATACCTTTTGTTATTTCCAGCCTTTAGTAAAATCATCAATTAATGATGGAGTCCAAAGTGTCGCGTTTCTCGATGTCAATTAAGACTTCGACCCTAGAGGATTAATTGCCAGCCGCAATACAAAATCCACTTTATACATTACGACTTTTATTTTATAAATACATTATTATATTGGTTTTATCAAACATATTGGCATGTTGGAAGACAAAAATCTTTAATCAGTAATGTACGAGTAATCTCGTCGTAGCAGAAACGTGCCCACTGACAGTAGGTCTCAACGAAATATATTTATTTATTTATTTAAATACTTTATTGCACTTAAAAACCTAGTACATAGCCATAAGGCATTCTTCACCAGCTAACCTTGGGGATCATGTAAGGTGATGGGCAGGATAAAGAAAAATATTAAAATAGCTAATAAACATAATTACGCATTTATAGCACTTTAATATACATATACATACACAATAAACAATACACATACATACTATATAATACAAACATACACTATAAATAAATAGATATCCTTACTAATAATAGATACCTTCTAACCACATTATTTCTTGAGAAACAGAATGTATGTCTCTCGAATTAGTTGTTTGACATTATATATATATATATATATATAATGTATTTGGGAAAAGTTACTTAGTTCTTGGCCATTAAAATAAATATAGTCTCGCTAATGAAATTAGATAACGAAAAAGCGCGGCAAATTCAAAATATATTAGTATGCTTGCGTAAGTATGATCATGTCTCTTAATTTCGCGTTCAGTTAAAGGGGCTCAATATCCGCTTTCGTAGGTCTGTCCATGTTCTCACCTTACTTTATAACATTCTTAATAATCCTAATACACCCTCATATCTTAAATACCGCTTAGAATTTCTTTGTAATACGCACAACTGTGCCCTTTGCTCCTCTTCCAACAACCAACTTAAGATTCCTTCTCATTCCTCAACCAGATACACTGATTCCTTTACTGTATCTGCGGCTCGCCAGTGGAATCAGCTGCCCTAGGCCATTAGACGTGCACCGTCTGCCAGCGTCTTAAACGTTTAATAACCACATCGTTCCTGGAGAGACAGAATAAAACACTATTTAAATAACCGTTTATTTATTTAAGTTATAATGTATATGATGTACTTGTATGTATAATTGTATGTATTGTTTATGTGTGTAGGTATAATGTGTAGTATAGTAAAATTAGTTAGGTAACTTATTAACTGTATCATTAAAACTTCTTATTTTTTTCATCCTGCCTATTATACCTTACTCGATCCCCAAGGTTAGCTGGTAAAGAATGCTTATTGGCATTATAGCTCGCCTCTGTACTATTTTTAAGTACATTAAAGAATTTAAATAAATAAATAGTATGGTATCCCTTAAAGTTCCTATAATACAATTGATCATCTATGTTTTAGTCATCATGTATGGTCATTACACTTGTTAACTATAAGGCAAAAAAATTGAAACGAAAGTGAAATGCTTTTCCTGAGAAGATAATTTGTAGCAAGTATTAAAATAATATACAAGTATCATACTAACCTAAGAAATTAAACACCAAACGTAAAAAAATATGTGTTTTTGGTTGTATGCAGATTATTTTTCTTGAAATTCGACATTATGTAAAACAATATCTTTCAGACTCGGCTTTTAATAGTTTTATTCATATTTTACAAAGCAAATGTTTGATAACAGCCATATTGAAAAATTTACACTGTCGCAATAGTGTTGGCATTTGAAAGTTTCCAAAGCCAGACTCTACATTATATTAAATAAAGATATTGTATTGATGACGTCACTTTATAAAACATTTCACAAATAAAGATCTTTAGCAACAATTTACTGTATACAAACATCCTCGTTCCGAATCAAACTCAGAGCGCTTAGAATGAATATGGTACTAACAGTCGTTCCGAATCAAATATCGCGATTTCGATGCTCAGAGCGTGATATCAATTCGAAACGGTCTAAATCACATTTTCATTCATAACATGATAGTTTATTTTTTAAATGTATGAAAGATAAATTGCGGATTCCACATCTTTGAGTATAAATACTAACATACATACATCTCTTGGTTTATTTATCTTTATATGTGTAAAGTTTAATATTATTAACTTATTTTGGTCTTTTAAAATAACTTGCCTTGTTTCAGACATTTTTTTTTCACTTCCTACTTAAATATTAATTATAGATTTGTTTTAGAAGTATTATACAAACATTATAAACGAATTACAATATTAAATAATTTAAAAGAAAACCTAATATTAAATAAACTTGAAAATGGCGCGCGACATAATGACAAAAAACTGACAGCGCTCAGAGCGATCTACCTCGATATCGTGAGCAGTCTAAGCGCGAGAAATGATGTCATTTGTGATGTCACATAGCTTTGGCAAAACAGTTTAAGCACGTCTCGGAACACCTTTAAGCGTGCTTAGGTTACTATTATCGTGTCTCGGAACGACGGGAAAATGTATACCTATTCGTATATACAAATTGACTACCTATAATATATTAGATAATAAAGGTAATAAGTACCTACGTTAATTAATCTATTTTACATATTCTCATTAATTAATAAGAATTAAAACATTGTGATGAGGTGTAAAGGACTTGTTTAACGAAGCTTTTATTTATAGTGTTCGCCTAAGTGGACAGATTTCATAATAATTGAACTGTTTGACCGTTCGTGTTATGTGATGTTTTCATTTAATTATAAACTACTTTAATAGTAAAAATAAATATAAACTGAAACTAATAAAAACATAACTATAAATAATAAAATACATCTAGAGGTGACAGAAATAGTCCCAAGGACACTGGCAACATTTCCCCTGCATAGCGAGGCTAATACATTGGCAGAAATAAATGAAATGAAATATTTATTTGCAGAAAACATGGTAACAAACAACACTAGGTCTTATTAATATTAAATGGGTCACATATTTCGCCATAAGCATGCAAAAATTTACAACAACTGTTATAAAAGTAAAGTGACTAAAAACTTTAGTAACTTTACTTCACAAAAACCTTTGTGTTGCTTAAAATACATATAGTATTCCTCCAAAGTATAGAAACATTCCTGAACTAGCCACGCACGCAGTACTATGCAGAATCTTTTATAAGGCAACTCTGTTCATACCTTTGGCAAACAATTATATATTTTAGCACTCATGTAGGAGGCGTTTCGTCTAAAGATTTCTAATTAAGGATTACTAGGAATGTGTGAGAGATGGAACGTTTGCCATCATTATTAGTTTGTTGATACAGCTCAATATTTGACTTAACAAATTTACATGACTCAAAGATGTAATATGGTAAGGTGAGTATAATATATTTTTTAAATAAGGGACGACAAGAGTCAGTCCACTTTAGACCTCCAATAGCGCGACATAATTGACAGCCTTCCTGCCTCCAGACTTCACTGGCAGCCATTTGAACAACTCATTAGGGGTAATTAAATGTAGGTCCCATGGGCACATCGTCTTAACCCCAAACCGCGCAAATTAGTAACCTGTACCACGGTTGGCATATTTGCGCAGCTTGTGGTTCTCAACAGAAACCGCCGCATTTTGCTTGCTTGTGAGATGAAGCTAATAAAGGTTAACATGTCGCATCCCACACCAGTGACCTGCCAAGTTTCCACGACCCAATGGTCATGCCGTCGGGTCTCTTGCCATCCAGAGGGTTCTAGAATTGCGGGTATTACAGCGGTACGGACAAGAGTCCTTCGGATGATGTGGTTAAGAGCTTGACGAGGAATGCGGCCAGCACTTCTAGCACAAGAAAGTCCATTTCATTATTTTATACTCGGTGTAGTGGACTTCTCCTGTCATGCTATGACGAGACTGAAGATTATCGCAATTCACTGAGAAGCGGGTAGGTATTTTATTGTTTAACAAGGGGTTAATTAAGTCAAACATATTTTACATCACAAGTAAATGATAAATGAAACAAAATAGGGTGCCAAGTCCTAAGAAGTTTAAAGAACAGTCTAAGCTGGTTAATGCTGTATATGACAACAGGGCAGGCAGTTTTTTTGCAGCGGGGGAATGCTGCAAGTATTTTTTTCATACTGCCACATGATCAAGTCATGCGTGAATATTTAAATTATATATATTTTTTTATTGATATTATTATTATTTATTTAATTGTTCCAATATATTTTTGTCAAAAAAGCAAATTTTTTGATCGTAATTTAATGCCTACAATTATACACTGAAAATAATGTTTTTTCACAAAGTACGAGTATACTATGCCTATGCAAGCTTGTATAAATACAACATCAATCCATAAATTTTAATAAGTACATTGAAGTTTATTTGTTACATTTTTATTACAGGTTATCAACAATGATATTTGGAAACATTGTTAGAATCCGAAACGCTAACAGCCGTGTATTGTGGTCTACAATCTAGACTGGAGCGAAGTATCCGAGTACGCTCGTAAAAGTGCGCTGGACATATCCGGTTATAAAGAATGCTTTCAATTGCAAATAGGTCGTGGGACCAGGGGATAGAGACGTCGAATTTATTACCCCGGATGGAAAACGGGAGCATTATTTGGAGTACGACACGGGTGGAGGAAAAAATCCGAATAAAAGAACTGTGACATTATTTATGTATATCTTCTGAATTATTCAGATATGTTTTGAATTTAAATTTTTATGCTTTCAAATTTTTGAACTGTTTTAATGAGAGGGTTTTCTGTTCTGCTGATTCTTACCTAGATATGGATTTAGATAAAAACTGACGCACTTTTTAACGATAGTCTTGTAACTCTACACCTTTTAAATGTATCATCACGACCGTATCCCTTTTAGGGTAGTCTGAAACCACGCTTTTATAAAAGCGTATTTACATTTAATCAACTTTACTATTAGCCCATCATGACAAGGTGGTATGCGGACTCATGGTGATAAATTCTCCAGTGTGCTGGGGCGGGGAAGTATCCACCGTTCTTGCCGATAAACCCAGTAAAGTGTATTCACATCTTTTAGGATCAGGCTAGTTTCGGTTGCTAACATGTCGTGTAAGTATATAAAACATATAATAAAAAAGGCCCCGACCAGGAATCGAACCCGTTAACTCCGTATCTAAATCCACGGAATTAACTGCTAGACCACAGAGTGAAAATAAATATTGCCCTTTTATTCAGCGTGTTTCCCTGTCATCTTGTACTGACGAATATCATCGCTTAGTGATAAGCCGACATAGTGGTGGGGACTTATATGTCAGCCGTAGTGACTAATATTCAGGTGGCCAAAGGAGAGAAAATGAGTAAAGAATTTACTTCTAAAGTGTTTTTTTTAAGTTAGCATTTGTTGTGGTTCCATTAAAATTATCGATTCCACCACCTTAACGCTCACGCTATAACCACAGTCCGGTAACCATTAATCTCCACCTAATGGTAAAACGACATATGTCCAATGGTTAGCGACAAAAGTACTGTATAATTAATGAACTTATTTAGGTTTTGGCTAAGGTTTTTAATACTCGTGTATTGGTAGATAAATAGAATGAAATTATAAGTAGAAAGAGTTTTAGTACTAGTACAAAAACGTGTACTTGTTAAAAAAAAATACATATTCATTTAGGAGGAACTCTGATCCCCAGACTAGAATTCTCTGGGTTAATCTGAAAAGTTAGGAAGAGAAAAAAAAAGTCCTACACCTCTACTGCTGGAGATGGGCAGAACATATTTCTGGAGAAATTGGCTACGATTGCCACGCTGGCCAAACGAGCCGGAGAATTTTTCTTTCATTTTATTTTGCAACCAATTTGAGAAACGTAAAATAATAATTTATATTGTTAATATATGAGAAAAATACAAACTTTAATAAATTACTAACATACGATCTTTTATATTTTGTTTTGATGAAAAACCGTGGTTTCCAACCACACCAGAAGGGATACGGTCGTGATGATACTTTAATGATCTTTGACCAGGGTTAACCACAATTAGGCATCAAATCAAATTCCTTCACTAGAATTACATGACTAAATAACTATAAGCCTCAACTTATGCAAAGACATAGTAAAAAGAGACAAGTAAGTTATCTTACGCACGGTTCGAAAACTTAAATACCTACGTAAAATGCGGTATTGACATTGGACCTTAACAGTAGGCATTCAATTGCGCATTTATGTTCATGTTGTGTTTTAACCTTAAATTTGTCTTGCGTCAAGCGTTGTGCCATAAGACGCATGCAGCTTATCGTCTAGGTACACCTAGTCGTCAAGATTCTATAAATTGTAATATTTTATCCTTATAGGTATATTGCACGCGAACCCACTGGTATCAGCTGATCAGTTATGATTTTCCAGACATGGATCAGAAGAAGTCGCAAGATGGAAAAAAAGCACTGGTATGGACACGTAACTTTTTTAGTGACTGGTTTTCAATTGACATCTAGTCTAGTTTCTTTACTTTGTGTCGCCCCAGATGTAGTCTCCACTCTGGAAACAGTAGATGTTGAAAATAGTTTGTTTATTTAATTTTGTTATTTTTTAATAAATTACATGTCATATTTTAAACACTAGCGACTTTTTTTCTGCCAGTATTATTTTATATAATTTTTTTACAAGTGGCGACCATGACAGGAATCTTTTTTTTTATTCTTTACTATATGAGCTGCAAGATTAGTTCTCCGAAGGCCGAAGAACATACTCTGAACACCCCAGTACATGATGCCCTTATGCTCACCTTGACAAGAACCGCATAGCGTATCGTCCTCCGTCACGACAACTGTATTAAAGAGAACAGTGTACGGACGAGAAATTCTATGCCAACTATACACATTTAAAATTGTATCCATCAGAGCAATTTCGATCACCTTCCCTATTTCGCTGATCAAAAATTTATGGACCGGCCCCACTGTCATTGTCCATTTTGATGTTATAATAGTAACGCTCAATAAAGATGACCTACTTCGCAGTCTTTACTGTGGTGCTGATTTATTTCCTGTACATTGCATCGCTAATTAATCAAATGCACCACCTGGTGATAATGAAGCCGGGACACTCCTCAACAGCTGATAGTGTGAGAAGATTAATTATATTATAGCAATTTGATGGGCATCCTGTTTATTACTTGCTTATTTTGTGCGTGTAGATATTCAGCCAATGGGACTTAATTAATGAGGTTATAATAATATAAATTATTATCAAATTAAGAGCGACAGTGGTCGAGCGGTGGCATGCTTGTAATATCGCTTTTCTGAACATCCTAAAATGGTGAAAAGGTGGGTTCGAACCCTGGCATGAACTAATGAGAAATAGGTACACTTTTCTGATCTATATTTGTCATAGATTTTTTCTCGATTCCGCTAATACCAACTTGTGGAATCGCCAGCCCGCCTGGCCAGCATGGCTAGTGTAGGCCGAATTCTCCAGAAATATCTGGAAGGCCCATTTCAAACAGTGGAGGGGTTTTAGGGGCTGTGATGGTCAAGTTGTTGAAACACTGTCTCCTTCAATCCAAAGATCCCGATACGAACTCCGATATGTATGAAGACAAATTTCTAAGCATTCCATGGATTCACCGTGCGGGTGCCGGGTCTATCGTGTGTGGGTAAGAGATGAGAAGAATGGTGTCTCGGGCTTGCGAACGACAATAGGCTGGTTTTTGAAAAGGGAGGCCCCTTTTTTATTTTATTGCGCGATAATACGATAACCATCCACCATTCTAATCCTCTCCCTACCCAACCAAATACTGTATAATTCCGTTAATGCCGTCTTGGAAGCTCGTTCCATAAATGTATTGGCGGCAGACCTGCGAGATATACACTTTTTTACGTAAATTTGTCATACCGATGTCGTGCTTTTGGGCATTCGGTTGCGTTTCCACTAAAACCAACTATAAAAATATGGATTAATTATGACATTAGACCCTCGCTAACCACCATATAAATTATCTAGAGCAGTGGATATTTTTTAAGTATGCAAGTAAGTGCAAAGATGTGGAATCTAAAAGAAAAGTCATTGACATTAGATCCAAAGAAAAGTACATGCTAAATAATTTAATTAAATATCATCAAGACAAAAGAGCAAACAACGTTTCATTTTGTGTTTAACTTGTTTCCTCATATTGTCTGTTCCTCTCGGCGATACCTTATTCTCTTTTGTTTAAAATACGCTTTCCGCATAATCTTATTAAAATTTTAATTAATGCCCGCTGTAAATCCTTTGGTGTTGCGCCGTGAACATAAACAGACTGCGAAACTTTTTTCTGAACAGTTTTTACCTTCCTAATATCATTTTAAAGAGCTATTTTATTATAAATGTTTATTAAATAGTTACCTCAAAAATATTTTTAATTTAAAAAAATATAATATTCTACTTATCTATGTCAGAAAATTGTAATACCTTTAGACAAACTACAGGTACGGGGGGTATACACTACATAATAAATCCATGTTTTATATTGGTAAAAAAATATTAAAATTTTAACAATTTATTTAAGTTATTTCTCCAGTTTGGTAGCTAGAGACATCGACAAGCTTGCTACTTGTCATGATATAGTAAAGTTAACTTGGCCAACTTCTTTAAATAGGAGGTTTCTGACCAACCCTGAAAGGATACGTTCGTGATAATGACGATGATAAAAACGATTGCGAACCCGTCTAGCCAGCAGCGTGGTTAAAAACAATATTTTTATTTATTTACTGTTGTGTAAATCTGCTATAGCAGAGTTTTCCTTCTAGATTTCTTTCTCAGTAAAATTATACATTACCAGGTCACTAGCATCTGCTCTCTCTTTGGACTACTTCGCTGCTTAGTCACTAGCAGGAGTAGAATCATTCAAAATAATTTAAATAATGAATTGTCACAAATAGGTTTACATGAATAAATATATTTTGACTTTAGTGAAAAAATGTCAAAATCTCCAGAAATATGTTCACTAAATTTAAATATGGTAGTCCATAATTTAAATTTAAGAATTAGTTGCTGGCAAAACATGGTATGCCATTATATTCAAAGTTTCAATAAGGATAGAAAGAATGAGCTACACATACATGCTACTGAATTACCTGAGAAGTTACTGCAGGAAACTGTTGTATGAGACTCGTAAAGTTGGCATTATTCCGACTGGACTCAAAACTCCTATACCGAACATTGTATGCTTGCAGCGTTCCGCGACTTTATAGCTCATTCAATGCTGCTACAGAAATTAGGGTTCTGTAGTAAAAATACTCACCAAACATTTATTTAGTCCTAATATCGGGTGGTCGAGTTTTTAGAACGCTGTCTTTTAATCTCAAGGTTGCAGATTGGAACCTCAGCACGTTGAAATAAAAAAAAAACGTACCTTTGTACATAGATTTACAACAGTCACAATCATAATAAATTAGAGGCTAAACTAGAGCAGTCGTAGTGACACGTAGTAAAAATATGGGACCTAAAGAATGTTGCTAGTGGGATCGTTTGCTAGTACATCTGTGTCCGTGACGTGCTTTCCATCCGTAAGGCGGCGGCTGAAAATCGGCGCTATGGCCTATCTATAGGTTGTAGCGGACGCCGAGCTGATCGCCTTTTTGTCGCTATACATGTGCTGGTAGGCTAAGTATTTTGCGCATAATCTTTTTAATATATATTTTTTTATGTATAGTTTTATTTAAATTTGTATTATGCTATGTGTATGGTTTGGCGACAAATAAATATATTTCTTACTTTCTTTCTTTCTATGGCCATCCTAAGGCCGTTTATTGAGCTTTACCATTTATATGGAAAGTTATCTACGCCAATACGAAGGCCGACATGGTTTATCTAGCAGAGGAGAGTCACAAGATCGTTATAAACTGGACGTTAACAATGGGTGAGATGGTCTGCAAGGCGGTAAAGGCGCAGGCGGTCCGAGCCATATTACGTCTTGTAATGAACTCCAGTTTTCTGCTCGGGTTAAAGGTGCGGATCTACAAGATGTTCATCAGTTTCCGACTCGCTTATGCTGCGCTAGTTTGGCATCACCTTCTGGGCAAAACTAACTAGGATAATATCCAGAGTCAGCAGAACATATCGCTGTGGTGGTATCCGGGACGCCGTGATTCGAGAGAAATTCTATAAATGCAAGAGATCTCTAGATGCCTATGAAGACGTTTGTCGCTGGTAACTAGGAACAGCTCCCATCAACAAAAGGTGCGTTGAATCAAAACATTCGGACCTGGATGCCTTTGCCGTCTGTTGACATGCTAATAAGAAAAGTGTAACGAGAAAAATAGCGTAAATTAAAATCCAAGGTATGTTATTCTCAGTTCGGATATATTAGAGTTAATAAGTTGACTATTAAACCACGTCAATAGACTTTTTTTTTTTTGCAACAGACAATTTATTTGCAAATTATCAACATTTTCATTAATTTTGAGACAGAAACGTGTGCTTAGTTTGGTGACTTAAGCAGGAAGCTAATTACGAATCTTAAGCGTCGGATATGCAGATTACTCATTTGCCTTCAAAGTAGCTTAAAGTGTAGGGTGCATACCCAGGCACTTTATATTTAGTTTTGTCGGGATTTTTGTTGTAATTTAAAAAAGTATTTCGTAACTATTGTAGTAATATGCCAAAAAAAAATATTGACAGTGGATTATATTGCCTTTTCAAATCTATGTTTTAGTGTTTACATATACGTATATATATGTATATATAAACAATAGAAAAGGTTTTGAAAACCTAAAATTATACTACTTACATTAAACACTAAATATAATATACAAAAAAACACGTAAATATACCTATAACAAAATATAATAAACTTACAAAAAAAATTGCTCCACCAAATCGCTATCCTGTGGCGTGGTACCCAATACGCTGGAAGCATTTCTTTCTAGCATAGCAAGTGTTAGCCAAATTTTTAACAAATTTCTGATAGGCACATCTCCAACTAGGATGTTCTGGCGTTTGTAATGATGATTTCCCTTCTAAATTAAAATAGTATAAAGAAAAAAAAGTTTCGCTATCACTTTGACATGGACAGAAAGTGTATAGCACATTGTATTGTTACATGGTTTAGGTCAATGTAAGTTTTAAGAAACGTCTGTGTATAACTCTGCTTATTTTGGTTATTAATGAAAAGGCAAATTAAACGTATTTAACTGGGGAACCCTAATTTGGATTTGGAAAAAATGTTGACGATTTCTGTCACATCAATACTTATTGTTATTTGCGGGAAAATAAAGAAGTTTGTTGTTGGTATGTTTAGTCATTCTATTCTCTACATTCAAATATATTTATAAATAAATTTTAACGAAATTAATTTAAATCTAACCCTTTCAGCACGACAAAAAATATTAAAAGGTATTAATAACTTTGAAATACTTTAGTTCTAATAAAAATAGTGAAAAAAAAACACCCACCAGCCAATTCCACAAAGCCCCCTCCGCATATTTGTGCGTTGTTGTTTTCTAATTCGTGCGTTGGATAATATGTTAGAAATAAAAAGCACTATTGTATGTTTTTTTCTTAAAAAAGGACTATGGACTAGCATAACAATTTAATAAAGCTAATCACTAAGTAGCTAGATGCTTTGCATGATCTATCGAGGCTGATTTGGAGCGGCAAAACAGAATTTGTCGACCGCTCGAAATTTTTAATAACGCACGCTTGGTACTGTCCGTGCTGAAAGGGCTAAGGTAGTGCAACCATTTTATTTATAATAATAATACGTAATTGTAATTTTTTTATTTGTTTTATTTCGATAAACCACTTTAAAACCAGCTTAAAAAGAGTACAACTTAAAAAAAAATACCTATATTTAAAAAGTAAAGCCAACAATTGGTTTATAAAATTGCATAACCAAGAACAAAAACTTACCCATGGAATAAAATTATAGTAAACTACGAGTACTAACTAAACTCTAAATTACTACTACGAGTATCAACGAAAAATATGTTCAACTACATACATGAAGACTGCTGAGTTGCACTAAAATGAAATCTCTGGAAATGTAACAATTAAAGTTAAAAATGGCGTCAAATGTATCAGACATTTTTATTTTTTAAGGATAGATGTAAGCTGGAACAATCGACGCCATTTTTAACTTTATTTGTTACAATTACAATGCCAGGGATCATCTCTTTAACTAATTTAACCAAAATCGGTCAAGTACTATAGGCGTAATACGAATTAAACAGGCAGACAGATTAACGGCAGTGGGTCACATAGCCTACGTCCGTCTCAGGGTTCCAAGAAACAATTCTGCCAAATTACATCAAAATCGGTTCAGTAATATAGTAATAAAGGCGAGACACTCTACAGACATAGATTCATTCACATTTATCGTATGAGTATGGAAATGAAAATACAAATTGGATTAATTACCCTTACGCAAAACGAGAAGTAAAAGTTCGTTATAAATAGTCGTTATGACTATAACGAATAGATGTCCAGCTGTGTATTGTTTGTTATTTCCAAACGAAATAGGTTTCACATGACGAGATTAAAAAAAAAGTTTTTCTATAGAATGTAGAACGTATTATAATTTTTAAATGAAAATTCCCTGAGGTATTTGTGTTGAAAACTTGTATGCAATACAGGTTTATGTTTTATTGTACTACTTAGTTCTAATCGATCGAATTTTATAGCTTTGTACTTTTTGTATGATATTTTTCTCAGAGAAAACAAAGTATCATTACGACAGATATTAGTCCAGGTGATAAAAGTAGACAGCAGTCATAGACCTTATACTAAACTTCCTAAGGCCTAAACCTTAACACAAATGTGTTTTGTGACATCATCATCAGCCTCAGCTTGCATCTCTCCACTGCTGGGTATAGGCCTCCCCCAAGGCTCGCCATTGCACGCGTTTTTTTGTAACCCTCATCCAAACCCCACCAGCGACCTTCTTTAGATCATCCGTTTATCTGGCGGGGAGTCGTCCCACTCTGCGTCGTCCAGTGGTGTCCACACTTAAACCCGTTTGCCACATCCAATTACCTAATTTTTAATATCAACGTTTGGATTCTATCCATCAGAGAAATACCAAGCATAGCTCGCTGAGCAGCCTTGAATTTGTGGACCAGACCCACTGTCAGTGTCCACGTCTCTGCTCCGAACGACATTACGGGGTGTGTTGTCTTTGTGACAATGATGATGAAATGGTATGATGTAAATGGTAATGGTAAAGATCTGAGTGTACTTTTGAGATATTAACTTTCTAGGAAAAACCTAGATACATCAATTAATAAATACGGGGATCCCTGTACTATGTCCCAAGTTGCATAAATGTATTTAAAAAAAAACAAATTTCAATCATTTATTCACTTTCCAATACATATAACTTATTAAATAGCCCGCCAAACTGTAACCACAGTTTGTTGGCGGAGACAATTACTCTCGAAGCTTAATAATAAATATTTATAGTAGGTACATAAAAAAAGATGCGCGGGCGCGAACTACTCTCCCCCCGCGCAGATTGATGGCAGACCTGCTTAGGCCCAATTCTTTCAGTAGGTAAATAAACTTTGAAACTTGAATTATCTTTAAAAATGATGTATTGTGCGAGCGAGAAGGAAGAACAAGCTCTTAAGTGCATATTTTTGTTAGGGTTGAGTTGTTGGTCCCAGGGTAATACCTACTAACAAATTGCAGTATCAAACACCGGAAATATTTGTTTTTTCCCGATGTATAAACTTGATTGACGCAAAGTGGTGCGAAAACATCGCCTGTCAGTAATAATACACCTACATCCAATTGCACTTAAAGTGTCAAATCAGTTATTATTGTAGGTACTACTATTATGTAGACACACAAGAATATAAAACAATTTAAAAGAAACTGTGACTTGCATTCTCGTAACACACGCATTAAGCACAAATTATCTTTGCCTCGCCTTCGTTTCAAAAAAACTGATTTACTAGTTTTTTGGGACTTGGTGTTAGTTTTTATGAAAGAAAGAAGATAGAAAGGAATAAATTATTTGCACACAGCAGTTAATACAATGACATGAAAATTAATGTTTAAAATAAATCAGTGAGCTCCTGCGACAAACAAGCACTCAGGTCAGCATAGGCTGCAACATTTAGGCTGCAGCGCTGATTTTCACTGAGCCCCTTGACGATTAAAACAAAAATAAAATATTAGTTGCGACTAATGTGTGGCCATGTTTTTCTTTTACCGAGACGTAATAAGTCGTAGAGGGTCGATACCCGTGTCAAAAACTGCAATGTAATAACAAAAAATAACTGCCAACATTTTATTGCAAAATTCCACTATGATGCACAAATCCAGAATAATGTAAGGGAACAGAAAGAAGAGAGTTGTGAGAAGAACGTAAAGATTTATCATGGAAAGAAGAGAGATAATATGTTGCACTAATTTATCTTTTTACTAATACATAGTCGGAGAAATGGTGACGTTAACAAAATTTGTTTAAGCTTTGTCAGCCTATTTATTCGGTGCCGACATGACTTGACTGCTACTTAGGTCGACGGACGTTGATGAATATATCTGGCCGCCATCATGTCACGGATTCGTTGCAATCAATGAGGATTAGCCATCAATGCGGATAAGGAAAATTTACGTCAGAACATTTATTTTGTATTTTATTTACGATCTATATACTAATAAGAACTTGGTTTTAAGATCGGCTGTCCTTAACATCCTAAAGAGATGGGTTCGAACCCAGGCATGTACCGATGAGAAATACACTACACCATTTTTTTCCTGTTCGGGTTCGATTCCTGGTCGGGACACAAAATTTATTAATGTAAATAAATACATTTAATTAATACTTAATTTATTTGTGATATTTCTCGAGTTTGGTACGCTGGAGACATCGACGAACTTGATGATTAGCCCATAGTAAAGTTGGCTAAATGTGAATCCGCTTATTTATAAGCGTTTATAAGCGTGGTTTCTGACCACCCCGAAAGGGAAACGGTCGTAATGATACTTTACTTTACTTTACTTACTTTACCATTTTTTAATATTATTCCTTGAGTTCTAGGAATGGACATAGAATTAATAATGTAAGCATCCAAATTTTACTTAAAGGGATTTTTTCTCGACTAATATAGGTATTTATTGCATGGGCAACGCCCATAGCTAGATCATACATACTCATTGTAAATATAAAGAAACCATTAAAAGAGATTGCCCAAAACCAGGTTATTGCAGCGTGCCTCAACAAAATATTGTTCAATTCATTCATTTTTTTTTTTTTTTTCATTACAGCCCTAGAACAAAGCGTCCTAGACCTCCACTGCTGGAGATGGGCCTTCCAGAACTGGAGAATTTGGCCTACACTCGCCACGCTGGCCAGACGGCTTGGCGAGGAATTGTTCAATAATCATACCCATATTGTGTTTTTTATAAATTTAATATGAACATCTGATTGACCCCAGCAATAAAATTTAATTTAATTAAATAGTCAATTGGTTAAAAATGTATGAAATAGTTACAAAACACTTTATAAAATTAGGTTCTTTATTATGATCAGGTACTTTATTATAGATAAAACACTGGATTTCAAATCGACGGGATCGAAACTATTTACGATTAATTATTAACTTAAAAAAAGTTTTTGTCAATTGTCGTTATGCTAGGGTGAAATAAATAAAATTAATTACAGATTATAAAAACACAATATATTAACTATCAATTTAAAAAAAAACATTATGGTACAAAAGCTTTTTTTTGAACCCATTTCTCTAAGCAAAATGGGCATTGACATTTAGCAGAAATGTTCCTTGAAAGCTGGGGATGGACATAGGCATATAAAATAATAAAAAAATATTATGATATATTATAATATTAGATAGCTGTTAGATAGTTTTAAGACTTTAAGCTTATTTTTATTTTTTTATTATTCTAGCACGACATGTGACCTTGACCCTACCACCTGATGGTAAGCGTGCGAGGTCCATAAATGTTAGCAACTAGAATCAGAGACTCATGACTGACATCAGTCCCTAACACTATATCGGCTTGACTGAGTATGACGGCAATTCGAGCCTGATCCGGAAACGTGTGGATACATTTGGGTTTATCGGCAAGAACGGTGGATACTTCTCCGTCCCGGCAGACTGGACAAATTACCACCATCAGTCCGCCTACCACCTATTAAAAAATATCTGTAAATTATTTTATTATCTATGCACTCTTTTGTATTATGTTTCCATCCTCAACATTCATAACTAAACTTGTGCTGACAGAAAGTTGGAGAAAAGAAGTCGTGGAATAAAATCAATCTACAGAAGGCACTTCGATCCAACTGATTGGTTTCATACGTGATGCCATTAAAGAATCCAGAGACGTTTGTCACTGTCCAATTTTAACTAAAAAAGGAAACGATCTTGTGATAAAATATTACCAGGGATAACTCATACAAACAATTTTATTTATGATGTTATTTACTCTTATAATATCAATTTTGATAATATTTTTTTTTTAAATTGATTGTCGTAACAAAATTCCTTTTATTAGTTGGAAAAGCATTTTTATCTGATGTTGTAAAACCTAGTTAGGTTTCAAATGATATTGACTACTATCATATTATGTATTTGTATATACATATTATTATTTATGTAATTTTATATATGCTTATTTAAGTAGAATATTTATTAGGAACTTCATAGTATTACTTACTTAAAATACCAAGTGACATAGTTATTTATTGCTATTAGTTATAATTATATTTTCACTTTAACTACATCCCACGAGTTCTTTTGTCATTCTCTCAAAGGTTAGCTGTTAGAAAATACCTTTAAGGTACTAAGCTCGCCTATGTATTTTATTTGATATTAAATATTAATTGTGCAATCACGAATTATTTACTTTACTATTATTTATTATCCTTAAAGTAATTGAAGAGTGAAGTGACCTGTTATAAAGTGACCAGAGATGGGCGAGCATGTCCTTGAGGTATGTTGGTGTCGCAGTGTCATTAGGTAAGCAGAGGATTCTGAGGTTCCTGCGACAACGAACTTTAACTTAGAGATGTGATTGTACTTGCGTAAATAAAAGATCGAATACTGGTATTTAGTAACAGGTTTCGATATAGATCCTGTTTCTTTAATGATTATTAATAAAAAAATAAACGCTAAATATTATTATTACCAAAACTATATACCTACTACTATATTGTTTAGGATTTAGAGCAAAAACTTATATAATTTAAAATTATATTGCAGCGCAGGGTAAAATTGGGTCAAGTTTGCAGTCAGGTATTCCTCGTTCAAAGTGTTAGTTGTTGATTGGATTGCGACGTGACGATCTCTACGCTTTTATACATTATTTGTAATATTTTTCAAATATAAAAATTCAATAAGGTACCTAAATAAAACATCTACCAGTGTCATGCTAAGTAAAAATATAATAATAATAATAAATATTTCCAGACTGTGACCTACACAGCGCCATCTAATTTCCGTGGTAAGCTACGAGGCTTGTGTTACTTTTTTTTTTTTTTTTTCGTAAATATATTATACATATAAACATCCAGACCGAGACGAATTATACAATGTACAACTTGCCCCCGGTGGGAATCGAACCCACGACCTCCCGAGTTCACGGCAATGTTTGTTACCACTAGACCACGGAGGCGATCAAATATCAGGATTTAAACATAAAAAAATATAAATATTTTGATTTCGTTATGAATTGCAGAAAATACCAAAACATTTTAATTGGGTGCTAGCGTCGTTTGCTCAAAATCCATTGGACCAACTTGGTCAGACAGCGGAGTCATCCAGGCCTGGATAATCTTAAGGATCTTGCCGGCTAACTTCCCGCCGCGCCGGTGATTTAACGCATCTTTGTTGTTGGGCGCTGTTCCTACTTCAACACCGCCCTCGTGGCTCACGAATCTAGTCTCCTAGATTTGTCTACTTTAATTCTTCTCCAAGAGCGCCACCCTAGGTAGTGGCATCCCCTCCGGGGGCCGTGCGAAAGTAGAAGCGATATCCTGAAGATGCTAGTAGGATCTGTTGTCAGCCCGGTAGAACATACGTTGTACGACTTAGTAAATATAGCAGAAAGATTAATTACGATTTTACTCAATTTTACTAAAACAAATCTCCGAATATTATATACAATACAGTATAATAACGCGTTCTCAGCCAAGCGTCTGGCTAAGGAGTTGTCCAAACGGCTAAAGGAAGGAGGCTGTCTGGAGACAGGAAAGCTGGATATTATTTCTGCCAACGTATTAGCCTCACTATACAGAGGGGAAATGTTGCCAATCTTCTTGGTACTATCTTAGTGTATGTTATGATATGTAAAGGTATATGTAGTATACATATATATGTGTGTGTAAAATAATATACCTCTACAGATATACACACTATATAAATAATAAGAAAAACAAACATTACAATATTACTCGAACTACACGTAGTACCTTAAGTAATGAAGCAAACATAGACGATTGGGTTTGCGCGGAGGCAAATATTTTCGTCAATTCGTAAACCATCACGCCGGAGCCGATCAAGGGGATCAACGTGTAGGCTGGAAATTTATCGACCCTAACTCTGCAAGCCAAAATATATTTCCAACTAGCCAAATAACTGACTTTACTTACTGACTTTACTTACTGACTTTACTTACTGACTTTACTTACTGACTTTACTTACTGACTTTACTTAATAAAAGTTTTGTTAGCATTTATTTATGTATTGATTGTTGTATGTAAAATGACAGATAGTATGACTTATTGTATCATATATGTATTAATGTGTAAATGCCTTTGTAGTCTAGCGGTTAAGCCCGTGGATTTAGACTCGGATGTACCGGGTTCGTTTCCTGGTCGGGACACAATAATATTAATATATATTCGAGTTTGGTGGTTTAAAATTAAATTAATATTTAAAATTTCCCAAATTTGGTACGCTAGAGACAGCGACGAGAGAAATACCACTTGTCATGATTGGCTCATAGTAAAGTAGCATAAAAACAAATCCGCTTCTTTATAAGCGTGGTTTTTGACGACCCCGAAAGGATAACGGTCGTGATGACACTTTTTTTTAATGTGTAAATTTTATGTAAATATGGTATTTATATTATATATTTGTTTTATATGTTATATGTTTGTTTTATTTCAATTTTACCTAATTGCACATCCTGTCTAAATGTCCTAAAGGTTTTGCTGTCAGAGAATAACTAGCGGCATTAAAATAAATAAAATAAAATAAATAATTAAAGTTGAAAATAAATAAAAGTAATTGTAATGATACCTAAACGAATTTTAATTTAGAAAATGCGTTCTCATATCACCGTTTTTTAATTTATAGCTTCATCATTATTGTAGCCCCACAGAGTCGTAGAGGTAGACCTGCTGAAAATAAGAATGTTAAATAATATGCATATTAAAAAGTAAGTATTAGTGTGTGTGTTTGACCACTTGTGATGTTTATATAACTGTTTTTTTTATTTTATAAAATTTGTAAACAAAAATATTATAGATTATTTATTGATAATGATACAACGAGTTAAAGTTAAATTTCATAAATATATTGTATGTAGTATTTATAAAAGCAATATATTAGGTGTTAAGTCAATGTATAGAATTAATGAAAAATATAGTAAAAAATATAGGTATATTTAACTAAATAAATTTATTGTTAACTAACAATAAACAATGTTCTATTTCCCAGTTCTCAGCAGGTTGGTCTCGGAATGAACCTGGTTATACTAAGGTCATGTTCAATGACCATGTCAAGCCGAGGCCAATCTGTGTGGGAAGTGCCACTCTCGAAGTTGTTGGACAGACTATTCAGCTAGGCGCTGCAAACTTTAGCAAAGAAGCCGACAGACGCATTCAGCTAGGATGGGCGATATATTTAAACTTCGACATATCCTCTCATCGTCCATACCACAGTGTTTGAAGACAAAAATCTTCAACCAGTGCGTCCTCCCCGTAATGTCGTACGGAGCAAAGACGTGGACACTGACAGTGAATCTGGTTCACAAATTCAAGGTCGCTCAGCGAGCTATGGAGAGAGCTATGCTTGGTATTTCTCTGCTGAAGTGGCAATGGGCCGGACACATCTGCCGCAGAACCGACGACCGATGGGGCAAACGGGTTTTGGAGTGGAGACCACGTACGGGACGACGCAGATTGGCACGACCCCCCGCCAGATGGACGGATGACCTCTAAGGAGAGTCGCTGGTTGAGGTTGGATGAGGGTAGCAAAAGAACGCGTGCAGTGGCGAGCCTTGGGAGAGGCCTATATCCAGCAGTGGAAAGACACAGGCTGATGATAATGATGATGAATGTTCTATTAAGAGCTCATTAATTTAGATACAAAAATAACAAAAGTCTATTTAATCTCTACGTCGACAAACGAGCATTTTCATTTGTTACAAATAACTTATTAAATGTCCTATAGGTATGGTATTTATGGAATACTTGTCAAGTCCAGTGTGTTGTGTTGCACCAAAATATAGACTGTGTAACAATAAAATTTAAAAAAATGGCGTCTATTGTACCAGCTCACGGCTGACCTTGAAAATAAAAGTGGTACATTCAACGCCAGTTTTAATTTTAATCGTTAAAATTGCAGACACTATGTTTTGGTACAACCCAGCCTTATCATAATAAAAAAAATATGAGTAGTGTTCGAGTCTTGATTGAAACGATCGAGAATCAGGTTTGGCTTTTCGGCCGGGCATAATATTTGGAGGGTAGTTTGACAATGTCACGTTGCGAACCAATTAACAGGGATCAGAGTGAGGCTGTATCAAATACGTGTTCACTCTCGACTCGTCCCGGATTTTCTCCCTTATAATTATAGTGTTTTAGGTGTAATATGTTTGTTTCAAGTTACATACCTTCAAATATATACTTTCAAATTAACTTTCATCTTTTTAAAAAGAGTGTAAGCCGAATTTCACAAACAATTAATAGCAAAAGTTTTTTAATTAATGCGCCCAAAAACTTTACTAATAGTAAAATATATTATATTATACATATAGGTATATATATGACCCAGCAGTATGATATATATGAAAGGTGCGGTGGTGACTCGCTTGTAAGAACGCGTTCCTTAAATCCTACAAAGGTCGATTCAAACCCACCTGACATGTACCAAGGAGAAATACACTTTTCTTACATTTGTCATAGATTTACAACACCACTGTTCCTGTGCCTCGGAGAGCACGTTAAGCCGTCGGTTTCGGTTCCACTAATACCATCTTGTGGAATCGTTAATCAATTGTCATTAAAAATTGACATCATATCCTCGCCAAGGCGTCTGTCTGGTCAGCGTGGCGAGTGTAGGCCAAATTCTAAAGATATATGTTCTGGAAGCCCTATCTTCAGCTGTGGATGTTTAGGACGCTGTGTTCTAGGGGCTGTAATGATGACCCAGCCGCGGTGTTGCCTGTGTATTAAGTCATTAAAAACACCTTGACGTGGCCAGATAATGACGTTATACTCGTATATTCTCAGGTTTCAAGGGACAATTCTACCAAATTACTTTAAAATCGATTCAGTATCACATAGACGTGAAGGCGAATTAAACAGACAGGCAGTCATATATGACTGTAGTGTCTCATGACGACCACGTCATAATGACGTCATATGCCCGTTTTAGGGTTTCAAGGAACAATTCTGCCAAATTTCATCTAAATAGGTTCAATAAGATATGTATGAAGATAGACCTTCACTGTTGGAGGTGACTTTATAAATATTTAAATAAAATTTGGCCAACCCTCGCCATGCTGGCCGGCCAGGTTGGCAAAGATTTTATACATACATACTCACATACAAAGCCTTCACATTTATAATAGTAATATGAGTATTAGTGATTTTTAAATAGCATTGCAAAAAAAAAAACTTGGCTTAACTTATATTATTATTAACATTTCTACAAACATACCGGGATTGATGTGGATTGACACGATTGGCCTATAGTAAAGTTGACTAAATATTAATCCGCTTTTTTTGACCGGCTCCGTGGTCTAGTGGTAACAAACGTTGCCGTGAACTCGGGAGGTCGTGGGTTCGATTCCCACCGGGGGCAAATTGTACATTGTATAATTTGTCTCGGTCTGGGTGTTTATATGTATAATATGTATATATTTACAAAAAAAAAAGTATATTATGTAGTTTATCAACCATCTAGTTTCCGTAACACAAGCCTCGTAGCTTAGCACGGAAACTAGATGGCGCTGTGTGACCTGTCTGGAAATATTTATTTATTTATTTTATAAGCATGGTTTCTAACCACTTCGAAATGGAAACGGTCGTGATAATACTTTTTACTTTTATGCCAGGGTTAAAAACTTTACCTTTGATTACGTTTATTTTACCTTAAGATAGAGGAAAAGCAACTCCTGACCTCTCAAATGTATGTACCTTCGAATATATTTTTTTTACAATTCAGAATAACATCACGAGCGACCAGGCATTGAAATTCTGCCAATAAAGTTGATCGTGAGGGAGTTTTGGGTCCCTAACCACTAGGTCGATGGATCCCGGGAGATTTTAAAGATGCGTTCCACTTAGTTGTGAATCGTAGGCCGTTTATATCCCTTCTTTTTCAGTCCTCAAATCCCTTTTGGTCTTTAATTTGAAATAACCTCTACGTAAAATAGCGAGATTTAAATTTTATTTTAATTCTTAGTTGCACTTACAAATACATTACATTTGTTTACAAGATAACCCTGGGGATTAAGAAAGGTGATCTTTCTTAATTCTGATAATCTATAAACCATGGCATAATTACGACAGACGTTCAACCAAACCAAGCGTTGTCATTTCATGGAATCATAATGATTACCCATCCTGCCACACTGTACAGCACCTCGTAATACACCACCTTTTGTAATAGTCATGACATGAGTTAGTTTAACAGCATTATAACTGAAAAGACTGATCTTTTCGAATTTAAATATTTATTATTGCATGTCACAAAGAGTTTTACAATTGTTATATATATTATATATACTGCGTGGAATTTATTAAAGAGCAAATATTTTTATATAATAATCTAGAATAAATATAAAGAATTACGTATTTTTTTTTATAAATATTTAGTAATAAAATCTTAAGTTACGGTGCAGAGAAGTTTTCCTAGAAATTTAGCCACTTATTCTGAGCCTAATCAAGTAAGCCGCGAGGGGTCGACGATCGGGCGAACGTTGACTTACGTAATTCTTTCTCTCGTCTCTCGGCTGAGGGAAAGAACTATTAATAATAACACTCCCCAGACTTTAGGTATTCATCACGAACGATATTGCGATTTTCAGACGCGGTTTTATTCACCATGCTGTAGTGTTTTGTTTTTCGGATAATAATAAATACAATAGTGAAATATTTAGACAATTTTATTTTAGACATTTAATACAAGTTTCTATTTATTGAAATGATTAAAACTACTTAAAAGTAAAAAATAAAATAAACAATACACCTAATAAAAAATAACCTATAAGTGAAAAATTACCTCTAGAGACGACCCTTCAGGGATAGTCCCAAGAAGACTGGCAACATTTCCCCTCTGTATAGCGAGGCTAATACATTAGCAGAAATAAATGCCAGCTTTTCTGTCTCCAGACTTTTCCGTTAGCCGTTTGGACAACTCCTTGGCCAGACGCTTGGCTGAGTGTCCCCATGGGCCCATCGTCTGGACCCCAAACGGCGCAAACTCGTAACCTGTACCGAGGTTGGCATATTTGCGCAGCATATTTAATATTTAGATATTAAATTACTGATGTGTACAAAATTTACACTACATATTTACAATTGTATAGCACGTTGGCACCCAAACCAGGAATTTTAGCTACCCTCGTATTCTACAGTTATTTATTTCACCTGAATTTCACAATTAACGTATTATTTAATTTGTAAAGTATAAAACAAATATCTTAAAACTTTAATCTTTATATATATCTTTATATATAAATAATCATTTGCTTACTCTCCTCCTTGCGTCGTGTTTCCTCATTGATGAGGGTCGTGACCTCCCGATGAATTGGTGTGCGTCTTGATCATAGCACGCCACCCGTTCCTGTCTTCGGCGGCATGCACAGCATCATGGACGCTAGTGTTGGTGGTGGAGCGGATTTGGTCAGCGTATCGGACTACGGCCTCTCGGTCTCTTTCCTTCCACCTTGCCAGTAACAAAAAGTTTCTCCAGGTTATCCCCTCCTTTTCTGGCAATGTGTCCGAAGTACTGGAGTATCCGACGAAGGCATATGGTGGATAGCCTAGTCGATATGGCTAGTTGGTTTAAAATCGATACGTTAGTACGATGCTCAGTCCACGAGATCCTCAGCATCTTTCTCCAACACCACATCTCAAAAGCATCGATACGCTTTCGCTTTGCTTACTCTACTCAATTTTAAATGAGCCTGCGACTCCGAATTACCTCTAGGACAAATTTACCTACCTGTCTTCTCTTCATGGTCGGTCTCTTCGTTCATCACACAACTCTGTCCTCCCCATTCATCTTCATTCATTCTGGTTTCATTTCTGACTCTTTCGTAGTTGTTGCAGTAAATCTTTGGAACACTTTGCCGGTCAATATTCGGCAAGCATCCAACAGAATAATATTCAAAAGATTGGTATACTCACATTATTTAAACAGCTCCCTACAGCGTGTATAAGTAGATATTGTATGTAGTATAGTTATGTATGTAAGTACTATTAGTATGTTTTATATATATTAATAATAAATATAGTTATTATTTAATAATGATCAGTCTTAAATACGTCTTCGCATCTATTCCTCGATCTAAGTTATATTTATTATTGTCCCAAAGGTTGGCTGTCAGAGAATGTCTAGCGGCATTAGGCCCGCCCCTTGTACATAGTGCAATAAAGTTTTAAATAAAATAAATAAATAAAATATATAGTTTATTTTAATAATCATTTTGTATTTGTAGTTTTTAGTTGAGTTTAAGTTGGGGAAATAAAGACAGCATAATGAGAGGGAGCTCCGGCGGGATTGATGGAAATAAAGCAAAAAACTCTGGTGGAAAGGTCTGAATATCATCTGCAGTACAAAAGTTTTTCCAACGCTACTAAAAATAGTTTCCCTCCAGGGACTGTGTTACTAAAAGCGAACAAACCTTCCATTTAAAAGTTTTATTTTTATGATTGCATTGAAATATGTGTGTGCTCTTCATGCAAGTAAAGAATTTGTTGACATTAGAAGTTTTGCACTGAGGGGGATATTTGGTGTAATGGAAAACAGTCGGTTCATTCATTTTCGTTCATCACAGGCCCTAGAACAGCGTCCTAGACCTCCACTGCTGGAGACGGGCCTTCCAGAACAAATATCTGGAGAATTTGGCATACACTCGCCACGCTGCCTGGCCAAACGGGTTGGCGAGAGTCTCATGTCATTTTTTTAATGAAAATTGTTAACGATTCTAAAAGTTGGTACATCCCACACCAGGAACCTGCCAAGTTTCCACGGCCCAACGGTCATGCCGTCGGGTCTCTTGCCATCGCTCCACGCAATCCTAGAAGGTTCTAGGATCTCGGGTATTACAGCAGTGACAAAAACCCTTCGGAAGATGTCGTTGAGAGCAGCGTAACGAGGAATGCGGCCAGCACTTCTAGCGCAAGAAAGCCCATGTCATAATAGACCCTAAATGAGAAGCGGCAAGCTTGTCGATGCAAGTACTATGACGTCGACTTTTAAGCTCTGCTCGGAAAATTAGATAATTTGACGCGCAAATTAATCTCCCAGCAGCTTTCAGCCGTACACAGTATTTATTATTAACCGCAAACATACACGTTTCTCTTCGCATTATTTCTTTCAAATACGGATTAACTTTTTATTCATGTTTGTGAAAAGCTTTTAAAACACACTAATAGATCCGTGCGCCGGATGCTTAGTCGTTTTTTAAGAGAGGGTGCTGAATTCATATTATTAAAATCCTGGGCATATTTTTGGTATTCACGGTAAATCAAATATCATCACTATCACTATCATCACCACATGTTATAAAACAAAGTCTCTGTCTGTCTGTTCGCGATAAACTCAAAAAATACCGCACCGATTTTCATACTGTTTTTACCAATCGACAGAGTGGTTTTCGAGAAAGGTTTTAGTATGTATATCATTTGTTATTTTTTTCATTAACGATATTTATTATAGTTGTCGAAAATAATAAGCCGTCTGGTAGCTTTCAACAAAAACGCTGCCTAAACCCTTTGAGATATAACAAAATAATGTTTGGTGGAATTATATATGTGACAACACTAATCGTGCTGTCCCGCTCTCTCTCTCTTCTGTCATTTGGATCAAGGCCTTGTAAAATGGCTCCGTGATTAATTGTATTATTATTATAATAAAACAGTTATTGCGTACAGTACTTGTGTTATTATTAAAGACCTAGAATAGAAGAACCCAATGTGCAACAAATTAAGATATATTCTTATATAGGTCTCCAGAAAAGTCCGCGATGGCATATCTCTTAAGAATGATATACTATTTCCATGCTCCATAATCCTTAAAAAAATAGGCATTTAAAAAAGCGGTAATTAGAAAGTACGTACTTAAGTTAGTTAGTTTTAAATACGTTAGTTGGCTTGAGAATTTCACGAAGATTATTTTTTCCCTTTACACCATTCAAATTAAATGAACACCTTAGGAGATGTAGCAAAATCAAAATAATGCGCAACAAAATTAATTTCGTCGCAAACGTAAAACAGCTAGTTTAAATATATACAAATCATCTACTAGGTACACGGCTAATAGATACTTTTGTCGCTCTCTCGACTACTACGATAAGGAATTGTCTCACCTTGACTTATTTAACTCTAGTAAACACGCAAAAAAAAAAACTCAAATTACATAAGTATGTTCTCTAAATTAAAATAGTATCATATTTCTTATTGTGAAGCAGTTTATATATGTAGTATTAATAATTAATATTGATTCTGCTATGATATAACTTAATATTTCAATTCAATTTTGATGTTAATATTTTTTTTGCCTAATTGTTAATCTACCGCCTCCATGGTCTAGTGGTAACAAACGTTGCCGTGAACTCGGGAGGTCGTGGGTTTGATTCCCACCGGGGGCAAGTTGTACATTGTATAATTTGTCTCGGTCTGGGTGTTTTTATGTATAATATGTAGTTTATCAACCATCTAGATTCCGTAACACAAGCCTCGTAGCTTACCACGGAAACTAGATGGCGCTGTGTGACCTGTCTGGAAATATTTATTTATTTATATTATTATTATTATTAATCTGCTATGCTTGTTTGTGTTTTCGTTTATTGTATTTTGTGTAAATTCTCGACACTCAAGGTCTTGTTAATGTTAATTATGTTTGTAATATGATGTAAATGATTGTTTGCTGTCAAAATAATAATAATAAAAAATATATATATATATATATGCATCTTAAAGCAATCCTATTAATTTAAAGCTCAACAGTCGAAGCTACATAAACATGTACGATCCCCAAGTCCTGTCGAACTTAAGTGCGGTCAATTTATAAATGAGTTAAGGGCATCAGTCAGTGACGGCGACGCTCCCAGCTCCTCTGTGCTCCACTAACCCACTGATATATTGGACACGTTTTACCTTCTTGACGTTTTTCCAAAACGCTATTTCCCGTAATGGATAGTAAAAAGTATCATCACGATATACCGACATTTCCAAAAAATAAATACTAAACGTTTATTTGTTAAAAAAAAATACATATTCATTTTGGAGAAACTCTGATTCCCAGACTAGAATTCTCTGGGTTAAGTTGAGGATCAGTTTATTTCTTGGTTACATTTCATTATTCATAAATGTTATGCTTCAATAATAATTTTATTTCATCATTTATTAAATTAAATTAATTAACCATGCCATGCAATATACTATTATTATATAACTAATTTAATTTAATAAATGATGAAATATATCATATATTAGTGTATTATTATAGTTTATATTTTGTAATTCTTATTTTTCGAATAATTACTTTTTATTATATTATATTATCCGGTGAGAAGTTTTTACACATTTCTTTCTTTATGTTTATATTTTGCTATAGGACTCCTAGACTGTATATAAAGGGATTGGTATGTTCGACTTCGCGCTGTAATCGCTTTTTTATTGAATTTCGCTTTGACAGGCGTTCAAGTAGCGTTTTACACTTTAAAGCAAAAACCACTGAAAAAAGCGCGCTTTGCTTATTAAGCTTACACTAAAATTGTTTATTAATGCTCTAGAGATGTGGTGTTAGCAAATCTATACTGAAGGAACTGGGGACGCACGTATTCTCACTTTTTTCGGACTTGTGTCACGTCATAGAGAAATATCCAATGAGCGCCTGGTAATCCAGGGAAAAGTCTATAGCAAATAAATACGTGGTGGGGCTCCGATGAGATTGACTAATCAGGTTAAGGCTGCAATGTATTATCTCCTACATGAGTGATTTGAAGTGGCGACGAATTGTTAAGCGTGCCACTGGCACTCAAATGGCGACCACGACCGCTCTGCCAAGAGTGTAGCTACTAAGAAGTAGAAGATTATTCAAAGGTGTTGTCATGGTGTTAACGCCCAATCCATTGCATAAATGGCGCTTATTAATTGTTTTGATAATTTTAATAGAATCACCAGTGTTTTTAGATTTTAGAGCGGAAACGTTGGAAAACACGATAAAAAAATAACAGAAAACAACACACCAATTTCTAAAGACTTTCATCGAATTTATTAGGAAGCACAGATCCGTAAGTAGAAGCGAAAATCCGTAAAATCATTTTGTCTGACAACATCACTTGTTTTTTTATTCCGGAATGGTAAAGGGAAGTTTTGTCTGTCTGTAGCTCAAATTTTGTAAATAATCTATATGATAAAATGTTATAGTAACTACCTATATTCTTTGGAACCCAGAGACAGCTGTAGGCTAACTGACATTATTATTCGTGTGACTTTCATTATCATTACAGCCCCTAGAACACAGCGTCCTAGACCGTCACTGTTGGAGATGCACCTACCAGAACATATATCTGGAGAATTTGGACTACACTCGCGACGCTGGCCAGACGGCTTGGCGAGGATATGATGTCAATTTTGAATGATTTATAAACGATTCCACAAGTTGGTATTAGTGAAACCGGGACGACGGCTTAACGTGCTCTCCGAGGCATGGGAATGCTGGTGTTGTAAATCGTTGACAAATGTACGTAAGAAAAGTGTATTTCGCATCCGGGTGGGTTTGAACTGACCTTTGTAGAATTTAAAAAAAGCGTTCTTACAACCGAGCCTGACTTTACTGCCGCCTAAAGGTGTTACACGGGCAAATCCAGGTTTAAGGGTTAGTTATATTTTTTCGTCATCTCCGCCAGAAATCGAACACGGTACCGCTGTTTCCAAATTTACAGTATTTACCGCGAGACCACAGAGGCATTTCTGTAATGGATAGTCACGCTGAGAATAACTTGATAGGTTTTTCAAGAGTTGGCTTTGGGCCCAGAAATTTCTGCCTCCGTCGCCCGTCGCGGGATGTTTATTATTTTTTGTTTAACAAAGACGGTAGAAATTCTCGGATGCTACGTGGATTAAACGTGCCAATCTTAGTTATCGAACGAGCATCCATTTATTTTAAGGCGTAAATAATAGAATTAAGTTGCATTGAAAGTTTACCGAGTAAAATTTATAACTACTTAAATAATTAAGATTTTATATATACACTAAACCTAATGTAAATTACATAATTTATCTTGTATGGAGATTTGGGTAAAATTATAGGTATTCACAGCTATATATTTTATTTTTGATATTCCATTTTAACAAGTAGGTAGTTTAGGTATGCAAAATAATAATAATAATAAATATTTCCAGACAGGTCACACAGCGCCATCTAATTTCCGTGGTAAGCGGTAAGCTTGTGTTACGGAAACTAGATGGTTGTTAAACTACATATTATACTTTTTTTTTTGTAAATATATACATATTATACATATAAACACCCAGACCGAGACAAATTATACAATGTACAACTTGCCCCCGGTGGGAATCAAACCCACGACCTCCCTAGTTCACGGCAACGTTTGTTACCACTAGACCACGCAGGCGCCAAATATTTATAATATCATCATGACAGCTCTAGTACTAAAGGACTTAATACGGCAATAATTGATACGAAATTGCACAGTAACATATAGTAAAAATAACATTCAGTCTTATTAAAAGTAACTAAACAATTATTTAAAAAAACACACACAACTTACCTTGTTGATGTTGCGCGAGGGAATGTGGACTCTCCTGAGTTACTAAGCAAAATTCTATTACGTATACCCACTAGAAACACCAGGCAAAGTCCACTACTACTTATTTCCCGTTTCAGCACAAATTAAAGGCGTAACGCGTTCTTTATTAGGGCAGGTGAGTTGTTCAATGATCCTAATATTGATAACCCACAAGAAACACCAGGCAAAGTCCACTACTACTTATTTCCCGTTTCAGCACAAATTAGAGGCGTAACGCGTTCTTTATTAGGGCAGGTGAGTTGTTCAATGATCCTAATATTGATAACCCACAAGAAACACCAGGCAAAGTCCACTACTACTTATTTCCCGTTTCAGCACAAATTAGAGGCGTAACGCGTTCTTTATTAGGGCAGGTGAGTTGTTCAATGATCCTAATATTGATAACCCACAAGAAACACCAGGCAAAGTCCACTACTACTTATTTCCCGTTTCAGCACAAATTAAAGGCGTAACGCGTTCTTTATTAGGGCAGGTGAGTTGTTCAATGATCCTAATATTGATAACCCACAAGAAACACCAGGCAAAGTCCACTACTACTTATTTCCCGTTTCAGCACAAATTAAAGGCGTAACGCGTTCTTTATTAGGGCAGGTGAGTTGTTCAATGATCTTAATATCGATAACCCCACAAGAAACACCAGGCAAAGTCCACTACTACTTATTCCCCGTTTCAGCACAAATTACAGGCGTAACGCGTTCTTTATTAGGGCAGGTGAGTTGTTAAATGATCTTAATATCGATATTGATCTTTTTAATTCAACTACAACGTCTATAAGACGCGCGATAACCGACGATCACTTCAGGCGAATAGAGGTTGTTTAGGTAGTATGTCAGTATTGTTTTGTACTTTTTTTTTTTTTTTTTGTATATAGATTCTTATATTTTATTTTTATTTTTTGTTTAAGGTGCAACTATAAGTGGAAACTGTTAATTGGCTTTATTGTATCCAATCTTAAGTTTACTAGTGTAAAATAGCTGTAAGTTTTCCAAACATAATAAATAAATAAAAATAACTACAAAGTAGTCCAAAATTAAACATTACAACTATAAATATAAAAAAATCAAAATAAAAGCCAGACTTTTCCGTTAGCTGTTTAAACAATTTATTGGACGAACGCTGAGGGTCAAAATTAGGAATTTAAGTTATTTATATTTACTTAAAATTCGTATTTGTTAGCTGAATGTTATTAATATCTTAATTAATTTATAGGAACATCTCAGAAGTGGTGTATCGTAATCAAACCAGAGAGATGCTTTCAAGTTTAGTTTGAAGGACCCAGTTTCGCTCGGCTGCTCTTTACAGATGTACAAAGTTCTCTACCTTTACCAGAAACATTAAATATATAACAAAAGACAAGGAATGACATTTTGGCTTGGTCGGGTAGTATTTCTCATTGATTACGTTCTACCAACTCGACAACTTATTTATTTTATTTAAGACTTTGCAGCGATATCATGCATTTGCCCGCATTGCTATACTTTAAAGAATATAGTGTAATGCCAGTTTCTTGTCCGTATATTTACGTGGTCTGCATTTTTGTACACAAATACTTACATCTAAGAGTTCTCTGTCTCCTTTTTTCTGTTCTAAACGAGCCTACGACACCGAAATACCTCAAGGATAAATTTGCCTATCTTTCTTCGTTTCACGACAAATCCCTTCGTTCTTCTCACAACTCACTTCTTTCTGTTCCCTTACATCATTCTGGACTTGTTTCAAATTCTTTTACAGTTGTTGCCACAAATTAATGGAACAATCTCCCTGTAAGCATAAGGCAAGCGTCTACCAGATCTTCGTTCAAAAAACTCGTCTATATACACTTTCTAAATAACTCCCAACAATGTTAATAAGTGTATATATGTATATTTTTGTGTATGTATTAGTATTTAGTATATTGATATTACAGTATATGTTAAAGTATATTATGTAAGTATATATATGTAAGTATATATATATGTTGAATTTATCCTACTATTAATATTTATTTTATTGCACCTATAAATGTTCTAATTTGTCCCTAAGGTTTGGCTGTCAGAAAATGTCTACGGGCATTAAGTCCGCCTTTGTACTTTGTGCAATAAAGTTTTTAATAAAAATAAATAATAAATACTTTATTATTATGTATTGTTGTAATAGTATATTTATAATAATGCACCAGTCAATCCTCTACACTCTTACACGCAAACGCAAAGGTTAGCTGTTTAACTTTAAAATTTAAAGGTATAATGTCGACTCTTAATTATGGCATACTATGTAAAAATTTTGTAGAATAAAACCAATTAGATAGTAATTTAAGGTATTTATTTGCCAATGAATTTCATACTTACAAAATCTCAGTGGGTGATCTGATTCTTAAGGTATTAGGTTGTATTTTATAACTATAGATCACTGTTATAATGTTTTTGGGACTAATATTGTTTTCTACTCCTTAATTAAATAAACTTTTACATAGTATGTCATAATTGACATTATATTTTTAAATTATAAAGTTACGATATTTTGTCATAAAATGCCGAACAGCATTAAGTTCGCTTTTGTACATTACTTTTTTGTCCAATAACAATAATAATATAGTTTATAAATAAATACATAAATACTTTTAGCTTCAGATTTTTCTCACTCAATACATTTACAAACTGTATGACATTTGTGAAACGTCATTAATATAATTATTTTGAATGACTCTACTCCTGATAGTGGAAGAGTAAGCAGCAAAGTGGTTCAATAAGTAAGCTGTTAGCAGATGACCAGCAGCTTAGCAGATTCCAGTGACCTGTTAATGTTTAAGTATAAGTCACTGGCTAGGTTGACAACAACATCAAACAATTTCTTCATAATGTGTATTAAAATATTCAATAAATTGTTTAACTATTTAATGGATCGGTTAATCCTTAATCATCTTTAATGTTCATCAATAAATTTATAAGATTAACAAAAGCTTGGTTGTTGGACAGGTCTTTTATACAGTGTGCGTGATTTTCTTGACTAATTTATAATTGTTGATTAAATTATATTGCATGCTTTGATATTTTTAATCTAATAAAACGTTTTTGCAACATTTACTGAAAGAATTGGACCTAAGCTAGTGTGCTGTCAATACATTCGTAGAACGAGCTTCCAAGACGGTATTAACTGATTCATACAGTATTTGGTTGGATGGCAGAATGGTGAATGGTCTCTTTCCCATACACAATGGACTCGGCACTCGCACAGTAAATCCATCAATCAAATTTTCTCTTTCTTCCAATACATAATCATACATATATACACTCCAGGTAGTGTAGATACACGACTTTTTAAAATAAAGGTCTGATAGTTGCTTGTCTTATGTTTACAAGGAGATCGTTTTATAAATTTGTAACGATAGGTAACGGAAAAAGAATTTCAAAAAATCCGAAAGAAGTTAGTTGTGGGAGGAGCAAAGGAATTTGTTGTGAAAAGAAGAGAGATAAGCAAAATTGTCCTTCAGGTATCTCGGTGTCGCAGGCTCCTTTAAAAACGAAAAAAAAACATACAAATAACTCTACATTACTTTAGCCACATTATTAACAATAAATACTGGTAGGTAAGCAATTAATCGTTCCAATTTTTATTAGGTTACACGTTTTTACTGAAAATGCTAAATGAAGCTTAATCAGAAAGGGTTTAATTGTATTGCTCAGGTCGCAGGGAAAATTCAGCTGTAGTTACGCACGCAATAAAAGTAGGAATTTAGACAAAAAATATACTCGATTATTCATGTGCTCGACAATTAGGGAAAAAAAGAGTAAAGTATCATTACGACCGTAATCTTGCTTGTCAAAACCACGCTTTGTTCTTAGAATAATGACAAGTAATGCGTATTATACCAATATCATTTTTAATAGCGGTTGACATTGTCAGTGTCTGCTCGTTTAATAATTTTCTTATATAACATCATCATCATTACATCCGCTAGAACACAAAGACCTCTACTGATAGAGTTAGAGATGGGCCTTCCAGAACATCATTACATCATTATCATTACAGCCCCTACAACACAGAGTCCTAGACCTTCACTGTTGGAGATGGGCTTTCCAGAAAATACTGGAGAATATGGCCTAAACTCGCCACGCTGACCAGACGGGTTGGCGAGGTTCTGTCTTCATTTTTAAAGACAATGAATTAACGTTTCCACAAATCTTGTGGCCCCTCCCCCCGGTCGCTTCCAGACCGGGGGCCCATCATTCAACATCCTCTCGCACACTCTTCCGAACGGGACCTACCTCAAATGGTTCCCTCCCCAGTCAAGTACTATCGGACAGGGGAAAATTAGTCAACGCGAAGAAACACAAGTTGGTATAAGTGGAACCGGGACCGTCGGCCTAACGTGCTCTTCCGAGGCACGGGAAACGGTGGTATTGTATTTATTTCATGAATCCTGTATATATTTAATTATATGTATTGTATTATAGATATGTATTATTATATGTATAATATGTATTGTATATGTAGTATTAGTATGTATTGTTTATTTAATATTTACTTGGCACATGTTTTCAAAACTCCAAAGGTTAGCTGGTGGATAATGCCTCACGGCATAAAACTCGCCAGTGCACATTAATTTTAAGTTATTTTAGTTTTTGTGCAATAAAGCCATTTTTATTTATTTATTTATTGTAAATATATGACGAAAAGTATATTTCTCATTGGTACATGTCAGAGTTTGAACCGACCTTTTTTTTTTTAATTTAATTATTTTTTTTTTATTTTTTTTTAAGGAAAGCGTTTCTACATCCGAGCCACCACCGCAGAACATACATATGTATGTATATCTGGAGAATTTGGCCCACTCTTGCCACGATGGCCAGACGGGTTTGCGAGTGTCTGGTGTCAATTTTAATTACAATTCCACAAGTTAGTATTATATTATTAAGCCAGTCCAGGTTCCTTTAATACCAACTTATGGCATTGTCAATAAATTGAAATTGACATCAGACCCTCGCCAACCTGTCCAGCCAGCGTGGTAAAAGTAGCCTAAAATCTCCAAAAACATGTTCTGAAAGGCCTATATCCAGCAGTGGAGGTCTAGGGGCTGTGTAATAGTGATACGCAAAACCAAGGTGGAAGTCAATTAGGTATATAGAGTGGCCACTTTATCACCTGAACAGCGAAAAGCGCCGCATTAGCAATTCATAAGGTTGTTAAAGTTTTACAAACCAACATAATAATCATTTGTGTTAATTTGGGAGGGTAACATTGTGGTTGGAGTCACGCGAAAGATCGATCAAGCGCCAATAGTATGAGGGGCGGCTGACGCTGTCAATACAATTTATTCTACAATTTCCTGTGCCTTCTGACACTTAAAAAAACCGCTAAATATGCATCTCTACAAAATAAAGGTTTTCCTTTACCTAAGTTGTAATCTTGTTAGAATAATTTATGAAAAAGTGAGTATATAACAATTGAATACAATTTAAACTATACAAATCTTCATAAATTATGAATAATGTTTTCACTTTTATTTTTTTGTAGTTTAACCGCGCTGTGAACTCGACTTGTTGGACGGTATTGCCGCGAATCACTCCAAGAAAAGCTTAATTTTTTTTAGCACGTTGAATGGGGTGTATCAGGCAAAGCTTTTTGTAGATGTCGCTAGCGGCAATGGTACCTTGTTTTACACCTATATCGCATCATTTTTTATGTATTGGTAGTATTTTATTTTTATAACAGAAAAAAATATTTTAAATTAACATTACCTACCTTAAAAGACGAATTAAAAAAGCGTACACCGTCTTTAAAAAGAATAAAGGTTTTATTATTAGAACGGCAATTTTGAGATCACCATATGTTTGACTTCGCTTAGAAATCTCGATATGTACACTTAAAAGCTGCTCACTTCGGCATAATATCCAGAAAATAATAAATTTCGTAATAAAAATACAAGTTTTCTATGCAACTGAGAGTTATATTAGGTACCATCTATCATGCACCATCTATCGTGATAAAAAGTTAGTGATACACCCCATTGAGAAATATCATGCTAGTATACGAGTCTACGGACGTCTAGGGACGATAAATAGACTTATAAAAAAACAAATTTACAATAAACGAATTTTCCCTATGTTCTCGTCGTGTTTGTGTTAAAGATTTTATTATTTATTGATGATAGCTTTCTCTTTTTGAGAGACTTTTAAAGCAAGGTAGGTTTGATTGCCCGCGGCTGCGACAATATTTTTCATATCAATATTCTTTTTGTCGTATTCCCCAATCCTTTGATCGGAGATAATTTTCTACGGTATTTCCTTTTATATTTTTTACGAGTCGACAATTGAAGCAAAACGATTTCCATTATTTATATTGGCTTTTAATATTACATGTACCAAAAAGATATACAGAGTGTTCCTTAAATAAAATCCAACCGGAAATAGGTGATAAGCCAGGTACCAATGTGCCAAACTAGCACAGTGACACACGTTCAGTTATAATATAACTTAAGTATCATCACGACTCTAATCCGTAATTCATAATCCCTTATCCTAGATCTTTAATCCTTTAAATCTTTACTACCTATATCAAGTCAAACCTATCTTAAATCCTTAATCTATAGTCTAATCTAAATCTAATTATTATAACCCATACTATATGTAATCGAATTATGTATATAAACCTTATTTCGTAATCTTTTTATTTAATTTCTAATCCCTCAAGGATTCAATCTTTAATCCCTAATCTATAAACCCTATTCCGTAATTCCTTATGCTAAATCTCTAATTAATATATCCTTTAAATTTTTAATCCTTTATTGCTTATACCAACTCAGAACTCAGTTTCAATCTTTAATCTAATTATTATAATCCTTACATATAAACTGATAATTAAAACTTAATCTAATTCCCTTATTTCAATTTCATAATTTAAGATTAGCGATTATAACCCCTAATCATTTTTTGAAGCCTTGATAAGGATAAGTGAATAACATTAAGTAAATAATTAACATAAAACATTAAGGATTTAAGGGATCACTTTATTCCTAAATCCATAATCCGTAATTCCTGTTTTTTTTTTGAAGGAATTAAATGGCTTGGAATGGAATTAGAGATTAAGGATTAAAATAACAGTTTCGGGATTAAAATAGGATTTATAAAATAATGTTAATCCCTAAACCTTAACCTGTATGCCTTAATACTTGATCCCTAATTTATAATCACTTATCCTAAATCTCTAATACCTTAAATCTATAATCCTTATTACTATTACCAATTCAGAAGTCAGTTTTAATCTTTATTCCTTAATATTTAGTCTTATTATTATAATCCATAAAATTTAAACCTTAATCTAATTCCCTTTATGCCTTCGTTATCCCATATCCGCAATTGTCATTTCTTATCCACGGGGGTTCAGGGATATTATCTTTTATTCGTCAGCATTGGGATTAAGCATAATAAATTACAATTAAACCACTTTACTATACCCCAGCATAAGAAGAAGCAAGCGTGCCAACCTCGAGAAATACCACAATAAGTCGACGGACTTAAAACTGCTAGACCACTATATATGTACGAGTATAATAAATCAGAAATGCATATATAACTGTTAAGCCCAAATTCACATACAGCATGAATAATGTCCTTTAAATAAAAATATAACAAAAAAGTATATATGACCAGACTTGTACATAGCTAAATTGTAAAAAAACATGTACTATTTGTGTAGGTTACGTTACAATTTCATTAGCATTTTAAAAACGAGTAACTCTTGAGGGCAGGCACAAGGTATAATTACAAATTTTATTTCTTACCCCAACCATTTAGACGTCAATTTTTTTTACACAATTTACATGTAACTACAGTTAAAATACACATCTAAAGGACGAGCATGGTTTTGGCCGTTAGTTTATTGAACGCGCAAGGTAAGCATTGTACGGAGTACAACAACAATAAGTTATCAATATTACTATCAAAAATATTATTAAATAATTTTATTTATTTATTTAAAAACTTTATTGCTCAAATTCAAAGTCGGACCAAATAGCCGTAGACATACTAACGTGGTTTAGAGTTATTCACAAAGTGTGAATAGACCAGTTTTTTAAATTACGATCTGTTAGTTGCCTGCCTTATATTTACCAGGAGATTATTCCATAAATTTGCGGCAGCGACTACGAAAGAGTACACACATATACAAATCCAGAATGATGTGAGGGGACAGAATGAAAAGAGTTGTGAGAAGAACGTAAGGATTTATTGCGGCAAGAAGCAAGATAGGCAAAATTGTTCTCGAGGTATTTCGGGGTCGCAACAGTTCAACTTAGCCCCATATATCTTCAGAAAAATAACGGTACAGAAGTTTTTTCAGACCTCGTACAGAAAGAAGTCTAAGGGCCGGATTAATAGTCGTTTAAGCATAAACAACATAAATGTCAAAAGTTACAGGTTGTGTAGAAAAAAAAATACATTTACACATTTGGAAGCAAGCTTCGATCCGACTGTATAAAATTACGGCACTAAAAGTAGATTTTGTAAAAACCCATTGTAAAATAAATATATATATTTTTAAAAGAATTATAATAAACGTTTTATTCTATAAACATCGACTATTTGTTGTTACTATGTAATAATAAATAATATTTTTTAATTTATGTATTTATTCTATGCATGTAAATACATTCGCAAAAGCCTTTACATGTTTTGCTTAATCTCCACGTATTTTTCGAACTTTAGGGTCAGTGAATATTTTGGACATACTTTTATATATTTGTCCACGACTATTTATAATTGTTATACGTTGGTGCTTTAAGTATAGTACACCCTATGCCCCTATTCCCTGGTATTAAGGTTTTAGATTTTACAAGCAAGCTTCGATCCGACTGTATAAAATTACGGCACTAAAAGTAGATTTTGTAAAAAACCCATTGTAAAATAAATATATATATTTTTAAAAGAATTATAATAAACGTTTTATTCTTTAAACATCGACTATTTGTTGTTACTATGTAATAATAAATAATAATTTTTAATTTATGTATTTATTCTACGCATGTAAATACATTCGCAAAAGCCTTTAGGTGCAAATAAAATATGAAACAATGTTAAAAAGTAATTACTGTGGCCTGACGACTATTACGTCAATAAAGTTTATTATTCTTATTTATACATAATCTACACTAACACGCTAAACCGTGCTCACCCCTTTAAATACCTATTTTAGATGTAAAATCTAAAACCTTAATACCAGGGAATAGCGGCATAGGGTGTACTATACTTAAAGCACCAACGTATAACAATTATAAATAGTCGTGGACAAATATATAAAAGTATGTCCAAAATATTCACTGACCCTAAAGTATGAAAAATACGTGGAGATTAAGCAAAACATGTAGGCATAGTAACATGTTAAGCAATTGACAATTAGGAATGTTCACTATTTTTGTATATTTTTAAACATTTTTAACAATAATTCAATTTGTATAGGTGAAAAAAAATGAAAATATTTCATTTTGCATTTTACCGTAACTCTCAACTGCATAAACTTAAATAGTCAGTAGGTATTTGAGAAAATATAATCCAGACATTTTTATTTCAGATTATTAATTTATCAGTACTATATTGAAGTTATTTGAATACTACTACTATCTCGTTCAACCGTATTGTAGTATTTGTATCTATTTAATAATGTACATTGACTCGTGTACACAAGTGGTAGGGGAACGTCACACTTTTGCATCAGCGCCTGAGCTCCGACGAGTGTGGATGTGTTCACCCTAGACCGATTTGGTGTTACAGGGAGCCAGTGTTTATTGTGTAGTTCTACACAAAATGCAGAAGTAACAGTCCTTATTTTTTTGTTTAATGGCGTCAGATGTCGTAACAATTGTGGCAACAATTCTGCCAATGTTGCGTAAGGAAGGAAGTAAATGCACACGTGCGAGCTGTTTAGTAAATAACAATAATATTAAACTTATTGTCTTCCTTGAATTTTTATAAAAAATGCTACTGAATATAGTCTACTAATAAACACTTGTTACCTAAACAAAATAACCTACGAGTTAAAAATACATTAATGATCAGTGATATTATAGTTAGAACATGGTAAGATGAAAGTGAAATTAATAGAACGGGAAACATTTCAACGTCGAATATTGTACAAATGAAATCGGATTAAAGAATAGATGATGAATTGAGGGTACTATATAAACAGTAATAATATTAAATGATTATTTATTAAAACCTAATCCTATCCACGGAAAAGTTCGGCGAATCTTAAAAGGCTGATCACGGGCAAAATTTAAGGCAAACCCGATACGGTAGTCTGACCAGATCCGCACCACACTCAACACCCCAGTTCACATTGCAGTGCATGCCACAGTGTGCAGACCCGGATGGAGGAGGAGAGGGTCACGATCTTCAGTAATGAGGAAAACGATGCCAGAAGGAGGAGGAATCCTATGCATCTATGGTTTTTATTTTTTTTATTTTTTATTTGTGTGCAATAAATAACTTTATTATTATGAATGCAGCAATCTCCAGTCTTAACATAACCTAGTTGTAAAAATAAAAATAAAATAAAATCAGTTTTTATTAATCACAAAAATAAGAGTTAATAAAAATGTAAAATATAGTTAAAAAACAAAACAAAGATATTATGACAAAAGGGTCTATGGTTCAGAAAATGGTGTTGGAAGCAGGTTCCAACAACCTCTGTTATCATACCATAGCCGACATTTAAATTTAGTGAAACAGTAAGCCATGCTGCACACATTTTACGGAAAGTGGGTATAACTATCGCGTCCCGAATGGGCGGAGGAAAATCATTCCATATTTTGGCAGCGGCATGCTTGAGTAGCCCCAGGCGCCTACCAGGCCGTACATGGGAAGGTTAAACACCTACTTTGCGTAGGACTAGTTTGTGTTCATAAATTTTTTGGACAAGTCCTTTACTTTATGTCTTTGAAAATAGTGTTTTAGCAAGCTAACGTCGCTTAATCGGGCGTTCGCGTGACGCCTTCCACTACGGAGTACTCTTTACTTACTCGATAAGAAAGGTTAGGGCTTCTAAAAGTGAGAAACATAATTGAGTCTGGTGATAATTCTCGCTAGAAAATGTACTACAAATTCTTCTAGGAAAAATTCAGGAGGAATTCAAAAACTTTTTATTTCGTAATTTGTATTTATTTTATAGTAAAGTAATAAAATATTATCACTAATGTATCCCTTGCTGTTCAGGAACCAAGCTTATTTTAAGAAGCGGGTTTTCATTTAGCCGATTAATTTATTTGTGATTTTTCTCGAGTCTGCTATGCTTCAGACATCGACGAGCTTTCGACTTGTCATGATGAGCTAATATTAAAGTTGGCTTAATGTGAATTTGTTTCTTAAAAGCGTAGTTTCAAAAAGAAATACGGACGTAATGATACTTTATTTTTTACTTTTTGCTGAATATTCATAAAATTATCTCCTTTCTTGTTGTTTGAAAATGAAGCCGTCTTCGTTTAAAATTATATTATAAAATAATGGAAGCAAGCAGATAATTGATGTCAAAGCCGGCAAGTCATTAAGGCAGAAAATGGAACGATAACACTTCAGCTGAATAAACCTTTTATAATTCTATCAAAATTGAACTATCTTCTTTTTTCAGTAGGTTCGTGTACGTCGTAACTATCGTATTCAAGTTATAAGATGAGAAGATTGGTTTAAAACTACGCAAGTACTATACTGACAATTACACTTCAAAAATCATTCCTGTGTGGTGAAACAATATGGGCTACACCACCACCGAGATTGACCTGGTGGACGACGTTCTTACAACCGAGCCATCACGGCGAGACACGATAGACAAACGCATCAACATGCTGCCCACGTGACGGCCACTGTGAACTTGGCGCGGGTGACGAGAGCCAAACTTCCATCATCATCCAGTTTGCCGCATCACACGAAGGTTCTAATTTTTAAAGCCTTCCTCAGCCGATATCACGTATGCCGCACCGGCCTGGTACGCTCCCACCTCAGCTACGCTGAGAGCACGTTTACAAGCGCAACAAAATCTGACGCTCAGTACCATTGTCGGCGCCTCGCGTTACGTGAAACACTGGACGAATTCGTGTGTCGTCTGGCGGCTGGCATGTTCGCGCGCGCAGAGGCGAAATATTTTCCACTTGAAACCTGGCCCCTCTGCTCGCCCGTCTGCCGGACGCCAGACAATGCTACGCTCGTCACCTGTTACCAATCACGGAGTCGTGATCGCGGCCATGCCGCCAGGTTCGTAACCTTCTACCTTTAATGGTTACCCCAAGTCCCGTCCATAATTACCGAAAGCGAATGCAACCTCTGAAAGTGTTCCTTGACACAGATTCTACCCCGCAGACCAGTTAGTAGTAGCGGGACACAATAATTTATATAATTTATTTGTGATATTTCTCGAGTCTTGTACGTTAGAGACATCGACGAGCTTGCCACGTTCCGATAAACCCAGTAAAGTGTATAAGCAATCATTCTTGAATTGCCGTCATGCCCAGTCAAGTCGGCATAGTGTTGGGGACTGATGTCAGTCATGAGTGTCTGATTCCAGTTGCTAAAAATCATGGGCCTCGCGCGCCATTTACCATCAGGTGGGCGCAAGGTTACATATCGTGCTAGTTTATAAAAAAAAAAAAGATTTCAGAAATAAATATATTCTCTAGTGGTGGAAGTCTAGGACTCTATGTTCTGGGGTCTGTGGTGATCGTGTGTGACCAGAAACCGAACCCAGTACCTCTTGTGTCTAAATCCGCGGTTTTAACCACAGAACCACGGAGGGTTTCGGTATTATTCTTATTTAGTTTTTAGTAAAACGATAGGTAGTCTGTAATAATACACGGCGTACTGATGTTTAGAAATCTCCCTTTGGCTACAACGGAGGAGGTAAACAATGAAATTGAAATACAGACTTAATAAACTAAGAACGGTTTACTTTAGAAACTCATAAATTAACATTATATCAACTTTTATTTTCATCTCTTATCTACTCGGATACAGTTTTGGAAGGTTTTCGTTTCGCCTATATTAATATTTATACCCATCCCTAATCAAAACAAAGTACGTAAATTATTCAATAATAAAGTGAGCTGAACTGAGTGTTTGAAGGATGCCAGGAAACAGGAGCGGCAACTAAGCGTCTGTTGGATCGACTTGGAAAACGCATTTGGGTCGGTGCAACATGAATTGCTGCAAACTGCGCTAAAATGGTATAACTTTCCAACACTAATCAGAGATATAATTGCCAATTATTACAAGAACTTGAGATTTGTCGTAACAAACAAGGACGGCTACACAGACACACTAAAATACAATGTGGGCCTGTTCCAAGGCTGCTGCCTATCACCTGTAGCTTTTAATATAATTATCAATATCCTAATCGACAAACTTAAATCTCGTGAGAAGAAGTGGGGATATAGATTCAAACAAAACAACATCTATACGGAATCCGTCTTAGCTTTTGCAGACGACTTGGCGGTGCTAACAAGAAATCCCAAGCAATGCCAGGGCTTGCTGAAAATAGTGGATGATTTCTGCTCATGGACAAAGGGAATGAGAACGAAACCATCAAAATGCTTCAGCCTATGTCTGGCTAGGCGAAACACTACATTTACGTCTTATGACCCTGGACTGAGTATAGCAGGGCAGAGAATAGCTCCGGTAAATGAAACCATGCCCTTTAAATTTCTTGGCAGAAGGATAAATTTTCAGGGAAAAACACCATCCCTAGAAGTAGTTGTAAAACAATTCACTGACGACATGAATAGGGTTACTCAACAGCCTATAAGCAATGTCAAAAAAGCTTGGATATATGACAACTACTTAGCATCTCGCCTCACTTGGCCTTTCCTAGTATATGATTTCAACAAAAGCCTACTATCAAGTCTGGACGCGGACGTCATAAGAACATTGAAGTCGTGCTGACTCCTCAACATTCTTTAGAGGACGGAGAAACTTCGGAATGGATCTGAAAAGACCATCTGAATTATACAAACATCTACGTATAAGCAAATATCAAATTCTAACCAGCTCCCAGGATAATACAATTTCATCCCTTCCAAAAGACCCTCTGGTCCCAGATATGGAACCGAGACTACTATTCTTCAAGAAATTCATGACAGGTGCCCAGACTGACAAAAGAGGCATTGGCTGGAAGAAAAAAGAAAGTGACAAAGAGGTTATAAAATCCTTCCTCAGGAAAGATGAAGAGCATGAATACAGAGTGCACGCGATGACTCTAGAAGTTCAAAATGACTGGCTAACTTTGGGCGATTTTTGCATCCCTCCAGCCCTAAAGTGGCGCACACTAATGTACGATTGGTCTCCGGCGTTGCTAAAGTTCTACCTAAACGCTTTTCAAATGTCCCTTTCGGACCAGAGTAATCTGGTAAGGTGGGGAAAAGCTACGGAAAAGAACTGTACATTGTGTGGTGCTGCCATAGGAACTGCTAGACACACACTTGTAGGGTGCGTTACTCTCCTAGAAAAGGGCTATTACTCACGCCGACATGACAAAGTCCTAGGTGTTATCCGTGAAGCAGTAAGTCTTTCTATTGCAAGAGCCAGAAAGGGACTGACTACAAATAAAACTTTGACCACATTTGTAAAGGAAGGGCAAAGCACGAAAACTAAATGCAAGCCCACCTCGATCCTTGGCGCCGCATCAGACTGGAAAATTCTCATGGATACATTTGAACACCATTATAGGATCCCAGATGAACTAGCTGTATCAGCCTATAGGCCAGACATCTTAGTGTTTTCTCGGAACTTGAAAAAAGTTATCCTTATTGAACTTACCGTTCCGTGGGAATCAAATATTCCAAAAGACCACAACATGAAGTCGAATAAATATTATGATCTCACAGAAGAAATGATCAGGAACGGGTTCAAGACTCAGCTTTACGCAGTGGAAGTTGGTGCAAGAGGAGTTCCAGCAAAATCTTTACATCACTTACTGAAAGAATTGGGCCTAAGCAGGTCTGCCGTCAATACATTTATGGAACGAGCTTCCAAGACGGCACTAACGGAATCATACAGTATTTGGTTGGGTAGGGAGAGAAGTAGAATGGTGGATGGTGAGCGTATTATCGCGAAATAGAAAAAAAAAGGAGGCCTCCTTTTCTTAAACCAGCCAATTGTCGGTCGCAAGCCCGAGACACCATTCTTCTCATCTCTTACCCACACACGATGGACCCGGCACCCGCACGGTGAATCCATGGAATGCTTAGAAATTTGTCTTCTCATTCATACTAATAAAAGTAAAAGAAGTTCTGTCTGTGTGTCTGTCAGAAGTCCTGCTCAAAGCAAGACCAAGACTTGGCCAGTCTTAGTATTGGTCTTGCATCAGAACAGCTGGTCTTGGTCTCATAAGACTCTTGCTCTGACTAAAATCTATATATTTGATTCTAATTGTAATTGTAGGTACCTTGTGAGACTAATGTATGTCCACAAACTACTATCTCAAAAACTACTGGTCTAAATAATTAATAGATTTATAGATCTTGTTGACCAACATGTATCCAAAAATGTATACATAAGTGTAACAGTATCATCACGACCGTTTCCCTTTCGTGCGTTTTAAGCGTGGTGGTCAGAAACCACGCTTATAAATAAGCGGATTCACATTTAGCCAACTTTACTATATGAATAATATATCAATCGAACCCGGTACCTCCGAGTCTAAATCCACAGACTTAACCGCTAGACCACGGAGGCAGCTAAGTGTAAAGTAAGTGTTAAGTAAAAAGTGTAACAAAAACCCCATATACTTTGGGTTCGATTCCTGGTCGGGACACAAAAATATTTATTAATGTAAATAAATTCATTGAATTAATATTTAATTCATTTGTGATATTTCTCGAGTTTGGTACGCCTGGAGACATCGACGAGCTTGCCACTTGTCATGATTGGCCTATATTAAAGTTGGCTAAATGTGAATCCGCTTATTTATAAGCGAAATTTATAACACTTTAACAACGACAAACAACAACTTTGAAACAAAATAAATCGTATGTTTCTCATCAAAACAGTTTTGGAGAAAAGATATACAATATGATGACACAATAGAAAAAGAAAAACCTAATTTTATATTTAAAAAAAATAGCTTAGGAAAAATATGTGAGTTAGAGTCTTGCAAGACTCTTGCGTAAGAGCCATACCAAGAACAGGGTTAGTTTTACTATTAGTTATGTAACATTATATTTATTATTATATGTATCATATCGGTGGACTTGCTCAATATGAATGGGCAAATGTCATTCTGTAAGTATGTATTTTTGTCTTAATTTTACGCCTATATCACTGTATCGATTTTGATAAAATTTTACCTTCGAACCCTGATACAGACATAGGCAATATGCGTCATCATCTGACCACTGTGACCCCAAAGCCTTACATTTGTCTATCTGTGTAATTCTCCTTAATGCCTAAGTTACTAGACCGATTTGAATAAAATTTGGCAGATATGTTCCTTGGGAACCAGGCTAAGACTCATGTCATGAGTGATCTGCAATATTTAAACATAACATGTGACCCTACGGGCATTGGATGGTTTTATAACTAACCATTATATTACACGGGCAATGCCGGGTCAAACACTCTGTCTAGTATAGTGGATCCAAGCGACCGGATACTCGAGAAAATATATATTTATATTCATTTTCATACATTTTTAAAAGATCGACGTGCGATAATTGGATACGATCTAAAAGATCGGAATCATATATTTACAATGAAGGTAAATCGCGCAGTAAAGTAAAATCAGGTGTTTTATTATCGCGGCAAAGTGTAGGGTGGTTATAAATTAAAAGAAGACCATTGGATGCCCCCCCGTTACTTTATGAAGCGGGGGTAGGTCCATTTAAAAACTTCATTATAACTTCACGGGCGACCGCTTCGAACAACGACAGGCAAAGAGTCTCAAATTATAATCTTTTTAAATTCATTTATTTACCTACCAAAGTTTATTCGAATACCGGGTTGAATTCCTGGTCGGGACACAAAAATGTTTATTAATGTACATAAATACATTTAATTAATATTTAATTTATTTGTGATATTTCTCGAGTTTGGTACGCCTGGAGACATCGACGAGCTTGCCGCTTGTCATGATTGGCCTATAGTAAAGTTGGCTAAATGTGAATCTGCTTATTTGTAAGCGTGGTTTCTGACCACCCCGAAAGGGAAACGGTCGTGATAATACTTTACTTTTTTTTAAATAAAATTTATTAAGCACCACGTCCAAAAAAGTTAATTAAATAACTTTAAATTAAATCTTAATAGGTAAAGTGTTTTTATGAATAATCAGGGTGGTAGGAAACCACGCTTTTTTTAAGAAACAGATTCTAGATAGGCCTATAGCAAAATAGGCCTATTTTGCTATAGGCCCCTCATGACAAGTGGCAATATCGTCGATTCGATGTCTCTAGCCATACTAGAAAATGTTATTAGGTATGTGTTATCTAACCAGGAATCGAATATTAGGGCGTCACAAATTACAAGTCAATGTGCTCTATGTCACAATAACGTCTACGTTTACATATCGAATTTAGTGTGTGGTAGCAATTTTAATATACAGTATTTTAATATATAAAATAGCAGTGGTATATATAAATAAATATAAATAAATATAAATATTTCCAGACAGGTTACACAGCGCCATCTAGTTTCCGTGGTAAGCTACGAGGCTTGTGTTACGGAAACTAGAAGGTTGATAAACTACATATTATACTTAATTTTTTTTGTAAATATATACATATAAACACCCAGACCGAGACAAATAATACAATGTACAACTTGCCATAGTAAGAAATATATTCTTAAAATACAAAATGTCGCGGTTGGAAACCGATTATACTATACTAATGAGAAATACACTTTTATTACGTATATTTGTCATAGATTTACATCACCGTTTCCGTGCCTCGAAAGGCAAGACAAGCCATTAGTCCCGATTCCACTAATATCAAAATATTAATTAGTTAATAAATTGTGATTAAAAATTACTCGCCATCCCGTGGCAAGTGTAGGCTAAATTCTTCAGAAATATATTTTGGAAGGCTTCTCCAGCATTGGAGGCCTAGTACATTGTGTTTAGAAGCTGTGACTGTTGATTCAGAAGATACCTATAGTCACACTTTAAATCCAGTGCATCAGTATTTTAAAATATTTATCTAGCGTTTAAGAGTTGTATTTTCAAGGAAATACTGTAAGGTATGGAATTGAAAATTTAAGTATGTGCGAGTTTTCTCACCAGGATCGCATAAATAACAGACATGCGCTAGTCTGGGACGCGATGTGCTGATAAACGCCAATAAATTCAACTAAGGTACGCCAAAACCGCAGAAAAGCTTCGAATATAAATACATAAACCGCAAAGCTAGTGACTTATATCTTTAAATCGGCACACTCACATTTAAAACTATTAAACTAACTTGTCATTTTTGTTGTATAATTTATTTATTTATTTAAATCTTTATTGCACAAAGACAAAGGCGGGCTTATAATGCCGCTAGACATTCTATCCTAGCCAACCATTGGGACAACTTGAGTATTATATTGAAAGGTAGGTGCAAAATTGTATTAAATTCTACGGTTTAACTATATACTTATAAATATAGTAATACTAATACATATATAATTCTACAACAAGATAAAATAACTACAATTACCCTTGCAGGGTGGGGTGGTTAAATATATTTTTTTATTAAGAATTAGGTTTAGAATTTATATTAAAGGTTTGAAGGCCTGGGCACATATAAAGTAACTTATAAAAATAAAATAAAGCAAAAACTGCTGTCAAAGTTGTAATTTAATTTAATTTAATTTAATAATGTACGAAAGATTTTAAAGTGTGAAAATGTGTGTTAGAAGTGGCGGCAGACGGCTACATGTCGCACCTGAATTAATTAAATAAATATCAGATGTTTTTATATATATATATATTTTTTTTATATAAGTATTTATAAGTTTATAGGTGTGATTTGTGGCTGACTGTAAGCCATGTATGCGCTCCGCGTCCCCGCGCGCCCTCACCTCGCCTCCTGCCTGCAGTCGTTCGTTTATTGCATATTGAGTTTTAGTTTCAAAATCTAAAATAATCTTCGGAAGAAACGAGTGTTAATCCTAAGAAAGAGATAGACTTAAATGAATGGTACCTGTAGGCGGACGGGGTGGTCGCGCGGGGGGAGAGTGGTTCGCGCCCGCGCATCTTTTTTATGTACTATAAATATTTATTATTAAGCTTCGAGAGTAATTGTCTCCGCCAACAAACTGTGGTTACAGTTTGGCAGGCTATTTAATATGTTATATGTATTGGAAAGTAAATAAATGATTGATTTTTTTTTTTTTTTTTTTACATGTCAACGTGCAAAGGCATGTATGTTGAGAGTTGTAATGAAAATCTATTATACACAAGACACAACGCACCGCATGCATAACTATGTGGTATGATGTCTACTTGCCTACTGTAACTTAAAAGCTAAATTTCTATAAAATTAAATTCTAATTTAAAATATTTAATTCAGATAATTATTATTATCCATATTTAATTGCATGTTTTACAAAAATATACAAAATATTCAATATATTACATTATTATATAATAGTTATTATTATTACCTGCCTATCTATTCCTAACTATCTTTTTCATAAACTTAACCTAACTTTCCACCAGTACTGCAGTCCAGTGTTGCGCAAGGGGACCACTCAAGCTACCCGCAACCACCTTCAGGATGCTATTGGGACTCCCGCATACCCACGGGAGTATCAATCCAAGCTAATATTATAAATGTGTAAGAGGCTTTGTCTGTATCTACATAATTAGATACAGACAAAGCCTCTTATCCTATTGTGTGCCTATATCTTTTTGTCCGTCCTTCACGCCTATATTTATAGACCGATTTCGATAAAATTTGGCACAGTTGCAGCGCACGGACGGACATAGGCTTTATTATGTCATCATCTGTTCACATGCAACTCATACCTAAACTACTTAATAGATTTTAATAAAAATGTAGTAGATATATTCCTTGCAATCCAATAATGAACATGACGTCATTATGGAAATATGACATGTGATCCTACAGCAATCTATTCTTTCGCTGACCACTATATACGACGCCGGGTAAAATAGCTAATCATTATAAATTGCAATAAAAGTGGCTCTATTTTCTTTGCAGTTTTAGTATCATCACGATCGTTTCCCTTCTGGGGTGGTCAGAAACCACGCTTATAAAGAAGCGGATTCACATTTAGCCAACATTGCTATAGGCCAATCATGACAAGTGGCAAGCTCGTCGATGCCATTAGCGTACTAAACTCGAGATATATCACAAATAATTAAATATAAATTTAATTAATATTATTGTGTCCCGACCAATCGAACCCGGTACCTCCCAGTCTAAATCCACGGACTTATCGCTAGACTACGGAAGCAGTTTTGAGATTGCATTTTTATTTTTTAATAAAAAGGATTCTCTACGCCTTTCCAAATTCCGTCAGGTGAGGAGCCGGCTAATCGACCATGTTTTATTATTTTTAATGTAGATGAAACGCTTTAGGAACCACTTTGATAATTTTATAATAGTATTTCCAGTTTCCTAATGGAATTTCGTTTTCCTATTTTTGTTGTTCTATAAATTCAAGTTGGTATACTCTTTATTGGAACTTCTCTTGCACCTACTTGATTCATATTTTATCAGGATAAGTTTTAATAAAAATATTTATCCTGTTAAATACAAAACAATTAATACTATCTAGGTTATAATAATAATAAAACTTATATTAACTTAAAAACCTAGATACATCAATCAGTAAATACAGGGATATAATAATAATAAAAATCGTTTATTTACTTAAAAAGCAAGTAATTTTTCTTTAGGAATTGGCCACTGGTGCCCAAACGAAGTAAATCTGAATCTCATCTGAGATCCCTGTACTATGTCCCGGGAGGTCTGTGATACATGCCCCACTCTTGCTCACAAAGGCATTAAGTGATTAACATGCATTAACAATAATTTTTGAGACAGTATATTATAATAAAATTTTAATGAAATCATACAACTAAAGTAATATAAAAAAAATATATAAAAAAGTATATATAATAACATAATAAATAAATAAACACATAAATATATACATATGATATAAATACAATAGATAAAATATAATATAGTATATAACTAAGATAATCAATTACAATTCTATATCATTACTTTTAGTATTTCTTCTGTTTTTTGGTAGTTCTGCAAATACAACCATTCTGTAACGGCTGCTTTAGTGCTAACGTAATTCATTCTGTAAATGGTTAACACTCTATTGATGGTATTATAAATATATGTTTACACAATATTAGTTTTAATTAAAAGTAAAAAATGGCATTTGACATCATTACAAATGGCACATACTTTTAACGAGAACAACAAAAATAGGTGGTAGGCGTACTGATGGTGGTAATTTGGCCATTCTGCCGGGGCTGGGAAGTCTGCCGATGAATCCTGTAGTAGAGTGTATTCACACGTTTTGGGATCAGGTTTAAATAGCCGTCATGCCTAGTCAAACCGGTATAGTGTTAGGGACTGATGTCAGTCATGACTGTCTGATTCATGCTAATATTTATGGACCTTGCTTACTTACCATCAAGTTGGCGTAAGGTCACATGAGATACTAGTATATAATTTAAAAAAAAACACTACCTTCTATCCCTGCCCGACCTCAGTTAGGATCCATCACGTTGGTCAAGACACCTAGCCCCCTGCCTCCTCTAGGCACAGTGTGAGACTGTTCACTGCATTAAGGTATTACACTGGCAGTGGGTCTCCTTTCTGTACACTACCTCTATATATTTTATATATTGTAAGGTTTATATATTTGCTCAGAGCTTGGACTTAGATGATAAGCCCTATGGATTTAGCGTCCATGCTCTCACAATCTATGACAAATGTACGTAAGAAAAGGGTATTTCTATCTCATTGGTTTACACCGACTACTCTGAAAAAAATTAAAATATTACATCGTAATTTTTTAGGTTTGCTATTGTGTATATTTTAAGTTTTGTATATATCTTAGGTTAATTATATCACTTGCTATTGTTATAAATATATTATTTTTTAATAATAAGAACTTTTAAATGATACTCTCCTCCTCCTCCTTGCGTAGTGTTTCCTCATTGCTGAGGTTCGTGACCTCCCGGAGAATTGGTGTGCGTCTTTGATAGCACACCACCCGTTCCTGTCTTCAGAGGCATGGATAGCATCATGAACACTAGTGTTGGTGGTGGAGCAGATTTGGACGGACCCGAGCGTACCGGACTTCGGCCTCTCGGTCTCTTTCCTTCCACCTTGCCAGTAACAAAAAGTTACTCCAGGTTATCTCCTCATTTTCTGGCAATGTGTCCGAAGTACTTAGTAGTCCGAGTATCCGACAAAGACATAAGGTGGAAAGCCTAGTCGATATGCGTTTTAAAATCGACACGTTAGTCCGATGCACAGTCCACGAGATCCCCAGCATTATCTCCAACACCACATCTTAAAACCATCGATACGCTTTTGGTCAGCGCTCTTTATAGTCCATGTCTCAGCGCCATATGCGCCTATGGAGAAAAACTCTTTTTAATTTTAATCTAACTGTTATAGTTTTCCACAAAAATAAATATTTTGTCGGTCTGTCAGTAGCTGGCGTCAGTTGCTCCTATCCATGTACGTCTCGCACTGCTCCCACCCTAAGGTTACATGACGTGCTCAATATATATATAAAAAATAAGTATGCAGCTATAGAATAAAATACATTTACACCCTCTCCTTTTTTATTGAAATTCAATCAAAACTCGTCAGTTTTTCCCTAAATCCTCAATTTCCGTGGCTCGAACTCTTCCAAGCAAAACTTTGTGAAGTAAATGAAATTCTATGTCGATACATCGTAAATATAAAAAGGGGGGGAGGGGGGACATAAAAATGCTTTGAATTCATATGGAAATAAAAGGAAATTTGCTATGCGCGAAACGTTCCGCCTCGTCTTTATCTATTTTAGATTACTTTGGGTTAAAGAAACTTGGGAACGAATGGTGCAGGTTCAAGTGGGAACACATAGATTCGATTTATTCGGCAATCTTCCTTAAAAAACCTTTTCATAACTTGGAATATTTATTATTGCCTAATATGACCCTCCGTGGTCTAGCGGTTAAGTCCGTGGATTAGACTCGGAGGTACCGGGTTCGATTCCTGGTCGGGACACAAAAATATTTATTAATGTAAATGTATTCATTTACATATTATTTAATTTATTTGTGATATTTCTCGAGTTTGGCATGCTAGAGACATCGACAAGCTTGCCACTTGTCATGATTGGTCTATAGTAAAGTTGGCTAAATGTGAATCCGCTTATTTATACATGGTTTCTGACCACCCCGAAAGGGAAACGGTCGTGATGATACTTTACTTTACTTCTATGACCCTCAAAGAAAATGAAGTATTTTTTAACCGTCTTCAACAATACGTCCACTACAAGTAGTTCAGCTATTATTATTTAATAACTTTTCCTAAGAAACCTTATGGCGGAAATGATGGTTTCTCCATACAAACGTTAATTATGCCAATTTTTATGACGAAACCAAAAAAAAATGTCATTTCCAAATAAAAGTTGTTTGTTTTTATCAATATAATTTTTATTCGAAGTAATATACAAACAACATAAAAGAATTACAATATTGAATAAACTACGAGTATATTAAAACAAAATCCAAAATTAACATAAAAAATAATAATATTAATAATACATAGAAAATAAAAATACATATTTACAAAAAAAAATAGCTCCTCCAAATCGCTGTCTTGTGGCATGGTGCCCAATACACTAGCAGCATTTTCCCTTTGAATTAGGATACTTAATTTTTGGGAGAAAAAACTGCCAGCCCTATTGTCACCAGAGACGTCAATGAGCCTTGGAACAATTTCTTTATAAAAGGCTTTAAGTTCCGATCCCCACAAGCCCATCAACGTCGAAAAAAAGTAACTATTGCAGAATAAAATCACATATTAGTCTAACGAACCATACAAACCCCGTACATGTTTTTACTATTGTTGTCTATCTAAAATTAGGTATATGCGTGTAAAAATATGTATTTTATTTCCTAAGAAGTTATTAGACTACATTATGCAGCATGTAGATCGGCATATTGTTAGTAAAACAACAAATACAATTTGAGAGTGCACGTCGAGCGCGACCATAACCAGCAATGCACATTCAAATACTAATTAGTTCTGAAACGATTGTCTCAGTTTTAATTCTCATACCGTTTGGCTTCTTGCCCCGTTCTTATATACTTGATACATATCACGCAGTCACATATCGCATAAAGTTTCTTCAAACTACCTACATATTGCAAAGAAAATAAACTTGGTTTGCTGGTGTGTGGTCTGCTTTATATTAATTTCCATGATTCATATTAAAAAAGTTTTTGACATGAACATGAAAGTTAACACTAAAACTGCAGTATAAGAATTATAGAGTTTTGCGAAAGCTAAAAGTTTTCATTTGTAGTATTAAATTTCATGGAAGAACAAGATACTATGTTTTTATTATCATCATTGTACGTTCGTACATAATAATAATAACACAGCATCTATCTATCTTCTACTGCGTAAAGCTGAGTCTTAAATCCGTTCCTGTTCATTTTTTCTATCAGATCATGCATTTTTGTTCGACTTAATATTCATCATCAGCCTATGTGTCTCCACTGCTGGATGCAGGCCTTTCCCAAGACGCTATTTCACACGATCTTTTGCCACCCTCATCCAGCCCCCACCAGAGACCTTTTTCAGGTCATCCGTCCAACTGGCGGGGGGTCTTAATATAATATTATTATAAAAGTAAAGTATCACGACCGTTTCCCTTTCGAGGTGGTCAGAAACCACGCTTATAAATAAGCGGATTCACATTTAGCCAATTTTACTATAGGCCAATCATGACAAGTGGCAAGCTCGTCGATGTCTCCAGCGTATCAAACTCGAGAAATATCACAAAAAATTAAATATTAATTAAATGTTTACAATAATACATATTTTTGTGTCCCGACCAGGAATCGATCCCGGACTTAACCGCTAGACCACGGAGGCAGTTGAATGTCAATTTGGAAGGAATATTTGGTCAATACTATGAGAAACATTATTATATTACCATAATACCATGCAGCGAATGATGATGAGATGCTCAAGATGAGGAAATGTTGTTAATTGCATTAAGTCTAAGGTAAAGTTAAAAAAGGATACTATAAGAATATGAATTAGGAGCTCCATAACCTTCTTGTCTATGCCGTAAACCGAACCACACGGACAGGCCAAAAAATGCATCCACATACGCAGCCACTATCCCTACGCGTACTCATAAATTTGGACTCTTACATCTATTGCACGCTGAAGATGTGGAATGCGTAGAATACTGTACACACCTTTGGGATGGTTCAGCCAAGTACCTCACAGATGCTCTCAATGTCCTACAGAGGCGAGCTGTTCGAATTGTGGACGATGCCACTATATCTGAAACTCTCGAATCCCTGCAGCTTCGCCGAGATGTAGCTTCTCTGAGCGTGTTTTACCGGCTATACTATGGTGAGTGCTCTGAAGAGCTCTAGGACCTTATTCCTTCCTCTTCATTCTGCAATCGAACCACACGCACAGGTCAGAAATTGCACCCATATACCGTAGTCACCATCCCTTCGCGTACCTACAAGTTTGGTGACTCATACATGAGTTGGTGGGTAGGCATAAATAAGTAAAGACCTAAAATTTTTTCTCATATCTAATTTAATTAATTTCTTACATATTCAAGTCAGTTTTCTGGTAATTAGTTTGTAAAACTAGGTACAAGTAAGTTGGAAAGTGTTTATAAGAAAAATAATATAGTTGGGGAATGATATAACCTAACTTTACTCACATCACCGACATCACATCTCTTCATCACTTTATAAAACAACAAAACACAATGGCATCCCAAACGGCACTTAATGAAATGTCTTCACTGCACACCCTTGAAGATTTCTCCAAGAAATTTGAAAAGGCTATGGAGGGTTTTGAGAGCCGCATCACGGATGCCGCATCGAACAACACACTGCAACAGCTTTCTACAGATTTTCAACAATTTAAGGAGTTTGTGCGGGATACTATGATGCTGCTCCGGGCACAGATCTCACATGTTGGCGACATGGTGGAAGACCTGGAGAATAGAGGCCGCCGAAAATTCTTGTTGCTCCGAGGTGTTGAGGAAAATCCCAGCGAGAATACTTCACAGCTAATTAGTGACATCTCCACCACCAAGCTCAAGCAGGACCTTCATGTAAAGGACATCGTGTTCAGTTATAGGATGGGTGGAAATAGTAACTCTGACAGGCCGCGACCAATATTGGTCAAATTTCGGGATACAGACGTTCGCTTTAAGCTATGGCAATCGAAGAAGGCACTTAAGGGGAGTAATATCTCAATAGCCGAATTCCTAACACCAGCCCGTAGGCAAGTGCTGGCTGAGGGACGCCGTTTGTTTGGCATAAATAACTGCTGGTCTCAGGATTGCACAGTATATGCAAAACTTCAGGACGGCACAAGACATCGCGTGTCGTCCCTGGCCCACCTAAAGGAGTTCGCTGCCGAGCACCCATCTGCGCCACCTGAAAATACAAATAGAAGAGTAAGACCTGTAAGAAAGGGAAAAAATAAGTAATTTATTAGCTGTTTGTCAGTACAACACTTACCGTCTCTTATCAGCGCTTGTTTATTAGTTTACAGGATTATGCTAACATTAATTGTATTTAGGCAAGTTTACTGTTTGTTGAATCATTGATGATTGTCATGGCCCACATTCACTGTTAAATTAAAAGAGTTTTAATGTTATTTATTTTATTTTTTTAGTGGGCGGCATAGACAATAGAGTAAGATAGCCGGGTTAGTGTTGTTACTGAACGAGTAGTAATCGATTAAACGATTCATATAATCGAATGATGTTGATTTATAGTTAATTATTTTTCTTGTCGCATAATATACTTTAATATAGTGTCATGTGTTCTATCATGTAAAGTTTAAATGATATAAATATTATGTATACAACTGACCAGCAGGTGAAGTGAGAAGTTAAAATAATAAGGTTATATATTATAGATAACATAGTATCAATTAGTATATTATATATTTATTTATTTATTTGACTATATTGTTATGCCAAATTCTTCTTCAGATTCCGATGTATTTTACTCCTGCGAATCTACGACTTCTGATGACGAGTGTGATGTCAGCCAGGGTGCTGTACTTCTGGGGGACACACTGCACAACACATTTTCTCCTTTCGCCAAGAATCTGAATGTTTGCCATATCAATGCACAAAGCATTCCTAGTCACTATTCCGATCTCCTTGCCACGTTCGGTAGTGAATATATACATGCTGTACTTATTTCCGAATCATTTCTAAAACCTACTCTTCCTTCCACATATTACCCTCTTCCTGGCTTTATTCTCATCCGCAATGACCGAACTGGCAAAGGGGGCGGTGGTGTTGCTATTTACCTCCGCTCCAATATTTCTTTTAAAATTATCTCCCTATCTCCTTCAACCTACTCTGGATCCTCTGAACACATTTTCCTAGAACTGGACTTAAATTCCGTTAAGTTTCTCCTTGGAGTCGTTTACGCCCCACCTACAGTCGACTACTTTTCTACATTTGAGCTGCTGCTCGAGTCATTCATTCCGTCATACGTTCATAATTTAATATTAGGAGATTTCAACACTTGCTTGCTAAGGAGTGACTCGCGCAGTAGAAAACTAAATTTTATAACATCCGCTGTCAACGTTACACTTCTTTCCCTAAATACCACGTTCCACGTAAACGACTCCAGCAGCCTTCTCGACCTTATTCTGACATCCAATCCTGACAGGATATCAACTCATGGACAGTACATGGCCCCAGGTTTCTCTCATCATGACCTCATCTATGCTTCTTATAAAGTTAAAACTCCCAGATTTAGACCCAAAATTCTTTTTCAACGTAACTTTGCTAAAATGAATCTGGAATTGCTTTTGACGGATGCTGCTGACGTACCTTGGAATAGTGTTACACAAAATGAAACTCTTGACAATATGATCTCCAAATTTAATACCCTATTGTTACAGCTGTATGACAAACATGCTCCCATATGTCCTGTTCGCATGAAGAGACCTCCTGCTCCATGGCTGGATGAGAAAATTAGAAAGGCTATGAAGTGGAGGGACTCTTTAAAACGGAAAAACAAAAAAACACCATGTGAGGAAAACTGGGTAAATTTTAAGCGTGCTAGAAATAGGGTTAATCAGATGTGTAGGAACGCAAAACGCCAATTTAATCACAAATCTATTAATGCTTGCACATCACAAAATATTTGGGCATTTCTAAAGACTATAGGCATTGGCAAGTCCAAAGCCGAGTCTGTTCTCCCCACTTCTATTGATCTTAACGGCTTAAATCGTCATTTTTCATCTCCTCCTTCAACCATCGATATAAGTATGAAAGCCGTTACCATCTCCCAAATTGCTTCTAAATCTCTTCCAACGAGTGTCTCCTTTCAATTTGAACCAATGTCCAGCTGTGAAATAAAAAAGATTATACTATCCGTAACTAGCAAGGCCGTAGGATTTGATATTGTGGGCCGTGTTCTACTCACTCCAATCATCAACATAATTATTCCCCATATTACCCACATTATTAATTTTTCTCTTTCTACTGGGCAATTTCCTACGTTGTGGAAAAATGCCCACATAGTTCCTATTCCCAAAACCACTTCTCCTTCTGAATTCAGTCAATTTCGTCCAATATCAATTCTTCCTTTTCTATCTAAGGTCCTGGAGCGTGTAGTACATCAACAGTTTGCTGCTTATCTCAATCAAAATCAACTTTTTAATCCTTTTCAGTCTGGCTTTCGTCCTTCTCACAGCACAGCTACAGCACTCATTAAAATTACCGATGACATTAGAATGGCTATAGACGATAAAAAACTCACGCTCCTTACACTACTAGACTTCAGTAACGCATTTAACTGCGTCGATCATGATATACTAATGGCTACTTTGCATTCTCTTAATATTTCACAGAATGTGGCATTATGGTTCGAATCTTATCTTCGCGGGCGCCAACAACGTATCCACATAAATGATACATACTCGGACTGGTGTCCGGTTACTGCTGGTGTCCCGCAAGGTGGCGTATTATCTCCTTTACTCTTCTCTGTTTTTATAAACACTATCACTCATATTATACACTTCAGTTCCTACCATCTGTACGCTGATGACGTACAACTGTCGCTGCACTTTAAAATAGATGACGTACAACAAGCAATAGCTCATATGAACATTGATCTCGAGGCTGTGCGTTTACAATCCGAACGATTAGGACTTTTGGTCAATCCCTCGAAGACGCAGGTCATGATTGCTGGTTCGAAGCAGATGTTGGGCAGACTGGACTTGGACATACTTTCACCATTGCTATTTAACAATATTCCGCTTCCCTTCTGCCAACATGTAAAAAACCTTGGACTGCACATGAGCTGTGATCTCTCTTGGGATTACCAAGTATCTGAAATTTCTAAAAGAATTCACGGCAGTATGCATCCGTTAAAACGTTTACAGCACTTTATTCCGCACAAGGCAAAGCTTATGTTAGTCAGTTCGCTGCTTTTTCCCATTTTAGATTATGCAGATATCTGCTATCCTGATGTCACCGAAGAGCTACTGAATAAACTAGATCGCCTTCTCAACTTATGCATACGCTATGTGTTTGGCTTGCGTAAGTATGATCATGTATCCCATTTTCGAACTCAGTTGAAATGGCTCAATATCCGCTTTCGCAGATCTGCCCATCTACTTGTCCATTTGTATGGTATCCTGAACAATCCTCGTGCACCTCCTTACCTTAAAACTCGATTTGAGTTCTTGTGCGATACGCACAACCTCCCTCTTCGTTCTGCTTTCAACAATCAACTCAAAATCCCATCTCACTCCTCTAGCAGATATTCAGATTCCTTCACTGTGTCTGCATCCCGCCAGTGGAACAAACTACCACTGGCCATTAGACGGGCACCATCTGTCAATGTTTTTAAACAATTGGTCACTAACTTGTTTCTTGATAAGCAGGAGCACACTGCATCTAGCACACATTAAATAATCGGCACGCAATATGTTTGTGTATGTCTATTTGTATATGTGTATATATATATATATATATGAATATATATGTTTATAATACTTGCATGTAGTTTATGTAATTTCTTGGTATCTAGTGTATTTATAAATTAGACTAATATTATTGGATTGTTGCACCCTGCCCATAATCTCTCACCATCCCAAAGGTTAGTTGTCAGAGAATGCCTAACAGGCATTAAACTCGCCTATGTACCTAATTTTAAGTTTTGGTGCAATAAAGAATTTAAAAAAAAATAAAAAATACATCTGTCGCACAATAAAGATGTGAAATGCTCTTCCAGCCTCTGTGTTTCCACTTTCCTATAACCTGGAGTCCTTCAAGCGAAGTGTGAAAAGGCATCTAGTCAAGACGGCATAGTGTTAGGGACTGATGTCAGACATAAGTGTCTGATTCCAGTTGCTAACATTCATGGACCCTGCGTGCCACTTACCATTAGGTCACATGTCGTGATAATATAAAAAAAAAATGCTCCTGGAGTCCTTTAACCAAAGTGTGAAGAAGAATCTTGAAAGACCGGCATAGTACCACGTAGAGACTGATGTTTGTCGTGGCTGGCATCAGTTGCTCCCATTCTTAGAGCTCGCGTATCGCTTATCACCAGGGCGTGACGTCACATACTGTGTTCAGAATATACAGATATACCTATATACTGCGAAAGTCATATTATTCGAAATCGGTGAACAATTGCACGAGGTAGTTTCGAGGCAATCGCGTAGAGTAATATGATAGCTGCGGTCGGCTTCATTTGAATTTTTCATAGCCTTGCGGTAAAATAGCGACTGGATCCTGTCTGCTTGCAAAGAACACAAGAATTATAGAAAAATAGCTGTTTGAGCTGGCTTTACATCATATACTTACTCTCCATCCATTATTAATGATTTCACAAGTTGGTATTAGTGGAACCGGGACCGACGGTTAACGTGATCTCCGAGGCACGGGAACGGTGGTATTGTAAATGTATGATAAATGTACGAAAGAAGAGTCGTCGGTCCTGGTTCCACTAATACCAACTTATGAAATCGTTAATTAATTGTCATTAAGAATAGACATCAGATTCTCGCCAACCCGTCTGGCCAGCGTCGCGAGTATAGGCCAAATTCTCCAGATATATGTTCTGGAAGACCCATCTTCAACAGTGGAGGTCTAGGACGCTGTGTTCTAATGAATGATGTAATGAAGTGAACAAATGCCACCAAGGAAGCATTCAGTTACCAGCTCCTAATAATCCGAAACAAAATTTTAAACACCTAATTTCTATGAAATTACAAAAATTTCAGTAACGCACGGCAAGTTAGTCAATATTGCGATACTCTACAAAATTTACGATGTCATTAAGTTGATTTAACGACCGGCAAAATTACATTATGAATCTTTATTATAAAGAAATTAAGGTTAATATTCATTATTTATCTATAAGTAGAAGAATAAATCAATCTTGAATATAATTGTAATTACAGGTACCGGCAGATAAAATAAACCCTGGGTAGTGGGCGTTTCAAATTTGCGCTTCGATACAAAAGTTCATTCATTTAAGAAGACGACAGACGCATTCAGCTAGGATGGGCGGCATTCGGGTAACTTCGGCACAACCTCTAATCGTCCATACCACAATATTTACAGACGAAGGTCTTTAACCAGTGCGTCCTCGCGGTAATGTCTTACGGAGCAGAGTCGTGGACACTGACAGTTGGTCTGGTCCATAAATTCAAGGTCACTCAGCGAGCTATGGAAAAAGTCCGATGCTCACTCCACGAGATCCTCAACACTTTTCTCTAACACCACATCTTAAAAGCATGGATACGCTTTGATCGGCGCTCTTTATAGTCCATGTCTCAGCGCCATATAGAACTAGAAAAAACCAGTGATCAAACGTGCCTGGATTTTGTTTCGAGTCTAAGTTTAATTTTGAGAAATGAAGTCTCATTGGGCTCAAACCCCGATCTATTTTAGATCTTAAGCGGTACATAAAAGCATTATTGGACACGTGCTATTTAAAAAGAGTAACCCGCGCTGCAACACTCTTAATAACTTTAACCGCATAAAATCAAAACAGTGAAGTGAAAGTGATTAACTACGCTACGCTCCTGCTGCCGTTCTCAACATTCTTCGATGCTTCGACATTTCTCTGTTGGGAACCCACCTGGGGAAGAACGGATGTGCCCGCCGACTGAACGGATTTGGTAATCGGATCGATTTCTCTCACTTTCACTCCAATTAAAATTATTTATTAGTTAGATACGGAATGTAGCTTCTGTTAATATTTTATTCTTTGGCAGGTTTGTAGCGATGTTTTAAAATATACATGTGCGACCTCTTCCCTAGTCGTCGTAAAATCTGCGGTCGGATTGTCGTGTTTAAGGTAGGTATCGCTGAAATATGTACGTGCAATTCGAACGGCTACGTCGATGCAGAGCGATAAAAATAATTTAAACGTTTTATCAGTTCTTTCTTTCTATTTGTCTTTGAGACTTCGACTCGAAATGTTATTTAGGTACATTGTGTTTTGTTTATGAGCGTGCTGTTACTAAAGGATATCATTCATTTTGTATAGGGATTTGGGCTATATATTCACAGTTATATATGCATTCTTAGACAAATTATTCTAACAAGATTACAAAGTTTGCAAATAAAAAACTTACAGTCGAATTGAGAACGTCCTTCTTTTTTGAAGTCGGTTAAAAATGTGCTTGATATTATGTTTATGATTTGTGCTATGTAATTGATATTAGTATCCATAGGCCACTGGCTCATATCCGGTTTGAAGGACCAATGTTAAGGTTCTATAGTGGACTTTTAAATGAATATGAGGGGACTGTATTTAAAGAATTTGTTAGGTTTTTATTAGGTAATACAAATTAAAATTAGAGTACTGGCGTGTTCGTCTGCTTAACAACGACTAATCGAACGCCCACGCAAAATGGTCGCGATTACAATAAAACTACTTTTATAGATATTTATTATTTTTTTATTTAAAAACTTCATTGCACTATGTACTGTACCTGAAAAATGGTACCTGTACTAAGGGGCGGGCTTAATGCCGCTAGGCCTTTGGGACAATAATGATAATTTTGATTATGTAGGTAGTGTGCAAAGGGCTAAAATTTGAAACTTAATTAAAAATATTAAATAAACTTAATTAAGATACAACAATACATATTAATATACATACCAATACATACATATATGTTCGCAATAATACATATACTACACACTATACATATAATAAAATAGATAGTTGTGTGGGTCACTATTTTTATATGTCTGTCAGTGAATCGAATCTCATTCTCTATAGGTATGTTATATTAAACCAATGAATATCAAAATACTCATAACATCTCATGGCCTAAGTCTCGGAGGAGCCAGAATTATGCGACAAGTGTGCCAACTGCTAAGCGTTTTACGGCTCCAATGACGCTACGAATCGGATTTGGATCACGTCTTCTCTAGCAGACTGACGTGCCTGTCCCGACTTGCATAAATTTGCAAGATTAAACAGAGCCACTACCACAACTCGGATGCGGTTTGTTCCTATTTACATATTTCCTCTTAGGTTTTAGGCTTGCCGTAGTACTGCCTTTGACTTTGATATTTGTTTAGTGGTCGGGTTCGGCTTAATTTATTTCTTAACATGGCTTTGAGGCTTCATTTCTTATGAATATGTAATCGATTGTGACGAGTCTGTCTATTTTGTTTTTATGTCTTTCAGCATAGTTACTTGAGTGTTAAAGATATTTGTGGTTACTGGCTGTTTTTATATACATTTCTATAATTAGGATAATAACGCATAGACGATAGTTACATACAAAAAAAAAAATAACATGAGTTGGGGATCTTGAAATTCCAGGTGTTGCAGAATTTGATGCTTGAGAAGTAATTCGTGACAATATCGCCAAAACACGTCGGGTATATGGGAGTTCGCAGCGCAAATTCTGCCCCATATATAGATTGAAATTTATAGTTTTTCCTAATACATTGTAGCACATTTTTAAACATAATCACCACAATATCCACAGTAAATTAATTAACAAAACAAAAAACTTGGACTTAAAAAATGTCACAGTGCCAATCATTGGGGGAGTGCCAACAACACTATGGTTTACCTTACCTATTTACTCGTATTTGTGCACAAACAGTTGAATCACGTGAGCAAGTTGTGTGTTTTTTGGTAAAAGTCAGGAAGACTAATAATTGAAGTAAAACATGTTTTGCTTGCTTTTCATTTCAATATACAACCGAGTTTCATGGGAAGTAAACATCGGTCGAGATACGCCAAATACGATTCTATGGCCGACTTTTTGTTCCTATTTTCGGCTGAGCTGCTGATTTCCATACAAAACGGTTATTGGACTTGGGAACAAATACAATTACATTCATGATTACATCCATGACTTGGTACTTTTATTATTTTGTAACTGGCTTTGTAGTCTAGCGGTAAAGGCCATAGATTTAGATGCGGTGGTACCGAGTTCGATTCCAGGTAAAGTATACATTTAATTTTATTTTTTATATTCATTTTGGATTCGATGACATGTAGATTATAATCAAGATATTTGTAAGTACTTAGTTTTTATATTAATTAGGTTTATCTTTTAGTTTATTTAATTTAAGGTTTTGTTTAATTTATTTCTTGTATTTTCCTTGATTTATATATTTCTAGTAACATTTACAAGCAAATTATAAACCATAATAAAAGACAAGATCATTGCTGTGTTCGCTTTGAAAGCTCTTTATTTACAGAATTTTGCTTAAAATGTTGAAAACTATAGAGCAACGCCAAGTCGAACGACTTTCAAAGTAAAATAAGGTGAAAAAGCGCTTAAAGCGACGTCAAAGATATGGCATAGCATAGATCTTATATACAAGGTCAGATCAATCAAGCAATCATTATTTAATGTAGGTATGTCCAACATCACGCTAAACATACTAGTAATTGTTTTGTCTTGTGTTAAAATTGTAATGATTTAAATTGCACTTTATATCTACACACAAACTTTAAACAATCGACGCGACAATTATTGTGTCTTTGGTATCTTTTTAAATTACGTTCCAATTCCCAAAACATTCGTATTATTCATCCTTCTGGAAAACCAACAATTTTATTAAATCTTATACAGTAAATACACTTAAAACTATTTAAGGTTTTCACATTTAAATTTAAAGTTAAACAACAAAGAGCAATAGATATTTGTATGGAGCATAGTACGCTAAAGACATCGACAAGTCATGATGGACCTATATTACTTTTGATCCTAAGTCGGCAGTCAGAAAATATCTACCGACTAAATATATTAAAGTTGGCTAAATTTGAATCCGCTTCAAAAATGTTGCATGGTTTCTAGCCATCCCAACGGGGGTTACGGTGATTATGATACTTTTGTAACTGTTGCTCTGATTCCATATTCAGTGAACTGTTATTGGTAAACTGATTGGGCACCAATACGTCCTATTGAGGCCCAGTCAGCCCGAATACGAATGTACATATCGAAATTGTGACATTGATTTTAATGTTTTGTTCTTTTTAAAATGTACTATTTACTCTGTGTTCGCGTGGTAAGCAAAGCGCGCACAGACATCAGTCTCTACAGCTATTCCAGCCTAGCAATATGCTTTTACATATACAGGAATATTCCAGGTGTTAAACTGCTTATATATTAAAAACAGTGATAATGTCAAGACTTATTCACATTTTTTTTTTTTTTTTTTTTTTTTTTTTTAATTAGTACTAGCACGACATGTGACCTTGCGCCCACCTGATGGTAAATGGGGAGCGAGATCCATGAATGTTAGCAACTGTAATCAGACACTCATGACTGACATCAGTCCCTATGCCGGCTTGACTGGACATGACGGCAATTCGAGCCTGATCCCGAAATGTGTGGATACACTTTACTGGGTTTATCGGCACGAACGGTGAATACTTCCCCGCCCCGGCAGACTGGAAAAATTACCACTATCAGTCTGCCTACCATCTATTCGCTCGAATCTCTTTTTCTGATAAGACCCTTTTATAATTTAAAGGAGTAGGTACTACGACAAGATGTATGACTGATTTTATATAGGTAGATTTTATAAAATGTTATTTAGTATTTTATTTATAAGTAGGTATCGTTTGTAGTTATAGTCTTGTTTTATTATTGTTGATGTTTTTGATTTTGTATGTCACAATTATTTTCTATTGTTGTTTGTATTTCTTTAATAATTTAATCTATTATTTTGTAGTTGTTGTAATGAAATTTGCACACAATAGTTGTATTATATTTTACAAGAAAATATACTTTCATTTCATATCTCAAAACTTCCTTGGCGTGAACCTGGATCTAAACGTGATAGAGACAGAAGAGATAATTACCTAGCCCTGCAGCCAGATTCTATTTCTGTGAGCGTAAACACTACAAAAAGCAACACTTTAATTCTCTCTACAACTAATGAACACTGTTAACAGCTATCACAGTTGACATTTTGTCTGTGAAATGTAAATAATGTCAACTTTTAGGGAAAAAAAAATGGTATTCGAAGTAATTAGGTTAAAAGTCAATTAATAGAATTTAAAAAGAACGTGAAGTTTACTATTACCTAAAAGTTATCTCTATAAAATTAATTCATTTTTCTTTGTCTTGAAGCGTTAGCATTTAACAGTTAGGACGAATTGCTAGTTCACAGGCGATTTGTAAAATAGTATGTAGTTTTGACGCAAGTTCAGCTTGGTCAGGATAACTTAATGCGCGAGCATTTCTATAGCTAAAACTAAACTAAATTTTGACAATCTAATGCTTGTGAATGTACCGGGTTCAATTCCTGGTCGGTATACAATAAGTTATTTAATTAATTGTGATATATCTCGAGTTTGGTACGCTAGAGACATCGATGAGATTGACTTGTCATGATGGGCCTATATTAAAGGTGGCTAAATGTGAACCCGCTTTAGAAAAGTGTGATTTCTGACTACTCCGTAAGAAATACAGTCGTGATGATACTACTCTGTATCGTACATATTCGTTTATTTTCTAACAACTTTGGTGAAGCTCTAACCTAACTCAAATCAGCTATTGGAATCGACTGAAAACATTTCGCCAATGTAGACTCCAGTATTTTTATTTTTTCGTGTACAAATTTGACTTATTTGATTTGGGAACAGGGCAAATTCTTTACAGAATTTGAATGAACTTACGAAATTTGCATTATCGGCCCAAGTCTGCCAGCGACACGGCTTTTGATACGTGAGCAGAATTCTTGGCAATTATGGACTGGCTTTGAGAAACTGGAACCGCTGTAGCGTACAGTATGAAATTGTATTCAGCCCTGTTACAATTGTCGCCAGCTGTATTAACACCCGAAAGACGTCAACCGTTGCGTCAACTTTGGAAATAATTATCATAAAACGTGAGCTATACTTGTAATTCCATTGCTAAAAGTTTTTGCAAGCTTTTTCATGCTGTCATATTTTAAAACTATTTAATTCTTTTTTTATACAAAAAATATGAAATTTTGTCCAGTCCCTAAAACTCAAGTCGTAGAACTCTATTGCTAAATAGACAGTGGGGTCGTATAGACTTGGATGACTAATAGGCCTGGGTTGGGAATGGGGACAGTCCCCTGTTTTCGTCGTCAGGATCTCAGCGAGTAATTCATGCACTTTTGGTGCTGGGCGCCGTTACTGCTATATATACGGGTATATACCCGTGTGGCTCACGAACCCTATGGGTCTAGGTTCGACTACTTTAGCTCCCCTTATTGCTAAAAAAAACTGTTTCCTGAAGTAAGTACTTGTATAGCATGTCTTTAATATTTTTGTAGATGGTGCCTGTCTGACAATTAAAGGAAGCTAGTTCCACTGGATTTAGTTGAACCGGGACCGACTTAACTTGCTCTCCAAAGCACGGGATGCACGTAAGAAAAGTGTATTATTTATTGGTAATTTAATCCCAGAGTAGATTTTTTTTTTATTAAATCAATCAAAAATTGCTACATTTTTTTTTCCAGTAATTACGAGCATATTATATTAAGCAAAAAAAAAATACAGAAAACTCCCCAAATATTTGTATCTTTACTTTTTGTCTTAGTTGTAGTTTTATTAAACCTGTATAGGTTAAGTGAAGTGAGGTTGGGTTTCTTTTCTCCCAAATAAATTTAGTGTTTTAGGAGATACTGGCAACCCACATATTTACTCGTTCTAACGCCAACATTTTCAGGTAAGTGAAAACTAGAGCCAACTTCTGTAACAGTATATCTTTTACGTTGAATTAAATTATATTTCGGATGAAATAGGTAAACAAAATCAAATCAATTACCTATAATTCTGGAACCCACTGGAATGTGATCTCGACAATGATGGCACTTGAGACCTTTTGGTTTTAGCCTTGTCATACCTCAGGGGTACAGTGGAAAATGCGGGAGAAATGAGCCTCCTAGCTTTAATTCTCATATCTTTTGGCTTCTAGTTTTTTTTTTAATATTGCATTTGAATTTTAAAAACCGCACGTGCGGTCAGATGACATTCTAAGTAAGAAAAGAAAAGAACAATAGCAAGCCTTTGAAAGTACCTAGCATTGGTGATGCTAATGATGACCAATAAATAATCAAACTATGACGTCAATCCATCAAACAATACATTGTACAATGTAATTACGGCATTGAAAGCAAAACGCATCAAATATTTAATCTGTGATGACAAACGTTTAGGGATTCAGTAACAGAGTGCCGGTGATTAAACTAATCATTGATTAATTTGCCGACCATAATCCGATAGTTTATGGTCTCGCGGCCATTTTATCCATTTTGCTCTAGCATAGTTTACACCCAAACTGAGTAGTAGGTACATGTACGTCCGTAATTATACTTTACAAAACAGAGAAAAGAAATAAAAACTTCATTTGTTTTATTACTAGCACGACATGTGGCCTTGCTTTCACCTGATGGTAAGTGGCGCGCGAGCTCCATGAATGTCAGCAACTGGAACCAGACTCTCATTACTGACTTAAGTGTCTAACACTATGCTGGCTTGACTGGGTATAACATATCATCACCATATGCCACTCGTCAGAGTAGCCGTCCATATTATTAATAAAAAAGACTATTATTTGAGAAGTACACTGGTAATGTTAAATATTAATTAATACACAAATAAGATATACGACCGCCTCCGTGGTCTAGTGGTAACAAACGTTGCCGTGAACTCGGGAGGTCGTGGGTTCGATTCCCACCGGGGGTAAGTTGTACATTGTATAATTTGTCTCGGTCTGGGTGTTTATATGTATAATTATATATTTACAAAAAAAAAAAGTATAATATGTAGTTTATCAACCATCTAGTTTCCGTAACACAAGCCTCGTAGCTTACCACGGAAACTAGATGGCGCTGTGTGACCTGTCTGGAAATATTTATTTATTTTATTTTATATAACAACAATATACCAGTGTTGTAAAACTAGGATCAAGAAACTACACCTTCTCTGATCAATATTTAGTTTCTAGCCTTGACAGAATGATCTAGTGCAGAAACCAGTGCACTTATAAATAAATTATATAATTTGCTAGTTTGTACTTTTTGTAATTAATTGGTGTCAATAAAATATTTTCATTTTATTTTTAATTCAAATATTAACAGCTATAGGTGAGAATCTGTTTGTATCTTTACCCTTTACCGGAATTATAATAATTTTCATTAAATACCCACCGCACCGTACAGCGAGTTGGCTTTAATTAAAGTAATTTATGTAAAAATAAATCCCAATTAACCGTTGCAAATGTACATTATTATAACTTTTCTGTTTTGACTTGGATAATAATAATTATCAATACCACAGGCCATAAAAAGAGTCCACTACAATCATAGACATATTTTTAAAGAATCCACATCATGCACTACACGTATATCAGAATAAAGATTGACTCTTCTCTTTTAATATTTTTTTATAGACGTATCGAAAATCATCAGTGGTCTAAGGACCGTATACCCGACTCACTATAGACAGCGCATACGGACTAAAACCCTAAAACCGGTTCACTTCATTGTTGGCCTTGTATGATTTTACAGCTAAGTCTGAGTTGTGGCTACAAGTAAAGGCACTCATACGCCACGTATGATCTTTCTCTACACTGGCCTTCTTACACCCCAATTAATAAATTTGCGTCAAGATATTTATTTACTTTCTGTCTCTCTAACGCTTTCTGTAACTACGGACAGGGCATGAACTGGCGGTGGGGCCGCGGTTACGACTCCGTAATTGGTAGCAGGTGACGAGTGTTGAACTGTCTAGCGCTCGGCGTACGAAGGAGCAGAGGGCCAAATTTCTCACGAGTGGGAAATCTGTCGCCTCTGCCTGCATAAGTTTGGAGCCACTAGACTTAGCGATGCACATGTTCGTCCAGTGATACTAGTCGGGGTCGTATTTAAACAGCCCGCGCTGCTCCAAAGTAATAAGACGAACCAGCCAATCACGATCGTTGGCGCCCGTGTAACTGTATGTTACATGTGAGCATTGATGAGAAACGTTATGTAGCCCCATTGTATGGAAGTTTTGTCATGTAATGTATATTCGGCATTTTCCTATATTATAAAAAAATAACATTTTCTCACATCCAAAGTTGTTACACCTACCTATGTTAGTTTAAGTTGAGTAGTGAATATAATGAAATATTTTTTGTATCATTTGAATTACATTTCTGTGCTCGAAGAGCTTAAGCTGACCAGGGAGCAAAGACTTACTACCGCTTTGCCCGAATTCTAAAATACTTTGGCCATATTGCAAGAAGAGAAGACGATAATCTAGAAAAACTTCTAATCACGGGCAAGGTAGACGGTAAAAGAACAAGAGGAAGTAGCTCCAAGCGATGGTCCAGTCAGGTGACTGACCACCTGAACATCCCTGTACACCAGGCCATCCACTATGCCGAGGACCGAAACCGTTGGAGACGGCTGCTGGATGAGCTGCGATTGCGACGGAGTCACGATCCCCATCAGTGGGGTACCGACTAAGGAGAAGGAGGAGGAGGATCCTTTGGCTGTCGCTCACTTAATTTGCATTTAAATAGTCTGCACCGCTCCTGAGCCGACCCGAAGTAGTAAGGCAAACCGGCCAATCACATTTGCTTGAATGCAACACAGGCCAACATGACCTTATTAAAATATAGAGTTCGCTACAACTTTATTTAGGTAATTATATTTATTCGAAGTACTTAGATACAAAAATATTAAAATAAAATTGATTCAAATTCAAAATATTTATTTCCATATGGTTCACATGTAACACTCGGATATTGTCAATTCTCTGACAGCCAACCTTTGGGACAATGATAACTATAACTTAGATCGATGAGTAGGTGCGAAGACGTATTTAAGATTAAATAATAATTAAGTATTAAATAATAACTATATCTATTAATAATATATATACTACATACTAATAGTACTTACATACATACATATATACATAACTATACTATATACAATATCTACTTATATACGCTGTAGGGAGCTGTTTAAGTAATGTGAGTATACCAATCTTTTGAATACTATTATGTTGGATGCTTGCCGAACATTGACCGGCAAAGTGTTCCAAAGATTTACTGCAACAACTGCGAAAGAGTCAGACATGAAACCAGAATGATGTGAAGGAATGGAGAGGACAGAGTTGTGTGACGAACGAAGAGACCGATCATGAAGAGAAGAGAGGTAGGTAAATTTGTCCTTGAGGTAATTCGGAGTCGCAGGCTCATATAAAATTGAGTAAAGTAAACAAACGATTCTGAGATTTCTGCGACAACGAATTGGTAGCCACTTTAACCTAGCACGGTACTCGGAGATATGATCATATTTGCGAAGGCAAAATATGAACCGGATACATGCGTTAAGTAACCGGTCCATCTTGTTGAGCAACACCTCCGAGAAAATTAAAATAATAAATAAAAAGATTAAATTAAATTATGGATAGACCGAAATAAGTAAGTGACATTGCTGCCATAAGCAAGTACTGTAGCTTAACCTAAATTCGAGGGATTAAAAAACTAATTATAAATAAAACTAAAACTAAAAATACCTGTGAAATTAAAACTATTCTACAAAATAAACTAAGGTCTTACCACCAGGGAGGATACCTAAAACGCTCGCCGCATTTCCTCGTTGAATTATAACCGACAATAGCTACATCTATATACATCATAATGAGAATTTTACTGGGGTTGATTTTATTATGGTTCAAATAAATATTCTATAGATGGTGTAGTTTATTTCCTGCACCATTATGCTTAAAATATTTATCATCCCATTATTGCATAATTAACCTAATGAATATTGAAGGTAAAAACTGAATAAAACACAACGATTTCATCGGAAGCTCGTTGCCAGCCATTAAGCTCTTTCATAAAACGGCCCATGATAGAATATTAGCTATGCTATTACTTTGTAAAGCTACGAATTTAATATTCTCGTCCGCATTAATTGATATCAGATGGAAATTGGTTGAAAATTATATTTAATTCACAATCATTATTAGCTTAATGACAAGTTACGAGTTTAATGCCAAGTTAATAATACTTATACTCCTAATAGTTTAATGTATTTGTAACTTTCCTCTGCATAATAGTATTGTTTTGTGTTTTCTCCTCCCGATGGATGATGAATGAGGTGATAGGGAAAGCAAAGGGTCAAGTCCAACAGCCAAGTTTGACGTAATATTTCTTTTTTGTACGTTAATGAGGTTATTATCCAATTCTTATAATTAAATAAATAAATAAAAATAAAATCAAATTTCAGATGTTGCAGAATTTGATACTTTTCTTGGAGTCACTCACGGCATTATAGCCCAAAGACGTCGAGTAATATATGGGATTTCACAGCGCGGGAAAACCCGCATTAAATATACTGGAACTTGTGCGCCATATTTAAAGTCAAATTTATCGGTAGGTGGTACTAAAAATGTTTATTTATTTATTTATTCATTTTGGAAAACTAAAAGTCGACAATTTTAAATAGATAAGTAATATTAAACATTCTAAGAACTATTAAAGGTTTTCACATATAGGTTTTAAAAATCGAGTACATTAGCAAAAAAATTAGAAAACATCACTGCAACACAATAATAATATACTCGTACAAGATAATACACAAAGTCATTAAATTATAACGTCATAATACATAAGATAAATATGTTAATAATAAAATAAACATGTTCATTCATTCATTCATTTAATTGATTCATTTAACATGTCTGCCATTATTATCAATAAGCGAACTATACTATCTTAGTGAAAACATGAAATTTAAATGTATTGTGTAACTGTTAGTACCTGCCTATGCATCCTAGTAACATAATACACAATTTTATAAATTTTCGCGCGTAAATAATTGGTTGCGGGCTCAAAAATCTAATTTCGAATATAAACTATACCTATATAGAAGTTATTCCTATAATAGGTAAGTATGTGTGGTGCTTTAAGTATTAATAAGTATCCTACCAGCGTTTTTTTTTCCAATTAAGTTACTATAACTTCTTTGCAGTACAGTAGTACTTAACTAATCGCTCTTCTTATCAAACGTTACAAGTGAAGTGATAACCAATTTAAAAATATAATCTAATTGCTTAATATCACGAAATAAAGGTAATATTTATGTAATTAATAGGCGTTTTCCATTGTTCCAAGTCTAAATATCATTTGTCACTTTACCGTTGGGCAGCTGGTAATTCGTGACACGCAATGTTGCTATTAGCATTCAGCAAGGTGAAAAGTAGGCCCAGCCGCGATCACGAACGCTGAACAATGTCGGGCTTTAAATAAAAATATGTCATTAAATAAAAAAATAAAAATTAGAGAGCCGTGTTTAAGAGTCAGTCCCCTTACAAGTAACATTTAATTTTTTTTTTAAGATTATTCGTGTACTTTTGAGAAATGATCTATTTACTTTCTAGGAAATTACTGACTTTTTGGAGATATTAATCAGAATTTGGCCTAAGCAAGTCTGCTTTCAATAAATTTATGGCAAGAGCTTCCACGACGGTATTAAATGAATCATGAAATATTTGGTTAGGTAGGGAGAGAAGCCGAATCGTGGACGGTGAGTCTTGTTGCGCAATAAAATAAAAAATTTGGCCTCCTTTGTAAGCCTATTGTCGGTCGCAAGCCCGAGACACCATTCTTTTTATATCTCTTTTTCATACACGATGGACGATGGAAAAATTTGGCCTACACTCACCACGGTTTGGGGAGGAATATTTCGTACCTATATAAAGGTGAAATATATATATATTATAGATATAATATACTTTACTTCAATCGATCGCGGTCAATGCAACTTGACTGAAACATCGGGAAAAGTATCAGTCGCTTTCTCGTAGCTCTGCTTAATTATTTCCCAGCTATGAAATCTTTATCTTTTTTCAATATCATATATATTCAATATTATATATAAGTATAATATATATATAGTACAGTATATTATAATAATAATATAATAAATATTTTCAGACAGCACACAGCGCCATCTAATTTCCGTGGTAAGCTACAAGGCTTGTGTTACGGAAACTAGATGGTTGATAAACTACATATTATACTTTTTTTTTTTGTAAATATATACATATTATACATATAACTAATAAGATATATTTTTTTAAAAGGGTTTGTAAATGAAAATCGCCTTTTTGTCGCTATACATGTGCTGGTAGGTTAAGTATTTTTCGCATAATCTTTTTCCTATTTTTTTTTAATGTTTAGTTTTTTAATTTGTATTATGCTATGTGTATGGTTTGGCCACAAATAAATATATTTCTTTCTTTCGTTCTAAATGCATAATTATTATCAAAAAACATCAATATTTTTAATTTTTTTTAAATATAACATTACTAAAAAATGTCTAAATGTGCGCTAAAAAGATTAGACGCCATTAACCACTGGTACAAATAACCAATTGTATAGACTCTTAAATAAAAATATGTCATTTGATAAAAAGAAAAATTAGAGAGCTGCGTTTAATATCAGATATCGTGTGATTTATTACTTTCATAATTTTTGTTGGACAATAATACTCGTATAACTCGATTCATTAGAGCTATGAATGCCTGTCGAGCACGGGGTCCTATTGTTCGGATTATCTGCGTTATTGTTAATTTGTGATTATTTTTATTAGAAACAGAATGTTATTCTTTATGAATATGACTGCCTCCGTGGTCTAGCAGTTAAGGCTGTAGATTTGCGTAATCGGTTCGATTCATGGTTGAGAAAAAAAAATATAAATAAAAATCATGACATTTCTCGAAACTTTCTCAAGCCTATAGTTAAGTTAGCTAAATATGAACCCGCTCCTTACAAAAAAGCGTGGTTTCCAAGCAAAAAAATACGAAAGTGATGCTACATTAATTTACTTTTTAGTTTAACAAACTAAACCAAGCTTTTTTGTAAGGAGCGGGTTAATGGAGTCCTACTTTTCAAGGAAATTCATCGGCAACTCATTATATCCAACTGCTGAACAATAAGTCCTACGTAGTCAAAGGTTAGAAGTAGACGCGATTTCTGTCCCCAATAATTCAATTTATTTGTGATATTTTCACATGTTTCAGGATCGGCTCGAATTGCCGTCAAGCCGGCATAGTGTTAGGAACTGATGTCAGTCATGAATGTCTGATTCCTGTTGCTAACATACATAGAACTCGTGCGTCACTTACCATCAGGTGGGCGCAAGGTCATATGTCGTGCTAGCATTTAAAAAAAAAAAAAAGTTTGGTAGGCTAGAGATATTGACGTACTTGCCACTTGTCATGATGGGCCTATAGTAAAGTTGGCTAAATGCTAATCCGCTTCTAAGTAGTGGTTTCTAACCACGCAGAAAGATGATACTTTTAGTAGTGTACAAGGGCTAAATTTATTATCTTTCAGCTAACAGTTGTGAAAGTGATAAGTGTAGATATGGGGGCAAATAAATGGTAAATAGATGGAACTAGACTTTAAGTTTAGGCGAGCTTATGTCAAAAAAGTAAAGTATCATCACGACCGTTTCCCTTTCGGGGTGGTCAGAAACCACGCTTATAAATAAGAGGATTCACATTTAGCCAACTTTACTATAGGCCAATCATGACAAGTGGCAAGCTCGTCGATGTCTCCAGCGTACCAAACTCGAGAAATATCACAAATAAATTAAATATTAATTGTATTTATTTACATTAATAAATATTTTTGTGTCCCGACCAGGAATCGAACCTAGACCACGGAGGCAGTTACGTCAAAAATACAAGATATACAGCGTTTGACAATAACAGTTTCCGTCCGATTATTTATTTATTTATTTAAAACTTCATTGCACTATGTACAAGGGGCGGGCTTAATGCCGCTAGACATTCTCTGACAGCCAACCGGCTTATTATCGGCTTTAAAACAATTTGACAGTGCCCGTTAATTAAATTATTTGTATAACATTTGCCGCTATAGAACTAACAGTCGGTTGCAGAAAAGCTAATTATCTTCGGACAGGTTTAAGGTATACCTATATGGCACATGATTAGCCCAAATAACCAAAGTGACAAGCTACTACTAGCAAACTACCAATCACGTGGCGTATATCATAATATCATGGATCATTTTAAGTATCCTTTTTGCAACGGACCGTAAGTCTCTCCTAAATAAATATAGGTACTATTACGCTTGGCCTGTAATTCTAAGAATCTCAGAAATACCCTATTAATAAATTATCATAAAAATACTCATTATATTGTGGTAATTAACTAGCACAAAAATAGGCTTTGGCTCTACTAGATGTAATTGCTTGTCTAATAAAAAAAAATACATCACATGCTCAGCTCGTTTAATGAATTTTTTTTCTAATGAAAATAATCTTATGCAGAGAAGAAATATATAGGTATGTAAAAAAAGCACAAGCCACTAAGCTTCATAAGAAAGTTGGCAATGCACACAATAATAGTGGTGACGGCATGTACAGCAAGCACGTGCTTGCGCCAAAATATGTAAAAGTTTATTGACTTATATCAGACCCGGGCAATGAACGCTATTTTCTACACTACAGTAAATCAGTCGCAAAATAATCACTGTTCTTTTGGAATCCATTCTAATATTTAAAATTCGTAACAAGCTTGTCTCCCTGTTTGTTTGTTTATCTCGCATCTACGCCTAAAGTTCTACACAGGTTTAAAAAAAAAACGAATAATAAGCGTAGGCTATATGACATAACAATCTGAGCGCACAATATATTTACGAATTACTGAAGCGATTTTTAAATTTAAATAAATAAATAAACTTAATAATATATAATATAACTAAACTATAAATAAAATATTCATTCAAGTTTTGTACATGTAGCAGTGTGCCAAGAACAGCATTCCTCCTACAAAGCGATGCTGTTTTGCTGCGCTATAAAACTGCCAGACCTCTTATCACATACATCATTAACCACGCGCATAGTTTTGTAAATAACTTCTTAGCCCCACGCAGGGTCTCAAAGTCTCAAATTTAAACAGCACAAATATATAGTCATTGCTAATTGCCGCGTATTTGCAACGTTTTAAATTTTCAGCTGAGTCCGGTACAGCTACAACCCTGACAGATGTGCCCTGCATATAGGACCGAGAAAGGTGAAAGTCCCACACCAATGTACGACTCATCGTCCACGGCCGGTAATCCGTCAGGTCTTTTACCATCACTGCGAGATATTCCCGATATACAATTACATATAGCCAAAGGTAATCTAGAATTACAGGTTGTGTAGACAAGTATATATGTATGTAAAGCATATTGAAAACTTTTTGTCTGGGTTAGGTGCGTTAATAGACCAGGCCTTTAACAATAGTCAATGTAAAAGATACTATTTAAAACGTGTTCTGTTTTTTAATATATTTTAGTTTTGGACAATTGGATTAATAGTGTTAAAGTTAGTTTATACTGATTAGTTTATTTTATACGTGGCATGACAGGTTGATAATAGTACAATATCCGTAAAAGATCGCCCTTCGCCGATCGGTTCTCCGAATGACAGTTTAACGTGCCCTCCGAGGCCGATGGTGTTGTAAATCTATGACAAATGTACGTAAGAAAAGTGTATTTCTCAATGCCGGTGTATTTAATGATTTTTAAGGAAAGCGTTCTTACAATCGAGCCACCATCGATCTATGTATACACGTAATTTTTACATATTAATATAATAGAATACTATTTTAAAGTACATAGTAACTAGGTGGTATATCTGGAACAGTAACAATACTTAGAGAAGAAAAAAAAACTTATATCCAAAAGAGGTTTATCAGACATTTAAAATTTAAATTTAAGCTGTTTGATCGACTATATGATAAGTTCGACGCAAAATAACTGATGTCGCATATTTAATTGACATAGCCCGTTGGCGTTGTCGACGGTACAGTCGATAGTTCTGAGTTGCTGGCTGGTATAGGACTGCGAGTCCCAAGACTAAATCTCCGACGTTCTCCCCTCTTACTCGTGCCATACGCTGGTACTAGGTATAGGCAGAACAGTTATTTATTGAGAGTCTTGAATGATTTCAATGACCTTGCAGAAGAGCTGGACATTTATTACTGGATATGTTGAATCGGTCAATAGCAGGCATCAATTATAATTAAATGCTTGTATAATGTTTATTAGTTTAAGTAACTTGTGTTTCACCTATATTGTTATTATTCTTCTGTAGCGATGTTTTCTTCCTTTGCTTGTTAATTTGATTAATTTAATTTTATGTTTATATGTGAAAACTTTTAATAGTTCTAAGGGAATTCACTGTTTAATATCTATATACAATAGTCAACTGTTGGTTTTCCAAAATGAAAAAAAAATAATAAAAAAATAATTATAAAATTACAAAATAAATTACCTTCTATTCGCTATCTTTAGACAATTAAGTAATATTAATTGTTTACATACAATTTGTAACTGTATATGCAGTAATAAGGATATTGAATTTGAAATAAATTAGCAATATTCGTAAGGTAAAGGCTGATGTCAGCAAGTAATGGCGCAATCTCGGTGCCATAAACAAGACAGAGGCATGTGGCATAGACACTCGCCTCTCGTCTATTGCGAAATTGGGGACCGACCAACGATCTATAGCCGTTAATAAAATGAATGCAAAACCACCAAATAATGAAAATGTTCATAATTAAATTCTATTTCAAAGTTGGTTAATATCCATAGTAAAGTAAAGTATCATCACGACTGTTTTCCCTTTCGGGGTGGTCAGTAACCACGCTTATAAATAAACGGATTCACATTTAGCCAACTTTACTATAGGCCCAGCATGACAAGTGGCAAGCTCGTCGATTTCTCCAGCGTACCAAACTCGATAAATATCACAAATAAATTAAATATTAATTAAATGTATTTATTTACATTAATAAATATTTTTGATTCCCGACCAGGAATCGAACCCGGTACCTCCGAGTCTAAATCCACGGACTTAACTGCTAGACCACGAAGGCAGTATCCATACTTATATCATATAATATAATTATGTTATATATTAATATCAAATTATTATAATATCAACATCATCACGGCCGTATCCCTTTCAGGTGGTCAGAAACTATACTTTCTAAAGAAGCTGATTCACATTCAGCCAACTTTACAATAGGCCCATCATGACAATTGGCAAGCTCGTCGATGTCTCTAGCGTACCAAACACTAGAAATATCACAAATAAATGAAATTATTTATTGTGTCCTGATCAGGAATCGAACCCGGTTCCTCCGAGTCTAAATCCACAGATTTAACCGCTAGACTCCGGAGGCAGTCCATATAACTAATTATTACCAGTCTTTGTGTATATGTTAGTTTGTTCTTCAATTCATATTGAAGTAATATACAAACAATATAAAAGATTTACAATATAAATTAAAACTACTTAAAAGTAAAAAATAAAATAAATATAAAATATACTTACCTAATAAAAAATAAACTATCAGTAAAAATGTCCTCTAGAGACGATCCTTCAGTCTCAAGAAGACTGGCAACATTTCCCCGCTAAGCTAATACGTTATCAGAAATAATTGCCAGCTTTCCAGTCTCCAGACTTTTCCGTTAGCCGTTTGGACAACTCCTAGGCCAGACGCTTGGCTGAGTGTCCCCATGGGCCCATCGTCTCGACCCCAAACGGCGCAAATTCGTAACCTGTACTGAGGTTGGCGTATTTGCACAACTTGAAGTTTCTTCAATTCTAAATTACTTGACGGATTTTTATGAAATTTAGGTGACATGATTATTCGAACCCAACGACGGACATAGGCTATATGACGCCATGATCTGATTATGAAATGTGCTCCACGCCATTTGTCTGTTTGAATTCTAGGCTAATACTAATAATAATATCTTTATTCAGTAAAGTTTACAAAATATGAAAACGATAACATATATCATCATGCATTATGGTACAGGAAAACAGACATTTGCACCCCAACTAAGCCTATATGTATATGTAGGTCTGTCCGTCGGAAGTCAACGCCCAGACACCTTTTAAATATATTTTATTTCAAAATAAAAAGAAACAAAATGTACACAAAAATAACTCCTTAAACCCAGGGTTATATATACTTCAGGGTTATATACACGTGCTCCTACGTCTAATTGTAGGTTTTAATCGGTGACCACTATGTTACTCGTACACTAGCAACGCTGGGTCAAATAGCTAGTTTATTATAGTGCAAAAAAAATCAGTAAACTGTCTCCATGGTCCGGGTTCGATGCTGGTCGAGAACACAATTTTATATTTTGTGACATTTCTCGAATCCGACACGTTAGATACATCAACGATCTTGCCACTTATCATAATAGGAACAAACAAGTTCCCTTTAGCAAGTTCGTATAAAGTAAGATAAACATTAATACAAAATCTATTATTATTTAATTGCATGTACATACATATATCTACTACGGCGTAGTAACCATACTACGATTTCGTAGTCTACGAATACCTATATTAAAATTGTACCTATCTTTATAACGTAATCACTTCCTGTTACTCGGACCTGAGTTTATTACGTAATTTAAATATACATGACAAAATGTATGATTTAAAAAACTTTCTGTTCTTTATAGAAAATAATCGTCAGCTTTTTCTAGAATAATTCAGAAGCTGCGGCATTTCTATTCAATTTGCACAACAAAAGAAGCTTCCTTACGCAAGTGAATACCAACGTTAACACTTTTTAATCTTATGTACTTAGTCTGTAGATTACACTGTGAGTTATTATAACAACGCAACTATTTTAAAACGTATTGTAACATTACCTACTACTTTCTTGAATAGGTTATTTCTAAAACCACATAAGTTACATAGATTTTTTACTTCTGATTGTTTCTATGGTATATGCTCTAAAAAAGACTTACCAGCACAAAAATAATAAGCCTTACTTATTTAATTATATTTAAAAAAATATTATTGTCACACTTCCTTAAAACTAAATTAACCCTAATCTCCATATCTTGACATATAATAATAATAATAAAATTATTTATTGTAAATTAAAATATACAAAAAAAAATTACATAGGCGAGCTTAATACCTTGTAGGTATTCTCTAACAGCTAACCTTTGGGAGAACGACATAACAAATTGTGGGCTTCAGAGTTAGAAGGAGAGAAAACATATTTTCATTTTTTTTCATTCATTACAGCCCCTAGAACACAGCGTCCTAGACCTCCACTGCTGGAGATGGGCCTTCCAGAACTGGAGAATTTGGCCTACACTCGCCACGCTGGCCAGACGGCTTGGCGAGGAAGAAAACATATATTAGTATTTATTTATATAAGTATTATAAACTTACATATGTCATGGTTATTATGGTAACATCATATACACTAATTATACATATAATTAATTTATTACAATTACAATTTATTTAGTTTATGGACTCATGCTTATCCTTGAGTTCAAAGGAACAGTTTTTCACAATTTTATTTTCATTTATTCATTACGGCCCCTAGAACGTAGCGTCCACTATTGGAAATGGGCTTTCCAGAACATATATCTGGAAAAAATGTCATGTACTCACGACGCTGGCCAGACGGGTTGGCAAGGATCTGATGTAAATTTAAAAAAAAATGACAATTGATAACCGATTTCACATATTGGTATTGTATCTATGACAAATGTACGTAGGAAAAGTGTATTTCTCATAGATACATGCCGGAGGGTTTGAACCGACCTTTGTAGGATATTAAGAAAAGCGTTTTTACAACCGAGCCACTGCCACGACAATTTTTATTTAAATCACTAAAATAGATTAGGCGTGTTGGCAAGATGAACAAACTAATAGACAAGTGGCCGTGATGTCACATGTATTCCGATCATAATGTCATATCCTATCTCCGTCTCAGAGTTGCAAGAAACATATCTGAAATTTTTAATATTAAAATCGGTTCACTGCGTAAAGCGTGTAGGAAAGACAAATACATACATACATACATATGTATACAAGGATAAAGCTTCATTGATATTGATAATTTTTGTACTCGTATTAATTTAATCTTTGTATGCTTTATTCGGTTTTAAACGAGCCTGCGACACAGCGACACCTCAAGGACAGTTTTGCCTATTTCTCATGTTTCCACGATAAAACTCTTCGCTCCTCTCACAACTCACTTCTTTCAGTCCCCTCTCATCATTCCGGATTTGTTTCAAATTCTTTTGTCGTTGTCACCACAAATTTATGGAATGATCTTCTTGTAAACATAAGACAAGCTACCTGAAAAGCTCCTCACAATATTAGTAAGTGTATATATGTATGTTTATGTATGTATTAGTATTTAGTATATTAATATCATTATATATATAACAATATAATATGTAAGTGTATAAATAATCTGTTATTTTTTCATTTTTTTTTCGTATTTATTAAATATTTCTTTCATTGCACCTATAATAGTTCAAATTTGTCCCCAAGGTTTGGCTGTCAGAAAATGTCTACGCGCATTAAGTCCGCCTTTGTACTTCGTGCAATAAAGTTTTAAATGAATAAATAAATAATTTTCGTTCCTCCTCACGACTATGGTGACGGATGTAGCGTCGATCTTTCAGGAATGTTGCTTAATAAAATGGATCGCTGACTTAACTCTTGCATACGCTTTATATAGTACATAGTGCAAAAAATAAATAAATAAATAATGTCCATTATTTTAATAAGAACCCGGAGTTAATACTAAAGCCGTAAGTTGCAGTTTGAATACAATAGAAGTGAACGGCGTGACACCTAATATCTAAACTGGCATAGGCTATATAGATATAGCTGTATATAGACAAAACAAATACTAACAGAGAGTCCGCTTTATATAAAAAAAGACACCGGGTGTCAAGGCTTCCAATGTTGAAGTTACTTTTTCTCGCGCAGTAAAACAGCATTGCTGTGAAAAGCCCCAATGCTGCAATAGTTCTTAGCATACTACAACATGATAAAGTCGTAGGTGAATATTTTAAATTAAAGTTTAGAGGCTAATTTCAACTTCAAGTGTCGGTTCGAAATATTCGACTGAAAAGTGACAGATCTCCGATTTGAGTGGAATGACCGCGGTGTGTTTTGAGAAACAAAATGTATATTATTGTAATTAAGTTACTGTGGATGTAGTTTAGTTTAATTATATAATATAACGTGCATAAAAATCCTTACGTTTCATTTTAGTATTCCCTAAGAACCACGCATATTTTAAGGAGTGGGTTAACATTTATATATAGCCAATTACTATAGGCCTATAGGAGCTCGTGATGCGTGATGGTTGTAAGAACGAATTCCTTGAAAATAAAAATAAAAAAACCTAATAAGATCGGATCGAACCCTGGCAAGTACCAATGAAAAATACACTTTTCTTAAGTTTATTTGTCATTTATTTACAACACCACTGTTTCCCGTGCCTTGGAGATCACGTTAAGCCGTCGGTCTCGGTTCCACTAATATCAACTTGTGGAAACGTTAATAAATTGTCATAAAAAGTGACATCTCTGAACCTCGACAAAACATCTGGACAGCGTGGCAAGTGTAGGCCAAATTCTTCAGAATTTTCTTGAAGGCCCATCTTCAACAGTGGAGGTCTAGGACTCTGTGTTCTAGGGGCTGTGATGACTATAGGCCTATCAAGTGTGGCAAGCTCATCTATGTCTCTAGCGTAAGTCTCAAGAAATGTTCTGGTTTGCTGTTAATGGTATGCATTCGGTACGGCTACTGCCTGGAGCCTTTAAATATAACTATGTTAAAGCGGACCTTCTGTTCGGTTATTATTTTGTGCATAAGGTGACATACGAACTTCAATATATTTCTCTCACGTACAATACGTGCTGACAAAACCATGTATCTATTTGAACTATGAATTTATCAAATCTAACTAGATTTGCACTTCTTTATTCGATTGTGACGTAATAAGTAAAGCTGGGGTCACAGTGCTTGAGGTTGAATAAGTCGTTTTGTAGTCTAAAAGGATTTTGTGTAGTAGGTTTTTGAACCTCAAAATGTTAACCTTTACAACAGTTTTTTTTTGTGCAAACATGCAAACTAACTTGTGATAAAAATGGCATCAGACTCGCCAACCCGTCTGGCTAGCTTAGCGTGGCTCGAAGGACCATTAAATGTGCAGGACCGGGCGCGACCCAATTTTGGCACCTTGGGCCCCTAGCACCTGTTGTTTTTCTGGATCGTTTCGTATCAAGAAGGTCTCGTAGGTCTCGCAGTAAATGAAAGTCGTACTGGGGTCGTAAAGTCTAAGCCAAATTCTTCGGAATTTCCTGGAAGGTGCAACAACAGTGGAAGTCTAAAACCCTGTGCTTTAGAGCCTGCAAGGACAAATGATAATGATGTTAAAAGTCATACTATGCAAAGTTAATCCACATAGATTGAAAAAATGCACGTTTAAGACATGCATTTTGTTCTTTTGGAACATAAAAAGTAAAATAAACCGTCTACTTCACAAAAAGGAGTGCTCTCCAGCTCAAAATAGCGTAAAAAATAAGTCTTCTCACAATAGCTTTTAGGTTCTCAAAACATAACCAACTGAACAGTCGTTTCGTAAAAGAAACCAACTGAATTATATTCAAGATTAAAAATAAGAACACCACTTTGACTATTAAAATATAAGAGATTTTTAAAACCTTACGATAAAATTTATTTAACGGAACTAACCCGTCTGGCCAGCGTGGCGAGTGTAGGCCAAATTCTCTAAATATATGTTCTGGTAGGCCCATCTCCAACAATGCAGTTCTAGGATGCTGTAATTTATTATATTTATAATTTAATATATTTTTACAGATTTTCAGATGTAAACAAATTACATAATTTAACACAATTATAAAAAAAAAAACAGTTCGGATTTAAAAGTAAGATACTTATAAACTAAAAGATACAATAGATAAATAGAGTTTAAAAAAAGATAAATAATAAAATTTTGTCCAGAGTATATATATATATATATATATATATAAATCAAAACTAAAACTAGTGGAAATAAATGTAAAGTGTGAAAAGTGGTATATGTGAGATTTGTGTGTGTGGGTGGGTGCGTATGATGTTTATGAAGAGTGAATGGGCAAACAATAAATTTAGTGAAATAAAAATAATAATAAATGATAATAAAGTTTACTTAAACAAATAAATATATTGTAAAATACGTTTTACAGATTTTTGTACTTGTACCTGTTTAGAAACAAAATTTTGTGCACAACAAGAAGTAATTTGTGAGTTTAGTCGAATTAATCTCTTGTAATTAAACCCCCGAAAACGTATTCAAATTATTACTTGAAAACTTTTAACAATTAAAACAGACGTGTTCATGTACTTGGAATTTGAGTTGTAATGTAATACAGGGTGCTTTGTTGAATTATATGAGACCGGTCTTTCAAATGCTTGCGCTCTGTAAAAAGTGGGGGATATTGAATAAGGTGAAGCGGTTTTTCCCGCCTGAACTAAGACTTATGCTGTTTTATACAGCACAGGTCACATTTGTCTGATATTACTAGTTTTAATATAACTTGTAAAAGTGCCTACCTAATTCTTTTGTAGGATTATTTTATTGTGAAACCCTAGTAATACGTATTTTAAGTTTTTCTTCTCTCATTAAAAAAATAAAAATAAAATTTTAAATTAATTTAAAAACCGAAAACAAATGAAAAAGCGCCAATGTTTGGGCCAACAATCCAATACCTCCCAATGTGTGAACCAACACTCCAATACGCCTCTTTACACGTTTGCCAATAGGTATTTTTTAAATTGACCACCGCGTAGTGTGAGCATAAGACCAATGCAAATGCCCGGTCATGACTTAGTCGTCAATGATGTACCTACACGGTTACTGCACGAAACTTGGAATTCATTCTGACAGTGCGCAAGTTCGTGTCGTTATTGTATCGAACACGTTTAAAAAACGTTTTTTTTTTCTACAATTTCACGCCAAATGTCGATACGATGGGTCCAGGCTACCTAAGCACCTGGCCAAGACGTAGTTCAAACTGGCTGACAGAGACATTTCAAGGAAAGCTGTCAATTATTACTCCCAATACATTAGCCTTGCTTTACAGAGGGTAAATGTTGCTAGCCCCCTTGGGACTATTTCTGAGGGGACGTCATAAAGAACATTTTTCAAATTTTAAACAAATAGATTTAAAAAAGTATTTTTAATAAATAAATCTTTTTCAAAGGCCCTTCAAGACCCCCACCATTACAGTATATTAAGCCTAGCTCTGTCAAGGCCCAGGAGGTGTCGTTTAAGGCAAGGGTTTGCATCATTCTGTAGTCGTTCTGCGGCAGATGCGTCTGGCCCATTGCCAATTTGGCTTGTTATTTTTAAAAGCTATGCTTGTAACTTTGATTTAGAATCAATGTTTTGTTTGTAATCAAATGTTTCAGTTCAAGATAGATTTATTCGATCGATATAACATCAATGCGACAAGAATCGGCTCTCCCCGTGTAAGTCCCAAAGATGTTTCTCAAAGTTGAACTTAACGAGGTATCCGAATGAATGTCACGAGAGAGTCGTTTGAATAAACTTACTCTACTGATTTATGTAGAAAGTTTGTCGAACCCGAAACTCCGGGATGTGTGTGCATTATCTCCTACATTTTGTATCGCAGAAGGTCGCAACTTTAGATAAGGGTCAAACGTTAAAATTTATTCACTTTAACATGAATGTTATAAAATAGTTATGTTATCGAGGTTTTAGGTACCTACGATTAGCTAATTTGTGTTATGGTTTTGGTTAAAAAAAATATCGCAATGTTTGTACAGTCAGCAAATAGTACGCTAGGCACATATTTTATTACATTACTGACTGTATTTAGAGGTTCTCAAATAAAAGACTAAAGTATAATGAAGTAATTTACAAATTAACTATTTCTTATTAAAAAATAAGACACGACGACACTTTTAAATAACATAAACTCGCGTCAAGAAGGTTTCAAGGTATGTCGCGACGAACATTGAGTATGACAGTTCTAGTCCACGAGCGCAGTAACGTGCCGAGGTGTCTCTCCGTTTGACAGCTGGAACAAATAATTGAGTAAAGAAGCCGTTCAGGAAACGTCTCAAGATATTTTTTTAAATATTAGCACGATATTGATCCTGTGCCCACCTGATGGTAAGTGGCGTGCGAGGTCCATGAACGATGACATCAGTCCCTAACAATATGCCAGCTTGACTGGGAATGACGGTAATTTGAGCCTGATCCCGAAACGTGTGTATACACTTTAGTGGGTTTATCGGCACGAACCGTGGATACTTCCCCGCCCCGGCAGACTGGGCAAATTATCACCATCAGTCCTATAATCAGGCCTACCACCTATTTATTGTTCTCTTTGAAAGTTGTGCCATTTACAATGATGTAAAATGCCAATTATTACTTTCAGCGAGAACTGGCCAAGGTATACATATGTAGTACTAACGTATGTTTTACATTATATATAAATGGTGCACTATTGTCCACAGTGGGAAATATTTTAATGGCGGGTATAATTCTAATGGCTCCTACTGTATCGTTTCTTAATTGTTCTTATACTGCCTGTCTTGTTCTTTCTCTTCGAAAAAATGAATAAATAACTAATATTGTAAGCTTGCCAAGGCCATATTTATATAAAAATAACACTGCTTGAAACAAGACACACTTAAGAATAAGGGGGTAAAACTTAATTAGTGAAGGGAATAACTTAGAATTAAGAAAAAGGTTATTGCAACTTTTAATGAATGTAAAAGTCAAAGAAAATCTCGGCTCTAACCACAATGACGTACACAATAAAAGGCACAAAAGTGTAAGTGTGTAGAATTTAGTATCCTTTAGCATGTGCCGTAGGCTTGATTAAGGCTATAAATTGTGTGCGGCGACGGTGTTATCTTACAGTGAGAATTACCGCGGCGACAGAGGACCACAGATTCCGAGCACTAAATTGTCGTCCAGCGGACTTTCTACGTTATGAGATTAATAAGAAAAATGTTGTTGTAAAAACAATTGTTATTGTTAAACCAGTTAAATATAAACTGATATCAGACAACGACTAATCGACCACTATTGCTGGGTTTATCATGGAATCTATAAGATATCAAATTTTTAAAAACAAAACAAAAAAATCAACAGGACCTGCATTCCAATTCTACTAATTTTGTATCGATTAAACTTAAGTTACGTTCATTTCCGATCCCACATTAGTTATTGTCCCCATACGGTATTCTACTTACCTACAAAGTGGAACTAAAGTTGCATCGAAAATAAATTGAATGGATTTTTGTGGAAAAAATATTTTATAAGGCTTAGACAAACTCCCATATGTTATACATTATTTTAAAGCCTAAACGTTTTGAAAAACAGCAAATATACTTATTAATGTTTGTATAATAATAAAATTATACATACATATATCTAATTAAGAAGTATATTTAAATAAATTCAGCGAGGAAATGCAGCCAGCGTTCTTCCCACCATTTTTTTTTTAACTTTATTGCACTAAAATTGTACATAGGCGGGCTTAATGGCCAGGCATTTTCTAACAACCGGGACTTATATCCCTTAATCCTTAGTAATAATATTAATTTTATTTTATATTTTGTAAATATTTATTTAGAATAAAAGTTAATTTCATTTAAATAAAAAAACACAGAATTGTTTAAATACTATTGTTATAATAACTAATTAGGTTACAAATCAATGGTGATAATAAAACGCTTGTCAGGTAACTATTTTTATTTTAAAACTATTACAGGAAAGTTATTAACTAAACTGCAGCGAATAGTAGAATACGGATTTGTCAAAAGTTCTATTTTATTTGAGTATTCAAAACACGCCTGTGCAATCTTAAATGTTGCCAGAAAAAAAAACTTATCTGAAATATTCAAAATGGTACCTAACATTAATGTATTTTGAGGTTTGGAGAATTTACAACTGAGAACACCGATTTCGAGGATCCCTCGAGGGACCTGTTTGACAGATAGAAGGAATAATTGAGTGAAGGAGCTGTTAAGGAAACGTCTTAGAATACGGGTGTTAGTAATAATAATAACAATAATAAACGTCTATTTCAGACATGAAAAAACAATTTATGGATTTCATGTCCGAAATAAAAGTTTGTTTTAACCTATGTTAGTATAACTATCCAGTACTGATCTGATCAAACCGCAAAAGTACTCACAGTTTATCCTGACCTAAAAACAAAATACGATTGTAAATTGGTTTTTAATTATTTAGGACTTACTATGTTTCTACTGGTCATATTCGATTCAATTGAAATCAGCACCAGAAACATACAAACAATTTAAGTATCAAATTTTTGAGGCATCATTGGTTTATCGGAACTATACGCTACTGGAGACTGTCTACTTGACTGTATCCAGTACTCCAGCAGCAGAGAGTCCCACCGATCTGCCAATATGTTTAGGACCCTGTTGGTACTGGCTCTCATGCGGCACAGCATAGACGCAGATTTTGCGCAAAATTGATTAAAAATTGTCAGTTCTCGTATCGGCAAACATACCCGAGGCACTGCAAAACCTCAGCAGCCCCTTCTGGATCCTAAACGCGTTATTCTAATGGACATTAGTGTCTGAATGTCTAGATATATTGTAAGTACCTATCTACCTACTATTTACATATAGTAGTATTTCTTTCACGCCTAATATGAAAGTTTTGTGTCCCAGTGCGCCACATATATTATGTATGTTACGTTATTTTTACGCACTGCCACGAGTCTTCTCCGTTGGGATACAAAGATACGAGATATTTCACTTTACCCTAGCCTTGGAATTTACTCATTATTCCGAAAATGGTGATTTTCTCTACTGCTAAATGTGACATAGATACAAATACATTAAATATAATAATAATAAAGACAAAAAGCCAAATGGTATGAGTATGAAAGCAAGGACAGAAGTGCATTGCCGGTTATGGTCGTGTGTGCAATATCAAATTGATTGAAAACCTGCGTGCTACGGAAATGTAAAACGCGTTCTCATTCAATAAGAGAAGAAGGATTTTCAAAAGGTAAGCGGACTGATGGTGGTAATTAGCCCAGTCTGTCGGGGCGGGGAAGTACCCACTGTTCGTGCCGTGTGTGTAGATACATTTCGGGATTTGAGTCGAATTGCCGTCATGCCCAGTCAAGCCTCGCACAGTCGTCTACTTCGCTCTTCTCAAAACAATCAACTATCTATGTATGAGTCACTAAATACGAAGAGGTGGTGACTACGGTATGTGGGTGCATATTCTGACCTGTGCGTGTGGTTCGGTTGCGGAAGGGAGAGGAAGGAATTAGGTTATAGAGCTCTTCAGAGCACTCACCATAGTATAGCCGGTAGAACACGCTCAGAGAAGCTACATCTCGGCGAAGCAGCAGGGATTCGAGAGTTCCAGATATAGTGGCATCGTCCACAATTCGAACATATCGCCTCTGTAGGACATTGAGAGCACCTGTGAGGTACTTGGCTGAACCATCCCAAAGGTGTAAACAGTATTCCACGCATGATCTGATCTGTGCTTTACATACACAATTCAGGATCAGATAATAAACTTTGCGTTTAATAGCGAAGTGAAAAATCTGGGTGTACACCTGGATTCTAACTTAAATTGGGTTTCCCAGGTTACCAATACTAGTCGTAAAATATTTGCTTCACTGCACTCTCTTAATAAGCTAAAGAATTTTCTGCCGTTGAAAGCTAAAATTACCCTTGCCCAAAGCCTACTCCTTCCTCTCCTTGACTATGGTGACGTATGTAGCGTCGATCTATCAGAGGTGTTGCTCAACAAGATGGACCGGTTACTAAATACCTGTATCCGGTTTATCTTTTGTTTACGCAAGTATGATCACATCTCTGAGTATCGCGCTAAGTTAAAGTGGCTACCAATTCGTTGTCGCAGGAACCTCAGAATCCTCTGTTTGCTCTTCTCTATTCTCAATGAGCCTGCAACACCGAAGTACCTCAAGGACAAGTTTGCCTATCTCTCATCACTTCATAACAGGTCACTTCGCTCGGCCCACAATTCTGTTTTATCTATCCCATATCATCACTCCAGCTTTCAGTCAAACTCCTTCGCAGTAGTGGCCGCCAATTTGTGGAACAATTTGCCAGTAGAAATTCGCCAAGCACCCAATAGATCACTATGGTATATTCACATTACTTAAATAGCTCACAACGGCGTATGTAAGATATATAGTATGTAGTATATTAATGTGTAAATATGTATAATGTGTAGTACATGTATTATTGTGTACATATTTGTATGTATATTAATATGTATTATGATATCATAGAATAAGTTTATTTTATTTTACCTTTAAATTAAGTTTCATGTTTGAGCCCTTTGCACCTACCTCTTAATCAAAATTCTCTGTATTGTCCCAAAGGTTGGCTGCTAGAGAATGCCTAGCGGCATTAAGCCCGCCCTTTGTACATAGTGCAATAAAGTTTTTTAAATAAAAATAAATAAACTTCCACTGGTGATCAGACAAGCTCCTTCCATCTCCATCTTTAAAAACTTGGATTAATCTCGCTCTTGTACAATACTTTTGTTAACAATGTGCAATAAAGAATTTTATTCATTTGACCAAAAATCTTACGATTATGTCACCGCGAAATAATATATCTGCTTCCATTGGGCTCACGATTTTTGCGTTAAAATTTAAAATTAAAGAATTATTCTTACCGGACAGTACTGATTAATAAAACAAGTTATACGTTATCTTGGCAACTTATGATAATATTAAGTGAGCTCACTTACCCCTGTATAGAATACTGGGTTTAGTAAAATAAAGTTGAAATAATATTGAAATGAGTTAACCTTATAACCTACTTGTACACGAGGAGATATTTAACCTTTCCATAATTCCTTGTCTCTAATAAGCAATGAATATGAATACTAATTAATTATAAAATTAAATTAATAATATTTCCATTTTCTAGTTCAAATGTAATTGAAACATTTTATTGTTGTTTGTTAAATACGTGTATATCGCAGGAAGCTGACTTTAAAAAAATATAATATGATATGTGACCTTACTTGGTGACGTGTTAGGTCCATGAATGTTAACAACAGGAATCAGACACACTGGCATCAGTCCCTAACACTATGCCGGCTTGACTGAGCATGACGGCGATTCAAACTTGATCCCGAAACGTGTAGATACACTCTACTGGGTTTGAAGGCACAAACAGTGGATACTTCCCCGCCCCGGCAGACTAGACAAATTACCACTTGCCTCCGTGGTCTAGCGGTTAAGTCCGTGAATTTAGACTTGGAGGTACCGGGTTAGATTCCTGGTCGGGACACAAAAATATCTATTAATGTAAATAAATAAATTTATTTATTATTTAATTTATTTGTGATAGTTCTCGAGTTTGGTACGCTAGATACATCTACGAGCTTGCTACTCGCCATGATAGGCTCATAGTTAACTTGGATAAATAAATAAACCGCTACTAAAGAAAGCGTTGTTTCTGACGACCTCGCAAGGTATTACGGTCGTGATGATACTTTACTATTCTACAGTCAATCTTAAAATGCACGATTACCTTGCTAATTTGATCCCAAACGCAAAATGGGACCCAAGTTAAATAAATATGTCTATTGAGAACGTTTTATCGTGGTATTAATTCAGATAGTGAGTTGGGAAGCAATTCGCTTGATTTCCTCGTACAACTGCGGGTTTTTTACCCTCCTTTTGCACAACAAAGGAAGCTTTTGTACAGCGCATCGGGCCCGCGACACGGTCGGGTCTTAATCCGGAAGTCGGACGCATCTACGTGATGCTTATATCAATAGTTGTAATGGTGTTTTTTTTTTGTTTCGGATTATTTTATTTATCGCAACTCAGCTTAGTTTAAAATACAAAAGTTCTGTTAATAGAGACTGTCAATTAATAACAGCTTCATTGATATTCATTACAGCCCTCGTGGTCTAGCGGTTAAGTCAGTGGATTTAGACGCGGAGGTACCGGGATCGATTCGACTCTTGATTTATTTATTTAAAACTTTTTGCACTATGTACAAAGGCGGACCTAATGCCGCTAGACATTCTTACTCGGTCAACCTTAGGGATATTACGAACATGGTATGTGGGAGGTAGGTGCAAATATTTAAACAGGAAAATAGATAATTAAAATTCTAGTAAATCTAAATCTAATACTAATATAAAACATAAATATATATATAATAATACTAAATTCAAATAAATAATAATACATACATACATACAATATTACTTACAGTTGTTAGGAACTATTCAAGAAGTGTGTGAAGACCATTCTTTTAAACAGCATTCTGTTGGGTGCTTGTCGGATATTTAAGGGCAGGTTGTTCCACAGATTTGCGGCAACAACTGCAAATGAATCGGACATAAAACTAGAGTGGTGAGATGGTATAGCAAGTACAGCGTTATGCGATGACCGCAACGACCTGTCGTGGAGAGAAGAGAGGAAGGAGAATTTGTTCTTGAGGTATTTCGGTGTCGCAGGTTCATTTAATACAGAAAAAAACAGATAAAGAATTGATTGTCACGCCCGACACTCTAGTCAGACCAGATCCGCACCCCACTTCACGCCGCTGTGAGCAGACCCTGATGACAAAGTGATCCGAGGAGGGGGTTACGACCCTCAGCATTGAGGAAAACTACTTAATGTAAAAAATAATAATAATATAAACTAAACCTATTAAAAAATAAACTATAAGTAAAAAATGTTCTCTAGAGACGAACCTTTAGGGATAAAAAGACTGGCAACATTTCCCCTCTGTATAGCGAGGCTAATACTTTGGTAGAAATAATTGCCAGCTTTCCTGTCTCCAGACCTTTTCGTTAGCCGTTTGGACAACTCATTGGCCAGACACCTGGCTAAGTATCCGCATGGGGCCATCGTTTGCCCCCAAACGGCGCAAACTCGTAACCTTTAACGAGGTTGGCATATTTGCGCAGCTTGAGGTTCTCAGCAGAAACCGCCGCACTTCCCGCGCTTGACGAGGTCGCCTGGATTTGTGATGGGGATAATGTGTCTACACATGTCGCATCCCACACCAGGGACCTGCCAAGTTCTGATCCACCATATGTCTGTTTAATTGTAACGATTACATTTTTAATTTGTGTATCTAATATGTTAATTCAAAAATTACGGTTAACATCTGTGAGTCATTAGTATTTAAATCATTTATTTTAGAAAGTTTTGCTGCCCTAGCGAATAACTTTCTTTTGCTGAACAAAATCGGTTCATTAGCACGTATTCAAAGTTTGCGGTCGCTGCGAGCGCTTCGTTGAGCTCATTCAGCCGGGACGTTTAGCTATGTATATTCTGACCTTTATATTTGCAAAATTATACATACACGCATTCATTCATATGTGGAGAATTGCGGTTTTAATTATTTTACTCGATTTTAAACGAGCTAAATGTTGTTAATGTGTTTTGTTGGTGCTTTGGTACTCATAGATAATTTAAACAGCTACACTACAATGAAGGTTGAAGAATACATATTTCCAAGCATTTTATGGATTCACCGTGCGGGGTGCCAAGTCCATTGTGTATGGGTAAGAGACGATGTAACTTTAACATTTTATGTTTAGAATGAAGCGTTTGATTTATGTCAAGAATTGTTAGTTACTATGACAATCAAGTAAAAAATTGTGGCAAATATGATAAAGTCTTTAATTTATTAATTATCATATTTAATACCGCAACAAAGTGGGCGTGTGGCTAAGGTGCCTCAACGAATGTAGTGTTTTATGAACTTTTATCTTCCTTTATAATAATTTGTTATCTCTTTTCGCCCGGAGGATGTTGTAACTTTTTAAACATTTTATTATATGATAAAGTCTTTATTTTATTTATTTATTAAAAACTTTATTGTTTAATACAAAAGGCGTATGTAATGCCGCTTGGCATTCTCTTACCATCAACCTTCGGGACAAGAAATCAAAGTTTAGGCATGGCAAAATAAAAAAATACAAAAAAAATAAAAAAAAATTATATCACTTATTAGTCTAGTTAATTTAAATATACGATATACATCATAAAAATAATAATACTTAAACTACATAAAAAAAAATATATATATATATTCTTACATACACTACATAGACTAGATAACTAATAATATACATAATATAATTATATATAATTTAAAATTATCTTATTTAATACCGCAACAACTAGACGCTCACCATCCTGCACCATCATCCACCATTCTGCTCTTGCTGCCTCTTGTTGTACTAAAACGAAGTCTGTATAATTGTAACAATTACATTTTTAATTTTAATAGTTATATTTACTAAAAAAAATCAGTAATCAAATATTGGATGGATTTGTCTTTTAATTCAAAATAAATAAAACTAATTAAATCTGTAGATTTCTTGTAGCTTGAGTATTGCAAACTAATATTTTATCCCATACTTGTCAATTGTGTAAATGATTGTACCTATGTAATATAATACGAGTGTCTATCTATTAGTGTGTTTATATATTTATACATAATATATATTTATGTTTATTATATATATTATTTTATGTTTATTATATAATTGCCTCCGTGGTCTAGCGGTTAAGTCCGTGGATTTAGACTCGGTCTGGACCAAAAAATATTTATTAATGTATATAAATACATTTAATTAATATTTAATTTATTTGTTATATTTCTCGAGTTTGGTACGCTGGCTGAAGACATCGACGAGCTTGCCACTTGCCATGATTGGCCTATAGTAAAGTTGGCTAAATGTGAATCCGCTTATTTATAAGCGTGGTTTCTGACCACCCCGAAAGGGAAACGGTTGTGTTGATACTTTACTTTACTATATATATCATTTTAATTATATATCATGTAACAATTTATGTAATAGTATTTAATTATTCTTAAGTAATTATATTTATCTCAATGCACCCGCAATCCTGTGCCACACTCCCAAAGGTTAGCTGTTATAAAATGCCGGAAGGCATTAAGTTCGCCCTTGTACACTACTTTTTAAGTTATTTTGTGCAATAATTCATAAATAAAAAATAAATGTGTAAGGCCAATTCAAGTTCGTAGACGTTTAACTCAACTGCTGGCTAAGATTAGCGACTTAACGTGCCTTACGACGAAGCGAGCGGCTCTCAACCTTCAAACTAGACCCAATATTATTTAAGCATAATTTATTGTTGTCATTTAATTTAATTTTATAATATCTTGCAACGTTTTAAGTTAGAGTGAGATGATGCCGTTCAGTAAGCAGTAGAGATGGGCGCTATATAACATAGATTGTTACCAAATTCTCCATTCCCTCTCATCACATTTCTTTCGTCTCTAAATCGTTTGCTGTCGTCGCCGCAAATCTATAGAATTAATTACTTACCTCAGGATATTAGACAAGCTTCTAGTCGTGCTCTATTTAAGAATGGGTTGTTTACTAGTATTGTATTGCCACTCTCTTTAGTCACACTTTCACAACGAGCGACGCGACGTCTACTTTTTGTCCTTCTATACATATATGTATAATATATAACCTATTTACGTATTTATATATGTAGTAAGTATTATTTTTATGTATTTGTTTTATAAATTGTTATTTTATATATATTATTGCACCTACTTACCATGAAAACTGTCCTAAAGGTTTGGCTGTCAGAGAATTACTGCAATTAAGTTTTAAAATAATTAAATAAATTATATACTAAGGTTTACAACGATTGCTCGTTTCCTATCGATATAAAACTATCGTAACTACTACTACTAAAATAAGTTCGTAGCGATTGGTTACGATCTCGCAATAGACAGACTACGAAGCGTTTGAAAGAAATGAATGCGTTAGGGCATTGGACCTTTGCTCTAGTGTGAGTGAGAAAGCTACACGGAGGTCTGATGTCAATTTTTTAATGACAATTTATTAACGTTTCCATAATTTAGTATTAGTGGAACCGGGACCGACGACTTAACATGCAGGCACGGGAACGGTGGTGTTGTAAATTTATGACAAATGTACTTAAGAAAAGTGTATTTCTCATTGGTATGTACCAGAGGGCTTGAACCGACCTTGTAGGACTTAAAGAAAGCGTTCTTACAACCGAGCCACCACCGCGCATTTTATATTATGGTTTATCAATGGTATATATCAGTAGTCCAAAATAGACACATCTATAATTCCATTAATGAAATTGAAAGTAAAATTAATTTCCATCGAGTTTTAAGGTTCAGCTGGAGTTGATCATGCATCCGATACGTGATCTAATCAGGAAAGGGTTTCTTAATTAGGGGAATACCAAGTTTTCTTCTCTCAAGAAGATCGGACTCGGGTGGGTGGACGTTGTAAATTAATTTTGCTTAGAAGTCGAATGAGAAAATTTACAAGTGACTATATTTTAGTTTATTTTTTTAATTATTTCCAAGTTGTTGTAACATCACTTTCAACAGGGAAATATCAGTTTTTTATAATTAGTTTTGTATTATCTTTCTTAAAATAACTACACTTTAAATGTATCTTAACACTAACATTATAATAGACCGCCTCCGTGGTCTAGTGGTCACAAACGTTGCCGTGAACTCGGGAGGTCGTGGGTTCGATTCCCACCGGGGACAAGTTGTACATTGTATAATTTGTCTCGGTCTGGGTGTTTATATGTATAATATGTATATATTTACAAAAAAAAAAGTATAATATGTAGTTTATCAACCATCTAGTTTCCGTAACACAAGCCTCGTAGCTTACCACGGAAATAAGATGGCACTGTGTGAACTGTCTGGAAAAAAAAAAAAAAAAAATAGCCACGGCTAAAGATGGACGGATAAAGAAGTATGGCGCGGTGTTGGCTTGGTTGTAAGAACGCGTTCCTTAAATCCTATAAAGGTCAGTTCAAACCCACCCGGCATGTACCAATGAGAAATACACTTTTCTTAGGAACATTTGTCATACATTTACAACACCACCGGTCCCGTGCTTAAGCCGTCGGTCCCGGTTCCACTAATACCAATTGTTAATAAATTGTCATAAAAAATTGACATCATATCTTCGCCAAGCCGTCTGGCCAGCGTGGCGAGTGTAGGCCGAATTCTCCAGATATATGTTCTGGAAGGCCCATCTTTAGCAGTGGAGGTCTAGGGGCTGTAATGATAAAAGACGGACCATTCGCAACATATTTCTGGATAAGTAGTTGGCAAAGATCGGATGTCAATTTTAATGATAATTGTTATTAAATTATTGATTCCACAAGTTGGTATTAGTGAAACCGGGACGGAGGACTTAACGTGCACGGGAATACTAAAGAACGGGATCGGTGAAGTTGTAAATCCATGACAAATGTACGTAGGATATGTATATTTTCATTGTTACAACAGGGTTCGAACCGTGGTATTTTTAAAATTTGTTTTATTAACTAAGCCACGATCGTTTAGGTAATATATTTGTAATAATTGTTGTATTCTAAATTATAATTTAGAATACAATAATTCGCCGTACGCCTTAAACGCAACAGATACGCGGAGATCATCATTAATCACTACTTCATCCCATTTACAGTCGAAACGATGGGTCCGTGGTCCGAGGAGGCTCTGGCGTTCTCTCGTGAGCATTGAGAAAAACTCCGCTTGGCGACGGGTGACCCTTTAAGTAGAGAAATTTTAGCTCAAAGGGTCAGCTCGCTGTTAAACGGGGGAACGCAGCGAGTGTCCTCGGAACACTACGCCCCTCGGACGGCTATAATTTTAGTTTTTAATTTTATTTGTACTGTAGTTTTCTTTGTTTATTTAATGTTATGTTATCTTTTAATATTGTAATTCTTTTATACTGTTTGTATTTTACTTCGAATTAGGTTTATACTTAATTATAATTTATGTTATAGATTGTACATGTGTACAGTCAATATCTTAAGAAACACATTAGGAATATTTTTTCTTGCTTAAATTTTCGCAGATAAAAATTTTCTTTAATGGGCAACCCCGATTCGTCTGACTTTATGCATCCGATGTGGCTATATTTTAATATTGATGCGGCAAGAGTACAGTGGTAGGGCATGTAAGACCCAATTTACCTTTGGCGCTGTTCCCAGAGCGGTTCACTTTCCATATTATGCCGACAAACTAGGTTAATGGCGTAGACAAATATATAAAGGCTAAAATTATATATATCTTCTCAATGAAACCGTTGGCCCCAAATTTCCACTTACACTAGTTTTAAAGATTGTATCGATTTGAGCATTTACTATATATATGTATGTTTATGCCCGTAGTAACAACAACTAATGGAAAATGTGGATATAATAATATTAAAATATAAAGCGTTTATTGCAACAAATAAATAGATGAACCATGATCCCGGCGTTAGTGTCTGTATTACTAGGATCAGTCCATTCGTACAAACCAAAGAATAAAATAACAAAAATAGCAAAGTTAAACATATCATAATTACTTAGCAAAAAAATATTCATACTTAAAAATAATAAATTAGTAATCATAATTTAAAAAAAACAAAACTTATCATTGTAAATGATGTATGGTCGTGATGATACTTTTATTTAAAGAAGCATAACATTATACGAGTAATAACAACATCATCAGCACGATAGCTCTTAGGCTCTTGACGTCCACTGCATATATAAGATATTTATAAAGAATTAGCTGACCCGGAAAACTTCGTACCTAACAGTCAATGAATGTCGTGTTACTTATTAGCTGAACTAAATTTATGATTCTATGGGTTTAAGGCTTCCGCTCGGTACCCTCGATCGGTATGCCCCACAAATCAGCGCTGATGCGCGCCACCTATCGGATAACAGTAGTTCTATGTCAGAAACCTTCGCCGATGTTCACACAACATATTCCCAAAGTTTCAATTTGATCGGTCAAGCAGATATATTTAAAAAATAATAAGAAAATAATAATAATAAACTATATGTCAGAGCGTGGACGCTAAATGCAGAGGGCCTAACACCTAAGTCCAAGCTATGAGCGAAATATATAAACCTAACAATATATAAATTATAGTGGTAGTGTAAAGATAGGAGTCTCACTGCCGGTGTAATACCCTAAGGCAGCGAGGGAATGGGGAAGATGGTATTCACGTCCAGGCGCGCAGGCTTACGCGACTGTGCCTAGAGGAGGCAAGAGGCAGGGTGTCTTGACCAACGTGATGGATCCTAACAGAGGTCGGGCAGGGATTCAAGGTGGTGGATACACGTTCGATCGAGCAGGCTCACAAGATCGTACCTAGAAGAGGTAGCACGCAAAGGTGTCTTGGGCAACGTGTAGGAAATGAGACAAACAATGTAATGTTGCAATCTGGTTTATTCTTTACTATACACATCTTAAATAGAAAATTTACACATACACCGACAGCACACAGATACATTCATTTTTACTTCATTTCAATCTTTGTTGTACAATTTGCTCCCTCAACGATTATGATGGTTGCGGCCTAGAAACGAGAACACAAGGCATGTTTGGTCAGCTAAACACTATAGGATTAAATAAATATATAAAATGTAAATAGGATCATAATATACTTATGTAATAAATACGAATAATAAATATAATAAAATACATATTATATAATACTAATTAAATAATATATGCCAAGGTGAGTAGATTAAGTTAAATTTTGTTTTTCAAGAAGGTGAGAAATTAGAAGTTTTTTGATTATATTTAGGGATTGTGCCTATCGAATAATTAATGGCAGCCTGTTCCATTGACGAGCTGCAGATACGGTGAGAGAATCTGAAATTGGTTGGTTGAAAGTTGGTTGTTGTGCGAAGAAGGAAGTGGACGAGTATGAGAGTCGCACAGATATTCGAAACGATCGCTCAAGTAGGTAAATACAAGAAAGTAAAATATGTAATTAATAGTGATTTATAAGTTTTAAAAGTTTAGTTTTTGCCTTAGCTACCATTATAATCGTACATTACGTGTTATTGTGGTTTATAAATCGATTTACCAAGTTCCTAACTAAAGATTGGACCAATACCTTTAAAATTAATAATAATAATAATAAAATTCTTTTTTGCGCACAACATATACATGATAAAAATATGTACATAGGCAAGCATAATACTGTGAGGGTATTCTCTACCAGCTAACCTTTGGGAGAGTGATAGATTTATATGATGGGTGTCTGAGATTTTTTAAGCAAGTGTAAATATATTAGAATTAAATAATTATCTTCTTTTCTCTCAAAGTCCTTTGCAGTTGTAGCCGTAAACCTCTGGAATCAGTTGCCTATAAAAATCCGGCAGGCCCCGAGCAGGGCTATCTTTAAAAAACTTGTATATGCACACTACATGAAGTCATAATAAACTTAGTTTATTTCTGGCGTTGCTGATAATTATACTTGTATTTGATATGGTTATAGATAGTATTACATTTTATTTTATATGTATGTATTTGCATGTAGTATTAGTATGTAGATATGTAAATATTATTTATTTGTATGTGTATGTAAGTATGTATTACATTATATATGTCATTCTATTGTCTAATTAAGCCTGTAATTGCACCGACCTTTCATTGTTTAATTGCTCTTGTTGTCCCGAAGGTTTGACTGTCATAGAATGCCTAGCGGCATTAAGTCCGCCTTTGTACTTTGTCCAATAAAGATTTAAATAAATAAGTACATAAAAATATAAATATTTTATATTATATTAATCTCTTTTTAGGTTAGTTTGAGGAAATAATAGGCACGATTTAGGCATATCAGTCTTAGCTTAGTGTTATTGATCTGATTTACTGAAGTAACGTTGGTCCTAAACCAGCGCAAAGTCTGGCATTTTATAATTTCTACGGCAAACGAACTAGGTTAATGGATATGTATTTATTTATCTTATTGAAGTTAACTTTTGACTTTGAATAACTTTGTTGTGTTCATTGAAATTGATATGTGAAACCTTTCAATTTGGGTACGGAACTTAATATCATGAGTTTTGGAGTATGGAAAATGTTTTTAGCATTTTATACTTTATGTCTAGGTACTTGTTTACGTATTAGAGAGTAAAGTAAAGTATCATCACGATCTTTCGTGGTGGTCAAAAACCACGCTAATAAATAAGCTGATTCACGTTTAGACAACTTTACTATAGGCCAATCATGACAAGTGGCAATAATAATTAAATGTATTTATTTACATTAATAAATATTTTTGTGTCCTGACCAGAAATCGAACCCTAAAATCCTAAAAATCTAAATCCATGAACTTTACCGCTAGACTACGGAGGCATGTAACCTATTGATATAAAAAACATAAATTTTATTGAAATAATTAATTCGTCCAAATTCTCAAGTGACTATGTCAACTTGAGAACTCGGATAAATTAATTAAATAAAAAACAAATTAAACTATTTTGATTTTTCATAATAATGTCTATAAAATAATATTGTAGTCTATACATTATTTCCTATGCTTTCTACCGCTAACGACATGAAAATATTAAACATTTATTATAAGCTCGTGTATAATCAATATATCCAACTACCTCTGTGGTCCGTGGATTTAGACTTGGAGGTACTGGGTTCGATTCTTGGTCGGGATACAATAATTTATTTGTGATATTTCGCGAGTTTGGTACGCTAGAGACATCGACGAGCTTGCCACTTGTCATGATGGGCCTATAGTAAAGTTGGCTAAATGTGAATCCGCTTATTTAAAAAAAAACGTGGTTCTGGCTCCGGGGCGGTCATACGGGACACGGTCGTGATGATACTTTACTTTTACACATACATATCTTCGCGCCAAATCCCTTGCGAGGTAGGCAGAGACAATTGAGCGCCACTTGTCACGATCACGACGAAGATGCATATCTTTCGCTTCTTCGACATTTATCAACCTCTTCATACAATCACTTTTCTATCAACAACAACTATGTAATATTCGAACGACGACGATCGACATCAGTCCCTACTATTATTTAAAATAATGAGTTGGCGCTGAATTATTCTTTAAAATTGCATTGGCTCCGTTTTTAACTTCGTAAATCTTCCACGTGCACACCTTTTCTTCAACTTTTACCGCAGAATATGTAATGGCCTTACAAACTTTTCCCCTTTGTGTGAAATTATTTATGATTTTACAGCACTAAATTTGCCTTTCATTTAATAAAAGATTCGACTAAACGTGCATGACAAAAAAAATTTCGTTTCTACGAGTATATAGTTTGAATAAGAGATTACATTGTAAATATTTTTTTTTCACTACGTATTGTATCTTTTTTGTATAACTAATGAAAGTAACTGGGATCTTAAATGACAGGTCTAACTTAGTTAGACTTAGTTTAGGAGTCAGTGTGTTAATGAATTTGTCAATTGTAGTTTTATGAACAATAAAATATTTTGTATTTAAAACAAAAACAACATTTTTTTTGTTTGTTTGCAAAGGGTGTCTCAGAATGTTTTTCGTTTTTGATATTTAAATAAAATACCGCAAAATTAATTCTAATACGGTTTATTTAATACTAAACAAAAGATTAATTAATAAATTTAATTTGTGAAAACCAACCGTTTGCAAACGGCTACAATTGCAACACATTTTTCTAGCAAGATGGATCCACTTCACATGACTTCACGAATTATTGACAGAGTAATCAGTCGCCGAGAATACATTAGCCAAGGACCCAGACCTAACTACTGCTGATTTTTTTCCTGTACTTAAAGATTAGAGCCTACAACCCTTTACCATACAATTTGGATGATATAAAAAATCACAGATAAAATTAAATCTATTCCTAGGTCGATGCTCCAGCGTGTGATTAAGATTTTCATTTCTAGGTTTAACGAAAGTTTTAAAGTAAAAAATAAAGGTAAAGAAGAAGTTTTGTTTTTTACAAATAATATTTACAAAATTATCTTTTATTTAGTATTAAATAAAAATAATTGGATTTAATACTAATGTATTTTTTTAATCCTCGCCAAGCCGTCTGGCCAGCGTGGCAGGTATAGGCCGAATTCTCCAGTTATATATTCTGGAAGGCCCATATCCATCAGAGGAGGTCTAGGACGTTGTGTTCTAGGGGCTGTAAATAATAAATTTTATTTAAATATCATAAACGAAAAACATTCTGAGACATCCTTTACTATGTAAAATAAAATAATAAATATAATTACCAAATTCGATGCGGTTGACTTATCTTGATGTGCCTTTTTTATTCTTGAAATCTAGTTCTTAACTTTTGGTTTAACACTTTAGAATCTTACTAATTTAGAATGTGCAAGACATTCCAAATTTTCAAATATTTTTCATGTCTGAGTGTACTTTTGAGAAGTAGTCTATATATTTAAATATAAATATCCTTTGTTACTTTTTTATAAAAGTATTTATAGGTTTATAGTTGTGATTTGTGGCTGACTGTAAGCCATGTATGCGCTCCACGTCCCCGCGCGCCCTCACCTCGCCTCCTGCCTGCAGTCGTTAGTTTATTGCCTATTGAGTTTAGTTTCAAAATTTAAAATAATCTTCAAGAGAGATGAGTGTACATCATAAGAAAGAGATAGAGTTAAATTAATGTTACCTGTAGGCGGACGGGTTGTTCGCGCGGGGGGAGAGTGGTTCGCGCCCGCGCATCTTTTTTATGTACCTTCTATAAATATGTATTATTTAATATTAAGCTTCGAGAGTATTTGTCTTCGCCAATAAATTGCGGTTACAGTTTGGCGGGCTATTTAATAAGTTATATGTATTGAAAAGTAAATAATATTTTTTTTTTTTTTTTTAATTTAACTTCATATGGAACAAAATAATGGACATTTTGGAACAATACGTCATAAATGTTTTAGCTATGCTGCTAATGCGTGTGACGGGTCCATCGTGTGTGGGAAAGTGATGTCTCGGGCTTGCAAACCGAAAATAAACGGTTTACGTTTTTTAAATGTAAATTATACAGAGATGTATGAAGAAATATCTACGTAAAGTGTTGAACTCAACATATTTTGAAATGCTAGCTTGAGTCTGGAATACTTGGTAACAATGGTTCTTCAGGTATGCTAAGTACCAGCAGTTGGTGCTAAGGTGTGAATAGCTAGGAAGAAGAGGGGCCGGTTTCATGATTGTCATAAGCAGCTCGCTAGTACCCACAACGGGGTTACACTTCCGTGAGTGCATTACTTATTAGTGATGTAGGCATATTTTTATCTAATTACATATCGATATACGAGCTAGATGTTTGCAGTCCTTGCTATAGTGGATGGCTTGATGTCCAGTGGGTCAGTCACCTGGCTGGACCTTTATCATAATCTACCTCATCGATTCGGTAAAAACTAGAATCGTTTTCAAACTTTTTTTGACTGCCTTCGTGGTTTAGCGGTTAAGTCCGTGGGTTCAGACTCTGAGGTACCGGGTTCGATTCCTGATCAATAAATTATTTAATTTATTTGAGATTTTTTTCTAGTTTGGTACACTAGAGACGAGCTTGCTACTTGTCATGATGGGCCTATAGTAAAGTTGGCTAAAAGTCAATCTGCTTTAATAAAATATTAATAATAATAATAATATAATAATAAATACGTTTATTTGAGAAGTACACTGGTAATACAAAAATGAAAAAATACAAAATTGATACAAAATAGGTTAGTCTATAGAGGAGTAAGGTTAGTTTGCATGATTCAACATTTAGCAGTAAGACCCAGTGTTGAAGATTGGTTTACAAACTATTTGGACAATTTCTTTATAATAATTTTAAGTTTTTAAATATGTGACAGGGAAAGATTTCTTCTGTCTGTCAGTCACAATTATGACTCACTTTGAATACGGCGGTGCTGACAGACGGAGAGGTCTTTCCCAATTATCATGTAAGTAGTCTTAAGTCTGGTTTCATTATATATATTTCATTTACAGTCCACTATTTTATTCCTTACTTAAACCAGTTCTCCACATTTGGTCCTACGAGTCGTTACATTTTTATCCATGGGGACACTAAATTACCTTTTCTTTTCACATAGTTTGGTACATCCTAATTATTTCCTAAATTTTATAGATATTCATTAATGATTTAGTTGTTTCAATTTTATTTTCATTGTACGAGAAAGTTTGCTTTTTTTTTTTCTCTCTTGTTTTTTTGTTTGACATTGAAAAGTCACTTTGCTTTTCACTTTTTCTTTATTTTCAGACATAATTAGCATAAATAGCTATTTTATTATAGTGATTTCATTACTTTTACGTATTGCACTATTTAGTTTGTTTTTTGGAGTATTTGGATTGCGTCATGGAAACTTGCTCCATGACCGTTGCGGCTGCTATCCAGCAACGTGACGGAAGGCAACCAATACCAGTGTCTAGTAGTGTTGATGATATTTTGGAAAGACCTTATCTACATCCGTTGGATCCCGTCATTTTGGTTACAAATAGTGACAATGTTTTAAATGATATTAATATCCGTACATCGCCTTATTCAAACTCCTCGTGTCAAGCGTCCATTCGTAGTTCTGGGACGGTCTATTCCACGAGTAAAGGTGCGGCTCTTCTCCGTCATAAAGAGAGAGTCGCACAAATAGATCGCGAGCTTTCGCAAGCTAGACTGGAGACCGAACTTGCGGAAATCGATGCTGCTGAGAACGCGTCCGTGGTGTCTGACGAAGACGCTCAGCGGCAGGAGTGCAGTGAATGGCCACACTACACTACTGTCCGCGTCGACGAAACATCCCACAGGCAAAGTATCAACAGTAATTTGGTAAGTGAACTTACTTTAATAGATAACGTTCATGAGAAACGTCCAACCAATTCCCGTCTTCTTGGCGGCGGTGGTGTCCCTGAGGTTAATTCGGGGCACCTACCAACCAGTTCCCGTCTTCTTGGCGGCGGTGGTGTCCCTGAGGTTAATTCGGGGCACCTACCAACCAGTTCCCGTCTTCTTGGCGGCGGTGGTGTCCCTGCGGTTAATTCAGGGCACTTACCAACCAGTTCCCGTCTTCTTGGCGGCGGTGGTGTCTCTGAGGTCAATTCGGGGCACCTACCAACCAGTTCCCGTCTTCTTGGCGGCGGTGGTGTCCCTGAGGGTAATTCGGGGCACTTACCAACCAGTTCCCGTCTTCTTGGCGGCGGTGGTATCCCTGATATTAATTCAGGATACCTACCAAAATGTTCCCGTCTTCTTGGCGGCGGTGGTGTGCCTGAGGTTGATTCAGGACACTTACCAACCAGTTCCCGTCATATTGACGGCAATGTTGTCTCGGAGAATAGGCCAAGACAACAAAACATTACAGTCGCTCCTAAGTTAGAGGGCGGGCTGTCGGACTTCGACAAGTTGGCTGAAGCTATTGCCAACTTAGCTTCGCGTCCAGTTCCGGTTCAACGACCGCAATTAAAATGTGATTTATACTTTTCAGGAAAAAGCAGTGAATGGCTTATTTTTAAGGCTACATTTATGGAAACGAGTGAGATGCACAGGTACAGTGACTTGGAAAACATCACTCGATTAAAAACAATGCTGAAAGGTGAGGCCCTGGAAGCAGTTTCATCTCTTTTGATGAATGGTGAAAGTACTAAGGAGGTCCTCAGTGTGCTGGAGAGGCGCTTCGCCAATCCAGAACTGATCGTGTTAGAGCAGGTAAATACTGTTAAAGCTTTGCCACGCCTAAATAATTTTAATAAAGACTTGTCAAATTTTTCATGTAAAATTCATAATCTGGTTTCCACACTTAAACTTTTGAATCACACGGAACATTTATACAATCCTGAATTGTATAATGCCGTATTAAGTAAGCTCACCCCGTTATTACGTAGTAATTTCGTAAATTATGCTGCAGAATTCGACAGCAAGGAGATTAAATTAGTTTTATTGTCCCGTTTTCTTAATAGAGAAGCCGATTTGGTGCGGCGGCTTTTCAGTCTTTTGAATCGTGCGATCACCGCACTACTTTTCAACATAAGATACATACGGCATTTGAGAACAGAAATAACAATAATTGTATGTATTGTAAGGATACCCATAATATCGAAAATTGTAGTAAATTTACCTTTCTTTCTATAGATAATCGCCGCAAATGGCTTAGGAATAAACTTATTTGTTTTAAATGTCTTAAAGGTCGGCACAGAAATGTTAAATGTAAGTCCACGCGATCTTGTGGTCGAGATGGGTGTAATCTACATAAATTATTGCACAAGGAAATAACTGCTAGTTCTACATATCCTTGCACCCAGTCCTCAGATCTCCAGCGTGATATACCAGTGTCGACGATGTCAACACCATCTGCTCCCCCTGCTGCCTTGATGATTGATGCAGAGCCCGTAATTACAGCTTGTAATTTTAGTTCCCAAAGGCGTCCAACAGATGGCGCTGTTTACACTCATGCAACAGTTTGTCGCCAGGTATATCTAAAAATTGTTCCTATTACTTTGTTTGGACCCACTGAATCTTTAGAGACGTATGCTTTATTAGATGAAGGTTCTACATCTACTCTAATTGATGCTGAAATTGCCAATAAATTAGGTCTTAGCGGTCCGACCGAATCGATATCTATTGATTCTGTCGGAGGCATGAGCATGCATACTGTGTCAGTATCTGTAGTCAATTTTGCTATTAAGGGTAGATATCAAGATGAAATTTTTAATATTGAAGGGGCAAGAGCGATTCAAAAGTTATCTTTAATGGACCAGGTTGTTTCGGACAAAGTTATTGGCGAATGTAATCATTTAATAGACATAAAACACATGTTATGTTATAACTTGGCAAAGGCTACAGTATTGATCGGGCAAGATCAGTGGCCTCTTATTGTTAGTCGTGGTTTGCGACAGGGCCAACCGTCTCAACCAGTGGCATCATACACTCTCCTTGGTTGGGTGGTTCACGGTATATTGACTAGCGTTGCTAGACCTATTCTATTTAACTCTAATTTGAGTGTTAAGTCCTATACTTGTGACTTAGAATTAGATGCTCTCGTTAAAAGTCAATATTCTATAGACGCTTTAGGTGTTAGTAAGAGATTAGTGCGCAGTAAAGATGATGAACGCGCTCTTAGTATTTTGAAAAATACTGCAAAACGTCTATCTAATGGGCGTTTTGAAGTTGGACTTTTGTGGCGAGATGATTTAGTAGAACTTCCTGATAGTTATGGTTTAGCATATTCAAGGTTGTTGTCTGTTGAAAGACGTATGGATAAAGATCTCAATTACGCAGCACGATATACTGCTCAAATCAATGATATGATTTTCAAGGGATATGCCGAAAAATGTACTGATTCTAGTTTCATTCCAGGGCGGAGATGGTATTTGCCGCACTTTAGTGTTATAAACCCGAATAAACCAAAAAAGATGCGCATAGTACACGACGCAGCTGCTCAAATCAAAGACATAAGCCTTAACAAAGTTTTACTTATAGGCCCAGATTTAATTCAATCTCTGTTAAGTATTTTATTACGTTTTAGAGAGGGCAGATATGCTTTAACAGCCGATATAAAGGAAATGTTTTCTCAAGTTAAAATAAGAGCAGAGGATCGTGGAGCGCAAATGTTCTTATGGCGTGGGAGTGATCGAACTCGTAAACCTGACGTGTTTTGCATGTCCTCGTTGATTTTTGGAGCTGCGTCATCGCCGTGTTCGGCTATTTATATAAAGAATATAAATGCTATAGAACATAGCAACGAATATTCCCTTGCAGCTAAGATTATTGAAGAAGATCATTATGTAGATGATTGTGTGACAAGTTTAGATGATGAAGAAGAAGCTGCAAGTTTGGCTGCTGATGTCACAGCTGTTCATCAGAAGGCTTGTTTCGAGATTCGTGGATGGGCATCAAACAGCTCTCGCGCTCTTTCTCGTGTTCCCGAGGATCGTCGTTCTACAGCTGTAGTACACCTGACGCCTAATGTAATGCAGTGAAAGCTGGCCGGTGGAGTCTACTACTGCATTTCAAACCCCGCCCGAGTTGCGTAAAGTAGTGCTTGCTGCACAGATACAGTTTGAACCACAAACTGTACCAGTGGTGCCGGTCGTAAGTCGGTTTAGTAAATGGTTAAGGTATGTTCGTTCAACAGCGATTGTTTACAAATTCTGTAGAAAAATGTCAGGTAAAATTAAAACAACCGCTATAGCTCATACAGGGACATTGAATTTATTACCAGTGTTGCCTCTAGATTCAAATGATATTGCATTTGCTGAAAATATTATTTGGAGGTCTGTTCAACAAACTGTTTATGCAGAAGAAATCCAATGTCTGAGAAATAAGCAATCTCTAACGAGGAAAAGTAGTATTGCGTATTTAAATCCCATATTAGACGACCACTTGTTACGGGTAGGTGGACGTATAAATAATATTATTGACGTTGTTGAATCTGTTAAAAGACCGATCATTTTGCCTAAAAATAATCCCACCGTACACCTGCTCGTAAGGTTTTATCATGAGCGTTTCGCTCATGCAAACACTGATATTATAGTTAATGAACTTCGTCAGGTCTACTGGGTGCCTGGTCTCCGGAGCCTTGTGCGAGCGCTGTCGCACGCCTGTCTGCAGTGCCGCATCGGCCGCGCCACGCCTTTCACACCACCGGAAGGAAGTCTACCATCGGAACGCCTGGCTCATCACACAAGACCCTTCAGCTTCTGCGGGCTAGATTATTTTGGACCTGTATACGTCACTGTTGGGAGACATCGTGAGAAACGCTGGGTTGCGCTCTTCATCTGCATGACCACGCGAGCTGTCCACCTTGAAGTTGTTCGTAATTTGACAGCTGACAGTGCTATTATGACTCTTAGACGTTTTATATCTCGGAGGGGATGTCCGCTCACAATAGTAAGCGATAATGGTACGGCATTCCGGGGCGCTTCAAATGAGCTTCGAAGAGCTCGTGCTGAAATAGATCCTGAAACACAACATTATGCGACTTCTCGAGGAATCAACTGGCGTTTTATACCACCCGCAGCACCTTTTATGGGAGGTGTTTGGGAACGCCTTATTCGTGACATTAAGAAAACCTTGGCTGTCACTCTGCATGAACAGGCTCCGAAAGAAGAAACTTTACAAACTTTACTTACTGAAGCCGAAGCCATAGCCAATTGCAGACCATTAACATATGTCTCAACTGAACCTGGGACTGAGGAAGCACTAACTCCATTCCATTTTATTTTGGGAACCTCGTCTATAGCTCCACAGATGGCAAAAGTAGATATCAATGATTTTATAACAAGAAAGGAATGGAAGAAGACTCAGATTTTAGCAGATAGATTTTGGAAACGTTGGGTCAAGGAATATGTTCCAAGATTAATACCACCACATTATAGAGGTACAAAAATAAACTTGAAGGTTGGAGATTTAGTTCTTATCGCCGACAGCAATCTACCTAGGAATACGTAGCCAATGGGACGCATTCTAAAGATACACCCTGGAAAGGATGACATTATAAGAGTGGTAGAAGTAAAAACTAAAGGTGGAATCCTTGTACGACCAGTAAGAAAGATCGTACCTCTGCCCAAAACTGAACCTGGGCTGTCATGAGGGAGGAGTGCGCCCGGCCGCTCTCGAGTTGCTATGTCTACCTTAGTGTCGTGACTTCTCACGAAGATCACTGAAGGGGGCTGTTGAAGATTGGTTTACAAACTATTTGGACAATTTCTTTATAATAATTTTAAGTTTTTAAATATGTGACAGGGAAAGATTTCTTCTGTCTGTCAGTCACAATTATGACTCACTTTGAATACGGCGGTGCTGACTGACGGAGAGGTCTTTCCCAATAATCATGTAAGTAGTCTTAAGTCTGGTTTCATTATATATATTTTATTTACAGTCCACTATTTTATTCCCTACTTGAACCAGTTCTCCACACCCAGCTTACTATATAGTCTTTCGATCGTCTCTGTTGATTTCAAAGTTAAACACCCAGTGTACCTACTAAGGATTTGACTTTGGTTTACGTCCCAGCCACTGCACTTAAGTGATGTGTCGCATCGGTCGGGGGGTGTGCTGATTGTCAATTCAAATAAAGATATGTATTGTAAGGTGGTAATTAAAATTATTTAAAACTACAAAATTAAAATCTAAAATAATATAATAAATTTAAAATCATAACAGTTTGTGTGTGAGTGTGTTTATGAGGGTGTGTATGGCGGTGCGTAGACGTGTGTAAATCTATATGTGTGTGATGTTATTGTGGTGAGTAATATCGTGTTTTCTACTCTAATACTACATCGAAAGGTAAAAAAAATATAAGGGTCGTGATGATACTTTACTTTTACTTTTATATAGTTGTAGTATTATAGTCAGTTATTTATTTCTGAATTTGATCACAATATATTATCGATATCGACAATTCAAACATAAAGTTAACACATCCCTATGTTTGCAAGACAGCTTCAGTTAATGCACCACCCACAAGCATTCGGAATGGAGTTCTTAGAGTAATTTTGACTGTTTGAACACAATATTATATGTTGTAGACTCTTTGGTGTAATTTGACTCTTTACGTCTTAGGCAATGCGAGAGTAATTGAGATTTACGCTATTTAAAAAAAACCTGTACCCAGCTCATGACGGCCCGAGCGACAGTACTTCTCGTGTCTCCCTCAGTAACAACGGACCCGTCACCCGATTTGCTAATATCTTCATTGAAGGCAAGGGCAAAATTATTTTACATTTAACATAACTATTCAGAGACGTTTCTCTCAACCTTAGCTAATAGGATTGGGTATAGTTTATAAGTATTTTTTGTAAAGTTGACATCATCATCATCATCATCATCACAGCGCCCAGAACAAAAAAGTCCCAGACCTCCACTGTTGTAGATGAGACTTCCAGAAAATTCTGGAGAATTTGGCCTACACTCGCAACGCTGGCCAGACGGGTTGACCAGGTTTTGATGTTGTGTTAATAACAAGTTATTAACGATTTCCTAAGTTGGTCTTAGTGGAACCGGGACTGACGGCTTAACGTGCTCTCCGAAGCAGGGGAACGGCGGTGTTGTAAGTCTATGAAAAAGTGGGTTTCTCATTGGTAGATACATGATGGACAACGCGTTCTTACAACTGCCATCGTAAAGTTTTCATTAAATCAAGTAATTATAATTTTAAGAGAACTTTATCCTGGTTTTTTTTAATTATTAAATAACTTGTCAATGAAAATTAGATATTTATATTTTTACAAATGACAACGATAATAATAATTAATTAAAATAATAGCTCCTTATTAATATAATATTCCAAAAACGCATTTTTTATATTTATTTTTTATTTACCCATGGTTTAGATTGTTAAATACAATTGACAGTGCATTAAGAACGAATTGCAAACACCGTCCCTCGAGGACGCTTCAAGGCGCCGCACGATTATTGCATAAATTAACTTTTATTAAAATTCCGTTTGTGACCCACCGTCTGCGCTTTTTTCTCGCCAAAGTGATATTATTATTTGCAAATACTTATAAAATACAATTTGTTATCTGTTAATATTCCGTATCATTACGACCGTTTTCCTTGTGGGGTGCTTCCACGCTTTTAAAGAAGCAGATTCATTGGCATGTCGGAAATAAGGCTTCTTGACCGTGTGCAATAGGGTAGTTGATCTTTATTTTATCAGAGTATCAGACGTAACAACTATATGTTGTTGTATATATATATATATATATATAATTTAAAGATTTCATAGCTATAGTTGTATATATAAAATATATATACTCGTATATATGTAGATTTGATATCGTTCTAATCGTTACAGTTATAATTTATTTTACTTATCTCAAACTTAACTTATATCCTTAATTACGAATGTTATTGGTACATTTTAAATAATAAATGTTTATTTATTTATTTCCATTAAAAGTACTTTACAGATTCTACGTCTAACCAATACATATTTCATAAAAAAATTCAAACAGAAAGATAAGTGATATATACAAAGATGTGCGAATTATTATGGCTCTAAGTACTTGAGGACAATGTTTTTACTTTCCACATCCGTTGATGCGAACACATCGAAATTCTCATCAGACTGCACGATTTTGTTCAATAAAACGATGGCACGAGGAACGAGGGCACTCTGAAGTAAGTCTGACGAGCACTCTCCTCAGCAAATAGTCGATAGCCGCGCGCGCGCAGGTACTTGTTAGGTACTAACAATGAAATTAATTTTAATACAGCAGATAGGTATATTTTACCTCTAAGAATATTATATTAATTATTATAATTTAGACGTTACGTGGAATTTAGTATAGAACTAGGTGTCCTACAATAAGATTTCATTAATACCTGTCTACGGCCACTGTTTATGTTAACTTTACGCATAATACGAGTATATAAAGAATGTAAAATATTCAAGTCTCGTATAATGAACTAGAAAACTTAATGCCAGGGGTAAAATTAGGTATCATCACGACCGTAAGCCTTTGTGGTCAGAAAATACATAAAGTGCAATTTTACATTTGGTTAACTTTATAATGCCATAATGACAAGCGACAAAATGTAAATATTTTTTATTGTAAATTATATTTTATATAGGTAGTGCCTGAAATAAATGATATTAAATTTAATTAAGTTTGAAATTAATTAGATATTTAAAATAAATCAGTAAAGATCTATCAAATATTCCAAGATTACGTAAAATAATTAATTATTGATGTACAGTAGCTCAAGCACGCAATAACTCTGTGGCATAAAGCTGTCAAACTGTAAATGTTCTGTAAACTCGCGCTGTCTAAAATCCTATACGTTATAATCTTGATTCGATAAGGAAGTTTGTGCATGTCAAGCCGGCTTTCTATGATGCGTAATTTGCGGACGGACGCGGACTTGCCAGCACCGACACATCGTTGACAGAGTGCCGTCTGTGGAAGCACAGACAAGTAACTGTGCGTTCGCATATGTCGCAAGTCGTAAACTTCAAAGATGCGATGCAAAATGGCTTCAAATCTACACCCACATAGACGGACACACACCTGCATTAAAGGTACAGAAAACATGGTAAGTTTTTTCATATCGTAATAACGTTAATTTTATATGGGGCATTTTCATTTTATACTGATCACGACATGTGGCATCACGCCCACCTGATGGTAAGCGGTACGCGAAGTCAAAGGCAACTAACGCCAGCCACAGATGGCCGATATCAGTCTCTACCACTATGCCGGCCAAACAAGATATATTTTCACACTTCGCTTGAAGGACTCCAGGTAATAGGACTGGGAAGAAGAAGGGACTCCAAATTTATGAGTACTCGGGGATAGTTTATATATTTTAATCTGTGCGTGTGGTTCTGTTGCCGAATAGAGATGAAGGGATAAGGTTATGGAGCTCCTCAGAACACTTACCGTGGTATAGCTTGTAGAACACGCTCAGAGAGCAACGTCTGTTAAACATTGTGGTGTCGTCCACTATCCGAATCGCCCGCCTCTGCAGGACATTGAGAGCATCATGAGACTTTATTTTTTAAATTTATTTTGGGAAACCAACAGTTGACTATTGTATATAGATATTAAACAGTAAATTCCCTAAGAACTATTAAAGGTTCTCACATATAAGCCTAAAATTAAATTAATGAAGAAAACATCGCTACAGAAGAATATTAACAATATACATTTAGTTACTTAAACTAATATACATTATACAAAAAAATAATTATAATTGATGCCTGCAACTCAGAACTATCGACTGTACCGTTTTGGCTATGTCTATTAAATATGCGACATCAGTTATTTTGCGTCGGACTTCCAATGGATGCAAATTCCAGATGCAAATATTGACACATGACATCATATAGGCGATCAAACGGCTTAAATTTAAATTTTAAATGTCTGATAAACCTCTTTTGAATATTCTCGAGCCTTGAGATGTATATCTGGTAGCAGGGGTTCCATATCTGTAAAGCATATTCCAGGTGACTTCGCGCATAAGCACGAATTATTATTCAATTGTCAAAGGGAATATTTCGAAAAAAAAAATAACGGTATTTTACGCAGCCTTCGAATAGAAAATGTCGAAGGATAGTGTTGCCACCAAAGATAACCAAATTACCTTCCTTTATTAAAGACATTTTTTCATTCACAACAGCCCCGAGAACACAGTAGATCTTCACTGTTGGAGATGGGCCTTCCAGAATATATATTATGGAGAATTTGGCCTACACTCGCCACGCTGGACAGACGGGTTGGCTCTCTCATAATATACTTAGCGGAACCATCCCAGAGGTGAGAACAGTATTCCACGCATGACCTTATCTATAATTATAAGAAGTATTTAGTATATAGTATATTAGTATTTTTTAGGTTCAATTTAGTTTTTAATATCATATTTGAAGTAAATTAATATACATTACAGTATTCCCAAATTAATAATGCACATACAGATCTTCGCTAATTGTCGTATTCCCGGAAACACCCGAATCATTGAATCGTAAGAGCCCTAAACAATGCACTTGCATTTTGCACCTTGTTCCAAAGAAATAGAAGTCAATATCATGAGTACACAATCGAAAACAATTCAGGCAGTCGTTTTTTTGTTTTTGTTTTTTTGGCGGTGACTGCACGTGTTCTCTCTGTGTGGAATTATATAGAGCTGCTATTACACACACACCCTTCTTGGTTTTGTTTTCAAAGGTGAATTTAATTTCAACTTTAATTATCTTATTTAAATAGTTTATTTGACAATTGCTTGTCTGTCTGACACAGGCAGAGATTTTATATTTAAAGGAGGTCACTACAGTACTATAAAATTTTCGAAGTAAATCAATCCAACAAAGATTGCAGCATATTCTCAATCGTGTGGTTTTCCTCGCTATTTACTTACATGGAATTATCGAATCAAATTTTGTTACTGATAAATCAATATTTATCTCTTTTAGTACAAAACACATAATTCTGCTAAATTATGCATGAAGAAAATGCACTTAACCACTCTATATACATATCGTCTTCCAACGCTCGGGGAATACGACCGTTGCCGAACAGTGACGAAGATTTCTATGCGCATTATCACTTTGGGAGAACTGTAAATATAAATTAAAAGCTACTTAAATAATAAAATTAATAATAAACTAAACTTTAAATAAAAAATATTCTCTAGAGACGTCCCATCCGAGATAGTCCCAAGAAGACTGGCAACATTTCCCCTCTGTATAGCGAGGCTGTAATACGTTGGCAGAAATAATTGCCAGCCCTTCTTGTCAGCCTGTCTTTAGACCTTTCTGTCAGCCGCATTGACAGCTCCTTGGCCAAGCGCCTCGTTGACGGTCCCCATGGGCCCATCGCCTCGAACCCAAACGGCGCAAATTCGTAACCGGTACCAAGGTTGGCGTATTTGAGCAATTTGGGGTTCTCCGCAGAAAACGCCGCTCTCCCCGCGCCTGACGAGGTCGCATGGATGTGAGATGGAGCTAATGTGTTTATGTAGTATTAAGTTATATTATTTTTAAGTCCGAGCTCACTTTATCGACCTTAGTCCAAATTTTAGGTTTTAACCGCTAGACTATACGCTTGATACAAGAGGTTTATTTCATATCAAAGTTTAATGCATAAATTCTGCGCAAAACTAGGCCACTGCAGCATAATAGTATTATCGGATATTATGACTTTAGTTCTAAATTTTGTAAGTGCACTGAAATCAGAACAATCTAGAAGAGTGCCTCATAAAATTTTAAATAGCGTGGTTATGTTTTGGCTTCAATTTCATATTGCAATATCAATCCATACTGGCGTTTGCCAGCAGGAAGCTTTGGCCTACAGATGAAATTTAATTGAACATCGAAGTAGACGTATGTATAGGGGCCCGGCAAGTAAATAAAATATGACTAACTAATATGAATTTAAAAAAGTAAAGTATCATCACAACCGTTCCCCTTGTAGCTGGTAATAAACCACAATTACAAAGAAGCGGATTTATAAATAAATAAATATAAATAAATATTTCCAGACAGGTCATACAGAGCCATCTAATTTCCGTGGTAAGCTACGAGGCTTGTGTTACGGAAACTAGATGGTTGATAAACTACATATTATACTTTTTTTGTTGTTGTAAATATATACATATTATACATATAAACACCCAGACCGAGACAAATTATACAATGTACAACTTGCCCCCGGTGGAAAACTAACCCACGACCTCCCGAGTTCACGGCAACGTTTGTTACCACTAGACCACGGAGGCGGTCAAATATGGCGGTTATATTTAGCCAACTTTACTATAGGCCAATCATGACAAATGACAAGTCTCTAGCGTACCGAAGTCGAGAAATATTACAATAAATTAAGTAATAATTATTTATTAAATTTTATATTTGTGTCCCGTCCCGACCAGGAATCGAACCCGGTATCTCCGAGTCTAAATACACAGAATTAACGGCTAAACCAAGGAGGCAATCGAGACAGGTTCAAATATTCCCATCAAAACTATTAAAGTCGCTATGAGATGAGAACAATGGTGTCTCGGGTTTGCGACCGACAATAGGCTGGGTTAAAAAGGAGGCCTCCTTTTACTTTATTTTCTTTCTACTTCTCTCCCTACCCATCCAATTTTTTTATTTATTTTATTTATTTATTTATAAACTTTTGGGAAGACCAACAACACAAACATACTCATTATATAACATATACATGATTTAGGAGGTCAATTAAAGTTCTCCACTGATAGTAATAGTATGACTTAAAAGATAATAACAAAGACACAAAAATAATAGGAAGAAAGTAGTAACCTTAATTTAACACAATTTAAATTTAATTATAAAAAAACAGTGATAAAAACTTACTACAATAATTAATCTTTAATAACACTTACAAGCATTTATGGTGGTTTGTCGAAGAAATTCGCACTTAACTATCTCCTGACTACCGGAATCGAATGATGGAAAATGTCCGTATTTATGACTAATACCATTATAGGCGTTACACACACGCCACAGAAATGAATTTTGACTATAATTTGTTCTTACTGTCTTAACTACAAATGTAGGGGATGACCTATTTCGCCTTGCTGGAAAAAAGAAATTGAGTTTGCTCAATAATTGGGGACAGTTTTACTTGGAATACCTGTGACTATCTTCTTAAGGTAGACAATATCTGCTATTTGACGGCGTATTTTGACAGTGGCGTTTTAAATACTGTATGATTTAGTTAATGCCGTCTTGGAAGCTCTTTTCATAAATGTATTGACGGCAGACCTGCTTGGGCCCAATTATTTTAGGCTGGAACTCCTCTCGCACCAACTTCCACTGCGAAAAGTTGAGCCTTGAAGCAGTTCCTGATAATTTCTTCTGTGAGATCTTAATATTTGTTCGACTTTATGTTGTGGTCTTTTGGAATATTTCTATGGAATTTATTACAAATAAGGAGTGAATTTCTCATTAGTTTCACATGCCTTTTTGGTTTTTAAGGAAAGCATTATTTTAAGCCACCATTATCGCTTGTTTAATAATGTCAATTAAAAACATTAATTCTTGTCTCAAATTTTGCTTTAACAACAAAAAAGAATACGACAAAACATCGGAGACGATCGATTTCAGGAATTCATTTCAAATTGAATGTAGATTACACGAACATTATCTAGAAAGTTGAATAGAAGTGGGTGCTTCAGCAAAGAACCCGCAGAGAAAGTTCCGGTTGACGGCGAATCCGAACGAATGTCGCGGTAGAGTCGTTTGAATAAAGTTACTGCACTGATTTATGTGAAAAGTTTTAGGGAAACTCGAGCATGTAAGCTCACTGTATTGTGTCTCATCTGATAACAGACATCGGTAGCTCAAGGCTCTTACGCCACTTTTTTAGTTCTTACCATTATTCTATTTTATCTGCATTCTATTTTATCAACATCATATTTCACTTCCGGCATCATGTAAGTAGTTTTATTTATATATTATTGTTTATTTATGATGTAATTTATGTTTATATATATGTATATATTGCGTATTTATGTATTTGTATATGTATTAGTATGTAATATTGTTATATATGTATTAAAACTGTTAAGAATAACTTAATTAATGATTGCACCTACCATCTATACTGTCTAAATGTCCTAAAGGTTTGGCTGTCAGAGAATGCCTAGCGGCATTAAGTCCGCCTTTGTACATAGTGCAATAAAGTTTTAAAATACAATGAATGCCTTTGACCCTTGTTTGACAGCTGGAAGGAATTGTTAAGTAGAGAAGCAGTTGTGGGAGCGTCTTAGAATACAGGTTAGTCTAAAAGACAATCTCAGAGTTATTGTACTTACTGTAAAATATTATTTATTTAATCATTTACGGGATTTACTGACGAAATAAGGGCGCTATCATCGAATTCGCGTTTGTCGCACATTTTGATTTATCAGCATTGCGGGATCAAGTAGAGGAGTAATTTATTGCCTCTGTATTCAAAGGCCTTTGTCGGCGTTAATTCCGTGGGTCGAGACAAGATAACCGCGTCTACACCTCCGAAGACACCCTTGATTAAAGGATACACAATAAATAACTCCCAATAGCTCCATTCCAATGGCCTTATAAATGCTGCGTAAATACTGATTGTCGGCTTCTCTTTGTTGTTTAAGCATAGAGCATTGTTCAATTACATTTAAATAGGGTTATTTGCGATTCAGATTAGCCTGAGAAGATAATTGTCGTAATTATAGAGTTAGTAGCAAGTTGGCAGTTATAAAAATATATATTGTAAGAATAAATTCTGATTTCACAAATTGTAAATAAACCCGTGTCTCGGAGAGCACGTTAAGCCGTCGGTCTCGGTTCCACTAAGTCTAACTTGTGGAATCGTTAATAAATTGTCATTAAACATTGACATCATATCCTCGCCAACCTGTCTGGCCAGCGTGACGAGTGTAGGCCAAATTCTCCAGATATATGTTCTGGAAGGCCCATCTCCAGCAGTGGAGGTCTGAGATGCTGTTTTCTAGGGGCTGTAATGATGAAACAAACTATACGAATTTATCAAACCAGCAGCGGGATTCTATTTTTTTAAGTGCAATCGTTCAACAAATGATTTATGGAATTTATCAAAGACCAAATATCTTTATATTATAATTTAGAATAAAAATAAAGAACTCCGTATTTTTTATTTTAATCATTCGGTAATAAAATCTTAAGTTACGTTGCAGAGAAGATTTCCTAAAAATATCGCCACTCATACTCAGCCTAATCAAGTAGGTAGCAAGAGGTCGAAGATCGAGTGAACGTTGACTTACGTAATTCTCTCTCTCTTTACGAGTATTTCGTCTCTTAGCTGTGTGCGAGATCAATTAATAATAACACTCCCCAGCCTCTATGTATTTATCAAGATGGATATCGCGATTTTCAGACGCGGCCTTGTCACCAGTTGTGTTTTGTTTTTTCAGATGATGATTTTTATCAAAAAAAAGTGACCTTTTTTATTTTAAATTGAGGTTCTACGAATGACACCTGAAGCCAAAAAGAAATATTTGCTCTTTTGACAATTACATGCGGTATATAAAAGTGCTAGTGGCCCGGTTGTAAGAACTCTTTTCTTAAATTCATAAAAAGCCCTAGCTCGACAACTATAATAGTTTTAAAGATTTTTTAAGTCAATGTGTACTTTTGAGAAATGTTCAATCAGATTTCTAGGAAATAAATATATTTACTTTTAATATTTGACAGAGAAAAATAGCAAAAAGATTTAAATCTATTTTTTTTCTATTTTACTAAATTATATATATATAATATATCTCCAAACTATCCATAATTTTGTTCCCGTAAGTTGATAGACTACAATTCTTAAATGTAAACACAGACTTGAAAAATCTTTTAAAAGATTTTGTTGTGCAAGCGAGAAGGAAATAAAACTCGTTAAGCCGCCCTTAAGGGACATTTTAGTGAAATAATTATCATAGATTTGTTTTAGTAAAATAGAGGAAAAAATTTATTTTATAAAAATATATATATTATTTTTAAAAAGTACAGTCATTTTATTTAAAAAGGTTATTAGTTAATTTCTTAAAAGTAAACTCGAAATGTGAGCGAACGAGATGGAAAGATAACTTGGCAACCTCTTAAAAAAGTCGCATTTCTTATTATTACCTACTCCATTAAGCATACATTTATGGTTAAATAATACTAAATGTTTACTTTCTCTGGTTTATGTATAAAAATACATAAATAAAATAAACTAAAACATTAGATTCAGCTACAATATGGCTTGAGATAGGTAGAAACTGGTTGTAAATTGTATCCATTATTCAAGCTTTGTTCCGGGACAATATTCACAGAAGAAACCGCATCACCATAATAGTTACTAATCTTGAAGAATTACAATGGAATGGCAATTGATTTACGCAATAAAACACTGCGCTATGATCAATAGGTAATGGATTTAAGACTCTGCTATACGAAGTGGAAGTTTGTGCAAGAGAAATTCAAGCAAAATCTTTGCTCCACTCAGGAATTGGGCCTAAGGTCTCCCGTCAAAATCATTAGCGGAATCATACAGTATTTTGTTGGGTAGGGAGAGGAGCAGAATGATGGATGGTGATCGTCTTATTGCTCACTTAATAGAGGCCCACTTTTTAAAGCAGCCCATAATCAGTCGCAAGCCCGTTAAGATTTTTCTTCTATCTTCGCCACACACGATGGATCCAAATAACTTTATGTAATAATAAAAATAGTTGGTAATATTTTTTTTTTGAAAATTTTGATTTGTTGGTAAATATTTTTAAACAAATTTAAATTGTAAAAGTAGAATGACATGATATAAGTCAAAAGGGCTTTATTAAAAGGGCTCTAGCCACCATCGAGGTTCCAGCTCTTCTAGAGCCTGTTGGAGTTATCCGAGATGATGGCAAAGACCCGATGGTATGACGTTGGTCCCCTGGGGACGGGGACGTGCTCTGGTGTGGGACGCCACGTGCGTCGACACCCTCTCCGCGTCGCATCTCACGGGGACAGCGCATAAAGTGGGAGCCGCGGCGGAAAATGCGAATCCAGCAAGCGGCGCAAGTATGTAAGTATATTAAAAGATTACATATTTATGCCGTTTGCTGTAGAAACTCTGTGCCCATGGAGTCCAAGTGAAAAAAAAATAATTAAAAGACATAACAGCGTCTTGTCGTCTCCTCCGGTGACAAGAGGGCTGGCTCTTTCTTCGCTCAAAGCAATTGCAATTCAGCGGGGTAATGCAGCCACGTTCTTGCCACCATTCCACGCGGACGGGACTTATATCCCTATCCTTAGTGTTAATATTAATTTTATTCTATATTTTGTAAATATTTTTTTTGAGTAAATGTTTCGAAGTCAAAAACAAAAGTATCATCACGACCGTAATACTTTGTGGGGTGGTCCAAAATATCGCTTTTATTAAAGAGTTGACATTTTCCATCCACAAGTGGTAAGGTCGTCGAAGTCTCGAGAAATGTTGCTTTTATATGTTTTAACCAGGAATCAAAACTCTACGATTCAAATCTAGTGTTATCCGCTAGAACACAGCTGTAGTAAAAAAGTAACATGAAAAAAAAACTATTTAGAAACTCTTGCACGAGGTCAAATAAATCCCTCCATCGCATTAACATGGAACTAGATAAGACACATTTTAAATGCCTCTAATATAATAATCCAGAATAGTTTTTTCTAATTAAAAAAAATATATATTTAAAGAATTCCTTGGATACACCAGCGGGTGTGGAACCATCGTGTGTGAGAAAGAGTAATGAGAAAAAATATGTATCGGGCTTGCAACCGTGCTTTTTAAATTGCGCAACAAGAAGCTCACCATCGACCATTCTGCTCCTCTCTCTACCCAACCAAATACTGTATGATTCCGTTAATGACGTCTTGGAAGCTCGTTCCATAAATGTATTGACGGCAGACCCGGTTAGACCCAATTATTTCAGTAAGTGGTTCAAATATTTAGCTAGAAATCCTCTCGCACCATCTTCCACTACGTAAAGCTGAGTCTGTTAACTTAAAAAAAGATGTTATTATTAGATTATCATACATATCTAATTGTATGTATTTGAAAATATCATTTGCTTTGTTTCAGTTGAATTCATTCTTATTCATTCCACGTTTTATATTATAAAGAAACTTACAATTTGTTTATCTTAAATTGTATCACATTTTTGAGAAACAAGATATTGTTACACTGCCATAGTAGCCTAGTTGTTATGACTGCCGATTTAGCCGCAGTTCGATTGCTGTTCGAGAACATAAAACTATGCTTAAGTAGATGTTTTGTAACTCAGCTTAGCTCGTAAAGCAAAGGGTGGTCAATAATAAATAAAGCATTGTAATACCGTTGCCGTGTCACGTGCCTAAATAATGACGTCATGTCAATGACTCTGGGCTTCAACGAACATCTTAAAGATCAATATTGACATTGATATTTTTGCTATAAAGCCTTCAACAGTAAGGCGTCTACTTTCTTCTCAATTCTTTAACCTTCCGGCTTCTGTACATTTTTAGGATTTGTTGTTATTTTTATATTTTTGCCAGTGTATTATTATTATTATTTATTATATTATTTATTTATTTCAAAACTTTAATGCACAAAGTACAAAAGGCGACCTTAATGCCCGTAGACATTCTCTGACAGCCAAACCTTTGGGACTAATTAGAACAACTTTAGATATAAATACTTATATAATAAACTTACTTATATATAATCTACTTATACATATAAATATACTAAATATACTAAATATACTACATACACAATAATAAACATACATATAAAACTTACAAATTTTGTTAGGAGGTATTTAGAAAATGTGAGTAGACCAGCTTTTTAAATGATGATCTGGTAGATGCCTGCCTTATGGTAATAGGTAGATTGTTCCACATATTTGTAGCAACAACCACAAAGGAATTTGAAACAAATCAGAAATGATGAGATGGAACGGAAAGTGAGTTGTGAGAAGATCGGAGAGATTTATCATGAAAAGAAGAGAGATAAGCGAATTTGTCCTTGAGGTATTTCGGTATCGCAGGCTCTTTTAAAACAGAGTAAAGGAAACAGAGGACTCTAAGATTCCTGCGACAGCGAATTGGCAGCCACTTCAACCTAGCACGATACTCGGAGATTTGATCATATTTACGTAAGCAATAGATGAACCGGATTTATTATTCATCTATATTGTTATCTAGCTGTAAGTTTTCCTGTAATAAGTAAAAAAACTGCATTATTTTTTTATTGTGTTAAATACAAAACAAGCTTCCTTGTAATTTATAATAATAGTATTATTTATGGCATTTACCGAACGTGCACGTCATAGTGGTTTGGTTAATGAGAACTCTTCTTTTTGTTAAAAAAAGCGTGGTTTTTAATCAACCTGCAAGAGATTACGGTCGTGACGATAGTTAACTTTTAAAAAATGTGGACCGGCATCTTCTTATATTGCGTGTGACTGTGTTCTGCTTTTGCACAAAATTCTCTCGGAAATAAAATATCCAACTTTACTTTTATATTTTAGTTTCAAAGGAAATGCTTAGCTTTTAGAGTATATTATAATAAACAGCAGATGAGTTCTCGTTCAAACGCTATTAGAGTTGAGATTCGCATGGACAGTGCAGTGTCAAACGATAATGGAATTGATATTTGTATATTTTGTAATTATGACGGAAGCTCTAACTGACTTTAGCTGCAAAAAGACCACGTTAGTAAGTTTTATTTTGTGTATTGATTATGTAGCATTTATTTATATTATTACAGCCCTTAGAACACAGCGTTCTAGACCTCCACTGTTGGAGATGGGCCTTCCAGAACATATATCTGAAGAATTTTGCCTACACTCGCCATACTGGCCAGACGGCTTGGTTATGTAGCATGTTGTGTTTTTGTATTGGTAAATTTTAATACACATATAAATAGATGAATATAAGATAGATATCAGATGATGCCGCATTAAGTCGGACTCTAAAACGAATTTATAATAAATAAATTAATTAATTAACAATGATATTTACCATTTACGCAACCTATTTTCTAGTAAAATGGTACAGAGATAATTCGGTGCATAATGTTGATTTTTCTAGCCGGTAATTAGTTATGAAAGGTAAGGCCGTTAAAACAAACTTAACAAGCGTCATGAATAATATCACCAGCTGTTTATTGCAGAAATTTATCGTCCAACTTTGTGCCTCCCGAACTCTTAACTGAAAGCATAAACAAGGGATTATAACGAAAATAAAATAATTTATTTTAGTACCTACCTTAAATACAAGAGAGTGATCTAGCGCCATAGACTCGGAGGTAGCAGGCACAATTCCTGGTCGAGAATAAAAAAAGTGACAGTAAAAATCTAGTTTAAAGGATGATTTTTTCAATTGGATCATCAAGCCCGATTGAAACCTAAACTACAAGGAATACGGATTTTAACTAAAACTACATAAGTAACTATATTTAAAAAAAACTTCTAGCCGGGAATCGAACTTGTTGATATTGAAAATAAAACCCACCTCGTATTATTACATCAGCTGATAGTATCGCTTATTAGGATTTTCGATTTTATTAATTTCCTAACAAACTTTTAATTGGCAAATTATTTAAAATTATTGTAACGTCGCACCGTAGCAAAGAAACAAACCACTCGTATTTTAGTGTTTTTATAATCTTAACTAATTAGTAATTACGGAATGACTTTAGAATATTTCCGGTGAGGGGGAGGGGAGAGGTTCACTACCGATTTTAAATAAATTTGTCAGAAATGTTCCTCGACGTCATCATATATGTGCTAAATGCCACATGAAGGGTTTTTTTGCCGACCACACTTTGCACGGGAAATTTCGGGTCAAACAGCTAGTAATTGATATGTAAGTAGTACCTTAAATGGAATTAACATTTAGGAAATCTATTAAATTAGTAATCAAGTGCAGTGTTCCGCGATTACGCCAGCTTTACTACGTAACATACGAGAGAGCCGGTGATTTCCCCACGGAACACATTCTAAATCGATGCGCACTAAATCAACCCACATTTGGGGTGAATTTGTTTCTATTTTGATCCATAGATAATCATATTATCATCATTACAATGAAAGTTCATGTTATTTTGTCAAATCATGAACGTAATTGAAGCTTGATAGCTTTATTTGACTACTAATACTCAAACTGTGCTCCGTGGAGACCTAGGGTTCCGCAAAACCTCTGCATGGGCTCCTCGAGAATCAAATATAATGGAAATAAAACTATTAGGCCGCGTTCGTCTTAAGAAATGTTAGAAAATACCACTTTTATTAGCACAAGTCGTTTGTTTAATGAAAATTCTAACATTTGATGCTAATTTCGTATGTCAGTACCGTGTTGAAAGCAGGGTTATTGATGTTACTTTTTGACAGATGTCATTTAACATAAGTAATGGTTTGTTTACATTGTTGTATACTTTATAGTTTATATTATATTTGTTTAAAATGTATTTTACACAATTTTATGTAATAAATTCAAAGACCATAATTCATTGTCAATTGATTTGTTATTATTTATTACTTGTCAAAAAGTAGCCTCCCCGTTTGTTTTTTTAAAATGTTAGCATTGTTAAAAAAATGGAATTTCTTAACAAAAACGAAATTTCACGCTGCTGGTTTAAGAAGTTGCTACAAAATGTTAGAAATGCTAAAAACGAACGCGGCCTTAGTAGAATTCGGCTGCTGGTAAACAAAGCTGTATCTTTTAAAATATCAAAATGAACGCAACGCTTGTGCAAAATGAATTGTCAAAGTTGTCTCACGGGTTATGTTTTTAACTCTCAATCTCATTTGGCATAACTATTAATATTCAAGATTGAGCGAAAAGACTAGATAAAACCACTCGTGTTTTTGTTTTATAGATAGGCAAATAGAAAGCGAAATATGATAAAGCAAATACCATGGCATATTATTTTTTTCGCTAAACACGCACTACCGTGTCTCTGACGTAGAATAATGGACCAGCCGCTTTCCCGAATGGAAATCCGGATTATGATAAATCACAAACTTTTGAATGCTAGCTCCTGTTCCTCTGATTTATTTGGGAAATGTACACTCGACAATTGTTTTTTTATAGTAAATTCACGACGATGTGGAGAGATTGAAAACTACGTTTTTTTATAGACCGGGGCGCAGACTCAGTTCTTTTGCTCTTCTGCCCAAACGGACTAGTGGTTTTTGTTTAAAGCCTGAAGGACCCTAGATCTGGTCCATATGGCCGACTTATTGTGGGGCCTCATAAAAAGACTTCAAGACGCCTACGGACTAAATTCCTATAACCGACTCACTTCACTATTGGCCCTGTGTTCGTTTACACCTAAGTCTCAGTCAGTCGTGGCTACAAGTGAAGGCACTCGTCACCGCGGTGGACGTTGGAGGTCTACATAGAGGGAGGACATATTTCTGGCTCCTTGCAATTTAATTGTATTTTTTACAATAAATTAATACCACCTTAGGACGCGTTTCGACCATGTCGTGATGACAAATCATCGTGTCGTTTAAATTGTCATGGCTTGTATATCTATTTGGAACTGTAGTTAGCAGGATAGATTATTTGTTGTTTTTTTTTAATATTTTAATTAGAGATTTTACCCATTATAAGTATGACAGCGCCATCGAAACTAAACCTTTATAAACAAAAAAATATATATTATATAATATTATATAATAGTATATTAGTTGAATAGTTAACACAGTCAAAGTCAAATCATTTATTATAATTTGGCCATCTCGGGCTCTTTTGTATTGTCACATTACATTGTTATTATTATTTTTACTGAGGTCAATTCACCAATTTTACCAAAAATTAAAAGGTGTCCAAAATATATAAAATACAATTGCATATTATATCATATTTTCTTACTGTCAGCACTACATAATGACATGAGTTTAACGGCCGTGTACTTGTAAAGACCTTATCTTATTATATGTAAATTCATAACCCTTACAGCACGGACAATACCAAGCGTGCGTTAATACAAAACAAGCGTGCGCTAATACAAAAAAATATCTATCCGGGCGTCGTCGCCAAATTCTGTTTGGTAAAAAACAGCCTCGATACGAATTGTTCGTGCACTCATCTAGCTACTTAGTAGAGAACTTATATTTATAGTAGAGAACTTATATTTATAGTAGAAAACTTATATTTATAGTAGAGAACTTATATTTATAGTAGAGAACTTATATTTATTAAATTGTTAGAAATAGTAAGGAAAAAAACATACAGGTTTTTCTTTCCACTATGATACCAAACGCACAATGGTGCACAAAGTTTTGTGGAATTCGCTAGGGAGATTTTTTTTCACTATTTATATGAAATATTTTGGACCTCTAAGATCTCAAAGTTATCAATATCCAAAATATTTTTTGTCGTGCTGAAAGGGATAAATAAAATATAACACAGAATAAAACATCTAACTACTAGACATTTCTGTCAGTAATAAAACATTTATCTTATAATAGGCCCTGCCTATAAATCGACGTTTAACATGAATTTTTAGTTTACTTGACACTGGCAAATTGTTACTAATGCCAAATACACAAAAAAAAAACACACAACAGTCGCGAGTCGTACAAACAACAAATAACGTCCGATGACACTGAAAATTGTAGTCAAATCGTAGTCACAATCAAAATGTAGTTAAAACTGGATCGGCGATACAGTGACGTCAAAAGTCGTGAGAATGGAAACAGGAACGTTCGCGTCGTGTGTAGTCACGAGATTGTGGGAACGCGCCGTTTTGTTAGTAAGCATACTATTGCATGCTATTTGCATTGCCTTCAGGTATACAATTGGCATGACAGAGACCGTCAGCCACTATTGAATAGTACTTCCTTTGTCTCTAAGTGGTCCAACTCTGCTCGTCTACAAATTAGGACATTTTATAAACCTACTTCCTTTGAAAAATACAAATGTTGAACATTTTCAATATCTGTTGCATTTTCGGAACGTACTTCAAATTGTGCTTATTAGGTGGGTATCATTCAATTTTGTAGTAGGTTATAATAATATTTTGAAAATAATATCGATTTATTAATCTACATAGTCCGGACAAAAACACTGTTACATTAAAAAATGGATGAATTTGAAACCTGTCATTCTCTTATGAATATTCATTGTGTTTTCTCATTATCGCGCCAGTTTTTGTTAAATATTTTTGTGATTTAAAATGGTGTGGGGTGACGAAGAGAGCCCTATAGATAGCATTACACAAAGTAGGTACGACTAGGATGATTGTACGATTATGATTTTAAAGTTTCCATAAGTTGGTATTAGTGGAACCGGTAACGACGGCTTAATATACTCTTCTTACGTACATTTGTCATAGATTTACAACACCACCGTTTCCGGAGAGCAGGTTAAGCCTTCGGTTCCGGTTCCACTAATTCCAACTTGTGAAGTCGTTAATAAATTCTCCTTAAAATTAAGATCATACCCTGGCCAGTGCAACCGTTTCCCTTTCGGGGTGGTCATAAACACATTTAGCCAACTTTACTGCCGGCCATTCATGACAAGTGGCAAGCTCGTCGATGTCTCCAGTGTACCAAACTCGAGAACTATCATAAATAAATTAAATAATAATTAAATGCATTAATTTTCATTAATAGATATTTTTGTGTCCCGACCAGGAATCGAACTCGGTAACTCCGAATCTAAATCCACGGACTTAACCGCTAGACCACGGAGGCAGCGTGGCAAGTCTAGGCCATATTCTCCAGAAATATGTTATAAAAGACCAATCTCCAGCAGTGAGGGCCTAGGAGTCTGTGTTCTGGGGGGTTCGATGATGATGATAAAGAATTTAAAAGAAAAGAAAGAATGCAAGGAATAAATCTAAATGTATAAATGTAAGCCTATTCTTTGACCGCCTCCGTGGTCTAGTGGTAACAAACGTTGCCGTGAACTCGGGAGGTCGTGGGTTCGATTCCCACCTGGGTGTTTATATGTATAATATGTATATATTTACAAAAAAAAGTATAATATGTAGTTTATCAACCATCTAGTTTCCGTAACACAAGCCTCGCAGCTTACCACGGAAACTAGATGGCGCTGTGTGACCTGTCTGGAAATATTTATATTTATTTATTCTATATACCGAAACATATTCGTACATACACTTTTGTACCTTTCATGTTACTAACAAATAAATTATTTAATTAAAGAAAAAATGTATAAGCCAACAGTGAAAGAGAGACGGTTTATAGGGTTTTAGTCCGTAGGCGCCTTAGGAGGCCTCACGGTGAGACGGGCATGCGACCTCCCGCGGTGGCCCTTTAGGCTGGGGCGTATCATTGATGACTTACCGATTCACGGTCTTTATTCAAAAAAAAAAACACGTTGCCCATAATTTCTCACCATCCCAAAGGTTAGTTGTCTAACAGGCATTAAACTCGCCTATGTATAAGTGTTGGTGCAATAAAGAATTTAAAATAAAAATAATAAAAAACAAAGAGAGCAGTAAGTACCTAAATCATCACCATTAGACTGTGTCTTTGTGGATGTAGGCATCCCACAAAGCTTGCCACCCTCATTTAACCCCCACTAGCGGCCTTCTTTTTAGTTTATCAGTCCATCTGGCGGGAGGTAGTTCCACTCTGCGTTGTTATATGTGGTCTCCACTCTAAAAACTGTTTGCCCCATCGGTCGCTGGTTCTGCGCCAGATGTGTCCAGCCCTTTCTTTCTATAATACTTATAAATAAAGAATCAAAATAAGAATCGTTCCCAATAAATTAATATGCATTGTCCCTTTAATCTGAGCTAACCACAAGGCCGGAAATGAATTCAAAATACCTCGAAGCGGCAGACAGATCTCTTGCGGTGGATATGCAAATGTGTGGACAGTTCACCTACACGACACGGCTAATAAATTGTTAATAGTTTTGTTCATAGAATAAGTATAAATTAAATTAATATAAACAATGCGCGGGCGTTTTACGAAAATTTACCCTGTATATATATATATATTTAAATATTGTATGTACAATGGACGCTCTGGTGGCTGTAATAATTATTTTAAAACCCACAAGAAATATTTTATATTGCGATCATCCAATTCATTAGTGGAACATTTCGAAAAAAATAGTATTTTTTATTGCTTTTTTTTAACTTAAAGTATCAGTATCATGACGACCGTTTGTTTCCCTTCCAGGGTGGTCAGAAACCACGCTTGTGAATAAGCCGATTCACATTTAGCCAACTTTACTATAGGCCAACTATGACAAGTCGTCGATGTCTCCAGCGTACCAAACTCGAGAAATGTCACAAATAAATTAAATATTAATTAAATTTAGTTATTTAAATTAATAAATTTTATTGTGTCCCGACCAGGAATCGAACCCGGTACCTGCGAGTCTCAATCCACGGACTTAACTGCTAGACTACGATTATTGAAGATTTTACTAATATTTTATCAATATAAAAAGGGTGGATGGTGAGAGTATTATCGCGCAATAAAATAAAAAAGGAGGCCTCCTTTTCTTAAACCAGCCTATTGTCGGTCGCAAGCCCGAGACACCATTCTTCTCATCTCTTACCCACACACGATGGACCCGGCACCCGCACGGTCAATCCATGTAATGCTTAGAAATTTGTCTTCTATTAAAAAACAAAAAAAATACTTTACAAAATTTAATATAATTTCAAGACAAGTTTTTGTCGAAAAATTAATCTTCCAAAGTCTTGAAATCAAATAGCGAGTTTCCATAACTAATCCAGAGTAAACAATTGACAAAGCGGTCGGTCTTTCACTTTGAAGTTGGAGATAATCGCTGACTTACCTTGTACACGAACAAATTTTGAAGCCCATTTAAAGTAGAATTTCTGTAGATTAACTTTCCAACAAAGCGAGCGTTAATCTAGATACTATTACCATTCAAAGATATAACTAATAAATACCATTAAAATGCTTAAAGAAAACTAAAAATAAATTATGTAAAATATTCTACATAACAATTATAATTCAAATATCTTATTAATAAAAAAAGCCTAATACAAAATAGCTTGAAAATAGTACTAAAAAGTATCATCACGACCGTTTCCCTTTCGGGGTGGTCAGAAACCACGCTTATAAATAAGCGGATTCACATTTAGCCAACTTTACTATAGGCCAACAAGTGGCAAGCTCGTCAATGTCTTCAGCGTACCAAACTCAAGAAATATCACAAACAAATTAAATCTTATAATTATTTTTGTGTCCCGACCAGAAATCGAACCCGGTAGTCTAAATCCACGGACTTAACCGCTAGACCATTGAGGCAATTTATAAAATATATACATATAAATGCTATTTTGACAATCTAACGTTTGCGCTTAAGTAATGGAATACAGCTGCAGGGCTAGTTTAAACTGTCACCTTGGCATATATAATAATAATAATAATAAAGTTTATTGAAACAATTACATTTTTTTCTTTCTTATAAATATGGACTTAACTTAGGGAACAGTTTTACAAAACAAATAGTTAAACCCTGACTCCAAGACTAGTTGGGCTGTGTCCTAGAAGTCAGTGCTCTTCCTAGGAACTACAAAAATAAATTCACAACATTGGTAAGTACAATATACAAAATTAAAAAAAAGAGAAAAATAGAATCAGTTAAGTAATGGTGAAAAAAAAAAAAAAAAACAATAGCAAAATTACTTATAAATAAGTAAGGTTAGTAAATCAATTAATAATTGTCAAGCCGAGGCTAATCTGCATAGGAAACGACACTCTCGAAGTTGTGCAAAATTACGTTTACCTCGGGCAGACTATCCAATTAGGAGCAGCCAACTTCAGCAAAGAAGCCGACAGACGCATTCAGCTAGGTTGGGCGGCATTCGGGAAACTCCGGCACATCCTCTCATCGTCTATACCACAATGTTTAAAGACTAAGGTCTTTAACCAGTGCGTCCTCCCGGTAATGTCGTACGGAGCAGAGACGTGGACACTAACAGTGGGTCTGGTCCATAAATTCAAGGTCGCTCAGCAAGCCATGGAGAGAGCTATGCTTGGTGTATCTCTGATGGATAGAATTCGAAACGTTGATATTCGTCAGTGAACGAAAGTTACTGACATAGCTTTTAAAATTAGCAAGCTGAAGTGGCAATGGGCCGGACACATCTGCCGCAGAACCGACGATCGATGGGGCAAACGGGTTCTAGAGTGGAGACCACGTACGGGAAGACGCAGAGTGGGACGACCCCCCGCCAGATGGACAGATGACCTAAAGAAGGTCGCTGGTGGGGGTTGGATGAGGGTAGCGAAAGATCGCGTTAAGTGGCGAGCCTTAGGGGAGGCCTACATCCAGCAGTGGAGAGATACAGGCTGATGATGATGATGATGATGAAGGTTAGTAAAGCAAAATTATATATTAAAAAGTAAAATACATAAAACACCTAAGTACCTGTGTAGAATATGCCACTTAAATTACTTTTGGACAACGAAAAGATTTTCAGTTTCCTGGTAAGTTAACTGTTGTAACCAGTCATTCACTCGCATCTTGACTTCTTTCTTAGTTAAGGAGAAAATATCAAACGTTTTGCTGATCTTGTTGTACAGTACAGAACTAAGTACATAGAAATGACGCCTAGCTGTAACTGTTCTATGGCTGGGAATAAAAAGTGACAAAACACGCTTATTACCTGGGAAGTTAAGAGAAAAAAATGTTCGTAGCTCTGTTCTCATGCTTTATGCAGAAAACATATTTTAAGTTAAAATCTCCTTATATGTTTGGCTTTAATAGTAGTTATACAGTTATAACTCCCAGTAGGCATAAACTAATAAGAGGTTCATGTAAGGCTGTCGCCAAACTACCTATTAAAGGTGATAAACATTTTAATGCTTAACCATAAAGGGATTTAGTCTATAATGGCCTGTGAATTACTCCTGTTTGATATTCAATAAAACACATAAAATATGAATATTTTTAAAATAATGTTATTGTCTAACCTGCAGTGAAAAATATTTATTCGAAGAAGATACAATATTAAAATAAAATATATTAAAAAACAAATTATAAATAAAACTAAACTAAACATACCTATGAAATTAATACTATTCTACGAAATAAACTAAGGGCTTACCACCAGGGAGGATACCTAAAACGCTCGCCGCATTTCCTCGTTGAATTATAATCGAAGTATTCTGTTTTAGGTAGTTATGGCATTTGGGATCGCCACACTCTTAAAAAATTCGTTTGCCCAGCTCTTTTATGAATTTGTGGGTATTAAGAGAATATACCCCCATTGTTAACCTGCAGTTATATCTAACTAGGTACAGATATAGTGCATAATGTATTTCCATCGGGTAAACTCGTGTCTCAATCGGAATACGACGGCATCCTAAGTGTCAATCAATTATTGTATTAAATGATTAACATTTAGTGTCAAATGTCAAAATGAAAAATGTTATAGCATGATATAGATACCGTGTTTGACTTGAAAGCAAAGTATTTTGCTTTAATTGAATGAAAACGCAATTCGAACTACTTTTAAAGTCAAATAAAGTAAAAAAACATGGGGTGGGATGTTACAACCACCTTTAGAAAGAGAGATCACGATAAATACGAACTTTTCTGATAAACTACGATGGAAAACCATTACGCACTACATCTGCAATTAACCAAACAATGTAAAGCTACATAAAGCGTTCGAAATTATTAACAAGTAAATATTTTAAGACTGATTTTGTAACCAGTATGTCATTTTGTACGCCTTTCCTCTACGCATTAGGTGAAGCCTTGAACCTTGATTACACGTTGATAATTTAGATTTTCATAGACTTTTTTACTACTACCTTCTGAGATGAGTTCCTAAGATAGGTAATCCAAGCAATTTGTTTTAGTGTGGCCGTCCCTGAACGTGTGATCTTGTGTACTGCATCTTAACACCCAGTACTATGAGTCTTTTTTAAATTTATATATTTTCTCAGGCTATAAAGTTATCGTGAATAAACTGTTAATACGTTTTACGAGCTATATTTGAAATTTTTTATTGTAGTTCCTAGACTTCTTAGACCTCTATTCCTAGATAGTAGGCAAGTTATTCAAAAAGTTAAATACATGGCCAGATGGGCCATTTAAGAGGAAATAAAAAAGCAAAGTATCATCACAACTGTTTCCCTTCAATTAACTTAAATTAATAAATATTATTGTGTCCCGACCAGGAATCGAACCCGGTACCTTCGAGTCTAAATCACTAGAACACAGAGGCAGTTTAAGAGGATATACGAATATATCTTTCAAGCCGAGGCTAATCTGCATAGGAAACGACACTCTCGAAGTTGTGCAAAATTACGTTTACCTCGGGCAGACTATCCAATTAGGAGCAGCCAACTTCAGCAAAGAAGCCGACAGACGCATTCAGCTAGGTTGGGCGGCATTCGGGAAACTCCGGCACATCCTCTCATCGTCTATACCACAATGTTTAAAGACTAAGGTCTTTAACCAGTGCGTCCTCCCGGTAATGTCGTACGGAGCAGAGACGTGGACACTAACAGTGGGTCTGGTCCATAAATTCAAGGTCGCTCAGCAAGCCATGGAGAGAGCTATGCTTGGTGTATCTCTGATGGATAGAATTCGAAACGTTGATATTCGTCAGAGAACGAAAGTTACTGACATAGCTTTTAAAATTAGCAAGCTGAAGTGGCAATGGGCCGGACACATCTGCCGCAGAACCGACGATCGATGGGGCAAACGGGTTCTAGAGTGGAGACCACGTACGGGAAGACGCAGAGTGGGACGACCCCCCGCCAGATGGACAGATGACCTAAAGAAGGTCGCTGGTGGGGGTTGGATGAGGGTAGCGAAAGATCGCGTTAAGTGGCGAGCCTTAGGGGAGGCCTACATCCAGCAGTGGAGAGATACAGGCTGATGATGATGATGATGATGAAGGTTAGTAAAGCAAAATTATATATTAAAAAGTAAAATACATAAAACACCTAAGTACCTGTGTAGAATATGCCACTTAAATTACTTTTGGACAACGAAAAGATTTTCAGTTTCCTGGTAAGTTAACTGTTGTAACCAGTCATTCACTCGCATCTTGACTTCTTTCTTAGTTAAGGAGAAAATATCAAACGTTTTGCTGATCTTGTTGTACAGTACAGAACTAAGTACATAGAAATGACGCCTAGCTGTAACTGTTCTATGGCTGGGAATAAAAAGTGACAAAACACGCTTATTACCTGGGAAGTTAAGAGAAAAAAATGTTCGTAGCTCTGTTCTCATGCTTTATGCAGAAAACATATTTTAAGTTAAAATCTCCTTATATGTTTGGCTTTAATAGTAGTTATACAGTTATAACTCCCAGTAGGCATAAACTAATAAGAGGTTCATGTAAGGCTGTCGCCAAACTACCTATTAAAGGTGATAAACATTTTAATGCTTAACCATAAAGGGATTTAGTCTATAATGGCCTGTGAATTACTCCTGTTTGATATTCAATAAAACACATAAAATATGAATATTTTTAAAATAATGTTATTGTCTAACCTGCAGTGAAAAATATTTATTCGAAGAAGATACAATATTAAAATAAAATATATTAAAAAACAAATTATAAATAAAACTAAACTAAACATACCTATGAAATTAAAACTATTCTACGAAATAAACTAAGGGCTTACCACCAGGGAGGATACCTAAAACGCTCGCCGCATTTCCTCGTTGAATTATAATCGAAGTATTCTGTTTTAGGTAGTTATGGCATTTGGGATCGCCACACTCTTAAAAAATTCGTTTGCCCAGCTCTTTTATGAATTTGTGGGTATTAAGAGAATATACCCCCATTGTTAACCTGCAGTTATATCTAACTAGGTACAGATATAGTGCATAATGTATTTCCATCGGGTAAACTCGTGTCTCAATCGGAATACGACGGCATCCTAAGTGTCAATCAATTATTGTATTAAATGATTAACATTTAGTGTCAAATGTCAAAATGAAAAATGTTATAGCATGATATAGATACCGTGTTTGACTTGAAAGCAAAGTATTTTGCTTTAATTGAATGAAAACGCAATTCGAACTACTTTTAAAGCCAAATAAAGTAAAAAAACATGGGGTGGGATGTTACAACCACCTTTAGAAAGAGAGATCACGATAAATACGAACTTTTCTGATAAACTACGATGGAAAACCATTACGCACTACATCTGCAATTAACCAAACAATGTAAAGCTACATAAAGCGTTCGAAATTATTAACAAGTAAATATTTTAAGACTGATTTTGTAACCAGTATGTCATTTTGTACGCCTTTCCTCTACGCATTAGGTGAAGCCTTGAACCTTGATTACACGTTGATAATTTAGATTTTCATAGACTTTTTTACTACTACCTTCTGAGATGAGTTCCTAAGATAGGTAATCCAAGCAATTTGTTTTAGTGTGGCCGTCCCTGAACGTGTGATCTTGTGTACTGCATCTTAACACCCAGTACTATGAGTCTTTTTTAAATTTATATATTTTCTCAGGCTATAAAGTTATCGTGAATAAACTGTTAATACGTTTTACGAGCTATATTTGAAATTTTTTATTGTAGTTCCTAGACTTCTTAGACCTCTATTCCTAGATAGTAGGCAAGTTATTCAAAAAGTTAAATACATGGCCAGATGGGCCATTTAAGAGGAAATAAAAAAGCAAAGTATCATCACAACTGTTTCCCTTCAATTAACTTAAATTAATAAATATTATTGTGTCCCGACCAGGAATCGAACCCGGTACCTTCGAGTCTAAATCACTAGAACACAGAGGCAGTTTAAGAGGATATACGAATATATCTTTTTTTTGGCTTACCTGATGTTACGCGCGGTGTAAGAATAGGAACAACTGACGCCAGCCACTGACAACCGACATCAGTCCCTACCATTATAGCTATATATGTATATACCATTATAGATAGAATAAGGTTGTGCAGCTCTATTCATTGTATATAGCTTGTAGGGAGGACTGACTAACTTTATTAAGTTAGGCAATAATGGCAAAAGAGATTGCCCAAAACCAGGCCCCAACTTTGTTGGAGCGTGCCTCAACAAAATATAATTCAATAATCATATCTATTATTTGTGTTTTTTATAAATTTAATTTCAACATCTGATTGACCCCAGCAATAAAATATAATTTAATTAAATAGTTAAGATTTATGTATGAAATAGTTACAAAACACTATTTATACGATTAGGTTCTTTATTATGATCAGGTACTTTATTACAAATTCGCGGGATCAAAACTATGTTATCATTAACGTAAAAAAAAGTTTTTGTCAATTGTCGTTATGCTAGGGTACAATAAATAAAATTAATTACAGATTATGAAATAAAAAAGAAATCATTATGACACGAGAACATTTTTTTGGGCCCATTCCTCTAAGAAAAATGGGCTTTCATTTGTTAATCTAAGAAAATATACAAATCTTTATTGACCAATTATTATTGCATAATAGGTCTATTACAAGTAAATCTGTATTTTTACGTTAAATATTGTTTAGGATTTAGTATATTTTACAATAACAAAAATTAAAAATTAAAACACAACTCATGGTAGTGGCTCTTTATACGTGATGCCATTATCTTCGGATTAGTCTTTGGAAACTAGCTCATGTAGAAAATTATATCACTAACCATAGAAAATATAAATACGTAAATATGTTCTAATAAATCGGCTATGAGTTTTTTTTGGTGTATTGCCAGTTATGGTCGTAGTGCACTTTAAAATTGATTTTGTTGTTTCACTGACAATATGCCAACCTGAATGCCTCACGCTTTTTAAAGCGTACTGCACGTCTTTCTACACCAGCAGTCTGTGGGTGAGATACTCTGGTCGGGCCTACAACGCTCTTCCAATATAATAATATCTTCAGAATGCTGATGGGACTGCCTCGACGCAGCAGTGCTTCGGGCATTTTTGCGGAGGCTCGTGTGGATGGATTTCCGGCCATCATCCGCAAAAAGGCAGCGTCGATACTGCATAGAGTAAGAGGTAGTGACAACGGCATTCTGAAGATGATATCGTCGCGTTTTGACAGCGCTTTTGTTAAGCGCTGGATTGGAGTTGTAACTGGGAACGTGTAAATCTGTACAGCGTTTGCGTTACCCAATGTTATGGGGCTGTGACTTAATGTCACACACAATAGACAATAATTATTATATTTACATTGTTTTAATTTTTGATTAATGTGTATTTCTACTAACATAGTTCTAAGTTAAATTGTTACTAACATATATGGATCAAGTCCGAAATAAATGAATTATTATTATTATTATTATAAAACACCTTCTTCTTCGACAAGAGAAGATAAATAAAGTAGTAAAAACGAATGTATCAAACACATCTTGTATAAGAATTACATCCAATACCCGCTCTATATATTTAATCTATACTAGAATATAAGATGACACGGCCCATTTAAAGCTATGAATTTATGTTTAATTGACATATCATTATTAGTATTTAGATTATAAGATGACGTCTTTTTTTTTATTTTTATTATTATTATTTTGTTCTATACATTTATAAATTATCTGACATATGTATATAATTTCTATACATCATAATTATTAAGTATTTAGAATGTAAACTGACACGGCCTCTTTACAGCCACGATCTTATTTAAGTAGTTTCTAAGTTAGTTAGTTTTACTTGCTTATAGCAATAATGTTGTGCATAGCATACATAGATATGGATTATTGCCTGTTTACGGTCCAACCATTATTATCACTTTGATTAGTACATATATTGTGAAAAATGTATTGATTTTATTAGTTCTGACTGTATCCAAGTTGTTTCGAGAAAACCAATGGAAATAAATTATTTTGATTTTGATTTTGAAATCTCTTTGCCGTAGGATTCACCGTGCAGGTGCAGGGTCCATCGTATGTGGAAAAGAGAGAGGAGAATAATGGTTTCTCGGGCTTGCGACCGACTATAGACCGGTTTACAAAGGAGGCTTCATAAAGAAGAAGACAAACTTCTTAACATTCCATGGATTCACCGTGCAGGTTTCGCGTTCATCGTATGTGGGAAAGAGGGAGGAGAATAATGGTGTCTCGGGCTTGCGACCGACTATACGCAAGTTTAATTTGCAAAACAAACAAAAGGCCTTCTCTTTTTATTGCGCAACATGACGGTCTCATCCACTATCCACTCCTCGACCAGATATTCAAATTCTTTTACTGTTACTGCAGCATCACTCTGGAACTCCCTTCCCCTTTCCCTTCGCACTCTTCAAACAGCAGTCTCCTTCAAAAATAATCTATACTCTCACTTTTTATCCATACAAAATATTCGTAGTTGACCTCATTCCTATTCCGTATTGTGCAAAAAAACATTTAAGTGTATGTATTCTATGTAAATATTACCATTTCAGTAAGTATTATGTGTAGTGTATTGTATGTGTGTAGTATGTATGTATAGAATGTATTGTTGTTTATGTAGTTTATTGTACCAATATTATAATAATATTTGTAAATATTAGTAAAAAATAATATTTTATAATATTTCTCATTATCTATCTTTTTTTTTTTGGCACTCTGCCTGTAATTGGTTACATTTCACAAAGGTTAGCTGGTAGAAGATGCCTTAAGGCATAAAGCTCGCCTATGCGCTTAGTTTTAGGTTATTTAACTTTTGCAATAAATAATTTTTATTATTATTCTGCTCCTCTCCCTACCCAACCAAATAATGTATGATTCCGTTAATGCCGTTTTGGAAGTTCGATCCGAAGTGTATTATTTACATTGGTTTTACAAGCTTTTTAGATTTTAAGAAAAGCGCCCTCTCCACAGCTTTTCCTAATACGTACATATAGCCTTAAATTGTCTTACAAGTAAGGGTGGTTAAAAAAACAAATTTACTTGCCCATGTAATGGAAGTAGCCTGTACACAACACGCGGAATGTTATCCGGGCGCTGTTTCCTCTAGGGTCCTTCAACCGAAGCGTGAAAAAGCTTCACTACACGCCGACAAAGTAGAAGAATTGCCGCAGAAACTTTAAATCTATTTGTTAGTGTCGCTTCAATGTTTGTTTTCTAAAACATTAGCATTTTTGTGTCAGTTATTTATTTAATTTTTTTAATACACTTATTTAGGCGAACTTATAGGACATTGAGAGCATCTGTAAAGTACTTAGCGGAGCAATTCCAGAGGTGAGAACAGAATTTCACGCACGACCTTATTTGCACACTTATACGCTCGCAGCTGGAGTATAACATCACAGCCCCTAGAATACAGAGTCCTAGACCTCCACTGCTGGAGATGGATCTTCCAGAAAATACCGAAGAATTTGACCTACTCTCGTCACGCTGGCCAGACGGGTTGGCGGGTCTGATGTCAATTTATAATGACAATTTCTTAACGACTTCACAAGTTGAAATTAGTTAAACCGGGACCGACACGGCTTAACGTGCTCTCCGAGGCACGGGAACGGTGGTATTGTAAATCTATGATAAATAAAAAGTGGTCGTGGTAAACATCGGCGAAGGTTTCTGATATAGTTCTACTGTTGTCCGATAGGTGGCGCTCATTAGCGCTGATTTGTGGGGCATACCGACCGAGGGTACCGAGCGGGAGCCTAAAACTCCCTAGCGCTCTTATTATATACATATACGTCGCAGCTCTTGAGACTAGTGCGCGAGCCTGTCTGCGCTTGACTGTCGTCGAATACAGAAATAAAGCCAAGTCAAACCATTTACCGCTCAACGGTTAATCGACCTGTCCCAGCATAACCGAGAAGCTAATCCTGGAAGAGTAGAGCTGTCCAGCCATCATATAGGCCTTCTATGTAGAGTTTATTGAGAAGATCCAAACGGCGATTAGCAATGCGTATAAGCATTTGGCATTGTGGATTTCTACAAGCTAACTAAGGTTTACAAACATTTCGGGTGCTTACTTTTCTTAAATATAGAACAAATGTTGACTGTAAAATCGAATGGTCTCATAATATATTACGATATTCGTATATTCGCAATCCCTAATGAGCGATTTGTTTTTCATTATCAACTTACTTATGGTTCTCTTGCTCTTTACTACTTAACTTTAAATTTATATGTGAAAACCTTTAATAGTTCTTAGTGAATTTACTGTATATTATTTACTATAATATTGTCAACTGTTGGTTTACCAAAATGAATAAAAAAATAAAAAAAACATTGTATTACTTACATAAAATCATAAATTTAATTCACTTAATAAGTAACACGACATTCAATGACTGTTAGGCGGTACGAAGATCGCCGGGTCAGCTAGTAATAAATAATAAAAAAAAGGTTGGGGGTTTAAAACGACGTTTGTAGGATTTTAAGGAAAGCGTTTTTACAACCAAGCTACAACCGCTCTTTACCAGCTGGTACCCATTCTTCTTCTTAGTCGCTACACTCTTGGCAGAGTTGTCGTAGTCGCCATTTCAGTGGTAGTGGCATGCCTAACAAGCCGTCGCCACTCCTCTCGGACCGCAGATTTCCTGGTGCACTCATGTAGGGGATGATCCATTGCAGCTTTTACATGATTGGTCCATAGCATCGGAGACCTACCACACATCCTCTAGCCATCGACTTTCCCCTGGACTACCAGGCGTTTTGGTGTTGCTCTGAATTTTGGTGGTTGATGTCTCAGCGTATTTCAATACCAAATATGTTGAAGCTGGGTTGAAGTTCGAGCACGGTATCCTAAAGAGTGGGATGATAATAAATATTGAATGACATTGGCGTTTGTACCTTTATTATCATTGAATGTAAGTCTTCACTATAATCTATATTCAATAATAATAAAGGTACAAAAGCCAAGGTCATTCAATATTTAACCCGGGGCTTTAACGTTCTCGGCACCTGTGGATAGCGGATACTTAACAGGATCTAAGTTAGGATTTAAGGATTACGCGGGAAGTTTGGCCACTAAACACATTGAGATATATCTAAGTTCTACGTATAGAGAGGATAATTCAAACAAAAAACGTGTCGCAACTTGATGATAGCGTAGGAAATAATTTATTTATTTATTTAAAAACTTATCGAGTACAAAGGCGGACCTAATGCCTGAAGACATTCAGTGACAGCCATACCTTTTTGGACAAATTTATTTATTTATTTTTGACAAATTATAGTTGCTATCGAAATAATAATAATATAGTTATAAAAGTTGATAGAACTAATATTATATACTTACATTATATAAAGTTATGGGTGAAAGGGGCTCTGGCAGACCGAGACTCACATATCACGAACAAATAAATAAAACACTAGACTGAAGGTGCATTAAAAAGCCTTCGTAACAAAAGCGCATGTATGAAGAGGTTAATGAACGTCGACGAAGCGAAAGAGGTATGTCGTGATCGTGTCAAGTGGCGCTCAATTGTATCTGCCTACCCCACAAGGGATCTGGCGTGAAGTTATGTATGTATGTTTAGAAAGTGTGAATAAACCTGTTTTTTTGTAAAGTTTCTTGACGTATGTTGACAGGTAGATTTTTCCATAAATCAGTAGCATTTACTACGAAAGAGTTAGAGACAAATGCAGTATGATAGGAGTGGATAGATAGAAGGGAATTGTGAGAAAAGCGAAGAGATTTGTCATGGTTTATGTATGTTTATGTGTTAAGGTATAATGTGTAGTATATTAGAATTAGATAAGCAACTTATTAACTGTATCATTAAAATTTCTTTTTTTTTTCATACTGCCTATCACCTTACTCGATCCCCGAGGTTAGCTGGTAAAGAATGCCTACTGGCATTATAGCTCGCCTCTGTACTATTTTTAAGTGCATTAAAGAATTTAAATAAATAAATAATGGAAAGAGAGATAGGTGAAACTGTTCTTAAGGTATCGGTGTCCCAGGCTCATTATTCAAACAAGAGATAAATAACTCTAAGAATTCTGCGACAACGAATTGGTAGCCTTTGACAACCTGGCACGATATTCAGATATTTACGTAAATTAATTATATTAATAATTCAGCGGGAAAATGCAGCCAGCGTTCTTGCCACCATTCCACGCGGACGGGACTTATATCCCTATCCTTAGTATTATTATTATTATTATTTTTCCAATAAATGTTACCTTTACGTAAATAATAGACTAACCACAATTGCGCTATAAAACATTATGTTGTCTAACAAAACTAATAAATATTGCAGCGCAGTTGATTGATTTTAACATGTTTGTTTTTTAATTGTTATTTAGTGAAAATTTAAATAAATAAAATATATAAATAAAAAACGTCCCATTAAAAATAGTCCCAAGGAATCTGACAACATTTCCTGTCTCTTTGGCAAACACAATTGGCATTGCCAATAGCTCTCTTTAGATTGTTTTCCACAAAATTAAATAAGGGGTAAGACGTGTAAACAGTGGCGACCCGTAAAAATATTTCTAAAAACCGATTTAAAAATGATTTTAGCACCTAAACTAAAATTAAAGTAATATGTGAAAAGGTGTTTACTATTTCAAAGCTAATAATATAGTGAATTCATAAAGATAAGTGAAAAATTGAAACAAAACGGCGGGAGTGTTAAAGTGACTTGCAAATAAAGTTTGCTTGTTCGAGAACCATCTACGTGTGCCCTGCTGCCTACGAGTATAGTCACAATTTACGTAGATCGCCTGTGAACATCGGCAGCTCGGCGGTCAAAAAGGCGCACTGCAGTGCTTCGCTGACCGGTTCAAACCTCCCCGGATATTGACTTTGTTTTTATTTTTTATTTTTATGTTTAATCTTTGACATTTATATAATTTAATGTGTTTTTATTCCATTCGACATTTATTTATTTATAATTTAATTTAATTTTTTGTGAAATTTTGTATTATTGTATAATGTCATACTTAAAAAAACTTGGGTTTTGTATGAGCTCTAGTTATAATAATAATTCAGTCTCAGCCACTGGCCACTGCTTAATTTGTAATGCGGGGTAGGCAGTAGAATGAGCCGGAGCGGCGATGGGGTCCGCAACCCATCACGCATGGCCTAAAAAGCGCGGATTGAGGGCAGATGAGTGCCGTTTTGGCACCTGGAATGTCCGAGGGGGGATGAATGATAAGATGAATGAACTCCTAGATACGATGGATGAAATGAAGTTGGATGTAATTGGCGTGACCGAGACCAAGCGGAAGGGTAGTGAGATGCAGGACTTGCCGGGAGGGGGGATCGCGCTCTGGTCGGGAGTGGGAGATAGCGATCGCGGTAGTCAGGGGGTGGGCATCCTACTATCCGGCCGCTTGGCCGACAGTATGTACGAGTACTGCCTGGAAAGCCCAAGAATACTCTGGGTTCGTCTTAAAATAGGCCTTAAAAAGTTATTTGTGGCCGTGGTGTACGCACCTGTTAGCTCAGCACCACAGCTGGAACTAGAGAATTTTTGGAACCAGGTCAGGACAGTTCTAGATTTGGCAGTTGGGAACGAAAATATAATATTATGTGGCGACTTGAATGGATGGGTGGGGACACGTCGTGCAGATTACGAAACGGTCCTAGGTGATTTTGGAGATAAGAGAGTAAATGATGCAGGTAAGCTTATTCTTGACGTGTGTTTAGAAAAGAATATTTTTGTGTCCAACACAATGTTTGCTCACAAAGATATTCACATGTATACAAGAACGATGAATAGTGAAAAGAGTATAATTGACTTAATAATAGTTGATGAAAGACTGCGAACACAGACTCTGGATACCAGGGCGTATCGTGGGCCAGAATTGGGAACAGACCACTACCTAGTAATTACTAGGATTAGTGGCCTGTTCACAAAATGGCGCCACCGGCGATCAGGTGGCAATCTGTCAGCAGTAGAGAGAATAAAGAGTGAAAAGTTACAAGATGATAGTGTGAAAGAGGAGTATATGAAATGCGTCAATGATAAACTTATCAATTTGAAAGATGTGAGCAAAGATGTAGAAGAGTGTTGGAAGTACCTAAAAAATGGTATGGTAGAATCGGCAAGAGAAGTATGTGGAGTAGCAAAAAAGCGAGCAACCAAGGGTGACGCGTGGTGGGATCAAGAGGTCAAAGATTCGGTAGAAAGAAAGAAGAAAGCTTGGATAGATTACGTTGCTTCGCTGAATATGAATGAAAGTATAAAAAGAGAAAAAAAAGAGTTGTACCATCGCTGCAAGAATGAGACAAAAGTTTTGGTTAAGGAGAAGCGTGAAAGATGTAAGGAAATAGGTGAAAATAGGATGACGAGCAACTTTAAGGAGAACTCCAAACTTTTCTGGAGGGAAGTTAGGAAGGCCAAAGGTAGCATGTCATCTTGTCGAATGAACAGAGTGAAATCAAAAAGCGGTAACATTCTTGCAAACACAAATGAGGTGTTGCAGCGATGGAATGAATATTTTAGCGAGATGTATGCTAGTAGTACTCCTAACGACGTTACGACGGGTACTTTACCTCCAGAGCTATCCACAACTATAACGTCCACTTTTAAGGAGGAAATAAGTGTGCAAGAATTGCAATCGGCAATTAGAAGCCTGAAATGTGGCAAAGCAGCGGGAAAAGATCGAGTGCTCGCTGAAATGATCAAATACGGAGGTATACCGGTCTGGAACGCTTTCCACCTACTGTGCAACCTTTGCTGGCAGGAGGGAAGAGTACCAGAGGACTGGCGGCAATCAGTCATCGTTCCTTTATACAAAGGTAAGGGATCTAGATTGGACTGTGCCAACTACCGAGCGATTAGTTTGATCAGTTTGGCGAGCAAGATGTATGGCAAGATTCTCACGAAACGCTTGCAAGAGAAGACTGAAGGTCTTTTATGGGAGGCACAAGGAGGCTTTAGACCTGGAAGAGGATGCACTGACCAAGTCTTTTCGCTCCGCAATATCACAGAGAAGTTTTTGGCCTTAAACCAGAAGGTTTTCTGTGCTTTTGTGGATTTGGAAAAGGCTTTTGATAGAGTTGTAAGAAATAAGCTTTGGGACATATTGCCGGAGTATGGAGTGAATGACAAACTGCTACAAGCTATACAGTCCCTGTACAAGGGCTGCAAAGCTTGTGTGCGGGTGGAGGGGGGTATGTCGCCTTGCTTTGAATCCCAAATGGGCGTCAAACAGGGTTGTGTGCTTTCTCCTAGATTATTCACTCTATATCTCGACAAATGCCTAAAAAGAGTGAGAGAGAGTGACTGTGGGATAAAGATGAGTGATCTAGTGGTGAACTGCCTGCTTTATGCAGATGATGCTGTTCTTTTGGCATCGTCCGAACAACAACTGCAATCACTAGTCACAAGAATGAAGGAGGGATGTGCAGAAAAAGGACTCCGTTTGAATGCGAGAAAAACCAAGGTACTAGTGTTTGAAAGAAGAAGGATGACAACCGTGACGATAAAGATTGATGATGAAACTCTAGAACAAGTAAATGAAATTATATATCTGGGCAGTGTTTTCACTGCGGATGGGAAGTACGATAGGGACGTTGAAAGAAGAGTGAACGCGGGAAATAGTGTTAACGGTGCCCTGGGGTCTCTGATCGGCAGTCGAAATGTCAGTGACAAAGCTCGGCTCGCCATACACAATGCCATGTTGGTACCAACACTGATGTATGGAAGCGAAACGTGGATATGTCAGAATACGCATGAGAGTAGGGTTAATGCAGTAGAAATGCGGTCGTTGCGGCGGATATGTGGCGTCACTTTGGCGGACCGCATACGTAACGTCGAAATACGGAAAAGGGTTGGTATGAAGGAAAGCATAGGGACAAAAATAAGGAAAAGCATGTTACGATGGTTCGGGCATGTTGAAAGGATGAGCGATGAAAGATTGACGAGCCAGATATATAATGCGAAAGTTGTGGGTAAAAGAGGCCCTGGCAGACCGAGACTCACATATCACGATCAAATAAATAAAACACTGACTGAAGGTGCATTAAAAAGTCTTCGTAACCAAAGGGCATGTATGAAGAGGTTAATGAATGTCGACGAAGCGAAAGAGGTATGTCGTGATCGTGTCAAATGGCGCTCAATTGTCTCTGCCTACCCCGCAAGGGATCTGGCGTGAAGATATGTATGTATGTAAAATTAAATAGTTCATCATAACCAGTTCGCACAGTTTCTCAAATAATTAATAAAGAACGTAGAACTTTTTAATTATAAGGCACGTGATTGGCTCAATTAACAAATTGGCAAAAAAATATTACAAATTTCTGATTTATTTATTTTATTTTATTTTAAATACTTTATTGCACTAAAATTGTTCATAGGCGGGCTTAATGGCCAGGTATTTTCTAACAACCAACCTTTTCACATTTAGCCAACTCTAGGCCCATCATGACAAGTGGCAAGCTCGTCCATATCTCTTGCGTACTAAACTCGAGATATATCATGAATAAATTATTATGGGACCAGGAATCGAACGCTATACAACGGAGGCAGAAAAAAATATCAGCATATTAAGCTCTTCTTCTTGGATCAACCTTTGACGTAACATTAATTTGGCATTAAAGACTTCATTGACGACTTGTAACGGTGTTCTAGGTCGTTACCGGGCAACCCGAGGCAACATGCCTGTAATCCGATTTGCGCTGGTGGTCCCGACAAATTTGCGGTCGGCTGATTCGGCGGCCGTTCGGACCCGTCCGACTAGAATATGTTCCTTTAATCTGATTATATAGCAAACCTTGCACCGGAATCAGGAAAATATTTGAATTATTAAAAGTTTATGGTCAACTATTTGTATGTGTACAACGCCATGCCCCTTCGATTAGGGGAAATAATATGTATTTAACTCATGTGACAACATCGGTCATCAGCTTGGTCACCACGGCCTGTCTTATCAGAAATAGGGCCGGTTGTCGTTTCCGCAAAGGTATTGTCAATAATATTATCCACTGGGCTTTCCGGGATATCTCGCAGTGATGGTAAAAGACCCGTTGGATTAATTTGTCTATGGGTCGAACATTGATGTGGGACGTTACTTGAGTTGACACCTTTGCTTGGTCTCATGTCAAGGGTACATCTGTTCGGGCCTGAGGCTGCTGCTGATGCGGCTGTAAAAGCGAAATATCGCAAATACTATTCTATTGGTAATTGTCACGTTATGCGGGACATTAAAATAAAACTACAGACTTTAAGAAATGGAAGTTAATATATTACGAAAATGAAGTTAACAGAAAGAGAGCAAGAGAGTTTAAAATTACCTAAGGGAGGGTCGTAAGCCAAAACTTAGCCCTATCACTATTTATGCATCCGTTGGCTGTACGTAGGGGTACCTTCCCTCGGAGAGCCTGAAGATGGGGATCAGGAGAGCGCTGCGGACAACGTATCTTCTCAAGCTGGGCCCCAGCTCCATAGTCCTACTGGAAAAACCCCAAGCTACAAGAGCGATAATATCCAGTAGGTTTATTAATGTATTTAATTATTAAGAAATATTTATTCTAGTAAGTAAAACTTTTATAAATTAAAGAAGCAGCACATTACTCGCAGTTGGTTTTAAAAAAGTCGAGTGTGTCAAAATCTACACTGACAGGTGACGTCTTAAATATCTGCAAGGCAAAGGATGTCGATTGCAGCCAACAATATTTATTCCTTGGCCGCATGTAATACGATCGTTACATAATGACTATGTGTTTGTGCCTTTTGGTCTTAAGACAATGGGACCGTGGGGGCCAAGTGCTTAGTAGTTCTTTAAAGAAGCGGCTGTTTAATGCTGTATGTGACAAGAAAGCTGGCAGTTCTTTCGCGCAGCAAATCAGCATAGCTGGGCATTAATAACTAACTACAGGTTGCGCTAAGACGCTCTAAGTGGCTCGGTTGTAAGAACGCTTTCCTTAAAATTATAAAAAGATCGGTTCGAACTCCGTTATGTTCCAATGAGAAATACACTATTCTTTCATACTTCTATTTGTCTTAGATTTATAACACCACTGTTCCCGTGCCTCGGAGAGTACGTTAATCCGTCAGTCCCGGTTAAACAATACTGACTTGTGGAATATTTAATAAATCGACCGCCTCCGTGGTCTAGTGGTAACAAACGTTGCCGTGAACTCGGGAGGTCGTGGGTTCGATTCCCACCGGGGGCAAGTTGTACATTGTATAATTTGTCCTGGTCTGGGTGTTTATATGTATAATATGTAGTTTATCAACCATCTAGTTTCCGTAACACAAGCCTCGTAGCTTACCACGGAAACTAGATGGCGCTGTGTGACCTGTCTGGAAATATTTATTATTATTATATTTATTATTATGTTACTAAAATTTACATCAAACCCTCGCCAAGTCGTCTGGCCAGCGTGACGAGTGCAGGCCATATTCTCCACAAAATTCTGGAAGGCCTATCTCAAACAGTGGATCTTAGGCTCTGTGTTTTAGGGTCAATGTGTGTGTCCTAACGTGGAAACCTCGTACGACACGACGCGACGCGGAGTGGGTTAACCAAAATTAGGTGTCTGTCGGGGGTTGCAACAAAACCTAGTAATCTTAAGTGGGTTAATTAAATTATTTAAATATGTATGTATATAGTAATGCAAACTTATCACAAACATACATATTGGTGACGAAAATTTCAATTGGCGTATCTAAAGGACAAAATTGTTACGCCAAATGAAATTTCCATAGGTACTAGGTTTTACAGAGCCAATAGCTATTGGTATAAGTTATCCGCGCCCCTACAAATTGTAGCAACGCTCTAGGTAATTATTGTTGCTTGTTGTTAGTTCAATATGTACAGTCAGCACAAAGAACTCTGCAGAGGATTTTATTAAGTGTAATGTTTTATTTAAACAGTGAATTCCTTTATTTAATTTTAATCAATAAAAATGAAAAACTATTGACATAAGATCACAAGTATATAAGACACAAAAATATATACAGAAAGTCATTTACAAGTTTTCGTAGAATAATACAGATTATAAACAATGATTATAAATCATTAAAAAAAAAACCTTCATGCAATAAATTAACAATTAATGTCAGTTTTAACGCGAGTTTAGCCGAGCTTACGTCTAAATTACAAAATATTGTACGTAATTCATATCAAATAGAAGTTGACAGTGACAGTGTGTGTCATAAACATTTCGAACTGAAGCACGGCTCGATAACCGGCCACAGTCAAGTAAACGCGCAAGCCGTGCTTGTGGTCCTGCTCGAGCTACCGTCATGCCGACCACACGCACACTCTAGTGCAAACAGGTTTGAACAATATAGAAGTTCATAGCTATCGATAAATTTCTGATTTGACAGCTTAAAGAGGTCTAAATCTTCGCAAATATATTCTGCAGATCAGCACGTTGCTTATTATTATATCCCCTACAATAAGGAGCACTAAAATCAAGATCAAAACATTTATTTTATAGAATATTGTACATATTATGGCCAGTAGGTATAGTTTTCCGGCGTCTCCTGACGTCATGCAGCATGAAAACATTTATAATTAGGCAATAATTTACTCTGACTCTTGTCTACTAGTTGTCAACTAAAATAATGTTAAAATATTTATATTAATAAAAATAAAATAAAAAAATTACAATAACAAATCTTTAATATATTAAAGTTATATTATTCTTCACTTAGAAATTATTTATTTGAATAGTATACTTTTAGTACCAAGACGTCCATTGCTGGACATAGACGTTTCAGAACATACTTCTAGATAATTTTACTTTTTCTTGCTATGCTAACCAGAGTTGGCGAGGGTCTGCCATAATCTAATATTAATATTAGATTAATATTTCCTGGTCGGGACACAAAAATAATTATTATTGTTAATAAATACATTTAGTTTATTTGTGATATATCTCGAGTTTGGTACGCTGGAGACATCGACGAGCTTGCAACTTGTCATGATTGGCCTATAGTAAAGTTGGCTAAATGTAAATCCGCTTATTTATAAGCGTGGTTTTTGACCACCCCGAAAAAGAAACGGTCGTGATGATACTTTTAAGATAATATATGAAATGTACGGTAAAATGAATTTTGATTCGTATGTGACTTTTTCTGACTGTACATTCTTTCCGCACCGCGCCTAAAGTTTTGTTCCTGAGTGAAAACCCATCGGATTACGGTATTATGAATTCGTGATTATTCCTACTCAATCTACGGCCGACAGACAGGTTGTTGCGGCTTAATCGGGTTCTTGCGTGACCCGACCTGACACTTCAATTAACAAAATTGATAATGTTACTCATTGGTTCGAGGCGAGGAGACATTTGCTCATTTAATCACTCTAGATATCAAAATAATTTAATAATTACTTCGGAAAACAAACAATTTATTTTCATTTGTAGTTTCGCGCCGCGCGCCGTTCGATAGTTTATTGCGGTTTGTGTTGTGTTAATAGCAGACACATTTAAAATTAATGTAAATAGAACCGCATTTTTTTCGTTAGGATAATGCATGCTTATTTTTATAAGTATGTTAACTTATATTGTTTATTGCTGAATATGCCTTGGCGGGAATATTGTACTGACATAAGGTGTTGCGACTGTTCGCGAGGTGTGCGCGGAACCGACTGTTGTGCGCGTCGACTAATGCATTTCAGAACGTCAATGACTCGAATTGATTTCCAGAAAAAAAAACGGGTTTAAAATATAAGGTTTTTAAAAGGTTTTAAGTTTAGCTATTTTTGTAACTAAAAAATATACCTTAAACGTAAAAATAATATTAAAAAAATACTATTTATCGCGCTGCACAGCAGCGCTTCTTTCCAAAATAACTATTAATTTCACACACCTGTAACAAAGTAACATATGTTTTTTATTTTTTTAAATTTCGCAATCGTTGTAATATTTTTTACAGATTGTTTTCCGCTATGAATAACAGTGGGCTAGTTAAAAGTGTCGGACAAACCCACGTTCCAAATTAGTGCATTGATCCATTCAGTATGAAACCGGACCAGCTTTCAGTTGCCGCACCATTTGCCTTTAGCAAACATTTCGCATTCACTAATTAAAACTAGCTCTACTTTATATCACTTTAATTGCCTCCGGACATAGACTTACAACTCGTTTTGGTTTGGTTTCAAAGAGATAGATTCAAAATATTCCATTTTAATGACTTGGTTAATTGCGAAGTATGTAAATAATTAAGTTTCCATTTGTTTCCCTCGCCAACTTGGCTTACCATAGTGGCGAGTGTAGGCCAAATGGTTTTAAAATTTCTGGAACGCCCATCGCCAACATTGGAGGGGGGTAACTAGGACTCTGTGTTCTATGACTCTGTGATGATAAAGCGATTGTTTAAAGTTTTGTGTTGTCTTAAAAGCAATAAGGTCGTCATTCGCATCCCAGTATGTACCAATGAGAAATACGCTTTCATTACGTACAGATACGGTGCTTTGGGAGCCGTGTCGGTCCCGGTTTCACTAAAACCAACCAATGGCATCGTTACGAAATTGACAATAAAATGGCTGACTTAATGTCCCAAATACGAGATTATTATTAGCCAATGCAATTTGTACTTAGTGTAGTCATCATCATCATCATCAGCCTGTATCTCTCCACTGCTGGATGAAGGCCTCCCCTAAGGCTCGCCACTTAACGCGATCTTTCGCTACCCTCATCCAACCCCCACCAGCGACCTTCTTTAGGTCATCTGTCTATCTGGCGGGGGGTCGTCCCACTCTGCGTCTTCCCGTACGTGGTCTCCACTCTAGAACCCGTTTGCCCTATCGATCGTCGGTTCTACGGCAGATGTGTCCGGCCCATTGCCACTTCAGCTTGCTAATTTTAAAAGCTATGTCAGTAACTTTCGTTCTCTGACGAATATCAACGTTTCGATTTCTATTCATCAGAGATATACCAAGCATAGCTCTTTCCATGGCTCTCTGAGCGACCTTGACTTTATGGACCAGACCCACTGTTAGTGTCCACGTCTCTGCTCCGTACGACATTACCAGTAGGACGCACTGGTTAAAGACCTTAGTCTTTAAACTTTGTGTAGTAATTTGGGCAAAAGAACTCGGTTAAGAAGTTATTTAAATAGATGTCTAAGCGGTTAGTTAAGGTGTTCTGTGGGACAAGGCTGGCAGTTTATAGCACTGCTGTGCAGCGGGGGAATGCTGCAAGTGTTCTTGCCATATAAACAAATCATTGATGAATATTTTTATTCATAGTTTATTTTTAATGAGATTTAAAAATATTATTTAAAATTTTCATTTTATTCATGACCTAGTATGCTTTTGTTTACCATCTGTGTAGTAAGCGATATTAATATAGTTTTAGGGTTATATTTTGGAACAAAAATTGTATGAAGTGCCTTGTCTCTAATACATGTTAGTCTATGTACGAGTATCTAGTTAGAAATTACATTTAGCATTTTCATTTGCCGTCGTTACTTCTAACAATGTTTGGATCTTTTTAATTGCTAATCCTTTCATGCTCAAATATTTCATCGTAAAAATATTAAGCATAGCTCGCTGACCGGCCTTGATTTTCTGGCCAAATCCACTGTCAGTGCCCATGTCTCTGCTCCAAATGACATCACGGGGAGTACGCACAGGTTAAATACTTTTGTCATATGATAAAACTTTTACTGAAAAGTCTAAGAACGACCTTTACCAATCCAGTATTCGAATGAAATCTAATTTTTATTTAAACAAAAAAACATTTAAATATTTAAATATGGCTTTAATTTTCTTTTGTGTTGAGTAAGTGAGAGAATATAATAAAAATATCGATGTAGATTTAAAACAACTATAAACTATGATTTCTCTCTCTCCATAACATTATGTAAATTAGCAGGACCAAAATTAAGCATATTAAACAGATCAACAATGACGTTCTATTTGTAAACCGTCCTGGGATTGTACAATAGCGTTCAAAGCTAAATCAGATAATCCTCTCTAAACAGTCCTACATCATTTATATGTAATATGAAATATTGTTGTTCATTGCAAAATTAATCTCATTTTAATGTGTTATAATTAATTTTGTTTGTCAATTAATAAATATATAATTATTTAAAAGAGCATTTCACATTTAGCAAACTTTACCATATGCCCACTATTTACTATACAAGAGATATGGTGTCGGCGGAGAATCTTAGGCATATCATGGATAGAGTTCAGAACCAGAAAATCAGCCCTGATGGAACTGGGAATCAGACAGCGCCTTTTCTCAGTCGTACAATCACGCATTTTCACTTTCTTCGGGCACTTGTCGGGGCGTGGATATGCATCTATTGAGTTCAGGGAAAAGTAAGGCAAGTTAAGGATGCGTGGTAGGTCTTCGATGATGCGGACTGACCAGGTTAAAGCCGAGCCAGGATCACCCCCTACATGAGTGCGCCAGGAAGGCTGCAGTTCGAGAGAAGTGGTTGTTAAGTGACAACCACGACCACTCTGCCAAGAGTATAGAGACTAAGAAGAATAGGCCCATCAACAAGTGGCAAACATGTCGTCTTTATGGTATCTTTTTTTTCTCGATCAGAAATATAAACATTAATATAAAATAAAAATACACAAAAATTTCAATCGAGAGGGGGGTTATAAGCTATCGTCATCGTGGAATCCAGTAATCAATAGGTTTCGATGCCGGGAAAAATCGCCCGGTGTAGCCAATAATATTGTAAATGTCGTGTGTCGTGATTTCTAAAAACTTTTAAAAGTGATAAGTGGGTAGGTTTACATCTGCCGCCCACTATGTACGAGACTACACCGCATAGCTCCAGTCGACCCGTGACCACGGCCAATGCAACTTGGCTGACACGTCGGGAGAAATATGTCTCTAAGGTAAATGGCGTAAAGACCCGTTAAAATTATAAAAAACTAATATGAATTTGCGCGAAAGTTTAAAAAGTTTAATTATAGAGACAAGTTTTTAAGTATTTTATGGAGCCAAAATAAGTCCTCCATATAAAATTTAAAATGTTGATTTACTATTATTTATTTTATAAAATGTTAAAGTTACTTTTTGTCAGTATTCTGTAGTTGTTTTTATTTATTATATCGCATTTATTCCATTGTAGTTTTATTAGTACTATGTATTTATTATATAGTATTTGTATGTATGTTTATTATACTTATATAGGTATATTACATATGTAGGTCTAAGTATATTATTTCTTAGAATTAGGATAGTAAATAATGTACATATTTCATTTTTTTATATTATGTGCATCTACTTCTGTTAGTTTAAACTCTCTTACTGTCCTTAAGGTCAACAGGGAGAGAATGTCTAACGATGTTAGCCATTTGTACTTATGTACAATAAGGTTTTTAAATAAAAAAATTGAACCCGGTACCACGGTATCTAAATCTACCCTAATAGCAAACCCATAGAGGGAGTCGTTTAATAAAACAACAACTAATGTAATCAGTAGCTAGACCACAGTTCTAGTCTCTTCTCTTAAAGACTTTCAAAATATTTTTTCTGAAGATTCTGGCCAACTTTTGCCACGTTTGACAAGAAGGGTTGGCGAAGGATCTTCGTACACCAAGCGAAATTTGATATGGCACATCTGGAACTAAAGTGAGATTGCGGTTTTGTATAGTGTTGTATTTGTATATCGCTTGTGCGTAAGAGTTTTTTTTTTTTTTTCTACAAAATTGGAGATCTTAGCCGAACATCTCAGTCTTGTTCCCGATGTGCCGTATCCAATGCCGTTACCGTATTTCATCACAGTCCTAGAGCTACACTTTTGGAGATGGCTTTCTAGAAATTCTCGAGAATTTGGCCTACACTCGCCATGCCAAATGGCGAATTAAATTTCTTTATGTTTAAGACCAGACATGCATAGACGTCTTCCTAAGCTTACATATCTCAAAATTTTAATTTTGTCAAATGTAAGGTACAAATTTAAAAAAATAAAAATAAAATGAAGCTATTGCATAGCATTTTTTATCAACTTATGCAATTATAATTATTTATTTATGCAGTATTTTTTTTCTTTGATATTAATTCAAGTTTTTTATATTACTCGTGGACGCGGCCAAAAAGCACGCTGTCTCACCTAGCAATATGTCTAAAAGAGATAGAATCAGTTATGAGCAGTTAGCAGCTAGTCTACACGCATACGTCTAGACGCACGCACACAAACACCGTGCCGAAGTCTGCCGAACTGAAACGATGCCGACGTTAGACCATGCACGGCTTTCAACGCCGCACCGCTGTGCTGGTCGGAGTGGGGGGTGTTAGGTTTATTTTCGTTACGGAATTTCTTGATTCGGTCGCCGCGCTCAAAGCCCGCGATAAAAGCAATAGCTTAATAATCACCTATGATTTGATCATGTAACAGTGTGCCAAGAAAACTTGCAGCTTTCCCCCGCTGCACAGCAATGCTGATTAGCCGCGCGAAAAAACTGTCAGTTTTTAGTTTTTTTTTTTTTTAAAGAACTTCTTAGCAAAATTTCCCCACAGTCCTATTGTCTCAAGTCCAAAAGGCACAAATTAATTTAAACTTGGAACAAAGTGTATTTTGTCACTTTATTTTCACGTTTTTTTATCAATAAATTTATTGTTGAAAATCGAAACAACCTGTTTGAAATGAAATAATTTATTTGTCGAAAACATGGTAGGTACAGGGATGTAAATTGTTATATGTAGTTATATCACATGCATCGCTATTTCTAGCATACACATATTTATTTAGTCACATGACTTTGTCGAGCTTAGTATCTAGATATTCTTTTGTCGAATAAAAAAATTTTAACCAGAAACAGTTTTAGTGCCAGCTCCCTTATAGTAACTGGAAGCTTATTAAATATCTTTGTTGCCATTGCATAACAATATTGAGTACTTTTATGCGCTGGAATAATATTCTTCTAGAATAATGCGTTTTATTTATTGGTATAAAAAGTATTTATTTACAAAAAATCACCTACTAGCAACCCAAACAAGATGGTGTTCCATAAGAGTGACGGTGAGCTGTAACAACCCCAGTAGGTCGAGGCCGGTGCCAGGGTTAATTACTGACATGTTGAACTAGTCGCCAATGTGGTTAAATTTATTTGTAACCTCCTACTATATTTAAATTACTAAAATCTAAACATCAAAACTATAAAAGTGTTTCAAATACAGTATTTAATATTATAAAAATATATAAATATGTATTGGCACATATACAATACACGGTACATACATAAACAATATATAATTATAAGAAGAGAGAGACAAATTTCTAAGCATTCCATGGATTCACCGTGCGGGTGCCGGGTCCATCGTGTATGGGTAAGAGATGAGAAGAATGGTGTCTCGGGCTTGCGACCGACAATAGGCTGGTTTGAGAAAAGGAGGCCTCCTTTTTCCTTTTTTATTGCGTTATTAATTGCAATTATCCCCTAGAGTTTTAAAAAGTCAAAAATATACTCAGATTTGAATTTTATTTGAAATAATTGGATTGTGCGAGCGAGAGGTATGCAAAACTTCTTAAGAAAAAATGGTCGTAATTATTATTTATTGCGAGTATTTCTAATATTTTAAAATGGGCATGCTTTTAAATAAACCAAAAAAACACAATCAAAGGAAAGTGCTCTTTGTGGCGAATGTCCTGTTATTTTCTTAAAAGATGTTTTACCCCAATATCTTATAAAACGAAAACGTTACTGTGGATTTTGAAAATGCTTTTCATTCAATCTATTTTTAATTCTCGTGAGTGCTGTTTCTAGACCTCCTTAAAAGTAAACAACGACAAATATAAATTATATTATAGCGGTATATAAAACTTAAAGTTAAAAGAAATTTGTTATTAGATAAATAAAGGTTAAAATTAAATTATAAATACAAATAAAAAATGACCTAAAACAAAAATAAACCCACTTACAAAACCTTATTTAAATAGAAATCGTGTCCACGCTGCATGGTGGCAATAACGCTGGCCGCTTTTCCTCGCTAAATCGCTATGCTGATTCTCTGGGCGAGAAAAGAAGCAGCTAAAGTCTCTACATCAAACGGCACACGTAGTCTTTGATTATAGATACGTATTTGCGCCGCTTGCTAGACTCGCGCTGTTTCCCTGAGGTCTGACAAAGCCTAAGTGTCGACACAAGTGGCATCCCACACTAAGGCTCGTCCCAGCTCTTAGGAGATCAGCGTCATACGTCATGTCTCTCATTTTCGCACTCAGTTAAAATGGCTCAGTATTCGCTTTCGCAGATCTGTTCATGTCCTGGTTTTCCTGTATGGTATCCTAAACAATCCTAAAACTCCTCTATATCTAAAATCACGCTTCGAGTACTTGTGCGACACACACAGCCTTACCCTTCGCTCTACTTTCAATAACCAACTTAAAATCCCTTCCCACTCCTCTAGCAGATATTCAGATTCCTTCACTGTGTCGGCGGCCCGCCAGTGGAATACGTTACCGCTGGCTATCAGACAAGCACCATCTACCAATGTTTTTAAAAGTCAAGTAACGACATTATTTTTAAATAAACAGGAAATAACCTCATCAAGACGATAATATAGATATTTTGGCATAATTATATTTTGTGTATGTAGTATATAATAAGTTACATATTTAAAGTGTGTAGTATATGTAGTTCGTTTTATATGTAGTATATGTATGTACCAAATTAAGTAAGTATCGTGTATTATATTTATTTGCACCCTGCCCATGATTTCTCACTTTCCCAAAGGTCAGTTGTTAGAAAATGCCTAACCGGCATTAAACTCGCCTATGTACACTAATTTTAAGTTTTTGTGCAATAAAGTATTTAAATAAATACCATCGCGGACTATTCCAGTGGGTTCCAGAATATTTATTTATTTTTTATTTATTTAAAACTTTATTGCACGAAGTACAAAGGCGGACTTAATGCCCGTAGACATTTTCTGACAGCCAAACCTTAGGGACAAATTTGAACTATTGTAGGTGCAATGAAAGAAATATTAAAAAATTAGGAAGAAAAATTAACAGCTTAATTATACACTTACATATTATATTGTTATATATACTATGATATCAATATACTAAATACTAATACATACATAATACTATACATAAACATACATATATACACTTACTAATATTGTTAGGAGCTTTTCAGGTAGTGTAGATATACGAGTTTTTTAAACGAAGATCTGGTAGTTGCTTGTCTTATGTTTACAGGAAGATCATTCCATAAATTTGTGGCGACAACGACAAAAGAATTTGAAACAAATCCGGAATGGTGAGAGGGGACTGAAAGAAGTGAGTTGTGAGAGGAGCGAAGAATTTTATCATGGAAAGATGAGAGATAGGCAAAACCGTCCTTGAGGTATCGCGGTGTCGCAGGCTCGTTTAAAACTGAAAAAAGCATACAAAGAACTCTGAGATTTCTGCGACATCGAATAGGTAGCCACTTCAACTTAGCACGGTATTCAGAGATGTGATCGTATTTACGTAAACAGTAGATGAACCGGATACATGCGTTAAGTAACCGGTCCATCTTGTTGAGCAACATCTCTGAAAGATCGATGCTACACACATCACCATAGTCGAGGAGAGGAAGGAGAAGGCTTTGAACTAGGGTTATTTTAGCTTTTAACGGCAGAAATTTTTTAAGTTTATTGAGAGAGTGCAGTGAAGCAAAAACTTTACTACTAGTTTTAGTAACGTGCGTTGTCCAACTCAGATTAGAATCTAGGTATACACCTAGATTCTTCACCTCGCCGGAATACGCAATAGGGACGTTGTCAAACCGAACAGGGTCAATGCTGTTTACGTCTATTTTGCTTAACAACCGTGAGCTTCCTATTATGATTGACTGACACTTGCTCGGATTGACAACGACCCCAAATCGTTTCGACCATGAATGTATACTACTGAGATCTGAATTAAGCCAAGCTATTGCACTATTAACCGTGTTGATATCTGACTGCACATAGAGCTGCAAATCGTCTGCATACAGGTGATACTCACAATGAAGTAGAGCAGTGATGGCGTCAATGAACAATGAAAACAACAAAGGGGAGAGAATACCACCTTGAGGGACGCCCGTGTCCAACTCGCACCATTCCGATGACACCTGATCAGCACGAACCTGCTGCTGGCGACCATGGAGATATTGTGAGAACCATGCTAGGGCCTCTGATGATATATTAAGACGAGACAACGTAGCGATTAACAAATCAGGATCTACCGTGTTGAAGGCGTTTGTAAAGTCAATCAGTACAAGTACTGTGACTTTAGTATCCTCCATACCTTTTCTGATATCTTCAGTTACTTTAAGTAAAGCTGAAGTTGTGCTATGACCAGGACGGAAACCAGACTGGTAAGGGTTTAGGAGATTGTTAGCACCAAGGAACAGGGACAACTGTTTGTGAACAATGGACTCGAGGACTTTGGATAAGAAAGGTAAAATTGAGATTGGACGAAAGTGAGAAGGAAGTGTGGGTGAAGATATTTTTGGGAGTGGTATTATAAAAGCCTTACGCCATTGTGAAGGAAATTGACTGAAAGTGATGGAAAAATTTATGATATGGGAAATAATAGGTAAGAGAAGGTCAATGATTGGGATAATCATAGCACGAGAGATAGAATCACATCCTATTGATTTTGAAGTAATGGAATTAATCGTCTTGAGAATTATATCATCAGAAACCACTTCAATAAAAAAATGTTCAACAGCTTTCACCGGCACAGCGATTATCTCTGCAATAGTGCTCGATTTAATGTCAGGGGCAAGAACTGGAGCTGAGGAAAAGTGAGCATTAAGCTGATCAGGTGTCACGGAGCCAAGGTTGACCTGGTCACGGGTACGTCCTAGCCCTATTGAATTGAAAAACTGCCAAATTTTTGCAGATGACTTATTTGTAATGTTGTCAATAAAGTGGTGTCGTTTAGCAATCCTACATACCTGATTGCAGCGATTTCTTGCAACTCTATATGCAGCCAGGTTATCATCAGAGCGGTTTCGCCTATATTTACGGTACGCACGGTCTCGTTTTCTCATTGCGATACGAACATCTTCCGTAAGCCACGGCGCTGGTGCCCTCTTTAATCTTGTAGGTCGTAGTGGAGCATGTGCATTATATAGCTTAAGTAGCTCATCGTTAAATTTGTCGACCATACTGTCAATGTTGTTTGTTGTAAACATAAAGCTCCAATCTATGCGAGCAGCGTCATCCCGCAATTTGTCGACGTTTATTCGTGAGTAGTGACGCATTTCTACTGTGGGCGGATGGTATTTGGGCGGTTTTACTTTGTATGAGATGAAAACGAGATCGTGGTGGGAGAAAGGAGCAGGAAGCTGACCGTGACTGGCAACAACACCGGGGCGTGAAGTAAAAATAAGGTCCAGGAGAGTGTCAGTTGTAGCTAAATGGTGAGTTGGCCAAGACGGCAGAAGAGACAAAAATGAATAGCTGGAAATTTAATTTAACTAAACTAAATATATACCTTCTCCATCCTTATATCCTTCTTATAGCTTTCTCGTTCCTCTAATCCTTAAACGTACCTTATTATTGCCAAATACAAAATTCACTATGTTTATATATATCTTACAGCAATATGAGTTAGTGTTGGCAGTGAAGGTTTGATATTTGTGGTATAAAACACGATATACATACATATCTTCACGCCAAATCCCTTGCGGAGTAGACAGAGACAATTAAGCGCCACTTGTCACGATCACGACATACCTCTTTCGCTTCTTCGACATTCCTCAACCTCTTCATACATGGCCATTTGTTTCGATGACTTTTTAATGATGTCGATATAACAATTACAAATATATATATTAAAAGTAGAAAGTAGGTGTTTCGGTGGTGGGTCAGTTGTAAGAACGCTTTCCTTTTTGTCACTTCCGACATCTTAGTAAAAGTTGTTTATTTCTATCAATAGAATAACATATTAGTCTAAAGTAAAAGGCCATACAAAATCACGCGGTATAGAAATAAACGATATTTTTTTTTTTTATTTACCAATCGTACTAAAAGAAAGGAAAACATTTATATTTCATAAGCATTTCTGTGCATTTGTCAATATTTTTTGCGGCCCGCTGTGCCTACAGAGCGTGCAAATTGGAAACAAATCAAATATGCATCGTGCGTCCAACCGTGATAATGGAGTATTCGCAAAAGAGCGACGTATTTGTATTGCCACAGCTATATTACCGATTAGTGTCACCGCCACAGAAATAATATTTTTATGTTATGACTCGTCGTACGATTTCAAATTGGAAAATATTGATTTATTAAACTGCAACATGGGATAAGCACGCTTTGCGTAAGCTATAAATAAAAACTTAAATACATTTCAGCTGCTACACTGGAACTTTCTAGAGACGGAATAAAAATATTTCAAAGACTCGTATCATCTGATAATTAGTCCTTGCCAACCCGCCTGGCCAACCAGATTCTCCAGAAATATGTCCTATGACGAGAACCGGTGTGATCTGGTTGTTAGTAGGCTTGTGTAGTTCGCGATCTAACTAGTTCTGAAGGGCGCTCCAACGGAGGATCTACTTAAACTAGTTCCAACTTTGACAGATATCCCGCTTCTTAGTTTATTGCATTCCATCTAGACTAGACTCCGACTAGAGAGAGCGGGAGCGGCGAATGGGGGAGTGAGCGGATCTTATCACATCACACTATTGCTTATTATTTTTACGTATACTGCGGCATGGTGCCCAATACACTGGCAGCAGTTCCCCTCTGAATTAAAATACCTAATTTTTTGAGAGAAAAACTATCGCCAGAGACGTCAATGTGTCTTGAAAAAATTATTTATAAAAAGCTTTTAGTTCTGATCCCTATGGGTCCATTGTTTCTAATGCAAACATCAAAAATAAGTAACTATAGCAAATCGTTTCACATGTTCCACGCTAGCTGATGTTTCGGCCGTAGCACCAGCTCTAACCTTGAAGGTGGGAAAAGTCCCATACCAGAGATTGGCCTAATCTCCAAGGTACTAATTTCATTCCGTCTGGACGTTGCCATCGTCTCGGCTCAAACCGGTTGGTTATAAAATAAATGTAATAAAGACTACTGCAAACGTCCTATAAATGACCATTGATGGCTCTGAGATGGAAAATAAGAGTTAAAAGAATTTATGGAATTACTCGTAGTACTGTGGGTTTTTGAATTCAATCCAGTTAAATATAATTTTAAATCCATATTTTCAATAATAGATAATGATATTTATTACCAATATTTAAACAAAAGGTAATTGCGCTCGATCCAATAATGTACTCAGAAAAACAGAATTTTCATATCATATGTTTTAGCTAAAACTATTCCGAGCAAATGTCGAAAATTCCCGAACTCATTGTTTAAAAACAATTCCAAATTCATATTCATATTTTTCGCACAATTTGAGTACCGTTCCACTAAAAATGGGAGATGACACAAATGGAATTTAGTGTTTGCATCCAACATGATGCATTCACACAGTTACTCTCGTACATAGTGTGGTATAACATTTGTTAGTTAAAAATTGTTAGTAAAATATTATTTCTGGTGCCCTCATCTATTTTGTACCAGCGACTTTCTTCAGAGCATTTAACGGTTTGCACCTCTCTCGCTCGCACAATACAACATTTTTTTAAGGATATACTAAAATCTGAGTGTACTTTCTAGGACATAACACTACAGATATTTTAGAGATATATTATATATAAGAGATATATATATATATATATATATATATTCATAGACTTGTTTTAGTAAAATAGAGTAAAATTGTTATAAAAGTTTTTGCTATTTACTCTGTCTAAAATTTAGTATATGATAGTGAAAATATGACCAAAATGATGTTATTTTACTTTATTCAATTATTTAAAAACTTTATTGTAATTTACAATCGGCAAACATAATGCCGTAAGCCATTTTCTGACCGTCGACCGTTGGGACAAATAAGATCTCTTCATTAGATCGAGGATAGTGAAATGATATTAAGAAATTATTTTTATTCCAATAAATACCATAAAAGTAAGTAATACTTATATAAACACACATATACTTAAACACTATATACAATATACATATACATAAACATATACATAACATTAATATATAAACATATATACACTTTGCCGGTCAATATTCAACAACATCCAACAGAATAATATTCAAAATATTGGTATACTTACACACATTACTTCAACAGCTCCCTACAGCGTGTATAAGTGGATATTGTATGTAATATAGTTATGTATGTAAGTAATATTAGTATGTAGTATATATATTATTTATAAATATAGTCATTATTTAATAATGATCAGTCTTAAATACGTCTTCGCACCTACTCCTCGATGTAAGTTATACTTTTTATTGTCTCAAAGGTTGGCTGTCAGAGAATGTCTAGCGGCATTAAGCCCGCCCTTTGTACATAGTGCAATAAAGTTTTAAATAAATAAATATATTATAACTATTAGTTAATAAACCACATTTCTCAAAAATACACTCAGAATTGAACAATCTTAGAAATATATTGGATTGTGCGAGCGAGAGGGTAGCATAAGCATTAAACCCTCTTCATATTATCTGTCCATCTGATGACACAATTGAAAATAGTATATATGTTAAATTTTAGTGGATTTTGTATTCTTTTATACTTATTTATTATTCCTAAATTAGATGTCATTTAACCATTACAAAAAGCGAGTCATTTTCTTGCAATATTATTTTATATCTAATTCTTTACAAGTGACGACCGTGAAAGGACACGAACCTGTAATCTTTGGTTAATATTTTGAGTTGGGAATCATGAAGCAAGTTGTCAACGATGATCAACAAATATTGAAGTAGTTAAGTTTGACAACTCGTTTAATTATTCCCAACTCCAAACCCACTCTGCATCTCCCTGTGCGTGGTTATACTCTATCGTTTGTGGGTTCTACGACAAACGTATTAACATCTAACAAATTAATTTCAAATACGACAAAATGTTACATAACTGATGTGTGTGAACAGTGCGCGTCTTGCATGCGCTTAGTCCATGATAGTTATGTCTGATTATTGGTGTCGACGGCAATCAAAAATGAACAGTATGGGCTTAACAAATTAAAGCAAAATGTTGAATGAATGATGAAGTGTTAAGTATTGTTTGAAAACAGCTGTGTGTGAGCAACAATAGGATACTGAAATTTGACATTTACAGACGCGGTCAGTGAGGGCACTATATTAATATTAACGAATACTTTATTGCACAAAATTACAAAAGAAGTGTACAAAGCCGGACTTAATGCCGTGTTTTCTCTCTCTAGAACCAGATATAAATATACATAACATAACAATAAATAGCCAAAAATATATACTTATAAGCAAACAATACATATACACTTATATACATACGTTTATACTGATATAATTACTAATATCAGAGCGGGATGGAATCATTTTCCAGTTTAAGTGATTGTTTTAAGAGATAGACGGTGCTTGATTATCACCAGTGGAAGTTTGTTCGTACAACAAATTGTAGCAAAGTATGCAAAGGCGAACTTAATGCCGTATTTTCCTATAGGTAACATTTGTGATAGGATTAGTATGGTGCAACCAAATAATAAATAAATAGAACTAGATACATATACTTATAAGCAAACAATACATATACTCTTATATACATATATACTCAAATAAATATATACCGATATAATTACTAATATTAGAGCGGGATAGAAGTATTTTAAGTTAGAGAATATGAATAATTGTTTTAAGATATTAAAAGACTGTCCTTGCCTGATCACCAGTGGAAGTTTGTTGGCACAACAAATTGTAGCAAAGTATTAGTATTAGAGGATGTTATAGTGTAAAATAATGTTATAAAACCGCTGTATGTGTGATCAGTAACAGGCTATTGAGTACGTTTTGCATGCGACATTGACAGACGCGGTCAGTGAGATGGCCATGATAGTTATGTCCGCTCAACGGTGTCGACTGCGTACGGAAATGGGACCGTTGCCTACGGAATGGGCTCACGATCCATTTTGGTTCCTGAATGCAAATTAATCTCCCTAGCTATTTCACCAATAGGTTCTGTCTGTCACACTCAATTCATATACACTGTACATTCGATTTAGCACAGATATTCGTATAAATTATTATTAGATATTATTATTTTTCAATAAATTAATACTTTATTGAAATAACAATTACAACCTGTTTAAATAAAAGAAATAAAATTAAATAGGTACTTATTAAATAAACTATCAATAAATAAAAATGTCCTCTAGAGTTGTCCCATCAGAGATAACAGAATTAATTGCCAACCTTTATGTCACCAGATTTAAGCATTTGATCAAAAAAGTATAAAGTATCATCACGACCGTATCTTTTCCGGGTGGTCAGTGACTACGCTTTTTTTAATAAAGAAACGGATTTACATTAAGCCAACGTTACAATAGGCTGATCATGACAAGTAGCAAGCTCATCGATCTAGCGTACTAAACTCGAGAAAGAAATCACAAATTAATCCACGGACTTTGCCGCTAAACAACGGAGGCAGTGTTAATTTTAATAGGTGGTAGACAGACTGATGGTGGTAATTTGTCCAGTCTGCTGGGACGGGGAAGTATCCACAGTTGTTCGTGCCAGTAAAGTGTATCCAGACAATTCTGGATCAGGCTCGAATTGCCGTCATACCAGTCAAGCCGGCATAGTGTTAGGGACTGATGTCAGTCATGAGTGTCTGATTCCAGTTGCTAACATTCATGGATCTCGCTTCCCACTTACCATCAGGTGGGCGCAAGGTCACATGTCGTGCTAGTATAAAAAAAATGTAAATAAAATAAAGTCCAGTCCGCCTTTGTACTTTGTGTAAAAAAGTTTTTAAATAAAAAATATTCTTCACTTCACCTTTATCCTTACAAAGTGTTCAAACTTTATTAATTGCTTCGCCTCTACAGCTCATAAGTAGAAAATGCATTGCTATATAAGTTACCGTCTATCAACAAATCCTCAAGTGAGAAAGCCGAGAACTATAAATAACAAAGTAAAGACTCTTGAAACAGTATGTGTCGTCTCGGAACTTCGAAACATTATAGCTGAAGGCAAAATTAGTTTACTAAAGTCTAGATCTGAATGGAACTACAGTCTGCAAGTATCGCAAATTAGCTCATTCTGTGGTCTTAACTTTAAATTTCTTATATATCGACCCAGAGAGAACTTCAGATCACATATCATGAAGAAGTAGATGTTACATCCAACCCTGGGTTTCAAGGGACATTTATTGATTTTGTTTAATTTAAATAAAAATGTCTTTATTATCTATATACAATAGGCGAATGTAAATCCTGTAAGACCTTTAAAACATTTAAAATTAAGTACGGTGCATATAGAAAAAAAAAATAAAAAAAAAAATATTTTAAACCTCAAGTTGCGCAAATACGCTAACCTTAGTACCGGTTATGAATTTGCACCGTTTGGGGTCGAGACCATGGGCCCATGTGGACCTTCAGCTTCTTCTTTTCTCTCAAGAAGTTGTCAAAGCTGACGGAAAGATCTGGATAAAGGAAGGTAGGCAATTTCTGCCAACGTATTAGCCTCGCTATACAGAGGGGAAATGTTGCCAGCCTCCTTGGGACTACCTCGGATGAGACGTCTCTAGATGTCATTTTTTTCCTTTTTTTATAATTTATATTTAATTTTATTATTTAGGAAAGATATTTTAAACTTACGTGTACAAATGTGCGTAATTTCAGCTGGAAAAGCAACCGAAGCAGCTTGGTATTTAAGTTCCTGAGGCAATTCGGAAAGATTTTTGTACCTTAACCCCCACCGTTCAAAATGTAAAAAAAAATTAGAAACTGAATGGAAAGGCGGTAGCATTACAGTACTATTATTTATTATAACTCACTATTGTCATCCGTTTCTGCTGGAAGTTTTTCGAAATTTGCCTGTGTCTCTTCACCTTTGGATTTTATTCCTCAGATAAATACTAAGCATAGCTCTCTTAATAGCTCGATGACCGACCTTAACCTTTAACTGGTGACAAGCAGCCTCACAGGCCGAGTGGCGTCAGTGAAATATAATTTCTTCCCCGCGCTTCCTTTGTTTTAGCGTCTGAGTAGCTTCGAATTTATTACTTGCGTAACTTTTTATTGTAATTATACTGTATTTTTTTAAAGTATTTTTACAGTTATAATTTCTGCAATGAATAATTATGGACCTCCAATAAAGAACCGTAGGGAGTCGGGGGTCAGGAATGTAGTGCCAAACATTAGTAAAACCTGTTTTTTAGTTGCAAATTCTAATCAGCAAATTAAAGAATGGCTAGCAAAGGAAGACGATCGGAAGCTGAAGATGTTTTATAACAAGCTGATGGTGCAAATGCTATAGCTCGAGGACAGTTCATCAAAATATTCGGCAGATATTACCTGGAGAACGCATTGGTTGCAAACTTTTGTCTTCAGACATGGTATAGACGATGAGAGGCCTGAGTTTCCTGAATGCCGCCGATCCTAGCTGAATGCGTAGGCATTCCCCACGCAGATTGGTCTCGACTTGACATGGTCGTTGAACATAACTTTCGTCTTGTTCAAGTTTATTCCGAGACCAAGCGTGAAGCCACATTGAAGCCGTTTAGTATACCACTAAGATCCTTGAGCGAGCTGGCTATGATGGCTATGTCATCCGTTAATCGGAGGTTGAAATGTTTTCTTCTATGACATTTATATCGCAGTAATTCCAGTCCAGCATTTTAAACACATCTTCCAACGTGTTCGTGAACAACTTCGACAAGTCAATCTGAAAGTAAATGGTACAATTTAGTTTTCGATTAATTCTTATGTGAATTGCCATTCCGTTTAGCGGAACATGTCTGCAAATTTATCTTCGACGCGTACAGAAACCTACAAATCGATCTATTTCAATGTTAAAGTAATGTAATGTTATGCTATAGCACATTCTAATTGCTCTGTGAGTTCAATTTGCATTTTATTAATTGTTTATGGAATTTGGATATAAGAAAGAGTATTAAAAGAAAACATCGAAGAAGGAAGGAAGACGTGGATATGGCGAAAAGTTGTGGTCGACTTCTTAGAATATTTTTGCGTTCGCATCCCGGCTTGTGTCAAAGATAAATTCACTTCTCTTACGTCATAGATTTATAATGAGATGAGAATTTTGATGTGTTCACATCAACGGATGTGGAAAGTAAAAACATTGTCCTAAAGTACTTGGAGCCATATTAATTCGCACATCTAGTCACTCGTGTTTTAATGTTGTTATGAAATATGTATTGTTTAGACGTATAATCTGTTATGTACATTTTCATGAAAATAATAAATAAATAAATAATACCACTGTTCATCTACTATGTACCTTGGAGACCACCTTAAGCCACCACGTATTCTACTAATACTAATCGTGGATTCAAATATTTCATTTAATAAATACGATTCTATTTATTTAATAATTTATAAAACATGTATGTAAGTATATAAAGTCGGAATTAATGTCCAGAATTCTCTGATATACAAACCCTTAGGACATTTTATATAATATTAGACTCGAAACATCTTTTATATATATATATATATATATATATATAGTTGATACACTACATTTCTAAAAAGTATACTCAGACTTGAAACATCTTATATATATATATATATATATATATAACTTTTTAACTTTCTTGTAAAAAAATATATGGACATTTTGAACATATTTTCACTTTTTAAACAGGAAAAAATAGCAAAAACATTTCTAAAGATTTACCTTTATTTTACTATTACATATACGAGTATGATTAACACATCTCCATCTTTATAGTAAATGACACCACAGTGTCTAAAACTATTGAATCACTGCAGCTTAGCCATGAGGCAACGCCTCTGAGCGTGTTCTCCAAGCTATACCACGGTGAGTGTTCTGAGGAGATCCCTAACCTTATCCCTTCTACTCTATTCTGCAACTGAACTACACGCACATGCCATAATATTCCACTATTCCTACGCGTACTCATAAATTTGGAGACTCTTACATCTGTCTCACACTAAAGATGTGGAATGCTCTCTCAGTCAGTGAGTTTTCCCACTCCTATAACCTGGAGTCTTTCAATCTAAGTTAGGCCGACACAGAGGTAGATACTGATGCCGGACGTTAGTGGTTGGCGTCAGTTGTTCCTATTGGACCTCGCATACTGCTTACGATCAGGGCTGGGGGGGGGGGGGGGGGGGGGGTTATCATATGTAGTGTTCATTATTAAAAAAAAAAACTTGTAAGTATAGGTTTTTGTAAATTTTCATTAATTGATATTTCTCGCGTTACTAACTCCGTGGTATTTTTCCAGTGAGCGACTCTTTACAAGGGATAAAATTAGCATCTGCTTTGCATTCTCGCCTTTACACCTCGACTTAAAAGATCCGCCAAGAAATAATAATAAAAAAAAACTACCACTTATTTAAATTTCTCGATATTCAATTTAATAATACTCTTGCAATGGAAAGAAAACTGAATAATAATTATCCCTTTTCGTCCGCCATCGTAATTGAGTTTTTAAATTAAATACTCTAAGATATGAACTTTGAACTTTTCATTAATTTCTTAGTCTCTTTACGTTTACTTTCGATTATAGAATACTAGCTGTTTGACGCGGCGTTGCCTGTGAAAAAAGTAGCGAAAAAAGTCTTCACGTGCTGATGGGTTAAATGTATAAAATTTTGACGTCATTACTCAAACCTCATTAAATACAGAGTCGTAGACCATCACTGCCGGAGATGGGCCTACACTCGCCACGCTGGCCAGACGGGTTGGCGTGGTTCAGATGTAATATTTTTTTAAATGTTAATTTATTAACGATTCCACAAGTTGCTATGAGTGAAACCGGGACCGACGACTTAACGTGTTCTCGCTAGTCACGGGTACGGTGCTGTTGTACATGCCAAAAAATCGCTTAGTATCGCAAACCAAACCAAAGTAAAGCTTACCAAATCAAACAAAACAAAACAATAAATATATATATGTAGTAGCAAAGGCAAGACAAACAAACAGACAGAAGAATGGCCGTGTGTCACACGTCGTCATCAGATGACGACGTCATATATTCTTTGTGCTAGTGTTGTCCAGAGCAAAAAGGATTCAATTAAACATTTTATAAAAAAATTGAACAAAAATCTGAACAAGAGTCTTGCAAACTCTTTATCAATACCAGGGTTAGTCTTGATTGGTCTTGGTCTTACTATTTTGCAATCGAAGACCCTATATTACTGTAAAGTTTCATTAAAATATGTTCAGTAGTTTTTGCGTGAATTCACTTTTTTTTATTAATACGCCATCTTTCCAGTAACTCCGGCGGCGTATTTAACAATTTAAACGTCCTTTGGGTAAATTCAGCCATCTTGGGGTATTCAATCGGTAGCGTCGAGGCAGCGCGAATAGCTCGGCTGTCCAATTTAAATACCTCATATCCACAAGTAAATAAATTGTTTAGGCTTTAACAAAATAGATTGGTAACTATATAATGTCGTGACAAGCTTACATCCAATCATTATACCTACATAAAAAATCAGGCGGACTGATGGTGGCAAATTGCCCAGTCTGCCGGGGCGGGGAAGTACCCATCGTTCGTGCCGATAAACCCAGTAAAGTGTAAAGATAAATCCATACGTTTCGGGATCAGACTTGAATTGCCGTCATGCCCAGGCAAGCCGCCATAGTGTTAGGGACTAATGTCAGTCATGAGTGTCTGATTCCATTTATGGACCCCGCGCGCGTCACTTACCACATGTCGTGCAAGTATAATAGGAAGAAAAAAAGAACGATAAACACGGAGATCGTTGTCAAACAGCAATATTCGTGAACGTGGGTTGTTCGGGCAAGGAAATAAAGAGAGGCTTAGCAGTCCAGGTTATAGATTTAGCCTGCGGGTGTCGTATGTAACGAGGTCAACTATAAGTTAGAGCGGGAATTGAGAACATTTTCATACAAAATGTTTATTACATTGTATTTTTAGGTTCGACACCTAACGTCCACTAGCAAAATTTCTCACTGTTATAGATTTACAGTTTATTAAATAACATGATTACTGAGCCAATGTCAACCTTATGGTTACTGTTTTTAAGATCAAAATTGTGTGCGTTTATAATAGCGCCATGTATCCTCGAGTAGCGGTACTATTTCCTAATGACAACTTTTAGAATAATCCGTGTATTTCAATTAAAAACTTTAAAAATATTAGTTTAATCAACGTTATGTTACATAAATAAACTAAGGTTCTCTTGTTGAAGGATAACGTTTTTTACATTTTCGTAGTACGCAGGTCGGCAAATTGTCAGTGAAACTATAACATGATCATAGCCGGCAATAACTGTCATACACTTATTAATTCTGTTCCGATTATTCTAGAATTGTTGTAAATATTAAACGTCTCTGGCAGACTTGTGAACGAGATGTTGGGTGATTTATAATAAAAAAGAAGTGCACGTACATTACCCCTTAACTCAGCAGTTCCTTCTGCCACACTCCATTTAAACCTTCGATGATCCACTCAATACGGAATACTAAAGAAGGTAAAGCGGTTTATCCCGCCATCAATCAGACTGTTACTGTACAAAGCACAGATCAGATCATGCGTGGAATACTGTTCACACCTTTGGGATGGTTCAGCCAAGTACCTCACAGATGCTCTCAATGTCCTACAGAGGCGAGCTGTTCGAATTGTGAACGATGCCACTAAATCTGGAACTCTCGAATCCCTGCTGAATAAATTTGGTGACTCATACATCTGTCGCACAATAAAGATGTGGAATGCTCATCCAGCCTCTGTGTTTCCACTTTCCTATTACCTGGAGTCAAGCCGGCATAGTGTTAGGGACTGATGTCGGACATAAGGGTCTGATTCCAGTTGCTAACATTCATGGACCCTGCGCGCCACTTACCATCAGGTGGGCGCAGGGTCATATGTCGTGCTAGTATATATAAAATAAAAAAACTGGAATATGAAAGTAAACATAGTTTTATTTTTAACCAGCTGTTTTACCCGGCTTTGCCTGTGTAAACAGCGACAAGAAATTAATTTCGTTTATATTTTGCTATAACTCCTAAGCTATTCATTTACATTGCATGGTGATGCATTGAAAATGACAAGGGTTAATACATTATTTGTGTAAATAGCTTTCCAATTACCGCTTTATAATTGCCAATGTCTTTATGTATTAAAATAGATATAGTATGTTATCCTTAAGGGGTAGACATATGCTATCTGGGACTTTTATGTAGACATATATAAGATACACAACTCCACTATACATTGTTTTGTTATATCTTAAAGGGTTTAAAATTTAAATTATTTTCTGACACCTCCAACAAATATCGTTAAACGTTATCAAAACTTAACAAATTATATACTTAAACCTTTCTCAAGAACTATCTATCCATTGGTAAAAACAGTATGAAAATCGGTGCAGTAGTTTTTGAGTTTATCGAGTACAGACAGACAGATAGACGCGGTGGATGATTTTGTTTTGTAATATGTAGTGATATTCCAGTTGCTAGGTTTTTGAATTGGACAGTGGAGGTAGGTAAGTCATGCAATTTGGTGTCGAAGCGGTGCCGTGTTTTGCCTTTTCAGCTAAAGTGACGAAACATGTCTGGCGGCGTCTTCGCGGTGCCTCTGTTTACATTACGCTCACGTATCGCGTACCTACTCGCCAACGTCGGGAGCGTATTCCGAAATAAAATGTGATTCCGCGAATAAATTTGTCGGGACGTCGCGTCGGGAAGTAAAGAAACACTCGATAGCTCGGTCGGGCTCATGTCTCAGTTTATTTGCTTCTTGAATGACGGATTTCAGATAATTATATTTTAAACTAACTCTTTGACCTGAGCGCATTGCCCGCGTAATACTTCCAGGGTGGTCAGAACCCACGCTTTTTTTTAAGAAGCGGATTCACACTTAGTCAACTTTACTATATGACCGCCTCCGTGGTCTAGTGGTAACAAACGTTGCCGTGAACTCGGGAGGTCGTGGGTTCGATTCCCACCGGGGGCGAGTTGTACATTGTATAATTTGTCTCGATCTGGGTGTTTATATGTATAATATGTATCCCTTTCAGCACGACAAAATATATTTTAGATAATGAAAGGTTTATTGATAACTTTGAGATCCTTGAGGTCTAAAATATCTCGTATAAATAGTAAAAAAATCCTTTCTTAGCGTTGTCCTTTGATGGCAATCAATCCTGTTTCGTATAAGGATCAACAGTCTCTACTGGACCGACGATGTTTGAGTACTTTATTAGTAGAGTAGGTTATTTGTCATTTATTATTTATTATATAAATAATCTAAATATACATTTCTGAAAGCACGCATAAATATTTATATACCAACATTTTTTGACAGGTCGAAACCTACGAACATTTTGTATGTGTTTTTTTTTTATTATTCTATATTTTCGTAATTTTTTAATATCAATAATAGTTATTCTGTTATTCGGGACGTGGTCTGCATCCAAAAAATTACAAGTCTTGAAAATCAGTCCAACCGTTCTCGAGTTGTAAGTTGTTAGACAAAACCGACTTTGTTTTGTATATTAAGATTAGAATATAAAACTATGTAGGTATCATAGATAAATTAATTACAGAATAAATTTAATTGTAAGAAAGTTAATTAATAAAAGTTCTCAAGTTGATGAAATGGGTCTACACGGGCTTAGTTGTCAAAAGAGTGCAGGCAGATTCTCCAGACACCAAGCCTTAAATGAGTTTATAAAGAGAAGTTTATGGTCTGCTTAAATCCCGTCCATCCTTGAACCATCAGCACTTTCACGTAGTGATGGTAAAAGGCCGGATGATATGTCTCTTGTACCATAGGGTGAGGGAAGATGTCTTGTTTGGGATGCCACCTGTGTGGATACCTTTGCCGCTTGCCACATTTCCTCTACATCAAAAAAGCTGCTCATACAGCCGAATTTAGAAAGCACATCAAATACAATAGCATTAAACAAAATTATAACTTTGTGGCATTTGGGGTTGAAACAATGGGGGTATATTCTCTTGATACCCACAAATTCATAAAAGAGCTGGGTAAACGAATTTTCCAAGAGAGTGGCGTTCCCAAATGCCATAACTACCTAAAACAGAATATGTCCATAATAATTCAACGAGGAAATGCGGCGAGCGTTTTAGGTACCCTCCCTGGTAGTAAGCCCTTAGTTCATTTTGTAGAATAGCTTTAATTTTATAGGTATTTTTAGTTTTAGTTTTATTTATAATTAGTTTTTTAATCAATTTTATTTTAATATTTTTGTATCTAAGTACCTTCTTCGAATAAATATTTATGATTTCACTATTATATCGTAAAAAAAAAAATATGTAATCAATATTATAGAAGTAAATAAAATAACGGATAAAAAATATTGAGCACTGTAAAAACTCTGAACTGTATAATAACTTTGAGTGAATTTTGTAATAAAGTAGAAGTGGGCGAAGTCGTTGGGAGCGAAATGATACAATTTCCCCCTCGAACCACTTGTTGATGACATCTTAAAGTGATATTACAATACTTATTATTGCGACCATACAAAATTACAATACCTTTAAAAAAAATATCCATTCTAATATTATAAATGTGAAAGAAAGCTTTGTCTGTCTGTGACATTTACTGTACCTCAAGAAAGGCTGATCTTTAAAGCACATATAATATTATAGCATTAAACGAAGTATAACTTTGTGGCATTTGGGGTTGAAACAATGGGGGTATATTCTCATGAACCTCACAGATTCGTGAAAGAGCTGGGAACGAATTTATCAAGAGTGTGGCGACCCCAAATGCCATAACTACCTAAGACAAAATATTTCCCTTATTATTCAACGAAGAATTGTGGCGATCGTTTTAGGTTCCTTCCCAGGTGGTATAAGCCCTTAGTTTATTTTGTAGAATAGTTTTAATTTCATAGGTATTTTTAGTTTAGTAAAGTATCAAGTTTCCCTTTCGGGGTGGTCAGAAACCACGGTTTTAAAAGCGGATTCTTATTTAGCCAACTTTACTATAGGCCAATCATGACAAGTGCCAAGCTCGTCGATGTCTCTAGCGTACCAAACTCGGGAAATATCACAAATAAATTTAATAATAATTAATTTATTTAAATTAATAAATAGTATTGTGTCCCGACCAGGTATCGAACCCGGTACCTTCGGGTATCCACGGACTTAACCGCTAGACCACGGAGGCAGTTTTATTTTTAGTTTAGTTTTTTTGTAATTAGTTTTTAATAGATTTTATTTTAATATTTTGTATATTAATTCGAATAATATATAATAAATACGAGTACATACAATAGAGTATAGTAAAAAATATGTAATGTAAAAACTATTGTAAAAAATATGTATGTATGTGATTTCTTTTATATTGTAATATCAGAGTACATCAAACAATATTTTGTTTTAATTTAAAAAATCATGTACATATATGCTAAGGTCGAGTATTCGAATGCTCCTACTATTAAATTAGAATTAGAAATTAGGGGAAAATTAACCTTACGACAGTAAGTTGGTAGACCCCTTTTTTGTCGACTGTACATATAGAGAAAAAATATTTCTACTTTTTTTATATATTTTATTTAATTCTAGCACAACATGTGACCTTGCACCCACTTGATGGTAAGTGGCGCGCAAGGTCCATTAATGTTAGCAACTGGAATCGGACACTTATGACTGATATCAGTCCCTAACACTATGTCGGCTTGATTGGGCATGACGGCAATTCAAGCCTGATCCCGAAACGTGGTTACACTTTACTGGGTTTATCGGCACGAACGGTGGATACTTCCCCGCCCCAGCAAACTGGGAAAATTACCACCATCAGTCCGCCTATTTGTTATTCTCGTTGAAAGTATGTGCCATTTGCAGTGATGTCAAATGCCAATTTTTACTTTCAAGGAGAACTAATATTGCAAGCTTGCTATGGTGATATTTATATTAAAAAAAACCGTTTGAAACAAGACTTTACACACATTTATACTTAATATTAACACAAATGATAAATTTATACATTTTTACCACGTTAATGCTATAAAAACATAAATGCAGTCGTAGTCGGTCATATATTACCAGCAGCGAGTTGTGTGGTTGACATATAGCTAATAAAGCTGGATGCACAATTTGTTCCAAATTTACCCGCGAAATATATTCGGTTTTCCACATTCGATCGCCTTTTTTTGCCATCATCATTTTTCCTTTATTTATTTATTTAAACTTGTCATTACACGGATGTACCTTACTACATATTATATACCTATATTGTTAAAAATACAAAAAGTATTATCGCGACCGTATACCTTTTAGGGTGGTAAAAACCATGTTTTTAAAGAAGCGGATTCACAGTTAGCCAACTTTACCTCCGTACTACACCGCGTTTAAATATACGGCCTTAACCGCAAGACCATGGAGGCAGTATTTATTTCTTGGTTACATTTATTATTGATTAACTATCTGTTTGATCATGCCATTGCCCGTGAAAAAATCTTTAGGTGGCCTTATAGTAATATGTCCAATTTTGCGATTTAACAGGTCGTAGTGGGAAAAAGGTGCGATGGTGGCTCGGTTGTAAGAACGCGTTCCTTAAATCCTACAAAGGTCGGTTCAAACCCACCCGGCATGTACCAATGATGAATACACTTTTATTATGTGCATTTGTCATAGATTTACAACACCACCGTTCCCGTGACTCGGAAAACACGTTAAGCCGTCGGTCCCGGTTCTACTAATACCAATTTGTGGAATCGTTAATGAATTGTCATAATAAATTGACATCATATCCTTGTCTGGCCAGCGTGGCGAGTGTAGGCCAAATTCTCCAGATATATGTGCTGGAAGGCCCATCTCTACCAGTGGAGGTCTAGGACGCTGTGTTTTAGGGGGTGTAATGATGAATAATAAAAGTGGGACAAAAAGGAAAATGCGGAAAATGACAAGGGATAGAAAGGGATATCGTCGTTGTTGGTAACCCGACAAAATAAAGACTGCGTATACTTGCCAATGACCATTTCAACCTAGTCGTATTATAAATATTAGTTTTTTACGCGAATTTATTGTAGGCAACTCATGCCAGCTTGTACTCATACTAAAAACAACTCATACCAAAATCAGTCCCTACCTAAATGAAATTTCATAGTTAAATACTGATAACCTATTTTATTTTATATGGAACATTGAACCCATCCAGTAGAATAAGGAATAAACTAAATGCACTAGAACTGCATAGTGAAGACTGCAGTAGCTATTATCCAACCACAATTCTTGCTATACAAATCATATAATGCAACCCTTAATCCTTTTGTATTAAGCCTTAATATATAACATGTGTACAATGCCTACCCCGTGTTAATGATACCACGACAAGCATCACTATGATCGCGTAGGTTACTTGTTTTTTTACCTTATCTTGTCCAACTGTACGTTTTTAGTTGTTTTTAGAAACTAAGAGGGAACGCTCAGTAGCACTTTCCCAAATGGCTTCACCGTACGGGTGCCGTGTCCATCGAACTCGTGACTGAATAAGCGTAATAACTTCATTGACTCTTCTATCTATCCAACCAAATATTGTAAAATTCGGATAAAGATCTATTTTTTTATAATTAAATTATGAAAGAACACATAGTCCGGAGACTTGTACCTACATGCTAGCTAGACCGGTTTGGTTTGAGAAACATGTTTGTCTGTAATAAAAAATAATGATAAAAATATTTTTTATAAAATTTATAAATAATTATTATTTATTAGACAAAAAAAAATCAATAAGTAAATAAGAATTTTAATTTAAACCAGCTGACCCGGCGAACTTCGTACCGCCTTACAGTCTATGAATGTCATTAATAATAATACTCGCACAAATCATTTTCAAAACAAATCACATACAATTTTTGGTTCTCTTCTTCCGATGTATGATGCATGAGATGATAGGGAAGGCAACGGGTCTAGCCCATACAGCGAAGTCTCTTCTACCTATTCAACCAAATATTCTAAAATTCGGATAAAGCTGATCTTTAACATTAAATTATTTTAAAAAAACATATAATAAAAAATAAGTTTTATCATTAATAAACATATAATGAAATTTATAATATAAACTAGCTGACCCGGCGAACTTCGTACCTCCTGACAGTCAATGAATGTCATTATTAATATTAATAATAATAGCACAAAACATTTTCATAACAAATCACAGACAATTTCGTGACGTAAAAGTGAGACCAATCGATTTTACAGTTGTTGTGTTTTTTTTTTTAAATTAATTCTTTTGGTTATTTGTCGTTTATTCTATATTATATAAATAAGCTAAATATAAATTTCTGAATGTACGAATAAATATAGGAGAACCAACATTGTTTGACAGGTATGAAACCTACAAACATTTTGTATAGGAAAAAGTTTAACCTTTTATTTTATTTTTGCGTCAATTTTACAATATTATTAATAGTTATTTCTGTTATTCGGGACGGAGACAAATCCTACAAATCAAAAACCATTAAAATCGGTCTAGCCGTTCTCGCGTTATAAGTGTTGTAACAAACCCGACTTTGTTGTATATATTTATATAGGTAATATAAAAAAATTAAGTCCCGACTGACTTACTCGTGCCCAATAATTACAGAGTCAAACTCATAATATCTTAATTCACGTAAACCTATTACAGGTATTTGTGATACGACATTATTTAAATTATTTTGAATGATTGTACTCTTGGTAGTGAAAAAGACAGAGAAAGGAATCTGCAAGATAAACTTAGGTATATTAGATTTACAAAATGAAACAAATGCATTATTATAAACAAAATAAAAACGTTGTTCAGAAACGCTTTACTCGTGGTTGAAAATATTGTGACGTCACAGCGCACAACATAAACGAATCACTCATACATGTATGTGCCTTTCTAGTGTTTTATATATTTTAATTAATAAATAATTAAATGTAAAAACGTGACGTGGAGGGGAAGGTTCGCTTCGTCATTATAAAATTAATTTAAAACAATACACACTCTCTTTTTTAATGTGTTGTGACGTCTAATATATGGCGTGATATTCGTACTTACCTTTTTTGGACGTAATCATCAATAGCAAAATAGCATTCCATTTTGTATATGAAAAACATATAAAAAAAAATATATTATTATTTTTAAGTTATATTAGTTAATCAATCTTGAAAAACAATAAAATATTTCGTGCATTGTGATTAAGCCAAAGCGATGATCATTGTTTATTACTAGAGACTACAGACGATTTCCTATGAGTAATGACAACGAATAAACACAATAACAATACATTAATAATCCCCACAAAAAAGCGAACCAATCCACTAACAATTTATCATCGTTAATTAAGTTTGCTAAATTACAATTTAATTATGAGACAAGTGAAGAGACTATACAATCAAATTTTAGAAATGCCGGCGTTTGATGAACGATTTCATTTATTATTAGACGCAGACAGACAGGCCATGAGTATGGTCGGCATATTTCGGAAATACATCATAAAATAGTAAAGTATCATCACGGTTGTAATCGTTTTCAGGATAGTCAGAAACCAAACAAACTTATAATTAAATGTATTATGTAAGTTCTTTGTACCTGCCTATGTATCGTGTGGTAAAATAGTAACAAATTCTCTTGAAACACACACAAATAGTTCGGGAGTTAGAGGATGCTAAAATTGTATATAAATCATTGATTAATTTAACTGTTCCAAATGTATATTATATAGTTTTTTTAAAACTATAATATTTATTATTATTATAACTACACAATATTTTTAAAAATCCGCTCGCAGTTAATTGTTTCCGGGCTTAAACATCACATTCCCACCGGAATTTGGTTAGGTCTATGACTAAGTACATAATTTTATTAGGTACGAGTGTTATGTTATTTAATTTACTTACTAAATACTCGTATATCTATCGTGCCTGGAAAGTGTTATATTCGAGCAAAGAACAGAACTGGCAGTAGGAACCTTAAGATGAAGACACTTAAAATAACTTAAATGCGACTGTAAAGGGGCCTTGTCAAAATTTATGAGTATATATAGAGGCTATACCTACATATAATAGGTATGTATGGCACTCTAGTAATATTATTAACTAATACAATAACGGGTTCAAAGCACGACGGCTACCAGACCTAGCATATTTGTATAATAGCAAAAAAAAACATTAGGCAGAGACAGAGTTCGTGTTAAATGTGCCTCCAACCAAAGAGTGTATAAGTAAAAACTTAATTTAGCCCTTAAATAAAAAAATGAGTTCACGATCGACAAAGAATCGTATCGGTATTCTCTTAATCAACGGCTGTGACCGCTAAACCATAGCGGCTGTAATTTTAGGCAAAATTTATCATGTTCTTGTTTTATGCCGGTGGGTCATTCATCACACAGCCCGGGCTTAATGGTAGGTCGCCCTCGTCACTCACGAATTTACCAAAATAACATTTGCATTTACAAAATAATTGTATTTGTACTCGTGCGCCATTTTTATTTGCTCTTCTACTGAATTTTACGAAGGTTTACCGCTGTTTTACGTTGCCGGCCATGACGCGACGTGTGTGCTTCAGGTTTTATTTTCTATTTATTACGTTTATACTGAAAAGTGCATATTAGTTTACCAGTTATAATTTCTTTCATATTTTTTTTCATTACAGCCCCTAGAACACAGCGTCCTGGACCTCCACTGTTTTTTTGGCTTACACTCGCTACGCTGGTCAACTGTCAATGTCATGTCAATTTATTAACGATTCCACAAGTTGGTATTAGTGGAACCGGGTCCGACGGTTTAACGTGCTCTCTGAGGCACGGGAAGGGTGTTTCTCATTGGTACATGCCGGGGGTTAAACCGACCCTTGTAAGGTATGAGGGAAAGCGTTCTTACAACCAAGCCATGTTACGTCCTGTTATGAATTCCAGCTTGCCACTCAGGTTGAAGGTCCGTCTTACTTACGCTGCACCAGCCTGGCATCACCGTCTGGCGAAGACCAATAGGGACAAGATCCAAAGTCTGCAGATCATATAGCTCAGAGTGGTATCCCGAGCGCCATGATTCATGTGTAATTCCGTCATAGCTCGAGATCTTGAAATGCCTACTATTGAGGAGGTTGTCGTCGGCCTGACTATGTATATGTATATATGTTCTATCAGGCCGACAATAGACACTTCAAGTATCTCCAGAATATTTCTCTGTCTTACGCTTCCTAGATAAGTGCTCCTGGAGGAGAGCTGAAGTAGTCAAACCTAGACTCACTGGGTTCGTGAGCCACACGAGCGCTGTTACACCAGTAGCGGCGCCCATTAGCCATCCGGGTCTGGAAGACTCCACTGTTTGTCTGATTCTCTATATAATAAAATCTACCTTTTTTAACATAAGACAATCGTCTACCAAATCTTCATTAAAAAAACTCGTCTATCTATCTTTTAAATAACTCCTAACAATGTTAATAAGTCTATACCTATGTTTATGTGTAATTTAGTGTATGTACGAGTATTAATATTTAGTATATTGATATTGACCTCCGTGGTCTTAGCCCGTGGATTTAGACGCGCAGGTACCGGATTCGATTATAATATTTTTTTAATTTATTTGTGATATTTCTCAAGTTTGGTACGCTAGAGACATCGACAAGATTACCATGATGGGCCTATATTACTCGTACAGTTCGCTAAATGTGAATTCGCTTCTTTAAAAAAAAAATGAAACGTGGCTGAAACCACCCAGAAGGGATACACGGTCGTGATGATACTTTAATATTTATTTTAAATCTTTGTACATTACTTCGAATAAAGAACTTATTATTTATAAATATTTTTATTATTATTAATAAACTGCCTCCGTGGTCTAGCGATTAAGTCCGTGGATTTAAACTCGGAGGTACCGGATTCGATTCCTGGTCGGGACACAAAAAAATGTATAATACCTTTAATTAATATTTAATTTATTTGTGATATTTTTCGAGTTTGGTACGGCTGGAGACATCGATGAGCTTGCCACTTGTCATGATTAGCATATAGTAAAGTTGGCTAAATGTAAATTAGCTTATTTATAAGCGTGGTTTCTGACCACCCCGAAAGGGAAACGGTCGTGATGATACTTTACTTACTTACGTCTATTATTAATAATAATAATAACGTACAATCGCATAATCTCTGAATCACGTAAGCACACAATTTTCATTTGTTTTCTGTTTATTAGCGTAAATATTTGTAAATGGTTGGTGTAAGTAACGTTTGTTTTCGCCGAACAAGAGGATTACACGGGTATCTTCCGAGTACCGGTTTAGGCTTAGTCGGTAAAGTCAGCAAACGGTCCGCTGGACCACTTATATAGTGGGTGACTTTGTATGGTTTTACGTAAGATGTGATTATATTGATAGAAACTAACAACCTTGCCCAAGAAGCTATATATCTAAAATGTCTTTATTTCACTTCTCCATACAAATTGGTTATTTTAAAACTAACAGTTTCGACGATGAAGTAATTTTTTTTTGTTATTTTCGACATAGGAAAAGATCTAGCGTTTAATTCCGTGGATTTAGACTTATCGACAGATTTATCGAACCTATTCCTGGTCGGGAGACACACATTTATTAATTTAAATAAATTAATAATATTATTTCTTAATTTATTTATGATATTTTCTGAGTTTGGTACGCTGGAGACATCGACGAGCTTGCCACTTGTCATGATTAGCCTATAGTAAAGTTGGTCAAATGTGAATCCGCTTCTTTATAAGCATGGTTTCTGACCACCCCGGAAAGGAAACGGTCGTGATGATACTTTACTGTTTTATTAGAATAACATATTAGTCTAACATAAGAAAAGTCACTCCGTATATTGTATGCTCCCATATATATTCTCACTTACACAAAGATTGATTACCTGTCAGAAAATGACATTAATTAGACATGAGAGTTATCCATCAGAGATGTGGATGATACAATACAAAATTATTATATGTATTATTCCTATTTGCAGTTATTTGACTTATCCGCTAAACCACGGAGGATGCCTGTCCGGAACACAATCATTTATTTAATTTATTTGTGATATTTCTCAAGTTAGAGACATCGACGAGCTTGCCACAAGTCATGATTGTTGGCTAAACGTGAATATGCTTCTTTACAATCATGGTTTCTAACCACCCCGAAAGGGTATTTTATTTGTGTACTTACATATATAGTATAGTATATTATTACTGCGCTTGATATTCGTCAGAGAACGAAAGTTACTGACATAGCTTTTAAAATTAGCAAGCTGAAGTGGCAATGGGCCGGACACATCTACCGCAGAACCGACGATCGATGGGGCAAACGGTTTCTAGAGTGGAGACCACGTACGGGAAGACGCAGAGTGGGACGACCCCCCGCCAGATGGACAGATGACCTAAAGAAGGTCGCTGGTGGGGGTTGGATGAGGGTAGCGAAAGATCGCGTTAAGTGGCGAGCCTTAGGGGAGGCCTACATCCAGTAGTGGAGAGATACAGGCTGATGATGATGATATTATTATTATTATATACTATACTATGTATAATAAATTATACAACAAATCATACGTAAACTGAATCAAAATCAAATCGATCAAACTTAATCAAAAAATAAATCGTCTGTAAACTGGCAAATTACTAATTTCTCAATATTTAGGAAAAATATATTAGGTACTTATAAGTATGTCAAAATTATTATTTGTGGCGTAATGAGACAAATATAAAAATGGTATACTCAATGAATGGACGTTGTCATTACGTACATTTATAAGAAATTTTAAAAACATCAGTAGTGTCTGCCAATAAAATTAAATAATTGTCTTATCTGTCCGCTTTATTTCATTCCATATAGTCTATAGTATTTTTGGGTATTATACACCAAAAACTACACATTTTTGAAATTCCTATATATATATTTATATCTCATATAATCTTTTTTAATTTTTTTTTTTTTTTAATGTGTTAAAATATACATTTATTCGAATTTAAGTAAAATATACATTACTTTTTTAATTGTAGCGATAAATACTATATATATTATATTTCTTTAAAAATACCCACTTTATTGATCAGAAAACATAATTTAAAAAATGATAAAAATATATAGCTGGTGTGGTCCGTGATTGTGATTGTGATGACCGTTGCTTCTCTGCACTTAGTTTCCATGATATCTTTGTGCGTGACCTTTCCTCCGTCATCGAAACCATCTCCCCAGGAAGGCTAGGAGACCCGTCACGTTCCTGGAGACCTCTGGAAAAGTTCTTGCAGTCTGGAGGAACTTCAGTCTAGACACAGCCACACTGCAGCACTCCATGAACACATGCGCGGCCGTCTCCTCCTCTGCCATGCATCCTCCTACACAATTGGTGATTATTTTCATAGATGGTCCATCGTCGATTTGTGTGACTGTACGGCGGCCTAAAAGCATATTATAATTTTTGCTACCTGTTTGGGCCTTACTTTATTGAACGAATTTTTAGGGTATTTGCATTATTAATTTTCGGGACAACATAATTTAATAAAAGTGTTATAAAGCTAGTAGATAATAATTTATGTATCCACTCGTATTAAATATTTTTTTAAAGAAAATTCATAACTATTCCATAATTTGGTGTTAGTGGAACCAGAACCTAAGCCACTCTGGTCTTTGATCCATAAGAACAGTGGAATTGTAAATATAATATGACAAAAGTACCTACATATGAAAAGTGTATATTACATTGATACATGCCGGGGTTCCAACCGCGATCTAAAGTTAGAGGGTCAAGAAGCGTTGGACATCATGGACCACCATAACATATCGCTCAGAGTGGTCTCCCGAGAGCCATTATTCGTGCGTAATTCCGTCATAGCTCGAGGAGTTTGTCGTCGGCCTGACTAGACTTATGTTCTATCGGGCCGACAACGATCTCCAGAATATCCATGATAAAGCTGAGGTAGCCGACGCTAGACCCCCTGGGTTTTGAGCCACACGAGCGCTGTTATACCAGAGCATGAATTACCGGGTGTGGCCCGCAGAGATGCTGTCGGGGAAAACGACGGAATGCCCCTATCCCAAACACAGGCCCGTTACCCATTCGGGCCTGGGCGACCCACTGTCTGTATTCATACAAATAAATATCATCACCCCTAGAACACTAAGACCTAGACATCCATTGCTGGATATGGACCATCCAGAATATATTTCTGGGGAATTAGCCTTCACTCGCCACGCTAGCCAGACGGGTTGGTTAGGGTCTGATGTAATATTTAAATGAGATTTTATTAATGATTCAACAATTTGGTATTTGTGGAAATGGAAACGACGGCTTAACGACGTATATTTCTCATTAGTATATGTCGAGGTTCGAACCACGACCTTTAGTTAGAAGGACTGCGTTTTAACATCTGGACCACCACCACTCTTTATGAATAAACATATCAACTCCAAAAACAACTATTTTCTTTGAGCGAATAAATATGTACATTAATTAAATAGCAAGTTGGTCGGATGTCCCCAATCCGGGCTAATTACTAGATAATTAATTATTGTGTCAATAACAGATCGAGTTCCTTTCCACCTTACTGTAATTAACTGCTGATGAACAGAGGTTGTGTGATTTACTAAATATAAGTATAGTATACTACGTAATAACGTTTTTTTAAAAAAAATCGTGCTCTCTAATAATACTCGTAGGTTATATAATTTAACGGATCTTTACTTTGCACCCCTTGATCTTTCACTCTCGAATCGCTCTAGCTTCGCCGAGATGTGGCCTCCCTGAGCGTGTTCTACAAGCTGTGAGTGTTCTGAGAGATCCACAACCTTATCCCTTCTTCTCTGTTTCGCAACGAAACCACACGCACGGACAAAAAATGCCCCCACATACCGTAGCCACTATCCCAACGTGTACATAAAGAAAAGACTTACATCTGTCGCACGTTGAAGGCGTGCAATGAAGTGTTAAAAAGCAACGTAATAGGCCGGAATAGTGTTAGGTACTGATGTCGGTCTTCTGAGGCTGGCGTCAATTGCTCCCATTCTTGGACCTCGCATACCGCTTACCATCAGGTGGGCGCGATGTCACGCTCAGTATAAAAAACACCACATCCAATGTAACTTAACCGAAACTTCGGAAGAAGTATAGATAGATAGATAACGCTGAGTATTTTTTGACCTGGATTTATTATAATATTAATGAAGATAACCTATCTTTGTTCAAAGTCACTATCAGGTCATATATGCTATAGCACGGAAAAGTTTGGCTAAGCAAGAGACCCCGTGGCCAAAGCCCGATACGTTTGTCTCACCAGATCCGAACCACACTTAACACTCTGATCACAATGCGCTGCATGCCACCGTGGTATACCCGGATTTCGCAGTCCGAGACAAAGTGATCCGTGGCGGAGGTCACGACTCACAGCATTGAGGTAAACCACGCAAGGAGAGGTGATTTGTCAAAATAGTTAATCTAAGTTTAATAAACGAGTTAAGTTTAAAACAGTCTGTATTATTTATGTAGAAGTCGCTGTGAAAAATAAAGTTCGAATGGCAATGCAATCGGATAACTAATGAATAAAAGGAAAAAAGAAAATGTCGTCCCTTGTAAATAACTTCTTGTCAGACAGAGAAAAACTTTAATCTTATATTAGAAAAATGACGCTGATTACCTATACTATTTTCTTTTAGTTTATAGTGAAAATTAATGTAGGTTTTTTGCTAAAAGTCTTAGTCTGAGTAAACCAAAACGAAGTTTCTGTAATTGTAACAAATACATATTTAAATAGCGTCGATTTTACCAGCTGAAATGCTGCTAAAATGTACACCCCGAAAAGGGGACGGTCGTGATGATAAATATACAATATGAATTTTCAGGATAATTTTGAAAAAGTTATAAATGTATGTGGTTTTATCCTTTATAAATTGTTTTATATTTTTTAGTAAATCACCACCGTTTCCCTTCCTGGGTGGTCAGAAACCATGCTTATAAAGCCAACTTTACTTAAGGCCAATCATGAGAAGTGGCAAGCTCGTCGATATCTCTAGCGTACCAAACTTGAGAAATATCACAAATAAACTCAATATTAATTAAATTTTATTTACTTAAATTAATAAATATTATTGTGTTCCGACCAGGATTCGGACCCGGTAACTCCAATCCAAATCCACGAACTTAACTGCTAGACCACGGAGGCAGTTTATATTTTTTGTCCGTTTTTAAATGGAAAATACATTTCATTTTTTTGCTGTAAAGTTCATGCAAATATAAGTATGAGGTTAACGTGGATATTGCATTATGGAATGTACCTTACTCATATTATTGTGAACTGATAAAATGTGATGACTGTGCAATGCTGTTTGTTGACCCTTATAAAGGAAATAAATTAAAATGAACGTCATATTTGAAAATAACGTTTAACTAATGTAATACAATCTACCCTTATTGTAGCTAACACGTAAAATCTACAAGTAAACGTGTTGCAAACTATAACTCAATTATTAGAGAATATTAATGCAAAATATTATTTATAGTTAGTTAGATTCGAGCATAAATTTATATTCCCTGAGCCAAGAATTAACTCCTGTCATATGTCGTACATCTTGTTCCCTTAAATATGAGTATAACAGCGAATACGTTAACAAGGAAAATCATGTAATATTAATTAATGTTTCATAAGCCGTTCCCTTCCCCTACACTTAATAATTTAACATGTAGGATTTGCTCCGTATCATTGCGGTCAAATTCCCTCATAAATTTTCTATATCTTATTATAGAATTAGGGGCACCAACGACACTATGTCTGAGATCTATAAAACGTGCTTTAACTTTCCAAAGCATATTTTCATCATCATCATCATCATCAGCCATCAGCAGTCTCTTCACTAGTGTTGCCCAAAGTTTGTCTTGGTCTTGCACTCTTAATTTTGGTCTTACGCAAGAGTCTTGCTCTGACTGAAAATATGTGTCTAGTATCTGTCCACAAACTACTATCTCTGATTTCTGATCTGATTTACTTAAAATTTGAAATGCTTCTAGATCTTGTTTACGAACATGTATCCAAAAATGTATACAGTGGTTGTAACAGAAACTCTATATATAAGTATAGGTCTTTACATAATGTTTTATTGATCAATACAAATAACTGTGTCAAAGCGATAAATTACTTTTAGAAATATTTCATGAGGATAACCAATTCTACTAATATGTATATCCATTCTATTTTATTTTAATGTTAAAAGCTGTCAAAGCATCTTTTGTTATTGACCTACCAATTCAATTTCCATAAGTGGAAATAGAATAAAACGTTTGACAAATCCGTATTCTAGTACATTAATTATTATTTCAAAACCGTTTTAAAATAAAACTTGTAAAAGTATAGGTACGAGTAATTGTTAAATTGTTAAAATGTTATTGGAGTATGTTATTTAAAACATTATTTGAGGTTTTTTGTTAAATATTTTCTAGTCTTGTTTATAGTTATCTGACTACTCCAGTCAATTTGTGTTGCTATGCAACTTTTGATCCACTTTGTAGGTGAGTAGAATATCGCACGGGGACAATAATTAATGTGGAATCAGAAATGAACGAAACTTAAATTTCATCGACGCAAAATTAGTAGAATTGGGGTGTAGACATCAGACTTAGATTTTATTCCCTCAGAACTAAAAAAAAGACGCTAAATAAAAAAAATAGAATCATTTTTAGCAAAATTACGAAAAAAATGTCTGATCAAGACACATTGGGTAACACTACTCTTCACTACTCACCACTGCACGCGATCTTTTTTGTGACTTTACGCCTACCTGTTGGTTAGAGGCGCGCAAAGTCCATGAATGTTAGCAATTGGAATCAGACACTCATGACTGACATCAGTCCCCAACACTATGCCGGCTTGACTGGGCATGACGCAATTCAAGCCTGATCCCGAAACGTGTGGATACACTTTACTGGGTTTATCGGCACGAACAGTGGATACTTTCACGCCCCGGCAGACTGGGCAACTTACCACCATAAGTTCGCCCACCAACTTTAGTTGTTCTCATTAACAGTATGAGCCATTTGCAATGATGTCAAATGCCAATTTTTACTTTCAAGAAGAATTAATATTGTAAGCTTGCCATGGTGATATTTATATAAAAATAGAATATAATAAAATTGTAACCCTTATTCAACCCCCGGCAGCGATATTTGGGTCATCCCTCCTAATGGTCGGGAGGTCGTCACACTCGTCATCGTCCTGTACGTGGTCTCCACTCTCCACCCTAGCATATGCTTGCATTAAAATACATCATTCGTCTTGTATGGGGATTTGGGCTAAATTGCATTAACACCTATATATGCATTTTTAGATATGATTCTAACAAGATTATAATAATTTAGGTAGAATTTTTTTTTTACTCTTCAGAGTACTTACCATAGTATAGCCGGTAGAACACGCTCAGAGAAGCTACATCTTTCCAGATATAGTGGCATCGTCCACGATTCGAACAGCTCGCATCTGGAGGACATTGAGAGCATCTGTGAGGTACTTGGCTGAACCATTCCAAAGGCGGGAAAAACCGCTTCACCTTGTTCAGTATTCCGAGATTTTTTGAGGCTGTTTTGGTGATGCTCTCAATTCCGGTGGTTAAGGTCTTATGTACGTTCAGGTATGCAAAATGTTTAATATATCATCATAGTTTGGCCTACGCTCGCCACGCTGCGCGCTGGCCAGTAATGTATGATGTAAATTTTTAATGACAATATATTAACAATTCTACAAGTTGGTATTATTGGAACCGGGCTTAACGTGCTCTCCGAGGCACGGGAACAATGGTGTTGTAAATCTATGACAAATGCACGTAAGAAAATATATTTTAATAGGATTTTGAGAAAGGCGTTCTTACAACTGCTCTTATTTTGTTAACTATGGTTCCAATTTTTTTGTAGGTGAAAATGGGTTATTATACTCCTAGTGAGAATTTAAGCAAAGCATATGAGCGCTTTATAGATTCCAGCCTATGTTTATGGTAGTAAAATGATAACGGTCAGGATTTATGCGTGTTCCTTTTTTAGTTGTGACGTCTTTCTGCAATACGGGGAAATTTATTTCTTCACCCTATTATATTTAGGAGGCTGTTTATTATTTACAAGCCGATTTGGGAATTGAAAGGCGTGGGTTTTGTCATATTTTTTGTCGAGATTTCTTTACAATATCTATTACCATAATATCTAATACCAAACATTTAATAGTATTGCAATTTATGCGATAAAGACCGTAGATTTAGATCCGGAGATAACGGGTTCGATTCCAGGTCGGAAAATAAGAGTCCTAGACCTCCATTGCTGGAGATGGGCCTTCCAGATTTTTTGGAGATTTCCTACGGAGCCTACACTCCCCATGGTCAGATAGCTGAGTTTTCCTTGCAGCTTTCTTTCTCAGTCAGATTAAACATTAACAGGTCACTGGAATCTGCTAAGCTGCAGGTCTTCTGCTAACAGCTTACTTATTAGACCACTTTGCTGCTTAGTCTTCCACTAGCAGGAGTCGAATCATTCAAAATAATTCAATTAATAACGTTTCATAAATGCCTGTAATAGATCTACGTGAATAAAGATATTTTGACTTTGACTTTGATGCTGACGGGTTCGCGAGGGCGGAACACAATAATTTATGTATTTTTTTTTTGTGATATTTCTAGAGTCATCGCTCTACGCGAGACATCGACGAGCTTGCCACTTCTCATGATGGGCCATAGTGAAATTGTCTAAATGTGAATCCGCTTCTTTATAAGCGTGGTTTCTGATCATCCCGGAATGCATACGGTCTTGAAGATATTTTTTTACAATCTATTTTTCGACCGTATCTTCGGATTCTCTACTTTTTTTTTAAAGATAATTATTTACCCAGATTTTTTAATATGAATTCAGCGTCCGCTAAACTCTAAAAGACGACTAGGCCGAACAAATAGTTGATACGTAATTTTTAGTAGGTTATTAAAAGTTGTGACATTTACTCACCAACAGCACCTTGTAGTATCATGATAGTAAAGACACGAGTTAGTTAACTGCATTATATTACTATAGTAGTAAAACCTAAGTTGGGTTGCATCAAAATCAAATATCTGTACTTGTTACGATTAAAGTTAAAAATAGCGTCGAATGTACCCGATTGATTTTACGGGTCAGCCATTAGCTGGTACATTTGATGTAAAAGTAAAGTATCATAACGACTGTTACCCATTTGCGGTGGTCAGAAACCACGCTTATAAAGAATTGGATTCAACTTTACTACTGGCCAATCATACAAGTGGCAAGATCGTCGATGTCTCTAGCGTAGCAAACTCAAGAAATTTCACACAAAAATTAAACATTTTGTTTTTGATTGTGTCCCGACCGAATCGAACCCGGTATCTCCGAGTCTAAATCCACGGATTTAACCACTAGACCACGGAGACAAAGTATGTCATTTTAAGTTTTGTTCGTTTCAATTACATAGACTTCATTTTGGTGCAACTCAGCCTTTCAAACTTATCGATTACCTGACGATTTACATTACATCAAATATCAATTTATCTCAGTGTTGAAGCACAATTTCATATTTCATAGAGTGCATATCATAAATGCGGAAGAAAAATGAAACGTCAAATTCTCAACATGAATATTACTGTAAGGTCAAATTACACTGCGGGTGCGGGACGTGCGCGGTTTAAGGGCGTTTATACGAATGACATCATATACTACCGCTTGTTTCTTCTCGTATCATAGCTTAATTTACGCCTAATCAAACATAATAAAACAAAAAAAAACATCACTTTAATATATAATTATTTTTGTTGACAATTATAGCTGTAAAGTATCATCAAGACCGTATCCCTTTCGGGGTGGTCAAAAACAACGCTTTTTAAATAAGCGGATTTATATTTAGCCAATTAGCTCGTCGATGTCTCTAGCGTTAACTTCAGAAATACCAAAAAAAAGGTAAATAAATGATTGTGTACCGACGGGGAATTGAACCCGGCACCTCAGCATCCAAATCCACGCACTTAACCGCTAGACCACGGAGGCAGTTTTAAAACAAAATAAATCAAAAATGTTATAAATTAAAAACTTGCTCCAAATCACCCAATGGTCGAAGTGCCAAGGATACTGGCAGCATTGCTATGTTGAATGGCAATGCTGATCCTTTGACCAATTAATTAGGTGGTAGGTAGGTAGGTTTGTTTGTTATATGTATTTCATATTAATAATTTAGAATGGTTAGGTAGGTAGAATGAATTGTTTATATTGTATAGCAGTTGCATGACTAGTTTTTGAGTAGACCGACTTTTCCTTTATTTAAAATGACATTTACGTTATTAAATATTTATAGGTACCTTTATTCTGGTTTATTATTTATTTAAACATAATTGCACAAAGTACATAGGCAGACCTAATACCGCTAGACATTCTATGACGGTCAAACCTTCGGGACAACGAGAGCAGTAACTACATAAGGTAGGTGCAATACTAAATAAACTTGAAGAGTTTTAATGCAGATAACATATACATACTTAATAATAATTACATATTAATACATACATATAACCTACATAAATAAAATATTAATAATATAATATATACACAATACTATACCTACTAATGATAAATCACAGTGCAGCGCTGAAGATGTGGAATGCTCTCCCAGCCAGTATGTTTCCCCATTCCTATAACCTGGAGTCCTTCAAACGAAATGTGAAAAAGCATCTTTATAGGCCGGCATAGTGGTAGGGACTGATGTCGGTCGTCTGAGGCTGGCGTGAGTTGCTCCCATTATTGGACCTCGCGTACCGCTTACCATCAGGTGGGAGCGGTGTCACATGTCGTGCTCCGTATTAAAAAAATAAATAAAAAAAAGGAACATGTTAATTTTGTTGGAAATCTAAAAAAAATATCGGAATAATGTGGCCCTACCACACCCGCATATGTTTATATGATTCGGCTTTAACAAGTTCGCCGTAAATAACTAAATCAAAAGTTACCAAATAAAGTCTTCCCTGAGTTTATGCCAACATTTTAATGAATTTGAGAACTAACTTAATTTCCGTGGGTTGTTTCGGCGGTAGGGTCGAGGCCTGAATATAGTTTTATCACGGTTCAATCAACAATTACGACGTGACGTTTAGAGTGGGAATAATCAGTGCGGTTGGGAAATTGGATATTACTGTACAACAATAATTATAAGGGTGGTATTGCTGCAAAAACACAGCGTCCTAGACCTGTTTTATACCTGTTGGAGATGGGCCTTCTTTCTTCTTTCTAAATTAATAACCTACTTAAATTACATATAAATTTGGTTGACAGTTTTACCCATTTTCTCTCGTATTTTAATCTACGCCGGCAATCATTTTACGCGAAAACTTTTATTTTCATTTCTTAAAACATACCACTATTTCCGAAACCAGTTTTTCTTTTCCGGAAAATGGTTGCGATTCGTTTTTAAAAAGTTTGACATCTACCCATCTGTTTAGTATTTGTAGGGACCCGAATAGGGCTTAGGTTTTATTACTAGTAACACACACACATTTTATTTTTATGCATGTATTTTATATATGGTACTGGGTTAACAATAGTGTGGCAACACTGACAATTCGGATTTGCGCGCCTTTGGTCGAAGCTAAAAAGCTTGGCGTGAAATTTAACTTTAATTGTACTAAAAGTGGTGAAAGATCAGCTCCCAGGAGTAGTTTGCGGTCTCCTGAGAGGGTGTGAATATTTGTTCGTGTTTGAAGAGCCGGGCCCGGCGGATGAGCGACATAGATTCCGCAAGACATTTCTTGGCGGTTGCAGCTTTTGGTGAGTGCATTCCGTATTTGTTTTGTGGAACCACGGGGGTGTTGCTTGGGTCTATCTCATTATATATTAGTATATCTTTATTCACACCGGAGCCTTGTGATCCTAATTACCACACCTCTTATTCTTGCACCTTACGCCGGATCTCTTTTCCCGCCAAATTGCGGGGCGGGAAAAATACAAATAAAACATTGGTCAACATTCGAGACGGATTTGAACCTGCGGTTTGTTATACTTTACTATTTTGTTGTCGTGGTGCAAAAATAAGGGGTTAATTTTGTAAGTACAGGGCGGGAATATAATATAGTACATTATTTATGTATTTATTATTATATTTATGTATTTAAAAACACATAAATACACTACATGAAATTGGGTTCATGCAAATGCATAACTTTCCCGCTCTTTTGTTCAGTCAGTCATTTTCGGCGCGAACTTGCTAAACGTCATCAGTCGAGAGTTTGGCAGTTCGCGTATTTTGCCGGTGTTTGAATTTTCTCATTTGTTTATTGTTAAATAGTGGTTAAAATGCCTAAAGCAAACAAGAAAACTGTGTTAAAATTAAAAATGGATATTGTTACTTGTTATTTTGACGATTTGTTCGACCTTTGTCAAAAGGAATTCGGTCCTGATGACCGAATTATGTTTAAAGTTCGTTGTGCGGATTTGGAGTCAAAATACAAGGAATTTAGTGATTATTTTGCTGACCTCGCCTATGACGAGGAAGGGGGACATTCCGAGGATCCCATGGGTATGTTTAGAACGTATAATGGTTATTACTACTCAATAAAAGCTAAGTATGAAAGTATGTTTGGCGGTTTTGAGGTTAGGACTTCAGATATGAAAGGTAGTAAATCTTTCTTACCTAAAGTGCATATTCCGGTATTTACAGGTAAATTGGAGGAGTTTGCCTCTTTTATGGAATTGTTTAGGTCCTTAGTAGGTGACGACCAGTCTATTTCAGACATTGAGAGGATGTACTATTTAGTAGGATCATTGACAGGGGAAGCTAAGGCTTTAGTGCAGCACCTTTCTATTTCGGCTGCAAATTATTCAGTAGCAATAAGCCTACTAAAAAATAGGTATGACAATAAGCGGTTAATTGCGGATAAGCTTATTAATAATATGTTAAGTTTGGGACAAGTCAATAGACATTTAAACTCATTAAAATCTTTTGTAAATATTTTGTTTGAAAGCACCAAGGCTTTGGAGAAAATGAGTTTTCCAATTGTGGACTGGTCATACCTTTTGTTTTTTATTAATTATAATAAGTTAGATAATAACTTAAAAAAAGGTTTTGAGGATAAGCACTTATCAGAATTATTACCTACATTTGATGAATTATTAAATTATTTAAATAGTGAAGTGCGGGTACTGGAAACTTGTTCCAGCTTCAATGCGGTTGAAAGACCGCCTTCAAAACGTATAAATAAAGTATTTGCTTCCACAACACCTGCTAAAAATAATTTAGCTTGTACTTATTGTAATAAAGGTCATTTAATATTAAAGTGTTATAAGTTTTTAAATTTGGTACCTCAAGTTAGGAAGCGTTTTGCTATGAGTAATAATTTATGTTTTAGGTGCTTACATAAACATCACATTGAGTCATGTACTTCTAACACTGTCTGTGATGTATGCGGTTCTATGCAACATAATAAACTGTTGCATTTTAATAGGTTAACACAGCCTAACCTTGTACACAATGTGGTAGGGGAACGAGGTGAAAACGTGGTTGTGAATAATACTAATGAATTAGTCTCTAGTGATGTGCCCAGCACATCAAATATAAATAATGCGGCAACTTCGTTGCACAGTTCTCAGGGAGGTTACAAGCAAACAGTTTTGCTATCAACGGCTGTAGTCCAATTAAAAGATCAGGTAGGCAATTTTCACTCGGTAAGGGCTTTGTTGGATGGGGGTAGCCAGGGATCTTTTATAACGGAGGACTGTGTAAATAGGTTAGGTTTACATAGATATAGGGCAAATGTGAATATAGTGACAGGGTTAAGCGGTGCTAGTGTAACCCAGGTCAGGGGTGCGGTGAACCTTACAATACGTTCCCGTTTTGTAGGCAGACCAAGTTTGGTGACTGTGGGCACTATTTTGGATAGGATCACTGACAACCTTCCCAACTTTTCATTGCCATCAACTCTAGGAGATCAGTTTTTTCATATAAATTTAGCCGATGAGAGGTTTTATGAGAGTCGGTGTGTGGATATTTTGATTGGTGCGGACCTACTAGGGGATATAATATTATATGATAGTATTATTAAGTTGGGTAATGGGTTGCCAGTGGCTATAAATAGCATTTTTGGATATGTTTTGATGGGACCAACAACATACAAACCTGACCATACCAGGGCTTGTGTAACTCAAACCTTTTCTATTTCAGTGTCTTGTGATAAAATATTGGAAAGGTTCTGGGAAGTGGATAGCCTACCCGAAGAAGTGGTTGACCCTAGGCATGAGGAATGTGAGCAGCACTTCCTTAATACCTATAGCCGCAATGACTCTGGTCATTTTGTAGTTCGATTACCATTTTCAAAAGACCCACAGGGTCTTGGTGATTCTTTTTACTTGGCCAACAAGCGTTTCTTATCTCTGGAGAAACGGTTGCATGTAAATAGTAGTTTTAAGGATAAGTATGTTAGTTTTATGAAAGAATATTTGTATATGCAGCATATGTCTCCTTTTAATGGTAATTTAATTTAATTTAACTAATTTAACTATATAATTCCCCATCATGGGATTTTTAAATCTGATTCTGATAAAATCAGAGTGGTTTTTGATGCCAGTTGTCCGACTACATCGGGGCTGTCATTAAATGATTGTTTGTTTTCTGGTCCTAAACTACAAATGGACATAATGGCCATTATTTGTAGGTTTAGATTGGATGCTGTTGTATTTACAACAGACATTCGTATGATGTTTAGGCAAATTAATATTTCTGAAGAGGATAGGCCATATCAGCTTATTCTTTGGAGAGATTCTCCTCATAATCCCATAAAATTATACCAACTCAATACAGTGACTTATGGCATGAAATGCGGGCTTTACATCAGTTGGCTGATGATGGAGAAGGGGAGTACCCAGAAGCAGCACAGTTATTGCGTACATCCGTGTATATGGATGATATCCTAGGCGGTTCTTCATCGGTAGAAAAAGCAATTAGGCTAAAAACCTCTTTAGTTAAGTTGTTAGGTTCAAGTGGATTTGAACTTAGAAAATGGGTATCAAATAGAGCGGAATTGCTATCGGATATAGCAGATGACCACCTTGAAAAACCTCATATATTTGATAATGATGACAGTACCAGTTTTGTTAAAATACTTGGAATTCAGTGGAATCCAAGAACAGATAAGTTCACATACCACCTTCATTTACCTTCATTAAATTTATGTTCTAAGCGTACAATCTTATCAACAATAGCTAGAACTTTTGATCCATTGGGATGGATAACCCCAGTCATTCTTCAGGGTAAAATGTTAATGCAAGAGTTATGGTCTATGAAATTGGAGTGGGATCAGACTCCACCACCAAATATAATTTATAAATGGGATTCTATTGTGCGGGATTTAGTGTCTGTAGAACAGATAGAACTAGAGCGGCTAGTTTTACCAATTGATAGTACACATTGTAGCTTACATGGTTTTGCAGATGCCTCCGAATATGGCTATGGAGCTGTAGTTTATTTTAGAGTGGTTGATTCTAGCGGTAGAGTCAAGTTATCAAACATGATGGCAAAATCTCGTGTAGCACCGATTAAGACAAAGCTAACGATTCCAAAGTTAGAACTTTGTGGTGCTGCTTTGTTAGTTAAGGTTATTAATTATGTTATTAAGTCTTTGAATGATAAGGTAGTTTTATCAGAGTTGGTGTGTTGGTCTGACAGCACTATTGCATTATCTTGGTTGCGAACCCCTCCTCATCAATTACAGGTTTTTGAGGCGAACCGGGTTTCACAAATTGTAAATTGCGGCTTAAACCTTGTGTGGCGGTACGTACCGTCCGACATGAATCCAGCTGATGTAGCCAGTAGGGGTTGTTCAGCTAGGGATTTGTTGCACCATAGTCTATGGTGGGGGCCTATATGGTTAATAAAGGAGTGTGAATCATGGCCTGAGAATTTAGTGAAACCAATTGCGGATATGCCTGGTTTGCGAAAATCGACCTTGGTCTCTCACGCTGTTGTAGAGAAGTCGGATTCCTCAATTTTCAAAAGATTTAGTTCTTTAGATCGTTTAGTGACTGTTGTTGCATATTGTAAACGTTTTATTGAAAATTGCCGTTGTCGTACAAACCGTGTAAATAATAAGGTTTTGTTAGTTTCAGAACGTAACAGGGCACTGGATTGTTTAATTAGGTTAGTTCAATCTGATGAATTTGCATCGGATTTGCTTTTATTGTCTCGTGGTGTACAGTGTTCATTAGGGTTGCGTAGGCTCACGCCTTTTATTGATAAGGGTGGATTATTACGTGTTGGAGGTAGGTTAAGGAATGCGAATATTTCGTTTGATAAACGACATCCAGTTGTGCTTCCGAAGTCACATCCATTTACTTATTTAGTTATAGATCATTTTCATAAGGTTTATTGCCATATAGGGGCAACCGCACTGCAGTCTATACTACAGTCGCGTTTCTGGATTATTTCTGCCCGACAAGTTATTCGGAGTCGGTTGTACAGATGTATTTATTGTCTAAGAACTAGACCTATTCCAGATGAGCCTATTATGTCTAGTTTACCAGCTGATAGGGTAACAGCAGTAGGTACATTTCATAGTGTACAGACGGATTTTGCGGGTCCGTTCCTTATAAAAGCCTCTCGTATACGCAATGCCAAAATTGAGAAAGCATATTTGTGCGTATTCGTTTGTTCGGCTTCTAAAGCCATTCATTTAGAGGTTGTCAACGATTTAAGCACTGAAGGTTTTATAGCGGCGTTGACACGTTTTGTTTCAAGGCGGGGTTTACCAAAACTTATTAGGTCCGATTGTGGTACCAACTACGTTGGTGCTAATAAACATTTAAATGATGTTCAAAGGTTCCTGTTGTCACAAGATAACCAGGAATTTCTCGTTTCGGATGCGTCTAAGCGCGGTATTGTTTGGCTGTTTAATCCACCGTCAGCTCCACATTTTGGTGGACTATTTGAGGCTGCTGTAAAATCGGCCAAATCATTATTGCATAAAATAGTAGGTACTACAGCTTTAACTTTTGAAGAGCTGTCAACAGTCTTTATTAGAATAGAAGCTGTATTAAATTCGCGGCCTTTGTGTCCTCTAAATCTTGGTGATCCAGAAAATTTAGAGGTCTTAACACCCGCCCATTTGTTAATAGGTCGATCTTTGATGGCATTACCTGAATTTAATGTAGATCAGAGAATGTCATTACTTTCTAGGTATAAATTGGTCCAAAATATGTCACAACATTTTTGGAGACAGTGGAGCTGTCAGTATTTGCATACACTGCAAATGAAAACTAAGTGGACATCTTTAACTGATCCACCAAAAATTGGGGACCTCGTTTTAATAAAGGACGATAATTTGCCTCCTTTATCTTGGAAACTTGGTTGTATTGAATGTCTACATCCTGGTAAGGATAATGTAGTCAGGGTAGTAGAACTTCGCACTTCGGCAGGAATGTTAAAACGCCCGGTTGTAAAGATTGTTCGATTACCAATTGCGGATTAATTAGCTAGTATTTTATTTTATTGATGTATGTTTTTTTGAATTTATATTTGTTTTGTTAATTTAGTCATATTTACTTTGAAATGTAATGGTCCTTCGAGTATTTCTTTTATTATTGTCAATGCGGTTTAAATTTTGTACTTATTTAATTTTTATAATATTGTTGTCAATGTAATTGTATTTTCATTGACCTTTGTATTGGGATTCCAAATGCGGTTGGAATTTGTTTGTTTGCCACAGGACCAACGGGTCGTCTGGTAACAGTTACCATAGTTTGTATATAGCCTTGTCTTTTGTTGTTTTTATTTGCTTGTTTTGGGCATTTAGCTATTTGGTTTTGTGTGTGTTAGTTATACCTACTTTGTAAGATTGTCTGAACATACGCCTCTGTAGCAATTGAATTCTAAATGTGGTTGGGATTCATCTGCTGTTTTTTTTGTGTTTGGAGAAAGACTTTTCAGTCTTCCTCGGGCGCGGGGATGTTTAGTATTTGTAGGGACCCGAATAGGGCTTAGGTTTTATTACTAGTAACACACACACATTTTATTTTTATGCATGTATTTTATATATGGTACTGGGTTAACAATAGTGTGGCAACACTGACAATTCGGATTTGCGCGCCTTTGGTCGAAGCTAAAAAGCTTGGCGTGAAATTTAACTTTAATTGTACTAAAAGTGGTGAAAGATCAGCTCCCAGGAGTAGTTTGCGGTCTCCTGAGAGGGTGTGAATATTTGTTCGTGTTTGAAGAGCCGGGCCCGGCGGATGAGCGACATAGATTCCGCAAGACATTTCTTGGCGGTTGCAGCTTTTGGTGAGTGCATTCCGTATTTGTTTTGTGGAACCACGGGGGTGTTGCTTGGGTCTATCTCATTATATATTAGTATATCTTTATTCACACCGGAGCCTTGTGATCCTAGTTACCACACCTCTTATTCTTGCACCTTACGCCGGATCTCTTTTCCCGCCAAATTGCGGGGCGGGAAAAATACAAATAAAACACCATCACTAAAATAAATGGCCTTTTTCAATTTACAACACCTCTTTTTGTTGGGATTTTAAAATAGGCATTAGATACGAATTAGTACGTTAACTTTTTTTTCACCAAATATAGACAAAAAATAAATATCTCACCAAATGTTTTGTTCACTAACGTTAAATTGCATTTTGTTTGTTTAAAAATGCGACAACGATAATGTTAATATGTTATATGTTGTTTATTAGGTAAGTATACACATACATCATTATGACGTGCTATGACTAATTTAAAACAGTGTCCGCAATTTGTGTTCTAACATTTCAAATACTGTTAGGCAGGGTTTCCACTACATTAGACTGCCTGTTAGATAAAATGATAGTTTCGACAGAGCGTGACTGTTACGTACATTTTCTTATCAGAATACATTAACAATGGGCACAAGAGAAATTGCAGTTGAAGTAATAAATAAAATAACTAGTTTTTTTTGTATTTGATAATCTAATTTACCTAATTTTATATACAAAAATAACATGTATAAATTATTAAAATTAAAATCAAAATCAAAATCAAAATCAAAATCAAAATCAAAATCAAAATCAAAATCAAAATCAAAATCAAAATCAAAATCAAAATCAAAATCAAAATCAAAATCAAAATCAAAATCAAAATCAAAATCAAAATCAAAATCAAAATCAAAATCAAAATCAAAATCAAAATCAAAATCAAAATCAAAATCAAAATCAAAATCAAAATCAAAATCAAAATCAAAATCAAAATCAAAATCAAATTCAATTAAAATTAAAATTAAAATTAAAATTAAAATTAAAATTAAAATTAAAATTAAAATTAAAATTAAAATTAAAATTAAAATTAAAATTAAAATTAAAATTAAAATTAAAATTAAAATTAAAATTAAAATTAAAATTAAAATTAAAATTAAAATTAAAATTAAAATTAAAATTAAAATTAAAATTAAAATTAAAATTAAAATTAAAATTAAAATTAAAATTAAAATTAAAATTAAAATTAAAATTAAAATTAAAATTAAAATTAAAATTAAAATTAAAATTAAAATTAAAATTAAAATTAAAATTAAAATTAAAATTAAAATTAAAATTAAAATTAAAATTAAAATTAAAATTAAAATTAAAATTAAAATTAAAATTAAAATTAAAATTAAAATTAAAATTAAAATTAAAATTAAAATTAAAATTAAAATTAAAATTAAAATTAAAATTAAAATTAAAATTAAAATTAAAATTAAAATTAAAATTAAAATTAAAATTAAAATTAAAATTAAAATTAAAATTAAAATTAAAATTAAAATTAAAATTAAAATTAAAATTAAAATTAAAATTAAAATTAAAATTAAAATTAAAATTAAAATTAAAATTAAAATTAAAATTAAAATTAAAATTAAAATTAAAATTAAAATTAAAATTAAAATTAAAATTAAAATTAAAATTAAAATTAAAATTAAAATTAAAATTAAAATTAAAATTAAAATTAAAATTAAAATTAAAATTAAAATTAAAATTAAAATTAAAATTAAAATTAAAATTAAAATTAAAATTAAAATTAAAATTAAAATTAAAATTAAAATTAAAATTAAAATTAAAATTAAAATTAAAATTAAAATTAAAATTAAAATTAAAATTAAAATTAAAATAAATAAATGGAATTTATTCGAAGTAAGATACACAAATACAAACAATAAATATAAATTTGGTACCAACACTGATGTATGGAAGCGAGACGTGGATACGTCAGAATACACATGAGAGTAGGGTTAATGCAGTAGAAATGCGGTCGTTGCGGCGGATATGTGGCGTCATATGTGGCGTCACTTTGGCGGACCGCATACGTAACGTCGAAATACGGAAAAGGGTTGGTATGAAGGAAAGCATAGGGACAAAAATAAGGAAAGGCATGCTACGATGGTTCGGGCATGTTGAAAGGATGAGCGATGAAAGATTGACGAACCAGATATATAATGCGAAAGTTGTGGGTAAAAGAGGCCCTGGCAGACCGAGACTCACATATCACGATCAAATAAATAAAACACTGACTGAAGGTGCATTAAAAAGTCTTCGTAACCAAAGGGCATGTATGAAGAGGTTAATGAATGTTGACGAAGCGAAAGAAGTATGTCGTGATCGTGTCAAATGGCGCTCAATTGTCTCTGCCTACCCCGCAAGGGATCTGGCGTGAAGATATGTATGTAAAGCTACCTTAACAATAAAGATAAAAATAAACTAAACAAAACCTTAAATTAAATAAACTAAAAGATAAACCTAATTAATATAAAAACTAAATACTTACAAATATCTTGATTATAATCTACATGTCATCGAATCCAGGAGAAGATGAACCCAATGTTCCGAGGACTCCGGCGACGTTGCCTCGTTGGATGGCAACACTGATCCTTTGAATAAGATATTCCCTACTCAAAGGATCACCTGTTGACGCTCGGATGGCAACGCTTATGGCGTATTAACGATTTAGCGTCCTCAGACCAAGGGCCCATCGTCTCTACGGCAAACGGCACAAAATAGTAACGATTTGCCAACTCTATGTACTTATTACGTTTGCCGTTTGCAGCCAATTCAGCCGCTGCACCTGCTCGTTTTCGTGTCGCGCCAACCTGACTAGCACAAAGGGTGTCTGTACACGTCGCATCCCAAACCAAAGACTTACCTTGTTTATAAGGCACGTGGGTTAGCCCATCTGGTCTTTTCCCATCGCTGCGAAATATACCAGTTGGCTCTAATGTTGATGGGTAATTTGCAGAAGATAGTGCCTTTTGAATGATTAAATTTAGGAATCTATGGCGGGTGAAACGACCTGCACTTTTTGAGCATGATAAGCCATGGTGACCAAACGGATCAGCTAATTCGCCGCAAACGCACTTATGGGCTTCATATACTTGGCAACCTAGTCTGAGTGAAACAGCAATGCGAAGCGAGGTGGGATCAAGTTGCGTGCCCGTGTTGGGTGAGGGAATAGCACGCAGCCAGGCCCCAGACTCGCTTTCGCGAGATGCCAAAAGACGTGATTCGTCAGTAATTGAAAATTTAGGGAGAGACTTGAAAATTGTTTTTACTATGGGTTTGTCGAGTTCATGCTGAGTACAGACTGTGGGTAAAATTAAAATTAAAATAAAAATAAAAATCAAAATCAAAATCAAAATCAAAATCAAAATCAAAACCAAAACCAAAACCAAAATCAAAATCAAAATCAAAATCAAAATCAAAATCAAAATCAAAATCAAAATCAAAATCAAAATCAAAATCAAAATCAAAATCAAAATCAAAATCAAAATCAAAATCAAAATCAAAATCAAAATCAAAATCAAAATCAAAATCAAAATCAAAATCAAAATCAAAATCAAAATCAAAATCAAAATCAAAATCAAAATCAAAATCAAAATCAAAATCAAAATCAAAATCAAAATCAAAATCAAAATCAAAATCAAAATCAAAATCAAAATCAAAATCAAAATCAAAATCAAAATCAAAATCAAAATCAAAATCAAAATCAAAATCAAAATCAAAATCAAAATCAAAATCAAAATCAAAATCAAAATCAAAATCAAAATCAAAATCAAAATCAAAATCAAAATCAAAATCAAAATCAAAATCAAAATCAAAATCAAAATCAAAATTAAAATTAAAACTAGAACTAGAACTAGAACTAGAACTAGAACTAGAACTAGAACTAGAACTAGAACTAGAACTAGAACTAGAACTAGAACTAGAACTAGAACTAGAACTAGAACTAGAACTAGAACTAGAACTAGAACTAGAACTAGAACTAGAACTAGAACTAGAACTAGAACTAGAACTAGAACTAGAACTAGAACTAGAACTAGAACTAGAACTAGAACTAGAACTAGAACTAGAACTAGAACTAGAACTAGAACTAGAACTAGAACTAGAACTAGAACTAGAACTAGAAATAGAATTAGAATTATAATTAGAAAAAAAGAATTAGAATTAGAATTGGAATTAGAATTAAAATTGGAATTAGAATTATAATTAGAATTATAATTAGAATTGGAATTGGAATTGTAGTTGGAATTAGAATTAGAATTAAAAATATAATTAAAATTATTAATTAAGTAAATCTAGGTCAAAACTACAATGCAACCACGATTAGGGAACACAACACCAAGGATCATATTTGGCCAAACAGTAGTTCACTATATTCATATTTATTTAAACAAACAAAGTACAACGGCCTAATGCTGCTAGACATTCTATGACGGTCAAACTTTTGGAACAACAAGAGCATAGCACATAGTAATATTATTATAACCTATTAACTATACCACTCAGCCATTATTACTTCTCAAGTTAACACAAAGTAATGTGAACTCAGCCTTGTAGCGACCTACTAAAGTGATATACCGCAACAATGTAGCTACAACCCCAAAACGCTGCAAACAGATACCAGAGTTGCAATGCCAAAACCAAAGTTCGTGAAGCGCGGTTCTATTCCGCGTAATGTTACATTCATTATGCAATTAAAAGCCACAATTATGTTAATTATAACATCGTAATTTAGTTACATTCAAATTTATAACCAATTTTACAGTTGGTATTTTTGTAACTACTCGAATTTAAAATAAATAACATATTAAAAGCATTCGCATATCAAAATTCTAAGACGTTTGCTCCTCTACTCAACCATTCCTTCCAGCTGACAAACAAGTTCCCTTAACGCATCCTCGAAATCTGTATTCTTATGTTAGGACTAATTTCTCAAATTAAACCAGTCTTCAATGTTGTATGATTTATTTCCATTGCCAATAATTATTTACAACCTTCACTATTTTAAAGGCGCGCAACGACCGACTCGTCTGCTGTGTTCTTGTAATCTGGCGCGATATGATTCGAATCAAAATCAAAATCAAAATCAAAATCAAAATCAAAATCAAAATCAAAATCAAAATCAAAATCAAATTCAATTAAAATTAAAATTAAAATTAAAATTAAAATTAAAATTAAAATTAAAATTAAAATTAAAATTAAAATTAAAATTAAAATTAAAATTAAAATTAAAATTAAAATTAAAATTAAAATTAAAATTAAAATTAAAATTAAAATTAAAATTAAAATTAAAATTAAAATTAAAATTAAAATTAAAATTAAAATTAAAATTAAAATTAAAATTAAAATTAAAATTAAAATTAAAATTAAAATTAAAATTAAAATTAAAATTAAAATTAAAATTAAAATTAAAATTAAAATTAAAATTAAAATTAAAATTAAAATTAAAATTAAAATTAAAATTAAAATTAAAATTAAAATTAAAATTAAAATTAAAATTAAAATTAAAATTAAAATTAAAATTAAAATTAAAATTAAAATTAAAATTAAAATTAAAATTAAAATTAAAATTAAAATTAAAATTAAAATTAAAATTAAAATTAAAATTAAAATTAAAATTAAAATTAAAATTAAAATTAAAATTAAAATTAAAATTAAAATAAATAAATTTATTCGAAGTAAGATACACAAATACAAACAATAAATATAAATTAAAGCTACCTTAACAATAAAGATAAAAATAAACTAAACAAAACCTTAAATTAAATAAACTAAAAGATAAACCTAATTAATATAAAAACTAAATACTTACAAATATCTTGATTATAATCTACATGTCATCGAATCCAGGAGAAGATGAACCCAATGTTCCGAGGACTCCGGCGACGTTGCCTCGTTGGATGGCAACACTGATCCTTTGAATAAGATATTCCCTACTCAAAGGATCACCTGTTGACGCTCGGATGGCAACGCTTATGGCGTATTAACGATTTAGCGTCCTCAGACCAAGGGCCCATCGTCTCTACGGCAAACGGCACAAAATAGTAACGATTTGCCAACTCTATGTACTTATTACGTTTGCCGTTTGCAGCCAATTCAGCCGCTGCACCTGCTCGTTTTCGTGTCGCGCCAACCTGACTAGCACAAAGGGTGTCTGTACACGTCGCATCCCAAACCAAAGACTTACCTTGTTTATAAGGCACGTGGGTTAGCCCATCTGGTCTTTTCCCATCGCTGCGAAATATACCAGTTGGCTCTAATGTTGATGGGTAATTTGCAGAAGATAGTGCCTTTTGAATGATTAAATTTAGGAATCTATGGCGGGTGAAACGACCTGCACTTTTTGAGCATGATAAGCCATGGTGACCAAACGGATCAGCTAATTCGCCGCAAACGCACTTATGGGCTTCATATACTTGGCAACCTAGTCTGAGTGAAACAGCAATGCGAAGCGAGGTGGGATCAAGTTGCGTGCCCGTGTTGGGTGAGGGAATAGCACGCAGCCAGGCCCCAGACTCGCTTTCGCAAGATGCCAAAAGACGTGATTCGTCAGTAATTGAAAATTTAGGGAGAGACTTGAAAATTGTTTTTACTATGGGTTTGTCGAGTTCATGCTGAGTACAGACTGTGGGTAAAATTAAAATTAAAATAAAAATCAAAATCAAAATCAAAATCAAAATCAAAATCAAAATCAGAATCAAAATCAAAATCAAAATCAAAATCAAAATCAAAATCAAAATCAAAATCAAAATCAAAATCAAAATCAAAATCAAAATCAAAATCAAAATCAAAATCAAAATCAAAATCAAAATCAAAATCAAAATCAAAATCAAAATCAAAATCAAAATCAAAATCAAAATCAAAATCAAAATCAAAATCAAAATCAAAATCAAAATCAAAATCAAAATCAAAATCAAAATCAAAATCAAAATCAAAATCAAAATCAAAATCAAAATCAAACAAAGTACTTGAGAAGTTACTAAATATTAGACTTATGAACTTTCTTGAACAATACCATGTCCTTGCTAACAATCAGTTCGGCTTTAGAAAGGGTAAGTCGACTGAGCATGCTGTACTTAAAATCACAGAATCAATAATTCAACATCTAGAGGAAAGACAGAAGGTAGCAATAGTTACACTAGACCTAACTAAAGCATTTGACACGGTCTCAGTTCCCCTGCTCTTAGATAAAATGGAGGCTATAGGAGTAAGAGGAATCGTTCTTAGTATCTTTCGCGACTACCTTACAAATCGTAAACAGTGTGTCAGAAAAGGTTCTGTTACTAGTCAGGAGGAAAGCATGGTGTTCGGTGTGCCTCAGGGTAGTGTCCTCGGACCTACCCTCTTTCTTATATATATAGACGAAATATGTAAACTAAACCTCAAAAACTGCAGCATCTTTTCCTATGCCGATGATACCGCACTTCTTATCCGAGGTATTAGCTGGGACATTGTACGTATGCATGCTGAACGTGCCCTTAGTGTTATAATGAAATACCTTGACTATAATCTGCTCACACTAAACTTGGCGAAATCTAATTTCATAACTTTTGCACCCAATAAATCATCTCTGCCAAGTAATTTCCTAATTAAAGCACACACCTGTAATATGGCTTCTGGAAAGCTGTGCAATTGTCTTAATATTGAACGAACTGATTGTGTTAAATATCTTGGCGTCCACATTGATTGCATCCTTAGTTGGAACAACCATCTGAATAGCCTTATTCCGCGAGTAAGAAAGCTAATCTATGTATTTAGAAAACTCCGCACCTCTTCAGATGTTTGTACTCTTAAAACTGTTTATTTTGCACTATCACAGTCCATTATAAGTTATTGTGTTGCCGTTTGGGGAGGTGCCCACATGACATCTTTGCTGCGCCTGGAAAGAGCTCAAAGAGCAGTACTTAAAACTATGTTAAAAAAACCTTACCGATATTCTACAGCTCTTTTATACAAAGACAGTAAGGTGCTAACTGTGAGACAGCTCTTTGCTTTCCAAACTGTACTCAATACTCATAGATCTACAAAGTTTGATCACAATGTCAGTGGTTCGATACGCAGGAGAGACCGTGTTTGTCGTACCGTCAAACCTAGAACCAAACTTGCTCAGCGTCATTCTTTTGTTGCTGGTCCTAGATTGTATAATTTAATAAACAAAGCCCTAAATATATATCCCCTTAATTTTAAAACATGTAAAATTAAAGTCAAGAAATACTTGCAAGAACTGAGTTATGCTGAAACAGAAAATTTATTCTTATGTATTAAATAGATGAATTAATGTAAAGAAACCATAATGATAATAAACTGAAACATTTAAATACTTATGTAGGTATCTAAGAATGAAATATGTAAACCTAAATACTGATTATTAAACTCAATATACAACTAAGTAACTGCATTTTCTGCTGCTAACCTAACATTATATATTGTACAAACACAATATGTATATATTATTTATTTTATTTATTTATTAAGCACTTATAGTATTTATATTAATTTATTAAATAATTAATATTATTTATTTATTATATTACCCACCTTAAATTAAGTTTTAATTAAAATACCTTTATTTATAGTAAATATTTTTATTGTTAACAGTTTTCACTACGTATTGTATCTTTTTTGTATATCTAATGGAAGTAACTGGGATCCTAAATGACAGGTCTAACTTAGTTAGACTTAGTTTAGGAGTCAGTGTGTAAATCAATTTGTTAATTGTACTTTTATGAACAATAAAATATTTTGTATTTGTATTTGTATTTGTACTTTATAATTTGCGTTTTCGCCTAAAACCGTTTAATTACCGGATTTTAAGACCCACTATCTTCGAAACTATGCGTCACAGTACTTAGTCGACTGGTGTAAAAAAGTCAATTTACTAAAAAAAATAGTTAGTTGGTTTTCGCTCTAACCCGGCGATATTTCCTGTAAGATAAGTTAAATATAATCGGACAATAAATAATAAATTTTAATACGAAGTAAAATATAAACGAATTAATTTATTATTGTTTTTTTTTCTGCCTCCGTGGTCTAGCGGTTAAGTCAGTGGATTTAGACTCGGTGGTACCGGGTTCGATTCCTGGTCGGGACACAAAAATAATTATTATTGTATATAAATACATTTAATTATTATTTAAATTATTTGTGATATTTCTCGAGTTTGGTACGCTGGTGACATCGACGAGCTTGCCACTTGTCATGATTGGTCTATAGTAAAGTTTGGCTAAAATGTGAATCCGCTTATTTATAAGCGTGGTTTCTGACCACCCCGAACGGGAAACGGTCGTGATGATACTACACTTTTACCTTTTTTATAATTTAAGTTTTTTTTTTTTTTTAATACTTTCCTAATAGGTGGTAGGCGGACTGATGGTGGTAATTCCACAGTCTTCTGAAACTGGGAAGTATCCACCGTTCGTGCCGATAAGCCCAGTAAAGTGTATCCACACGTTTCGGAATTAGTTTCGTATTGCCATCATGCATGGACCTTACGCGCCACTTACCGTCAGGTGGGCGCCAATGTCGTGCTAGTATAAATATATATATATATTTTTTCCCATCTGACGGTAAGTGGCGCGTAAGGTCCATGCATGATGGCAATTCGAAACTAGTTCGAAACGTGTGGATACACTTCACTCGACTTATCGGCACGAACAGGTTTTAAAAAAAACATTATTTTTTAAAAATATATATATATATTAAAAAAAAAATGTTTTTTTAATAACCTGTTCATATATATAAAAGGTACGTCGCAATGTACCTTGAGTTAAACAGTTCTATTCTTTGATCGTAGTGATGTGCCGAGGCGTCCCTCCGTTTGACACCTGGAAGGAATAATTGAGTGGAGGAGCCATTGAGGAATCTAAGAATATGGGTGTGAGACTAGAAAACTCTTTAAAAATGTTTGAGGGTGCGAGCGAGAAGTATGCAAATCGTAAAAACCCTCTTAAATAGTAAGTGATATGCTAGACACTAGGCGCGGTGATGGCTCGGTTGTAAGAACGCGTTCCTTAAATCCTACCAAGGTCGGTTTAAACCCACCCGGCATGTACCAATGAGAAATACACTTTTCTTACGTACATCTGTCATAGATTTACAACACCACCGTTCCCATGCCTCGGAGAGCACGTTAAGCCATCGGTCCCGGTTCCACTAATACCAACTTGTGGAATCCTAAATAATTTGTCATAAAAAATGACATCATATCCTCGCCAAGCCGTCTGGCCAGCGTGGCGAGTGTAGGCCAAATTCTCCAGATCTATGTTCTGGACGCCTTCCAACAGTGGAGGTCTAGGACGCTGTGTTCAGGGGCTGTAATGATGATGATGAATGATGCTAGACACGCTGCATTCTTACAAAACGTTTCGCCAGTGGTATGCCATCAGTAGTATTATATATTTTTTAATTTTATTATTTAGGTTTATTTTTTCAGATTTTTATTGTTTTTAATATTAATAACTGCTTTTCATTTTTAGTTTTATGTTTTTTAGTTAATTGTTTTTAGTTTAGGTTAATTTTTCTTTAAGGCTTCGGATTAATATTTTATCGAGCATCACCTACTTACTTAATTTCAGCTATCGGTGGCAACTTGTTAATAGCCATACACTACCCATATGTACTGTATACGTATATTGTTTATCAATCTAGCTGTAAGTTGTTCTTAACATTAAATAAAAAAAAAATAGATAATAGTTTTGAAACGGTTTTCGTCACAAACCTTAAACCTGTTAACTAGATTGTGTTGGTTACAATACAGAAGGAATACGAAGGACCACCATGTTTATTCAGTCCGATTTAATGAAGTTAGTGTAAACGTATTTGAGGTATGGCTTTGTGGGTCCGCTTATTCTATTTCGGGTGGGCGTATTTGGTGATGCTCAATTGTGAAATATTTTCGTAGGAGTTCGGCTTGTACCTATTGGGATTAGAATCTCTTCAAATGTTACAATGCTTTGTGTATTATATCTACCTATATTTATAACAAAGGCAGCAGCTACATTCCATGACTTAAGCGCAAACGTTACTTCACCTTTAGCCGAGTTTTGCCGATCATAGCCGAACGCTATCAAAATAACGTGTTTCACTATTTTAAAAGTCAAAACGTAAAGTAGTAGTTTTATAACATACATTATAATTAATAAGATAAAATTATGGTAAAAAAAACTATAGAAATAATTAAAATAAACGCATGCTAAAAGTTATCTGTAGTGGATACCTTTAAACGAGAATCTCGATTTTAATAGCGTTTCACTCTGACAGTTTACACTATTTAAGGGATTTCATTATATAACATTTACGCTTAAGTAACACAAGCATATTACATATTTACAACCAAATGTAATTCGATTAGGCGTCAGTTGATAGTGCGGTTTTGCGATGCTCACTTGGTGTAACGCAACTACATATTCTTATTCTTGTTGTTGCATGTTTTGTTTAGTCATTTATGTACTTAGTTAATATACCTATAGTATTATAATTTTTTTTTCTATTCTTCAAACTGTATCTACAGTTTATGTATACATATATGAAAATTTTCACAGTGAGAAATATTCTGGTGGCGGGTATAATTTTAATTGCTTCTACTCTGTTGCTATCTTTTATGTTCTTATGTTGCCTGTCTCTGTCCTTTCTCTTCGAATAAATAAATAAATAAAAGAAAATGGCTTCAACTTGTTTATATAGCTTCTTCGTTTTATGTAAATGATGTGAAATAAAAAAAAAAACTATATATTTAACTTAACCAAAACTAATTTCATGGTCTAGCGGTTTAGGCACTAGATTTGAACACGGAATGATTCCTGGTCGAGAGCACAACAAAATATATTTATTTATGAGATTTCTCGAGTCCTATACGTCAGAGATATCGACGAGGTTGCCACTAATCATAATGGGCTAATAATAAAGTTGGCTAAATGAGAACTCCTTGAAAAAGTATGGTTTCTGACCAATCCCTTAGAAATTTACGGATGTGATTATACTAAAAAAATAACAATAAATAATAATATAAGGAAAAGCATGATAAAGAATTCCTGCAAAGTGGGTTTTGTATATTTTAGCCAAATACGTCCAAAAATAAAAAGCTCTTAGTATCTGGCAAAGCACTCGCAACACAGCCGGCAAAGAATTCCTGCCAGTAGGTAATTTTGTTTAGTCAGTACATATGAATACTTTATTATCTTATTTTATAATATAATATTTATAAGCAAATTTCTATATAGAATGTTAAATTAAAATACCTATAATATTTGCCCCCATACTCATGAGAGTCCATTAGAAGCACTAATATATATATTTATCGTCAACCTTTAAAAGGGAAATCTTTGCAACACATACTAAATTAATTTGGCCTAAGCAAGTCTAGAGCCAGTGCATTTATGAACCGAGCTTCGAGAGGGTATTATGCGAATTGTACAGTATCTGTATGGGTAGAGAGAAAAAGAAGCCAAGAATAGCGATAGAAAATCTTAACTATTTGATACTCGGTTAAGTCCCGTTCCCACTACGACGACAGACCGTCTGTTATCTCATGTTTTTAAGGCTACAAACATGCCAGTAGTAATTTATATAAAACTGTTTACATTTAGATGGATCCGAGACCGATAAGAAGAACAGATCCGGGTCTTTGGTGGACGATTTGTGGACCGTGTGAACGCCGACAGATAGCCCCGAACGTGTCTTCTATGGGATTTCATTAAAAAATGTCAAAAGAGAGTAAGAGTTCAAAAAGTTGTTTATTAATTTCTTTGTTTACCCATTAATATTTGGCAAGAGTTCGATGTTAATATCAATTTCTTAACGATTCTATAAGTTGATATTGGCAATGAGACATTGGGATTTGATCCTAAAATCTATAAAATTAAAGGTAACAATAATAAAAATTGGAGAGAGCTATACTTGGTATTTCTCTGATGGATAGAGTCCGAAACGTAGACATCCGTCAGAAAACCAAAGTTATCGACATAGCCTTCAGAATTAGTAAGTTGAAGTGACAACCGGACACGTCTGTCGCAGAACCGATGACCGATGGAGTAGACGAGTTCTGGAGTGGAGACCACGTACTGGAAAACGCAAAGTAGGAAAACCCCCGCCAGATGGACGAATGACCTGAAAAAGGTCGCTAGGCTGGATGAGGGTGGCAATAGATCGTGTGAAATGGCGAGCCTTGGGGGAGGCCTACATCCAGCAGTGGAGAGACGTAGGCTGATGATGATGAATAAAAACATAATTTTATTGCATAAGTACAGTTTACAGTTTTATAATAATACAGTTTCATCTGTCTCCTGGAACACACTCTATTTAATCAGACTAGTTCAGGAGACAGATCACGTTTATATATAGGAATCAGAAATTCATGTCAATATTTATTATTATTATTATATTAGTTTGTTAGTTGTACAGTAGACTTGCTAACTGAACACCAAGCTACTTGTGATATAGGAGTTAGCTAATTATTCTAGGTTATAAATTACTTACAAAAATATTACTGTTGGTAGTTAGTTAAATAAATAAAATAAATAACTATTTGGTCACGACTGCTATTTCATTACTCATAACAAAATGCAAATAGGAACTATCTTAGTTTCGAAGCGCCGACGGGCTGTCCAACGTGCTTATATTACAATTGACCTTTATCTAATGATCAGGTATTTGGGAATATAATTCGAAAATAAATAATAGAGACAAGTGTAGTGGAAAAAGTATGAGCAAATAAAATTGTACCAGTCATCAATATATAGTATTATTCCGTCTTCCTAATTTTTGTACAGTATGCTAAATATACAAAAATAAATTAGGTATCAGTGAAGAAGTATTATAGGTATTATTGATAAGTAGTAACAACACAAATGTACCTACTTATTTTTTTTATTTAAAAAAATATGTTTAGTAGTTTTTTTTTTAAAGTGACATCTTTCGGAAGTGTTGATTCAAAGTTGGTTCGAAAATTTGGGCGGTAAAAAAATGGCAGCGATATCTGTTTCGCGGGCTTCTTTCTTGAGTTAATAGCTCTTTGCAGTGACAGTAACTGTTAGTTAAAGAATTTAATTAATACTTATTAGACCAAAATGCAAGGGGGGTTATTTATAGTGGACTGTATGAATCTAAGGAAAAAGCTAGTTGCATTAATAAAAAGGCTAAGAAGTTGGAAAATGGGATATTGCAAGGAGTACGCACCTGATGTCCTCCGGGGGGGTGACGTCTTCCCGTATGCTCACTTCACAAACACTGCTTTTAATACACCGGCCGGTGACTGATATAAATAATCTTATAATTGTTAAATATTAGTCCTTTATGCGTGTGCGCAGGCAACACGACCGCTTCACTCGACGACACGAAATTGTGCGTATGGATTTAGGGACGGGAGAGGATCGATTCATACATCAATTGAATACAGGCGATACCATTCCCCCGGCCTTAAAGGATTGCCTTTAAAAGAAACTAAACTTATCTAACTATAGACATTACAAACTGATCTAAGTATAGAAAGTTAATTAACCTAAAGAACAAATTATATTAACTATATACATGTTTGCTAATGACCTATTGACTAGGCAACGGACATAGCTTAACTACAGGGCGAACATAAGTACCCCTTGTGATCTTAACGGTGGCAACACGTGTGATGCCATCACTAGACACGTGAGCTTCTTCAACAACGCCTAAGGGCCATGAGAATAACGGAGTATTATCCGTCATAACAACTACAACAGTACCTGGGTTGATGGGAACGGAAGGACTGTGCCATTTGGAGCGAGTTTGTAACTGATGCAAATACTCAGTACGCCATCGCTTCCAAATTGACTGAACTAGCGAATCTAACAAAGAATGACGATCGCGTAAATTCCTAGTTGATGTCTCAGGCACAGGGAGTGAAGAAAGCGGAGCCGAGCACAAAAAATGTGAAGGCGTGAGAGCAGAAGGCTCAGCAGGATCACTGCTCAACTGTGTGAGCGGACGAGAATTAACTAAACTCTCTATTTGGGTCAAAATCGTTAACAATTCCTCATATGACAAGACCTGCTGTGCAATGGACTTAAAGAGGTGCGTCTTAACCACCTTTACCATACAATTGGCAACAAAGGTGTGCCACTGGTGTGGAAAAGAATTGTGCCAACATAACACTACGTTGGAGTCTGAGAAGGCGTAAACTTTCCTAAAACCTACGGCGTGACGCGGGCTGTAAGTATCGTAAACGCAACGGAGCAAGCGCGATGACAACTCGACGACGCAAAGTTCTAATCTTGCGACCGTGAGTGTCTCAGTGGGCGCTAATTTGGACTTAGCACGTATCACTTTCATCCCGATGTTGTCGGAATGGGTGATGTGCACGTAGACTACTGCAACGTACGCACGCTCACTGGCAACAGCGAAACCCATAACATTACCAATCACGTCTTCAAAGACACCAAAAGGACGTGAAATATTCAAGCCCTTAAGACAATGCAACCCTCGGCAATATCTCTGACATAATAGAATAATATAAGGATCGTCCCAATCACACTTTAACATCCATAACTCTTTAATTAGCAGTATGGCGTAAAGGGTTGTGGGAGCGTCAAATCCCATGACATCCCATAATCGGGCTAAAACATACAGAATAATACGTTTGATACATCTGTCATCAGGAGCTGCTAAACAATCATCAGATATAGACCAATGAAGACCTAATATCTTTTGTTGTGTCTGTTTATCCAACTCCACGTTAGATAAATTTCTGTGTGAAGCAGGAATACTTCCCAGGACCTTATCCGAGTTACAAGCCCATTTCACCAAATCAAAAACTCTACTGAACTCGTAGACCTGGAGCGGATCACGAGGACTGAACCGGTACAAGATACGCTGGAAACGGCGATCCCTTTCGTGGACATTAATTTGTAAAAACATTTGTCTCACGTCAGCACAGATCGCAACAGGAAACAGACGAAAGTTTAGAAGAATACAAAACAGATGTCCTTGTAGATTTGGACCCGAGTGGAGTATATCATTGAGGGACAGACCGGAGCTAGTCACACAACTAGCATCAAGAACCGGTCGTAGTGGTGTGGATTTACCTGGCCTATAAACCCCATGGTGGGGTATGACATAGGAAGGAAGTTCAGAATTATTGTCAGTAACAGGCAACAAATAACCTTTACTGATGTAATCTAATATCACATTATCATAGGCTTCACGCAGTAATTGGGAAGCTTCCTTCTTGCGCTCCAGGCAAAGATAGCGTTTTCTGGCCACGTCATACGAGTTACCCAACAAGTATGAGTCCTTACGAAAAGGCAAAGCGACTGTATATCTACCACTAATATCACGAGTAGTGGTAGTCTTAAAGTGCTCCTCACACTCGACATTAACAGGATCCTCAATGTGAGGGACAGATACCTCTTCGAGCTCCCAGAAGCGTTGAAGAAGAGAATCAATATAGTTATTATTCATAACCGAACAACATGACGTCACATTGACGCAAGTGTTGGGCGCAGGCGTCGCTGTGGGCAGTAACCCAACCACGACAACTCCTAATACAGTCTCAATGACTGGTGGAATATTATCAACATTGCTATTAACCACACTTGGTAACAACAAATGAGGAAATATTGCTGCACCTATAAGCATGTCAACGGAACTTGGCGTAGCAAACGCATCGTCCGCAAGCGACAATGACTTAAGGTGTGGCAAAGCTGTCACGTCAATAGGGACTGAAGGCAGATCACCAGTAATGCGGTCAACTATAAGAGCACTCATATCGTAACCGACATTAATATTAAATTTGGAGAAGAACTTAATGTCTACCTCACCTTGAATACTCTTCTCCACTCCACCGACACCCCTGACTACGACATTGGAATTTCTAATGTTAGAAAATCCCAATCTCGAGAAACATTCACGCGTAATGAAGTTGCTCTGGGACGCTGAATCTAGCAGACATCTTACGACCTGCCTACAATTACTAATATCATACAAAACAACTTGCGCAGTCGCCAAGGCTACAGTAGTAGTCCTAACACTAGCGCCATCTGTATTTGACGCGAGCGAGGTAGGCGACACAGAACATAAACTGGATTGAGTCTGAGATGATTGAGTCTGAGATGATTGACCGTCGTCACTTGACGCGGGAGGAGTAACAGAGTTATTTTCAAAATGTAGAAGAGAATGATGTCTCTTCTTACAAGAAACACACTTAAGATTAGACTTACACTTGCCTGTATTGTGCTTAATATTTAAACAATTTATACAGGCATTTCTGGATTTAGTATAGTTAAATCTATCCTTAGGAGCTAAGTTACTAAACTCAGGACATTTAAACAAGAAATCGTGAGTAATATTATCGCACAAACACTTTAAATTATGAGATGGTGAAGCATCGACAGCATAAGTTTGCAGATTCGGTGCACTGGGACGCAAAGGTTTGACCTGTTTGGCAGGTGTGGCTCGCGACTGCATACCAACACTCTGGAAGACGCGATCCTGGGTCCTAACATACTCCGCTAGCTGCGAAAATGTAGGTACCCGAGAGTCTCGACAGTACATCTCAAAACCTCTGACCGTGTCTGCATCTAGCTTCTTTAAGGATAAATGAAGAAGAATGAAATCGGCTAAGTCATCAAGACTCATATTTCTCAAAGCATTTACGGCTGTGGTCACCTTATCGGTAAACATCTGAAAGTTGTAGGCCGATGGTGTACCATTGAATTTAAAATTTATTATTTGTTCAATATATGTGGCAGCCATAAAACGTTTATCCTCGAATTTGTCCAGAAGAGTCTGCAGAATTAGAAAGTAATTATCACCACTCGGTGTAATACCCGATATCACACTCTGCGCCTTATGAGACAACCTACCAAGAAGATAGTACAGTTTTTCATCATTTGACAGCGATGGATTCTGATGAATAATAGATTTAAAACTAGCATAAAACAATGGCCAGTTTCTTACGTCCCCATCAAACGATAGTATCTCGATAGGCGGTAACCTAGGTCGCTTAAGAGCGGCTTCACTACTCTGTTCTAAAGGCACTACGCTAGACAAAGAATCTAGCACTCGTTTGGACGCACAGTACATGTCCTCAAACGAGTTTATTGCTTCATAATTAGGCGTTGCCTTTGGGTCTGACCTCAACTTTAAAGAAATATATTCGTCAAGAACAGAACGAAACTCGCTACGCAACTCGTTCATTGTACCAACTGCATTGAGAAAAGATTCACGGGTGCGTTCAGTTGTAGTGTTCTTTGACAAGTTATAAATATGTTGCATTCGCGAAAACAGAGCGTTACGTTTAGCATAAGCAATTTGACAATTCATGCTATCTTTACTAGTCGAATCCATGGTAGTTTTATCTGAATCTAACGACATTTTATAACAAACCCAAAACAAACCTAAAAGATGCAAAGAAGTTTTTATAACAACCAGAAGTTTAAATTAATAAAATCAACAAAAATACAAAAATGTACGTTGTCCTTTGGATACGGTTTAATCACACAAACTGGCTACACAAAGATTTGTCAAATTTATAACATATAAACCGCACAATCAGTTAAACAAATTGTAAATTTGTGATTTTACAATAATTATTGCATTTATACAAACATAAACCACTAATAAAGCATACGTTATGTTGTATCTATGTCCTAACTTACAATTTGCCACAGATTTGCCAAAAAACACCTAATATAAAAAAAGCAAAATATGTGGGTAGTACGAAAAAAACAAAGTTTATTCTAAAACATTAATACGATCCCAAATTATGGTTTCCATAAATGTCCCTGACAAAATTTCGCATTTACACTACGACATGTGACACCGCGCCCACCTAATGGTAATCGGTACGCAAAGTCCAATGATAGGAGCAATTAACAAATAAATAATGTGCAAATAAGTAAATAGAAATTATGATTGGATTTTAACTTATTCAAGAATTTACCAAAAAAAAATAATAATAAAGAATTTTTGTTATTACAAACTTATTGCACAATATATTTATAGAACCTATACATTTTACATGCAGATAGTTAAACTTACGTTAATTGAGTGTATTTAAGTAAACTAAACGGCAAATATAATAACGTGAAAATAAAATAGTATTATTTCACGCGTAATATTGCTGTTAGTTACTTACGGTCTACGCATTATATTACGGCCTAAAATATACAGTATTGTTAACAAACATACAAGCAAAATCATAAGGAATCCATGCAAGCAATTAAACGCAATGTCAATGCTGCCTAACCTAGGTATCCTACACTAAACCCTAACGAAATTAACCAATTTTTGGCAACCTGTAAGGCAGGAGGATCCCGGTTCGTTTAGGACCACTTAGAACAAAATGCAAGGGGGGTTATTTATAGTGGACTGTATGAATCTAAGGAAAAAGCTAGTTGCATTAATAAAAAGGCTAAGAAGTTGGAAAATGGGATATTGCAAGGAGTACGCACCTGATGTCCTCCGGGGGGGTGACGTCTTCCCGTATGCTCACTTCACAAACACTGCTTTTAATACACCGGCCGGTGACTGATATAAATAATCTTATAATTGTTAAATATTAGTCCTTTATGCGTGTGCGCAGGCAACACGACCGCTTCACTCGACGACACGAAATTGTGCGTATGGATTTAGGGACGGGAGAGGATCGATTCATACATCAATTGAATACAGGCGATACCACTTATATAAACGTTTGTGGCTAAAGAACGAGAATTGACAAACGAGGTTTGACATCTTTAGCTATTCTGCAGATACGCATTCCTAGGAAAAAAATCCCTCGCAACAATAAATAGCGTTTAGTCTAGTCTTAACAAATAGGTCAATGGATATAACGCAATAGCAGCGGGTTGACAGATCCCATGTTTCTGGGCTTACATATAATTTCCCGACGGACGTCAGAGAACGGCGAGCGGTGACCGAGCGAACTTCTGAATCGACGATCTTATTGCCGCAAGTGGCTTGTTGAATTTACAGTTTTTTTTTCATAATTTACAAACTTTGTACGTTACAATATTATTTAATTAGGCCAACTCGTGGATTACCGTTATATGGAAAAGCCTGAGCAAAGCTAAATATAATTTAACCTCATTGTATTGAGCATATTAATAAATTCGTGGGCTGGCTGCTAAGTCCGTGGATTTCGACGCGGAGGTGTCGGGTTCGATTACTGCTCGGAACACAATAATTTTGTTGTGATGTTTATCGAGTTTTGTATCCTTGAGATGTCTCTATCGACGATAGTCGTTCTCCATCGATTTCGATTAATTGTCTAGTACTTGTCATAATGGCCTATAGTAAAGTTGGCTAAATGTAAAACTGCTCCTCCAAAAGCGTGGTCCTGACCACTCTGAAAATATATCGTTTTAATTTTACGCTTAAAAGTATAAACATTCTTTTTTTTTTCAACGCACGGTGAATCCATGTATTGCTAAGTTTGTCTTTTCTTCGACGTAATAACTACTTGAGTCTAATAAATTTAAAAGCGTGGTACCTGAGACAGGCCATCATGTGAAACAGTCGTGTTTTCATCTCTTTCATAATGAAACCATTAACGCCACACCATTTATCATGATGGTTTAATCATGGAACACAGAGGGCATCCCCAGGCCTCACTTAACTGCGGATCGGTGGATAATTAAGATCCTAAGTAACAGTTAACCCAATCTAAACACACGCCAGCGCACTGAATGCCCATTATAGTGCAAATAAACACATCCAGTCAGTGGAAGTTATTGAGGAATAATTTTAGGAAATAGTTTGTGCGGTCGACAGAATTATCTACGACACACTTTGAAACCTTGGATATAATTTTTATGTTGATGCTTGTGTGTACCTCGAAAGTAATTGTTAATGTTAAACCTCATGGAGCCGGGGGATAACTGGCACATCCGTTACGTCCGTGATCGGGTGCTGCTGAGGGAGTCTGGGACCTCTGCCGTATATTTAATCTATTATATTTGTCAAACCATAATAATCATCATTGTTGGCGGAGAAATTGCTATTCTCTCTTCTCTGCTACGAATCACCTCCCTGTACGAAACTTTTCTTTAGTTGTTATTACATCTTATTCTTCCTGACCCTATTCTTCTTTAATCTCATCATCATCATCATCAACCTGTATCTCTTCACTACTGGATATAGGTCTCCCCCAAAGCTCTTCACCTAACGCGATCTCTTGCTAACCTAATCTAACCCCCACCAGCGACCTTCTTCAGGTGATCCGTCTATCTTGGGGTTCGTCCCACTCTGCGTTTTCCCATACGTGGTCTCCACTCTAGAGGTTCTGCGGTAGATGTGTCCGGCCACTTCAGCTTGCTAGTTTTAAAAGCTATGTCAGTAACTTTGAATTGAAACGCTAAATTGTAATACTGAATCTTTGGGTGAAGATAGAGCCAGCCCTCTTGTCACCGGAGAAGACGACTAGACGCGGTGATATGTCTTTTAAAAACGTGTTGGCGCTTGGAATCCATGGGCCCCGCGTTTCTACAGCAAACGGCACAAATATGTAACCTTATAAATAAATAAATATAGGATGTCAGTTGTCGTTAAGTAATATATCAGTTCTATTCTTGAAACTCGCAAAAAACTTACCAGTGACCAGGGAGGCATTATGTCGTGCTAATATCAGTGTCGTTTTGTGGCAAATCTGAGTAAGTATTTATGTTATTTGGTTAGGTTGTATTGTAGAAGTAAAGGCTAGGAACAAATTCCTAAATTAGATACTTATACCTCACTCTGTGGAGGCAGGGGGTGTAAATGTTGTTTTTTCCTCTACCGAGTTTGATGTAAGATATATTTTGCACTACTAATAGCATTAAAAGTTTTAGAACGAGTATCAACTAAAATTGTAGCGGAGACTGCTCCCCAAGATACAACATAATGGTTTGTGGAGCAGAGTTCTGTATCTTTTGCTTGCTTAACTGTAAATGTAACTCAATTTACTTTTGCTTCAATAAACGATTTTTACTTTACTAATATTAAAATATATCCTGAATCATAAATTTATAAATGGTTTCAGACACCAATCATAAATGTGTATGTTGTTTTAAACAAAGTTAGTATTTTGTTTCTAAATGTTCTAAATAAGAGAGTTTTTGTTGGTGCGAAACAAAACAAGTGTACTTAGTTCCAAGCCTTTAGTAAGTATAGGTTGAAGTGGCGTGTACTCGGCTCAAGTACCACGGGGACTCCACTCGTGATGTACGTCGGAACAGTTCACAAAACACCGACCTTATTTTCAGTAATATTCTTATCAATTCTTGGACATTAAGCAATAAAGTGTTATATAATTAAATAAATATAATAAATATAAATAAATATTTCCAGTGTATACCTAAGAATAAGAAAATGGAAATATGAGCGAATTAAATAATAAAATAATGAAAGACATGCTAAATACCTTTATTATAAAGCTCATTTTGACTTGATCATTGAAATCTTATCCGCCATTTTCTAATTATTTTAATCGGTCGAATAAATATTATGATCTCACAGAAGAAATGATCAGGAACGGGTTCAAGACTCAGCTTTACGCGGTGGAAGTTGGTGCAAGAGGAGTTCCAGCAAAATCTTTGCATCACTTACTGAAAGAATTGGGCCTAAGCAGGTCTGCCGTCAATACATTTATGGAACGAGCTTCCAAGACGGCACTAACGGAATCATACAGTATTTGGTTGGGTAGGGAGAGAAGTAGAATGGTGGATGGTGAGCGTATTATCGCGAAATAGAAAAAAAAGGAGGCCTCCTTTTCTTAAACCAGCCAATTGTCGGTCGCAAGCCCGAGACACCATTCTTCTCATCTCTTACCCACACACGATGGACCCGGCACCCGCACGGTGAATCCATGGAATGCTTAGAAATTTGTCTTCACACAATAATATTTATTGATTTAAATAAATAAAATTAAGTAATATTTAATTTATTTATGATACAAATTACCATCACGACTGTTACCCTTTTGGGGTGGTCAGAAACCACGCTTATAAAGAAGCGGATTCACATTTAGCCAACTTTACTATAGGCCAATCATGACAAGTGGCAAGCTCGTCGATGTCTCGAGAATTATAACAAATAAATTAAATATTAATTAAATGTATTTATTTATTTTAATAAATATTTTTGTGTCCCGACCAGGAATCGAACCCGGTACCTCCGAGTCTAAATCCACGGACTTAACCGCTAGACCACGGAGACAGTTTCTCAAATTTGGTACGCTGGAGACATCGTCGACACGTGGCACGTGTCATGATTGGCCTAAAGTAAAGTTGCCTAAAGATGAATCCGCTTCTTTATAAGCGTGGTTTCAGACCACCCCGCAAGGAATACGTTCGTGAGGATACTTTAGTTTTTAATTTTTTACTTAAATACTATTACGTAAATATATATTAGGTACGGATACATAAACACAACTAATAGACTAGTATTATATTATACTGCGTGCAATTTTTTAAAGAACAAATATTTTTATAGTATAATCTAAAAAAAAAAATAAGAACTACGTATTTTTTATTTTAATTATTCAGTAATAAAATCTTTAGTTACGGTGCAGAGAAGTTATCCTAAAAATATCTCAACTGATGCTGAGCCTAATCAAGTAGGTAGCGAAAGGTCGACAATCTCGCGAATGTTGAGTGTCATGTCATTGTTTCTCTCTCTATTTCGTCTCTCGGCTGTGAACGAATTAATTAATACTCGCAATAACAAGTGTGTTTTTAGGATAATTAATTTTATCTTTTAAAAAAATACCTTTTGTATTTCAAAAAAGAGTTCTACTAATGACACCTGAAGCCTTAAAAAATATATTTGTTTTTTGACAATTACACGCGGTATACAAAAAGCTAAGAAATAATAACGAGAAAGAAAAATAAATAATATAAATACGAGTATCATTACAAATTATTTTGTTTATTTAAAAAATGAGTAGATTTTTAAACACGTTTATTAAAGGCGCCTAATGACAACTGGTAGCTTGTTCCACTTACGAGCAGCGGAATAAACGTATCTGATTATTAATTACTTAGTATTTCCAATATATATATATATATATATTTATTGCTTAGAAGTTGTCTGGTCTAGTAACGGCGATACTGCCCCAGGTCAGACTTTCACCTAGCTAAAAATGTATATGATAGTTTATACATAACTGGAACAATTTCTATTTAGGAGATGTGTATGCTTTGATTCTCTGCATTCTCATATTAGAAGTATAATCAGCCACGTACGACCTATACAATTTGTTAGCATAATAGCTCTTAAAAGTTCTTGATATAGGGTGTAAATGTGTATGGGTGAATTTGTGGCCGACTGTACAGTCGCCTAAGTAAAGAGTCTACCACCTTAAGGCTAAAATTCGTTTGCACGCCATAAAACAATCTAATGCCTAAAATAATAAGACAGAAAATGTGGTAGTCTAGTTGTTAGAACGGCTTCATTTAATCCAAGAAAAAGGTAGTATTTCTCCTACCGAAATGTACTGTTAAATAAAACAGGTTTATGAATTATAATAAGTTTTTTTTTAACAATTTTCTTTCTACAATAAATCAAAGCGCGGCAAAGTCGGGCAATCTCCAAACTCTATCGAGTAGCGTTGTAGACTCCAAACAATTGTACTATTATTATCGATGTCTGGTGTTAATATGTATATATTTACAAAAAAAAAGTATAATATGTAGTTTATCAACCATCTAGTTTCCGTAACACAAGCCTCGTAGCTTACCACGGAAATTAGATGGCGCTGTGTGACCTGTCTGGAAATATTTATTATTATATTCGTAAGTAACATTCTAACAGTACCAATGAGAAATTCACTTAACTTACGTACATTAGTCACTAATACCAACTTGTGGAATCGTTAAAAAATTGTCAATAAAAATTGATATCAACCTCCGCCAGGCCAGAGCGCGGCGAGTGTATATAATCCAGAAATTTTTTGAAGGCCCATCTCCAACAGTTGAGTTCCAGAACTGGTATGAATTTAAACAAATCAATATTAATTTTTAGACTATTTTGACAAAATTATTATTTAAAAAAAGTATTAAATAACGATGAATTTATTACATTACCGAATATAATAAATTTATTGTACATACGAATATTGTATTAATATCAAATCTAGTAGTAGTAGAAATAGTTGATTTAAAAAAAAACAGACAAAAGGGCCTGGGCCGGGCCCACCCGTCTAGCCAGACAGCGTGGCAGTAGAAGGGTAAATTCTTCAAATTATAGAATCTGTGATGTTGATGAATTTGACAGTACCTAATACTATACATTTATTGTGTTGACGTTAATCTTTGTACTGTATTCACAGGAAGTTTTGTCAAAACTGTAAAGTGGTGTAAAACTTTCTATATCGACTGTACCTAACTGCGAGCCAAATTCCAATCATGCAAGAGAATGCAATGTGAGTGAATTTTAGCCAAATTCCGTTATACAATACCGCATCAACTAATTATTAGGTAAATTTTACATTTTGGTATTTACTGTTAGCACTTATTGGTTTGTGTATTTTAGGATGATGATTTTGTATTGTTACATTGTTTAAAGTTGCGTAGTAAATTCTTAAAATATTCTGTGGGTCAATTTTTAGAACTACTGAAACTGCAACTATTATTATCATATAATGGATTGACAAAAAATAACACAGTTTGTGTTAAAAAACGAGCCGATAGTGTAGTTTATAATTTTTTTTTGGCAATGGTAACCAACGAAAAATATTGATTAGAGGTATGCCACAAAATTAATGAATATTATATTGAAAGCTGAATTTTATAGAAACTTCAAATTGCATTATTTTTAAGACACTATTATACAGGGTGAATTTTTGAGACGATTAATCAACTCGAATTATAATTTGATTCCAAATAAAAGTATTTATAAAATAAACCATAAATCTCATTTAACGTTATTTGCTAAAACATTAAATTAAGACCAAACAAACGTTTGTATTTAAACCAATCAAATACGCCATGGTCACAGGTGTTCAGGTGTTCTTAATAATGAACTTCATTATTTAAAGCACCCTTAAAATTAGGATATTCACAGAAAAAGCACGGAATACATTACCCAAATCTATTAAGTTGTCTTGTTTTATAAATACAGATATTAAAATTTTAACCTTATTGTAATGTATAACGGTCTAAATTCAGTATAAAAAATAGTATTGGAAAATTGATGCCGTTCTTGTTTAAGCTAATAACAAGTTTAGAATTGTCAAATGATTAGTACATTACAAGAAAAAAACTATCTATAATAGAACTCGTATTTACATAATAAAAAAGAGACTTGATGGTATGACACTGATCCCCTAGGAGCGGGGACGGGCCTTAGTGTGGGATGCTACTTGTGTCGACACTTTGGCTTTGCCACACCTCAGAGGAACAGCGCTAAAAGCGGGAGCCGCAGCTGAAAGCGCAAAGTCTGGCAAGCGGCGCAAATACGTATCTATAATCAAAGACTACGTGTTTGTGCCGTTTGCTGTAGAGACTTTAGGCCCGTGGGGTCCAAGCGCTAAAACATTTTTAATAAACATCACCCCTCGTCTAATTGTCTGCTCTGGTGACAAGAGGGCTGGTTCTTTCCTCGCCCAGAGAATCAGCATAGCGTTGCCATGATGCCGTGCGGTTACGATTTATATTTCAATTAGGTTTTGTAAGTAGTTTTTTTTTAATTAGTTTTATTTAAATTTTATTTTAATAAGAATCCGCTTCTCAAAAAAAAACAAGCGAATTAAATGAATTCATGCAAGATAAACTCTAACGTATATGCAGTAGTTATTATTTTCGATCCTTTTCTGAAGTCCTGTTGTTTTTTTTCTTTTCTTTTCTTTTACTCAACATAAATGTGTTGTATAATGTTTTGAGGTGTTTGATGGTTTGAAATTGTAATATAATTTAAATTATAATGTCATTATTTGCTACGCGCCTACGGGGTGTCATATATGTAGTTGTACTATTTTGTGACATGCAATAGAATATTTGGTTTTTGACTACCCTGTGAGGGTCGTTCATTCAGTCGTGATGTGCTTATTTTATTTATCCCATCAAACTACGCATATTAAATAAAAATATTATTATTGAAATCAAAATATTACGTTCACACATACTCGTACCAGCAACGGACTTAAGACCCAGCTTTACTCTATAGGAGCTGGTGTAAAAAGAATTACAGCTAAGTCTTTGCACTACTTAAATAGTTCATCGGCTTTTTGAATAATTGTAACATAATAATAAGGAGGTAATGAATAAATTTAACCACAATGGCGACCAGTTCAACATATTGATGGTAATTAATTGGCACCGGCTTCAGCCTATCGGGGTTGTTACCGCTCACCGTTATGGAACATCGTCTTGTTTGGGTCGCAAGTAAGTGTTTTTTTTTGTAATAGTCTACTTTTAAACTAATGAATAACAAATAATAAAATAATGTTTATTTGGACGTTTACATAGTTTCAAAGTACAATATAATCAATCAAGGCCTGAATTAACTTTCCCATTAAATTAACAGACACGGTAAAAGCACTATTTGTTTTAATAATCAGGAGAAAAAATGTCTGTTAACATTTTATTAGTTAGCGTGATAAGACCCTATCTCCATAAATATGAGGGTCCGTTCCAGGAAAAATAAATGTTTTCAGAGGTGTTTATTTTTATTTATATTTATCACGCGATATTTTTTTTTAACACCCAATGGAAAAGGACTTTTTCTCTGAGTGGTATATTGCTGATAACAAATTCAGATTTATTGACGAGTCTTTTTAATTAGTTAATCTGAGGCAAGTCGAGGCAGAGGCTCGCGTGGCATAGCCACATAGCCGCATTGCCACGCGCGCTCACTCCAACGAGGTCAAATAAAAGATAGAGCTGACATAAGGCACTGTCCACTAGCAAAACTTCAAACTTTTATAGATAACAGTTTTAAAAAAAATGTCTTCTGATCAATTCATGGAGCTAATGTCAACCTTATTGATAGTGTTCTTAAGATTATTATTGTGTGCAGCTATAATAGCGCCATCTATGATCGAGTAACGGAATTATTGCTTAATGACAACTTTTAGAGTGTTCTGTGAATTTTAATAAAAAACATTAACATTTCACTTACGATTATAATCTGACACGAGGTTCTTTTGTCGGAGAAGAACGTGTGAACATGTTACTATCATATCATCGTTATCATTACATACCGCTGAAGCTACAAGTTATCCAGATATATTTCGCCTTCTCTCGCCACGCTGCTGGCCAGATATGATATGTTTTTTTACAGTTTAACAAATTGGTATTGGTGGACTAGGACCGACCGAAGAACACGCGGCGCGGCGGCGACGTCCTAAGCACAAGAACAATGGTATTATGAATCAAAGAGAATTATCGAATAGGTAAGTAGGTTAGGCATCTTTATTTGTATTCCTAATAATTAATATGTTTAATTAACTAAAAGCTACACCATATCAATATTCAAGTACATCGACCTCTATAATTACCTAAAAAGATTTATTGTCGGTAGGTGTAACTTTTATGGCTTTACACACAAGTTCTAACTTTAATTAAAAAACCTTGTAGCTGGAAAAATACAAGGCCCCGCAAGTGTACTGGCAAACACTCGTAAATTTAATGTACCAACTGTAATGGATTTCCTTATGTCAACACTGGCGTCCTCATGCGGGGGCCTTAAACAATCAAAATGAAGGAAAATCCTATATTTGTATTACGCCAATGAAAAGAAAACTCGCTGTTTCTTATATGAGGGAATGAATTTTTTATAACTTTCGTTGAAGTGTATTTACGAGTAACATTTATAAATACTATATGCTTTAATTTTATACGTTTTAATTATTTTAGGTCAATGTTTATTCTATGATTTAAAATAGCTTTCACCATACCTATAAGATTCAACAATCGATCGTCCCCAAAGCGACGCTATCGAAATACATTTGGTAGTAAAGAAAGTTAATTTTGAAAGTAGGTTCTTTTACCTAAATGTCATTTGAGCGTTGGGAATTTTGGCCTATACCTTGTAATGAAAGGGGCCATAAACAAAATGTATCGTCGACTTGGCCATAACTCAGTGCAGCCGTCTGTTCCTCAGGGTGCTGTAACTTTGTCCCAAAAGTAAGCTCGGCTATTACAACACTAAAATATCCAGTTACTACCTTCCTTGTTAACCAAAGGCTATTGGGAAATTTTCATACATTTAAAGTCCAAATTATTTTACAATATTTAAATTATTATTAGTTTTGAGCATTTCTTTCACTTCTCGCCGACATCGTTACCACTATGCCGGCCAATCAAGATGATTTTTCACACTTCGCTTGGAGTATTTCAGATTGAAGGAATGGGGAAACACAATGAGTGGGAGGGAGAGCATTCCACATCATGCGACAGATGTAAGTTTTTCTTTTTTTTTTAAAGACGGTGAATCGATAAATCATCAATGATACGCCCCCTGCATGAAGGGCCAACGCGGGTGGGGGTCGCATGTCCGACTCACCGTGAGACCTCCTAAGGAAACCCCAAGGCGCCTAAGGACTAAAACCCTATAAACCGTCTCTCTCTCACTGTTGGCCCTGCGTGCCTTAACAGCTAAGTCTGAGTCGTGGCAGCGGAGTGAAGGCACTCGTTCGCCGCGTAAAACAGATGTAAGACGCTCTACTATATGGATGTACATATTTTTCCTGTTCACGATTATCTTGGAGTTTTTTTTACCTAATTTTATTAACCTAATGCTCGGCAATAGTACCGATAAACCCAGTAAAATGTATCCAAACGTTTCGAGATCAGGCTCGAACGATTTATGTCAGTCATGAGTGTCTGATTCCAGTTGTTAACATTCATGGACCTTACCACCAGGTGGGCACAAAGTCCTAAGCTAAAATAAAAAAAATAATAAAAGAACCACTAGACCATGGAGGCAGTTATTAGTAGTACGTATAAATTAGAAAAATATGAATAAATTAAGAAAAAATAAGTTTAAAAAATTTGCTTGATGAGATTGCCTGATGTCCTTTTTTATCATAATAATTTCTTTAAACTTACTTCGAATAAAGAGAGAATTATTATCATCCTTTTCTTTATATCTATAATTAACATTAATAATAATTAACATCTATAATAATTAAAAAGTTAAGTATCATCACGACCGTTTTCCTTTCGAGGTGGTCAGAAACCACGCTTATAAATAAGCATGACAAGTGGCAAGCTCGTCGATGTCTCCAGCGTACCAAACTCGAGAAATATCACAAATAAATTAAATATTATAAATGTATTATTTATTCACATTAATAAATATTTTTGTGTCTCGACCAGAAATCGAACCCGGTACCTCTGAGTCTAAATCCACGGACTTAATCGCTAGACCACGAAAGCAGGTTATTAATATATATAATTAATATTATATAGATATTTATTAAACGAATTCTTGTTGGTTTCAAAATTTTTAATGGAATTTAGACATTTATTACCATCTCATGTGCGAAATCTTCACTGAACCAAACACACAACTAATTTCAATCGAGCATTGCACTACAATATGCCCATTTCGTTGCCTTTTTCTAAACAATTGAATGGGTTCAGACAAAATTACTTCGCCAACCTGTCTGGCCAGTGTGGCGAGAGTATGCTACAAATATGTAAAATTTTCCAAAAAAACGTTGACCAATAGAATAGAGAAAAATACAGTTTTTCTTTTGACTTGTAATAGAAATAAAAGTATGTCTTATTCTTATAAGAACTAATTTACAATATTTTAAGACAATCGGGTATTATCTTCTCCCTCCGGATTGACTGATTGATTTGTAATGAAGTTATTTATAATTACTACTTCTACTACTAAATATTTTCGATTCCCATCGGGGGCAAGTTGTACATTGTATAATTTGTCTCGGTCTGGCTGTTTATATGTATAATATGTATATATTTACAAAAAAAAAAAGTATAATATGTATTTTATCAACCATCTAGTTTCCGTAACACAAGCCTCGTAGCTTACCACGGAAATTAGATGGCGATGTGTGACCTGCCTGGAAATATTTATTATTTATTTATTATATTAACTTCATCTTGTTGTAGTCAATATAATACCCTGATGGTATTGGTACTATCTTCCGTTGAAGATCGGCTGCTGTAGTGGAGGTCGACGCCGGGACCTCTCTGCTGGTGCAGCAGGGGTGGACGCTACGGATGACCTACCTCGGTGGTGGATACGCAGATCTACGTATCTATTTGCGACAAGCTGGTGGGAGAAACGGAATACACTTTTTTTTTTAAATTCTATTACGTCATGTGACCTTGCTTCCACCTGATGGTAAGTGGCGCGCGGGGTCCATTAATGTTAGTAACTGGAATCAGACACTCATGACTGATATAAATCGTTCGAGCCTGATCTCGAAACGTTTGGATACACTTTACTGGGTTTAACGGTACTATTGGTGGATACATCCCTGCGCCGGCAGGCTGAGCAAATTACCACCACCAGTCCGCCTACCACCTATATGTCGTTCTCGTGAAAGTATGTGCCATTTGCAATGATGTCAAATGCCAATTTTGACTTTCCATTACTTCACATTCTTAGACCTCACGTGCGTCTAACTATTAGGAAAGTGCGTGATCACATTTCATGCACAGTATAATAAAATATATAAAATATACAAACAAGCTTAGATTGGATATTGTTATAATTTCATAGATATCCGTTGAGTCGCCCAAGCATGAAAGAAGGGCATTTTTTTGTCATATTACGTTGGGAATAGCAAGGATAATAAAAGCTATATTGAAATAGGTTTTGCCATTTATTATTTGTCGTATAATTTGCGGAATTGGGAATTGAACCCTCTACATTTTCCACCCCTTTTCTGTTTTCAATAGCGTTCGAATTTAATCCAGCTATTTCAATTCATTTGGCAGTTTCCCGTGGTTTTATTACTACGGGAACGACGAATGGTATTTATTTTAGTTACTCCCTAGTCAGGTGACTGTCTCCGTAATCTAGCGATTAAGACTGTAACTTTTAACGTAAAGTAACCGTATTAGCTTTCTGGTCGTAAAAACAAAAATATATTTAATACTTACTGGTGTAAAGACCCGTTAAAATTATAAAAACTAATATGAATGTGTGCGAATGTTTAAAAAGTTAAAGTGGTCAGCAGAAAAAATCTTCAGGTGGATGTCTAAATCCAAATGTCACATGTCAAATTTAGATTTATATGTATAAATCCCACGTTATTGAGTCCACGCTAGAGACATCGATGAGCTTATTACTTGACGTGATGGGCTAAATATTAAATTAAAGATGTATAAAATGTCTGATGACAAGAGTAGAATGAAAATTTACAGATAACTTATTATGAAAGATGAGTAAATACAAGTGACTTTTATTTCCACGAGGTCGCTACATTTCATCCCCTGGACGGAGGATAATATCGACCTTATCGTTGCAGGGAGTCGCTTCATGATAACGGTTCGGGTGACATTTTCCATATTGCCGTCTTCGCTAATTTTCGTATGTTGTCCAGCGAGAGATCACAGTTGGGGGAGCATACGGGTGGGCTTTCATCGTATGGTTATTCGACGTACAGAAGCCGGTTTCTTTTTTCGCAGGTTAGGGATTTTATCCGCCTCTTCAATTTGTCATATTTATCTTCAGCTTCTACCTGCAAAAATAAAAAATCGCTGACACTATAATGCTTGGTTGATCTGGTGAGGACATATCACGTCAAGGTCACCACTAAAGAAAACTGAGTTTAGTTTAGTTTTGGAGTTAAAACCAAAGACGAAGACTTATTAAATTCGCCTTATTATTATTATTATTTGAGTAGAATGACAATAATTTTTGATTATCAGCCTCTTCTCCCAAGGCTCGCCAATTAACGTGATCTCCTCATTCACCCTCATCCAAGCCCAGCGACATTTTCAGGTCATCTGTCCATTTGGCTGGGGGTCTAACCACTCTGCGTTTTCCTTTCTCCACTCCAAAACGCGTCAACTCCATCGGTCATCGGTTCTGCGACAGAAGTTTTCGGCCCATTGCCACTTCAACTTACTAATTTTGAAAGCTATGTCGGTAACTTTGGTTTTATGACGGTTTTTTTTTATATACTAGCACGACATGTGACCTTGCGCCCACCTAATGTTGAGTGGCGCGCGAGGTCCATGAATGTTAGCAACTGGAATCAGACATTCATGACTGACATCAGTTCCTAACATTATGCCGGCTTGACTGGGCATGACGGCAATTCGAGCCGATATTAAACTCGCCTATGTACGTAATTTTAAGTTTTGGTGTAATAAAGAATTTACAACTGAACAATTAAATGAATATACTCAATACACTCTGGCAAAAGAGTTGTCCAAACGGATTTTTTTCTGTCAACGCTTAGCTATACAGAGAGGAAATGTTGCCAGTCTTCTTGGGACTATCACTGAAGGGTCGTTTCTAGAGGACATTTTTTTACTTATAGTTTATTTTTTATTAGGTTTAGTTCATATTTATTTTTTACTTTTAAGTAGTTTTTTTACTCCAATAAACATATACTTAAAATAAAGTTAGTTAAATGTATACGATCCCTAAAAACAATTGTGGTTCCTGACCACTACACAGGAGAATTTAGTCGTGATAATAGTGATGTACTAGTCAGGTGAAAGAGGCACTTTTTCTTGCTGTATATTAATGAAGCCTTACACAATCTCAGGCGATATCTAAATAATTTATAGCTACAGCAGGTGTCGCGTTGAAAGACGAATTTACATAGCGGGCTAAGGAGGGGTATAATTTATTACCACGCGTATTTTGCTGGCTTAAAAACCAATGAATTGTTGATAATAAGGTCAAAGTTTGTCGTAAAGTATCATAACGGCCGTAATCCCTTGAAAGCAATTAGCTAATATTGGTGGTAAGCTCAATGATAGTTTTATAGGTAATCAATATAACTTCATTTTAATAGTATACCTTCGAAGACGTCACATTACTTCATGAATAGTGATAGATTGTGATCCCATAGAAGAAACAATCAGGATCGGGTTCAAGACTTAGCTTTTAACAGAATTGGGTCTAGGCAGGTCTGCCTTCAATACATTTATGGAACGAGCTTGCAAGACGTAATTAGCGGAATCATACAGTATGTGGTTGAGAAGATGACCAGAATTGTGAATGGTGAGCATCTTGTTGCGCAATAAAGGCTTCATTCGTAAACCAGCCTACAGTCTGTCGGTGACTTCATGCAATGCCAAGAAATTTTTCTTTTTCTTCGTCAAGTTATTGTAATCACATACTACTGTTAAAGCACATACTGTATACCTATCGATCTTCAATTTTACAGAGCTTAAGTAAAATTTTATGAACTATAACGTATCCGACTCGTAAAATATCAGAAATAACAAACCAAGAATCAAACCTGGCATCTAAATTTACGGTTTTAACCACTAGACTACGGAGGAAGTATATCATCTATTTTTTTTATAATTTAATTGAACCTTTAATTGTGCAAAGCTGTAATGCCCGACTCACTATGAACCTCGTACGGAGGCCTCATAGCGCCTAGGGACAAATTCCTATAACCGTCTTCTTCAGTGTTGATCTGCTGGCCTTTAAAACTACGTCTGAATCGTAGCTACGAATGATTGGCACACGTTCGCCGATTAAGTTATATCAACTCCTCTTTGCGTCGTTCTCCTCACTGCTGAGGGTCGTGACCCCCTCCACGGATCACTTAGTCCCGGACGATGCTGCGCCATCCGCGTCTATTCACGGCTGCTTGTAGGGCATCGTGCATCTGGGTATTTAGTGAGGTGCGGATCTAGTCAGACCAGCGTATCAGGCTTCTTTTGCAGTTACCAGGTGTTTTACGGGTTATATGGCCGAAATACTTAAGGACTCGTTTTAGGCAGATGGAGGACAGCCTAGTAGAGATTTTGAGCTCCTTGAGTATTGACACGTTAGTTCTTCGGACTGTCCAAGGGATACGCAACACACGCCTCCAACACCACATCTCAAAGGCATCGATGCGGCCACGATCACCGGCTTTGAGAGTCCAAGTTAGCTTGGAGCCTGAGTTGGAGACCGTGGTGTCTGAGTCGGTGGATTAATCGTCTGGGGACCTGTAGAGTTGGAGTCTTCAATCAGCTGATTGGGCCTAGTCGTGAAGGGGTCATCGGTGTCCTGGAGGACGAATTTGGATCTATGCCTCTTTCAAAGACTTGAGGTCATAGGTGCAATATCATCTAAAATCGACAGATACCTACGGCACCTACCTCATAATCAAAATTCTCCGCATTGTCCCAAAGATTGGCTGCTAGAGAATGCCTAGCATTAAGCCCGCCCCTTGTACATAGTGCAATAATATATATATATATATATATACGTTATTAATTCGCAGTTAATAACAGTTCGCTTGAAGGACTCCGTGTAGTAATAGGGGGACACTTAGATGTGCGAGCGTTTTCATCTTCGACGTCTTCAGCGTAAACTAATTTTACATTGTTCATGAACCATTTTTTTTTATTTAGAACAAAAACCTTCCCAATTGTTAAAATACTCATAGCTGTAAAACTTTGTAGTGTGTGTTTTTGTATCCATTTAATATGAAAAATACCGCTTTGAACTTTAGAAATTGCTATGTTTGGAACTTATTAGACGACATTAATTTTATTATTGACGTCGTCGGCCAGTGGTAGTGTAAAAACTCTACCATTACCTACTTTTTTCTATGTATTATTAAGTAATTCAGATTGTCACTTTAAAGAAATACAAATATTGTAGGCGAAACCAATTAGGCGATACATTATTTATTTGGGCGTGTAATGAAAAAATAAGATATGTAGGTAGGTAATTATTAATCTGTTTCTATTTATATACTCTGTTCGATTCCTGGTCGGGACACAATAATAGTTATTCATTTATATTAAAAAAAATATTAAATTTTTATCTATATACTTTTCGTATAAAATAAAATATAGAAAAATAAATATAAATGTTAAGTATAACGTATCTTTTCAGTGTTATAATAATAATAATATATTTTATTTAAAAGATAATTACAATCCATTTTTGTTAGTATACCTATCACTATGTTAGTAACAATGGCTTAGATTAAAGTTAGTAAACTAAAATTTTATGTTAGTGCCTTATTTATACTTATTTGTACACGTGTCAATTTGTCGGTTATAGTGAATCTAAATAAAGTGACACTGTATAATAATATATAATTGTCTGTCTGTATATAATTGGCCCCATTGGCCCAAGTGAAAAGAAGTTCTTTAAAGAGTTGTCTAAGCGCCTGGTTAATGCTGTATGTGAGAAGAGGGATGGCAGTTTTCTCGCGCAGCAAATCAGCATTGCTGTGCAGCGGGGAAAGCTGCAAGTGTTTTTGGCACACTGCCACAGGAACAAATCATGGGTGAGTATTTTTATTTATAATTAGTTTTCTAATTTAGTTTTAATTTTTGTTTATTTTAAATCTTATTATTTAGGAAGCTTTTAATTTATATTTAATGTATATTAATTTACTTCGAATAAACACTGTATTGGACAGTCCACTTTATCCGATATGACCTTAAGCATATTGTTGGTGCTGCCTCTAATTCTATTGACTAGAGATGCAGTGAGTTTACGCATGATAGCAAAAAATCTATCAACACGATTCTCTGGAGGGTTAGCTTTTTTATCTATCATTATTAGTAATAAGTAGTTGTAAATAAAGTTTTTAAATACAAAAATTATTACGCTAATAAATAAAATAGTAGGATCGATTATGTAGTTATTTGTTTCTATAATGTTGGCAAGTCTGCAACTAACAGCTATTAGAACCAACTAGTTTTGCTTCGAACCCCGAAAGGCCCGACATTAACAAATAAATCTTAGAAGGCAGCAATGCGAGTTAGATTAGCGAATGTTCTTTCTTCTGTATAGTACGGATGTAACGGGGTAATAACAATCGGAAGCCGAAGTAACAGAATTACTGGGGCGAGCTTCAAGCCCGTTCAGAGGTCCTATTCAAAAACCTAGCAACTGACATCATTTAAAAATCGTAAATCTATTAACGACCGGCTTAAAAAATAGATTTTAAATAAAACCTAAATGAAAGTAGTCATGCGGCTAAAATTTTTGACTATAATTGTTAATTTTAAATTATTCGACAATATAAAACAGAAGCACATCTTTATATATTCATAATAAAATATATCTGGCGTCCGTGATCTAGCGGTTAAGTCCTTAGATTTAGACACGAAGGTACCGGGTTCTATTCATGGTCGGGATACAATAATTTATTTTACTTATTAGTCTAGTTTCTCGAGTTTGGTACACTAGAGACATCGATGAGCTTGCCACTTGTCATGATTCGCCTATAGTAAAGTTGGCTAAATGTGAATTCGCTTATTTATAAGCGTGGTTTCTAACCACCCCGAAAGGGGAACGGTCGTGATGATACTTTAAGATTAATTTTGAAATGTTTTGAACTTTTTGCATACCTATTTTTTCCCTTATTTTGTGTGTATTCGTATATTTTTCAATATCGTGTGCACTACTCAACCATTACAGTCGGGTCCTTTAATTTATTCATATACTTAAATGCAAATTGTCAATGATTGTAATTTATTTGTTGCACCATAATCAATAAATTGGTTACTGTTCAATTGTCACTATTAATATAACTCTTATTAATAAACTTATATAGTTACTAGGTTTTAAAATAGTAGAGCCGTGCTATTGCCTTCCGAGCAAACAACGATGCAATAAACCCGACCAAGACGAGTGTAATACTCCCTACTATCTTAATACTGGTTTTATCCATCGGACGGGACCCGACACATGTCGCTTTGTGAAACTCCTTGCTTTTATTTTACTTAAAGCATTGTTCCGGGGAAACAAAGGGCGTTTTATCTGAACAACGAATTACTTTTAAAAGCGAAATTTGATCGGTTCCTAAGTTCGGTTCTAATATGTTTGTATGTACGTATGAACTTGTAATCTTTCCCAAAACTTTGTGCTTTTTATTCTAAGTAATAAACGTTTTTTTTAAGTTAACTGTAAAACCACACTTAAGAAGTGGTCCTATTTTAGTGAACTTAAGGTCGAAAACCCGCGTGGCCAGCGTGGCGAGTGTAGGCCAAATTTCTCTAAATATACTCGTATGTTCTTTAACAGTAGAGGCTTAGAAATCTGTGTTCTAGGGGTTGTGATGATGAATAAAGCCAACCATAACACAACAAGGGACAAGCTCGTCAATGTCTATAACGCGGCATAAACTATAAACCATCTACATAGAAGAAATCAAATACATAGTTGCGCCATAAATACTGTTACATACAAAACAAAACAATAATATTACATTTGAATTTGGAACCAGTCATTCTCATATAATATTCATTGAGTTTTATCATTATGAGTTTTATCATTATCGCGCCAATCTTAGTTAAATATTCTTGTGATTTTAAAATGTAGTGGGGTGATAAAGAGAACCGAATTGCTGTGATAGTGTTACACAAACTAGGTATGTAGGTAATTCTTTATCTGCTTGGTATTATTCGAATGTTTGTGTGCCGGGCTATTATAATGATACCAACGTCCTCTTTGTGAAAGATAAAAATATGGTCTTCAACGTAGTATTCGTACTAAAAATGCGATCATACTCGTAGCATTGAAGGATAGAATCCGAAGGAATGCTGTTTGAACGTATATCTGTGTTCTTTATTGCCTTGATTTTTAGAATGTTCTGCTAGCTAATGTATACATATATAAATATATATTAGGTATGTACTACATTACACTATACTACATTACACTAAACTGCATTACACTACACTATAGATTCGCTTAGTTTAGTTTTGCCTCCAGTCTCCTACATAAATGTTTTAAAAAATATTGTTACTAATTGTAAGTTTTGTGAGAGAAAATAAATAACTTTTTTATTTTTATATTTTTATGTAATGTACGACATGCTGTTTAAAAGACAGACAGACAGTGGGGTCGTCCAGCACCGCATGATTAATGGGCCTAGGTTGGGGATGGGGAAATTTCCCCTGTTTTCCCCGGCAGGATCTCAGTCCATAGCTGGTAGTCCATGCACTTTGGGTGCTGGGCGCCGTTACTGGTATAAGAGAGCCCGTGTGACTAACAAACCCAGGGGGTCTAGGTTCGAAGACTTTAGTTCTTCTCTAAGAGCATTTCTCTAGGAAGTGGCATCCCGTTGGGGGGCCGAGCGCAAGAGGGAAAGATACTCTGAAGATGCTTGAAGTGTCCGTTGTCATCCCGATAGAACATGCGTCTAGTCAGGTCGACGACAAATTCCTCAATAGTAGGCATCCCCAGATCTCGAGCTATGACGGAAATACGCAAAAACTACGGCGCTCGGGATAGCACTCTAGGCGATATGTTTTGCTTTGGATTTTATTTCTATTGGTCTTGACCTGGAGGTGCAATTAAAAAGGAACCTTTTCAATTTTATTTTATTTTTTTATTATTCTATTTAAATATTTCGCCAAACCATTAAGGTTTGTTGGCGAGAAAGGTCGCTCGTTAGTAACAATTTATGTTTTTAGTGTTTCAGAGGTTACTATTACAATTTTATTTATGTATTGTATTACAGGTCAATAAAAAACCTTCTTAGGTATTTTTAACAACTGGCTTAGTGCAGCTCATTTATATTCATATTAGAGTTTAGGATTCATGTATTGTGATGTTCTCTCTCCATAGTAGTTAACAGCTGTGTGTTGCGACAATCTACCCCGAGCTACAGATCTAGTGTTATGTTTTCATAATTCTCAACGTTTTATTAAAAACAACCTTTTTAAAACCGAAAAATTAAAGGTCACCGAGAAAAAGGTAAACAAAAAAGGAAAAATTAGAGAACTCAAATGCATGTAATTGTTTAAAAAAAATGCCTTCAGGGACATCAAGGGATACAGGCTGCGAACCGCCCTGCAATTGGTCCGGACATTTTTTCATATTATTTATTCACGACTAAAAGCGGACGGGAGCTACTCGAAAAATACGTGACTGCTTGTATATACATAATGTATAAGCACAGCCCAAGGAAATCGTCTAGGTGTTCAGCAGAGATACTTAAGGTAATTTCAACTTTTTCTCCTTTTGACATTGATTTATGTGTACGTCGCGAATATTAAAACACTGCGAGATATCGTAATAGAAATAGATGTCGCCGAGACAAAATTTATGCGAAACAATGATACAATATCTGTCTTCACAAGATCCGCGAAGAAAGTTATTTATTTTATTCTACCAAAATCGAGATTTATTACTCTTACTTGCCAGAGCCGTCAAATATCTTACGAAATTCCTATAATGCATATTTATTCGATGGAATGGAAAGTTGAGCTGGGTAAACGAAATTATCAAGAGTGTGGCGACCCCAAATGGAAATGCATTTTAGGTTTACTCCTCCTCCCAGGTGGTAAGCTCTTAATATATTTTGTAGAATAGTTTTAATTTAATACGTATTGTTAGTTTTTATTTTTTATTTTTATATACAAGGTGGGCCAAAAGAAGTCATCTGATGTTGTTTGGCTCTCTTTTTTTTTCTAAATAAAAACTTCGATTCTGTTTTTTGATTATGTTTATTTGAACCTTTAGAATTTTATTGGTCAAGTCAAGAATATTATATCGGCCAAATGGGCACCGTCACAATTGATTGCCATACGGGCTCGTTTTATGGCATTTTGCATCATTTCGGCGAGAACTTCGGGCGACAGATTATCGCACTCGTGTCGATTGTTGTCCTTGAGGGCTTCCAGAGTCTCGGGCTCATTTACGTAAACACGGGACTTTAAAAAACCCCACAAAAAAGTCTGGAACGCTTAAATCGGGCGATCTTGCGGGCCAGTGCAAATCGCCAAAATGAGAGATGAGGCGATCTGAGAACGCTGCCTTCAGAATATCGTTTGTGGCTCGCGCAGTGGACTTTGTACGGGAACATGCGCACATCTTTGACCAAAATTCGCCTTAGGGACGTCCGGTTGATGTCCGGTCGATGTTTCCGGCGACAGCTCGACATCCTCGGCAACAGCGGCTATATTCTCGGCAGAACGGGCGCTCCGGGGCCGGCCACTCTTGGCAACGTCTCGTGTGGTCACATACTCTTCAATGTTGGTGGCCAAACGGCGCAGTGTTTACGCAGTCGGTGTCGGACGGCCAGGAAATCGGCGACGGAATTCGCGCTGCACACAGACGAATTGTTACGCAAAAAAATAGACACGATTATTGGGGAGTGTATCGCTCCATGGCTTGTTCACTTGTATTCTGCATCTGTTCTCTACAGATTTGACATTAGCGGCCATTTGCAAAAATGAGAGCATCTTCCAATAGGGTGATTGATTTCTTTTGGCCCACCTTGTATATTAAAACAACAATTCATGTTCTTAATGTTTAAAATAAAATATCATCACGACCTCTTTTCAGGGTGGTCAGACACCAAGCATTTAAAAAAGCATATTTACGTTTAGCCAACTTTACTATAGGCTCATCATGACAAGTGGCAAGCTCGTCAATGCCTCTAGCGTACCAAACTCGAGAAATACCACGAATTTTAATACAATATAAATATATACAGTAGAGGTGGTGGCTCGGTTTTAGGAGCGCTTTTCTTAACAATTATAAAATGGTCGGTTCGAACCCCTGCATATACTAATGAGAAATTCACTTTTCTTACGTATATTTGCTTTTCTCTTTTCTTTTCATGACAGTTTTATGTCTGACTTATTTGCAGATGTTGCCGCAAATCTGTGGAACAACCTAAATAAATAAATAAATAAATTTCTCATAGACAAACTGCGCTAATTATTTATACTTTATTAAGTTATTATTAATTTCGTCGAAGTTCCATGACTATATAAACTTTACAAAATACATGACTTAAAAATCGAAGTCAACACAGCCCCTAGAACACATGAGTTCTAGAATTCAACTTTTTTTTAAGCTATTGCATAGCTTTTATCGCGGGCTTTGAGCCCTGCGACCGAATCAAGAATATCCGTAACGAAAATAAACCTAACACCCCCCACTCCGACCGGCACAGCGGTGCGGTGTTGAAAGCCGTGCATGGTCTAACGTCGGCATCGTTTCAATTTGGCAGACTTCGGCACGGTGTTTGTGTGCGTGCGACTAGACATATGCGTGTAGACTAGCTGCTAACTGCTCATAACTGATTCTATCTCTTTTAGACACAATGCTAGGTAAGACAGTGTGCTTTTTGGCCGCGTCCACGTGTAATATAAAAAACTTGAATTAATATTAAAGAAAAATAAATACTACATAAATAAAATTTAAATATTTATTTATTTAATTAAGTAATATACAAACAGTATAAAATAATTACAATATAAATTAAAACTACTTAAAAGTAAAAATTAAAATAAATATAAACTAAACCTAATAAAAAATAAACTATAAGTAAAAAATGTCCTCTAGAGACCACCCTTCAGTGATAGTCCCAAGAAGACTGGCAACATTTCCCCTCTGTATAGCTAAGCTAATACGTTGGCAGAAATAATTGCCAGCCTTCCTGTCTCCAGACTTCTCCGTTAGCCGTTTGGACAACTCCTTGGCCAGACGCTTGGCTGAGTGTCCCCATGGGCCCATCGTCTCGACCCCAAATAAATAAAATAAATAAATAATTATAATTGCATAAGTTGATAAAAAATGCTATGCAATAGCTTTACCGCGGATATAGAAACCACTGTTGGAGATGGGCCTTCCAGAACATAATTTGAGAATTTGGCCTGCACTTGTTACGCTGGCCAAATTCTCAAAAATCCTGCTTACTTTGATTTTGTGAAGTAGGTATTCCTTCTAACTTTAAGTGTTCCTATTTGTTTTAATTTGGGTGTTATCTTATCGCCGTGACAGTGTCCCTTGCGTGCTTTCCTACCGGCTCTTGATACCGAATCGTTTCGTTTTATGGCATTTAAGATACACACTCGTACCAAAGTCTTGATTAGATAAGATCATTGTAGTTTAAGGTTATGCTTAACGATATTAACAACACAACTTATTATTATTACTAAAATTGTTTCATCATCATCATCAGAGTCCTTTATTTATTCATAAAACATTACATGGCTAAAAGTAAAACCCAATTTACCATGCAGTCATGTACATTCATTTTTGTAAAAAATGGATTGTCAATATAAATAATTGTTATTATCTACTGCTTCCGTGGTCTGGCGGTTTAAGTCCGTGCATTTAGACCTGGAGGTACTGGGTTCGATTCCTGGTCGGGACACTATAATATTTATTAATTTAAATAGAGTAAAAGTAAAGTATCATCACGACCGTTTCCCTTTAGGTGTGGTCAGAAACTACGCTTATAAATAAGAGATGAACAGAATAACACAAATTTATAAGCATTCCATGGGTGTCGTATTTATCGTGTGTGAAAGAAATAGGGGAAGAATAATATATCAGGCTAACAACCGATTTTAGGCTGGTTTACAAAGGATAATAATAATAATAAGGATACCCTCTATTTATTTTATTGCTTAAGAGTACGCTCACCATCCACTATTCTACTCCTCTCCCTACCCAACCAAATACTGCATGATTCCATTAATGCCGTCTTTGAAGCTCGTTCCATAAATGATTGACGGCAGACCGGTTTTAGAACAAGTAAATATATTTAAATTTTAGACGCCTTCATGACTGTGATTGTCATGGAGACGTCGATAATTATTCGATCAAAATTGTAAAAGCTAAAAGTTGTATTTTTAACATTATAAAATATGCACCCCCATACCATAGTCAACTCGTATATCTGTCGCATGCTGAAGATGTGGAATGCTCTCTCAGCCACTATTTCCCCATTCCTAATAACCCGGGGCCATTCAAGCAAAGTGTGAAAGAATAACTTGTTACAGGCCAGAGTAATGGTAGAGACTGAAGGCGGTCGATAGTCGCTGTGGTCAGTTGATCCCATTCTTGGACCTCGCGTACTGTTTTATCATCAGGTGCTGTGATGCGTCGTGTTCTGTACAAAAAGACGCATGTATAAAATTTTCTATTTAATAAAACATCGATAATAAATACGTTTATTCCTTCCTGTATCGTCTCGTAGAATCGAATGATTAAATAATTGTGCAGCGACTCGAGTGAAGCCAATTCAAATATCCCGCCAAGCGGTCGTTACACGATTCGTCAGTCATTAAAATTCATTTTTACTAATTAAGAAAGCATTAATACTTTCCATTAATTAACACAATATTGTAAATAATAACATACTCGTAAATCTTATTTGATAATAATTAGTGAACAGCTTATTAGGTATTTTCGTAAAACAATAAAAAAGATAATTCCGTATTTAAGCGGCTGGCTTACAATATATCCTCCAATCATCGATACGAGCGGAAATAGATACATTAATTTTTACAGTTTTAAGCAACAGATTTGTGGGACGCCACTCGCCGCGACGCACATTATATGGACAGGACAGACTTTAGGCGCATAAAGCGGGGGCTGCGGCGGAAAATGAGGGGTCCAGCAAGCGGCGTATACATGTATCTATACAAGAAGATTAAATATTTGTGCCGTTTGCTGTAGAAACTCTGAGCTCATAGAATCCAAGTGACAAAAAGTTTTTAAAAGACATAACACCACGTCTTCTCCAGTGACAAGTTGGTTATTTCTTCGTTTAAAGAATCAGTATTGCAATTCAGCGAGGATGCATTTCCTTCTTGCCAGCGTTCTTGACACGATTCCACTCGGACGGGACTTATAACCCTATCATTAATCCCTATTAATATTAATTTTATTTTATATTTTGTAAATATTTTTTTAAATAAATTATATAAATTTACAGATACATTTGTTTATACATATTTGTTGATACAGATATTATTGTTTCAATTTTGATAGGTAAATAAATATTATTTAACACTGCATAGCAAAAGAGCAAAGTTCAAGCATATTCCATAGATCTTAGTTTTAGCATAATAAATATAAATATATATAAATATAAATATTTCCAGACAGGTCACACAGCGCCATCTAGTTTCCGTGGTAAGCTACAAAGCTTGTGTTACGGAAACTAGATGGTTGATAAACTACATATTATACTTTTTTTTTGTAAATATTATACATATTATACATATAAACACCCAGACCTCGACAAATTATACAATGTACAACTTGCCCCCGGTGGGAATCGAACCCACGACCTCCCGAGTTCACGGCAACTTTTGTTACCACTAGACCACGGAGGCGGTCAATGGAGTCAAGAATGAGTGGGTTCCCTAAATAGATCTTGAATAAGTCTATAAGGTAATGTATGATTTCTAATCAGATAATGTAAAAAGGGTTTCCTTTAATATGTAGAAGTTATTAGTAATTCTGATTAAACTTGACAGATGGATTTTGGGCTCATCTAAGCGTGCCATAATATTCTAAGGCTGATTATCCACTAGAGATGGTCTAGGAATATCAGCGATTCACAAGGAAACTTTAACTGCGATAGTATTTATTTTTTATTACAAAAACCACAGCTCATTACAGAAATAAACACAAAGTATAATACTTACCTTATAAGTAACATATTGGCCATATATCGAAGGCCGTATGGACATTACATCATGCCGACATGATGTTAATGAAACGACACTCAAAAAAATGTTTCTTAGCTAGATGAAATAATTATGTCGTTTTTTCAATAATCCCATTATCAGCATGTCGCGTAGGGGTTGCGACAGATTAGGTAGGGGTTCAATGAAACCAGCTTTTAGACTGATATCTGTAATTTGCCTATTATTGCACAGCCCGGGAGATGTTTATTGACCTGATGGGTTTAGGGAAACGACTGGCCTGGTAGTATTCGGCTTCTCCAGCCTCGCCTTGTACCCCTCCACCGAACTTCTTTGGCGTGGAGTCGCGGGTGGCTGCGAGCGGTCTCTGGAGCGTTTCCTTCTCTGCACAACGTACGTTTGGTAGGGTAGAAGTAGGGTCCTGGAATGGAGAACACCCCAGGCTTTAGCACAGCAAAACGTGGGAGCCAGCTACACCGGTGAAGGTCCAGTAACCCGGAATCCCCCCAGTGCAGCTGATGCACAGAACAGTACAGTTTACAATATTAGTACCAGATTATGGCAACTCACCCCAGCGGGACCTTCTATGAAGATTTAGAATTAATGAGACGACTCACGATGTTATTTCATATACCGCAGCGATTTGACAGCTCGCCTGCCTTTTCGTTACTGTTCAAAACCCTGCGCAGGCGCATGACAATTCATAGACAATTCTCTTTGGCAGGCGTCGTAATATTATATTTAGAATTGTATTTAATTAATTTATTATTATTTAACTTAGTAAGTCGGTAATTGATTTTAGGTATTATTTATTTATTTCAATACAAACGCTTTAGATAATAGTTTATTTTCCCATTAGCAACACGATTCCTAAGTCGTAACGCTACAAGCAATAGACTGCAGGCAGTCTAGGGAGGCCCTGCCCAACCTTGATAGGCACCTTATACAACGACTTCTAAGCCTAAACTTTCGGGGTGGTTAGAAACTAGGCTTTTTTTTAATGAAGCGGATTCACATTTAGTCAACTTTACTATAGGCTCACGAATAGCAAGCTCGTCGATGTCTCTAGGGTACTAAACTCAAGAAATATCACAAATAAATTATCCTGGAATCGAACCCTGTACCACTATGTCTAAATCCACGACTTAACCGCGCGATCACGGAGGCAATCATTATTGATGAAATTTAGAAAATAAAATTATTTATTGCACTTAATACTCGTATACATGATGTACATAGGCGAGCACAATACCAACTAACCTTTTGAAGAGTAATAGATTTAATAATAATAATAAAATTCATTATTGCACACAAAATATATAATATAAAAAACATTTTCATAGGCAAGCATAATACCATGAAGGTAATCTCTACCAGCTAACCTTTGGGAGAGTGACAGAAGAATATTATAGGTACAGAGTTAGAAAAATTAACTCAAATAGATTAAAATATAATAAGAAAAAAAATACAAATATATGGTACGTAAGTAGGTTTAAACATCTAAGATCATAATAGATATAAACATAACTAGCAAAATACTGTGTATAAATAATAAATAAAATACACACATATGTGTATAATATAAAATAAATAAGTAATACCTATTCTCCTGTCAAAGAAAGGAGATTAAGATGGATTTTGTTTTTTAAGATTTATATGGTTACCTAGATCTTAGTAAATGAAAAAAGTAAATGAAAAAAGTAAAAATAAATTACAGAATTAAGCGAATGATTAAATACATCAAAATATGAATACTTGATGGTAAAGATGTCAAAATCTAAATATAAATGTGACTTTTTTTGACAACTTTTATTTCGCTGGCCAATATTACACTGGCAAAGCTGGGTCAAACAGCTAGTTTCGAAGCTCATTATCCTAGCACATCTCCATTGGATAAACAGCTTAAGGGCCCACGTTTTGTTTCAAAGAAAATTTGTGAAAATCCTCGAGAGTGTATGAAATATTAACCCTATTAATTACACGAAATTACAAAAGACTCGCGAAGTAAGCATTGTCTTGAGAACGTATAGGGCCATGTTCCGGTACGACTGTAAAAATTAAACCTTTTTTAAATAGAGGTATTAATGGCAAACCTTCAAAAATATTCAAGGTCGCTCAGCGAGCTATGTAGGGGGAGGGGGGCGTTGGCGGTCAGAAACAAGCCAGAAGATGTTAGCCCGTAGGTTTGCTCGCTGTAAAATACCACACTACAAAGGTCGGTTCAAACCCACCCGGCATGTACCAATGAGAAATACACTTTTCTTACGTACATCTTTCAAAGATTTACAACACCACCGTTCCCGAGTCTCGGAGAACACGTTAAGCCGTCGGTTTCACTAATACCAGCTTGTGGAATCGTTAATAAATTGACATAAAAATAATGACATCATATCCTCGCCAAGCCGTCTGGCCAGCGTGGCGAATGTAGGCCAAATTCTCCAGATATGTGTTCTGGAAGGCCCATCTCCAGCAGTAGAGGTCTAGGACACTGTGTTCTAGGGGCTGTAATGAATAAAATGAAGATGGATTGATTGAATCATCAAAATTGGCTCACGCGTTTGGTCTCCAGTGTGCCACAAAGAAAGAAGAACAAACATACATACATACATATTTCTTTAAAAACTTTATTGCACAAAGTACAAAGGCGGACTTAATGCCCATAGACATTTTCTGACAACCAAACCTTGGGGACAAATTAGAACATTTATAGGTGCAATGAAATAAATATTAATAGTAGGATAAATTCAACATAATTATATATACTTACATAATATACTTTTATATATACTGTAACATCAATACACTAAATACCAATACACAAAAATATACATAAATATACGTATTAACATTGCGTCGCGCAGTCGGGTAAAAAGGAGGTCAAATTATCAGGTGTAAAGGAATCTTAACACCGCAGCTGAGAACATTATGATCGTGTGATCTCTATTCGCCGCGGAATTACCAAGTCGTTGTTTTAATTACCTGTATAATTTCCTAGCACTAGATAATTTTCTTTCTCGTCAACTTTTATGAAGTGAGAAATCGTTGTTTTTGTAAGAAACTCTGATTGTAGTTTCTGTTGCTTTTAATTTAAATCTGAGAAAAAGTTATTTTACGAAAACTGTTTGTAGGTAATTTTGTTAAAACATTGTACTGGGCACTGATTTAGTGTCAAAAGACAAAATAAAATTTATAGTTGTATAATATAGCTATATAATGAGAATTAAAACTAATTGAGAGAGTACGATAAATACAAACTTTTTCGGTAATATACAATGGTAAACTAACTATATCTGTAGTACAGGAATCTATTATTTTGACAGCTGTTGGTTGCGCTTGACAAATAAAAGGATTGATCCAATATTAATAACCCTATTCTCGGAGTGCAATTATTAGTATTAAAAAAACCGATCATATCGTAACATCCGTTTCAAGAATACAGGTTGTTTGAAAGGGCCATTTGCTATCTGCAAAAAAATATATTCCCGCTTTGTTCACGTGCGGAATGTCTCTCACAATATGGCTAACCCTCGATGACATGTGGAACACGAGTAATAAAGGACGACTTGTTGACTTTGGATAAATTTCAGCTTTTACAGTGGTTCTGTAACGGTATTTAAAATTTAACAGTATCCTACTTTTACTACATATTTTAAATAGGTGGTAAGCGGACTCATGTTGGTAAATTACCCAGTCTGCCGGGGCTGGGAAGTATCCACCATTCGTGCTGATAAACCCAGTAAAGTGTGTCCATTTCGGGATCAGGTTCAAATTGCCGTCATGCCCAGTCAAGCCAGCATAGTGTTAGGGACTGATGCCAGTCATGAGTGTCTGATTCCAGTTGCTAACATTCATGGACCTCGCTCGCCACTTACCATCACTTAACATCAAGGTCACATGTCGTGCTAGTATAAATATATACTATTATATATTATTAACAAAACGACACCACTTTTGACCAACAATATCCACAGAAAATTAATTTACAAAACAAAAACTACATGTCGGCGCAAAATGGTGCAAAGAACTCTTGTAAATAATTATTTGATTATATCGGCGTAATCGAAACTATTTAATTATTACAATTGTCGTTAGGCTAGAGTTAAATAAATTAAATTTATTACAGATTATGAAAACACCTTATATTAACTATCAAATAGAATATAAATCATTGCACGAGAACATTTTATTGAGTCCATTTCTCTCTGAGCATTCTCATTAAACGCGATTCACCTTTGAGACATACATATTTCTCCCGGGACGCGTTGACATTTTGGTCAAGTTGCATTGGTCACGGGTCGACTGGAGCAAGGCCTTCGTCTATAATGGGCGGTAATTCTAAACATACAATGTCACTTTTTGTCAACGTTTTTATAAATGCCATACACAACACTCATGATTTTCTCGGCTGTATCGGGCGATTTATCGCAGCGTCGAAACCAATTAATTACTGAATTCCACGATAAAGATAGCTTTTAACACTCCTCTTGATTGACCGAAACGTCGGGAGAAATATGTCTCTAAGGTAAATAGCGTATAGTAAAGTATCATCACGACCGTTTTCCTTTCGGGGTGGTCAGAAACCACGCTTATAAATAAGCGGATTCACATTTAGCCAACTTTACTATAGGCCAATCATGACAAGTGGTAAGCTCGTCGATGTCTCCAGCGTACCAAACTCGAGAAATATGATAAATAAATTAAATGTTAATTAAATGTATTTATAAACATTAATTAATATTTTTGTGTCCCGACCCCGTTGTGAATCGAACCCGGTACCTCCGAGTCTAAATCCACGGACTTAACCGCTAGACCACGGAGGCAGTTAGATATTAAATTATGAAGACTACATATTATATATTTCCGCTTTTTTACACTATATTATATAGCATCTGTTTTTTTTTTCTTTTGCATTACATGGCAATGGACTCCTCTAGTGTAATCGAGGCAGAGGCGTTCGCCTTAACACCGCTGTCATATTATCATGTCGGACATGTTGTTACATTTGCAACAATACTGTGTAATTGTATAACACTTTTTAATAAATTACCTGAAAAAATGAAATGTCTTGAATATAATAACTTTAAGCAACATATTAAAAAAAATACTAATTGTTAAAGCTTTTTATACTGTGGATGAAGCTCTAAAGGACGACAGTATTATTCATTTATAATGACATTATTAATTATCTTAGTTGTGACATTATTATTTTTAGTTATTAGTTAGGACACTATTAAGAGGATTAATATTAATTCTGATAATGCCTCTATACAGCTGCAATAAATACTTTTCATAGTAGTCTAGTTATATTTAAGTAGGCATATAGATTTGACATAATATTTTTTATAATTAGACATTTAATATTTAGCTTTATTTTAGTGTAGGTAAATAAGACAATGCCACTTTACAGCTACTATCCACTATTAGAATTAAGCTTGTTATTCTGAGGCACTATGCCCTTATTAGTAGACTGTTCCTTGCTAACAACAGCCAGCTATTTCAGCCATTTTTATGTATATTGACTTAATATTAATAGGTATTAAATAAGAAAAAATAAAATTTGACGAATCCAAGTGTTCCTATAGGCTCCTAAGGATAATGAATAAACAATATACAACAATAAGAAAAAACACGCTCTAACAGTTGAAATCATAACTTCTATCACAAAATGTTAACTCTCGAGGTTATTGCATCGCGAACAGAACCCTGATGTTAACAAAAGACTTGCAATCTCATGTGGCGTGACTTGATTACTGGCTAATGACTTCGCATAACTCATGAATATATGAAAACACAAACTAATCCCGCACAGAAGGTTTGCGTTTAACAGGTGACAGTTGTCTGTAATGACAGCGGGTGTACATTTGGGATTAAAGTAAAATTTCATGCAAAAAACATTTATTAACTTTACAGAAAAAAAGAGCCTCGAAGAGCACGTTAAGCCGTCGGTCCTGGTTCCACTAATACCTACCAACTTCTGAAACCCGTCATAAATTGTCATTAAAAGTTACGCCAGGTTTTGTCAGCGTGGCAAGTTTATGCCAAATTCTCCAGATATATATTCCAGAAGGCCCATTTCCAACAGAAGGACTAGGACGCTGTATTCTAGGGGCTGTACCTAATGATAAATGATGCAAACTATATTTACAAGTAGTGTGAATTATGGACCTGTTTTAAAGTTACTTTAATTTGCTCATAAAACTAAAAACTACACTTTTTATTTTATTCATTAATAATAATAAATCTTTGATCTGCACACTAGAACATATTGTCTACAAAAACACATACATATCATCACGCCAGATCCCTTGCAGGGTAGGCAGAGACAATTAAGCGCAACTTGACACGATCACGGCATACCTCTTCCGCTTCGTCGACATTCATTAATCTCTTCATACATGCCCTTTTGTTATGAAGGCTTTTTAATACAAAAGCACAAGGTATATATATATATATATATATATATATATAATATATATAACAACAAATATGCTACAAGTCAGAAATGAATAAAAAATGTGTTGACTAGAAATTTGTGTAACATTTTACGCGTATTAAAGCGGCTCTTCTGTTAGTATGTATTTTGTGTTAAAAACAACAACTGTAAGCAAACGCAGCGGCTGTGCTCTCTTAATATGTTTTTAATGAGATTCACCTTCGTGCATGATGTCAACGGCATTTCACCTATGACTACAATAAGTTATGATGAAGCCATTTATGTTATTTTGAAATATATACATATATTACATACACCGGTTTCACTAATACCAACTTGTGGAATCGTTAACAAATTGACATCAGACCCTCGCCAAATAGCATCGTGGACAATCCATTCCCAACAGTGGAGGTCTAGGACTTTGTGTTCTAGGGGCTGTGATAATAATGACTCATATGTAGCCTAAAAGAAGCATTGTTTGCCGCTAACAAAAACTAAAGCAATCTATTTTGTGTGGTCTTATTAACTGTTCGCCATTGACTAACTAAAAATGTACCTATATTTATTCTGTCACGTCACTCTCGCAGTAACAAGCCCGGATCTGCTATTGACATTAACGAATATCGTCAAACGCGATCGTTTATTTACATCGATAGTATTACTACAAAATCATCTAATGATATAAACCACCGTCTGAAGGGCCAACCCGTGTTGTGGTTCACATCCCTGACTCACTGTGGGGCCTCCCACTGTTGGCTCTGTGTGCCGTTATTTTTATATGTATTTTAGTTATAAGGTATTTATCTATGGGCCATCTCTTGCCTGATAATAAACAAATTATTATTATTATTTATAGCAAATTCAGAGTCGTAGCTACTCGTATAAGTCTAGGCACTCGTTCGCCGCTTTAAGAGTATCATGCAAAGCAGTCTACTCAATGTCAGGAGACCCAACCTCTGGTGGAGCTGGGAGATGGAGGCAGCGGCAACTGGTCCTTGGCTTGGCAGCCAGAAAACTTAGAGGCCTCAATCAGTCGATTGAGTCTGATCGTGAATGGATCATCCTGATGAACACTTTTAGGTCTACGCCTCTTCAAGAAGGATTTGAAGTCGTCAAATAAAGAATCTACTATTAGAGGGGTAGAGTGTGAACTCGCCTTTTTGAAGTAGCGTTGGGACGCATCCAATTGGTGATCGTCTCGATGTTAAAGTCGTGGTGGAAATTGACGTTTCGCACGAAATACGGAGCATTTGTTGCTTGGCGCAAGAAACGGTTCTGGATCACCTGAGAGTTATGAATAATTCGTCGCATTAGTATGGGCAAACGCTGGGCTGTCGTAAGTGTGGATCAGGCGTTTTCAAGCTTTGTAGCTTATCAAAGCTTGTTTCGTGCTCAAATCTTGATCTTTCTACCGACCATACTTGATAGGCGATAGAGGCAGAAACCGGCTCTGGAACATTGGAACGAGTTATATGATGGTTAAGGGACAAATTACTGTCGAGAGTGACGCTAAGATACTTGACGGTCTTGACCCATGGGATGGCGATGCTTGAAGAAGAGGAGGACAGCAGGAGTGGGATGTGGAATACCCTTAAGGTAGAGCTGACTAACAGTAGTTATCTTGTTTACATTAATTATAATTACAAACAAGTAGTAACATATGCTCAGTATAAAAAAAATACAAAGCTACCGAAGTTACCTAACCTTTTGTACAAAAACAGCCAACGCAGCATGCACCAATTAACTAAAATGTCTACGTGAAGATTGTACCGTTCTATTCAGAAGCATATCGCTTTTGTAACTGAATATGTGCGGTGTGAAAGAATAAAGGCTAAAAATAAGAACGCGGGATAAAGCTCTATTCGTTGTTTGAATTTTATTCTGATTTTTAGATTCTGTTTTCAAAAAAAAACAGGTACGTTATTAAAAATATAAGCACAATAATAGGTATTTGTGTAGGCAATAGGGAGGTTAGAAATTGCGATAACTTCCAGCCAGTGTATTTGGAGTCCTTCAAGCGAAGTGTCAAAGAGCATAGTTCGGCATAATGATGATAACTGATGTCGGATGTTCATCTTGAAATGAAATATCGTTTATTTGCAATAAATACAAGTACAGTGGTCACAAAACTTTAGTCAGGTATCTACTCACATATATTCTAATGAATTCACTTAATTGTGACAATTAAAATTTAAAATGGAGCCATTTGTAGCAATTTTATTTTGAAGACTGACCTTCAATATATAAGCTGCACAATTAAGTGAATTCATTTTCGTTTGGCAGCTGAAAGGAAACGTTAAGTCTAAGAGACATTGAGGTAACGTCTTAGAATACGGGTAGTTTTAAGAAATGGATGTCTATTAACTTTTAAGAAAATAAAATTAGGACATTTCCATGCTATTATGAGGAAGCACTGTGCCTCAATCCTCGCCCCCGTGAGGGTCAGCCCCAGCAGCATCCTGGCCGTGTGGGCTGATGTGTGGGAATCTCCGTTCTTGGGGCACTGGATACGCCTGCATGACAGCAGGTGACCCGGACCCCAGAAAAGGAAATAAAAATGTATTATAATTTTGTATTTTTACTAACACTATATTATAAGATTCTTTAAAAATTGTTACTAACACATATGGAATTTATTCTGAAATAAAGTTTTATTATTATTATTAGCGAGGAACGGGTTTAAGACTCTGCTTTACGCAGTGGAAGTTGATGCGAGTAATGTTTCAGCAAAATCTTTGCATCACTTCCTGAAAGAATTGGCCCTAAGCAGGTTTGCCGTCAATACATTTATGGATAAAGCTTCCAAGACGGTATTAACGGAATCATACAGTATTTGGTTGGGTAGGGAGAGGAGTAGAAGGTGGAGCGTCTTCTTGCGCAACAAAATTAAAAAGGAGCCTATCTTTATCCAGCCTATTGTCGCAAGCCCGAGACACCATTCCTCTCATCTCTTACCCACATACAATTGACCCGGCACCACCTCGGTAAATCCATGGAATGATTAGAAATTTGTCTTCTCATTCATACATTTGTTAAAATAGAATAAAATAGTTAGATGGTATATAAAAGTGAAAATATTTTTAAAAACTTTCATTTACAAAACACCAAACATTCTTGAAGTCGTCATTAAGAAATAGTTTCGCTACTCGATAATAGATGGCGCTATTATAGTTGCATACAATAATCTTAAAAACTTCCATCGTGAGCCACACGGGCGCTGTTATACCAGTAACGGCGCTCAGCACCAAAAGTGCATGAATTACCGGCGGGTGGTTGCCCGCTGAGATCCTGCCGGGGAAAACGGGGGAATGTCCCCATCCCCAACCCAGCCCCATTAGCCATCCGGGCCTGGACGACCCCACTGTCTGTGTGGCCGACGATTTGGCATCCTTTGCCACACGTTTTTATACTTTTTAATTATGATATTATTTTGACTTTTATATGACATATATTTGATATATTTACATTTTTGACATTGGTCTAAAAATACAAGCAAGAAAAAGTCGTGATTGTGCATTTTCATTGAAGATTACCCTATTGTCTATCCCCAACTGTAGATATCGGTCACAGTCTGTCTGTCTCAAAAACTTCGTGACCCACACGGGTGCTGTTATACTAGGGCCTGGACAACCCCAGATGCCTGTCGTCTTAAAAACACTAGCAATAAGGTTAACAATTGCATGGAGCATTGCTCAGTAGACATATTTTTTTAAAACCTGGGCCTGTTCGACTTGCGTTTTCATTCACTTTAAGCCAAATTCTGTAAAAAAACGTTAAGTGGCCTAAATTTTTTAAATGTTTTATTACAAAAATGTGCTCGGTGCGCACTCTTATATTTAACCACTTTGGTTCGCGTGTAATATTGCGTGTAGCAAACAAAATAGCGTCAGATAAAGTTTAAGCATTATAAATTATAAATTCTTGACGACCAGATAATAAGCTGCATGCGTCTTATGACACAATGCTTGATGTAAGATGAACTGAAAGTTAAAAAAAAAAAAAAAAACCTGCTGGAAACTGGACCCTGTATGACACCTCCCTTCGAAAAACGAGACCTTACATCATTACAGTCCCCACAACACAGAATCCTAAACCTCCACTGTCGGAGATGAGCCTTCCAGGATACATTTCTGGAGAATTTAGCCTACACTCGCCACGCTGGCCAGACGGGTTGGCGAGGGTCTGATGACAGTTTTAATGTCAATTTATTGACGATTCCGCAAGTTGGTATGGAACTGGGACCGATGGTTTAAAAGTGCTCTCCGATGAACGTATTTCATGAAAAAAATCGTATAAAATATCTTAATTCAAATGCTCTCAAGAATAGAGCTTTATAGTGCAGAGGCAGTCAGCTTGATTATCGATGCATGTCAGCTCTCTTTCTCCCGGTGAACTCGCGTGCAGGTGCTGAAACGGCACCGCGTTTCACAGTCACCGCCTGTTATTGTATTCCACGTAATCTCTGGATGTTAGCAGGCAGGAAATAAAATGCACTCGCACATTTCATGAAATGCATTTTGAAAATTTTAGGCCAAAATTATTAATCAGTATTTTTTCTGTAAAATGCGCAAAATGTTTATTTGTGGCGTATTTAATCAAAAATAAAAATGGTATATGTAGTCAAAAAAATATATATTAATAAACGGAAATTAAAAGTTACGTGTTTTTTATTTTTAAGTTAAAGTTATCTTTATAACTGCCTCCGTGGTCTAGCGGTTACGTCCGTGGATTCAGACTCGGAGGTACCGCGTTTAATTCCTGGTCGGGACATTTAATTAATATTTAATTTATTTGTGATATTTCTCGAGTTAGGTACGCTGGAGACATCGACGAGCTTGCCACTTGTCATGATTGACCTATAGTAAAGTTGGCTAAATATAAATCCGCTTATTTATAAGCGTTGTTTCTGACCACCCCGAAAGGAAAACGGCGTTGATGATACTTTACTATTTTATATATTTATAAAAAATAATTAGTTTTTCTTTGTCTTGGATATGTACTATATGTTATATTTTCCATAAAATAAAAGTGCCTACACAGCCACAGTACACACATATGATACTCATTAATATTCGAAGCTGCGTAAAAAGGAGAATAATTATTATAAGCAGACAAAGAACCGAATGATTTGTATTCCAGTCTGTAATTCTGGCTAATTCCTGTAAACTCCCCACTCTAATATTCCCCGCTAAGCGACAATAGGGAGTACATAACAATTGTGACGCTTAGCGTTGCTTTTAGTTAATTCTCTATTGAGGCGGGTATGCACTACTTTCGGGCTCTAACTGTTCTCCGCGGATCTTCAACAACACGCAAACGTTAAGCTTAGCTAAGGGTTCACATTGAAATTACTTACATTTCTTTCAAATTCAAAATCAAATTCAAAATCGTTTATTGCACATAATACAGGTAGATATAGGATAATACAATTTTACAGTTCAGCTGTATCCTACCATAATGGTATGCAAATAATAGTACATGTCAATTACAACTAAAATTATATTTGTCAACACTTATAATGTAAAAATTCTTGGATACTATAAAAACATTGTTCTTTTAACCATTTATTTAACAGCTTCTTAAATTTAATTATTGATGTCAATTGTTTTAATTCTATAGTCAAACCGTTAAATATTTTAATACCCATTTGGTGACTATTTATTGTCTTTCAAGATATTATATTTTTTATTCCTTATATAAATATATTAATTAACATAAACAGATTTATTCGAAGTTAATTAGTACATTAAATATAAATTAAAAGTTACCTAAATAATAAAATTAAAAATAAACTGAACTATAAATAAAAAATGTCCTCTAGAGACGTCCCATCCGAGATAGTCCCAAGGAGACTGGCAACATTTCCCCTCTGTATAGCGAGGCTAATACGTTGGCAGAAATAATTGCCAGCCTTCCTGTCTCCAGACCATTCTGTCAGCCGCTTTGACAACTCCTTGGCCAAGCGCCTCGCTGACGGTCCCCATGGGCCCATCGTGTCGACCGCAAAACGCGCAAATTCGTAACCGATACCGAGGTTGGCGTATTTGCGCAACATAAAAGTATAATTATTTAAAAATAAAGTAAGTAAAACAATTTTATTATGTAAATTAAAACAAAAAAATATTATTATTTTAAGGACGAGTTCCATTTTACACATACTTATTTAGAATTAGGCAATTTATTGAAAAAAATAATGCTATGCAATATTTGGCTTAGGTTAGCTTTATTCTCGACTTAACTACGACGAGTAACTTATCTTGATTTCTAATATTAATTGGCTGTGTAAAGAATTGCTACTACTATTACCATGCTCGGTATTGAAGAAAATTTTCGCTTGATGTAAGGAAACCGGGAATCGTGTTGTTTGTGTTGATTCGCGAACCGGTTGCAGATGCGCAGAGCACAGTTAGTGGATACCTACCTTCATACTTTAGTAAGATTAGAGGAGGAACACCTAATTCCGTAGCCACAATCAGCATGCGGCGTCAGAATTTTTATGTCCAATCTCCAAAACGAGGTGTCAGAGGGAGGACTAAGAAATAAGTTGACATCATAGACGTATGTTTTAGAGCGTGTTTTACAATACAATTTATGAAAGAGATTTAGGGCCAACATACACACGCACAAATTTATCTGTGTGTGAGTAGGTTAGATGGTGTTTTTTAATTATAGACGGAAATGACATATCATCTAATGATACGGAATCAAACCTCATGTCTGACTCACTATGGGGTCTCATAAGAAGCGCCTCATAGCGCCCACGGACTAAAACCCTACACGTCTCACTTCACTGTTGGCCCTGTATGCCTTTACAACTAAGTCTAAGTTATGGCTGCGAGTGAAGGCACTCGTTGGCTGCGTTAAGAGAACATGCAACAAGTACTCACTGGCAGTAGACTCAACCTGAGGGGTAGGAGCGTGCGGTGAAGCCATCGAGGAAAAACTGGGAGATGGAGACAAAATATGGACCTGGTCAAAAATATGTCTGAAATAAATGATTTATATTGATATTTGTTAAAAGAAGATTGCGTTTTGAAATTTTAAGGCCACGGTTCGACAATAATAAGTTTTGTTGATTGACCAAGCCTCGAATATAGGTGTTTAAGATGACGCCCATTGCGTGTTCGAGTAACGCCTGCCCTGCGTGACCAGGCTCCATTGATCACCACTCTTGAAAGATACGACACGAAGGACACTTTTTCTGTGAAAACCGAGAAAATAGTGTCATTTTTTGTGCCCGAATTCCAAGCGGGAAGTTACAACGCTGTTTCAGGGTATCAGAGATAAGGATTGGACATGGCATTTACTACACTGCCGGTGACTTGAAGACTCGCAAATTTAAATATAGTCAAAAAGGCTTGAGCATACCGGATCCGTATATCTAGGCATCTATAATGCGTTCTTGTACATTGCCTAGCAAAGACCTAAGATAGTTCATAAAATATAGCTTATATGCTAATTTAAATTTAAAATTTTGAATAGTAACCAAAAATGATGTATAAAATTATGAAAGATTTTCATACTTTATGAAGACTTTAAAAAAGTTAATGGTTGAATTTATATGATTTAGAATTTATGTAATTAGATTTGCACAACAATTGATTTTAATGTAACTTTCTAAATTAGTAGATCCGAAGTCGTCTTTCCGTTTAATTTTAATTGACACAATTCTCCTTTAACCAGGTTTTGATTCTGTTGACAGCACCCTTAGACACTTTACTTCTAGATAGAGCTACGCGGTACAAGCGCACATATTTCGAATTTTGTACAAAAACTTTTTTTAGGAAAAAAAATATTAGAGAAAGTAGATAGTTAACATGATACGAGTGATACTTTTCCTCCTTAGTCGGTATCTTACCGTGGAGGATTGGTCACAGTGGCAGTCTATTCACCAGACATTTTTGGTGGTTGCGTTTTCAGCGCAGTGTATGGTTTAGTGTACATTTAGGTGGTCAGTTACTAACTAGACCATCGTTTGGGGCTTCTTGCTCTTGTTCTTTTACCGTCTACATTTAATCAAAATCACTTCGCAATTGATTTTAAAAAGGCCTTAACTGTCGCGTTGTAACTATTTACACAAAGGGCAGTATACAATTCGATCGGCCGATTGTAGAAACACGTGTGTATTAGTTCTGCAACCCAGCGTGAAAGAGTACGCCAATAACTAGTAGAAGGTTCATCTTGTGTAAATACGCATCTTGCCGGAAGGCCTCTGTGATTCCATTTTCATTATCATCATCAGCCTGTGTCTGTTCACTGCAGCACAGCCTCCCCCAAGGCTCGTCATTTCATACAATCTTCCGCCACCCTCATCCACCCCCCACCAGAATTTCGAATTTCGTTTTCGGTCATCCGTCAATCTGGCATGCGGTCGTTCTACTCTGCGTCTTCCCGTACGTGGTATTCACTCCAAGGTCTACTCCAAAGGACATCGGTTCTACGATTAACGTGTCCCCAGGCCTTTGCCACTTCAGCTTACATTTTTTAAAAGATATATCGGTAACGCCAACTATAGCTGTCTCCATAGCTCACTAAGCGACCTTAAACTTGTGGACCAGACTCACTGTCAATGTCCACGTCTCTGCTAGTACGAACGCATTGGTTGAACACTTTCGTCTTCAAATACTGTGGTATGTGTATAACATGCGGCGTAACTTCTCGAATGCTGTCGTATCCTAGCTGAGTGCGTCTATCGGATTATTTACTGGAGTTGGCTACGCCTAACTGTATAGTGTTTCCGAGAGTGGCGTTACCCACTCAGATCGGACTCAGTATGATATGATTGTTGACTACTTTCCTAATTAGGTATTATTAGTGTACGGTTTTACCGGACATCTTTGTGTAGACAAATTTACGACTTGTAAAATTACAATTCAGATCTTAGATCTAATGAAACCCTACTGGTAATATTGAATTATTTATTGATCTTACAACTAACTTACGATGTTGATATTAAATAATGACACGCGGCGCGATTGCTTGCCGGACGGGAACTGATATCGCCTGTGTAGACAAGTCGTAAATTTATCTACAAAGCGATGTGCGGTAAAACTGTAAAATTAGGGCACAGATAGTATGCTCCTTCTAAAAGTTTATTCTAAGACAGTAACATTGTTGCTTTTCCCTTCAAAGTTAAATTAATTTATAGTGATAACCATCATAACCTAAAGGGGACTCCTTTAGATACAATCTTAGTTTAATGAAACTGTGCATCAACCCCGGGAGGTTATGAAACGTTTTGTTTTAAACATAACTAGACTTTAAGGTCACTCATTCAAATATTATTGAGAAATTTAATTCCGAGGAATTATTAATTTTGACATTTAAATGTATTTTGCTGCATTTTATTTAGATAATCTCGTAATCAAATCAGGAACTTATACAAGACGCAGGTAAGTAAAAAGACAGACATATATCAAATGAAGATAAACAATACATTTATCCCTTCCTGCCAGAATATGTCTCTGTTAGACATTATAAAAGATTTCAATAAATACAACTATAATATATTAAGTAGCAGTTAAATAACATAAATAATTATACTACTAGAGTTGTATCTTTCTAATCGCACACTATTTTTACACAAACAATCTATCGATTTTGCTACTCAACTGAGTACCAACTGTTTGAGTGGTTCTTTCCTCATTTTGTTTGTATCGTCATGATCGTAGAACAGTGTCGGATTTAAAATAATACCCATAATTTTGCATGTATATTTATATATAGTTTTATATTGTTTGTGGTCTGTAATTTATAGTGCAAATATTAGAAAGGGTTCCAAAATGAAATCTAGAAGGTTTGCACTTATTATGAGACTTAAAAAGTGACAAAAAAACAGTCGAAATGACAGTTGAATGGCTGCCATGAAAATTTTAAATATAGCAGATCCGTCACTGTTCTACGATCATGACGGTATATTAGTTAACCTTTGTGATGGTAAAAAGTGAGGTAATAGATTGAGATTGGAAATAAGTAAATAATAATTAATTTATTTGAAGTAAAAGTACATAACATGCATTTTATTAACTGCCTCCGTGGTCTAGTGGTTAAGTCCGTGGATTTAGACTCGGAGGAACCGGGTTCGATTCCTGGTCGGGACACAAAAAAAAAAAAAAATGTTAATAAAAATACATTTAATAAATATTTAATTTATTTGTGATATTTCTCGAGTTTGGTACGCTGGAGACATCGACGAGCTTGCCACTTGTCATGATTCGCCTAAAGTAAAGTTGGCAAAATGTGAATCTGCTTATTCATAAGCGTGGTTTCTGACCACCCCGAAAGGGAAACGGTCGTGATGATACTTTTATGCATTTTATGGCGTTCTGAATGCCGAGTAAGATGTTTTATAAAAATCACCTGCGTTACGGGATTACTTCCAGAGGTACAATATAGCAAAATTTATTAAACAAATAATATTAATAGAATTTAAGCATGCAAACTAACATACTTAAGAATTTATAATTTAAGTAAGCACATATTATTACATTTCAAAAGAAGTACATTCAATTTTCTTTATTTATTTTTAGGGTAATCAAAATATTGTAGGGAATGTATAAGTAAGAACTATAGGTCATAATAATAAATTTAATAATAAAAAAAAAAAACTAAATAATAATATATGTTTTTAAGCATTATTCCAAAATGTCCAAGTTTAATAATAGTTGTGTTCTTGTAAGTGGTAGTAGAAATGTAGGACATAGTAATGTAGCCGGGTATCCACCAGGCTGGCTGTGTTCGAGATATATCAAGCTATGAATACAGTTCTTTGTGCTCGCAACATCTGCGAGGAATTACGTTCTTTTGTGAATGGAACTCATATTGTATCGAGGAATGGAAGTGCAAAAACATCATTTTCGTAAATTTTCTCTCATTGTGTGTTGTCGGAAGTTGTTTTATTGAATTCCAATCAGAGCGAGAACAAATAATAAACGGAAGGTAGTGAAATGGATAATAGTCGGATATTTAATCTTTTTATTAGAGTAAGAACGGTGGTAGCTCAGTTGTAAAACCCTAAAAATATCGATTCAAACCCCGGCATGTACCAATGAGAAATAAACGTTTCTTACGTGCATTTGTGATAAATTTACAACATTTTTCTTTCTTTAAATTTTGTGAATAATTAATTATTTATAAGTTAAAATATTTGGATTGAATTATTATTGTTATTTTTTGTATTAATTTTATCATGATGTCAAATTGATTTATTTATTTATATACTTACTCACTTTTGATTCTATTTTTTATTGTTTTGTATTAACTCTATTATTTCATTGATTTTATTGATGTTGAATTTTGATTTTATTTTATTATTATTTTATTTCTTTGTCTTTTCTTTCTTTTATATTAATTTTATACTGTATATATAGGCATATTGACAATCCATTTTTAATGAAAATGTATGTATTAATTATAATATTGACTGCATGGTAAATTGGGCTTTACTGTTAAGCCATGTAATGTTTTATTAATAAATTAATAAATAAATCACTATTCCCGTGGCTGGAAAAGCACGTTAAGCCGTTGGTCCCGGTTCCAGTAATATCAACTTGTGTCATCTTGTCATTAAAAATTGACGTCAGACCCTCGCTAAACCGTCTGGCTAGCAGCGTGGCGAGTGTGACGGCGCCTCCGTGGTCTAGTGGTAACAAACGTTGCCGTGAACTCGGGAGGTCGTGGGTTCGATTCCCACCGGGGGCAAGTTGTACATTGTATAATTTGTCTCGGTCTGGGTGTTTATATGTATAATATGTATATATTTACAAAAAAAGTATAATATGTAGTTTATCAACCATCTAGTTTCCGTAACACAAGCTTACCGCTTACCACGGAAATTAAATGGCGCTGTGTGACCTGTCTGAAAATATTTAAAAAAAAAAGTGTAAACGAAATTCTCCAAATATTTCTGGATGGCTCATATCCAACAGTGGAGGTCTAGGTTCTAGGGGTTGACATGATGAATTTTGGTAGGTAAAGAATAACAAATGGCCGTAATAAATAGTTTAATTCCAGGGCCATGCAAGTTTTTCAAACTGATATGGAAGCAAGTTTCATTCTTTGTTTTTCCGCTGTTATCTGAACCAGGTCATCTTTTTAGCAAGTTTCTTTTACTGCCGACGAACATAAAAATACCTTAGTGCGACATTGCGTGACAATGCCACTAGTTTGTATAATCAGATTATCTTGGCACCCGGCTATTTGACCAGTATCACCAGTTGTAACTTCGTTTCCATCGCTTTTTACTTTCAAAACAATGACCTATGCACGCACTAGGCATTTTATCATTAACAATGCCCTTAAATCATAGAGTCCTAGACCTCCAGACATAATTCCAATCCACAATTTTTGAGAAATCTAATTAATTCGGGTCTGTGGACTGCCTCCGACTGACTGGTCCGTGGGTTAAGACTCGGAGGTACCGGATTCGATTCCTAGTCGGGACACAATTATATTTAATAACTTTAATAGATTAAAATTTAATTTATTTGTAAAATTTCCCGAGCTTGCTACGCTAGAGACATCGACGAGCTTGCCACTTGTCATGATGGGTCTATGGTAAAGTTGGCTAAATATGAATCCGTTTCTTTATAGGCGTGGTTTCTGATCATCTCGGAAGGGAAACGGTCGTGATGATACGTTACTTTGGGTCCGTAGGATGATATCTCTAATATCAACAACGATTGAGATATAAATACCGTCTTTAATATATTTCTAATATATAATATATTAAATGTTTGACTAATCTAAGTTCTAACTTAAAAAAATAACAGTATTTTTTGCGTTTTACTTGCGTCCTATTATCTTTAAAATTCATCTAACTTTGACATGCGGGTAATATTAATTTAATGGTCAATTTTAGTGAATTAAATATAAGCAGTAGATACAGTGTTACTGCAATTAATATTGTTTTTTTTTTATATTATACGTGTTTATACAATTTGTAAAATTGGAATGCTCGAGACAATAAAAATGGCCTGATCCTAATTTTATACATACTTCATCTTCTGCACTGTAAGTATCATATTTTTTAGAAAAATTAAGATTTTGTATCTTGTATTAAGAGGGTTAACCTCTTGCTCTCGTAAATACCGGGCCTTAAAATGTGAGTCAACTGAAAAAGACATTTTTTGAATCCATTCGGGCAAACATTCTCGTTTTAGGTTTTATTGAAGTTTTGGAAAAGTATTACGTTCGTTCGTGCCGCGGTTAGTATTGCCATTCTGCAGTTAACCAGGGCTATTGTGTATCATCGACGATTGGCCATCGAACAGTTTTATCCGATCCAAAACATCGTCTGGTGCATTCAGTTTTGCTTTTCGTTTGGCATACATTATAAGCATGCGATAGGACAGGGTGCTTCAAAACCGGGGTTTTCGAACGTCGCTCGTGCAAAGACCTTGAATGACTGCAATTGAAGAAGAAATTGTGTTAAAATATGCATGCTACGGAAGTGTAAAACGTATATTATATTAATTTAATAAACAATAAATTACGACTAATAACAGAATAGGAAAAATGTTTCATCACAGCCCCCAGTGGAGGTCTACTGTTGGAGATTGGGCTTTCAGAAATTTCTAGAGAATTTGGCCTACACTCGCCACGGCTGGCCAGACGGGTTGGCGAGGGTCTGATGTCAACTTGTAATGACTATTTTATTAACGATTCCAAAAGTAAGTGTTAGTGAAACCGGGACCGACGGCTTAATGTGCTCCCGAGGCACGGGAATGGGAAACATGTGTATGATAACATAAAGGGGCAATTTTTTTTTTATATATTTTTTTGTATTTACAGTAACGCACAAATACGAGATACGATTGGTGTCAATCTTGTTTCAAGCGGCGTTATTTTTATCTAAATAACACCGTGGCAAGCTTACAATTAGTAGTTCTCCTTTAAATAAAATAAATAAACATGGCATTTGACATTTGGCAATTGATATCATTGCAAATGACACATACTTTCAAAAAGAATAACAAATAGGTGGTAGACAGATAATGATAAATTGCCCAGTCTGTCGGGGCAGGGAAGTATACACCGTTTGTGCAGATACCCAGTAAAGTTTATGCACACGTTTCGGGATCAGGCTCGAATTGCCGTCATGCCCTGTCAAGCCGGCATAATGTTACGGACTGATGTCATTCATGAGTGTATGATTCCAGTAACTGTTGCATTCATGGAACTTACGCGTTATTTACTGTCAGGTGGGGACAGGGTGACATATCGTGCTAGTATAGTAGGTATATTATATATGTATATATTTAAATGACTAAATTATTAGGTGCGTTACTAACTTTGTAAACCACAAATTATATAAAGAGGTAACGTCAGGTAGTGAAGTACAGTGGACAGCTGATCGCTCACATTTAGCACGAACTGCAGCAAATGGATTTAAATATGATAGGTACTCGTATTAAAGTCAGTGAAGTTGTGATACTCTTGTATTTATTATCAAACTTTAAGAAACCCTGGTTTACTTAGATAGTATGAGAGGCCTAATTGAAATGTTGCTGTCAAGCGTCCTTTTTAACAAAGTTACTCTTTGAGAGCAAAGTCGTCACTGTCGCCACTGGGACTGACACTTTCATTAAAACGTTGTCTCCCATCACATTGTCGCTAAATCACAAGTCACTTTTAATTCTATCTAATGCCTTGTAAATAATAATAATAATAATTTAGGGCGTAACATTATAAAACTGAATTTTTGCATTTTGGCGATTCACATTTTAGTTATTTTTTGTCTTTTCATTTTTTTTGTCCTTGCTTTTACGCCTACTACTGAAGCGATTTAAATAAAAAAATGACAAAGATGTTCCTTGGGAACTCAGGGATGGACATATGGTATATATTTATTTGAAGGAAGTAGAGTACAAAGAATTAAAAATAAAATAAATCATAAACTTACATTACATTATAAATAAAACTATGAATAAAAATATTCACTGATCCTCCTGAGTTCCTCCAATTCACAGCAATGCTGATTTGCTGCGCGCTAAAATTGACAGCCCTCTTGCCACATACATCATTAACCAACCGAGTCTGCTAAGCAAGGGTGCCACATAAGTAACGTTCCACAAGCATGTTCGACACATAGACCACAGCACCAAGGTAATCCGTCTGGTCTTTTTCCATCACTGCGAGAGATCCCGGACGGTTCCAGAACCGATGGGTTCCCACAGTAACCAAATCTTGTTGAATCAAACGTTGTTGACAGAATCATCGCGGAAACGACCACTGGCACTTTTCTGACAAGACAAACCGTGGTGGCCAAAATATCATACGATGTTATATCTGAGTACATGTGACCCTACTCCTACCTGATGGTTTTTTTTTTCGACCTAACTACACGGCTGAGCAAACAGTTTGTGCCTAGACGCTTTTGTTGCGGCATCTTAAGTATTCTTAAATAAATAATAAAATTATTCGTAAAGATAACATTAGTTTTATTTACTTTTAAAATAGCGAAATAACATAAACAAGATTTAACAATTAATAATATTTATAAAAAAGGTAAAGAACTACAAAAGGTTAGGTCACGCCACATTTGAAATTTCGGGGTCACCAATGTGCCTAGACGCTTTTGTTAAAGTCAAAAAGTCAAAGTCAAAATATCATTTATGAAACGTCATTAATTTAATTATTTTGAATTATTCTACTCCTGCTAGTAGAAGACTAAGCAGCAAAGTGGTCCAATAAGTAAGCTGTTAGCAGAAGACCAACAGCTTAGCAGATTCCAGTGACCGGTTAATGTTTAATCTGACTGAGAAAGGAATCTGCAATGAAAACTCAGCTATATCAGATTTATAAAATAAACCATATACAGAACTGCACCACAACGATCAATTAATAACCTTTTAGATTTAGTTATCAGTACCTATGAGATTACAATACCTGGTACAGCAGTAACCCACCAGGCTAGTCAGAATTAAGATAGACTACATGCCTATGTGCAACCCGAAAGACAAAACGTTATGACGTTGTTTCGGCTTCTTAAGTATTCTTTAATAAATAATAAAATCATTCGTAAATATAACATTAGTTTTATTTACTTTTAAAATAGCGAGTGACATGACATTAACAAGATTTAACAATTAATAATATTTATAAAAAAGGTAAAGAACTACAAAAGGTTAGGTCACGCCACAAGTTAAACGAAACATATACGTGCGAGTGTCTTGAAATAAATACAAAAAGCAGAAACTAAACAATATATTTGCTAATTTATGTACGGTTATTAGTATGTTTAATAAAGAATTTCATTCGTAAGTGCCAATGTTCGCTCACGCATTTTGTTAATAACGGCCGACGCCCTCGTCGTGGCAGTATTAACGCAAATGAATTAATCAACAAAATCTCATATAGCTGGAGGTTTATGCAAATATTTCTTTGGGAGAGACATGGCGTCGACAAATGTACCCCGCAAATAGATGTTTGTCACGCTTTCAGTTTATAGGGAAATTAATTAGGCATAGCCTTGTACGGCTTTGGAAAGAATATTATTTTGCTGTTAATTTCATATAAATTGTTGTAGCTTTATTAACGCCCATTTGAATAAAAAAATATTGTCATCACAGATAGTGTTGACCAAGAGTCTTGGTCTTGGTCTTACATCACAGAGTAGGTGGTCTTGGTCTCGGTCTTGCACTCCTAATCTTGGTCTTAGTCTTGCGCAAGAGTCTCGCAAGAGTCTTCCTCTGACTCAATATATATTTCCAATTCTATTAAGGAAATCTTATGGGTCTGTCTGCAAACTACTATCTCGACAGCTACTGGTCTAATTTACTTGAAATTGGAAATAGTTATTTATTTAGTTGTGCCACCGTGGTCTAGCTGCTAAGTCCGTGGAATTAGACTCGGAAGTACTGCGTTCGATTCCTGGTCGGGACACAGTTATTTATTTGTGACATTTCTCGTTTTTTTTTCCTTTGGAATATTAAAAATGACGGACACGACGCAATTACAATTTATTGAAAACAAAAACAACAAATATTTAAAAAAAATCTGTGCAAGAGTCTTGCGAGACTCGGGAAGGTCTTGGTATCAAATCATATCAGTGGGCGTGTTCTTTTCTTCCTTGTCCAAGATTGGGCGACACTAATCACAGAACAGCGACTGAGTTGGTGGAGATAGATTTACGAGTAACCAATACACAGGTGTGATGACAAATAGGAAATCAGCGTAAGATAAATGCAGCTGTACCGGGTATTGTTTTTCTGTTTTGGTTCTCTTCTCCCGATGGATGATGAATGAGGTGATAGGGAAGGCAAAGGGTCTAGCCCATACAGCCAAGTCTGACGTAATATATCTTTCTTTTTTATGAGTTAATGAGGTCATCATCAAATTCCAGATGTTGCAGAATTTGATGCTTTTCTTTGAGTCACTCGCGGTATTATAGCCCAAACACGTCGTGTAAAATATGGGAGTCCATAGCGCGGGAAAACTAAACTGCAACTTGTGCCCCATATTCAAAGTCCAATTTATCGTTTTCCATAACTATTCACATTGTAGCACATTATTAAACAAAACAACACCACTTTTGACCAACAATATTCACAGTAAATTAATTTATAAAACAAAAACTTGCACTTGACATGTCCGCGCAAAATGGCGCGAAGGACTACCGTACCAGGTATTGTATTCTCATATGTACTCAGAAGTGAATTTTAAAAAATAATTATTTTTGTTGTATAGTTCTGTAGGGTGACAACCCTACCAGGTATATCAGAATTAAGATAGGCTACTTTCCCGTGTGCAACTTGAAAGCAGACAAAACGCAGAAGCTTGCTAATTGGATGTGTTCGGCAGAGGTTGGACCTCTGTACTTGTATTCTCATAGGTACTTAGAGGTGAATTTTATATATTATTTAATAGTTTTATTTGTATATATAGCTGAGTTTTCGAAGGATTCTTTATCAGCCAGATTAAACATTAACTAGGCTTATCTAAGCTGCTGGTCTTTCGCTAACAGAACTTTGGTCTTTTGAACCAATTTGCTGCTTCATCTTCCAAAATACGAGTATAGGTAAAATAGATTTACGTCAATAAAGCTATTTTGACTTTGACTTACTTTGTAGCCTACTTTGTGTAATTTACATACGACTAAATAAAAGTAATTTACTATAAAAATAACACTATTACATAGAAGTGAAACATCGTGAGAAAATTCCCTCCCACACCAGATGAAGCTTTTCAGAACCTTATATATGGAGAATTTGGCCTACCTACTCTTGTTACGTTGCCGAATTAACGAGGGTCTGTTATTTTATAAGTTATTAGGCACTTCTGTTAGAGCTGGTCCTGCAGTGGAACGAGCGCAGATCAGCAACCATCGAAAATGAAAACGAATTGCAATAGTTACTTATTTTCGACGTTTGCTTAGCTTTTTATAAAGAAATTGTTCCAAGCCTCATAGACGTCTCTAGTGACAAGAGCGCAGTTTTTCTCACAAAAATTAAGTATCTTAATTCAGAGGGACAATGCTGCTAGTGTATTGGGCACCATGCCACAGGACAGCGATTTGGAGGAGCTATTTTTTTGAAAGTATTTAATTTTTATTTTTAAAATTTGTTTTTTACTTTAAATTTAGTTTTTGTTGTTTTATTTAATTTAAGGTTTTTTTTTTAATTTAATAAAAGTGTTATTATAAGTTGAATGATCATCTTTGAAATCTCTATATGACGTCACTGGTATTGATTTTAATTGATACTTGCCTATACCCACCTTAATCAAGTTACATCACATATAATCCATGTTAAGCCGATCCTTGTGGTCTCTATGATGTACGCCGGAAGTTGTTATTATATTAATTCTCATGTTTTGATAAGTACTACCAAATTATCGCTGTACTATATATACCACGACAGATTCGATCACACATGTATCTATTAGTATTAGTCATAAGCCTCCCTCTCTTTCGCAAACGAACCACATGCACTGTCATGCACAGGCCAATATATGTACCCCTATAGCGTAGCTAGTACCCTACACGGTCATGAAGCCGGTATGTATTTCCATGTAATAGGGAAGTGTGAAAACTTTGATAGGCCGGCATAATGGTAGGGACTGATGTCGGTCGTCAGTGGCTGGCTTCATTTGCTCTTATTCTTGGGCATTGCGCACTGCTTGCCATCAGGTGGACACGATGTAACATGTCGTATTATAACAGACACTTAAACACAGAGTTCTTGGAGATGATGATGATTCCATTCTGGAGAATTTGGCATACACTCTTCATGCTGACCAGGCCAGGTCTCAACAACTTTTGTACTTTGATAACTTTGATATCTTTTTTTAATGACAATATAAAAACTTTATTCCACGAGTTGGTATTAATTGAACCGCGATCGACGGTTTAAAGTGTTCTTCAAGTATGGAAACGGTGGTGATGAGAAGATACATTTCTAAGCATTCCATGGATTCGCCGTGCGGGTACCGGTTTAAACGTGAGAGTAAAGAGAATAATGGTGTCTCGGGTGTGTTCTACCCAACCAAATACTGTATGATTCCAATAATGCCGTCTTGGAAGCTCGTTCCATAAATGTACTGACGGCCTAAATTATTCAGTAAGTAGTGAAAAGAGTTTGCTGGAATTCCTCTCGCACCAACTTCCACTGCGTAAAAGCTGAGCCTTGAACTGATCATAATTTCTTCTTTAAATTCCTTTTATGGTATCTCTTAATAATTGTCCCTTTATGTATTTTTTTATTTATTTTTTATTACACGTTAGTTATCCTGTAATAAATTTTTTTTTGAGAAAAAAGTAAGTATAATTTCTTATTGGTACCTTTCGTGGTTCAAACATACCTTTTAGGATTTTAAGGTAAGCATTCTTAGAACCGACCACCACCGCTTTTCTCTCACATGTCGTTCTTCTTATAAAAAAATCCTGGTACAAGTTTCTTAAACGGAATGGACTATAGGTTCTTACTTGTAGATGTAGAGATGTTCAACACAACGATAAATCTTTTCAAGATTTCTAATAAATCCGGGGAATTCGTCGAGCGGAAGTGGGAAGGAGTATTCTTGAGCTAGCTGACAAAGGAACCGCATTGCTGTTGACGGTGGACTTCGATTTGTACCAAACGATTTGGGATAAAAAATACTCTTTGAGAGGCCATAAGAGGATTTAAGCTGTGGGCACACCGAATGTTTACATTGCAGTGCAAGTGTATCATCACTTAAGTTCGGCCTTAAAATCAACCGCAGCACAACAAACGAGCCAACAATAACTGTCCAAAAATTACTAGGATAGCAAAGTTGCGATGTGGTCTAATCTTACAGTTATCTGGTAGCACTAAAATCTTATATCGGTGAATGCGAGGATGAAATAAAGCGTCGAATGGCAGTGACAAGATCCGCTATGGACAAGCTGAAGAAGATATGGAGGAATCGAAATCCGGCTGGTTAGAGGTCTTGTGTTCCCTATTTTTCTTTATGCTGCGGAGACGTGGACCCTACGCGAGACAGAAAATAAACGAACTAATGCTATAGAGCTGTGGTGTTGCATATTATGCCTGTAAAACTCGTAGGTTTACGTGCATAAAGATATTTTCAATTTGACTTTCGTAAAATGGAAATTGGAAAAATAAAACAAATAGTTATAATAAAGTAAATTTTATTCTTACAACGAAACTTCAGTTAATAATTACAATGAAACACTGAGAACAAAAGCAAGATAAATTACGTACAAATACATTCGGCCACCAAAGTAAAAATACGAAAAAGTACTGATCACGGAGGGGGAGTAATGTAGCGTCCCATCTACGCTGATTTTTATATTATTATTTTTTATATGAAAATGTATTTTGGTAGATTTCAGACTTTGACAATGTTGAGATATACAAATAACTATCGTAATAAAATACGCATATTTTATTTACTAGTTTTAGATCTTCTATAATTACAGGAAATTTTCAAGGCATTGTCAAAACAGTGTAAGACCCCAGGAGGCAAGAGGGCTGGGCAATATTTGGGCCTAAGCATTAGCATTGCTATTTAACGTGCCCTGGCACTTTGCCCATTGGTGGTGATTTTTGGAGCAAGTTTTTTTTAAATATATTTTTTTATATTTTAGCTTGTAGTATTCTCCATAATTGTATTTTTGATCATTAAGTCGTTTATATTAATAAAAGAACTTCCACATGTTACGTATATTGTATGCAAAGAAAAATTACTTTTTAATTTTTATTTTACGTTTTGGAATTGATACAAAGTGTAACTTTAGTTTGGTGGTACGGTGTTTTTGTACACAGAAAATGGCATAAACAATATCATAAAATATTTACCTAAAAAAATCATGAAATATTCAAAACACAGAGTGAGAGCGATCAGAAAGAAAAAAAATTAACTATACTTTGATTTTTCTTATAACATTCTTTATCTGATTATTTTACGTTAAAACAATTATTTAATTTTTAAGTAATAATTGGAATTTTGGGTTATAACACACTTAACATGTATTTAAATTAACGTTCGATACATTTTCTTTATTATCAAATGGGTTACGTAGAAAAGAATATTCAACAGCTATCATAGGAACGTTCTTAGAAAAATCACAGTATAATTCTTGAGATCTTGATGTATTGACATATGTTACATTATATAAATCATATTTTATTATCGTTATTATGATATAAGATATAATAAGAATCAAATAAAAACATATTATTTATATATTATTATTCTTTTAACGCAAATAATACGCTTTAAATGAATAATGTTTCTCGCATTTTTATTTCCCTATTTAAAAATCATCGCTCCCTAAACACAATAATTTATGTACAAAAGAGTGAAAAGTAAAAATTTAACTAGAAGGCTTTTGCTACCTAGTGATATGCTATTTACAATATACATATAATATATGCAGTATTTTGATTAAACGAAAATTCAATTTTCGGTAATTTTCGATACGAAAAAAACTATTCATTATTGTAACGACAACAGATTATTTTTACCCATCGATAGGTCATCCAAATAAAATTTAATGTAATTATGTATTTTTACAGTGAGCTAATAATAATAACTAATTTACAATAAAAGTAAATGTTGCTAAATACAAACAAATTTTAAAATAATTATAATCTAAGTAATAAATGGATATGTTTCGATATGTTACCTAATTTCTTTGATAACGCCTTAAATCTAATAACTTTATGACTAAAAATAAAACCTAATAAAAAATATTATTTACATTTAAATATTTACCTATCAGAACAATAAATTAAGTTACCTATATAAATACGTTTTCATTTCTTCGTAAAATTATGTCTGAATATTGTTATGATATTTAATACACAAAAGGAGATTGACAAAAAGTCTATGGAAGTTAGGCTGAATTAGCGTCTAAACGAAATATTCTACAAAAGAAAGGAATTATACAAGGAAAGGATTATTATAAAAAATAAATTGTTTATTTAAAATAAAGTTAGGTGATTTTATTCGTTTAAGAATAGCACCAACCCCATTGTATGGCAGGCTGTCAAAACACAACTAAGACTATAACTTAACATATATAAACCTAGGAGTAGCTTAACCCCATTTTAATGAACCGGATGGGAAATAAAAGCAAAATAAGGTTTTAACTATCGAGTTAGTAATCATTGACTATAAATGTCATAGCGTCGATACTACTGTAAAAACGTTTTTTTTATTTTTATATCGATATATCGATTTTCAATCACACTTCTTACAACGTATGGTCGGCCGACAAAACAATTTAATTAAATCTGTATGAATTTTATTATTGAATGCCAAAAAATATCCATGGCTCCATAATTGGACGCAGTTACGCAAAATGGATCCAATCCACAATCAGATATTTAATTATGAATACCAATGTCCTTATGATGATATCTTTAATATCTAAAACGATCCAGATAATATAACCGTTTATGACATTTCCAACACACAACCTAAGTTCCAACTGCAATGGCCTATAACTTAAAATTAACTTAATGTGGATTAAGTCATTTTTTACGCAAAAAGCTACGTGCAATTCAGCCTAATATTTTTGATATACGAATGGTAAAGACGCATTTACAGCCCACTATCTAGCATTCTCCTTTATAATTATTAAATTAAGATATCTACAAATAAACTAGCACTTAAATTAAGTAGGTAGTTAAACAGTAGAAAAAAAGTCGAAACACACAGTCTCAAAGCGTTCATAATCAGCACATAACATTAAGAAGAAATAAATCGTGAAGTACAAAAATTGACAATTTATCACGTTACCACTAAATTGCTTCTAAGGAAGATGCTGACCATCGTGGAAACCAACAGCAGCATACATAATGATAACTTCTCTCCAGAACTTCGGACTGAAACAAAACATATTTTTTTCATCATAGTAATATATCAACACGACTTTGCGAAGTAGTCAGAAGCCATGCTTTCTTTATAGAAGCAGATTCACTTATAACCAACTTGACTATAGGCGCATCATGACAAGTGGCAAGCATAATACAACTAAATTAAACAAATTATTGTATCCGGACTAGGAATCGAATCCGGTTTTGACATTATCATTGTCGTTAATCCATAACATCTCACTGTTAAGTACGGACAAGCGACAGGAAAGATCTATCACGCTGGCTTTGTGGGGGTTTATTCATAATAATTATATTGTAGCTGCGCGTGTCAAATTGCATATGTGATTATTGTTGTGTTTTGGGAAACAACAAAAACTTATTATTAAATTAACTAAAATTTTTTTTCTTAACGGTCAAAATACGAGTACATTGACATTTGTCAAGTTTGTTTCCAGTTCGCATATCACAAAAGGACTTTATCATCACATAGAGAATTAAGCGGAGATTATGTAAAAGACAAAAACTAAAATTATGCACATATGGAATTTGGCAGGCGCAGCGACGATATTCTATTGAACAAATTTATGTATTTATTGCGGTGGTGGCTCGGTTGTAAGAAAGCTTTCCTAAAATCTTAAAAAGGTTGGTTCGAACTCCTCCGGCATGTACCAATGAGTAAGAAATACACTTTTCTTACGTACAATTATCATAGATTTACAACACCACCGTTCTCGTGATTTGGAGAGAACGTTAAGCCGTCGGTACGGGTTCCACTAATACCAATTGGTAATTAATTGTCATAAAAAATTGACACCAACGCGTCTGACCAGCGTGGCGAGTGTAGGCCAAATTCTCCAGATATATGTTCTCGAATCTTCAACAGTGGAGGTCTAGGACGCTGTGTTCTAGGGGCTGTAATCATGATGATGAATGATGATACATTTATTTTGATTAGACAATATTATCGGTAAATTCATGCGTCATGCCCAGTCAAGCCGGCATATTGTTAGGAACTGATTTCAGTCATGAGTGTCTAATTCCATTTGCTAACATTCATAGACCTCGCGCGCCACTTAACATCAGGTGGGCGAAAGGTCAAATGTCCTGCTAGTATAAAAAAAAAAAAAAATATGCTATACAAAATAATATTACTATAAAAAAATACATAGATATAGTCTTAAATAATAATAAAATAGTTACTACGGCAGTATAATATGAAATAATTAATAATAAATTTTGTATAAAAAGATGTACATAGGCGAGCATAATACCATGAAGGTGTAGCGATAGCTACGCAAATGAAAATAAAACTTCAAAATTCAAAATCACTTCGGGGTCATCAATAAAGCGTCTTAGCTTTTACATAAATGATACTGCGGATATTTGTAAATAAATGTTTTTTAATAAAATAATAACACTTGGGAGAGTGATAGATTTATAAGATGGATGCAGAGTCTGAGAAATATACCTATCTAAATTATTTAAACATGCATATTTATTTATGAGTCCCTATTGTATCTATTTATACGAGTACAGTAAATCTATTACTCACCTAATGCATTATTTTAAAATTAAACGACGAATTTAATTATATAAATTTATTACAACGGAGCCTCGATGACAGGGCAGCTACCATCCGCGCAATTTAAATGTCTCATTAGCAAAGTAAACATTTATATTGTCCCCTTTTATTAAGTCTAAAAGGTTCTTGAACCTTATTTCAATGAATAATATTTTATGCCGACCATCAGTCTATTAAAATTTCCCTTTATTATTTAAACATAAACATATAAGGGAAATATTTATGTCTTCAATTAATTTGGATGAAGAAATTTATTTAGACACCGAGAAATCGTGTATTTAAATTGTTTGCATATCACACGTCATATCGACAACATTTAAAAATTTGTATATGATAATAATAAAAGAAAACTATAATCACAATATTGTCGACTCATTTTGTTACTGTATTTTTTTTTACATCGAATAAAAAAAATATTATTGTTATTATAATTAAATAAATTCAAGCTTACCTAATAACATAGCTTCTTTGCTGTCAGCAAGTAACGTGTTACCCACTACAGCTTCACTTCCTTCCCGCCAAGCTGGAGCTACTCTAGCTGTACAGCGGACTTGCATCGTCTTACCCACAGGTACTCTAAGGCCGAGGGCAGCAGACAACAACCCGTGGTTGTGAAGAGTTGGTGGATATTCCACGAGGAGATTCGGATCATTTACCTGAGAATAAAAAACAATAATTAGGTTTAAGACTCCTACTACTGTTTCTGTACTACCACTACTGTTACTGAAATCCAGTTTAGATATTTGGAAACAAATCTCTGACGTAGATGGACTGATACCTGACTTAAGCAAGGCCTATGATCTCGTAAACTATGCTATTTTATAGTTTAAGTAGTACTTTGCTATTTTAGGACAATACAAGGTTGCCATGTTACTTATACCTATATGTTTATTAGAAAAAGTTGATTGCATCGAATCAGAACCTACTTAAATATATTCCAAGGAGTTCCTCAAGGATGTTACATAGGTCTACTACTTCCTAATATTAACTTAATAATAAAATTATAGTTATAAAAAACCACGACTGCGTAAAAATAGTGAAAGGAATAATAAAAAAAGAGTGACTAAAAATTAACTTTAAACAAAAACTAAAAAAAAGGCCAAAGGTTCCGTCGCCACAAAGTTTGGGCTCCGCTAAACTACACTATTGAAATAATTTTATGATTAATGCATAAATAAAATAAATACGAAATTCTAATGCTAAACATGGTGGCTTTAAAACAGTCAAACCCATTGTTGGGAAGATTTGATTCTCGGGTTTTAATGGGTCTCGACTGCTATAGCATAACATAAGAATATAATATAAACGTTAATAAAAAATATAAAAAAATTCTGCCTCCTCCTCAAAATAACTGCTTCCGTAGTCTAGCGGTTACGTCCGTGGATTTAGACTCGAAGGTACCGGGTTCGATTCCTGGTCGAGACAAAAAAATATTTATTAATGTACATTTAATTATTATTTAATTTATTTGTGATATTTCTCGAGTTTAGTACGCTGGAGACATTGACAACCTTGCCACTTGTCATGATTGGCCTATAGTAAAGTTGGCTAAATCTGAATCCGCTTATTTATTAAGCGTGGTTTCTGACCACCCCGAAAGGGAAACGGTTGTGATGATACTTTACTTTACTATTAAAAATTTCGTCTGTATTTATAAAAAAAGAATACGACTACGGTCATAACCTTGACCATCAGGGTGACATTGACTCACACCCCTTCGTAGCTATATTTAAAATCAATTTAGTTTTAAAATACCTTTTTAGTGGGCTTACAAAATTCTCATGATGTTTATTTAATTAATGCCAAAAGGTCACCTGAGCTCTAATTTACTTTGATGTGGTCAAACATACCCCAATCAATGTGAATAGGTATATCAACACTCGAATATGAAGATGAAAAACGAAGTGCGAAATAACCTTTCGTGTTAATATCAGCTATCAAGTAAATGAAAGTCTATTGAAAGGTGAGCTTCATTAATGAACTGATAAGTATCTTTGCTCTTCAAACAGATAAGGCTCAATTATACCTAGACATATATTTACATAAGCGGTTCAGTTCAAGCTTAATATTACATAACGGCGAACTGCATTGCGGGCTGTAGTTATACGTTAAATGAGGGTTGTTATTTCAATTAACGTAGCGCTTAATTACCTGTGTATTAAGTGACATCTTAAAGGATTATTGTTAGCGCTATTAACTAATATTCTGATGTGTAACTTAACTAATCATCGGCATTTATTATTATTTCATTTAACTAAAGATATATTACTACAATGGAATGTTAAATTATCGCCATGTTTGTATAATACATTTTATTATAATAGACACGTGAATAAATACGGCTGAATATTAATTTTCATTTGTAAATCTGCTATAGCTGAGTTTTCCTTGCAGATTCCTTTCTCAGATTAAACATTAACAGGTCACTGGAATTTGCTAAGCTGTTAGTCTTCTGCTAACAGCTTACTCCTTGGACCATTCGCTGCTTAGTCTTCCACTAACAGGAGTAGAATCATTCTAAATAATCACGTGTCACAAATGCCTGTAATAGGTTTACGTGAATAAAGATATTTTGACTTTGACTTTCACATCCCTCTCGCTCGCACAAAGCAAGATTTTCGAAAACTTTTAAGAAATGTTGTCTATGAGCTTTCTCGGAAATAAAATGACGGATATTTTGGACATATTTTTCTAATTTTATTTAGACAGAGAAAAAATGCGAATATATTTATAACGATTTACCTCTATTTTACTAATACAATCATACTAAGATTAATGTAATTTTATATTTTATTCCGTCTGGTAAATGATGTCCGTAATTTTATTCTCAAGTAAGATGGTAGCCTAAATTTCTCAAAGTACTCAGTCTTGAAAAATATTAACATAAAATTCATAAACATATGCTATCTACAGAACTAAACACTTACATTAATTTTATGTACTTATGTTATTTTAGTATTAAAATAATAAGATATCTCCGGGTTAGAGAGAAAGAACTAAGTATATTTTTTAGTAAATTCACATTCTTACACCAGTTGTTAAAAAAACTTCTGCTTTTTCTGTTGATAAAATCTATTAAGCATTGCGACGCTTAGTTTTGAAGATTGTGGGTCAAAGCAATTAAACGACGGTTTTAAAATTATAAACTAATTAAATGTACATAATATTTTTATTCAAAAATAGCTAACTTAGTTGATTTTTGTTCTAACACGTTGATATTTAATTTTTAAATAGTGAAAAAGTTAATCCAGGATCAGTCGTAATTGAAACACCAGCCGTCGTTTCCCAGCGGTGTCCTCCGTTGTAAGTGTTCTCCACAGTTTTGTTCCCGCAACTTAAAACACGTCATTCGTAACATTTGAAATTAACACCAAAACATTTATTACAATAAAGTTCTATCACAACGTAGCTTGGAGACATTTATTGTTGGGAGAACGTACAATTTTGAATGAACGAATTTACTTAACACATCGTCGCGGGAAAATAATAATTATCACGGAACATAAAATGTATGAGTTAATTTAGAAGAATAAATATAGACCAAACGCCTGGCCAAGAAGTTGTCCAAACGTCTAACGGACACAGAAAGGCTGGTGTTTTTGGCAAATTATTAGCCTCGCAATACAGAGGGGAAATGTTGCCAGTCTCCTTAGGACTATTCCTGAAGGGTCGTTTCTAGAGGATAATTTATTATTTATAGTTTTTTTTTTTAATGTTTAGTATATATTACATTTTTTTCTTTTTAAGGAGTTTTTAATAACTTAATTAATTTGATATTATCTTATTTAAAAAATACGTGCACATTTTTATGGAGCACAAGATGCAAAGGGTGTCTCAGAATGTTTTTCGTTTTTGATATTTAAATAAAAATACATCAGAATTAATTCTTATACAGTTCATTTGATACTAAATTAAAGATTAATTATTAAATTAAATTTGTGAAACCAACCGTTTGCAAACGGCTATAATTGCAACTCATTTTTCTAGGAAGATGGATCCATTTCACATGCCTTGTTTTTTTCACATGCTCTTCACGAATTATTGACAGAGTGATAAGTCGCCGAAGAGGCATTAACCATGGAGCCCAGACCTAACTACTGCTTATTTTTTTCCTGTACTTAAAGAGTAGAGTCTACAACCCTTTACCGGCCAATTTGGATGCTACAAAAATCACAGACGAAATTAAAACTATTCTTAGGTCAATGCTCCAGCGTGTGATTAAGAATTTCAGTTCTAGGTTAAACAAAAAAGTTACAAACTAATCTTTTATTTAGTAACAAATAAAACTAATTTGAATTAATACTCATGTATTTTATTTAAATATCAAAAACGAAAAACATTCTGAGACACCCTTTATAATTTTGATTTGATTGGCCGAGTTTATAGGTAATCAATTATGAGTTTTACGTCAGGTAGAAAATGTCACTATATGCGGTATCTTTGGGCTTATTTACCTTTGTCATGCTATAAATAGTTACCTTCTCTCCATCGATATCCCAACTTAAAATAGCCGCGGGATAAGATCTGCCAGAAGTGCAGTTGAGAAACATAGCATCGCCTCTGCGGTTTTCTTGCTCGTTCCCAGTTATTCTTGGACCTTCTCGCGGTAAATCTGTTAAAAAGTTATTTAGGAATTAGTATTTTCTGAACTCTGGTATGCGAGACATCGACGAGCTTGCCACTTGTTCATCACAGAGTCCTAAGCCTCCACTGTTAAAGATGGGCTTTCCAGAACATATACGTGGAAAATTTGACATACACTCATGGTGAGTTGGCGAGGGCCTGATGTCATTTTTTAAAGATTCCACAAGTTGGTATTAGTAACCGGGACCGACGGCTTAACGTGCTCTCCGAGACACGGGAACAGTGGTGTTGTAAATCTATCACAAATGTACGTAAGTAAAGTGCATTTCTTATTGGTACATGCCGGGGAGGCCTCTGTAGGATTTTAAAGAAAGCATTCTTACAACCCAGCCACCACTGCTCTTCACTGCCACTTGTAATGATGGGTATACTCGTATAATAAAGTTGGCTAAAAGTGATCCAGATACATAGATATTTTATTAAATGCACAAAAAATAAATCAATATAAATGTAATTTATGGAAACCGGCTACAAAACTTACCATTGTTTCTAAAAATAGTAACCAAATGTGTATTAAAATATTTAACGGTTTGCCTATAGAATTAAAACAATTGACATCAATAATTAAATTTAAGGGGCTGTTAGTTAAATGGTTGAAAGAATAATGTTTTTATAGTATCCACAAATTTTGACTATCCCACAAGGGATACGGTCGTGAAAATATTATAGTATTATTTTAATATTCATTGGCATTTTCGAAACGCGTATGTAGTCGGGTCAACTGGCGATATGATAATACTATATAAGAATTTGAACATCTGCTAAAATATTAAGTAGAGGTGTAAGTAGAGTTTTTTTTTTTATACTAGCACGACATGTGACCTTGCCTGATGGTAAGTGGCGTGCGAGGTCCATTACTGACATCAGTCCCTAACACTGTCGGCTTGACTGGGCATGACGGCAATTCGACCCTGATCCAGAAACATGTGGATACACTTTACTGGGTTTATCGGCAAGAACGGTGGATACTTTCCCGTCCCGGCAGACTGGGCAAATTACCACCATCAGTCCGCCTACTTAAAGAATGATGATCCACTTCTTAAAAAAAGCTTGGTCTCCGACTACCCCGCAAGGGATACGGTTGTGATAAGACTTTACTTCAATTCAATTCAATTTTGTAGTAAGCAAGTAGTTTGTAGCAAGTAGGGTCTTATCACCCTGGGATACGGTTGTGATAAGACCCTACTATTATTATTTATTATTTTAATATTCATTGACATTGTCAAAACGCGTATATTGGCGTAATTATACCAACATACTTCTTACCCTATTGGTAAATAAATACACATCAATCTAAGCGTATTATTGGGAAGATACGACGTCAGAGCCCTTATCCTACATGAATAAAACATGTATTGGATCATTATTTTTAGATGTTATATATTTTTGACACATAAAAGACGTTCGGCGATGCTCTACGGTAACAGCCTGGTCATAACAGATGTTTCCTCACCTGCTCCTTCACTTAACCATTCCTTCCAGCTGTCAAACGGCATAAAGTTTTTTTTTAAGTGTCTTCAAAGGACATTGTACAGAATACATCAGCCCTAAACACGTAGTTTATTTACAAGATATATGTTCATAACAGAGTTGGGGATCATCAAATTCCAAGTGTTGCAGAATTTGATGCTTTTCATGGAGTAATTCACGTCAATATCGCCCAAACGCGAAGGGTATACGGGAGTTCACAGCGCGGGAAAACCGCAAAAAATAAAGTGTAACTTCTGACCCATATACCCGAAAAGAGACAAATTTATCGTTTTCTATAATTGTTCACAACGTAGCACATTATTAAACAAAATAACACAACTTTTCACTTTTTGAAGAACTCGCATAAATGTTACCTTAAAAATTCCCGGTAAGATAAGTTTTTTTTTCTGGCAACATTAAAGATTATGGTCCCGTATTATAAATATTCATCATGTTAGATTCTATAATAATTTGCAATAAACAGTGATTTCTGTTCAGCTGAATTAAGTAACGTTAAAACGAGAATGTATGCGTTATATTAAATATTAAACTATTATTAACTTACATAATAACTTCAATATGATTTAACAACTAATGTATTTATTTTACATAAGTATATTTGGAAGTATATTATTTCGGGAAGCTGCGCCATATCTTCCTATAAACATGCAGTGTTTGAAGACGAGAGTTTTCAACCAGTGCGTTCTTCCAGTGCTGTCGTACGGAGCAGAAACGTGGACTAACATTGGGTCTGGTCCACAAATTTAAGGTCGCTCAGCGGGCTATGGAGAGAGCTATTTCGCTCGGTATTTCTCTGATGGATAAAGTCCGAAACGAGGAAATCCGTCGGAGAACCAAAGTTACCGATATAGCCTTCAAAATTTGTAAGCTGAAGTGGCAATGGGCTGGACATGTTTGTCGTAGAACCGATGAACGATGGAGTAGACGAGTTCTAGAGTGGAGACCACGTACGGGAAGACGCAGAGTGGGTCGACCCCCCGCTAGATGGACGGATGACCTGAGGAAGGTCGCTGGTGGGGGTTGGATGAGGGTGGCAGGAGATCGTGTAAAGTGGCGAGCCTGGGGGAGGCCTATATCCAGCAGTGGAGAGACACAGGCTGATGATGATGAAGTATATTTGGAGGTTATGTTATATTTAAACTATACAATTATACCAAATTTTACATGTCTAATGTTACTTTAAACAAAAAAAAACATTAAACAAAAACTGATGTCTCTGTTATTCTCGTAAATTATTTGGTTATTTACGACACTATTTATTATTTACGTGACGTCATCCGAAAGCCATTTTCAACAGCAACTTTGCGAGCGAAAATTCAAACATGATATTTCAAAGTAGATTTTAAGACGATTTAGACCCCATAAAATATATTTTACCAGGAATCCGTAAGTCAATATAAACAGTTTTAAACACATTTGAGCATGGGGAAAAACTTCACTTGGCGGGTGACCCTTTAAGTGGAGAATATTTTGCTCAAAGGGTCAGCCTTGCCGTTCAACGAGGTAACGCAGCGAGTGTCCTCGGCACACTACGCCCATCGGACGGTTATAATTTTAGTTTTTATTTTGTTAGTTTTATTTGTAGTGTACTTTTTTTTAAATTTAATGTTAGGTTTCTTTTTAATTACCTATTTAATATTGTAATTCCTTTATACTGTGTGTATATTCCTTCCAATATATAATATAAGTAGCCTATTGTGGTAATGTAATTCAATACGGTAAAGAGAGCTGCCAACAAAATATTTTATAGTTTTGCAGAATATTTACTTATTATTAAATTGTTGATGTTTTTATGGATAAATAAACTTTTACTTAATAAATATTAACTTACATATAACTTCCATCTTCCCTTCTCCAGCTGATGATGAGAAACTTGGCGCTTCTGCTGAAACTTCACACCGGTAGACGCCGCTTGATTTCAACGTGACTTGATGAAGCGTTACCCTTTTAGCATCTGATTTTGGTAACTGTTAAAAAAGAAAAGTAGATATTAACATCTATAAAGTTTCATCACGAACGTTTCCCTTTCGGGGTGGTCAGAAACCACGCTTATAAATAAGCGGATTTACATTTAGCCAACTTTACTATAGGCCAATCATGACAGGTGGCAAGCTCCTCGATGTCTCCAGCGTACCAAACTCAAGAAATGTCACAAATAAATTAAATATTAATTAAATGTAATCATTTACATTAATACATATTTTTTGTCCCGACCAGGAGTCGAACCCGGTACCTTCGAGTCTAAGTTCACGGACTTAACCGCTAGACCACGGAGGCATATGATTATATTATTCAAGAATAAAAATAAAAAAAACAACAATGGGTTCTGTACTCGATGTTCCGGATTAGAATTTATTGTTTGTGTGTATCAATCATAAAAAATAACTCAATTGCGTAGGTCAGCGGTTCCTAAACTTTTTGACGACGGAACGTGTTGTTTTTTTCTTTTTAGTTTTTATTTAAATTTCATTTCTAGTCAGTTTGGTTTATTGATTTTGTCTTTGGTTTTTAATTATAGTTATGTTTTACGCAGTTTTACATATTTTTTTAATCAAGTCATTTTGAGGCTTTCTTAATTTGTTCATCGATTGCCGTGGAAAGGATTAGGCAATTGAAACTCTCTCGCAATAGTAAGTCCAGCAATTCGATAATACATTTTAATTACTTAAGTAATTTCGGATACTTCAATTTTTTTAGGGGTTATAACTGCTTGTAACTGACCAGCTGACCGAAGCCGCGTCCACGCCTTCGAAATGTGGTGCTGCTGCGAGGCGTATGCTGGGCATCCCGTGGACAGCGCGCAGAACAAACTTAACAATACTCAAGGAGCTCAAAGTCACTACCAGGCTCTCTTTCATCTGCCTGCCACGGGTCCTTGAGTATTGTATTTGGCACGATAGTCAGACCAGATCCGCACCGCACTTCACACACAAATTTACGAGGACCTGCACGCCGCCGTGAGCAGACCCGGATAGCCCAGCATCGTCCGAGACAAAGTGATCCGAGGAGGGGATCACGACCCTCAGCATTGAGGAAAACGACGCAAGGAGGGGACTGCTTGTAACAAATTGCATAGTTTTCTAGATGTTAACTTTAGATTGTAATTAAATTTCAAAGTTATGTGTGTGTTAAAGTATACAAAACCAAAATGAAGGAAGTTATTTTAAAATCCGAAAGCTTTGCATACAGCGAGCGAGTGTGTCTTCGGCGGAGCGGAAACCCAAAGAGATGCGGTTTTTGGTATATTTAAATACTTGGATAGATACGTTTGACAGTCTCTTTCAAGAATCAAAGATCAAAGGATCCCACATAAAAATAATGATGTTTTCTTTAAAGTAATTTCTCTAAGCGCAATTCAAGAGCGGTCTAGTTGACAGAACTTTTCAATGGGCGAGTACCAGAGACCGCCTATTGTTTGGCCCTCGGCTCGTTTCTTCGCAAGCTTTTGTCAATATTTCCCGAACGACGTTAGCTATTGTACTCCAAAAACAGATAACCGAAATATCCTCTCCCGGAAAAGTATCGAATTTCGGGAAACCTTTCAAATTATATTTGCTAAGTGGATATCTAGAACGTTCGCTGATAAACCAAGCTGTATAGTTACAGTTACTGGATAGCAGTATCACCTATCATATTTTGTAAATTTTGTGTAATGTCAATACTACTACTAAGTTCGTATATTGTTCGGGCAATTTCTGTGTTAAATAGAATTTCTTGTATAATATTAAACAATTCCCTCAGAAACCTTTTTGCTACTTACTTAAAAAGCTTTTAAATAAAATTATCATATTTACTCATGTCAAAGTCACTTTATGTGGCATTCTCACTTACTTGTGGATATATTTTTCGTTAATTTATTATTAATATATACTTACCGTTCCGTGGGAATCAGATATTTTGAAAGACCACAACATGAAGTCAACAAGAATAAATATTATGATCTCACAGAAGAAATGATCAGGAACGAGTTCAAGACTTAGCTTTACTTGCTGGAAGTTGGTGCGAGAGCAGTTCCAGCAAAATCTTTGCATCACTTATTGAAAGAATTGGGCCTGAGCAGGTCTACCTTCAATACATTTTTGGAAAGAGCTTCTAAGACGGCATTAACAGAATCATACAATATTTGGTTGGGTAGGGAATTTTATTGTTTTTTTTTTATTGTTTCTGGTTTAATTCAATTATTTTGACATATATATAGGAGAAAAATATATGTATTCTGCGCTTTTAGACGTAAAAAGTATTTGCAATATATATATATATATATATATATGGAGGAACCGAAACATTACAAAAGCTACTAAAATCCCGCTGGTGTGTACAAGAGAGATACAATTCTCTATTTTCCTGTATACTGCAGAGACGAACGGATTAATACTCTAGAGATATGGTGTTAGCGCAGAATGTTACGCATATCATGGACTGAGTTCCGAACCTACAAGTCCATCCTGGAGGAACTGGAAATAAGACAGAGCCTTTCCTCAATCGTACAATCACGCATTCTCACTGTCTTCAGACACGTGTCGCGGCGTGGAGACATCCATTGAGCGTCTGGTAGTTAAGGGAAAAGTCGATGGCAAGAGAATGCATGGTAGGTCTCCGATGAGGTGGACTAATCAGGTTAAAGCAGCAATGTACCACCCCCTACATGGCGGTAGGAAGGGTGCAGTTCGACAGGAGTAACGATGCCTTCTTAAGCGTGCCACTGACGACCACGACCACTCTGCCAAGTGTGTAGCGACTACGAAGATCTAAACACTAAGACTAAGAAGAAGAAGAGCTAAACACAATTACAGTATGTTACTTAAGAGGAGGTGGTCGCTAGGTGACAAGAACGATTAAGTCCAAAATGTCGAGGTTCGAACCACAGCGTGTACCAATGAGAATTAAACCTTTCTAGCGTATATTTGTCATAGATTTACAATCGTTTCCTTGCCTCGGACAGCAAATTCAGCAGTCGGGGACCTTTCACTCATCACTCACCAGATGGTGTCAAAATTGATACCAGACCCTCGTCAACTCGTCTGGCCAGAGTAACGGTGAAGGCCAAATTCTCCAGAAATATGTTTTAAAAGTCTCATGGACAGTTTACCCTAATATCACATAAGACCTATTTTTTTATTAATATTGGATTAAGTTTTATGAGAATGTTGAGTGAATGAATAATACAATAGATTTGCGATAAAATAAATTGTGACTTTTTGGCCACTTCCCACGTTACACCTACGCTACATTTTATAAACATGCTCAGAAAACGAAACCTACCCACATACTCCAAATCGTGGCAAATCAGACAATAGGTTACATATCAAATTACAGTAAATAGCTGCCAATAAATTATAGGAAATTAAAACTTTATGTATGACATGACATAAACAAGCCTATAATTTGCCGTGACCTTTTGTTTTTGATATGCTTAAAGGTCTCTGCCCACTAGACCGTAGGTATGTACTGCTGCCCATAACCTATAATGCCATTATACTTCATGATACAGATTTTGACATTATAATAGCATTATCAACCACAACCAGATTGTAGTATTGTAGCCGTATTGTTAGCTTGTACCCAACGAGGTCAAATATAACAAACTCGTAGAACGGGCATTAAGCACATTGTTTGTACAAATACAGACGGAGGACTCGTCCAGGCCCGGATGGCCAATAGGCCTGGATTGTGGATAGGGACATTTTCCCGTTTTCTCCGGCATTATCTCGATGCGATAAATAAAGTATTTTCTTTCTTTCTTTCTTTCTATAAATTAAGATTACCGTACATCGAGACGTTTATGAATACATATTGTGTTAAAGTTAATAAAAAAATATCTAAATAATCCCCAGTGAAGAAGGCTATTTATATTTATTATATTAGGTATTATTTCTGAACAAAAATTTTGATATTTTAGTTGTTGACATTTTGTTGAACTACGTCTATAAGTTATTCCCACTTAGCCTACGCTTTACGCCTTCTTTGTATTTATAGTCATACTAGCTAACAAGTTATGTTAACTATGTAGCTACTGTACTTACATCAACTTTGATTCCGTCTAGTTTGTAAGATTGTTTAGGTGGATCGTATTTGGGTAGATATCTGTAGAACTCCTCGTTGTCTCGGTACCACTTGACCGAGTACAAGGTGTCAACTTCCAAGTTGTAGTCGCATTCTAACATAGCCACACAAGTTATGTTAACTATGTAGCTACTGTACTTACATCAAATTTGATTCCGTCTAGCTTGTAAGATTGTTTAGGTGGATCGTATTTGGGTAGATATCTGTAGAACTCTTCGTTGTCTCGGTACCACTTGACCGAGTACAAGGTGTCATCTTCCAAGATGTAGTCGCATTCTAACATAGCCAGACAAGTTATGTTAACTATGTAGCTACTGTACTTACATCAACTTTGATTCCGTCTAGTTTGTAAGATTGTTTAGGTGGATCGTATTTGGGTAGATATCTGTAGAACTCTTCGTTGTCTCGGTACCACTTGACCGAGTACAAGGTGTCATCTTCCAAGATGTAGTCGCATTCTAACATAGCCAGACAAGTTATGTTAACTATGTAGCTACTGTACTTACATCAACTTTGATTCCGTCTAGTTTGTAAGATTGTTTAGGTGGATCGTATTTGGGTAGATATCTGTAGAACTCCTCGTTGTCTCTGTACCATTTGACCGAGTACAAGGTGTCATCTTCCAAGATGTAGTCGCATTCTAACATAGCCAGACAAGTTATGTTAACTATGTAGCTACTGTACTTACATCAACTTTGATTCCGTCTAGCTTGTAAGATTGTTTAGGTGGATCGTATTTGGGTAGATATCTGTAGAACTCCTCGTTGTCTCGGTACCACTTGACCGAGTACAAGGTGTCATCTTCCAAGTTGTAGTCGCATTCTAACAAGGCCGGCTGCCCTCGAACTCTGTACGTAGGGACAGACACTCGAATAATTTTCAACAGCAACGATTCTGAAACAAAAGATATATTTTAGTACAATAAAATTAAAACTACATGTTATATAGTAGAGCTAGTTTTACCAAGATTATTAAATAAGTATACATCTTGTTAAAATAAACGAAGTTGAATGAAAAAAATACCAATAAAGCTAGTAGTAAGTAGTAGTATAGTATCATCACGACCGTTTCCCTTTCGGGGTGGTCAGAAACCACGCTTATAAATAAGCGGATTCACATTTAGCCAACTTAACTATAGGCCAATCATGACAAGTGGCAAGCACTTTTATCACAAATAAATTAAATGTATTTACATGAATAAATATGTTTGAGTACCGACCAGGAATCGAACCTGGTACTTCCAAGTCTAAATCCACGGACTTTACCGCTATACCACTGCGGCAAAGCTATGGCTGTTAAACTGATCTATAACTAACGGTTGATTGCATAGCTTAAACTAACATAAAATGTGGGTGATATTAGGTTCAAAGCACAACTTTGCTGGTCATTAGTCAGATATTGACGTTTGACATCAATTCCCTATGCTGATTTATAGAGATCTAATAGGTGGCACACACTGCGAGAAATCGTTACGATCGCACTGTACCGTTGAACCTACTGCACTGATAAATCGAAACATGCGTGTGTTGTACAGTTTCTATTGTGTGTGGTTTATAGATTTATTTGCACAGTTTTATCGCAAAGATAAAACTGAAGGTGTCTGGCATCCATAAGGTACTAGTTTTTATCGACTACAAACGGTAGCCAAAAAAATCACTAAGTTTTAAAGTCCTTTCGAGGCGGTCAGAAACATTATATTATATTATATTATATTATATTATATTATATTATATTATATTATATTATATTATATTATATTATATTATATTATATTATATTATATTATATTATATTATATTATATTATATTATATTATATTATATTATATCGCAAATCGCTTGACGATACGACCCCAGTCTGAAGGGCTACCGCGGGAGGTCCCATGCCCGAATCACCGTGACTTCCTTTATAAGGAAACCCTACGGACTAAAACCCTATAAATCGTCTCTCTTTTACTGTTGGTCGTGGCTACGGAGTGAAGCCACTCGATCGCCGCGTAAAACAAGGTGTAAATTGGCATTGTCACACTTATTACTAAATTGGACGTAGTTACGCAAAAAAGATCCAATCCACATTAGGTTAATTTAAAGTTAGTTATATATTTTAAATTGAAGTTCGAATTAAGGTTAGTCTATCGACATATCAATGGATAATTCATACATTTAGAATATGTTACAAACGGTATTTTATATCGGTCGTGTTTGATATGAGATATATCATCCTAAGGACTTGATTAAAATTCATAATATAAAATTCTGAAAAATTGAGGATTGGATCCATTTTTGCGTTCTTCTTCTTACGGTGCCATCTCCTATCGGAGGTCGGCTATCATTAAGGCGATTTTGATTTTGTTGGCCGCTGTCCGGAACAAGGATCTGGTGCTCATCCCGAACCACTCCCTGAGGTTCTTGAGCCAGGAAGTGCGTCTTCTCCCCGGTCTTCTGGAGCCTTGTATCTTGCCTTGCATGACGAGCTGCAGCAAGCTATACTTTTTATTGCGCATGATGTGTCCCATTTTTGCGTAACTGCGTCCAATTATACTATTAAAATACATAAGTAATAAAAATATAATTATAAACGTCAATAAATTAAAATACAATATCGTGTATAGGAACAGACACTAATTCTTTCAAGTGAAAATAACAAGTGCTACTCGTACATGTAAGTAGGTGGGTATTTGCAGGAAAAACAAGTATTTCATTGCACTACAGGATTGAGTTCGCCAGAGAAGAGCTTACAGGCCTGGACACACCGGATGTAAAATCGGATATTGGACGACTAAAACTTTCGGATCACTGCAGCTTCGCCGATTTGTTGCCTCTCTAAGCGTTTTTTTTTTTTTTTTTTTATATACTAGCACGACATGTGACCTTGCGCCCACCTGATGGTAAGTGGCGTGCGAGGTCCTTGAATGTTAGCAACTAGAATCAGAGACTCATGACTGACATCAGTCCCTAACATTATGTCGGCTTGACTGAGTATGACGGCAATGCGAGCCTGATCCCGAAACGTGTGGATACACTTTACTGGGTTTATCGGCAAGAACGGTGGATACTTCCCCGCCCCGGCAGACTGGGCAAATTACCACCATCAGTCCGCCTACCACCTGTTTGAAACGTAATCTAAAAGCTATACCATGGTAAGTGTTCTGAGGAGCTCCATAACCTTTTACTCTATTCTGCAACCGAACCACACGCACGCACAGGCCAAAATATGCATCCACATACCATAGCCGGCACTATCCCTGCGCATACTCATAAATTTGAAGGCTCTTACATTTGTCGCACGCTGATGATGAGTAATTCTCTTCCAGACCGTGTCTTTCCCCACTTCTATAACATGGAGTCCTTTAAGCGAAGTGTGAAAAAGCATCTTGTTAGGCCGGCATAGTGGCACGCGGGCTAAGTAAAAAAAAAAAGACCTAGCAGCTGATATACTCATATAGTAAAAAAAAATATTTTTGAAGAATTACTTTATTTAGAACTATTTTTAATTATTGTTTTTAATTCACTATTCTTGCAAAATTAATAATGCTAAAGTAATTCAGATTTGTTATATAATTTATAATTACTACTTTTTAATTTTCATGTCCATATATATAGTTCTAATTGTTTTTAAGTTTATCCCTATTATTTATTTATTTGCAAAACCTATATTTTATTATTTAAGTGGAAACTTTGCTGAATTGTACTTTTAGAATTGTTGTAATTATGTTTTAAGATCTCTATGTTTCCTGAATAAATAAAATTATTTATAAAAAAATACAATATTTTTCCACTCACAGATATGATTCCAGAAAAAAATCCCAATTTACTATACTATACTATACTATAAATAAATAAAAATTAGGCTGAAGCGCCTTTTTTAAATCATTTCTCCTAAAACTTACATTTGCACCCTTACTTCTTATGACGGCAGAATATGTTACAACAATAATAAATTCATCTAAGTAGCTAGCGACATTTGATGCTGGTTTGATTTGCCATTAGATTTAGATTTCACAAAACTTGGTAGAATATATCGTAGACATCCGGTGTATCCAGGCCTTAAGCTCACTTCAGTTTAAAGATAAAATGGCCGTTCCTAGAAAATATTATATTGAGAAAATAATACTTTTTATTGATGCAAAAGATTTGCACTATAAAATAAGTTCATCAACATTACTCAGCATTTATTATTTAATTTAAAATAATAATATCCGCGACTACTCACTTGTCATTATTCTAAAAAAATGATATTACAGTATATTATGCAAGTGTTATAAATTATGTTGTTGAATTTACTACTTGTATTAATATTTCTTTCATTGGACCTATACATCTTCTAATTTGCCATTTCCCAAGATTTGACTGTCATAAAATGTCTACGGGAAAGTGAGAAATTATGGGAAATCAAATATATACTCCTACTAAGCACTATAAATATATAAATATTTATTTATTTAAAACTTTATTGCACATAAATATACAAAGGCGTGACATAATGTCGCTTGACATTCTCTGCCTGTCAGACCTTCGGTACAACGAGAACATTTATGTGAGGTAGGTGCAATATATCAATCAAAATAAAATATATTAAAAATATAAGTATATATTTATTAATAAAATTACATACGAATACATAACACATACATATATAAACTACATAAATAAGTTATACTATTTATATACTACATAAACATAAATTTAGGTACTACGTACTATATGATAACTGATGATGTAGGATAACAATAAGCAACAATCAATGAAAATTTTATGAAAATTATGAACCCAAAAAGTGTCTGTAAACTAATCTTTTAATTATTCTGTTTGGAGCATCTTTAACCTCCGTCGGTAGGTCATTCCAAAGCCTTGCAGCCACAACTGCAAACGACTTGGACATAATAGAGGAGTGGTGAGAGGGGATAGCAAAAGTAGTATTAAAGAAAGAGCGAAGAATTCTGTCATGATGCGAACCAAGCAAAGCTGTCTTTAAGGTATTTGGGGGTCACAGGCTCGTATAATATGGAGTATAGTAAGCAGAGCACTCTACATATACATACACAAATATATATTATGCCAAATGTATATACACACATCAAAAAAGTCTAGGGATCAAGCATGTTTATGCGGATTTCTTGTGATTGAGATGTGGCTTTGTAATAAATTTATGATTTTATAAATTTATATGGATCCTTTTTGGTGCATTTCATAATTTAAAACAGGAACTGTCAATCAAATTCGAGTAAAAGATGAAAATCAGCTGTCAATATTTTCCCTATAAAAACATAAGACGCATTGAAGACATTATTAGTGCTACTGTTTCCCTACTACTGATTAAAACCAACGTTATTATGGAGCGGCGACGTCATTTAAGCAGGGAAGAAATGATCAGAGCCGTGGGAATGATAGAAGCTGGTTCCCGGCAACGTACTGTGGCTTTAGCTCTGAATACAAGTCAGAGTGTTATCAGTCGACTTTGGACACGTTACCGAACCACTGGTACCGTGGCTGAGCGCCATGGAGGACGGTATCGCTGCACCACACAGAGACAAGACCGATACATTCAAATCACAGCTCGAAGAACTCCAACAATAACCGCCATGATGTTAGCCGTGAGCCTTCATCGCTCTTCAGGGAACTTAATTAGCGACCAAACAGTCAGAAACCGCTTGCATGAAGTGAACCTTCATTCCCGAAGACCGCTACGGGTACCACCAATAGCAATGCACAATCGTAGGACTCGATATCAATGGGCTCTTGAACACAGAAATTGGACAGAAGAACAATGGCGTTTCGTGTGCTTTTCTGATGAGTCTCGTTTTGGTATGAGGCCAGATACAAGACGTATACGACACTGGAGAACCCCTGGACGCCAACAGCGATTAAAATCCTGCCAGGAAGTCCATCCTTATAGTGGTGGAACCATCATGGTATGGGCGGGTATTTCGATCGGCGGAAGAACTGAGTTGATTTGGATCAGAGGCAACCTCAACGCTCAAATTTATGCTGAGACGGTTGTATCAGACGTCATCGTTCCTCTACAAGTGCATATCGGTCCCTTATTTCAGTTAATGCATGATAATGCACGACCGCACACCGCAAGAGTTGTAAGACAGACTCTCGCCGCAGCTAACATCAATGTCCTGCCCTGGCCTGCTCAGTCGCCAGACTTGAACCCGATTGAGCATGCATGGGATATTCTTCAGAGAAGAGCTCTGCCGAATATGGAGGGTATCCAGTCGCAAGAAGACCTTTTTTTGTTGTTGCAACGAACATGGGCGGCCATTCCACAGCGTGATTTGGATGAACTCATTTTGAGTATGCCAAACCGATGTTCTTGTGTTGTTAGTGTTCGCGGTAGAAACACGGATTATTAATTGTTTAAGTTACCCAATAAAATTAAAAAAAAAACTGTTATTTCAGTCTTTTTTTCGAACTTTAATGTTAGTGGTTCAAATGTCAAAAATCCCTTTATTAGGAAAATGGCAATTTTTTTTACTAATGCAAAGGTGACTTGGTTTATCGTTACTGTAGACAAACGAAAACATTTTATTTGATCAATCCTTAAAGAAAATTTTAATGAATATCAATCAGGAGAAAAGTTATTGCAAAAATATATGTTGATCCCTAGACACTTTTGATGTGTGTATTATCATCTTGATCATCATCATTAGAATGTGCCGTTTCTTTGATGACATAAATAGGAAACATAGTGACCTAATTGACATATTTGACTCCAGGCTTGTGCACCTTAAGAAAAGTATCCAAGACATTATAAGAATAGATCCTAATTTCATTTGATTGCCTAATACGGAAAAAGGAATGAAATAAATCATTGGACATATACCTATTAGAAATATTACTATTAATTTAATTTAATTTTGACCTTTATATTATTTTGATTTTTGACATTAATTAGCTACTAACAATTACTTTTTTTTTTATATATAATAAATTCTCACAACGAAACAAATGTATGTTTAAGTGTATATTCAATACATTGCACTGATAAATTGTGATTGGGGGTCGGTTTCAAAATCACCTCATTTTCTCATACTGCAATATGATTAAGAAACCACCTCCTAACCTTACCATTGGAATGGTTGTAAAAATAGCAAGCTGTATGCTCAAATTTTGGAGATGAAGTCCAGATCTTAGTTAGTTGTATGTATCTGTTTATATTTTGGTATGGCTGCATCTTGTTATGAGCATCTAATAAATAAATAAATCATCAAACTCCTGTTTGTTGTTCATCAAGGCTCCCACCCCCAACCAACTAAACCAATAAAAGTAATCCCCACTAGCAACCAGTTTCAGGTCATCCGTCAGTTCTAGCATTATCGTTCCACTCTAAATTTTCAATGAATAGTTAATTCTGATACGGTTTGGTTTCTTGCCCCACCCTGTATTTAATGTCTCAAAATGCTTTTTTATTCCATGATGGTTATTAAGCTCTAGCTAATTGGCAGGAATTTCCTGCGGTGCCCAATCTTGTCAAGTCCGAATGAATAAGAAATACTTTTTAATAACCCACCTACATTAATTCTCCGTAAAAATACAAATGAACCACGGTGGCTTTTATGAAAAGAAAATTTCTATAGTCATAAAATAAAACCCCATTTTAAATCCTATTAACTTTAAGCGTTGGGTTTAAATTTCACGAGACAAATACAGTTAATGATATTATATATTTTTAAAACACTTTAGGGTTTTATTAGAAGTGGTAGCTTAAAATAGTGATATTATTATGACAATGTTTTATAATTTGAATCGTTTTATACAACGATGTATGTAGATCTCCACAACGCCTCCTTCACTCTGTCCAACAGGTTTCTCGAAATAGGTATCTCGTCGATACATAGGTTCATTTGGGCCTACGAAATGCACCACGGAAGATGCGACAAGGCCTACCGCAGCACCGAACCCTCGTGAACCACCTAAGAGGACCCCGGCGCCGATCCCCACTGCAGCAGTCAGCCTTCGTCAGAAGGTGGTCGCCGTACCCAATGGGTACTACTTTGACCACAATAAGATGAAGATGCGGAAGCTGTAGTGCAGTGTATATTGATATTATATATATTTTAGTTTTTAAGGTATATATCTATGAGCCTTTTGTATATTCATTTTTGTATATTCATTTTGTTGCCTGAAAATAAAGATTATTATTATTATTAGTTGTAAAACTTGTGGGTTTTTCTTCTGGCAATATGCGTTTTATTTTTATTCTGAAAATTCTTTTTGTCAGACACGCTGTAGAACTTTTGACATCCATAAGTTCCATTCTTTCGTCATATGAATATTGACACATAATGTCACGAAATTTATTTACAATTTTGGAACAAAAGCTTCTTTGAATGCGTTTGACAATTTGTTTTGTATAATATACAATATTTAAGTATCACACTTACATTACTATTCAAACAGGTAGGTAAAGGGTAGGTATTAAAGAAATCATACTTACTAAAATTAGGAAAGGCATGCTCCGGGCATGTTGAAAGGATGAGTGAAGAGAGATTGACGAACCAGATATATAATGCGAAAGTCGTGTGTAAAAGAGGCCCGTGCAGACCAAGACTCACTTTATCACGTTCAAATAAATGAAACAATAGCTGAAGGTGCATTAAAAATCGCCTCCGTGGTCTAGTGGTAACAAACGTTGCCGTGAACTCGGGAGGTCGTGGGTTCGATTCCCACCGGGGGCAAGTTGTACATTGTATAATTTGTCTCGGTCTGGGTGTTTATATGTATAATATGTATATATTTACAAAAAAAAAAAGTAACATGTAGTTTATCAACCATCTAGTTTCCGTAACACAAGCCTTGTAGCTTACCACGGAAATTAGATGGCGCTGTGTGACCTGTCCTTAAAAAAACAAAAAAAAAAAAAAAAACCATCGAAACAAACGGGCATGTATGAAAAGGTTGATGAATGTCGAAGAAGCGAAAGAGGTATGTCGTGATCGTGACAAGTGGCGCTCAATTGTCTCTGCCTACCCGGCAAGGGGTTTGGCGTGAAGATAGGTATATAAGTACAAACGTACACACTAATACAACATATAGATACACTAATATAACACACATGCACCCGCGCATCATTCATTATTTTATTTTTATCTTTATTTTGTCATCTTACACATGATTTTATTATTGTACACGCATATTATTATTATGAATATTGATTTATTTTTGGTTTGTATTCTTTGCGACTTGCTTAGTTTCTTTAGACTCTTAGTTTACTTTCATTAACAATGTATACAAGTTGGTCAAAAAGTCGTGGATCAAATGAAACAGGGAGATAATGGAGGTAATTTCCAACAAAAAATATTTCTACAGCATAACTTCATTGCAAGAAAAGTTATGAATATATTTTTTTTTTTTTCATAATAACTACCGAGTTTTTTTACCATTTAATCAATAGAAAATTAAATTAATTAAAAACAATAAAACAAAAGGTGTTGTATGTATCAATTGCATTTCAGCTCTTGGTACCAAATTTAACGTGCAGTGTATTTGTTTCCGTAAATTTTGAAGCGTTACAAAAAAATACTTCTCACTTTAAGAGTAGCCTGTAAAAAAAAGTGAACCTGTATTAAAAAAACTTGCTAATTTAATGCTGATTCAAATGAGGTACAACATTTTACTGTTTGACCTTTAGTTTTGGATTTATGGTCGTTTTTTTCATATTAAGGTGCAAATCACATTAAATAAGCCTTATTCAAAATAACTATCATTAGTTTATCATAAACAGCTAGTTTTTTGTACTTTGGAATGTTAGAACTGTTCTGTTTTTGTCACACTTAGAATTTATGATTGAAACAGACCCTCTTTCACACTAACTATTACAATAAATTCTAAAGAAAGTAGTTGCATTGAAAAAAAAAAACAAAAATATTTATAACTTTTCTTGCAATGAAGTTATAGCCATGCTGTAGAAAGATTTTTTGTTGGAAATTACCTTCTTTATCTCCCTGTTTCGTTTGTTCCACGACTTTTTAACCAACCTGTATAAATTAAAGCGATGTATGGCCAATGTCTTACTTATAAGGTATACCTATGTATTTATTTTAGTAATGAGCTGTGGATTTTGTAATAAATAAATAAATAAAATTGTGTGTGAACTAAAATCAGTAATTTAACATTTTTTTATAGAAAAATAAGAAATATAAGTTTAAACAATAAAATAATACTTTGACAGTTCTATTCTTCCAGCGGAGTGACGTGTCGAGGCATGCCCTTCCATTTGACAGATGGAAGGGATAATTAGGTGGAGGATCCTTTGAGGAAAAAATAATAAGGGTGATAGTATCTATGAAATTCATTTTATATACGACGAACGTAATAAAAGAACCTAATAAATATTTAGACTTCCCCTATTTGCTGAAAGGGTGCGGCGAACTCACTCAAAAAATATTTTCACACAAGAAAGTCTAAAATCTTTTAGTATCTTAGTGAAACCTGTTACTTATGCATTAGTTTTTTTATACAAAGGAATCTCGACTTTAAAATATGACGGGTTAAGGACTGAATCGTGTGCCAGCGGTCAGAACAGAGCACATGTTGGTTTTAGCCTAATATCTCCAATAATTTTAAGGCCCAGCTGGCCAAGTAGGCTGCCAGGAAATATAAGAACGGTAGAGTTCGGATAAAAATCTTACGATTTCTCTTACTCTCTAATAGATGTCACAGAAGCTTTTGGAAAATACTTCTAACATTTTTATTGGAGGCTGTATAAAATATATCTTTCTAGTTTCTTTGTATTTAGTTTTTTTCCATTATTAGCTCACTATTTCTTCACCCAAACCAAATTACACACTTTTGACATATATTATATTTTTTGATTATTTTTTTGATTTTGTGATTACTAATTTTATTTTATTTTCCATTATTTTACTATATATATATATATATGTATATTATTTAGTTGTATTTGTTATATAGGTATTGTTTTAAGCTTATCCCTATTAATATTAATATTTTTGCAAAATCTATGTTTAATATTTAAGTGGAAACTTTGCTGGATTGTGTAACTTTTAGAGTTGTTGTAATTATGTTTTAAGATCTGTATGTTTCCTAAATAAATAAAAACAAAAATAAATAAATAAAATATAAATCCTATGGATTCTGAATTATTTTTGTATTGAATTATTTAAGTTTTTTTATAATAATAACTATCTCTAACTAATTAATTTATTCGAAAAAACTATTTACTAAATAAAAAAATAATATAATTACTACGGATAGGGATATAAGTCCCATCCGCGTGGAATGGTGGCAAGATTGAACTCTCGATGGCTGCATATCACCTTATATCAACGGAGTTTTTTTTTTTCAAGAATTGTTTAATTGTGACCCAATAAAATCTAGGTCAATCCCGTGGATTTCTATTTAACTTGTTTTCTAAAACGTGTTGAAGTACCATGTTTTTTTTTGCGTAAAGTATATTATCTTTTGTAACCTCAACGATATTTTTTATTTACTCTTAATTGGCAGGCAAGTAAAAAAAACATTAATTAATACGCCGCAAAAAATATTGATTACAAAAATATAGGTATATATGCGAATAAACAAATATATATATGTATGAGCGGTGGTGGCTCGGTTGCAAGAATGCTTTTCTTATAATCCTACAAAGGTCGGTTCAAACCTCCCCGGCATGTACCAATGAGAAATAAACTTTTATTATGTACATTTATTTACAACATAACCGTTCCCGTGCCTCAGAGAGCACGTTAAGCCGTCGGTCCCGGTTCCACTATTATCAATGTGTAATTGTTAAATTGACATCAGACCCTCGCCAACCCGTCTGGTCAGCATGGCGAGTGTGGGCCAAATTCTCCAGAAAATTTTGGAAGGCCCATCTCCAACAGTGGAGTTCTAGGACTCTGTGTTCTATTAAACAAATATTCAGACTTAAAAGTACATTAAAGTAGTTTTTTTTTTTTCGTTTCCTTTTAGACGACATAATCAGCAACGCAAAATCTAGCTCACGACCCAAATACCTCACTTTTACCTTTATTTCGTCTGCCAGAGGCTAGATAGAATGTATTAAAATATGCTTCATTAATTTTGTTCAAAACTTCTATACATAGGTTTGAAATTGAATTACTGAATTGATACGACCTAGTTTTCAATTTGTTATTTCCAAATAAAATATTCTGATATCTACATTATAGTAATGTATCATTACGACCGTATTCCTTGCAAGAACTACTTTTTTCTAAAGAGCGAGTTCACATTTTGCCAATTTTACTTTTATGCCTATTATGACAAGTGACAAGCCTGTCGATGTATCTCGTATCAGACTCGAAAATGTCAATTTTTCTTTATTTTATTCTTTTAGTGTTCTCGACCAGGAATTGAACCCAGCATCTACACTTTTAAATCTACAACCTTAACCGACCTTAGACCACGGAGGCAGTCAAATAACTTACCTACGTATTATTATTCGGCTATGTAGATAACGTATTGTAAAAAGTACTATTTAGACTCGGAGGTACCGCGTTCGATTCCTGGTCGGGACCATAATACTATTTATGAATTAAAATAAGTACAATTAATCAATATTTAATTAATTACCGTTTGTCGAATTTCTACTGGCAGTGCATTCCTTATATGTGATAAAAAAATGTTAATCGTCTGTTAAATTTATCAACTAAACTGACAAGGAATCTGGCCGTTACTGTTATAAAATTAGTAACAAAAGCTTTAAAACAAAACTACACTATAACGACATAATTAACAAATTATTTAGTTAAAGTGGGGCGGGTAGGTCAGTAAATAATATGAAAATATCACGACACCAGAGTATGTTATTAAAACGCCACAGTCACAGAAAATAATAGCATTAGAGCATAATACTAACATAACCGAAGATTCATAGGAACTAAACACGCCAAGGTCATTTAAAGGCACGCCTGATCCAATTTACAATACAACACAATGCCTTATTATTGTATAAAAAGTAAACTATTGGTGTTTATATTTGTAGGAACAATATTTTTGGTCTTGATGCCATAAAAACGTTAGTGACAAAAACATGACATTATAACCATGTCAAACATCAGAATTAGAAATATGTTAAACCTATTTTATATAGTTGCGCCAAAGTTATTTGAAAACAATATGGCTAATATGGCAGTAAGCAAATGGCTAACATTTACCTCTGTTTGTCTTATTCACCAATCAAATTAGAAACCACGGGGTAGTATCTAGCCATTTTTTTTTTGGGTAACTTACAGCTAATACAATAAATTAAAGACTCTGTTACAAGCTAAATAAAAGTTACCACACATAACAAAATATAAGTTAAAAAAAGAAAAACCGAAAGTAAAAAAAAATAAACTAAAAATAGTTAAGTATACATTTAAAGTTACAAAATTAGAAATTATTTTGCTCCTCACGGAATAAATACTATCACAAAATAAGTCAATGTCTAAATTGTGACTTAGTAAATTAAACAACGATACTGCTCTGAGTATATAACTATTCTGCCTATAATTGCTATGAGCATGAGGTACATATAGTAGGTCTGAAGCACGCAAGCAACGGACTGGTGTCGTAAGACCAATCATATCTAACAATTCTGGACAGTCAATGATACCTTTGGCAATCTTAATTAGAAAAGTCAGGTCAGCTACATCGCGTCTGATCAAAAGAGGGTTAGACTTATTCTGAAAGTAAATTAGACTAACTACGGGGTAGTATCTAGCTATTTACCTCTGGTTTGTCTTATTCAGGAACTAAATTAGCCCAACCACGGGTAGTATCTAGCCATTTACCCCTGGTAAGTCTTATTTAAGAACCAAATTAAACTAATCAGGGATAAAAAGGTGAAATAACATTGGCGCAAGTCGCCCCAAAAAACGTGAGCAAACTCATTTGCAGTAGTGACTACAAATATGTTGAACGACTTGCCAGCTGAAATTCGCCAAGTGCCTATTAAAAATATGGTATACTCTTATTTCTTATAGAGCGCCTCATAGCGTATGTAAGTAAATATTGTTATAGTGTTGTATTAGTGTGTAGTATTCTTGTATATTTTAAACAATTTATTTTTGTAATGTGTCAAATAGTCAGTTGCTTCTACCTTATGACTTGAATGCTCTGTATTGTCTCAAAGGTTGGATGTAATGAATGAATATAAAGATAGACTGAAATTGGTAAATAGTCCAAATAAAGTACCTAATTAGGATTATTAACATTGAGTTTTATTTTAATGCATACCTATATATCTTTATTATGAATCATTTATATACAAACAAATTTACAAGCGCTAGATGCAAATAAATAAATTAATTTAAGTACTTTACTTATTAGGGTAAAGATATTTTCAACTTTGACTTCTAAGAGCTGTCAGATGGAAGTTAAACTTGGTATTAAAGTGATTAAATTGGCGATCGGGTTAAATTTAACGCGGGAATTTGCCACTGACAGAAATAGAAAGTTTTAACTTGACGAAAACAAAATTAGACTTCTGGCAGTGCTGGCATATAAATAATGTAATATTTTACTTTCCTAATACGAGGCATTTGTTGTCGGCCTAGCTAAACGTATGTTTGACCGGGCTGACAACGGATCCTACAAGCATCTTCAGGATATCGCTCCTACTTTCGCACGGCCCCCGGAGGGGAGGCCACTACCTAGGAAGGCGCTCTTGGAGAAGAACTAAAGTAGACAAATCTAGGAGACTAGATTCGTGAGCCACAAAGGCGGTGTTGTAGTAGGAACAGCGCCCAGCACCAAAGGTGTTTTGAATCACCGGCGGGTAGTTAGCCGCCGAGATCCTGCCGGGGAAAACGGGAGATTATCCCATCCCCAACCCAGGCCTATTGAACATCCGGGCCTGGATGACTCCGCTGTCTGTCTGTTTCCTAATATTTATTAATAGACAATTTGCATCATCTCGATCACACACTTTCAACAATTTAAAACTATATCAGGCATGAGTAATATGTTCAATTAATTAAAAAAACAATTCTTTTATTAACACAATAAGAATATTTATTCGTTATGGCGAACCCTGCCTCCTGCATGAGTTGAGCTGTAAAACAGGAGACAGTGTCTTCCAATAATGAACATACAACAATTTAGAAGAAAAATAAAATAAAAAAAGTTACAAATATAGTATGTGAGTGTGGGTGCGATGTCTGTATATGTGTGTGTATAGGGGAGGGAGTGGGGAAGGGACGAGAGGGAGGGTAAGCTAGTGTGTTTGGAATTTATAATTAATTTAAAAAGTAAATTAGAGACAAAATATAGTTATAGATGTTTTTGTTGTTTTATTGTATAATATAAGTTATTATTTATTAGTTACCAACCCTCTTAAAAGTATTCGTCGTAAAAGTAGTTTTTTAAGAGATCACCAATTCATCCATATTTCTTTCTTGGTAATAATTATTACCCATCCTGCCATATTGCCAGGACCTTGTAGTATCGTGAGGTATTTAGTTTAACTCAGTCTTTCTCAAAGTGGGCGATAACGCTTCCTTGTCTGAACGCCCAGAGCCGGCAAGGGGTCCAGAAATAAATGGGAGGCTTTAGCTTAAGTTTTAGGAGGTTTAAGAGGGGCGACTTTATATTTTAAAATTCACTGAAATTAAAACCTACTTATTACACAACATCAATTTTTTACGAGTAGTTATATTCGGTCAAAGTGGGCGGTAAACCAAATAAGTTTGATAATCTATGGTTTAACGGTATTGTATTCGTAAAAACTGACCTTATCGGTGTAAATCCTGAAAGTTATCAGTATACTGACGGTTTTCCTTTACATCAAATATCCATTTTTTTTTTTCAATGTACAATGAAGAACAGACATTGCCTAATTCCCAGCTCAAAGTCAAATATCTAACACATTATTAATATAATTCTTTAAAATGATTGCACCCTTAATTGTGGAAGGCTAAGCAGAAAAGCAATTCAATAAGCTGCTAGCAGAAAGTTAGCTGGTGCGAGTATAAAACAATTACACCCTAAATATTATAGTTACATTAAACTGGTTACTCTAGCGGACCAACGACGCAGCGAATTAAAAGTTATTCCAGTAGACAACTTCTTAGCACGTAAACAGGTCCTAGCATACGATAATTAACTAAAACTTTAAGTAGGCACCTCCAAACTCATCTCGTACATTCCGACACTCACAACAGACTTTGTAAGATTTTCACTTCATAGACCCTTATTTTAGGACCGGTTTTCAACGTGCGTTTCAAATAGCTCATTTAAATGCAGTAAAGTCAAAAAAACATCGAAGAGCATCAAATTACCCATTACTGTCATTGTTAAATACCCTAAATTACTTAACACGTTACACGGTACTGATGATATTGTAGCACTTCCTAAAACGACAGCTTGAAGAGGACGTGCTCGCATTAAAGACACAAAGAATTCGTTTAATATATATTTTTTAAATATTTTATTTATTTATTCATAAATACTTCATTATGCAATACCTAATACAAAGGCGAGCTGTTAATAGAAAGGCCAGGCATTCTTCACCAGCTTACCTTTGGGATCATGAAAGGCGATGGGCAGGATGAACAAAAATATGAAAATTATTGAAAATAGTAAATTACTAGTATAAACACAATTACTTATTTATAGTGCACATATATATGATCATAAATATACAAAAAACATATATACAATATACATACACGATATAAATACAATATATAATAAAATTATAAATAAATAGATCCAGATCCAGATCCAGAATTCTAAACAACTTTGTTACGTCAACATAAAATCATCTGTTTCTCAACAAATAATGTGGTTAGAATTTTTTAGACAACATTGACTGACGGTCACCGTGCCTGATAGCAAGGGGTAGCTTGTTCCACCGACGATGCGACAGCAACAGTGAAGGAATCTGAATATCTGCTTTTTTACTGTATTTAAATTATATATTTTTTTTTATTCCGAAAATGTTGAGAACCATTTCTAATATGCCTCAGTAAAAATAATATTACTCAAAAATATTGTTGTGTTATTTATAAGGGAAACGAAATCTATAAGTTTTCCCAAATCTTAACAATTTTTTCCATTTTTTTCTTTTTCTATAACAATGTTTGTAAGTATTTAGCAATTCATACATAAGTCCATTCTCCGCTCGCTCCCTGTAAAAGGGTATACAAGTAACTGTCCTATGATATTCTGTTAGGTTCTTAGACGTGTGGGACTTTTACGAGTTGAGTGAAGAGTGCTGCAAGACAAGACAAGACCTTAACTTCGTCACAAGACACCTTTGACATGCAAATAATATCTACTCATATTTGAGAATTTCAGTCACGTCTTCTACATTGTTGATGAGTGTCTTAACTGAATTCGTCTTCAAACCGCAGCTTTTAAAAGATTGACTTACTTTGGACCCCGCTGATTTTTTTATGAGAATTTTGTTCACGCGAACTGGCGATCGAAGGTATTAATGTGGAAAAGGTGTCCTAATTGCCCTCCCCGCGCTGTAACGATGGGCAATTAGAGGACTTATTCGACATTTAATGCGTTTGATCGCCAGTTTAAATAATCAAAATTCGCGCGAACTAGCAATGATCGCATACTAGCGTGCAATAAGAACGATACTTTTTAAGCAATTTAAGTGTATTTAGTTCATTGTTTTTTTAAATTTTCGCTAATATATTGTTGCTTCTCTATATTTACATTATTATTTACAGTTGCATCTTTTGGTTTATCATTTTATTTATAATTTTTATTGTGTTTAAATTTAACTAACTGCCACCGTGGTCTAGCGGTTAAATCCGTGGATTTAGACTCGGAGGTACCGGGTTCGATTCCTGGTCGGGATACAAAAATATTTATTAATGTAAATAAATACATTTAATTAATATTTAAATTAATTGTTATATTTCTCGAGTTTGGTACGCTGGAGACATCGACGAGCTTGACACTTGTCATGATTGGCCTATAGTAAACTTGGCTAAACGTGAATCCGCTTATTTATAAGCGTGGTTTCTGACCACCCCCAAAGGGAAACGGTCGTGATGATACTTTACTTTACTTTTAAATTTAACTGAAAACTGTTTAATCTACGTAGTCTATACTCTATACGTTGTAACATTTACACTAAGTTTTTTTATACAAATAAAAACTATATAAACGAATTATTTAAAAGTCAGTTTAGTCAGTCAGTTATAACCATTTATTAATGTCCAATATTTCAACTAGGTCTTAATAGAAAAGCGGTTAGAGTCGGTCCCGACAGAAAGAGCTAATACGGGTGTGTCCGATGTCAGTCGGCTTAAACGTTTTGCATTTCTTAGTACACCTTTATAGGTGGAAGGCTATAAACTGTTCAATACGTTGTTGGGAAATACTATTGTAGACGAAATATGAGCGCCAATTGTACATATACCTCTTTCGCTTCGTCGACATTTATCAACCTTTTCATACATGCCCTTTTGTTTCGTAGATTCTTTACTGCACCTTCACCCAGTGTTTTATTTATTTGGCCTTAATAGGTGTCTTTAATTGGTCTTTGTCTGCCAAGTCCTCTTTTACCCACAACTTCCACATTATATATTCCGCTGCTTTCTTCAAACATCATTTCAACATGTCCGAACTATTTGAACATGCTTTGCCTTATTTCTGTCCCTATGCTTTGATTTATTCCTACGCTATTTTAACAATTGCGTAGAATTATTAATAAAAAATTGAATTATAACTAGTGTACTGTTTAGAAGGTCTGAAATAAAGTTTGTAAAAAAAAATTCAGCCTTGACAACCTCAATGATCAGAGCCATAATTTAGGCTAAACGTGTGTCAGTTAACTTTAAGTAAGATATAACCACGTAGGTACGCTGCTTTATTAATCCAAAACTATGGATTCTGATAGGCCTCTTTTAATACATTGATTACTGTCAAAGTCAGTAATTATATAGCCTTGACAACCTCAATGATTAGAGCCATAATTTAGGCTAAACGTGTGTCAGTTAACTTTAAATTAGATATAACCACGTAGGTACGCTGCTTTATTAATCCAAAACTATGGATTCTGATAGGCCTCTTTTAATACATTGATTACTGTCAAAGTCGGTAATTATATAGCCTTGACAACCTCAATGATTAGAGCCATAATTTAGGCTAAACGTGTGTCAGTTAACTTTAAATTAGATATAACCACGTAGGTACGCTGCTTTATTAATCCAAAACTATGGATTCTGATAGGCCTCTTTTAATACATTGATTACTGTCAAAGTCAGTAATTATATAGCCTTGACAACCTCAATGATTGGAGGCCTAATTGGGGCTAAACGTATGTTATGAATTAAATAAGGTATAACCATATAGGATGATTTAGTAATCCAAAACTATGTATTCTTATTTATTTATTTAACATTTGGAATACAAACGGAGATCATGGCTAAAGTAAGCATTTAACAACAGATATTAACAATATGTGAGCCAGATTCCATAAAAAGTACTCACCAAGAACATATAAATTTGTACATTGATTGGGGTGAGTTAGCAAAATTTAAACCTAAAAAATTAACAAACAATTCAAAGATTAAATTAAATAAAACTAAAACTAAACTAAAACTAAAAGCTTCAAGTTCACATATGGTCACAGTGGCCTGGTCTAAATGACAAACAACAATAAAAAAATATAAGTTCAACTGCAATGCTCGAAAAACTATCAGAGTTGTTGAAGTATGGAGCACACGCTTGACTTAAAAACTTCCTTTGAGCCGAAGAATAAATCAGCATCGCACAATAAGTCATATTATTCTGATATATTTTATTATCTTTTAATGTATTTATTGCTGTAAAACTTGGTAATTATCCAGCCTTGACAACATTGATGATTAGAGTTATAATTCGTGGTAAACGTGTATTATAAAGTATTTTTTTATAAAGTAAGTTATATGTATGCTGCTCCATTAAGCCATAACTATGTATTCTGATAGGCCTCTTTTAATACATTCATTTCTAAAAACTTGATAATTAATGAGCCTTGACAACCTTATATAAGTATGTATTGTATGTGGTAGCCAATATAGTGTATAGTATATGTATTATTGTGTACATATTTGTATGTATGTGTATTCATTTTAATATCTATTGTATATAAGATTAAATGAATTTATTTGGCAACGTTTCTTACAATCGTTTGCACCTAGGCTCATGACTGTAATGTTCTGTATTGTCCCAAAGGTTGGCTGCTAGAGAATGCCTAGTGGCATTAATCCCGCCCTTTATTTATTTATTTATTCATTAATTTCCACAGCACATTACAGAACATAAAAGTTAGTATATAATTGAGTTTATACATTGGCCAAATAAGGAAACATACTTTATTACTGATTACTTAGGTGTTAAAGAATAGGAGAAAAAACAGAAGAAATACAACCAAAAGATAAAGAAATTCAATTTAACAAAAACACAAATAAAATTAGAGATATCCAATATAGAATTAAATTAAATTAAAAAAGAAAAAAACTTAAGATCAAATTAATAATTAAATTAAAAAGAGTTCTAAATTATACATAGTGCAATAAGTTTTTAAATAAATAAATAAATCTCGATGATTAGAGACATAATTCGAGCTAAGCATGTCGATTAATTTTAAATAAAGTATAGCCACTGATTTAGTAATCCAAAACTATGTATTCTGATAGGCCTTTTTTAATATATTGATTTCTCTTAAACTTGGCAATTATCCAGTCTTGACAACCCCAATGATTAGAGTCATAATTCGTGGTAAAAGTGTATTTTTTTATTAAATTATTTTATATTAAAATACAACCATACAGGCTGTGCTTTATTAAGCCATAACTACGAGTATGTTTTCTGTTAGGCATCTTTTAATACATTGATTTCTATAAAACTTTATAATTATCCAAAATTTACAACCTTGATTATTAGAGGCATAATTCGGGCTAAATGTGTGTTATCGGTTAATTTTAAATAAAGTATAGCTATAGGTTTAATTTGTAATCCAAAACTATATTCTCATAGGGTTCTTTTAATACATTGATTTCTGTAAAACTTGATAATTATTCAGCCTTGACAACCTCGATGATTAGACATAATTCGGGCTAAACGTGTGTTATTGGTTAATGTTAAATAAGGCATAACCATGTAGGCTGCTTCAGTAATTTATAATTTATTTCGATCGTCCTTGAGCCATTCGACATTCTCTAGGCACTGAACTGAATTCTAAATAATAAATGCCACCAAATATTGTTACCTACAAGTTTGTTGATTTAAAAGTATTTTACGATTTTTTATTAAGTAGGTGGAATTAATGTAAGTGGGTTTTGAACGCCTACGTTTTGATGGTTACTTATTCAAATACATTTGAATAATCATTTTAAATCAACAACCTTGTAGGTAACAAATACACTTGAATAAGTATCAAAATATGGGTAGTATATACCGTGTGTAATTGTAAAAAGAGTAAATATTTTTTTTAGGCTTCAGGTGTCATTAGTAGAACCTCTATTTAAAATGAAAAAGGTCACTTTTTTAAGATAATATTATCCTAAAAACGAAATACTACTTACTGCATGGTGAATAAGGCCGAGTCTGAAAGTCGTGATATCCATCGTGATTAATACTTAAAGGCTGGGGATGTTATTATTAATTAATATCGCCCACAGCCTATATACGAAATTGAGGGAGAAAGAATTACGTAAGTCAACGTTCGCGCGATCGTCGACCTTTCGCTACCTACTTAATTAGGCTCTGTATGAGTGGCGATATTTTTAGGAAAACTTCTCTGCAACTTAACTTAGGATTTTATTTACTAAATAACTAAAATAAAAAATACGTAGGTCTTTATTTTTATTCTAGATTATAATATAAAAATATTTGCGGTTTAATAAATTCTACGCCGTGTAGATAGATAGCTAGATAAATTCTTTATTGCACAGAAAATAAAACATTTTACAGTACATAGGCGAGCTTAATGTAGGTAGTTAATATAGTGTGGGTTGACTAAAAATGGAGTCAGCATCAAGTATTTACAACTTTATTATAAAAAAAAATATACCTACTTAATATTCAATTAGAGAACAGAGATATATTAAGGCAAACAAATACTATTCTTAACTTTTGCTGTGTGTTTATAAAACACTATTTTAAAGTCGGTATGTTTTACCAAAGTTGACTATTAATTCAAGGCAAGATGATGAGTATTAAACTTATAGATGTCTAATACAAAAATAACTACAATGGTTTATAAAATTTAGTATATAATCAGTAGGAGCCTAGTTTGGTACATATAGAACTTAGTTTTTCTTTACATCACAAGATGCTAGTTCGTGCGGATGTTTCCCTTTTCGTAATAAGTTCGGAGGAGTAAATTGGACCAAAGACCTACTGAGATCAAAGAACTAAGCCGTCCCCCTATTACATACATCACTAGTTTTCTCATATTTGTTTAGGAATTTCCCTTAAGTTTGGCGATGTCAGAATCGCATAAAATTAATTCATAGATTACAAAATATTTCTTATAGGGTTTATTTGTTATAAGTATGAAAATATATTGCCAAATATGTAATGAAATATAGGTACCTAGGTATTCCTAGAATTTCAAATTTAATTACCTATATAATTTGTAATATATTCTGAATAAAAAGTAATATGGTACTGCTTAAATGTAGTTAATGTACTCTCATGAAGTATAATTCCTTCATTAAAAATTTGGCTCCCAACGTTGGTTCCACTCTAATCCACAATCCACCGAATTTAAGCCAAAGTTAAAAAAACTTTACCAACTAGGTATTTAAATTAAAATGTATACCTATCTATATTTGAAATTATCGGAAAATAATTATAAAATTTACCTCGAATAAGTAAGCTTAAAAACACCAACAATAAGTACATCCTTGTTAACTTTTGAGAGTTTTATCACATAGCACTGAAATAATAAAACCTGGCTTTTTTATACACATGGGTACACTCGCGATCATCAGTCAACCATTATTTATTTAGTTCGAATACGCATAAAATCGCTGGATCTGGGACCAAGACACGTCCGCCTGCCAGCTCGGTTGTTTCGCGACTGACGGCCGCGTGGTGTTCACCGCCCGCAACCCTCAACGCTCAGCAGTATCAAATCGTCATGATCGTAGAACAATGTCGGTTTAAAAAAATACCCATAATTTTGCATATATATTTATATATAGTTTTATATTGTTTGTGGTCTGTAATTTATAGTGCAAATATTAGAAAGGGTTCCAAAATGAAATCTAGAAGGTTTGCACTTATTATGAGACTTAAAAAGTGACAAAAATACAGTCGAAATGACAGTTGAATGGCCGCCATGAAAATTTTAAATATAGCAGATCCGTCACTGTTCTACGATCATGACGAAATGCTCCGTTTACATTTTCATGACATTATGGGCAAGTCAATAAAATTTATCGTCATCACAGCCAAAAATTATATGACGACTTAGCAATCAATGAATTCATTTTCTTTTCTGATCACTCCGCAAGCAAATTTGGTCGTGAAACTTGTACTCGCTACCCACTGTAGGATATCGGTAATGCAACTGTGGATGTGAATTTGCGTGTAGATGCTATCGGTTCCGCAGTTTGTAGTGAACAATATAGCATGTACTTACCGTTTTTTTTTGCTTTATTTATTTTTTGATTACTAGTTTTAATTATTTTTTTCATTTTCCATTATTTTATTATAAATGTATACTTATATTATTTAGTTATAGTTGTTATATTATATAATTATTGTTTTTAGGCTTATCCCTATTATTATTATTATTATTTTGTAAAATCTATGTTTAATATTTAAGTGGAAACTTTGCTGGATTGTGTAACTTTTAGAATTGTTGTAATTATGTTATAAGATATGTATGATTCCTGAATAAATAAAAAAATAAATATATTATTTTAGCTTTCCGTTTTTAGCTTGTCTCCAGCATATTAGACTCGAAAAATGACACTTAGTTGTTTGTTCTCAACCAGGGATTGAACCCGATGCCTTCGAACCTTGATCCATAAAAAATATAAGTATTTATGTTTTCAAATAGCTAATTGATCATGACAACTGAGTTCCGATACTGTTATTCTTATTATTATTCAATTTAATGAAGCGTGCCAGTTTATTTATATAATTTCTCTGTAACATTTTTTTCGTCAATTTATCAAACTGGATCCCGGCTCGGGGTTCAGGAATATTCGTTATTAATGATCGTTACAGTATTTAAATGATTAACCCCATCAATTATTTTCTATAATAAAAATGTACCAGAATAAATATAATAGCGTGGGATTTCTGATTCTATTTTAAACTAAACGTCTCAAATATTTCTTAAACAATATTATAAATATTTTGTAAATTAAACTTTTTAAACTTTCGCGCACATTCATAATATTTTTTATAATTGATTTTTATAATTTTAACGGGTCTTTACGCGACTTACCGCCTCCGTGGTCTAGTGGTAACAAACGTTGCCGTGAACTCGGGAGGTCGTGGGTTCGATTCCCACCGGGGGCAAATTGTACATTGTATATTTGTCTCGGTCTGGGTGTTTATATGTATAATATGTATATATTTACAAAAAAAATAGTATAACATGTAGTTTATCAACCATCTAGTTTCCGTAACATAAGCCTCGTAGCTTACCACAGAAACTAAATGGCGCTGTGTGACCTGTCTAAAAATATTATTTAAATATATATATATATATATATATCTTAGATACATATTTCAAGGAACATATAGCAGCTGTAAAAAACTGCCAATTAAACAAGTCAGCAATAGCAGAACACCTAATGGATAGTGGCACAAACCATTGGATTGAGCTGCATGACCCAAAGATACTTTCCACCGATCGTCACTATTACCCTAGAATAGTACGTGAAACGATTGAAATAAAGAAACACAAAAATTTCAATCACGAGGGGGGTTATAAGCTATCTTCATCGTGGAATCCAGTAATCAATAGGTTTCGACGCCGGCAAAAATCTCCCGGTGTCGCCAAGGATATTGTAAGTGTCGTGATTTCTAAAAACTTTTAAAGTGATAATTGGGTAGGTTTACATCTACCGCCCAGTATGTACGAGACTACACCGCATAGCGTCAGTCGACCCGTGACCACGGCCAATGCAACTTGGCTGAAACGTCGGGAGAAATATGTCTCTAAGGTAAATCGCGTAAAGATTTTGTAAATTATTTCGTATTATTGTCACTGCTATTTAGGTTTTTTTATTTATAAAGCCGCGGGAGTTAGGCATTCGATTCCTATTCGAGAACAATACATATTTAATATTTGTGATACTCATAGCTTTTATTCAATCCAAAAAAGGTCGTGGTCCGAATCCTGGCATGTTACCTACCAATATTAATGTGAAATGCACTTTTCTTATGTACCTACATTTGTCAGCGGGTTACAACACTACGTATTTCGGTGAGTACTGTAACGGGTACTGTAAAGATCGGGGGTGCTCGGACCGAGAGGTCGACAGAGCGAGTATTTTTATAAAGATTAGGATTAAAATAATAATTAGTTAAAGTCTACCGCGTAATAGTGTCCCACGTAGATAAGTGTTTAGTTTTCTACATATGTAATTATTTCTAAAATATAAAGTATAAAAGAGTTTTATGCATATTTAATAAAAAAAAGGAGTTCCGTAGGCGTTGGATAATCATGTAACTGCAAAGGGCAGGTTACAGTACGTTAAGCCATTGCGCTTGAATAATTTGTCAATAAACCTGTCTCTGGCCTGAGAGTAGAGTGTGTAGGCCAAATAAATATGTTCTGGAAGGCCAATCTCCAGCTGTGGAGGTCTAAGATTATTTTAGGGGTTGTGATGTGACTTTTCTTTCTCGAGTCTAGTATTCCAAAGGCCATAGGCATGCCACTTTTCATATTTAAGTGGGTCTAGATAAGCTGGCCAAAGGACATCATTAATCTTGTATGGGTATTTCGCCAAAATTTTATTTACAGATATATATGCATTTTTTTATCAACCAAGATTACAATTTAAGTAGAAAAAACAAAACAATAAAGTCTGGAGACAGGAAAGCTGGCTTATTTCTGCCAACGTATTAGCCTCGCTATATGTATAGAGTAGGGAAATGTTGCCAGTCCTTATGGGACTATCCCTGAAGGGTCGTCTCTAGAGGACATTTTTTACTTATAGTTTATTTTTTATTAGGTTTAGTTTATATTTATTCTTACTTTTAAGAAGTTTATAGATGTCTTAAAGCAGTAGAAAAACCCATTAATTTTATATACACACATCAAAAGTGTCTAGGGATCAACATATATTTTTGCAATAACTTTTCTCCTGATTGATATTCATTAAAATTTTCTTTAAGGATTGATCAAATAAAATGTTTTCGTTTGTCTACAGTAACGATAAACCAAGTCACCTTTGCATTAGTAAAAAAAATTGCCATTTTCCTAATAAAGGGATTTTTGACATTTGAACCACTAACATTAAAGTTCGAAAAAAAGACTGAAATAACAGTTTTTTTTTTAATTTTATTGGGTAACTTAAACAATTAATAATCCGTGTTTCTACCGCGAACACTAACAACACAAGAACATCGGTTTGGCATACTCAAAATGAGTTCATCCAAATCACGCTGTGGAATGGCCGCCCATGTTCGTTGCAACAACAAAAAAAAGTCTTCTTGCGACTGGATACCCTCCATATTCGGCAGAGCTCTTCTCTGAAGAATATCCCATGCATGCTCAATCGGGTTCAAGTCTGGCGACTGAGCAGGCCAGGGCAGGACATTGATGTTAGCTGCGGCGAGAGTCTGTCTTACAACTCTTGCGGTGTGCGGTCGTGCATTATCATGCATTAACTGAAATAAGGGACCGATATGCACTTGTAGAGGAACGATGACGTCTGATACAACCGTCTCAGCATAAATTTGAGCGTTGAGGTTGCCTCTGATCCAAATCAACTCAGTTCTTCCGCCGATCGAAATACCCGCCCATACCATGATGGTTCCACCACTATAAGGATGGACTTCCTGGCAGGATTTTAATCGCTGTTGGCGTCCAGGGGTTCTCCAGTGTCGTATACGTCTTGTATCCGGCCTCATACCAAAACGAGACTCATCAGAAAAGCACACGAAACGCCATTGTTCTTCTGTCCAATTTCTGTGTTCAAGAGCCCATTGATATCGAGTCCTACGATTGTGCATTGCTATAGGTGGTACCCGTAGCGGTCTTCGGGAATGAAGGTTCACTTCATGCAAGCGGTTTCTGACTGTTTGGTCGCTAATTAAGTTCCCTGAAGAGCGATGAAGGCTCACGGCTAACATCATGGCGGTTATTGTTGGAGTTCTTCGAGCTGTGATTTGAATGTATCGGTCTTGTCTCCGTGTGGTGCAGCGATACCGTCCTCCATGGCGCTCAGCCACGGTACCAGTGGTTCGGTAACGTGTCCAAAGTCGACTGATAACACTCTGACTTGTATTCAGAGCTAAAGCCACAGTACGTTGCCGGGAACCAGCTTCTATCATTCCCACGGCTCTGATCATTTCTTCCCTGCTTAAATGACGTCGCCGCTCCATAATAACGTTGGTTTTAATCAGTAGTAGGGAAACAGTAGCACTAATAATGTCTTCAATGCGTCTTATGTTTTTATAGGGAAAATATTGACAGCTGATTTTCATCTTTTACTCGAATTTGATTGACAGTTCCTGTTTTAAATTATGAAATGCACCAAAAAGGATCCATATAAATTTATAAAATCATAAATTTATTACAAAGCCACATCTCAATCACAAGAAATCCGCATAAACATGCTTGATCCCTAGACTTTTTTGATGTGTGTATTTTAGGTTTGCAAAATGTTTAAAATATCTTTATGGACTTTAGTCCTAGTACTAGAAAAAAAGTAAAGTATCATCACGACCGTTTCCCTTTCGGGGTGGTCAGAAATCACACTTATAAATAAGCGAATTCACATTTAGCCAACTTTACTATAGGCCAATCATGACAAGTGGCAAGCTCGACGAAGTCTCCAGCGTACCAAACTCGAGAAATCTCACAAAAAAAAAAAAAAAAAATTTAATGTATTTATTTACATTAATACATATTTTTGTGTACCGACCAGGAATCGTACCTCCGAGTCTAAATCCACGGACTTAACCGCTAGACCACGTAGGCAGTTTAGGCCTTTAGTACTAAAGGACTTGATTGATACAAAAACTACATATTATATTTTAGATTAATAACGTAATTGAACAGTAATATATTATATAGTACAAACCGTCTGACCTGCAGCTCGGCGTGGCGAGTGTAGGTCATATACTCGAGAAATTTGGGAGGCCTATGTCCAATATTGGAGGTCTAGGATTTTGTGTTCTAGGGGCAGTGATGATGATTATATAATAACATTAGTCTTATAAATAGCACGTATGAAGAGGTTAATGAATGTCGACGAAGCGAAAGAGGTATGTCGTGATCGTGTCAAATGGCGCTCAATTGTCTCTGCCTACCCCGCAAGGGGTCTGGCGTAAAGATATGTATGTATGTAATTAGTCTTAGTATCCCAACTACTATTTTTTTTTTTTGTATCGTTGTAGAATTACATAGCACAAGTAGTACAAAATTAGTCCAAAATGGATGATGTTATTTAAACTGCTCCTTAAAAACATACCTAATTTTAGTTTAATTAATAAACTAAATTCTGATTAGACAAACCGGAGAATTCAATCTAATTAAACATAATTTCATTGTCACGGTTATTTACAAGTATATCCAAATAAATAACTTTGTTAAACCACGATCCTTTATCTGAATGTTTATTCTAAGGCCGTATGTCCACCGTCTCGCCTTCACCTTACGAGATTATTTCGAGGCGAGTTTGTTCGTCTTTTTCTGTGTATCTTTATACAATTATCTAAAATGTATTAAGTTAGAGAAAGATTAAATGTATCATCACGATCATATCCCTAGTTTATAAAGAAGCCGATTCACATTTACTATAGGCCTATTATGACAAGTGGCAAGCTTGTCGATATCTCTAGTGTACAAGAAAATAAATTAAAATATATTTTTATATTCTTGCCTAGGAATCGAACTAAGCACCTCCGCCTTTCAAATCTTAACAGTTAGACAACGGAAGCAGTCTTCAGTCAGCTCATATAAAGGCGTGAGTTGTTATTTAAAAAATATATACTGAACACTACATGTGACAACGCGCCTTCCTAATGGAGTAACTGGCAACAGCCGCTCACGACTGACATCAGTCTCAACCACTTGGATTTGCAGTACGAATCGAATAATCACTTGCGACTACGAACTAATAGACTTTTGTCATTTAGATTAGTTTCGTTCAAAAGTTTTTATATTAGACCCAGTACTACAGTTTTCATCGCAAACCACTGCCAAGCAATGGGGTGTATCAGGCAAAGCTTTTTGTAGATGTCGCTAGCGGCACTGGTACCTTGTTTACAACTTTTGAGGCATCATTTTTTAAATGTTTTTGTAGTTTTTTATTTTTATAACAGAAAAATGTACTTTAAATTAACGTTACCTACCTTAAAATACGAATTAAGAAAGCGAACACCGTCTTTAAAAAGAAAAAAGGTTGAATTAATAGAACGGCAATTTTGAGATCATCATATCTTTGATTTCGCTTGGAAATCTCGATTTGTACAATTAAAAGCTGCTCACTTCGACATAATATCCAGAAAATAAAAAAAATCGTAATAAAAATAGAAGTTTTCTATGCAACTGACAGTTATATAAGGTACCAACTATCATGCGCCATCTATCGTGATAAAAAGTTAGTGATACACCCTATTGAAGTTGGAATGAAGTTACTATCAGGTAGGAGCGAAGTCTCAAGTCGTGCTAGTGTATATGAACTTTTTTTTTAAAAAAAACGTTCTTTCTGTGTATGTTGGCCTTAATTGTGGTTTAGAATAGGTTTTACTTCATCCTTTGAAACGTTATTAATATTCCAGAAAAGTTAATATAGCTTTGTGAAGAGTTTAATTTCCTCTTTTATGGTTTTCTCTGATCATTTGAGCGTGAATTACATTTTGCGAGGCGACGAATCGCATATCTTCGAGTCCATGTTGCACATTTCAATTTCAATAGCTGTAATATTTTTAATGAACATTATAAACTTGTACATTTGTACATTTTAGGTAGGTACAGACAAATTAAACCTACGAACGGTGGTGGCGGTTGTAAGAACGCTTTCCTTGAAATCCTAAAAAGATCGACATGTAATAATATATGCATTTTATTACGTACATTTGTCATAGATTTACAACACTACTGTTCCTGTGCCTCGGAGAGCACGTCAGTCCCGACAACCGGAAGATGTATGTAAGGAAAGTATTTCTCATTGATACATGCCGGGGTTCGAACCGTGGATTTCTTTGAATTGGAAATTGTTCTTACAACCAAGCCACCACCGCTCGTGATATAATTTTGTATATTTTATTACATAGCGAATTTAACAGTCAGGATCCATTAAAATCCGAAACAGGTTCAAATCTTCCCCACAATGAGTCCCGACTATTAAAGTTGCTATGCAATAAAATATATATAAAATTATAATAATGTAGTTAGGCGGTTATCAAACTTTTTGGCGACGAAACCCTTGGGCTTGTTTTTTCTTTTTATTTATTTCTTTACAGTTTTTAGTTTAAGATAATTTTTTACGCAGAGGGGTTTTTTATTTTATAAATTAACTGTTTAGTTATTTCTGTCTGTTATAATATACTACAATATATATAACGTTTCTGACCACCTCGGAAGGGATACCGCCGTGATGATACTTTTTATATGAACTTTATTACATCGTAATTATAGGTAGGTAGGTTGTGTATTCAATGTAAGTAAATACATTGAAATTTTAAGTGATAATGGTTGCTAACCAACTTTAAATCGTTATAGATTCCAAATGGTCACTCTAAATGAAAAAATGCTAAAAAAAACCTCAACATGATTTTCAAATACCTATTCGATGACACCTAACTCAATAACATTTTTTTTATTTTTCTCAATATGGCGTCTGGTTGTCGTCTTAATGAAATTCGATTAATGTCATATCTTTGGTGAAACTCGCTTGATGAATACGAATCAATTGACGTAAGAATAATAAAAATCGGCCAACGCGTTTGGTCTCCAGCGTGCTATAAACGAACAAACATAAGTACATACTTTACATTGGCTGATAAATATATAACCCTTTTTTGCGTCGCGCAGTCGGGTAAAAAAACGTAAATAATATTTTAAATATATTTCTGTATCACTGTTAAGACCATATGTCCTAACATTAGTTAACCGACCACGGAGAGGAACCTCTCCGCGGTCGGCTAATAGTTTTAAGTTTAAAGTAAAGTATTATCACGACCGTTTCCCTTTCGGGGTGGTCAGAAACCACGCTTATGAATAAGCGGATTCACATTTAGCCAACTTTACTATAGGTCACTCATGATAAGTGGCAAGCTCGTCGATGTCTCCAGCGTACCAAACTCGAGAAATATATATATATATAAATATTTTTGTGTCCCGACCAGAAATCGAACCCGGTACCTGCGAGTCTAAATCCACGGACTTAACCGCTAGACCACGAAGGCAGTTTTTAGTTTAAGTATATTTTGGGTACCGTGGAGTCATTGTCGGGCATTCGCCGTTCATAGACGCATCTACAGAAAACGCATCAAACGAAATACAGTCCATATTTCACATAATTCACCTGCCAGGGTTCCCCGAGTCATCCTACAAAGGGCCTGGGCCCCAACAATCACCAAAATTCATTTTCACAATCCCTATCATACCCTACAATGTTATTGTTAGCCAAAATCATTATTAGACGGCAAAAAAATTAACCCTAAACCGATTAACAATTGAATTCCGTTAGTGTAGTTAGAATTAGAACTACCATTCCAGAATACAGATAAAACTACAATGCAATGCACTAATGCAGTGCAAACACACTGCACTAACATTCAATGTTGTTTCTCGTAACCATACAAAAATACAATCCTCGTTCGTATTCGATCTACGAGCAAATTACACTACAGTGAGAATAAAAACTAAACTAAGCATAAAAATACTAACTATTAAGTTTATTTACACTGATATTTTTTACAGATTAAACTGTACTTTTTAGGTTTTTTTTAAAATAAAATAAATTTTAATATTATAATTCATATGTTGTATGGACCTGTTATACTATTGTTCAGGATCAGTTATAGTAAATGTTATAAGTAATCCAAACACAAAATTAAATCATAAATCTACGGACTTGTACTCGTATAATAATTTCTCACCGTTGAATAGTAGAAAAACAGTTAGAAACAATAAAATAATAATACCTACTAATTAAACTCGTAATAACTGCTGATTTATCAATAATATTTATTAAATAAACAATAATATTAATAATAAAAATATACTTTAATCTTCTTGCAACAAATTTCATGTATCAAAAGTGAAGGTTTGTTGCAAGTTTGCCATGGCAAGTATATGATTCTAGTTTTTAAGAACAAACTTGCTTGATGTTTGATTCCATAATGCATACCTTATTCGTTCCTCTCAATTCCGCAACCGAACCAAACGCACAGGTCAGAAAATGCACCCACGTATCATGTTCGCCATCCCAACGCGTACGTTAAAATTTGGGGACTAATACATATGTCGCACGATAAAGATGTGTAATACTCTTCCAGCGTCTGTGTTTCCACTTTTGTTAGTGTTAGTATATTTAAAAAAAAACTGTCTTGCAGAAACATTGCTATTATCATATTTCAGGTGGTTATAGTTATATATTAATGTTTTTTTTTTTATTTATAAAAAAATGAATTTCAATACAAAAAATAAAATTTAACACCTATAAACTAAACTTAATTTAAAAAAAATCTATGTATTAAAAATAATCCCAAAAAGATTGGCAACATTACCCCTCAACAAGGCTAATACATACGTTTGCAGAAATAATTACCAACCTTCCTGCCTCCGGATTTCTCCGTCAACCGTTTGGACAACTCTCTGAGGGTCCCATCGTCTCAACAGTTACTACTACAGTTACAGAAAGACAGCTTTACTTTTCTAGGCTCAAACCATGATCGAACTCTTCGCTCTTCTTCTAACTGAACCCTTTCCATCCCTTCCCATCACACCTCTTTTGTCTCTAATTCGTTTGCTGTTGTAGCTGCAAATCTTTGGAATGACCTACCTTTAGGTATTAGGCAAGCTCCAAATCGAGTCATCTTCAAAAATATGGTTTACAAATACTTTCTTTCTAACTAGATTGTCCCAAATTTATGTCTCTTTTTCATGTCCTCACTATCCTCAATTGCAGCAACATCATATTTCAATTCCCTCATCATGTAAGTAGTTTTATTTTTATATTATTGTTTATTTATGATGTAATTTATGTTTATATATTTATGTATTTGTATATGTACAAATGTATTAGTATGTTATATTGTTATGTATGTATTAAGATACAGAAGTATACCGTTAAGAATAACTTAATTAATGATTGCACCTACCATCTATACTGTCTAAATGTCCTAAAGGTTTGGCTGTCAGAGAATGCCTAGCGGCATTAAGTCCGCCTTTGTACATAGTGTAATAAAGTTTTAAAATAAAATAAATAAATACAGTCACAGATACTCAAACAATAAATGAAATTTTAACTGCGAATTAGTACTCTTATGTTAACTCAATTTCCATATACTAATACTGTTTTTTTTTTAATTTTCAGCGTAGAGACTTTTTTACACAACATTCTTCGCAATAGGTCGTAACACTTTATCGTTATTGTGCCATATCCCAAAATGAAGGGTATCGTAAAATCATAAACACCTTCAGTTTGAACGTTATCCCTTACAAATATCTTCGGGTATTCTCAACTCGATTATGAAATTGATGCTGGAATACGTGATCGGCTTTGATGATGATTTGCACTTATTTTATGAGGTATCAACGAAACGTGGCCTAGCAGTAGCAGTAACAATTCATACGCTTTGTCTCGAGCCACTTCAATTTAGTTGCGTTGGCTTTAGCGTGGCTTCGAATTACTATCGTGATGATACAAAGTTGATAATTTTTTCTTTTACATTTTCAAGCATTCCTATCCAAATTTCAAATCTCTAGCTCATCGGGTAGTTAGTTTAAAATCAATTACAAAATTCCACCCAGAGAAACATACAAGCAGGCTAGTTAATAAAATAAAAAAAGAAGTATCCACCGTTCGTGCCGATAAACCCAGTAAAGTGTATCCACACGTTTCGGGATCAGAGGCCTAATTCTGGAGTTTTTGACATGCGTGTCGGTTCAAAATATTCGAATGAAAACTGACAGTTTTGCATGTCGAAGGCGCAAGAATTGGGGCCCAGGCTCGATTTGCCGTCATGCCCAGTCAAGCCGGCATATTGTTAGGGACTGATGTCAGTCATGAGTGTCTGAATATAGTTGCTAACATTTTATTTATTTATAAACTTTATTGCACAAAGTACAAAGGCGGACTTAATGCCCGAAGACATTCTTTGACAGCCAAACCTTGGGGACAAATTTGATCAAATGTAGGTGCAATCATAAAGATAATAAGATAAATAAATAACTATTTAAATTAACAGCAATTTATTATATTCTTACTTACAATATATATGGAATAAATATTATAATATCGATACACTAAATACTAATACATACATATTATTATACATAAACATACATATATACTACTTACTATTCATGGACCTCGCGCGCCACTTACCACCAGGTGAACGCAAGTGCTAGTATAAAAATATATATACGAATATACCGATTGGTCTAGCTTAGATGTCCCATCTTGTTATACTGCGTGGAATTTATTAAGAGCAAATATGTTTATATTATGATGTAGAATAAAAATAAAGAATACATATTTTTTTATTCAAATTATTCCGTAATAAAATCTTAAGTTACGGTGCAGAGAAATTTTCCTAAAAATATTGCCACTCAAACAGAGCCTAACGAATTTTAACGAATTGGTGCCGTCTACCAATAAAATAGACGCAAGGTCCGTTTCAATGAGAACGAAGCTTTTCTTCCTTTCCAAAAGGTACATTACAAAATATTACTCTATAAGCGTTCGACCTTGACAGCGGCCGTGCAAATATCAACTTTAATAGCGTTATATATATATAGTTAACAGATTCCACTATATAACGTTTGCGCTTAAGTAACAGAATAGGTCTCAAAGTATTTACCACACGCTAAAAGCTTCTCAAATAAGCTTCTAAATATCGTCAAACATCGATGCAGATCAATATTAATTTACGAACTCTTCCAATTAACATACAACTCGCATTGCCATTCAGCTGTTCAATTTTGAAACCTATCAACTTTACAAAGTCAAAACAAAGCACTGTTAAGTTTAAAGATTTTTTGATTTTTTTATTATAATTAATTTTGTCAGAATTGTATATGTGTAAAACTTTAAAACATTATGTTTATATACTTACAACATTTATTTTTGTTTTGTTACACTGGTAATATATTTATATTATTATAGCAAACAGCTAAGTTTAGATAACCCTTTCAGCACGGGAAAAGATATTTTGGATATTGAAGGGTTTATTGATAACTTTAAGATCCTTACGGTCTAAAATATCTCATATACCTAAATAGTGAAAAAAATCCTCCCCTAGGCAATAATACAAAAGCCCCTTCGCATATTCGTGCGTTGTCGTTTTCTAATGTGCTAGCGGACTAGTGTGGGTTGGGTTATACAATAGAAATAATAACCACTTTTGTATATTTTTTTCTTTACTAGTCCAAACAATGAAATAGAGATAATTACTAAGTAGCTAGATGAGTGCACGAACTCCTCGTTTTGAGAACGTTTCGGAGCGGCCAAACAGAATTTGACGACACGGCTAGATTTATTTTGTAATAACGCACGCTTGGCATAGTCCGTGCTGATAGGGTTATATTTGCTGTTTGATATTGTGAATAGTTTTTCCTAATTAAATAAAGAAACATTATTGAAACAAACTGCTCACATTTACATACCTAATGTTTCACGAAACCAATTATTATGATAATAAAATCCCGACTGCGTTAAAAATAAAGTACAATTAAAAACTGAAAATAAAATAATAATACACCAAACTGAGTAAAAATTATCCTATACACACATAAGACAAATAATAAATTCTAATGCGGAACATAGGATTCTAACAGTCGGGACTTATTGTTGGGAGATTTGACCTGGCATAAGTTTTTAAAATGCCCTACCATTAAATCATTTTGGTGCAACGCAGGCTTAACGATTCGCTTAATAACTAGTGTATTCAGTACAGCCCCTAGAACACTAGTGTCCTAGACCTCCACTGCTGGAGATGGGCCTTCCAGAACATATATCTGGAGAATTTGGCCTAGACTCGCCACGCTGGCCAGACGGCTTGGCGAGGACTAGTGTATTAGTTACATACATATCTTTACGCCAGATCCCTTGCGGGGTAGGCAGATACAATTGAGCACCACTTGTCATGATCACGACATACCTGTTTCGCTTCATCGACATTCATCAATTCTGCTTGCTTTTTAAGTCTCTTCAGCTAGTGTTTTTTTATTTGATCGTGATATGTATGTCTTGGTCTGCCAGGGCCTCTTTTACTAGTGTATTAGTTGTTGACGATTTTTTTTTAATTAGACACTGGTTAGTATGGCGAGAGCCTGTAATTAATGTTAAGGGTAGAATGTAGATATCAGCAGTTAAACCATGAATAAGATAAATATTTATTTATTTTAGAAAAAAATCACAGCTTATTATATTAAACATATAGACAGAGTAGCAATAGTGGAACACAAGCCAAAGAGATTTTATATTATTTAGACAATACAATTAAAACAGAAATAAGAGTAAAATATAGTTATTAGATTTAAATTAATAGTGCAATTGAATCGTGACTAGCAGAAGTAAAAGAATAATAATAATAGTAAATAAGTGAAAACCAATAGGTTAATGATTATTTACCTAAGACAAAATGAATGAATGAGAGGCAGGAGCAAAATTATACTATATATACGTGTATAGTAGTATTCGTATATTAGCAAGCGAAGTGTATTTGTAAAGTTAGTCCGGGATAAGAGTTGTCTTGATACTGCCTCCGGTGATTAGTTAGATGTATCAGAGTAGAACATGGCTAAAACGTTAATATAGATAAGTCATTTACAGTAATCTAAACAGGTGAATGAATAAATGTGTGAAAAATGTATATATATACGATAGGTTATATATTTATATATATTTATATTTATTCATTATATTATTATTATACTCAATTTAATTGTTTACCCAATAATGATTAGATTATTTATTAGTGTGCCGTAATTAGTTCTCTAGCAATTTTGATCTTGTTAACCAGGTTTATGACCTTATTAAGCTATAGCACATTTTATTGTGCACCATGTCACAGGACAGCGATTAGGTGGAGCAAAATTTTTAATTTTTATTTTATATGAACTATATTTTTTTTTTTTGTGAGTTTATTTATGTTCTAGTTTATTCATGTCATATTTTCCTTTTCCATTTAGGCTCAGTTTACATTAAAAAATAACTTACATTACATATGTGTATACATAGATAAAAAAAAAAATTAACTTACATTACATATGTGTATACATAGATCAAAAACTAGTGTGTACCCTGTATAGTTACTTATATTTTAGGTTTTTTTTTTTTAAAGTTATATAAAATTTAAAAGACTGGTGTAACCAATGTTGATTAAACATTTTAACAATAAATAATCTTCTTAGCAACACAATATAAAATCAGTGCGATCATATGGCTATGTATTGGGTGTGTATCTTGTGTGTATGTGTTTGCATCGAATGTGGGCGATCGTGTGTGTGTTTGGAAACGTGTATACATACACGTTTTTATTTGCATTCTGCGTTATATAAATGCGTTATAGGAACTTTAGTTATTGGGCTAGATGTGACCGAATCATTTTTTAAAAAATGCATCTGGACATGCCAAATATATCAATATCTGAAAACATATAAATAAAAAAATGTAAGAAACTTTTAAACTTGTTCATCAAATAACGTCATAGCTAGCCACTTGTCATGATAGATATAGTAAAATTGGCTAAATGTGAATCCTCTTTATTAAAAAACGGCATGGATCTGACTACCCTGGAAAGGATATGGTCGTAATGATACTTAACTTTACTTTTAATGTCATAATAAATTTTTATCGCCTGACATACAAACAAACACGACAACATTTTTTTAGTTACATGGTAGGTTTATAAACTGGGCAGCCGAAATGTTTGCTGTGAATTCCCAATGTGTCTAATTTGTCCATCATCGTACAAACGAGGAGAATATGCGTAACAGCCCATAACAACCGATAATTCTCAATCATTGACGCGTTTTCAAAGAGGCTTAAATTCACTGACAGCCATTCTCAAGTAGCTTTTGACTTTCTAAACGGGACACAATGAAGTAAAAAGTAAAGTATCATCACGACCGTAATTTTGGGTCAGAAACCAGACCTTTTTAAGGAGACTGATTTAATTTAGCCCTTTACCACAAGAGAGATGGTGGCTCGGTTGTAAGAACGCTTTTCTGACGAACCAATGAGAAATACACTTTTCTTTTGTATATTTGTCATAGATTTACAACACCAGCGTTCGTTTCAGTGCCTCGGAGAACACTTTAAGCGACGGTCCTGGTTCCAATAATTCCAACTTGTAGAATCGTTATTAAATTGTCATTAAATTTTGGCAACAAATGCTTCTGGCCATCGTGGAGAGTATAGTCTAAATTCTTCAGAAATTTCTGGAAGACCGATCTCCAACGGTGGAGGTCTAGGACTCTGTGTTCTTGGTGCTGTGATGATATGATGATGGGACCATTATGACAAGCTTGATTTATAATGGCTACACCTCATAGTTAATAGTTCTTAAATACTTCTCTGTGCTTCCTTTTTACAAGCACTCCAATGGAGCAGGGCGTCATGCAAACCACATTTACGGAAAACCGTTTGGGACATGGTAAAATAGGGTTACCACGATTCCGGGCTGGCCAGAAACCACACCCTTAAAGAAGGAGATTCGCATTTAGCCAAATTTACTACAGGTCAATCAAGACAAGTGTGTCTCTATATATGGATATGTCTCTAGAGGACCAAACTCGAGAAATATAACAAATTATTTTATTATAATTAATAAATAATAATAATAATATAATAATAACATTATACACATATACTACATACTATATATATATATTATATACACTACATATAATACCTACTTACACTGTGTGGAACTGTTTAAATAATGTGAGTATACCATCTTTTTAAAAAGTGATCTGTTGGGCTCTTGGCGATTTTCTACCGGCAAATTGTTCCACAGATTTGCGGCCACTACTGCAAAAGAGTTGACTGAAAACCAGAGTGACGAGAAGGGATAGATAGAATTATGGAACGAACGGAGAGATCTGTTATGAAATGAGGAAAGATAGTTAAATTTGTCCTTGAAATATTTCGGTGTCGCAGGCTCATTGAGAATAGAAAAGAGTAAATATATTTATTATAGCCCTATTTTAGAAAATCCTTTTGGCGTGTTTGGCATTCTCTATTGGAGTGCTAGTGAATGGCATTCATTATCAAAGGCATATATTATATACACAAATTATTATCGAACCTGGTATAACCGCGTATAAATACACGGTATTAACTGCTAGATACTAGAGGCAGCGGCAATGGAGAGGGAATATATTTCAGCAATTTGGAACCGTAAATCAAAACCGAGAAGGCTTACTTTGATGGATGGAATGTATCGCTTTGGAAATTGATACATCCTAATTTTAAAGGGAAATATTTAATTACGTTTTCGGTGGAAAAGTGAAAAATTCCGTTCGGAAAATGCTTGACGTAACGGCACCTATTATCGACTTCCTCAAAATTGGCATTATCGAGGTAAAATATACGTTTTTTTTTAGTTACGATTTTAAAACCATATTTATTATTATTTTTTTTGTTTTTATCTATCTAAGGAATTACGGTTTCTTTTAATTATGTTATTTATAAAAAAGTATAATTACAATAAAACTTAAATCACTAAACTTTATAATATAAAAAAATCCAATAAGAAAACCAGTGATTTTTTTTTAATGGTCATGTTAAATATGATAATTTAATAATTCTATGTATAAACATAGAATTATTATTAGATCGCGACGAGAGCGCAGCGATAACAAATCATAAATATTTATTATTATTATTACGTATAATGTTTAAATGTTCATAGGAAGTAAAAAACGGTGTCAGAAAAGCCGTTTGCTCACTGCCGCCGTCACCGGGACGTCACTAGATTTGGGCCAATTTTGTTCGGCGGACGGGATGACTACGACGCTCTCGTGATGACTACGACGCGCTCGGGTGACGAGCAGCTATACGAATACATCACGCAGCAAACAATACCGTGCAAGTCAATTTATAGAATGAAAAAGCCTCTTTACAGCAACTCTAATCTTAAGTGACATTTTTTTTTATAGATGTATATTATTTGATAAGATGACAATGCCTATTTACAGCAGCTATAATTATAAGTGTAGTTTTGTGTGGAATTATTATTGTGTGTATAAATCACAAAGGGTTTTTAAAAAAATGTTATTTTATGTTTGTATTGTAATGCACTGCTCTATATTTAAGTAAGGTTGTAGTTTCATGGCGTTCTACCTAGCCTAATATTAAAGTATACTTATTGTAAATTTGACATGTAAAAGTGCAAAATACATTTTTTTGTCCTATGCCTAATTAAAGAAAAATAAACGAATTGAATTGCTACGTTTTGTTGACACGATCGGTTTTTACGGATTCCGATAACGGGATGCTGAAGTTGCCATTTGTCATATTTGATAAATAATTTATAATTGATTGTTCAACATAATTATTGGCTAAACCGCATTATAAATGGTGATTAAGAGTAATAAATACTTGTGTGGTATATGTTTAAAAGCCAATAATAGTGAAAAATCAAAACGAACGTAATCTATGAGCGAAACCTCGCCTTTACCCGACTGCGCGACGCAAATAAAGGTTATGTGTTTGTCAGCCTATGGATGTATGTATATTTGTTCCCGTGTGGGATACTGAATTTCGGCTAGGATATTTAGTTATCTCCTGTAGTTTAGAAAGTAGCCATTACTAGCGGTGAAGTCCGTGAATTTAGACTCGGAGGTACCGGGTTCGATTCCTGGTCGGGACACAAAAATATTTATTAATGTAAATAAATACATTTAATTAATATTTAATGTATTTGTGATATTTCTCGAGTTTGGTACGCTAGAGACATCGATAAGCTTGCCACTTGTCATGATGGGCCAATAGTAAAGTTGGCTAAATGTGAATCCGCTTATTTATAAATAAGCGTGGTTTCCGACCACCCCGAAACTTTACTTTATTTTTATTGCACGAAAAAAAAGGACAAAGACGAAGATTAATGTCTACAAAGCATTTTATAATATATAACCTTTGGGGGAGTATAAGATGAAGAGTAGTGCAGATATAAAACAATTAACAATACTCGTATACTACAGTCACTATATACTAAGAAATACATTCAACACATTCTATGAAATGCATACATTTTTTTTATTTATTTATTTCTTCAGGAAACATACAGATCTTAAAACATAATTACAACAATTCTAAAAGTTACACAATCCAGCAAAGCTTCCACTTAAATATTAAATATATCCCTTCCAGCGCGGACTATGCCAAACGTGCGTTATTACAAAATAAATCTAGCCGTGTCGCCAAATTCTGTTTCGCCGCTCTGAAACGTCCTCGATACGACGAGTTCGTGCACTCACATTATACAAGTACTATTGTCAAGCCCGAGACACCATTCTTCTCATTTCTTACCCACGATAGACCATAGAATGAATCGAGTGAAACCATAGAATGCATGGAAATATCTTCTTCTTGCCAAATATTTATTGTCAGCCCGATACTGATTCCTGTTTGTCTAAAAATAATGCCGTAAGAAAGCGTTTTAAAACGTGGACTGACGTTGCGTGTGCCAGTGGCAGTTTATATACTGGTAGGCTGCAGACACAGTAAACGAATCTGAATATCTGCTAGTGGAGTGAAATGGAATTTTCAGTTCGTTATTATAGGAAGAACGTAGTGAAAGGTTGTGCGTATCGCTTAGGAACTGAAAAGGGGATTTAAGGTATGCAGGTGCATAAGGATTGTTCAGGATAGTATACAGAGACACGAGGAGATAGGCAGATCTGCGAAAACCATTCACAAACTACTTTAAAAAAATAGCCCTGTATAGCTTTGAATATATTTCGTTAAGCAAAGATCACAGCTGCTTGTGCCTGCGTTTTTATACATATATAGTACATTGGTTTATTCGGATAATCGATCGGTGAAGGTCGCTTTTAGACGAATCTTGTACTATAAGCTTAAAAGCCAAAAGCCAAATGAAGCATGGCGGTGTACAGCACATTACCCCCTCGGCTTGAAGGCACATCGCATTTCCTCGTATTGGTGACAAGCGTGGCTCGTTGCTCAAGCGGTTTATCACTTAATTTGAATCGTGCTACGAATTCTAACACAAGCCACTGTTTCTTACACACATTTAGAATGTATGTATAGATGTCTTATAGTCACTGAACAGGAATACACAGAGTCAACATAAAAATGAATAACGATTTTTATGCCGCAGGCTGTAACATATTGCCGGCCTTATGCTTTGTGTCGGATTAACTTATGCCAAGCAAAAATTAACTTTTTGTTTTCAAACCTACGACCGAAGTATATTTCTTTAAGCTGAAACGTTATAAAAATATTTTTATTATTATTATTTTATTTTCATTAGTCAGCATACTAACAGACAGATCTTAGAATATAATAATAACAATTATAAGTAGTACGTAATCCAACAGTTTCCACACATCCAAATTAAATAAATTATGCAAAACTATATAAACTTTTATATACTAAGCACAGTAATTATTAACAAATATATAATATAAACAAAAATAAAAACAATAAAGTAAACCAATAGGTAGAAAGATAATAATTTATGGAACCAAAAACTAACTGACAATTACTGTCACTGTCGAATTCGTATAATATTTCGGAAAAAAAGATAAAAAAGGTTATGTCACTATTTTGACGTGCTGGAGAATCTGCATCGATTAATAAATTCACCAATCACTGCTAAACTTTAATTATTTCATTGACGAGAGCTTCTTTCAAAATTTATTCTATGGTAATAATATTTCGACGTTTTTAGCATGTATAATACATGCCTTGCAGTAAAATAATTTAAAGTAATGCTCTTGAAGAATTACGGTGTTATTGCCAGCTGACAAATTGTTGTGTTGTAACTCGTAACTTGTTTTTTGTGTTGGAAACTTTTCGGGGCTTTTTTATTTGGGAGAAAGTATTAAAATCCTTAGAGTTACGAGTTGTTGGTAACTTTTTAAAAATTCTCTAATACCTATGTCTAGTCATAAATTACTACTCTGCCACCTGCGTCCTTAGTTGAGAGTTTGAAATTTATATAAGCAAAAAACACAGAAAAGGTACTTAGTTATTTTAGGGTGGCTTGCTTGGTTACTCTTATTTAGATCATAATCATCGCAGCCTCTGGAACAAAGAGTCCTTGACCTACACTTCTGGAGATGGGCCATCCATAAATTACTGGAGAATTCGGCCAGCACTCGCCATGCTGCTAAGACAGGTTGGCGAGGGTCTGATGTAAATTTTAATGACAATTTATAAACGATTCCTCAAGTTGGTATTAGTGGAACCAGGACCGAGGGATTTGCGCGGTCTCCAAGACACAGGAACTATGGTGTTGTAAATCTATGACAAATGTACGTAATAAAAGTGTATTGACGGGGTTAGAATCGCGACCTTTTAAGAAAAACGTTCTTATAACGGGCTTAAGAAACAAAGCATACTTAAATAATATAATAGGTTATTATATTATATTATAAAAATACTTGTTACAGTAGGAATGTTAGTGACAAAGCTCGACTCGCCATACACAATGCAATGCTAGTACCGACACTGATGTATGGAAGCGAAACGTGGATATGTCAGAATACGCATGAGAGTAGAGTTAATGCAGTAGAGATGAGGTCGTTGCGTCGCATATACGGCGTCACCTTGACGGACCGCATACGTAATGATGAAATACGCAAAAGTGTAGGTATTAAAGAAAGCATAGTGACAAAAATAAGGAAAGGCATGCTCCGATGGTTCGGACATGTTGAAAGGATGAGTGAAGAGAGATTGACGAACCAGATATATAATGCGAAAGTCGTGGGTAAAAGATGCTCTGGCAGACCAAGACTTACCTATCACGATCAAATAAATAAAACAATAGCTAAAGGTGCATTAAAAAGCCATCGAAACAAACGGCATGTATGAGAAGGTTGATGATTGTCGAAGAAGCGAAAGAGGTATGTCGTGATCGTGACAAGTGGCGCTCAATTGTCTCTGCCTACCTCGCAAGGGATTTGGCGTGAAGATATGTATGTATGTATGTACTTGTTACAGTAAAAAAAAAACTTCTACTCTGTTTTAAACGATTTTGCATACCTATCAACATTCACCATTCTGGAGAATTTGGCCAACTTACGTCACGTTCACGACTCAGAATTAGTGTAGTAAAATAGCTTTATAAAATTATTTCATGTCAAGCTTGCATATCATGATAGAAGTAAAGTTCATCACGACCGTTTCTTTTTCGGGGTGGTCAGAGACCACGCTTACAAATAAGCGGATTCACATTTAGCCAACTTTACTATAGGCCAATCGTGACAAGTGGCAAGCTTGTCGATGTCTCTAGCGTACTAAACTCAAGAAATATAACAACTACATTAAATATTAATTAAATGTATTGATTTACATTAATAAATATTTTTGTGTCCCGACCAAGAATCGTACCCGGTACCTCCGAGTCTAAATCAACGGACTTAACCGCTAGACCACGGAGGCAGTTCATTTCATGAAGGCATATAATGACGGCCACCATTTTGGTAGACCAGCATAGTGGTAAAGATTGATGTTATTTGTTAGTGGCTGTCGTCAGTTGCTAACATTCTTGAACTTTGCGTACCGCTTGTGGGCGCAATGTCGCATGTCAGTATAAAAAAAAAATCGAAACCAAGCTACGTAATTTGGCCAAACACAGAAGGGATTACGGTCGTGATGATACTTTTTGTGTGTATTGTATTAAGTTTGGTGTTATCTAAGTAGAGACTCGCCACTGCGGGCCCGCATCAATCATTGTTTTTAGTTGTTATCTAGTTACTAAACTTCTGTCTAATCTTCTATGCTTCGCTGAATTTAGCAGATTGATTATTTAGCTATATAATTAGCTTCTTATACGACATGCTTTTAATAAGCAATGGTGGAATATTAATTGATTATCACAGATTTTTTCGAATGTTTAACGTCACAAGAGTTTATCTACTTACTGATAGAAATTTGTATTAGAATGTTTTATACACTATATTTTTAATATAATATGGCTATAATCTTAAGTAACGTTATTATTTATATTATATATTATCTCCGACAGCTACACGACGCATTCTTACAAAACGTTTCGCCAGTGGTTCTTATCAATAGTATTATATTTACATATATTGTAAATTTATTGTTTAGTTTATTTCATTTTTATTATTTTCCATTTTTTTTTTTTTATTAGGTATCTATGTATAATTGTTTTTAATTTTTCTTTTAGTTTTTTTTGTTCTATGTTATGTACTTTATTGTTCTTAGTTTTAAGTTTAGGTTAATTTTACTTCAGGTTTCGTGTTGTTTTTGCAGCGAGCACCACCTAATTATGTCACCAGTTGAATGTCAATTCGAAGGGGAATATTTGGTCAATACTATGAGAAATACTATGTAATTTTACCTTTCGGTGGCAACTTGTCAATAGCCATACCCTACCCATATTTACTGTATATGTATTTTATGTATCTAGCTGTAAGTTGTCCTTAAACATTAAATAAAAAAATATAATTTACTTTTTTTAGCTGATCGTGTGATAATGCCTATTTACAGCAGCTATAATTTAAAGCGTTATTTTGTAATTTTAAACTATTCTTATTATTTTCCCCAAGTTGGTTACCAACTGCAGCACTATTCTGTTTCTTAAGCGCAAACGTTATTAGTGGATTTCGTTATTTACGTCTGAGATTGTGTCATAATTACAAAATATTACCCAATTCCCAACTCTATAAGCGCTCGACCTTCACGCTCCATGCAAATATTTCTTTCAAACTTGAATAGCGTGATATAGTATATACTCTGTGTAATTTATCAAAGAGCAAATATTTTTTATATTATAATCTGAAATAAAAATAAAGATTCACGTATTTTTTATTTTAATTATTCAGTAATCAAATCTTAAGTTACGATGCAGAGCAGTTTACCTAAAATATCGCCACTCATGCAGAGCCAGCGAAAGGTCGACGATCGCGCGAACGTTGACTTATGTAACTGTTTTTCTCTCTATTTCGTCTCTCGGCTGTGAGCGAGATCAATTAATACCCGTAACAACACTGTTTTTAAGATAATGATTTTTATCTTTTAAAAAAATACCTGATTTATTTCAAAAACAGGTTCCAATGATACCTGAAGCCTAATAATAAAATATTTGCTCTTTTGACAATTACACGTGGTATAGTTAACGGATTATATTATATAACGTTTGCGCTTAAGTAACAGAATAGGGCTGCTTGTTAGGATACACATATATGTACCATAAAATAATATTATATTATATAAATATTGTAAAAAAAAATGTATTAAAGCGCAAAATTCATCTCTTTATGAAAAATAGTGCTTTATGCAAAGGAGCTTTATGGTTCGGACTCTCTACCCGGCCTAATACTGTCAGAATCTGTTGATGAGATGTCTGTGTAACTTAAACTATTATCTACATCGTTCTCCATAAAAACAAAACTTGTTCGTGTGAACAATCCGATTGTTCTCAATAAGAGTTTGCCTTTTCTTCGAACAATAAAGAACAAATAATATCGATATAATTGTAATTCTTGCCAATAACGCGTGCCCAATCGAGCATCTCCACGCGTATTACCAAAAGAAAATTGTAGCTAGGGAGCTTATGGCAATTCTGGTCTTTAGCTGAAAGGCTAATATAAGCGTATTACGTCGACGTTAGACAGAGCACTGCCAAACAATTAAAGCGCTTTATCGCTAAATCAGTACGCGAATAGCCGAAAAGTTTTTTTTATTATAAACCTGCCAACTAACATTAACGAGGACTGCACCTACGCAGCTCCAGACGTTTTTGTGGTCTATGAAACTAGGAAGAAATATGTATGGTATATGTAATCTTTAAATTAAATACCTAGACACTATGATTTATTTATTTAAATACTTTATTGCACTTAAAAACCTAGTACCTACATAACATAACCAAACAAAAAAGAAAACTGGCAAAGGAACCAGTAAGCCCTATTCTGTTACTAAGGCGCAAATGTTATATAATGGAATCCGTCAACTATATATATAACGCTATTAAAGTTGATATTTGCACGGCCGCTGTCAAGGTCGAGCGCTTATAGAGTTGAGAATCGAATAATATCATGTAATTATGACGCAACCTCTGACATAAATAACGAAATCCACTAATAACGTTTGCGAATAAATACAGAATTGGGCTGCTGCTCTTGGAATTTAGACAAGTATACGCCCACTTTAAAATTGCAATAAATATTACTCGAACTATTTATTACTGGTATAATGTTATATTTTTAATTATTCGTTGTAGTAAGTGTATTGTAGTTATTGTGTATATTTAAAGTATATATTTCCCGTTTACGTAGTGTATGTATATTATTAGTTATCTAGTCTATGTAGTGTATGTAAGCATATATATTATTATTATTTTTTATGTAGTTTAAGTATTATTATTTTTATGATGTTTATCGTATATTAGATTTAACTAGTACTAATAAGTGATTTAATTATTATTATTATTATTTTTTGTGTTTTTTTATTTTTCATGCCTAAACTTCGATTTCTTGTCCCGAAGGTTGATGGTAAGAGAATGCCAAGCGGTATTACATACGCCTTTTGTATTAAACAATAAAGTTTTTAATAATAATCATAATTTAAGCAAAATTCGGTAATAAAGCGTTGAACGTTTTGCTTTGCTTTCAAGTCAAACAGGACCAATATATACGCTGCTCCTGTTTAGTGCGCAAGCGCCGGCCTTTGGACAAGCGCGTGAGCGGGATGGGCAATATAGAAAGATAGCGGCGATTTTAACATTTACGCGCGCAGTTCATTGATTGCGGGCTTAAAAATCGAAATTCGGATATAATAGAAGCTATACAAATAATAGGTAAGTAAGGCACTTTTAGTATCTGGATACACTAGTTCGGTTGATCAAGAGTATTTTGCGTGAGGTGCCACTCTTTTCCCAATTGGTTACTTTTTGTTTTTGGGTATAAACTTATGTCATTTAGAACTCTGTAACCAAAAAAGTAAAGTTTGGTTATTGTTGATGTTTTAGTCATCTTGGTTGCCATCAGCTCCCTACCTATGTGTATTACAATCTTCTGCTCACATGGAAAGATCGATTGACGTGCCTATTTCTCGCGGTTCGTTTATTTTATGAAAGGCTTTGTATTAGGTCTGTTTTTGTTATTTGAAATTAACGACTTGAGCAAACTTTGATGTGTTTAGACGTCGAGGGGATTTTCTTTGCTATTCACAAAGCTTTAACACATTTTAACATGTTAATTGATTTCCGCTACAATATTAGCATTGATACAATATTGCTATGATATTTAACACATCTATGAAGTTAGGTTGGCATATGCAGCCCCTTCAAAAAAGTCCTAAGTCCTAATTTGTTTATTTTCTTTTGGCGGGGAGTCATTTAGTGTGGACGGCGAACTTATTAATATCAAGAATAATATTTGGGTACTGTAGGTACAAATATATGAAATATATAACAGAATCAAAGCTAGAACAATCCTCTCAGAATTAGTTAGTATATGATTATTAGTTAGCATTGCCGGTGCACTGTCATATTGTTTATGTTGTTTCACGGACAATATGCTACGGAAGTACAAAACACGTTCTTCTTGGACAAGAGAAGAAGAATAAAAAAAATGCCGTAAAAAATAATGTAACAAACATTTTGTATGAAAATATCAACTAATGCCCGTTCTGTCTTATATTTAATACCGTTGGGTAGTTATTATATTATTATTGTTATTAATTTAATTAAAAAAAAAGGTTTGTTTATCTTTACATGCTTTTTGGAGATAGTTGATATCTGGCATCGCATTGTGTTATTTTGATATTTAATAATTTTGTGCTCATTTTTGTTGAGTAAAAAGAAAAAAAGTAAAGTATCATCACGACAGTTTCCTTTTCGGGGTGGTCAGAAACCACGCTTATAAATAAGCGGATTCACATTTAGCCAACTTTACTATAAGCCAATCATGACAAGTGGCAAGCTCGTCGATGTCTCCAGCGTACCAAACTCGAGAAATATCACAAATAAATTAAATATTAATTAAATGTATTTATTTACATTAATAAATATTTTTGTGTCCCGACCGGGAATCGAACCCGGTACTTCCGAGTCTAAATCCACGGACTGAACCGCTAGACCACGGAGGCAGTAAGTAAGTTAGGACGCAGTTTTGTTGAGTAACTTGTAAATAAATGAATTAAATAAAAATTCAAAACATAATTTTGGGGAAAGGACCTTCAAATGGCCGTGGAGATGTAACTCGTACTTATATGTATATAAACGTATGATGACTTTATATATCATAAACTCAAAGTAGGTATATAAGCGAGACAAACATACAGACGAAGATAAAGTTTATATTTTATAATATTTGAATGAATTAATCCAACAAACGTCAAATGTTTTGCTATCTCGTCGATTTGCTGGACTGATTTATATGATAATGTTAAACTTTAAACCATTTTATCTTTATTAAATATATTATACATAAAAAAGGTTTAGGTACCAACAGAAAATTAAAAAATATTAAACTTCCGGGTTGTTTTTTTTTGTTGTAGAATGGCGCCCAGCACGGTCGGTTGATGATAATGTAATTAATATTCAACCCTTTTTTATTAACATACCCACATAATCGAGTTTTGTGCGATTTTCCTGTCCATATTTTCAATACCAGCGGATTGAAATTGCAAAAGCGTTATTAATCTTAAGTGAAGAAATGCAGACGAGCTTAAAGTTTACGAAAGGCCTAAAATTATTAAAAAAAACAATTTAATAACTTTACGTGAATCCTAATTTCATCCTTGGTTGTGGATAGTATTATTTGTTTAATATTTAGAATAACGTTAGAGATAAGTTGTTTTTTTTTTATATATAGTATATATATAAAAAATAAAAAAATATATATATTAATAAGCGTAAACGTTATAACAACCTTCGAAACATCAACATAACAATTAGATCCTAGATAAGAGTTAAACTAAATAGGTTGGTACAACGATGGTGGTCGGTCGGATACGGATGCTGGGCCTGAAGGTCGCGCTGCACAAGTCGGAGGCTTTGTGTTTTCACGGCCCCCGGCGCGCGCCGCCTTCGGGTGCCGGCATCACGGTTGACGATGCCCGCATCGAGGTCGGGTCCTCTATGAAGTACTTGGGACTCGTCCTCGATGGCCGCTGGAACTTCCGCGCGCACTTTGCGCAGTTGGTCCCTAGGCTGGTCGGCGCGGCTTTTGCCCTCGGGCGGTTGCTGCCCAACATCCGCGGACCAGATGTGGGATGCCGCAGGCTGTATCTGGGAGTGGTCAAGTCCATGGCCCTCTATGGGGCCCCGATATGGGCTGACACCCTGGCGCGCCATAATTCCGCTTTGCTGCGTAGACCGCAGCGGATTATGGCCGTCAGGGTGATACGAGGTTACCGCACCATCTCCCATGATGCGGCCTGCCTGCTGGCGGCGTCCCCCCCGTGGGACCTAGAGGCGGTGGTCTGGGCTGAGGCCTACCACAGGCGCACAGACCATCCGCCGCGCGCGCGGAAGCTCCTCGCCCGACAGCTCCTGCTGCAGCGGTGGAGAAGAAGGCTGAGATATGCCACGGCTGGAAGCAGGACTGTCGAGGCAGTCCGACCCATCCTTAAAAGTTGGGTGGACAGGCGGCACGGGTCGCTCTCCTACCGAACGACGCAGATACTGTCGGGGCATGGTTGCTTCGGCAGATATCTGTGTCGCATCGGACGAGAGCCGACCACCACATGTTTATCATGTCGGGATAACGTCGAGGACACTGCGCAACATGTCCTAGAGCATTGCTCCGCGATGAGCATGCTCCGCAGTGTCCTCGTCAATCAGGTGGGAAGCGATCTCTCGCTACCATCGGTAGTCAAATCGATGGTAGCGAGCGAAGCGTCTTGGGACGCTGTGGCCTCCTTCTGTGAGCACGCCATGCTCCAGAAGGAGGCGGCGGAACGGGAGCGGGAAGAAGACCCGAACGCCCCTCCCTTCCGCCAGAGGAGAAGACAGCGCAGGAGGCGGCAGTACGCTGCCCTCCTGCCCACCTAAGGGGCCCGAGCGGTGTCACGGGGGTGACATCGCTCACATAGGGCCTCACGAGACGGCGCGCGCGGTTGTTCCCGCGCGCCTCTCCGAAGGCGAGGGAGGAGACTCGCTCTCTCTCTCCCTCCTCGCCATGAAGGCGCCCGCACACTAGCGGGCGACGCCGGCGGGCGGTGGTCGTTTGCATATTGCTCCCCGCCGTCCGCCATCAACACAAGGCGTCTCGAGGAACACCATCAGGTTTTAGTCGGTGCGAGCCCGACATAACCTCCCCCCTGTCCCCCGACTCGGGGGGGGGGTATCCGGTAGGGATTTCCTGATGTAAAAAAAAAAAAAAAAAAAAAAAAATAGGTTTAAGGTGGATGAGTTTATTAGCGTGTTGTGTAATCGTTTTGTGGTGAGGGATATACATATATTATAATTTAACATTTATTTTTTTATTTATTTATGTTATTCCCTTATTCCTGCCAGAATAAAGCAACCGATAAAGGATATTGACGATATCTTATTTACTAATAAAATATATGTATTTTTTTATTTATTATCGTTTCATTAGGTTTGGTTTGATTTGATAGGTACATGTTGCCATGCAATTCTGTTAACAATGGGGTGTATCAGGCAAAGCTTTTTGTAGATGTCGCTAGCGGCACTGGTACCTTGTTTCCACCTATAATTGATCATTTTTTAAATATATTTGTAGTTTTACATTTTTATAACAGAAAAATATATTTTAACTTAACATTACCTACCTTAAAAGACGAATTAAGTAAGCGAACACCGTCTTTAAAATAAAAAAAAAGGTTGAATTAATAGAACGGCAATTTTGAGATCACCATATTTTTGCTTTCGCTTGGAAATCTCGATTTGTACACTTAAAAGTTGCTCACTTCTGCATAATATCCTGAAAATAATACATTTCGTAATAAAAATACAAGTTTTCTATGCAACTGACAGTTATATTAGGTACCATCTATCATGAGCCATCTATCGTGATAAAAAGTTAGTGACACACCCCATTGAATACCTTGGTTAGTTAATAAAATAAGCCCCAATCGCTAAAAGTTATGATGTAAGCAATGATTATAAAGTTATACTATTATTGGATATTTACCTCGCACACCTCAGATGGACAAGCAGCCTCATCGAACCCGGAGGCGATCGTTTTTACTAAATGGTCTCTGGTGATTTGATATTCAACAGTATTGAGGCATATTTTATGTGTGCCTGATTTATTCCGAGATATTACGCACCCTCGGCTTTCCTTCAATAGAATTACGTTGACAGCTTATGAGCTCTTTTATTTACCTCTGATTTATGTAGTGAACGGAGATAATAATATATGTATATACGATTATAGTGGTTTTTTACTAGAATCTTGGTTAATATGTTTTTTATATTCTACTAGCTGTTAAAACCTGCTTTGGTCGGATGAAAAATAGTCAGCGACAAAAACTTTTATAATAATAATAACTATTTTAGTAACAATGGCTTATACTAAAGTTAACAAGCTAAAATTTAATGTTAGTGACATATTTTTTTTTATACTAGCACGACATGTAACACTTAATTATAAGTACGCGTGTGAATTTGTCGGTTTATATGGCAGTAACATGTTGTGCTCATAAAATGAGCCACTCACGTCTATACTACTTAACTTATGTGTGGCAAATTCTCCTCCTATCTCTAACAGTGGAGGTCTAGGGCGCTGTGTTCTAGGGGCTGTAATGTATTATTAAAAAAAAAACCCACCTTACATCTTGAACTTTTACATTCTTGCATTAAACCCGCCGCTTCTACATAATGTAGTATTTAAAAAAAAAAAAAAAAACATTTCCCTATCGCCTGCCACACCGTGTGTCTTTAATAGTTAAAAGCACTTTATGAGTCTACATACATATTTTCAATTCTCATAAAAATGAAGCATGTCATTTTTAGGAGTGAATTTAAAGCAGCTTACCTAGACAATGTGAAAACAAATCGTGTTTTATGTAATTCAATGAGATGCAAATTTTACGGGACCCCGACAAATATACCTACAAAGCAGGCATTGTTATAAAAATAATTGGGGCCACGTTTTGTCATTTATTCTCTTCAGTAACCCCATTTTTTTAACCGCAAACGTGAGTGAGTTAAAAATATTTCCCACACATAAGGGTGGTAGATGATTGGACTGTATATGTTTGAAGGGTTTGATGACGAACCAGCAACGTGAGGTCCAAAAAAATGGCAGAAATCCCTTTTTAGCAGAAGGTGACCACGCCTCAGTGGAGTCGATCCCAGACTCCAAAAAGACCAGGTCTTCTGATGCTAAAACTCTTTTCTCACAATTGTTCATATTCACAAACTACAAAGACACTACTGCAACATCAATAAATAAGCACACGCGTTGTGACGTCACTAAACCATCAAAATTTTAGTCGTCTGCCGTAATCCGAGGCTCAGTCGCTGGTACCCTCCGATGGGTCACATAAATGGGTTTTATTACGTTAAATTATAGAAATAGTTTTACATGAATAAAGATGTTCTGACTTTTACTTTTTTCCCATACTCTTCGTTACCACTGGGAAAGCCTGGAATTGTATCTTTTGTGTATTTTTTATTAAACTATGCTTGATAATAGTAAACTATACGAGTAATCGCGACTATTATTCCTTAAGTGGTTGTGAGAAATGTTAGGACAAATTTCTCAAATTAAACCAGTCTTCAATGTTGTATGATTTATTTCCATTGCCAATAATTATTTACAACCTTCACTATTTTAAAGGCGCGCAACGACCGACTCGTCTGCTGTGTTCTTGTAATCTGGCGCGATATGATTCGCGCCATTCATTAAAGCGACTCGTAACATCGTTATTGAACCAATCAGAAATCAGCACACGACTACGTTCGTACACAACGCCACCTACTTTACAAAACCATATTGCTAATCATTCTTAACTTATGTTTAAACACTGAGATAATAATGTAATAATAACTATGTTACATTAAAAGATAACAGAAAGTACGCTTTATCTTCGATTAAAACAAAAGTGAAAGATACGAATATATTACGCATGGACCAAGCAAACTACGTCTAACTGACGCAATTGAATGAGTAAAAAGTTAGTAGTGAGTTGTACTCTTTATAGTCTGTGGTAGTGAGCTAGCTATCGAGCCGTACAGACGCCACACGCGTCTTCTATGCATTTTGCCTCACTCCCGTCTCGCTGTAATACATTCTATACAAGAAATATATATTTAAAATTCTTTATCGCAAAAAGATACTGTAATACGTATTTAAAAAAAATATGAGATAATGTGGATATAAAACCCATTTGTTTTCAATTGGAAGAACAGGGAATAGACCGGTCTGAAGTGGAGAATACTGGCCGTCGTTGTAAGGTCAATAAAGAGCCACGCCAAAAAGTAATTGCCAGTCCCTTACGCCAAACGACGGTCAATATATTATCCAAAAATACAACCTTTATCTTCCACCAGATGATAGCATTTCGATAACTAATAAAACGATCCAAGGACTAATGTTTGCATTATAGGTTGTAAAGTATCATCATTCACATTTAGCCTACTTTACTATAGCAGTATAGCCCCATCAAAGAAAGAACGTCGATGTCTCTAGGATACCAAACTTAAGAAATATCACAATTAAATTAAATATTGTCCCAACCAGAAATTAAACCTGGTACCTCTAAATCCACGATAGACAATGGAGGCAATTTATATATAACTGTCACTTTCATAAACCTAATCGTTGACATAGAATAATAGCAAAAACTTTATAACGATTTTCCTGTATTTTACTAAAACAAATATATTAATATATATTTTTATAATATATTTATTTTATATAAATACTTTATTGCACGTAAAAAACTTAATACATAATTTATTTAATACTTAATATATTTGGGTTACTTACACCTATAATACATTTGTGTGTTCATGTTTAACTTACAATAAAGCCAATTATCAGTTTTGGCAGGATGAAGAAAAATATGAATATAACTTAAATTACCAACTAAAAAAACTATAATTACGCATTTATACTCGAAGCACTGAAATATAATAATAAATTTATTCGAAGTAAAAGAACATAACATGCGCCAGCTCTGGATCGCGAGTAGGATGTTTTATAAAAACACCCGCGTTACAGGATTCAGGGTCTTCCAGAGGTACAATATAACAATTTGTTTTAAAAATATTAATTGAGTCAAAATATCTTTGTTCACGTAAACTTATTACAGGCATTTGTGACACCTCATAATTTAAATTATTTAGAATGATTCTACTCCTGTTAGTGGAAGACTAAGCAGCGAAGTGGTCCAAGGAGTATGCTGTTAGCAGAAGACTAACTGTGGTCAGAAATCACGCTTATAAATAAGCGGATTCACATTTAGATAACTTTACTATAGGCCAATCATGACAAGTGGCAAGCTCGTCGATGTCTCTAGCGTACCAAACTCGAGAAATATCACAAATAAATTAAATAATAATCAATTTTATTTATTTTAATTAATATTATTGTGTCCCGACCAGGAATCGAAACCGGTACCTCTGAGTCCACGGACTTAACCGTTATATCACGGAGGTAGTAGACATAACTAAAACAGACAAAATAATAATTAAATAGTGACGTCAGTAAGCGACAGGAGTTATTCCACAATCTTTCAATATTCCTTATCTTCTACACATTTTTCCTTAAAATAATATTCGAACTAAATTACAAACGCGTTTCAACTTAAGAAACGGAAGTTAAGGAAATATGAGCCAAAGAAATTAATTTAACTCCTATTATTGCCTCGAGTGTAATAAATAAACTGTTTAAAAAAGCCCCGCGCCTACTGACAGACATTTATTTTAATCTATATAAAATATTGAAATGGGAGTTGTTTCGGTTTAACGATTTATATGGCCCCAGAGGCCTTGGGTTCAACGAGGCACTGGAAGCCAAATTATTGTTTACCAGACTTCTGACCGCGGGTTATTTCGAGGCCAGCGACTTTCATTGCCATTAAAAAGGTAGTCTTCCGAAGCATGAGTCAGTTTCGTCAGAAACGCTGCGACAGCGGTGAATTACTCTCACTTCACACTCACAAACCAATTTACATATACACACATCAAAAGTGTCTAGGGATCAACATATATTTTTGCAATAACTTTTCTCCTGATTGATATTCATTAAAATTTTCTTTAAGGATTGATCAAATAAAATGTTTTCGTTTGTCTACAGTAACGATAAACCAAGTCACCTTTGCATTAGTAAAAAAAATTGCCATTTTCCTAATAAAGGGATTTTTGACATTTGAACCACTAACATTAAAGTTCGAAAAAAACATTTTTTAATTTTATTGGGTAACTTAAACAATTAATAATCCGTGTTTCTACCGCGAACACTAACAACACAAGAACATCGGTTTGGCATACTCAAAATGAGTTCATCCAAATCACGCTGTGGAATGGCCGCCCATGTTCGTTGCAACAACAAAAAAAGGTCTTCTTGCGACTGGATACCCTCCATATTCGGCAGAGCTCTTCTCTGAAGAATATCCCATGCATGCTCAATCGGGTTCAAGTCTGGCGACTGAGCAGGCCAGGGCAGGACATTGATGTTAGCTGCGGCGAGAGTCTGTCTTACAACTCTTGCGGTGTGCGGTCGTGCATTATCATGCATTAACTGAAATAAGGGACCGATATGCACTTGTAGAGGAACGATGACGTCTGATACAACCGTCTCAGCATAAATTTGAGCGTTGAGGTTGCCTCTGATCCAAATCAACTCAGTTCTTCCGCCGATCGAAATACCCGCCCATACCATGATGGTTCCACCACTATAAGGATGGACTTCCTGGCAGGATTTTAATCGCTGTTGGCGTCCAGGGGTTCTCCAGTGTCGTATACGTCTTGTATCCGGCCTCATACCAAAACGAGACTCATCAGAAAAGCACACGAAACGCCATTGTTCTTCTGTCCAATTTCTGTGTTCAAGAGCCCATTGATATCGAGTCCTACGATTGTGCATTGCTATAGGTGGTACCCGTAGCGGTCTTCGGGAATGAAGGTTCACTTCATGCAAGCGGTTTCTGACTGTTTGGTCGCTAATTAAGTTCCCTGAAGAGCGATGAAGGCTCACGGCTAACATCATGGCGGTTATTGTTGGAGTTCTTCGAGCTGTGATTTGAATGTATCGGTCTTGTCTCCGTGTGGTGCAGCGATACCGTCCTCCATGGCGCTCAGCCACGGTACCAGTGGTTCGGTAACGTGTCCAAAGTCGACTGATAACACTCTGACTTGTATTCAGAGCTAAAGCCACAGTACGTTGCCGGGAACCAGCTTCTATCATTCCCACGGCTCTGATCATTTCTTCCCTGCTTAAATGACGTCGCCGCTCCATAATAACTCTGGTTTTAATCAGTAGTAGGGAAACAGTAGCACTAATAATGTCTTCAATGCGTCTTATGTTTTTATAGGGAAAATATTGACAGCTGATTTTCATCTTTTACTCGAATTTGATTGACAGTTCCTGTTTTAAATTATGAAATGCACCAAAAAGGATCCATATAAATTTATAAAATCATAAATTTATTACAAAGCCACATCTCAATCACAAGAAATCCGCATAAACATGCTTGATCCCTAGACTTTTTTGATGTGTGTATTATATTATTTATTTATTATATTGTATTTTATTTTATTAGGAAAACTTATGGTAACAGAATTTTAATTAGACATAAATATAAACACTTAAACCACTAAAAAGTTTCCACAGATAGAAACAACAGACACGGCACTAAAGTATTTTCTTTAAGCAACAGTCTATACTATAGAAACACACACAAAAATGTTATAAAACAATAAACAGAACAATAAAGCAATCATTCACAGTCATGTAGTTACAGCAAAATGATAATAATAGAAAGTCAAGGTAGCGACATATTAAAGTACTTTGTTTGTAGTATTATGTTAAATTATAATATTATATTATATTATATTATATTATATTATATTATATTATATTATATTATATTATATTATATTATATTATATTATATTATATTATATTATATTATATTATATTATATTATATTATATTATATTATTACACTCAAATACAAAAATATGCATGCTCTTGGTTTAAAGCTTAAGTTTTTTTCTTCCTTATTATTATTGCATAAATTTAATAAGTTCACTTCGTTCGTTTGAATATACCTAATGATTTATAAAAATAATATGTAACTTTTGAAAATGTTGTGCCCCGGAAAGAGACCTGCTAGCTATATTCGTCTTTTAAATAACTAGTGTATTCGCATTTTATAGATAGCTCCAAACCACGGTAGTAAGTTTTATATATGTATGTTTATGTATTATATTGTGTAAATATTTGCATTTATTATTGTGTATTGATATTATAATATATATGAAGGTATATAAGTATGTTATATAATATTTTTAAATTATCCTATAATTATATTATTGTTACTTTCACTTTCATTGCACCTATATTTGTTCAAATTTGTCCCTAAGGTTTGGCTGTCAGAGAATGTCTACGGGCATTAAGTCCGCCTTTGTACTTTGTGCAATAAAGTTTTTAAATAAATAAATATTTTTACATTAGTTGAAAGGCCATTAGTTTAGCTAGCAGCGACACTTTTGTCTAATATTAGTAGTTAAGATATTATTTGTAAAAGTGCCTACCTACATCTTCTGTAGAATTATTTTATTGTGAAACCCTAGTAATAAGTATTTTTGATTAAAAAACTATTTAATTTTTTTTTTATATATATATTTTTTTATATTGACATTTAGGTTACTTTAATAACATACATAATAGTTTTTTTTTTTAGTTTTAAGTGTCATTCCTTTTACAGCTGCTTATCTTACATAATGTAATATTTATTAATATATTGGCATAATTATATTTTGTGCATGTAGTATATAATATTTAAAGTGTGTAGTATATGTAGATCGTTTTATATGTAGTATATGTATGTACCAAATTAAGTAAGTATTGTGTATTATATTTATTTGCACCCTGCCCATGATTTCTGACTTTCCCAAAGGTCAGTTGTTAGAAAATGCCTAACCGGCATTAAACTCGCCTATGTACACTAATTTTAAGTTTTGTGCAATAAAGTATTTAAATAAATAAATAAATAAATTTTGTGACATTTACTGATATCAAATTTAATAACGTAGGTTTAACTAGTATGGTAACTGACAACGCTCTTTTACAACAGCATCTACATTTAGTGTTTAATTTACGTAGTTTTAATTTGGATATGACGATGGCTGTTTTTTGCACTCGATTATTGTCGGATACCTTGTGATCCGACAATAATCTTTTGTAGAAAAAAACAAACTATAGGGCAGTACTCTATAATATTTAATTTTATTGGAAAACAAACAGTACTTAATAACTAATTACAAAATCAAGTATATATTTACAGACCATTAATATGTTTTCACATATAGGAAACTATGAAAGCAAGCTAAAATTTAGATATCTAATAAAGAAAGTAAATAGTAAGGAAATAAATTAAGTATGAATAACAGTTTAAGAAGTTTTGGAAACACTCAATAATCTATATCTATATTTTTTTAATCTATAAAATTAGACAGTTCGACCGATTACAGGGGGTCCACGGTTCTATGAAAACATTGAGAGCGCCATTTGATCGAAAATGTAAAAAAAAAAGGATTTATACGTATTTTGGTTTACATCTGAGTCAAAGTCAAACTATTTTATTCATATAAACTTATTACAGGCATTTATTCATATAAACTTGTGACACGATATTGTCTACGGGCATTACGTCCGCCTTTGTACTTCGTGCATAATTGGTTTATGGCTGTCTATACGAATATAGATTTATCAAAACCTAGCCGCAAAATTGTACCAGTTTGTAATCGGCGAACTGACCCTTTAGACCAGGGTTGCACAGACTTATTAATACTAGGGGCCACTCGGCCAAATCATGAACTGATAGCGGGCCGGCCGCCAGAAGTAGGTATAGGTAGTTAAAGACAATAAAGAATTGATAAAAATTTATTAAAATTAAAAAAGAAATTATTAATTTGAAGCGTGGCACTGCATAGTGCTTACAATCTTTTTTATATTTGGCTCAAATTTACTTGTAGCAACACGTAAAACTGCTTCCAAACTTTCATTTGCAAGGCGGTTTCGATTTTTTGTTTTATTATTATTTAGTATTGAAAAAGTTTGTTCACATATATAGGTAGAACCAAATAAGCTGGCACATTTCAGAGCGTTTATGCGCAACTCTTCGTACATATTTTTATCAATGCAGCGGTAAAAGTTCAGCAAGTCTCCTTCGTTGAATTTGTTGCGTAAATCTTGGTCATTTTGAATGTCGATAATTTCTAACTGCATTGACTCTGGCGCATTTTCAACTGAAATAGTGAAAGGATTGCTGAATATGTCCAACAGAGGTTTCACTTTTTTAAACTCCGAAAATCTGTCTTCAAAAGATTGAATCAAAATATCTAGCTTTTCTACATAACTTAATCGCAGTTTTGTTGAATTTTTCAGCCATTTTCTTATAATTCGGAAAATGATTATAATTTCCAGAATTCAATTGTGATCTGAAAAGTGTCAGCTTGCATTGAAAGGATGTTACATGAGCATAGAGCTGGGATATCAGTTGATTTTTGCCTTGAAGCCGTGTGTTCAAGACATTCAAATGATTTGTAATGTCAACTAAATAAGCTAAATCACACAACCAATCAGGATTTTTAAGTTCCGGGACATCCCTTTGCTTTTCCGCCAGAAATATTCCAATTTCTTCTATTAAATTTAGAAATCGTTCCAGTGTCAATCCACGACTTAGCCACCTTACTTCTGTATAATACAGTAAATCTCCGTATTCGCTTTCGATGTCATCAAGGAATTGTTTGAATTGTCTGTGATTGAGTCCTCGTGATTTTATGAAATTTACAGTCGAAACTACTACTTTCATTACATTTTGAAATTCATTTTTTTTAGAACAGAGGGCTTCCTGGTGTATAATGCAGTGAAACTGCATGAGATCTTCAGTGTTTATGTTTTTTTCTTGCAGGTGCTTTTTCAGCAAAGTAACTAGCCCGGAATTGATACCAATCATGGAAGGAGCACCGTCAGTCGCAACTCCCGATAACTTAGATAAGTCCAAATCAGTTTTTGAACACTCGTCCAAAAGTCCATTGAGTATATCAACTCCTTTGGTTTGACCTTTCAATGAACACATTCCTAATAACTCTTCGAAGACTTCAAAATCTTGAGTAACACCTCGTATGAATATGAGAAGTTGAGCTGTGGAACTAATATCAGTCGATTCGTCGAGTGCTAATGAAAAAAATTCCATGATCTTAGTTTTTTTCAATTAATTGTTCCGCAATATTACCTGACAAGGACATAATTCGTCTTTGGATAGTCATACGATTCAGTTGAATTTTCTCAAACTTTTTTGCTGCTTCTGGACACATTTTCTTAGCGGCAATTTCCATGCATTCTTTTACAAAATCGCCATCATTAAAGGGGCGACTTCGCTTTGCTATCATTCGAGAAATTTCATAACTAACTTCTGTAGCCGTTTCTGAATCTTGAATGACCTTTAGCTTTAGTTAGACCTACTTTAATAATTATTATTATTCTGTAAAATGATTCGATAACTACTATACAACAAATCAGTCGAACGACTATGCTGCTAGCAAAGGACTAGCAGCTTATGATATTTGCACTGAATTGCGGTTTTAATAATGCAATAAATTATACTTCTCTGTAGCGGTTTACTAACGCGGTGCCACTGACGCTAGCTTCGGAAGTCTACCTAAAGGCTTAACTTATGAAAAGAATACCATTGTGAAGGGGACAATAGAAAAATATTTATGAATTTTATCTGTTCCGCGCCCCGGAGACTAATTAGTCAAACGTAATCAGCGGCGATTATATTTTTGTTAATTTCAACCTTTATTTATTTCGGTACTTTGTTCGCTAGCATTTTTATTTAATCAAATAGGTTTCTACTAAATCTATTATGGAGTTTATTTTATATAAAATTCTTATATGTAGTTCCATTCTACTACACAATATCCAACAAAATAAAATGAACATGTTATTAATAGCTGTCTACTAAAGCTTAATTGTATCATTATCCGACTGTCTTAGTCGGTCCACAGATGAGGCCTATTCTGTAACTTAGTCGCAAACGTTATTAGTGTATTTCGTTATTTACGTCAGAGATTGCGTCATAATTACATAATACAACTCAATTTTCAACTCTGTAAGCGCTCGACCTTGACAGCGGCCGTGCAAATATCAACTTTAAGAGCGTGATATATATATAGTTAACGGATTCCACTATATAACGTTTGCGCTTAAGAATCAGAATAGGACTACTGAGTAGTATGGCATAAAAGTCGTCGACTCTATTCTTAGCAAAGATAATAAACGCACTCCACCTTCAGTGTAAATTTTGTAGGCATCGCTTAAAAGCACACCTCGTGAATAATCGCCAGACATGACTGGTGTAGTGTGGAGTGACAGTACGCAACAAAAAGAGTATTTTTCGAGCCAACATATTGCTCTGCAAGAGTTCTCCTCTGGCTGTCCAGATTCTCATCGTCTTCAGAGGATTAACTATCACATGGCAAAGATATTTAAATTCAAAGACTATCTGCAGCGCTTATAGGAATATTTTCAGAATCATATTCGGCACTTTGTCATATTTAAATATCATAAAAAAGTAAAGTATCATCACGACCGTTTCTCTTTTGGTGTGGTCAGAAACCACGCTTATAAATAAGCGGATTCACATTTAGCCAACTTTACTATAAGCCAATCATGACAAGTGGCAAGCTCGTCAATGTCTCCAGCGTACCAAACTCGAGAAATATCACAAATAAATTAAATAATAATAAAATGTATTTATTTACATTAATTACGACAGCACTGGAAGCTAACACTTTCTTCCAGTGCTGTCGTACGGAGCAGAAACGTGGACACTAACAGTGGGTCTGGTCAACAAATTTAATTAAGGTCAGCGGGCTATGGAGAGAGCTATGCTCGGTATTTCTCTCATGGATAAAGTCCGGAACGAGGAAATCCGTCGGAGAACCAATGTTACCGATATAGCCTTCAAAGTTAGTAAGCTGAAGTGGCAATGGGCTGGACATGTCTGTCGTAGAACCGATGAACAATGGAGTAGATGAGTTCTAGAGTGGAGACCACGTGTGGGAAGACGCAGAGTGGGTCGACCCCCCGCTAGATGGAAGGATGACGAAGGAAGGTCTCTGGTGGGGGTTGGATGAGGGTGGCAGGAGATCGTGTGAAGTGGCGAGCCTTGGGGAGGCCTATATCCAGCAGTGGAGAGATACAGGCTGATGATGATGATTTACATTAATGAATATTTTTGTGTCCCAACCAGGAATCGAACCCGGTACCTCCGAGTCTAAATCCACGGACTTAACCGCTAGACCATGGGGACAGTTTAAATATCAATATCATAACTTCATTTTTTATGACATTGTAACTTACACCGTGATTACAAGGATATGACTCACAGAGGCCGATAAGCCATTTGAGTGCCTTGACTGAAGGACATTTTCTTTCTTGCCTTACTTTGTTCTACACCGATACATCTTTTCATATGAGTTTTATTTCATTCTGTAATTATAGTGCTCAAGGCGTCGCAAAGTGCCACCTTCGTCATTACAGATGTCGTGAGCTAAGCTATAAAACGAGGCACTGGTTTATGCAAATTGTACTGTAAACCTCAATCGGGGTGCCCGTAATAACTGACCTCTCAAGCCTTTATTCTGGTATGAATAAGAGCTATAATAGTGTGACAAATTATCAAATGAGGGTTTCGAAGGTACCTGCCACTTTACTGCAGTGAAAACGTTAGCTAGGAGCTGTCCAAATTAAAAACCTATTAACTGAAGTTTATTTTTTAAAAAAAGAAGGTATAATTTAGAGAATATATATATTTATATATCATCGGTGGAATCATTATGATACCAGTAAGGTTAACTGTATTATTGCAAATTCACTGGAAAGCGATTTAATGGAATAAGCGATCATTTCTTCGTATTTTAAGTAATTATGCACTCATAATTGTTTAAGACACTAGAACGACCACTAAAATTGCAAAATTACATATACTCCTATTCGTGGATACACCAAGAACCATCAATGCGTGTATATTAATAGTTATTTTAATTAAATGAGTATTATAAAGAATATTTATATATTTTTAATAATTATCAAAAAATATCAGTTAATACACAAATTTATAAGTAGAAAAACTTGTAGAAAATTTTTTTGTAACTTTTGAGCAACCAACTAGTGATATAATTTATATATTATTAAAGTATATTGGTAAAGCAAGCGAACGACTGCCTTGAACTATAGAATCCTGAAACCAAGCGCTCCCTTTCTCTGGTTCGAGACAGGGCCACGGAGCTTAGGAACGAAAAGAGCGACCTAGTTCAATAAGGTGCGGTAAACTAAACTAAGAGCTCCTGGCCAGGAACTACTATATATTTTTTGGAAAATTTACATCATTTACATAATAATGAAGAAGCTATATAAACAAATTGAAGGTATTGAAAAAAAAACACATATGAATATATAAACTATGAAAAGAAAAACTAAAAAAAAACATGCAACAACAATAAGATCATGTCGTTTCGTTACACCAAATGAGCATGTCTAATCAAATTATGTTTGGTTATAAATATTTATTTATTAAGAAAATCCAAAACAGCAATACATATTACAAAGTAATACAATTAAAAATTTACATGCCAAACCAAAGGATTTCATCGTTTAAAATACATTTATAATCTATGCCAATATCAAGTGATTCATCAGAACATACCTCAATATTTTTATTTTTTGCAGATTCTAGGTATTTAAATTGGACAACCGAGCTGCTTAGTTTAGGTCAGATGTCACGAATAACTTAATATTTGGAAGGGCGGCTTAAGTAAACACGAGCACGAATTGTGTTAACAAGTGCTTTCCTAGTGTTGTTGTAGCACTTTGAATATCTTCATGTAAAATAGATATCTGTTGTCGACATTCAATAAGTTAGGGACTAATGTCAGTCGACGGTGTCTAACAACCGTGTACTAAGACGTTTCCTCAACGTCATCTCCACTCAACCAGTCCTTTGGATTCCTCAAGGGTTCCTCGAAATTCATAAATTCTTCAAACCTCGACCGGCATAAATGTTACCATTTTAAATTAAGAAATAAGATGGCGCTGTGTGACCAGCCTGGAAAAAAAAAAAAAATAATAAAAATAGTTCCAATAAGATAAGTTTTTAATATTATTAAAGGAGACAGAAGAGCTGGCAAACATTGCTAATCTATACTTGAGACTATCCCTAAAAGGTTGTTTTTACTTTTTATTTTTAGGTAGTTTTAACTTAACTGCCTCCGTGGTCTAGCGGTTAAGTCCGTGGATTTAGACTCGGAGGTACCGGGTTCGATTCCTGGTCGGAACACAAAAATATTTATTAATGTAAATAAATACATTCAATTAATATTTAATTTATTTGTGATATTCATCGAGTTTGGTACGCGAGACATCGACTAGCTTGCCACTTGTCATGATTGGCCTATAGTCATCATCATCATCATCATCAGCCTGTGTCTCTCCACTGCTGGATATAGGCCTCCCCCAAGGCTCGCCACTGCACGCGGTCTTTTGCAACCCTCATCCAACCCCCACCAGCGACCCTTCTTAGGTCATCCGTCCATCTGGCGGGGGGTCGTCCCACTCTGCGTCGTCCCGTACGTGGTCTCCACTCCAGAACCCGTTTGCCCCATCGGTCGTCGGTTCTGCGGCAGATGTGTCCGGCCCACTGCCACTTTAGCTTGCTAATTTTGAATGCTATGTCAGTAACTTTGGTTCTCTGACGAATTTCAACGTTTCGAATTCTATCCATCAGAGAAATACCAAGCATAGCTCTCTCCATAGCTCGCTGAGCGACCTTGAATTTGTGAACCAAACCCACTGTCAGTGTCCACGTCTCTGCTCCGTACGACATTACGGGGAGGACGCACTGGTTGAAGACTTTTGTCTTCAAACACTGTGGTATGGACGATGAGAAGATATGTCGAAGTTTCCCTATAGTAAAGTTGGCTAAATGTGAATCCGCTTATTTATAAGCGTGGTTTTTGACCACCTCGAAAGGAAAAGCGGTCGTGATGATACTATACTATATAGGTAGTTATTAATAAGAAATATGTATATAAATAAAATAAAAATACCAAACCTGTTTTTTTTATCAAAGCTAACGAAGGTAAAAAGAGTATCCACAGCTTACATGAAAGGTGAATGGCGCTGGTTTATGATGTTAGTATGTGATATTGGCCTGGCTTATAACTGGAACATCACTGCACTAGTGTGTAATAATAATAATAATAAAATCATTTATTGTCACAAAAAGTATACAGATGTACAATAGGTGAACCACATAGGGTGATGTGTTTGTGATACCAACACGAGGTTGCCCTGTAGTGCGGGATATCGGTGCTCTTCCGTGTTATAATGTTACAACAATAAATGATGTATGTAATAATAATAATAAAATCATTTATTGTCACAAAAAGTATACAGATGTACAATAGATGAACAACATAGGGTGATGTGTTTGTGATACCAACACGAGGTTGCCCTGTAGTGCGGGATATCGGTGCTCTTCCGTGTTATAATGTTACAACAATAAATGATGTATGTAATAATAATAATAAAATCATTTATTGTCACAAAAAGTATACAGATGTACAATAGGTGAACAACATAGGGTGATGTGTTTGTGATACCAACACGAGGTTGCCCTGTAGTGCGGGATATCGGTGCTCTTCCGTGTTATAATGTTACAACAATAAATGATGTATGTAATAATAATAATAATTATTATTTATTTTGGTACAAAAACCATATCGTGTTAGGAACAATAATAACTTAAAGAAAACTATGTTAGTAATTAATCTAATGCGTAACTGAGCGTAAAAACGGTGTTAATTGGCGAAATATAGTTTTCAATCTAAAAAAATACATATGCATCGGGAATACTTTCAAAACCTCGTTAAAATCAAATGTGTAGCGGCAAGTGTCACCCATATTCATTACAGCGGTCGCCCAGTCGTTAGCGGTTTACAAGTCCGTTTGCAAACTCCCAAAATAATGCCCCCTATGGACTTTGGCGTATTTCAACACAAATGCTCGAAATTTCGCGAGATATTTAAAACACTTTTAGCGGTCCCTTTTTGAAATGAAAAGGGTTCTCGTGTAAGCTCGCGTAGTCACCAGACGTCTGTTGTAGAAATTATTGAAATAAAAAAAAATATTGTTTTACTGATATACTAAACTGAAAAAACCGTAGGTAAAAATACTGAGGTTACTTGACTATCGTATTGTGACATGACGTAATTTTAAATAATATCTGTGTGATAATTATATTGATTAATTATAAGTGACAATTAACTATAATATTAATATTTTTTTACGTTGATTGAAACAAAAGACAATAAATATATACATATTATACATATAAACACCCAGACCGAGACAAATTATACAATGTACAACTTGCGCCCGGTGGGAATCGAACCCACGACCTCCCGAGTTCACGGCAACGTTTGTTACCACAAGACCACGGAGGCGGTCAATGTATATATACATATATTAAACATTACTTTATTTAATAACAATATTTGTCAACTACTAACAAGTAGCATAAGATTATTATAATATTAGTTTGAAAAATAATTATCATTATTATTTAATACATACATTTTGAACATAGACCGTTTATTCGATTTATCACCTAATTCAATGCCTTTAGATACAACCAATTCTTCCAGCTCCTAATTAATAAGATAAGTCATAATTTATTTATTTATTTATGTTAGGAAAACTTACAGCTACTATACATATAAAAAAGAAAGATTAAACACAATTAAGCTAATAACAAGTTTTCACATATAGGTAGACACAATTACATTAAAAAAAACATTAGAAAAATGAAGACAATAAAAAATTAAACTAACAATGCTAAACAAACCAATATTACTCTACACGGATAAGCTGAACACACGTCTTCCCTACCTGAAGTGCTCATTTGTCATTGCGCGTCTAATAGATGTGGTACTGTCATTAAACATATCAACATCAAGCTAAGGTCGTTGAAGAACTCACTTGCTCTGTTGAAGAACGCGTTACGTCTGTAATTGGTGTTGCAGCGAGGAACATGTAAGAGTGGACGCTGCCTGAGCTTAAGTGAGGGTATTTTTAAGGATATCAAATTTATTACTTCAGGCGAATCCACAATTCCACGCGCAACGCCAACCAGGTAGGTTATGTCTGCAATATAGCGACGCGTTTCTAGTGGCAGCAAATGATGTCTTTTGCATCGCATAATCAGAACAATATAAGATAAACAGAACAATCGCTTGAGCTTTGAATACATACATATAACAAACGATGCCAATATGTGCAAGATTCAAGGTTTTCCAGCGGTGGCCACTGGTTTATCAAAACATTTCTAAATAGACTTGTACGAAACTAAATGATAGATCAAAGGATACAAAATCATTATCACGAAAGAGAAGTTATTTTAAACACAAGTGTGCCAAGTAAAAGGCGTGCTTCACTTCCATACAATTATGGCTCTAAGGTGCTTTAATTTGCATGGCGTGGCTTCTAAATGAGCGTTGCTTGCATTATAGCTTACGTCACGTACTTGTGTTAGACTTAAAAAAACAAGTAAAGTATCATCACGACCGTAATTGTAAACAGAACTTACACCTTTTTTGAGATTTACAAAGGTAAAGTTGGCTAAAGAGCCAACCTGACTTTAGGCCAATCATAATAAGTGGTAGCGTATACGTGACCTCGAGAAATGTCTTTTTATTTGTACGCCTACTCCAGGAATCAAACCCGTTAGAGTAATGGCTAAATGTACGATCTTAAACACTAGCCCATGGAGGCAGTATACTGTAAGTCTAGTTTTCATTATGTAGGTGTTGGAAATATACGTACAGTTCCAGCGAGTTAAGGAGTTGATCATTTTCGTTGGTAAATTTATACTTTAGGTTTTTTTCTGTTGTAAGTATTAAACAAATAAATATGAACACACAATAATAAAGTTATTTATTAATTATGGAACGGCTGTAAGAGTCGCAAATGAATTTGAAACGATATACTCGTACATGCCGTATGATGTGCAGCGTAATTGATTTGAAGTTGGCCACAATAGTAGTGGATTTAAAACTCTTCTGCGTACAACTATCTGTATAATTTAAACTGTGTAGTAGTGTGTTCATCTTTCCTAGCTGCAACTTACAAATGCTTAATACTGCCTCCAGCAATTGTGGTCCACAAACCAATCTTCTTATTTAATCTGAAACCAGGATTTTTATATTATGGAAATAAACTAAATGCATTTGCTAGATAAGATTCCATATCTCTGACGATCTAAAACGCAAATGCAGAACCGCAGATATTCACGTTCAGCCAGATGAAGTACAAATGTTGAATGCTATAAAAGAAACGGATACCAGAATCTAGATGCCAATTTGAATTTATCCAATATAACGAAGAAAATAAAAACATAAAACCCACCCTTTGGAATTACTACCCACTCTGAGAAGTTCGAGATCCAATTGAAAAGTTTCCCGACGCGAAGATTTGAGGTGATAGAATTTTTGCCATAAACTCAATTTGATATAAACATAAGTATATATTTTTTCATATTGAAAATACAAATGATAACTTACGAATTTGTGGACAAAAATTGAATAAAAATGCTAAAAATCAGCTAGGTATTGATTGAGCTGATTGTTGTGTTTTGAATGTATCATGCCAATTTTAATGTTGCAAACGAGTGCCTTCACTCCGTAGCCACGACTCAGACTTAGCTGTTAATGCACGCAGGGCCAATAGTTGAATGAGAGAAGCTTTATAGGGTTTTAGTCCGTAGACGTTTTGGGGTCTCCTTATGAGGCCTTGCTGTTGTGGTGACTGTACCACACCCTTTAAAAATATATATATTTTTTTTATTACGTTTTTACTGGGAGGGGAGTAGTGTAGTGACTGTACCACACCCTTTAAAAATATATATTATTTTTTTTATTAATTGATCGGTTAAACATTTTTTAGCGTCCTAAACTGTCAAGAGCGCTTACATCTGCTAATTTCCCCTGCAACCTCGAACAATCGGAGGTAGTTAGGTCTGATGGTATACAGAAATCATCATTAATCACTACTTTCAATCATTTACGACGTACCCGTGGATCGAGGAGGCTCTGGCGTTCTCTCGTGAGCGTGGGTAAAAACTCTCCTTGGCGATGGGTGACCCTTTAAGTAAATAATATTATGCTCAAAGGGTCAGCCTTGCCTTTCAACTTGAATGCAGCGAGTGTCCTCGGCACACTACGCCCATCGGACGGTTATAATCTTAGTTTTTTTTTATTTGAAGTGTATTTTTTTTTTTTTTTTTAATGTTTGGTTTTTTTTTATATTTAATATTGTAATTATTTTCTACTGGTTGTATATTACTTCGAATAAAATAGATAAATATTATATGTCCTTTTTTTATTATTAGTCGTTGAAGTTGGGGAGATAAAAACAATTAAATCTCACTAATCACAGTTACCATACGATATTTTTATTACCTCTATCTATACCTATATTTATTATCTTTTCAAGACATAACATTGTATAAGTATAGACTCTTTACTGCATGAGAAAACATCTAAGCTATTATTGTGTTACTTTGTTATACCTCGTAGCCATTAAATTCGTGTAAGAAACAATCTCCTCAGAAGTCAAAGGTCAAAGCAACATAACATTTTGTGTTCAGATTATAGTTTGTAAGCTGCAAAACATCGAACCTCGACCGACCATGGAAACATAGCCTACAAGGCGATTAATTTCCACTTCTAAACACAAAACAAAGTCCTGAATTGCTTCTACCTAGTTCTAAATCATAATGTACAGGAAAGTCAAAGATGTTTGCGTTTGTAAAGTCGAAAAGGAAATAGAACCAAGAATTGAAATGGCAGAAAGTCGTTTAGTAATAGGGGTGGGTTTGGCTCATAGTGAATTGCGAACGTTGCAAGTTGAAGCTTACTTTGTGTACAAAGCTTTTAAGGAACGATGAAGGCTAGGGTCCGAGCAATAAAAAAAGGAAACGCCTTCAGTGTGCGTGACCACCACCCCTGATGCAAATTATACATCCATTTTGTACAATAAAACCAAATGAGGCCTTTTAACGCAACGCGGAATCGATAAACCCACTTAGGTATTGTTATTTTTTACGTGAAAGTATTAAAAATAGATTTACTTGTATAAGGTTGGAGATTTGTGGCAATTTTGCTGATTCAGGAACTAGATTCTGTTTTTCAAGCACAAGGGTTATACCTATTTAATTATAAATTATTTGAGGGTTTAGCGCATAGACCTTCAATAACTTCTGGATTACTGATAGTGAGATACCGTTCTTCGCTTGGATTTCGTATATTCCCAAGATTTCGTATTTATATTATACCCAGTATCCCAACATTGGTTAACGGTCCAAGCGCCGAACACCCTCTATAAAGGAATCCTTTAACCTATATATGCCCATAATTATTTAGATCATTGATTTCCGCAATAATCAGATAGGTATATTAACCTTAAGATACATAGAAAATACCCTGTTAAGTTATTTAAGAAAACAAGGCAAGTAGTTTTTGATAGGGTCGTTAACGACCCGCTGGGCAAATATGGTGAATTTTAATTAAAACAACTTGCTTCAAACACAAGAAGAATAAAATTGAAAAAAGACTAAATAAATACATAGAAAGTTACGAAACATTTATCTTGTAGGTAACCCTAGATCACATTCCTTTGTGTGTTTATTGTAGCACACTGAATTTCGACGTATTCGTGCCGAACTCGGTATCTGTCTGTGTATTAGTAGGTCATGGATGTATGTAGTTTGGATGTACCATACTTCATTAGAAGAATTCTACAACAGATAGTTATAATTAAAAATAAAAATAAGGTAACTGTGTTGGGTCGTTGGCGACCCTTAGGCATATATCGGTTAAGAGGGTTTAATGCTTTTTCATCACTCTCACCTGCATCAACTTTCGATGTCAAACTAATTAACTATTGATATAATATTATGTTATTCTGGCGTAAGCTTAAACTCGCATTAAAACTAACAATAAAAAAAGGAATCCACTATTTTGACAACCTAACGTTTGCGTTTATAAAACAGACTACGATCACGGGTTTCTTTACTCTCTTACCTAATTTACATTATAATGCTAGCTTAGCCAACTTTACTAACCACAATAAGAAGTAGAAAAATAGTTTATCTGTCACTACACTATTGCTTGGTTGTGGAATTATCACTATTTATGTTTGTCGTCGGTTTATTTATTTTATTTATTTTAAACTTTATTGCACTATGTACAAAAGGCGGGCTTAATGCTGCTGGGCATTCTCTAGCAGCCAACCTTTGGGGCAATACAGAACATTGCAGTTATGAGGCTAGGTGCAAACGATTGTAAGATACGTTGGCAAATAAATTCATTTAATCTTACATACCATAGATCGCCTCCGTGGTCTAGTGGTAACAAACGTTGCCGTGAACTCGGGAGGTCGTGGGTTCGATTCCCACCGGGGGCAAGTTGTACATTGTATAATTTGTCTCGGTCTGGGTGTTTATATGTATAATATGTATATATTAAAAAATAATAATAATAATATGTAGTTTACAACCATCTAGTTTCCGTAACACAAGCCTCGTAGCTTACCATGGAAATTAGATGGCGCTGTGTGACCTGTCTGGAAATATTTATTTATTTATTAAAATAAATACACATACATACATACAAATATGTACACAATAATACATATACTACACACTATATTCCTCTTTATCAAAATTTAAATTCCACTTACCAATAAAAATAAAAAAATAAAAAATATATACAATAATCTAGTTCCTTATGGTAAATCCTGTCGCTTTGAGTTATGGTAAGTATACTATATATGGAGATTCTTACGTCTGTCGCATGCCAATCCACTGGAGTCCTTCAAGCGAAGTGTAAAAAAGCATCTTGTTGAGCCGGCATAGCGGTAGAGACTGATGCCGGTCGTAAGTGGCTGGCGTCAGTTGCTCCAATTCTTGGACCTCGCGTACCGCTTACCACCAGGTGGGCATGATGTCATATATGTCCAGAATAAAATAATAATAGTAATTAAATATAAGTATAGTGTAGGTATTCCAATAATGTACATATCTTCTTCTTCTTACGGTGCCATCTCCTATCGGAGGTCGGCTATCATTAAGGCGCATTTATTTGTGTCATTTTTCGGGATTGGTACGCTAGAGAAATCGAAGAGCTTGTCATTGTCATGATGGGCTTATAGTAAAGTTGGCTTTGTGATGATCTTCTTTAAAAAATATTTATGGTATCGCAAGGAATACGGTCGTAATAATAATTATCTTTTTATTTTCATCAATTTTTTATGTTCGAGATAGGCCTTCTAGCTATTTCTGGAGAGTTTTGGTCTACACTCGCCACGCTAGCCAGTCGGGTTGGCGAGGGTCTGATGTCATTTTCAATGACAATTTATTAAGTGTTCTACATGATGGTCTGACGGCTTAACGTGATCTTAGAGGTACGAGAACGGTGATGTTGTAAATCTATGACAAAATCTACGTAAGAAAAGTGTATTTCTCATTGTACAAAGTACAAGCTGCCGGGGTTCGAACCGACCTTTTAACGTAAGCGTTCCTACAACCAAGTCACCATCTTAAAAAAAATATATTGTGTTCTGATAAGGAATCGAACCCGGTATCTCTACAATCTGCGATGTACTCGTATGTATGTGTATGACTGTAAATGAATCTATTTGACCTCATTTTAAATAATTATTTTCCAGTAAACCTATTTGGGTAGCACTATAAATAAAATCACGAAGTGTATGACTGTAAATGAATCTATTTGACCTCATTTTAAATAATTATTTTCCAGTAAACCTATTCGGGTAGCACTATAAATAAAATCACGAAGTGTTACGACAAATTAGTGTACTGAACTGCATTGATGGTTCACGAATAGATTGACGTAGGCAAACAATCCAGTTTATATATAGTTTTAGTGGAATAAGCACGACTTTATCCGTTAGTGTAGCGTCATTGTAACGCGCAAGTGACTTGCCTTATTGATGGTTGATGAGTAAATAACCCTTGCCAACCCACTGGCCAGAGCGTGGGGAGTGTAGGCTAAATTCTTTAGTATTTCTGGAAGGCTCATCTCCAACCGTGGAGGTCTAGGACCATATGATCTTGTAAGATTTTAGTTTTGTCTCTGTGTTTCCATGCTAATCTTACTAAGAAAAATAATAAGTGACAATTAGGTTGGGGTGGTCATCACCCTCTGTCCGCGAAAGCCAAGGTCTTGTTCTTGAGGCCGAGATACTGACTATCAGTCTTATTGCGAGCCCCATATGACAGCCAGTATTTCTCTGCCTGCGCAATCTTACTTTAAGATCATCATCATCATCAGCCTGTGTCTCTCCACTACTGGATATAGGCCTCCAATCCTCATCCAACCCCCACCAGCGACCCTCCTTAGGTCATCCGTCCATCTGGCGGGGGGTCGTCCCACTCTGCGTCGTCCCGTACGTGGTCTCCACTCCAGAACCCGTTTGCCCCATCGGTCGTCGGTTCTGCGGCAGATGTGTCCGGCCCATTGCCACTTCAGCTTGCTAATTTTAAATGCTATGTCAGTAACTTTGGTTCTCTGACGAATTTCAACGTTTCGAATTCTTACTTTAAGATATTATTAGACAAATGATTTATTTAATTTAGACATTGTAATTACTAATTTAAAATCATTAAATTTTAAATTTAGATATACTTACATAGTTTTTAGTTTAATTGTTATAAGAATATTATTTTAGCATTTTTTTTTATAATATAATTAATTGTATAGCTTGTAAAAACAGTAGGTTAATGTAAATTTAATTAAGAAATAAATGGCTTTATTATTTTTATTACTATAGGCTCATCATGACAAGTGGCAATCTCGTCGATGTCTCCAGAGTATCAAACTCGAGAAATATCACACATTATTAAAATAAATTATTGTGTCCGTGCCAAATCCATGAACTTAACCGCTAGACTATAGTTTATAGAGGCAATCGTAAAAATCGTATAATTTTAAATATCTTAAAAATAGGTGTTCATCAAATAATTTTAATAGGTGGTAGGCGGACTAATGGTAAATAATTTGCCCAGTCTGCCGGGGCGGGGAAGTATCCACCGTTCTTGCCGATAAACCCAGTAAAGTGTATCAACACGTTTCGGGATCAGGCTCGAATTGCCGTCATACCCAGTCAAGCCGACATAGTGTTAGGGACTGATGTCAGTAATGAGTCTCTGATTCTAGTTGCTAACATTCATGGACCTCGCACGCCACTTACCATCAGGTGGGCGCAAGGTATGGGTATAAATAAAACAAAAAAAAATAATTGAACATCGATGTCTGTATTACAGATATAAATCCAAAGACACTTTCAAGTAATAATATAGTTTATGGGAGGTACTCAATGTAATATGTTACGTGCGTGGTGCGGCCAATGCTTTCAAACGACCCGGAGTACAATGTGATCGACTTTTTGACGTTGCAATCTTTCACTAATTTCCCGAGGGGATCACCTGCCGCCACAATAAAGAACCAATTTTATTGTTATACAAACCCACCTGTATATAGAAATTTGGTAGATGTAAAGACTCCCAAAATATAAATAAGCTTATTGCTTTTTCATTTGTGTCTATCGTTGTTAGCTAAATGTGGGTTCAGGCTAAACGAGAGCATTATATTCTATTCATTTTTTAACTAAAGAATACTTTAATTATGTTATGATCGCCTTTGTACAGTACTTAATACTGTATATTTTGAGTGCATTTTTTTTTTTATTATTATTATTATTGTGTAAACATGGACAGAGCATTGAAATAAATAAATATAGATATAAAGAGAGAAATACATTTTTGTCGTCACAAATAATGAAAATAGAGTAGGTTAGTAATATAGGAAAAACGTCATGAATATTTTTGCTATTTATTTGTATGTAAAATTTGATATATGAAAAGTTGGTAGAATATCCACTACCAACTCTAGCGTCCATGATGCTGTGCATGCCGCCGAAGACAGGAACGGGTGGCGTGCTATCATCAAGACGCACACCAATTCATCGGGAGGTCACGACCCTCATCAATGAGGAAACACGACGCAAGGCCCCTCCTAGGTAGAATGTAATCTCAAAGTATACTCAGACTAGAAAAATAAAAAAAGTATCATCACGACCGTATCCCTTGGTTTAAAACCACCGATTATAAAAAAGCGGATTCACATTTAGCCAACTTTACTATATAGGCCAATTACAACAAGTGGAAAGCTCGGCGATGTCTCTAGCGTACTAAACTCGAGAATATCACAAATAAATTAAAAATATTTATTTATATTAATAAATATTTTTGTGTCTTTTATTTCTATTTGAAAAAGTGACATTATTATTTCTATTTGAAATGTTCATAACTTTTTTTTAAAAAATATTATTGATTTACAACCTTGTTATTTTTCTTTAACATACCAATTTTTTATTACTATTTTCCTTTTGACATATTTTACTGAAATTTATTAATTTAATTGGAATGACAATGTCATGGCTAAATCACAATAAGCATGCTGTGTACACTGCTTTTGGATTGCAATCTAGAACTTAAGAAATTGCTGTAAAATGTGAACTGTATCGATTGTGATCTGTTTGTGTACCTATAGTAAATAAATAAATCAATAAATTAGATTTTAATATTATTAATCTAATTTTTTGTTTATTTCTTAAATTGCTGTGCTTGTTTGTGTTGATACGGTGACGATCCCTTTACGAGTTGATGTGTGCTGTAGTTAAGTTGTATTGTTGTGTACGCGTGACTATCACTATCACTATCGACACTATCGACTAAAATTATGTACATTTTATAAAAATATTTCTCATATACGATTAACGAATTTCCTTCCGAGAAAAAGCCACGAAAAATTACAAAAGCACACAAGGAAAATTATCTTAAAAGCCGTTCATGCGTGTAAATACGAAAACTAGCATTATATTTCCGCTTTTTTTTTCACAAATAAGTAGAGTATTATTACGACCGTAACCTCTTTCGGGATGGTAAGCAACCACGCATTATTTTTATTATTAGGCAGGTTTATAAGGCGCGATGGTGGTAAGGTGGCTCGGTTGTAAGAACATTTCCTTAAAATCCTAGTTCGGTTTAAACCCCTCCGGCATGTACCAATGAGAAATCATTTTTTTTTACGTATAAACGTATATTTATCATAGCTTTACAACACCACCGTTAAGTTAGCGGTGTTGGTCTCGAGGTGTATAATTTGTATATTCACAATTGTTTTTTACCCGAAAGCTTGGTTTTGTAGTAACTGTGTCCATGTATCGTATGCTTTTAAAATTTTCGTTATACGAGTCAGTCATGTTTTTTCCTTTGTCGGGGTCACCAGTTATGAGGGCTAAATCCTTGGAAAATAACTAAAAGACTTGTTTCGGCGTATTAAATTATATTTTTGTAAAATAATACATCTTGTAAGTCGAAAAGTTATGTGAAATCTGACAAGATGTGTTTTGGCATTTTATGTCAAAAGTCTTATTGAATTTTATATTTTTATATGAAATGATGTGTCCACTACAGATCCTCGCCAACCCGTCTGGCCAGCGTGGTGAGTGTAGGCCAAATTATTTACATATACGAGTACATGTGTGCTGTGTTCTAAGGGATGTAATGTAGAAAAAAAAAATGTTTATAATTTAGGCAACTTTACTATAGACCCTATGACTAGTGGCGAGCTCGTCCTTCTGGAAAATATTTGGCCATCTCTAGCCAGCCAGGTTAGCGAAGAAGTATATATATGTATATATAAGAAGAACCTATATATATAATATATATAATGTACCTATATAGTAATGTACATATTTTAACATTTCGAGGCACGGGAATGGTGGTGTTGTAAATATTTGACAATACGAAAGAAAAGTGTATTTTTTATTGGTATTATAGAGGTACATGCCGAGGTTCGAACCGCGTACTTTTAGCATTGAAGGAAAGTGTTCTAACAACCACCACCACATTTATTATTATCATCTTTAAACTAAAATCCGTTATCGTACGTCTACGGACTTAACCACTAAACCACGTGTAGCTTTATTTATAAGACGGTATGAAAGCAGCTTGTACAAAGTCCTTATGGCGTATTTACGATTTCCCCGGCCCTAATAGGCGGGTGCGATTTCGCTGACAAATAAGTATGGTCCGCCCACCTAAGAGAAGTAATTGTAAGCTGCAGGCCTACTCCGAATATGCGAAATACGAAACTGCGGGACTATTTATTATTCGACGTTTTATTCGTCTTCAAGACTAATACAACCCAATGATCAAAAAAAATGTGAGTGTGGCTATTAATTAAGATTTAGCACTTAGGTATTCTCTCGCTCGCACAATTCAACAATTTTAAGGTTTTTAAGTTTAGGTGTGAATTTTGGGAAATGTAGTTTATCAACTTTGGAAATAAAACTATGGACAATTCAGACATATACTCGTATTAATTACAGATTTGTTTGATATACATACATGTTTTTGCTATTTTTTCTGTCCTTAATTAAATGAAAATATGTCTTAAATTTCCATAATTTTATTTCCTGGTAAGTGTCAGATTCTCAATAACACACTCGTACTTAAGAAATCTTTGAAAATGTTGGTTTGTTCAAGCGTGAGGGATGCAAAACCTTCCTAACACTTTGGTACCTCATACTAAATGTAAAGTTAATTTAAAAATCAAAAAACCGGACTTCATAAGAAATGAACTTTACTAAATAAAAACTAAAAAAACAAAAACAACCCCAAGGGATCCATCGCTAAAATAATAATCTTATACTTATATTACATAGCGACTTTAACAGTCGGGACCTACTGTTGGGAAGATTTGAGCCTGTCACAGTTTGTAATGGGTCCCGACTGTTTAAGCCACTACTCGTATGTAATAAAATATATAAAATAATAATAATATATATATAACTACACTGTAGCTTCGCCGTGACGTTGCCTCTCTGAGCGTGTTCTACAAGCGTGTGTTCTGAGAAGCTCCATAACCTTATCCCTTCTTCTCTATTCCGCAACCGAACCACACGCACAGGCCAAAGTATGCATCCACATACCTTACCCACTATCCCTACGCGTACTTATAAATTTGGTGACTCTTACATCTGTCGCACGCTGAAGATGTGGAATGCTCTCCCAGTCAGTGTGTTTCCCCACTCTTATAACCTGGATTCCTTCAAGCGAAGTGTGAAAAAGCATCTTGTTAGGCAGGCATAGTGGTAGAGACTGATGTCGGTCGTGGTGACCGGCGTCAGTTGCTCTCATTTTTGGACCTCGCGTACTGCTTACCATCAGGTTGGCGCGATGTTACATGTCGTGTTCAGTATAAAAAATAGTGTATTTATACTTTTTGTCGACGGGCTTGATTTTTATATAATATCTTAGTTCGGTATTCCAGAGTACACGCCCTATTGCCTTTAGTCAAACATCGCTGCCTCACGTTCAAGGACCAATGAATTTAATGGATTTTTTATGCCCGTTTTCTCTTTCTTCGCATGAAAAATAGTTTGTGGTGTGGTTGACTTGACTATGTGTTTATTTTTGTGCTGTAAAATAGTTTATGAAATCCTTAGGCTGCCTTTTTTTTATTGGTGGATATTTTCCTCGTACATTTTTGGTGGAAAAACAGCCTTAAGGTGTACATTAAAATAAATTTGCATATTTGCTTAATCTGCATGTAGGTATAAGAATAAAGTCAAAGAAACGTTAAAATTTATATAGGCTTTTTAATTTTATTTATTTTTTTGACAATTTTTTATTTTTTTTTCATAATGTTTAGTTTGTTTTTCATTTTTTTTTGTATAATGGAATATTAATAGTTATCTCTTCATAATATATATATATATATATATATAACTTTGTACATTCTATAATTATATATCCTATCTGTGGATAACGGTGTTAATTGTATAATTACTTGTACTATGTAATCTATATTTGTATTGTATCCTTTTTGTACAATTGTTTGTTATTCCAAATAAATAAAATAAAATAAAAATAAAATGAATTTTTGAGTTGTTTATAAAAAGTATTGCCCCAGCTTTCGTGACTCACTTGATGCTCATTTTTGTTGCCACAACAAAAAAACATTTTACATTTTTTTATTGGCGACTTTCACAATGAAAACTCTTTATCAGACGTTACAAAGGGTGGCTATTAATTTTGTGTTTATTATTATTATGTACGCATTTTAATTTTACTTATTCATTGTAGCATTTGACCGTGGACTAGCGGTTAAGGCTGGGTTGTGCCAGTACGAAGTCAATTGTACCACTGGCCTACAAAATTAATCTGGTATACGCCGTTTGTTAATTGTTACAATTCACTTCATTTTGATGAATTTAGACGCTAGGAATCGACCTAGTCGGGACACAATAATTTAAAATTATAATATTCAAATTTAAAATAACGGAATATGTGATATTTCTCGAGTTTTTACGAGCGCTAAAGACATCGATGTGCTTGCCACTTGTCACGATGGGCCTATAATAAAGTTATCTTAATTAACACGCTCATAAAAATAAAAAAAAAATATTGGTTTCTTACCATTCCGGAACGGTTATAATGATACATATATTAAAGTAACACTTCATTAAAGTTATAATAGTAAATATTAATTATTAAAATCTGTAAGATAAATCGGTTTATTAAAGCTGTGCGCCTCTCAGGCGCCTGTTTGTCTTTTCAGTACTATAAAATAAGTATAACTTTCTAGGATTAATTAATAAAATTGTTTCCCTGGGTACGAGGACGTGCTCTAGTGGGGGACGCCACGTGCGTCAACACCCTTGCCGCGTCGCATCTCAGGGGGACAGCGCATAAAGCTGGGGCCGCGGCAGATAATGCGGAGTCCGGCAAGCGGCGCAAGTATGTAAGTATATTAAAAGATTACTTATCTGTGCCGTTCGTTGGAGTCCAAGCGCATAAAGTTTTTAGAAGATAACACCGCGTCTTGTCGTCTTCTCCGGTGACAAGAGGGCTGGCTGTTTCTTCGCCAAAATAATTAGTATTGCGTTTCAGCGAGGAAATGCAGCCAGCGTTCTTACCATTGATTATTGATTATTTCACTAGGACGGGACTTCAATCCCTATCCTTAGTAATAACATTAATTTTATTTTATATATTTGTTATTGTTTTTTTAATAAATGAAAATATTAAAAAAAAATAGTATAAAAGTTTGAAATTAGGTAATTTAGAAATCGCAAATTACAAAAAATATAAATAACAATTGCTTTAGTAAACTTGTTATATTGGTTTTGTATATTGTTATATTTGACTATAATTTGACTATGTATTTTGGAAACTTTTACATTTTCTAAGGTAAATATAATTATTTATAACATAAATATACAAGTTTATTGTGAAGCGAAACTTCGGCGAAATGTCTTCTGGCTATTTTCTCCATCTAGACACGTACAAGAAAAAATGAATTAGAATACATTAAAGAGTAGTTTTTTTTTTGTTTTTGTAATACACACAAAAAACATCTTTAAAATATTATTTTGTGTGATAAAAAACCATTTTTTTTATCCATTTTCTCTCGTAATTTGCTACCCGCGCTTTCATTTTAGTCAAAATAACGTCTAAAATATCACGTTTCCATCAGTATGTTTGATAAATACATACGTTATTTTTTTACTGTCGCCGCCGCGCCATCTTGAAGCAAGATGAAGAAGAAAAAGAACGGTGTTGGAACCTAGTTTTCATTCTACGAAAAACGGCGATTGGATTTAGTTTTCGAAAAAAATATCAACAACGACGCACCACTAGCGACCACCACCACCGTCACCTCACTAGCTTACTACACGAATGAAGCCGGGTCAAACAGTTGTAAAAACACTTTTCTCAATATCCAATAAGGTACGCGTCTCTATTCCCAGCATGGGATACTAATGAAAAATAATATTCTTGCGTGCAATTGTAATAGATTTACAACACCAACGTACGTTGAAGAGCACGTTAAGCCGTCAATCCCGGTTCCACTAATACCAATTTTAAGATTTATTAATATATAATCATTTTATGTTAGTACCAACACTGATGTATGGAAGCGAGACGTGGATATGTCAGAATACGCATGAGAGTAGGGTTAATGCAGTAGAAATGAGGTCGTTGCGTCGGATATGCACGTCACTTTGGCGGACCGCATACGTAACGTCAAAATACGGAAAATGGTGGGTATAAAAGAAAGCATAGGGACAAAAATAAGGAAAGGCATGCTACGATGGTTCGGGCATGTCGAGAGGATGAGCGAAGAAAGATTGACGAACCAGATATATAATGCGAAAGTTGTGGGTGAAAGAGGCCCTGGCAGACCGACACTCACATATCACGATCAAATAAATAAAACACTGACTGAAGGCACATTAAAAAGCTTTCGTAACAAAAGGGCATGTATGAAGAGGTTGATGAATGTCAACGAAGCGAAAGAAGTATGTCGTGATCGTGTCAAATGGCGCTCAATTGTCTCTGCCTACCCCGCAAGGGATCTGGTGTGAAGATATGTATGTATAATCATTTTAAAAAAAATACATAAGGCCATCGCCAACAAACCAGAGCGTGGCGAGTGTAAGCAAAATTGTCTAGAAATTTTTAGAAGGCCCATCTCCAACAGTGGAAATCTAGGACTCTGTGTACTGTGTACAAATCCAAGAGGTCTAAAGTAATTGCGTTTTCACATAACGCACTTTACGTGCTTCCAGTCGTTCCTATTCCATTTAGTAAGTAATAAAGATGTAGAGCAATAAGCTAAGAAGGAAAATTTTATAAGTATTAAACAAAGCGGGTGCGGCCTGCGTGTCAAATGCAAATGAAACTTGTAAACAGGTAAGTATGCACTGGTAGAAGTAAGTGCGCTTAAAATAAAGGCGGGGAAATGTAAAAGCTTCGTGAAAATTTTAAGCTTATGTAATTAAGATGAGCTCTTTTTGTAAATTTGCAATTTTATAGCGAATAAATAAAATTATTATTAATTTAAATTCGAAATGAAATAATATACCGGGTCAGTGTTTTTACTGCGGATAGGAAGTAAGATAGGGATGAGTGATGTTGAAAATAGTTTTTTTTTTTTTAAGACAGTCAGTATCATCATCATCAATGATACGCCCCCAGCCTGAAGGGCCACCGCGGGAGGTCGCATGCCCGACTCACCGTGAGGCCTCCTAAGGAGACCCCAAGGCGCCTACGGACTAAAACCCTATAATCCGTCTCTCTCTCACTGTTGGCCCTGCGTGCCTTAACAGCTAAGTCTGAGTCGTGGCTACGGAGTGAAGGCACTCGTTCGCCACGTGGTTGAAAAAAGAGCAATAATGATAATAAGAGATAATACTTGCTAACAATCTCTAAATTGTTATAGTTCCTAAATGGTCACTCGAAAAGAAAAACCTTAAGAGTAAACTCAACATGATTTTAAAATACCAATTCGATGATACCCAACGCAATATAGTTCATCGACTTAATTGTTTTCTTTCCACAATATGGCGTCTGGTTGTCGCTTTACTGAAATTTGATTAATGTCATAACTTTAGTGACACTCTCTTGATTGAAACAATTCTATTGACGTGAGAATCGTTAAAATCGGCCCACGCGTTTGGTCTCAATATAGGCTGATAAACACAACGGCTTATGTATGCTGATAAGCACATTATCTTTATAGGCGGGCATAGTGGTAGGGACTGATGTCGGTAGTCTGAGGCTGGCGTCAGCTGCTTCCATTCTTGGACCTCGCGTACAGCTTACCATCAGGTGGGCGCGGTGTCACATGTCGTGTATTATATATAAAAAAAAATAACTATTGCCTCGCTCAGTCGGGTAAAAATTAAAATACCATTTGATATTTGCAATATTTGACATTAAGTGTTTTGACAAAATTATTTATTTCAACTTGGTCTAGCGGTTAAATGTGGATTTAGACTCGAAAGTACGGGTTCGATTCCTGGTCGGGACACAAAAATATTTATTAATATAAATAAATACATTTAATTAATATTTAATTTATTTGTAATAAATATAAAAAGTGTTTTATAAAAATATTTAAAGTAAAAAAAATATGCAATCTTTTATGTAGGTAACGTTTTATATTTGTTCTTTTATATGGGAAAATTATTTTGTGTCAGTTGCTGAAATTTTCATTTATCTGGTAATCACAAAGCTCGCTCGTAACGGAAGTCGATATGATTGCATACGCTGCAGATTTTACAGTAATTTCAGATCGACAGACCTGTTTATTGAATCGTGAAAATATTGTTATTTGTTTTATTTATTTATTAGCCCATTATTAAAGTGATTGGTTTGAGTAGAGTAAAGAAAAGAGATAATATAAAAATGTTAAAGTGAACTATTTATTATATATAAGATAAATTCTTTATTGCACAGAAAATAAAACATTTCACAGTACTTAGGCGAGCTTAATGTCTAAAATCAAATACTAACAACTAACGCCAATGTTTGACAAGGATTTTTATTGTAAAATCTAATCATAACTAAAAATGAAGATAAGGTACTTATCTACTGATGTATACATAAATAATACATAATTATATTTACTACATACTATATTGTAAGTAAGTATAATAATAATACATGACTTGCATTTTTTTATATATCCTTCTAATGACTATTATGATTGACTATGTCGTATGATTATCACCCGATTTCGGCTTGACGTCGACTTATAAGATACTCTGTACATATATATATATATATATTGTAGAAGAGTTTAGTAAGAATCATCATATATATCATCACGACGGTTACACGGCGAACGAGTGCCTTTCACTCCGTAGCCACGACTCAGACTTAGCTTTTAAGGCACACATGGCAAACAGTCAAAGAGAGACGGTTTATAGGATTTTAGTCCATAGCCGCCTTGCTTGAGGTCTTCTTATGAGGCCCCACAGAGAGTCGAGCGTGCGAACTCCACTTGGGTTGAACCCTTCAGGCCGTGGTTCGTATTATTGATGATATTGCGATCTTTAAAAAAAACCCTTTAGAAACCATTTTTTTTAAAGAAGCAGACTGACATTTATTTAATTTAGCTTTTCAAAGTCGATAAATATTTATTTATTTATTTATTATAAACTTTATTGCACAAAGTACAAAGGCGGACCTAATGCCGCTAGACATTCTATGGTGGTCAAGCCTTTGGGACAACTATAGCAGTTACGACAGGATAAGGCACCTGCTATCAAAACTAATAGAAAATATTAGACTTCAATATATACTAGTGAATGAATACTTATTTACATACTAATACATACACAAATACATACAAATAAAACTACATACATACGTTCTATGAATAAACATAAATATAATATATATAATACCACAAATAACTATTGTGTGTGTTGTTAATGTGTATATAGTTAGTTAATCACTAGACCACGGAAACAGTTAACATAACTGTACCTACTTATATAAGAAATTGTACATTTTGAGTAATATAATTTGATATGTTGAACAGTGATTTCCCGAGAGGTTCCGTGACCACAAACAAAGAGGTTATTCATGTTCACTTACTTACCCGTTCAGAAGTATATAGTATATTATATTACGGAATAGTTGGAAAACGAAAACGTTATATCATATTTAATATTTAATGGGATATCGACTTTTAGTTTGAGTTAATTAATATATTAATGTAAAAAAAAAATACACATACATACATACACATCTTCACGCCAGATCCCTTGCAGGGTAGGCAGAGACAATTGAGCGCTACTTGACACGATCACGACATACCTCTTTCGCTTCGTCGACGTTCATTACCTCTTCATACATGCCCTTTTGTTACGAAGGCTTTTTGGCTTTACGAAGGCAAGAACCCTGGTTGCATTTCCCCACTAAATTGCAAGACTGCCTGCTTCTTCGAGTGAAGAAAGATTGTAACACGCGGTATTATGTATTTAAAAAAAAAAATGCTTGGACTTACCTACTATTAGGTTCTAATATAATAGAATGATTTTAAATAATTTTAATAATGGCGTCATCATCATCAGCCTGTATCTATCCACTGCTGGAAGTAGGCCTCCCCCAAGGCTCGCCACTTAACGCGACCTTTCGTTACCCTCATGTAACCCTCACCAGCGACCTCATTTAGGTCACGTGTCCATCTGGCGGTGGGTCGTCCCAATCTGCGTCTTCCCGTACGTGGTCCCCACTCTAGAACCCGTTTTTTCCATCATTCGTCGGTTCTGCGGCAGATTGCCGCAGAGTGTCCGGCCCATTGCCACTTCAGCTTGCTAATTTTAAGAGCTATGTCAGTAACTTTAGTTCTCGGACGAATATCAACGCTTAGAATTCTATCCAAATTCAAATTCAAAATTCTTCATTGTATAGATTGCTTATTCTAATTACAGTTATATGTATATGTCATGATGATGCAATCTGCCCATACATCATACATCTGGGCATACAATATGCTTATGTCAATAGATATTTATTTACAATATTTATTTGTATATAGTTAATATTTAATATTGTTCTTGTCAATTTATTGGAATACAATGTTAATGAATCCATTAGAGATATACCAAGCATAGCTCGTTCCATGGCTCGCTGAGCGACCTTGAATTTATGGACAAGACCCACTGTTAGTGTCCACGTCTCTGCTCCGTACGACATTGCCGGGAGGACGCACTGATTAAAGACCTTCGTCTTTAAACATCATGTTATAGACGATAAGAGGTTGTGTCGGAGTTTCCCGAATGCCTGCGTATACGAATAGTGGCGTATCGTGTGTAATTTAATAAATTAGTAGATTTACGAGAATTACGCTTCATAGATCTTAAACCTAGATATGATATTTTCATCTTTATAGTCGACACAAAACCGTTTTACTAATACTCTGTCCAGTAATGCCATGTCGACCATCTGGTGCCTTACCGATATGGCCCACGAACAACTTTCAAAATTGGAATAACAACTTTATCCAAAACCTATCCCATACGCCGATATACAGAAGGAAGTAGGAGTTAGACTTCTACTGTAGGAGTCGAACATAACAGAATTAAGGCCTAGGCACACAGCATGCGAACATTTAGACTTGTGAGGAACTTTATGAAAGCTGTTTTGGGTGTGACACAAAAATAATATTAAATTAAGGTATTAACTAAGAGAGAAATGTCAATTTACTATTAAAAATTAAATATGCGCGCGGTAATCTATTGGATATTTTAGGAATACGGAACATCATTTTATACAATGTGGTTATTACATAGAACATTGCTTAAATATAAATTACAGTTACATCTTGTCTGGATAAGATAAAAAAATGTTCAAAATACAATCAAAAATAATACTATCCTAAGTATTAATTTATTCAGCCAAGCGCCTGGCCAAGGAGTTGTCGAAACTGCTGACGGAGAAATCTGGCAATTATTTCTCCTCGCTATACAGAGGAGAAATGTTGCCAGTCTCCTTGGGACTATCTCGGATGGGACGTCTCTAGAAGACATTTTTTATTTATAGTTTAGTTTATTTCTAATATATATGTATATATTTAAATTTCGTGTTTTGTAAAATTTTGTTGTAGTACGAGTATATGTAGTATATAATATATATATATATATTTATATTTATTTATATAGCGTGTTTTAAACTAGCATATCTATATGAACGCGTCCGGTATGGCTGAACCTTTATTCGCTAACTCTGCTGGCTACAACATGGCCAAAGTTGAAAGTGTATATTTTGAGAGTTCCCACTTATAGTTCCCAAGTAATCAGCTACGTGGAAGCAAAACATTTTAGAACTTACCTTACTTTTAAACTTTTACCTCTTGTTTCCAATGTAATTTTTAAGTTATACTTCCTATCTTATGCATAAGGGTTTTGTTTAATTAAAATTTAATATTGTCTATCACACACTATACAGGCCTATAGTAAAGTTGGCTAAATGTGAATCCGCTTTTTTATAAGCGTGGTTTCTGACCACCCCGAAAGGAAAACGGTCGTGAATATACTTTACTTTTGACTTAATATTGTCTATGTTATAAATTAAATCATCATCATCCTGTGTCTCGCCACTGCTTATAGGTCTCCCCCAAGGATCGCCACTTCGCACAATCCAGCCTCTACCAGCAACCTTCTTCAGGTCATCCGTCCATCCACTCTACGTTTTCACGTACGTGGTCTACACTTCATCGTTCATCGGTTCTGCGACAGACGTGGTCAGCCCATTGCCACTTCAGCTTACTAATTTTAAACGCTATATCGGTAACTTTGGTTCTCCGACGGATTTTCCACGTTTCGGACTTTGTCCATCAGAGAAATACCGAGCATAGCCCGCTGAGCGACTTTAAATTTGTGAACAAGACCCACTGTCAGTGTCCACATTTCTGCTCCGTACGACAATAAAACTCTCGTCTTCAAACACTGACTTTTTATCAATGTTTGATAAGATAAGATGAATAATTATAGAAAAGTTTATTCAAAAATGTATTTGTCTGTATTCGGTTCCTATAACATAGATTTTATTTTCTACTAGCTGTTTTACCCGGCTTTGCCCGTGTAAACGGCGACACGATATTAATTATTAATTTGTATGGTAAAATAACCTTCATGACATGCTCAACTAGCATATTTAAAATGATAAGGATTAATACCGTATTAATAAAGACGGTATTAATCCTTATCATTTTAAATATGTAATAATATATATACACATAATATATATACCTTTATTCGCTAACTCTGCTGGCTACAACATGGCCAAAGTTGAAAGTGTATATTTTGAGAGTTCCCACTTATAGTTCCCAAGTAATCAGCTACGTGGAAGCAAAACATTTTAGAACTTACCTTACTTTTAAACTTTTACCTCTTGTTTCCAATGTAATTTTTAAGTTATACTTCCTATCTTATGCATAAGGGTTTTGTTTAATTAAAATTTAATATTGAAAATCTTAAATCAAAATCGTATTGAATTAACATGTGCACTGGAGGCAATTAGAGCCTGGAAAATAAAATGTCCCAATGATGATATTCCAAAGGAATCAAACTTTCAAAAACTTTGGGATACACCATTGGTACAAAACACCTATAAACATTTGGCTCAAAATCCAATCAGTGATCAACATCGCGCCCGGCTTCTGGCTTCAGTAGAAAAGGAATCCGGCCACTGGTTACACGCACTGCCTTCTGCAAACCTCGGCACACTGCTTGACGACGAAAGTTTCCGTATCGCCGTTGGTCTACGGTTAGGGGCACCATTATGTATCCTACATAGATGTCCGTGTGGAAAGGAGGTCGACTGTCTTGGAGTTCATGGGCTCTCCTGTTCCAAAAGTGCGGGCAGATTTTCCCGCCACGGCTCCCTTAACGATACTATAAAAAGGGCTCTAGCCACCATCGAGGTTCCAGCTCTTCTAGAGCCTGTTGGAGTTATCCGAGATGATGGTAAGAGACCCGATGGTATGACGTTGGTCCCCTGGGAACGGGGACGTGCTCTAGTGTGGGACGCCACGTGCGTCGACACCCTTGCCGCGTCGCATCTCAGGGGGACAGCGCATAAAGCGGGAGCCGCGGCGGAAAATGCGGAGTCCAGCAAGCGGCGCAAGTATGTAAGTATCTTAAAAGATTACATATTTGTGCCGTTTGCTGTAGAAACTCTGGGCCCATGGAGTCCAAGCGCAAAAAAGTTTTTAAAAGACATAACACCGCGTCTTGTTGTCTCCTCCGGTGACAAGAGGGCTGGCTCTTTCTTCGCCCAGAGAATTAGTATTGCAATTCAGCGGGGAAATGCAGCCAGCGTTCTTGCCACCATTCCACGCGGACGGGACTTATATCCCTATCCTTAATATTAATTTTATTTTATATGTTGTAAATATTTTTTCGAATAAATGTATATATAATATATATATATATATATATATACCGCCTACGGCATTAAGTCCGCCCTTGTACATATGTAATTTTGTGCAATAAAGTATTTTATTATTAATAATATTGTCAGACACTCGCCAACCCGTCTGGCCATTAATATATATTCTGGAAGGCCCATCTCCAACCAGTGTAGGACGATGTGTTCTAGGGGCTGTAATATATACTATTTTTCTTTTTGGTTAATTACGCCACAAATTTTGAACTATATGCAGCTATATATTTTATATTTAAAAGTTGAGGTAGGAATATTTGCCAGACCAGAGACGATATCTGTCAGAGGGTATGTGATAAAAATACACATAAATATTACAAAATATCCAAATTACACAGCAAATAAAAATCCGACTCGGCAAAAACAGATTTCTGAATCAATGGCTCGAGAGCGCTTCTGCCGAAAGTTTCGCGATTTCACACGAAACGATCCACTCTATTCATTGGTCTGTAAAAGAGGTGGATCTATTCTAAATCCTTCGTAAATGTAACAGGGACTCACTGTTATTCACATTTACACGATCAAACGTGAAACTATTCTCTTGTCTTAGAACAAGACTGAGGGTCAATTCTCGAAACGAATTGGATCAAAAAGTAGAATTGGTGTAATATTCTATGCAGTAAAACGGTATTTAAAAAAAAACTTCATCTTTTTAAAAGTTGTAACATACAAAATACAAGCTCCAAACCGTCTGCGAGTTCCACCCAGGGCAAATTGACTAGATTCTCAACCGAAGACAGATGGACACCACCCACGCCAGGTCTTCTCACCTTCATCGCAAGTCTGGTGCTGCAGTCTGAAGGATATCGGGTATCCCACGTGGAATCTTTGGTCAAAGACTTGATTTATAGGTATGGTCTATTCTCTATATTTCTGACAAATAAATTATTTCATTTCATGTTGGCATTTGTTATTCGCTTAGGCGACAGTGTATCTATTAGTTGAATCTCGTTAAACGCATTATTATTTAAACTTCAGTATAGATAATAATAATAATAATAATAAAATTCTTTATTGCACACAAAATATAAAATATAAAAACATGTACATAGGCGAGCATAATACCATAAAGGTATTCTCTACCAGCTAACCTTTGGGAGAGTGAGAAAGAATATGATGGGTGCAGAGTAAGAAAAATTAAGCAAAAAGATCAAAATATTATAATAAGTAAAATTAATAAATATATATATGGGTACGTAGGTAAGTATATGGTTTAAACATCTAAGATGATAATAAATATATACTGTGTATAAATAATAAATAAAATACGTGCATATTTAAAAAAAAAAATAATAATACCTTATGTAGTATGTTAAAGAAAGGAGATTAAGATGCATTTTGTTTTTTAAGAAGGTGAGAAATTAAGAGATAGATAGATAGATACATTCTTTATTGCACAATAAACAAAAACACATTTAAATGTACATAGGTGAACTTAGTGTCTAGTGACATTTTCTACCAGCTAACCTTTGGAATAGTGAGCAATGATTGTGGGTGCATTAAATCACGAATTTAAAATACTTAAATCCTTAGGAATAAAATTGTAAATGTAAAGGCAGAAATAATAACTTCCCCATGTTAAAAAGTTATTAGTTTTTTTTTATTACATGTCTACCATTTGCATGTTTTTAAGCACAATGTATTGTCACTGCAGCGGATCCTGGCTGGGACTGTAAACTGAACTGCTGTTTAACCAATTTTGATCCTTGGAATTGTGTTGCTTGATTGTGTCATGTTCTTTTGTTTTTGTTTAGATTTACTTAGTTGTTGCTGTAATTGTATTGTGTTTTTGTTTTCGCTACTCAAAGGCCCAATTAATGGATACAGTATAATAGCATGTGGTGGTTGCCTGTAATTGGTGCAGCATCTGTATTCTGTCTTAGTTGTAAGTAAAAATCGATGTATCTTTTGTTGCTGTCACTGTTGGCGACCCTAATAAATAAATAAAAATAAATAAATAAATATTTTTTTCTATTGTAATATTTTTTTAGAATTCTTTTTTGTTTTATTCCACCTGAAAGAATAAGAGAGTTTTCTAAGCCGGTGGTACCAGATTTTCCTTACCCGATCAGGAGAGAAAAATAGGTTGTAACGTAGTTTTAAAACTAGAAAATTAAATTGTATAAACTGCTTTTATAAGCTTAGCTCTACCAAATTCAAGAATAGGCCTTCTAGTCCGAGGGTCAATTCTTAAAAACTAAACGAGTTAACATAATAAAAAATAATATACGTGTCGACTTTTATAAATTTGGTTTAATAGTAGTGAAATAGTTTTTTGTGAACAAGTAGATAAATTCATAAATATTTAAATCTTAGACGTCTTCAAGGCACAATTTTTTTTTTGTAAAATTTTCTATTTTTAAATTTGTGAGTAATTCGTCTTTTGTTTTTATATTTAATAATATCAGTTTAATAATTAGGAAAAATAAAAAAATTAAGTCACAAAAGCTAAAGTTTTTTATACAAGTTTATGTACTCGTTTTTATAATTTTAACAGGTCTTTACGCGATTTACCTTAGGTACATTTTTCTAGACGTTTCAACCAAGTTGCATTGACCGTGGTCACAGTGTAAATGTGCGCGAAAGTTTAAAAAGTTTAAGCTTATGACTTTTTTGACGCCTGCCCTCATAATTCTATTGATAGAAACAAACAACTTTTCCTAAAATCCGTATGTCGAAAGTAAAAGTTATTATTATATTACTTTTTAATACTCATAGGCTGTTTTAAAATTATGAGTTAGTATGAAGAAGCCAAAATATTGGTCACTGGACATAATGGTTTCTTAAGAAAAAAAGATTTTTTCTATGAATAGAATCACATATTTGTCTAAATTCCTAATGTCAAATGTATTGTCACGGCGAAATGTGATGAGATTGCATTACATCTATCATAAAATTTGTAAGGAATTTAAGTTGTGTTTTTTTTCCACAGTTTCATTGCGGTTAATACATAAATATAATGCACAAAAACAATTTATCGAATAAAATGCAACACTTTAAAGAATTGAGTCTCTGCTATATTCAAGAATAGGTCTCTCAGTGAACGCTAGCAAGATTACCTCGCGAATAGAAATAGCATGTGAAAGAACTAAATTACATTGGAATAATAAAACAGTGGTACGATTTTAAAAACGACGTCTGTGAAAATTTCGAGTAAAGCTCGTGTAACTTAGTTAATGGTCGGGAAAAATGAAAATAAGAGGCACAAATGGAAAAGTTTGCTCTACAAGTTTTAGTGTAAATTTTATGAACATTTTATTAACACCGGTTAAAAGAGAATTTTAATTTGTGCTTTAATGTATAATTAAAATTATATACAGAACAAATATAAATGAACTAAGAATACTTTAATGTTATAAATTTACAATTAGGAAAAAAAAATTAAGATAAATGTAATAAAAAAATAAACTATTAAATTAAATAGGCGCGGTGGTGGCTCGGTTGTAAGAACGCGTTCCTTAAAAACATACAAAGGTCGTTTCAAGCCCCCCAGTATGCACCAATGAGAAATACACTTTTCTTACGTACATTTGCTGAAGATGTGGAAAGCTCTCCCAGCCAGTGTGTTTCCCCACTCCTATAACCTGGAGTCCTTCAAACGAAGTGTGAAAAAGCATCTTTATAGGCCGGTAGTAGGAACTGATGTCGGTCGTCTGAGGCTGGCGTCAGTTGCTCCCATTCTTGGACCTCGCGTACCGCTTACCATCAGGTGGGCGCGGTGTCACATGTCGTGCTCCGTATAAAATAAAAAAAATATTTACAACACCACCGTTCCCGTGTCTCCGAGAGCACGTTAAGCCATCGGTCCCGGTTACACTAATACCAACTTGTGAAATCGTTAATAAATTGTCATTAAAATTGACATTCAATCCTCACCAACCCGTCTGGCCAGCGTGGCGAGGGTAGGCCAAATTCTCCAGATATATATTCTGGAAGTCTTATCTCTCCAACAGTAGAGGTCTAAGACGCTGTGTTTATTATTTATTTATTAACTACTTTACTTAAAAGTATGTACAAAGGCGAACTTAAAGCTATTTCAGCTGTTTTCTGCTAGCTAACCTTTGGGACAGTGAGACAGTATACATATGTAATAACCAATAAACTACATAAACAGTATGTATACATAGACTACATAAATACTCATCAATATACACTCATTATAGTAGATATACATATATGAAGATAATATGTTATTAGGAAGTAGAAATTTGTACCTAGGGGCTGTATAAAAAAAAAAAAGGATTTTTTAATAAAATTAATGTCAGACATTTTTTTTTTTATAAATATTTCTAGACAGGTCACACAGCGCCATCTAATTTCCGTGGTAAGCTACGAGGCTTGTGTTACGGAAACTAGATGGTTGATAAACTACATATTATACTTTTTTTTTTGTAAATATATACATATTATACATATAAGCACCCAGACCGAGACAAATTATACAATGTACAACTTGCCCCCGGTGGGAATCAAACCCACGACCTCCCGAGTTCACGGCAACGTTTGTTACCACTAGACCACGGCGCACGGAGGCGGTCAAATTACAATAAGACTCGCACTATTTTTTCTGTCTATAGCGAGATATTGACAAAAATAAAAATTACAAAAATATTTATTTTATAGTACTAGTAACTTACGTATTAAAGGCAAAATAATGGTAAAACTAAAGTATAATTTCGCCCGTATCCTTTGGTTTCCAACCACCCCGGTCAGAAACCGATTTCGAGAAATATCACAAACAAATAAAAGGATATAACAACGCGTCTTGTCGTCTCTTTCGGGCTCTTTCTTCGCCCAAAGAATCAGTATTGCAATTCAGCGGGGAAATGTAGCTAGCGTTTTTGCCACCATTAATAATAATAATAAAATACTTTATTGCACAAAATTACAAAAGTAGTGTACAAGGGCGAATTTAAAGCCGTAGGCATTCTCTTACAGCTAACCTTTGTGATAGTGATAAGTTAGGTTATTTATTTATTTATTAGAAGAGAAAGGACAGAGACAGGCAACATAAGAACATAAAAGATAGCAACAGAGTAGAAGCAATTAAAATTATACCCGCCACCAGAATATTTTATATGTTGCCTATAAACGATAAGTCAATAGAACTAGATGTGAATATCGATACTTAACAATAACAATAAATAGCTAAAATATATACATAAAAGCAAATAATAAATGTTAATAACATCCATGTATATAACACTTATATCCTTATCCGTAGTATTAATTTCAAATTATGAGTTTTTTTTTCGAATATGAATATAATATTTAATTTTAAAAAAAATTTTGTTTCCCGACAAGGAATCGAATTCGGTACCTCAGCGTCTAAATCCACGGACTTAACCTAGTCTAGACCACGCAGACAGCAAAAAAATGTTGCAATTTTATAAAATGACTTCCGTTATAAGTAATGTTTTAAACTCACCTTACCTAGTTTATTCTGTAAATAAAAAATAAAATGTTAACCCAGAAACTGAATAACCGAATTTAACTCTATAACTGAAAATAGACATTTGCAAAATTAAACAAAAAAGTACTCGAGGGTAGTTTTAAGCTTAAGAACATGCTATATTGAAAGAAAACTGGCAAACATGCTTAAGTGTTTATGTTAGAGGTGCATTAAAGTAGTTACACTCACGTAACTGTAATGGGAAGTATTTAAACTTTCAACGTTTTTCATATTTAGAAATAGCTGTAATTTTTTGCTACTAATGTTAAAATTGTAATTTCTCTAATAACTGATATTTTGTCCAAATTATATCTATTTTGTATATAATAAATTACACTAACAACAGCAATAGTGATGGGTTGATGTTTTTCCTCTATCGGATGGTATTTTCAGATTTTAGATAATATGACAAATATTATAATTTTGTGACAAAAGCGGTAGAAGTTTTCTCGCAACAGCAAATCAGCATTACAGCCTTGCTTTGCAGCAGGGGAATGCTGCCAGTGTTCTTACCACAATGCTACATAAGCAATAATTGAATGAATGGAAATATTTTTATTGATAAATTAAAGTAAAAAGTTAAGTATCATCACGACCTTATCCTTTACGAAGTGGTAAGAAACCACGTTTTTTACCACGTAAGCTCGTCGATATCTCTAGCGTCTCCAAACTCGAAATACATTAAATAAATTATTGTGTCCCGACGAGGAATCGAACCTGATACCTCCGAGCCTAAATCCACGGATTTAGCCGCTAGACCACGGAGGTAATATTCATAAATTTGTTTATATTTTAATAATAAAATATTTTTGTATTCTTGACCAGGGATCGAACCCAGTACCGCCTTCAAATCTAATACTGCTATAACGTATTTGTATATTGTGTCAATTCACATATGCATACGGTAAGTATATATATATATATATATACATAGTATATAGTGATTTCTATTGCAATTATGGCCGTAGATTTAATTTTTAAAGTTACTGGATTTGATTCCTGGTCGATATAATTCAAATAATTTATTTATTTGTAATATTTCTCGACATCGTATCCTAGAGACATCGACGAACTTGATTGCTAATATTTTAGACTTATATGTTATTAATAATAATATAACAACTTATTATATTGATAGAAACATATAACTTAACTAAGAAACCATTTCAAGGTCCATACAAATTGGCTATTTTAGAATAAACAGTTTGTACGGAGAAGCTGAAGGTGCGGTGGTGACTCGATTGTAAGAACGTGTTCCTTAAATCCTACAAAAGTCGGTTCAAACCCCCCGACATGTACCAATGAGAAATATACATTTTTCTTACGTACATTTGTCATTGATTTACAACACCATCGTTCCCGTGTCTCGGAGAGCAGGTTATGCCGTCAGTCCCGGTTCTACTAATACCAACTTGTGAAATCGTTAATGAATTGTCATAAAAAAATTACACCATATTCTCGCCAAGCCGTCTGGTCAGCATGGCAAGTGTTGGCCAAATTCTTCAGATATATGTTCTGAAAGGCCTATCTCCAGCAGTGGAGGTCTAAGACGCTGTGTTCTAGGGTAATAAAGTGATGGCGGAGAAGCCAAAATAATTGACACTTCCAACATACGAGCATGGTCTCTTAGAAAAAGTTGTTTGTTTCTATTGATAGAATAACATATTAAAACGAATTAAAATGGTTGCCTATTCGTCCCCGAAGGAACCGCCGAGTTCTGTGCATGCTGTATTCCATACTTAACTACTACACCCATTTATTTGAAAGAATATGTTACGTATCTTGGTGCCACACATCAGAAGATTCTTCGATCTTCTTCTAATGATACGCTCTCTATACCCACTCACCATACTACCTGTATCCAAATCGTTCGCAGTTGTGGCTGCTAACCTTTGGAATCAGCTGCCAGTAAAATTTTCCAAGCTCTGAATAGATGTATTTTTAAAAAATTAGTGTATGCTCACTACATGCAAGACCGAGGTTCATAATTTTCCATGTTCTTCCTTTTGTTTTAGCTTAGTCTTAATCAGACTCTGATTTATCATTAGTAGGTATAGTATTGAGTATATATATTATATTGTATTGTTATTTTTTAATTTATGTAGGTTATATGTAGTATGTAAGTAATTATTAATAAGTATGTATATGTTATCTGCATTAAAACTCTTCAAGTTTATTTAGTATTGCACCTACCTTATGTAGTTACTGCTCTCGTTGTCCCGAAGGTTTGACCGTCATAGAATGTCTAGCGGCATTAGGTCCGCCTTTGTACTTTGTGCAATTAAGTTTAATAAATAAATATTAGTCTAAAGTAAGAGGATATATAATTGCGCGGTATGGTAAAGATTTACGGCCGTGATGATACAAGGTATAGTTGTAAGTGTTAGGACTAACTTGGCAAACCGGCAAGTTTAAGCATCCATTATAGTGGCCCAGTTTCTAGCCCCACAGGCAAAACCTCTTGATATTTGTTTAGGGTCTTTTTCCTTGTACTTACAGTTTACTTCTTATTTCATAGTGGTCGGATATTATTTTGTGTTGCTTTTATTAAATTTATTAAATCATATAATACTTACAAGATATACAAGAGATTGTTGAAGATAACATGGAAGGACAGAGTGAGAAACAAAACCGACTTGGAACTCCTTAAAACAATAAAGAGTATTTAGGACACATATTTAGGGCAATGAAAAAGTATAGCTTGTCATACAAGGAAAGATGCTAGGCTCCAGAAGACGCACGTCCTGGCTAAAGAACCTCAGGGAGTGGTTAGGGAAGAGCATGATCCTTGTTCCAGACAGCGGCCAAATAATTCAAATGATTAAGAAGAAGAAGATTTAATTACTTTACGCTATGTTTTAAAATTACTAAACTTTTTTCGTAACATCCGAATTCTGAGGTAAAAAAAATTAAAGTCTGGAGACAGGAAAGCTGGCAATTATTTCTGCCAACGTATTAGCCTCGCTATATAGAGGAGAAATGTTGCTAGTCTCCTTGGGCATATCCCTTAAGAGTTATCTCTAGAGGACATTTTTTTAGTTATAGTTTATTTTTCATTAGACTTAAGTTTATAATATTTTTTAACTTTTTAAGTAGTTTTTAATTATATTATTAAATGTAATTTTACACTGATTAGTGTAATGTAGTTAACTATATAAATATTTATATATATTTGACGCAAGCTATAACGTAAATAACGAATTCCACTAATAAAGTTCCCGCTTATAAATAGCTATAGAATGCTACCGCAGTGTTTTGTATATATTTATCGATTTGTGTATATGTGTATGTATCCATCTACCCTCATGATCTGTTAAAACTTGCTCCTTTTTGTAAAAAGTTCTTACTGTTTTTTTAAAGAAACAATTAGCTTTATATTTTATTAAAGACTAATTTTAGGTTTAAATAAATCTTAAAAATAATAAGTTATTTTTATATTTTAGTAAGTTTAGGCTTTTGCCCAAATTGGGCAAAATCGAAACTTAACTTAAATCAACAACAATTAAGTTCTCAATGTGCCTATTGTTATAATAAATCCAAAAGAGTTCAAGTCCAAAACAACGATTATAACTGGCAGTAATAATAATAATAATTAATTTATTGTACAGAACCAAAAATAGTGTGGATACAAAGGCGAGCTTAATGCTATAAATGCATGTTGATTGCGGAATTCTGTAAAATTATTAATTACTCGCATGATAACAGACTACTCCATGCATCGCTATAGGCCAAAAATATTTTTTGCATCACCCTCACTTTTGTCACTAAATTAAAATTACGAGTTTATCATTTATTTGTGTTTAATATTTTGTTAAAATTGTGTTTTTATATCCTAAAAAGTGTTTATGTTCTAGTTTTAAAAATGTCCTAAGTGACCTGGGCTTGGTGATACAGTTTAATTACAGGTGCCGGCCCAGGACGATCAACTTTGTTTTATGGTTCTTTTTGCACTATTTTTAAATGTTATATGTACCTAAGTGTATATTTTTACTCCAATAAACGTTATTATTATTATTTTTACCAACTAACCTTTGTAAATGGGGAGCCATTATAAACGGGTGCAGAAATACTGTTGTGATCAAGAATAATGAAAATAATTAATTAATATAAATATATACATACCTACATGAATAATAAATACATATCTAAGAAAATAGTAGAAAGTTATGGTAAGTTATTCTGTTTATGGTGTAAAAAATTGTATAACCTGCCTTTAAATATATTAAGAGATGGAGCTTGTCTGATTACCAAAGGTAGTCTGTTCCACTGGCGAGCTGCAGATACTGAAAAGGAATCCGAATATCTGCTGGAAGAGAGGAGTAACCTTAATAAGAACTTTACTCAGTCTTGATAAAATAGCTCTAATATAAATGTTGAAATCAGAAAGTCAATAGCACAGAAAAAGTGTATTCGTGCTATTGGAGGTCTAAAGTGGACTGACTCTTGTCGTCCTTTATTTAAAAAATATATGATACTCACCTTACCATGTGTATACATCTTTGAGGTATGAAAATTTGTTAAGTCAAATATTGAGCTGTATCAACAAAGTAATAATAATGGCCAACGTTCCATCACACACACATCCTTAGTAATGCCTATACCTAAATTAGAAATCTTTAGACGAAACGCCTCCTATATGAGCGCTAAAATATATAATTGTTTGCCAAAGGTATGGACAGAGATGCCTTATAAAAGATTCTGTACAGTACTGCATGCGTGGCTAGTTCAGGAATGTTTCTATACTTTGGAGGAATACTATGTGTATTTTAAGCAACACAAAGGTTTTTGTGAAGTAAAGTTACTAAAGAAGCAACGCTGAGTTTTTTAGTAAATTTACTTCTATAACAGTTGTTGTAAATTTTTGCATGCTTATGGCGAAATATGTGACCCATTTAATATTAATAGGACCTAATATTGTTTGTTACCATGTTTCCTGCAAATAAATATTTCATTTCATTTCATTTCATAACGAGTTTTATTTTCATCTCAAAATAGTGTTGTTGACGTTTAAACGTATTTGTTTTATTAATATACCCCTTTCCATACACGTCACCGCCGCATGACATCCAAAATGAATGAAGGATCCAAAACTGGACCCTTTTCAGAAATGGCACCTGTCAATTAGTGTGCCTCAAATGTGGAATAGGACAGAGCTGAATAATAAGAATATGCAATAAAAAACATTTTATATTAAAATCATTTTTTCTTTTGGCAAACTTTACAGAGCAAATAGACTCCATGTTTACAATTATATCTTTATTCAGTTTTTTTTACTTTTTTATTTTTTTTATAGTAGCACGAATTGTGACCTTGCGCCCACCTGATGGAAAGTGGCGGGTATGAATGTTAGCAACTGGAATCAGACACTCATGACTGACATCAGTACCTAACACCAGTCAGGGCATGATTGGAGCATGATCTCGAAACGTGTGAATACACTTTACTGTATTTATCGGCTAGAAAGGTGGATACTTCCCCGACCCGGTAGACTGGGAAAATTACCACCATCAATCCGTCCACCACGTATTTGTTGTTCTCGTTGAAAGTATGTGCCATTTTCAATGATGTCAAATGCAAATTTTTACTTTTAAGGAAAACTAATGTTTAAAGCTTGCCATGGTGATATTAACATAAAAATATTACCGCTTGAAACACAATTACTGTAAATTTTATACATAACGCCGATAGCGTGAGTTTCTTTCTTTTATTACCTTACTAAGCAAACTAGAATTTTGGGTCGCATATCGCCTCAGCAGGGGGAGGCGGAGTGCACAATCGTCTAAGATCGATTACGTGTGTCAGAGATGTCAAAAGCTAGGCGGAATACCCAAGATGATGACATTACTGACAGACGTAATCGATTATCGTGTCGGACGCTTGTGCACTCCGCCTCACCCCGCAGGTTTGTACGGTTCACAGCATCAACGTATAAATTACGTGCGTCTGCGCCACGAAATGGGTCCACATAATTTTTATGTCTGTGCTTATTTTGTTATTGTTAAATCTTTTTGTTGATAGTTAAGATTAATAATAATAAAATTCTTTATTGCACACAAAATATACAAAATAAAAAGATATACTCTCTACCATCTAACCTTGAGAGAGTGATAGATTAGATAGTGAAGATGATTGTTAATAAATAAATAGGTATGTCATGGTTTCTACGTAATCAAATCAAATCAAATAATTTATTTCCTTTGGTTGTCCCAAACAACACTTGGATACTGTCAATACATTTTTTCACCATAGTTTATTATCATGTAGAATATAAAATAACCAGCAGCTACTATGGGTGGACCCATCATATCAGCTATACCATCATCTTCGACTAAAACACTGTTGCCATAAATAAGTTTTTGCTTAAAACTAGGTAGTTTTAAGTCAGGAATTGAAGAAATGGATCTTGATGACGATGATAATGTGAATTGATAAATCTCGTATATTTCATCGTATTTTTATCTCTAACATGTGACTTGAGGCGTCTAGTTGGCTTAATATGTCGATGTATGCCATTTCAAACCAATGTTGTTCAATTCATTGTTGTCGGGTAAACGTAAGTTAATGCTATTGATTCTTTTTTTTTATATACCAGTACGACATGTGACCTTGGGCACACCTGATGGTAAGTGGCGCGCAAGGTCCATGAATGTTAGCAACTAAAGTCATACATTCATAACTGACATCGGTCCCTAACACTACGCCAGCTTGACGGATTCGTCACAATAGCCGTTGCGAAGGGCTCCGTTATTTTTAAAACCGTTAACATCGTTTGTCTGAGTCACTGGCGGTTTCAAGTTTTCAACCACGTATTGTATTGTACGTGGTTTTGGAGCGAACCTCGCCGACAAATTACCGAAGTTAAATTTATTAAGTAATAAAATAACGTGGACGCTTAAAGTTTGAAATAAATGCGGGTCATAATGAATTAGGATACTCGAAGGAAATAGGTCGTTTGCGAAAAGTTGATGTGCTTAAACAAATGCTTACCCAAAACAGGCACCGCCGTAATCATATATTTAATGACTTCCATAATGACCTCGTAAAGTAGTAAAAGCCACAAGCCATGTCATAAATACTGAACTTTGTCCTGAATTTTACTTTACATTGCTAAAATTCTATTTGTTTATATATGGTTAGATTATTTTAATTAAATACAAGGTGTTAAACTTAATACACTGTCCACTATTACACCCACTTTAGTCTCTAATTAGCTGTTGTTGTTGCAAATCTTTGGAATGGACTACAAGATCCAAATCAAGCCATCTTCAAAACTTTGCTTTACAAACACTTAATTTCTAATTAAACTGTCCTAAATTCATATCTCTTTTCCATTTCCTCAATTGCAGCAACATCCTATTTACTTTTCTCATCATATAAGTAGTTTTTTATTATTGTGTATTTATAATGTACATTTTATATACATATGTTGCGGCCAGAGCGACCACTAACCGCGGGGCGCGGGGTCCGGGGCAGCGATACGACGGTGGACAGCTGACAGTGCAGCCTACGGCCTTGAAGAGCGAGGTCGCGCCACTCATTACAATTTTTAACAAAAAAAATTTTAGCCTATGTCTAGGCAGTTAGGGCTTTGCCAATATACTGGTGAGCTGAGAAGTCTTTCATTTACCTGACCATCAGCCGCCACAACATTATATACTCGTATATGTTACGTGTAATTGCAAAAACAGCAAATATTTATTATTTTATTTTTTTTAGGCTTCAGGTTTTGAACCCCTTTTTGAAATTAAAAATGTAAGTTAACTTTTAAAGATAAAAATCATTATCTGAAAACAAAATAAATAAGGCCGCGTCTGAAAATCACAATATCTATCCTGATACCTATAGGCTGGGGAGTGTGACAAGGTCACACGCTCGCTCGAGTCTTAAGGCTCTTTTTTACGTAAGCCAAAGTTAGCACGATCGTCGACCTTAGGTTCTGTATGAGTGGCGATATTTTTAGGAACTCTTCTCTGTATTTAAATAAATAAAATCTGTATGTATATAAATTTTTTTTTATAAAAAATCGTACTTTCTTTGTTTTTATTCTTTCTAGATTAAAATGTAAATATATTTGATGTTTAATAAATTCCACGAAATATGTACGTGTATTTATTGCGTATTTATGTATTTGTATATATACTTCGAGTTAGTAGACTGACCTATTGTTTTTTAATTTTGTTATTTTTCTTTTCTTTTCTGCAGTTGTATTTATGTCTTTTTATTATTTTATCGTATCTATTGTTTTTTTGTATTTATTTTTATTTTATTGTTGTTCCTGTATTCGTACTTTGCTTTTGAAAAGTTTTTCTTGCATGCTTTCTATTGTAACTATCTGTGAATTTTTGTTATCGGCTTTATAGTATTATTATCTTTCCTATATTTTTTTATTGTAGCTGTAAGTTTTTCTAAATAAATAAATAAAATAAAATAAATAAATAAATATTAGTATATAATATTGTTATGTACGTATTAATACTGTCTAAATTTCTTATATGTTTGGCTGTCAAAGAATGCCTCCGAGGCATTAACGGCCAGTTGCAAAAAGACTGATTATCTTTTGACATGTTTAACGTATGTTTTTGAGGCACGTCATTGGGTGAAATAACCAAAGTTACAAGCTAACTACCAATTACGTGGCGTATATCAAAATATAGATCAGAAATTATTTTATTCATCCTTTCTGCACGTTAGTCCGCCTGTATAGAAAGTGCAATTATGTTTTTAAATAAATAAGCGGTCATTGGCTGTTATACAAAATGATTATGCATTGTTTTTTTACTTTATCTATTTTGTTCTTCTTTTCTTGTCGAAGAAGAACGTGTTTTACACTTCCGTAGCATGTAGCATTCCACGTGGTATATTAACGTTCCTAGTGAGTACTGTTTATGGAGCATTTTAACTTTTTCTATACTAATTTTAGCCATGATCTATATTTGTATTCCAAATTTTAAATAAATTAAATAAATAATTCTGTGACGATTGTTTTTGAGGCCGAGAAATGTTTAGCGAAATTATGAAACGCTATAAACAGTAGTGACTATTTCGTTGCATGTTTATTTTACCAAAGAAAATTGATTAAGAATGGCACCTTTATTGGCCACTTTACTGTATTTTATTGGGACTTCCAAATATAAAAGGCAGTTCAAACAAGTTTATTCGCCAGTTTTAATACCGAGTGTTTTACTAGAAACTTTATGACTTTATTTAAAATACGTTTTTAGGTTATATAACTTTATTATAAAGTTTAACAATATTTTTTATAGCAATTCCCATTTTGTGGGAATAATTGTTATTATTTCTAAATACTTTAATCTTTCACTATAAAATTTATTACAAAAGATACAATCAGGTATTTACAAACAGACAAGAAATTAACAGTTTAGACATATGCTTTCTTAGGAATAGTTGTTTGTTTCTATCAATAGAATAACATATGTATAGTAAATCTAGAGTAAGACCATACAAAATCGTAATTATCGTATTATTATAATCGTAATCCTATTTATTCGAAGGAACATTACAAATTACTAATAACAATACAAATTATTAATACAAGGGATTTGGCGTGAAGATATGTATGTAACATTATAAATTATTATTATTATTAATAAGAACTAAAATAATGAAAGGAAAAATAAAATAAAATTATTATAAAGAATATACTTGCTTAAAATCACTACCAGTAGGCCAAATGCCAAGGATACTGGCATCATTGCGACGTTGAATAAGGTTTGTGCTTGAAGAAACATCTAGTGCTACTGAAAATATATGGCTAACTCTAGCAGAACAATAACTAGTGATCCATGGAATACCGTTCATCTCGTACCTCATAACAGTATAATAGTCGTTACAAGGCAATGATCTTGAAAGTAAGTAGATGTAGCTTTAGTAGCGAAAAACCTGCCTGCAAATTAACAGTATTTTTTGTACAGTGTAATTTAAAAGCGAGCGTGAAATGTGAGTTATGAAAATAGTAATATTTATTTATTGAAAACTTTATTGTACAAAATATACAAAGGCGTGACATAATGTCGCTTGACATTCTCTGCCTGTCAGACCTTCGGGACAACGAGAACATTTATGTAAGGTACATGCAATATACCAATTAAATACATGAAAAGGTTTATAGAGTTACTTATTAATTATTATACATATTTAATAATAAAAAAACATACGCATACACACATATATACACTATATAAATCAGTTATACTATATACTACATAAGCTTTTCTTGTATGACTTTTAATGTGAAAATATCAACCTAGGATTCAAATTCTTTAGAAATTATTCTGTAAAACTGATCTTTAGCACTGGAAGTATTACTAGGACTGTGTTCTAAAAGCTGCAATGATAAAATATTTAATTTCGACGAGCTTATAAGTACCTAGGAACCGAGTGTATTTTAAACAATCAGCTAGTTTATATTTTTTTACAAGGCCCATTTCCGGTTGCTTAAATTACCAAACTAAAAACACTACATTAACCTTCAGTTCTGTTTCTTGCTTATAGTACCGTAACACTCTCCAGACAGTACAATTAAAATTTAATTTTAAGGTGTATAATTTATACTGCGTACAACTTTTTTTTTGTAAAATATTGATTTAATCGAATTTCTGTGTGAAAGTATTGTTTGTATAAGAGAATAAAGGTAATAACAGAAGTGATCCAAGTAACAATTTTATTAAAACTGGGTTATGTAATTTTTTGGCTTCCTAATTGAATAAATAAATAAATAAATATTTCCAGACAGGTCACACAGCGCCATCTAGTTTCCGTGGTAAGCAACGAGGCTTGTGTTACGGAAACTACATATTATACTTTTTTTTTTTGTAAATATATACATATTATACATATTGCCCAAATTAGTTCGTGTAGTTATAATCAAATTGGTATGAATGACTTTCTTTAATAAAAAGTAATTAGTTTATTTTATAAGTATTGCCTTTATACAGAAAAAATGTTACTCGAGATATGATCCAAGTTTTTTGAATACTACTTGCAGTATTTTACCTCAGTGCAGAAATAATCTATTTCCGTTATTATCATTAACGTCAGACGTATATCCCATTAATTACAAAATCACTTATGTTCTTAACTAGCTATTTGTACTTTAGGCTGTATCTGTGATTATAAGATCTTTGTTAAAACGCCTCAAATGTCCGGAACCTAACGAACCAACCGCCTATTCAATATTACGATATATATACAAGCCAAGATCTCAGGTGCATAACGTCTCTAACAGCTTTGGCCTAATTTAAGCCATCTACTCTTTCGCTAAACTTGCACACAGGGGTAACTAATGCTATAAATATTTATTTATAAATGATTTTTGCACTACTTTTAAATATAAATAAAGAGAAAAATAAAAAATAAACTACAATAATAAAGACCTGAGCCCCAACTGACCGCCTCCGTGGTCTAGTGGTAACAAACGTTGCCGTGAACTCGAGAGGTCGTGGGTACGATTCCCACCGGGGGCAAGTTGTACATTGTATAATTTGTCTCGGTCTGGGTGTTTATTTGTATAATATGTAGTTTATCAACCATCTAGTTTCCGTAACACAAGCCTCGTAGCTTACCACGGAAACTAGATGGCGCTGTGTGACCTGTCTGGAAATATTTATTTATTTATTTATTATTATTAATTTTGGCGTGATCTTATTTGTTTTTAAATAAATATTGTTAACGCCGTTTTATATATATATATACATATACATACTCGTAATTATCTATGTAGTATAACGCTTCTAGAACAATCTCACGCTTTATGTATATCCATCCCTTTTATTCCTTATCCATAAGACTTACGTGTGAAAGAGATGGAGAAATGCGTAAACGCACCTTAAAATGGGTCGGCCTCGCGACCCACCGGTCAGTTGAAATAAAATATTTGAACGGTGAACCCGTGAACGCTACTCAACCCATATTTATTAAAAATAAAAGACTTTAAATTGTGAATTGTGTGTGCTCATAAACTCTGCTCCAACTCTTGATGCTATGGTGGTGTGTCGTGCTTTACAACCAGTGACCTTGGAGCTATCGAAGAACCCGCAGTAAGTCTCCTTTCTTTTCACCACCATAAGTCTGGTCCTTCTTTAAACCGAATACCTCTGATCTCCCGCTACTCCTCACACACCCTATTATATTATACGTAATTTATTTATTATAAAAAACCGCTACTCAAAAAAGTAAAAAAAAAACGCAACTCCGCTACGCTACCCACTTCACTCACTCCTTACGCTCTCATCTTTTACTTTTATATTATTATCTCCTTATATTTGTTATCTATAACACGCACCGTACCTATATATTAACGGGGTTAACATTCCTAGGTACATATAAATTAATAATTCAGTTTTAAAAAAAAAAAAATCTTTCACTTTTCCGTAAACGAATTGCATTTCTTGATTAACTTTATAATAACAATAACGCTACTCTAATTACATATTTCTTTACGCCTAACTTAAAAAAAAAAAAAAAAAAAAAAAAAATGTCGGAAAAAGAAGACAGAAATGCAACCGCTACAATTGCCATGCTTAACGCTAAAAAGGAAAGTTTATTTAAATTAATTCAAAACATATTTGATCTTAGTTTAAGCCTAACTACAGAAAGGGAAAGAAATACTTTCCTTATCCGCATGAAGTCCATAGATAAGGTTAGACAGGAATTTTCTGAGATTATGGAACAACTCAACTTAGCAATATTAACTCATAACCCAAAGGCAAAGGCTGATTTTACATCTTTATTGTCATTCGATGAGCTGTATTGTCACATTAAAAGTGTAGAATGTGATATCAGTTCGTCTCGTGTATTGCCACAATACAAACCTTCCTCTAGCAAACAAAATAACTCTGATTTGTTAAATAAAAAGTTGCCGGCACTGGAACTCATGTCTTTTGATGGAACACCGAACAGATGGTCCATGTTTTATGAAAATTTTACTGCATTGATTCACAACAACACAAGTTTATCAGATGCTGAGAAAATTCAGTATCTAGTTGGCAAATTAAGCGGCAAGGCGCTTACAGTTTGTGCAGGGATCCCTCCCGTAGCAAGTAACTATAATATTCTATGGCAAGCACTCACTGAGAAGTACCAAGATAAACGTACACTAGCCGTCATGTATTTGGAACAAATGTTGAACTTCAAATCAAGTCAGTCTCCCTCACTCAACTCACTAGACGCATTTATTGAAACCTTTTGTTCCGCCCACGCAGCCCTTAATCAACTAGAGCTAGATAATTTGTCAGATTTTATCATAACGCATATAGCATTAACAAAACTCGACAATGATACAGTTACGTTATATGAACAAGCAAATCGCGACTCGAAACTGCCTACCTTTGATTCATTAAGAAAATTTGTATCTGAACAAAGTAAAATATACATGCTACGCAACGCTGGAAACTCTAAACCTTATCACACTAACAATAAAGATCAATTTAAAAATAAAACTATAAATAAAACCCCATATGATAGGCCTAATAAAAACTATGTACAATCTTTTTTCGCTAATAATAGCCACTCAAACTCAAATAATAAATGTAAATTATGTAAAACTCAAGACTCGCACGCTCTCTTCAAATGTGAAGAGTTCATAAAACTCGACCCAAAAATAAGGAACAATTATGCAAGAAACAATAACTTTTGCATAAATTGTTTAGGTTTTCACAATGTGAAATACTGTAAGTCACAACGTAACTGCAGTGTATGCAGACGCCCGCACCATACTCTGTTACATATAGATTTGCCTCGCCGGGAAATCGAACCCGTGACTGCGCCCGCGCATCGCAGTAACGATATCTGCGCTAGCACGAGCCCCTCTCAACCCGCCGCGCTGCAGCCTACCGCCGCGCCGCTCGCACCTGCAGCTCCGTCTCTTTCTTTACTCACTACGCTAAAAACAGCCGTGATGCTACCGACTGCAGTTGTTTACGTTAAAAATAATATAGGACAAAAACATAATATAAGGGTGCTTTTAGACAGTGGTTCGACTTCGCATTTTATTACGAAATCGTGTTGTGACAAACTCAACCTAAATATTTCTCCCGTAACGTCTACAATAAAAGGCATCGGACAAACTGAGAAATTCTCATTAGGACGTACCAGTCTGACTATTTATTCTCGGTATGACGCTCGCTGTAAATACGATATTGATGCCCGGGTAATAGACAGTATTTCAGACAAAATTCCTAGCCTCACGGTACGTACCGATGACTTACTACACCTACATGATTTACCCCTCGCTGATAATAATTTCTACTCGCCTTCTGACATAGATTGTATAATTAGTAACGAGTTGTTCCCATTCCTACTGGGTAATAATAAAGTTACATCCGCTCACTCTTCTGTAGTCGGAATGGAAACAACCCTAGGCTATGTACTCATGGGAAAAGCAAATTGTTTATCTCCGGCAAACGAAAATATTTCTTTTCATGCGACAAACGATTCGCATGCATTAGATAGTTTAACGCAACGCTTTGTGGAACTAGAAAATGTTCCGATTAAAAAACATATTTGTCCTCAGGACTTATCATGTGAACGCGACTTTATAAGTCATTTTACTCGCGATGACACTGGTGGGTACACCGTTCGTCTGCCTTTTAAACTCAACGCTTCTGAATTAGTTAACTCAGAAAATATTTCAATTTCACGTTTATTAAACATGGAAAAACGCTTCGCTAATTACACCCTCATTCGTAATGGAAATAATACCACATTACGAATAACTCGAAAAAAATAAACATTTAATTTAATTTCTAACCTAACTCTAAACTCAAGCTCACATTACTTATTCCCGCAAAATTAATAGATCTTCAATATTCAATGTTGTAATATATATATATATATATTACATAATATTCTTATTGTTATTATTTTTATTTCTCAATTACAGTCGAAAATACTATTTGCACTAAACGTATTATTCTCTCCACAACCCCTGCACTCTTTAAACCACTTTTAAACCTGGACTGGGATGAAGTCGCTCCTGAGCATGTACGTACTCAGTGGCTGCAGTTTCAGGACTGCACCTGCTCCAACAATTAAAATTTCCGCGCCATATTGGCATATTCAAAAACTCGCATAACGTCATGTTGTTGGATTTCGCAGTCGCCGTATGTTAGGGTCAGCCAGGTAAACTCAGACTTGGGACAAGTAAAATTACTTTGTTTCAAGTCCAGAATAGCGCCACAAAAGAAAGTCAGCCTAGCTCGACTGGAATTATGCGCCGCTGTTTTTATTGTCAAATTTAATTGTTGCTGTGAGAGATTCGATGTTTGAACGCACTAATATAAATGATATAGTAGTATTTTCTGACTCCACTGTAACTGTTTCGTGGATTAACGCACCGCCTTATAAGTATCATACTTTTATCGCTAACAGAATTTCTCAAATAAATGAACTTCTACCCGCAAAACATTGGTTTCATGTCGCCGGGATTGACAACCCCGCAGATATTATTTCTCGACCCGTCACTCCTAGTAAACTCTTAAATAATACATTTTGGTTTGATGGCCCAAGTTGGGCAATACTCCCCCGCTCCGATTGGCCCATTTCTGCATTCGGTAGGTCGCCTGCAGAAGACGAACTTCCCGAAGCAAAAATTGTTGCTCTGACCGTACACGACATTGTCGAAGACAGCGTTGTCTATGTGTTGGCCAACCGTATATCCAAATGGACAAAGTTATTGCATGCCCTATGTTTTGTACTACGCTTTTCAAAAATATTTACTTCACGCGGCTCAATAACGGTCCAAGATTTGGAACACTCTGATCTCATTATAATTCGCGCTATAGAATTAAAACATTTTAGCTCAGTTATTTTCGCTCTCAAGTCAGGAAAGGTTTGTAGTCCGGCTTTGAGAAAATTAAATGTATAAGTAGATAACGATAACATAGGTACTTCGTGTAGGTAGGTAGGTCGGCTCAATAATTCTCAACTTAATTTTTACGCAAAAGAATCCTATAGTTTTACCCGCGAAGGATGTTATTATTCATTTACTAGTAGACTATTTTCATTTGTCTAACTTCCATGCCGGCCCCAACCTGTTATTGGCCTTGCTAAGACAGAGTTATTGGGTCCTGGCTGCTCGACGCATGATACGCAAACGCATTCAGAGCCGTAATGTTTGTTTTAAGTTAAAACCCAAAAGTAGTAATCCTATTATGGGAGACTTGCCTTACTTCCGAGTAAGTGAGGTGAAATGTTTCGTCTACACTGACGTAGGCTACGCAGGTCCATATTTTGTTACTCCTTATCGCGGTCGTGGGGTTAAAAGTTTAAAGGCATACGTGTGTTAATTTATTTGCCTCACGACCAAAGCCGTACACGTTGAGCTAGTCTCCGACCTCAGTACTGATATGTTCTTAGCGGCTTTCAAACGCTTTATAAGTAGGCGCGGATTCGTGTCTATGATCGTCAGTGATGGTACCACTAATTTTGTTGGTGCAAAAACGCAAAATAGACGAACTGTATACGCTTTTAACATCAGAAACGCACAATAATTATTTAACGCAAAATTTATCTGAATTACGCATTCAATTTAAACGCAATCCTCCCTTATCTCCACATTTCGGTGGGATTTGGGAGAGTAATATTAAATCAGTCAAAACGCAGTTACTCAGAGTTATCGGAACGCAAATTTTAACATACGAGGAGTTAAACACTGTTCTTATACAAGTCGAAGCACTTTTGAACAGCCGTCCTCTGTGTTCGCTTAGTTCAGACCCTTCTGAACCCTCAGCATTAACCCCCTCTCATTTTTTAAATCTTACGCCATTAAAATATTTACCCGCTGAAGATGTGTCTGGAATTGCTGACAATCGACTCAATCGCTATGAGCTATTAAATAAAATAGTTCAATCGTTCTGGCATAGGTGGAACTTAGAATATTTGACTTCTATGCAGCAACGTCAAAAATGGAATACTCCATCCAATCCCATCACTATTGGTTGTGTCGTGGTAATACGCGATGACAATTCTGCTCCACTCAATTGGCCACTGGGCGTGGTCCAGGAGTTGTATCCTGGTAAGGATGGAGTCACTCGCACCGTAAAGGTTAAAACCAAGATGGGCTGTTACGTACGTCCTGTCGTACGTCTCTGCCCGTTACCGCGTCAGTAAATTCTTCTTCTTTTTTTTTATACATTTTTAGATTTAAGTTTTTTTTCATATTACATTACTTTTTTTCAATATTCGCAACGCTATTACCGCTATTATTTTTTGTTATATGTTCTGAAGTCATACTCTTCAGGCCGGGGGATAATGTTAACGCCGTTTTATATATATATATACATATACATACTCGTAATTATCTATGTAGTATAACGCTTCTAGAACAATCTCACGCTTTATGTATATCCATCCCTTTTATTCCTTATCCATAAGACTTACGTGTGAAAGAGATGGAGAAATGCGTAAACGCACCTTAAAATGGGTCGGCCTCGCGACCCACCGGTCAGTTGAAATAAAATATTTGAACGGTGAACCCGTGAACGCTACTCAACCCATATTTATTAAAAATAAAAGACTTTAAATTGTGAATTGTGTGTGCTCATAAACTCTGCTCCAACTCTTGATGCTATGGTGGTGTGTCGTGCTTTACAACCAGTGACCTTGGAGCTATCGAAGAACCCGCAGTAAGTCTCCTTTCTTTTCACCACCAAATATTATTTTAATATTTCTTTGTTTTTATTTTAAATATAATATGTCTGACCTCACAAGAATGCGATATGCCTTAAAATTTAGGTCCCGCTATTGCGTGACCTGCTTAGGAAATATCCTTGACTGATTCGGACTCTCCTCGTCCGCGAATTTGGTCAAGGACATCCTGGTGTGTTGAAGTTTTGCATATCCGCGACACGTAGATAGATGTCATCGGTGTGGCGGCTTTCAGCTGGCATGATTCTGGGGGTGCCGTACCTCGGATGTTGCGACGGCTTTTCCTTTTGCACTTTTACACAGTTGTAAATACTTCTTCCTCAACGGGGGCTATTATATACATAGCTGGATTGAGAAGCTTTACTTTGGTTTTAGTATGTGTTTAATTTTAAATGTTGTTTATAAAAAACAAGTTCTTCAACCTAGCCTATATCTGTCACAGTCTGAGATACTATTCGAAACCCGCACGGTGACTCCATGGATTGCTAAGTTTGTCTTTTCTTTTTATTCTCCAGTTAATAGTTCGTCTATTTAAACGTGGTACTTTAAACTTTAATTACTACGTTTTCTTGTGTTTAACTTTGATAGCAACTGAAAATAGATTGTTCATTCGCTATCCGCCCGCCTCAACCTGGTCTTAAGTAAGTGGCTTAGGGTTATAAATAGGTATCAAACAAATTAAAAGTGCCAAGTGTAACAAACGATTGTGCACGCGAGGTAAGGCGGCGATAACTCAACGAGCTGGGCGAGTCTTTAACTGGACACACCATTCCGAACACATCTGTGTCCAGTCGGGAAAATCAAAATAAATTATATTTTGACATTGTCAACTAGGAACTATGGAAGGTTAGTAACTAAATCCTTTTTTAGTGGTATTCGTTTAAATATACAAATATAAATAGTTGAATACAATTTAAGATAAATTTCTGTATTTAATGTATTAAGCTGTAATGGCATTAAGGAAGGATTCAGTTACCGGCTTTTAAGATATTCTGCGTAAATAAACTGCCTACGTAGTCTAGCGGTGAAGTTTGTGGATTGGTTCGATTCCTGCTTACGACATAATAATTGATTTGTGACTTTTCTTAAGTTTTGTACGCTATAGACATGACTAGCTTGCCACTTGTCATGATGGGCCGATGGTAAAGTTGATTAAATGTGAATCCGGTTCTTCTTCGTCTGAAAGTGAGGTCGTAATAATACTTTACTTTTTTTTTAGTTATTTTTTTTGTATTCACCAACCGATCATAATTTGAAAATTCAGTCTTAATTCGTTCTGGATTGACATTTAGCTAACTTTACTATAGGCCCATCAAGACAAGTGGATAGATCTGCGATGTCTTAAGCGTACCAAACTGGAGAAAACTCACAAATAAATTAAATAATTTATTGTGTCACGACCAGGAATCGAACCAGGTACCTCCGAGTGTAAATCCACTGACTTAATCGACAATTTGTAATGACATTACAAAACCCGAGAACGCTAAATTGTGATAAATGTTGACTTTGACTTTTACGACAACAAAAGTAAATTTGACAATTTTTTTACAACTAAACACATCTGTCTCCAGATCCGTGTGTTCAATTGATGCCTAACCTTACGAGCTTTACCACCGAGTCTGGCGAACTCAGCGAATCCTGTTTTTTGCTGAAAACGGCGGGAAATTGGATTCAGACGACAAGACGTCACTTTTAGAACCAAATTCAGCACGTAATGCGTCATTAACGACAATTATGGTTAGTACGTTGAAAAATATTATTTTGCGAATAATTCTTTGGAGATTTTAAACTAAAATAACATATAATCTTATCTTTAGCTATAAGTAATAGCTATTATAATTTTAGAGTTTTAGTTTTATTTGTAGTGTAGTTATTTTTATTATTTTATGTTTTTTTTATTTTTAATAATTTATTGTTGAAATTCTTTTACACTGTATATTACTACGAGTAAAATATTTATTTGTTATTTTTTGAGTTTTGCGAGTCTTTCACACAAGACTAAGACCAGCTGTTCAAGGGGGTCGAGGACTTGGTGTTGGTCTTGCTTTGGGAAACACTAGTCCGTAGATACAACTATTAGCCATACGGGCAGTTGCAGAAAGGCTGATTATCTTTTGGCATGTTTAACGTATGTACCTACAGTCGAGGTCTAAAACTGTTTGCCACCCTAAGGGCTATAATGGCTTGCACTTTATGAACATAGCATTTACACATGGCATTTTTTTTTATTGTGATATCTTCTCCTGATGAATGATGAATGAGGTGATAGGGAAGGCAAAGGCCCATACAACCAAGTCTGACGTAATATATCTATCATGAATTTCAGATGTTGCAGAATTTGATGCTTCTCTTAGAGTCACTTGCCCAAACGCGTCGGGTATAATATAGTTCACAGTGCGGGAAAACCGCAAAAAATAAACTGCAACTTGTGCCCCATATTTAAAGTCTATTTATCGTTTTCCATAAATATTCACATTGTAGCACATTATTAAATATAACAACACACCCTTTGACTTACAATATCCACAGTAAATTAATTTACAAAACACAAACTTACACTTGACATGTCCGCGCAAAATGGCGTGAAGGACCTACCATTTTTTTTCTCACAGTTCTCACAGGCGTGGCACAGGCATTTAAACTGAATATATTTAAATACCTAATAAAATTTTAATTAATTTGTATAAAATAAAATATTATACTTATATTAAAATATTCATCATAGATGATTTTAATCATACTTTCTGCAACTGGCCGTTAGTTTAACAAACGTTTCTGAATGAAGTTATACTCGTAATATCTTTGCTAGTAAAGGATAAAAATAATTATACAAACCACAAAAATTACCTTAACTTTAATTCCTTTGTAAGACAAGGAGGCAATCAGGCAGTCCAAATTGCTGCATTAGGAAAAAAGATCGTTCGAAGCACCAACATCGTTAAGACGGCTCAAAGAGAATTTCCTCTACCGTTCGACACACGATTGTGCTGGCTGTGCTGTTAGTAAACAAGGAATCAAAGCCTTTGGTACGAACAAACGATCGCAACAGAGCTTCTGTCCACATTTTACCAGTAGCTTTTGTATTTGCGCGTGCCAACATCACTGAAAACGACAAACTTTGTATTATAACCGTAAACTCTAAATGTTTATTTATTGCACAAATGCTAAAAAAGACAATGAAACTAGAGAAATCAGCTTCCTTACTTCAAATTTCATCCGTAACCGACCGAGCTTTGTCCGATCCGTTGCATTATACGCGTTCATCATTATGATCATCAACCTGTATCTCTCCAGTTTCCACTACTGAATTTATATATTTAAAAACTTTTACTATTATCTTTTACCTTATCTATACAAAAGGCGAACGTAATAATAATAATAATAATAGTAATGCCGCAAGATATTCTCTTTCCGTTAACCTTTGGTACATTTGGGACATTTAAAATTGAGTAGGTAAGATGCAAATTGAGCAATAAAAAATTAACAAAATTAATATAATAGAATATATAATACATAAATAATATATTATTAATAATAGCTCACATTAAAATAATAAAAAACGGAAAAATAAGAAAAGTAAAAAGTATAGTCATGAAACTAGTCTTTTATAAGCTACACCACAGAGACACAGATAAGTCAGTAAAAGTAAGTATCAATCTGGGGATTGCCCCAAGGATGCGTGTCATTATTATCATGTATTTTCAGAATTCGTGCGCAAGATCGATTAAGAAAAATATAGGTACTCAAGTATATACACGCGCCAGGCGAAAACCTCTTTAAACAATCTTATCTATTTTCGGTAACTTCTAATTGAACCTTTATGTTTCCATTTCCTTTGTTACAATTTTGTTATTAGTCATTAGTAACCTATTAAAAAAAAAAAAAAAATCACACGTTCGAAGTAATAATTCATATTCCTTTCCTGCTAGGTACTTCATTACCAAGTACCGTAGTGATATTTTCTCACTGTCAGCTTTTCGTAGTATCGTGATAGTAAAAACCTGATTAAGTTTACATTTTATTCGTCAAGATTGATCTTATAGGCGTAAAAGCTAATTATGTCTTCGCGTAAACTTAAAATTTATTCATTAAACCGACGATTTACAATTACAGTTTTTTTTTATATTATGCGTTGGAAGAAGTAGACGACGACTTCAGGTTACGCCTCGGGCCCCAGGATCTCCCGGGAAAATAGACTTCGAGAGCTAGGCTCGATGGTCTCCATCTTCAGGTCATCGTGAACGACGGTCGCGCGCAAGAAGATATTCTGTTAAGCCTGGCTGGCGGCAGCTTTGGATGGTGTCACGCTGATACGGCATAGGACAAGCGCGAGCGTACGAACGTCATGTATATATTATTTTTTACTCGGGGTGGTAAGAACGAATGCAACAAGGAACTCAGCTGGGCCTGGGCTGCTTTAGCGCGGTTTATTGTGTGGCGTGCCATGGGGCCCATGTGGAGGCTGCGGTCGTTTATTTCCGATTCTCAATTAAAACAATATAATGTGACAATACAACAGAGCCTGAGAAGGCCAAATTATAATAAATTATTTGACTTTCCTTAGACACGACTAAACATACCTTAATGGACGGGCGTGAAAAAAGAGCAAAATTAATAAAATATAAAGGTGGACTGTATGAAGGGGCTGGATGCTCACACGCACTTACCTTCACTGCAGGTGGTCTTGGGTCGCCAGGTTGCTGCTGGCCGCGGGCAGGCTTCTTTTCTCGCAATTTCGAAATTGCGAGCGGTTGATGTTTATTCTGTGCAAGCAATGACCCTGGCACATTTCTTTGACAGCTGAGTCGCATTCATTAATTTACGTTTTCTTCCCATGCGCAAGGTGCGTTCGGAAAGATCTCGCACGTTTTAGAGCGAGATAGGCACACCCTTCCGCTAGTGCGTATGAGAGGGATAAAGGATGGGTATGGCGATATATAAAATTAACAGACAACCTTAAAGTTATTTTAAATATGATAAGACGCAAACAATATATCAATAACAAACGAACACTGAGTATTTTTTTTTCAGATATCATAAATATTTTACTATAACGAATTAACATAACTAGATGTTTACTGGTGAACTCGATTGGGAGCTTCTAAATGGTTTCTAAAAAAGTAGAACTTGTTTAGCTTTAATGTCAAAGAATTTCTATCTACGCTACATTTAGCCTTTCTTATTGCTGAATCTGAAAGCTCAGCTAAGGTACTCAATAACTCTTCCCTTAGATAGACGGAAGAAAGAAGTCGTGTGTCTTTTCACTGAATGAAACGTGTAAAGGTATCATTCGCACACCATTAACCACCCAAAGTGAAACGCTTACTCATTGCAACCGCCCGCTTCAAGCACCTATCTTTACTGTGCGCGTAGTTTTTTGATGATATAAAATCACTCTTTCACTTTTTGACATTAATCTTTTTCGTTCCCAAAACGCTAGAAGTCGTTTAAAAGAGGATTTTGCCTCGAAAAATTAGGCCACTATTATATAATTCAGCGGTGGTGGCTCGGTTGATAGAACGCGTTCCTTAAATCCTACAAAGATTGGTTCAAACCCACCCGGCATGTACCAATGAGAAATACACTTTTCTTACGTACATTTGTCATCGATTTACAACACCATCGTTCCCGTGCCTCGGAGAGTACGTTAAGCCGTCGGTCCCGGTTCCACTAATACCAAGTTGTGGAATCTTTAATAAATTGTCATAAAAAATGACATCATATCCTCGCCGAGCCGTCTGCCACCGGCGAGTGTAGGCCAAATTCTCCAGATATATGTTCTGGAAGGCCCATCTCCAGCAGTGGACGTCTAGGACGCTGTGTTCTAGGGGCTGTAATGATGAATGATGATAATATAATTTCATTTTGGGTAATATTTTAATTGCTTCCACTCTATTGCTTTATTCGTGTAATTATGTTGTCGTTTCTTTTTTAATAAATAAACTAAGTGCAAGTCAATTTCGCCGGCTAATATACAAATACTACAACTTTAATATAATTATATACTTGGTTTTGCTTTTAATTTCCTTTATTTCTATGTAATACATCATTTACTTAATGGTTTTTACTTTCATTTATCATTACAGCCCCTAGAACAGCTCGTCCTAGACCTCCACTGTTAGAGATGCGTCTTCTAGAACATATATCTAGAGAATTTGGCCTACGCTCGCCATGCTGGCCAGACAGGTTGGCAAGGATCTAATGTCAATTTTGAATAACAAAATAGCTTACGTGCTCTCCGAGGCACGGGAACGGTGGTGTTTACAAACCTATGACAAATGTACGTAAGAAAATTTGATTTCTTATTGGTACATGCCGGGGGAGTTTGAACCGACCTTTGGAGGATTTTAAGGAAAGCATTCTTACAACCGAGATTTTCACTTATTTATTATTATTTCTGCTTTTATACTTTTACTAGCAATATAGTCACTATTTAATTTCCACTATTAATTTAAATTTAATTATTATATTTAAGTGTAATTTTTGTTTTAATTGTATTATCTAAATAATATCATCATCACGACAGTATCCCTTTCGGGGTGGTCCGAAACCACGCTTATAAAGAAGCTGATTCACATTTATCCAATTCTACTATAGGCCAATCATGACAAGTGGCAAAATGGTTGATGTCTAATCTAAATCCACGGTCTTAACCGCTAGACCACGAAGGCAGTCTACATAATATAAAATATATTTGGCTTGTGTTCCATTATTTTTAATAATAAAAAAAAATATAAACTGTGCTCGATTATATTTATTATATAAATAACATTTTGACAGTAAATATAGAAATCCACTATTTTGTCAATCTAACATTTGCGCTTAAACAAATAGACTGCCGCCACTGGAATACATTAAATAAAAGTAAAGTATCATCACGACCGTTTCCCTTTCGGGTTGGTCAGAAACCACGCTTGTAAATAAGCAGATTCACATTTAGCCAACTTTACTATAGGCCAATCATGACAATTGGCAAACTCGTCGATGTCTCCAGCGTACCAAACTCGAGAAATATCACAAGTAAATTAAATATGAATTAAATGTATTTATTTACATTAATAAATATTTTTGCGTCCCGACCAGGAATCGAACCCGGTACCTCCGAGTCTAAATCCACTGACTTAACCGCTAGACCACGGAGGCAGTTATTAAATTAAATAATGATGGCAATGGATTAATTACCGAAATAGCTTTATTATTAACTACAATTTTACAAATTGTATTTATCGGAACCTGAAATTATTTCAATTTCGAATAACAAAAGGTTATTTAAAACACAAAAGACTTAATAAATCACGAATGTCGAATATTCATGTTACATAAAAACACTTAAGGGTAACAAGATTTCTACAAACCTATTGCGTGACAACATACAGAACGAGCCCATTAATAATCCAAAATTCATTTTTACTCATAAATAAATTAGTGGCAATACATGTTTGTTTTTGATGTCGTGTTTTTTTAATGTTTACCTTTAATGAACCAGATGATGGTAAATATTTACTTTATTTTAATAACATATTGCACCAGTAAATTTTATCATTCTCATAGCCCCTATAATGCGGAGTACTAGACTTCCACTGGATATGGGCCTTCTAGAACATATTTCTGGAGAATATGGCCTACACTTACCACAACTAAAAAAAAAAATAGTAACCCCAAAACTATCAAATTGGACCGGAAAATGTATAGATTACGAAAAGCTATAATCTTTAGTTATATCGCATCTCAGGGAGACAGCGCATAAAGCGGGAGCCGCGGCGGAAAATGCGGAGTCCGGCAAGCGGCACAAGTATGTAAGTATAATAAAAGATTACATATTTGTGCATTTTCCTGTAGAAAACTCTGGACTCCATAGGTCCAAGCACGAAAATGTTTTTGAAAGAGATAACATAGCGTCTTGTCGTCTCCTCCGGTGACACGAGGACTGGCTCTTTCTTCGCCCAAAGAATCAGAATTCAGCGGGATTCAGCATTCTTGCCACCATTCCATGCGGACGGGACTTATATGCCATATAGTCAGAAAGTTTATAGTTAAAGAAGCAGTTATTTATATATATACAGCTTGAGCTATGCCGATGACATGGTTCTACCCAGCCCCTTTATCGGTGGCCTCAGAAAACTACTTTCGGTCTGTGAGCATAATCATAGACATAAATAAACATGTTCTATATAAACAAGTGAGTTATGATGACTTAATCTGTTTATAAAGTAAAGTGACGAATCATCACGACCGTTTTTCTTTCGGGGTGGTCAGAACCCACGCTTATAAATAAGCGGATTCACATTTAGCCAACTTTACTATAGGCCAATCATGACAAGTGGCAAGCTCGTCGATGTCTCCAGCGTACCAAACATGAGAAATATCACAAATAAATTAAATATTAATTAAATATATTTATTTACATCAATCAATATTTTTGTGTCCCGACCAGTCTTCGAGTCTAAATCCACGGACTTAACCGCTAGACCACGGAGGCAGTTATTATTCTGTTTATAAAGTAAGTATTAATAAATATTGACTTTAAATATTTGAGATGGTGCCTGCCTAATAATAATAATGAGAATTTATTAAAGATTCCAAAAGTTGGTATTAATAGAACCAAGACTTAACGTGCTCTTTAGGAATTTAGCAATAAATTTAGTTTAAGCAATGACTTTTAGCATACAGTGAAATAATGCAAACAGTAGCCAAGTGTAAGGAACAAGACAGATTTATGGAAGAAGTTGCGAATGCAAAACATTAGATCACCCCTTGAGAGACCGCGACTCGCTGTTTCACTTCTGGCCACCATGCTTCTTTATCCTAAAAGTAAAGTAAAGTATCATTACGACCGTAACCCCATATGCTTATTATTTGTATGTTTGTAAATGCACGTCTGCCGGGACTGGACGCAGTGACAATTAGCTCAAAATGACATAATTTTTTGGGATATTTTTGTACTACTTGTGGTGTAATGATTAATGTAATGATTTAAAAAAAAAAAGTTGTTTCGATACTACTTTACTTTTCGTTTTTTTTTATATAGACAAGGTTAATAGTTAGCTAACAGTCTATTTATGTATTTCACCTTTATTATTACTGGAGCAATTTCGATGAAAGGCAGATATATTCCTTGGTTTTAGGCACCAATCCGGAAGTGCGTAGGTTTGTATTCAACTGCTGTCACCATGTTTTATTAAGTAAAATATTTTTTGAAAATCATAGAAAACTATAATTGTCACATAAGACGTTGACAATTATGACGTAACAATATTAAAAGTAAAATAGCAATTAACGCAACAAACATGACGTTAACATCTATCTATACATGACATGTGAACAACAAATCTGAGTCTAACAGCTAGTGTCATTATTATTATTATTTCGGTTGGAAATGGAACCCTGTACCTTCGCGTCTAAATCTAGGGTCTTACTAGAGCACGGAGGCAGTCTTTATCCGAACTTAGCTTTATAAATCTTCGCGACATTTATACTCTAGAGTACAGTATCTATGTATAAAATGTCTTCAGTTTTAGAACGGATTAAAACACGTACAAAAGTTTGCCAAGAAATTAACTACAAATCATAATTTGTAACATACGAGTAAGAGGACTTACTAAAGAAAGAAAGAAAATACTTTATTTATCGCAACAATTACAATGGTTACAAAAAAAAGAATATGCAAGGAATAAATCTAAATGTAAGCCTATTCTATATACCGAAACATACATACAGGTGTGGCGATAAATAGGTGCTCAGCTCAGCATATGCTACAGCCGAGGCTGCAGCGCTGATTTTCAGCTGATGTCTTATGTTGGGTGAGTCACGGGTCGCAGAGATGTACAGTACCATTTACTAAATCGGAAGGAACACTAAATGTTCAGTTTACATATATGTTTAACAAATGAGAATAGAATAAATAAATAATATTATTATATATATACTTATTATTCGTACATGCTCAGTTTTTTTTTAATCAGAGCAGTCTATCAGTCAAATTTTTACGAACGCCTTTTTAAGCCGGCATAGTGTTACGGACTGATGTCAGTCATGAGTGTCTGACTTCAGTTGCTAACATTCATGGACCTTGCGCGGCGCCACTTACCATCATAAAAAAATAAAAAATAAAAATTTATGGACGATTTAAGCAGGTAGGCTGCACAGACTATAGTACTAAAGTAGTCGAAGTTTACCATCAGTATATATCATTTACAATTGATTGACGGAAATTATTAAGCATATTTAATGGTCATCAATCTGTTAATCCCTGGGTTAGACGAACATTCTCCGGTAATACTGACAAAACTAATGAAATGAAATGAAATAAAATATCGTTTATTTGCAATAAATACACTACAGTGGTCACAAAACTTTAGTCAGGTCTACTCACATGTATTCTACCTGCAAGCAGGCGTGCAAATCTTTACTTACATACTAATATCATAATCACAACTACATTAAAACGAAAAAATATATATTAATTAACCTGTTTTGCACTCAAGATACTCTTTTACACTATAAAATCTATGGTCCAGTAGCCATTTCGTCAGTTGTAATTTTAGTTTAGAGCCCTGCAATAATTTTATTTCGTCAGGAAGCTTATTATATATTATTATACACATATTAAATACATTTTTCATACTTATGTCTTTATAGCAGGGGGGCTGGTATAATTGATTTAAAATGGACTGAACTGCTGGAATACTGACTGTGTATACACCAATGAGTTGAAATAAATGGCACACCAACTCCGTTGTCGATTCGTGAACATGAAGTATAGGATTGTAGAGCGCCATGAGGTGCGACGTAATGGTATCTACTCTTTTATAGTATAACAACGCATGAAAAAATAATTATTTAATAAGTCACAGTTTATATCAAGTATTAAAGTGGTACCCGTTTCCCATCAGTATTTTATTAGTCACATTGAATTAACGAAAATTATTAAAAATTATTTAATTATCATCAATCCGTTGGTTAGACAATCATCATCAGAACCGATGAACTAAACTGTTGAAATACTGACCTTTTAAAATGCCCCTCTAACAAAGGTAAAAATCAAATGTAGGTTCTGATGAGTTGACATAAATGGATTTGAGAAATATATTCAGTACACGCTATTCAGAAATTTACGCTTGTTTTATAGTATAAAAACGCGTGTAAAATAATTATTTATAATCACAATTTTTTTACATTTGGCAGAGATATCTTCCGCTTTAGAATGGATCACTCAACCTAAGAAATTAACTAACAAATATATATATTTATCACCTAACAAAGGTCTCAGAATCAAGGCCCTAATACCATTAAATAATAGGCTTTGACATAAGATAGTACCAATGTAACAAAATAAACGACGAAAAAAAACCGACCGAAAACGTTATTCACCGTTTTCGTTTTCACCCACACATACTAGTGTGGTGAATTATATTTACTTAAAGCTTTATTGTACAACATGCCGCTAGACATTCTGTGACAGCCAACCTATGGAACAATAAAATATATAACTTAAATCAAGGAGTAGGTGCGAAGACGTATTTAAGACTGATCATTATTAAATTATATTTATCAATAATATATATACTACATACTCATAGCACTTACATACATGTAATACCGAGTGTAATTGTCAAAAGACGATTTTTTTTAGGCTTCAGTTATTAGTAGTATCTCTATTTAGATTGATGAAGGTGATTTTATTTTAAAGATAAAAATCATTATCTGAAAAACAACACACTACTGCATGGAAAATAAGGCCGCGTCCTAAAATCACGATATCCATCCACAGCCGAAAGACGAAATAGACAGAGAAAGAATAACGTATGTCAACGTTCGCGCGATCGTCAACTCTCGCTACCTACTTGATTAGGCTCTGTATGAGTGGCGACGTTTTTAGGAAAACATCTCTGCACCGTAACTTAAGGTTTTATTACTGAATAATTTAAATAAAAAAATACGTAATTCTTTATTTTTTATCTAGATTATAATTTTAAAATATTTTCTCTTTAATATATTCCACGCAGTATACATAACTATACTACATACATACAATATCCACTTAAACACGCTGTTGGGAGATGTATAAGTAATGTGGGTATAGAAATCTTTTAAATATTATTCTGTTGGATGATACATTACCGTAAGAACCTGGTAGCTTATGTGATCACCCCAAATAAATAAGGTCATGTTAATGATAAATAAAGCTAATAAATTTAATTTCTAAGAATAAGCCTAACATGTACGTTGAGCTTAAATATTATTATCTTACGTCATATAAAATCTTTTGGGAATGTGCCCTATTCATTGACATAATATGGACTAACCGGGTATTAAATTTTTGAAAAGTGAGAATCAAATTACAAACACATCACGACCTAGTCAAGCGCGGAAAATTTCTTTTTTCCGGTTTTCCCGCGCTTATAAACTCCCATATTATCCCTGAGGTGTTTTGGCTATAATGGTGCAAGTGCAAAAGGATCAAATTCTGCAACTTCTGGAATTTGATGATAACCTCATTAACTTATAAAAGAGAAAGATAAATTACGTCAGGCTTGGCTGTATGCCCTTTGCCTTCCCTATCACCTCAACTATCATCCATATCGGAAGAAGAGAACAGAAACAAAAACAAATTATACTAGAATATTTTTACACTGTCAGTTTCCGTTATTTAATAAATTCTATTGCTATGTTCGACGTGAAAGCAAATAAAGCAAAGCTTGCTTTTTTACCGAATTTTATATGAAAACCATAGAGAAACGCCAAGTGAACGACTTCCAAAGCGAAATAAAGTGAAAATAAGCACTTAAAGCGACAAATCAAACACATGGTATATAAGAGAATAGGACTGTAGGGCACTATAAGCTATTAAGAATCTACCTAAAAAGTATTTTACTGCAAAATATAGGTTAATCATAAAAAATAAATCAAGAAACTAAACCAAAAATACCTATGAAAGGAGGGTACCTAAAACGCTCGCCGCATTTCCTCGTACCCGAAATGCCACAGAGTTATAATTTTGTTTAATGCTATTATATTTTATGTGCTTTTTAAATTCGGCTGTATGAGCAGCCGAACCGGCCTTTTTTAATGTAGAAGAAATGTGGCAAGCGGCAAAGGTAAATAAATAAATCAAGTAACCCGGTCATTTAACTTAGTCAATAATACACGCGACTTGGCAAGTCAAGCCGAGAGTTAAAATTACTGGAATTCGTCTTAATATCTTCGCTATTACCATCTCGCAGGCGAAAGCCCGTCAGGTGCTTCTTGGATAATTTACGAGCTAATATTTATTTAATTATAACTGGAATATTTTTTATAGCTTTACATAAAACGACACATAATAAAACTTATCTATTTTGTCAATACATATCTATAACATAGATATACATATATGACAGAAAGGTGATCTAGCAGCTAAGAGCGTAGATTTAGACGCGGAGGTACCGGATTCGATTCCTTGTCTGAAGTTTGGTATACTTCTGCCTCTAAAATATCCGACAAGCGCCCAACAGAATGCTGTTTAAAAGAATGGTCTTCACACACTTCCTGAATGGTTCCTAACAACTGTAAGTGATATTATATGTATGTATGTATTATTATTTATTTGAATTTATTTATAATTATTATTATATTATATATATTATTTATAATTATATAGTATTAGTATTAGATTTAGTAAAGTTTTAATTACATATTTTCCTGTTTAAATATTTGCACCTACCTCCCACATACCATGTTCGTAATGTCCCTAAGGTTGACCTAGTAAGAATGTCTAGCGGCATTAGGTCCGCCTTTGTACATAGTGCAAAAAGTTTTAAATAAATAAATAAATAAAGAGCGTGGTTTCTGAACATCTGTCAAGGTCGTGTATGTATTATAAATGTCTCTACAATATTGTTAAGTAATTTTAAGCTTTGTGGGAGAAAAAAAACATTAATAAATTCATTTATTATTATAATGTTCACATTTCATTAAAAACAACATGAAAAAGAAGCTGAATTCAACTAAAAACAAGATTGTTTAAGAGTAGTGTTGAATTTCTTAGGTTAGTATGATTTATTATTTTGATACTTGCAACAAATAATCTTCTCAGTGGAAGTATTTCACATTTGTTTATATTTTTTGCCATATAGTTAGCAAGTGTAATAACACGAACATAGATGATCAATTCGTCATGATCGTAGAACAGTGACGGATCTGCTATATTTAAAATTTTCATGGCGGCCATTCAACTGTCATTTCGACTGTTTTTTTGTCACTTTTTAAGTCTCATAATAAGTGCAAACCTTCTAGATTTCATTTTGGAACCCTTTCTAATATTTGCACTTTAAATTACAGACCACAAACAATATAAAACTATATATAAATATATATGCAAAATTATGGGTATTTTTTAAATCCGACACTGTTCTACGATCATGACGAATTGTTTGATAGGAAATTTTAAGGGATACCATACTATATTAACCGCCTCCGTGGTCTAGTGGTAACAAACTTTGCCGTGAACTCGGGAGGTCGTGGGTATGATTCCCACCGGGGGCAAGTTGTACATTGTATAAATTGTCTCGGTCTGGGTGTTTATATGTATAATATGTATATATTTACAAAAAAAAAATAAGAGTATAATATGTTATATATCAACCATCTAATTTCCGTAACACAAGCCTCGTAGCTTACCACGGAAATTAGATGGCGCTGTGTGACCTGTCCGGAAATATTTATTATTATTATTATATTTTATTTATTTGACGCGCTTTTTGATTTTTTACTTTTATTATCCAGGTATCACCTTCTGGCCAAGACCAATAGGGACAAGATTCAAAGTCAGCAGAACTTATCTTATATATATATCTTAGCGCCATGGTTCGTGCGTAATTTCATAGCTCCAGATCTGGAGATGCCTACTATTGAAGAGTTTGTCGTCGGCTTGACTAGACGTATGTTCTATCGGGCCAACAACGGAAAAATTCAAGCATCTCCAGAATATCGCCCTGTCTTGCGCTCGGCCCCCCAACGGGAGACCACTGTGCACAAGTGCTCTTGGAGGCGAGCTGAAGTAGCCGAACCCAGACCTGCTGGGTTCGTGAGCCACACGAGCGCTGTGGTACCAGTACTAAAGGTGCATGAATTACCAGCGTGTGATTACCGGCTGAGATCCTTCCGAGAGAACGGCGAATGTCCCCATCTCCTCCAACCCTGGCCCATTAGACATCCGGACCTGGACGAGCCCACTGTCTATCTGACTCTAGTAGACAACGTATATACAAACGCGATGGTTTAAAATCAATGTTTGAGTACCTACTTATTGTAACTAATACTTACTTTTTTTTTAAAATAAAATGTATAATTTTACGTACCACATTTAAAAAAAATAGTATGTTTTTTACATTGGCAACATAAGGGGTTAGTTGCAAACGTTAATAGTGGATTTCGTTATTTACGTCAAATATTGCATTATAATTACAAATTATTATTCAATTCTCAACTCTATTAGCGCTCGAACTTGATAGCTGCCGTGCAAATATGAACTTTAATAGCGTGATATAGGTATGTATATAGTTAACTACTAATACTTTTGATTGCTTGCACTTAATTACTTTTATTTTTATTGTGTATGTATATTGAAAATTATGTAATATTCATTTATGTATATTGAAAAGTGCTATGTCTCATGTTGTAAAACGGGATCAGTATACAAATGCAACTATAATTTCATATCTTATTGTTATTGTACTCAGTTTGATGTTTTTTTCTCATTATAGCTAACAGTGAAAATTTGTAAGGCTTTAAGATGACATATATTTTTTCTATACATAATATTGTAAACGCTGTAATTTCCCCAAGAATAAATAAATAAATAAATAAACAACCGTAATTCCGTTAAGCTTTTACCTCAAATTTTATTACAAAATAAAAAAAAAGAGAAATGTTTCTTAAATGGAATCAAAAGTGACCTGAATTTACAATTTCGCTTACAGAACGTTCCTGCCTACGTCGATAATATTTTTTTCGGTATCGTAAAATGCGAACAAAGCCGTCATTAATACAAAAGTTATTTGCATGATTTGTACCGTTTGTTCTGAATCATAATTTTTATGGAAAAGAATATACTTTGGTTTGCGTGGTAACTTACTGTTATCGTAATTTATATCAACAAAGTCTCTTATCTGCTGCAATGTATTCGGAATTCTATTCATTTTATACGTTTTTTTCATTTGATTATACAACTTCGACTTTGAAAGGCTACAGTCGTTAACCATACCTCATTAGGTAACAACTTGAACAAGTGAGAGGTGGTGTATATAACTTTAAGATATATTATCGAATAACAAATTGACCAGGTGTCATCATTAAAACGCACAAATAAATAAGTGATGTTCCCACTGTTCCCACTTTCTTTACAGTAAAAGATGAGCGGTGGTGGGTCGGTTGTAATTTTTAATGTACTGTCAATAGTCTTCCATAAATAAATAAATAAATATAAAATACATAATAGGTTTTTTTTTTAATTAAGAATAAAAAACAGTACAATGATTTAAATAAGAATAAGTGAGATAGGATAAATATTTAAATTTCAACTCTTAAGTGTGCGAGTATATGTATCGCACATCGCGAACGTGTCTCAGAATATTCTTTTCGATTTTAAATAGCACTTAAAAATAGAAAAATTAAGTATCGTCACGACCGTAATCCTATACGAGGTCGTAAAAAACAACACTTGTTTTTTTAAAGCAGGTTTTTAACAATCTTCATCGTTGTGTCTAGCGTAAATTATATAACAAGATACGGCAAGAAACCAAACGATGTGAGAATCAAAGCTAGGCTAATCAGTACATAATTAATTAGTGTGTGACAGTCATTGCCGGTTATGGTCGTGTTCGATGCGCACTTTTAAAGTGATTGTTATGTTGTTTCACAGAAAACACAATTATAGCCTTAAAAATACCAACCATAAGGTTGATATTGGCTCAAATTATTTATCAGTTGACTATTAGACAAAAAAGTTCCTCCAGTAGATCATAGATGGCGCTATTATAGAGGTAACACAATTTTAATTTTAAAAACACCAGCCATAAGGATGATATTAGCTCCATGCATTTTACAGTAGACATGTTTTTTTTAAGTTGAAGTTATAAGTTTTTGTAGTACTTAGTTTTTGTTATTTATTTTTATTTTGCATTGCTTTTAAAGTGGCAATGCTGCCAGTATCCTTGGCACTTTGCCCATTGATAGCGATATGGAGCATTTTTTTATTTACAATATTTTTATTGTATTTTGTTTATTTTATTTTTGTTTTAGCTTTTAGTTGTATTTTTAAATATTTACTAGTTTTTTTTTGTTATTAGTAATTTATATGTTTATAAAGTTTAGTTTAATTAATAATTTAGTTTTTGTAGTTGACATTAGGTGGCGTAAAGTTAATGTAACAATCATTTTGTATGGATATATGTTTAATTCCCGCTCTATCTTATATTTGACCTTCTTGCTAGCATACTAGATTCAAGTAATGTCACAAATCAACTATATATATATATATATATATATATATGTATAGTGTAGTAAAATTTTATTCGAATTTCAATTCTAATAGCGTTTCACACTATCAGCATTGTATTAAGGGATTCCTTTATGTAACCGTTACGACCCCTAGACCATAGAGTCCTAGAGCTCCACTGCTGGAAATAGGCATTCTAGAACATATTTCTCTCTGGCCAGACACACGACTTAACATGCTCTCCGAGTCACAGGAACGGTGGTGTTGTAAATCTATGTACCTAAGATACCAATGTACCTAAGAAAATTGTATATGTCATTGACACATACCAAGATTCGAACCGCGTTCTATTTTGGATCTTAAGGAAAGCGTTCTTACAATCGAGCCACAACCACACTACATATAACTTTTACAGCTAAAGAGCAAAATTTAGCTTCAAGACTCAGCTTTACGCAGTGGAAGTTGGTGCAAGAGGAGTTCCAGCAAAATCTTTGCATCACTTACTGAAAGAATTGGGCCTAAGCAGGTCTGCCGTCAATACATTTATGGAACGAGCTTCCAAGACAGCATTAACGGAATCATACAGTATTTGGTTGGGTAGGGAGAGAAGTAGAATGGTGGATCGCGCAATAGAAAAAAAAAGGAGGCCTCCTTTTCTTAAACCAGCCTATTGTCGGTCGCAAGCCCGAGACACCATTCTTCTCATCTCTTACCCACACGCGATGGACCCGGCACCCGCACGGTGAATCCATGGAATGCTTAGAAATTGGTCTTCTTTGTCTTCTCCAGGAATCAAACCTGCGTACCTCAACGTCTAAATCTACGCTAGACTTCGAAGGCAGTACTTGAAAATGTATGGTCAATTTATCTTTGAAAACGATGAACTAACTTTAAAACTTTTACTTGAGCTTTTAACGATATTGGTTTGGAGTGAAATATTGGACCCCTTAACATATTTATCTCCAAGGCCTACCGACGTGCGTGCAATACTAACTGCGCTTGATATTTCGTCTAAATGTAAATTAGGATAATTTAGCCATTTCAACAAGACATCTTCAATGATAATGCGTAATTTAATAAGGTCTTTGTTAGCTTTAGGTGCAATGTTGATATATACTGAAATAAATTGAAATTTGATAAAATGTCAAATTGTCAGAGAAGAATATTGTATAATTTGTCTCGGTCTGGGTGTTTATATGTATAATATGTATATATTTACATAAAAAAAGTATAATATGTAGTTTATCAACCATCTAATTTCCGTAACACAAGCCTCGTAGCTTACCACGGAAACTAGATGGCGCTGTGTGACCTCTCTGGAAATATTTATTTATTTATAAAAAAAAAAAAAATGTATATATATTTAAATTCTTTATTGCACCAAAACTTAAAATCAGGTACATAGTCGAGTTTAATGCCTGTTAGGCATTTTCTGACAACTAACCTTTGGGATGTGAGAGATTATGGGCAGGGTGAAACAATCTAATAATAATAGTCTAATTTAATAATACACTACATACCAAGCAATTACATAAACTACATGCAACTATTATGAACATATACATATATATTGCGTGCCAAATATTAAATGTGCTCCTGCTTATCAAGAAATAAGTTAGTGACTAATTATTTAAAATCTTTGATAGATAATAATAATAACTTTGACCGAAGCATTCTCAGAAATAAAACAATACTTTACAATAGACCTGATATTACTTATGCTCACACAAGAGTGGCGTGTCCCACATAGATTGGCCTCGGCTTAATATGATTATTAAACATGACTTTAGTCTTGTTCAAGTTGATTCTGAGTGCAACCCGCTTGGAAGCCACATTTAAGCCGTATAACATTCCGCAAAGGTCCTTGGGCAACCTGACCATGATGACTATGTCATGGTGACATCTCTATCTGATGTAATCTCTATTGATATTTATGCCGCAGTAATTTCAGTCCAGCATTTTAAATACATTTTCCAACGCGTTTTAATAAAACCAAATATAGTACTTATGGCAAATAACAATTTGTTGTATAATACAAACTTAAAAATACTTTTGTGCCTGAACAGCATCTCCTTCATCGTCTTCAGCATCAAGCAGCATTGCTCAAACACCCTATTTTGAAAGATTTTATTTATACCAGCATTAGTGTGACCTCGAACCCACCTGATGCTAAGTGGTAACTGGAATCAGATACTCATGACTGCAATCAGTCCCAAATACTATGCCGGCTTGACTGGGCATGACGGCAACTCGAGCCTGATTCCTAAACTTGTGGATACATACTACTGGGTTTATCGGCACGAACGGTGGATACCTTCCTGCAGACTGGGTTAATTACTACCATCAGTCCGCCTACCACCTATATGTTGTTCTTTTTTAATTGTTTTTTTTTTTACCTTTACAACCTTTGTACCCCAAGGTAGCGATATCTTCGAACGATCTATGATTGCAAACGCTACTAGCCAAACGGTTACAGTGAGAATATTATATCTAGCTCATAAAATTATTGCACACCCCTTTCTTGGAATTGCGAAATTATGTTAATAGCAAGTGCAAAAATAATTATGATGCCTAGAAAAGTCTAAAGTTATACATAACTACGCAGCCCCAAGCAGCTGTTCAATTTGAAAACCTAGCAATAACAATATAAAATTATGTTTTTAATTTTAACGTCATGTCAAAACCCTGGGTTTCAAGGAACATATCTGCATTTTTTTTTTAATATTGGCGGCGAAAGTGAACCAAACTGAAAGACAGATATATCACATGGGATCACATGTCGTGGTCAGATGATGACTTTACGAGTATATAGCCTATGCCTGTAGGGTTCTGAGACAACATACGTACACACATACACAGAGAAAGTATCTTTAACATTTATAATACTAGTATCGTATAGTATTGTCCGGCCAAGCCTTTATTTATTTGGATTTTACTTTTACAATTCCTTTAAAAGTTATTTCTTGTATTGTACAATAATTTTTAAAAAACAAATTATTAAATAAACTAAACCTTTAAGACAATAAATTACTATTCATAAAAAAAAATACTTAATAATGAAAAATGCAACTAAAAACTAAAACAAAAATATTATAAAAAGTAAAGTAAAGTATCATGTAGACAGTTTCCCTTCCGGAGTGGTCAGAAACGACGCTTATAAAGAATCGGATTCACATTTAGCCAACTTGACTATAGGCCAATCATGACAAGTGGCAAGCTCGTCGATGTCTCCAGCGTACCAAACTTGAGAAATATCACAAATTAATTAAATAATAATTAAATGTATTTATTTAAAATAAATAAATTTTGTCCCGACCAGAAATCGAACCCGGTACCTCCGAGTCTAAATCGACGGACTTAACCGCTAGACCACGGAGGCAGTCTAAAAATATTATAAATAATAAAATTGCTCCAAATCGCCACCAATGGGCAAAGTGCCAAGGATACTAGCAGCATTGCCACATTGTTTGTTTATCTACTTTGTTTAATATTGATAGGTTAATTATTTTATAATTAAAAGTCTTTGTTGTATAGACGTAAATTTACCAATGTTAAATAGTTGTAAGTTTTCTAGACACAAATGAATAAAGTACCCTTTAATGTACTCATAAATGGTGCTGACATCAAGTCATACCTACATTGTATGCTGAGGCTCAGTAAGACATTATCACAAAGCCTATACTCGTATACCTATAATATAAAAAATGACAATATTAAATTATTACTGTTGTAACATATTAGGTTAAGATGTTTTTATGTAATAAAGAATTTGAATTTGAATATAGCTATAAGGTTTTTAGATTGGACAGCCGCGTTCCTCGACAAAGAAAATGAAGGAATTAAGTTAACACGGAGCAGTCTCATTAAAATGCTGTACGGTTTCCGTAACAAGTAAAACTATAAATTCGGAAAAGGAATTAATTAAAGTGATGTGTGCTTAAAAGTCTGCACACGGGGCGTTATAAATTTGGTTGTAGTAGGCACGCGCGACCCGGCTAGTAGCCAAATTCTGATTGTTTAAGCGCAAATGTTATCTAAAATAAAATGTTATGAGGTATATCATTCATAGCCTCTAGAGTTCTAGACTTCCACTGATGGCTTTCCAGTTTTTTTGGAGAATTTGGCTTACACTCGCCACGCTGGCTTACAGATGTGTAGTGATGGCGAAGGTCTGATGCCATTTTTATGACAATTTATTCACGATTCCACAAGTTGGTATTAGTGGAACCGGGTCCGGCGGCTTAGCGTGCTCTCCGAGGCACGGGAACGATTATGCACATCTATGACAAATGTACGTAAGAAAAATGTATATAACTGAGCCACCACCGCTCCTTATATATATATATATGTATTCAAATTAATATTATTAATTATTTTAGTGTAGCGAAAATTGATCTATAATAGCTAATATATACATATATATATATATATATATATATTGTTTATTTCAGTATTTGTTTTATATTGTAAATCTGATATAGCTGAGTTTTCCTTGCAGATTCCTTTCTGTCAGATTAAAAAAGTTTTTTTTTTTAATGTTAACAGGTCCTTTGAATCTAATAAGTAGCCGGGTTTATGTTGATAGCTTACTCTTTGGACCTCTTTGCTGATTATTCTGCAACTATCAACAGTAGAATCATTTAAAATTATTTATAATGACGTGTCACAAATGCCTGTAATAGGTTTACCTGAATAAAGATATTTACAGCAAATCAGCATCGCTGTGCAGCGGGTGAATTCTGCAAGTGTTCTTGGCACACTGCCACATGATCAGATCATGTGTGAATATTTTAATATATAGATAGTTTTTATTTTTAATTTAGTTTATATAATTTAATTATCTTAATTTTTTTTTTCATTTTGTAATCATTGTACTTGAATAAAATACCTAATTTATACTTACTACATACTATAAAATAAAAAGTAGGTACTCGTATATTAGGTAAAAAAATATGAATCATTTAAGATATTTTGACTTCGAATTTAAAATATGTATACCCTATGGACCCTGTAGGTTTGGCTATAGTGTGGGGTATAATAGATAAATTGTATATAGGACTGTGTTTTTAAGTAAAATTATATATTATAATAATAATTATGAATAAAGGAATCATTTATGAAAATTAAACTGCAAATGTCAACGGCTATTTTGTTGTATGTTGGGCTATATTCGCGCGTTTCTAACGATTAAACTGACAGTAAATAAAAAAATACAGTATTTAAAAAAAAAACGGTCGCGGTTTTAGTAACAGAATAAGACCCGAGGTCGAGAATTATGTATTCGCTGGAATTTCTTCACAGAATACTTAGAATGCAGTAGAAACCTACTTCATTATGTCTTACATAATGTCTAAATATTTCATGACTTGTCGGCATTTTTGTTTTATTTTTTTATAAAAAGGCCTCGGAACTCCAGATAGTATACGCAGATAACAACTTTGAGACCACTAATTTCATCTCATCTAATTTTACAAAAAAAAATAGCAAATAATTTATAACGACTCTCCTTTACTTTATTAAAACAAATCCCGATATATATTCGATAGTATATCAACTTTCGAGGAAATAAAATTATGGATATTTTAGACATTTCTATTTATAATTATTTTATTTTGTTATTTCTTTATTTTAGTTGTATTTTTTATTATTAAGTATTTTTTTTATTTTTTTAAACTAATAGAATTTATGTTTTAAAATTTTAGTTTTTAGTTTAATTAATACATATATATATTTAAAACATTGTACCTTACTTCCTTCGAATAAACAGAAATATGAAAAGTTAATTTTAATCTTCTTGAAAGAAGTTGTAAAATTGTTGAACATGTGGCGTAGGTTGAAGTAACTATTTAAAGTGGCTAAGATACAGTCTCGGAGCTTGTGCTGCGACTGTCGAGAAAATATTAGCACAGTTTCGGAGCTTTTACGCATATTATTTATTCAAAGTAAGAATAGAGATACTTGCAAGCTTTTCATACAGTATATCCAAAGTTTACAGATGTTTTAACACTCCTATTTTTTAAGATATATATACCAATAATCAAGAGCTGTAGAAACGTTCGAACGTCGCAGTTTAAACCTAATGTAATATATATATAAATAAAGTTTTCTTATGTACATTTGTCATAGATTTACAACACCACTGTTCCCGTGTCTCGCAGAGCACGTTCAGCCCCGGTTCCACTAATACTAACTTATGGAATCGTTAATAAATTGTAATCATATTCTCCCTAACCCATCTGGCCCGCCAAACTCTCCAGATATATGTTCTGGAAGGCCTGCAGAAGAGGTCTAGAACTCTGTGTTCTACGGGGCCTTAAATTATATAAACTGTAATAAGACAAAACTAAATTAAACATAAAAAAAAAACTTAGACAATAAAAATTAAATACTTACAAAAAAAAGGTTTTCCAAATCGCTGTCCTGTGACTGCATGGTGCCCAATACACTAGCAGAATTTCCCTCTGAATTAGGATACTTAATTTGTGAAAGAAAAAACTGCCAGCCCTATTGTCACCAGAGACGTCTATGAGCCTTGGAACAATTTTTTTTATAAAAAATCTTTTTTTATCTATAATTTTTAAATAGGCTATATTAAAGCCGTACTTACATTTAGTGTTTCGGTTGGATAAAGATAATAATTTCCTGAAACGCTGTACACGGAGTAAGTGAAGGCTGTGTGAGCCGGCATTATTCCTAAAACTTGGGATTGAGATCTATAAACCGTGGTCGGACTTTACCTAGCAAGTATGCAAATACGTTCTAGTTATTATTTTTAATGTTGCACAAAGCAAGACCAAGACCAAGTCTTTTATCATCGGCTTCTTTAAAAATAAAGTTTTTTTTTGACCTCTTCTCCCTATGAGGTGAGGCAAAGGGTATAGCCCATACAGCCAAGTCTATAGTCGTAATTTATTTTCCTTTTTTTATGAGTTAATGAGGTCATCATCAAATTCCAGATGCTGCAGAATTTGATGCTCTTCTTGGAGTCACTCGCAGCATTATAGCTCAAACACGTCCGATAAAATATGGGAGTTCACAGCGCGGGATAACTGCATAAAATAAACTGCAACTTGTGCACCATATTTTAAATCCAATATTTTTGTTTTGTAAATTAATTTACAAAACAAAAACTTGCACTTGGCATCTCTGGCAAAATCCGAAAAAAAAAATTTTCTGACTACCTGACTGAGTGATACGGTGATGATACTGTTGTTATTGTTAGTGCTTATTACTTAATTTGTTAACTTCTTTTTCTTCTAAATATGATGTTTTCCTAGGATCAAGAAACTACGCCTTCTCTGATAAATCTGGTTTCTGTGGCTTGACAGATTTATCTATTGCAGAAATCAGTGCACTTACTAACAGTATCTGATTATAAATCATATAATTTCCTAGTTTGTAATTTATATGTAGTTAGTATATATAGTATAGTATATGAACTGCCAAGGCAAGTACGTACTTTATATGTATATAGGATGTTAAAAAATGTCAATATATTTATTCTGTATACAGGTAAATTAAATTTATATTAAATAAAAGACCTTTAGTTTTATGTTTATTATTATATAACTTCATTTATAGTGTCTGTTTGTGCTATAATAAAATAAATAAATGAGATTTTATAATTTTTAATAAGCTAGGCTATGCTCGGCTAAATTCCCGCTAAACAAATGTAGCCCTAAGGTTTAACTGTCAGACAACGTCTACGGCCATTAAGTCACATTAAGTTTTACATAAAATACCTAATGCTATCAGATAATAAACATACACTATTTTAATAATCAACGTTTGCGCTGAAAGAAATAGAACCCCGCGGCAGAAAAGTTCTGTCACGGTGGCTACTTTGTGAGACTTAACAGCCTTATTTCTTGGCATTGAGTGAAGCATAAGAACGCTTCTTAGATCTCAACCTTATACTGCTCAACCCTGCAGAGATTTACACAGATTACAACTTCCAAGACTTCCCTTTACACATCAAACGCTGAAAGCTTTAACGTTAAATATTATTAGAGAAAATCAAAATTAATATTTTCAAGAATAGTAAATAGTAAGTGAAATTTAGTATGAGATGATCAGGAACCACGCTCATAAAGAAGCGGATTCACATTTAGCCAACTTTACTATAGGCCAATGACAAGAACAAAAAATAGGTGGTAGGCGGACTGCTGGTGGTAATTTGCATAGTCTGCCGGGGCAGGGAGGTATCCTACATTCGTGCCGATAAACCTAGTAAAATGTTTCGGGATCAGGCTAGAATTGCCGTCATGCCCAGTCAAGCCGACATAGTGTTAGGGACTGAAGTCGATTCCAGTTGCTAAATGTGTTAAGCTCGTCGATGTCTCTAGCGTACCAAACTCGAGAAATACTACAAATAAGTTAAATGTTAATTAAATTTATTAATTTAAATTAATAAACATTATCGTGTCCCGACCAGAAATCGAGATACCTACAAGTCTAAATTTACGGACTTAACCACTAGACCACGGAGGCAGTTTATTCAAGAATATTAGTAGAATATTGGCCAAGAAGATTATATAATATTTACTTGAGAGAGACAATTATAATAATAATAATAATAATTTATTCGATATAAAAAAATATACAGTAACAAAAAATACAGTAATATAAAAAGAGTATACAAATCTAATAATAATATAATTTTGAGCGAAATTGGGTCGTAGAACAATTTATAGTGAAAATATAATATATAATAAAATTCATCCAAAAGTTAAATTAATTTCACAGTATATAAATATGGATTGTATAAATAACTTTATTTAATATTTACAATAATTTGAACCACTATACAGTATTAGACCTATAAATATATCACAACTATTTATCAAAAATAATCTTATAAAAAAAGAAATTAAAACTGTTTATTATAATATTAGAAATTATAAGGCACGGTGGTGGTTCGGTCGTAAGAACGCGCTCCCTGAATCCTACAAAGGTCGGATCGAACCCCCCGGCATGTACCAATGAGAAATACACTTTTCTTACGTACATTTGTCATACATTTACAACACCACCGTTCCCGTGCCTCAGAGAGCAAGTTAAGCCGTCGGTCTCGGTTCAACTAATACCAACTTGTGGAATCGTTAATAAATTGTCATTAAAAATGTATGTCATATCCTCGCCAAGCCGTCTGGCCAGCGTGGCGAGTGTAGGCCTAATTCTCCAGATATATGTTCTGGAAGGCTCATCTCCAACAGTGGAGGTCTAGGGGCTGTGATAATAATAATTATTATTATTATTATATTAAGAGGATTTAACGCTCTTGCATCCCTCTCGCTCGCACAGTCTAATATTATCATAGATTGTCTTGAAGTCTGAGTGTACTTTTGACAAATGTAAGTAGTATCAACTAAATAGGAAATAAGATTACGGAATTTTTGAGCATAAATCTTTGCAAGAATTGGGCCTAAGCAGGTCTCCCGTCAATACATTTATGGAACGAGCTTCCAAGACGGCATTAACAGAATCATACAGTATTTGGTTGGGTAGGGAGAGAAGTAGAATGGTGGATGGTGAGCGTATTATCGCGCAATAAAATAAAAAAGCAGGCCTCCTTTTCTTAAACCAGCCTATTGTCAGTCGCAAGCCCGAGACACCATTCTTCTCATCTCTTACCTACACACGATGGACCCGGCACCCGCACGGTTGTATGGTATTACGTTAGACTAATATGTGATTCTATTGATATCCAATATCCATCATTATCTTTGTGGACTGCTTATGTGGTCTAGCGCTTATTTTTTTGTGATATTATATATGATATGTGAAATTTGGTACTCTAAACACATCGACAAGCTTGCCACTTGTTATGATTGGCCTATAAAAAATACAGTAGAAATGAGGTCGTTGCGTCGGATATGCGGCGTCACTTTGACGGACCGCATACGTAATGACGAAATACGCAAAAGTGTAGGTATGAAAGAAAGCATAGGGACAAAAATAAGAAAAGGCATGCTCCGATGGTTCAGGCATATTAAAAGGATGAATGAAGAGAGACTGTCGAACCAGATATATAATGCGAAAGTTATGAGTAAAAGAGGCCCTGGCAGACCAAGACTCACATATTACGACCAAATTAATAAAACAATAGCTGAAGGTGCGTTGAAAAGCCATCGAAACAAAAGGGCATGTATGAAGAGGTTGATGAATGTCGAAGAAGCGAAAGAGGTATGTCGTGACCGTGACAAGTGGCGCTCAATTGTCTCTGCCTACCCCGCAAGGGATTTGGCTTGAAGATATGTATGTATGTATAAAAAATGTCTTTCCCTACATATGGTTTCTTAGAAAAAGTTGTTTGCATCTATCAATAGAATTACAAATTAGTCTACCGTAAGACCATACAAAGTTACGATTGGTCTCCGGCGTTGCTAAAGTTCTACCTAAACGCTTTTCAAATGTCCCTCCCGGACCAGAGTAATCTGGTAAGGTGGGGAAAAGCTACGGAAAAGAACTGTACGTACATTGTGTGGTGTTGCCATAGGAACTGCTAGACACACACTTGTAGGGTGCGTTACTCTTCTAGAAAAGGGCTATTACTCACGCCGACATGACAAAATCCTCGGTGTTATGAGTGAAGAAGTCTTTCTATTACAAGAGCCAGAAAGAGACTGACTAGAAATAAAATCTTAACTACATTTGTTGAGGATAGGCAAAGTACAGAAAACTCAATGCAAGCCCACCTCGATTCTTGGAGCCACATAAGAATCAAAAATTCTCATCTATACATTTGAACATCATTATAGAATCTTATTTACATAAACAGAAAATAAATTAAGTAAAAATGTAATATTTTTATCTGTGAAAATTTTGAATCGAGATTTGTCGCTGCTCAAAGAGAATGCGAGCTGCGAGGTAATAATGGAGTTAGAATATATATTGCAACTAAATAAATTGAGTACGACGAACTTATACTGAAATTGCGTTGTCAGATGGCTCGTTCGAGTTCCCAACAACTCCCAATAACAACCAACTTCAATGGTTCGTGTTCGGAATATTTATCTTGGTGCTAATGTCGTGCACAATATATCGATATGCCATTCGAACTAGTGGTAGAGGCTGACGTCTGTTATTTCCATTGGCATTAACGTGACGTACTTTATGTCGTACTTTACTGATGTCCTTCCTAGTTTTCATTCGAGTCCAATATTTCAAGTTTACTTATTCATATATAATAAACGTAGTAAAAGACATTGTGCAGGACCGAGCTCGACAGTGTGAATAGCCGGCGACTTGATGCACCAGCATAAGTGCCGGGGTCCAGGATTCAGAGATAAATTTTCAATAATACCACCATCGGGGTGAGGCGGAGCACATTCGTTTATCGACTAACGTTCTTTCCATGACAGCATTTCGCCTTTTTGACTTTTCTGACAGATGTAATCGATCGTAGATAAATATATATATATTTACATTAATACATATTTTTGTGTCCCAACCAGACATCGAACCCGGTACCTCCGAGTCTAAATCCACAGACTTAACCGCTAGACCACGGAGGCAATTATTTACTTATGATTTACTTCTTATATTCCTGGTCGGGACACAAACATATGTATTAATGTAAATAAATAAATAAATATTTCCGGACAGGTCACACAGCGCCATCTAATTTCCGTGGTAAGCTACGAGGCTTGTGTTACGGAAACTAGATGGTTGATGAACTACATATTATACATATAAACACCCAGACCGAGACAAATTATACAATGTACAACTTGCCCCCGGTGGGAATCGAACCCACGACCTCCCGAGTTCACGGCAACGTTTGTTACCACTAGACCACGAAGGCGGTAAATACATACATTTAAATAATATTTAATTTATTTGTGTTTTTTTTCGAGTTTGGTACGCTGGTGACATCGACGAGCTTGCTACTTGTCATGATTGGCCTATAGTAAAGTTGGCTAAATGTGTATCCGCTTATTTATAATCGTGGTATCTGACCACCCCAAAAGGAAAACGGTCGTGATTATACTTTGCTTTTTTTTAAATACTAAAAACTTTGGAAGCTCGTTTCAAAACCGGAAATATGAGAATGTTCTGGTCTTGGGCAAACATAGAAAGCTCAACTAGCAAAATGATACTCATACCAAAAAAATAATGAATTAACTTCGGAGTAATACTTTTAACTGATATTGACACCACAAAGTTACATATATACCAACATTTTTGAATTGGGAATAAAATGTTCAATTTTTGTTTACTATTTTGCCAACGTTGGTCTCGCTGAATGTAATTGATGTATGGCATAAACGGTCGAGCATCCATTGATTTGTACGTTTTGCCAGTTATTCATTTTCACAAAAACGAATGAATCATATAAAACCATCATTTGAACCAATCAAATCGATATAAATATTGTTGGTTTACGAATGCTGTTTAAACGGGTGTAATCGCAAAAACCTGAATGTATTTTCACAATTTCAGACAAACTTCTAAGTATGCCATGGATTCAAAGTCAAAGTCACAATACAATATCTTTATTCACGTAAACCTATTACAGGCATTTATAAAACGTCATTAATTTAATTATTTTGAATGATTCCACTCCTGCTAGTAGAAGACTAAGCAGCAAAGTGGTCCAGTAAGTAAGCTGTTAGCAGAAGACCAGCAGCTTAGCAGATTCCAGTGATCTGTTAATGTTTAATCTGACTGAGAAAGGAATCTGCAAGGAAAACTCAGCTATATCAGATTTACAAAATAAAACATATACTGAACTGCATCGCAACGATCAATTAATAACCTTTTAAATTTAGTTATCAGTACCCATGATTACAATAATTGGTGCAGCAGTAACCCACCAGGAAGTCGGAATTAAGATAGACTTGCCTATGTGCAACCCGAGAGTCGACAAAATTTCGGCATTATTATTTCGGCGTCGGATTAGCGGCATTAGGCACAGTGCCGGGTCTATCGTGTTTGGTAAAGAGAGATGAGAATAGTGGTGTCTCAGACTTGCGACCGACAATAGGCTGGTTCACAAAGGAGGCCTCCTTTTTTATTTTATTGTGCAAGAAGACGCTCACCATCCACCATACTGCTCCTCTCCCTACAAAACCACATACTGTATGATTCCGCTAATGCCGATTACGAGGCTCGATTCATATATGTATGTATTGACGGCAGACCTCCTTTGGTCCAATTATTTCAGTAAATGGTGCAAAGATTATATTTTAATTAAATAAAAAATACATGTAACAATGATTATAATATATTAATTAGTTTCTGAGATATAGAATTTTAAGATAAGTGTGCGACGCGGGGTTTGTGAAATGTGAAAAATGACGTCAACTTCTCCATTGTCAAAAAATATTTATTAAAACTTTATCGCAAAGACATACAAGGGGCGGGGACTTAATGTCGCTAGACATTCTCTGGTAGCCAACCTTAGGGACATTACACATTAAAGGCGTAAGGTAGGTGTAGATAAATATGATTACGTAATAAATATGCAATATTATCTAAACCATATACGACAATAATAAACTAAGTACTAATAATACATACACATAACGTTTTATTAATACTTTAGGTACATACATTACATAACAATAATACATATAAATTTGGGAGAATATTGTCTAATTTTAAACACCCTATAAAACATTCGTAGCAAACTTTTTATTCTAAAAATAATTTTAGTTGCTTACAGTATTTATAAATTGTGATATTTTTTATCAATAGACTGACTGCCTTCGAGGTCTAGCGTTTCAGTTCGTGGAGGTACCGGATTCGATTCCCTGGTCGGGACACACTATTTTATTCTATTTGTTTGTGCTATTTCTCGAGTTAAGTACGCTATGACTAGCTTGCCACTTGTCATTATGGGCCAATAGTAAAGTTGGCTAAATGGAACCCGCTTTAAAAAATGCTTGGTTTCTGACTACCCCGGAAGGTAACTTTATTTTTACTTTATATAATAGAAAAATAATAGCGTATTAAAATTTTATAATCACAAAACTTATCTTCCTTGACACTTAAGGCATACAAGGAAACCCTTCTCCCAAACTGTATAGTGCACTTAAGCTGAGAAGTGGCATTTATAGATACGTCACGAAGGTAACCCGCCAATCTCGAGCGTGATTGTACCACGAGAGACACAAGTGACGTCATTAATCTTGTCCTAATGGGCACCCCAATGCGGATGTTGGCCGCCACGGCACATTTACTTAGGCACTGGCACTTACCTTTGTGCGTGGACGAACCGTTTCCAAGCTGAGTAATAGCTAAGTAATGAATTAGAACGATTAATCGGTTCGAACCTGTTTTACCATCTTGTGATTAATTGTATTCTTTGAATAACTTTTAACGTGAGGTTAAAGTTAAATCACTAAGAGAGCGGGATGCTAGGCAAACAGGGGTAATATGAACGACGTCTTACACTGAGAAAAATAAAAGTAGGAAGACAAGAAGACAAATTTCTAAGCATTCTATGGATTCACTGTGCGGGTGCCGGGTCCATCGTGTGTGGGTAAGAGATGAAAAGAATGGTGTTTTGGGTTTGCGACCGACAATAGGCTGGTTTAAGAAACGGAGGCCTCCCTTTTTTATTTTATTGCGCGATAATACGCTCACCATCCACCATTCTACTCCTCTCCCTACCCAACCAAATACTGTATGATTCCGTTAATACCGTCTTGGAAGCTCGTTCCATAAATGTATTGACGGCAGACCTGCTTAGGCCCAATTCTTTTAGTAAGTGATGCAAAGATTTGATTGATTGCAGTAATTAAAATTCGTCAATAAAGTATGAATAGGGATTTGGGCTAAATTATATTCAGAGTTAGTAGTAGGTATCATCACGACCGTTTCCCTTTCGGTGTGGTCAGAAACCACGCTTATAAATAAGCGGATTCACATTTAGCCAACTTTACTATAGGCCCATAATGACAAGTGGCAAGCTCTTCGATAGATATATATAAACTCGAGAAATATCATAAATAAATTATATATTAATTAAATGTATTTATTTACATTAATAAATATTATCCCGACTAGGAATCGAACCCGGTACCTCCGAGTCTAAATCCACGGACTTAACCGCTAGACCACACAGATTTTTTTTTATTTATAAAAATTTAAATTTTTAAATTTAATTAGAAAAAACATTTTATTTTATATAGTTTAGGATTCAATATGTATAAAATATCACAATGACAGCTTTAGTACTAAATATATAACTATAGACAGGGTTTTAAGCAAATGGTAAAAACATTAATTGTCAGCGTCAAGCGCTTGCTGATATTCTTTATTTATTTACTAGACATTAATACGAAAAATACATATTTATTTTTTAAATAATAATTGCACACCATATGTCATATCAATAAAAGATACAGAAAAAAAAACAAATCTTTGAATAACAATATTGGCAAATCTCGTACTCCTCTCGTATACTTGCCAGCCGTCTGGCCAGCAAATTCTCCAGATATATGGGGAAGGCCCATCTCCAGCAGTGGAGGTCTAGGACGCTGTGTTTTAGAGGCTGTGTTGAAATCTCGTACTTCTTATGTAGACTAGTTGTTGTTTCATAAAATGCACTCTCTTTAAATGCGTATCTGCATTTTGACTCGACTCATTTACATGCCAATTGTCAAGCAATTGGTGAGGAAATTTATAAAATATTGAGTTAACAAGCTTTTCGGGAAGTTTGTTCCACTAGCGAGCTGTAAAAGAATCTAAACATCTGCTAGAAGAATTTAGCGGAATATTTAATTGTTCAGAGCGAAGAGAAGAGCTATGGGTATCGCATGAAATTGGAAACGATCTTTGAAGTAAAGGATGCATTGAGATTTTATATAGGATGACGTAGACGAAAGTAAGACCTGCGATTTAGTCGATTACAACAAAAACATTACATATAAAAATTGTATGGCATACTTTTCTTTCGTAACGTTGTTCAATATATCTTCCATAAAGACCTATGAGTGGTTTATTTGAATACACTGAGGGCCTGCGAGGAAACACATTATCTAGGACTACTTATGATTGATAGGCAGCGCACACGCAACTCTCTTCTTTATATTCAATTTATCTTAGAAACTTCTTCGTTCCGAAAACACCGTTGTTCAATTTAAAAACCTAGCAACTGCGATTGTTAAAAAAATTACGCTATTCACTTATAGAGGCTATATTTATTTATTTAATTAAATTCCTTAATGCACTTAAAAATTTTACAGAGGCGAGCTATAATGCCAATAGGCATTCTTTACCAGCTAACCTTGTGGATCGAGTAAGGTGATAAACAGGATGAAAAAAATAAGAAATTTTAATTATAAAGTTAATAAGTTACTTAACTAATTATAATATACTACACATGATACCTACATACATAAACTATACATACAGTATATTATACACATTACACAATTATAACATACTAGCTATACACGTTAGGGTTTGCATGACGGTTTTAACCTTGAATGCATCAGTCAAACTGTACACAGTTCTATCAGATATACGTTAAAACCATTAGATATCGAACTTTTTTTTTAAATGTCAGGGTATTGCTAATTAGCTTGTCATTTTGTTAGTTCAGCCTATCACGAGCGTTATAATAAAAATAAAGTTTATATATTACTTATCCACGCTCTGTGAAGCTAAGGGGTAACAAAGTTATACATGTGTAAACTTCCCATGGCCTAAGTCTGTTTTGCCACCAAAAATTTGCGAGACATATGAGGTACGTAAAAGAGGTTCTCTGTGCGATTTGCTTGTATATCTAGGTCACGATTCTTACACTTTCGACGTGCATAAGGACTGGATTTGTTCGAATTAAACGGACAGTTTTCTATAGAGATCTGTCACTTTGCAAACGAACATATCGAACCGACAAGTAAGTCGAAAACGCTAGTTAGTTGACACGGCTATTTTACAGTCACGAATTTACTTATTTATAAATTCTTAGGTTAAAATGCAATTGTTTATGGCAGCAATGTTAAAGAATAAAGTTACCTCCACGGTCAACCTATAATTTACATTTTGAATCGACTTTATTATTTTCATAAATAATATTACAAAAATATGTTCATAAATTCAAAAAATGTATTTGACAATACCCAAGAGTTACACCATGTGAAAATAAATCATTTAAATCTGTAGTTACTAGGTTTTTAAATTGGTGGACTGGCCAATATGACCCTCCGTTCGTTTATTTCCACACTCGTACAAAACTTTTATTTTCCCGCCAAATAATAACGTATTGTAACAGAATTCTTGTCTTTTTTACTATTACTCAATTTTAGAAAGGGAAAATATCGTTACGACTATTGTGCTTTTAGGTTTTTCCCATCATCATTTGGGGTATTCCATATCCATATGATCGTGAGGTATTTTTACAATTAATGGGATGAAATTGCCCTTCGGTCAGAAAGTTAAAAACGAGCTGAAAATGTCACGATCAAAAGTGGACACGTAAAAATGGTCGCTTTTATTTGGGCCAGAGAAAATAATATATCAATCACCCCCGTCACAACAGACGTCTGCTCCTAAAATAGGTTAATTTTTAAATAGGATGAAAAAGTAACAGTTTACGTGTGGAAATCCAATTTATTATTCAAAACGGTCAAAGCTTGTCGCTAAATTAATGTTGATTCGGATAGGAGATATCGCCGCTTAAAAATATATAGGAATAATGTTTTTTTAAGGTTCATATAATTTATGTTTTTTCTAAATGACTAACACGAAGGGCCAGGCATTTACGAAGTTTTAAAGCTTTGCTCAGAAAACATCTTTTGGACAACTTGATCTTTTCGTATATATTATGTTATTTTTATCTACTCTGTACCTATTTGTTACATTGATTTTTATTGTTATACTTTATTTATATATTTATTAAGATACATATTCATACATTCATTCATTACAGCCCCTAGAACACAGCGTCCTAGACCTCCATTATTGGAGATGGGCCTTCCAAAACATATATCTGGAGAATTTGGCCTACACTCGCCAACCTGGCCAGACGGTTTGACAAGGATCTGATGTCGATTTTTAATGACAATTAATTAACGATTCTACAAGTTCGTAGCTCGGCTGTAGAAATGCTTTCCTTAAAACTTACAAAGGGCGGTCCTGCCGGCTTGCACCAATGAGAAATATACTTTTCTTAAAGCACATTAAGCCGTCGGTCCCGGTTCCACTAATATCAACTTATGGAATCGTAAAAAAAAAAAATAACACACACATCCTCGCCAACGCGTCTGGCAAGCGTAGCGAGTGTAGGCCAAATTCTCCAGATATATGTTCTGGAAAGCCTATCTCCAACAGTGGAGGTTAATGACGCTCTGTTCCAGGGGCTATGCTTAGTATTTCTCTGATGGATAGGATTCGAAACGTTGATATTCGTCAGAGAACCAAAGTTACTGACGTAGCATTCAAAATTAGCAAGCTGAAGTGGCAATGGGCCGGACATGCGTGTTCTACCGGCTATACTATGGTGAGTGCTCTGAAGAGCTCTATAACCTAATTCCTTCCTCTCCATTCCGCAACCGAACCACACGCACAGGTCAGAATATGCACCCACATACCGTAGTCACTATCCCTTCGCGTACCTATAAATTTGGTGACTCATACATCTGTCGCACAATAAAGATGTGGAATGCTCTTCCAGCCTCTGTGTTTCCACTTTCCTATAACCTGGAGTCCTTCAAGCGAAGTGTGAAAAGGCATCTAGTCAAGCCGGCATAGTGTTAGGGACTGATGTCGGATATAAGGGTCTGATTCCAGTTGCTAACATTCATGGACCCTGCGCGCCACTTACCATCAGGTGGGCGCAGGGTCACATGTCGTGCTAGTATAAAAAAAAACACACATCTGCCGCAGAACCGACGACCTATGGGACAAACGGGTTTTAGAGTGGAGACTACGTACGGGGCGACGCAGAGTGAGACGACCGCCCGCCAGATGGACGTATGACCTAAAGAAGTACGCTGGTGGGGATGGACGAGGGTTGCAAAAGACCGTGTGCAGCGGTGAGCCTTGGGGGAGGCCTAAATCCAGACACATGCTGATGATGAAATAGCTAATGCTTATATTTAATGCATTTGTTTATTTTTTATTTGTAGTAACAATTTTATCTTTAGTTAAGTATTCCCGAAAGGGAAACGGTCGTGATGATACTTTATAAAAAGTATATATATATATACTATTAAATCAATGACCGTGCAGTAAGTAACCACTCCGTCCCCCACCAATCTGACAGGATGCACCTCGCTCCCGCCAGACCAGCCGCCGCACGAATGCACAAACATTGCCTACGCACTACAGTAGCATGGCAGCCCCAACAATATCCTGAAGCTATTATTGTACTGTACACTTAGGGCGCCGATGGATGCCTGCGTAAAGTTGATCCACAGACTGCTAGTATAGAAAGTTTAGCAGTAGGCTATAAATAGCGTCATCTTTACTTGCTTTAATGGTAGGGACTGTCGGCTATCAGTTGCTCCCATTCTTGGATCTTACATACCGCTTACCATTATGTCACATGTAGTGCTTAGCAGAATAAAAATAATAAAACACTTCACCTGTTTCATGACCGCTAATATTTAACAAAGCCATTTATTGAGAAAACTTTTTATAACAACAAAAAAACTATTGCGCTCATCTACAAATACATTCAATATGATGACGTAGATTTTATTAAATTCTCGTATACATACATAGAGATAGAATTCCTACGTTTAATCTAAATTATTTAACGATAATATTCTGCAGCTGACTAGAGAATTACAGCAGGATATCGTGTGAGCGAACAAATTGGACAGCTATTTCCACGTCGCGTCGCTGGAATCTCGAATCTACGATACCCGTATATCGTCGAGAGAACAGTTACGCTACGCTTCGCACGGATTAAAGTACACTTTATCTTTAATCATACCTACTTTTTTTTTAAATATCGATAACCTCTTAAATCTTTAATTGTCCTTAAGGTAACACAGCCTCTTTATTTTTTTAAATACTAGCACGACATGTGGCGTGGCGTGCGAGGTCCATGAGTGTTATCAACTAAAATCAGACAGTCATGAGTCCTTAAAACTATACCGGCTTGACTGGGCATGACGGCAACGAGCCTGATCCCGTAACGTGTTAATACACTTTACTGGGTTTATCGGAACAAACGGTGGATACTTCGCCGCCCCGGCAGACTGGCCGAATTACCACCATCAGTCCGCCTACCACCTATAAATAAATAACGAAAGAGACAAGCTAACTACCAATCAGGTGGAGTATATGAAAATGTTGATCATAGATTATTTAAATCATCTTTTCTTCAACCGGCTGTAGATAATTTAATAACACGCCAACAATTATCCACCTATTACGTAAAAGCTCGTTATAATATCAAATTTATATATGACGTCGCAGATGTTCTGCTTGACAAGCTGGCCTAGTAGAGAGAGTAGAAAATAAAACATGTTTCTTCCATTCTTATGCATTACATACTGCTCACCATCAGGTCTTTGTCGTCACATGTCGAGCTAGACAATAGTAAAAAATTGCAGCGGATTTCCTAAGGGTGTGCTGAGTTCATGTAAGAACTTGAAAATAAGAAAAATTTGTGTCCTCATTGTCACTCGACAAAAAGCCAGTGGCAGCTGGTACTGTGCATAAAATATTTAGTGCACAGACATATACATATGGTGTGGTTAAATAATAATTTAAATTGCGGGGACAGATGGTCCTATAAATATCATATACCTACTTAAATCTGATGACAAAAAATTGCGCATGATAGATGGTACCTAATATAACTGTCAGTTGCATAGAATACATGTATTTTTATTACGAAATTTATATAAATTGAAGCTTAAAAATTTTACAGACGGTGTGCGCTTTGTTCTTAATTCGTCTTTTAATGTAGGTAATGTTAATTTAAAATACTTTTTTTTTATTATAAAAAATAAATACAAAATCATTTTTAAAAATCATGCGATATAGATGTAAAACAAGGTACCATTGCCGCTAGCGACATCTACAAAAAGCTTTGCCTGATACACTCCATTGAATTTAGAGAATTCTCCACTATTTCAGATTTGCTATCCTTTGTAAAAATCACTTTGGACACAACTTTCACCCGATGCACGACATAAGATTACGTGGAGGTGTCATAAGTGTTTATTAGCTGATTTCCAATGAAATATTAAGGATAATAACATAATAATAATGATAAATCGTTTATTATCAGGCAACAGATGGCCCATACCTTACAACTAAAAAGCTGCCTCCGTGGTCTAGCGATTACGTCCGTGGATTTAGACTCGGAGGTACTGGGTTCGATTCCTGGTCGGGACACAATAATAATTATTAATTTAAATAAATTAATCAAATTATTATTTAATTTATTTGTGATATTTCCCAAATTTGGTACGCTAGAGACATCGACGAGCTTGCCACGATTGGCTTATAGTAAAGTTAAGTCGTGATGATACTGCTAACGGTCAGCGTGACTATGTATATATCTATGGGACCGATGAGAGATCGACTCTATCGCTGCTATCGAAGAGTTACCTTCCCACTAGAATGATCTTTATATCTTTTCAGTCAGTCCGTAATTGAGCTTCTATCGATACGAATTGCGCGATTCTAAACTCGTTTTGCAGTCACGAGTATAAAAACTTAAATTGGTTCGGAGAAGTTTTTTAGGTTTGTAGTAGTGCGTAATACAGATAGACACTAATAACAAAATAACATATAATGAGACATGATCAGGAAAGGATTCAAGACTCAGCTTTACGCAGTGAAATTTGGTGCGGAAGCAATTCCAGTATTCGGAACACTTTCTGAAAGAATTGGACCTAATGACTGAGCAATCTTGGTGTTTTTTGGATAATTTTGTATTTAGTACTCCATATTATCAATAGTCTAATAAAATAGTAGGAAATTACGTTGCCAACAAAATTGTAACTTTAGTCATTATTTATTAAAAAGATTAAAACCACTGAAAAGTATAAAATAAACATAAACTAATAAAAAATAAACTATAAGTAAAAAATGTCCTCTAGAGACAACCCTTCAGGGATAGTTCCAAGAAGACAGGCAACATTTCCTCTCTCTATAGCGAGGCTAATACGTCTCCAGACTTTTCAGTTAGCCGTTTAAAATTAAAATAAACAATCATTCTTTACTTTCCAATATATACAACTTATTAAATAGCCCGCCAAACTGTAACCACAGTTTATTGGCGGAGACAATTACTTTCGAAGCTTAATATTAAATAATAAATATTTATAGTAGGTACATAAAAAAGATGCGCGGGCGCCAACCACTACCCCCCCCCCCCCCCCGCGCGAACAACATGTCCGCCTACAGGTACCATTAATTTAAGTCTATCTCTTTCTTAGGATGAACACTCATTTCTTTTCGAAGATTATGTTTGGACAACTCCTTGGTCAGACGCTTGGCTAAGTATCCATATGGGCCCATCGTCTCAATTCCAAATGGCGGCGCAAATTCGTAATCTGTACCTTGGCATAATTGCGCAGCTTCAGGTTCTCAGCAGAAACCGCTATGTTATTAATTATTGAGTAATTTTAAGGCCACAATAGCATATGATTAATTTATTGTTGGGTCCCAACGTATAAGTAGTAGGTTCGTCTGCATACTGGAGCGTGATTGCGCGAACACGGCGCAGTTTCCTTCGTTGTGTCACGAACGGAGAAGTTAAAGTACAGAAGGCCTACTATGGACGTACTCGTACCAAATCAAATCTATGAATCGTCTTGGACATTGTGTAGCGTATTATGCTTACGTTAAATTATTTAATTGGGAAATTCTACGAAGCTCATTAGAACGTTTTTTTTTTTTACTTTTCGGCTAAAAATCTACATAATTTAACAGAATTATGCAAACAAGCGTCTTCTCGACCAAACCATGTCGAAATGTCATCATCATTAACACCAATAACATCCTTCTGTTAAGAAAGGGATAATATATGTCTATTTCCACTACAACCCTTCAAAAATTAGCTATTAGAATTTTTCGAAAACATGACTTTTAAGTTTTACGTGCAATTAAAAATATAAAAAAGGACATATACGAGGGGCGTTCAAAATATTCTCGGTATTGATACGTTACAACCTCTTTTATATATATATTTGTTACTGGCCGCTAAGATTCATCCATTGACATTAAAAAAAAGTAAAATTGGAACCGAGATGTTCTTTTGTTTTTCTGCAATTGCCGAACAAACATGAACACCATGAGCGAATTAACAATTTTAACGAAATTAGAGCACCGATCCGTCATAAAATTCTTGACAAAACAGGGTAAAAATCAAAAAAACCATAAAAGAGGAAATGGATTGTGTTTACCGTGAGTCTGCTCCTTCTTTATCTACTATTCAAAAATGGTCAAGCGAATTTAAGCGTGGAAGGGAGAGTATTGAAGATGACCCTAGACCTGGCCGGCCTGTAGTGGCTACCTCACAAGAAAATATTGATAAAGTGGAAAAACTTATATTGGAAGACGGCCGAGTGAAGGTAAAATCTATAGCTCAAGTAACCAATCTCTCTATTGGTACCGTACATGACATTATACATGACCATCTTAATATGTCAAAAGTAAGTGCAAGATGGGTTCCGCGAATGCTGACGCTTCTTCAAAAGGATATGCGTGTGGCTTGCTGTTCAGATTTTATCGACCTGTGTGGTGAAAATCCCGATGAGATGCTGCAAAAAATAGTTACTGGAGATGAAACCTGGGTTCATCATTATGACCCAGAGAGCAAACAGGAGTCCATGCAGTGGCACATTAAGGGTTCAGCTCATCCCAAGAAGTTCAAGGTAATCCCGTCAGCTGGCAAGGTCATGGCCACAATATTTTGGGATTGTGAAGGAGTTTTGCTTATCGATTATAAAGAAAAAGGTGTAAATATCACAGGGCAGTACTACGCTAACGTTATACGTCAATTAAGAGATGCGATCAAAGAAAAGAGGCGAGGAAAGTTAACCAAAGGTGTTCTGCTTCTGCATGACAACGCCCCTGTCCATACTGCTCATATTGCCAAGGCAGCTATTGTTGAATGTGGGTTTGAAACTGTTACTCATCCACCCTATAGTCCGGACTTAGCCCCAAGCGACTTCTTTTTGTTTCCCAATCTTAAAAAGGATCTGCGTGGAAATAAATTTTCTGACGATGAAGCGTTGAAGACGGCCGTGGAGGAGCATTTTTACACCAAAGATAAAAAATATTTTTATGAGGGATTAAAAAAAATAATTGATCGATCTTATAAGTGTATGAACATAGGGGGGGAGTATATTGAAAAATAAAAATATCAAACTTTTCGTACTTGTTTGTTTTTATCCACATACCGAGAATATTTTGAACGCCCCTCGTAAATAAAAGAAATTTCCAAACAGCACGGCGAGCAGAAGAATAGCAGTTTAACCAATGTAGTAAAGTAAAGTCAGCAATAGCAGAACACCTAATGGATAGTGGCACAAACCATTAGATTGAGCTGCATGATCCAAAGATACTTTCCACCGATCGTCAGTATTACCCTAGAATAGTACGTGAAGCGATCGAAATAAAGAAACACAAAAATTTCAATCGAGATCAATATAAGCTATTTTCATCGTGGAATCCAGTAATCAATAGGTTTCAACGCCGGGAAAAATCGCCCGGTGTCGCCAAGGATATTGTAAGTGTCGTGTGTCGTGATTAATAAAAACTTTTAAAGTGACGAGTGGGTAGGTTTACATCTACCGCCCAGTATGTACGAGACTACACTGCATAGCTTAAGTCGACCCGTGCCAACGTCGGGACAAATATGTCTCTAAGGTAAATCGCGTAAAGACCCGTTAAAATTATAAAAACTATTATAGTTAAGATAATTCAACTATGAATTATGGTTATTCGTGATTACAGAGTACGCACCCCGACTCTGCGTGCGGAAGTAGAAAGCTATCAAAGTTTATAACACTGTCTAATACAATGCCTCTGCAAACGCAGTAATGAGAATAACTTTGTTGCCTCGACGCGCATTATCTGTTTGTTGTCGTTTTGCGTAATACAATCATCATTAAAGTTTATTTAATTTGTCACCTCTCTTCTTGCATCCAGTCTAAAATATACTGTACTGCCCCCCTAGACTGTGATATGCGTCTAAAAAGGTTGTTATATCTAGGTTGAAATGTCAAAATTGATCAATTTGGTTTGGGTAACAAAATAGCGAGCATGGAATAGAGAATTACGCCAAATTATTTGCAAACATTATATCATGGCCCTATGACAGACTCGTTAAAGATTGTCTCGGCTCGTGGTAGAGATATAAATTTCTAAAATGGTATTTGAAAAAAATGTTACGCACTAAATGGCGCTGTACTATTTTTGTAATAAATTATTTACGTTTTTACCTGACTGCGCGACGCTAAGAAGGGTTATCAGCCTATATATGTATTTATGTCCAAGTATGTTTGTTCCTTTGTGGCACACTGGAAACCATACGTGTTGGCCTATTTTTATTGATTCTTACGTCAATCGATTCGTTTTAATCACGCAAGTCTTGATAATGAAAAAATCAAGATATGATATTAATTAAATTTTAGACGTCAACCAGACGCCGATTTGTGGAAATTAAAAAAAAAACGATGAACTATATTAAATAGGGTATCATCGTATAGGTACATCGTATAGGCACAATAAAGATGTGGAATGCTCTTCCAGCCTCTGTGTTTCTACTTTCCTATAACCTGGAGTCCTTCAAGCGAAGTGTGAAAAGGCATCTAGTCAAGCCGGCATAGTGTTAGGGACTGATGTCGGACATAAGGGTCTGATTCCAGTTGCTAACATTCATGGACCCTGCGCGCCACTTACCATCAGGTGGCCGCAGGGTCACATGTCGTGCTAGTATAAAAAAAAAAAAATAGGTATTTAAAATCATGTTGAGGTTACCTTATAATTTTTCATTTTAACTGACTATTTAGGATCTATAACGATTTAAAGTTGGTTAGCAACCATTCTTAATTAAATTTTCAATGTATGTTCTACCTATCTTATAACAAACAGAAAAGTATAAAATAAAATAAAGTTAATTTAAAATTTATAAATCCCGACTGCGCATAAAATTAAATTGAATTAAAACCTAAAAATAAATAAATCATAAACCAATGGTCTATTATATTATATTAAAACAAATAAAAAAAAAAAAAAGTATTTTATTACAGTTCATTTTTCACTGCCTCCGTGGTCTATCGGTTAAGTCCGTGGATTTAGACTCGGAGGTACCGGGTTCGATTCCTGGTCGGACACAAAAATATTTATTAAGGTGAATAAATACATTTAATTAATATTTAATTTAATTGTGAAATTTCTTGAGCTTGCCACTTGTCATGATTGGCCTATAGTAAAGTTGGCTAAATTTGAATCCGCTTATTTATAAGCGTGGTTTCTGACCACCCCGAAAGGGAAACGGTCGTGATGATACTTTATTTATTTTTTCATTTTTCACACCGTGGGTTTTTTTAATATTTTAGAATTTAACTTTTTTTATATATATGAAAGAGTACAGATTTCATTAGCTTAGGTATAACATTTCAAAGAATGTGCCAGTAAGTACCTACATATTACAACAATAAATGTGCAACGGCACGTAACTTACCTATACAATGCAACAATGCCTAAAAGATTATGTTACCTACCTAAGTATAAAATAATTGTTAATTCCCTGTTTCTCGGCGAATGTTTAATAAAAATCCTATTTGATTCTCCTGTCAGAACTTGCGGAGATTCCATTTGTTTAAGCTGTCTTTAATGGCTTTATTTACTGTCATTAACTGACTAATACTCAAGTTTAGCCAAGTATAGTCAAACTTACGTTAAAATTACTTCAAAATATCTCAATGAGACTGCGACACCGAAATACCTCAAGGACAAGTTTGGCTATCTCTCGACACTTCGTGGCAGGTTTTTCTCTTCTCAATTCTGTTTTATCTAACCCATTTTATTTATTAATTTATTTAAAACTTTATTGCACGTTATACAAGGGGCGGACTTAATGCCGATAGACATACCTTTGGGTCAATGTGGACCATTTCAAATGTAAGGTAGGTGCAAATATTTATATATAATACTAATACATAAATCTATATACATATAAATACAATTATATTACTAAATACATACTAATAACTATGATATATTAAATACTAATAATACATATACTACGTATGATACCATTACATAACTTATGACCATTTAAATAATGCGATAACACCATTTTTAAAACCTTTTTCGGTTGGATGCTCGTCGGTTTTCTACCGGTAGTTTATTCCACAGATATGCGGCGACAACAGCAAATGAGTTCGCCATAAATCTAGTATAGTAAGAGGGAATGGAGAGAACAGAGTTATAAGAAGAGCGAAGAGACTTATCATGGAATGAAGAGAGATAGGCAAATTTACTCTTGAGGTATTTCGATGTCACAGGCTCGTTGACTACGGAAAATAGTAAGCAGAGAATTCGGAGATTCCTGCGACAGCGAATTGGTAGCCACTCATCATTCCAGGTTTCAATCAAACTCTTTTGCAGTACCTAGTGGCCGCGAATCTTTGAAACAATTTGCTGGTAGAAATTCTATAGATCACTCTTTATAAAAATTGTATATAAAATTGTGTTAAACAGCTCATAACAGCGTATGTAAGATACTAATTGTATAGTGTGTGGTATTATTGCGTACACATTAATATGTAAGTATGTATATTAATATGTGTGCCTGGATGCTTTCGTTGCGGCTTCTTAGGTATTCTTTAGCAATTAATAAAATAATTTGTAAAAATAACATTCGTTTTATTTACTTGACAAAAATATGTATGGCTGTATTTTGGAAAAAAAAAAATAAGTTTTATATTTTAGCCATTTGCACCTACCTCATAATAAAATCTCTCAAAATCGAAAATCATGTATTATCCCAAACATTGGCTGCTAAAGAATGCCTAGCGGTATTAAGCCCGACCCTTGTACATAGTGTAATAAGGTGTTTTAAAAGTACTTGGATTGGAGTCATTTTGTATCATATTTGCAATGTGCCTAGTTACTTTTCCTGATTCATTGCATCTTTTACATCAGTATTAAATAATTATATTAAAGTAAATAAAAATATGTAATTAATATTAAATTTATTTTTGATATTTCCCGAGTTTGGTACGCTGGAGACATCGACGAGCTTGCCACTTGTCATGATTGGCATGTAGTAAAGTTGGCTAAATGTGAATCCGCTTTTTTATAAGCGAGGTTTCTGACCACCCCGAAAGGGAAACGGTCGTGATAATACTCTCTATATTAAATAAAATAAAAATTGGTTATGAGTTTATGATTGGGTTCTGGTAATAAAAATATTTATCCTGTCAGAATCACTACTCGCTCTAGCATTTTTGATCTGTAGGAACTCGTATCTATCTCTCTTGGGATAAATACGAGATTTATCTGTCACGGAAAATATTTATCATTTTAAAACACATTTTAGATTTAGAGATTCAGAACATTCACTGATTGCGACACCTAATAAAATGAAGCATGCTATACTGGCTAAAACAAATCATATGTATACAAAAATATGTTTTATTTCTATCCATAAAGAAAATTGTAAAGATAAAATTTATATGCGTAATCGTGACCATAATTCCAACTTCTTATCATTATGATATAACAAAACTAAGCGTTGTTATGAAATGATATATCATATGGTTGCTATTCACTTTGTAATTAATCAACGGACAGTCTGTCGTTAGACATCGAGTCGAGAGGAACGTCGCGTCTTTAGCATAACATTACTCAAGGTTAGTATAACTTATTAAAACCAATAATTTTATTTTAGGATATGACGTGTAAATTATAGTTTTATCAGGAAGTGTCTTGAAATTAAATTGCATTAAATATTGAAATATGTTTAAATATAGCTTTGTTTTAATCGCCGAGCTATATATAATAATAATAATATAATTCTTTATTGCACACAAAATATACAAAATTAAAATATGTACATAGGCGAGCATAATACCATGAAGGTATTGTCTACCAGCTAACCTTTGGGAGAGGGATAGATTTATATGATGGGTGTATGAGATTTTTCAAGTAAATGTAAATATATTAGAATTAAATAATTAAGTACGTAAAAATATAAATACTTTTTTTAATACATATTACATAAATTCGACCTACACAAATACTTATATACCTAAATACAATCTATATAATACTTATATAAATAAATATAATAAATACTAATATGTCAAGATGTCGAGATTAGATTAGATATAATAACTGCCTCCATTTCGGTTCGATTCCTGGTCGTGACGCAAAAATATTTATTAATGTAAATAAATAAATTTAATTATTATTAAATTTATTTGTGACATTTATCGAGTTTCGTACGCTGGAGACATCGACGAGCTTGCCACTTGTCATGATTGATCTATAGTAAAGTTGGCTAAATGGGAATCTGATTATTGATTTACTTATTTAGTACCATCACGACCGTTTCCCTTTCGGGGTGGTCAGAAACCACACTTATAAAGAAGCGGATTCACATTTAGCCAACTTTACTATAATCCAATCATCACAATTGGCAAGCTCGTCGATGTCTCCAGCGTACCAAATTCGAGAAATATAACATAAAATTTAATATTAATTAATTTTTTCTTATATAATCCTGAATAGTGCATCTGTAAACTGTTGCCTAAAATTTACCATAATTCGCACATCTAGTCACTTATCCTTGTGTTCATTCAGAGAGATAAAAGCTACCTAAATAATAAAATTAAAAATAAACTAAACTATAAATAAAAAATGTCCTCTAGAGACGTCCCATCCGAGATAGTCCCAAGGAGACTGGCAACATTTCCCCTCTGTATAGCGAGGCTAATACGTTGGCAGAAATAATTGCCAGCCTTCCTGTCTCCAGACCTTTCTGTCAGCCGCTTTGACAACTATATTATTAAATGCTAATATTAATTAAATGTATTTATTTATCTTAACAAATATTTTTGTTTCCCGACCAGGAATCGGTACCTCGGTACCAGGTACCTCCGAGTCTATATCCACCGACTTAACCGCTAGACCATGGAGGCACTTATTAATTTATATATCTATAAAATAATTTAAACAATATTGACGTTGTTTAATTTTTAATATTTTATGCATTGTTATTGTAGATGGTGATTAAGCTATACAAGAATGACTTGAGTCCTCCTGCCAGGGCCACGATGATGGTGACTGAGTTGATCAAAGTCCCGGTCCAGATGGTAGATGTGGATCTCATGAAGGCAGAGCATATGGAACCTGTGTTTCTGAAGGTATTTCTTTACCCCAATGATGTTTAGTTAATAATTTACATGTAACGTCACGATATCTTAGAAGCCACTGCCACCTGATGACTGACATCTTTATCCCTATGCCGGCTCCATGGTATTTTGTATATATAATATCATTTGGTATTATATTACTATGTAAGTCTATTATAATAAATTACACACATCGTTATACCTCTCCAGACTCTTAAAGGTTGTTTGTATGTTGTTAGAAAATGCTTCGTCATGTACGCATTTTGGAACATTCAAATTGAATGGAATTGCACATTTCTGCCAAATTTCATTAAAATACACATTGAGACAGAACTTATTTCACGTAAATAAAATAAAAATAATGTATCTAGGTACCTACCTATTTTTTTTTTGTTTTTATATTTTTTATTTATATCCATAACTTAACTCTGAACCTCCGAGTCTAGGAATGGGAGTAAGAGAAGGAGAATTTATTTTTATAGCCTTAATAGTCTGAGGTAATTTTGTGAACCCAATTCGAAAAGCACTTTTGAAGCACAAACCAATCATACTGGAAGTGCTTCTTACAGCAACTTTAAAATATCCGCTGTACAAAACTTTCCTCAGGTTTAAGATCTTATATTGGCCTGTCGTTGAAAATCAACTTGGAAAGTTCGTTGAAGCAAAAGTTAAGCAGTTGTCGAACTATCGGCATCTCAAATGGCATAGTCAGAACTTCAAAATAAACCCGATTTCGACATCGATGTATTAAGTACAAATTGAATTTAAAATTCTGCGTAAAGTTGCGATGTAACTTTTTATATTTAACTGCCATAATAAAATGATAGCTAATAGTGATAAAAATACTGTTGGATCAGATTATATGTCAGCAAATTAGGGATTTTGCTATATTCCTATAATTATAGTAATAAACTGGGGTGCAAGGTCTTCGGTCAACATGTTTGCTTTTGCGGTTTCAATAAAGAAAGTTGTGGGGGATGGATGAGGGTTGCAAAAGACCGCGTGCAGTTGTTATCCAGCAGTGGAGAGACATCTGATGATAATGAGAAGAGAATGCACAAACCTTATTTTCATGTCATTTAACATATAGGTGTTTCAATGATTGATTAGTATATTATTATTAATAAAAAAATCACCCTTTTGCGTATTTCGTTGTTTCTTATGCAGTCTGACGCAATGAACTTATTTCTACTACAATAACTCTTCTCTCATGCGTATTCTAACAAATCCACGTCTCGCTTCTATACATAAGTGTTGAACAGCATGGCAATATGTATGGTGAGCCAAACTTTAGCACTGGCATTTTAACGTTAATCGTTAACACTATTTCCCGCATTCACTCTTCTTTCAACATCCCTATCATACTACCTATCCGCAGTGAAAACACTGCCCAGATATATAATTTAATTTACTTGTTCTGGAGTTTCATCATCAATCTTTATCGTGACGGTTGTCATCCTTCTTCTTTCAAACCTTGGTTTGTCTCGCATTCAAACGGAGTCCTTTTTCTGCACATTTCTGTGACTAATGATTGCAGTTGTTGTTTGGACGATGCCATGAGAACAGCATCATCTGCATAAAGTAGGCAGTTTACCACTAGATCACTCATCTTTACCCGAAAGTTACTTTCTCTCACTCTTTTTATTTGTAGTATATTTATAATTTCATTTACTTATGCAGTCGGACATTTGTTAATAAAATAATTGCCATTTATTCAGACGTCCATGAATACCCTGTTTCTGCATTGTGATTGCTATAATCATATTTCTATCCAGTCACTGTGAGCGCAATGAATGCAAACTACGGTTTGGCCAACAAGTTTTTGTTATAATTACGTATTAAGGCCTCGCCACACCCAATGCGTAATCGCAGTTTTAATTTTTCCGTGCAACACCGATGCATAGGAAAAAATGTGGTTGGCATCAACCGCTTACGTGCTCAGTAAAATAAACCGAAGTTAAAAAAGCAATTTGTTGATATAATTATTTATCAGTTGCTTATTTATTTATTATTGTGAAAATTTACAGTATGTTTTCTTAAAGCCTTACAAATTTTGACTGTTAGCCATTACGATAAAAAAACAAGAAATAATCAAACCAGTACAATAATAATGAAATATGAAATTTTAATTGCATTTGTTTGCAAAAAACAGGATCAATTGCAATTTTAAGTCTTACAACTTAACAATTTTGACATGAGACATGGTACTAATAATAATAAATAATCGACAGCATTAAATAAAACAATTTAAAGTAATAGTAATAATAAGAACTCAAACAACACTTTACAAATTACTGTGATAAGAAAAATAAATGAAATAATAAGTAATAAGAAAAATATAAAATAAAAAACTCAAACGACATTAGAAATTGCTTCCATTTACATACAGTATTTTTTATTATAGAGATACTCGTAGATTAGGATTAGGAGAAACACAACACCACTACCTCCTCGATCTTGGACATAATCTTTCTAATTTTTAATAAATTCTATAATACTAAATATTATTCATGACTCGAGCCAAATTCAAGAAATGAAAGCCACTGACATTAGCCACTGATAAAATGCTTGCAAGTTGTTTTTTTTACATTTTTTTTTTACCGCCATAGGAACACTCGGTCGATTTTTTAAATAACAATGCTAAACAAAATACCTGGCCAGATTTGGTGATACAGTATGGCAAGGAACAGCCCCAATTTCCATTATTATTATTTTATTATTATTATCTCTATTTCTTCCACTTCTAAGCCTAATAATTATTATAATATATAAAAATAAAGATACTTTTTCACACTTTGCTTGTAGGACTCCAGGTTATAAAAATACCTCGCCAACCCGTCTGGCCAGCGTGGCGAATGTAGGCCAAATTCTCTAGAAATTTCTGGAAGGCCCATCTCCAACAGTGGAAGTCAAGAACGCTGTGTTCTAGGGTCTGTGATGATAATGTGTTGAAGCTGTGATATACATAACGCTATTAATACACGTCTGCCATTAAGTTATAATAATAATAATAATAAATATTTCCAGACAGGTCACACAGCGCCATCTAGTTTCCGTGGTAAGCGAGGCTGGTGTTACGGAAACTAGATGGTTGATAAACTACATAATATACTTTTTATTTGTAAATATATACATATTATACATATAAATACCCAGACCGAGACAAATTATACAATGTACAACTTGCCCCCGGTGGGAATCGAACCCACGACCTCCCGAGTTCACGGCAACGTTTGTTACCGCTAGACCACGGAGGCGGTCAAAGTTGAATGTCAACATGTACGCATCCGGTGTGCCTCGACCTTAAACTCACGTTATTATTTTAAATGATAAAGCTAAAATATGTGTTTATTAAAATGCAATTAAAGAGCTACTATAATTGTTTCCTGACAATAATAATATTATAGGTACAAGTACTTATAAGTGGGTACTCATACCCATTTAGTTTTTTTAAGTAATAGTTAATATAAATTATTTTTATTAAATAAATAAAAGTTTTTATATTTATTCCGTGATGTCTCTAGCGTACCAGATATAAAAAGTGTTACAAATATATACATATCGATATAGGTATTACGGTTATGACTATACTTTAATGAACCAGAAATCAAACTCGGCACCTCCGCGTTTTAATCTACGGCCATAACCTTAGTTTGGACAAATTACTTTCTATTGTTTTTAATTGTAATTTATGTTTTTTTTTTTTTATTTCTCTATGGCAGTTCTACATCTATTTCACATGTATCTATTGCCGAAATTGATTAGATCGTTACTAGTAGCAGAGTGAGTGCCCAACAACATTAACTTTTTAAATATATAGTGTCTACTAGATGTCCCCTATAAGACCAGGGCAACCTTACTATAGGGGACAGAAGACTTCTACTAAATTCATCATCATCATCATCATCAGCCTGTATCTCTCCACTGCTGGATGTAGGCCTCCCCTAAGGCTCGCCACTTAACGCGATCTTTCGCTACCCTCATCCAACCCCCACCAGCGACCTTCTTTAGGTCATCTGTCCATCTGGCGGGGGGTCGTCCCACTCTGCATCTTCCCGTACGCGGTCTCCACTCTAGAACCCGTTTGCCCCATCGATCGTCGGTTCTGCGGCAGATGTGTCCAGCCCATTGCCACTTCAGCTTGCTAATTTTAAAAGCTATGTCAGTAACTTTCGTTCTCTGACGAATATCAACGTTGCGAATCCTATCCATCAGAGATACACCAAGCATAGCTCTCTCCATGGCTCGCTGAGCGACCTTGAATTTATGGACCAGACCAACTGTTAGTGTCCACGTCTCTGCTCCGTACGACATTACCGGGAGGACGCACTGGTTAAAGACCTTAGTCTTTAAACATTGTGGTATAGACGATGAGAGGATGTGCCGGAGTTAATTATTCTACTAGTATTAATTAGTCTACTAAATTAAGCATGTACAACACTGTATTTTTTTTTTGTTCAATATGTATATTTTCTTTTGTGTCAATAAACTATTATTATTATTTTCTTATTATTATTGTTCTTGTTTACTCTTTGTATTTGTATCTTCTTTAGAATTTTTCTTGCATGCGCCTATTGTATTTATCTGTGAATTATTGTCATCAACTTTATAGTACCTGTTATATTTCTTTCATATACATGTATTTTAGCTGTACTTTTTTACTAAATAAATAAAAATTAATGAATAACCTCTAGGCCACGGAGGCAGTGTCAAATAAAGTGAAATTTATTTATCTAAAACGAGATCAAAACGCTGAACATAAAAAATAAAAATTACTGTAAATTGAGACCTTTGAGAGCTTTCTAGCAGCTTTCTAGAGCTTTGTAACAAAATCCCGGGTTCGATTTAAATTTACATTTAGTATTTTAAAATCAATCAGTTGTTTTGATAAATTCTTTGTTGACTGCTTCTGTGATGCTTCGGTCAAGGCCGCAGGTATTTTAGACGCTAAAATACCGGGTTTTGTTATCCTGGTGTATATGCAAGTCAAACATACATATACATAGTTTTTTTCCCATTTATAATATTAGTATGAATGGACGGCAAAGTAGTAAAGCTGACGCATCAAATTGCTAGAGGTAAACAGTTGTTTCATGTAAAGAGTTTATGATTAATAATAAACTGCCTCCGTGGTCTAGCGGTTAAGTCCGTGGATTTAGACTCTGAGGTACCGGGATCGATTCCTGGTCGGGACACATTTTTTAAAATAATGTAAATAAATACATTTAATGAATATTTAATTTATATGTGATATTTCTCGAGTTTGGTACGCTGGAGACATCGACGAGCTTACCACTTGTCATGATTGGCCTATAGTTAATTTGGCTAAATGTGAATCCGCTTATTTACAAGCGTGGTTTCTGACCACCCTGAAAGGGAAACGGTCGCGATGATACTTTTACTTAATACTTTCTTTTTAAACAAGCAGAACAATATACACACATCAAAAAAGTCTAGGGATCAAGCATGTTTATGCGGATTTCTTGTGATTGAGATGTGGCTTTGTAATAAATTTATGATTTTATAAATTTATATGGATCCTTTTTGGTGCATTTCATAATTTAAAACAGGAACTGTCAATCAAATTCGAGTAAAAGATGAAAATCAGCTGTCAATATTTTCCCTATAAAAACATAAGACGCATTGAAGACATTATTAGTGCTACTGTTTCCCTACTACTGATTAAAACCAACGTTATTATGGAGCGGCGACGTCATTTAAGCAGGGAAGAAATGATCAGAGCCGTGGGAATGATAGAAGCTGGTTCCCGGCAACGTACTGTGGCTTTAGCTCTGAATACAAGTCAGAGTGTTATCAGTCGACTTTGGACACGTTACCGAACCACTGGTACCGTGGCTGAGCGCCATGGAGGACGGTATCGCTGCACCACACGGAGACAAGACCGATACATTCAAATCACAGCTCGAAGAACTCCAACAATAACCGCCATGATGTTAGCCGTGAGCCTTCATCGCTCTTCAGGGAACTTAATTAGCGACCAAACAGTCAGAAACCGCTTGCATGAAGTGAACCTTCATTCCCGAAGACCGCTACGGGTACCACCTATAGCAATGCACAATCGTAGGACTCGATATCAATGGGCTCTTGAACACAGAAATTGGACAGAAGAACAATGGCGTTTCGTGTGCTTTTCTGATGAGTCTCGTTTTGGTATGAGGCCGGATACAAGACGTATACGACACTGGAGAACCCCTGGACGCCAACAGCGATTAAAATCCTGCCAGGAAGTCCATCCTTATAGTGGTGGAACCATCATGGTATGGGCGGGTATTTCGATCGGCGGAAGAACTGAGTTGATTTGGATCAGAGGCAACCTCAACGCTCAAATTTATGCTGAGACGGTTGTATCAGACGTCATCGTTCCTCTACAAGTGCATATCGGTCCCTTATTTCAGTTAATGCATGATAATGCACGACCGCACACCGCAAGAGTTGTAAGACAGACTCTCGCCGCAGCTAACATCAATGTCCTGCCCTGGCCTGCTCAGTCGCCAGACTTGAACCCGATTGAGCATGCATGGGATATTCTTCAGAGAAGAGCTCTGCCGAATATGGAGGGTATCCAGTCGCAAGAAGACCTTTTTTTGTTGTTGCAACGAACATGGGCGGCCATTCCACAGCGTGATTTGGATGAACTCATTTTGAGTATGCCAAACCGATGTTCTTGTGTTGTTAGTGTTCGCGGTAGAAACACGGATTATTAATTGTTTAAGTTACCCAATAAAATTAAAAAAAAAACTGTTATTTCAGTCTTTTTTTCGAACTTTAATGTTAGTGGTTCAAATGTCAAAAATCCCTTTATTAGGAAAATGGCATTTTTTTTTACTAATGCAAAGGTGACTTGGTTTATCGTTACTGTAGGTAGACAAACGAAAACATTTTATTTGATCAATCCTTAAAGAAAATTTTAATGAATATCAATCAGGAGAAAAGTTATTGCAAAAATATATGTTGATCCCTAGACACTTTTGATGTGTGTATTTTAACTCCACAAATTTCTACTTCCTAATAATATATTATCTTCATATATGTACATATATCTACTGTAATAAGTATTTATTGATGAAAAGTATTTATGTAGTCTATGTATACATACTATTTATGTAGTTTATTGGTTAGAATTGCACCCCGCATATTTATACTGTCTCACTCTCCCAAAGGTTAGCTGGTAGAAAAAACCCAAATGGCTTTAAGTTCGCCTTTGTACATACTTTAAAGTAAATTGCAAATATTTAATAATATATTTACATAAGTTAAAAATACAGTGCATTATTAATGAGCAAATGTATGTATAAAAAGCAATGCAAAGTTGTTGGGAATTGTTTATTTTTCAGAAAAATCCCGCTCACCTCATACCCGTTCTTGAAGATGGCGACTTAACGGTAACTGACAGGTACATATATAATATTCCAGCTTTTACACGCTAAAGCACATGAATTACGAGATACTCTTCTGTAATGCTGTGGGTATTATCATTAATTTGAGAAACGTATACATTTGGACTTTTACTGTAAAAATATTTATGAGAACAGTCCTTTAAATTTTCTTGCTGCAGTAACAATAAAGGAAGAACTTTAGTCGTCTATTAGAAGAAGCATTCACTTTTAAAACGCAATGAAATAAAAATGTCCAAAAAAATATTGAATGGCAATAAAGTTTTGCTACGTGTAATTTTTTGAGTCTATGCTAATATCTATTTAACCCTAGAAAGATAAACTAATTTTATCTACTCTCATATCGTAAAATGCGAATTACAAACTTCAAAACGAATTTTTATTGACATACTTTATAAACATACTGCTGAAATTTAAAAATAGAATCACATTATAACACTATTTCTCTAACAAAATAATGTTATATTTCATTTTAAAAATAGAATCATACATATATCATATCCATTACAAAAAGTTTTGATTCCAATTTTTACTTGTCTATGGCAGCGCCCGCCACAGCGCGTGCGCGGTCATATGCTAGGTTTTGGCGCCATTTCATTGTTTAGGACTTATGTATTCTGTACCATGGTAATTTAAAAAAAATAAAAATAAAAATTGGCGCCATTCAATACGTCTATTTCTTACTCTTTTAACTTTTATTTAGTAGGTTTAATCCCAATGTATGAGAGTAGATAAATTTGTGTATGAAACTGCACATAACTAGGTATTATAACACTCGTGTATAATACCCCTTATTATGCAACAGTTTCATAAACTACTATTATATTACTAAAAATATAAACAACTTTAAAAATCAATTTCTTATACAAATTTATATAATTATTCATTATTTTTATAACTTTAATGCAGTGCTACATTAATAATAAGTAATTAAAACATATTAATGTAACTCGAGAGGGATTTAGTAAGCCCTCCTAAGTCTATATTACTTGTTACAGCCATGCAATTGTAACATACTTATTGGAAGCGTACGGAACTGATGACACGTTATATCCTAAGGATCCAAAGAAACGTGCAATAGTCAACCAAATGCTACACTTTGACAACGGCATCCTGTTTCAAAGACTTCGAAATGTCACGGTAATATTTATTTCTTATTTCAGACAAGCGTTCGACATAGGTAATGGTTTACATACTAATACCTACAATATACTGGCTAGTGTTGATTAAGAACGCTAAATGTAGTTAATGGTAATAATTAAATCTATTAGAAGTAGTAAATTATCCTAAGTACTTTTAAATAAACACGAAAAAGAAAAAATCAAGCCTAAGGGTTCCGTCGCCAAAAACTTGGAGAACCGCTGAACTACACCATTGAAATAATTTTATGATTGATACACACAAAAAATAAATAATGAATTCTAATGCGAAACATAGCAGCTTTAACAGCCGGGACCTATTAAGAACCGACACCGGCTCAAATCATCCCAACAATGGGTCCTGACTGTTAGAAGTCGAGTGTTCGTATTAGAATTAAATATTTGTTTTATGTGTGTATCAATCATAAAATTATTTCAATTGTAGTTCTGCAATTTGAGATCACGCTTGGAAAACAATAAACAACTCGAAAAATCAAAAGCAAAAACAGGTTCTGGCAAGTCAGGCAAGAACTGGAAGGCTCGAACTGGAGGTCTAGGACTCTGTGTCCTAGTGGTTGTGACTAAAGTCTCACAAGATTTTTTTAACACAATTATATATAAACTATTTTTTTATTTTAGTCAAAGCAAGTATCTTGCAAGAGTGTTCGTATTGCTCTTGTGCAAGACTTGTTTTTTTTTTACTTTACAGTACTTCGTAATCTTGGAGGGTTTAAAGAAACCGGCGGAACGTCAACTGTCTGACATTACTGAGGCTTTCGGATACGTCGAGGAGTATCTGACGCGACAAAAATGGATCGCAGGAGACAATATGACCGTCGCTGACATCTGCGCAGTAGCTACTGTTACTGGACTTCACAACGTTCTGCCTATTGACCCCAAAAAGTAAGTATTTAGACTAGAAAACTTATAAAATACACTATTGTTAACTTGTATATTTATGCACTATTGTTGTAAGAACGCTTTCCTTATAAACCTTATGTTCGTTCGAACCCCGGCATGTTAAAGTAAAGTAAAGTATCATCACGACCGTTTCCCTTTCGGGGTGGTCAGAAACCAAGCTTATAAATAAGCGGTTCTACCGGCTATACTATGGTCAGTGCTCCGAAGAACTCTATAACCTAATCCCTCCCTCTCCATTCCGCAACCGAACCACACGCACAGGTCAGAATATGCACCCACATACCGTAGTCACCGTCCCTTCGCGTACGTATAAATTTGGGGACTCATACATCTGTCGTACGATAAAGATGTGGAATGCTCTTCCAGCCTCTGTGTTTCCACTTTCCTATAACTCAAGCGAAGTGTGAAAAAGCATCTATTCAAGCCGGCATAGTGTTAGGGACTGATGGCAGTTACGAGTATCTGACTTCAGTTGCTAACATTCATGGACCTTGCGCGCCACTTACCATCAGGTAGGCCCAAGGTCACATGTCGTGCTAGTATATAAAAAAAAAAAAAGCGGATTTACATTTAGCCGGCATGTTACAATGAGAAATATTCTCACGTACATACTTATGTCATATATTTACAACACCACCGCTCCCGTACCTCAGTTAGCACGTTAAGCCTTCCCTCGGTCCCGGTTCCACTAATACCTACTACAAACTTGTGGAATCGTTTATAAATCCTCGCCAACCTCGGTCAGCGTCGCGAGTGTAGGGCAAATTCACCAAATAAATGTTTTGGAAGACCCATCTCAAACAGTGGAAGTCTGTATATTGATATTATTCTTGTGACATTGCTGAATCAAGAATAAATAATGCCCAAGGAAAGAATGTCGGCCGTTGCAGCTGGATTTAAACTTCCAGTGAGAGAATTAAATCAATTACGTTAAGTATTTTAGATTTAAAGAAAATTTTACCAAAGTAAATATTTCATTAGTTTATCAGTTTAGAGTCCAATCATATATTGTAGTTTCTTATCAATACAAAATATTCCAGACATATTTTGTAAGTAATTACTTATTTGTGAGGCCTTTTTCTAGATAAATAGTTTTTTTAAATACCCGGTTCGGATATGATTTTTTTATTATTTATTAACTGTCTCTGTGGTGTAGCAGTTAAGTCTATGAATTTAAACGCGGAAGTACCGGGTTCGAATCCAGGTATTAATAATAATTTAAAATTGCTTTATTAAAAAAGTGTGGTTTCGCACTACCCCGGAAGGTCATGATTATGATGATACTTTGCTTTGCTTATTAATAAATAAACAATAATAATTTATAAATATAAAAACCCTCTTGCGTAAAAAGATAACTTAAATTTAAAACTGAAAAGAATAAAATTAAAACTACAAAGAAAGAAACAAGCTTAAGTGTGTCGTCGTCAAAAAGTTCCTTTACCGTTTAACTAGACCATTAAAATAAATTATTTATATTTTATTACATAGTGGCTTTAACGCTCGGAACCTATTGATGGGAAGATTTGAGCCTGTCTCAGTTTTTAATGGGTCCCGACTGTTATAACTACATATATATATATATAGACTCATAAACACAACCCTTCTTTGCGTCGCGCAGTCGGGTAAAAAGTAAATATTTGTGCAAAACCCTTTAATTATTTTTTATATAATTACTTGTAGACATTAAAATATTTTTTTATCTTTATTTTAGGTATCCCAAGATTAAGGCATGGATTTCAGAAATGGAGAAAAAGCCGTTCTATCAAAAACAGAGCGCACCTGGCAACGCAGTTTATGCAAAGCTTCTCAAAGATTTAATGTCTTCTTAATTATAATAACAGTTTGCCATAATAACTCTCGCTGTCCACTTTATAAACATACCTTAAAACTAATTAAAATTTAAAGTGGAAAGATGTAATTTTTTATTTTACAATTTATAAAAAATGCAGAAATAATGCACCGCAGATTCAGAATTATCACTGGATTCTATTTACTGTTTTTTTTTCTAATACCTTGCGTGTTATTATTTAACAAATTATCTTGGTTCCATAAAACACATAATATTTATTTATTTTAGGCCCTAAAATTGTACATAGGCGGGATTAATGGCCAGGCATTTTCTAACAACCAACCTTTAATAAAAATAATAATATAATTCTAATAATTTTATTTATTTATTTATTTCATACAAAACCTTAAATTAAATAAACTATATTAAAACAAAATCTTAATTTAACCTAAAAAATAATAATAATAATAATACATAGAAAATAAAAATTAAATACTTCCAGAAAAATTGCTCCTCCAAATCGCTGTCTTGTGGCATGGTGCCCAATACACTAGCAGCATTTCCCCTTCTAACATATATAAAATAAAATGATGTACATACATTATACCATAAAGGTATTTTTTACCAGCTATCCTTTGGGAAAGTGAGAGACGTATATACATATAATATAAGATGGATGCAAGTTCTAAGATTTTTAAGTAATAAAAAAAATACAGATTAAAGTGGATGAATAAATAGATACACATATTAATAATTACTTTAATTAATATTAATATATAATGTACAATAAAAACAAAACCCAGTTGAAAAACAAAAAAAGTCCGTTACTACTATAAAAACTCTCACGAGCATCTATCGTGTTTATATAATCTGGAATCAAATGTAAAAAAGGATCATACAAAGCTGATATACTGGTGGGTATTATGATGTCAGTTATCAGTGGCTGGGTCAATTCCTCTATTTCTAGAATCAAAAACGCTGCTGACCAGTGCAAGTTCATCGTCATCATTACCTTGATCATTGCTTAAGTCTTACACTTTTTATTTAAAAACAAAGGCGCTGTAATTTCCTCACGAAGTTTCTCTTATCGTTTTCCAAACAATAAATCGAAATACAAAGTACAAATGTAGGTAATTGCATAAAGCATTGTGTTAATGCACTAATCAATCGTGGCGAACTAAATAGCTGACAATAAGAAGGGCGATGAGGCGTCACTTAACTGATCGTCCCCCAACCCACCTTCATTGTCTCGGGGCTGGTTTTTCAATCACAACTTATATTAAAGTCAGATATAATCTAATCTTTTTTACAGCCACGAATTAATATTAAGTACCTAGTTGTATATAAAAACAAAATAAATACTTGTTTATGCCAACAATGTTTTAGTTATAATCATTTTTGTATTGTATTAAACGATATCCAATTGTTACGTACTAACTATAGTGAAATAAATGTTTTGGTTTTATAGTTTCTAAATCCTTTATCTTAAACCATATCGTCGCTGACATTACGTTTTTTCACAGACGTGGACATCAATTTTAACGCAAACTTTGTAGCGTAACGATCATTTTGGCATAAATGATAAACCTGACAAAAATGTGATACCTATTTACGAGTGTTCAGGAGACACGTAATTGTTAGGTGCTCTTGCAGATTCTTATTATGAAAAACTATATCGACCGATTACAGTTACAGTGTTATATTTTATTTTTGTAATATATTTTATTATATATATATTACAATACTATATTTGTCGCAGTACACTGAGAATTAACAGCTTTTTATTTGAAGTATAGGTAAAGTTGTTGATTTTTTTTCAAAAATCATGGTGAATAATTAATTTATTATTTTGTAAATAGGAAATGAATGACCAGTTGCAGATAGACTAATTATCTTTTGAGATGTTTAACGTATGTCTATGTTGCATAAAAAATAACCATAGTGACAAGCTAACTACATTACTACTTTAATTATCTTTTCTGCAACTGACCGTAAGTATTATATCTAAATCTATATCACAGTGCACATACTTTTATTTAAAATGTTTTAATTAAAGATTATATTCGTTTAACATAGCAGGCCTTAATTAAGGGACCAACGGATGATTGAAGAACATTACCGTCGGAAAATGAAGCGCCAAATCTCAGAATCATCTTCATAATTAATACTTAGGATTATTAAGTACCTTGGTATTTATACTTATTAATGTTACAGATCGTTTAATATTTATTATCCGTACTTAAATAATATATATATTTTATTGTACATTTTTTTTATATATTTATTTTTTTATTGACTTACGTCGTGTCGGCTGGCGTCAGTTGCTTCTATTTTTGAACCTAGCCAAGGAACATAAAACTAAAGGACCTAGCGTACCCCTTACCATCATGTCACATGCAGTGTTTAGTATATAAAAAATAATAATTTATCATTCCTAATTACTAAAGAAATACGTATGAATATTAGTTACAGCGCCTACAATTTTTTAAGGAATGTTAAGTCTAGCGGGCGCTGAATTTAGCTGAATGCAGCGTAGAAGTAAATGTCGATTCAAGAACGAAGGACGAAGATGTTTATATAGTAGCCATTTCGTAAAGAACCTAGCTGCAAACGGACAGGAATTGCGGTAACATGCTATATAATGTCTGGCTATAAGGGAAGTAGAAATTGGTTCTTAATTCAGCAATAATTATTTCAAAGGTGATCTACATTAAATACTAAACAGACCTCAATGTAACTTGTAATTTTGTCATAAACACAACACCAGGCGCGCGTTGTGTATCCACAGCATTCAGGCAAATTTTACGCCGGTCAATCTGAGTGGAAACTACAAAACTCCATAGATTTAAATTTTCGTTGTGACTACGACTATTATTTTAGTGGAATATATTTTTTTAAATATCATAACGATTTTTGTAGTTATGTAACTCGCTTTGAAAAAACTACAGGTATACTAATAAGGGCTGATGTTAGCTGTCACTTAGCGATGTTAGTTGCTCTCGTTAATATTTTTTTTTATCATCACCATCAGCCTATGTTCACTGCTGGTTATAGGCTCATTCAGCCGCCACCAACTTCCGAAATATGGTTTCTTAATAAAAGTTGTTTATTTTTATCAAACCTCAGCACAGAGGAAAACGACGCAAGAAGAAAGGACCTATAAAATTATATACCAAATTTAAAAAACATTAGTTTCGTATTTGGTTCGCTCAGAGTAAGCTTGTTGGTACGTGAATAATCTAAATGATGGACAGATAGGTACATAGCCGTGCACGCGGATGATATTGTTAATAAATCGTGAAGCAAGCTCGGCCATGATATACGCCGGGACAAATTGGATTTATTTCCCGAGCTCTCTTTCCCATTGCTACGGACTACGGTACACTGTTATTGCACCTATGAATGATAGAACGCCAACGGAATTTGCTAACTTTTATACCATGTTCAGGTGTTTTGTATCGTTTGTTCAGACTAATTATTGAAAAACTTATTTAATGAGCGAGCTATTACGTAAAATTTGGGTTAACTGGTCAACCATCATGACTAATGGCCAACACGTCTCATACTGCGAATATAGTCAAAAATATTTGCCATTTCCGACTTATGATTTCTTAGGAAAATTTGTTTATTTCTATCAATAGAATAACATTTTAGTCTAACGTAAGACCATACAAAATCACGTGGTGGTATGTTCATATCCTGTACTACAATGGTAGATTAAGGTAAGATAGAACATTAATAATAGACTAATAACCTTCCTTCCTGGTCAAGCGGTTAAGTCCGTGAATTTAGACTTGGCGGTACCGGGTTCGATTTCTGGTCGGGACACAATAATATTTATTAATTTAAAAAACAATTTTAATTAAATTAATACTTAATTGCTTGCCACTTGTCATAATTGACCTTTAGTAAAGTTGGCTAAATGTGAGTCCGCTTCTTTATAAGCGTGGTTTCTGACTACCCCGGAAGGAAAACAGATGATACTTTACTTTTACCTTCCTCCCGGGTCTAGTTAAGACCGTAGATATAGACGCAATATTACCGGGATCAATTGCTTGCCACTTCTCATGATGGGTCTGCTCTGTAGTAGAGTTAGCGTAATGTGAACATGCTTCTTTAAAAAGTGTGATTTTTAACCAACCCGCAATAAATACGTTCGTGATGATGCCTTTTTTTAAATAACAATCATCGTCAACCCATAATATCCCACTCTTAACGCGAGTTTCTCTCGAATAACAGGGGGGCTCAAGCTATAATGCACAACTCTAGCCTAGTGCCGGTTGGTACTAACAAAAATGTACTCAAGTGTGATTCTTGTTCGTTATCAGTATCCTATGGAATACTTGACATTTTCTTCCAAAACTTATTCGTATAATTGTCAAGGCTGGATAGCTAGTATATGTCAGGAACCACTCTTTTGTAAGAAACGAGTTCACATTTAGCCAAAACTTTACTATAGGCCCATCATGGCAAGTGGCAAGCTTGTAGTAGCATACCAGACTCATCATATATAAAATTAAATAGATTATTGTATATGTCGGGGCTTCGTAACAGTCCTTGTAACATCCTCCCCACCCTGGTGTTCCTATTTACGTTCCTTCTCCAAACCGTTCATATCAAGAATTTAAATATCGCGCGCCCTGTCATCTTGCGTGTCACGTGGTCTAATTGGTGACACCCGAGCCTAGCGCCAATGTGGCCAAGGCGATAACTAAGCAGAAAAAAGTTGGTTGCCAAACATGCGCTTGCGATTTATCAAATCTATTTACAGAAGAGTGAAATTAAAAGTCGAAGTATCAAACGCAGTGATCAGAAGTTATCCTGCATCCCGATCCTCACGTAAGTCCTCTTTTCATACCGGTGTGAAGTTAGCTGCCAAAAGTTTTCTGCCAACATAACTCAACCAAATTGAAAAGTCACTTCAGTCAAATTAAATTTCATACTATTAAGCACTTTAAAGCGCGCTGGCATAGCTTACTCATACCTTTCCGTTGCGAGTTTTGATATTTATCGCCGTGTGAATAAGCAGGTTTAGGTTTTCTATGTGGAGTCAACATAAGGCCTCTTGGTCCAGCCTAATTTCTCCTAAACCAAAGAAAACAATTGCGTATAATATTGATGTTAATCGAAAGCCGATGTCTCCGGAGCCCTGAGGTGCTTAGGAGTATCCAACAGTATATGTCTAAAAAGTCCTTAATTATATTAATTAGTTACATTAGTCAAAAGTAGACTAAAAAAAATATGTTTTGTTCGAGCGAGAGAGATGCAAAGCTTTATTAATAAAATTAATCTAAACTAAGAATTTAATATAATCTGTGAATTGTCCTTCATTGTCAACCTATCGTCCATAAAGTTAATTCATGAATACAGCCAGGCAAATCATTATTTCGTTATTACTGTGATTTTTTCTGTAAAATGTTCATTCATTTTTCATGGATCCCTAAGGAGGCCATTAAACATTGAGCGTTATACCAATTGTAGTGGGTTGAGATTTGTTTGCAATTGTGTATCGGATATCGGATCGTAGTCGTCTTTGGGGACATATATTTCAATAACTCCGTTGTGGTATGAAGTATAAATCGTTATTTCAGACATTTACGAGTAATTTACAACTACCTGGTGCCCGCAGATTCACATGCGATACAATTTCTCATGTCTTTCAAGTTTTATTATTATATATTAAAACTTTTTGCATATACACAAAGGCGCCTAATGCCGCTAGATATTCTTACTCAGTCAACCCTGGGACATTGGTGATCATACACTTATCCAAACCGCACGCGCAAAAAGGAGAAAATAAATATATATGTATATATATTTATGATATAGATTTTTTTACTGATGTATATTTACTGTTAATTTGTGTGTGCCTACACAAATAAACAGTACCTACTTGTTTTGGTATTTATAGTTATATGTATATATTTATTATTTTATGCATTATTAGTGTGTAGTTTAACAAAATAAATTTGTACCCAAGGTTTTTCCACACTCCCAAAGGTTGATTGTTAGAAAATGTATTTCCATTAAGCCCGCCTATGTACAATTTTTAGTGCAATAAAGTATTCAAAATAAATACAAATAAAGTAAAAGTAAAGTAAAGTATCATCACGACCGTTTCCCTTTCGGGGTGGTCAAAAACCACGCTTATAAATAAGCGGATTCACATTTAGCCAACTTTACTATAAGCCAATCATGACAAGTGGCAAGCTCGTCAAATACAAATAAAAACCAGAAGAATCGATATTTTTAATTCCCTATATACACACATCAAAAGTGTCTAGGGATCAACATATATTTTTGCAATAACTTTTCTCCTGATTGATATTCATTAAAATTTTCTTTAAGGATTGATCAAATAAAATGTTTTCGTTTGTCTACAGTAACGATAAACCAAGTCACCTTTGCATTAGTAAAAAAAATTGCCATTTTCCTAATAAAGGGATTTTTGACATTTGAACCACTAACATTAAAGTTCGAAAAAAAGACTGAAATAACAGTTTTTTTTTAAATTTTATTGGGTAACTTAAACAATTAATAATCCGTGTTTCTACCGCGAACACTAACAACACAAGAACATCGGTTTGGCATACTCAAAATGAGTTCATCCAAATCACGCTGTGGAATGGCCGCCCATGTTCGTTGCAACAACAAAAAAAGGTCTTCTTGCGACTGGATACCCTCCATATTCGGCAGAGCTCTTCTCTGAAGAATATCCCATGCATGCTCAATCGGGTTCAAGTCTGGCGACTGAGCAGGCCAGGGCAGGACATTGATGTTAGCTGCGGCGAGAGTCTGTCTTACAACTCTTGCGGTGTGCGGTCGTGCATTATCATGCATTAACTGAAATAAGGGACCGATATGCACTTGTAGAGGAACGATGACGTCTGATACAACCGTCTCAGCATAAATTTGAGCGTTGAGGTTGCCTCTGATCCAAATCAACTCAGCTCTTCCGCCGATCGAAATACCCGCCCATACCATGATGGTTCCACCACTATAAGGATGGACTTCCTGGCAGGATTTTAATCGCTGTTGGCGTCCAGGGGTTCTCCAGTGTCGTATACGTCTTGTATCCGGCCTCATACCAAAACGAGACTCATCAGAAAAGCACACGAAACGCCATTGTTCTTCTGTCCAATTTCTGTGTTCAAGAGCCCATTGATATCGAGTCCTACGATTGTGCATTGCTATAGGTGGTACCCGTAGCGGTCTTCGGGAATGAAGGTTCACTTCATGCAAGCGGTTTCTGACTGTTTGGTCGCTAATTAAGTTCCCTGAAGAGCGATGAAGGCTCACGGCTAACATCATGGCGGTTATTGTTGGAGTTCTTCGAGCTGTGATTTGAATGTATCGGTCTTGTCTCCGTGTGGTGCAGCGATACCGTCCTCCATGGCGCTCAGCCACGGTACCAGTGGTTCGGTAACGTGTCCAAAGTCGACTGATAACACTCTGACTTGTATTCAGAGCTAAAGCCACAGTACGTTGCCGGGAACCAGCTTCTATCATTCCCACGGCTCTGATCATTTCTTCCCTGCTTAAATGACGTCGCCGCTCCATAATAACGTTGGTTTTAATCAGTAGTAGGGAAACAGTAGCACTAATAATGTCTTCAATGCGTCTTATGTTTTTATAGGGAAAATATTGACAGCTGATTTTCATCTTTTACTCGAATTTGATTGACAGTTCCTGTTTTAAATTATGAAATGCACCAAAAAGGATCCATATAAATTTATAAAATCATAAATTTATTACCAAGCCACATCTCAATCACAAGAAATCCGCATAAACATGCTTGATCCCTAGACTTTTTTGATGTGTGTATATAGCAAATCGTAAAATTTATAAATTTGGTTTAGACAAGTAGTAAGTTTAGACTTATGAGAGGCGATGCACAGGTTGTCGAATTGTTTGCGTTGTGATTTTTTTTTTCAGGTTTTTCTAGAAATAGTAAATAAACGTGGATAAAGGATTTCAGTACTCACAGTCAATTCTGAAGCCTCATATGTTCGACATAATGTACCTAAAATGTCTGAGCTCACCTCACAGAATATACATATTTAATATAAAGGTAGAGTATGTAAATTAAATATTAATACAGCAAATGGCAAAAGAACAAATTTTCACATTTTATGATCAAACGAAGACAACATTCCGTAAATACAAATTTATAATTTTGTGAACCCGTTTCTATTGTGGAAGTCGATGGGCCATAAAAATATTTATATTTACGTGTTCCAACAAAACAGGCCGCCTTTAATATTACATCTAGTGACATAAACTTAAGAGGATCCGGAATGACGAGGGTCGTGTGACACTAGTCGCGATAGTAATGTTTCAAATACCCACAAAGACATGTCTTAAACACTTGTTTTCCTTTCCAACCATCGAAATACTTGTACAATTTGTATATGCTTTCACATTTTGTTGCCTTGTCATTTTCAAATGAGAACTGCGAACGACGAATTGCAAATTGTTTTCCAAATCGTAAAACATCTGAAAGTTAGGGGTCAACGATTTTTCGTTTTTTTCAAAGATTTTTTCAAGTCTGTGTGACTTTTCAGAAATGTAGTCTATCATCTTACTTACTTCGCAAACCCGAGACACTATTCTTCCTATCTCTCTTTCCCACACACGCAATATGTTTATGTATGTATATATGTTCATAATACTTGCATGTAGTTTATGTAATGAGGTGTATCAGGCAAAGCTTTTTGTAGATGTCGCTAGCGGCAATGGTACCTTGTTTTACACCTATATCGCATCATTTTTTAATGTTTTGGTAGTTTTTTTTTATAACAGAATAATGTATTTAAAATTAACATTTTTTTTTCAAATCAAAAACAAATCAAAATAATTTATTTCCATTGGTTCTCTCAAAACAACTTGGGTACAGTCAGAACTAATAAAATCAATACAATTTTCAAAACATATGTACTAATCAAAGTGGTAATAATGGTTGGACCGTAAACAGGCAATAATCCATATTTATGTATGCTATGCACAACATTATTGCTATAAGCAAGTAAAACTAACTAACTTAGAAACTACTTAAATAAGATCGTGGCTGTAAAGAGGCCGTGTCAGTTTACATTCTAAATACTTAATAATTATGATGTATAGAAATTATATACATATGTCAGATAATTTATAAATGTATAAAACAAAAATAATAATAATAAAAAATAAATAAAAAAAGACGTCATCTGATAATCCAAATACTAATAATGATATGTCAATTAAACATAAATTCATAGCTGTAAATGGGCCGTGTCATCGTCATTACCTACCTAATAGGTTTTATTAATAGAACGGCAATTTTGAGATCACCATATCTTTGATTTCGTTTAGAAATCTCGATTTGTACACTTAAAAGCTGCTACTTTGGCATAATATCCAGAAAAATATAAATTTTGTAATAAAAATACAAGTTTTCTATGCAACTGACAGTTATATTAGGTACCATCTATCATGCGTCATCTATCGTGATAAAAAGTTAGTGATACACCCCATTGATTGGTATGTAGTGTATTTATAAATTTAACTATTATTATTAGATTGTTGCACCCTGCCAATAATCTCTCACAAAGGTTAGCTGTCAGAGAATGCTTAACAGGCATTATCTCGCCTGTTGTACCCAATTTTAAGTTTTGGTGCAATAAAGAATTAAAAAAAAAAAAAGGAATTTCGTTATATTTTTTTTTGCTATTTTTCTGTCTAAAAATATAATATGTCTTTAAACCATCAAACAAGTTAGTTACTGTAACAGTCTTCATATAGCAAACGCAGGACCTATCAAACTGCTGAACAAAGCCGACTAAGTCTTGTATTATGCAAACAACCATCATGTAAGGCGTGGATTTATGAGCCAAGTTCGTAAGGAAAATCGCGAGCGGTGCCCGAGGGAAATGCCTGCTCACTATTGCCCCATATATTCATATTTGGGGTTATACAATGAGGTGCTTAGGCGACGGCGCCTTGGGGATGCCGGGGAATGTATGAGTGACGGCGATTCATGATTTACAACGGGTGTTGTCACGGTATCAACGACGCTCCGCGGATTTGACTCTCTAAATGAGCTTAGTGATAAATTGTTTAATCTCCCGACGTACGAGTATGTGGCGCGTAATGGGTATAACATTCATGAAAAGGGATCATCTCTACCTATGACAATAGTTCTGTCGAGCTAAGTTATTGTGTATTCTTCAATAAACGTGCTTTGAAAATTGCCTTGATATTGTCGCATTTCACGTATTCTTTTGTGATTTTATGTTATCTTTTTAAGAATGTATAGGAAGAGATAAGCTGTGTCGCCTCGGAAATGGGCTAATACATTTTAGCGATAGCTTCTGATCAAGATATCCGCGGAACCCTCTTGCATAAAACTAACTCTACGTTTATTCCGCTGACGAAGAACCGTGCCTATTTGATGTTTATCTGCTACGATCCAGTCGGAAATAGGCCGAACGGAACGATAGCTTCGACACATCATTCTTTCAATCTTGACTTTTGGGTCGCCAAAGTGTATGATATATTTACAGGGGTAAAGTGAATTTGAAGTAATGTTGTTAGCTGCAACACATTAGAGTTTACGTGCAATTTTCCAGTCTCTGTCGTCGTAAAGGCCGCTAAACTAAAACACAATAAAAATTGAAGTCTAACTAGGTGTTTAGAATTTTTAAAAAATATTGAGAAACTGGGGAAAAAAATGGTAGAAGATTCTGGAGATAGGCAGTCCAAAACATATTGATTACAAAAAAAAATACTATACGAGCAGCAATGCAGCAAGTGTTTTTGATTCTTTTAATCAAAATTAATTTAAAAAAAAAAGAATTATCTGTTTTAAATAGATTTATTTAAAAAAAAAGTAATGTTATTTAAAGTCAAAGTCCAAATATTATTATTTACCTAAATTAACTTTATCATACTGAAATTTTGTTACATACTTATATTGCTTCTAGTAGTAGTAAGTAAAAATTAAAGTATAATCACGACCGTATCCCTTCCACGCTTTTTTATTTATTTATTTATTATGATAAGTGGCAAACTCGTCAATGTCTCTAGCGTGCGAAGCTCGAGAAATATCACTAATATTTTTTTATTTTTGTAACTAATAATTTTATTGTGCCCCAACCAGAAATCGAACCCGCTACCTCCGAGTAAGTTTTGTTAATTATACAAATATTTTGTTACATATTGGTTACAGTAGTAGTTACTAAATTAATTAATGAATATAATTATTTAACAAGGTACTATTTTATATCCATTATTATTAATTTGTTGTTTATTATTCTAGTAACAAATTTTGGTGTAGGAGGGTAGCGTGTGCGAGTAATATTAGTTTTGGTCCCTAGCAGCAGATGTTCGTTATGTTAGGCCCATTTTGAACCATAACATACACTGCCTAAGAAGCAATAAGCATCGATAATAATTTAGCGACTTCCTGACAAATACTTAGTACGTAATTACAGAAGATTTCGGGAATGCGTAGAGTATGTTGATTGGCGAAAATAATAACTTCCTGATTTTCAAAGATTTACCTACCTACGTTATCGTAGTTAAAATTGTATTGAATAATAAACGGGTCGAAGCTTCGGTTAATGTCAAAATATTGCGGTATTAAAAAAAAGTACTATTCGTATAAAGGTGGCTAAATGTGAATCCGCTTCTTTGTTAGCGTGGTTTCTTACCACCCCGAAAAAGAAACGGTCGTGATGATAATTTACTTACTTTTAGTACTATTTGGTTATACATACATACATATATTCACGTCAGGTACCTTGCGGGGTAGGCAGAGACAACTGAGCGACATTTGTCACGATCTCGACATACCTCTTTCGCTTCTTCGACATTCATCAACCTCTTCATACATGCCCTTTTGTTTCGATGACTTATTATTGCACCTTGCCTGCCTCCGTGGTCTAGCAGTCCGTGTATTTAGACTCGGAGGTTCCGGGTTCGATTTCTGGTCGGGACACAAAAATATTGATTTATTTGTGATATTTCTTGAGTTTGGTACGCTGGAGACATCGACGAGCTTGCCACTTGTCATGATTGGCCTATAGTAAAGTTGGCTAAATGTGAATTTTAATATATCTGCCAATATACTATTATTACAATAAACCTTTGTCTATTTACTCATTTTCCACTATTTACTATAACATTTAGTTAAATGATAATGTGTATTCCAAAAAACTCATTATCAATCAACTACACAGAAAATATTTTCCAGATCATTATTATAATTATGGACTTACAAAGTAGAGAAAAGTCAAGGCCGAAATGTTGCAACCTTCAAAATTAATTAATGCTCTCTCCAGTTTGTTTAAAAGCATTTTTAAGATAATAAATAAATAATGTATTTAAGATAAATAACGTATAAACAAAATAGTTTGAAAAGTTTACTAAACTCGTGTATCTATGAGAAATGAGAATTAAGACAACGAAAACAAATATAAATGTCATCATGTAAATTGTTCCCTTGAGTTCCTGAAGGGCCTGTCAGGGGAAAGTTTCGTAATAATAAAAGTAGCAAAATACCTACTTGTGAACTTTTCTTTTCACAACGAGACGTCGGCAACAACTCAGATAACATTCAATTAGCTTTTTTCAAGAAACGAACTTTGAACACGGACCTAAATATTAGGCTGCGTCCACATACGCTTATCGTAGCCAAGTAACTTACAGATGCTCTCAATGTTCTACAGAGGTGAGCTGTTCAAATTGTTGATGATGCCACTATATCTGTGGCTCTCGAATCCCTGCAGCGTAGCCGATATGTGACTTCTCTGAGCGTGTTCTACCGGTTATACTATAGTGAGTGAAGACCTCTATAACCTTTCCTCTGCATTCCGCAACCGAACCACACGCACAGGTCAGAATATGCACTCATAAACCGCATTATCACCTGTCAGTAGCTCTCTACTACTCTTTGTTCTTTTTTTACATCCCCTGGAATACAGCATCTTAGACTTCCACTGTGGGAGATGGGCCTTTAAGAACGAATATGTGGTGAATTTGGCGTCCACTCACCACGCTGCTGACCGAGGGTCTGATGTCATTTTATTTTAATGACTCTACTTCTTGATATAATCTTCCACCAGGAATGTGCCATTTGCCCTCTTTTGCCTGAGATCTAAAAGTGTACATACAACATTTGCCAGGGACCTTTTTGGATGATTCGTCCAAAATTTATTCTTAATTATTCTGCGTCACGTCGTCTTCATTCTGGAATCCGTTTACATAATAGTACGTACCAGAAAAAGAGTATCAAAAAAAAAAAAAATGCAGCTTATACTTTATTAAAATCGTCCAGGACTGATTTCAGTTTTTTTTATTCCCTGTATAGCCTCGACTCAACGCCATTGCTTTTCTTAGCATATTTTATAATATAAAAAGTGGATTTCATTCGTATCATAGATCAATGAAGGTTGCTCTTCTACGTATATTAGACTATAAGATAAGTCCGGCTATGTTGGTAACGTTATTGAATATCATAAAAAATTGACATCAGATCCTAGTCAATCTGTCTGGCCAGCGTGGCGAGTATAGGCCAAATTCTCCAGATATTCGTTCTGGAAGGCCCATATCCCACAGTGGAGGTCTAAAACGCTGTGTTCTAGGGGCAGTAATTATGATAAATCGCTGAGCTACCCATAATTTCGTGACCTGATCGGAAAAATGATACATATATGGACCCATCTTTAGGGATGTGGCTACACACAAGCGTGACTTGCAATACAAAACGCCCGCTGAAAGCGATACGAATGAAACAAGCATGACTCGCAGATTGCTAAAGGTGTGTCTCGATGTTTCATTGAATTAACAACAATAACATAGAAAATAAGGCTAAATATAAAGATATACTCGTAGTTCTATAGTATTCTTGTCTACAAATACTAATGGGTTCGCATTTACTTCACCTATTTTTTTTTTCTGCATAAAATAGTTATATGAGTATCATCATAATCACAGCCCCATAGAATGCTGGAGATGGGGCTTCCAGAACATACTTCTGGAGAATTTACTCTACACTTACACTACTACTAATACACTACAGACGGGTTGGCAAGGGTCTGAATAAAATTTCAATGAAAATAATTTATTAACGATTTTACGGTTGATATTACTTAAAGCCGGACAAAGTGCTTTACGTGCTCTCCGAGACATCGAAACGGTGGTGTAGTAAATCTATGACAAATGTACATAAGAGAATTATATTTGTCATAGGTACATGACGGGGTTCGAATTGCAACCTTTTTAGACTTAAAAAAGCGGTCACAACAAGGCCACCATCACTCAGCTTGACATCATCATCAGCCTGTGTCGCTCCACTGCTGGATATAGACCTCTCCCAAGGCTCTTGGTCTCCGCACTAGAACCCGTATACTCAAACGGACAGGTACTCAGGTATATTGTAATTAATTATGTGACGATTATCCTAGCTTTGATTATTATTTTATATCTTACATATTTAATGTCTTTGGAGTACTGTAAACGTGCTTTTGTAACATCATAAATAATTTCTCCAGTCCATACGTATTATTACGTAATTCCTACATTTTAAAGCAAACGACAGTTCAAAAAACTTTAATTATCTCTGGTGTAATTATTATTCTTTAATTAGCAAAAATTACACCCACACTCAGCGTCATTAAGACCACATCCTATGTCGTATTAGCACAAACTTTTACTTGTATTTAAGTATACTTTAAATTGGTTTAATTTTAAAATGAAACCGCTAATTTAAAATCTACAATACAGGACGTTACGGTTAAAGGTAAAATTAGCGTCGAATGTTTTATTTTGATGGTCAGCCGTCAAGCTTGTGCATTCTACGCCATTTTTAACTTATACATATACATATTTTATTCATTTTGTCTGTACCACTATGTACTGGTAATTTTTTTTTTATGTATAGGAAATGTATTTATTGTTAATATTAAATATTATAGTTGATGTGGGTATGTATAGTTTGAATTTGAGCGAGTTTTGGGTGGAATGTTCGGGGTAATAGATTAGAGTGTCAGGCGTCTGCCCGGACCGACCGTTGTCAACGGAGCAGCTGCGAGCTCGCAGTATGGCGGCAACAACAGACGAGACGACAAAATGTGATGGGCCCACGCCATATTTATTCTTGTTAATCTAGACAATGATGTTGAGATATTTCTACGAAATACCTAGTTGTTAATGGGCCATATGAGCTTTTAATGAAATGAACATTTTAAACTCTTACACTAGGAACACAGTTTCTCATATTTTATCAAACATACCAAATACGAGAAATATCACAAATAAATTAAATATTAATTAAATGTATTTATTTAAATTATTAAATATTATTGTGTCACGACCAGGAATTGAGCCTTAACCTTAACTTAACCGCTAGACCACGGAGTCAGAACAAAATAATTATTCAGGTATTTTTACGGATAAATTATTTATAGCAGATTCAGAATCCAGGAAAACGAAAGTGCACTGGTTCGTATTATAGTTTTAGGTGGAGCAAATTATTTGATATAGGGTAAACCATATAATTAATGGCACCATGACTCAGGTATATTAATTGGAAGAGCTATTGACATGGCTAACAATAAAATGTAATTGGGAGTCGTAAAGATTTAAAAAATATATAATCTGTGTTACTAGTAAAACAAACAATATTAGTTTATGAAACTGTTGCATAATAAGAGGTATGATACACGAGTGTGTGTTTAAAAACCGAACCGTAGGTAGGCGAGGTTTTTAAAGTATCACACGAGTGTTGAACGGGAAACGACTAGGCGCTGGTGAAAATACTCCGAAATTGAGCGAAAGAAATGAAATTAGCAGCAACTAACCTTTATTCCGGGTCTCGAACTGGTGACCGAATTCCTTGGTGGTTTTGATAGCCGACGGGTCGCGAAATGGATGATGATGATGAGGATCACAGCCGAAATTACTGCAGGTCCACGGCACAATCACAGTGAATAAATACGAATTAATTTGGGGAGCAACGATATGCTTCGACCGGCGACCGCGCTTCGACTTCTACGACCGAGCGTTGTTTTTTGGCGGAAACGTCATTAACCGGAAGTGCACCAAGCATAGTCCGCTAGTTACTGCTAGAGGGCGTCGAGACGATGGAACGTCATCGACGCGAAGTGCGCCGGCGCACAAAGGCGTTACCGCGAATATTCAAATCAAACGACTCAATTAACGAAATATCGAACAAGTGTTTTAATACCTAGTTATGTGCAGTTTCATACACTAATTTATCTACTCTCATACATTGGGATTGAACCTACTAAATAAAAGATAAAAGTTAAAAGAGTAAGAAAAATCACACGAAATGCTATACAACAAAACGTATTTAATGGCGCCTTTTTTTTTTTTTTTTTAAAGTCCATGGTAGAATACATAAGTCCTAAACAATGAAATGGCGCCAAAACCTAGCTTATGACCGCGCACGCGCTATGGCGGGCGCTGCCATGGACAAGTAAAACTTGGAATCAAAACTTTTCTGTAATGGACCTTTGCCTTAAAAAAAATAAGTGTTATATAATATGTATGATTCTATTTTTAAAATGAATTATGACATTATTTTCTTAGAGAAAAAGTGTTATAATGTGATTCTATTTTTAAATTTCAGCAGTATGTTTATAAAGTATGTCATTATAAATTCGTTTTGAAGTTTGTAATTCGCATTTTACGATATGAGAATAGATAAAAAAATATATAATATCGTCAATATAGTTTACCCTAAATTCGTTTTAACAGAATAATACAAGCGATGGTAAAAGAAAACATTGTAAGGAAATGATATTTAGAAAGTCCATTTCTTAGCATGAGATGTTTTAAGTTGACGATAAAGGATCGAATTCAAAACAGGAATATTGGTCGCATCCCTAATTCCTTTGACGAGGGCTAAAATTGAAGTCCGATTTCAGCAATTTTTCGTAACATTTTCCGGCTGACGTGGCAATTTGTTTGCACTTTATATCCAAGAGATGAACTGCTCAATGGTTCGCCAAAATACATATTGATTTCCCTATATGTGTATTCTGTCATAAAAGGGCTTCCGTAGCGGGTAACTTATAGATATTTCCGGGCTATATCAACATATCACGTCCTCTTTTGGGAAAATTTTCTTCCATTGTAAACATTCAATGAAAGCTATTTCAATTCTGACCCGTATTAAATATTCTATATAAAATTACAATGTTTTCCTAAATAATTTAAGCAATATTTTTCTAATTATTAAATCTGGCTTATGTTTGAATTAGAAAATAGATGTTTACTTTGTTTTTTATATTGACATGTGACATCGCCCCCACCTGTTGGTAAGCGGTACGCGACGTCCAAGAATTGGCAGCAATTGAGGCTAGCCACTGAGAACAAACATCAGTCCCAACCATTATGCCGGCCTATGAAGATGCTGTTTCACTCTTCGCTGACAAGGACTCTAGGTTATAGGAACCTTCCATATCTTTAGCGTGCGACAGATGTATCTCCAATTGTATACGAGTATGTACGCGTAGGAATAGTGGCGACGGTATGGCGGTAAATATTTTGACTTGTGCGTATGGTTTGGTAGGCGCAGTAGTGGCGCGGTTGTAAGAATGATTTCCTTAAAATCCTACAAAGGTCGGTTCAAACTCCCCCGGCATGTACCAATGAGAAATACACTTTTCCTACGTACGTACTCATATGTCATAGATTCACAACACCACCGTTCCCGTGCCTACGTGCTCTACGTTAAGCCGTCGGTCCTAACACTAATACCAACTTGTGGAATCGTTTGGTACTTTTAGGAAGTCTATTTTGCACATACTAAAACCATAATCTGTTCTTATAATACCTATCATTATTGTTTACTTATTTTTTGTTTTTTTCTTCTTCTTTACTCATATTTTTATTTTTTTACTAATTGTTGTTTAACTTCACTATAAGACGTTACCTATTTATATAATCTGCGGTTTACGTCGTTGATAACACACTTACCAATGGGGTGTATCAGGCAAAGCTTTTTATAGATGTCGCTAGCGGCGATGGTACCTTATTTTACACCTATATCGCATCATATTTTAAATGTTTTCATGGTGTTATATATGTTTATAACAGAAAAATGTATTTTAAATTAACGTTACCTACTATAAAAGACGAATTTAAAAGCGCACACCCCGTTTTTAAAAAGAAAAAAGGTTTTATTAATAGAACGGCAATTTTAAGATCACCATATCTTTGATTTCGCTTAGAAATCTCGATTTGTACACTTAAAAGCTCCTCACTTCGGTATAATATTCAGAAAATAGTAAAAATCGTAATAAAAATACAAGTTTTCTATGCAACTGACAGTTATATTAGGTACCATCTATCATTCGCCATCTATCGTGATAAAAAGTTAGTGATAGACCCCATTTGATTATTTAAATGTAATTATATATATCTGTGTTACTGTTTGTAAACCTAAATAAATAAAAATAAAATAAATAAAAATAATACCAACTTGTGGAATCGTTATAAAATTAACACATTAAAATTAAAAATTAAATTCATTTAATACCTAACCTAAAATTATGACCTAACCTAATTAATAAATGTTATAAAAAAGGTAAAAAGTAAAATAATAAAAAATAAAATATTAATTTAAAAATCATTAAATAATAAATATAAAATTTAAAATGTTAGCACACTGCCCCATGAACAAATCATAGGCGATTAGTTAAGTTTTTTTATACTTTTAAATTTCATAGTTCGTATTTTGTACACCACACAAGCGGTCCTTTGGCAACTGATAATAAATTTAATTAGAAATGTATGTATTTAATGGTTCAACGCCATAAACTGTTTAGTTAAAGATAAGTGCTCTTATCGCTTGTCAAATCGTAAAAATTATCAATCCATTAACCTAACTACTATATCCAATTTTGTCGTTTTGACAAAGTTTTATCGCTCGAAAATTTGTTGGGTATAACGATATTTTTGTAAGAGTTCGGGTCGGCCCTGACGGTATCGTAGAAGTCGGAGTTATTGCGTCCCAGTTTACCCTTTTCCAGCATATCGAACCGACAGTAGATTTTACTTTATGACCGTCATACACGATGCTAAGAAACAAGCTAGTAGTTTCTGTCCAAGCTTACTGTGCTTACTTAAAACGATCTATGGATAACGAAATTTAATACAAATTTACAGGTCTTAAAGTAAACTGAACTGCCTCCGTGGTCTAGCGGTTAAGTCCGTGGATTTAGGCTCGGAGGTACCGGGTTCTATTTCTGGTCGAGAGACAATAATATTTATTTATTTATTTTGTTTGCGCTCTTGCCACCATGCCGCGCGGATACGATTTATTTATTTTATTTAGGTTTCGTAACTAGTTTTTTATTATTTTAGGTTATTTTTAATTTTAAATAAATACATTTTGATTAACGCCCTAAGCTCCAACACATTAAATAGTAGAAGTAGAAAATTTACTCCCTATACGCATAAAAGACACATAGGTATACTCAGTGTGCATGTGCACATTAGCGTGTATATGTGTGCACGCACCCACATACACGCTAACACACACTTAATTTACAGTCCTTCAACCAATTTACTACTGCTTATTAGTATTTATTGTTATTATTTTTGTTTTTTATTGCAGCAGCACGATTAGGTATGCTTTGGTATCTGTGGCTGTAGGTAGGAATAAATACATATTTTCTTCCATCTTATCTATTGGTAAATTAAAAGTGGTAATTTGCCCAGTCCGCCGGGGCGTCGAAGTATCCACCGTTCGTGCCGATAAACCCAATGAAGTCTATCCACACGTTTCGGGATCAGGCTCGAATTGCCGTCATGACCAGTCAAGCCATTATAGTGTTTGAGACTGGTGTCAGTCATGAGTGTCTGATTCCAGTTGCTAAAAAATAAAATAAAAATATTTTTATGTATACTCGTAAGTTGTGAACCCATTTATGGTTTTATGTATTGTGTAAAATTTCATAATATTGTATTTTATGTTAATGCTATTGTAGCTCCATTTAAATAAAATAATTAATGTATCAATAATTGGGTATCTCACTGTATTTACTTTTCTTTTGTGTCATCTGTGGGTTACGTTAGTATGGTTATGTTGGCTAGTAACGCACCAGTCACTGCACTGTTTCATTGTCATAAGTCGCTGCGAGTCGGTAAGTAAAACCAGGCTCGTGTATACCGGGCATATGCGATGGTTCTCGTATGGGGAACTAACAGGCTACTGTTATCGAGAGCCTCATCTCGAATAGAGAGGATATAAGTCAGTCTGAAGGGTTGAGCGTAATACGAATCTATGGAATAGACAAGCAAGTGATCCAAACTCGAGTCAGTTATCCAAACAGAAAGCGTCTTTGAGCCGTAATAAAAGGATGAGAGATTACTCCCGAAGCTTTGCTGCTCTGATACATTTATTTTAAATTTGATAGGCGAATTTAACACATTAATAGTAAGTCTTGTTTGAAGCGGTGTTCTTAAGCTTTTGCATAGCTTTTATCGTGGGCTTTGAGCGCAGCGACCGAATCAAGAAATTCCGTAACGAAAATAAACCTAACACCCCCCACTCCGACGGCACAGCGACGTGGCGTTGAAAGCCGTGCATCGTCTAACGTCGTTTCAGTTCGGCAGTGTAGACTAGCTGCTAACTGCTCAGAACTGATTCTATCTCTTTTAGACACAATGCTAGGTAAGACAGCGTGCTTTTTGGCTGCGTAAAAAAAAATTGCATTAATAAAAAATAAAAAATAAAAATTGCATAAGTTGATAAAAAATGCGATGCTTTACCGCGTCAGTCCCCGAGTGCCAAACGTTTTTTTTTTGGTATAAATAACACCATGGCAAGCTTACAATATTAGTATTCCTAGAAATAATGGCATTTGACAACAATGTAAATGGCACATACTTTCAACGAAAACAACAAATAGGTGGTAGGCGGACTGATGGTGGTAATTTGCCCAGTCTGCCGGGGCAGGTAAGTATCCGCCCGTTCGTGCCGAAAAAACCAGTAAAGTGTATCCACACGTTTCGGGATCAGGCTCGAATTGCCGTCATGGTCAGTCAAGCCGGCATCATGTTAGGAACTGATATGAGTGTTTGATTCCAGTTACTAACATTCATGGACCTCGCGTGCCATTTACCACCAGGTGGGAGAAAGATTACATGACGTGCTAGTAAATGTACTTACTTCATTAACATTATTTTTTTTATGTATTAGACGACTTTATTGGTGACGAGCAAAAACTTTTAAAATCCTTAGATTAAAACAAACCACGTACTACATACGGTACGGGAACATTACGCAAGGAACTATGTCTACATCTAACTGACACACTTAAATTGGTAGCAAGTTTAGTAGTAAGCTAGCTATTGAGCAGTATATGCCACATCTATATGCTTTTTTGCCTTGACCGCATTCTACTTTGAGGACTTGTGTGACTTTTCGTAGTTGTCTATTGATTTTGCATTTTGTACTAACAATATAGAGAATCTTTACTTTTTGTTTATTCTAAGTATAAATATTTTTTCCGTCAAAATAATCACTTTTCGGATTAATTATATATTTAATTCAAGACGAAGAATCATCTATTTTTAAACTCATGACAGATATTTCAGAAGACAAATTGTTTTATCTGTAAAAATATATTTACTAGATTTTCACGCTTCGCTAATAATATGAAAATATATTATGCTATGCTAATTATAGTCCTGGATAGTAACAATCATACCCAATGTCGATCCCTCTGTTCCAAGAAACAACTCTTACAAATTGTATAAAAAAAAATCGAGTAGTTTAGTTAGAATAGCCGCGGGGCCACATGTCGTGGTCAGATGATGACATTATATAGTTTAGTACCGCCTGACAGTCAATTAATGTACCACAAATCAGCGCTAATGCGCGCCTCCTATCGGACAACAGTAGTACTATGTCAGAAACCTTCGCCAATGTTCACAAAATATATTCGCAAAGTTTCATCCCGATCGGTCAAGTAGTTTTGAAATGCACAGCGAACATACATACACACAGACATTGATTTTTATATATCTAGAAGAAGATATTCGTCTACGGGTTCCAAAAAATAATTCTGCCAAATTTCATAAAAAATCGGTTTAGTGATATAGGTGTGAAGGCGAGAGAAGCATATTCGAATTTAAAATAATTTATTTATCTTAAGGGTTGGTAAGTACAGAAAAACAGAACATAATGACAAAGATAAGTAAATGGTGTTTGTAACATCAATATAAATTGCTATACTATAAAAACTTAAATGGCCGAGCCAGCCTAAACATTACAGCTCGCGAGCAAGTCATTAATTACTCTGCATCCCTCGTTTTAGGACATCTGCGTTTCGAGGTAGTTTTAGGTACGCTGCTGTGAAAATATGGAACAACTTGCCTCCACCGCTTCGGGACATGCATTCCTTAGCAGGTTTCAGATCGGCACTCAAAAAGCATATGTTAATATTACAAAACTTCACAGCAACTTACCTAATCTTATTCTATTTATTAATATACTATTGTTTTTTCTTGACTATGACTATTTATCATAATATTATTCATTTATTCTATTCTCATTTGTTAAACATATATGTAAACTGTACATTTAGTGTTCCTTCCGATTTAGTAAATGGTACTGTACTTCTCTGCGACCCGTGACTCACCCAACATAAGGCATCAGCTGAAAATCAGCGCTGCAGCCTCGGCTGTAGCATATGCTGAGCTGACCACCTATTTATCGCCACACCTGTATGTATGTTTCGATATATAGAATAGGCTTACATTTATACATTTAGATTTATTCCTTGCATATTTTTTTTTTGTAACCATTGTAATTGCTGCGATAAATAAAGTATTTTCTTAATTTTTTTCTTCTATACAAGTACATGTATAATATATAATTTTAACAACCAAACATGTAATAAGATTACAAACCGATTATCCAAATACGAAAAGAAAAATTTGCATACATACGAATATATACGATACACTGTTTGTATGTCTATATTGTGGATAGGTCCATGCCTTCCATACTTCCATAAGTATGGATATATGATCAACCTATAAGTAAATCTAATATCATGAAGGCTATCGAAAATTAGCTGAGACTCTTTGTCTCGCACGATGGCCATATTAACAGTTATGACGCTCCAATAACCTTTAATCATGTTATGGGTCTGTTGTTGACATCACATCCCTCATTGTGAGGAACTGTCGTCATTTGCTATACCAACAGAGATTCATTATTACCGTGACCCTTAGTCTGTTTCTTTAAAAGACAGACTAGAAGGATAACGTAAAGTAAAAAAAAACTTTATTGCACAATAAATACCTAATTGTAGGATGAATGGTTAAAAATAAAAATGTATAATAACTAATAGCCATAAATATATACCTACCTAAATAGGTATATAAATACATACACATAATACATGAATATTATTATAAATACATACATAAATAATATTCCATACAAGTACAACACATTTGTCCTGCCTGGAGAGTGCTATAAGGCAAGGAACAGAACTGCAGGTCAAAGCAGTGTTAAAGGAAATTAAACAAAAGAGATATAACTAAAAATATAGTACTAAAAATATGAACAGACGCCTGTAAAGCGCATAATTTTAAAAACTGTTTTATTATTATAATTTAAATAATTATTCTTTATTTTTGTAAATTTAATGAAGTGTCACATTAATTATAGGTCAATAAAACACAAATATATATTAATAAACATATATTAGATTATTTAAAATCTTTAATAAAGATGTTTTTTTAACATTATCTTGTCAAATAGCATAGAAATACAAAAAAACAACCGTATTTAGAGATTTATCTTGCAATACACATGCACCTCTTAAACGCAGAACGTAGCCATAGCAACAAAACTGTGATACCTACTTACCGAACAAAAGTGTTTATCGATGACTGAGTTAGTTCGGATACACAAGTATCGTTAGCGCGTCGGCTTAAGAATGAAAGCGAAATATATGTTTCGTGGGCGCCTCTGAGGCGCATCTTTCTAGGATTAAGCGCAAACGTTTAATTGTCAAAAAACTGGATTCTTTTAAATACTGACAGAAACGCGCAAGATTAGCCGAACATTACAAAATAATACATCAAATTTGGTACGCGGTTGGAACTCCAATTGGTTATGCTTTTTTTTGTAGTACATTTGTTATAGATTTACAATACCACTGTTACCATACCTCAGAGAGCACGTTAAATCATCTGGTCCCGGTTCCACTAATACTCGTACCAAGTTGTGGAATCGTTAAATATCATTATTATTCATTATAGTCATTAAAATTTACACCAAATCCTCGCCAACTCGTCTGGCAAATAAATTCTCCAAAAATATATTCTGCAAGGCTCATCTCCAACATGTGGGGGCTATGATGACATCAAAATAACAAAATCTAACACGAATATCAACTTTAATACGGTTTGAGAATGTCTGTTCGTTAAAGAGTTCCTTTATTTTATTTTATACAATTAGGAAAACTTACAGCTAAACAATACTTAAATATAAAGAAAAAAAATAAAGTAAGAAAGGGCTAATAACAAGTTTTCACAGAAATAGATATTGAAACATAGATAAAACTATACACTGAGTAGACTAATACAAAAAGAATGAGATTATATGAGGCAGAATAAGACAAAATAACAATAGAAATAGAACACTTATACAGATCGGTTTAAGGCATTTGTAAAGTAGTCCTGAGTCAAGCCACGCCGGACAGCGGCTGGGGTAGTACATGATATGTCAATATGAGAGCAATGTTTATTAAAATAGTCAGATGTTCTCCAGATGAAAGCATTCTGCATATAATTATTAGATACAAATGGGATGTAATAAGGTATATAAGGCGCCTAAAGAAACAGAATTTGGCTAATGGTTAACGCAAGATTGATATCCAAGCTATATTGGACCAGACAGGGATTGTCTAAGAAACAGTATTTAGGATATAGGAGCAAAACATGTTTGAAAATTAATTTCACTAAGGACTTTAAATTAATTTCGTTGGACATTATTTTGATTGTGCTATATCTCCTAAGGTATTGAGTAAGGTATTTCTTTGTTTAAAATACATCAGTTTCAAAATAATGTTATAATAACTTAAAATGCAAATCTCACACTCCACAAGCTTAGCATTTTAGTTCCGGATAAATCAAAGGGGTCAGCGTAATAATGTGGTCTCAGCATATAACAAGGAATAAAACCATGACTTTAATAACGTCCAAGCACGGGAGCCGCACCGCTCCAGCCTTTCAGTGTTGCAATGCTATTACGTTGATTACAACTAAACCCTGATAGTTGTAAACCGTTAATTTCTCAACCACGGTCGAACAATTTAATTAAAATGTAATTTATGAAGATTAATCTAAACTGCGTACAACAAAAGGTGAGTATATTGGAAAATGAACAATGTTCGTGACAACAAGGTTTTCTTCAAAAAGGGTAGGGTGGACGAAACTATGCTTGGTAAGAGGTTAAATATAGGTAAATGGTACCAGCTCGCCGGAGGCACCGACTTTTAAAAATCAATCACTCAAGTAGCTGGTACTGATTGAACGTGTACCTCTACATGACCAACTTTCCGTATTATAAGCATAAGACTCCCGTCCAATTGTTATTTATGAAGCCATTTACACCGCCTGTCTGATACCATAAATCGAACATTTCATTTAGTCGTATATTAATTAATTTATATAACTGTCGGCATTTTGTCTTTGTATTTAAAGGGTCTGCCAAAATTCCAAAAAGATGTTTATTTTTATATAGCCCGCCATTTTAACAGTTGGCATGACTCAAGCTGTCTTATTAACAGATGACAAGTAAAAACTACGTGATTAATACGCTTCAATAACAAAATGAAATTAATAAAATTCGAGGTCACAGTTTGGGTCGTCGTGAATCACCTTCACGGCCAGAATTGTGAAACTGGTGGAAAAGTTAGAGCTGTTGGGGGATAAGTTAGCGATGTAAAGAATCGAAGTCGTGCATGTCGCTTAATAACTGCGCATTGACGGTCAAGAATTCTACCTATTCTCCTCTTCCTATTCTTCAAAACACCGTGCTGAAACTTTAATCCAGCTTTAACAAACTTGTGGTCGAAATACGCTTAGACCCAAACTACCGAAACTACAGTGGGAGCATCAACAAAACAGCGCGGTTCAAAAAACTCGGAATACTGAACAAGGTGAAGCGGTTTTTCCAGCCTACATTATTACTTATACTGCATAAAGCACAGATAAGGTTATGCGTGAAATTCTGAGCTCTGGGATGGCTCCGCTAAGTATCTCACAGATGCTCTCAATGTCCTGCAGAAGCGGGCGATTTCGATAGTGGACTACAGTGTCTAAAACTCTCGAATTACTGCAGATTCGCCGAGGCGTTGCCTCTTTGAACGTGTTCTACAAGCTATAACTCGGTGAGTGTTCTAAGAAGCTCCATTACCTTATCCCCTTCAAATCTATTTTGTAACCCAACCACACGCACAGGCCAAAATATGCACCCCTATACCGTAGCCACTATCCCTACGCGTACATATAAATCTGGAGACCCCTACAACTGTCGCATACTGAAGATGTGGAATGCTCTATACTAGCCAGTGTTTACCCATTTCTATAACCTTGAAGGACTCAAGCGAAGTGTAAAAAAGCATCTTGATGGGCTGGCATAATGGTAGGAACTGATATCGGTCGTCAGTTGCTTCCACTCTTGGACCACGCGTACCGCTTACCATCTGGTGGGCCCGATTTTAGGAATAAACTATCGCATAGAACTTATACTTAAATATAAATGTTTCGGAATATCTTAATGATGTTAAATCTTTTGCAGAAACTTGTATAATTTCATAGAAAGTTTAAACATAATTTTTGCCGGCAGCTTCGCCGGGTATATGTTACGAAATTGAATAAAGATAGGAGTAAGACATTTAAATAGTTCCGCCATTAAGGCTTACTCGAAGCGCTTGCTACGTGCACTTGGAAGCTCAGTTCTCATGTAAATGGCGATAGAATTTACGGAGGTAATTTGTGCACGTCCACCCGTTCTTATCGCCCCACATGATTCACAATTAAAACTTATTATGTCACAAATAATATAATTTGTATTGTGTACAATTGTTTCCAAGAACTGTTTTCATTTATAGATTTCTAGAGGACATGAGAGAGCGAGGGTAACAGAACTAATGTCTTGTATAAATCGAAGTTAATATGTATTTTTAAATATTATTTGAATTGCTCAAACTAAGCTTAATAGAGTGAATTTGGTAAATGCGCGCTGTCTGCGGACGGTTCATCATCATCAATCAGCTTGGCTACACGCGGTCTTTTGCAGCGACCTTCCTTAGGTCATCCATCCATCTGGCGGGGGATCGTCCCACTCTGCGTCGTCCCGTACGTCTCCATTCTAGAACCCGTTTACCCCATATCGGTCATCGGTTCTGCAGTCACGGATTCTGGAGTGGAGACCACGTACTGGAAGATGCAGAGTGGGAAGACCCTCCGCCAGATGGATAGATGACCCTCATTAGTGAGGGATGGATGAGGTTGGCAGTAGATCCAGCAGTGAAGAGACACAGTCTGATGATGATGAGAACACGGAGTCCTAGACCCTCGCTGCTGCCTTCCAGAGCATATATTTGGACAATTTGGCTTACACTTGCCAGGGTGGCCAGGCGGGTTGGCAAGGATCTGATGACAATTTATTAACGATTCCATTAGTTGAACCGGGACCGACGTGTTATCGTGTTGGCACGGGAACAGTGGTGTTATAAATCTATGGCAAATGTAGGTAAGTCTTGTTTCAATCGGTGTTATTTTTATATAAATATTATATTTATAATATAACAATATTAGTTCTCCTTGAATGTAAAAATTGGCATTTGACATCATTGCTCATACTTTCAACGAGATCAACAAATAGGTGGTAGGCGGACTGATGGTGGCAATTTGCCCAGTCTGCCGGGGCGGGGTAGTATCCGCCATTCGTGCCGATATACCCAGTAAAGTGTATCCATACGTTTCGGTATCAGGCTTAAATTGCCATCATGCACAGTTAAGACGGCATAGTGTTAGGGATGCCAGTCTGAGATGAGAGTGTCTGATTCCTGTTGCTAACATTCATGGGCCTCGCGCGCCATTTACCATTAGGTAGGCGCAAGGTAACATGTCTTGCGTTTGTATTTAAAAAAGTATAATTTGTCATTGCACATGCCGGGGTTCAAACTGCGACGCGTTTGATTAGAGAAAAGCGTTAGTCAATCGAGCTACCACCGCTGTTATAAGTTGAACTGCCAACTAAAATAAAATTAATCAATAGTTGGTAAGGTACTTGGCAGTATTTGACAGTAACTGCATAATACGGAGACCTACAAACAAACGTATGCAGCGATCTGAAGATAACTGTTTGATACAGAATTCCATATTCATCTGACCAACAATGATTGAAGGCGTATACACTATGTCCCTTACACAAGGTTCGATTGAGAACCAAACTGTATACTTTGATCTGTCGCCAACTGGTACACAAGTCCTCTTGAACTGTACTGGGAATCAAATTGTATAAAGCATTTACTAACGATCACAAACGTGTGTATATTCCCTATGCATTAATTTATATGAGAAACGTTCAATCAATCAATTCATTCATAGATTCATACTCGTAGTTAAAGTGATTAAAACACGTAAACAGGCCATTGTAATAAATAAAAAAAAACTAATTGTAAACGTAATAGAGCAAAGAGTAGTGATTAATTAATTAATGTAGTGATTATCATCACAGTCCAAAAGCTGGAGCAGAGAGTTATTCCTAGACCTCCACTTTTGAAGATTATTATTTACCATAATATGTATATAAAACGATACAGCCCCACAATACAGCGCTGATGCGCGCCATCTACGGACAACAGTAGTACTATGTCAGAAACCTTCGCCGATGTTCACAAAATATGTTCGCAAACTTTCATCCCGATCGGTCAAGTAGTTTTGAAATGCATAGGGAACATACATACACACATACATTTCGTCATGATCGTAGAACAGTGTCGGATTTAAAAAATACCCATAATTTTGCATATATATTTATATATAGTTTTATATTGTTTGTGGTCTGTAATTTATAGTGCAAATATTAGAAAGGGTTCTAAAATGAAATCTAGAAGGTTTGCACTTATTATGAGACTTAAAAAGTGACAAAAAAACAGTCGAAATGACAGTTGAATGGCCGCCATGAAAATTTTAAATATAGCAGATCCGTCACTGTTCTACGATCATGACGATTTATTTATATATATATATATTGATAAATAGGTCTTTAAAGTAGGCCTCCCCCAAGGCTCGCCACTTAACGCGATCTTTCGCTACCCTCATCCATCCTCCACCAGCGACCTTCTTTAGGTCATCTGTCCATCTGGCGGGGGGTCGTCCCACTCTGCGTCTTCCCGTACGTGGTCTCCACTCTAGAACCCGTTTGCCCCATCGTTCGTCGGTTCTGCGGCAGATGTGTCCGGCCCATTGCCACTTCAGCTTGCTAATTTTAAAAGCAATGTCAGTAAGTTTCGTTATCTGACGAATATCAACGTTTCGAATTCTATCCATCAGAGATATACTAAGCATATTTAAACATTGTGGTATAGACGATGAGAGGATGATTATATACCGAAACATGCACACAGGTGTGGCGATAAATAGGTGGCCAGCTCAGCATATGCTACAGCCGAGGCTGCAGCGCTGATTTTCATGTTGGGTGAGTCAAAGATAATTTCCTGAACGAATTTTATTCATGCTTTGACTACGCTAACCCAAGATTACCAAGGGCTAGTGGAGCTGGTAATATTAGGTATGAGACTAAGAACAGTAATAACTAAATCTTTAGTATATTTTTATTTTACTTATTTCTTATGTAACATTTATATTTGTGTATTATTATTTTAGTTTAAATATATATAGGTATATGTGTATATATGTAAATCTTTTATGTATATTATTATGTAAGTGTATCATATAAAATAAAATTGCACCCGTATACAACTTTCCACACTCCCAAAGGTTGGTTGTCAGAAAATGCTTCGTCATTTAGCCCGCCTATGTACATTTTTAGTGCGATAAAGTATTTTAAATAAAAAATATATAACAAGAAAGAAAATAAAGCTATTGTAAAAACTAAAATAGTGACCCCAATTTGTTTAACAAAATAGTTTCCAATGTTAGTTAACAACGATTTTTTACTTTAACTTAAATATAATTTGATTTATATCTTTATTTCCGACATAAATGTTCATTTATTTAATGGAAGCAGAAATTATGTTGTTCATGAACGAGTTGGTATAGTAAGCTAATGGGGGCAGTGTGGGTCCCGGGAAACGCCTACCTATCTGATTTAAACACGCGCTTTTTAAATCAACCACTGCCCAACCAGTCCGACCATTCTACTATTATTAGCACGAAAGTCATCTTTGGAGTATCATCACGACCGTTTCCCTTTCGGGGTGGTCAGAAACCACGCTTATAAATAAGCGGATTCACATTTAGCCAACTTTACTATAGGCTAATCATGACAAGTGATAAGCTCGTCGATGTCTCCAGCGTACCAAACTCAAGAAATATCACAAATAAATTAAATATTAATTAAATGTATTTATTTACATGAATAAATATTTTTGTCCAGGAATCGAACCCGCCAACTCCGAGTCTAATTCCACGGACAGTTAAGGTATTAAGCTCGCCTTTTGTTCAATTAATTCAATTTTATTTAATCACCACAGCCCCTAGAACACAGTGTCCTAGACCACCACTGGTGAAGATGGGCTTTTTTGAAGCATTTTGCCTACACTTATCACGCCGGGCAAAAGAGTTGGCGAGGATCTGATGTCAATTTTTAACGGCATTTACGATTCCATAAGTTGGTATTAGTGGAACCGAGACCGACGGCTTAACGTGCTCTCTGATGCACGGGAACTGTGATGTAATAAATGACAAATGTAAGTAAGAAAAGTATATTTATCATTGATATATGTGGCTATATATATAACATATATTCGATTCTACATCATAAAATTTAAATAATCCAAACCCATAATTATTTAACTGTTTTATTTTCTGCATACCAAATGTTTTGTGACCGTCCCATGTCATTTGTAGTAACTTGCTTCGTCAGAAGAATAACTACTGTCATCTTCTTTGGTGCTAAAATCATTACGGTCGTCTGATTCGTACAAATATATGGGACGAGTGGTTGTTTTATTTATATTTGCTTTCGTAGCCTTAGTTTGTTCGTCAGAATCTGGTTCAAACGTTGTAGGGCGAGCCCAAAGCGGAGTTGCCGTACTTGGTAAGGTGAGGCTCGATGTAACTCGAGTTGGGAACAGTGTAATCAACTGCTTATAGCATTTGCATTTGCAGTCTTTACCGGCCACGGCGACAGTGAACTTCAATTCTTTACAGTATCTCATACAACTATACACTATGTGGTAATTTTTACATTCCTTAATTACTTGAATATCATAGCGTCTTGTTTCTGAAAATATAATGAAGACAATTAAAAACTAATATAAATTAATTATCATTATCATTACAGCCCCTAGAACACAACGTCCTAGACATCCACTGTTGGAGATGGGCCTTCCAGAATATATATCTGGAGAATTTGGCCTACACTTGCCACGCTGGTTAGACGGGTTGGCGAGGATATGATAGACATTTTCAATGACAATTTTAATAAATCGAATCGTTAATACGATTCCACAAGTTGGTAATAGTCGAACCGGGACCGATGGAATAACGTGCTCTCCGAGGCACAGGAATGGTGATGTTGTAAATTTAGGACAAATGTACGTAAGAAAATTGTATTTCTCATTGTTACATGCGGGGGGTTCGAACCGACCTTGTAGGATTTAAGGAAAGCCACCACCGCGCCTTATAAACAATACATACAAAACAATATAAATTACTATTAATATAAATATAATTAAAATAAAAAAACTTAATAATGAAAAATACAACTAATAACTAAAACAATTAAAAAATAATAAAGGTTAAACAAAATAAAATAAAAAATAGCTCCAAATAACTACCAAAGGCCCAAATATTGCCCAGCCGTTTTATCTCCTAAGGTGTTGACGAACTGTTTTGAAAATGCATTCAAAATTTCTGGTGCACTTAGAGTTTCCACTCCAAACGGCGCAAAAACTCATGTCTCACGAAGATTATATTTAACACACCTATTTTAGTGAAATAACCAAAAAAACAAATTAACGTTAAGGTCTATTCTAACCTGGTCTATTTGCCAAACAATATAAATTAATAATATTTAAAACAATAATTGAAATTACAACTTTGAAAAACATACCAGAAAGTAAAATAAATATTTTATGATAGGTACTCGAATATTACTGATTTGATCTTGGGCAATTCAATTGAAATTATTAATTGGTTTAGATTGCAATCAACTTTGGCGCAATAATAACTATGTATTATTATTAATTTAACTATTTATTTTAATGTTTAAAGTTTGTTTTTTCTTAGTTGAAAGAAGAGTGAACGCGGGAAATAGTGTTAACGGTGCCCTGGGGTCACTGATCGGCAGTCGAAATGTCAGTGACAAAGCTCGGCTCGCCATACACAATGCCATGTTGGTACCAACACTGATGTATGGAAGCGAGACGTGGATACGTCAGAATACGCATGAGAGTAGGGTTAATGCAGTAGAAATGCGGTCGTTGCGGCGGATATGTGGCGTCACTTTGGCGGACCGCATACGTAACGTCGAAATACGGAAAAGGGTTGGTATGAAGGAAAGCATAGGGACAAAAATAAGGAAAGGCATGCTACGATGGTTCGGGCATGTTGAAAGGATGAGCGATGAAAGATTGACGAACCAGATATATAATGCGAAAGTTGTGGGTAAAAGAGGCCCTGGCAGACCGAGACTCACATATCACGATCAAATAAATAAAACACTGACTGAAGGTGCATTACAAAGTCTTCGTAACCAAAGGGCATGTATGAAGAGGTTAATGAATGTCGACGAAGCGAAAGAAGTATGTCGTGATCGTGTCAAATGGCGCTCAATTGTCTCTGCCTACCCCGCAAGGGATCTGGCGTGAAGATATGTATGTATGTTAAAGTTTGTATACTGAAGAGGCAAATAAAAATCCATCTTATATGTTTTTTTTAAAAGTATACCTATGCAATGATAATAATGTACCTGATGTGAGTAGTGAGTGATGGTGAGTGAGCACGCCAGGTCCATGAACTGGAATAAGACACCAATGACAGCCATCAGTCCCTAACACTATTACTTGACTGGGCATGACGGCAATTTGAGTCTGATCCCAAAACGTTTGGATACACTTGGGTATATCAGTACAAACGGTGGATACTTCCCCGCCCCACCACACTGTGCAAATTACCACCATCAGTCCACCTACCGCCTATATTGTATATTACGAGCAATATGTAAAACAGATGATTGTATAAATAAACGAATAAACTTATACATAAATGTCCAATAGAAGCAAATTTAAATTATATATTTTTTATGCATTTTGTACTTTCACTTATATATATATTTTAATTAAACACCCAGCCTAGCGTCTGGCTCAGAGTTAAAACGGGTGGCGGAGAAATCTAGAGACAGGAAGGCTGGCAATTATTTCTGCCTACGTATTAGCCTCGCTATACAGATGGAAAATGTTGCCAGTCTTCATGGGACGTCTCTCGATGACATTTATAGTTTTTTTTTTTAGGTTTTATTTTAAAATATAAATAAAAAATGTAGGATTTTATATTAGGTATTTAATTATTATGAATAGATATTAGTTTAATTTTTTTAACATTGTATTCGTATTTACCATGAAATAACAAATAAAATCATTTAATAAACACAATTGAATTATAAATTTTTTTTTATTATTTAATTATTAGTAAGACGTGTACTCATTACTCGAATCACAATAGGTTGTACGATTTGTACTACCAGTTGTAAAAACATCGGGTTTTGTACTTTTTGTTGTGTCCTCTTCACTGTCATAGATTGGAAACGGAGTTGTATGTGCCCAATACGGAATAGATGTTGTTGGAGCAGTAAGACTTGGTTTAACTAGGATAGGATAAAGACATGTGCATTTACAATTTTCATCAGTTTTAGAAGCCATATATTTCAAATTCTTACATATTTGCATACAACGGTAAACATAAGCGAACACTTTACATTTATCTATGACATGTATGCCATATTCCACTGAAATCAAAAACAAATAATTAGTGTCAAATATATGTGAGTGCGATGGTGGCTTGGTTGTAAGAACACGGTTCTTAAATCCTACAAAGGTCGGTTCAAACCCACCCGACATGTGCCAATGAGAAATACACTTTTCTTACGTACATTTGTCATAGATTTACAACATTACCGGTCCCGTGCCTCGGAGAACACGTTAAGCCGTCGGGCGCGGTTCCACTAATCCCAACTTGTGGAATCGTTAATAAATTGTCATTAAAAACATTGATATCATATCCTCGCCAAGCCGTCTGGCCAGCGTGGCGAGTGTAGGCCTAATTCTCTAGATATATGTTCTGGAAGGCCCATCTCCAGCAGTGGAGGTCTAGGGGCTGTACTGAAATATCTGTGAGTGCGATGGTGGCTCGGTTGTAACAACACTTTCCTTCAAACCCTACTAGCGTCGGTTACCAATTTATTTCTCACACTTTTCTTACGTACATTATCAAATATTTACATTCACTCAGCTTTACGCTGTGGAAGTTGGTGCGAGAGGAGTTCCAGCAAAATCTTTGCATCACTTACTGAAAGAATTAGGCCTAAGCAGGTCTGCCGTCAATACATTTAGGGAACGAGCTTCCAAGACGGCATTAACTGTTTATAATTATTTGGTTGAGTAGGGAGAGGAGTAGAATGGTGGATGGTAAGCGTATTATCGCGCAATAAAATAAAAAAGGGAGGCCGCCTTTTTTAAACCAGCCTATTGTCGGTCGCAAGCCTGAGACACTATTCTTCTCATCCGCACGGTGAATCCATGGAATGCTTAGAAAATTGTTTTCTTCTTCTTCACCGTTTGCCTTGGAGAGCACGTTAAGCTCTCAGTCCCGGTTCCACTAATACCAACTTGTGGAATCGTTAATAAATTGTCATTAAAAAATGACATAAGATCCTCGCCAATCCAATATATGTTCTGAAAGGCCCATCTGCAACAGTGGACCCCTAGGATACGATGTCTATTCAATTCCCAGTCAAAAAGTTTGTCTTGTGTAGTGGTTATTCAATTTCTTTGTGCTCACATTAGATTGTCGAAATTGTGGATTCCTTTTCGCGACTCAAAGAAGGGTACACAGTATGTATGTTTGCGGTTCGCGTAGGCCGATTTGGATGATGTTTATGTCAATCGATTCGTTTTCTTAATCAAGCGCGTGTCATAGAAGATATATTATTAATCAAATTTCAGTAAGGCGACAGCTAGACGCCATATATTGGAAAAGAAAAAAGTCGATAAACTATATTGTGTGTGGTATATCGAATAGGTGTTCGAAAATCATGAGGTTTCTCTATTTATTTATTTCTATTTAGGCTCTATAGCGATTTGGAGTAGGTTATTTAAGCGTGAGTTTAGCCGAGCTTACGTAAAATAATAATAAAATATACGTATACAATATAACTTAGTTTTCCTTGCAGATACCTTTCTCAGTCAGATTAAACTTAGACAGTTCACTGGAATCCTAAGCTGCTGGTCCTTTGCTAACAGCTTACTCTTTGGACCACTTTGCTGCTTAGTTTTCCACTAGCAGGAGTAGAATCATTAAAAGTAATTGAATTCATGACTTGTCACAAATGTCTGTAATAGGTTTACTTTAATAAAGATATTTTGACTTTGACTTTAAACGTCTGTTGTTTTTAAAGACGGTGAATCGCAAAATCGCCTAACGATACGACCCCAGCCTGAAGGGCCACCTCGGGAGATCGCATGCCCGAATCACCGTGAGGCCTCCTAAGGAGACCCCAAGGCGCCTACGGACTAAAACCATATGAACCGTCTCTCTTTCACTGTTGGCTCTGCTTGCCTTAATAGCTTCGCCGCGTTCATGCAAGCATGCGAAGCAAAAATCTATTCGACGGCAGCAGACCCAACCTGAGGGGTAGGGGTCTGCGGTGGAGCCATCGAGGGGGTCCCATTTCCCGAAGACAGACATTTGACGAAGACAGCGGCGGCTGGATCGACGACTAGAACGGTGGTGGTAGGGTCGGGGGATCCGTAGGTTGGCGGCCAGAGGACTTGGCGGAGGCCTCAATCAGTAGATTGAGCTTCGTCGTGAGCGGGGTCTTAATCATTAGTAAATTGTTAATACACGTAGACATCAGACTCTCGCCTACACTTCTGGCCCTTAAATATGTTCATGAACGTACATCCTCAGCTGTGGAGGTCTAGGACTCTTCTAGGCGGTGTAATGATGAACATTGTCCATAGGTATCTGATGAAAACAAATTAATTTATAGTATGAAATTATTTCTTACGTTCCGGGTTTCTCTCGAGTAATTTTCCCAAAGAAAATAATTCATTATAATGTACTCGTACAATCAAAAATGCAATTAAAACTTTTACAAGCATGCTGTAAAGCAACTATATATTACATAAAACAATTAAATTTAATAAATGAATGACTACGTACATTAAGGTACCTATTGCATTTGAATTTGACTAAAGTAATTAAATTTAAAATATTTAATCAATGGTTATTTGACCTGCAGGGCTGACATTTTTTTTCACTTCCTACTTAAATATTAATTTGATGATTTGTTTAAGAAGTAATATAGAAACAGTATAAACGAATTACAATATTAAATAATTTAAAAGAAAACCTAATATTAATTTAACTTAAAAATGGCGCGGAACATTATGACAAACAACTGGCAGCGCTCAGAGCGATCTACCTCGATATAGTGAGCAGTCTAAGCGCGAGAAATGATGTCATTTGTGACGTCATATAGCTTTGGCAAAACAGTTTAAGCGCGTCTCGGAACACCCTTAAGCGTGCTTAGGTTACTATTATCGCGTATCGGAATCTATAAGCGCTCGACCTTGACAGTGGCCGTGCAAATATCAACTGTATTAGCGTGATAAATATATATATATGTACTTAACGGATTCCATTATATAACGTTTTGCGCTTAAGTATCAGAGGCGCCTGGGATTGGTAACCCATGTAATATTGAAGTAACCTTCAAGTGGTAGTATTGAGTCATATTTATTAGGTGTAACTTCAAAACTAACCCTAGTATTGGTATTGGTCTTCTGCAAAAATCACCCAATTCTCTTTCTCAGACTTTATCTTTTTTATGCTATAAAAGTGCATTAAAAAAAAAAAAAAGACCTATTGACCATAGTCGATACAATTTGAACAAAACGTCTGGAAAAATACAAGTATCTAAGGTAAATTGCGTAAAAACTATAGTAAGTTTTTGTGTTGAAACTCAAGAAGTACCGATTACAAAATTAATTAAATAAGAGCCAGTTCATCGTATAAAAACGTGACAATACCGGTTATATGTGTTTGTAATCAGCTTAATAATGCAAACGACTTGTACTCGTAGACAAACATAATTATTTCGAGTCATGTTTCGTGCAAGTAGTTACCTATACGATCTCGCCGTAATTTTGGTATTATCTGCCTACTTTATTCTGTCCTCTATGAACCCTCTCTACCTACATATTTAAATTAAAACAAATTTCCTTTCTTAGCTTCCTTTTTTTGTGTCTTATTTCTTTATTATTATTTTTGTGTAATATTTATGTTAGATATAAGTTAAGTTTTTAAACTCAAATTTTGTATGCCAGAAATGGCGAAATGTGTCGAGCCAAAACTTACCAACCACCTGTATTCTGATACCATATTTAATACAAATAAATATGTTCATTTCATTTCAATTTATTTCATAGCTCCTTTCATGAGGGAATTCTTCGTTCTGCTCTATCCTTGCTATTCCTTCACACCACACAAACTCTGTTTCTGATTATTTCTCTGTAGTAGCTGTACTGCTTGGGAACAGCTTGTCCGTTAATACCTGCCAAGCTCTGCAGGGCCATCTTCAAAAAGATGGTTTATTCTCACTATTTGAAATCTCAAGTCCTTGTCTGTATCGTTCAAAGATGTTGTAATGTAGTGTAGTATCTATAAGTATGTATGTTGTATATGTAGTTTACAAAATAATTGATATACGAGTATATATGTATATGTACGTCGTATATGTATTGTATATTTCCACTTATATATGTAATTTTATACTTTATCTGTAAGTATATTGTATTGCGGTTAAGTCCGTGGATTTGTAGTCCATCGATTGGATGAATTGGTACCAGGTTCGATTTCTGGTCTTAACACAATAAATGATTTAATTTATTTGTGATATTTCTCAAGTTTATAGAGACATCGACAATCATGATGCGCCACTTGTCATGATGGGCCTATAGTAAAGTTGGGTAATCATCAATCCGATTTATTAAAAATATAAAAGACGTAATTTCTGACTACCGAATCTTGAATGAAAGATAGTGTCTATTTTTTTAAAGATAGTGGCATTATGTCTGCCTTTTATTAATTGAAAAATAAAGTTTATAAATATATAAAATTATTGAGGTATATCTTCACATCTATATTCCTAAAAACTACACTTTTTTATTTGGGCCTAAATCCATCGTGGCATGCTTTTCGATGTTTAGTTCACCAGACTCCACAAATCAATGAAATATTTAATTATACCTAACAGAAACTCTGTTGACAATTTTGCATATGAAATACTTTATAATTGTATTCTTACAATATTTGACTATGAAAAATAAATTCTGTTATACTAGCATGGAGTTGTTTGTTGAAATTGTTAAAACAGGTGTGCTGGATAATAATTATAGCAGTATAAAAGTGATAGGAGCCACTTTATGTGGGCAGATGTTTCGCGTGTGTCATCATGTGGAAACATACGCTTATGTTTCTGGTGATCGGAGCCAGCGCCTTTGTTATCGTCTCCACAGGAGGTAATTATTTTATTATTATATACCTACGAGACATTCATTTATATTACATTATCACAGTAAATATTAACGATAACTGCCTTAATTATATATAATTAAATATAATATTTAAACTATTTGTGATATTTTGTATTAGCATTGATATGTCAGAGATGCTGCACAATAAGATGGACCGGTTACTCAACGCGTGTATCCGGTTTATATATTGTTTACGCAAATACGATTACATCTCTGAATATAGTGCTAAGTTGAAGTGGCTGCCAAGTTCTCTGTCTCCTTTTTTCTGTTGTAAACGAGCCTGCGACACCGAAATACCAATTTGGACATCAAGGACAATTTTGCCTATCTCTCTTCTTTCCACGATAAATCTTTACGTTCTTCTCACAACTCTCTTCTTTCTGTTCCCTCACATTATTTTGGATTTGTCTCCAACTCCTTCGTAGTAGCTGCCACAAAATTATTGAATTATCTTCCAGTAAACATAACAGATTGTCATTTAAAAAAACTAGTCTATTCACACTTTATTAATAGCTCTAAACCACGTTAGTAAGTTGTATTTGTGTATGTTTATGTACAATTTTGTGTATGTATTAGTATTTAGTATATTGATATTATAATACATATATAAGAATATATAAGTAGGTATATAATATTTGTTGAATTATCCTATAATTGTATATTACTGTTACTATCATTGTACCTATATTTGTTCTAATTTGTCCCTAAAGTTTGGCTGTCAGGGAATGTCTACGGGCATTAAGTTCGGCTTTGTGCTTTGTGCAATAAAGTTTTAAAATAAATGAATAAATATTTCCCGAGTTTGGTACGTTAGAGACATCGACGAGCTTGCCACTTGTTACGATTGGCCTATAGTAATGTTGGTTCAATGTGAATCCGCTTCTTTATAAGTGGTTTCTGATCACCCCGGAAGGGACAAAGTTGTGATGATACATTTAAATATTATGTAAATTTATGATATCGCTTTTTTTATATTTTAATTGTTTATATAATTAAGAACTACTTAAATATAAATATATATATAATCATCACATAATCACAGCCCCTAGAACACATAGTCCTAGACCTCCACTGTTGAAGTGAATCCGCTTCTGTAAAAAACGCGTGGATTCTGACTACTCCGAAAGAGATACGGTCGTGATGGAACTTTACTTTTTTTTTATATTTTTTTTATTATTTCATTATGGATCTTCCGATTCATTTTTTTTTTCAAAATCTTTTTTGCACCAAAACTCTAAACTAGGTATATAGGAGACTTTAATGCCTGTTAGGCATTTTCTCACAACTATAAACCTCGGTGAGAAATTAGGGAAATTAGGTGTAATTTATAAAAACACTACATATGGTACAATACAATGGTAAATTGTTCGGTACCTAGGTTTAGTTTTTATATTATTCGCTGGCTGATAAAATCCTTGTTCCCTATCTTTCCATGGATTTCCTATCGTAGCGCCATCTAGTGGCCTAATTTGGAACGAAAGCTGAGGTTTCAACCCTCTAGAGTCAGTTAGTCGTCATCGATCAGTCCTCGCGTATGGTCATAATCTCTCAATAAAAAAGCAGTTCATCGTTCCAGGAGGAAGACAGGTGACAGCCAGACCCACTGAGTAACCTTTCTTTTCCCATCCCTAAACTGTCTCCTTCAGCCAGTAGGTATTTTCCCCTACATAAATAAATTAATTAATTGGTAAAAACTCTTATCTGCTAAGGTATTTTATGATAAAGTTTTCTTTACAGAAACTATAGAACCTGATGAAGAATCGGTAGGTGAAGAAGACTGTGAAAAACGTAAGAACATATTTTATTACAGTTAAACAATAGGAGCTACACTATAGGAGGACACGCGGACTCTCGGCGACCTTCAAACGATTTTCCTACAATCTGTAATTATTTCCCCATTCAATAGTCTCTGGCACCCAATATTTAAATTTTGAACAATGAAATTCTTCGACTTTTAGGATCACAAATCCTGGATGAATCGATCCAAATTTAGGTTCAGGAACAGTTAACCAAATTTAACTGCTAAATTTAAATAAGCTGTTGGTCTTCTGTTAATAGCTAAATCATTGGACCACTTGGCTGCTTAGTCTTCTACTAGCAGGAGTAGAATCATTCAAAATAGTTAAATTAATGACGTTTCATAAATGCCTGTAAAAGGTTTACGTGAATATAGATATTTTGACTTTGACCTCAATTTAAGTTTATTTAAAAAAAATGTTTCCAGTATCCTTGGGACTATCTTTGATGGGACATTTTTCATTTATTTATTTTATTTTTTATTGGTAGTTTTTAATGTTATTTATATTAATTAAGTAGTTTTTAATTTTATTTGGTAATTTAAATAATAACTCGAGTTAGCAGTAAGTATTTATGATATTATGTAAATTGAACCGTCAATAATTGAATTATTTTGAATGATTCTACTCCTACTGGTGAAAGACTAAGCAGCAAAGTGGTCCAATAAGTAAGCTGTTAGCAGAAGACCAGCAGCTTAGCCTAATATTGTGAGTATATCCAATGTCTATTAATAAGTACCTACCTACCTAATATTGTATAGGAGTGATACTTAAATATTAATTGACGACAATAATTACCATATACAACGTGTAATTTTTTAGAAGCAAAAATTTTTTCTATTATTAACTAGAATAGAAATAAAGAATTAAGTATATTTTATTTTAATTATTCAGTAATAAAATCTTAAGTTACGGTGCAGAGAAGTTTTCCTAAAAATATCGCCACTCATACTGAGCCTAATCAAGTAGGTAGCAAAAGGTCGAAGATCGCACGAACGTTGATTTATGTCATTGTTTCCCTCTCTATTTCGTCTCTCGGCTGTGAGCGAGATCAATGAATACTCGTAATAATGTTTTTGGGATAACAATTTTATCTTTAAAAAAAAACAATGCCACCTGAAGCCTAAAAAAATATTTGCTCTTTTAACAATTACTATACTACAGGTGGTATTAATAAATACAATAATAATAAATTTTAATTTGAAACCTGTCATTCTCATTTGAATATTCATTGTGTTTTCTCATTATCGCGCCACACTTAGTTAAATATCCTTGTGATTTTAAAATGGCTGATGAAGAGAATCAAATTGCTGTGATAGTATTACACAAAGTAGGTATAAATTATAGTCTCTTTTAGAGAGTTTGGCATTATCTAAATGCTATGATGGTATGGAGTTTCTAAAACATTCTATAAGAATTTTCCCATTGAAAAAGTGCGTGTTTCAGTGTGTGAGAAATATCACAAATTAATTAAATAAATTAATAAAAATGTGTACCGACCGGGAGAACCCGATACCTCAGCGTCTAAATCCACGGACTTAACCGCTAGACCACAGAGGCAGTTAGTTTAAAGGACTGTATTCAGGCGAATGGAGATTATTTTGAATGAGAGAGTAAAAAAAAAAAAAAATATTCATATATATACTAACGCACACTGCAGTAATAAATGTTTTAGGCAATAGAAAAAAAACGATGTTTTCTATTATCTAAAACAATTTATACTATATGTGTAATATTTTTTTTTACAGAAACTGATGAATCCCATAGTGAAACCCTGGTTAATGAATCTTCTGAAAAAAGTAAGTTTTATATAGTAAGTATAATAATAATATACAAAAGCGATACAATGATCATTTGTGTATTATGTTGTTCATAAGTTAATATTTATTGTTTTATATTTGTAACAAGTCGTGCACAATTCCAATGTTATACAGAATTCAAATATTAATATTTTACGTTATTGCGTTAACTTATAACTCCCCTCTGCGCAGTTGGATTGGTTTTGTATACTGGCCTTGTTTAAAGGAATGTAAAAGTAAAAGTAAAGTATTATCACGACTGTATCCCTTCCGGGGTAGTCATAAACCACGCATTTTTAAATAACGCGGATTTACATTTAGATTTAGCCCATCATGACAAGTCGTCAACTCTAGCGTCCAAACTCAAGAAATATCACAAATTAATTGAAATTAAATAAATTATTGTGTTCCGACCAGGAATCGAACCGGGTACCTCAGCGTCTAAATCCACGAACTTAACCACTAGACCACGGAGGCATTTAAAGGCAGTCAGTTTAAAGGAGTGTATTCAGGCAAATATAAATTATATTGATGAGCTACAAATTTTAAAAAAATATATATTTTTCATGTACGACTATATACTAACGCACACTGCAGTAAATAAATGTTGTGTGTAATAAAGTGTTTTTTTTTTTACAGAAAGTTATGAATCCCATAGTGAAACCCAGGTCGATGAATGTTCTGAAAAAAGTAAGTTTCGTTAAGTTACAAATTAAAACAGAATAACAATAAACAAAATCGTGCAGAATTCCAATATTATGCAGATTTTATATAATAATAATTTATGTTTTAGATTAATTAACTATTTCATTTACAATTATATTTACATAATAGTTACCTAAAATAATTAAAAGAATATATTTAAGTAATAACTATACCTTTTTATGTTTTCACGTGCGGTGGTGGCTCGGTTGTAAGAACGCTTTACTTAAAATCCTACAAAGGTCGCTAAGAACCCGCCAATGAGAAATCAAATTTTCTTACGTACATTTGTCATAGATTTACAACACCACCGTTCCCGTGCCTCGGAGACCTCGTTAAGCCGTCGGTCCCGGTTCCATTAATACCAACTTGTGGGTGGAATCGTTAATAAATTGTCAATAAAAATTGACATTAGATCCTCGCCAACCCTCTGACTGTTGGATATGGGCCTTCCAGAACATATATCTGGAGAATTTGGCCTAACTCGCTACGCTGGCCAGACAATCCCTTACTAATCCTAATTTTATTTATATATTATATTTACACTTAAAGTAAAGTAAAGTATCATCACGACCGTTTTCCTTTCGGGGTGGTCAGAAACCACGCTTATAAAGAAGCGGATTCATATTTAGCCAACTTTTCTATTGGCTAATCATAACAAGTGGCAAGCTCGTCGATGTCTCCAGCGTACCAAACACGAGAAATATCACAAATAAATTAAATAATAATTTAAGTAAGATACACAAATACAAACAATAAATATAAATTAAAGCTACCTAAACAATAAAGTTAAAAATAAACTAAACAAAACCTTAAATTAAGTAAACTAAAAGATAAACCTAATTAATATAAAAACTAAATACTTACAAATTGATTATAATCTACATGTCATCGAATCCAGGAGAAGATGAACCCAATGTTCCGAGGACTCCGGCGACGTTGCCTCGTTGGATGGCAACACTGATCCTTTGAATAAGATATTCCCTACTCAAAGGATCACCTGTTGACGCTCGGATGGCAACGCTTATGTCGCGTATTAACGATTTAGCGTCCTCAGACCAAGGGCTCATCGTCTCTACGGCAAACGACACAAAATAGTAACGATTTGCAAACTCTATGTACTTATTACGTTTGCCGTTTGCAGCCAATTCAGCTGCTGCACCTGCTCGTTTTCGTGTCGCGCCAACACGACTAGCACAAAGGGTGTCTGTACACGTCGCATCCCAAACCAAAGACTTACCTTGTTTATAAGGCACAAGGGTTAGCCCATCTGCTCTTTAATTTAATAATTAAATGTATTTATTTACATCAATCAATATTTTTGTATCCCGAACCAGGAATTGAACCCGGTATATTTACACTTATTTACTTATAATTACCTATCCTTCATATTTATTTATATTTACTTACTTATTCAACTGTAGTATTATTTAATGCATATTATATAGATTAGTTAAACTTAAGGTAACCTGCAGCTCTATTCAGTTACGAGCTTGAGCGCAAACGTTATTAGTGAATTTCGTTATTTGCGTCAGAGCTTGCATCATAATTACAAAATATTGTTGAATTCTAGACTCTATAAGCGCTCGACCTTGACAGCGTCCGTGCAAATATCGACTTTATTAGCATGATATATATATATAGCTAATGGATTTCATTATATTACGTTTGCGCTTAAGTATTAGAACAGGGCTGCTGGTTTAATTTTAATGCAATACCATGGGTCCCACATGTCGAGCCTAAAACGCCTAGTTTGGGACTACCAACATTATCTGTAACGCTAATTTCTTTGGTATAATAAACTTTTTATTATTAATGATTTTCCTTGTTTAATCCAAAGTCGTAAAACAGAAACCAATTAATTAATAAATTAAATCTCATACTCTTAAATATTCAACAAAAAGTTCAGTAACCTAACAAATATAGATATATGTAAAACCGTAGAAATCTTAGAATAACCTGCCCTACTAAACACATTTAGATTGTTAGACCGTTCGCGCGTCGTTTGAATTATTGATTAAGTTAAAATGGACTACCGAAATTGGTAAGATACATTTAGGTGTAATTTGTTTGATGTGTCGCAAAGCGAAGTATCTATTTATAAGATTAAACTAGTTACTTATTAAAATATTTGAACTTTATAGTTTGAACTGTAAATAGGTACAATATTAAAATTAAATTATACAAAGTTATTTTATGAATAGGAAACAACAAAGGCATTTTATGTCTAATACCATGAAACGTCAGCATTGAATTCCATCAAGCAGGCGTTTATGTTGAACAATGCAACCTACCCAAATTCTTCTTTGGGTTGACTTTTCAATCGTTGGGTGAAGTTGCACAGTCAGCCCGAATGGAGAAAATATCAATATTCTCCCAGTTCTTAATGCAGGTTTGCGTAGAGCGCCTCTGCTTGACGGTTGGGGACCCCCCTTAGACAGTGTACCTTATTCCTCAATAAACGCATTTATTATTATTGGTAATAATTGTAGCTGCCACACAGTGATTTCTGCATTCGGAATATTATAAAAAAATAAAAATGAAAATATTAATTTGCTGTAGAGACTCTAAACCCGTTGAGTTTAAGCGCCAATACATTTTCAAACAACATCACCCCTCCTGTAACTGTCTGCTCTGGTGACAAGAGCACTGGTTGTCTCATCTCTCAGAAAACCAGTATATCGTTCTTGCTAACATATTGTGGTCATGATTTGTATTGAAAATAATTAGGAATCGAGATCTCTCCAGTAGGCCGGTACAGATACAGTTAAAATTATATACATATCTACATATATCTCTATAATTCTATTTTTATTAGTATTTCACCAAAATTGAAACTTGGATCGACAAGATCCTGAAAGATCGTTTCCAATTTCTATGCGACACACAGTTGGTTTTTTCGCTCCTCTTTCAAAAATCAATTGAAAATTCCGACACATTCTTCCAGCTGTTTTTATTACAGTATCTGCAGCTCGCCCGTGAACCGGTTTGCACTTAACGTTCAAAAAACCCTCACTTAAATGTTTTAAAAATTTACTCTCCTTAAATCTTCACAAAAAGCAAGACGAGTCCACTTAACTTCTCTAAATTGGTATAATATTGTATGTATTTTATATTTATTTATTATGTATTATATGGTATTGTATTATTATAATTTAATATATTAGTGTATAATTGTTAGAAATGAGAAACTATTACGATTTTTTTTTAATCCCTATTTTAAATTAGTTATTTAATGCACCCACAATCCCTGCTCACTATTCCAAAGGTCAGCTGCTGGAAATTGTCACTTGACATTAATCTCGCCTATGTCAGTTAAATGTGTTTTTGTTTATTATGCAATAAAGAATTTATCCATCTATCAACTCGTAATTCTTTAATTTTGTCATCATTACAATTTTTTTCTTCCAAACTTGTACTGGTCTATGAAAAACAAGATAATTTCTTAAATATTTTAGCCCCAAAATGCCCTGCCAATGAAGTGTATACAACATGCCGTATGGCTACGTGCAGGCCTTTAACATGTGAGCAATTAGGAAAACCTATAGCTTGTCCCATGATTATCGGACCATGTAACGATGGCGGCTGCATCTGTGATAATGATTACGCGAGACACAAAAATGGCACCTGCATTCCTGTATTAGAATGCGGTAAGATTTCAAATTTCTTAATTTAGAACAATTCGATTATACAACAAAAATATTTGTTATTTGATTGCTTTAAACTTTAATTTGTTTTTTTATTATTTTAACATCACAGCCCCTAGAACACAGTAGTCCTAGACTTTCACTGTTGGAGATGGACCTTTCAGAAGATATTTCTGGAGAATTTTGTCTACACTTGCTGGTAGGTTTTGTAAATTTATTATACCTATATTATTCCTTCTTACCTACAATATTTATCATTGTATTTACTTTATCTGCTTTAAAACATATTTTTGTTTAATAATGACTCAGATCTATTTTTATTACATACATTGATGCAAACATTGCTACAAATGTAAACTATTCATAATTTTGATTACATTTTTTTAAATTATATTTAAAAAGTAAAATTATAATTTATGTAGCCTGCGGTGAAGATCCTAATGCCACATCCGGATGTGGAAATCACTGTGGAAATAGTTGCAGCGACTATAATACTGGAGTAAAATGCTTAAAATCTTTCTGTATATTAAATGGTTGTGACTGCAGAGAAGGATTCATTTATGATCCAAGCGTCAAACGATGTGTACGTCCTAAGGACTGCGGTAAGAATGTTTTACTTAATAGGCATGATGATGATAGTCACCAAGAATCGATAGAATGAGGCCATAAGACCGACTAACCTTTTCAAACGAGTAATAATAATAGTAAACAATACATTTAACATGGTCTTTACAGTATTACTAATTGACATGTATTTTTTTTATTGAAACCCCGTCCTAAATACATTTTTAAGTAAAAAATTCACTCCTTTTGGTCACTGAGTGAAAGTAGACAAAATAATAGTTGAAAGTAATCATAAATAGCGCTACTAATATTTTAGTAGTATGTATGTTGTGTATTATTAGTATTTAGTATATTGATATTATGATATATATGAAGATCTATGATGTAAGTATATACTAATCCTAATAAATTACCTTTTATAATTATAGTATTATTATTATTTTTATGATTGCACATATAGTTGTTCAAATTTGTCCCTAAGGTTTTGCTGTCAGAGAATGTCTTCGGGCATTAAGTCTGCCTTTGTACTTTGTACAATAAAGTTATTTAAATATATATTGTTTAAGGTGCTTTATTATGTGAGATTTCAATTAAAATTAGATATTACTTAATAATAGTTTTTAGAACTTTGTATATTCGATTGTGGACGCCAGGTCTGAAAGGGTTAAAGAAGGTAGTAGATACTCCCGAATAACAAAGAGTACTTTATAAAAATCAGTCAGAATGCCTGTTATTGCAATTAAAATATGTTTTAAATCATGAATTATTAAGTACCTAAAGCTTAACAATCACGTGAATAAAACAATCACTTAAATAGCTGTTCCAAATATCTACATTCGCATTGAATAAAATTTTATGTTGTCAACCAAACTATTTGTAAATTTCAGCTCCAACATGTCCGTCCAATGAATTCTACACTAAATGTCGGATTGCACAATGTAGAGCACAGCATTGTTTTCAATTAGGAAAACCTATAGCCTGCGCAAGTATAGCTGAACCCTGTAATGATGGAGGTTGTGTCTGTAATTACGAGTATGCTCGTCACGACAATGGAACCTGCGTACCTGTTGAACAGTGCCGTTAGTCTTTGTCTATTTACATCAATTATTACTAATTTTATCCTGTTCACCTTTCTCACATAACATTAAGATCATATAGTTTTTATTTAATTTAAGTATTTATTATATTGTATGTCATATACTTATATATAGATATTTATATATTTAATATATTAAAGAGTTTGCATATATGGTATATCTACAGAAACAAGTATCGGGTATTTATATATAATTAAATTCTACTTAAAAAGTAAAAAATCAATTAAATATTCTATTCCTAATAAAAAGGTAAAATTTTAATAGGTGGTAGGCGGACTGATGGTGACAATCAGCTCAGTCTGACAAAGCGAGGAAATATCCGCCGTTCGTACCGATAAACATAGTAAAGTATATTCACACGTTCCGAGGTCAGGCTCGAATTGCCGTCATGCCCAGTCAAGCCGGCATAGTGTTAGGGAATGATATGAGTAATGAGAGTCTGATTCCAGTTGCTAACATTCATGGACCTCGCGTGTCACTTACCATCAGGTGGACGCAAGGTACCAAGGTACATGTCGTAATATATATATATATATATTAATACTATAAATTAAAAAAAGTTCTCTAGAGACAACACTTCAGGAATAGTCTAAAGACGACTGGCAACATTTCCCCTCTGTATAGCGAGGCTAATACGTTAGTATAAATAATTGCCAGCTTTCCTGTCTCCAGACTTTTTCGTTAGCCGTTTGGACAACTCCTTGGTCAGACGTTTGCCTGAGGGTCCCCATGGATCCCATTTGCATTTGTAACCTGTACCGAGGTTGGCGTATTTGCGCAGCTTGAGGTTCTCAGCAGAAAACGTCACACTTTGATGATGTCGTCTGGGTGTACATACATACATATCTTCACGCCAAATCCCTTGCGGGGTAGGCAGAGACAATTGAGCGCCACTTGTCACGATCACGACATACCTCTTTCGCTTCTTCGACATTCATCAACCTCTTCATACATGCCCTCTTGTTTCGATGGCTTTTTAATTCACCTTCAGCTAATGTTTTATTTATTTGATCATGATAGGCAAGTCTTGGTCTGCCAGGGCCTCTTTTACCCACAACTTTCGCATTATATATCTGGTTCGTCAATCTCTCTTCGCTCATCCTTTCGACATGCCCGAACCATCGGAGCATGCCTTTCTTTATTTTTGTACCTATGCTTTCTTTTATACCTACCCTTTTGCGTATTTCGTTATTACGTATACGGTCCATCAAAGTTACGCCGCATATCCGACGTAAAGACCTCATTTCTACTGCATTAACTCTACTCTCATGCGTATTCTGACATATCCACGTCTCGCTTCCATACATAAGTGTTGGTATTAGCATGGCATTGTGTATGGCGACTCGAGCTTTATCACTGACATTTCGACTGGCGATCAGTGATTCCAGGGCCCCATTAACACTATTTCCCGCGTTCACTCTTCTTTCAACGTCCCTATCGTACTTCCCATCCGCAGTGAAAACACTGCCCAGATATATAATTTCATTTACCTGTTCTAGAGTTTCATCATCAATCTTTATCGTCACGGTTGTCATCCTTCTTCTTTCAAACACTAGTACCTTGGTTTTTATAGTATATTTATGATTGATTTAAACTATAATAATATATATTATTAGTATTTCCTACTTTGCACCCATTATAATAATTTCTCACTGTTCCAAAGGTCAGCTGGTCATTCATATGCTCGCATATGTACTTTAGTATCATGGTCATTTTACTTCAGATCGTGATACAGTTCTTGTACTATTATCATACCATCATGCGTTTTTTTCTTAGAAATTTTAATTTTCATTGCATGTATTTATCAATTTACTTTTAAACTAGTGTGTAATCAAAATCATTGAACATTTTTTTTCTCTTAAACTTTCTAGCATGCAACAAGAAACACGAAAAATATTACGAATGTGTAACAGACTGTCCACCTGAAGGTTGTTATGCTGCTGGAAGAAAATACAAATGTGCTGCTCCTCCAAAACCTGGAACTCCAGAATGTAAGCCTGGCTGTAAATGCGAACCAGGTTACTGGAGAAATAACGAAGGAGCATGTGTCACTGAAGAAGAATGCAAAAACAATCGTATGTATTAAATATACTTTAAAATGAGGAACCGCAGAACCCAAAGCTTAAAAGCAGGCAAAAAAGAGGCTTTAAATAACATTCATTTAAAAATTTTAGAGTGTCCAATAAATGAAGAATTTAAGAAATGCCCGTCTGATTGTCCTGGAGAAAGTTGTGATGTTGATCCAGCTCTAGTTCTGTGTCAGAAACCACCGCAACCTGGAGATAGTAATTGTAATCCTGACGGTTGTCGGTGCAAGTGGGGATACTGTAGACTCAATGGAATTTGCGTATCAAGAGACGAAATAAGTAGGTTTTATTATATTAAAATTATATTAAACTAACAGGTTAAACCGAGCTTTTTTAAACATTCTATGTCGATTAAATCATAAATAAAATAATCTAACAAATATTCTAATCTAACTTCTCTAATTGATCTTTCTAATTCCTGTCTTAATCCAAATTAATAGTAACTTTCAACTAACAATATATTTTTAATAAATAGAAAAATGCAAAAAAAACGAAGAATATCATGAATGCGTAAATTCATGTCCATCTGAAAAGTGCGAGCACTCGGATAGAGTCTACAAATGTAAACCTACCCCAAAACCTGGTGATCAAGATTGTGTTCCTGGCTGTAAATGCAAACCCAACTACTATAGAAACAAGCGTGGCGAGTGCGTAAAAAAAAACAAATGCGACCACAAAAGTGAGTACAGTATTACGAACTAGAGTTGGCATCACGATAATCCCTTAAATAGTTGTGCTGAACTGGGTGCTTTTTATGTAAATTTATCTTGACTCAAGATATCATGTTAGTCGTTGGTCAAAGTTAGTCGTTGTCCTTATTTGGTATAAGTTACAAACAAATAACCAACTTACAAAGAATTTATTGAATACTATTATTACTACAATAGCTAACAGTAGGTTTTATTTTTAGAAAAGTGTCCAGTTAATGAAGAACATCAAATGTGTCCCGCCAATTGTCCAGGGGAGGATTGTGATGTTGATATAAGATTAATTTTCTGTTCGCCACCACCGAAACCGGGTGATCCTAATTGTGAACCTGATGGTTGTCGGTGTCAAAATGGTTTTTGTAGATTCAAGGGCAAATGTGTATCGAGAGAGGAGCTTAGAAGTAGGTATATACCGCATATATCGTAAATGATCGTAGAACTGAAGAAAAGGCGTTTGTCTTCTCTCTATACAACATTTAAATAGCAACATACATATATACTTTTAACCACAATGCAATTGCAATTTCCCCTGAATTCATTTAGAATATGAATCCTTGTAAACAAGAATAATATAAGTTAATAAAAAGCTATTTTAATAATTTCAGACAAATGCAAAAAAGCCAACGAAATATTTACAGAGTGCCCAAAAACATGTCCCGGAGAAAGTTGTGGAATTGATACCACTCTGATTAAATGCGGTATTCCTCCACAACCTGGTAGCCCTCTTTGCGCTCCAGATGCCTGCAGATGCAAACCAGGTTTTTGTAGAAATGGCGATGGAGAATGCGTAGAAGATTATCCACGATTCCCTAGTAGGTTTTACCCTCTTAGAAATGCATTGGTCATGATATAAATACTTACAAGACAAATATTTGTTACCCCATACTGCGATATGTACTAGTGTTCATACTTAAAGCACATATGTGGATTCAAACAACTTTGTTTCCAAGGCACAAATATAGTTCAATGATTTCAGTTACCTTTTTGCACGGTTGTTTGTAATTGAATATAATAATAATGATGAAACACCACATCAATAAATAGTTTAAATCAAAAAGTATATTTTATAATCAAAAAAAATGTAGTCGTGCATTTTTTTATCTCGGACAGAGTGACTTTTGTAGTACATACTTTCGAGAATATAATGTTTTAATATTACCGTGTCTGTATATCCTAGACGCATGTATGTTTATTAAAAACTACCCGAGTCTCTTTCGGTCTGTTAACGAGAATAGGCGAACAAATCTGCGGACTCAATATAAAGAATTGAATGTGTAGTAAAGTTAGTTTGTATGATGTGCCAAAGATCTTGGATCCACTTTGGTTAGCTGATTTACTACGAAATTATTTTGTTTTAGAATGTCCCAAAAATGAAGAACTCGTAAAATGTCCATCTAACTGCCCCGGTGAGAGTTGTGCTATAAATCCCGCTGCTGTGTCGTGCGCAAGATCTCTGGAAGTTGGCGATCCCAACTGCGAGCCAGATGGTTGTCGTTGCAAGTGGGGTTTCTGCAGACTTAATGGCACATGTGTTTCAAGAGATAAAGGTTTGGTAACTTTTTCCAATTAATTTGCCAATATGCATTTGCTACTCAAATAAAGCTTTAGTCAGAGTATTGTTAAATTTTTGACTAAAATAGTCATTGCAACCCAAAACATGGTTTAATGAGTTGACCTTAGGTCTGCTAGCTCCTGAATAAAGCTTTTCAGAATGAATTCTCTCACGATGTTTATTTATGTATTATAAACCATATTGCACAAAGTACAAAGGCGGACCAATGCCGCTAGACGTTCTATACTGGTCAAATCTTTGGGACAACTAAAGCAGTTACGACAAGATAAGATGTTTCCTTTTTCTGTAAGAGCAACTATTTACAATGAAAGAAAATTACGTATAACAAATACTCACTAACTTCTTTCAACAGTTTGCACAAAACCACATGAGAAGTTCGTACAATGCCCAGCATCTTGCCCTGGAGATAGCTGTGGAGTGGATCCGAGAACAGTACGATGCGCAGAACCCCCTCAGCCTGGTGATCCAAACTGCCAGCCCGATGGTTGTGTCTGTGATCCAAAATACTGCAGGACCACAAGCGGACAATGTATCTACAGAGGATATTAAATCAAAAGATGATATTTTAAAATAATTTCGTATTGTAGTTTCCGTATCAGATATGTCAAACAATTTTTCAAATATTAGTTGTAAGATAATAATAATTCAAATCAAAGTAGCAAACATCTTGATGGCTAGATGTTACTCACAAAATTAAATTTTAAATAAAAATAATTTAATTGAAATAAAAGAAAATATTTAATTATTTTAAGCCACATTATATCAATTTGATGAACAATGCGTGGTTAGTTCTAAATATTTTGTTTAAGGTAAAATAATTAAATAATAATATTGGTTTCTGTTTTTTTTTTCACCATAACAATTTATTTACCTTAATTTCAAACACTTTTCCGGCATGTCTCCAAGAATTAGAGCAACTGATAGCAATAAATACCAACGCAACATAATGCTTTTTAACACTTTGCTATTTGCATCGATTACAATATGCCAAGATGCATGAACACAAATCACTATTGACTTGCTAATGACGTAGATAGGGACAGGTATCCCCCGGGACCAGTCACCAATTAGAAGGTATTAGCGAATGTCTTAGGAGAGCAAATCAATTGACTGGAAAGACGCTTAGACCGTTGACTTACAGCTAAAGACATGGGTTTTTATGCAATGTTTAAAAGCTTTAAAACAATGGATCTAAAATTTGTTTGATGTAACCTCAAAAAGGATTGCATAATCTTCAAGCATTTAAAATCACCTGGTACAAGGGAAGGTCTACCATAGTAGTTTATACTAATACGAAACAGACAAATGAATAAAAAGACAAAGAAGAAGACAAGGGTGCCGGGTCGTGTGTGAGAGAGACATATGATAAGAATAGTGTATTGGGCTTACGATCGTCCAAGGCTGGTTTACAAATGAAGGCCTCCTTTATTATTATATTGCGCAACAAGACACTCACCATCCACTATTCTGCTCATCACCCTACACAACCTAATACTGTGTGTGTAATATGAATGATTCCGTTAAGGCCGTATTGGAAGCTCATTCCATAAATGTATTGATGGCAAACCTGCTTGGGCCCAATTTTTTCAATTAATGATGCAAATATTTTGTTGAAATTCCTCTCGCACTAATTTTCACTACGTAAAGCTGAGTCTCGAACCTTATGATATCTGGCCTATTTAGATAGTTAATTTAGGGTTCTATAATGATTGTTACACTTATTTGCGTAATTTAGGCTTTAATATTATCTTTGGATAAATTATTTTGATACTATATCTGACAACCAAAACTACTTAGCTTTATCTTCTGTAACTATAATTAACGTAATTATTAAAACACATTTTTCCATAGGTCAAGGAAAGTTTAGAAAGATCCTTGAAAAGCTCTGTATATTTTGTATATAAGTCTATGGGTTCTTGAAGTTTCTGGTATCAAAAGGGGTACGACCCTCGCTACTCTCTAAGACATCAATCGCTTTGTTGACACAAATATTTGTTTCAAAATCAATTTGTATCTCGGAATTAATTCTGGATATTAGTTTTGTTTAGTAACCAGAGCGTTTTTAACGCAAAATCCTTTGAACCTTTTTTACATATTTTATTCTAAATTTTTTATATCTTTATTCTATAATAATACTGTGCAGGACCGGGCGCTACCCAATTGTGGCACCTTGGGCCCCTAGCACCAGTTGTTTTTCTGGATCGTGTAGTACCAAGAAGGTCTCGTAGGTCTCGCAGTAAATGAAAGTCGTACTGGGTTTGTAAGGTCCAGCAAGGCTTACAGTTGATCGTAGCAGAGCAACGTCGATGTAATAACTTGATAGTAACGGCTTGTTACTAGCGAAGTGTTAAGAAGTAAGTGTCTATTCCGGGGGGCTACAAGTCATTTATACTCGTAAATACCCCGCCTGCCCGCGCCCGATTTAGACAATAGGAAGGGACGCGGACCGTTTGTTTGCTCCGATCAACTTTTACCTTGCGGGATATATTTATTAAAGGCACACAAATAATATTTTCAAAATTAAAACAATACATAGTTACTCTTAGTTAGATAGATTTAGAAGGCTATGAACATTAGGACAACGTGCTGTCAGAAACCTAAATGATGCTATAGCCTAGTAGGCAAAACTTATGACCTAGAATATCTCTACATAAACTTAAGGTTAGCTGGCCAGGCCAGGAAGCTATGATCAATACGACAATGTATTGTCGTAGAACTAGGCGACGATATCATAGTTGTAGACAATCAATTAAGACCTAAGGTTATCTAAATCGAACTATTCAATCCTTATTCTATAAATATTTCAACTGTGTTAGCTTTGTCATACCTACACAGGACACTACATAAAGATTATCGTAATATTATTATACTACATTCAACTAGGAACTAACAACTTAGGTGTCCTACAATTCTATAACATATGTGTCACAACGTCTAACTTCCTTCCATCAGTCCTGGCTGCTATAAAGTCCCCTAAAACTATTTCCCTTTCCGTAATCCTAATATGTTTAAACTATGACCTAAGTTTTAAGAGCTAGCCTAGATACAATATACTATCTACCAAATAATTACAATCTAACTTTATACAAATCAAATCGTGGTTACATCATCGCTGATACCTATTTTATTTGACAGATTCACATATGTTATTCTGGTATGTTCTGCCTGCTAAAAACCAGTATATGCCACGTGAGTTGAAACGTGGATATTTAGGCTCCCACGTTCTGGGCAGCTGGCAACAGAAACTTCGAGAAAAATATCAATAGGCTGCATAACGATTATTGCAGGGACGAATATAAACTGTTTTAGTATAATTGGTTAACAGATCGTCTTGCATTTTGTACAATAGACATAGTGCAATAAACAATAAAATAAAATAAGATCCGGGTTGTACAATTGCTTAAGAGACAAAGCTTCATTTGCTAGAAAGTTCCGTAACCGAACCTAACGGAGTCCTGTGGAACAATACCGAATAGCGGCTTTACAATTATTAGAGGAACTTAATATTGGGCAATTAGTTAAAGAAGTTAACTCATAAAGCTTTAAAAATTGCGTTACCAATGAAGCTATTGTCGAAGGGAAACAATTTTAGAGAATGCCTACCTACCTATCAATGTTACTAACTATGTATCATATAAGAAACTATTACATACTCTCTGTCGCGAACATACTCCCGCCGTGCAGAGCCGGTACCGTGTCTGCACCTTCTGGTGGAGCGACGACTGGTACTGATGGCTGCTCTCCCGTTGGTAGCACGATCAATCTCTTGGTTGCACGACGTAGGGTTCTTCCATGTATCTTCACGTCCGCTGCACGAACTATCCCATTCTTTCCAGGAACGACTCGACGAACTCGTCCTTGAAGCCATTTGTGGCGTGGCAGCGATGGGTGGATTATCTGTACCACATCGCCGACGCATATGCCTTGTCCTCGCCCGATAGGCTCCCGCCGGTATTGTAGATTGGGAGGACAATCATTGCTATATGGCTTGTTCGTGTCTTTCCTGGCTGGTAACAGTGGTTTTCCCATTGTAGGTGCAGGGCGCTTCTGCCGTTTCCTCCCGCCGGTGGTGCGCTTGTTGCGTCGCTCCGGAGTATCCGCGCTGCTCGGTGCCACTTCGGACTTCTTTAGGTGCTCAACCCACCGAACCGACGACACTCGTTCTGTTGTCGAATCTTGATCTCGATGGGGAGTCCGAATGCGGTGACCGGAGTGACGGATATCCGAGCCGTGTAATACCCAGCCCAACGGTGTGAGTGATGCGGCAGGCTGCTTGATGGATCCCTTTTTTATGTCTTCCGCGACGAGTAGATGCCAATTATCTTGGCCTATTAATATAGTTGGCGCCGCAGCTTCGCAACTCAAGTGTTTGCGGATCTCATTCAAGTGTTTCCACTTCTTTATATCGCAGGTAGTCACTTGTTGACCCGCTATCTTAAGCTGCTTTATTGTTCGTGCTTGAATGCCGAACTCTTTGTTTGCGTCTTGCCCCGTTAGTTTTAACGATACGCGGCGAGAAGATCTTGCGCTTAACTTGGCTCCGGCTATCGCTTCGATGTGTAGCGGATCGAGGCGGCCTTGAGCTCCTATTTGTTTGGCGATTGTTTCATCGACCAATGTCACTGTTGACCCGTCGTCCAGGAGGGCGTGTGTTTTGACGCTTGCTTTCGGCCCAATAATGGTCACAGGCACAATTTTGAGAAATGTGCGTCTTTGTGCTTTTGGCTGCACTGATGTCGCGACAATTTCCCTTATTGTATTGTCATTACTGGGCCCAGCTTCATTACTAGATATAGCTTCATCCTTTTCTTCCATTCTGAATGTCCGCTGCGGCCGTCGGTTTTTCTTCATATTTAACTGAGCTGCTTCCTCTTTGTAAGTTAGCTCAGGTGAGGCGAATATTCCTTGGTAGCTAGCTTCTTTCGAAACGAATTTGTTGAGCTGTTCTAGATCCTGTTCGGCGGCAGGTTGTAGCTGCGAGAAGTCACTCCATCTAAACCGGAGCACCGGTGTTAGTTTGTTGACGACTTCTTTGACTATCTCCGGATTTAAAAGGTAGTGTCTGCGATCAAGGGCGCTTAGTGTGGCCACACAATTTCTAAATCGGCAGGCGAAACGGCAAATATCTTCAGGGGCGTCGGTTAATTGCGGCAACTCGCGTATCTTCTTAAGTTGAGCGAGCGCGATTGGACTTGTCCGTCCAAACTGATCCTCCAATGATTTCATAATCTCGTCGGCCTGCGCGTTCGCGATGAGTTGGCCTTCTACCGCTTCTTTCGCTTTTCCTTTGAGACAGCGCCGGAGCCGCGCTGTGTTCTCGACGTTTGAGAGAAAACCCGCCGATTCACAGTAGGCCGCTTTGAATGCAAGCCATTCCAAATGCGATCCGTCATAGTGTGGAAGCTCGCCGATGTGTCGCGGGATCGCCGGTGGTTGCGGTTGCGGGTGCAATAAACGTGTGGCGCTTACGATTGCTTCTGCTAACTCCTTTAAGTCGATTTTTGTGTTCGACGTCGTCGGTCGCTCATCTGTGCCAGTGTTATGCTGCGTTTTTTCAGTAACTGGCGCAGTGTGTTTGTTGCAATCGCAATGAGCTTGTAAAGTCTGTTCTGGCGGACTTTGTTTTGTTGTCGCGGCGGTCGGTATCTTAGCGCTTTCCATATTAAATGTTGGCTGGTTCCCTGTATCCGCGGTTTTCCAAAACTCGACCCTTTCGCGTGACGATGGTTGAATTTCTTCTTGTTGTGAGAATAAATCTTCATCGTCGGACTCCAACTCAGCGACCTGTGCGCGGGCTGCTAACTCTTCTAGCCTCAGACGACCCTCTTCCTCCTTTAGACGGGATGCTTGTCGAACCTCTTCTAGCCTCAGACGAGCTTCTTCTTGGAAGGCTTCCAGCTTCAGGCGCGCAATTTCTGCCCGATATGTCGCTGCTCGACGAGCACGCGTTGATTTGCGTGACGATCTGACTGAGCCGGCGACTGAGGTCTGTGGCAGGACTTCTTCTTCATTACTCGAGCGTTGACGAAGGCTGTGTTCCGTTTCTCCGGAACTAGTTTCGTCCTGTGCTGCTGTGTGATCTTCTGCTGATGCGGGCGAAGGCTGCTCTTCATGAACGGCTGGCTGCTCGCCGCTTCTTGACCTCGTAACTGGCATCTTGGCTGGTAGATCCGGCTCGAAGGACCATTAAATGTGCAGGACCGGGCGCTACCCAATTGTGGCACCTTGGGCCCCTAGCACCAGTTGTTTTTCTGGATCGTGTAGTACCAAGAAGGTCTCGTAGGTCTCGCAGTAAATGAAAGTCGTACTGGGTTTGTAAGGTCCAGCAAGGCTTACAGTTGATCGTAGCAGAGCAACGTCGATGTAATAACTTGATAGTAACGGCTTGTTACTAGCGAAGTGTTAAGAAGTAAGTGTCTATTCCGGGGGGCTACAAGTCATTTATACTCGTAAATACCCCGCCTGCCCGCGCCCGATTTAGACAATAGGAAGGGACGCGGACCGTTTGTTTGCTCCGATCAACTTTTACCTTGCGGGATATATTTATTAAAGGCACACAAATAATATTTTCAAAATTAAAACAATACATAGTTACTCTTAGTTAGATAGATTTAGAAGGCTATGAACATTAGGACAACGTGCTGTCAGAAACCTAAATGATGCTATAGCCTAGTAGGCAAAACTTATGACCTAGAATATCTCTACATAAACTTAAGGTTAGCTGGCCAGGCCAGGAAGCTATGATCAATACGACAATGTATTGTCGTAGAACTAGGCGACGATATCATAGTTGTAGACAATCAATTAAGACCTAAGGTTATCTAAATCGAACTATTCAATCCTTATTCTATAAATATTTCAACTGTGTTAGCTTTGTCATACCTACACAGGACACTACATAAAGATTATCGTAATATTATTATACTACATTCAACTAGGAACTAACAACTTAGGTGTCCTACAATTCTATAACATATGTGTCACAACGTCTAACTTCCTTCCATCAGTCCTGGCTGCTATAAAGTCCCCTAAAACTATTTCCCTTTCCGTAATCCTAATATGTTTAAACTATGACCTAAGTTTTAAGAGCTAGCCTAGATACAATATACTATCTACCAAATAATTACAATCTAACTTTATACAAATCAAATCGTGGTTACATCATCGCTGATACCTATTTTATTTGACAGATTCACATATGTTATTCTGGTATGTTCTGCCTGCTAAAAACCAGTATATGCCACGTGAGTTGAAACGTGGATATTTAGGCTCCCACGTTCTGGGCAGCTGGCAACAGAAACTTCGAGAAAAATATCAATAGGCTGCATAACGATTATTGCAGGGACGAATATAAACTGTTTTAGTATAATTGGTTAACAGATCGTCTTGCATTTTGTACAATAGACATAGTGCAATAAACAATAAAATAAAATAAGATCCGGGTTGTACAATTGCTTAAGAGACAAAGCTTCATTTGCTAGAAAGTTCCGTAACCGAACCTAACGGAGTCCTGTGGAACAATACCGAATAGCGGCTTTACAATTATTAGAGGAACTTAATATTGGGCAATTAGTTAAAGAAGTTAACTCATAAAGCTTTAAAAATTGCGTTACCAATGAAGCTATTGTCGAAGGGAAACAATTTTAGAGAATGCCTACCTACCTATCAATGTTACTAACTATGTATCATATAAGAAACTATTACATACTCTCTGTCGCGAACAAATACTAAATTATTTTTGAAAAGATTCTCTTTTACTCTGATTTCGTCTCAGCCTCTAGAACACAAAGTCCTAGACCTCCACTGTTAGACATGGGCCTTCCAGAACATATATCTGGAGAATTTGGCCCACACTCGCCACGCTGACCAAATGGGTTGGCGAGGGTTTGATGATATTTTTAATGATAATTTATTAACGATTCTACAAATTGTTATTAGTGGAACCGGGACTGATGGCTTAATGTGCTATCCGGGGCACGTTAACGGTGATGTTGTAAAACTAAGATAAAAGTATGTAAGAAAAGTGTATTTCTCATTGGAAAGTGTTCTTTCAACTGATCCAACACCGCTGTTTATCATTATGATTCATTATAGCGTCTTAGGCTATATATAACTGTTGGAGATGGGCCTTCGAGAACATATATCTGGAGAATTTGGCCTACACTCGCCACGCTGGCCAGACGTGTGGGCGAGGATCTGATGTCATTTTTTTATTTATTATGACAATTTAATAACGATTCCACAAGTTGGTATAAGTGTAATCGGGAACGACGGATTTAACGTGCTCTCTCTCTCTCTACGTAAGGACATACGTATCTTCAGGCCAGGTTCCTTGCGGTGTAGGCAGAGACAATTGAGCGCCATTTGCTTTCGCTTCTGCGATATTCATCAACCTCTTCATACATGGTTTTTTGTTTCGATTGCTTTTTATTACACCTACAGCTATTATTTTATTTATTTGATCATTATAAGTGAGTCTTGGTCTGCCAGGGCCTGTTTCACCCACAACTTTCGCATTCGTATATCTGGTTCGTCAATCTTTCTTCAGTCATCCTTTCAACATGCCTGAACCATCGGAGCATGCCTTTCCTTATTTTTGTCCCTATGCTTTCTTTCATACCCACCTTTTTGCGTTTTCTCTACGTAAGTCATTTGCATATATTTGTGGTATCTAATCATAATGTTCTATAATATGTAGGACTTTAAAATAATTGCGCTTATCTTCAAGTTGGACAACTTACACGTGTACTCGTATAGCAAGAAATAGCACACTCGTATAAAACTTAGTTTAAGAGAAATAACATAAATTATTCGATGCGAGAGCCGGCAAAGTTTCAAGAGGACTAACGTACGAATGCCAACTACCCGATTTAGGTATCTAAGAAACCGGTAATACATCACGAGTGGTCGGCACCCGCAAGATCCTTTGGGGTTCCTATATTGATGATTTAATTAAGAAGTCGTCTTCCGAAGTTTCGTATCGGGAGGCCTCTGGGTTTTTCTACCCTTGCGAGAATGTACATCGTAACGAAGGAATTTCCAATTAAGAAACAATGCTCGGAAAGCGAAAGTGAACAAGATTTCTCCCTTATTTCAACTCGTTGCTGCGAACTACGAAATCACGTTATTGGGCGGAAGAATTAAAGTACTTAACAAACACAAGTTCTAAGCTGTCGCGTCGGTAGTAACTAAATCGTTGCGGTGTGACCATTAACAAAAAGTATCTTCACAATCTTCTATTAGAGCTGTTTAGAGAAAACCAGGATTGAAATGTGTGAACATTTTTTTTTTAATAGTACACAACTGTGACTGTGCTCCCACCACCATGATGGTAGGTAACGCGCAAGGTCCATGAATGTTTGCAACTGGAATCAGACACTCATGACTGAAATCTAACCAAGGCTAACACTATGCCGGCTTGACTGGGCATGACGGCAATTCGAGCTTGATCCCGAAACGTGTGGATACACTCTACAGGGTTTATTGGCACGAATTATGGATACTGCTCCGCCCCGGCAGACTGGGCAAATTACCATAATCAGTCCGCCTACCACCTATTTGAAACCTATCAACCTAACCTTCTTTTAAGTCGCTAGACTCTTAGCAGAGTGGTCGTTGTCGCCGCTTTAGTGTCAGTGTCACGCTTAACAAGCTGTCGCCACTCCTCTTAAACTGCAGCCTTCCTGGCGCACTCATGTAGGAAGTGATCCATTGCTGCTTTAACCTGGTCAGTCCACCTCATTGGAGACCTACCACGCAGTCTCTTGCCATCAACTTTTCCTTGAACTACCAGGCGCTCAATGAATGTAGGAAAGGCGCTGTCTTATTCCCAGTTCCTCCAGGATGGCTTGTTGATTCAGAACTCCGTCCATGATATGCCTAACATTCTCCGCCAAAACCACTTCTCTACAGCATCAATCCGTTTTTTTTTCTAATTCACGCAGGGTCCACTTTTCTGCAAAATAGGGTACACAAGAGCTCTAATCAGCCGGATAGTAGTAGCTTTCGTATTGTTTCGGTTCTTCCATATTTTCGTGTCCATAGCAGATCTTGACATTGCCATTCGACGCTTAATTCCCTCCTCGCATCCACCGCTACCTAACCTATCACCATGTTATTTCGATGAAGACAAAACAGATTTAACTAGTGTATAAAAGGCTATCGTAATGTCTTTCTTAGAAATATTGTGTAATAAAGCCAGTTATTTTAGGCCAACTTTAATGCACCCACTACAAAACACCCAAGAATAGGTTATAACTAATGTTTTATGAAAATATCAGCCTACGAAATACTTCCTTAACAATGAATAGAAGATAATTACGATTCTCACAAGGGTCATCGCGCTGTGACCCAGTATTGAAGATTATTTCTGATCTTAATTGCTATTTGTATCCACACGATTTTCTGTTATTTTTAAAACTTATATTTTAGTATGTGTTTGTTTTGTTATATTAATGTTATAATAATAATAACGTTTATTGAATCCTAACAAAATGATTTCAGTTAGTGAGCGCTGCCTTAGGGTAAAGAAATGCTGGGTTCCAGACGGCAGTTTCCCTATTTTTGACATAATACAACTATACTTAAAATGTTGAGAAATCATTGCAAATGATACATACTTTCAACGAGAACAACAAATAGGTGATAGGCGTACTGATGGTTGTAATTTGTCCAGTCTGCCGAGGCGGGGAAATATCCACCGTTCGTATCGATAAACCCAGTAAAATGTATATATCCACAAATTTCTGGATCAGGCTCGAGTTGCCGTCATGCCCAGTCAAGGCGGCATAGTGCTAGGGACCGATGTCAGTCATGTGTGTCTGATTCCAGTTACTAACATTCCTCCCCGTGCGCCACTTACCATCAGGTGGGTGCAAGGTCACATATCGTAGATATATTAAAAAAAAAAATACAGAGTTCTTGACTTTCACTCTTAAAGACCGGTCTTCCAGAAATTTCTGGAGAAATTGGCCTACAATCGCCAAGCTGGCCAGACGGTTGGCTTTCATTTTTTTATAGAATTATTAACTATTCCACCACAAGTATTAGTGGAGCCGAGACTTACGTTAACTTATCTATTACAAATGTATATTAGAAAAGTGTATTTCTCGTTGGTACATGCTGGGGGATTTGAACTGACCTTTGTAGGATTTTAAGGTAATCGTTCTTACAAACCGATTTAACATCGCTCTTAAGCGAGCTTATAAGCATCCGTTTTAGTAGCATATCTATCTGTAGCCTAATTCTATGGCTGTTGCGTTATAGTGATACACTGAAGCCAAGCTTGGTGAACAATTCATTACAATTAAAACAAAGTTGGAACTTATCTAAAGTATAACTACCCGTGAAGTTTTCCGAGTAGACTCAAATTATTAGGTTCAAATAACGCCAAGTTCCTGTAAATTTGTTGGAACTTGGTCACTTGTACAACCGCTTTGAATAGGCTGACAGTCCATTAAGGCTGAGATAAGAAGAACATAATCATACTGCTGGGGGGCATGACGAGAAAAGCATCAGCCGTTTAATAAAACCAACTTAATGTGATAATTAATAGCTCTAATCACATAAAACGAATTTGGTTTAAAATATTAACCATTCTTACAAAATTATAATTGTCATTTTATAATGTTTTTAAATAAGAAGCTAATATGCCAACCTAATGTGATAACTGCCTCCGTGGTCTAGCGGTTAAGTCCATGGATTTAGACTCGGAGGTACCGGGTTCGATTCCTGGTCGGGACACAAAAAATATTTATTAATGTAAATGTATTTATTTACATAATATTTAATTTATTTGTGATATCTCGACATCGACGAGCTTGCCACTTGTCATGATTGGCCTATAGTAAAGTTGGCTAAATGTGAATCCGCTTATTTATAAGCGTGGTTTCTGACCACCCCGAAAGGGAAACGGTCGTGATGATACTAAGATTATGCCAACCTAGGTACAGGTTACGATTTTGCGCCGTTTGGGGTCGAGACGATAGACCCATGGGGACACTCAGCCAAGTGTCTGGCCAAGGAGTTGTCCAAACGGTCGGTTTTCCGATAGTTGTTTGTTTCTATCAATTTTTTTTACTTCCTACTTTATTCCATTTTATTCGAAGTTAATAAAATTAAAAGTACATTAAATATAAATTAAAAACTACCTAAATAATAAAATTAAAAATAAACTAACCTATAAATAAAAAATGTCCTCTAGAGACGTCCCATCCGAGATAGTCCCAAGGAGACTGGCAACATTTCCCCTCTGTATAGCAACGCTAATACGTTGGCAAAAATAATTGCCAGCCTTCCTGTCTCCAGACCTTTCTGTCAGCCGCCTTGACAACTCCTTGGCCAAGCGCCTCGCTGACGGTCCCCATGGGCCCATCGTCTCGACCCCAAACGGCACAAATTCGTAACCGATACCAAGGTTGGCGTATTTGCGCAATTTGAGGTTCTCCGCAGAAAACGCCGCTTTCCCCGCGCCTGACGAGGTCGCCTGGATGTGAGATGGAGCTAATGTGTCTACACACGTCGCATCCCACACCAGAGATTTGCCAAGTTTCCACGGCCCAACAGTCATTCCGTCGGGTCTCTTGCCATCGCTCCGCACAATCCCAGATGGTTCTAAGATTGCGGGTACACCAGCAGTGACAAGAGCCCTTCGGATGATGTCGTTGAGAGCCGACATATGTTATTCTATCAATAGAATAACATATGTCTAGAGTAAGGGCATACAAAGTCACCCCTTATTCTCTGCTCCAATGGACTGGCAGCCTAAATGACGCTTATCAGAGGTCAGTGGCGTGGTCTGCTTCCAACAACTTTACTATAAACTATTGAGCAAATTTCCCAATAGCGGCTAACTCCTTGGGCTTAATTTGCCGGACGACCAATTTTTAAAGCATAAATTGTGCTGACCTGAGATTTACGATGCAGGGCAAAGTTTCGGACTCAAGTTTAGTCCACGTTCGGGCTTATTTGTTCACTTTATATTGTTATCAAGCTTAAACTCAGTACCATTTTATTTTTATTGTTAGCCTTAAAAATATATCTAACAGTAGAAAAAATGTTCTTTGCTAATAATTGCATCCGTGGTCTAGCGGTTAAGTCCGTGGATTTAGACTCAGACGGGTTCGATTTCTGGTCGGGGTACAATATTTATTAAAATTAATATATTGATATTTCTCGAGTTTGGTACGCTAGCGACATCGACGAGCTTGTCATAATTGGCCTATAGTAAAGTTGGCTAAATGTTAATCCGCTTCTTTATAAGCATGATTTCTGACCATCCCGGAAGGAAAACTGTCGTGATGAAACTGTAGTAGAAAAATGCTATAATATTATCAAGACAAACATCAAATTAAGAATATAAATGAACGCCAAACATCCATCCAAAAACTTTTAAAAAAAATAGTTTATTCGTATTATTAAAAAAGCTCGTAATAACTCTTTAGTTTATTCAGTATATTATTATATGTAGTGTATGTATTAATGTTATGTAATGTATTCACCTAGTGTATTAATAAAACGCTGTATGTATGTATTATTAGTATATAGTTTATAATAATAGTATTCATTATTTTTGTATATGGTTTAGATAATATTGAATATTTATTACGTAATCATATTTCTCCAATTGCGCCTACCTTACGTATTTAATGTTCTACAGTGGCCCTAAGGTTGGCTGTCAGGGAATTTCTAGCGACATTAAGTCCGCCCCTTGTATATACTGTGCAATAAAGTTTTAATAAATAAAAATAGACAATACTAATTTACTTAAAGTACATAAAGCAAATAATTGCTGCTGCTAAAATAGCATTCGAGATATTTAAAAAATACTAATTATACGTGTTGTGTTGAAAAAAAAATTTGCATTTCATGGATTCACCGTCTATCATGTGTAAGAAAGAGAATGGTGTATCGGGCTTGCAACTGACTATTTATTATATAGGCCGGTTTACAAAGGAGGCCTCCTTTGTTTATTGCGCAGCAAGACGCTTACCATCCACTATTCTGCTTCTCTCTCTACCCAAACAAATACTGTATTTATTAAATACTATCAAGGAAGCTCGTTCCATAAATGTATTAATAGCAGACCTGCTTAGAAAATTCAATTGCTATTAAAGGCGTCTTTAAGACAATTTTTTAACAATCATTTAAGAACCATCAATAGGTATTTAATATTTTAATTAACTAAAATAATAATTAAGTCTAGACGCATCTAAGGTAACAAAGAGTTTTTATAACTAACTCTTTCTTTCTGGAAATGTGTCCGAAATAGGTACTGAAGTATCCGACGGCGACAAATAATTAGTTAATTGGTAAATAAAACCATTTAAGGAAATGCTTAGATTTTAGCTTAGATTCTAAACTTCATGAACAAAGTTTGGATTACCTAATTTAGCACGAGGACGTCCGCCTTGTCATAACTATTGCTTGGAGTTAGCTAACCACAAATCTAATTTTACGTACACGTCTATCTAAATACTATAAATGGCTGAAAGCTAAGTTACTGTGAAGACGTTCTTAACAGCAGAGCAGGGCATTGGAATCTGCTAAGCTGCTGGTCTTCTGCTAACAGGTTTGCGCAAATACGTTCACATCTCTGAGTATCGAGCTAAGTTGTCGCAGAAACCTTCAAATCAAATCAATCAAAATACCTCAAGAACAAATTCTCCTTCCTCTCTTCTCTCCACGACAGGTCGTTGCGGTCATCGCATAACGCTGTAGTTGCTATACCATCTCACCACTCCAGTTTTATATCCGACTCATTTGCAGTTGTTGCCGCAAATCTGTGGAACAACCTGCCCTTAGATATCCGACAAGCGCCCAACAGAATGGTCTTCACACACTTCTTGAATAGTTCCTAACAACTGTAAGTAATATTGTATATATTTATGTATGTATGGATTATTATTTGATTGATTTATTATTCTTTATTTAGTGATTGTTTTGTAACTATAAATTATTATGTATTAAAAAAATGAGTGTGAAGTAATTTTATGTGTTTAGGATTAATATTATTAAATAATTTATAGTTGTAATTTAATTATCAGACAGGCACCATCTGTTAAAATAAAGACTTATTTCACAAACAGAATAACTCACTTATTACATATGCGTATATGTATGTATTATATATTTATTTGTTTATGTAGGACATGTATTTATGTATAAGTACCTACTATATGTTTGTAATTAATGTGTGTTTTATATAGTAATAAATAATTTTAACTATCAATTTTCTTTTGCTGCACCCGCTTATTACATATCCTAGTCACAAAGGTTAGTTGGTAGAAATTGCATTTACGGCATTAAGCTCGCCTATGTACCTGCACTTGTTTTGGTTTTGTACAATAAATAATTTATTATTATTAATATTATTGTATTGCTTTTTTATAGATTTACACTTTGTCATGTCATCATCTCTTCGGTACTGTCAGGTTCAGTATATCTGGAGAATTTGGCCTGCAATCGCCACGCCGCGCCGCGCTGGCAAGACGGGTAGACCGGGTTGAAAATATATAACATTTAACTAGACGTTTAAAATAACTAATTTATTATCGAGGACCAAAAAAAAAAAGGAAAATCTATTCGCATTTGGATAGAAAGAAGTTGTAAAATATGGGTTCTTTCACATGAAAAAAGGTCCGAATCTATTGTAAGTTTTATCTAGCCTGTCCAAAACTTGTATAGCTCTCGTACCTACTTTTATTATTAAAATAAACATCTTTAAAACTATGTTATTGTAATAACGTGAGGGTATAAAAGTGAAAAAATGTATTAGACATTTTCTAGTTTTCATGTACTTTATTACGAGGCAAAGAAATGTTTTATAATCTTAATGTAATATGTTTTATACCTCGTATTAATACATAAAAACAACTGCCTACGTGGTCTAGCGGTTAAGTCCGTATTATTATTTATTAATGTACATAAATAAAGACATTTAATTATTTTTTAATTTATTTGTGATATTTCTCGAGTTTGATACGCTGGAGGCATCGACGAGCTTGTCAATTGTCATGATTGGCCTATAGTAAAGTTAGCTAAATGTGAATTCGCTATTTATAAGCGTGGTTTCTGACCACCCCGAAAGGGAAACGGTCGTGATGATACAATATATAAAAAAATACTTTTTACAACTGCCTCCGTGGTCTAGCGGTTAAGTCCGTGGATTTAGACTCGGAGGTACCGTGTTCGATTCCGTGGTCGGGACACAAAAATGTTTATTAATGTGAATAAATACATTTAATTAATATTTAATTTATGAGTGATATTTCTCGCGTTTGATACGCTGGAGACATCGACGAGCTTGTTAATTGTCATGATTGGCCTATAGTAAAGTTAGCTAATTGTGAATTCGCTATTTATAAGCGTGGTTTCTGACCACCCCGAAAGGGAAACGGTCGTGATGATACAATATATAATAAATACTTTTCACAACGGCCTCCGTGGTCTGACGGTTAAGTCCGTGGATTTAGACTCGAAGGTACCGGGTTCGATTCCTGGTCGGGACACAAAAATGTTTATTAATGTGAATAAATACATTTAATTAATATTTAATTTATGTGTGATATTTCTCGAGTTTGATACGCTGGAGACATCGACGAGCTTGTTAATTGTCATGATTGGCCTATAGTAAAGTTGGCTAAATGTGAATTCGCTTATTTATAAGCGTGGTTTCTGACCAAAAGGAAAACGGTTGTGATGATACAATGTATAAATACTTTTTACAATAAAGATGAATTTTAACAAAAAGGAAGATAATAAAAAAAATACTATAACTAACTTAAACATAAAAATTACAATAAAAAACTAAACTAAAATGGGGTGATTGATATAGTGAATACAAGTATGGAATCTAATTATTGTGATCGTGTGCGTGAGTGACTATAAGTGTTGGTGTGAAAGTGTGTGTGTGTGGGGCATGTTTAGAATTTACGAAATGAACGAATACCGCAGCTGACCGGCGCGAATCAGCGTGCACAGACAGTCTGTAATGATTTTTTTTTATGATTTTAGTGTTAAAAAATATTCCACATCCTTATTAATGTAAGTCATATATTATATAGTTATCTAATAATAATAACAGACAGAATTTTATATAGTTACATATTGTTTTATACAAACACGTTTTACCAACGCGGTATTTCTAAAAAGGGCTACCTTCTTTAAAATGCAAGTGCAATTTTCAGTTGCCGAAAAGGGCCATTCATTTTAAGTACTTGCTTTGAGTTTACGTAAAGGCCCCTTATGTTACTGGCCACCAAGTTTACCACACTTTGAGTCGATAAGAAAAATGATAAAGAAATTTAGCCAAACTTAATAAGTTTTGTAATGGATGTACAACTAGATTTATTAATTAGTTTCTATATACCTAATATTAAAAAATATAATTTATTAATTTATTCACAAGGAGAATTATAGCTGTCAAAAGTGTGAGTAGAAATGCAAATAAATAATTAATACCTAATTAATAATCACTCTGTAACAAGTAATTGACAATAATTTAACAAGTGTCACGTTAAGGGGTCTCCAATACTCAGTACTTCGGTCATCATCATCAGCCTGATGTGTCACTCCACTGCTGGACGTAGACCCCCCTCCTGTCCGGCCCATTGCCACTTCAGCTTGCTAATTTTCAAAGCTATATCAGTAACTTTGGTTCTCTAATAAAAATCAACGTTTCGAGTTTCAGAGAATTACTAAGCATATCTGTCCATAGCTCGCTGAGCGTCCTTGAAATTGTGGATTGTGTGTAAATGGCTACTGGACCAAAGATTTTATAGTGTAAAAGGGTATCTTAAGTGCAAAACAGGTTAATTATTATTGTTTTTTGTTTGTAAATGTAGTTGTGATTATAATATTAGTATGTAAGTAAAGATTTGCACCGTATTTATTGCAAATAAACGATATGTCATTTCATTTCATTAATGTCTTTGATATGGATTATGAGAGAATGTGCCGAAGTTTCCCGAATGCTGCCCATCCTAGCTAAATACGTCTGTAGGAATCATTGTTGAAGTTGGCAGCGCCTAGCTGAATAAGCTAAATTTTGGTTACAAGTATGGTAAATGCTTAAATTGCTATGGAATTTCCTTTTAAACATTTATTTGCTTAATTCGAGCTATCTGTCAATAACTTGTGAGTGAAGGATAATGTAATTAGAATTTCTGGTAATTAATTCCTATTATAGGTATATATAGGTCACAGGGTCAGCATACTAAAGCAATCCAACTGCGCAGAGGCGTGCGACAGGGGGATGTCATATCCCCGAAGCTGTTCACGAACGCGTTGGAAGATGTTTTTAAAATTCTGGACTGGAATTACTGCGGCATAAATGTCAATGGAGAATACATCTCACACCTCCGATTCGCGGATGACATAGTCATCATGGCCAGCTCGCTCAGGGATCTTAGCAGAATGTTAAACGGCTTAAACGTGGCTTCTCAGCAGGTTGGCCTCGGAATGAACCTGGATAAGACTAAGGTTATGTTCAATGACCATGTCAAGCCGAGGCCAATCTGTGTGGGAAATGCTACTTTCGAAGTTGTGCAGGAATACGTCTACATTGGACAGACTATTCAGCTAGGCGCTGCAAACTTCAGCAAAGAAGCCGACAGACGCATTCAGCTAGGATGGGCGGCATTCGGGAAACTTCGACATACCTTCTCATCGTCCATACCACAGTGTTTGAAGACAAAAGTATTCAACCAGTGCGTCCTCCCCGTAATGTCGTACGGAGCAGAGACGTGGACACTGACAGTGGGTCTGGTTCACAAATTCAAGGTCGCTCAGCGAGCTATGGAGAGAGCTATGCTTGGTATTTCTCTGATGGATAGAATTCGAAACGTTGAAATTCGTCAGAAAACCAAAGTTACTGACATAGCATTCAAAATTAGCAAGCTGAAGTGGCAATGGGCCGGACACATCTGCCGCAGAACCGACGACCGATGGGGCAAACGGGTTCTGGAGTGGAGACCACGTACGGGACGACCCCCCGCCAGATGGACGGATGACCTAAGGAGGGTCGCTGGTGGGAGTGGATGAGGGTTGCAAAAGACCGCGTGCAGTGGCGAGCCTTGGGGGAGGCCTATATCCAGCAGTGGAGAGACACAGGCTGATGATGATGATGATGATGATAGGTATTAATGAAATCTCCCTAGATATTAAAAGTAAAATATTATTAAGGCCCGTGTGGTTCAAGCGCTAAAACATTTTTAAAAAACATCACCCCTCGTCTAATTGTCGGCTCTGGTGACAAGAGGGCTGGTTCTTTACTCGCCCAGAGAATCAGCATAGCGATTCAGTGAGGAAATGCGGCCAGCGATGTTGCCACCATGCCGTGCGGATACGATTTATATTTAAATAAGATTTTTTAAAATTGTTTTAGTAAATTAAATGTTTATTTATTATAAAATTATAATGTCAAAACTATTTTTTATTAAGACATTAATTAAGCAATTATATTATTACACCCAAAACATGCGAATATATAAAAAACAGAAATCATCGAAAATTTGTATTCACAAAAAAAATTTGGCATCGGTACAAATAAAATGTTCATTGATATGGAAAATTGGTGCAACCCATTCGCGAAGGATTGCGAGATAAGGCTTATACAGAGGGGTACGTACGTATAGACCTATATTTATCTGAGTATCGAAATCAGAGATGCAAAAAATCCTTTACCAAAAAGTCTCTGAAGCGTGATGTCATTCGATATTCCTCTTTTCGCGACTTATTTTCCAAACATCTAAATTTGTTTAATAGAATTGTCGAGTATATATTCACGGCCGTAAACAGCTCTTTTGAAATAGACTTAGCGCCAACTTTACTTAAAGACTTTAACCTATATGGAGTTTTATATTACCATTCAGAAATTTTTAATTTTTCACCCTAGAATGCTGAACAGCGTCCATATGCTGTGCATGCCGCTGAAGACAGGAACGGATGGCATGCTAACATCAAGACACACACCAATTCGTTCAAACAACTCGTCTATCTACACTCCCAACAATGTTAATAAGTGTAAATATGTATATTTATGTATATTTTTCTGTGTGTATTAGTATTTAGTATAATGATATTACAGTATATATAAAAGTATATTATGTAAGTATATATAATTATGTTGAATTTATCCTACTAATAATATTTATTTCATTGCACCTATAAATGTTCTAATTTGTCCCTAAGGTTTGGCTGTCAGAAAATGTCTACGGGCATTAAGTCCGCCTTTGTATTTTGTGCAATAAAAAGTAAAGTATCATCACGACTGTTTCCCTTTCGGGGTGGTCAGAAACCACGCTTATAAATAAGCGGATTCACATTTAGCCAACTTTACTATAGGCCAATCATGACAAGTGGCAAGCAATAAAGTTTATAATAAATAAATAAATAAATTCTTTGGAAGTTCACGAACCTCAGTAACGAGGAAACACTACGCAAGGATATGAATAATTTTAATATACTAGGGGTATAAGGTCAGAAGCATTGATAACTCTATAAAACGGAATGCTGTGTGATAGATATACGAGTATAGCATACTTAAAAGCAGACACAGTAGGTACAGAATTGCAATTTTCATTAGGGGAGCATCTGAAGTGCCACTTAAGTGCATCATAGACAACGGGTGCAATATATGTAGCAATGAGATGAAACTGAGATAAAACACGAATTCGCTCGCTCTCGCCGAGACGCAAGGGCCGAAGACACGCTTGCACTTTCCACCTGCGATGTCCTTCATTCAATCTACTTTATTATTTTTGTTTGCTACTAATAAACGATTAATTCAGTCACAGTAGAATGTAGAACGTAGGTATGCTACACTAAGAAAAAGTAAAGTATCATCACGACCGTTTCCCTTTTGGGGTGGTCAGAAACCATGCTTATAAATTAGCGGATTCACATTTAGCAAACTTTACTATAGGCCAATCATGACAAGTGGCAAGCTCGTCGATGCCTCCAGCGTACCAAACTCGGAAAATATAACAAATAAATTAAATATTAATTAAATGTATTTATTTACATTAATAAATATTTTTGTGTACACTGAGAAAAACGGATATATTTGTTAATATTAAATCGTTTATTTTAAACAAAACCTTAAAATAAATTGACACATATATTTATTCGGAGTAAAGTACAAAGATTAAAAAATAAAATAAATTAAGAACTAAATTATAAAAACTAAAAATTAATAAATAAAATTACGACTATTCGATGGGCGTAGTGTGCCGAGGACACTCGCTGCGTTCCCCCGCTGAACAGCGAGGCTGACCCTTTGAACAAGATATTCTCTACTCACCCGTCACCCGTCGCCAAGTGGAGTTTCTTACCAAAACGCTGTCTTGTGGCATGGTGCCCAATACATTAGCAGCATTTCTCCTTTGAATTAAGATATCTGAAGTTGCAGTGGACCTTGACACATCTGCCGAAGAATCAACTTCCAGATGCCAGATGAAGAAGGTAGCTGGTGGGAAATGAAAAAGGGTTGCAAAAGATCACATGCAGTAGCGAGCTTAGGCCTATATCCAGGAGAGACACAGGCTGCTGATGATAATGATCTAGAATGTACATATGTATTTGAGGATAGCGGAAAAATGCCACCACAAAAGTCAATGTTATTTTGACCGACTAAAAATAAAATCGAACCGTAGTAAAATGCTTGTCATCGGCAATATTGGACAGAAAGAATAATGACGTAGGTATTTTGTGAAAATACGCAAACGCTTGGCCAAAATTGTAATTAGTGACTATTTTAGGTTATCTGTTTATTGTTACAGAGTTATGCATGAGCGATTCTCTAAACTTACCTAGGTCTAAACCAGGTAATAGCTAGATCTATATATACTGCTAATTTTCCGATAGGTGCGACTCTCAGTTTGTATAATTCATCATCATCACAGCCTGTAGAACATAGAGTCCAAGACCTCCAATGTTGGAGCCATCTCCAACAACCTTCCAGAACATATGAAATGAAATAATTTATTTGTCAGAAACAAGTAGGTACAGGGATGTGAATTATTGTTAAGTATCATCAGTATCATGACGACCGTTTCCCTTTCGGAGTGTTCAGAAACCAAGCTTATAAATAAGCGAATTCATATTTAGCCAACTTTACTAAGGCTAATTATGTAAATTAATATATGTAATTATATCACATGATTCGCTATTTTTAGCATACAAATATTTATTTATTCACATGACTGTCGAACTTAGTGTCTAGGTAATCTTTTGTCGAATAGAAACATTTATTAACCAGCTAATGTTTGACTCTTAATTTAAATAGTTTTAGTGGCAGCTCCCTTATAGTCACTGGAAGTTTATAAAATGTATATGTTGCCATTGCATAACAATTTCGCCTACACTTATATTTGGCCTACACTCGCCAAGCTGGCCAGACGGGTCACCGAGAATACAACCTAGCCACTCTTTGTATTCTTATTAGAAGTGTTTTTTTTTATTATTATTTTGAAGAGAAGCAGAATATGGATGGTAAGTTATCGACGAGTATAATAACAATAATAAAGCCAATCATTCCTTAATTAATTAACACAAATTAGTTTTTACATAGTCAACATCGTTGTGGTGCAGTTTTGTATATGTTTTATTTTGTAAATCTGATATAGCTGAGTTTTCCTTGCAGATTCCTTTCTCAGTCAGATTAAACATTAACAGGTCACTGGAATCTGCTAAGCTGCTGGTCTTCTGCTAACAGCTTACTTATTGGACCACTTTGCTGCTTAGTCTTCTACTAGCAGGAGTAGAATCATTCAAAATAATTAAATTAATGACGTTTCATAAATGCCTGTAATAGTTTTACGTGAATAAATATATTTTGACTTTGACTTTGAACAAAATTTAAAATGTTAAAGTTTTATTTAAATAATTATATCTAATAATAACTATATTGTTTTTATTTTTTCAAATTAAATTAAGGACCCCTCGTCGGGTAAAGCTCTCCTACTTTTCTATTTATTTATTCCCATCCTGTGCCTCGTCCATTCAGTGTTGTCCTGAGTATGTATTAAAATTATATGCCGTGTACGAGTCTCGCTTCTCCTTGAAAACGGTTCAATCGATTTTAATTGTATTTGTTTTATATTGAATAAGGGATAGTGAAGCAAAAAAACAATTAGGTAAAAACCCAAATGATCAGCCGAAAAATTGTATAAATCTAAATTGATAGGTTTGTATGGGAATCGCCACTATGATAATATTCCCAGATATTTTGTCAGTACTCTATACTACTGGACCGATAGAAAAAAAGCTTGAAGTCATTAGCTTTAGGCGGTACGAAGTATTGCATTGCGCTATAAAAAAGGGGTGGCCTTTTTTTAAACCAACACATAGTCGATTGCAAGCTACTGTTCTTACCTTTCTTCCCCACTTACGATGGACCCGGTACTCGCTCGGTTAATCAATGAAATTTATATAATTTGTCTTCTTTATAAATTTGTGACTCTACACTTGCTGACTGTTCTTATGTTTTGTATTTTTTGGCTCCATTTGCGGAATGTTGTCTTTCTGGCGAGCAGTAATTAGAGCGAACCACATTACTAATTGAATAAAAACATTGCATAATTAACTAGGGGACGGTGGAGGAACGACTTTGCGAATCCTAGGTGTTATTGCTAAGTGGGCGAGGGAAAAAATGTTTAGGCTCAATTAAGCCTCTACTTAAATACTCTGGTTAAATTGTTTTAGATGGACCATTTTAAAATATCTTAACATTTTTTAAATAATCATGGATCCATTGATATTAAAATTAAATAGATGTAACATTTGTGAACGATAAGGGTTTCCAAAAATAAGTGCGTAGGTAATCAACAGTATTTCAACAGCATTCATCATCATCACGGCCCCAAGAACACAGAGTGCTAAACCACCTGCTAAAGATAGCCTGCCAGAATAAATTTCTGGAGACGTTAGCGCGCTTAGCGACGATGTGATATAAATTTTTGGTATTAGTGGAACCGGGTCCGACGGCGTAACGTCACGGTAACGGTGGTTATGTAGATCTATGACAAATGTACGTAAGAAAAGTGTATTTCTCATTGGAGTTCGAACCGACCTTTAAGAATTTTAAGGTAAGCGTTCTTACAACCGTACCACCATTTTTTTTTTCAGTATTTGCATTGCTTGTTATAATTCACAGTCTAAGTGTAGGATATATGAGGTTCTTAAGAAAATAGAACTATACTAAAGTTTATACCTACTCGTATATTTGGCAATATATATTTATATTATATGACTTCCGTCCTGTTTCAAAATGGCTGTTTTTTTACATGTTTATTGAACGTATACGTCATTGACAGTACGTCATTGGCTGAAATAACCAAAGTGTCAAGCTACATATATCTATCAAGCTAGATATCACGTGCTGTATATCAAAATGTTGATCATGAATTATTTTGATCATCCGATCTGTAACCCTGCCGTTACTTATATATATTATCTATGCTTACCCCAGTTGCTACAAAATTTGATAATATAAAAAAAAAAAAACAAACTTATTTATTACTTAGTCATATATAGACCTCTTTAATATCTCTATGTGTTTAATCTTTACTATGATAAAACGAATTTTTATATATTTTTTACATAATGCCCTATCCATGTTTCATTGAATCGCTTGTATTTGCTACTTTTCAGGAGGCCCATATCCAGGAGCGAAGAGACATGCTATGATGATGACTTGCCTCTGCTTTTACCATTGGGGATTGAATCCAGCTTGCTCTGTATAACACAACCATAGTGGATTTCCTTGCGCCAGACAATCGCTGACACCCTGCTCGCCGTGTGTTATCGTAGCACCCAGGTTCGTTGACCCCAGAACTGAAAAATTCAAACGTGTTGGAAAAACATGCATAAAAGTGTCGTTAACCTATAGCCAAAACATTTATACCTTGTAAATTGGAATTTACAAAATAACTAAAGTGTTATGTCATCACGACCTGTTTCTGCGTTTAGTCAGTCGTTCGTTAGTCAGAAACTAAAAAAAAAAGTGTTATTTTAGGTATATTATATATAGTTAAAACGACAACGAAAGTTTTCAACCAATGCGTTCTTCCAGTATTGTCGTACGGAGCAGAAACGTGAACACTGACAGTGGGTATGGTCTACAAATTTAAGGTCGTCCAAAATGTTGACATCCGTCGCAACGCTAAGCCATAACCTGTCACCATAACACGTCTGTCGCAGAACCGATTATCGATGGATTGTAGACGGGTTCTGGAGTGAAGAACACAAACAGGAAAACACAGAGTGGGAAAACCCCACGCCAAATGGACGGATGACCTGAATAATGTCGCTGGTGGAAGTTGGATGACAGTGGCAAAAGGTCGTGTGAAATGGCGAGCCTTAGGGGTTGCCTACATCCAACAGTGAAGAGACATAGGCTGATGATGAAGTATAGTTTAAATAGGAAAATAAAAATATAATTATTTTTAAAATTATTTTAATTAGGTACCTATATATATTTTTTTAAAGTTATGACTGAAGTATATTTTTTTAATATACTTACAATTTTCTGAAAATCTCTTTACGGTCATGGTCTGAAACAAAATTGGGATTTTTAATACGGTACATTATATATTGCATATTATTGCATATGTAGCCATATCTATAATGAAAAAAAAAGTTAATATTCAAAATTATGACTTATTTTCAACTAAGTCTTGGCGGCTATTTATTTATTATATTTATTTCAGAGCATTATTGACTTTCTTATTTAAACAACTAAACTTATATCTAAACACATAGCCATTTCCGAAATAACATTTTGTTAACTAAACTTATAAAAACATTATTAAACAAAAAGCTCGCTCTAAAGAACAAAAAATATATATATGTTGGAATGGTGTGTACATATGTGTATGTTGGTGAATGGAAATGCATTATGTTTTTATTTTTATTTTGCGTAGGTGCGATTTGACACATGCAAATTGTTTGATAAAAATAAATACATATATATACATGACCGCCTCCGTGGTCTAGTGGTAACAAACGTTGCCGTGAACTCGGGAGGTCGTGGGTTCGATTCCCACCGGGGGCAAGTTGTACATTGTATAATTTGTCTCGGTCTGGGTGTTTATATGTATAATATGTATATATTTACAAAAAAAAAGTATAATATGTAGTTTATCAACCATCTAGTTTCCGTAACACAAGCCTCGTAGCTTACTACGGAAATTAGATGGCGCTGTGTGACCTGTCTGGAAATATTAATTAATTTATATATATAATTAATGATCTACCATTTAATAAATACATACATACATAAATACATACATTTATGTATTTCTGTAAAATACAGATTTCACTTGTCTATAAACAAACTGTTTGATAAAAAATAATTCTTAATATGTATTAATGCACAATAAATGATATCATGTAGGTATGTATTTATTAAATGGTAAATCATTAATTAAATATTAAATTCACTTAGCCTTTTAAAATACTTACATTTCCAATTGTGCTGCATAAAACTAAAACAATAAAAAACCCGATTATTTTCATATTGTTTTTCAAAACGGCTAAATTGTATGCGGATAATTTGCAGCAGTCTTCTATAGTACAATAGCTTGATTGAACAAGTCACTTCTCTCCATTCCTACTTATTATTCTGTTGGTTTCCAATTCTTTTGCGCTTGCTTCCACCAATCTGTGGAATAATCTTACAATTAACACAAGGAATAATCTACCAGACCATCATTACTACTCATAAATTCTAAATACCTTTAAAAAAAGGTTTGTAAGATGTATTTATTGCATGCATATGTTAAATATATATATTTGTAAGATAGTTATTTCTATCTAATTGTTATGTTTCAATTATACTATCATTGCACCTATCATTACAGCCCCTAGAACACAGCGTCCTAGACCTCCACTGCTGGATATGGGCCTTCCAGAAAATATATCTGGAGAATTTGGCCTACACTCGCCACGCTGGCACGACGGCTTGGCGAGGATATGATGTCAATTTTTTATTGACAATTTATTAACGATTTCACAGGTTGGTATTAGTGGAACCGGGACCGACGGCTTAACGTGCTCTACTTAATAATAATAATAATATTTTTATTGCATAAGTACAACAGTTTCATAATGATACACTTTGTTAATACAGTACTTAAGTTTTGTTAGTTGTACAAAGGTGTATTAAAGTAGACTTTCTAACTCCACACCAAGCTACTTGTGTTATGGAAGTTAGCCTATTATTCTAGGTTATAAATTACAATTAAAAATATTAGTGTTTACAAATAATAATTAAATAAATAAAATAAATAAATAAAAATATATTTATATGTATAAATATTTTATGTACTTCTAGACTAAGTTATGATACCAACATAAAAAGTAGGTAAATGTATGTATAGTTAGACGACCAAATCAAGATACTATAATACTATTCCATAACGGACAGAAGCATCTCAGTCTGGTCGTAGCTCAGATTTTGTAACCAGCTTGATATTTTCTTTTTAACCTCGTATTTATTTAATAGGTATATGGAGTTTATTTTATTGACTTCGTTGTATAACCTTGAACTTACAGACTCATACTGCCTGCGTGCAAATGCAGTTCTACATTTTATACCCGGACATATTAATGCACCAGAGCGTTTTTGAGCTACGTCATTGCTGAAAGGGAGGGCCGAGTGCCGACGAAGAATGACGGACAGAATGTACAGTTTTCTCACCGACAAGACTTGGCATTCCTGGTACAGTTGAAAGGTTGGGTAGTCCCTGCGCTTGAAGTGTATTACTTTTAGAACTGCCCTCTGGGCTCTCTCCAATGCGATGAATGTTGTTTTATATGTCCCACTTAACCGACCACCGCGTCTACAGTTGTTCAAATTAAACACAAAGGTTTGGCTGTTAGAAAATATCTATCTACATTAAATCCGCCTTTAGTACTTTGTGCAATAAAGTTTTTTGAAATAAATAAAACTATATAACTACAACACAACAACTCTTTGTTAAATACAAAAACTGACTAATTAGAGCAACGAAAGGCGTTTTAATCAGCCATACCATTAAGGCTTGAACTTAAATAATTTTAATTGTTATTTAATTTGAATTGTTGTCTCAAGCGGTAAGGAATGTTATTCTTAATCTAAGAAGAACTAAAAATAGTAATGTAGAAGTGTCAGTTTTATTTATTTCACGTTTAAGGACAACATACAGCTATAGATATAAATATAAATGTAGATACCTAGGTACATAGACACTAAGCTCGACAAAAAAAACTAAATAGCGAAACATGTGATATAATTATATATAACAATTTACACCCCTGTATCTACCATGTTTCTGACAAAAAAAAAAAACTAAATTAATATTTAATAAAAATTGTTGGAACATTTTCATTGTAGAATAGCTTCACAAAATTTGCGTAGGTGCGATTTGACACATGCAAATTGGTATTACGGGTAATAATTAAAATTCAAGCTCCGAAGGTAATAACAGTTAATAATCGCCGCGCTCTGGAACAATACATTTTTATTTAAAACTTAATAATCCTATTTATAATACCTAATTATAATATAACAGCTAAGTAAAATAGGCATTTTATTTAAGTTACTGATTCCATGGTCTATTATAGCGGTTAAAACCGTGGATTTAGATTCCTGGTCAAGACACAATAATTTATTTAATTTGTGGTATTTTTCGAGTTTGGTACGCTAGATACATCGACGAGCATGCCACTTGTCATGATAGGCCTATAGAAAATGTAAATCCGTTTCTTGCTTTCTTGGTTCTATGTTACCACACCGAAAGGAATACGGTCGTGATGATACTTTATTTTATTTAAGTTATAGTGTAAGCTAGTAGTGGTAGTAACAAAACAAGTTACCTAAACGAAAAATGCGATTTAGGAAAATAGCTACCAGGACTTTTTAAGAATTGGAAAAAAACATTTTCTACAAATGTTTTGAGCATTCATATGCAGGACAAATACACGTATTATATATATATAACAAAAACTTTCAAATTTACAAAATAAAAATATGACTTCTAAAATACTCGTAAAATTATACAATTTTCTCTTTTTAATAGAACTAATAAGGAATTATAAAAAATGCACAAATTTGGTACCTTAAAAAAACGAAAACAAAACACTTGTTAAATAAATTATAAGCTACTCAAATATTGATGGTTTGAAATGTTCGAGAACATTTTTTCTGAATACATTGTAACGGTCATGAAATATGTCTATATCATTATTGGCACTGCAGAGACTACTGTAGGTGTTGCACATTCGGGATGTTGACGAATGTGAACCTACATTAGTTCTTGAGGGAGGACAGCACAGGATCTTGGTTATAGGGCGACGTGGAATATTATAGGGTACTGTCAGGGAAATGTGTTGCAAGAGTTCGATACATCCAGTCTGGCCATTGACAATTTTATGTAATAGTAAAAGGTCATGTATATCCATACATGACCTACTATACTACTACGTGATTTGAGAGCAGTCATTTTAAAGAAATCTAAAAGTTGGTTTTACGGACATCAATGTGATTAAATTATATTGAATTATGCCTTTATCATGATGAATGAGGTTAAGACACTGGCTGGAAGAGCATTTCATATATTCAGCGTCTACAGATGTCGTATATATGTCCAAATTCATATGTACGCGTAGCGATAGTGGCTATAGTATAGTATGAAAATTCAAATAATGTTTTTGGTGAGTAGGTACCTACTTTTCATGGAATCTGGCTGTTATTAGTTATTCTTAAACACTTCCATTTGCCATGAACTCAGTATATTTTTCAAATCAATTTTTAAATCTATACATTTATACATCCTTAGAAAAGTTCACCTTTATAATATTGACAGCATATACGAGTAGGGCAACAGGTGTAAACACAGGAGTACAAGCAGCATTTTATAGGCTCGAAAGACGTGTAAGTGACGATAAAACAAGATCGCAGATGTAATCAAACAAATTAACTAAGTTGTAAAAAACTTGCCCAATTTCACCTTTACAGCTGTTTGTATTAGTTGCCTTGTTATGAAGCCTAAAACATAAACTGGAGTAATCTTTAACAAAATGTTTACAACCAAACTTAAGTTGTAATACTAAAAATACACAGTTAATTAGTTCATTACAATTTGTTACGTTTTTGCTTTCATGGTTTTAATTACTGGAACAAGTGTTAATAATCTAAAGTTAGTCATTATCATTATCTGCTCCATTACGTGCTATTTTTTTGTTGTTATCAGCTACCTCCTCCATGTTTTTATTTACCGAAAGCTTATGACCTAAACAGAATAGAGCAAATAAACATCTATGTATATATCTATTTTGCTGTATAGCTAGGCTAGTTGGACCGTACTATTGCATTGAATTGCTCTGGTGACCGCGAGTTCATGCGAGAGTCTGGATGGGGCATAACTATACTATATTTGTTTGTGTTTCCGTTTATTGTATACATTATTGACAGTCAAGGTATTATTGTTGTGAAAAACTGTTCTTTGTCAAAAAAATAAATATCTATCGGTGTGTCGGTCCACTCTTTAATTTACCTTACATCTCCACTCTAGAACTCATTAGACTAGAGTATTATCAATTCTAGTTTGAATATTGAATAAACATTGAATAATCTCATAAAGTTTTAAGGCACTGCTTTAATGTTTAGAGTTTTAACAAAATAGTTGTTAGGGATTCAGACCCTGTTCGCTGGATTAACAAAATTTTCAAGAGCGTCTTATCCCACCCTACCTGGGGTGCTAATATATTAATGCGCCACAGGTAGCAGCTTGTTAGCTTGAGAGCACTCTAACATTAATAGCGTGTCCCGTGCTTTACGACGACAAGTTTCGATGTGGGAACTTCCCAAACTTATGATTAACGAGATGCCTCTTGCCGTAGTCCTGCACACCGCAAATACAGATTATTTCTGCATAATATCTCTACTTTGCCCATTCAGTGACATCATTATTATTACAACAGAACAGTCATAGTCCTTAACAACTGAATATAAGGCTTCTAGAACATATCTCTGAAGAATTTGGGCTACACTCAGCACTGGCCAGCAGATGGGATGCTAAAGATCTTATATTTTTTCCCAACAACTTAGTTTCTTTAAGAGCCCCGTTAACTTCTAAAGCAAATAATTATTTTACTGAAATTTCCTAACATTTATTACTGCTATTTTTGGATATATAATAATTAAAGATAGCTGGTGGATAGATGGTGGAGGTAAAAATCCAAGTGATGTAATAATTTTGGTCTTCTTAAAATTGTTGGCTAAGCAGAGAGCATTAATTTTGACAAAGCGTAACTTGATGTTGGCGGATAAGTCAATGGATGTTTATTTGGGGTTCTAATGATCTTGTAATTTAATAGATGTAGCACTATCGCATTTTGATAGGCCAGCATGATAGTAGGGATTGATGTCGGTCGTCAGAGGCTAGCGTCAGTTCTTGGTTTCCACAAATACGAGTATGTGTTAAAATAAATTTAATTTGTATAACCTCGCAATGTTACGTGAAATAAATACCGTGCAGAGGTATGGCTACCTTTTCTTCTTAGACGGTACTAACTATTGTTAGGGATCTTTGTCAAAGTCACAGCTCTTCCAAAGGCTATTCCAGATTATTACCCCACTTCTTTCAAACAGTCTAAAGTAATTTTTAAAATTTGACCAACCAAGATAGATAGTAGATACAAGACAGATAGAAGATACTTTATCCTAATTCATGTTTGTTCACGACCTGGTATAAGGAACCAAATTTTAATTTAATTGTATTCTTGATGCGGTATCCATAGTTAAAAGATCGTTGTTGGTGGATAAGTCAGTGAATGTTTATTTCGGGTTCTCTTAAGACGTAAGTTCTAAACGATATAATTAAGTATCCCCGGGCAGCGCTGGGGGCCTCATTGTTTACCCTTCTAACAATGCTCCTTCATTTCTAACCATAACTTTAAGCTCTTAAATTTCTCATAACAAGGTTAAGTTATTTTATTTTGTGACCTAAACCAACGCGCTATCGATGACTATAAATATATTGCTTTCTGCTGACTTTGAATCGTGACTATTGCTCTGCCCAGCATAGGTAGGACGGGAACGGATGAACATCTTGTAGATCCGGTCCTTTAACCTGAGCGGCAAGCTGGAATTCATAATGCCTGATTAACAGCGTGGCAGGCCATTTCACCCATTGTTAACATCCTGTTAGGGCCCTACCTCGCCGACATACCATGGCGACGTCGCCGGCCATGTATCCAATCAATTCGTAGTGAAATGTATGATAAATGCGGTTTAGCAACGTCGCCAATAAAATGTACACAAGCACACTGCGTCTCAACCAACTGGTCGCACTTCATTTTCGATCTGCCACAAAAGGACTGGACCCATAACTTTTTAGGTTTATCATTTTTAATTTGCGACGAACTTAATAAATAAGTGTGATTTTTTTTAAGCACGTAGCGTCCATTCTCCACTAGCTACTTGTTTGGCAACCTCATTTGGCTACAGTAGGTAGCCTGTCTACGAGGCCGACGCCGCCATGGCATCTTGGTGTGGTCCGCGGCCCGCAATTGAAAGTTATATTAGGCACCATCATCATGCACCCCATTATATCTGTATTAAAATAAAAAACAATCACGTTATTAACAGTATAAAATTATTATTATTATTATATTAAATTCATACCAGCCATCAAAATTATAAATCAGTTATTAAAATGAAATATAAGTTAGAGCCACTTTTCTTTATGATGCTAAGCACCCTCCGACGTGAATTCGGAACAAAAATGTATGCAATTTAATATTTGAACTAAGCATTAAAACGTTCGCATGTCGCTTGCCTATAAAATGACGTAATTAATAACCTCGGCACGAGTCGTTTAGGGTAAAAAAGGCTATTTTCCTGAGTCTAAACGCAGACTGCCTCCGTGGTCTAGCCGTTAAGACCATAGATTTAGACGCGAAGGTAGCGGGTCGATTTCTGCGTCTATTACTTTAAGAGAACTTGACTAGTGGACTAGACTAAGGATATCACAGATAGAGGATGCAAAAACTAAGTACTTTAGAGAAATGTTGTCTTTCAACCACAACATGGAGTCGAATAAATATTATGGTCTCACAGAAGAAATGATCAGGAACAGGTTCAAGACTCAGCAGTTGGTGCGAGAGGAGTTCCAGCAAAATCTTTGCATCACTAACTGAAAGAATTGGGCCTAAGCAGGTCTGCCGTCAATACATTTATGGAACGAGCTTCCAAGACGGCATTAACGGAATCATACAGTATTTGGTTGGGGAGGGAGAAGAGTAGAATGGTGGATGGTGAGCGTATTATCGCGCAATAAAATAAAAAATATATATTAAAGTTGGCTTAATTGCAACTCGCTCCTTACAAAAGCGTGTTTTCTGACAACCCCGCAAAGGGTCGTGATGATACTTTACGAGTATTACTTTTAGATAAATCGTTATAAATGTATTTGCTATATTTCATTGTCTAAAATTAGTTACGTCATTTTAGTAAACCCTAACGATCCCACAAAACTAATCTAAATCGCAAAAGTATATTAGTTCGTAGCCGCATCTAATTGGTTGAATCGTACTACATCCCAGCCTGATTGGTTTTATTTATAACTGCGCGTTGAATGCTGTGTTTTGTATTCAATAGGATCTATACTATATATTATACATCGATATGGTGTGAACTCTTAAAAAAACGTGGTATCTGAACCAGCAAGGTAATACAGTCGTGAAGATACTTTACTTTTTGTCTAAACGCACTTCAAGCGGCCAATGTTCTCAAAACCTAACGTTGCAATTTCATTGGGCCAAAGATGTTATCTCTATCAATTATGGGCTATAAAACGTAATGACTTCATCGTAAATCTTCAGTTTACACGACACAATTTTCTTGGTGTTGAATAAATGAGGTTAAATTGCTCAAAAACATTAATGTAGATCGGTACACCTCCAAATTACTGCAATTGTGACACTCTACCAATTAGAGTTAATTTTTATAATAGTATGTGTAATTTTGTAATAGTGTAAGTGTATATTAGTATGTAGTATGTACACACACTATTTGTATAGTATATTAGTAAAGTATCATCACGACCGTTTCCCTTTCGGGGTGGTCAGAAACCACGCTTATAAATAAGCGGATTAACATTTAGCCAACTTTACTATAGGCCAATCATGACAAGTGGCAAGCTCCTCGATGTCTCCAGCAGCGTACCAAACTCGAGAAATATCACAAATAAATTTAAAAAATCTTTTATCTTCGGTCTTCGGAAATACGACCACATCTTTGAGTATCGAACAAAATTAAAGTGGGTACCAATTCGCTGTCGCAAGAATCTCCGAATTCTCTGTTTACTATTTTCTATACTCAACGAGCCTGTGACACCGAAATACCTCAAGAGTAAATTTGCCTATCTCTCTTCGTTCCATGATAAGTCTCTTCGCTCTTCTCATAACTCTGTTCTCTCCATTCTCTCTCACCATACTGGATTTATGGCCAACTCATTTGCTGTTGTCGCCGCAAATCTGTGGAATGAACTACCGGTAGACAAGCATCTAACCGAAAAATGTTTAAAAAAATGGTGTCATCGTATTATTTAAATGGTTCATAAGTTATTTAATGGTATCATATGTAGTATATGTTTTATTAGTATTTAATATATCATAGTTATTAGTATGTATTTAGTAATATCATTGTATTTTTATGTATATAGATTTATTTATTATTATTATATATAAATATTTGCACCTACCTTACATTTGAAATGGTCCCCATTGTCCCTAAGGTTGGCTGTCAGATAATGTCTTGCGACATTAAGTCCGCCCCTTGTATAACGTGCAATAAAGTTTTAAATAAATAAATAAATAATAATAATTAAATGTATTTATTTACATTAATAAATATTTTTGTGTCCAGGCCAGAAATCGAACCTCCGAGTCTAAATCCACGGACTTAACCGCTAGACCACGGAGGCAGTTTATTATTATAGTATATTAGAATTAGTTTAATTTTGATATCAGCACAACCCTTAATCTCACACAGCCAGTTTCTCGATCGCATTTTTGGTACATCATATTTTGTCTTAGTTGTACTTAATTACAAATAAACTTGTACTATGTTAATACATAAAACAAGGCGTACTTAAATTTTATGATTTATTTATAAAATAAATTAATTTACCTATGATTAATTAGAAAAAAATAATTACAAAATATAAAAAATATATATATTACCTGAGGATACGAATATATTAAGTCCCGTTGGAGTGGAATGGTGGCAAGAACACTGCCTGCATTTCCCCGCTGAATTACAATACTGATCATTGAACGAAGAAAGAGCCAGTGTTACCGAAGGAGACAACAAGACGTGATAATATGTCTTTTAAAAACTTTTTAGGGAAACGGCATAAATATAAATCTTTTAGTATATATACATACTTGCGCCGCTTGCCGGACTCTGCAATTTCTTCCACGGCCTTTTGTGACATTTGTGATTGAGATATGTAATAAGAGGGTGCAGACAGTTACGAAGACATTTGATATTTAAGTATTAATTTATTACTAATACAAACACAAAATAATATATAAGGTATTATACATACTTAATCATATCCATATACATAAACTATATATATACATACATATATATGAATTTTTATCATAAATTTTAATAGTTATTTTGCTGTTCTTGAGTAATAAATGGTGTAACTAATACGACTTAACTAATAAACACTCCGTACATTAATATATATATATATATATATATAAATATATTCATCATGACAAGTGGCAAGCTCGTCGATGTCTCCAGCGTACCAAACTAATAAACACTCCGTACATTAATATATTTATCTAGTTGACGACTTACCCGTTTAAAGTAAATTTCTTTTGCATGTTTTAAAACGAAATCCATCTCGTGCTGCTCAATAAATATTGTGTGCAGTTTTAAAATCATACTGAGCCATACTCCGTGGATTTAACTATAATTTCGGATACAATTTTACTTTATAATCCGTAAATTTGTTGGCTTTAAACCGATTTCATTAATACAATTTGATTGCTTTGCTTAATTTAAAATATGATCGTTACACAATACAATCGAGAATATATAGTAATAATATAGCAAAAGTTTTTGATGAGGATTTTCTTTCCCCTTTTTTTTTTAACTGTTATCACAGAAACCTTAGGCAAGATCAAAAAAGACTATATGTATTTGTAATAAGGAGCCGGCTTGATAATTATTATTCATTAATAATACCTAATAAAGCAGAAAGAAAAAAACTACCTATTACATATAAACTTAAAAATACACTGAAAAAAAAAAAAAAAAAAAAAAAAAAAAACTGACTTTACCTATATGTAAATACCTAAACTTAAAAGTAAAAAAATACATTTGAATTACTTACTTCAAACTAAGAGGCTTAAATGCCAATTAATAAAATTATTGATACTTATTTTATTTATTTAAAGTACTTTATTGCAAGTGGCAATGGGCCGGACACATCTGCCGCCAATTGGTCAAACGGGTTCTAGAGTGAAGACCACGTACGGAAAGACGCAGAGTGGGACGACACCTCGCCAGATGGACAGATGACCTAAAGAAGGTTGCTGGTGGGGGTTGGATGAGGGTAGCGAAAGATCGCGTTAAGTGGCGAGCCTTGGGGGAGGTCTACATCCAGCAGTGGAGAGATTAAGGCTGATTCAAATTCAAATTCAAAAAATCAAAATCGTTTATTTGCTTTAAATGTAGTACATACAGTAATATGGTTAGTAAGTTGGCTCTGCACATTTAGCCATTGTTGTGGCATGCAAAAATTGTTTAGTTTAAATATATTCTTATCATTAAGTCATCATTACATAATTTAGGTCAATACATACAATAATTTTATGTTAATAATAACAAACAAAAAATAAAATAAAATATGTCATACAAATTCTTTTAGTTATTATCCCGCTCGAAGAACTCACCAATATTATAGTAACAGCCCTTTGCCAGCCATTTATACAGTTCCTTTTTAAACATTTTTACTGGTACTTGTTTTATTTCTGTTGGGATATTGTTAAATATTTTAATCGACATATAGTAACAGTTCCTTCTAAACAGTTCACTTTTACATACTGGTATTACTAACATTGTTTCATTTATCTGACGTAAATTTGTGTTTCTAACACTCTTGATGATGATGACTTTATTTCACTAAAAATGTACATAGTTCTGACAACTTATACATCTATTTAATATTTATAAACAGTTACTTTTGGAATCGGTGCCGTTTTTCAAAAGTACATTTATACTTGAGAAATCTTGACAATAGCTGTGCGAGCGAGAGGGATAGAAAAACATTAAACCCACGAGTTGTTTATACAACACAAACACACGATGGGTTAAGGAAAGCGTTCTTACAACCGAATCACCACAAAACATTTTATAATTTAATAGTTTATAACAATTATATTATAGTAGTACTCACCCACCTAAATGTATTATCCTTAATTAAATAAGCTTCCGTCTTAGAGTTTCCGAATTACTTGAGTGACTTCAAATAACTCAAAACACTGTGGGTTGTAGCCCAAATTTGCATTACACATTCAGACAATAACATTATAAGTCACTTTGAGTTTGCAAGGTTACTTGCCCACCAGAGATGTTCGTGGAGACAGTGCGCAAAAATAAATCCATAAAGTTTTTTTTTTTCATTCATTACAGCCAATTCAATTCAATTCGTTTATTTTGCAAGTAGGCATAGGACAAGAAGATATGTATTCTGCACTTTTACACGTTAATTTTTACAATATTGATATAAAACGATATAATTTTATAGTACCTACATATTGGTGAATCTGGAGCAGTACATGATAACCATCATTTAGAAAGAGAGCCCCTAGAACACAGCGTCCTAGACCTCCACTGTTAGAGATGGGCCTTCCAGAACATATATCTCGAGAATTTGGTCAACCACCACGCTTGTTTATTAATTATCATATCCCTAATTACTTATTTATTTATTTATAATAGGGTACCCAACAGTGCTAACATCACACACTTATTTGTACTTAACACTAAATCAGAAGTTAGATGTTGCACCTATTATAGGCGACCACCACATTACCACAGTAACCTTTATTGCCTATAAAAAATAACAATATTATAAAATTTTCAATAAGTATACAATAACTAAATATTATTCGAAAAACTAAGGCTGAAACAATTTAAAAAAATATACCTATATATAATAAACATACAATTCCTTTTAGAAATAAAAAAAATAACGAAAATAACTAAAATATTACCTACGAGTACTTTAAAATTAAATAAATAAAATTAAAATTATTCTTATAAAAAAAAAAAAAAAACATACATAAAATTGACTTATAAATTTTGGGCACTTAATGATTATAATGCCATAGCATTGTAATTCTATTGATGGATAAGCAGCTCAACACCCGTACCTATTCAAATATGAAAAGCTATATCAGATTTCTGTTATTCCATCTTAGGTAAAATAAAACATGACTTTTCCATCTCGAGGCTCCAGTCGGGCACTTAAAACGTCGTCGAGATGAATGACGAAACTTTTCAACGTTTCATCTGAAAGTTGGCGAACGAACGAGACCTCCAGAATTGTGTCTACTACGCTAATGACCGTATCTATCTACTTTCCGATACCCTCGAGGAGTCAGGCCAAAGTATTATCACTTAAAATATTTAAAATTGTAATTTGTAAATGGTATTGGCAAAAATAAATGAAAGTTTAAAAATAAAAATGTATTACACGACCATTACCCTTCCGGGTTGATTAGAAACCACGCTTATAAAAAAGCGGATTAACATTTAGCCAACTTTACTACAGGCCAATCATGACAAGTGGCAAGCTCGTCGATGTCTCTAGGATACCAAATTCGTAAATAAAAGTACCACCAATATTATTACACACAATATGAAGCCGAACCAATATATGATAACTCCCTTAACGATATTATTAAAAGGGCTCTAGCCACCATCAAGATTCCAGCTCTTCTAGAGACTGTTGAAGTTATCCGAGACTATGGCAAGAGACCCTATGGTATGACGTTGGTCCCCTGGGAACGGGGACGTGCTATGGTGTGGGATGCCACATGCGTCGATACCCTCGCCGCGTCGCATCTCAGGGGGACAGCGCATAAAGCGAGAGTCGCGGCTGAAAATGCGGAGTCCAGCAAGCGGCGCAAGTATGTAAGTATATTTATGCCATTTGCTGTAGAAACTCTGGGCCCATGGAGTCCAATTGCAAAAAATGTTTTTAAAAGACATAACACCGCGTCTTTTCGTCTCCACTGTCGTGACAAGAGGGCTGGCTCTTTCTTCGCCCAAAGAATCAGTATTGCAATTCAGCGGGGAAATGCAGCCAGCGTTCTTGACACCATTCCATGCGGACAGGACTTATATCCCTATCCTTAGTATTAATATTAATTTTATTTTACATTTCGTAAATATTTTTTTCGAATAAATGTTTTAATAAATATTAAGTTGTATTATATTATGATCAGGAACAAATTTAATATTTGTAAAAAGGAATTCAGAAAAAATCTTTGCACCAGTTACTGAAAGATTTGGGTATAAGCAGGTCTGCCGACAATACATTCATAGAACGACCTTCCAAGATGGTTTTTATTAGATTTATACCCATTAGGAAAAGTAGCAGAATGGTGGATGGTGAGCGTCTTGTTGCGCTATAAAAAGAGGAGGCATCCTTTGTAAACCATATAATCGGTCACAAGCCCGAGACACCATTATTCTCCTCTCTCTATTCCACACAATGGACCCGGCACCCGCACGGTGAGTCCATGCATTGCTAAAAAAATGTCTTCTTCAAATGATTCTTAGAAAAGAAATTTTAGAATTAAAATCTTATAAATGATTGAATAGTGAAATAAATTAAGCACGAATTTTGGTTAAATTTGGGGACGTTTTGTGCAAATATTGGTTTTGGCACTTCAAAGTCTATTAGATAAAATATTTAGGTTAACCAATATCACGTATTTATTTCGTTTTTGACCCTATTTTTTCCCCTTTATCAGAAACCCAAAATAGCTTTCTACTAAGCGACACATATATATACTGAGTGGAATTTATTAAAGAGCAAATATTTTTATTTTATAATCTAGAATAAAAATTAAGAACTTCGTATATTTTATTTTAATTAGTCAGTAATAAAATCTTAAGTTACGGTGCAGAGAAGTTTTCCTAAAAATATCGACACTCATACTGAGCCTAATCGTAGTAGGTAGCGAGAGGTCGACGATTTCGCGAACGTTAATTTACTTACATAATTCTTTCTCTCGCTATTTCGTCTCTGGGCTGTGAGCGAGATCAATTAATAATAACACTTACGACCGGTTGCAGAACGCATATTACAATAATGTATGATCAATATTTTTATATATTCAGCTTGATTGGTGGTTAGTTTTTCTTTTTTTTTTTTTTGGCTATTTAAGACTTAACTCATACGTTAAACATGTCAAAAGATAGATAGATATCGTGATTTTTAGATGCGGCCTTATTTACCAATGACACCTGAAGTCAAAAAAAGTTATTCTTTTGACAATTACACGCGGTATTTTAATATTAAATTATTTTATTTTTGAAGTAATCTTTAAGTTAACTTTTATTGTTTTCTAATAGGTTTCTTAAGTACCTACTTAGATAAGTTATAATTTATCATGTTAAGTACGTTAAACTATATGAATAATATATATAATTAATCTGAATCCCTAATTAATCTGAATCCCTCGACAACCTGTCTGACCAGCTATGCAAATAAATGGGCCATCCAAAACATATATCTGGAGAATTTGCCCTACACTCGCCACGCTAGCCAAACGGATTGGCAAGGATCTGCTGTCAATTTTTAATGACAATTTATTAACGATTCCACAAGTTGTAGTTGGTATTGTGGAACCGGGACCGACGGCTAAACGAGCTCTCCGAGGCACGGTAATGATGTTTTTGTAAATCTATGACAAATGTACGTAAGAAAAGTGTATTTCTCATTGATACATACCAAGCCACTACATTTATAAACTTTATGTTGCACAAAAACGTAGAAGTATTGTACAAAGGCGAACATACAAGTACGTAAAACTACTTACATCATAACGACATTTCGAAAAAAATAACAATATAATAATGCTGCTGCAAGTGAAGGAATTTTATAGAAGAAAAAAAAAATAGAAAAGGTAAGTTGAGGTTTATTTGTTACAGCACAGGTGTAGCTGAAATTCTAGTAGTTGCTGACAGTACGCTGATGTGGAGTAAGTTGGTAGTGATTTATATGTGCGGAGATGTTCCCATACCAACAATCTGTTGCTTCGAGCGTAACTCCATGATAAACTCTCGTACCACACAAGCAACTTTAAAGGGCAGTAATATGGAGTCATAGAATAATAACGCGTAGAAAGATAGAATATATAACGTTGAAATAAGGGCATTTATTTCATAATTTAAGCATTACCAAAGTGGCCAATAATAATTTTGTTGGCGGGTATAATTTTAATTTCTTCTACTCATATTACAATCAATTTAATTCATTTATTCAGCATAAGATACATAACGTACACTTGGTTTTGTCAGTTATACAATTAACAGTTTACAAATCATGGCAGGATAGCAAAAGATCGAAAAAAAATTATTATTATTATTATATATTATTATTTAATTCCAAAAACAGCCATCGTCATTACCAAATAAAAAACTACGTAAATGAAACACTACCTAAATGTAGATGCTGCTGTAAAAGATCGTTGTCAGTTACCATACTACCTAAATCTAGGTTATTAAATAAGATGTTAGTAAATGTCAAAAATATAATATTACTTTATGTAAGATAAGGCAGCTGTAAAGGTGCGTTGTCACTTAAAAATAAAAAAATAAAACCTATTATGTATGTTATCAAAGTAAACTAAATGTCTAAATAAAATAAAATAATAATAACCAACAGAGCAAGATCAAGACGTGGATGTATCAGAATACACATGAGAGTAGTATTAATGCAGTAGAAATGTGGTCTTTGCGTCGTAACTTTGACGGACCGCATACTTAATTATGAAATACTTAAAAGAGTAAAACGCGGATCGAGGACAGATGAGTGCCGACTTGGCACCTGGAATGTCCGGGGAGGGATGAAAGATAAGATGAATGAACTCCTAGATATGATGGATGAAATGAAGTTGGATGCGATTGGCGTGACCGAGACCAAGCGGGGTAGTGAGATGCAGGACTTGCCGGGAGGGGGGATCGCGCTCTGGTCGGGAGTGGGAGACAGCGATCGCGGTAGTCAGGGGGTGGGCATCTTACTATCCGGCCGCTTGGCCGACAGTATGTACGAGTACTGCCTGGAAAGCCCAAGAATGCTCTGGGTTCGACTGAAAATAGGGCTTAAAAAAATATTTATAGCCGTGGTTTACGCACCAGTAAGCTCAGCCCCACAGCAGGAACTGGAGAATTTTTGGAACCAGGTCAGGTCAGTTCTAGATTTGGCAGTTGGGAATGAAAATATAATTTTATGTGGCGACATGAATGGATGGGTGGGGACACGCCGTGCAGATTACGAAACGGTCCTAGGTGATTTTGGAGATAGGAGAGTAAATGATGCAGGTAAGCTTATTCTTGACGTGTGCTTAGAAAAGAATATTTTTGTGTCCAACACAATGTTCGCTCACAAAGATATTCACATGTATACGAGAACGATGAATAGTGAAAAGAGTATGATTGATTTAATAGTAGTTGATGAAAGACTGCGAACACAGGTTTTGGATACTAGGGCATATCGTGGGCCGGAATTGGAAACAGACCACTACCTAGTAATTACAAGGATTAGTGGTCTGTTCACAAAATGGCGCCACCGACGATCAGGTGGCAATGTGTCAGCAGTAGAAAGAATAAAGAGTGAAAAGTTACAAGATGATAGTGTGAAAGAGGAGTATATGAAACGCGTCAAAGATAAACTTATCAATTTGAAAGATGTGAGCAAAGATGTAGAAGAATGTTGGAAGTACCTTAAAAATGGTATGGTAGAATCGGCAAAAGAAGTATGTGGAATAGCAAAAAAGCGAACAATCAAAGGTGACGCGTGGTGGGATGAAGAGGTCAAAGATTCGGTAGAAAGAAAGAAGAAAGCTTGGATAGATTATGTTGGTTCGCTAAATATGAATGAAAGTATGATAAGAGAAAAGAAGAAGATGTATCATCGCTGCAAGAATGAAACAAAATCTTTGGTTAAGGAGAAGCGTGAAAGATGTAAAGAAATAGGTGAAAACAGGATGACAAGCAACTTTAAGGAGAACTCCAAACTTTTCTGGAGGGAAGTTAGGAAGGCCAAAGGTGGCTTGTCATCTTGTCGAATGAATAGAGTGAGATCAAAGAGCGGCAACATTCTTGCAAACACAAATGAGGTGTTGGAGCGATGGAGTGAATATTTTAGCGAGATGTATGCTAGTGGTACTCCTAACGACGTTACGACGGGTACTTTACCTCCAGAGCTACCCACAAATACAACGTCCACATTTAAGGAGGAAATAAGTGTGCAAGAATTGCAATCGGCAATTAGAAGCCTGAAATGTGGCAAAGCAGCGGGAAAAGATCGAGTGCTCGCTGAAATGATCAAACCGTAGGTATACCAGTCTGGAACGCTTTCCACCTGCTGTGCAACCTTTGCTGGCAGGAGGGAAGAGTACCGGAGGACTGGCAGCAATCAGTCATCGTTCCTTTATACAAAGGTAAAGGATCTAGATTGGACTGTGCCAACTACCGAGCAATTAGTTTGATCAGTTTGGCGAGCAAGATGTATGGCAAGATTCTCACGAAACGCCTGCAAGAGAAGACTGAAGGTCTTTTATGGGAGGCACAAGGAGGCTTTAGACCTGGAAAAGGATGCACTGACCAAGTCTTTTCGCTCCGCAATATCACAGAGAAGTTTTTGGCCTTAAACCAGAGGGTTTCCTGTGCTTTTGTGGATTTGGAGAAGGCTTTTGATAGAGTTGTAAGAAAGAAGCTTTGGGACATTTTGCCGGAGTATGGAGTTGATGACAAACTGCTACAAGCTATACAGTCCCTGTACAAGGACTGTAAAGCTTGTGTGCGGGTGGAGGGAGGTATGTCTCCTTGCTTTGAATCCCAAATGGGCGTCAAACAGGGCTGTGTGCTTTCCGCCAGATTATTTACCCTATATCTCGACAAATGTCTAAAAAGAGTGAGAGAGAGTAACTGTGGGATAAAGATGAGTGATTTAGTGGTGAACTGCCTGCTTTATGCAGATGATGCTGTTCTCATGGCATCGTCCGAACAACAACTGCAATCACTAGTCACAGAAATGAAAGAGGGATGTGCAGAAAAAGGACTCCGTTTGAATGCGAGAAAAACCAAGGTACTAGTGTTTGAAAGAAGAAGGATGACAACCGTGACGATAAAGATTGATGATGAAACTCTAGAACAAGTAAATGAAATTATATATCTGGGCAGTGTTTTCACTGCGGATGGGAAGTATGATAGGGATGTTGAAAGAAGAGTGAACGCGGGAAATAGTGTCAACGGTGCCCTGGGGTCACTGATAGCCAGTCGGAATGTCAGTGCCAAAGCTCGACTCGCCATACACAATGCCATGCTGGTACCAACACTTATGTATGGAAGCGAGACGTGGATATGTCAGAATACGCATGAGAGTAGAGTTAATGCAGTAGAAATGAGATCGTTGCGTCGGATATGCGGCGTCACTTTGACGGACCGCATACGTAATGACGAAATACGAAAAAGGGTAGGTATGAAAGAAAGCATAGGGACAAAAATAAGGAAAGGCATGCTACGATGGTTCGGGCATGTTGAAAGGATGAATGCAGAGAGATTGACGAACCAGATATATAATGCGAAAGTCGTGGGTAAAAGAGGCCCTGGCAGACCTAGACTCACATATTACGACCAAATTAATAAAACAATAGCTGAAGGTGCGTTGAAAAGCCATCGAAACAAAAGGGCATGTATGAAGAGGTTGATGAATGTCGAAGAAGCGAAAGAGGTATGTCGTGACCGTGACAAGTGGCGCTCAATTGTCTCTGCCTACCCCGCAAGGGATTTGGCGTGAAGATATGTATGTTAAAAGAGTATAAAAGAAACCATAGGGACAAAATAAGGAAAGGTATGATCCGATCGATGGTGATGATAAATTGTCAATAGTCTATTGTAGGTGTATTTTTTTTTTAAATACAATGTAATGTTATTTTTATATTTGTTTATTTTTTAAAAACCTTTTAATAGTGTAGAATTAAACATGGCCCATGTTACTGACTGTTAACCTAACTCTCAAGCTTTGTTTTAATACCACAATGAGTTCCCTGAGAAACTACTTAATTCTGCCTGTTAGTCGGCTTGTTCGCTTAAACTTAATAACTTATTTGCCTAACTTAACACCGTGGTATATCTATTTCGATAATCCATACTAATATTATACAACGAGAAGAAGTATTGCCATTATTTGCATGTCTGTTTGTCACGACTTCGCAGTTATAAAATTTAAATCTTCTTATATCTATGTTGATAAAGAAAAGAAATAGTAATGCCACTCGTCGGTCCGGGAACCGCGCCTTACAACTGCATACCTCGTACCACGATACTCAGTACGCTGCGATAATTGAGCGATAGTCGCTATTCGAGACAGTATCATAGTATTTATCATCACTCGGCGAATAAACTTTAGATAGTGTTCTCCACGACTGACCGTTCTGACCGAGCGTCACTGCACTTGACTTCCCTTGGCATTGACCTTTGTAATATAAATTAATATTAAAATGATAAAAAAAAACAATAAAAAAGAACGTACAGTCTAATTGAGAAGAGAAGTCAGTTAAAAATAGATTTAAAAATAAAAATAAAAATGAAATAATTAAGTTAAACACTTGTATTTTAAAATAAAACGATAGAATTTGTTGTATTTAAATGATTTAAATTTAATTTTACACACACTGTAGGCAGGCACTGTTTAACTTAATTATTTCATATATATATTTTTTTTAAATCTATTTTTAACTGACTTCTCTTCTCAATTAGACTGTACGTTCTTTTTTATTGTTTTTTTTTATCATTTTAATATTAATTTATATTACAAAGGTCAATGCCAAGAGAAGTCAAGTGCAGTGACGCTCGGTCAACCTAAGGGACAATAATTAAAAATATTGTTTACGAGTATGCGACAAAATGTCCCAAACGACCAGACATATGTTGGAAAGCTCTTTTTATGAAAGTCAAGTTTATTGTACTGCAAAAAATGATTTTTTTTTCATCTGTATCTTTTGTCACACAGAGATTTGAGATCGACAGCCATAGTAACAAGTGACAGTTGAAAACAGCTTTCAACGACATAGGTTTAGTTGTTATTGGTCGGCAGGTCCCATATATTTTTGCCCATCCTCCTTTGGCAGTAATATGCCTTGAAACGGTAGAATCAACATAAGCTGAAAGACGCCAACATATAATCATGACATGTGACCTAATTACCACCTAAAGATTTTTATTCGACCGCTCAAACGGTCAAAGCTGAGTCGAACAGCTAGTTATGGATATTCCCTTTGTGGCCTAACCTAAATCTTAATCTTTCTTTGATCTTAGAAACATCATAAGTAAAGTATCATCACGACTGTAATGTTTAGCGGGGTTGTAAGGGCCGGTAACTGAATCCAACATTAATGGCATTTGTTCTCTTAAATTAAGAAACTTTTTTTTTTAAATATAATACAACATGTGACCTTGCGCCCACCTGATGGTAAGTGTGTTGGTGAGTGTTAGCAACTGGAATCAGACACTCATGACTGATATCAGTCCCTAACTCGCCTATAAAAAATCATCTCTGAGCATTCTATAGGCGAAACAATTGTATTTAGTTAAAGTAGTTCTTAAGTAAAGACAAATAAAAAGTGGTACGCTAAAGACATTCAAATACCAAACTGGAGAAATTAGACAAATTAATTAGAACCCGTGTCTGTTTCCACGGACTTAACCGCTGCTGGACCACGGAGGCAATCTGAACTTGAATATGCCTAAATACATGAAATCCCAAAGTTATTCTTAGAAACTCAATTTAAGATAATATAATTTAAAGTTTGAAAAGGATGACTTATAACATTTCAAGCTAAACATGATTTAATTATTTATTTACGGTGCCATTCTGAAAGCTATAATCCATAAAGTAATAAATTATTATTGTAAAAGCCTATTATGCCGTGGATGAAGATTTTTTTATGGCAATCATTCACTTGAGAACACTAGTGTCACATCAATGTAAATATTAAAGAAAAAAATTAAATTAAATAAATTTAGATGCAAATTACTACCATCATTCCGCCTACCACCTATTTGTTGTTCTTGTTGAAAGTATGTGCCAATTGCAATGATGTCAAGGAGAACTACACACATCAACGCTGTCTCAGTATTTTGGATATACTCAATTTACTTAAAATCTATAAAAAATAACATACAACATGTATGTATTTTTATAAATCTCATTTATCAGATTACAATCCAGAAAAAAAGAAAACTATTTTTATTTGCGTAAACAAATTTTTATTTAAATAAAGAAAAAACGTGAAATAATGGTAAAACTAACAATGAATGTGTTTCTCAAGAAAAAGTGAAAAATAAGGAAAAATTATTCTGTTTTTAACAGTTATGTGAAAAATCAGTAGTCAGTAAAACCACCCATGAAGTTAATAACGGTCCTGCAACGGTTTTTCATGATTTGGAGTAAGTTATCCAAGTCTTGCTGCGGTATATGTCCCAGGTCCGGCTAAGATGCAAAAAAAAGTTGCTCCTCCGTCGCAATGTTTGCAGGGAAATTCTTTGGAACATGTCCCACGCGTGTGCTATGGGGTTTAGGTCAGGCGATTAAGCGGACCAGCCTAAGACCGATATGTCGTGCTCCTGTAACCAGCTCGTCACCACTCTCGCTGTGTGTAGACGGGCGTTATCGTGCATGAGCGTGAATTTAGTGGCCCATTTGTAGTCGATGGGGATAGATTTTTGGTACTAGCACCTCGTTACGGTATTTTTCAGCTGTCATGGTGTTTCTGATCCAAACGAGGTCTGTTCTTCCACCAACACGAATTCCCGCGCAAACCATAATTGTCCCGCCGTGGTATGAATGGACTGCTCGAGGATGTTGCAGACGGCTCTCACGACCAGGAACTCGCCAAACACGTACTCTACGTGTATCGGGATGGTAACCGAACCGGGACTCATCGGTAAACAGCACTACAGACCACTGGTTATCTTCCCACAGCAAATGTTCATGAGCCCACTCTAGTCATCGTCCACGATTTCCTCGGCGTAGTGCTGGAGTACGAAGCGGTCTGCGAGCATGAAGGTTTCATGCAGCCTTCTCCTCACAGTTTGGTCACCCACATGCAACTGGTGCTCTGACTGTGCCTCTGAACCAACTACATGGCCGTAACATTTAGTTGTCTTCTCGCGGTAACTTGCAAAAATTGGACTTGTCGTTGAGTGGTAATGCGTTTCCCGCCTGGGTGTCTTTCAGCCACTTCACCAGTAGCACGATAACGTGACCATAACCTTGATATAACGTTCTGTCTTGTTCCAATCTCCTCAGCAATACTCCGTTGAGTAGCCCCAGCTTGGAGCATGCCTACTGCCCTTAACATTTCCTCTCTCGTTAAATGGCGCATGATGCACACAATAACATTAATTCGAAATTGACCAATAACTTGTTATAAATCTTAAATTAAACACAAAAAATAGCCAAAAACAACTGTAGGTAAATGAAACCTTCGGACTTTGCTACCATTATGCCGCGTTAATCTTTAATTTTTAATTTCTTTTTTCGAATTAAAACTTAAAATCGTTCAAAAAGGTTTACAAAATAAGCTTTCTTCAAAATAATTTAAAACTAGGCAGTATTTTTTGATTTTCAGAACTTTATACAAAATATCCCTTACAATATTACACACAATAACAGTGTTGATGTGTGTAATATTGTAAGTTTACCATGGTGATATTTGTATAAAAATAACACCGCTTGAAACAAGACTTACCAAGACTACTTGGTCGCTTCCCACAGCCAACTTAAGTAAAGTTATGTATTCGTATAAGTATGTACCTAAGAAGAGGTTTTATTTCAATCTTAACAATTTCGAAGATAAAATTCTCTGAATCTTAAATTTTTCCATCTAGATATTTACAGAAAATTTAACCTGTTGCGTTAAGTTGGGGATCAAAGTTTTAACAAGTTTAGAAGCAGGTGTCCCTCGTATTAGTATGCGGGATGTACTCTTGTCTGAAATTAAATTAGTTTAGATATAAAGACACCATGGTTTCACAGGACTTCATACGGGTAAGTTTTGCAAAAAAGTATTTCGTTTAGGCTTGGCGCACACTTTCAATTTTTAGAATTAGCTTATCGTGTTTTACAGGATTTTAAATTTTTGTGTGCGTAGAGCAGAACAAAATAATATTGGGTTGGTGGGATGACAGTCACGGTGTTAAAAGGTCGCGTACAAGGGCGAGATAGTTTTGTTTTTATTAGCCCTAGGTATAACTGAACAAAATAGTGATCGACGTACTTTTTAGTACTAGCACATCATGCAACCACTCTTCCACCTGTTGGTAAAGGGGACATGTATTCATAGAATAGAAAAAAAAACTATGAGATGACTATGGCGTCACTATACAATACATTTTTATACATATTCCTAATAGGCATTTGAATAGAGCAGAGACGTGGACACTGACAGTGGGTCTGGTTCACAAATTCAAGCGAGCTATGGAGAGAGCTATGCTTGGTATTTCTCTGATGGATAGAATTCGAAATGTTGAAATTCGTCGGAGAACCTAAGTTACTGACATAGCATTCAAAATTAGCAAGCTGAAATGGCCGGACACATCTGCCGTAGAACCGACGACCGATGGGGCAAACGGGTTCTGGAGTGGAGACCACGTACGGGACGACGCAGAGTGGGACGACCCTCCGCCAGATGGACGGATGACCTAAGGAGGGTCGCTGGTGGGGGTTGGATGAGGTCTGCAAAAGACAGCGAGGGAGGCCTAGGTATATCCAGCAGTGGAGAAACACAGGCTGATGATGATGATGATGATGATTTGAATAAAATGATTTGAAAAGCGTGTGCGGTTTTAATCTACCTACATCACAGACATTAAATATATAACAAGACGGATCAAGAATCTAAACTATAGGGGAAATAAAGCTAGGAGAATCGTCTTAGAATTAATTAGTCTAAAACAGTGCATTGCCAGTTATGATCGTTTATACTCATAGATCTATATAAACAAATTGAAGCCATTGAAAGATTTGCACATATGAATAGAAGATTCGGTTTAATCATAAGGTACAGATTAAAAATAAAATTAAACTAAAAATATAAGTAGGTATACAGTAACTAATAATAATAGTGATTTAGAAAAAAAAAGGGTTTTAAAGCGGAACATGTGCGCCCAGCCTAACCTAGTCTGGATTTTTATTTATTTATAAGTCGAGGCACAGACAAACTGGGTGGGGAGGTATGAGTAGATGGATTTTTAATGCAGTTAGCAACACAACACAAAATAGACTCAAAAACAGTGACTCAACTCTTAAAAATACTTACATGGAGATATGAGGAAGGTAAATTACTATTACACATGTTTGTCGAAGGATAAAAAGCATTTCGTCACTGCGCCTTCATGTGCATATTTTAATGCTTTGTTCTTTGCTCTAAACATAACATCTGTTTTATTATCTACTAGCTTTTTACCCGGCTTTGCCCGTGTAAACGGCGACACGAATTAATTTTGTTGCGCATTTTTTATATATATTTTTTTATACTAGCACAATATGTAACCTTGCGCCCACCTGATCGTAAGTGGCGCGCATAGTCAATAAATGTTAGCAACTGGAATCAGACACTTATGTCCGACATCAGTCCCTAATACTATGCCGGCTTGACTAAATGCCTTTTCACACTTCGCTTGAAGGACTCCAGGTTATAGGAAAGCGGACAGAGGCTGAAAGAGCATTCCACATCTTTATTGTGCGACAGATGTATGAGTCACCAAATTTATGGGTACGCGAAGGGATGGTGACTACGGTATGTGGGTGTATATTCTGACCTGTGCGAATGGTTCGGTTGCGGAATGGAGAGGAAGGAATTAGGTTATAGAGCTCTTCGGAGCACTCACCATTTTTGCTATATTTCCTAAAGTATTCATTTAATTTATAGGTGTAAAGAGCACAAATAATCTTCATGAAACGCTTAAGCCAACTAACGTATTTAAAATGATAAGGATTCATACCGTATTTGTGTAAATAGCTTTCCAATTTCCGCTTTATAATGGCTCATTTTGTAAAATTAAAATGGATATAGTATGTTTATTTATGGAAAACTATTGACAATATCCAACAACAAATAGAACTAAACGTTAGCAACAGAGTGTTATTTATAAGTTTTCACAAATAGAAATATATTAACAATGTAAAAAACACAAAAAATAAAAAGGCCTATGCGATGACAAAGATTAAAAAACATACTGAAACATACAGAGTAACATATAAACACTACACAACGTACTACTAATGAATACTTGCATCCACAAACAAATACAATAATAAGTAATAATAAACAATAATAAGTAGTTGAGAATCAATCAAAATCATTTTCAGTAAAAAACAGATTGCTTAACACTTGTTATCTTTAAAAGACTTTTCTGTAGACCTATATAAGATACACAATTCTACTATACATTATTTTTATTTATTTATTTTTATTTATTTATTCTATGGAGAACCATCGACAATACAATAAAAAATCTATGTTAAAAAGAATTAGAAACAGAGTGTCATTAAAAAGTTCTCACTAATAGTAACAATATACCTATAAAAACAACAAGTAATATTTTAACTTAAGATAATAAAGCACTCACATACACATACATAATAACAGCATAAACAATACATACATGACAGAATAGACTGAAGATAATATACAATATTAATGTATTATAAATTAAAGAATAAGTTGTTAAGCTCATGTCTCACCGTCCTTACATTTGTATAAAATATGTCGATATCGCACTTGAGTAACAGCTCATTGAATGACCTACATGCTCTATTTAAATATGAATTTTGTCTATATGAGGTATTGGAATTTTGGACAACAAAAGTGGGTTTGTACCTAGATATTCTTACAGGGGTTGCGAATTTGATCTTTTCCAGGAGAGCAGGACAATTGACTTGACCGTTCAGAATTTTAAACAAAAATGTTATGTCTGCAATATGCCTACGGTTGGACAGCGGTAGCAGGTGAAAGCGGCGACACGGGCAGTGTAGTCCCTTATTTGTGACTTAGCTCTAAAATTTATATATTTAATAAAACGCTTTTGAATTCTCTCGATGCGGTCTATGTAGACATTATACATTGGATTCCACACTTCTGAGGCATAGTCAAGGTGGCTACGAACATATGTGCAGTAGAGGATTTTCATCGTTTTAATATTTTTAAACTCCTTAGATGTTATATATCATATATATCAAAGGTTGTTATATATTATATAGCAAAGGGTTTAGGCAGCGTTTTCGTTGAAAGCTTCCAGACGTCTTAAATCATAGTCAACAAAGTTAAACAAACAAAAGGAGAATCATAGATAATATATATATTATTAAACCAGCAATCATCATCATTAACTACCTCCGTGGTCTAGCGGTTAAGTCCATGGATTTATACAGGGTTCGATTCCTGGTCGGGTCACAAAAATGTTTATTAATGTAAATAAATACATTTAATTAATATTTAATTTATTTGTGATATTTCTCGAGTTTGGTACGCTAGAGACATCGACGAGCTTGCCACTTGTCATGATTGGCCTATAGTAAAGTTGGCTAAATATGAATCCGCTTATTTATAAGCGTGGTTTCTGACCACCCCGAAAGGGAAACGGTCGTGATGATACTTTACACTCATTAGTTCATTTTAATAACTAGAGTAATAATTATATTTTGTGAGCTGAAACTTCTGGCCCGACTAATAATGACAAATTAGTTTAAAGTGTCGCACAAATTAAAACGACTATGATTAATTGCTAAAATAACACCGCTCAATCAATTTCAGGATTATAATATTTTAAAGCAACCAATGTTATAAGATAGGAGGATCGTTTTTTTATCAGGAATCATGGAATTATTAGGCAGCATTAGAAAGAAAAAAAATATATTTATTTATTATTTGACAAACACATAGCATAATACAAAAAAAAACTCTACACAAAAAAAAATGTAAAAAGATTATGCAAAAAATACTTACCCTACCAGCATGTATAGCAAACATGTATAGCGACAAAAAAGCGGACAGCTCGGGCGTTCGCTACAACCTAGAGATAGGCCATAGCGCCGCCCTACAAACAATTCACGATTAATACATAAGAATACATATATATATAAACAAACTATACAAACTATACAAAATATACTATATACTAGCACGTCATGTGACCTTGCGCCCACCTGATGGTAAGTGGCGCGCTAGGTCCATGCAGGTTAGCAACTGAAATCAGACACTTATGACTGACATCAGTCCCTAACGCTATGCCGGCTTGACTGTATCCACCGTTCATGCCGATGTGTATCCATATGAAAGTCTATCCACGTTTCGGGATCAGGCTCGAATTGCCGTCATGCCCAGTATATACATATATACATCTAAGGGGGAAAACAATTAATTTAAAAAGTGCATGAAGCCATTACAAACGTCTAAAAATATAAAATAAATTATATAATGTACACTATTAATTATTAGATATATATATTTTTTTTCATATAAGCACGACATGTCACCTTGCGCCCACTTGATGGTAAGTGGCAAGATCCATGAATGTTACCAACTGGAATCAGACACTCATGACTGACATCAGTCTAACGCCGGCTTGACTGGGCATGACGGCAATTCGAGCCTGATCCCAAAACGTGGATAGACTTTCATATGGATACACATCGGCACGAACGGTGGATACAGTCAAGCCGGCATAGCGTTAGTAGTAACCAGTCTCTGTACATTTACTTCGTTTGTTAAAGTTTCGGAACCACTGATTTGTTTGTTGACATGTTGTATCAGGGCCCAGTGAATAGCGTATATAGTACTTTGTAATCGGCAGTATATTACCAGCCGTTAACATAATTACCTCCCTAAGTCAAAATAATAGTCCACTTTAACTATTTGAATATTCAGTATATGGACTGCACACTTTAACATTCATGTTACACGAAAATTTACGTGCTTAAATTCATTATGATTTACATTAAATTATAATGACTTTATTATAAACCAATAATAATATGAGTCGTATTAAGGCTACCCTCAAGGATTCAACTACATTAATAGTCATACAACATTACTGCGAGAAACTGGCAAGCGGACCTCTAAGGACATGCCATCTCTTTCTCTCAATAATTTAGGACAAACAAAGCGATAGGTCAGTAATAAAATAACATAAATGCTATTAAATATTTATTACAAAATGAATTATTAATTTATTATAAATTAATTAATTCATTCAAACATAGGTTATAAATTACCTCGACAGAAACCGAGAGTTATCATGGATTGGAATCCAATAACTATAGATACCCAACACTTTTTTTCCCAAGATTTTTTCCACAAAACGAAAGGAGAAGGCATGGAGTTGCTCTATAGTCTATTACATTATTTTAATATTTTTAATTATGAAATTGGTCCCCCAAGAACGAGGACGTGCTCGGTGTTACGCCACGTGCGTCGACACCCTCGCCGCGTCGCACTAAAAGCGACTAAAAGGGGACTAAAAGCGGGGGCCGCGGCGGAAAATGCGGAGTCCGGCAAGCGGCGCACGTATGTAAGTATATTTTTGTTTTTTTTTTATTAGATACTTGTGGCCTTTGCTGTAGAAACTCTGGGCCCATGAAGTCCAAGAGCAAAACAGTTTTTAAAAGATACAACACCGCGTCTTGTTGTCTCCTCCGGTGACAAGAGGGCTGGCTTTTTCTTCGCTCAAAGAATCAGTATTGCAATTCAGCGGAGAAATGCAGCCAGCGTTCTTGACACTATTCCACGCGGACGGGACTGTGCGTAGTATTATTATTAATTTTATTTAATGTTTTGTAAATTTTTTTTTCGAATAAATGAGATTTCTTTTTTTTACTGAATTTTTAAGGTAAAACAATGTTTTATGGAGAGAAAAAGAAACCTTATAATTGATGTTATTTTATGTATTTCGGACACAATAAATAACAGTAAAGTGATAACTCATCTGTTCCATCTACCACACATAATCTAATGTTAAAAAAAAATTACAACGCCTCTTTATAGCAGCAACTAAATTAAAGTTTTCATAATATTACTTTATGTGTCTTCAAAAGGTACTGCCAGTTCTGTTCTTCATTTCTAACATAAATTTCGAAGTATCTAGCTACAAAACTGGAGAAATATCACAAATAAATTTAAAAAATATATTGTGTCCTGACCATTAATCGGTATACTTCCTCATCTAAATCCACTAGACCACGGATGCAGGACAAGCAAAAAAAAGCTCAAAACCTAAGCTTCTTATATAATCGGCAAAACGCAAATGACGTCAAATCTCTTACGAATTAAATCAAATTTCCTTGACAAAGAGATTAATTAAATTTGAAACTCATTTAATTTGATACGTTTGAATATTAAATTAAAGTATTTCTGCCAGCAGTTATCAGAAGTCATGTTGCTCGTTGACTGGTTTTGAATTTTTTTAAGGATTATAAAGAAATCTTTACAATGATTTAGAAGTCACGAAGTGTTTTCGAAATTGCGATAAATTCATGTTTTGCATTACTGTACCTCAAAACTTACCACTGTAGGCAGCTAATTTGTTTTTTTATATATTTTTAATCCCAATTCACCTATAAGTGTTACTAGAAAAAAAAAAGTAAAATATAATGGGATTTCAGAACATATTCCTGGAAAATTTTACCTACACTCGCCATGCTGGCCAGTCGGCTTGGCGAGGATATGAAGTAATTTTTAAAATGAATTTATTAACGATTCCACAAGTTGGTATTAGTGGAACCGCGACCGGCTTCTCAATGTGCTCTCCGAGGCACGGGTACGATGGTATTGTAAGTCTATGACAGATGTACGTACGAAAAGTGTATTTCTCATTAGTACATGCCGGGTGGGTTTGAACCGACCTTTGTAGGATAGAACCGAGCCACCACCGCGCTAACTATCCAACTTTACTATAGGCCAATCATGACAAGTGGCAAGCTCGTCGATGTCTCTAGCGTACCAAATGCGAGAGTATCACAAATAAATGTGATGATACTATACAAATATTGTTTCGCATTATTTGTCAACTAGATATGTACGAGTACAATGCGATTTATTATCAACAAGTTTGCAAATAAACAAGATTTCGGTATAATTATGAATTGGAGTGGAAACCACGAGAATCCCGGGGCCCTAAACTTTGACCAGACGATTAATTTAAGCACCCAATATTGTTAAAATTGACTGAACTTACAGCAAATACGTAAGCTATTTATTGAACAACTTCATAAAGGAAAGTTCACTTAAGTTCGATGTACCGTAAGATTAAGTATGCAGTATCTAAAAGATCGTCTAAAAGGATTAAAACCGACTCTAAAAACCATTTTTATCTTCAACGACATTTTTTTAGTGGCTGCATTTAGGTAAACAAAACCACTTAAGAGGTTGATTAATTACCAGCTCTTACATCCGTATTATTATGTGAAATTTAACTGTATGTTTAATACGCGATCATTCTGCTAAATATGAATTGATTTTGATAATAATATTTTCGTTATTACTTCAGAGGTGGTCATAGAACTACTATATAATATATCTATATAATATATATATATATATATTATATCGAAAAAGCGAAAAAAAAAAACATTACTAAATATTTAAAAATAAAATTATGTAGTTTAAAAAAAAACCCACTTCTAAACTATAGGTACAAACTTAAAGTAAAAACTTAGAAATTAGTAAAATTATTGATGCTAAATAAACTGTTAACAGACCTAAATTACCTATTTTAATAATTAAAAAACACATTTTTATCATTATACAGAACAATTTTTCGTCCTACAATTATAAATAATCGTATGTCAAAATCTTAAAGCAACAAATGTTCCAGACCTCCAGCCTCTCCAGATAATTCCAAATAAAATATATATATATAAATTTGGAATAACGGAACGCAATCCAATTCCATCCAAGCTTAAATGGACGGCTTTAGTATTATCATCATCACGACCGTTTCCCTTTCGGGGAGGTCAGAAAACACGCTTATAAATAAGCGGATTTACATTTAGCCAACTTGACTATATGCCAATCATGACAAGTGTCAAGCTCGACGATATCTCCAGCCTACCAAACTCGAGAAATATCACAAATAAATTAAATATTAATTAAATGTATGTATATACATAAATATATATTTTTGTGTCCCGACCAGAAATAGAACCCGGTACCTCCGAATACCGGTTTTGAAGGTTATTTTATTATTATTACCCAGATAACCACTCGCCATCCAGTTGCCTCTCCATTGCAAATTTACTTGCTACAAAACAAAATGGTATATATGAAAATGTTTTTTTTTTTTTTATATAGCACGACATGTGACCTTGCACCCACCTGATGGTAAGTGAAGAGCGAGATCCATGAATGATAGCAACTGGAATCAGACACTCATGACTGACATCAGTCCCTAGCACTATGCCGGCTTGACAATACGCGCCTGATCCTAAAATGTGCATACATTTTACTGGGTTTATCGGCACTAACGGTGGATACTTCTACACACCAGCAGATTGGAAAAATTACCACCATCAGTCTGCCTACCACTTATTTGTTGTTCTCGTTAAAAGTATGTGCCATTTGCAATGATGTCAAATGCCAATTTTGACTTTTAAGGAGAACTAATATTGTAAGCTTGCCATGGTGATAGTTATATAAAAATAATACCGCTTGAAACAAAACCTATTTTATTTATTTAAAAACTTTAAAAAATGTTGACGATACGGAATTGGTAGGTAACATAATGTGGTAACCGTGATTGTTGGCGCCTAATTTTCTCTGCTTATCCTAATAGGGAACTGGCGTGAAGATATGTAAACATGAAAGACATAAATTTAATTTTACTTCGCCTGGCTGACGTATTATTGATTTTTGAGGCGAAAAATTTGACGAGTCTCGATTAATCTGTATTTTTGTATATTAAACTCGGTGGTACGAAGTTTGATCGGAATTGTCCATTTAATTAGAATCCGATCGAGTTTAATATTGGCTTTGACTTTTCTTAGAGATCACTAAAAGTTGTGTTTGAGTTTGTCGGCGGCAAATTATAGGAATTCCTCTTTCTACAGAATTTACTCGGACTTTCCTGTCAGTAGATATTTAGAATAAGTAAAGTATCATCACGTCCGTTTTCCCTTTCGGGGTGGTCAGAAACTACGCTTATAAATAAGCGGATTCACATTTAGCCAACTTTACTATAGGCCAATCATGACAAGTGGCAAGCTCGTCGATATCTCCAGCATACCAAACTGTAGTATGTAGTTTGAGTCCTGATTAGAATATTAGTATTCTTAAATTCTTTATTGCACAAAATAATATTAGACAATTTCTAACATCTAACCTTTGGAAGTGTGTGAGATTAAGGGTAGTGCCAAAATAAAACAATTGCTGATTAATGCCTGTTGGAAGACTATAGCCTCTTGGAAGTGCCACCGTTCGTAGACCTAAAAACTGCCAAGCAATTAATATGTGGAATGCTCTTCCGGGCTCTGTAAAAAGCATATTGTCCAGCCGGTATAGTGCTAGGGACTAATGTCCGATATTGAAGTCTGATTCCTGTTGCTAACGTTCCTGGACTTCGCGCTCTGCTTACCATGAGGCATCGGCCACACTTTGTGCAAGCATAAAATTAGGAACTACAACTTGATGGCCAAGTGTTTAAGCAGGCAAGTACATATCTCACGACACCACGTGACAGGCTAATGGGCTCACGTGACCCGTCAGCCGACCGCCGACAACAAGCCAACAATTTCCGGCTGATGAACGCACTCCCAATTGTAAACCATGTTTGAGATTTTACTTTTAAACGATTATCAAGCTTGGGCAGTGAATTGAATTTGAATAATCAAACATCCATGATTAACATTTGTATATATGCCACGTGATTGGTAGGTAGAAGTATTATCACGACCGTATCCCTTTCGGGGTCGTAAGAAAACACTATTTTTAAAGATTAGCCAACTTTACTAGTGGCAAGCTCGTCGATGTTTTTAGCGTACCAGACTCAAGAAATATCAAAAATAAATTATTGTGTTCTTTATTGCATAAAATATTTTAATAAGACTGTAAAAAAAAAATCTTTATAAGGTTGAGCAAAAAAATATGGTAAAGTTCTAAAGAGTTCTAGACGTCCACTGTTGTAGGATTGGCCGTTCAGAATTATCTAGTAGATCTGGCCTACACTCGCCACGCTGGCCTGACAGGTTAGCGAGGGTCTGATGTAAATTTTTAATGACAATCTATTACCGATTCCAAAAGTTGGTATTAGTGGAATCGGGACAGACGTGCTCTCCGAGGCACGGGAACGGTGGTGTTGCATTTATTTAACACTTCAATGTAAAATGACAATGGCGGGCTTTAATACCGCAAGACATTCTATCATAGCCAACCCAACTTTAAACACTTAACTGAATAGTAGATGTCATACATCATCAACATCATTTCATCCCCTAAAACACAGCATCCTAGACCTCCACTGTTGGAGATGGGCCTTCCAGAACATATATCTGGAGAATTTGGCCTACACTCGCCACGCTGGCCAGACAGGTTGGCGAGGATGTAGACACATTAAAATAAAAATTAAGAGTAATATTTTATAACTACATATAAATATATAATATACCAAATAATAATACATAAACAATAATTATACATACATACATACATATACTCTTATATTAATAATATCATACAAAGTTGAGAAATAAGAATAAACCATGACGTTGTAAATCTATGACAAATGTCCGTAAGAAAAGTACATGCCAGGGGGAGCTTGAACCAACTTTTATAGGATATTAAGGAAAGCCTAGACGAAAGTTATAACCTATACTATTAGATACATATCTAAGTAAGTGATCTGATTTGATTTAAAAAACAATCCATATTGATTGAAAAAAAAAAGTTATAGTATGTATAACATATATATATATATATATATATACATAAATATCCATAGCTGGGCACCGTTAATCAAATAGTTAACTTCGTTAATCGTTAATCCGCTACAAAAAAGTTAGCTTCGTTAAACGTTAAAGCGTTACATTTCGGAAGAATTAACGGAAGTTAACGTTAATCGTTAATCCGTTAATATGTCTAAAATTGCATTTTTATATCGTTGCGTTAGTGAACTTATAAAACCTGTTGGTTTAGGTTCTGTAAGTTAACAGGTTAATATATAATATTGTCAGAATGAGTTCTCTTTTTTGTCTTGCCTCGGTTAGAGCCCGCCTTAACAATATCTTCAAACTGTACTTATTGTGTGTTGTGTCTTCTTTTAATATATTTATCGGCTCTTAGACGCGCGTGCCCACTCTCCCGTCGCTCACAGGTGACTGCCTGTTTTACGACCGCACGTGCGCTAGAGATGACATAATGCTTCCTTCTCTTTCACTTACAAACACTACATCCCTTCCTTGTTGATATTTTTTTTTAAATTATTTATCCTTCATCAATTTAGTATCACCATAACTTCTAATTACATGATTAAAAATCAACTTTAATTTTATATTTGTTAATTTTGGTCTTCTAAATTCTGATCATCTTTAATCTCTTCTTCTGAACTTTCTTCTACTCCCATTTCTAAATTCTGTCCATAGATTTCTTTGTTCACATGTTTCCATTCTCCCTCCACTTTTTTTAAACGTAATATCTTGCGTCTTAACTGCTGTCCTGTTTCGTCGTTCTGTACTTCCACATCTCCCCCGTTTACTAAGTTTATTTGTTTTATTGGCATGCTTCACGTATCAGGTATCTCCCATACATACATACAATGTCAACATCGCGTGCTCTTCGTCTTTTATCTGCATACTCTCTGCCTTTTTCTTTTGTTCTTTGTCTTTATCTCTTACATCCATGTCTCCGAAACTTTGTTCTGCAATATCTATCATCGGAATCTTGTCCCTAAATTTCCTTTGAAAGAATAGTTCTGCCGGTGTTTTCCCAGTCACACTATGTGGAGTGCTATTGTACATTGTGAATTACTCCGTAATTGCATCTTTCCAGCTTTTTCTGTCTATTTGGCATATTTTTAGACGTTTAATTATATTCCTGTTCTGTCGCTCCACCTCTCCATTCAGTTGTGGCCAGTAAGGTATTGAATTGAACAGTTTGATATCATTTTCATGGCAGTAAGTCTTGAACTCAGCACTAATAAATTGTTTGCCATTATCGAAAGTTATGGAAACCGAATGTTCTAATCGGCTAAAAATCTCTTTAAGTAAACGAATCATTTCCCTACTACTTATGTCTCGACATGCTTTAATCTCCTTGTATCTAGAATAGTAATCAATCACCACCAAAAGGTAATCACCACTTGGCAACGGACCTAAAAGATCAATGGCGATATCAACCCAGGATTGGGTAGGTAATTCTCTCCTCTTGAGTGGGTGTGGTGGATTTGGTGCCGATACTAATGTGCATCCTTTACAGGACCGTACTAAGTTTTCCACGTCCTTATCGTAGTTAGGCCACCAGACCTTCGCTCTAAGTCTCAACTTCATCGCAACCATTCTAGGATGGCCCTCGTGAGCAGCATCTAAAACAAGTCCCCGTAATTGTGTCGGGATAACTATTTTGGTCCCCCTTAACAATATGTCACCAAAGAAACATAGCTCGTTCTCAAATAGCTTATAACCCTTTACTGCGTCATCCCACTTTTTGTTAAATACGCCCTGTTTCACTTTTTGTATGCCAATGTCAGTCTTCGAACATTCTTTAATATCTTTTAGGGATACGGCTATTGGTCTAGCGTGGTCAATAATATCCTGGACGTAGTCTCTGATCTGAAGAGGTTTATGGTCAGTAATTAAGTCGAATTCCTTGCCGTACAGAAACATGTGGAAGTGTTCCACGGCCCACACTAGTGCTAAAGCTCCGTTTCGTAGTACCGACGTTCACAATCACTGAGAGTTTTGTTTCCAAACCCAATAATGCGTAAACCACTTTCATTTGTCTGTACTAAGATTGCTCCGAGTCCGACCGGCCGGCTTGCATCTGCGAATACCATCGCCTTATCGTCCACGTTGTAGTATCCCAAATTTGGTATGTCACTCAATGCAGCCTTTAAAGCACAAAAGGCTGTTTGTTGACTTTTCCCCCAAGAATCCCTAATGTCAGCATTTCTGGCTGATTTTCGGCGAAGTAATTGCTTCAATGGTTCTGTAAGGGTGGCCATATCATCATAATGTCATTTGTCCTTAATGTTTTTATTAATTTTTGTAACCGTTTGTTGTGTTCTTGCTTGTCTTTTCCATATACTAAAATGTCATCAATAAAATTGACTACCCCTTCGCATTCAATTAACACTTTCGAGTGTTTTCTGAAACATTTCCGGTGCACAGGTAATTCCAAACATTAACCTCTTAAAACGATATAATCGTTTACCAGATATGAATGTTGTAATATGTCTTGAGTCGGGAACAAGCTCCAATCGATGAAAAGCGTCCTTTATATCTAATTGGCTGAACCTTTTAGCATTTGGTGTCTATTACGTAAAAGGTGGCGTTTTGTGTTTTTGAACCCACACTGATATCTGCATTAAAAGACGTTAATAACTTGAGAGGGACTTCACTTCCATAAGCAATAAATGTTTTTCCTGGATTTTCTACTTCTTTTCCTGTCTTCAAATTTTTTTTCTTAATTCCTAACTCAATCTTGTCTGTTATTAAGTTGTGTTGGTATCCTGAATCAATCAGCATCTCTACTTGAGTTCCACCTACTAAACAAGCGAGTGTATCATTTGATGAACATTAAAACGTAATCTATTTTATCTTCTTCAACTATTTGGTTCGACTTCTTTGATCTTTTCGCGTCTATGTTCCTTTCCGCTTTGATATCTTCATTGCTTCGTTTTAGGCCTGCTCCTCTGCATTGAGCTTGAAAATGCCCCACCTTGCAATTGTTAAATATTTTACTTTTAGCTGGGCACTTAGCATCATACGTCAAATGATTCCAGCTACCACATCGGAAACACGCCTTTTTACTATTGATCTTTTCCTTTTTGACTAAAATCACCTAATTCACGTTCCACCACCTCTAGGGTGTTTGCTTCGGTAATAACTTCGGTTAAGGTATTTTTTTTTGCCTGCACGAAGTACTTTCTTCCTGAGTTCTTCCGATGAACACCTTCCAATTATCTGATCAATCAAACTGTCATCCACATCCGTAAATTGACATTTCAAAGCTTGTTATCTTAATCGAACTAAATATTTTTCAAACTTCTCGTTTTCTTCTTGTTTCATTTGTCTGAATAGATGTCTCTCATATCGTTTATTTTGCTTAGGTGCAAAATATTCATCTAACTTCTTTATTGCTACTTCAAATATATCTATGTCACAATCATCTCCTTCTGTCGCCTTAACGTAGCCACCCGGTATATTAAACAGTATTTCTTGAAGTCATTGTCCTCCCCAATGTAACAAACTTGCGCGTTTTTAGAACTAATATTAACGTCGGCAGCTTCCAGGTAAATATATAAGCTTCTTTTCCAACGTTCCCATCTAGCTCCAACAGATCCTGCTTCACCATCGCACTCAATTTTTTCTAATGTAAGACTTGACATCTTATTTTAATATGTGGACAATGAAATAACTAAAAAAAACTAATTTAGGTCACGAAATGGGCATCATCCTTTTAATAACCTGGCGCAATAATTATTTATTCCTTACAGCATTTATTCAAACACCATAGTTTAAATTTATACTTGTCTTCAAACTTCAGTAAACGGGCGTTACCCGTACACAAAGCTTCAGATTACGGGCGTCACCCGAATAAAACTTCCATGTATAACACCTTGGCATACCTACGTCGTATCGCATCATGTACTTCAGGCATCACCTGTACTAAATTACACTACGAAGTCCTTACAGGCGTCACCTGTTTTTGGACTACCAGGCATCATCTGGTAACATCACAGCTTAAACAGACGTCATCTGTTTATGTACAACTCATCCTGCTGATTTTGTACATCTTTACATTTGAATTTATGTAAGAGGCATCATCTGTGATTTACGAAGTCCTTACAGGCGTCACCTGTTTTTGGACTACCAGGCATCATCTGGTAACATCACAGCTTAAACAGACGTCATCTGTTCATGTACAACTCATCCTGCTGATTTTGTACATCTTTACATTAGAATTTATGTAAGAGGCATCATCTGTGATTTACGAAGTCCTTACAGGCGTCACCTGTTTTTGGACTACCAGGCATCATCTGGTAACATCACAGCTTAAACAGACGTCATCTGTTCATGTACAACTCATCCTGCTGATTTTGTACATCCTTACATTTGAATTTATGTAAGAGGCATCATCTGTGATTTAGTTCAAACATGAACTTATATTCACCATTGTTTACAAGCATCATTACTTGATACAATAAAAAAACAATCTAACATTGGTCTAGTCTAGTACTAGATAAGAAAGTAGATCATACAACTCCAAACTACATTTATGTGTAGTATGATTATTATTATTTTTTGTTTACGCGTTTACGCCTTAATTTTTAATATACTATGTAATATATACAACACTGCCTTTGCCGCTTGTAGAAAACAGGCGTTTCGTCATGTGTTAGTTGTCAACCTTGTTCGTTTGATAGTATCGTATCTCAATATACTTAAAATTTATACCAAAAGTTCCAAGGAGTTTTTTTTTCATCCAACTACATATTACTACATATCCCAACATGGCCCTATCGACCGGATTGATGGAATTTAATGGATATTTACTGAAGATTGGACTTTATTTGAAAGAAAAGTAAAATTGCAAGATTCGTCATAGTCGGCACGTGGATATCGGACTTACGAAGATTGGAATTTATGAAATTGCACAGTGTTAAGTGTAAATACTTATTTCTTACCCAATACTCGGTACTCAGGTAATATGAAGTTAGGAATTAGGAACTTTTTATAAGGTTTGTACCATTTTTTATGTATAAATATCCTCAGTCAAGTAGTTTTGTTACGACATTCATTTCACTTGCTAAGTATTTTGCTTATTGCCTTATATATTTAAATATAGCATTATTATTGTAAATTATATTTCAATATTGCTACTTTATATTAGGTATTAGTTAGTTTAGCTAACCTTAGCATATAGCAATTAGCAAGTGGTCGTACATAGCATTTTTGTTAACTTGCATTGTAAAGATATTAAATTAGGTACTTCATTAAATTTAAAGTAATAATTAGCTATATTATTTAATGCTGTTTCCATATTTACTTATATAACTTATTTTTATTTTCGCTTTTTAGTAGATTTTATGCCTATTTTGTAAAACTTATACTTTTTAGTTAGGTACAGTTTTAAACTTTTTTATTGTATACATTCCAGGTGGATCTCACGCCCTCCAGAATGACCAGTAATAAAGATCAGTTGCTTAAAAAGCTAGTCAGTTATAAAGGACGACTTAGTGCATTTTGTTCCTATGTAAGCACTATAACTGAACCATTAAGCAGGACTCAGATAAATGAACTACAATTAAGAATCACTAGGATGACTAAGGTATTTGAGGACTTTGATGAGCTACAGTTAAAGTTAGAATGTTCGGTGGAAGATGTTGAAGCTCAGTTAGGCGAGAGGAATGATTTTGAGTCACAATATTACAAAATCATTGCAAAGGCCAATGACCTTGTGTCAGTACAGGTTCCATCACCTCCATTCAGCGAAAAGGGTTCTTCTCGTAATCATCAACGTCTCGTTAAGTTACCTACTATTCAACTGCCAAAATTTAGTGGTTTATATGATAATTGGTTGGAGTTCCGTGATACCTTCTCGAGTCTTATTCATTCTGATAGCGATATTGACGATGTTAATAAATTTCATTATTTAAGGGCCTCTTTAGAAGGGGAAGCTGCAGTAGTTATTCAGTCTATCGATCTTTCCTCCAGTAACTACATAGTGGCGTGGAATTTACTGTGTGATCGTTTTAATAATGAGCGATTACTCATACAAAACCATGTAGCAGCATTATTTGATTTAGAACCTTTATCGAAAGAATCGTCAATTGCTATAAAGCGTATGAAAGATCGTATTAATAAAAACTTAAGGGCTTTAGAATCATTAGGTGAACCTATTAAGTACTGGGACACCCTACTAATCTATATTATAAGTAGTAAGTTGGACAGCAAAACATTTCGAGAGTGGGAGGAATATAAAATAAATTTAGACAAGAATATATCGATTAAATTAGCTACACTTTTCACTTTTATGCAATGTCGTTCAGATTTGCTCGAAACTTTAGAAATGTCGCATAATAAACAATTAAGTCAGCCTAAACTAATAGCTAAGCACAAAACTATGATGTCTAGATCGACGCCACATCGTGATGGACCCCGTGCTGGATCCACATATGTAAAAACATGTCCTAGGTGTAACGGCGAACATCAGCTTAGCACTTGCATTCAGTTTTTAGGCCTAAGTATTGAAGAACGACTAAAGGTACTGCCTGATTTCAAGGTTTGTTATAATTGTTTACAACGCGGTCACTACGCTAATCGCTGCAAGAAAGTTGGTTGTAGTCTATGTAAACGTAGACATAATATACTTATTCATTCTGCGAACGCAATGCAGCGGCCGGGCGTACGTAATTCATCTCCTGAAAATACTGCGAGCGATAATAATAATAACATGTCCTTATCGGCGCGCGTCCCGAAGAATACTGCATCGTTGTGTGCGTTGTTGTCGACTGCGCTAATAAAGGTCTACGATAACAATGAGCGTGTGTGCGTCGCCCGCGCAGTGCTGGATAGCGGTAGCACTTCATGCCTTATTACAGAGCGACTAAGTAGCAAATTAAATCTACCTATTTATAATGTAAACACAACTGTGTTTGGTATAAACAATTCTATGTCCCGTGTAGGCAAAATGTGCCGTGTATCAATGAAATCATTGAATGAAGATTACGCGACACAAATTAAATGTTTTGTCTTACCCTCAATAACTGATAATGTTCCTTCTTATTTCATTGATGTAAATAAGCTAAATATACCTAGCTATATTCATTTAGCGGACCCTAACTTTTTTGAGCCTTCTGCAATTGATATGATAATTGGCGCTGATCTCTTTTGGGACTTATTAGGGTCGCAGAAAATTAGCTTAGGTATTGGTAAGCCGGTGCTCTTTGAGACTAGACTGGGATGGTTGGTCTCAGGCCCCAATAATTGTGGCCAAGCATCGTCTTCATCGTTTAACATAAAATGTAATTTTACAACTGTTGATTCCACAGACACAAATCTGCTCAACGAAGTTCTTCATAACCAATTATCGCGTTTTTGGCAACTTGAAGAAGTTGACCCTAAGACTTCGTATTATTCTGAAGAGGAGAAATTGTGTGAGGAACACTTTGTAAAAAATACCACTCGTCTTCCAGATGGCCGTTTTTGTGTTAGAATTCCGCTCAAACAACCCGAAACCATGTTAGGTAATTCTTTTAATCGGGCTAAACATTGTTTGATATCATAGACGTATATCTAAACCAGCATTTAGTAAAATGTATTGTGACTTTATGTCAGAGTATTTATCTCTCAGTCACATGTCAGAATGTGACTTTAATCCTCAGTCCTTGTCGTATTTTATTCCTCATCATGGTGTACTGCGCGAATGTAGTACCACAACTAAGTTAAGGGTAGTATTTAATGCTAGTAGCCCTAGCACTTCTGGAGTTTCTTTTAATCAAATCCAGATGGTGGGTCCTACAATTCAGGATGATCTCGTGTCTTTACTTCTCCGTTTCAGGCAACATAGGTATGTGATTGCAGCTGACGTTGAAAAGATGTATCGACAGGTGATTGTGCATCCTGATGACCGCCACCTGCAGCAGATTGTTTGGCGTGATGCTTTGTTTGAGCCCTTAAAGGTATTCCAGTTAAATACTGTCACGTATGGTACAGCCAGTGCACCCTTTCTCGCAGTGAGATGTCTTAAGCAATTAGGTCTTGAGTGTGTTGACAAAAGAATCGCTGAGATTATTATGCACGATTTTTACGTCGATGACTTAATCTCTGGTGGAAACACGACTGAGGAGATTTTAGAGATTCGTAATAAAGTCACCTCTGTTTTAAAGTCAGCTGGCATGAATTTAAGGAAATTTAAATCTAATAATTTCTACTTACAGTCTGACAATCAGTCGTCTGTAGATTTAAATATTGGCACATTAGAACCCAGTAAAACACTAGGTTTAGGCTGGCAGACTGAGTCTGATAAGTTATATTTTTCTTTATTTAATAAAAATTTTGTTTGTTCAAATCAAACTGTTTCTAAGCGCTCAATTCTCTCAATTATCGCACAAATATTCGATCCCTTGGGACTAGTAGCTCCCTGTGTTATTTCCATGAAATGTATTTTACAAAAATTGTGGTTACTCAAGTTATCTTGGGACGAGTCTGTACCACCAGAGATTTTAAAACTCTGGACTGATATTGTTGCCTGTTTGCCGATTTTAAATAGCATCCGTATTCCGCGTCGTGTAATCTCCGAGTTAAATGAAAATATAGATTTACATATTTTTACCGACGCATCACAGATCGCATACGGTGCTTGTGTTTATGTTCGCAGCTGCAATCAATCTGGTGACATTCTTGTGCGATTATTAATGGCTAAGAGTAGGGTGGCTCCTCTTAAACCTACAACAATACCCAGGCTAGAGCTTTGTGGTGCGTTGGTGGGAGCACGCCTTTATGAAAAGGTGAAGAGCGCACTTAGACTTAAAATTAGGCATGCTACTTTCTGGACAGATTCCACAATTGTTTTGGGATGGCTAAAAATGCATCCAAGCAAACTTCAACTGTTTGTTCGTAATCGTGTCGCTGAAATTAACGAAATTACTAATAACTGTACCTGGAGACACGTTACGACTGACCAAAACCCAGCTGATTATATTTCGCGTGGTGTAAATGCTGAAGTTATTAAATCGCTTGATATATGGTGGTCTGGTCCGAGCTATTTAAAGTTAGATTCGTCTAACTGGCCTTCTAATATAGGTACATCGGAAGTACTTCCGGAAATAAGGAAGGAACTTGCGCTTAGTGTTAAATTAATTGATAACTTTAAGATAATTAATTTTGACCGTTTTTCTAATTTTACTAGACTTATTCGTGCCGTTGCGTATATGTTACGTTTTATTAACTTATGTAGGAAATCAAAAATTATTTTAAATTATCTCACCACTGACGAACTGAACGCTGCATTAAACCTAATTATTATTTTGCATCAGGAGGAGTCGTTCCCTGAATATAATTTATTATTAAATAATAAACCTTTGCCCTCTAAATGCCCTTTGCTCAAATTTAATATTTTTCTTGACGACAACAAAATAATTAGAGTTGGCGGTCGTCTTGAAAATTCAGATTTTTTGTTTAATAAAAACACCCTATATTGTTACAGTCCACTCATATCGTTACAAAATTGTTATTTAGATTTGGGCATATTAAATTAATGCATGCAGGGCCTCAATTGTTGTTATCTTCGATTAAGGAAAATTATTGGCCAATCGGAGGCCGAAACTTGGCAAAGTCGTGCTATCGTCAGTGTGTAAAATGTACTCGTATGAGAGGTAGGGTAGTCGCACCCCTTATGGGTAACTTACCGCAGCCACGTCTATCGCCTGTTGGATACCCATTTTATAATGTTGGGATTGACTATGCGGGTCCTATTCTCTCAGCTAGTCGTCAAGGTCGTAGTTGTAGACTCGTGAAGGTATACATCGCCATTTTTGTATGTTTTACGACCAAGGCTATTCACCTTGAATTAGTGGGTGACTTACCGAGTAATAATTTCCTATCAGCATTGCGTAGATTCATGTCGCGCCGTGGTAAACCTAGTAACATATACTCTGACAACGGTACCTCCTTTGTCGGAGCTTACAATGACATTGGTAAGTTCTTAAAGTCTAATTGTGGTTCATTTTCTGAGTCGATTGCTAATGATGGGATTAATTTTCATTTTTCTCCGGCTTATTCTCCTCATTTTGGTGGTCTCTGGGAGGCGGGAGTGAAATCTACCAAATTTCATTTAGTACGAGTATTGGGGAATTGTAATTTAACGTACGAGGAACTTAACACTGTGTTAATTCAGATAGAAGCCATCCTCAACTCTCGTCCCCTCACACCTCTGTCGGCGGACCCCGACGACTTACTCGCACTAACTCCCGGCCATTTTCTCATCGGGCGCCCTCTGACGTCGCTGCCGACGCCGAACTTCGAGAAAGACAACTATAGTCGTCTGTCACGCTACCAACGGATCGAGCAACTCCGTCAACATTTTTGGAAGAGGTGGAGCAAAGAATACGTGTCTGAGCTGCAACAACGGGTCAAGTGGCGCAAGGATCAGCATCCACTTAACATTGATTCCCTTGTTCTTCTCAAAGAAGACAACCTTCCACCCCTCAAATGGAGATTGGGTCGCATAGTTGCTGTTTATCCTGGATCCGATGGCATCAACAGAGTGGCGGACGTGAAAACGACAAATGGAGTTGTCAGGCGAGCTTTTAGCAAGATTTGCCCACTAATTGATGGAAGCCGTGAGGATCAGTCGACTACTGCCTTCCTGCCTGAGAAAGCTTGTTGAAAGCCGAGCTTTCAACGCCCGGGGGCATGTTTACGCGTTTACGCCTTAATTTTTAATATACTATGTAATATATACAACACTGCCTTTGCCGCTTGTAGAAAACAGGCGTTTCGTCATGTGTTAGTTGTCAACCTTGTTCGTTTGATAGTATCGTATCTCAATATACTTAAAATTTATACCAAAAGTTCCAAGGAGTTTTTTTTTCATCCAACTACATATTACTACATATCCCAACATTTTTTTTTTTTTTTTTTGTGTCGATCGGGAATCGAACCCGAGCCCTCGTATTTCAGAGGCATGAATTTTAAATATAACCTTTTTATTAATTTTGTTAATCGTATAACATATATTTTTTTTATATACACACATCAAAAGTGTCTAGGGATCAACATATATTTTTGCAATAACTTTTCTCCTGATTGATATTCATTAAAATTTTCTTTAAGGATTGATCAAATAAAATGTTTTCGTTTGTCTACAGTAACGATAAACCAAGTCACCTTTGCATTAGTAAAAAAAATTGCCATTTTCCTAATAAAGGGATTTTTGACATTTGAACCACTAACATTAAAGTTCGAAAAAAAGACTGAAATAACAGTTTTTTTTTTAATTTTATTGGGTAACTTAAACAATTAATAATCCGTGTTTCTACCGCGAACACTAACAACACAAGAACATCGGTTTGGCATACTCAAAATGAGTTCATCCAAATCACGCTGTGGAATGGCCGCCCATGTTCGTTGCAACAACAAAAAAAGGTCTTCTTGCGACTGGATACCCTCCATATTCGGCAGAGCTCTTCTCTGAAGAATATCCCATGCATGCTCAATCGGGTTCAAGTCTGGCGACTGAGCAGGCCAGGGCAGGACATTGATGTTAGCTGCGGCGAGAGTCTGTCTTACAACTCTTGCGGTGTGCGGTCGTGCATTATCATGCATTAACTGAAATAAGGGACCGATATGCACTTGTAGAGGAACGATGACGTCTGATACAACCGTCTCAGCATAAATTTAAGCGTTGAGGTTGCCTCTGATCCAAATCAACTCAGTTCTTCCGCCGATCGAAATACCCGCCCATACCATGATGGTTCCACCACTATAAGGATGGACTTCCTGGCAGGATTTTAATCGCTGTTGGCGTCCAGGGGTTCTCCAGTGTCGTATACGTCTTGTATCCGGCCTCATACCAAAACGAGACTCATCAGAAAAGCACACGAAACGCCATTGTTCTTCTGTCCAATTTCTGTGTTCAAGAGACCATTGATATCGAGTCCTACGATTGTGCATTGCTATAGGTGGTACCCGTAGCGGTCTTCGGGAATGAAGGTTCACTTCATGCAAGCGGTTTCTGACTGTTTGGTCGCTAATTAAGTTCCCTGAAGAGCGATGAAGGCTCACGGCTAACATCATGGCGGTTATTGTTGGAGTTCTTCGAGCTGTGATTTGAATGTATCGGTCTTGTCTCCGTGTGGTGCAGCGATACCGTCCTCCATGGCGCTCAGCCACGGTACCAGTGGTTCGGTAACGTGTCCAAAGTCGACTGATAACACTCTGACTTGTATTCAGAGCTAAAGCCACAGTACGTTGCCGGGAACCAGCTTCTATCATTCCCACGGCTCTGATCATTTCTTCCCTGCTTAAATGACGTCGCCGCTCCATAATAACGTTGGTTTTAATCAGTAGTAGGGAAACAGTAGCACTAATAATGTCTTCAATGCGTCTTATGTTTTTATAGGGAAAATATTGACAGCTGATTTTCATCTTTTACTCGAATTTGATTGACAGTTCCTGTTTTAAATTATGAAATGCACCAAAAAGGATCCATATAAATTTATAAAATCATAAATTTATTACAAAGCCACATCTCAATCACAAAAAATCCGCATAAACATGCTTGATCCCTAGACTTTTTTGATGTGTGTATATAAAATAAATCATGCATCCAAAAGATCCGATAAGTAGGTACTGTAACCTGCCCTTTGCAGTTACATGATTATCCAACGCCTGCGGTTGGATGTAGTTGCTTTTAATTGTTACGGAGAGGATTCTACGGAACTCTTTTTTATTAAAAATGCACAAAACTTTTTTTATACTTTATATTTTAGAAATAATTACATATGTAGAAAACTGAACACTTATCTACGTGGGACACTATTACGCGGTAGACATTAACTAATAATTATTTTAATCCTAATCTTTATAAAAATACTCGCTCTGTCGACCTCTCGGTCCGAGCTCCTCGATCTTCTTTTTTTTTTCTTCTTTTAAAACAAAAACCCATCAACCCTGTCATTGTCGCATATTGACAATACTATTCTTTCTTAAAATGCAAATAAAACTCTGTAACCTACATGCACCCGTTACAGTACTTATAGCCATTGGAAATGTAAACAAACGTCCCGTTTCAGAATAATAACCTACCGCATCAACAAATAAATATCACGCTATCTCGCATCATAGGTAGGTACGTAGGTACATCGTATATATATATATTTTTAATAAATGATAATGCATACCGCGCGAATAAATAATAATGTATATCTATGTATACCTAATTATAGGTAACTAGGTAAATATAATAGCTGTTTTTAATAAATGTTTACTCCGCCGTAATCTGTGTTGTAAATTTAATAAGTTTGAGCATTCTTCGTCTCAAAACATCCTTAATCTATTCTTTTTCTCTTATCCTCTTTTTCATGGATGTAAATTCATAGTAATTACTCACAGTAGTCTCGTTAATCCTCGTCGCCAAAATGTTGTGTCTTCTTTTAATATATTTATCGGCTCTTAGACGCGCGTGCCCACTCTCCCGTCGCTCACAGGTGACTGCCTGTTTTACGACCGCACGTGCGCTAGAGATGACATAATGCTTCCTTCTCTTTCACTTACAAACACTACATTGTGACTCATGTACCCTTCTTACATGTTGTTTCAAATTATTCAGGCTTGATACATATACTTTATTTTGGTGTCTTTCGGCAAGGCAACGCATTCAAGCAAAAAGTATTTGCTGGCCCGATCTGGATACAAATTCCACATACTCAGTCAAATGTGGCCAAGGATTCTCATCAGGACCGCTGAAATCCGATTCCATGTCTTCCATGATATAGTTTTAATTACACTTTTCTATCTAACTAATTACACTGCACTATTATTATATATATATATATATTGCACTATTTATTAACACGCAAATTATCACTGACAGTAGTTTATAATAACAACGAACACAACACTCTATAGTTTTAATTACACTTTTCTATCTAACTAATTACACTGCACTATTATTATTATTATATATATATATAATATATAATAATAATATATATATATATATATATTGCACTATTTATTAACACGCAAATTATCACTGACAGTAATTTATAATAACAACAAACACAACACTCGTCACTCTAAGCACTGGCGCTAGTACTTCGCAGTTTTCTTACTCGCACGCGCCGGCAAAATATATTTTGCTTATATTTAATTTTGTTTTTCTCTCACGCGCCGCCGCGCCCGGCACTTGTCGTTTCATACTTGTCTGAACCGGTTTTTCGCGCCACACCGCGGTGCTGTGCGGTAAATAGTGGCATTGGATTAACGATTAACGGACTTCTGCATATTAACGGAAGTTAACGTGTCCGTTAACATTTTTAAAAGTGAACTTAAAAGTTAACCCGTTAATCAAAATGTTAACTTCGTTAATTTTAAGATTTGAGTGGTGTAAAAAAAAAAGTACTACACGGTCAGTGCCCATTATTTTAATAAGTTTTCCATTTAGTGCAGTTTAAGATAAATAATAGATAGATATTTCTATCATTATAAAAACACGCAAATGAGAATGCTCACTTTTCTTAGATGATTTCATGATTTCTTTTTTATTTGATAGTTAATATATTGGGTTTTTATAATCTGTAATTAATTTTACCCTACCATAACGACAATTGACAAAAAAAATACGTTAATAATTACATAGTTTCGATCCCGTCGATATGAAATCATAATAAAGAACCTAATCGTATAAATAGTGCTTTGTAACTATTTCATACATAAATTTTAACCAAATGACTATTTAATTAAATTATATTTTAATGCTGGGGTAAAAGAGATGTAATTAAATTTAAAAAAAAAAACATATTGAATTGTATTCAGTTGAGGCACGCTGCAAAAAAGTTGGGGCCTGGTTTTGGGCAATCTTTTTTGCATTTAAACTTCAAAATAGTAAAAAATACAATAATTACATTTATCGCTATATTTAATCATTTGGATCCTATTTAAAGTTTGTGTTACTATTTAAGTTAGACATGTGTAAAAAGAAAGATTAAAATAAGATAAGATTATTATAGATCTCACTTTATACCTTGTTTTTCACATATGTATAATTGTATCTGTACTATACTATAGCCGCGTTAACGTTGGACCACTATCTACGCCACACCCTGTATAGGTAACTTGTTAGTAGCCTAAACAATAGATTGCTAAGTTTCCCAAACTATGTAATACATTGGATATCAACACAGTGGCTTCGAACACAGTTTAATGAATGGCTCGATTCATTGGCGCTGAAAGGGCCTCAAATTTGTACCCTCTTGTTAAGCAAAGGCCGGAAATCTATCTAAATATTATTGTTCATCAATAGATGACCTAGTAAACTTTGTACCTTCTAAAATCTATTTGATTGTAAAGTGTGTACTATAAACATTTTGAGATATTTAAAACATACATCAATTTTAATAGAATTATCCTAATTCGGTTTATTTGATACTAGAGGCGTGGTAAGCGTTTATTTTTACAAAATTTGACTTTGACCGGCGTTCGAGTAGCTTTTCCAAACGCTTTTTGATGACCACGAATAACCAAAGACAATGACGCGGGTTTCACAGCGAATGACGTCACCGATTTTACTGCCTTTTTACGGGTAGTAATCAAAGCAAATGGTCCGTGATCAAAAATGTTGTCAAATTTACTTTTTATTTTATATTACCATCGTCGTGTTTTGAATTTTATTGTAATATTTAATATATAATCGTCGTGATTTGTTTTTTTATTGTGCAGATAACTATATACCTAAGTAGGTATATCGGTTGTATTAATTATACTATTTCCATTTCTTTATTTTCTCGATGACAGTTCCTGTAGAATGTAACTAACTTTGTGTAACATATCACACAAAAAATAAACTTTTAAATGCGAGGTATAAAAAATACGACAACTGCCTAATTTTGTTCTTTTATCCCATATATTTATTTATTTAATTTTATTTAAAACTTTATTGCACGTTATACAAGGGGCGGACCTAATGCCGCTAGACATTATCTGACAGCCAACCTTAGGGACAATGGGGACCATTTCAAATGTAAGGTAGGTGCAAATATTTATATATAATAATAATAAATAAATCTATATACAATGATATTACTAAATACATACTAATAACTATGATATATTAAATACTAATAATACATATACTACATATGATACCATTAAATAACTTATATATATAACCATATAATATTCATCCAAGACAAATTGAGTCCATATATGCATATTTTTTTAAAGTACGATAAATAACCAACATTTTAATAAAGTTACATTCTATGGCAATATGAATAGTGATGTTATGATTGAAATATCTATGTTGTATCGATATTGTATATAAATTTCATCATCAAAGTCAAAGTTCTCAGGTATTTGTGATACATCATTATTTAAATTATTTTGAATGATTCTAGTCTAAGCAGCGAAGTGGGAAAAAAGTAAGCTGTTAGCAGAAGATTAGCAGCTTATGCAAGTTCCAGTGACATGTTAATGTTTAATCTGACTGAAAAGGAATCTGCAAGGAAAGCTCAGCTATAGGAGATTTACAAATAAAACAAATTGGGAAAGGAAGAATATGTTGGTGCATATTCTGTGCGCTGGAATAAAGAAGAAGGGATAATGAGGTTATAGAGTTCTTTAGATATTAGCTTTCGCACACATAAACTATTTATTGCCTCAAATTTGACAGTTTTATTGTATAAAACATCGTTCTATTCGTAAATATTCTGAGATAAAAACTATAATAAAAATAAACTATTAGGTTTTATTCTCATTGGGTCATTGCGGTTGTGGTTTCAAATAACAATTACGCATAGTACAGTAATTACTATTATGCTACGTTATAGTCACGTAGGTACCTACCGACCAGTAGTAATTATGTTGGGTTTTTTATGTGAAATAATAAGTAATCCTTGAAAATACATAGCTAAAAACCGCAAGGGAAAAAAATATGAATAAAAGACTAATGGCCGGTTGCAGGAAAGGATGATTAAAATAATCTCTGGTCAATATTTTGATATACGCCACGTGATTGGTAGTTAGCTTGTCATTTTGGTTATTTCGGCCAATGACGTGCCTCATAAGCATACGTTAAAAATGTCAAAAGATAATAAAAGACTTTCCGCAAATAGCCGTCCTTTAAACCAATCTACTATAGTTTTTTGTAATTTTTATTTGTATTAATTTGTTTTTATTTTATTATTAGGTATTTCGTTTTTCATTATTATTGTATTTTTATGTAATTATCTTCTTTATGCAATTTTATGCACTTTTTTTATTTTTTTATTTTTCACTGTAAATTTTTTAAAGATTATTAGTGTACTTTGTCAGTTTAATAAAATTACTGTCATTTAAAATAAGAAAAAATAAGCAAAAACTTATATAATCGAATTTCCTCTATTTTACTAAATCAAATATCTAAGCATTCCATGGATTCACCGTGAGGGGGCTGGGCCCATGGTTAACAAAGGAGGCCTCCTTTTTTATTGTGCAAGTAGACGCTCACCATCCACTACTCTGCTCCTCTTCCTACCCGAACAAATACTGTAAGATTCCGTTAATGCCGTCTTGGAAGCTCGTTCCATTAATGTATTGAGGGCATACCTACCTAGGCCCAATCCTTTCAGTGCAAAGATTTTGGTGGAATTCTTCTCGCACCAATTTCTACTACGTAAAGCTGATTTTTGAATTCGTTCCTAATTAATCCTCTGTGAGATGTTTGACACGTAGTGGCTCGGTTGTAAGAACGCGTTCCCTAAATCCTACAAAGGTCGGTTCAAACCCACCCGGCATGTACCAATGAGAAATGCACTTTTCTTACCTACATTTGTCATAGATTAACAACACCACCGTTCCCGTGCCTCGGTCCCGCTTCCACTAATACCAACTTGTGGAATTGTTATTAAATTGTCATTAAAAATTGACATCATATCCTCGCCAAGCCGTCTGGCCAGCATGACGAGTGTAGGCCAAATTCTCCAGATATATGTTCTGGAAGGCCCATCTCCAGCAGTGGAGGTCTAGGACGCTGTGTTCTATGGGCTGCATCGATGTATATAGATAAGCCTATTCAATACAAAACGCACTCTTAAAAACGTGCCGCTTGCTTTGTGTACCTACCAACTTTCGGGGGCAATTCTCAATCAAGGATAATGCCACATGCTTAATTCATCGGAAATTATATCACAATGCATACAAAAATACTAGTTTTACTCGATATAAATATTAATATTAGGCGCTCTCGACGCTTGCTATCTCGCGACTGTTGGTGCAGCTACATGACTTCGATTGGTTTTACGGGAAAGTTTTTATATCAGTGAGGGCCTATCTATATACCTACATCGATGATGGGCTGTAATGAAAAATGAGATGTTTGACTGTCTTTTGGATATTTAATTTTAAAGGAAAGTTCAATAAGTCTCGCCTCCGTGGTCTAGTGGTAACAAACGTTGCCGTGAACTCAGGAGGTCGTGGGTTCGATTCCCACCGGGGGCAAGTTGTACATTGTATAATTTGTCTCGGTCTGGGTGTTTATATGTATAATATGTATATATTTACAAAAAAAAAATAATAATATGTAGTTTATCACCATCTAGTTTCCGTAACACAAGCCTCGTAGCTTACCACGGAAATTAGATGGCGCTGTGTGACCTGTCTGGAAATATTTATTATTATTATTATGCCTTTAATCTGGATACCTATAGGTAATTATAACACATTTATGTATTAATTTTTTCCAACCTGATGCGGCGCCAAGGATCGAGTTGGGATTGCATTATTTTGAGTAATACATATTCGTATATCCGTAATTGTAATTCCTAGAAATCAATCACTTTTTTTTTAAATGATGAAAAATATTTCATAAGGTTGGAGTGTGCGAGCGAGAGGGGTGAAAAGTGTAGCAACCCTCTTAAGTATTTAACTAAGTTATTTTATTAACCCTTTTAGAAATAGCTTTTTAAAAGTAAAAGTAAAGTATCATCAGGACCGTTTCCCTTTCGGCGTGGTCAGAAACCACGTTTATAAATAAGCGGATTCACATTTAGCCAACTTTACTACAGGCCAATCATGACAAGTGGCAAGCTCGTCGATGTCTCCAGCGTACCAAACTCAGGAAATATGACAAATAAATTAAATACCTCCGAGTCTAAATCCACGGACTTAACCGCTAGACCACGGAGGCAGTAATAGCTTTTTGAATGAAAAATATTACAACAAACTAATGAAACTAGCTACAGCCATTAATTTGTATTTTTCTCTAGCCCAAAAACATTTGGAACATCCGTCGCCCACTCAAGATGAAGTTTTGGCCAAACTCAGCTGTCGACAAAAACCATTTCGCTTTTTGCAGAACACTGAACACTGAAAGTTGTATGACAACCTTAATTAATTGTGCTAATTTCATTTTTATCCAAACACCTGCTGACTGTTTAAGAGTTAGTATAGTAGCATGCTGTTAAGAACTTTAAAATTTTGTCAAATTGAGGTTTTAAGGTGTATGATAAATATGTAATTATTTAAAATCATATCGTAACTTTATTAAATAGGTACGTCAACAACTGCGTCAGTGGTTTAGTGGTTACGACAGCAGATTTAGACGCGGAAGTACCGGGTTCGATTCATGATTTAAATTGTGATATTTCTCGAGGCTGGTACGCTAGACACATCGACGAGCCACTTGTCATGATGGGCCAATAGTAAAGTTACTAATAAATGTGAATCTGCTTCCTAAAAACTATGCGTGGTTTCTGTCCACCATGCTACGGTCGTGATGATACTTTACTTAACAAATATGATAATAATAATATTATAATTCTAGATGACATTTTTTACTTATATTTTTTTTTTATAAGTTTAGTTTATATTATTTTTTTACTCTTTAAGTAGTTTTAATTAGATTCCAATTAATAGAATATATACGGACTAAAAAGTATAAATAATTAAAACTACTCAAAAGTAAAAATTAAAATAAATATAAACTAAACCTCATAAAAAAATAAACTATAAGTTATACGACCGATCTCAAGAAGACTGGCAACATTTCCCTTCTGTATAGTTAAGCTAATTCGTTGGCAGAAATAATTGTCAGCATTCCTGTCTCCAGACTTTTCCGTTAGCCGTTTGGACAACTTCTTGATGCTTGGCTGAGTATCCCCATGAGCCCATCGTCTCGACCCCAAACGGCGCAAATTCGTACTGAGGCAGCAGAAACCAGAAACCGCCGCACTTCCCGCGCATGACGAGGTCGCCTGCCCAATTTCCACGGCCCAACGTTCATGCCGTCGGGTCTTTTGCCATCGCGGGTACTCCAACAGTAATAAAAGCCCTTCGAATGATGTCGTTCAAAGCTTGTAATTAAATTATTAAAATTAATAGGTATATACTAATTACACATTTTGAGGGTACATATTTATTTTAACTCATATTTTGTTTATTTATTAAATGTGCAAATATTGACCCCGGACCACGGAACCATCGTTTCGACTGCAAGTAGTGATTAATGATGATCTCCGCGTACTTGTTGCGTTTAAGTCGTGCGGCTGACTCTGCAGCGGCCCCAAGTTTAAACATTATATACTGGTCAAACCTTTGGTACAATAAAGCAGTTACGACAAGAAAAGGGAGGTGAAAATAAAACTAAGAGAGAGAATATTAGACTAAATCTTCCGCTTAAAATACAGCAAGAAAATAAACAAAACATTAATCAAGATTGATTTGAAATCGGAGTCTCGACCCGCAAAATGGTTAAAGTTTGAAGGTTTATCGAACTACGACAAATGAACGACGACGTTAAAACCTATTAAAGAGATAATACCCTGAGAAAGTTACCATCTTAATCGTAGTTTAATTGTCCCAACCTATTTATTGGGAGCTATAATTTACGACTGCAATAGACATCGCAAACGCTTAATCTAGCAAAAAATAATCTTTATTTTAATTTATTAAATTACAAAATCGCCTAAAATGTACCTAATGTTTGAGCGTTCGAAATAAAAAAATAACCAATTAATAGAAATGTTTATACCTACTGGGTGGAATTTTGAGGCGATTTTTTTATATTAATAAAAATATAATATCTTCATGTCAATGTTCTCGATATTTTGAGCGGTAGGTACCTATTATTTTCAGTTTAGAATTAGACAAACAATGAAAAACACGACAAAGAAATATCAATACATATTACAGCAATATACTCAGGTATTAAAATAAAATTAATATTATTAAAGTAGACGATGATAGATTGTCAATTACATACACAATAACAATAACGTATTATATTCAAGGATGGAAATTATGACGCCTGAATTATGAGTTAACTACAATAATTTAAATATTTATGTGTATGTTTGCGCGCCGTGGAACCTAGGCGTATTATAGTAACATACATTTTATGTTTTAGTTATCAGCGTTTCCTTAAACTAGTTTTAACTGTTATCATGATTAACGTCATAGTTATTAACGTGAATCAAAGGTGAGAAAACAAACCCATTGTCAGGTCTAAAAAAGTTTTGCGAAATGTGAAATTAACCCTTAAAATTAAGTTTTTATATTTTTCGTGAATCGTTTATTTTTATATAATCAAAACCCCCATGCATTTAAAAAGTAAACATTAATTTAAATATAAACTAAACCTAATAAACTATAAGTAAAAAATGTCCTCTAGATACGACCCTTCAGGGATTTATGATTGTTCACGAAAGTTTAATAAAAAAACAATTCAATTACGTATAAGTAAACATGTTTTTCGGTTTTCTTTGTTTGCTAATTTCTTATTAATGTAATCTATCATACATATGTAATTTTGACCACAATAAAGCACGACCAATTTAATCCATATATTTTCCTTATTAACAATTAACTTTTTAATGCAAGCATAATAATTTTGAGAAAACAAATTATTTTCCGCCAATCCGAAGCCGAAATCGTGTATTTTTATCGTTCTGAGAAGTTAATCAAAAGTAGTCATATAGTACTTGTTGATTCGAGATCCGCTGTGTGTGACCTGATCGTTAGTTTGAGTCGAGCATCAGAACACACCAGACACAATGCGGTTTTTAATATTATGTAAGTACTAATTTATTTTAAAATTTCTTACTCTATTTTTAAAACATCTTGTAAATACGCGTAATTATAATTTAGATACGTGGGTACCTGAATTATTTATGAATTTATCATAGTTATTACTTTGAGCTATATGTCAATAATTTGTAGTTATAAGTTTAGCATTGTGATTGTTTATTGTTATGGGCGATTTATCTAAGAATTATAAGTAATAAAATTATAGTTGTATAATTATTATTATTATTTTAAATAGTTATAATAATAATAGTGAAGTTAAATATAGGTGTTATACCTATAATTATTTTCAAGTAGGCATACTTGTTTTTTATAATTCGAAAATACATTTTATGTTGCAATAAGTAACATAAATAATCAAGTATTAGGTACTTATTTCTGTGTGTGAAGTGAAGATAAAGTTGATATTATTAGTTGCAAGTAGGTTAGTATGCTATTTTTTTATTATGTGAAAATACATTTTATTTTTGTATTTTTATTTTATTTTATTAAGGAACGTAAAACTAGAAAAAAGTCTAGTTTTAAAAGAACAGGACTTTTTCTAGGAAGAATTGTCTTCTTCTAGGACTCTTTTTAATGCACCATATCTTGATCCGTATAGATTACCATGAACGAAGACTTACAAGTTTATTTTTAGGATAATTTACGGACTTTACAATAATACTGTAGGAATATAGTAACCTTTCAATTATTACTTAGTTCTGTTTTGTTTATTAATTCGTACATTCTTATCCAGAACACTTTAGGAAGCGTAGTGAAGTCATACCCAGACAAAAAAGAGCCTAGGTTTTAAATTTATTATACCAGCCCCCCTGCTATAAAGACATAAGTATGAAAAATGTATTTAATATGTGTATAATAAAATATAATAAGCTTCCTGACGAAATAAAATTATTGCAGGGCCCTAAACTAAAATTACAACTGACGAAATGGCTACTGGACCATAGATTAAAAGAGTATCTTGAGTGCAAAACAGGTTAATTATTGTTAACTGTTAGACAGTTATTTATCCTTAACGTTATTATTAAGCAACATTGTATGCTCATCTTTAGTCCTGAAGTTTTTAGTAAACGAAGGAATGATCTTGTGTGTGGAAGCTCTCAAGCTTTTCGAAAAGTCTTTACTAGCAGATTTTTCTGTTTTCTGGGTCCATATTTATATAATAAATTTAATAAAGAGGTAGCTATATATCAATGCACTAAAGTGATATGTAGAAAGAATGTCACACAATGGCTGAGGAAATATAACTGAGGAATTACTGTCAATAGTAAAGTAGGAATGCGATAATAACAAAGTATGTAAAGTTTACACACCCTCTTACACACACTTACACACTTACATCATAAACAAAAAGAGGATCTCAACCACACAATTTTATTTTTCTTTTTGTGTACAATTTGTTTCTTTTTTTATTTTGTAATTAAAAGTAATAATATATTTTAAAAGGTGTCTGGGCGTTGACTGCCGCGGACAGACCTACACATATAGGCTTAGTTCGGCTGCAAATGTCTGTTTTTCTGTACCATAATGCATAATGAAATATGTTATTGTTTTCATATCTTGTAACTTCTTTACTGAATAAAGATATTATTGTTATTATATTATTTCTTCGCCAAGTCAGCGAGGAAATACAGCCAGCTTTCTTGCCACCATACCACGCGGACGGGACTTTATAACCCTATCCTAAGTAATAATTTTATTTTACATTTTGTAAATATATTTATCTAAATTGTCAAATATAAGTTGCTTATGAAAAAAAAACTACTTAGGAAATAAAGTGTTTTTTTACGGATATTTTGTTACGTAAAGCTTGTGTGCTATCAGTTGACCTTCGTCATAAAAGTATTTTGATTACTTCAATAATTCCGATTAGTTAAACGTCCGTGCAGTATGTTTGCTTTTAATTACTATATTGAAACTGCATAGTTACTAGATAAGCTAGTTTTGTGCTCTTTCTTCTAGGTATAGTCATCAAGTATGTTGTCGTCCTATTTAAAGAAATGGTTTTTAAACCGCACCCGTTAAATTGACAAAATAGTGGAGTTTAACAAAAAAAAAAGTTGGTTCGACCCCAGTATGTTCTTCTTCTTAGTCGCTACACTCTTGGCAGAGTGGTCGTGGTCGTCACTTGAGTGTCAGTGGCACGCTTAACAAGCCGTCGCCACTTGTCGCGAACTGCAGCCTTCCTAGCGCACTCATGTAGGGGGTGATCCATTGCTGCTTTAACCTGGTCAGTCCATCTCATCGGAGACCTACGCATCCTCTTGCCATCGACTTTTCCCTGAACTACAAGGCGCTCAATGGATGTATCTCCACGCCGCGACACGTGTCCAAAGAAAGTGAGAATGCTTGATTGTACGATTGGGGAAAGGCGCTGTCCTATCTCCAGTTCCTCCAGGATGGATTTGTTAGTTCGGAACTCTGTCTGGACAGCGTTTTCAGTGTGAGCGAAATTCTCCAAAAATATGCAATGGAAGTCTATGACCCTGTGTCCTAGGAGCTTATGTATTTTTATTTAAAAACTTAATTTATATACAAACAAAAGGCGGACATAATGCCTATACGCACTCTCTTCCAATCAACCTTCGGGACAATGAAAACTTAAGAGGTAAGGTTAGCAAATAAACAACAAATATGAAAAGAAAAATAAAATACAATGTTTACTTACAACTACAATATAAAATTACATATATAAATGGGTATACACATTACATAAACGAAGTACATATACATACATATATAAATTATTATACAAACTACATATACAACATACATACATATACTACACTACATTACAACATCTTTAAAGAAAACAGACAAGTGCTTATTGTAATATGTAATACGTTGATATTTGATAGGAAACTACAATTACTGATATAGCTTTCAAATTAGTGAGAAGTGGCAGTGGGCCGGATACATCTGCCGCAGAACAAACAAAACGACTTCTATAGTGAAAACCGCGTACGGGAAGACGGACAAATGTACTAAAGTGTTAGGTCCTACAATCTGTTTGATTAAGGCAGTTATATTCTTGGTTTCTACTATTGATAAGTCGGCATAGTGGCAGAAACTGTGGTTATGTTTTAGCATTGAGACCTTGGATTTAGGATTTGCCTAATTACAGAACACAATGTAAAACCTTGTGCTGTATGTTTGAGATCTTGTATTACTACTTACAAAAAATAGATGCGCATATAACACTTTTTTAGTGTGAGTACCTATTTAGCTAAACAAAACAAAATACTATAGGCCATCACGACAATTGCAAGCTCGTTGGTCACACGACAAATAAACAATAGATTTTTTTGTTGAGTAATCGAATTTGGTAACTCTGCTCATTTAGGTATGTCCAGTCGCACATTTATAAGTTTTTACACTTCGCATGCCTCTCGCGCTCAAACTCCAACACATATCCGAAGTTTTTTTAAAGATATCGGGACACAATAATTTATATGTTTTATTTCTCGAGTATGGTGCGCTGGAGACATTGACGAGTTGTGAATGATGCCTATAGTAAAGTTGGCTAAGTGTAAATCCGTTTCTTTAAAAGCGAGGGGTCTGACTGCCCCAAAAGGGATACAGTCGTAAGAAACTTTTTTACTTTTAGTTTATCAGCATTCTAGAAAAAAAAAACTACGCTCATTTTAAAGAATTTCCAGCAAAACCTTTGCACCTTTTATTATTGCACCTGCAGGTTATTCTTCAACGGAATCATACAGTATTTGATTGGGTAGGGAGAGAAGTAGAATAGTGGATAGTGAACGTCTTATTGCGCAATAAAATAAAAAGGGAGAGCTCATTTGCAAACCACCCTATGGTCTGTCGCAAGCCCGTTCTACTCATCTCTCTTTTCCACACACGATGGACCCGGCACCCACACTGTGAATCCATGGATTAGTTTTAGTAAAATAGACGAAAAATTTCATATATATTTATACTATTTTCCTCTGTCTAAAATTAGGTACCTATAAAAGTGAAAATGGCAGTAATTATAGTTCCTACAAAGCTGATTGACTCCATTTCACGAAAATACACTTGAATCATATTTGAAAATTTTAGAGTGTGCGAGCGACTATGATGCAAATCGTAACTACCCGTCCGAAAATTATTTAATCGAGTTCTTGCGTGATAATCTTCGAAGCCTAGATATTTTATAAAAACATCCCATTTATATTTTCAATCAAGTTGTTATTACTGAATTATAGTAAATATGTATTTAACATGGTTCATTAAAATTGTCAACATAACCTACATTTAATTATACTTTAACAAACATAGGATATATTTTTATCAATAAATAAATAAAGGTTTTAATAGATTGGGAACTAAGCGATTTAAATATTCACTAAACTGTAGAACTATAATCACAAACTTATCGAGTCGAGAACATGAAGTATGGGAGAGTGAGAGCCTTTTACATGGATTTGTCAAGTCCAAGTTTTTTTTTTTTGTAAATTATTTTATTGTGCGTTTTTTTGTTTAATAATGTGAATAATTGTGGAAGGCGATAGATTTAACACTAATATGAATTAATAGGTGGTAGAATAATAAATTAAATAGGTGGTAGGCGAACTGATGGTGGTACGAGTAATTTGCACTGTCTGACGGGGAGGGTAAGCATTTACCGTTCGTGCCGATAAACCCAGTAAAGTGTATCCACACGTTTCGGGATCAGGCTCGAATCGCCGTCAAGCCCAGTCAAGCCGGCATAGTGTTAGGGACTGATGTCAGTCATAAGTGTCTGATTTCAGTTGCTACCATTCATAGACCTCGCGCGCCACTTACGTCGTGCTAGTATATAAAAAAAAAAGCCCAAGATCGCATATTCGCTAAGTCGCGACGAACATTAGGATGCAGAGCGACTGTGGAGCAGTTTTAGAAGTATTCGATCACTACTGATAGTTGAACGTAGCGTGGATGAATGTGTTCAACCTAGCTTTTAAAGAGGCCCTGGCAGAGCGAGATATAACGATCAAATAAATAAAACACTAACTAAAGGTGAATTAAAAAGCCTTCGTAACAAAGGGCATGTATGAAGAGGTTAATTAATGTCGACGAAGCGAAAGAGGTATGTCGTGATCGTGTCAAATGGCGCTCAATTGTCTCTGCCTACCCCGCAAGTGACCTGGCGTGAAGATATGTATGTATGTCAGCTGTCAATGTACGTCCGTAAGTCAATACGATAAAAAAACGATTGTCCTCCGCCTCACTCCGCAGATCACACAAAGCGATAATAGTTGCTTAAGAGCTTTTTTGTCTACAAAAGATGGTACCCAAAGTTTCTTTAGGCAGCACCTAACTAAAAAAACTACCTATAACTAGGGATTACGGTCGTAATGATACCTTACCGTTTAGTTATTACTTACGAAGGATGTGGTGCAATTTAGTTATCAGGCTTGATTGAAAGACGCAGGGTGCATGGCCGCTTACAATGTTTCACACACTGATTGGTGAATAAGATTGCCAATTTGTGCACAGGATATCCCTAACTAGAGGGCAATCACTTGTCGTAATCTGTTATCATTGAGATATATAAGTTGACACGGTTATAGGCTAGGGTTGAACGCTTTTGTTGCTCAGAATATGTACCCACATAAACCGTAGTCAACATGCCTACACGTACGTATAAATTTGGGCATCTAGTCAAGCCGGCATAGTGTTAGAGGCTGATGTCAGTCATAAGTGTCTGGTTCTAATTCTTAACATTCATGGTCCTCGCGCGCAACTTACCAGTAACCTTAGCCAAGCGTATTGCCAAGAAGTTATCCAAACGGCTGACGGAGAAATCTGAAGACAGGAAGGCTGGAATTTATTTCTGCCAACATATTAGCCCCGCTATACAGAGGGAAAATGTTGCCAGTCTTCTTGGGACTATCTCTCATGTGACGTCAATTCAGGATGTTTTTTATTTATTTATTATTTAGTTATTTTATTTAAGTAAGTTGTAACTATTATTTTTTTATTTTAAAAGATTTTTTCAATTAAATATTTATGTACAATGGGTTGTATCACTAACTTTTTATCACGATAGATGGCGCATGATAGAAATGTCAGTTGCATTAAAAACATGTATTTTTGAGAGTATATATTAAATTACTTTATATAATAATAATTATATTAATCTATTTCTATGATTGCGCCTATAATTGTTCAATATTGACCCTAAGGTTTGGCTGTCAGAGAATTTATTCGGGCAAGTCCGCCTTTGTACTTTGTGCAATAAAGTTTTTAAATAAATAAACAATTGTATTGTCGGTTTTTAAACCAACCTTTGTATTACATCACACTAAGTGATTCTTGTTTGTATTGTTGTCTGCACACGGTCAACATTGACCAACTTTTTCCTTGTCTTGGGTAATCCCCGTAAATAAAAAATCCACCTAAGCGACAACTCTGTTAATTTTAATTTATTTTATGTCGTATCAAACTAACAAAAATGTAGGTATTTTGTAATAATCTAACTGGGCGTTCGTTTCACGAAAGTTATAAGCCACAACATAATTTTTTCCATTGTTAACGTGAATAAATAAACATCCAATGTTATAAATGTAATAAGTATGTGTGCATATATGTCCATCATTCATGCCTACGAGTATAGCAATCTATTTTGGCGTAATAGTTCTCATAGTATCCCGGCTATCGTACTTAAGAGGTATGCATCTGAGTTGACTCCAGTCCTCAGGTGCCTATACCGTCAGTCGTACTCCACTAGTGTTGTACCTCTTTTTGAAACCTGAAAGTGGCCAATATGCAGCCCCTCTCGAAGCAAGGAGACCGTTGAGACCCTAACAAGACGCCCTATTGTCGTAACCTCAGTACAGTGCAAAGTAATGGAACGAATCATCAACCAACAAGTTGGTTGAATATCTAGAGGATCACTTCGCAATTCATGACCGCCAAAACGGCTTTCGTCCTAAGCGCTCAACGGGTGATCTTCTAGCATTCGTCTATCACGTCTGGGGTAAGGCAATGGACAATTATGGGGAATCTTTGGCGGTTAGTCTGGACATCTCTAAGGTTTTGGCACAAGGCATTGCTTTCCAAATTGCCGGCATATTGTCTACCCCCAAAGCTGGTTGGTTGGATCACCGTGTCGTCCGCTCTCACTCCGACTTATGGTTTTTATAAAGCACAAATAAGATCATGCGGGGAATACTGTTTTCACCTTTGGAGTGGTTTCGCTAAATACCTTACAGATGCTGTCAATGTCCTACTCAGGCGAGCGATTCGAATAGTGGATGATACAGTGTCTAAAAGTTTCGAATCGCTGCAGCTTCGCCGAGATGTACTCTCCCCACCTCCCTGAACGTTTTCTACAAACTATATCACGGTGAGTGTTTTGAAGAGCTCCACAACCTTATCACTTCTTCTCTATTCCGCAATCACTCGCACTGGCCAAAATATGCATCCACATACCGTAGCCGCTATCCCTACGCGTACATATAAATTTGGATACTCTTACATATGTCGCACGCTAAATATGTGGAATGCTCTCCCAGCCAGTGTGTTACCCCATTCCTATAAACTGGAGTCCTTCAAAAGAAGTGTTAAAAATAATCTTTATAGGCCGGCATAGTGGTAGGGACTGATGTGGACCGTCTGAGGTCGTCGTCAGTTGCTCCCATTCTTGGACCTCGCATACCGCTTACTATCAGGTAGGCGCGGATTCACATGTAAAGTTGGCTAAATGTGAATCCGCTTATTTATAAGCGTGGTTTCTGACTACCCCGAAAGGGATACGGTCGTGGTGATACTTTACTATGTTAATTAGGTATTTTATGTACAAGCATGCACATCTAATAATTACCTAAACGATTGGTTAAATTTATTTAGACTATAGAAACTGAAGGCATAATAATAGAGCAAAAAATATTAAACACGCGTGATATTTTTAGTTCACCATAATGAACTACCTTGAATATACTGCAACGTATTTTAAACTACACACAATACTTGATTTGTGATACATTGTTTTACAAATAAATTACTTAAGTCATTAAGATGTTTGTCTTAGATTTTATTTGTTGTAATTATTATTAACAACGCTATAAAAGTAAAACAAAAAATCTTCTAAAGAATAAAATCTATACGCAAATTATGTAAACAAGGAGTCCAAAACACGCTGGCCAGACAAATGGGTTGGCGAGGATATTAAGCGAAAACACTAAAATATACACAAGATAGCGGTCGCTAGACCAAAAGTCATGAAGTGCAGGTGGTTACTGAGATCCTGCCGCGGAAAACGGGGGAACGTCCCCAATCCAACCCAGGCCCATCCATTAGCCATCTGGGCCTGGACGACCTGTCACTGACACTGACACCTGACACTGTCTGGGGCAAGTACCCAAACAGTTTACGAATTAAAGCTAGGCGTCACAGAATTAATTAGTCTTTGACTTATGGCATTGCCGGTTATTTTGTTGTTTTAATATTTCATTTTTATATTTGTAAGTTAATGTCATTGAACTAATATTTTTAATTAAAATACATGTAACATTTTATATAAATATTGTAACAAACGTTTTGTATGAAAATGGGAACTATTGCCCGCTCTATACTCGTATGATCTCGAGCCATTTTCTTTGCCACTGTCACCGATTCACGAGTTTGTATTAGTGAAACCGGTTATCCTTCTCACATGAACGGTGGTGTTGTAAATGTACGCAATTTCTTATTGATTTAATAGGTGGTAGGCGGACTGATGATGGATTTGCCCAGTCTGCCGGGGCGGGGAACTATTCACCGTGAACTATAAACCCGTGTAAAGTGTATCCACACTTTTCGGGATCAGGCTCGAATAGGCGTCATGCCCAGTCAAGCCGCCATAGTGTTATTTATTCATTTATAATAGGGTAGCCATCAGTTCTAACATCACACACTTATTTATACTTAACACTAAATCAGAAGTTAGATGTTGCACCCATTATAGGCGACCACCACATTACCACATTAGCCTTTATTGCCTATAAGAAGTTTTTAAAATTAAACTAGCTGAAGGAGAATTAAAAAGCCTTCGTAACAAAAGGGCATGTATGAAGAGGTTGATGAATGTCGATGAAGCGAAAGAGGTATGTCGTGATCGTGTCAAGTGGCGCTCAATTGTCTCTGCCTACCCCGTAAGGGATCTGGCGTGAAGATATGTATGTATGTATACAATTTTCAATGAGTATACAAAAACTAAATATTATATGAAAAACTAAATATATAATAAACATACTATTCCTTTTAGAAATAATAAATAAAAAAGTAACGAAAATAACTAAAATTTTACCTACTTCAAGTAATAAAGTAAAATTAAAATTATTTTTATAATAAAAGAAAAAAAACATACCTACATAAAATTGACTTATAAATTTTGGGCAAGTTGTTTTAGCAGTTTATGTTTAAATACTCTTTGAGAGTCTCCGATAATGTTAGGGACTGATCATGAATGTCTGATTCCAGCTGCTAGCATTCATGGACCTCGCGCGCCACTTACCATTAGGTGGGCGCAAGGTCTTATATCGTGCTAGTATATAAAAAAAAACATGCCGTGGTTCAAACCGAACCACTACCGCGGACATGGTTGATTATGAAACATGGTAAATAAAACAAACATTAAATTATTATTTTGTTTTTAATGTTTTAATCAAGCCTTCACAGTTGTTAGTAAACACGATATAAATATAATAATAGATAAAAAACATCCATTATATCACACATTCAACTCACGTTATTTATCACTTTAAAGTCAAGGCTATTACACGTTCCCACCAGCTCGTGACGACAGAATATCGTGTCGTTTAAAAATGCGTTTTAATAATTTAATTAAATTCTCATTATCACGGCTTCTATCGTCAATGTATCGTTGATCGTGCAACCACTGTCGTGTTAAGCTGTTCTCACTAGATCTTGACGACAATTATTGTTTCACGGCTGTCATATTATACTACTGTTTGTGTCGTCGGACGTTATTTCTGGACGACTGTACTATTAACTCTATGATTCATGTCTCGGCGCCATCATACCAAAGAGTATCGATGCTTTTGAAATGTGGTGATGGAGAAAGATGCTGAGGATTTCGTGGACTAATGTGTCGATTTTTAACAAATATCGACTAGGCTATCCACTATAATAAGTCTTCGTCGGATACTCCAGTTGCCAGAAAAGGAGGAGATAACCTGGAATAACTTTTTGTTACTGGAAGGTGGAAGGAAAGAGGCCAAGAGGGCGAAGCCCGGTTCGCTGGTCCGTTCAAATTCGTTTCACCACCAACACTAGCGTCCTCTGTGCATGCCGCCGAAGACAGGAACGAGTGGCGTGCTATCATCAAGATGCACACCGATTTTTCGGGAGGTCACGACCCTCAGCAATGAGGAAACACGACGCAAGGAGGAGGTAGTGTTAATTGTTCTTATTTAAGTTGAGTGTCTATCGTGACGACCTGTGGGAACGCGGATTTATTGTCACATTACATTGTTGTAATAATAATTATATTTTTTTACAATACAATATGAATTGACCTTTTAAAGAATTATAAAATATATCAGATTTATATATCTGTTCATATTTAGACGGATTCGAGAAAAAGGACGGTAGTAGTAGTAGTATCATCACGACCGTTTCCCTTTCGGGGTGGTCAGAAACCCGCTTATAAATAAGCGGATTCACATTTAGCCAACTTTACTATAGGCCAATCATGACAAGTGGCAAGCTCGTCGATGTCTCCAGCGTACCAAACTCAAGAAATATCACAAATAAATTAAATATTAATTAAATGTATTTATTTACATTATTAAATATTTTTGTGTCTCGACCAGGAATCGAAAAAGGACGGATGCGGTATTTTAGACAGGCGATTTGTCACTGCGAAGATCCGTCTAAACGCCCATATCGGATGTAATGTGAACGAATCCCCCGACGGATGGCATCGAAAGTCCCCTCCAACCCTGCGGATATCATGAGATCATGAAAAGAGGAAATAGACATTTGAAAGTAGTTAAAAAACATTGTTTCATCGTTTTAAGTTTACCTTTAATAGGTGTTTTAATTGTGATCTTTCTCATATAATAGCAATCTATTTTCTTAAATTTCGCCACGGCACTATACGAGCCTGCGACACCGAAATACCTCAAGGACAAGTTTGCCTTTCGTTCATCTTCTCACGACAAATCTCTTCGTTCCTCGCACAACTCTCTTCTTACCGTCCCTTCCCATAATTCTAGTTTTCTTTCAAATTCATTCGTGAACAACCACAAATCTGTGGAATAATCTACCACAAAATATAGCATAAGCATCTACTAGATTAGCATTCAAAATAATGGTTTATTCTTATTTCTTATCTCAACGGTTGTAAGTACCTATATTATTAATATATATCTATGTATATATAATTATTATTTATGTATATATTTCTATGTAGTTATAAAATATAACTCATAATTTCTATTTTAATATGTGTACACCTACTTTGTGTTTAAAGTTGTCCCAATGGTTGGCTATGATAGAATGTCTGGCGGCATTAAAGCCCGCCTTTGTCTTTGTACATTGAAGTGTTAAATAAATAATAAATAAATAAATATAATGCCATCGTCCATCGTGCGATATCATTCTAAAGAGAATTGCACGTCCAGGCGTGGCGTCTTCGTCTTCCATTAAATTGACTGTCCGTCATAGTGGGAACACGCACGTCCGGGTGCCGCGCCGTCTTCCGTTTAAGCACACAGTCCGTCATAGTAGGAACACGCACGTCCAGGCGACGCGCCTTCCATTTAAACGGACAGTTCGTTAACCGATGGAGTTCTGGAGTGGAGACCACGTACAGGAAAACGCAAAGTGGGAAGACCCCCCGCCAGATGGACGGATGACCTGAAAAAGGTCGCTGGTGGGGGCTGGATGAGGGTGGCAAAAGATCGTGTGAAATGGCGAGCCTTGGGGAAGGCCTACATCCAGCAGTGGAGAGACATAGGCTGATGATGATGGTGATGACGATGGAACTGACATATCCATAAGTAAAACACAAAAATGTATTTCTTTAGTAAATAGATTTTTAATGGAAGTGTTGTCGTTAGTGTTTGTAGTGGCCCTAGTCTGTATATTTAAACGCAAACGACATAAAAATGAATAACAAATCCGGAGTGATCAAAAGCCACGCTTATGTAAGGAGCGATAAATCACAGAGTGCTTCACTGTTGGAGATGAGCCTTCCAGATTTTTCTAGAGAATTTGGCCTACATTCGCTACTCATGTCAAACGTGTTGGCGAGGGTCTGAAGTATTTTTTTATGACAAGTATTAGTGGTATTAGTAGAACCGGGACCGACGGCTTAACGTGTACTGAGGCACGGGAACGGTTCGTCTTGTAAATCTATGACAAATGTACATAAGAAAAGTGCATTTCTCATTGGTACATGCCGGGGTTTAAACCCACCTTTTTGGGTTTATAAGGAAAGCATTCTTACAACCGAGCCACCACCGCTATGATAATATTGACGGTAAATAAAGAACTCACTTTTGTTACTTTAATCGTTGCGGTTAAAAAAACAGACTAGGACGGCAGCAATGTAAAGCCACTTTTCCACTTTGTACGCAAATGAACGCAAAACCGGTTCGTTCTCGCAGACTATTTGCTGTTGATTTCGATCCAATATTATATTAGCCTAAGTATACGAACTGACCGGTTACTTATCCTTACGTCACAAATAGATAAATATTACCTTGGCAACAAAACTGGTATTAATACGACCATATTTGCAGACAAAAAAGTGAAGTACTCGTATAATACAAGTTTACTTCTGACTTGATTTGATTAATAAAAACAAAGAACATCATACATCTTGTATAGGTGTTTGAGCTAAATTGTTTTCACAGCTATATTTTATATTTATATTTTTAGATAAATTATTCTAACAAGATTACAATTTAAGTAAAAAAAAAACCTTTATTTTATTTAGTTTATATGTGCAAAATAAATAAAATATCATCATGACAGTTCTGGTACTAAATGTATATTTTATTTATTTTAAATACTTTATTGCACTAAAATTGTACATAGGCGGGCTTAATGGCCAGGCATTTTCTGACAACCAACCTTTAAAGTATAGTAATAGCAAAAGTTGGTACAAAAATTCACTATCGCTGTCAAACTCACGAACTCGGGAGGTCGTGGGTTCGATTGCCACCGGGGGCAAGTTGTACATTGTATAATTTGTCTCGGTCTGGGTGTTTATATGTATAATATGTATATATTTACAAAAAAAATAGTATAATATGTAGTTTATCAACCATCTAGTTTCCGTAACCCAAGCCTCGTAGCTTACCACGGAAATTAGATGGCGCTGTGTGACCTGTCTGGAAATATTTATTATTATTATTATACCTTTAATCTGGATACCTATAGGTAATTATAACCCATTTATGTATTAATTTTTTCCAGCCTGATGCGGCGCCAAGGATCGAGTTGGGATTGCATTATTTAGCAGACTCGACTGGAATAAAAAAAAAAATAAAAAAAAACTTTTTTCAGTAAAACACCTGCTGACATTATTTATATTTTTACTAGGCCTTAATTGATACGAATACAACATACAGTGTAAACTTTATATAACAACACTGAAGGGACTGACATTTTATGGCGTTATAGAGAGTTGTCGTTAAATGGAGATGGAATCATTGTATGTAAGACAAGCTAAACCAACCAAAACCGACGCTTGAGGGAGTTTGTCGTTAAATCAAGTGTCGTTACTTGGAGTTTACACTGTATTTTATGTTCGAATTATATTTAGATTAGGTTTTTTAAGTAGGTTTTTTTTTTTGTTGTTTTAGTATTTTTTAATATCATCATTTTTTAAAATTTAATATGATTAATATATGTTTGTATTATTAATAAAGTACCAAAAACTTAATTGCACAGTAATATATAGAAAAAATAATATTAGTCTTATCAAAAAAAAATCGAAACTACTATTTACAATTTTTCTATCATTGTACACAGCATAATCAATACCCAGCAATGCCCCTTTACAGCTACTATCCACTATTAAAATTAAGTTTGTTATTCTCAGACACTATGCCCTTATTACTGACTCTTCCTTGCTAACAACAGCCAGCTATTTCAGCCATTTTTATTTTATATTGATTTAATATTAATATGTATCAAATAAGAAAAAAAAAATTTGACGAATCCAAGTGTTCATATAGGCTCCTAAGGATACCAAATAAACAATATACAATATAAGTAGTACAAAAATTTATTGGTCGTAGCTACTTGACCAGCAGTCCTATTCTGATACTTAGGCGCAAAAGTTATATAATGGAATCCGATAGCTATTTATATCACGCTATTAAAGTTGATATTTGCACGGCCGCTGTCAAGGTGTGCTTATAGAGTTGAGATTTTTTTTTTTTTTATTATGACGCAACCTTAGACTTAAATAACGAAATCCACTAATAACATTTGCGACCAAGTAACAGAATAGGGCAGCAGATCTTTCTGTACGGACCATATATATTCTGATTTTCTTTCTAAATAAATGAAAAAAGAAAATATGCCTTAGCATTGGATATGTTTGCAGGCACTCTTTATAATAAAACCTTTTTAATTTGTTCAATATTTGTTTATTTTTACAAATACTTTATTTAACTTTAGTTATATATTTTTTGTAGTATATTTGTAGTAACTTTTATCTGACTTATGTCTCCTATGATTAATAAATAAATTAAAATAGCTCAAAATGGATGATGTCCTTCATTCCTACATACTCCTATAATTAACTGCGAAAACTTTCAAGTACCGGTAAATAATATATTTTTTCTTATTATTTTCAGTATTTGCGTGCGTGATGGCAGCGATGGCGGATGAAGAAGCATCACAAAAACTTCTCCAGGAAGGAAACGATGCGTTCACGTTAAAAATGTTTAAGGTACAGTTAGCAAACTAATCCAGTCCGTAATCGAGCATTTTTGACAACTTTAACCGATCCATTGCGTCTTATAATGTCTCTACACATATTTGAGAGCGTAGGGCGTTGTCTGTTCTCTGCAACATGCTGGCCCGCAGATTCGCTCGCTGCACAAAACAGGTTAAGTTGACATTATTTAGGGCATATTGCCAATCCTTCTACTCCTGCAGTCTGTGGGTCAACCATACGCAGCGAGCATACAGCGCTCTACGAGTCCAGTATAATAATGGTTTCAGGGTATTGTTGGGGCTGCCACGTTATTGCAGTGCGTCCGGAATGTTTGCAGAGAATCGTGTTGATAGTTTTTCTGCTATCATGCGTAAACACTGTATCTTTAGTCAATAGAATTAGAGGCAGCACCAACAATATGCTTAAGGTCATATCGAATAAAGTGGACTGTCCAATACAGGATAACTTTATTAAGATTAGCACAAATTGACACGTGTACAAATAAGTATAAATAAGGCACTAACATAAAATTTTAGTTTACTAACTTTAATGTAAGCCATTGTTACTAACATAGTGATAGGTATACTAACAAAAATGGATTGTAATTATCTATTAAATTGAATATATTATTATTATATTTGTATTCGACAAGCAAATCTCGCGTTGCGTCTACACGTTTTAAGGGTCCCGCGATGGTCAGTGAAATTTGCGAAGTTTATTTGTGTAGAGCTCAAAAGCCGTTGCGCGACCTGAGCCCTTATTCTGGCGTTTACGTATCGGTTTGATATATTCGAGTGAAAAGTGACAGATCTCCATAGAAAGCTGTCAGTTTTATCCGAACAAATCGAGTCGAAAGCGCGAGAATCGGGGCAAATGTTTGGTTTAAACATCGAACAAAAGATAGACGTTGCGACTTTTTTGCTGTTGGATGTTCTTACTTGTTCGATTGAACGTCTGCGTGGAGACTTTTACCATTACAAAGGAATTCAGAATTAACTAATGCAAACGACGTAAACGATTGATAAAACTCACTCGATAGTTGATCGGACGAGACACAAAATACAACTTAATTACCACAATGCCGACAGTTATTAGCCCATTATCCTCAAATATAAATTTGCAGATTCTTACATATTGCTCACTATCCCAAAGGTTAGCTGGTAGAAAATGTCACTAGACATTAAGTTCGCCTATGTACATTTAAATGTGTTTTTGTTTATTGTGCAATAAAGAATTTATCTATCTATATTAGTACAGAGAAGATAGAAAAAAGGAGATGAATTTCTAAGCATGAATTCACGGTGCGGGTAACGGGTCCATCGTGTGTGGGTAAGAGGTTTACAAAGGATGCCTCATTTTTATTTTATTGCGCAAAAAGAAGCTTACCATCCATATATGATTCCGTTAATGCCGTCTTGGAGTGGTAATTGGTAAAACTGGTCTTTTATTCAGAAGCTGATGGGAACCTAAAATTTAAACCCCCCCCCCCACCCCCCCCCCCCCACCCCATATGTTTGGCCGAAATTCAATTTAAATTACGAGATATTTTAATTTTAACCGTTTAACAATATTTATCTAAAAATTTACAGTTAATTCCAAATAAAAAATATACATATTACATAAGTCCGTCTCACTAAGCTGATTTGATGACATGCTTCTCACTTCACTTGGAATTCGTAAACACTTAAGTAGTTACTTGAGTCATTCCATGTGAAGTGTGAAGCATCTCATCAAATCCAGAATAGTTGAAATGACTAATTCGACACTTTTCGAAGGACTCCAGTTTATAGAACAAAACACAATGCATAAACCTTTATTTGTAAAAAAAAATACAGTTTTAATTTGGACAACTCTAATCCCCAGTTTTGTTTTTTGGGTTAAGCTGGAGATCAGTTACATTTTATTATTTATTTATCAATGTTATAGTATTAGTATGTAGTTTAAATGTTGATAATATCTGTTTCAGGCAGTAACAACTAAAAAGCCTGGCGAGAGCGTGGTCATGTCTGCTTTCTCAGTCCTAACACCACTGGCTCAACTTTCCTTAGCTGCTGAGGGGGAATCCCATGACGAACTTCTTCGCGCAATCGGCGTTTCTAACGATAATCAGGTGAGAACTTAAAATACCTATACAATTCACAATTGCTCTATTAGAAATACTCATGTTAGTCGATTCCACTACGTGCTCTTTAAATTGAATAATGTAAAAAAAAATGTGCAGTGGTAGTCGCAATGACAAATTTAATTAGATTGTGAATATTATAAAAGAGACATATACTCGTAGATACTCGTAGATGCTGCCGTTATGCGCGAGCTATTTTATTAAACAAAAGAGTAGCTTAAATTAAATTGTGTTCATTTACTAGACAAATTACTTATAGTCAAAGAATCCATAATTGCAACGTCGAAATGACAAACAAAATAATTTATAAAATAATAAACATTTGTTTTACAGACCAGGGAAATATTTACGTCCGTCGGTAAAAACTTGAAAGCTATACAAGGAGTAGAACTGAAGACAGCAAGTAAAGTGTACATACCGATTGGATATGAACTTGATGACACTTTTGCTGCAGCGTCAAAATCTGTCTTTGGATCCGAAGTACAAAACATTGATTTCGTAAAAAATACCGATGCTGCTAAAGAAATTAACATTTGGGTATGCAAATTTACTTTTAATAAGAAGGATATGATAATGATAGCAAATACTATAAGACAATAAATCATTGATTGACAAACCAACTGCGAAGATTAAAGAAGCATATCTTATAAATAGCATTTGAATTGCGCCTTAATGCTGTTATGTACGAGTATGAGGCAATAAGTGTATGAGGGAATATTGTAACTTAATAAACATTTTGCCTCAATCTATTTATCGATACTTTATGTTTGTCAAATAAGAACGGAACAAATAATAAATTATACACACAATTGATTATTAATTAAGCCATAATATAATATCATTAAATTTATTCAATAGTTTATGAATCCATTAATACTGAAGTTGTATTCCAGTAGGTAGTTAACATTCATCGCAAATAAACTTTGTATGTGTAAATAAATAGTTAATGTTAGTGAATAGGAAATGTATTCTTAAAGTAACAGATTGATGAAATGATTAAGCTATTATTTTTGTTATTTAGGTTGAAGATCAAACTAACAAACGTATCAAAGACCTAGTGGACCCTGATAGTCTAAATGGACAAACCCGTGCCGTTTTAGTTAACGCTATTTACTTTAAGGTAAGTTTTGTTTACTACGATACAATTATTAACATCATTACAATATACAGAGTTCTTGATCTCCACTGATGACGATCAGCCTTTTGGAATTTCCGGAGAATTCGGCCTACTCTTATTAGTAATACAAAATGCTAATTTTGTGAAATTGTATCTAAAGCTGCAGTAGTTTTATCCAAGACAGCTTGAGATCGACAGCGTTGATGAAGATTATATTTGACAGACATTATTTTAATAATATTTATTAAAGCTTATTAAATAATTATTTGAACCCCAATTTGTATGTATATGTAAAGAAGAAGACATTCATATTTCATATATCAAACACATATTTTTTACAGGGATTATGGAAGTCTCAATTTAAAAAAGAAGCTACATCTAACCGCGACTTCAGAGTAACAACCGAAAAAACTGTCCAAGTACCTACCATGTATCAAAAAGCTGAATTCCGATATGGAGAAGATGATGGTTTAGCTGCTACGGTAAATAATACAATTCTAAATTGCCATTTATTTTATAACTTTTAACTAGTAATTGGTTTTTTATTTAATCCAGTTTTGTAAAGCCATCCAAACGCTAGCTAGTGCGATTATTTTAATTAGCTAGTTAGCGAACAATATAGCGCTCTGCAAATGAATTTTCCATATTCCTTACAGCTTTTGGAACTACCATACAAAGGTGACGAAGCCTCAATGCTCCTGATCTTACCCAACAAAGTTGACGGACTACCAGAGCTTCAGGAGAAACTTCAAAACCCTGAAAACTTGGCACGCGCTTACAAGAACATGTACAACGTTGAAGTGGAAGTTTATCTACCTAAATTTAAAATTGAAACCACGACAAATCTAAAAGAAGTTCTGCAAGAGGTGAGTGTAATAATTCAACCACAGGCACAGGCTAAAATACGGCCCCCATACTTATGTATATATACATATTCCATATGTAATATGGAATGCTCGCCCAGCCTATGTGTTTCCTTATTTCCATAACCTTAGTTCCTTTAAGAAAATTTAAGTGTTATATTCTGCCTGCCAGTGTAGTGGCTGGCATCTGTTGCTCCCATTCTTGTGAACGTATTCAATATATAGTATGAAACACCATTAATACAAGTTCTTCATCTAATGTACTATTTTTATAATTTAAGAGAAACTGATCAAGACTGTTGATGCCTTTATTACAATCCAAGTAATTATTATTGATAGGATCTATAAGATACTTTAATCAATTATTTTTTATAAGTAACACGTTTGTTATCGTTATTATAATTTGTTTTCCTTGTCTGGTTAAGAGAACAATATGAATAATATGTATTAATAAAAAACTAGATATTTTTGCTAGAATTAATTGTTAAAATATATTTTTATATTTTTTGGTATATTGTACCTAAATTATTTTACATATTGCTATTATTTTTAGATTGGTGTCAAGAAAATCTTTGATGTTAGTGATTCCAAACTTACCCATTTGCTTAAAACAAAGGAACAACTGTATGTATCTGATGCAATTCAAAAGGCTTTTATTGAAGTTAATGAGGAAGGTGCTGAAGCTGCTGCTGCCAATGGTAAATATTCAATATGAAAATTATGATGTTTGGTAAAAAGATCAAAATGCGTCATTTAAAAAATATTGGAAATTATTAACTACTTATTTTCCAAAGAGCTTGGATTCTGATTAATAAAATCAAAATCACGAATTGCTGGAGATAGGCCTTTCAGGACATACTCGTATTTCTTGAGAAATTGGCCCACCCTCGCCACACTGGCGAGGAAATTAAATATATATATATTGGTGTACTTACCTATATTTTTTAATTATGTGATCCGTTTAAAATTTACAAATCTATATATCTTATTCGATTTTTTTAATAATAAATAGCAGGAAACTATGGAAGTTCATTGAACCCTCCACCCAAAAAGACTTTCAAAGCTGATCATCCGTGTGTCTTCCACCTGAAGGCCATCGAGAATGTCTTATTTAGTGGAGTCCTAGTCTCACTTTAAGTTTGAATATTCGTAAGAATTTTAAATCTATATGGGAGAGTCGTATGATCTTGCCAATTAATAAACATACATACATACATTATTTTGATCATTATTTAGTAAACCAAGGGTTAGTGTTGTTTTTGTTTATAAATATCACTATTAACATGTTCTTTATCTCTTTTTTATGTTTTTCTTATTATTTATAATTGTTTTACTATTTGGTATGTTGTTTTAAACAAGTTTGTTTTTTTTATCCTATCATATGTGTCTATATAACATTTTATATATTTAAATATGTCTTTATTTTCAGAATTTATCGCTGTAGATAGAATATTGTTACAAAGCAAAACTATCAGCTTCGACCATCCTTTCGTATTTTTCCTCAAATATAAAAATATTGATATATTTGAAGGGCAATATCAAGAATCCTAACAACTTTAGAAATAGTTAAAATAAATTAAGTTTCTTTAAAAAATACAATTTATTTTCATTTAAAAAAACAATATTTTGGGTTGAGAGTGTTTACATAATGAAGATATGTTTAGGTCACAAACTCAATTCGCTAGGCTTCTTATTTTCCACACGCGATGCACCTGACACCTGCAGGGTTGCAAAGTTACAGGATTACACTAATTTGTCTGTCTTACAACAATGTATTATTTGCATTTACAGCATTTTTTGCTATAGCTGAGTTCAGTTTCATTAGTCCGTCTTACCAATTTGTTGCTGATCACCCGTTCGTCTTTTACTTAAAACAAAAATCTCTCGAACTATTCACTGGAACTTTTCAATCATAGGTAACCTATAAAATATCAAAAAAGTTAATATAATTCTAACACAGCCTCTGCAACAGGTATTATTAACAAAGTACAATTTAAAAAACTGCATGGAAGTTAAATTTAAAACGGTGTTGGAAATTATACACCACAATATGTTGTTTATTTAAGAGACAAATCATAATACAGCTTATCATATCGTAATATTTTTTGCCTAGGACATTTTATTGTTGCTAAATATATTATTTAATTATGTAATATTTACAGAATTTGGCATCGTAGCAACATCATTTATCATCAGTCCTTCTTACAAATTCGTGGCTGATCATCCCTTCGTTTTTTACCTAAAACACAAATCTCTTGATCTATTTACGGGAACATTCCAGTCTTAGGTAACCTGTTCGAAATTCTCTCCAAATATTTTCTTCTCACAGCTTCAACATTGTGATATTAACAATCATACATTAAAAATAGGTTTTAAATAGACAATTTAGGATCCTTAAAAGTAAATTAAGTAAAAACAATAAAAAAAGGTGGAGGGTTATATAAAAAATATAACAGCGAGATTACCAAAAACTAAAAATCTATTAGGTTAGTATTATGGCATAATTAATTGATATTTAAATACGAATATGTAATAAGTATGTTTTGTAATTTTCCAGAATTTGGTATTGCGTATTTGAGTGCAATAGTGAATGAAAAGAGTGTTATATTTGACGCAAACCATCCTTTTGTATTTCATCTTAAACAGCAAGATAATTTATTATTTGAAGGAGTTTATCATTCATAGGTATTCAATATGGCTATTATGTAGATAAAAATTCATGCTATTTCATATTAACCACCATTCCTTCATTTGCTACAGCCAGTTTAATGGCTAATAATTTAATTAATCTGTTTTGCTGCCATCAGTAGTATATTAAAATAGTCCTTTGGATATGATGGTCACATTTACATCCGCTAATGAATTAAAAACAACAGTTTATTCAGGTAAATTTAAAATCTCACCTTAACTAATAATTGCAAAGGTAGCATAACCTAAATGTTTAGTTACAAGGCTACTTATCTATAAACATTTTAGAATCTAGTATAGTTTTATTATCATTATTTATTAAAATATCCGACGAGGCCGTTTTACAGCCATAAACTAGACGTAAATTATTATAATAAATACTAGGCAATTTTTTTTTTTGGTATTTCTAAAGGTATTTTTTTTTTATTTTTTTCAAATTAATTATCTTAATATTTGCAGAATTTGCCGTCATACCACCGTCTTTAAACATCGGCCGTTTTTACGTAGCTGATCACCCCTTCATATTTTGCCTAAAACTAAAACCTTTTAACCTATTTATAGGAACTTTCCAATTATAGGTAATCCATGCAAATTAAGTTTAGTTTAGTTTAAAATTATTTCATTAAGCTTAAACATTAATAACAAATAATCATATACAGGTGAAAGTTTGTAAAAAAAATGAGGGTAGTTTACAAATAAAGCAATAAAATCTTTGATATTTTGTTTAGTGCTTAAATTATAATTGAATTAGTTTTATTGTTATAGTCGAGTTGTGTTTATTATTATGATTAGTAAATTATGTATCTGTTCTTCTAAGATTTTTTATTTTATTCATTTGTTTTTGGACAAAAAATAAGTTTCTAAAGTAAAAAGCAACACGTCTATTTAAAACTTAAGGTCAATTCATCTGGAATACATCCTCTTACATTTGTAGCGCTTGTAATCTCTATTATAAATATATATATTTTTTTAATTTATTACAGCTTTTCTAGTAGTTAAAAAGACATCGATCGTGCGGCCATTTAAACACATATTTAACGCCGACCATCCGTTCTACTTCGCCATAAACCTCAAAAATGGTCCAGTCATATTTACTGGCACCCATATTCAAGCATTTTAAAAGGTCTAAATCTATCCAATCTCAATAAGTGTTGTCCAATTATGTACCTAATGTTACTAAAATATATTTGACATTATTAAATTGGTGACCACGAAATATTTAACTAATTCATTATTTATTTATAATAAGACTAAAGGTAGAGGTAAAGGATTTTTGGTAATCATGAGGGAAATTATACGAGTATTACGAAATAAATAACAAAATAGGGGATAGATCATTAACGTTACAACAAACATCAGCAACAATCTTACTAAAATATATATATGTAAATACTATTTAATAAAAATATCAGTTCACTACAAGAATAGATCTTAACTAACTGCATAGAATTTAACTGCCAGTATTTTGCTAGCAGCATTTTTATATGACCTTAGTCTTCTACTAACAGGAGTAAAATCATTTAAAATAATGATGTATTACAAATGCCTGTAAAATCTAAATCAGCTCTTTCACATTTTTTCACAAATTATCATATTATTTTTTCGTGTTTTTTTTATTTCAGTTACTACACAGCGTCCCAAAACATTTTATTATAATTTGCCCAGGCATTTCAAAGCTAGACATCCATTTATGTTTTTCGTTAAAAATCACACAGAAACAGTTTTATGTGGTGTGGTCCATATTAAATTCTTTACAGTAACTATTGCTTAATTATTAGGCATGAACAAACAGCATTATTTGTACGATATATACTAGCATTGGCACCCCGATACTGTAGCCACTATCCCTACGCGTACCTTAAATTTGGAGCATCTTACGTCTGTCGTACGCTGAAGATGTGGAAAGCTTTGCCGGCCTGTGTGTTTCCCCATTCTTTGAAGCAAAGTATGAAAATGCATCTTGTTAAGCCGGCATAGTGGTAATAACTGATGTCAGTCGACATTGGCTGGTGTTAATTGCTCTCATTCTTAAATCTCGAGTACCGTTTACATTGGCTTGATGCAAGTGTACTGCATTAGGAATGAATTCTTCCTTTTCTCTTTCTATTTTATCTTTCAGTATTTTATTTCTTAACGTTTTTTAGGATTTCTTCCAAACCCAGTTTATTTAGCATTTCAATTTCTTTTGTATTTCAGAGTTTATGATAATGTCTCGTTCCCTTTACGTAAGACAAATCAAGCATCGGTTCCAGGCTGATAGACCTTTTCTTTTCGCTCTCGTCTTAAATAACGGAATAGACTTATTCTCAGGAAGTTATTACGGGACATAGGCAATGAAAAGGTTTATAAATAATAAAATCAATAAATAATATAGCATATTCGAAATAGTTGATTCATTACATATTGATTTGCTGGGTCATTATTTATTTAATACTAGGCCTAAAATTCATAATATTAAACACTAAAAGAAATCCAAATAAAAAGTTTTGAGTCTATTCCTGCAAAATTAATGCGAATATTTTTGGCGAACTCATAACAAAAAAACACAAATATAAATTGTCAGTTATTATGATCATTAATTATCATTCACCGACACAAAACATTTCCGCTCTTTATTCATTGCATGAACTAACTATGACAATTATATCCTTCTGCTAACTTGAGCATGAACTAATTTTTGTTGGTATGTGTTATCATGCAATAATATTTGGTTGCTATGTGTTTTATGGTTGTTTACTAACATTAATTTGTAATCTAGAAGCTGGTTGATATGCCTGTATTTTTTTCTGAGATTCATTTACAATAAACAACAATAAAGTTCTTTAACAGTTGTAGCTATAGAATCATTCTGAATTGTATCCAAAGATTTTGTAGCAAGTAGGTATTCCTAAAACATAAAAACATTGTTTATATGTACCTACCACAGTTAAGGTGTCTTTACTGCCCCTTCAAAAATTTGAGCCTATATACTACTCGATAAATATAATTTTATACCAAAATATAGTTTTAAAATGTATATACCAAGTGTAATTGTCAAAGGAGCAAATATTTTTTTTAGGCTTCAGGTGTCATGGATAAAACCTCTATTTGAAATAAAAGAGGTCACTTTTTTTTTAAGTAAAAAATCTATATCCGAAAAAAACACTGCATGGTGAATAAGGCCACGTCTGCAATTCGCGATATCCATCGTGATAATTACCTAAAGGCTGGGGGAGTGTTATTATTAATTGATCTCGCCAACAGCAGAAAGACGAAATAGAGAGAGAAAGAATTACTAGGGCAACGTTTGCGCGATCGTCGACCTCTTGCTACCTACTTGATTAGGATCTGTATGAGTGGCGATATTTTTGGGAAAACTTCTCTGCAACGTAACTTAAGATTTTATAACTGAATAATAAAAAATAAAAATACATAGTTCTTTCTTTTTATTCTAGATTATAATATTAAAATATTTGCTCTGTAATAAATTCCACGGAGTATATATTTACATAGTTTATATGAATATTTAGAAAAAAATAGAAGCATTACCAGCACATTTTATTTGTATTATTAATTAATTTTAAAATTGGTACCTAACCTATTGGTTAGTCAAGTTTGTCCAAAAGACTGCCTTCGTTAATACAGTAGAATTTAATGTACCAGGTTCGATTCTTGGTCGTCACACATTTATTTGTAACATTTCTCGAGGCATACTACGCCACACACAACGAAGAGTTTGCCACTTTTGTCATGATGGGCCTATAGTAAAATTGGCTAAATGTGCATCTGCTTGGTGGCATGGTTTTAACCACCCAGCAAGAGATTACGATGTTACTATTATAATGATACATATACAATCAAACAAAAGTTTAGTAAACTGCAACTAAGTAAAATGGTATCAATAACATTAATATGTTAAAAAATGTATTGTGATATTGTTACTTTAAAATGTATTTTCTTTCTTTTACTGCTGTAAGTTGTGGAATAAAACAATTTACTGTGGCATTTCGTTGATTAAAGTTAAAGCCCTTAGCACACTGGATATCTCAACTTAAGAGACTTTAACGCTTTTGCATCCGTCTCGCTCGCACAATCCAACATTTTCAAATATTTTTTATGTCTGAGTCTTTATTTTATTCCCTAGTAAGTCCTCACAGTGTAAGTAGGTATTATATGTAGTGTATAATATATATATATATAGTATATGTAGTATTGTGTACATATTAGTAGGTATTTGTCTATATAAATATAATACTTAGATTTAATTTGAATTACCTATTAATCTATTTAATGGTTGCACCTACCTTACAACACAAATCGTTTCATTGTCCCAAAGGTTGGTTGCTAGAGAATGCCTAGCGGCATTAAGCCCGCCTCATGTACATAGTGCAAAAAAAATTCTGTAATATAAATAAGTAATCTCAACAAATAATAATCTTTAAAAATATTGGATTGTGCGAGCGAGAGAGGCGTTAAACCGTCTTAACTATAATCAACTACTCAAATTGCGACGGTAAATGTACTACATAAGGATATTAATTAAATTTTACTATTGACAGATTTCGGTATAATATACTCGCTTGCAGTGAAGATCTATGAAGATACAGTTATCCCTGTTGAAGTCGAGTTTCAAGTAAATAAATGTGTCAGTAAATATAATTTGTCGTTTTATTTTTAACATCATTAACGATTCCACAAGTTGGTAATAGTTAAACCGGGACCGACTTAACTAAGCACGGGAACAGTGGTGTTATAAAAATATGACAAATGTACGTAAGAAAACTGTATTTCTCAATGGTACATGCTGGGGTTCGAACCAATCTTTTTGGATTTATTTTTATTTTTTATTTTATTTATATAAGGATAAATAACAGAAGAAATACAACCAAAAGATATAGAAAATCTATTTAACAAAAAACAATAACACAAATTAAATTAGAGATATCCAATATTAAAATAAATTATTAAGGAAAGGATTATCTGCAACAAATAAAGTGTGTTAGATGTGTTTCTTACTTGGTAAAATATATAAATTGAAGCTATAAAATTTTATTGCCAAATATTTCGCCTCTCTTTGGAGCGGCGTCATCAGTGACAGTGACTGAAGGTCTTTGTCATAAATTTTTGAAAAAGTAATTTTATTTCTTTTAACAATGGTAAAGGCAATGCACTATACAGTTTTGTATTTATTTTTTTGAAAAATATCATCATCACCTAGCGCATCATGGAAAACATCATCAACATGTTATGTCCATTGTTGGTTCGATATTAATAAATTTACAAAACAAGTTAGACAAAACTAAAAAGGAAAGGATTATTAAGGAAAGCGTCGTTACAACAGGCACGCCACCACCGCTATATAGATACGTAATTGCTGTTATTCAAAAGTAGGAGATGGGTTGACGAGACATGATACAGTTATTATAAGAACGTGTGTTGGTAATAAATTTAATATACAGACATTTGAAGTTCCATTTAAATAATGCACAAGCATTGTGTTCGCGGGCTGCCAAGTTATTTCCCAAAAGAAGAGAATTTAGGCTTGTATAAATCAAACGTAATGCGTAAAGAAATATATTTTGAAATACTGAGGCGGTTACATAGACTTTCATGTATGATTCGGGCATTAAAAATATAACTGTCAGCAAAAAATACGACAAACGCATTTAATCAGGATATACAGAAATTGGGAAATCATTGTAATTTGTGTAGATAAGAGAGGTTGTAAGAACACTTATATGGTAGAATAAATACTGAAAGTAAACACTAAAAACCTGTGGTAAATAAAATATAATGTTAAAAATACAACTTTAGGCTTTTACAAATGTTGATCGAATTATCGACTTCTCCATGACAATCAAAGTCATGAAGACGTCTTAGATCTAAATATATTTAGAATCTCGTCGGGATAAATATGTCTCTAAGGTAAATCGCGTAAAGACCCGTTAAAATTATAAAAATCTATTATGAATGTGCGCGAAAGTTTAAAAAGTTTAAAAATATTTAGAATCTATCTACTCGTACTTGTTCCATAACATATTCCCCACCTTGCAAATCATGAGCTTTAAATATGTGCAATACTTATTATTAAAAATATAACTTAGATTGTAACTTTAGTGAGAAATATAAAAATGAACAAGTAGATAGATTCACTAAAATTATAAACATTTTATATTATTTTAACTTTTAACTTAATTATCCTTTAACATACCAATAAAGGCTGAAGTAAACTTAAGAAGAAATTTAAGTTTTATAGTGTCCATGCGACTAAATTTTCTTCCTGTATCACATACAGATAGGTCATTATTATTTCCAAAAAAAAATCTATTTCTAGGATATACAAGAATGGTTAGTAGTTTATTTTTTTTAAATAATGGTCTACATGACAATAATGGTCCAACTCCACAGACAGCTCTGAGGCATTTTTTGGTGTTAGAAATACTTTATTTATATCTGTGGAATTTCCCCACGCTATGAGTCTTTTAAATTAGGTCATTGAGAAGAGAATTATTATAGGCCGTATCTTCTGTTTGACATCGCCGACTGAATATTGTTGAATTAGGAACCTCTTTATACATTATAAAACATTTTAATATATTATGCTGGCTTTTGTTCTACCTACATAAAGACCTTTGGAAATATGTACGAGTATAATACTAAACGCATTTGTCGTTGATTATTTATTAATTAGTGTAACGGTTATTAATTAGTAGCATGTAATTATATACGGGGTGACTTCGTTTTGAAACAAACAAATTTTCCTAGGTAAGCATATGTCGGAAATGACAATTTATTTTATTTATTCATAGATTATATATACTAGTTTTAGTTAAGTTAGTATAAGTTAGTTAAGACAAATCTCACAAATGCACGCGCACAACAGACCATGATGCCTATGAAACCGTGGACGATTTCCTATACCTCGGCTCCACTGTTAGTAATAAGGGAGGCTGCGAAAGTGAAATTCGTCGACGAATTGGAATGTCCAAAACTGCGATGACAAAACTTAACAGAATAGGTATGGGGTGACAGCAACATATCCAGAAAGACAAAAATTCACATCGTGAGAACACTTGTCTTCTCCATTTTTCTGTACGGTTCGGAGACATGGACGATAAAAGCCGCGGATAGAGCGAGGATTGATGCGTTTGAGATGTGGTGCTGGCGTCGTTTGCTCAGAATCCCTTGGACCGCACGACGTACTAACATTTCTGTGCTCGAAGAGCTTAAGCTGACCAGGGAGCAAAGACTCTCTACCGTCTGCTTTGCCCGAATTCTGCAATACTTTGGCCACATTGCAAGAAGAGAAGACGATAATCTAGAAAAACTTCTAATCACGAGCAAGGTAGACGGTAAAAAAATAAGAGGAAGAAGCCCCAAGCGATGGTCCAGTCAGATGACTGACCACCTGACCATTCCTGTACACCAGGCCATCCACTACGCCGAGGACCGAAACCGTTGGAGACGGCTGGTGGATGAGCTGCGTCTGCGACAGAGTCACGATCCCCATCAGTGGGGTACCGACTAAGGAGAGAGAGTATAAGTTATAGTGACATTTAAGTGACAACGCCGATTTACACTTCCTATTTACTATACTTATAATGACATTATTATTTAATTTAAACTTTGAAAATAATCTTTTAAATGGCATACCAATATTATATTTATGCGCGAGTAGGTATTTGTTAAGTTAGCTTAACTAACTCGTTATATACTTATATATATTTTAATTTTAGTTTAGTAGTAGAAAATATTATTTTGTTTTGACATAATCATGCCATATTATTATTACCATGACAACGCCCTTTTACGGCAGCATCTATTGGTGTAGGTAGTACTTATCTGGTAACGACGAAGGCTGTTCTTTGCTGATATTCATTCGCTATCATGATTAGTAAAATAATTAATTTGTTATCTGACGATACCGAGTGTACCAAATGTATGAAATGGTGAATAAATAAATGAAATGAAATAAAAATGAAATGAAATTTGTATTAAGATGCCATTTTATTTTGTCCTATCTGGCATATGGTTTCTTATGAAAATTTGTTTGTTTCTATCAATAGAACATATTATTTATTTATTTATTTATTTATTTAAACTTAATTGCACAAAGTACAAAGGCGGACCTAATGCCGCTAGACATTCTATGACGGTCAAACCTTCGGGACAACGAGAGCAGTAAGTACATAAGGTAGGTGCAATACTGAATAAACTTGAGTAGTTTAGTTGCAGATAACATATACATACTTATTAATAATTACATACTAATACATACATAGAACCTACATAAATAAAATATTAACAATACAATATAATATATACACAATACTATACCTACTAATGATAAATCACAGTCTGATTAAGACTAAGCTAAAACAAAAGGAGGAACATGGAAAATTACGAACCTCGGTCTTGCATGTAGTGAGCATACACTAGTTTTTTAAAAATACATCTATTCGGAGCTTGGCGAATTTTAACTGGCAGCTGATTCCAGAGGTTAGTAGCCACAACTGCGAACGATTTGGACACAAAGGTAGTATGGTGAGGGGGTATTGAGAGCGTATCATTAGAAGAAGATCGAAGAGTCCTCTCATGTGTGGCACCAAGATACGTAAAATAATCTTTCAAATAATTGGGTGTAGACGGCTCGTTAAGTATGGAATACAGCATGCACAGAACTCGGCGGTTCCTTCGGTAACGAATAGGCAACCATTTTAATTCGTTTCGAGAAGGTGTGATGTGGTCGTATTTCCTAAGACAAAAAATAAATCGAATACATGCGTTGTGCAGACGTTCCATTTTGTTTAATAATTCTTCCGATAGGTCTACACAACACACATCACCATAATCTAGCAACGGAAGTAGCAGAGACTGTACAAGGGTTATTTTAGCTTTTAATGGCAAAAAATTCTTTAATTTGTTGAGAGAGTGCAGTGAAGAGAAAATTTTACGGCTGGTTTTGGTGATTTGCGGTCTCCAGTTTAGATGAGAATCAAGATACAAACCCAGATTCTTTACCTCGCTGGAGAAGGCAATTGGTGCGCCGTCATACCGAACAAGGTCAACTTTGCTCATGTCGACTTTAGACAAAAGTCTGGAACTTCCAATGACAATTGACTGACACTTGCTCGGATTAACAACGACACCGTACCGTGATGCCCAGGTATATACATTATTAAGATCGGAATTTAGCCAAGCTATAGCACTATTAAGCGTGTTGATATCCGTCTGCACATAAAGCTGCAAGTCGTCAGCGTAGAGGTGGTAGTGACAGTGAAGAGATGATGTGATACCATTAATGAATAACGAGAAAAGTAAAGGAGAGAGAATACCACCTTGTGGAACGCCTGTACTCAAATTGTACCAGTCTGACATTGTCTCGTTGATACGAACCTGCTGCCGACGACCACAAAGATATTGAGTGAACCAATTTAGAGATTTATTATAGTCTAAGGTAAGACCGTACAAAATCACCCCGTATATGTACGAGTTTACATAGTGTATATTAAGTAGTATATGTATTATTTGCTAAGCTGCTAGTCTTCTGCTAACAGCAGTAGCATCATGTCACAAATGCCTGTAATAGGTTTAGGTGAATAAAGATATTTTGACTTTGATATTAGGCAGAGTGTTAGTTATAGGAATAACTCTCTTGAAAGACCGCCTCCGTGGTCTAGTGGTAACAAACGTTGCCGTGAACTCGGGAGGTCGTGGGTTCGATTCCCACCGGGGGCAAGTTGTACATTGTATAATTTGTCTCGGTCTGGGTGTTTATATGTATAATATGTATATATTTAAAAAAAAAGTATAATATGTAGTTTATCAACCATCTAGTTTCCGTAACACAAGCCTCGCGTAGCTTACCACGGAAACTAGATGGCGCTGTGTGACCTGTCTGGAAATATTTATTATTATTATTTTATTTTAGCACCGTCCCATATTTATATTTTATCTCTTTTGCCTTAAAGTCGACTCTCAGAGTCGCCTCATATACATTGTGCCATGAAATTTTTAATAAAAAAATGTACCACATTAATATCGTACAGGTATATATTCGTACATGATCCAATACCAAAATCAACCAATACTTACACTCGTATTCTAAGACGTTTCCTCAATGGATCCTCCACTCGACATTTTCTTTCAGCTGCCAAACAAAAATTAGGTCTCTGTAATTGAGACGATTAAAATTAAAAATAGCGCCTCAAAAGCAGCTTACGGCTGACCTTCTATATAAAACTGTCGGTTCGGCTTTATTTTTAACTTTAATCATAATTTCAGAAACTTAATTTTCGTTTGACAGCTGGAAGGAAATGTTGAGAAATACAGGTGTTATTCTATCTTGATATTTACGAAATTTAAGAGTCGGTACAATGGGTCGTGTTTATTTCTGGCAATTGAAATCATTAATTTACTTATTTAACAATTACAAAGGTACGAGTATATCCAAATTACAGTTATTATTAATTCCATGTTACAAATGAATTTACGTTCATACAATTACATGCGATAGTAAACCAAATCTAAGTGTTCCTATTGTTAGGTTCCTACGGATAACTAATAAACAATAATATCCAATTGTCGCTGTAGAGGCTCAGTTGTAAGAACGCTTTCCCTAAAATTAATAAGGGCGGTTCGAACCCTTGACGAACCAATGAGAAATATATTCTTACCTACATTTTTCACAGATTTACAACACCATCGTTCCCGTTACTAGGAGAGCACGTTAAGCTGTCGGTCCAGCAGCCCTATTCTGTTACTTAAGCGCAAACGTTATACAATGGAATCCGTTAACTATATATATATATATATATATATATGTAGCAACATCAGGGTGCATTTGCATAGTCATTAAATAAATAACAATATCTCGGCAAATGTACTCCAACTAGGTCACCAGAGTCTACGTCGCCATATATGGTAATAACGATTTTGATTGGCCGAAATCATCGGCTGATGCAATGATGAACCAGGTCACCTAGTTGGAGGGACAGTCACGAGCCCGGTCAAGCACATCAGTCGTTTCTGAGATACCGTCGAGATCAGGTATTACTCGCGGTAGCAAATACGCTACGTAGGTTTGCCCTCAATAATAACGTGTGTGTTTGTAACTTAAATAAACATTATTTAAAGTTTTGTTATCTTTTATTAGAGAACACCTTATAGATCCTTATAGGACGCAAGGACTCAATCTGTTGGGTACTCCTGAGCAGCTCAGGGCTCCGGAGACACCGGCTTTTGATTAACATCAATCTTATACGCAGTTGGTGGTTGTGTTTTCCTTTGTTTTGGGAGAAATTAGGCTGGACCAAGAGGCCTGATGTTGACTCCACAGAGAACACCTAAACCTGCTTATTTCACACGGCGATAAATATCAAAACTCGCAACGGAATGGTATGAAAAGAGGACTTACGTGAGGATCGGGATGCAGGATAACTTTTGATCACTGCGTTGGATGCTTCCACTATTAATTTCACTCTTTTATAAAATAATGTTTGTAAATCGCACGCGCACGTTTGGCAACCCACTTTTTTCTTCGTCGTTCTCGCCTTGGCCACATTGGCGCTAGGCTCGGGTGTCACGAATTAGATCACGTGACACACAAGATGACAGGGCGCGCGATATTTAAAATCTTGATATGAACGGTTTGGAGAAGGAACGTAATTAGGAACACCAGGGAGGGGAGGATGATACAAGGACTGTTACGAAGCCCCGACATTTCCCCCCACATGAAATCAGCAAGGGATTTCACAAAGTGAACCCTGTGGTGCCCAAATCCTGTCTCAACCATTGATATATGTACTCGGATATTACAATGATTGCGGGAATTGACCTACTACAATATTTGCCTTTAATTATAATACCTCAGAATACTAACAATTTTAATATTGATATATTTAATTTAAATATTTTCTCAACTAAGAATTCTTAACCTAACTTACATTATAAAAATACAAAACAGATCTAGTCTAGTTTAGCTATTAAAGTTGATATTTGCACGGACGCCGTCAAAAGCGCTTATAGAGTTGAGAACTGAATAATATTTTGTAATTATGACGCAACCTCTGACGTAAATAACGAAATCCACTAATAACGTTTGCGACTCAGTAACAGAATATGGTTACAGGTTTTACTAATACCAACTTGTGGAATCGTTATAAAATTGGTCTGGCGTTCTCTAGAAATATGTTCTGAAAGGGCCATCTTCAACAGTCTAGGACTTGTGTTCTAGGGGCTGTGATGTGACTAAAGACAAAACTCTTCAACCACTCTGTTCTCTTCGTAATGTCTTAAAAGTGGACACTGACAATGGTTCTGTACATTGTGATGTAATATGTGTGTACTGGGTCTCAACACAAAAAGTATAATATGTAGTTTATCAACCATCTAGTTTCCGTAACACAAGCCTCGTAGCTTACCACGGAAATTAGATGGCGCTGTGTGATCTGTCTGGAAATATTTATTAATTTATTTATTTAAGTTCGCTCGGAAAGCAATATACCTTTACAGGAAAAATATAGATCTTGGTATCGGCTCTTAATGCCAGCTATCTAAAATATTCTCTGTAAATTCCCCAAATATACTGAATTGAGATTATATAATCCTGCTTTTGATGATAAAATCAACTAGCTCTTCTTATTCAAGTATTTTAGATATTTTACGCTTATAATTTTACATAGTTTAGTAAGCAGCAATTTAAAAATTTCACCCTGTATAATAAATAAACTGCCCTCCTGGTCTAGCGGTTAAGTCCGTGGATTTAAAAAAATATTAGCTTGCCACTTGTAATGATTGGCCAAAGTTGGCTAAATGTAAATCCGCTTATTTTAAAGCGTGGTTTCTGACCACCCCGAAATTGAAACAGTCGTGATAATACTTTACTTTACTTTAATTAATATTTATTTATTTGTAATATTTCTCGAGTTTGGTACGCTAGAGACATCGACGAGATTGCCACTTGTCATGATTGGCCTAAGTTGGATAAATATGAATCCACTTGTTTATAAGCGTGGTTTTTGACCACCCCGGAAGGGAAATGGTGTGATGACACTTTACGCTATAGAGCAATAAAGTGAGAAATATTATCTGTAAAGGTTTTTCTAAACTAACTTAATTTTATAATCACAATCTCCCACTGCCCCTAGAACACAGGGTCCTAGACCTCCACTGCTGGAGATGGGCCTTCCAGAAAATTCTGGAGAATTTGGCCTACACGCGCCACGCTGGCCAGACGGGTTGGCGAGGTTCTGATGTATTTTTAATGACAATTTACGTTTCCACAAGTTGGTATTGGTGGAAACGGGACCGACGGCTTAACGTGCTGTCCGAGAAACAGTGGTGTTGTAAATAAATGACAAATTGGTACATGCCAGGGTTCGAACTGACCTTTTAAGGTTTTTTTTTATTTTTAATGAAAGCGTTCTTACAACCGAGCCACCACCGCTTGATACTTTAAACTTAAATAAAGAAATAATAAAAATGGGCAGCCTTTAGGGGTAGCAAGCAGGTCAACCGCCAGGGTCCACGTAGGGGCTCACCCAGTCGCATAAAAATCCTTTTTGATACCCGACTGCACTCTCACGACGACTCAAATAAGGGTTGTATGTTTATCAGCCTATGTACACGAGTATATGTATGTTTGTATGTTTGTTCCTTTGTGGCACACTGGGGACCAAACGCGTAGGCCGAATTTAATTATTCACACGTCAATCGATTTGTCCTAATAACGCGAGTGTCACTGAAGATATGATAATAATCAAATTTCAATAAGTCGATAAACTGACGCCATATTGTGGAAAATAGAAAAAATAAAGACGACGAACTATATTGAGTGGGGTATCATCGAGTAGGTATTTCAAAATCATGTTGGGTTTTCTGTTATAATTTTTCATTTCCATTGACCATTTAGGAACTATAATTTGTATAGGTAGATAACTAGTAAAAAGTAAAAAAAAAAGTATCATCACGACCGTTTCCCTTTGGGGGTGGTCCAAAACTACGCTTATAAATAAGCGGATTCACATTTAGCCAACTTTACTATAGGCCAATTCGTCGATGTCTCCAGCGTACCAAACTCGAGAAATATCACAAATAAATTAAATATTAATTAAATGTATTTATTTACATTATTAAATATTTTTGTGTCCCTACCAGGAATCGAATCCGGTACCTCCGAGTCTAAATCCACAGACTTAACCGCTAGATCACGGAGGCAGTAGATAACTAAAAAGGTATAAAATAGAAAATATTAATTTAAAAAATTAATAAACCCGACTTAGTAAAAAAATATTTTAAGTCTTTATCTTAGGATATAAAAATGGAAAAAAAATATTTTAATTAATCTAGTTTAATTAATAAATATAAATACGTACCTAAGTACATCATTAAAAAGGTTTTCGTTGCTAATCTATAGCCTTCCTGTCGACTTACCCTCTTCTGAGTGAAACCGCCCTAATACCTGTTAATTGGTCGACAGTCCCTCGGGGAACCTATCCTTATCGCGGCCCTGTTATGACAAAACTGTACTGTGCTTTTTGATTTGAAATATCGTGTAAACAAACATAACGTCATGGTATTTGAATTTGTTGAATTACATTTTTTCACAGAGGATTTTTAGATAATATATATAAATATATATATATATATATGTCAATCACATAATAAAACTTACCTAAACCTGTCACAAATTTAGATTGCCATTCACGTGCCTTGGCGAGCCAGAATAATAATAAAAAACAAAATATGTTACAGAAAAACAGTTTATTTTATAGATACCAATGTATTTGTTAAGGATTTTTATTAAAACTGTTATTTTGTTCTTTATAATAATATATATATATATATATATATTTATTTTGTCAGAAAGAACAAAATAACAGTTTTAATAAAAATCCTTAACAAATACATTGGTATCTATAAAAAAAACTGTTTTTCCGTAACATATTTAGTTTGTTACTATTATTCTAGCTCGCCAAGGCACGTGAACAATGGCAATCTAAATTTGTTACAGGTTTAGGTAAGTTTTATTATGTGATTGGCACTTATATTTGTGATTTTGTAGTTGCAAATGTTCCAGTTAAAGTAAAACAGACGGTGACTGAGTCAAGCAAATAGGTAAAGTGCCGAGAATACTGGCAGATTCTTTTACCCAAATATTGGTAAATAGTTTTTAATAATATAAATAACTAGATACAAATAATATTGTACATATATTGATTTTATCGCCAGTAATTGTAACGTATAAAGTTATAACTGGCGCCTGAATGTTACATTAATTTTGGTCGAACTTTTCTTGCTGACAGTTTTTTTTATAAACATGTTTAAAAACTTACTATACGTCAATAAAATACTGCTAGACATTTTAAAGTCGTTAAAACAGAGTATTTCGCAAATAAAAAATATTACTGAAATGTCGAAAGTCATCGGTTAACTGTGCGGAGCGCCTTATTGCGCAATAAAAATAAAAAAGGACGCCTCCTTTCTAAACCAGCCTGTTCTCGGTCGCAAGCCTGAGACACCATTATTTTCATCTCTTACCCACACATGGTGGACCCGGCACCCGCACGGTGAATCCATGGAACGCTTAGAAATTTGGCTTCTTTCTTCTTATTCGTTAGATATTTTATTCATAATTTAAGAAATGAAACGAGAAAAGGTAAAAATATATTTAATTTAACCAAACGTCCATGATTGTTTTGTCATAGCAGGGTAGATCGAAGTCGTTATGTTCTCTTGTAGCCACGTCATTAATATACCAATCCCGATATGTCAATGGATTAGTACAGATCGTATTGATTATCTCAAAGTAATGAAAAGGGTTTGTCAAAAGGTTTCAGGAGGGTTAATAAAATACCTATTTGGTTGGCAATATTTTATAATTATACTTACATATTTTTTTTATTTTTTTTATTTAGGAAAACTTTAGCTACAATACAAATATAGGAAAGATAATAATACTATAAAGCCTCCGTTAACTGCCTCCGTGGTCTAGTGGTTAAGACTCGGAGGTACCGGGTTCAATTCCTGGTCGGGACGCAAAAATATTTATTAATGTAAATAAATACATTTAATTAATATTTAATTTATTTGTGATATTTCTCGAGTTTGGTACGCTGGAGACATCGACGAGCTTGCCACTTGTCATTATTGGCCTATAGTAAAGTTGGCTAAATGTGAATCTGCTTATTTATAAGCGTGGTTTCTGACCACCCCGAAAGGGAAACGGTCGTGATGATACTTTACTTTACTATAAAGCCGATAACAAGAATTCACAGATAGTTACAATAGAAAGCATGCAAGAAAAACTTTTTAAAAGCAAAGTAAGAATACATCAACAACAAAAAAAAAAATAAAGACAAAAGAAACAATAGATCCGACAAAATAATAAAAAGTCATGACAAATAAATACAACTGCAGAAAATAAAATAAAAATAACAAATAAAAAATAGGTCAGTCTACAAACTCGACGTGCTCATTCGTCACTCGTCTAACCATTGCAATGTCGGCATTGAAGAGATCGACATCGATGCTGAGGTCGTTTTATAATAACAATAGTTTTTTTTAATGATTTTAACGGGTCTATACGCGATTTACCTTAGAGCCATACTTCTCCTGATGTTTCGGCCAAGTTGCATTGGCCGTGGACACGGGTCGACTAGAGCTGCGCGGTGTAGTCTTCGTTCATAATGGGCGGTAGCTGTAAACCCACCCACTTATCTCTAAAGTTATTAGGAATCGCAATTATAGCTTATCTCACTAAGCAAAACTGAATTATTGGCGGTAAAAGCGCGATACTGAGATAACTCGATTGAACTCTTTTTACTTATTTATTTATACATTTTAATGTTACCACTAGCCCCTTTATGTACGTAGGGGTGTAAAATAAACTGTACAGTTTATAGACTCATCTCCTTATTGCATTGACGCATATGAATGTTATGAACCAATAGGTGCAATAATCTAATTTTTAAATTATTCGACTCATCACCTTGTCCCTTGACATAATATCCACGCCAGCTCATCTGGCAAAAACTTGGCGACAAGGCCAATCTCCAGCAGTGGAGGTCTATTTTAGATGTTTAACTAAGCTATAATGTACCCTATGCCAATCCCTACATTTTAAAGAACAACTATGCCAAATTTTATTTAAATCCGTTTAGTAGTTAAGGGGGTTTCACACTTTTCATACCTCTCGCATGTACAATCTAATATTCTTAAAGTGTTATATTATTAACTTTATTATATGTATAATATGTATATATTTACAAAAAAAAAAAAAATATGAAGTTTATCAACCATCTAGTTTCCGTAACACAAGCCTCGTAGCTTACCACGGAAACTAAATGGCGCTGTGTGACCTGTCTGGAAATATTTATTTATATATTTATTTATTATTATTATTAACCTATTTTCAAATTTCATCTACGTATATGAAATACCTAATTTTAGACAGAGAAATTATATAAAAATTGGTATGGTAGTTTCGACGAGAAAACAAGACCAGAAAAAATATATACACACACAGATGAAACTTTCACATTTATAATAATCATTAATAATATAATAATAATCGCATCATAACAGAATTCTACTTCCTTTAATACTACTTTTGCTATCACCTCTCACCACAGAGCTTTTATGTCCAAGTCATTTGACCTACTGACGACGGAGGCGCCCAAACAGAGCTATATTTAAAAGATAACTTTACAGACACTTTTTGGGTTCGTTATTTTCATTAATTGTTGCTTATTGTTATCCTACATCATTGGTTATCATGTACCTAAATTTATGTTTATTTAGTATACTAATAGTATAACTTATTTATGTAGTTTATATATGTATGTGTGTATGTATTTGATGTAATTTTATTAATAAATATTTAAAATAATTAATAATTAACATTCTATAGGTACACTTAAATTTTTAATATATTTAATCTTAATTGATATATTGCACCTACCTCACATAAATTAGTTTTAAATAAATAAATAATAGTATGGATTTGGATAAAAAGTTTTATTTTTATCTTTTATTTGTTGATAATTACATATTTATCGTTCTTATTAGGTTCCAATTATAATGTTTAAGGACAAGGGTATGACAGTAAACAGCGGATTTATTTGACAGACAGACAGACAGTGGAGTCATCCAGGCCCGGATGTTCAATGGGCCTGGGTTGGGGAAGGGATAATCTCCCGTTTTCCCCGGCAGGATCTCGGCGGCTAACCACCCGCCGGTGATTCAACGCACCTTTGGTGCTGAGCGCTGTTCCTACTACAACACCGCTCTTGTGGCTCATAAATCTAGTCCCCTAGATTTGTCTACTTTAGTTCTTCTCCAAGAGTGCCTCCCTAGGTAGTGGCCTCCGCTCCGGGGCTGTGCGAAAGTAGGAGCGATATCCTGAAGATAACGTTTAGCTAGGCCGACAACAAATGCCTCGATAGTAGACATCTCCAGATCTCTCGCAATTACAGAATTTTGCACGAACCACGGCGCGCTGGACACCACCCGAGCGATATGTTCTGCTGACTCTGTAATTTATTAGAAGCCGCGGCGTGTTGTGCGGTATAGTAGGAGTAATCACACACGCGGGCGGTTGGCGCAATGAACCTGTATTGCATACCGCGCCCGCCTTAAGCAAGGGGCCCTATATAAGCTATTTTAAAAAACGGTATAGTAGTTTCGGCGAGAAAGCAAGACAAACATACATACACACACACACACAGGTAATGGAAAATAACAAGACAAATGGTTTTTTTTTAAATGCAGATTTATGTATTGTTTCTAATTGGTTTACTAGGATACTGTAAACAGCAGATTTATTTCAAGCCTCGTGTAAGCCGAATCGATTGCGTACCGCGCCTCCCTAAACTTCGCCATAATATTTTGTTCCTCTTAAAAGGAAGAACCCGTACATCCTACAGAGGTGTATTCTATCCGTAGTCTTGTATTGAATCTTGCAGAACCAATGCGACAGACGTGAATTGTACAAAAGTAGCTGTCAAACGTGATTTTAGTAATACGAAGATGATGTATGACAGAGAATATTTTGCAGTTCAGGACTGTCGCATTACTTCTACAAGATAATATAATACAGCAGCCGGTGTCGGTTTAGAACCATAGACCTGTAGGTCGATAAAGGTGACAATCGCTTAAAACTGTGCTATAGTTTGATCCATTAGTGTTTCTCGGAGCATGTTCATCTAATGCCACTCTGATTGGAGATGTGTTCTGGGACATCTAACAATGTCGCTATTGTATGCAATGTGAATAATTTACGCTGCATTGTTGTTCTTAAATTAACTGACAAACTGCCATTATCTGAAACTGAAATATGTCTATAATTAGAAATAATATCTAAAAGCCTGATTTAGCCTAAGATCTCAAGGGTGCTTTGACTTGGAATCAAATTCCTAAATATATTAGGTTTTTTACAATAAGATCTTATTAGCATTATGTTCTCAAAAAAACCGGCATGCATTTTTTTTATACTAGCACGACATGTGACCTTGCTGATAGTAAATGGCGCGCGAGGTCTATGAATGTTAGCAATTGGAATCAGACACTCATGACTGACATCAATTCCTAACACTATGCCGGCTTGACTGAGAATAACGGAAATTCAAGCCTGGTCCCGAAACGTGTGGATACACTTTACTGGGTTTATCAGAACGAACGGTGGATACTTCCCCGCCCCGGCAGACTGGGCAAATTACAACCATCAGTCCGACTACCACCTATTTGTTTACTTTCAAGGACAGCTAATATTGTAAGCTTGCATGAAATTATGTAAAAATAACATTGCTTGAAACAAGTCTTACTGAAAAACAAGACTTCTTAAACTAAGTTAATGTATGATAACAAAAAATAAATTTTAAAATAAAAGAGACATAATATTTAATCAAATAACACTTAACTAAATTGTTAAACTGCGTGGAATTTGTTAAAGAGCAAATATTTTAAAATTATAATCTTGAATATAAATAAAGAAATACGTACTCTTTATTTTATTAATTCAGTAATAAAATTTTAAGTTACGGGGCAAAGAAGTTTTCCCAAAAATATCGCCACTCATACAGAGCCTAATCAAGTAGGTAGCAAGAGGTCGACGATCGCACGAACGTTGACTTATTCATTCAATTCATTCTATTTCTATTAAACTTTTTAAACTTTCGCGCACACTCATAATAGATTTTTATAATTTTAACGGGTCTTTACGCGATTGACCTTAGAGACATATTTCTCCCGACGTTTCAGCCAAGTTGCATTGGCCGTGGTCACGGGTCGACTGAAGCTATGCGTATGATTCTATTTCTATTTCGTCACTCGGTTGTGTGCGAGATCAATGGGGTGTATCACTAACTTTTTGTCACGGTAGACGGCGCATGATAGATGGTACCTAATATAACTGTCAGTTGCATAGAAAACTTGTATTTTTTTACTAAATTTATTATTTTCTGGATATTATGCCGAAGTGACCAGCTTTTAAGTGTACAAATCGAGATTTCTAAGCGAAATCAAAGATATGGTGATCTCAAAATTGCCGTTCTATTAATAAAACCTTTTTTCTTTTTAAAGATGGTGTGCGCTTTCTTAATTCGTTTTTTAAGGTAGGTAAAATTAATTTAAAATACATTATTCTGTTATAAAAATTAAAACTACAAAAACATTTTAAAAATGATGCGATATAGGTGCAAAATAAGGTACCATTGCCGCTAGCGACATCTACAAAAAGCTTTGCCTGATACACCCCATTAATAATAACATTCTCCAACCTTTAGGTATTTATCACGATGGATATCGCGAGTTTCAGACGAAGCCTTATTCACCATGCAGTAGTGTTTTGTTTTTCGGATAATGATTTTTATCTTAAAAAAAAGTGACCTGTTTATTTTAAATAGAGATTCTACTAATGACACCTGAAGGATAAAAAAATATTTGCTCATTTGACAATTACACGCGGTACATGTTCAAAAGCAAAACAAAACCAGAAACAACATTTTAAACGTAAAATAACGAATATAAGTACGTACTTAAATTGAATTGCCGCCCCGCGCGCGGGAGGGGTAAGTCGTGTAGACAGCGGCTCCCGTAAATTATTTTATTAAAATTGTTTTTAAGTGATTGTAGCCTCAAAATATAACGAAACAGTGTAAAACTAAATAAATAGTGTAAATACAGTGAAAAACGTACCAATGTATTAGTTATAATAATAATATTATAGTGTTTTCGTATAGACAAATTAAAACATAATTGCGGGTGTGCAGTGACTCACAAAACAAAGTCTGGCATATTCGAGAATCGTCTATTTTGCTATCTGTCCGAGTATAGGCATGATTTTCGCCGCACTTCAATGAATATCGATAGCTCGGATAACAAAACGCCGGACCGCCAGAGCGTAGCTTCGGTGCCCGGTTCAAATCCACCCAAAGTTAAATTTTATTTTTCATTATAATTGTTGGGAGTGAACATAAAAGTAACCAGCAAAACTGTAACGACACCTACTAAAGGTCAAAAATAAATCGACGACATCTATGGGCGAGTAGAAGAACCACAGGAGCTCGAAAAATCGAAACCCTCACCAGATGGCGTTATACAAAATAAAATATATAATTAAGTTATTTAGTTGACATTCTCCGGCATTTATAATTTATTTGACAACATCTTACGAATATGTTGTATTAATTTGTGATTTAATTTTAATTGATGATTTTGACATTTATATAATTTAATTTATTTTCTTTTTGACATCCTAATTTAATTTAATTGATTGATTTTGACATTTATATAATTTAATTTGTTTTCAGTTTGACATCCTAATTTAATTTAATTGATTGATTTTGACATTTATATAATTTAATTTGTTTTCATTTTGACATCCTAATTTAATTGTTATGTTATTTTTATGGTTGTCTGTTTTGTGGTTAATAATGTTTCATTTGATAATTTTAGAGACATCCTCAGTTGTAATATTAATATTAAAAAAATTGTAATGCGGGGTAGGCAGTAGTATGAGCCGGAGCGGCGATGGGGTCCGCAACCCATCACGCATGGCCCAAAAAGCGCGGATTGAGGGCAGCTGAGTGCCGACTTGCCACATGGAATGTCCGTGGAGGGATGAAAGATAAGATGAATGAACTCCTAGATATGATGGATGAAATGAAGTTGGATGCGATTGGCGTGACCGAGACCAAGCGGCGGGGTAGTGAGGTGCAGGACTTGCCGGGAGGGGGGATCGCGCTCTGGTCGGGAGTGGGAGACAGCGATCGCGGTAGTCAGGGTGTTGGCATCTTACTATCCGGCCGATTGGCCGACAGCTTGTATGAGTACTGCCTGGAAAGCCCAAGAATACTCTGGGTTCGCCTGAAAACTGGACTTAAAAAGTTATTTGTAGCCGTGGTCTACGCTCCAGTAAGCTCAGCCCCACAGCAGGAACTGGAGAATTTTTGGAACCAGGTCAGGACAGTTCTAGATTTGGCAGTTGGGAACGAAAATATAATTTTATGTGGCGACTTGAATGGATGGGTGGGGACACGTCGTGCAGATTACGAAACGGTCCTAGGTGATTTTGGAGATAGGAGAGTAAATGATGCAGGTAAGCTTATTCTTGACGTGTGCTTAGAAAAGAATATTTTTGTATCTAACACAATGTTCGCTCACAAAGATATTCACATGTATACGAGAACGATGAATAGTGAAAAGAGTATGATTGATTTAATAATAGTTGATGAAAGACTGCGAACACAGATTCTGGATACCAGGGCGTATCGTGGACCGGAATTGGGAACGGACCACTACCTAGTAATTACTAGGATTAGTGGTCTGTTCACAACATGGCGCCACCGGCGATCAGGTAGCAATCTGTCAGCAGTAGAAAGAATAAAGGGTGAAAAGTTACAAGATGACAGTATGAAAGAGGAGTATATGAAACGCGTCAAAGATAAACTTATCAACTTGAAAGATGTGAGCAAAGACGTAGAGGAGTGCTGGAAGTACCTAAAAAATGGTATGGTAGAATCTGCAAAAGAAGTATGTGGAGTAGCAAAAAAGCGAGCAACCAAAGGAGACGCGTGGTGGGATGATGAGGTTAAAGATTCGGTAGAAAGAAAGAAGAAAGCTTGGATAGATTACGTTGCTTCGCTAAATATGAATGAAAGTATGAAAAGAGAAAAAAAGAAGATGTACCATCGCTGCAGGAATGAGACAAAATCTTTGATTAAGGAGAAGCGTGAAAGATGCAAGGAAATAGGTGAAAATAAGATGACGAGCAACTTCAAGGAGAACTCCAAACTTTTCTGGAGGGAAGTTAGGAAGGCCAAAGGTGGCTTGTCATCTTGTCGAATGAATAGAGTTAAATCAAAGAGCGGTAACATTCTTGCAAACACAAATGAGGTGTTACAGCGATGGAGTGAATATTTTAGCGAGATGTATGCTAGTGGAACTCCTAACGACGTTACGACGGGTACTTTACCTCCAGAGCCACCCACAAATACAACGTCCACATTTAAGGAGGAAATAAGTCTGCAAGAATTGCAATCAGCAATTAGAAGCCTAAAATGTGGCAAAGCAGCGGGAAAAGATCGAGTGCTCGCCGAAATGATTAAATACGGAGGTATACCGGTCTGGAACGCTTTCCATCTGCTGTGCAACCTTTGCTGGCAGGAGGGAAGAGTACCGGAGGACTGGCAGCAATCAGTCATCGTTCCTTTATACAAAGGTAAAGGATCTAGATTGGACTGTGCCAACTACCGAGCGATTAGTTTGATCAGTTTGGCGAGCAAGATGTATGGCAAGATTCTCACGAAACGACTGCAAGAGAAGACTGAAGATCTTTTATGGGAGGCACAAGGAGGCTTTAGACCTGGAAGAGGATGTATTGATCAAGTCTTCTCGCTCCGCAATATCACAGAGAAGTTTTTGGCCTTAAACCAGAAGGTTTTCTGTGCTTTTGTGGATTTGGAGAAGGCTTTTGATAGAGTTGTAAGAAAGAAGCTTTGGGACATATTGCCGGAGTATGGAGTGGAGGACAAACTGCTACAGGCTATACAATCCCTGTACAAGGGCTGTAAAGCTTGTGTGCGGGTGGAAGGAGGTATGTCGCCTTGCTTTGAATCCCAAATGGGCGTCAAACAGGGCTGTGTGCTTTCGGCCAGATTATTCACTCTATATCTCGACAAATGCCTAAATAGAGTGAGAGAGAGTGACTGTGGGATAAAGATGAGTGATCTAGTGATGAACTGCCTGCTTTATGCAGATGATGCTGTTCTAATGGCATCGTCCGAACAACAACTGCAATCACTAGTCACGGAAATGAAAGAGGGATGTGCAGAAAAAGGACTCCGTTTGAATGCGAGAAAAACCAAGGTACTAGTGTTTGAAAGAAGAAGGACGACAACCGTGACGATAAAGATTGATGATGAAACTCTAGAACAAGTAAATGAAATTATATATCTGGGCAGTGTTTTCACTGCGGATGGGAAGTATGATAGGGATGTTGAAAGAAGAGTGAACGCGGGAAATAGTGTTAACGGTGCCCTGGGGTCACTGATCGCCAGTCGAAATGTCAGTGACAAAGCCCGACTCGCCATACACAATGCCATGCTGGTACCAACACTTATGTATGGAAGTGAGACGTGGATATGTCAGAGCACGCATGAGAGTAGAGTTAATGCAGTGGAAATGAGGTCTTTGCGTCGGATATGCGGTGTTACTTTAACGGACCGCATACGTAATGACGAAATACGCAAAAAGGTGGGTATGAAAGAAAGCATAGGGACAAAAATAAGGAAAGGCATGCTCCGATGGTTCGGGCATGTTGAAAGGATGACTGAAGAGAGATTGACGAACCAGATATATAATGCGAAAGTTGTGGGTGAAAGAGGCCCTGGCAGACCAAGACTCACTTATCACGATCAAATAAATAAAACAATAGCTGCCGGTGCAATAAAAAGCCATCGAAACAAAAGGGCATGTATGAAGAGGTTGATGAATGTCGAAGAAGCGAAAGAGGTATGTCGAGATCGTGACAAATGGCGCTCAATTGTCTCTGCCTACCCCGCAAGGGACCTGGCGTGAAGATATGTATGTATGTACTTAAATTATAAACAATTAGAGATGTCAAAATAAACAATACAATGGCAAAATATCTACTAGATTTGAAAATTTACAATATGTACAATAAATTATTTCGAGTACATTAATTACTAATTAATTAATACAATAATTACTTTATTTATTTTATATTACATATTTTAAAGTTATATTTTTTTACAAAATGGTCCAATAATTAATATTGATGTTATAATTTTGGGTTATACTCATATCAGTCCTAGACCTCCACTGATGCAGATAGGCCTTCCAGAAATTTCTGGATAATATAGCCCACACTCGCCCGCATTGGCCAGACGGGTTGGCGAGGGTCTGATGTAAATTTTAATGACAATTTATTAACGATTCAACAAGTTAGTATTAGTAGAACCGGGACCGACGGCTTAGCGTGCTCTCCGAAGCAGGTTAATATAATATACGTAAGAAGAGTGTTTCTTATTGGGTTCGAACCCACCTCTTTAGGATGTTATGGGAAGCATTCTTACAACCTAGCCGCCACCGCTGACTACTATATAGAGTCGTGATAGTTACAAAGAGGTAATAAATTAATAGTTAGTAGTGATAAAACCAAACGCAAATTAAACCATAACCATAGCACAGGTGTTAATTAAAAATACTATACGAAAATAAAGGATATAATTGACTAATCATTATCTTAATAACTTTTAAATAAATACTTTGTGTAAGAAAATAGGTTTTTAATTCTATTTAGTAGGTATTAAAGAAGTAAAAAATAAATGTAATATAAACTTAAGTCAATATGTTTTTTTTTTTTTAAATCTGAACACGACATGTGATAGATGCTCTCAATGTCCTACAGAGGCGAGCTGTTCGAATTGTGGACGATGCCACTATATCTGGAACTCTCGAATCCCTGCAGCTTCGCCGAGATGTAGCTTCTCTGAGCGTGTTCTACCGGCTATACTATGGTGAGTGCTCTGAAGAGCTCTATAACCTAATTCCTTCCTCTCCATTCCGCAACCGAACCACACGCACAGGTCAGAATATGCACCCACATACCGTAGTCACTATCCCTTCGCGTACCTATAAATTTGGTGACTCATACATCTGTCGCACAATAAAGATGTGAAATGCTCTTCCAGCCTCTGTGTTTCCACTTTCCTATAACCTGGAGTCCTTCAAGCGAAGTGTGAAAAGGCATCTAGTCAAGCCGGCATAGTGTTAGGGACTGATGTCGGACATAAGGGTCTGATTCCAGTTGCTAACATTCATGGACCCTGCGCGCCACTTACCATCAGGTGGGCGCAGGGTCACATGTCGTGCTAGTATTAAAATATATATATATATATATATATCGCGCCCACCTGATAAATAAAAATGTCCTCTAGAGACGACGATTGCCAGCTTTCCTGTCTCCACACTTTTCTGTTAGGCGTTTGGATAACACCTAGGCTAGACGGGACACCCATGGGACTATCGTATTGACCTCTGTACCGAGGTTGGCGTATTTGCGAAGTTTGAGGTTCTCAGCAGAAACCGCTGCACTTGCCGCGCTTGACGAAGTGAATATAAGATGGGCTAATGTGTCTAGACATGTCGCATCCCACAACAATGACTTCTAGGATCGCGGATACTCCAGCAGTGACAAAAGCCCCTCGGATGATTTAGTATTTTGATAAATATATAAATAAATAATGCTAACCTTATTTAACTAATGTGCCAACAAAAATAGGCGTTCCATTCATATTTATCAAGAAGCAAAATGGATGATCTGCATTAAAAATGACCATTTTTTCAGGAGGTCTTGCTGAAGTAACGCCAACAACGAAAACTGAAAAATATTTATAAAATAAACCAAAAAATAGAACAGACAGGGAGAGAGAATTTCTATCTATATTAATCCTAACCGATTTGTATGATCTTCGATTTGTTGGATTTGTCTCTGCCCCCAAATAAAGAATATTCAACAAGCTTGTTCACGGTCCACCCATAATTTAATTTTTTAATCGACTTAAATATAATACAAATGTATGTAACTTAAACCCACCCAGTATGTACCAATGAGAAGTTCACTTTTCTTACGTACATTTGTCATAGATTTACAACACCACCGTTCCCATGCCTCGGAGAGCACGTTAAGCCGTCGGTCCCGGTTTCACTAATACCAACTTGTGGAATCGTTAATAAATTGTCATTAAAATTGACATGAGATCCTCGCCGACCCGTCTGGCCAGCGTGGCGAGTGTAGGCCAAATTCTCCAGATATACCTATGTATGTTCTGGAAGGCCCATCTCGGGCAGTAGAGGTCTAGGACGCTGTATTCTAGGGGCCGTAATGATAATGATGTATGTAACTAAATTGAAAAATATATTTAATTACATTCAAGAGTTACAATGTGAACCATGTAAAAATAGGTATTCTGTTTTTTTTTAATACCGGAAAAATACACCTAAAAAAATTACATCATCATCACGACCGTTTCCCTTTTGTCAGAAACCACGCTTATACTAGTAAAGAAGCAGATTCACATTTAGCCAACTTTATTATAAGCCAATCACGACACGTGGTAAGCTCGTCGATGTCTCTAGCGTACCAAACTCTAGAAATATCACAAATAAATTAAATATTAATTAAATGTATTTATTGACATTAATAAAAAAATTGTGTCTCGACCAGGAATCGAACCCGGTACCTCCGAGACTAAATCCACGGACTTAACCGCTAGACCACGGAGGCTGTTCAAAACAAATAAGGTAATTCGTGGAATACTGTTCTCATTAATATTATATACACCGCCTCCGTGGTCTAGTGGTAACAAACGTTGCCGTGAACTCGGGAGGTCGTGGGTTCGATTCCCACCGGGGGCAAGTTGTACATTGTATAATTTGTCTCGGTCTGGGTGTTTATATGTATAATATGTAAATATTTACAAAAAAAAAGTATAATATGTAGTTTATCAACCATCTAGTTTCCGTAACACAAGCCTCGTTGCTTACCACGGAAACTAGATGGCGCTGTGTGACCTGTCTGAAAAAATATTAATATATATATATATATATATATATATATATATATATATATATATATATATATATATATATATATATATACAGTTATATAAGTATAAATTTATTTAACAGACCTCCTCTTGTGTCTTATAGTTATTAATCTTATTAATTTAAATTACATACATACATACATACATATCTTCACGCCAGATCCCTTGCGCGGACAATTGAGCGCCATTTGAAACGATCACGACACCTCTTTCGCTTCGTCGACATTCATTAACCTCTTCATACATGCCCTTTGGTTACGAAGACTTTTTAAAGCACCTTCAGTCAGTGTTTTATTTATTTGATCGTGATATGTGAGTCTCGGTCTGCCAGGGCCTCTTTTACCCACAACTTTCGCATTATATATCTGGTTCGTCAATCTTTCATCGCTCATCCTTTCAACATGCCCGAACCATCGTAGCATGCTTTTCCTTATTTTTGTCCCTATGCTTTCCTTCATACCAACCGTTTTCCGTATTTCGACGTTACGTATGCGGTCCGCCAAAGTGACGCCACATATCCGCCGCAACGACCGCATTTCTACTGCATTAACCCTACTCTTATGCGTATTCTGACATATCCACGTTTCGCTTCCATACATCAGTGTTGGTACCAACATGGCATTGTGTATGGCGAGCCGAGCTTTGTCACTGACATTTCGACTGCCGATCAGTGACCCCAGGGCCCCATTAACACTATTTCCCGCGTTCACTCTTCTTTCAACGTCCCTATCGTACTTCCCATCCGCAGTGAAAACACTGCCCAGATATATAATTTAATTTACTTGTTCTAGAGTTTCATCATCAATCTTTATCGTCACAGTTGTCATCCTTCTTCTTTCAAACACTAGTACCTTGGTTTTTCTCGCATTCAAACTTTTTCTGCACATCCCTCCTTCATTTCATTTCAATTAATAAATATTAATAATTATGTCCCGACTAGGAATCGAACCCGGTACCTACGAGTTTAATTCTATGAACTTAACCGCTAGAAAACGAAATTTTACGAAGAAAATGTATTTTGAAAATTCATGACTGCGACCATTTAAGGTCAGCATTCAAACCGGTCAGTAATAATAATATAAACTCAACAAAAATCATCTAATTTATATTTGGAATATGGCCGATGCATGACAAAAGCAGTTTACATGCGGTCACTGCAAACCAGCAATGGGCTCTGAAAGTGACAACTGAAAATTATTCGAATAGAATTATTCTGTATTTGGTTTGTTTGGTTAGATTTTAATAATTGTACACGGCTCGTTTCATGGCGCATGGCATAATTAATTACTGGTCAACCAATTAATATTACGACGCAACAAAAATCTAATTGTCTCTGCCTACCTATAGAACCCCTGAGATGGATGGATGATACATTTTGATTTTATAGTATTCCTAAATAAAAGGTGGTTTCTTTCATACGTAATAAAAAAGTTGCTTCACGGGGTGGTCAGAAACCACGTTTTTAAAGGAGCGAGTTAACATTTAGCCAACTTTATTATAAGCCCATCATGACAAGTGTGGTAAGGTCGTCGATGTCTCTAACGAGTTTGAACTCGAAAAAAATCATAAATAAATTATTGTGTCCCGACCAGGACTCGAACGGTACTTCCTATACCTCCGAGTCTAGACCACGGATTCAGTTAAAAACAATGTAAGATTACCGATATGGATATATCTAGTTTATTTATTTTTAATATTATATAAAGTCACGACCGTTTCCCTTCCGGGGTGGTCAGAAACCACGCTTATAAATAAGCGGATTCACATTCAGCTAACTTTACTATAAGCCAATCATGAAAAGTGGCAAGCTCGTCGATGTCTCCAGCGTACCAAACTCGAGAAATATCACAAATAAATTAAATATTAATTAAATGTATTTATTGACATTAATAAATATGTTTGTGTCCCGACCAGGAATCGAACCTGGTACCTCCGAGACTAAATTCACGGACTTAACCGCTAGACCACGGAGGCAGGTCAAACAAATAAGGTAATTCGTGGAATACTGTTCTTATTAATATTATATATACAGACAGATATATAATAATTTATTTAACAGACCTCCTCTTGTGTCTCATAGTTATTATTCTTATTGTCCTTTATGTTAATTGTTTACACTGTACGTAAGTTAGGGTGTGGCATAACAACAGCGTCAGTAGTACATTACAGTATGAGATGAGCACCTGACTGAAGCTGACCCGAAACCATTGCCATATCATGTTCAGTTCAGACGTCGTCGTCGAATGAAAACCTCGTAAGTCAAAATTTTAAATGAATAAACTCAAATCTCCTAATATTTTTTTGTCTTTGATTTAATATTTAATTAGCGTATACTTATTAAACAACTTTACTGAATATGGTTAAGTACGTTTAAATTGTGCGATAAAATCTATCAAGTTTTTGTAAAATTACCTATATAGGATTTCACTCGTCGCCGACAATAAGCATATCACTGGCATAACGAGGTATTTTTTTACACTTGGCTTGATTTATTATTAACAATAATAATAATAAAATTCTTTATTGCACACAAAATATACAATGCGAGCATAATACCATGAAGGTATTCTCTACCAGCTAACCTTTGGGACAGTGAAAGATTAATATTATGGGTGCAGAGTGTGAAAATGGAAATAATATAGTAAAAACCAGAGTTAAAATATGTAAATAAATACAATATATACATTTATAATACTATATTACCTAACAGAAAAATAATAATACATAATTAAGATAAATACATAAATAATTATATATAGGTACTAATAATATGTCAGGTGATTAGTATTCGTTTTGCTTATTAAGGAAGTAAGAGAGAAGAAGTTTTTTGAACATATTCAAAGACGGTGCCTGTCTGATAAACAATGGTAGCCTGTTCCATTGACGAGCTGCTGACACCGTGAGAGAATCTGAATATCTGCTAGAAGAGTGAAGAGGGATAGAAAGTTGGTTGTTCTGTGTAGAACGAAGAGAACGGGTGTGTGAGTCACACAGATATTCGATATTCCAGAAAAAAATGTTTATATTTTGGTACATTTGTAAGTAGGCGTCGGAAATTAGCGTAGTTGTAATAATTATAATGTGAAAGTGATTCCTGTTATCCGTTCTGTTAGTTTTTTGTTATTTTTAAGGTTAAAGATTAATAAAGCATTATGTTATTTATTATTCGTATTTTTTTAACATATCCCATTTTACATTTCCACAAGAGGCAGTTCACCTTATTGAACGAGAGTGCCGATGAAGATTGTTGCATTCCCAATTCGTATAACAAATACAGCTGGATGGTTCCAGTTAAATATTCTAGGGTCACCAGGATTCATTACTGCTGATGTCTTAGATATCACCACAACTAGAAATATTAAATGCAAAGCTATTATGAACACGTTTTAAGATACATTGCAATTATATATGATCTAAAATTTCTAAATGTGTTTTATTTATCAATAGGTTATTAGTTTTTAAGTTAACATACCATTAGCAGCTGCTGCTTCAGTTCCCCTTTCGTTATTTTTTACAAATGACTTTTGCAATGCATCAGTGACAGAAAGACTCTCTTTATTTTCTAAAATTCCTGTCAGACCAGAGTCTCCAGTAAATATCTTTGTTATTCCCATCTGTAATAAATAACAACCACATTTATAGGTTTAGAAGGTTTATTTGATAACTTTTGTGTATTATTATTTGCATTCGCATATACTAAATTATGAATAAAATAAACTACACTACAAAAATGATAATCGTCCGATGGGCGTAGTGTGCCGAGTTTACTTGCTGCGTACCCCTTTTGACCGGCTTTGCCAGTAGAACAAAATATTCACCACTCAAAGGATCACCCATCGCCAAGCTGAGTTTTTCCCCAAGCTCACAAGAGAACGTCAGAGTCTCCTCGGACCACGGGCCCATCGTTTTGAATGCAAATAGGATGAAGTGGTAATTAATGATGATCTCTGCGTTCTTGTTTTGTTTAAGTCATGCATTAACTCTGCAGCGGAATTGTCCAAACCAAAATACAAACATCTATTATTCCGAAGAAGCCATGCCATTATATCATTATATTAAATAAAATAATAAACTAAATGAATAATAAAATTAAATATAAATATAAACTAATTAAAAAGAAAAACTTAAAAAAAATCCTCTATAGACGTCCCATCAAAGATAGTCCTAAGGAGATATGGACAATGAACTGGCTTGTTCCTAAAGCCAAAGTAACAACATTTCCCTCCTGAATAGCAATTCGAATACGTTGGCTTTAATAATTGCCATCCTTCCTGTCTCTATATCGTTCCGACAGCTGCTTGGACTAGTCCCCGCCCCACGGCCCGTACTGAGGTTAGCGTATTAACGCAGCTTGAGGATTTCAGTGCAAACCGTCGCTTTCCGCGCCTGACGAGGTCGCCTGGATGTGAGATGGGGCTAATGTGTCTACACATGTCGCATCACACACCAGAGATCTACCAAGTTTCCATGGCCCAACGGTCATACCGTCGGATCTCTTGTCATCGCTCCCCGCATTCCCAGAAGGTTGTAGATGATGTCGATGGGAGACGCGTGACGCGGAATGCAGCTGGCACTTCACTAACTTCTAAAATTTTTAAGTAATGAGATGTAGGAGTTACCTTTGGCAAAATAACTTTAAGATCAATTTTGGTTTCGAATTCAAACTTCGGAATATTCATTTTGACTTTTTGTGAAGTCATCTCACTAACTGCTTTGGCCAATAAAGTCTTGTCTCGCAATTTACTGATTACTTCTCTAATTCCATCGATTTTCGTTGGTAATATGATCCACATGGATACGTTATTGCCCTTGTATAATAACTCTAGAAGCTGGAAAGTATCAAAGACAATTAGGTATAATTTAAACAAATCATAATTCGGATTCAATTTTTAAATTTCTTGTTTCATGCATGTACCTGAGCATCCAATTCTTTACTTTCTCCATAGTTAAAGTTTCCTGTCTGTGTCATCATATCTTTTTTGACAACAGTGGTAAGGTCCACATAGAAGTCACGCTCTACAGTGAGTTTTTCATTAAATTGACGTGTCCAGTTACCCTAAAACATATAATTTCAAATAATTTTGGTTTAAAGTAGTTTTTTTGCTTTATTGTTATTATCATTACCAAGAAATATATAGCATTAGCCAGAACTAATCTGGTAGCTCCATTTAAAGCATCAGGTGATAAGATGTCCTTGATCCTATCGTGAGTTTTATCTGCAATCTGAAATTTGATAAGGTAATTTAATTTACCAAATACACTAAAAAGTGTAAATAATTATAGCAGTAATATAATCATTATTGTTTTTCCCGATTCCTAATTTTATTTTATATGTTTTAAATTATTTTAAATATGTAGTAGCATTTATTTGAGTATCACAAATTATTATCGCCATTAAACTTAAAGCCTAAAAGTCACTTACCCAGTCATTTATAATTTTAGCTGCTTCAATGTATTTGTTGAAGTTAACATTTTGGGTTTCAGAGTCGAAATAAGTTGCATCGTCTATGAACGATTGAGATAGTGGGTAATTTTCATTAATAAAAGTTTTAAAGGCCACAGTTAATTCTACTTCTTTCTGAGCTTCTATGTAATTAATAATCGCACGTATGGCTGCACGAATCTAAAATAATAAAAATTATAATCCACAAACATGTTAAGGTACTTGCGCATGTACATGCATCGTAAAATAATAATTTTAAAGGTTATTTTAAAACCTTATAATACAACTTCTTATTTATAGATCGTTTTGTGAACCGTTCAAATTGTAAACACATTTCCATCCAATTGTGTTTGTTTTAATTAAATCTCAGTTAAGGTAAATACTGTAAGCATTACACTTGGCGCAAACAAAGCTTGGTTTCCTCCTAGACGTGTTCGACAAATTAATGTACCCTACGTCTTTATGGTACACACAATACCACAATCATCAAGATATCAGGACCAGACTTTACAATCTAGACTGCGTTAGACATATCCTAAGACTCAACTGCTAGACCACGGAGGCAGTCACAATAATTTAGATTTTAGGTTACCTAACCTCAGTATTTTTAATACAAGTTTATATTTATTAAAATGATTAAAACTACTTAAAAGTAAAAAAATAAAATAAATATAAACTAAACCTAATAAAAAATAAACTATAAGCTAAAAGTGTCCTCTAGAGACGACCTTTCAGGGATAGTCCCAAGAAGACTGGCAACATTTACTCTTTGTATAGAGGGGCTAATACGTTGGCAGAAATAATTGCCAGCTTTCCTGTCTCCAGACTTTTTCGTTAGCCGTTTGGACAACTTCTTGGCGCTTGACTGAGTGTCCCTAGTCGACCCCAAACGGCGCAAACTCGTAACCTGTACTGAGGTCGGCATATTTGCGCAGCTTGACGTTTTCAGCAGAAACCGCCGCACTTCCCGCGCTTGACGAGGTCGCCTGGATGTGTGATGGGGCTTATGTGTCTACACATGTCGAATCCCACACCAGGGACCTGCCAAGTATCCACGGCCCAACGGACATGCCGTCGGGTCTCTTGCCATCGCTGCGCGCAATCCCAGATGGTTCTAGGATCGCGGGTACTCCAGCAGTGACAAATGCCCTTCGGATTATGTCGTTCACAGCAGTGTGACGAGGAATACTGCCAGGACTTACGCCCGGCAAGTACGCTCTCTCATGTTACTGGAAGACAAAATATATTTTAGTACCAGTTTGCAGAGCGGCCCGTACCACAGTCGCTGAATTTTATTTAAATTTGGAACCGAAATATTGGGGCATGGTTCTGACCAGGCATCTCTGCATCAGACATTTTATTATTTTTTTATTATTGTGTGCACTGCTTCAGAATTACAGTCTGGGCCTATAATTGTATTTATGTTATTTTAAATAGTCATAGATTGTAATTTTGAATTTGTTTGTTGCACCATAGTTATTAATATATATGTATAAACAATCATAAACAATAAAAACACTTTTTTTTTAACATAAATAAATAATAATACCCTATCTATTGTTGGGAACCACTGGTGAATCGTTTTGTAACGTATGTTGTCATGCAACCGTCGAAGATATTATAAATGGATCCAAGTTAATGCAGTCAATTCACATGCCCTGCCTATAAACGAATTCTGTAAGAAGTTTATCTTGAAGAATGGCAAAATGATGGTCCCTCCACCTTGAAGTACTCACTTGGTCGTCGCTGTGAAGATTCAGTGCGTTCTCCAACTGCGTGCGGGATTCCCCTTTGGAGTAAAGACATAGTAAAGCCAACGGGAACAGAACCGAGAACGGGGAAGTGATTATGTTTTCTCCCGGGTTCTCTTCTGTTACTTCCTGTAGAAGAAAACTTGTTTTGTAAACATTTTCATGGATTTGTTTTTTTTTAACACTATAAGCAAACTTTAGAAATTAAAGTAAATGTTCAGTTGGTCAGTCACCTAACTGGACCATCGATTAGGTTTCTTCCTCTTTTCTTTTAACGTTAAACTTGCCGGTAATTAGAAGTTTTTCTAAGTCTTTTGACACCTATTCTTAATGTTCGCGCCTGATTCAGAACTTTGCAGCTACCTATGCTTGTGCCATAGGCCCCGACCAAACGCGAATAAAAGGCATTAGTGCAATGGACTGTTTTTTTTTTTTATAATAGCGAAGGGGCTGGTAACGAGCAATCCGGAGACAAAGTTCACGATATGATGACAACAGAGAATCGTATGGGTCACTTTTATAGGAAAGTATGCCACAGACCTTTTCACAGCTTCACAACCACACGCACAGGTCAGAACATACCGTAGTCACCATCCCTTCGCGTTCCTATAAATTTGGTGACTCATACATCTGTCGCAGAATAAAGATGTGGAATGCTCTTACAGCCTCTGTGTTTCCACTTTCCTATAACCTGGAGTCCTTCAAGCGAAGTGTGAAAAGGCATTAAGTCAAGCCGGCATAGTGTTAGGGACTGATATCGGACATAAGTGTCTGATTCCAGATGCTAACATTCATGGACCATGCGCGCCACTTACCATCAGGTGGGCACAAGGTCACATGTCGTGCTAGTATAAAAATAAAAATAATTATTTAAAAAATAAAAAAAATCCTGGCCAGGATATTCACCAATTTTGCAAATCCACATGTGGGTACTTCTTATTGCGGATTTATTTTATAAATATTGCAATGTTGAAGTAACAAGGCGCCATCTAGTGGTAGCATACTTGGTTTTTGAAACTGGAGGGAATTTTGGATTGATCATAATTAATCGATTTAACTATTACAAATATAAGTTAAATATTAGCGTAAATAATTAAATGTGGTAGTTTGACTTTCTAACATTTATTTTAATTTACTATTAAAACATACATAACAGTGTATTTGTACATACATACATATCTTCACGCCAGATCCCTTGCGGGGTAGGCAGAGACAATTGAGCGCCACTTGTCTGCCTCCGTGGTCTAGTGGTAACAAACGCTGCTGTGAACTCGGGAGGTCGTGGGTTCGATTCCCACCGGGGGCAAGTTGTACATTGTATAATTTGTCTCGGTCTGGGTGTTTATATGTATAATATGTATACATTTACAAAAGAAAAAGTATAATATGTAGTTTATCAACCATCTAGTTTCCGTAACACAAGCCTTACAAGCTTACCACGGAAACTAGACGGCGCTGTGTGACCTGTCTGGAAATATTTATTTATTTATTTATTTACTTGACAAGATCACGACATACCTTTTTCGCTTCGTCGACATTCATCAACCTTTCATACATGCCCTCCTGACCTCCCTTTTGACCGCCTCCGTGGTCTAGTGGTAACAACGTTGCCGTAAACTCGGGAGGTCGTGGGTTGGGGCAAGTTGTACATTGTATAATTTGTCTCGGTCTGGGTGTTTATATGTATATATTTACAAAAAAAAAAAGTATGATATGTAGTTTATCAACCATCTAGTTTCCGTAACACAAGCCTCATAGCTTACCACGGAAACTAGATGGCGCTGTGTGACCTGTCTGGAAATATTTATTTAATTCTTTTTAATGCACCTTCAGCTAGTGTATTTGTAAGACAAATAATAAATTACTCGTAAAGGAATTTGGCAAAATATATGGCTTACATAGAAAAATGTAGGTGTAAATATGTCGTTTGCCTCAAACAAAGCTTTGAGATCCTCTTCAGGGTTTGTTGACCCTTCTGGATCTATTGGTTTTGAAGGTGTGCAACTAACTAAAAATGAAAAACACATAAATTAATTAATTCAAAAGTAGTTCATTATATTAAGAAATAGTGTACTTTCAAAATAAATGCTATTGCTAGAAACATTAAACATATATATAGGAAAAGAAGCCAAAATAAATAAATAAATAAAATATTTAAAAAACTAAGAATTGATATTGAATTGTTTTAATATCTGCCTCCTTGGTCTTGCGGTTAAGTCCGTGGATTTACTGGTTCGGTTAGTTACCGGGTTCGATTCCTGGTCGGGACACAATGATATTCAATTATTACTGCCAACGTATACCTCGCCTCGCTATACAGAGGGGAAATGTTGCCAGTCTCCTTGGGAATATCTCGGAGGGACATCTCTAGAGGACATTTTTTTATTTATAGTTTAGTTTATTTTTGATGTTATTATTTAACGGTAATAAATTTTAAGGTCTGAACTATGATGTTTAATTAATTAAATAAATAAATATGATTAATATTTTATTTGTTTGTGATATTTCTCGAGTTTGGTATGCTGGAGACATCGACGAGCTTGCCACTTGTCATGATTGGCCAATAGTAAAGTTGGCTAAGTGTGAATCCGCTTTTTTACAAGCGTAGTTTCTGACCACCACGCAAGGAATACGGTCGTGATGATACTTTACTTTACTTTTTTTATATCTTTATTCATGTCGTGTCTATACTATTATTACTTCCAATCTTAATAACCCCACTTTTTACCATCAGAAAGGTTAGCTGATAGAGAATGCATTAAGTTCGCCCATGTACACCAGTTTGTAAATCATGTGCAATAAAGATTATTATTATTATTATTAGGAATTAATTAGTCTATGACAGTGCATTACCGGTAATAGTAATGTTCGACGTGCACTTCCTAATTGATTTTGTTGTTCTTCTTCAACAAAAGAATAATAAATAAGCTATCAATCGTTAAAAAATGAATAAGCACGTGATTGGCTCAACTAACAAATTGACAAGCTAACCACCAATCACCTGACACTATAACAAAAATAACTTATTATTTTTAAAATAAATTATTTTTAATTAAAAATTTATTTTGTATCACTTGTCACAGTTTTTAATTTATATGTGGAATCCTGTTAGTGGGCTAAAATTGTTAATTTGTAAGTAGGTACTTAATTTATTAAAGTTGAAACGTTGGATTCTTAATAAATAAATAAAATTTGTAATTGGACGTTGTTACGCAAAAAGAATCCAATCCACATTAAGTTAATTTAAAGTTATAAGCCAACATTTAATGCATTTAGAATGTCAAAAACGGTATTTTTATCTGGATCTTTTTTTTATATTAAAGAGGCATTAAATGAAATTTCCGAAAATATGTGGATTGAATGCTTTTACTGCGTCCACAATTATCCTGTCGTCTGCTATAACAGCTTCATTCTAAAGTAGCCACAACAATGTTCAAATAGACCAAAGAATAAACAAGTTGTGTGCAATCTAAACAAACAGCAGCGGCCAGAGACCAAACAACAAGTGTTGATTTACCACAGGAGAACGCTGCGAATATCTCTTCTTACTATTCGCATCTTAATTCTAAATAAAATTACTATAGCTTAAATAATACTCAACTACACGCACGTTCTACCTTGGTATTTTTACTCACAGCATGACACAGCCAATGTATTAATACAGAAAAAAGTAAAGTAAAATAATATCACGACCGTTTTCCTTTCGGGGTGGTCAGAAATATATTATTATATATAATTAATAAACCTACCATAATTAATACAATGTTCCGAAGGTTGATGGTGAGAAAATGCTAATCGGCATTAATAACGCCTTTTGTTATCAAAACAATAAAGTTTTTAAAAATTAAATAAATAAACAATATTAGCTAATATAATTATTAAACAAGTATAATTACTGTATAAATGAGAAAGCCGATTTTTCTTAGAGAAATGGGCCCAATAAAATGTTCTCGTGTCATAATAATTTATTTTGTATTTGATAGTTAATTGTGTTTTCATAATCTGTAATTAATTTTATTTATTTTAACCTAGTATAACGACAATTGACAAAAACTTTATTTTAATAATTACATAGTTTCGATGCCGCCGATTTAAAATCCAGTGTTTTATCTATAATAAAGTACCTGGTCATAATAAAGAACCTAATCGTATAAATAGTGCCTTGTCACTATTTCATACATAAATTTTAACCAAATGACTATTTCATTAAATTATATTTTAATGCTGGGGTAAAAGAGATGTAGTAAAATAATTAAATAAAAAAAAACACAATTAATTGTTATGATTATTGAATTTTTTGCACGCTGCAAAAAGGTTGGGTTTGTGTGCTAGAAATGGCAGAGAATGGGAGTAAAGTTTCATCACGACCGTTTCCTTTTTGGGGTGGTCAGAAACCATGCTTATAAATAAGCGGATTCACATTTAGCCAACTTTACTATAGGCCAATCATGACAAGTGGCAAGCTCGTCGATGTCTCCAGTGTACCAAACTCGAGAAATATTACAAATAAATTAAATAATAATTAAATGTATTTATTTACATTAATATTTTTTTGTGTCCCAACCAGGAATCGAACCTCAGAATGTGAGCTATATAAAAACTATGTACATATCATATCCTCACAATATTAGTGTATATATGTATGTTTATGTATTGTATTATGTATGTATTAGTTAGTATATTGATATCATAGTATATAACAATATAATATGTAAGTGTATAATTAAGCTGTTAATTTTTCTTCCTAATTTTTTAATATTTCTTTCATTGCATCTATAATAGTTCAAATTTGTCCCCAAGGTTTGGCTGTCAGAAAATGTCTACGGGCATTAAGTCCGCCTTTGTACTTCGTGCAATAAAGTTTTAAATAAATAAATAAAATAAATATTTACCATATTCTATAGAAATAAATATTATTTCAATAATTTCATTTCAAAGTCTAAGAACGTTTATATCGTATAGTTAATTTTCGTTATAAACGTACCGCAATCGTCCTGTGGTATACAAACGCCAGCACAATCTCTGTAATGACCCGACTTGCATCTACACTGTGGTACACATGGCACCACCGGTAAATGGAATCTAGGACATTTGGCATTGTTTAAATAATGAGCGCATTGCTCTCCAGGGCATGGTGATGAGCAGGGGACGTACTCCTCATTTGGACCATCGCAGTCAAAAGGAGCTGAAATGTTTATTAGTTTGAACCATCTGTGATAAACCTTTTTAATACAAAACGCAGTCTAAAAATATGAAGCTTGCCACGTACCAACATTGGAGGTGCAGTACAAATATTTAATAAATAAAATGAAAAATAATAATTTATATATATAAATTTTGATTTATATTTTTATAATAGCACGACATCTGACCTTGCGCCCACCTAATGGTAAGTGGCGTGCAAGGTCCATAAATGTTAGCAACTGGAATCAGAGACTCATGACTGACATCAGTCCCTAACACTATGCCGGCTTGACTGGGCGTTACGGCAATCCGAGTTTGATCCCGAAACGTGTGGATACACTTTACTGGGTTTATTGGCACGAACGGTGGATACTTCCCCGCTCCGACAGACTGGGCAAATTACCACCATCAGTCCGCCTACCACCTATTAAAATTATTGGTTTTACAAAATCAAAGCATTACCCAGAAATTAAATCAAAATAAAATAAAAAATAAAAATACAATACCTAAGTCTAATTGAAAGTTCAGTAAGGGGGTTTATGCATAGAAATAGGCGTACAAGTAAAAAACGATTATTGTTACTATGTATGACCAACCACGTAATCACGTAAGATGCTGAATATTCCCATTTGTTACTTGTTTATTACTCAAAACATCTAGTAATATCACAAAATACTGTCAAATTATATATTATATATTATTATTATTTGACTGAATCTAGTAAAATGACATAAAAAACCGGATAACAGCGAATGTGTAGTATTATCATTCAATTAACGACCAGTTGCAGAAAGATTGGGATATAGTAAAGTTGGCTAAATGTGAATCTGCTTATTTATTCTGACCACCCCGAAAGGGAAAGAGTATTGATACTTTTGCAGAAAGAATAACTAAATTAATCTATTATCAATATTTTGATATTATGCCACATGATTGGTAGTTAGCTTGTCACTTTGATTATTTCAGCCAATGACGAGCCTCATAGACATACGTTAAACATGTCAAAAGATAATCAGCCTTTCCGCAACTGGCCGTAAGAGTTGCACGAAAATGAAATGTCTGTAATTGTAACGATTAACGTCAAAAATAGAGTGTACCAGTTTAATTTTACACAGATTACACTCATACATTTGTCGCACATTAAAGATGTGGAATGCTCTTCCAGCCTCTGTGTTTCCACTTTCCTATAACCTGGAGTCCTTCAAGCGAAGTGTGAAAAAGCATCTAGTATTGGGTATTGGGTTGGGTTCATGGTAATCTATACGAATACGAATAATAATAATAATCTATACGAATACGAATAATAATAATAGTGAAGCCGGCATAGTGTTAGGGACTGATTTCATTCACGAGTGTCTGTTTCCAGTTGCTAATATTCATGGACCTTGCGCGCAGCTCACTAACAGGTGGGCACAAGGTCACATGTCGTGCTAGTATAAAAAATAAATGATGGTCGGATGTCAGCTGGTACATTTGACGCCATTATTAACTATAATCGTTACAATAACGGATACTTAATTTTGTTGTTTAGGCTACGTATTATCAGAGTAAGGTTATGTATAAAAAGTTGTACATACTTGTATTTGCACCTACCAAATCTGTACACTACGTCATTGAATTAAGATTGCATGGTAAAAAAAATCGACCCAAATTATTAACTTACGACAATCTCTGGTCGGGATACATTCTCCTGTTACCCGATCGCGGTGATGGTTAAACGCACACACACATTGCGGTCGGCCGCACTGTTCTGGTGTGGGACATGTTTGCGGGTCGTCCCTGCTGGCTGGACAATATTCCCCATCGCAAGGCTCAAGCGGGGGACAATCGCTCAATATTTCACCATCAGAGCATGGACCTGTTTTCGCTGAAAGAATTTCTTCTACTATATTCTTATTTATTTATTTAAAAACTTTATGCACTAGGTGCACAGGCGGACTTAATGCCGCTAGGCATTCTTACTAGTCAACCTTAGGGACAATTTAGAGAATTTGTTATGTGAGGCAGGTGAAAAATATTATAGAAGCATTTAGGTCTGTGAAAAAAAACAAAATAAATAAAATTTAAATACAAAATCTAATATACTATAGACAAAACTATATACTAATCAGTATATAGATATACATTTTACCATTTTCTTAAAATTCTAAAAAGGTGTGTTTGAACTCCGGCATGCACCAACGAGAAATACAATTTTCTTAAGTACATTTGTCAAAGATTTCCAACACCACTGTTCCCGTGTCTCAGAGAGCACATTAATTAACCCGTCGGACCCGGTTCCACTAATACCAACTTGTGGAATCGTTAATAAATTGTCATAAGGAAACGAAAAGAAAATGAGATCAGACCATCACCAACCCGTCATTGTGGCGAGTATAGGCCAAATTCTTCAGAAATTTCTATAAGGCCTATCTCTAACAGTGGAGGTCTAGGACTCTGTGTTCTAAAGGCTGTGACGAGCTAGGTTCCTACATAATGAATTAGAAAATAAATACTATACCCAATTAATGTGGTTAAATAAATGTAGGTATACAAATAAAACAATTTAGCATATAAAAATAAAATTTTCGGGTTCGATCCATGGTCGGGTCACAATAATATTTATAAATTTAAATAAATAAATTTATATATATTTATGATATTCTCGAGTTGGTACGCTATAGACATCGACGAGCTTGTCACTTGTCATGATTAACCTATAGTAAAGTTGGCTAAATGTGAATCCGCTTCTTTATAAGCGTGGTTTCTGACCACCCCGAAAAAGAAACGATCGTGACGATACTTTAACTATCTTTAAGATTTTGGTTACTTACGGCATTGTTCATAAGGAACACACTTGTTGTCATCGTTTCTAAACAAGCCAGGTTTGCAGACGCATCCATCATTGCAACTTGAAACATGTGGATCTTCTCCGCAAGCTGCTTGTCTCTTAGTCGAGTCACTGCAGCTATCTGACGGACATTGTGGCGCATCTGGACGATAATCTTCCTCTGGCGCACAAGGAGCTAAAATGTTTTAGATAGATAGATAGATAAATTCTTTATTGCCCAAAAAACATACAAATGTACATAGGCGAGCTTAATGTCTAGGCATTTTCTAACAGCTAACCTTTGGGAGAGTGAGAAGAGAGTGTGGGTACATGTGTATAAGTATATTTAGAAACTATGACTTAAAATTACTGACAAAAATACTTATCGTACAACAATAAAATACATATAGAAATAATAATATATTCCATACTTATATAATATACATACACAATGTTTTGTCACAAAGATAATGATAATAACGTTTATTGAGCTTTCTTATTGTTACCTACATACCTATATTTTACATCTGTCGCACAATAAAGATGTGGAATGCTCTTCCAGCCTCTGTGTTTCTATTTTCCTATAACCTGGAGTCCTTCAAGCGAAGTGTGAAAAAGCATCTAGTATTGGGTATTGGGTTGGGTTCATGGTAATCTATACGAATACGAATAATAATAATAGTGAAGCCGGCATTGTGTTAGGGACTGATGTCCTGACAGTTGCTAACATTCATGGACCTTTACTTTTACACATTTAATATTTAAAAAAAAAACAATTATTAATAATAATATTTGCTCGCTAATTTAATTGGCAAATGTTGTTACGTTAAGTTAGTTTACTATAAGACCTGTAAATTTGACTAACATTTCTGAAAATAAAGATTTTTTATGTTATCTTATCTTGTCTAATAATAATAATAAATAAATATTTCCAGACACGTCACACAGCGCCATCTAGTTTCCGTGGTAAGCTACGAGGCTTGTGTTACGGAAACTAGATGGTTGATAAAGAAGAAGAAGACAAATTTCTAAGCATTCCATGGATTCACCGTGCGGGTGCCGGGTCCATCGTGTGTGGGTAAGAGATGAGAAGAATGGTGTCTCGGGCTTGCGACCGACAATTGGCTGGTTTAAGAAAAGAAGGCCTCCTTTTTTTCTATTGCGCGATAATACGCTCACCATCCACCATTCTACTTCTCTCCCTACCCAACCAAATACTGTATGATTCCGTTAATGCCGTCTTGGAAGCTCGTTCCATAAATGTATTGACTGCAGACCTGCTTAATATTTATTCAACTTCATGTTGTGGTCTTTTGGAATATTTGATTCCCACGGAACGGTAAGTTCAATAAGGATAACTTTTTTCAAGTTCCGAGAAAACACTAAGATGTCTGGCCTATAGGCTGATACAGCTAGTTCATCTGGGATCCTATAATGGTGTTCAAATGTACATATTATACTTTTTTTTGTAAATATATACATATTATACATATAAACACCCAGACCGGGACAAATTATACAATGTACAAGTTGCCCCCGGTGGGAATCGAACCCACGACCTCCCGAGTTCACGGCAACGTTTGTTACCACTAGACCACGGAGGCGGTCAAATATATATATATATATATATATATAATAATAGTTGTTATGTAACTACAAGCTTATTACTTTCTATTGTTTTAGGCTAAAACACTTAGTTATGGTTAACCAACTACATAAATCGCCAACTTCTAAACTTCCTTCAAGTTTTCAAACATGGCATAGGTACTATTTTGAAATCTATTCCTAGTTAATTTTTAATTAACAATGCCATGACAGCTTGTGTGTTTTACAGTTAATTAATTCTACTATAAAATAATATACTCGTGTCTATTCATCATCATGATAATCATAATCATGATAATCATCGCTCTGTCTCTCCATTGCATTTGAAACAGACTGTATTAAGAACTTTATCACAGCCCCTAGAGCACATAGTCCTATACTTTTACTGCCGGAGATGGCCAAGGCCAAAGCGAGTACTCACTCTAACTTTCTCATAGTAGAGACCTGCTCACACGACCTCAAATCCTTTTGGAAGAGGCGTCGCCCCAGAAGTGTCCTCCAAGACACTGACGACCTATTCACGACGAGGCTTAATCTTTTGATTGAGGCCTCCAAGTCTTCTGATCGCCAAGCTAAGGACCCCCCGACCCTCCCACCATTAAATCGCCGATCCAGCCGCTGTGTTCGTCCACCATCTTCCCCACGATGGCTTCACCGCAGACCCTTTCACTTTCAGGTTGGGTTTGCTGCCTTCGAAGAGTAGACTTTGCTTAGTTTTAACGCGGCTAACGAGTGCCTTCACTCCGTTGGCACTGCTCAGACTTAGCTGTGAAGGCATGCAGGGCCAACAGTGAAAAAGAGACAGTTTATATGGTTTTAGTCCGTAGGCGCCTTGAGGTCTCCTTAGGAGGCCCCATGGCATGCGACCTCCCGTGGTGGCCCTTTAGGCTGGGGTCGTATCATTGACTACTTAGCATTAAAATATAAAATGGGGCTGATGTCGATCGTCAGTGGCTGGCGTCAGTTGCTCCGTACCGCTTACCATCAGGTGGGCGCGGAGTCACATGTTGTGTCTTAGTATTAAAAAAAAAAAAAACTATTTACATCATGGTCATAAGCGACCGCCTACTACACAGCACTATCACACCATGGATGCTACAGTGGGTTCAAATCTTGTCAAACATATTAACCGCATGTAACAATTCTGTATGTAGGTATGTTAGTACGTCCTTTACGCCTATATATTAATGGATTGATTTTTAATAAATATAAGGTAATGTTTGTATTTATTTGAATTATTAAATATTATAATTATTATTATTTATAAGTCTTTACATATTTTGTAAAGATTACATATGATTCGCACTAGAAGACTACTGTCATCTTTGATAGACGTTAGTCAATAAAATGGGCACGATATAAAATATTAATGTTTTATTTATTATCATAAACACATTTGTGATAGATCTACAACACCACCGTTCCCGTGCCTTGGAGAGCACGTAAAACCGTCAGTCCCAGTTCAATTAAGAAATAAAATACATCAGACTCTCGCCAACCCGTCTGGCCAGCATCGCGGGTGTAGGCCAAATACTCTAGAAATTTTGGAAGACCCATCTCCAACAGTGGAGATCTAGGACTCTGTGTTCTAGAGGCCGTGATAATGAATACTCGTATACAGTATTATTCTTAACAGATAAAAAGGTGCAATGCTGTTTATTGAACCTATTTTAAAAAATGTGTAAGTATATTGTGGGTATATTTAAATGTAACCTTGAACGTCCTCATTGTAAGATTAATTACCTCACACTGTAGCAGCTGTGCTAAACAAAATATATTTCAATACAATGTGTTTGTTAACAATGATTTAATTTATTACAATAATGTACACGATTTTATTGTAGTTAATTTGAATACAGTGTAAACTCGGTCGTTTTACGTCCAGAGTTTTCGCTGAATATTCATAAACCAACGCAACTTTGAGATTGTATTTTAATGCATTTTGACCATGCTTCTAAATTTACTGCGGTGGTGCAGTTATTACTACTGAAAAAATTATTTATTTCAACTGTAACTAGCAACTGGATCATCAAGAGCGCTGACAGAAAGCTCATCCACGCCTCATGGTTCGACCACATTTCGATTTGAAAACAACTCAAAATATCGATGCTATTTAACATCCACGTCTTGGTAGGATATTCAAGTACTTCAGATACATTGCCATAAAGGGAGAAAGGAGTTATTCTAGAAAAACACTAGCAAGGTGGAAGGAAAGAGACCGAGAGGCTGAAAGCTCCACCACCAAGACAGGAACGGGTGGCACAGTAACATTTTCATCGGGATGTCACGACCGTCAGGAATGAGAAAATACAACGCAAGGAGGGGGAGAGATAACTAGCAACTATAGAACATCTATCTGGCGAAGGTTCCCAATAGAAGTAATATACCAATCAATGTAATTGTATTATCCATTATACCTGGCCAAGGTATACATATGTAGTACTAACGTATCTAAAAATATAAATGGTGCACTATTGTCCACGGTGGGAAATATTTTAGTGGCGGGTATAATTCTAATGGCTCCTACTGTATCGTTTCTTAATTGTTCTTATACTGCCTGTCTCTGTTCTTTCTCTTCGAATAAATAAATAAAATAAAATAAATGTAACAGTGATAAAACATATTGGGCGTAGATGGCTATTGTCTAAACTACGAGGAATATGGAAATATGCTGAAAGGATTCTTGGAGCCGGTTTTAATTTAAAAAAAAACTATATCAAATTAAAAAAAAAAGTCCGTCACGCCATTTTGCGCGGACATGTCAAGTGCAGGTTTTTGTTTTGTAAATTAATTTACTGTGGATATTCATCATCATCATCATCACGATTCCCTTCCGGGGTAGTCAGAAACCACACTTATAAAGAAGCGAATTTACATTTAGCCAACTTTACTATAGGCCAATCATGACAAGTGGAAAGCTCGTCGATGTGGATATTGTTAGTCAAATGTGTAGTTGTTTTGTTTAATAATGTGCTACAATGTGAATAATTATGGAAAACTATAAATTGTACTTTAAATATGGTGCAGTTTTTTTCTTGCGGTTTTCCTGCGCTGTGAACTCCCATATTACACCTAACGTGTTATAAAAATATATATATTACATCAGACTTGGCTGTAAGGGCTAGACCCTTCGCCTTCCGTATCACCTCATTCATCATCCATCGGGAAAAGAGAACACAAACAAAAAATGTATATATTTCTTAAGTTTGAAATTACTACCCAAAATTTGATGCCAATATAAGCGATAGTATTAGCTAGTGTGATAATACACGATTTTATTAATTCTTAAAAAAAAAAAAAAAAAAACCTTGTACCTACATATACCTATCGTTGAGCAAGGTGTTGACCATTGATTTTGTAAGCATATTTTATTATATAAAAGGTGGATTTTCACCGTACGCTGCATCGTCTGCTACGTCTTGTGTAGAAGAAGAGAAGACATATGGCCAGTTGCAGAAAGACTGATAATCTATTGACATGTTTACGTATGCTTATGATGCGCGGCATTGGCCAAAATAACCATAGTGACAAGCTAACTACCCATCACGTGGCAAATATCAAAATATTATTCAGAGATTATTTAAATTATATTTTCTGCAACTAGCTGCCAGTATTTCGGGGTTATAAAACAAAAGTTAGGCCCTTTATATACATAAATTACATCGCATCATTTTGTGGAATCTCACTCTACCCCTGTATGTTAATACCGTCTGATGTTTTGTTACAGTAAATATCTCAATGTTTCACGCAGTGATCAGGCATCATTATATGATCATTTAGATCTAGATTCATTATTTAGAGCATTTTATACCCAAAAACTAAATTATTAAAAACATCACATAATAACTTACACTATAATATTATATATATATATATATATATATTATTTGACCTTAGACCACGTAGTGCCGTTTCCTCCTGTGACAATAGGGCTGGCTCTTTCTTTCCCCTAAGAATCATCAGTATTGGAATTCAGCAGAGAAATGCATCCAGCGTTCTTACTACTATTCCATCCAGACGGGACTTATATTCGTATTAATTATTTTATTTTACAATTAGTATATATGTTTTTCGAATAAATGATATTGCATTTAATATTAAAATATTTACCTAAATATAACCTATTTATATAATCTGTGGTTTACGTCGTTGGTAACATACTTGGCAATTTGTTTATTTAAATGTTATTATATATATGTGTGTTACTGTTTGTAAACCTAAATAAATAAATAAATTGTGCAAACGGCTGACAGAGAAATCTGAAGACAGAAAGGCTGGCATGTATTTCCGCCAACGTATTAGCCTCGCTATAGAGAGGGGAAATGTTGCCAGTCTTCTTGAGGCTATCTCTAATGGGACGTCTCTAAAAGACTTTTTTTATTTAATAGAGAGTTTTTATTTCTTTATGAGGTTTAGCTTAAAGGTAACTAATTTTTATTTTTTTAGAACATCAAATAGCGGAAATAAACCCAGCTTATTGGGAGAGTGTTTTTGCGCTGTTTGGAGTTGAAACTCTCGGGCCGTGGGGACCAAGTGCATAGGAAATTTTCAAGACGTTGTCAAAACAGCTCGTCTACACCTCAAGAGACAATGGCAATATTTGGGCCAAAGGATCGCCATTGCCATCCAACGTAGCAAAACTGCCAGTATTCCTGGCACTTTGCCCATTGGTAGCGATTTGGAGCTTATTATTTATTTTATTTTGTTTTTCCTTTATATTTTTGGTTGTAATTTTAATTATTAAGTAGTTTTTTTATTTATAGTAATTTATGTTTTAAAGGTATAGTTTTTAGTTCTTTTAAAATTATTGTACCTTACTTCTTTCGAATAATAAAAAAAAAATTAAGTAGTTTGTAATTATTATTTGAATAAACTCAATCTATTATATTAAATAATAAAATATATAGTTTTGTATACTCACGTTCACATTGTGAAAAAGGAACACAAATATTGTTCCTATTTCTGGCAAATCCCTTTTTACAATAACACATATCATTACATTTAACGTTTATAATTGGACAATCTGTTTGGTTTTGGTAAGGCAATAACTTGCATACGTTGTCACACGCTCCTCCACATGAGAAGAACTCGTTCTTTCCTTTACATTTTACTGAAACAATAGTTGAAATCTTTATCTAAGTTTTATAAAAACCAAGTATTTGTAATTGTAACTAGAGTCTGGCTAATAAAAATAGATAATCGAATTATATATTTGAAAATTTTCAACTGGCAACACTATTGTGACAGTGTAATAATTAATTTGTTGTTAATTGCTCACTTGCGTTGTAAATAATGAATAAAACTATTAAAAGTGGAGTCCGAAAGATAGTGTTTTACATGATGTCCAAATTCCACGAAAAAGAACAAGAAAAAGAAGCTGAATTCAACCAAATACAAGATTGTTTACGTGTGGTGTTGAATTTATTAGGTTAGTATGATTTATTATTTTAATACTTGCAACAAATAATCTTCACAGTGACAGCATTTTAATTTCGTTTCTATTTTTTTGCCGTATATATTATACACATATTTAATAAAAGTTTGAGGGATTTATAAATATTTTTTTTTTGTATTTGCCGCACTTTTTCGTTATCTACTTTCATTAGCCAGACTCTATTTAAGTTAAAAATGGCGCCGATTGCACCAAAACTTCTGACCTTCAAAATAAAACTGATAAATTCGACTCTATTTTAAATTTCAATCTTTACTTTCACAGAGACTTTTTTATTTTAACATTTAAATCAAATCCTGTTAGATATTTCAACTTATTATTTGGCATCTCTTTAAAATAAATAAATATAAATGAATATTTACCTGACAGGATGAGTATTATGTAGTTTGGACTACTCACAGCAATTATTCCTTGAGATGCAATCCCCGATCAAGTTTCTGTAGTACCCAGGCATACACTCGCACACTCCCTTGCAGTTCTTGCCGTTGTTGTTGGCAGGTAGCCTGGGACAGTGGTATATCTTGTCCAGGTCCTTACAAGCTTTGGGACCGCAAGTGGGACATTGTACCCAATATTCATGAGATCCCTTACATTTGTCTGGAAAATTGCAACTAAAATTGGTATATTTACGTCGCAGCTATTATTAACCCTTTCGAAATAAGAACCTAATATTGATGTTATTTAAAAAAAAATGTCTTTTTATTTTATAGCAAAATTAATAGAACGAAAAAAACTTTTAAAAGAACATCTCCTCCTTATATATCCATCTGATATACAAATCCACTTCACCACCACCACAAACTTACATGATGAAGATAGAGACGATTTAAACACATCCTAGAAGTAGTTAGTGAAATTCTTAATTCATTTGGTGTATTTCTTGGTCCAAAATGAGAAATTATAAACGCATTTATTATGCAAATAATTTGTAATTGATGCATAATTTAATTTGCCATCAAAGAGACAGTTTGGGTGATTTCCGTTGGTATTCGAGCATATCCCTGTTCAGTGTTCACGTTACAGCTTTGAGATATGTGTATATGCGAGACGACAGGCGGTTATTGGACATCGACATAGTTAGCAATTCCCGCGCCGATTTAAGGCCAAAATAAAGAAGCTGTTATTGGCGTTTTTGATCGTCGTGTGGGGTTTGCTTCGGAGCTTATTGATAGTTCTATAAATTCGAACCCTGCAGTTGTATTATCCTATATACCTGGCCAAGGTATGCACAGTACTAACGTATTTCTAAATACAAACAGTACACTATTATTCACAGTGGAACATATTTTGGTGGCGTGTATTATTCTAATGACTACTCGTATTATCGTATCATTTTTAATTGTTCTTTTACTGCCTGTCTCTGTTCTTTCTCTTCGAATAAATGAAGGATTCAGCAAGGAGATTCCTTGTTATTTCTCGCGCAGAATTTACGGTCTTACTGACATATATAAGGAAAACGTTTAGGCTTTGGTGGTTATAAACATTTGTCCACAGGTTTTCGATAACTTTTACTTACTTGCATGTTCGTAGTCGATGCACATGTCGTTTTTCCTGCAGAATCCAGGGTCGCACTGGCATCCGTCAGGGAGACAGTTTGGGTCCCCTGGTTTCGGCGGTCGTTGGCATTTGATCACAGCCCTGTTTACGTTACAGCTTTCAGATGGACATGGCGATGGACATATTTTAAAATGCTCGTTTTTTGGACATCTATTACTTGTACCTGAAGAAAGTACCTAGTAAAGTAAAGTATTATCACGACCATTTCCCTTTCGGGGTGGTCAGAAACCACGCTTATAAATAAGCGGATTCACATTTAGCCAACTTTACTATAGGCCAATAGTGACAAGTGGCAAGCTCGTCCATGTCGCTAGCGTACCAAACTCGAAAAATATTACTAATAAATTTCATATTAATTAAATGTATTTATTTACATTAATTATTTTTTTGTGTCACGACCAGCAATCGAAGTCTAAATAAATAAATCTTCAAAGTCTAAATCCACGGACTTACCGCTAGACCACAGAGGCAGAAAGAATATATTATATTTGAATAAATACCCTATGGCAGTCTTAGAGATAATCTTAAAGATTGTAGCTAGTATATGATACGAGCAGGATAACTAATCTTACGTTTTTATAGTAAACATTTACACCGGTATTCATATAAACTTATTGAAACGGTCTTCGTTTGTAGCCACGACTCAGACATAGTCACAGGGCCAACAGTGAACTGAAACGGTTATAGAGTTTTAGTACATAGTCACCTTATGAGGCCCTACAGTGAGTCGAGCTTTTGAACCGGTTACGCTAGGGCCCTTTAGGCTTAGGTCTACATCATTGATGATTTCTCGAATCCGTCTATAAATAAAATACGTTACCGTTATGTGTGTTACAGTTGGTCGCAGAAACAGTGAGCGCGCACGCCGCCACTGCGCACAGCACCGACTTCCACATTTTGTTCGCTTCTGCACACGCCGCCATAACTGGTTACACTTTTATATCTAAATAATTCTTAACACCACTTGTTTCAACAATAATCGGATAAATAAAAGAACATTTACATAAATTACTTTGACGCGGGAAAATATATTAAAACAGGATCCCATAATAATTAATAACGCAATTAATATAAATTCTAATTAATTAATAATTATCGTTATTAATACAATGAACAACTTACTATATTAAATCTGAAAATAATAAGTTTATTGTTATGACAATTTCTTATTTGCTATATTCAAAAAATAAATATTTGGTATAGGTATGTGCGTCAGGATATATTTTGTATATGTTCGTCAGGATATATTGTGTATAAGTGCGTCAGGATATTATTTGAAAATTATAAAAAACGAAAAAGTATCATCACGACTGTATCCCTTTCGGGGTAGTCAGAAACCACACTTATTCACTTCTAGCCAACTTTACTATAGGCCCATCATAACTAGTGGCAAGCTCGCCGATGTCTCTAGCGTGCCAAACTCGAGAAATATCACAAATAGTATGTTATATATTATTATTATGGATATAGTATGTTATTCTTAAGAGATAGAGATATAACATCACTGACTTTTCTGTAGACCTATATAAGATACACAATTCCACCATATATTATTTTACTATATCTCAAGGGATTTAGGCGGCCTTTGCGTTGAATGATCCCAGACGCCTTTTTTTTCGACACCTCCAACAAAATGTATACAAAAACTTAACAAATTATATACCAAAACCTTCCAGAGAACCACTCTATCCATCTGTGAAAATAACATGTTAATCAGTACAGTAGTTTTTAAGTTTATCGCGAACAGACAGACAGACAGAAGCGTTAGTGATGTAACTACAGAACCATTAAAAAAAAGGACCGCAAGTTGTACCAATCCCCATAAAGTTTATCACAAGATAAAAAATACTGGTTCTTTGTAAATTTACTTTATTAATTTACTTTAAAGCCAATTGTGTTCGTTTGTCTAAACTTAACTTGCAAACGTTTTGTTCCCTAATCTCTATGCAGGTCTTGGTCTTGCTTTTTTGCCAAGTCAATATGTTGGTAAGACAGTGGTTAAGAAAGTGCCCGCCTTCAAAGCCAAAATCAAGAAGCTGCTACTTTCGGTTCAGCTCGCAAAGTGTGGGCAGTTTGCTTCGGAGTTCGCCTAACAGTTTTAATGCATTCAAACACAATGCAGTTGTTTTCTTTATACCTGGCCAAGGTGATATTTTCCGAATTTTGTATCGCACAAAGAGTGCACTATTGTTCACAGTGAGAAATATTCTGGTGGCGGGTATAATTTTAATTGCTTCTACTCTGTTGCTATCTTTTATGTTCTTATGTTACCTGTCTCTGTCCTTTCTCTTCGAATAAATAAATAAGACTAACCCTAGTCTTGGTAGCGGTCTTGCACAAGAGTCTTAGAAGACTGTTTCATTATCTCATTAATTACAAAATGCTAATTAGATCAATTCTATCTTAACTAGCTATTTATTAATTATTGTACAATGAACTAAACAATTAATATTTATTCGAAATAAATATTTACAAAATATAAAATAAATATTAATACTAAGGATAGGAATATAAGTCCCGTCCGCGTGGAATAGTGGCAAGAACGCTGGCTGCATTTCCCCGCTGAATTGAAATAGTGATTCTTTGGGCGAAGAAAGAGCCAGCCTCGTGTCATCAGAGGAGACGACAAAACGCGGTGTTATGTCTTTTAAAAACTTACTCCTCCAAACTCCAGGGCTTCCACGGACCAAACATTTCGACTGCAATTGGGATGAAGTGATGATTATTGGTGATGGCGTACTTGTTACGTTTAAGTTGCGTGCGGCTGACTCTGCAGCGCCACGGGTGTCTTATGGCTGGATGTCACATGTGACGGACAGAGTGCGTCAACACATGTGGTATCCCAAACAAGTGTACGGCCTCGTTTGACCCCCACCATGAGACCTTATTTAAATTAGGTTTGTAAAAGAAATAAACAATAAAGAATCCAAAGAAAAATCTTTCTTTCAATCTTAAATTTAAAAAAGGAAGAAAGGATTAGAACAATGCAAATAGTTTTTCGTGCTAGTATTTATTATACAGATTTTTAGTATTGACTAAAATGCTTTTATTTTTAATTCGTTAAAATATCTTCTCTCTTGACACAGATTCCTTCTTTTCTGCAGTATCCCCATTTGCATCGACATCCATCTGGTTCACAGCTGGGGTCACCAGGTTCTGGAGGCCGAATACATAGAATCAGAGCTGGGTTCATAGAACAATCCTCTCCGGGGCAAGAAGACGGACAGTTGAAGAATTCTTCATTTTCACCACATTTTTCTAAAAAAAAAAGGTTTAATTTATTTATTACATACAGCCCCTGGATGACAAAGTTCTAGATCTCTACTGATTTCGGCGTTTTTCTTTTGGTGGGGTATACTGTGCACTTTAAGAAACCTACTTAAAATTAAAAAAAAAAAAATTTGGCTTTATTTTGGATCATCTCCATTGGGCTTCTCTTTCCACGCTAGCCAGACGGGTTGTTAATATCACTGTTAAGACATCTAACAGGAACCTACACCAATTTATCCCATCTACATTCATTCCCAAATGCCTACCACAAAGCCTGGTAGAATCATGGATCGCGAGTAGTTTTGTGATCTACCACTAGAGGTCCCAAGTTAGCGCTAGTACAAAATCTACGCTCGGCCCGTGCGGAACGAAAATCACCGCGATTTTATTGTGAAAGCTCCCAAGCCGGGTTGTCCCACCCTTAACTCTAAACGTGTCTAAAACAGTTCCGAGAAAGTGAAGTGTGAGAAGGAAGCGTGCCCGCAGTAAAAACCTGGCTTTTTTCTCGTGGTATGTCCTTTTTTCTTGTCCACTTGTTGGTTCTAGCAGATCTTTGCCATTTGCTTTAGTGACTCATTTTCTAGACAAAGTAGCAGAGTAGACCGCCTGACCGATGGCTGGACCCGTGGTACCCAGTAGTATGGCGGACCATTCGTTTACTTTTTCCGTTAGACTCCACTTAAACTAATCACTTTGATGTTGCACCTCATTATCATATTCTACCTTTTTCTATAGCGTTGATTTCAGTTAAAACGCTGGCAATAAATATGACAAGGAAAACCTTATGCATATTTAATGCGAGGTTCTCCCAAATAATAACACATAATATGTTATGAACAAACGCTTATATAGGTAATACCCGACTTCCCGTAAATGTTAGGATGGCAATACATAATGTCGTAATAGTTCAATATATTTAAAAGAGCGACTAAATGTGGAAAAGGCTATAAACTATATATTTTTAATAGGCATTGATGGCTACTCTAACCTATGAGGAATATAGAAAAAAATTAAATATGAATAAAACTACATCTTGTCTTCTTAAATTATTAAACTTAAACTCTTATTCCAGCCGAGAATCAGATTCGAAGATTTTAACAATAAGATTCGAATTCTTCAGTTTCCTTAAGTTTGACTTCCCAAAATTTTGTCCTATAAGCGACTATTGCTGGTGTTATAATACAGGTTTTTATTTGATGAACATAAAAAATTGCCGGGACCATATTTTGTTAGGCTACCCATCACCATTGCTTATGTTAGCGTATTTCATTATACAAAAAGTGGATTTCATCCGAATACCAGATCAGTGATGTTTGCTCCTCTACATATCCTAGACTATAACATTGCAGTGGTAACTTCAAATTATGCAACCTGGTAATAACTACAGTAATAACCTACTGTGTCTGAAAAACGTAACCTAGCATTTTCCCGCCGAAAACTAGGGGACCGAAACTGTCTTATAGAAGGATGCCAGTGCATGGACTACAAACATGCAAGTAAGTAATATACACTCATGGTCGACACGCTTCGGGGTCGCTGTCAATCCGGGCAAGTGTCAAGCAATCATAGTAGGCAGTTCCAGACTTTTAAGTAAAGTAAATCTAAACAGTATAGACCCTGTTCGGTTTGACAGCGTTCCGATTGCGTATAGTAGTGAGGTAAAGAATCTAGGTGTACACCTGGATTCTAATCTTAACTGGGCCATCCAAGTTAACAATACTAGTCGAAAAATATTTGCTTCTCTGCACTCTCTCAATAAACTTAAAAATTTTCTGCCATTAAAAGCTAAAATAACCCTTGCCCAAAGTCTTCTCCTTCCTCTTCTCGACTATGGTGATGTGTGTAGCGTCGACCTTTCGGAGATGTTGCTCAATAAGATGGACCGGTTACTTAACACATGTATTCGGTTCATCTTTTGTCTGCGCAAATATGATCACATCTCTGAATATCGCGCCAAGTTAAGGTGGCTACCTATTCGTTGTCGCAGGAATCTAAGAATCCTCTGTTTACTCTTTTCTATTCTCAATGAACCTGCGACACCGAAATACCTCAAGGACAAATTCAGCTATCTTTCCTCATTTCATAACAGATCTCTCCGTTCGTCCCATAATTCTGTTCTATCTATCCCTTCTCATCACTCTGGTTTTCAGTCTAACTCTTTTGCAGTAGTGGCCGCAAATCTGTGGAACAATTTGCCGGTAGAAATTCGTCAAGTGCCGAACAGATCACTTTTCAAAAAGATGGTATACTCTCATTATTTAAACAGTTCCTCACAGTGTAAGTAGGTATTATATGTAGTGTATAATATATATATATATATAGTATGTAGTATATGTAGTATTGTGTACATATTAGTATGTATCTGTCTATATAGATATAATACTTAGATTTAATTTGAATTACCTTTTAATCTATTTAATGGTTGCACCTACCTCACAACACAAATCGTTTCATTGTCCCAAAGGTTGGTTGCTAGAGAATGCCTAGCGGCATTAAGCCCGCCTCTTGTACATAGTGCAATAAAGTTTTTAAATAAATAAATAAATAAGTAAAAGCTAGCATCCATCTATGTCGTCCATGATCGTCCATCTAAATAAAAGCTGTTACCTGAACAGGGCATCAGATGGGATCCCTATATCATCGGTTCCCTATACTATGCCCCCGTCATATAGGGGATAGCTAGTTAAGACTGTTAATGAAAGCGGTCTTGCAGCAGAGTCGAGCTCACACCTTATGGCACACTATGCACCGCGACAGCTAGAGTATGACCTGACCTCTCCTGGTAATTAATTAGGTTTGACCCTCGCTTAATAGTACAATGTTATGTCTAAATTTAAAATCTAAAACCAGTAGGTAATGTTATAGGTTGCGACCATAATTAAAAAAAAATACTGCAGAAAATTATATGAATTAAAAATATGTCGAAGCCTAAATGTAACATCACCTTTACAGGAAAATGTGGACCAAACACGTCGCGAGGTGTTAAAATTATTTTAGGTAAATATTAAGCTGATTACCTTTATTTGGACTTACCATTGTTTATTATTATTATATAATAATAAAAATGTAGGTATTGTGTTATTTTAAACTAGCCGTTAGACCCTGTATAGTAAGACGTATAATTAGAAAAACTATTAATCAACTCGAAATATTATTTGTTGCCAATTCTTTGGTCCTTACTGTCATATCTCAAAAATCCACTCGATACTTGTATATATTTTAAATGTAGCTTGAAAAATGTGGAACAAAAGTACAAAACCGACAAAGTAAAATTTATGAAAGGTGACTTTTGAAATAAAAGCAAAGGTCTAATGATTTCCTTAAAATAGATTACAATACACCTACAAAGTAGGTTACCGTAATTTAAGTTCCGTTTCTTCTATTACTTGCCTTATTTCAGAGGTTTGAGTCTACTCATATCTACTTTTTCGTAAAAATATTTTCGAAATTATAAAAATAAATATGACGCAATGTGTCATTTGAATGAGCTAACAAATACTGACGTCAGAGATAAATAATGACGCCGAACCCTATAACAAATTTTAAGAAAGTGAGATATTTTTATTAGGAATTAAAAACGTCCTGCATGTTGGAAAAAAAGCGCCATATTTATTTTCAAATGTTAGATTTAGATAGATATAGTCATAGTGAAAAGTGATAAACTATTATGTGATTATTAATAAATATATGGTTGGATAATCATAAAACAATTTTATAAAAATGTTAGGTATTAGGAACAAGACAATAAGAACAAGCAAGGGTGAAATAAGAGTCATCAAGAGATATTTTTTTTCCAAAGAAGCATTTACAAAATAGTATTTTTATGTATATCTGTTTGCCATCCATCTAAATATAAATTTGGTGTTTAAGTTATTGTCTAAAGTAAAATAAATAGATTGTAACACTACGTTGTTTATCTCATTTCCTACACGATGTCCTAACTTGCTACACTTTTAAACAGTTTACCAGTTAGCACGCTGTTATAGGTATGTTTTTGTGCGACTGCTGAATCGATCGTGTGAACCGCCTAGAATCCCACTTACTTTATGTAGGATCTATTCTGTATGCACAGTCGCGTGAGCCAGCGCTCCTGGACGTAAATAACATCATCCCCATTCCGTCACTGCCTTAGGGTATTACGTATATATTTCGGAACTCATACATCTTTCACATGATAAAAATGTGGAATTAGCATTCCAGCCCCTAAGAAGCATCTAGTCGAGCATGGTGTTAGAGACTAATGTCAGTCGTAAGTCGATTCTGGACCTTCTGCAACGCTTACCATCTGGTAATCGCAAGTTCACATGTCCTGATAGTATAATAGTAATACTAATAAGTAAGAACGCTTTATCGAACTCGGCCACAGTATTTTTTTCCCAAACACGACTATTGACGAAACAAGACTAGGGCAAAGCGAGTAGAACCCGTCCAAAGTTCCATGTTGCCCCCCTAATACCCAACCCCTCATTCTATTGTCCGAATGTTACCACATTACTCCGACGATTTGTTAGACCATAGCTCCACGGAAACTAACTGATAGACTTTGCTTTGTGCACTAATGAACCCTGTCAGATAGACAAACGCTACACGAGCAAAGATTAATGCATGAAACTAATAACTAAAAACCTTCTATTTACCTACTAAGGAAATCTTAATTGAAATTACATGGCATCATTTTGGTTAAGGAAATAATATTTATCTACTCTCATATCGTAAAATGCGAATTACAAACTTCAAAACGAATTTATATTGACATACTTTATAAACACACACTTTATAACACTTATTTTTTTTAAGGCAAAGGTTCCATTACAAAAAATATTTGATTCCAATTTTTACTTGTCTATGGCAGCGCCCGCCATAGGGCTTACGCGGTCATAAGCTAGGTTTTGGCGCCATTTCATTGTTTAGGACTTATGTATTCTGAACCATGGTCATTTAAAAAAATTAAAAACAAAAATTGGCGCCATTCAATACGTTTTGTTGTATAGCATTTCGTGTGACTTTTTTTATTCTTGCTTAAAATTCTTACTCTTTTAACTTTTATCTTTTATTTAGTAGGTTCAATCCCAATGTATGAGAGTAGATAAATTAGTGTATGAAACTGCACATAACTAGGTATTAAAACACTCGTGTGATACTATTAAAAACCTCGCCTACGGCCCAGTCGGGCATAACGGCAATTCGAGCCTGATCTCTAAACATCTGGATACACTTTACTGGGTTTATCGGCACGAATGGTGGATACTTACCCGCCCCGGAGACTGAACAAATAACCACCATCAGTCCGCCTACCACCTATTTGTTGTTCTCGTTAAAAGTATGTGCCATTTGCAATGATGTCAAATGCCAATTTTTACTTTCAATGAGAACTAATATTGCTTGCCATGGTGATATTTATATAAAAATTACATCGCTTGAAACAAGACTTACTCTGATAGAAGGGAGTTGTGAGAAGAGCGAAGATATTTTTCATAGAAAGAAGAGAGAGGCGATATTGTCCTTGAGGTATTTCGGTGTCCCGAATTCATTCAAAAACGAAAAAAAATATGGTAGCCATTGTAACTTCAACTTTAACTTCACACAACTATATTCAGATATATGGTCATATTTACGTAAACAATATATGAATTATTATTATTTAATCAAATTTTGTACTATTATTGTACTACTTGTGCTGTGTACAATGTAAAAAAATATGTAAAGGTATATCAATCCTTTTTTTGATAAAACTATTTATTATGAGTTAAAAAGCCATATTAATTAAATAGAAAAAATAATTATGATATAAAAAAACTAAAACAAAAAAAATAAAAACCTACTTACAAAACCTAAACTATTATTGTTTCAGTAAATATTACTGTATATTTAAGTTACTAGAATAATAAAATATGTAGTTTTCGTATTAATCAAGTTTATACTAGAGCTATCACGATGCTATTTAAAGAAATTACACACCTACTACTATTTTAAATAAAGGGATTTTTCTCTACTTAAATTGTTATTTATAAATGTATTTTTAAATATAAAATTGCATCATTCCTTTCGCAAAAAAGGGAACTTAAAAAATAATTAACCGTAAAAGCTTTTGAGAAAAATGTAGCAGTGTAATTTAATTTTTTGCACAGTAACTGACAACAAAGTGGCCTCCCTGTCTGCTAAATAGATTTTCTTATTAGCGAAAAAGAGACGCATCCAAGATTAGCTCGCACAAGCATATACTCGTAGGTGCAGTTGTTTCATTTCACAAAGGCGGGTTGGCTTTAGTAAAGAGTTTAAGGGCCAATAACTTATCCTTTCATAGGCCCGTATAATAAATAGATCTCAAAATCCGATATTCACTTAAGTAAGTCTTGTTTCAAAATAAATATAAATAACACCGCTTGAAACAAGCCAATTGCCAAGCAAATTACAATATATATATATACGGGGTGTTTGGAAGGGAGCTGTACATACGCCTAGGGTAGAAACTAGGGATAGTCTGCTACCTACCCCCGCCCAATATATTGACCTTAGCCTCAAGGTTTTTTTTTAATTTATTTTTATTTTTTATTTGACTTTTTTGTGATTTTTTTACTAAAACTACCTGTAGCTCAAAATCTATCCATGGGACCGGTCTGCTAATGGTCTTGTTTTAATCGTTAGAGTCTTAGGGTCATGTAAAAAAATATTTTACACCAGAAAATTGTGGAGAAGAAAAGTTATGGGGCCTGAAGTACCGTAGTAAGGTAAAGAAATAATTTTAAGGGCAACAAAAAATTTGGTAATGACTAATGTTTTTCATTTGGCATCCTTTTACGATCGAACACATTTAATTTTCATTAGTTGAAATTTTTGTTTAAAGTGCCCTAGTTGCGGAAATTAATTAATAACTTTAAAACTAAAAGTGATAATTACACTTTTAGAATATCGTTAGAAAGGGCATGGACTGAGGATGTTTTAAAAAAATCAGAAGAACTGTTAGTTTTTTTTTAAACCCCATAGAAAGTTGCCCTTAAAATTATTTCTTTACCTTACTACGGTACTTCAGGCCCCATAACTTTTCTTCTCCACAATTTTCTGGTGTAAAATATTTTTTTGCAGGACCCTAAGACTCTAACGATTAAAATTTTCTCCTGGTCGGGTCACAATAAATAAATAAATAAAATTAATACTTAATATGTTTGTGATATTTCCCGAGTTTGGTCGCTAGAGACATCGACAAGCTTGCCACTTGTCATGATTCGCCTATAGTAAAGTTGGCTAAATGTGAATCTGCTTCTTTATAAGCGTGGTTTCTGTCCACTTCGAAAGGGATACTGATGATGATACTACCTACAGTAAAGTTGGCTAAATGTGAATCTGCTTCTATAAAAAGAAGCGTGGTTTCTGACCTGACTGATACGGTCGTGATGATATTTTATAATATCATTAATAAAAACGAAAATCAGTGTGATTTTAGGTACTCTGATAGAATAAAGATTATATCAACAAATTCACGAATTTGTTAGAATAGTAAACTACCCTATTCTTGCCCGCCTTCATAGGTTAAAACATATGTAGTGGCTGCACCAAGAGCAACTTCAATTAAGGAACAATATAGAGAAGTCTTAACAGCGTTTTCTTGTTCGCCTCACTATGAAAGAGAAGCAATTAGCCCGCGTAAAGTGAGTGCTCCCCCCGCTAAGACAATGGGACGAGGAACCCAGCGTCTTAAACACTTATTCTGCTGACTGTAGCAAGGTATTAAGCCTGGTGTACACGTTTGGTTTCACATTCATAATCGGCAATTCTACTTATAGTTTTATTTCCATAGACAATGGGACGAGGAATCCTGCGTCTAATACACTCAAAGAGTTTAATAAGTTTAGTAACCAATGGGAAAAAGGGTGGAAACTCACGCAAAAAATGTTCATCCACCCGAACACTAGCATATGATGGTAGGGTACTTAAAATGCCATACATACCTATTATAGGTATAGCTTCTATATAGGAATTGTATTATATACGAAATTTGATTTTACAGCCACCAAACAAATAACTGCGTGCGAAAATTTAAAAACATTGTATATTTTGTAACTAGTTTACCATATGATATGGGCAGGTACTAAAAGTTACACAATACATTTAAATTTATTTTTTACATGGTTTTATAGTTCGCTTGTTGACAACAATGGCCAACATGTTGAATGAATTGAACAAACTGATTGAATTAAAAAAAATATATTAAATGTAGTACCCCTACCGTCTACTAGGCGGCGCCACTTTCTATAGAACCAAAATTTGACAATTGCTTGTCTAAGTTTCAACGCCTGAATACGCTTACGCTGAATGAGCTTAGCGTCTACATCTGCGTATCTACTGTTTAAAACATATTTAAAAAAATAGATTTTGTAAATTATGGGTTATTTAATAATTATGTAACTACGAGTATCAAGCTATATTATGGCCTATATTACCTCCGGAGTCTAGCGGTTAAGTCCTGTTCGGGATACAATAATTTGTTCAATTTATTTGTGGTATTTCTCGAGTTAAGGTAAGTCTTGTTTCAAGCGGTGCTTTTTCTATATAAGTATCGCCATGGCAAGCTTACAATATTAGTTCTCCTTGAAAGTAAAAATTGGTGTTTGACATCATTGCAAATGGCACATACTTTCAACATGAGCAACAAATAGGTAGGTGGTAGGCGGACTGATGGTAATAATTTGCCCAGTGTGCCGTGGCTGGGAATACGGTCGTGGTTATACTTCTACCATTATTTATACAAAAAAGTTCAATTGAATGATCACTGTTTTAATTAACAAAAACTGTAAATGAATTAAATGGCGAAACGTTTTATCCTTAATAAGTTAGATACTTTCATGAACTAAGAAATCATGGATTAATTCTCTGCTATTTTAAAACCATAAAGAGGCCGAGGCACTTCGTTTCACTGTTTCGCCTCACTTCCCCATGGATTCTAAAAAAAAACGATAGAAAAAAGAAAATACTTTTAAAAGTTTAAAAATATAAAAATTCTAAAATAATCAAGAGTATGAGAATTCAAAAAGTGGTTTCGATGCTTCTACGAGTAAAATATATATTTTTTCCTTTCAAGAAAGATCTAAGGGAAGGAAACATTTAATTCTTTAAAATTTTTCCTCCCTAGCTTACCTCTAATACTATGACAATAAAATTATTAAATTTATTTTAGCCAGTTTCCTTTTACCATAAATATTGTTGGGTTTCTGTAAAATAAGTAAAAAATACTTGGTTATACATATATATCTGTATATATTGTAATATTCAAAAACATTAATCCTACTGAATGACTACTCGTTCTAGGACAGCCATAAGTTTGTCTCTTTCTTAGGATCAATATTTTACTGACATACTTATTTATTTAGAAACACATCATCGCCACTACCGTATCCCTTTAGAGGTGGTTTTTTACCATGACAAGTGGCAAGCTCGTCGATGTCTCTAGCATACTATACTCGAGAAATACCATTAATAATTTATTGTGTCCAGGAAACGAACCCGGTACCTCCGCGTTTAAATCAACGGACTTAACCGATAGACTACTACATCTCAGCCCCTAGAACACAGAGTCCTAGACCTCCACTGTTGGAGATGGACCTTCCAGAACATATTTTTGGAGAATTTGGCCTACACTCACCATGCTGACGAGACGGGTTGGCGAGGGTCTGATGTCAATATTAATGACACATTCCACAATTTAGTGAAATCGGTGGTGTTGTAAATCTATGACAAATGTTCGTAAGAAAACTGTATTTCTCATTGGTAAATGCCAGAGTTTGAACAGCTATTTTTTTATGATTTTAAGGATTTCAACCACCGTTCTAGATAACTTCACTTTCTCGTAATTTAGTTTACAGGTACAGTGAGACAAATGAGAGCTGACTTATTTAAGAAAATAATCACCAAATACGAAGAACAGATACGAGATTAAATCGTAAACTATCTATATAACTATATAAGTTAGAACTCTTGTGTTCTCTTTTTTTCTGTATGCTGCAGAGCTGTGGATCCTACGCGAACCAAAAAAAAACGAATTAATGCTGAGAATGTTGAGTATGGCCGTAGTTCCGAACAAACAAAGCCATTCTGGAGGAACTGGGGATCAGACAACGCCTTACCTCGTCCGTACAATATTCTACAATGCATTCTCACTTTCTTCGAACACTGCGCGGCGTGGAAAAACATCCATTGACCGCCTGGTAGTCGAGGGGAAAGTAGATGGTTAAAGGAATTGTGGAATGCGCAAAGATGGCATCCCAGACAAGACATTATCCTCCATGGTATTAGAGACATACCATCTTGCCTATTACCATAACTACGTAGTAGACCTGATGGTTCAAGGACGGAAGGGATTTTGACGGACCATACCATACCATAAGCTTATCTTTTAAAGCTTGGTGTCTAGAGAATCTGCCTGAGCTCTTTTGACTTTGACTTTGATAGGAAGGAAACAGCTAACGTAATCGGACGATTGTACCCACCTCGTATATTTCTATTGGAATTTATGTGTGGTTCAATTACCTTGTAGGATTCTAAAACTGGTTGAACTAACAATAATTAACACAAGACAAACTACACCTATCCCATGTAAAGATACATTACGTATCACGGAATCGTACTTAAAAGAGGTACAGCAAGTAACTTAGGTAATTTTTCAAAAAACAGGTTCTCAAACTTCTTAAATAGCTCCTGACAGTTTTAGTAAGTATATATGTGTGTTTCATTATCATCATTACAGCCCCTAGAACACAGCGTCCTAGACCTCCACTGTTGAAGATGGGCCTACCAGAACACATATCTGGAGAATTTGGCCTACACTCGCCACGCTGTTGGCGAGGATCTGATGTCATTTTTTCGTGACAATTTATTAACGATTCCAAAAGTTTATATTAGTGGAACCGAGACCGACGGCTTAACGTGCTCTCCGAGGCACGCGAACGGTGGTGTTGTAAATTTATGATAAATGTACGTAAGAAAAGTGTATTTCTCATTGATACATGTCGGGGGGTTTGTACCGACCTTGTAGGATTTAAGGAAAGCATTCTTACAACCACCGCGCACATATGTATGTATATATGTATGTTTATGTGTATAATAATGTGTATTAGTAGTATATATTTTTTATTCGAAGTAATATACAAACAATATTAATGAATTACAATAATAAATAAACTATATTAAAACAAAATCTAAATTTAATCTAAAAAATAATAATAATACATAGAAAATAAAAATACGTCTGCCTTCGTGGTCTAGCGGTTAAGTCCGTGGATTTAGACTCGGAGGTACCGGGTTCGATTCCTGGTCGGGACACAAAAATATTTATTAATGTAAATGAATACATTTAATTAACATTTAATTTATTTGTGATATTTCTCGAGTTTGGTACGCTGGAGACATCGACGAGCTTGCCACTTGTCAGCTTGCAACTTTACTATAGGCCAATGCCTATTCATAAGCGTGGTTTCTGACCACCCCGAAAGGGAAACGGTCGTGATGATTCTTTACTTTTTAGAAAATAAAAATACATAGGTACTTACAAAAAAAATAGCTCCTACAAATCGCTGTCTTGTGGCATGGTGTCCAATACACTAGCAGCATTTCCCCTTTGAATGATGATACTTAATTTTTGGGAGAAATAACTGCCAGCCCATTGTCACCAGAGACGTCAATGAGCCTTGCATCAATTTCTTTATAAAAGGGTTTAAGTTCCGATTCCCACGGGCCCATCGTTTCTACAACAAACGTCGAAAAAAAGTATTAATTCTATTAAATTACCTTTAGTGAAATTGAAGTATTATTATTATTTATATGATGCATTGTTCAAATTTGTTTGGCCTAGTAAAATTGGCTTTATGCTTTCTTCATACTCGTAAAAACGTGGTTTGGTCACGATCGTACTGAAACTTATTGTTATCCGTGAATACGAATCAACTTACCAATGCCAGTTAGATGGGAATTGCTTACAAATAGTATGGGGTAGTAATTAATTAGGGCTACTTTTCTCTAGTAGAGTGCACTGCAAGATTTATGTGACGTCTTTACATGAGGCACTCCCCTACGTGGACTCCTAAGTAAGTTACTATTGCACGGTAATTTGAACGGATAGGCAGCGTAGAAAATATTTTTCAACCTTAGGTAAGTCGCTTACTATTAAGTCGAGGCAGAGGACGCCACCTGGTGGTAATCGATACGTGAGGTCCAAGAATTGGAGTATTTGACAGCAGGCCACAGACACATATTAGTCCCAACCATTATGCCTATCAAGATGCTTTTTGACACTTCGTCTGAAAGAAAAAACTGGCTGGAAGAGCATTCCAGATCTTCAGCGTGCGACAGATGAAGGATCTTCAAATTTAAAGTGGCAACAGTTATCATATGGAGGTTCAGTTACGAAATAGAAAAGATGAGGTTGTGAAGTTCTTCAGAACGCTAACCGTTATAGCTTGTGGAGAACGCTCAGGGTGGCTACTTATCTTCTACGCAGCTGCAGCGATTTGAGAGTTTTAGACACTGTGGTGTCGTCTACTATCCGAATCGCCCCCCTCTGCAGGACATCGAGAGCATAAGGTTAAGGTACTTAGCGGAACCACTCATAACCTTTATATTTTCCAAGATAGCATCAAAAAGCTCTCGAGCACCTTTGAGCACCTCTGCAATAAACGGTCATTTAGTTTTTAAAACAAAAGGTATTATTCCATTGCTGCGTACAGGCACATTTAATAACAAATTATAATTTTATACTATATTCAGACCATTTTCACTTCAGCTTAATCATTAATTCTTATCTCTCACGTGGTTGATGTAGGAGTTTTCTTTGAATCGACTCACTTTGACTAATGTAAAGACTGGGAAATCATCCTTATAGCCCCTAGTATACAAAGACCAAGATCTCCATTGATCAAGATTGGAGTCTTAAAATATAATCTATGTATTTTTGGGATAACTGAGCAAAATTAAATTAATATTCTTACAATTATATACATACCAATTATTGATACTTTACTTGCCGGTTGCAGGAAAGATGATTAAAATAATATATTTTTTAAATTCATAATAAAATATTTACCAATGACGTGCCCCATCATATAAATTGAACATGTTGAAAAAAATGAATTATTCTGCAACAGGTCGTAAGAGTTACCATGTTATATTATCATAGCCCCTAGAACACTGAGTCCTAGAACTCCACTCCTAGAAATGGGAGTTCCAGAACATACTTGTATATCTGGAGAATGTGTGTGGGTAATAATACAATATTACTACTTACTAAATAAGGAAAGGTATGCTCCGATGGTTCGGACATGTTGAAAGAATGAGTGAAGAGAGATTGACGAACCAGATATATAATGCGAAAGTTGTGGGTAAAAGAGGCCCTGGCAGACCAAGACTTACCTATCACGATCAAATAAATAAAACAATAGCTGAAGGTGCATTAAAAAGCCACCAAAATAAAAGGGCATGTATGAAGAGGTTGATGAATGTCGAAGAAGCGAAAGAGGTATGTCGTGATCGTGTCAAGTGGCGCTCAATTGTCTCTGCCTACCCCGCAAGGGATTTGGCGTGAAGATATGTATGTATGTATGTACTACTTACTGTCTGAAGATATCAGCGAATATTTATGTTCTAGTCAGGTTAAATTCGATCTTAATTCATATTATCAGTAGCCCTATTATATTACTGAGTCGCAAACGTTATTAGTGGATTTCGTTATTTACGTCAGAGATTGCGTCATAATTACGAAATATTATTCAATTCTCAACTCTATAAGCGCTCGACCGCGGCCGTGCAAATATCAACTTTAATAGCGTGATATATATATACTCGTATAGCTACAGATACCATTATATAACGTTTGCGCCTAAGTAACAGAATAGATACTTAAATAATCTTTAAATATCATTTCAGCTTATTGAAATAATACAAAAAAAACTCAATTATTTACATTAAAAACATCCAAAACTCCACTTTATCCTGCATGATATTAAACATAAAATAGAAATTTACGAATTTGTATTTTGCTCTTAGCAACACTACATTGAGGACGTTTATTGTTTTTTTTTTAAATATGTATTGTCCATTATTGGTGGGGTGTCAAGAATTATCTATATTACCCTATTTACGATAATTATGTTCATTTATGGCTGTCTCCGTGGTCTAGGGTTTAAGTTAGATGTAGGATATAAATAATAGGATGTAAGGTAGATGTTAGTTTAGATGCGGAGGTACCGGTTTCGATTCGGTTCGGGGACACTATAATTTATTTGTAATATTTCTCGAGTTTGGTACGGACATCGACGAGCTTGCCACTTGTCATGATTGAGCTATAGTAAAGTTGGCTAAATGTGAATCCGCTTTATTTATTTATTTATTAAGAAACCAACAACGTAACAATATAAATGTTTCTATAGTTTATTACAACATAATTTTATAAAGCACGGAAAATTTCCAAAAAATAATTTATAATTTAATTTTAAAGCTACCTATATAATAGTAGTATATAATATATACCTATAATTTAATTTATAGTTTATTTAAAAGCGTGGTTTATGAATACATCGAAAGGTCAAGATAGTTCTTTAATTTTTTTTTACTTATTTTTGATTTTATGGATTTGTAATTTAAAAGCCCAGGCTTAACACTAATTCAATGACTACGTATTTACTTTAAGTATTCTACAAATGGTATTTACATTACATATTTACAGAATCTTAGTACAAGGCGGCGCCTTTTATCTCATAGCGCATTTGTGCTGGATATTCTGTTCATAAATTCGGCTAATGTATTTTTATGATATACTTTACTTTGCGGTTTCTTATTATGAACGAATAAGCGGTTTATGTTGCCTAAAATAACTCCGACAATTGTTGTATTAATATTTTAGGACAAAGAAAAATATTATTTGGTTCGAGATGTTTTAATATGACAAGTTTGTCAATGTACAATAACATGTAGGTGACGAACTGTTATTATAACAGTAATTTAAACGTTTGATTGTAAAAACAGTGAATATTTACTGTCGGGGTGGGTGGTCACAACAAATTCACAATTAGCCAACTTTACTATAGGCTTCATCATGACAAGTGGCGAGCTTGTGGATGTCTCCAGCGCACCAAACTCGATAAATATCACAAATTAATTAAACAAATTATTAGGTCCCGACCAGGAATCGAACCTTCGCGTCTAAATCCACGGACCTAACCGCTAGACCACTGGGGCAGTTATTGCACTATGTACAAAGGCGGACTTAATGACGCTAGGCATTCTCTGACAGCCAAACCTTTAGGACATTTAGACAGTAGGTATAGATGGTAGGTGCAATATTAAGTCCATATATATCAATATATACATACCAATATTTACTTTATTAAAGAATCATATTTATTGTCAGTCTTAGGGAAATATTCATATATTAACTTTGATAGCGTTCAACATTGACGTGATTGAGTGTCGTTGCGAATAACAACTCTAATAGTGTTTGACAGTGACAGTTATTTGGCAACTTTTGTCTCCGCAGCTAATTAGTATCTTACATCAAGTTTACATAAGACATGCTTTAAGGAGTTTTCAAGATATCTACGCCGATATGTACCTTGAGTTTGAGAGTTTTATTGCTCGAGGGTAGTAACCGAGGCAAGGCGTCCCTCCGTTTGACAGCTGGAATAATTGACTGAAGAAGCCGCTGACGGGTCCTGCGCTCAATATTTAGTTCCAGCTGTCAAACGAAAATTAAGTTTCTGTAATTAAGATGATAAAAATTAAAAATGGCGTCTAATGTACCAGCTTATTTATTTATAAACTTTATTGCACAAAGTACAAAGATGCCCGAAGACATTCTCTGACAGACAAACCTTGGTGACAAATTTGATCAAATGTAGGTGCAATTATAAAGATAATACGAGAAATAAATAACTATTTAAATTAACAGCAAATTAATATATTCTTACTTACAATATATATATACGTATAGATTACCATGAACCCAATACTTACAATACTTACAATGATACACTAAATCCTAATACATTAAAAAAAAACTTAAATCTATTACATTTTTATATGCTTAATGACCTGCACTGGTAGCAACCGTACCGCAGGTCGTAGCATACCATTTTGTTTTATTCGGTCGACAGCAAATACAAATTATTTATTATTAAATATTTATTTATTATTAAACATACATATTATTATACATAAACATACATATACTACTTACTAACGCTGTGTGGAGCTATTGAGTAATTGTGAAAACACCAGTTTTTTGAATAAAATTCTGGTAGTTGCTTGCCGTATGTTAACAGGTAGATTATTACGACTGACCTTTATAATAACTGTCGACTCGGCTCCATTTTTAACTTTAATCGTAACTATTACCAAAACTTTATTTTCGTTTGACATGTTGAAGGAAGGAAATGTTGCGTTAAGAAAACGACTTAGTTCCTCAACCCTCAGCAGTGATATAATTAGTCGTAAACATAGATACCTATAGGAGTAGAATGTAATAGTTCCATAACATTAAATTTTCGTGTTCGACCGCAGGACGAGCGACAGCAAATTGAAGTAAATCGAGCGGACTGACTGCCACGTAGCTAGCATACTTCCTGGGCTATATTAAAATAGATCACTTTTATAGGTAGATTTTACATTTGCCGAACGCAAAAGAGGTGGAATCAGTCAATAAAGAAATACATCAGACCCTTGCCAACTCGTTAAATTAAATTTTAAATTTTGATAAATTTATTTTTTTGTTTTAATTTATTTATTTATTTAAAAACTTTATTGCACTTTGTACAAAGGCGGACTTAATGTCGCTAGGCATTCTCCGACAGCCAAACCTTTAGGACATTTAGACAGTATAGATGGTGCAATCATTAATTAAGTTATTCTTAACAGTAGACTTGTATATCTTAATACATACATAACAATATTACACACTAATACATATACAAATACATAAATATTAATAGTAATAAGTTTCCAATTTCTTCTTCTTTTTATATTGGTAAATGCTGTGACACCTAATTGGTACATATATTAGATAAGTTGTAATTATACTATGTTATGTGTGTGATAATATATGTATTGCTGTGTGTACTATATAAATGAATAAATAAACTCGTCTGGCCAGCGTAGCGAGTGTAGGCCCAATTCTTCAGAATTTTCTGGAAGGCATCAGTAAAGGCTTTATTCTGAAGCAAAAACAAATGAGAAATAAATATGAGTACAAACGCCCTTAATACAAAATATTTCTTGGGAAATCTTGATTTTCTAATTACGTAAATACTGTGAACTAAATGCGGTTGTTTCGAAATAAAACAGACTTAACGCTTTAAATGTTAAAATTAAGCAATAGAATTGTAAAATCGATACTCGTATTAAACAGAATCTAGAATTATTCAGGCCAAATTATTATTAAACTGCCTCCGTGGTCTATCGGTTAAGTCCGTGGATAAATATTTTTGTGTCCCGACCAGGAATCGAACCCGGTACCTCCTAGTCTAAACCACGGACTTAACCGCGAGACCACGGAGGCAGTCACTCCTCTGTTAAATGAGTCAAATTGACTTAAGTAGTATTGTTTGCTAAGCGACGAATGTCACTTAGATCGCAGGAATTGATCTAGGCCTTATCTATCTATAGGCACTCTACAGTCATTTTTTTTTTCTGATTTGCAACACGAACGTAGCCCGCTCAAACACCTAGTTCAATAAAAATATAAATTATTCCTCAACAACAAGAGATGAGTCGGAAAACCTTGAATATTTAACGGAGAAAAGCGTTCAGTTAAAACATTTTCGGTAGGTATTTGTGCCAGTTATATTTTTTATTATCTTATTAAACTGTCAGAAAGTTAAAGATTGTAACATTTCCTTGCCTAATTCAGGTTGGTAAAGGTAAGATTTACGAGAGGAAAGTGGAAAAGCTTTATTTTAATATGCGTCCTTTTTTCGGGACCGTTGTCCGTTTAAAAATTAAGATCATTCGTTAAACCTCCTAAATAAAACAGATTTGTTATTTGATAACAATTTAATGCCGATATTTAGAAATATTTCGCCAAGGTCTAGGTAAAAATGGAGTCTCATGCCTGTTGTGCCTTCACAGCTAGCTATGTCTGAGTTGTAGATACGAGTAAAGGCACTTAAAATTAGGTCTATAGGCGAGTTAATATCTGTAAATTGGTATGACGCGAAATTGTCTGCAGGGTGGAACTGGAAATTTAGTTTTTTTTTTTTTTTATACTAGTACGTCATGTGACCTTGCTCCCATCTGATGGTAAGTGGCGCGCATGGTCCATCAATGTTAGCAACTGGAATCAGACACTTATGTACATCAGTCCCTAACACTATCTCGGCTTGACTAGATGCCTTTACACACTTCGCTTGAAGGACTCCAGGTTATAGGAAAGTGGAAACACAGAGGCTGGAAGAGCATTCCACATCTTTATTGTGCGACAGATGTATGAGTCACCAAATTTATAGGTACGCGAAGGGATGGTGACTACGGTACGTGGATGCATATTTTGGCCTGTGCGAGCGGTTCGGTTGCGGAATAGAGAAGAAGGGATAAGGTTGTGGAGCTCTTCAGAACATTCACCGTAGTATAGCTTGTAAAACACGCTCAGGGAGGCCATATCTCGGCGAAGCTGCAGCGATTGATACATATATCGTATTGCGTTATTAACTTATATCTACATCGATATCTAGATATGTCGTAAAAGCTCTCGGCTGTCGAAATAGGCATTCAATTTTGTTTCCAATCATCCACATTTTAATCTTCAAGTCATCAGGCCTTTTTATTGCCGCACGAATATCCAATTAAACGTCTGAAATAGTCGTAAATTTGGAAACGTAAAGTTAGGAAAAGGAGCCCCTTCGATTCCCCTTCCTGTTAAATCGATTAGGGATCTTTGTTTGATACCCATTTTGAGTCCCAGCTTTAATCACCCACTTTTTTTTTACGTCTGTAATCGCCGCTAAATTACTTAGGTATAACGTTTTTAATTAAAAATATAGTTCTTCTATTTTTAATCGAACCTCACTCCTTCTTTATTCCACAACCTAACCGCAAGCACAGGCCAGTTACTAAGTAGTTTCGAAACTTTTATTTGATAAGACTAATGTCATTTTTACTATAAATTAAATTATTAGCAATTAAAATATTAGAAAAAAAAAATTGTTGTCGTATCAATCAAGTCCTTTAGTACTAGAGCTGTAATGATGATATTTAAAAATTTTCCACGCTTAAACTCTATAAAATAATAATAATAATAATCATTTATTTTCTTTACAAAAATTGCCTTACAACTAGTTACATCAATGTATCTTAAATGTTAACAGGATATGATCTACAATATATTACAGGCAATTAACAAATTATTGGAAACCTTACTTCTGTATTAAAAGTATAATATACTTCTGGACCACAGAGGTTAGGGGTTAAATAAAGGGTTTATTCTACTTAAATTGTAATCTTCTTAGAATAATTTATCTAAAAATACAATTTAAACCAAATACAAGATGAATGATGTCTTTTTGAGACTCTTACATCTGTCACACGCTAAAGATGTGGAATGCTCTCCCAGCCTGTATCTTTCCCTATTCCTATAACCTGGAGACCTTCAAGCAAAGTGTGAATAACATTTGAATATGCCGGTAAGTGGTAGGGAGTGATGTCGGTCGTAAGAAATTGGCGGCAGTTGCTCCCATTACTAGATCCCGCGTACCATCAGGTGGGCGTTGTGTAACAATATGAAGACCACCGTATATATATAGTTTTCTTAAATATGATTTCAGTCATTTTTTTTTTATCCACGTCTCATATTTTATTTTATTTTATTACCTCTTTATAAGTTATTTTTGCCTCACATTTAGTCAACTTGACTCTATTTCTAGCGTACCAAACTCTAAAAATACTACAAATATAATAAATAAATTATTGACCATGAATCAAACCCGGTACCACCGCGCATAAATCAAATATGATAGAGCATTGTAATATCAATAGGACTGCTTGCCTTGAATGCTCATGAACAAGTGAATGCGAGCCTTTTTTTTTTTAAAGACAGAGATCGAAAAGTCGCCTGACCCCAGCCTGAAGGGCCACCGCGGGAGATCGCATGCCCGAATCACCGTGAGGCCTAAGGAGACCCTAAGGCGCCCTATTAACCGTCTCTCTTTCACTGTTGGCCCTACGTGCCTTAACAGCTAAGTCTGAGTCGTGGCTACGGAGTGAAGGCACTCGTTCGCCGCGTAACGCGCACCTCTTTATATCACTTCCCCTACACTAGCGCCCTCTTCGCAATGGCTACGCCGCGTGTATTGTAATCGATGTTAATTATCGCCATGAGAGCGACAACAATTGGTTGCCATTATCATACGAAAAGTTTGTTACATTATTTTATAATATTAATTTATTTAAGACTTTATTGCACGAAGTACAAAGGCGGACTAGACTAGACATTTTCTGACGGCCAAACCTTGGGGACAAATTTGACTTATTATAGGTTTAATCATACACTTACATATTATACTGTTATATACACTATAATATCAATATACTAAATACTAATACATACATAATACTATACATATAGGTATACACTTACTAACATTGTGAGGAGCTTTTCAGGTAGTGTAGATATTCGAGTTTTTTTAAACAAAGATCTGGTAGTTGCTTGTCTCATGTTTACAGGAAGATCATTCCATAATTTTGTGGCGACAACGACAAAAGAATTTAAAACAAATCTGGAATGATGAGAGGGGACTGAAAGAAGTGAGTTGTGAGAGGAGCGAAGAAATTTATCGTGACGCGTAATTTAGCGTTTAATTCACTGACTCGAAGCCTCTTATCGAACAAGAACGTATGTCACACTTTTAGCTTTCTACTTTAGCACGTTGTCCGTGAAACAACAAAAAATATAATCACTTTAAAAGTGTGCATCATTGGCCTAGCTTTAATTCTCATACCGTTTGGCTATTTTCTCCGTCTTGTTATATATTTAAAGTCTTTGACACACGCACTGTGTTAGACTTTCTACCTATACGAAATACACATTAAACACAACTTTTTGAAGTCAGCAGTTGAAAAGGAAGAACTCCCTGACATTAAAACATGCAGGTACTGGGCTATTATTCGCTTTCCATTATTCATGAAAGTCGGTTTCTTACTAACGAGTCTGTTTGAGAGCGAACCTACTGCCGATAATGAAGTGAAGTTTTTCATTCCTACTACTCACGGCCCTCTCTTGCCTTTATTTTACACAATTTTGATCATTGACATATCATTCAGGAACATGCCCCAACCAGCAAAACTTAAACTTTTTGTTAATTAATGCTATTAAAATGGTAATAATAGTCGTGTAGGAGTGTTATGTCGTGGTCCATGAATGTTGGCAACTGGAATCAGACACTCATGACTGACATTACTCCCTAACACTATTTCCGGGCATGACGGCAACCTGAGCCTGATCCCAAAACGTGTGGATACACTTTACTGTTTATCGGCACGAACGGTGGATCGGCAGACTGGGAAAATTACCACCATCAGTCCGCCTACCACCTATTTGTTGTTCTAATTGAAAGTATATGCCATTTGTAATTTCAAGGAGAACTAATATTGTAGGCTTGCCATGGTGATATTTATAGAAAAATAACACGGCTTGAAACAAGACTAATTTGCCCACAGATGGGTAGTCTGCTGGGGCGGGAAAGTATCCACCATTCGTGCCGATAAACCCAGTAAAGTGTATCCACACGTTTCGGGATCAGGCTAGAATTGCCGACATGCCCAGTCAACCGGCATTGTGTTAGCGACTGATGTCAGTCATGAGTGTCTGATTCCAGTTGCTAACCTTCATGGACCTCAGGTGGGCGCAAGGTTACATGTCATGTTTATTTAAATGCTGAATTAAGAAACATTACATTGCTATAAATATATTTAATTATAACAAAGTAAGCCACCACATCTTTTAAGTTTTTCCATTTATTTTCATCATTTTTTCCAACATCATCTGGAACTTTTGTAGAACTTCAAATGGACCAGTTGTGCTGTATGTTATTCAGACCTAAGATCAATAAGAGCCGAGTAAAAGTCGACTAGCAGCACTGAATACAATTCGAGTTGTATATCCCTTTCAGCACGACAAAAAATGTTTTGGATATTAAAATGTATTGATAACTTTAAAATACCTAAAATATAATTTTTTAAATATTAAATAAAACTAATAAAAGAATTCCTCCAGTAGCGAATTCTACAAAGCCACCTTCACATATTCGTGCGTTGTTGTTTTCTAATGTGCTAAATAAAAATCACTATTGTATGTTTTTTTATATTTAAAAAGGACTAAGGCTTTAGTCTTTAGACTAGCCTAATAATTTAATAAAGATAATCACTAAGTAGCTAGATTATTGCACAACCTATCGAGGCAGTTTCGGATCGGAAAAACAGAATTTGACGACCTCTAGATAATTTATTGTAATAACGCACGCTTGGAATTGTCCGTGCTAAAAGGGATATTAAGTATGCCTTAAATGAACCTGAGATAACTAATAGTAAACAGAACAGTGTGCCAAGTAATTAGTTATATTTAGTTGTTTTATAGCTGTTAGATATGAAAATGGTTTTAATATGTCGGTATAGTGGTAGGGACTGATGTCGGATATTTTGCCTTGAAATTCAGATCTAGTAGGTTAGCGCGGTGTCACAATATTTTTCTTTCTGCAACTGGCCGTTGGTGATTTAGTTATAAGTCAATGATTTTGTAATATACCTATTGCTGGCTCGTCCTAAATGTCAAAGATTATTTTTAAAACTCTCTTTAATCATGTACCGCGGAATAAAAAACCGAGAGGTTGCTAAAGAATTTTACATATTTTTTTACTTTTTTTTTACCTTTATGTTTAGCAGTATTATATGAACCTTGAAACGTTAGGTTGTTGTTTTTAATGTAAGATTTACAGCTATATATCCTAATGTTTGACCCTGCTCGTGTTATTATTATTAATGTATATATTAAGTTAATTTAAAAGTGTTTTATATTTTGTGCACCTTCTCCTGTCACTAAAAACTCTCTTATTGTCCTTAAGGTTAACAGGCAGAGAATGTCTAACGACATTATGTTAGCGCTTTGTACTTATGTGCAATAAAGTTTTTAAATAAATAAATAAATAAAAATAAGTTAATTTAAAAGTGTTTTAAACATGTCAGCATATAATAATCACCTTAATCAAGTAGACATATAAGATACACATATCTGATCTCCTCAACACTTCAGATCTGACACACTAAGGGCAATTATGAATTACATTGTCAATTTTTTTTTATATATAGGTATTTTTAATTTTACTTACTTTTTGCTTATTCTATATATTTTTTTCTGTTTAATCGCTTTTAAATATTGATTGCATAAAAAAATGTGGATAATGTAATTGGATACACTATTGCTTACCTTAATTAGTTAATATTTAGTTAGTAATCTTTACTGTATGTCTTTTTTTATCCTAAATAAAATAAAATAAATAAATTTTAGGTTTAAAATAAAGCTAGGTAAGTATTACAAATAAGAGTTTTAAATCATTTTTGGCTATCAAAGGACTTTTCAATACTCTTAGGAGACCACATGCTCAAAGCAAAACCACTCGCTAAAATACAATATACATTCTTACTCATTACTACAAAGTTGAGTATACTTAGGTACACTTGCAGGTTACCGAGAGGTGCACTTTCCAACATTACGACAATAGTCACATGTCTAGTTTTGTTTGAGGTTCCTTTTATTTATTATACTTTGGATAAGTCACGTACTTTTAGGGCTACTAAGAAACCTATATTTTTGACTAATCTATTAGTATATTCCATCTACGAGTATGTATCTACTCGTATTCAATACAAAACGCAGTCTAAAATGTTCCGCTTGTCGTATACGACATCGAAATTGAAGCATTGCTTAGCAGATGGAAGCGCGGTACGAATCGACCAATCAGAAGGGACTATAAACTGACTATAAATAATAGAGGACTATAAATAGACTTTTCCTTTTTAGATTAGTTTAGTATCCCTAAAACCTGATTCCGGGAAAGATATTTTGATAAATTTAACGTGAACTTTTCAAATTTTCACTTTGCCACCTCGTATATATTCAATTTGAAAAATGGCGCCGAAAAACAGTTATTGATAATTTTTCTTATACGATAAAACTAGCTACATCATAAAAAGTAGAATGTACTTTCTTTTAGTACTTAAGTTATTGGTAAAATGAGATTGAGATTGTTATGCACCTAATGACTGCGGTACATATCGTCAATCTTATCTTTAAGATAGTGCCATTGCGTTTCAATGTATGTAATTTTAAATAATAAATATGAAATTAATGAATATAAAAATACTTTACTAAAACCATAAAAAATATAGTCAGTCCTATATATTCCTTAAGCTATAAATTTGCTCTTCTGTAAACTATTCGTAATAAGACCGACGCGACGTTATGTATAAAAAAAAATTTTGTCGCAAAGAATAGCTGCTGTGTTCGGAAGTGCGTAAGCATTAAGAATCTGCAGTTGACATCAAAGAACGTCACACAAACACTGCAACAAGCTGCACTGAGCGGAAGCTAAGCTAAGTTTGCAGAATATCGGAGAGGCAAACCTTTGCCTGCTCTGCCATTAAGTAAAGACCAGAATTTGTTGATGGTTTACTTGCTGGTTACATCTGGCGCACATTTTTAAAACCTAGCAACTGGCAAAGAGATTAAATATTATTAATTCATGTATATATCTATATGTTTATTTTGCTTAAGTTTATAATATATATTCAAATCAATTCAATTCATTTATTTTGGAAGTAGGCATAGGACAAAAATATTATACGCTTTTAAACGTTTTTTTTTTCAATATTGATATAATACTCGCACAAGTTAAGTGCCTATATTATTTAGAGTTATACGTATTCATTTATTATAGTTTTTTATTTATTTATTTATTTACTATAGGTACAAACAGATCACAATCACAATCAGTTCACATTTTCCAGCAATTTCTTAAGTTCTAGATTGCAATCCAAAAGCAGTGTACACAGCATGCTTATTGTGATTTAGCCATGACATTGTCATTTCAATTAAATTATTTCATTTCAGTGAAATATGTCAAAAGGAAAATAATAATAATTAAAAAAAAATGGTATGTCAAAGAATAAGGTAGTAAATCAATAATAATAATTTTAAAAAAGCAATGAATATTTAAAATAGAAATAATAATGTCATTTAATTAAAGAAATAATAATTTTATTTTACTTTTTAATGAAATATTATATAACATGCTTATAGTAAGTATCATTTTACCCGTATTGTTTATTTATTTTAATACAATTAGATTTAATGTGTAGTACTATGTTGGTGATAATTAAATAAATTACTTTATAGTTCATAGTGGTCTGGAGCAGTACACGAAAACCATCATTTGGGAAGAGAAAAATATATATATAGCTACTGTAATAATAATGTCCACGAAGATTAAATCTGCTTCAAACAGATTTATGTCACATTATAAGCTTAAGACAGACACAATTATATTATTATTTTTTTAAAACATTTTCTAATGGGTACCAGCGGAAGAACAGCTTCGCGGACTATGTGCTTTGCGACTAGACATGCGCGCCAAGCCCCAATTTTCCGGCGGCGGCGCGCTGACCCTTCGCGCGTGGCCATATATTTTGCAGTCATAAAATTACTTAGTAACATTTATTTATATGCGCAATAAGAACTCAATCTTTACAAACTGCATTTTCCTATGAGGATACTATTATTTTTTTGGTCGAAATAAAAAAAAAGGTGCCTAGCTAGCCTAACTCATCTCATATATTTATATTATGTAGATATTCTTTATGTTCACTTGGCCGATTTGGATTGGCTATATAATAAAGAAGATAAAAGTAAAAAATAGTGGTGGAATTAAAAAGTTTATTACTGAAAATGCTATCAACAGTAATAGGAAAGAGAAGGTCAGGTAAACCAACTTAAAAAGTATGGTTTAGTTTGCACAATGCATAATTGTCATGGATGAAAATAATTTTGTCCACGCGTAGTGGACTTAGTCGCGATCTTTTAGCAGTGACGGTTAGCCCTGCTGTAGAAAAAACGCGCTCATTTGGTGGCGTGCTAGTAGCAGGAATTGCCAACATAGCCCTTGCGAGTTCGCTTAAAAGAAGAAAGGTTTTTTCTTTTCCCGCCAATACTGTAGAACGTCGTCATCAATAACGTCATTAGCATTAGCAGCTGCCAAGTACTTCCAACACTCTTGATCGGCTTCATCAAACGCTTCGTCGATTGGGTTACTTTCGCTCGCGCCCGCGCTTCGCCGCGCCGAGGTGACTCCACGGCGGCGTCGGCGCGGACATGGGGCGGCGCGACGCGCATGTATATTTGCGACACATCTTACGGCCTATTTATCGCTGAAGGAATAAAGGTGTAAATTGTAGTGCAGCGCGCCTTGATGGCTGCTTGGAGGTGGTCAAGATGTGACTGTGAGGCGGCCTATTCTAAATATCAGGTCCGTATCATTCTCATATCCATTGTCATGCGGCTATATCCTAAGCGAAACCGATAGTTATTAACTTTCCATAAAATAGCTCTCTACTTGGAAGTAAATAATATATATATATATTTCAATTTAATTTTATTATTAAAAAGGGTGGTTCGGTTGTAAGACCGCTTTCCTTAATATTCTAAATATGTTCAATAAAATAAAATAAAATGATTGTATACTTATTGTGTTGTATACGTCTGAAACACGTTATTTTAACTCCTAAACAATTTTATTTGTACTCGTAGTTACTGGGTTGTGAAATTGGATAGCCGTCATGCTGAGGAGTTCAAACATCAAATATTTGCAAGCGATAAAGGTTTTATCAAAATGTATAATATTGCTTTTGGGCTGTTCTTATATCAAGCCTTTAACAATATATAGGTATTATTATATTAAGGTAGGTCTTTTGTTTTGGATTTTTTTTTATTGAGCAAAATAATGCAATAATTTCCTAAGCAAAAGCCTAAGACCATAATTGTTAAGTAATTAAAATAATTAAAGTAAAGTACCATCACGACCGTTTCCCTTTCGGGGTGGTCAGAAACCACGCTTATTAATAAACGGATTCACATTTAGCCAACTTTACTATAAGCCAATCATGACAAGTGGCAAGCTCGTCGATGTCTCCAGCTTTCAAAACTCGAGAAATATCACAAATAAATTAAATAATAATTAAATGTATTTATTTACATTATTAAATATTTTTGTGTCCCAACCAGGAATCGAACCCGGTACCTCCGAGTCTAAATCCACGGATTTAACCTCTAGACCACGGAGGCAGTAAAATAATTAAAAAGTAAAAAAATAATATAAACTAAACGTAATAAAAAATGTCCTCTAGGGATAGTCCCAAGGAGACTGGCAACATTTCCCTTCTGTATAGCGAGGAACAAATAATTGCGAGCTTTCCTGGCTCCTGACTTTTCCATTACCCGTTTGGATAACTCATTGGTCAGACGCTTAGCTGAGTGGGCCCATCGCATCGTCTCGACGCCAAACGGCACAAATTCGTAACCTGTACCGAAGATGCATCATCATGATCCATGCTGACTAAATAAATAAGCATAGACTTTGGACATATTTTCTCTATTATACAACCAATTTAAACAGAGAAAAATAGCAAATATATTTATAACCATTTTCCTCTATTTCTTTAAAACAAATCTATGATTAATATATCTCTAAAACTGTCTGATTTTATTTCCTAGAAAGTTAATAGACTACATTTCTCATACTTTAAAAATCTTTTAAAATATTGGTCGTGCGACAGAGAGGGAAACAAAATTTTTAAACCCTCTTAATGGGTGTCACAATCTATCGGAAAAACAAAAGAAATGTCCTAATATATAGTAGCTTAAAGGCCCCAGTAAACGGTCAAACAAGTTTGTCAAACTTTTCGTGTTTTTCAAACTAATAGATAGTGTGCGACCTTGTTTGTCAAACAATCTACGAGTTTAATGCTCGTTTGATGCGTTTGATGGAATGACAATAAAATTTCATTCGTTGTCCTGCACGGACATTAACTCAACCAAGGAGCATAATTAAATTAAAGTATTGTTTTGGCGGCGCGGTGGTGGCTCGGTTGTAATAACGCATTTCTTAAATCCTACAAAGGTCGGTTCAAACCCCCCCGGCATGTACCAATGAGAAATACACTTTTCTTACGTACATTTGTCATAGATTTACAAAACCACCGTTCCCGTGCCTCGGAGAGCACGTTAAGCCGTCGGTCCCGGTTCCACTAATACTAACTTGTGGAATCGTTAATAAATTGTCATTAAAAATTGACATCATATCCTCGCCAAGCCGTCTGGCCAGCGTGACGAGTGTAGGCCAAATTCTCCAGATATATGTTCTGGAAGGCCCATCTCCAGCAGTGGAGGTCTAGGACGCTGTGTACTAGGGGCTGTAATGATGAATGATGATGATTGTTTTGGCGGTGGTGACTCGGTTGCAAGAACGCTTTCATAAAATCCTGAAAAGTTCGGTTCGAATCCCGGCATGTTTGTCAGACATGTTTGATTTGTTACAGGGGTTTAAAAAAATATTAGGTACGAGAATGTGTGTGGAAAGACACACATACTCGTACCTAATATTTTTTTGCCTCAAAGTTGACAGTATTTATGTAAGTAGATACCTTTTTAAGCCTTTATTTTTTTCATTGTTCTTTTTTGCATTTATTCATCTCAGCCCCTAGAACACAGAGTCCTAGACCTCCACTGTTGAAGATGGGCCTTCCAGTAAATTCTCGAGAATGAGGTCTACACTCGCCACGCTAGCCAGACGGCTTAGCCTGCCATTCTGATGCCATTTTTATTTTTATTTATGACATTTTATTAACGATTCCACAAGTTGGTGTCAGTTGAACCGGGACCAACTGCTTAACGAGCTCTCCGAGTCACGAGAACGGTTGTGTTGTAAATCTATTGCTTTATGTAAGAGTAAATCTATTACAAATATACGTAAGAAACGTGTATTTCTTATTGGTACGTGCCGGGGTTCAAACCCACCTCTTTACGACTCTTTATATAATAATAGTACTATCTCACATATCAAAATATATTTATTTTAAAGATTATTTTGAATCTAATGTTGTTTATTTATTTACAAAATAAATTATCAAGGGATCTGTGAAGTGGGTGTTACATTAAGAGGATTGGCCTTCGCAGATTGTTATAAATAATTGAAGGGGTCTTAAGGAAGCGGTCTAATTAATCGGCTTGTTCTGAAGAGACTGTTATCAGAATGCCCCGAGCTGCACCTGAGACTGTTTATGGACGCTACCTTGTTTAGCAAAGACTCACTCTATAGTCTGGCAGTTAAGATCGTTGATTTATAACCGGATACGATTCCGGCCAAACACGCATTACCTTCTGCGAACCTCGGTACACTGCTTGATGACGACAGTTTTTGTATCTGTTGTTTTTGGTCTTCGGTTGGGGGCACCATTATGTGTCTTACTTTGATGTCCGTGTGGAAAGGAGTTCAACTGTCTTTCTGTTCATAAGCCCTCCTGTTCTAAAAGTAAGGGCAGATTTTTCTGCTACGTCACCCTTAATGATACTATTAAAAGGGCTCTAGCCACCATCGTGGTTCCAGCTCTTGTGGAGCCTGATAGATGCCATGATGATGGCAAGAGATCCGATAGTATAATGTCCGCTGGGAACGAGGACGTGGTCTGGTGTGGGACGCCACGTGTGTCGATCGTTTAGTGAGCTGGTAACACTAGGTAACTAAAACATAATGTAATCTGGTAAAAACATATATTTTCTCTGACAACTTCATACAGTATTTTTTTTTGTATATTATTATTTATTACCTTTTGGAACACTTGGTCACCTTTATAGTATCAATAATTAGGTATCTTACGGTATTTAATGTATGTTTGACATTTCTCCACTCAGGTACACTAGAGACTTTTTTGTCATGATTAGCCTATAGTAAAAATGGGTAAGTAAGAAGTCCACCCTACAAATGAATAGTTTATAACTACCCCATAAGGACTAACAGTCGTGGCGCTACTTCAGTTAACGGTACCTTATTATTGTAACCTGCTTTGGGACCTAAGTTTCGCTAAAGACTTTATGCCAAACAAACATTTCATAATGCTGTATAACAGGATGTATTATGTTCCCTCATGGAGGTGAATTGCTCCTATATGGAGTTACCTATTTAAAATGACCAAAATCTTATTAGTTTATGGTCATACAAGCGATGATATTAAGTAAATTGGAAAAACTAAAGTTAAACAGGACAGGATACGATGGTCTGGCAGTTCGCCGGCAACAAAAAATTTAACAGATTCCGAGATATAGGACAGGCTATGTTGAGTAAATGAGTTAAGTAATCTAGGTATTATTCATAGGCTGCCCCAATAAATTGCCGCCGTTAATGGACAAACGATACTTCCAAACAATAATTTATACATTATTGTTATAATATCCCTATTTAACACTTACTGTCGGTCTTTGTACACACCGCAGTTGTGGTGCAACTACACAAAAGAGTCGTACTAAAGGTGCAATACAATGATGACTTCAGAATTCTGTTTTGGCTCCCCAGGTGGTGTTAGACGCGGTAATCCGACATCGTATGGCCTCATTTAGAAAATGCATAATGGACACTAAAAATATAATTTTAAAGAATATCCATGAGCATTGCTTCATGCTCCAAAAAATATCGACAAATGAATTAGTATGTAAATTTTAGAATAATTACTAACATAGTTTTCTTTAAGTTACTTACTAACACGATATGGTTTTTGTACCGAAATATTATTATTATAACTAATGCTGTTGTCTTGTACAAATGTCCTACACCCGCAGTTGCAAAGAGTAGTACGAGTGACTGCCACTCGAACGACGCGAATGACGCGACCTTGGCCTAAGACTAAAAGCGCGGGAAAAGATACATTTGGAAAATGGACGCCAAGGAATACTATTATTTTTTCAATAAATAATAATTGGAACTCCCTTTTGCAACGACATGTCAATTTATTTATTTTTGTTATGTTTATCATTAATCTAATTTTGACATATACAAACAGTATAAAATAATTACAATATAAATTAAAACTACTTTTTGTTATGTAAATTATTTTACTATGGATATTGTTAGTCAAACATGGTGTTATTTTTTTTAATAATGTACTACAATGTGAATAATTATGGAAAACTATAAATTTGACACTAATATGGGACACAAGTTGCAGTTTATTTTTGCGGTTTTCCTGCGCTGTGAACTTCTATATATCACTTGCCAATGACTGATGTATTATGAAAAAGACTTTTAAAAAAAACCATAAGGAGTTCTTCGCGCCATTTTGTACGGAAATGTCAAATGCAAGTTTTTCAATAAAATCCACAAAAAGTAAGTGCTGTGTGATTATCGTTCAGTATAAAAAAAATATATTATAAAATTAAAGGAAAGCACTTTGGCAAACAATAAATCGCATGAATAGCTTCGTCTTTACAATTAAACGAGTATGTATGAACTCTATGATGATAGGCGTTCGGTTTTGTGAAGGAGGTTGTTTATGAGGTGTCAAGGAACACAAAAGGATGTTCAGCAATTATGTTGTACAAGATGAAATACAAGTAATACGTTTCTGTGTCAGTCAAACCACATTGAAAAGACTTCACGAATGCTGAATAGAAAACCTGCTAAGTTTTAATACCATGCCTATTCTTGTTCGCTTTTAACTTAGATAGGTTTTTTATTATTCATGCTATATGTGTCATGCGTTCATGCTATATGTTTAGTGAAAATAATGTTATTCCGTAATTGGCTAGGTGTTCGGTAATCATTTGAATGTAAATATTTATTTGTAAAATACAGCTGTGGAATAAGTAAATAATAAATAAATAAATTATTTTGAGAATCGTACCATAAAATATTCATTATTTAATCATCATAGAACCTTAGACCCTTAGAATATAGCGTTCTAGGACTCCACTATTGGAGATGGGCCTTCAAGAACATACGAGTATATCTGGATAAACTTGTGTTGAGGTTGGCTTAAAAAATATTATTATTTATTTATTTAAAACTTTATTAGGGGCGGACCTAATGCCGCTAGACATTATCTGACAGCTAACCTTAGGGACAATGTGGACCATTTCAAATGTAAGGTAGGTTATGTATAATAATAATAAATAAATCTATATACAATTATATTACTAAATACATACTAATAACTATGATATATTAAATACTAATAATACATATACTACATATGATACCATTCCATAACTTATGAATCATTTAAATAATGCGAAGACACCATTTTTTTAAAATGTATTATGGTGTTTTAATGTACTTATTATTTGTCCAAACTTGTTCACCTTTAATTATATTTGCTTAGTTTAATTTTAGAAATATTACAAGTATGTTTCAATACATCAAGTAATGCTTATTCAATTAAAACAATCAAATAAAATACATTAATTTATCGAGAAAAAGATCATGATTTATAAGTAGTATTTATTACAACAAGACAGGCAAAAAATATGAAGAAAAAGGGTTGACCTGGTATCATATGCATCGCAGTACCAGCTTATTTTATAGCAATGATAAGTACCCGAATATTTCTTAAATAAGCCAACCTAAGCTACCATTTGTTGACATAAGTAGAACTAAAAATTAGATAAAATTAAATGCTGCACTTTCGATGACGTTACGCAACCGTTTAAACTTAAAGGTGGGTTGAGAACAAACGAGCCAATGTTTTTGTGCGGCGGTTTCAGCTGAGAACCTCAAGCTGCGCAAATACGCCAACCTCAGTACAGGTTACGAATTTGCGCCGTTCGGGATCGAGACGATGGGCCCATGGAGACACTCAGCTAAGCGTCTGGCCAAGGAGTTGTCCAAACGGATAACGGAAAAGTCTGGAGACAGGAAGGCTGGCAATTATTTCTGCCAACGTATTAGCTTAGCTATACAGAGGGGAAATGTTGCCAGCCTTCTTGGGACTATCACTGAAGGGTCGTCTCTAGAGGACATTTTTTACTTATAGTTTATTTTTTATTAGGTTTAGTATATATTTAATTTAATTTTTACTTTTAAGTAGTTGGTTTTAATTTATATTGTAATTATTTTATACTGTTTGTTTATAAATAAATACTGTGATCTGCTCCTTATCAAATTCTCTTTATACAAAATAGACTACCTTTGCAGGCGAAGATTCTATAGAATAATCCAAGAATGCTAGCTAGTTTTATGTAAAAGATAAACGAGCGTACGCCACTGCTCCCTGGCTACTTTCGCACCGTAGAGAGTTTTTAGCGACTTCTAGTACAACAACTTCTAGTAAACAATTCAAATCCCGCGCATTGCATGCGTCGCTCCCTTACTAATAGGTACTTGACATAGATAATACACTTACTTTTTTTATGATAGAAAGTGTGAATAGACCATTTTTTTAAATAGAGAACTGGTGGTAACTTGCCTTATGCTAAGAGGCAAATTGTTCCACAGGTTTGTGGCAACAACTACAAACGAGTTCGAAACGAAACTAGAATTATGAGAGGGAATAGACATAGAGATGTTCGGATGTGCTCACTTGTCGATTTCTTTAATTAGTCCGAAATGAACATGTAGCCCGTTCGCGTGATCTAAACGTGAATTGAGCTTGTGCAATAATTCTCATTTTTGCTCGTTGGTATAAAAACTGCTTGCTCTGGCTCTAATTTTGCTCTTTTAGTCTTAAGAATACCGCCCCCGTATTCTCACGGTTTTAATTACTAGCTATTTTTCGGGGTGTCATGTGGCAGCCTGTCATCGTACATACATGTACTGAACATTTTCATTTGGACATATATCAGCCAACCCTTCGCTACATACAAACTCTGCTAATTAATTCAACCCTTAAAAGACGTACCAAGAGTCGTATTTGAACTGTCAATTTAGACAATATTTTGCATAAATATAAAATATCTGGTAGTGGCTCGGTTGTAAGAACATTAATTATTTGTCACAGTTTTAGGGACACACAAAGTCCACTGTAGTAAGAACTTAGTCTTAACTTTCCACCTGGACAGACGGGTTTGCGAGGATCAAATGTGATTTTTTAATGACAATGCATTATCAATTAAATTTAATAAATAATAAAATCTAAACTATTACTACAAATAAAAAAATTAAAAAAAACAATATAAATCGTAGGGCTATTCGTGGCAAGAACGCTAGCCGCATTTCCTTGCTCAATCGCTATAGGAAAGAACCAGTCTCTTATCACCGAAGCAGACAATTAGACGAGAGGTTATGTTGTTTATTTAAAAACAAACTTAAACTCCACGGGCCTAGAGTCTCTATACCAAACGGCACAAACACATAGTCTTAGAAATTTAGATAGGTACGTATTTGAGCCGCTTGCCAAACGCTATGTGCTTTCGGCTACGGCTCCCACTTTTCGCGCTGTTCCCCTTAGGCGTGACAAGGCCAAAGTTTCGACTCAAGTGGCAACCCACACTAAAGCCCGTCCTCGCTTCCAAAAGATCAGCGTCATACCAACAGGTCTCTTGCCAACATCGCGAGCTATTCCAGTGGGTTCCATAATAGCTGGATTCTCAAAGGTTGAAAGAGCCCGTTTTATGGTTTTATTTAACAACAAATTGGTATTATTGGAACCGGGACCGACGGCTTAACATGCTCTCTGAGGCATCGGAATGGTGGTATTGTAAATCTATGACAAATCTACTTACGTAAAAAACGCGTATTTCTTAATGGTACATGCCGGGGTTCGAACAGACTTTTTTAGGATTTGAAGGAAAGCATTCTCACAACCTCTTAATAAAAAAATAGTTTTTTGTCAGACTCAAAATTTTACAAAAAAACATGACCCATGGTATTTCTCTAAAAGCTGTTTAGGTAATTATTTTCCCAACATACTTTGTATGTAAATAGCAATTTGAATGAAGCTTCTTCATACAGATTTTGATAATTAGTACAGATGTTGTTGTAATTCTAAGCACGTGTATTTGCCAAAGTTACTTATATCACAATTTTAAAAATACCTATTTCAAAAAGCTAATAAAATTATCTTTTAGACTGAAAACGTAATCTAAAATTAATATAACTTTGTAACTTTTTAAAAACTATTTTTTATGTGTTTATTTATTTGAATAATAAAAAACAATAAAACTATAGTTTAAATTCTACTTGTGTATGCTATCGATGGCTGTGTAGGAAAGTTATAGAAATTCATTACCTACTAGTTAAATTAAACATGTTCTTCATTTTTAAAACTAGTAATGGCAATCGCAACTAAGGCAATTGTGCCAACATCACGTGTGAATCAATTAATAAAATCCAGTGCTTTCATCATCGCGCATATGAAGGCCTACTTGACAAACTTAGTGATGTCCCCATTGAGTAGTGTTGTAGTCGTTGACTAATTGAATTCTCATTCTCGATGCATTCACAATTAATATTCTAATACAAAGTATAAGACCGCTTTATCGACCTCAACTTATACTGAATTTATATTTAAAATTTTCTATACTCGTATAACATATTTTGTTATTCGTTAAAATAATCTATCGTTAAATCCTCTTGATAATATTTTAGAGTCAGTTCAGCTCTATTCTAAGCGCAGACAATTTCGAACTTTGGTTGCATAATTGATTAAATTAATTGTTAAAAAACAGTATAATCTACAAGTTAAGACCAAGTGCACGAGGGGTTAAGAAAAAGTTTTCAAACTCGGGTTGGATGACAAAGAAACTTTAACCGTTTAAGAACTACCTCCTACCGGACTAAGCTGACAAGATTAAATTGTTTCCAACTAACTGAAGCAAGTCGTACCTCTTGGTTCACTAAACTAGTGCTTCCACAGAGCCCAAAATTTTAGGATACAAAGAATTGTAAAAATATCAATATCATCACGATTTCGGGGTGGTCAAAAACCACGCTTTTTAAAGAACCTGATTCACATTTAGCCAACTTAGGTAGTAGGTCCATTATTTTTAGACATAAAAAAATATATATTAACATTTATTCGAAAAAAATATTTACTTCATATAAAATTAAATTAATATTAATACTAAGGATAGGGACATAAAATATATATATATCATAACAAATGGGACTTTATTTTAAGCGACTGAAAATTTGGAATTCCTAAATGACACAGAACATCTGGCAACACTGTCGGACTTACAATACAAAGTTCCTACATTGTTATCTTGTTATCGAAAAATTTGTTCATTTTCCACCGGCAGCCAATATTAGGAACTTCGATAATAACTTTAAACGCTAGTAATAAAGTATGATCACTTTTTCGCTATTTATATTTAGTTAAATTGTATAAAATAGTTACTTAAACTGCTTCCATGGTCTAGCGGTTTTAAGTCTGTGGATTTCGGTGCGGAGGTACCGGGTCTAATTTATAGTATATTTTTGTATATTTAATTTATCTTCATATAAAAAGAAAAGCAAACAATACTAGAAAACAATATAATTCCTACTCGAATACCTGACCAGATATTGATGATATACATACAGTATGGCAATGAACAGCTCCCAGTTTCCATCCTAATGTGGATGAGTTTCACTACCATTTATTCCTAATAAATATTGAATTTGAATAGTTTTAAATTAAGGTAACATTGGCTATTAAGCCTTGTTAGTTATATTATTTAAATATATATATAAGAAAAATATAGAAAAAAAAAGTTTTATAATTGAATGTCACTAAAAACTAAAAATATGTCGCGAAGACTACGAAAATATAAATGTTAAACATTATAGCTATTTAATGTCAAAAACCATAACTATTATTATTAAAAATAAATAACTAAAAATTCTGCTGCATGTGTCCTCGCTACACTGGCCAACCGGGTTGGCAAGAGTCTGATATTACGATTCCACAGGTTAGTATTAGTGGGCCTTCGTACCCTAAGACTTAACGTTTTCAAAGCACGGGAAACGGTGGTGTTGTATATAAATGACAAATATAAGTAAGAAAAGTGCATTTCTCATTGGTACATACCGGGGTTCGAACCGCAACTTTTTTAAAGACAATTACAACTTTATGTAGCAAATCAATAAACCCGACGACAGGAAGACTAACTAGCATTTTCACATGATTTATTTTTCAACTTCTACTAAGAAAACTGTAACTTTTAATAGGGTAAACAACCTGAATATATTTATCGTCGAGGAGACTTCACTTCTCTTCCATAGCACGGGAGTTATTTATTAGTGATCGGGTCAGTCAGCGGCGCAATCACCCTGTTATGTAGGACTTGGCTGCCACGTGAGCTCTCCACTCCACGGACATCTATTCTCTATCACATACTGCATTCGCTAAGATAATCGACTAAATTCGTTAGAAATGCTGCCACTAGGGATAAGATCGCTGTAGCGCCGATTGTCATATGATGTGTGACTCACGAACAACTTATTTTTGTTATTTTATTAGTATTATCACCACATTAAATATCAGACTTGGCTGCAACATAGCTTCCTACTTCACGGACATCAATTCTCTATCGCATACTGCATTTATTACGCCTTTTGCCGCTAAGTTAAAATCTCTAAAGGCTCGCGTAACAAACAGCTTACAAGCATACATATATATAACATATTATGTGAATAGATGGTACTATTTATTTTCATCGCAAAAGTAGCAAAGCACATGATTTTTGTAAAGTTTAATATTAAGGCGAAGTTCATCGTTAGGAACTCGATAAAATATCATAGTTTATAGTCTATTTCATCATTTCCAAGCTGCTTTCACGAACGATTAGACATTTTAATAAACAAAACATGATGAAACTGTAAACTTCGAGCACTTATTTTTCTAATTATTTTTTTTACTTGTTTTATTAAATTACAGGATTAAATTAATAGATATTTGGCGATATGAATTTTGTTAATATGTAATACATTAGCAAGATTGAATTTTATTTTAATAACAGCACTTAAATAAAACCAAACCTACATCAAATTTAATGCTTTTCAATCAAAAATTAAAATACTACAGTTAAACTAATATTAAACTACATCTAACAAATATTAATATTCGTTAACATTAAATTTACTGTGGATTTAGTTGATGGTGGTAACATTAGTCGTTAGAGTGATTAGAGGATAGATGTCCAAGCAGCCTAACTCATAAATCGTGGAGTAACGTCGCTGCAGTGCAGTCGCTACATGTCACCGACACCGGCTGCCTCCAAACTGCTTTCACGAACGAGTGGACACTTTAATAAACAGAATATGTTGACAGACGAAACTATAAACTTCAAGCGCAGACCTCCTGCTCTAGTGCACTTATACTATGGACATTGCTCAATACACTTAAAAAACATACCAAAGCCAGTTAATATTAATTCGGCGCGACTAAAAGTACTATTGTTTAAAAAATCCGTGGATTTAGACTCGGAGGTACCGGGTTCGATTCCTGGTCGGGACACAAAAATATTTATAAATGTAAATAGATACATTTAATTAATATTCAATTTGTGATATTTCTCGAGTTTGGTAAGCTGGAGAGATCGACGAGCTTGTCACTTGTCATGATTATTGGCCTAGTAAAGTTGGCTAAATGTGAATCCGCTTATTTATAAGCGTGGTTTCTGACCACCTTGAAAGGGAAACGGTCGTGATGATACTTTACTCTGTTTAAAAAAAGAAGTATGACTACAAAGATTGACGATGAAACTCTAGTACAAATAAATGAAATTATATATCTGGGCAATGCTTTCACTACGGATGTGAAGAATGATAGGGACGTCGAACGAAGACCGAATGCAGAAAATAGTGTTAACGGTACCCTGGGGTCACTGATCAGCAGTCGAAATGTCAGTGACAAAGCTCGGTTTGCCATACACAATGCCATGTTGGTACCAACACTGATATCCGTTGCGTCGGATATACGGCATCATCTTGGCAGACCGCATACGCAATGACGAAATACGCAATCATACCCTAATTATGAAAGAAAGCATAGTGACTAAAATAATGAAAGAAAAAAAGTTATTTGCACACAACAATAATACAATAATAAAAGACGTATATAAAATTACCAACAAATAACCAAAAAATAGACAAGATAAATACATAAAAAATAAATGAGTGAGCTGCTGCGACAAACAGGCACTCAGGTCAGCATAGGCTGCAACATTTCTGCTGCAGCGCTGATTTTTACTGAGCCCCATGAATCAAATAAAATTACACAAAAATAAATTTATATAAGGTGCGACAGTTTGCCTAAATTTTTCTTTTAACCATTATCGACACATGTAAAAAACTACAATGTAGCAAAACACGTACGCACCCCAAAGGATGTCATTCCTTTCCAAACGTCTGGCGTGTATAAAGTGGACTGCAGCTGTGGGAGTTCATATATTGGCCAAACTAAGCGCACAATAGCCGAGAGGGTCAAGGAACATAAAGCAGCTGCAAAAAACTGCCAATTAAACAAGTCAGCAATAGCAGAACACCTAATGGATAGTGGCACAAACCGTTGGATTGAGCTGCATGACCCAAAGATACTTTCCACCGATTTTCACTATTACCCTAGAATAGTACGTGAACGATCGAAATAAAGAAACACAAAAATTTCAATCGAGAGGGGGGTTATAAGCTATCTTCATCGTGAAATCCAGTAATCAATAGGTTTCGACGCGGGGAAAAATCGCCCGGTGTCGCAAAGGATATTGTAAGTGTCGTGATTTCTAAAAACTTTAAAAGTGATAAGTGGGTAGGTTTACATCTACCGCCCAGTATGTACGAGACTACACCGCATAGTTTCAGTCGATCCGTGACCACGGCCAATGCAACTTGGCTGAAACGTCGGGAGAAATATGTCTCTAAGGTAAATCGCGTAAAGACCCGTTAAAATTATAAAAACTATTACAATGTAATAACCAAAAAAGTAAGAACTGTCAACATTGAAAGGCATGCGATGGTTCGATATATAATGCGAAAGTTATGGGTAACAGAGGCCTAGACCAAGACTCACCTATGACCATAAATAAAGAGCCTTCGAAACAAAAGGGCATGTACGAAAAGGTTGATGAATGACGACGAAGCAAATATGATACTATCCTATGTTGTGATCGTGTCAAATAGCGCTCAATTATCTTTGCGTACCCCACAAGTCACTGTAATTTAGTTAAAAAACTACTAGGCGCGTAGGCTAATAACTCATCTCTAATGAAATACTAGTTATTTACAAATAAATGGTCTTGTTAATATAAAATAAATCATAGAAATAAACTTCAATTCGTATCCCAATTAAGATCATGAAGCGCCGCTGGAACTGTTCGTCCTCATTACAAGAATTCTCGCTTATCCTGCTTCCGTTCCTTTTGTTTTACTGCCGATAATATAGTCCAAGAGCTGTCGACAAAAAAGTATTTGTAGCTTATTTTAAATTAACACTACATAAGACCCATATCTTATGTAGTTTTAATTTAAAATAAACCTGTTAATTTTTATAAGTAATAATTAAGTACCAAAACTACGTTCGAGAAACTGACTGTATATTTCTCAAAAGCACACTCAGACTTAAATAATCATTAAAAATATTGGATTATGCGAGAGAGAGGGTTACAAAAGCCCAATTAAAGAATTTTGAAAAATAAATAATTAGAGTTATTTTAAGATAAACGTTAGATTGTTAATAGTGGATTCCTATATTAACTGTTAGTTTTAGCTAGCTCTGAGCTGTGATGGTACGGCTGTAAGAACGATTTTATTTAATTTATCAAAAATGGTCGCGGTTCGAACGATATGGGTACGGCAATGATGTTAACATATAAACCTCATTGAGGTACGGTACGAAAAAAAATTAAATAGTTTAAGTATTAAAAAAAACGGAAAAAAAGTTGAATTCTGCAGTAAAGTAAAGTAAAGTATCATCACGACCGTTTCCCTTTCGGGGTGGTCAAAAACCACGCTTATAAATAAGCGGATTCACATTTAGGCAACTTTACTATACGCCAATCATGACAAGTGGCAAGCTCGTCGATGTCTCCAGCGTACCAAACTCGAGAAATATCACAAATAAATTAAATATTAATTAAATGTATTAATTTCGATTAATAAATATTTTTGTGTCCCGACCAGGAATCGAACCAGGTACCACGGTAAATCCACGGACTTAACTGCTAGACTACGGAGGCAGTTTTCTTAAATTCTGCAGTATGTTCTGAAAACAAAAATAAATCATACACTAGTATTAAATTGCTCATAGCTATTTACGAATACCAGCTCCCTAGCTAGATAGTATCATTCGTTTAAAAAAGTCAATATTTTATTAAAGAGCTTACGCAGGGACGTAAAAAATAAATGGAACTTTTATTTGAGAGCTATTGAGTGGAATGTTAAAATTAAACTCCTTTACCGTTTTCAGGTTCGACTAAAAATATCCCAAGTAATCGTGTTAAAATTATAATACAGATCCTGCCACGGATGGTGAGCGACGTCATTTCCGTGTCAAATCTAAAATAGTGGAACCATTGACCCTCTAATAAAATCTATAACCCAATTATTATTTTTTAACTTATTTTTAAAGTAATTAATTGTTTTTCATTCTCTTTGTGTGCACTTCGTGTGTAGCAGTTCGTGCTAAACTCCCAAAGATAAACTCATCACTATGTAGGCGATCTGTATGCCTAGTGTGACAGTGAAGTTTCGTAAACGCAACTATAGTAGTAGAGTTTTCTTACTGAATTTTCGATGTTCATTGCTTGTTATTATAGCCAAACTTGCAATAACACGCAATGTAAAATAAAAAAACGTAACTACAGCAGTTACGTTTTCCGAAACTTGCATGTTACACTAAGCACACTGCTGTCCACTGTACTCTGCTATCTGTCTGACGTTATCCGTTTATATAGTTTGTGATTTAAATCGTTGGTAGCGCATGAAAAAAATCTTTATTTGAATGTGAATATGTGTATGTTTGTTAACCTCAATAAATAAAAGTAACATCATGACCGTGTATCCCTTTTGGGGTTTTTTATTTTTATTTAAGCACGACACATTGCCACATTAAGTGACGTGCGAGGTCCATGATTAGCAACTGGAATCAGACACTCATCACTGACATCCCTAACACTATGCCGGCTTGACTGGGCCTGACGGCGGTTCGAGCCGGGTTAATCGGCACGAATAGTGGATGCTTCCCCAACCTAGACAGACTGGGAAAATTACTACCATCAGTCCGCCTACCACCTATTTGTTGTTCTCGTTGAAAGTATGTGCCATTTGCAATGATGTCAAATGCCTATTTTTACTTTCAAAGAGAACTAATATTAGTAAGCTTGCCATGATGATTAGAAACCACATTTAGCCAACGTTACGTGGCAAGCTCGTTTGTATGTGTTCCGACCAGGAATCGAACCCTGCGTTTTAATCCACGAAATTAACCGCTAGACCAGGTAGGCAATAAAAAATATTAAAAATTATGTTTACAATAACCTGCGCTTCGAAAACTCTGTCGAAGCGGCCCCGGCAATGCATGGCTGCAATTTAAATTCCACTTTATAGTAGGCAAGACTGGCTTAGGCTACCTCCACACCGTCGCAGAATTTTAATCAGATATTAAATGAAGGATTGTTTGTTACGTCTCGTAATTAAATTATAATATTTTATAAGCTTACTCATTGGACCACTTTGCTGCTTAGTCTTCCACTAGCAGGAGTAGAATCATTAGAAATAATTAAATTAATGACGTTTCATAAATGCCTGTAACAGATTTAGGTGAATAAAAAACAAAAAAAAAATGTGCGGTGTTGGTTGGCTCGGTTGTTAGGAAACCTTTCCTCTTAATATTCCACAAAGGTCGGTTCAAATGAGAAATACACTCACGTATATTTGTATATTTGCTATTGATTTACAACAACACTACTCCCGTGCCCGGAGAGCGCGTTAAGCTGTTCGGTGCCAGTTCCACTAATACCAACTTGTGGATCCGTTAATAAATTGTCATTACAAATTGGCATTACAAAGAAAATAATATAATATATAATAATAAGATAAAAATATAAATAATACAATAATTATTCTTTCCATATTGTGAGTGTGTATCGCGTGTGTGTTGTGTATCATGTGTAAGTTTCGATGTGTGTATTTGCGTTAGAGTGTATGTTATATTATTTTATGAGATACAGTTTTTAACAACTGGGACAATTCCGGTGGGAAGGTATGGTTGTATAAGAGAATAAAGAATAATAAGACCATTTTAGTTTTGCATCCCTCTAGCTCCCACAATCCAATATTGTGAAAGATTTTTCTCGTCTGCGTGTGCGACATTGACGAGCTTGCCACTTGTCACGACGGGCCTATAGTAAAGTTGGCTAAACGTGAACCTGAATCATTAAAAAAAAACCTTGGTGTCCGACTACTCCAAAAGGGATACGGTCGTGATGATACTTTACTTTTTTGTAGAATAAAACCAGTAATTTACTCATAGCTTTGAAATCCGTAACTTAATAACTGGCTTGGCCAAGTAAATCTGCTATTATCAAAGATTTAATCCACAGGCCATTACCGGACCTACAAATTTGGAATCGATTCTGCGACAGTTATAATTTATGCAGCAGTCCCTATCTGGGTTTGCGGTCCTGGGGTATACTCTCAAATTCCGAAGTTACCAACCAGTTTGGTCAAACTTATACCGATAATCATAGTTTTATATATAATATTTCATTTTTGAAGCTTTATCAAATGCAGATATACTGCGTGTAATTTATTAAAGAGCAAATATTTTTATATTATAATCTAGAATAGAAATAAAGAATTACGTTTTTTTTATTTTAATTATTGAGTAATAGAAACTTAAGTTACGGTGCAGAGAAGGTGTCCTAAAAATATAGCCACTCATGCCGATCAAGTAGTTAGCGAGAGGTCGACGATCACGCGAACGTTGACTTAATTCTTTCTCTCTCTATTTCGTCACTCAGTCAATTAATAATAACGTTAACGGCCGGTTGCAGAAAGCATGGTTCAAATAATTTATGATCAACATTTTGATATATTCCACGTGATTGGTAGTTAGTTTATCAAAAGATAATCATAATTCCTGCAACCGGCCGTATAGGCTTTAGGTATTTATTGTGATTTTCAGACGCGACCTTATTCACCATACAGTAATGTTTTGTTTTTCGGATAATGATGTTGATCTCCTAAAATAAATACCTTTTTTAATGCCACCTGAAGCCTAAAAATATATTTGCTTTTTGACAATTATACGCGTATAGGTTTTCCAAAATCCTTTGATTTTTGAGCTGTTTTTTGATATAGGTTCATCAAACATAAATAAAAAAAAGGTTGGGGGCGCATCTTTACATCTTTTCTGTTTTTATTGTATTCGATTATCTTTAGTGGAAATCTATAAGATATTTCAATTATTCTTTGATTTTTATTTATTATATTGCAGTAAGTCTTTATTTTTATATAAATATCACCATGGCAGGTTAAAAATATTAGTTCTCTGTGAAATTAATAAATGGCATTTGACATCATTGCAAATGGCACATACTTTCAACGAGAACAACAAATAGGTAGACGGACTAACCGTTCGTGCCGATAAACCCTGAAGAGTGTATCCACACGTTTCAGGATCAGGTAATGGTAAGCGGTACGCGAGGTCCAAGAATGGAAGCTACTGACGCCAGCCAAAAAGATAAATAAAATAATACATCTTGAACACGTGTGTGTAAGTTCAGAGTTAACCCACTGACTTCGAAGGCAAATTTACTGCGAGGACTGGGTTTTAAATTTTCAAGAATAGGCGAGAGAACAGAGAAGTGTCGGACTTTATTCAGTCAGTAAAGAGACTAAAATGTGTACATTGCACCGAGCGCTTACAATACATTTTGTATGATGTGAATATACTCACCTGGCCAAAAGCACTCGCACATTTCAATGAGCTGCAGGCGTATTCCGTATTTCATAAGCATATACCTACTTAATCACTTTTTTACAGCTATAAAGTATAAAAGAGTATTGTATCATCACAATATTGTATCCCTTGAGGGGTGGTCTGAAACCACGCTTTTTTAAGAAGCGGATTAACATTTATCCAACTTTACTCTTTAGCTCTGTAGTGTTTGTATAATAATACAGGCAACACTGTCTCGGGCACACTTATAGCAACACAGGAATGTCACTTCAGTCAGAAGGCGGCGACGAGTGTGGAGAGCAGGAAAGTGCGTATGAGTGTGTTGGCGAGCCAGTGAAATTAAATATTTAAAGCAAATATTACAAGCTCGGTTCTAAAATCATTGTCCGTACAATCCTAGAAACATCGGTTCAAACGCCCGGCATGTACTAATGTGAAATACACTTTTCTCACGTACTTTTCATAGACTTGCAATACCACCGTTTCCGTGCCTCGGAGAGGTCCTTAATAAATTGTCATTAAAAAGTGCGAGTGTAGGCCGAATTCTCCAGAAATTTGTGGTAGGTCCATCTCCAACAGTCAAAGTCTAGAACTCTGTATTCTAGGGGTTGTAATGATTGAAATATAGCGTGTCCTGTAACTTCCTTTTTGTTTTAAGTGCGAAAGACAGACGCCAGGACAATTTAAAAAAGAAACATTATCGTTTATCCATTAAAAAAACTCTACAAAATCACGCAGCCGTCGGTGTAACTACATTGAAAATGCGAGTGAAAATCTATTTACAGCTTCATAAGTAACCACATAAAGAGCATAATAACAAAATCCCTCTGTAACAAGGTCTAACAAACAAGTAGCTCAGTGCGCAAAGCGGCGTAATCTAGCGTATCGCGAGCTCTTAAAACTGCAAGCATTTTAAAACTTGTCGGACTTGCGACGATAGAGCTAGTGCGAGGCGCTCTACCACGACCCATTGCTTAACTTAACATTATTAAAACGATATGAACTTTTCATTTTTGGCTATTTTCCCGCCCTAAAAGATTTGATGTGTAAATTCCTTTAATTAAAAATCTGTTTTATTTTTTTATCAACTCGATTGGTTCTTGTTATTATTTCTTTTTATATAGTACGACCATGTCAAATCCATGAATGTTGCCAACTCACATGACTAAAATCAGTATCTAACACTATGCCGACCGTTGTAATTCCGAAACGTGTGGATACATTTTACAAGGTTTATCAGCACGATCGGTGGATACTTCCCCGCCCCGGCACACTGGGCAAATTACCACCATGTAGTCCACCTACCTATTTGTTGTTCTCGTTAAAAGTATGTGCCATTTGCAATGATATCGAATGCCATTTTTTATTTCACAGTTAACTAATATTTTTAACCTTTTAATTAACCTATATACAAGGTGTCTCAAAAGAAGTTTTATATTTAGTGGATCGTTTAAAAAAAAAGTAAGCCGCATATAAAAAAAATGTTTATCAATTATTAAAATACACTTTTTGGGGATTTATTTCTTAAAAATAATATCGTCTAAATGTAGACCTTCGCGTTCTCGGCACTCATTTAATCGAACAGTAAAATTACTTATGACGGCTCGACAGGTGGACTCAGGGATGGCTGCCATTTCGTGACGGATATTGTCTTTCAAATGCGCCAGTGAAGTCGGTTTATTGGCATAAACTTTAGATTTAAGATAACCTCATAGGAAAAAGTCCATAGGGGTTAAATTGCGTGGAGGCCAATTTATGTCACCTCTCCGGGAGATCAATTTGCCTGATCATGATGAAAATCACCTGATTTACGAAATTAAGCCTCTGACTGGCATCTTGGGGCTTTAATTCTTGCACCAATTGAATTTTGTAGGGGTGCAGCTTTAGGTCTTTGTGCATAATGCGATGTAATAATGATCTATGCACAATTAAAGCACTTGCGCGCTTCCAAATTGAAAGGTTCGGGTCGTCACGAACAGACTGATTAACACTCTCCACGTTTTCTACCGTTCTTGATGACCTAGGTCGCCCGGATTTTGATTTGTCCAGCGTTGTACCAGTCTCTTCAAACTTTTTAACACAATGTCGAATGAGAGGAATGCTTGGCCCATCATTTAAGTAGCGAAAACCTCGAATACTGCAGAATTTTCTACGCGCTACAGTCGCCGAATCACCGTTTTTGTAAAACTCTCGCACACAACGCGCGGTCTGCTTCCGAGAAACGCTCCATAGCGACTACTTGTACTCTTCATAGTCTGTGATAGCGACTGAATTCCCAAGAGCCAGGCTACCGATTGACATAACCCCCGCGCCCCTCGGATACGTTGCGTTCACGCAGTAAGGTAAATAAATATAAAATTTCTTTTGAGACATCCTGTATATATATATATATATATCTACAGCCCATAGAACGCTGTGTTCTAGGGGCTGTAATGATGTAATGATGAACCTATATCAACAAACAGCTCAAAAATCAAACAGACATTAACTAGATAGAGATTGGCTCTTCCATAAGTATATTGATAATTTGGGCTGTTTCTGGTTTTTGTTGTGTTGTTTTGTATTAGCTGTCTGATCATGTCCGCCTACCACCTACATATTTGTTGTATGTGCCAATTGCATTGATGCCAAATAGGATTTTTTACTTTTAAGGAGAACTAATATTGTAAGCTTGCAATTGTGATATTTATATAAAATCATGTGTCTGCGCAGTATGTGTGCAGTAATCATGTGGCACCATTCTTCTCCTCTCTCTCCCATGATTATTCTTGGAATTCTAAAAACAATCTCTTTCTTTCTTTTAATAATGGTATATTGTTTTAATTTCAATCTAGAAGATTATTTTAGGTAAAAAAAAATACATATTGTTTTGTGGAATCATGGTACGAGTGCAGTTTTCTAAATTTCTCGCTGAAACTATGAGAGTGTAACTTATTATAACAATACAGGCTTTCTGCTTTTACGAGGGGCTATATTTAAAATTTATTTACCAAGCCTTTGTGGGCCGTGTTTGTTTTAAATATCACTACGTAAAATTGGGAAAAACACTACTAATTTCTTTTGCTAAAGATAAGCAAAGGCCACATGAATAAATAATAGGCTTTTTTTATTATTTAATTATTGTTTCTAATTTCTTCTTCGTTTTATATTGGTGGTGACACCTAATTAGTACATATATTAGGTAAGTTATAATTATACTATGTTATGTGTGTGATAATACTCGTATATTTACTGTTATGTGTACTATATAAATAAATAATTAAATCAGCTTTTTGATTTAGTAAGTGGCAACTTTTTTTTATGACTTACCGACCGAAATCGCTAAGATACCGATCGGTATCAAATGTCGAGACTGCTGCTCCAGGATAAAACATAGATATTTGCAGCATAATTGAATTAAACAGAGCTGTATTAACTAGCACAATCTCGTTGACGTTACTTAACCGTGATTCAAAAGTTTGAAATCGAATTAAATTCGCCCCTTTGGTAAACTCAATTTTGTTCCACGACTTCATTAAGCGAACCCATCTCGGTGAGCCTCGGTAATGACCTCAAACTACGTTAAATCAAGATCGAAGCTAAAGATAAAAAAGTAACTGAAATTTAATACTTTTTTAGCAAATCTTCTCAAGTCTCATCACTCTTTGTAATCATCTTTTCTTTTATATTAACCTCAGTCTAGAGGACGCCGCGTCATTAATCGACAACTAATTTAATAAATGTATTAGCTTTGATCTCTGCTCGTCAATCTCATTTTTCTGATATCATTCATACCTACTAATATTATAAATGGAAAAGAGCTTTGTATTGATCTCTGTCTGTATGTTTGTATGTATGGCCTTTAGAACCAAATTACTAAACCGTTGGTAGAAATATTTTTTGGAATTCTCAGTATCAGTATCATCATGACTTGGGGAGATTTCCAACTCCCTCACCCGTGGTAGATGAGTGGACTGTATATAGTATGCCCCCCATACCTTGATGACGAGTCAGCTCCGTGAAGTCCAAAGAAAGGGGCAGAAGCACCTACCTCTTTCAGCAGCAGCTGACAACGTCTCAGTGGAGTCGACCCCAGGGTTCCAGAAGAAGGCCATCTCTTCTGATGCTAAACTACTACTATTCACATAAAACTAGTTCCGACCGATAAATACACTCGCGTGGCTATTCAGCAGACACTGCAAAATTGAGCACACGCGGTGTGACGTCACTGAAACACAAATTGTTGACGTCCGCCGCCGACCGAGGTGCGACTCTCCCCACCGATGGGCCACAGAACTGGCTTTAACAATGACCGTATCCTTTGCAAGTTGATCAAAAACCATGCTTTTTTATATGCGCACGCGAGGTCCTAGATTAGGAGCAACCGAGACGCCGGAAACTGACAGCCAACATCTGTCCCTATGACTATGCCGGCCTATAAAAATCTAGTTGACACTGCGCTGTGCGATGCTTTGTATTTATATTATAGTAATATTTAAGCACCTTCTATATTCGTAAGTACTAATATTTTAATAAAAAGTAAGAAACAAAAAAGTATTTGTTATTAAATTTTGTAACTAAATAGTAAAAACGTTATAAAAGTATAACATTAAGCTAAGTGTGCCTCTTTGTATACTATTTATTATTAGATTTACTCGTACTATTTTGTTACAATATTAGTTAAATGTACTATATTTTGAGACTTACTATTAATGAGTTCAGAAAGCACCTATTAAATGTGCAAAATAAACAATACTCAATTTCGTTCGTTTAGGTCGTCAACTGTTTACAACGCTCCGGCTAAACTCATCTTAACGCTCATATGTCGAGTGCTTTGTGTGCGATCTGTCAAAAGTATTCGCGGGAATTTCGGATATTATGTTCTTAAATTATAATTCAATAAATAATAAATAAATATTTCCAGACAGGTCACACAGCGCCATCTAGTTTCCGTGGTAAGCTACGAGGCTTGTGTTACGGAAACTAGATGGTTGATAAACTACATATTATACTTTTTTTTTGTAAATATATACATATTATACATATAAACACCCAGACCGAGACAAATTATACAATGTACAACTTGCCCCCGGTGGGAATCGAACCCACGACCTCCTGAGTTCACGGCAACGTTTGTTACCACTAGACCACGGAGGCGGTCAAAATTATGTTTCTATCCGATATGCAAATATTTTCTAAATAGAAAATACATTTAACAACATTGTAATCGAGAATAAAAAGAAACTAATTCTAAAAAAGAAAATGAATTATTTATTTGAAGTAATATTCAAACAGTAAAAACTAATTGCAATATTAAGTAATTAAAAAGAAAACCTAACAATAAATAAATAAAATAAACTACACTACAAATAAAACTAAAATTATAACCGTCCGATGGGCGTAGTGTGCAGAGGACACTCGCAGCGTTCCCCCGTTGAATTGCGAGGCTGACCCTTTAAGCAAAATATTATCTACTTAAAGGGTCACCCGTCGCCAAGCTGAGTTTTTCCCCAAGCTCACGCGAGAACCCCACAGCCTCCTCGGACCACAAATAAAAATAATAATATTATTAAATTAAATAATATTAACAGATATACATATGTCCAAAAATAAATTAAATCTAGAAAAATATTTAACTGGTTATATTTGATAATTTATAAAATACTATTTCAACTTTTTTATTTATAATAATTTTTATTTAGTTTTTTCTTCATTTTAGTTTTTAGTTGTATTTTTATTTATTAATTAGGGTTATTTTTATTAATAGTCATTTATTTGTTTTAATATTAATTTTTAGTTTTTTTTTTTTTAAATTGTACCGTATTTCCTTCGAATAAATACTACTTTTTTCTTTAGTTAATGAATACTATGCATGTTCGTAATGGTTAAGTTCGGTAAAATAAGTACGAATGGTTACGACAAATTGATAAATGACATAACAAATGAAGAACTTACACCGCTTCACGAAAAAAAAAGGTTCAATAAGAAAAAACTATTTCCAGTTCCGAGAAAACACTAACAGCTATATATTGCGACCGCCTCCGTGGTCTAGTGGTAACAAACGTTGCCGTGAACTCGGGAGGTCGTGGGTTCGATTCCCACCGGGGGCAAGTTGTACACTGTATAATTTGTCTCGGTCTGGGTGTTTATATGTATAATATGTATATATTTACAAAAAAAAAAGTATAATATGTAGTTTATCAACCATCTAGTTTCCGTAACACAAGCTTCGTAGCTTACCACGGAAATTAGATGGCGCTGTGTGACCTGTCTGGAAATATTTATTTATTTATTATTATTTATATAGCCTATAGGCCAGACATATTAGTAATACAGCTAGCTCATCTGGGATCCTAAAATTATCTTCAAATGTATCCATGAGAATTTTCCAGTCTGATGCGGCGCCAATGATCGGGTTGGGCTTGCATTTCGTTTACGTCCTTTGCCCTTCCTTTACGAATGTGGTCAAAATTTTATTTGTAAGTCAGTCCCTTTCTGGCTGTTGCAACAGAAAGACTTATTGCTTCACAGATAACGCCAAGTTGGCGTCATGTCGGCGCGAGTATTTTTCCTAATATTTGATTCCCATTATTTTATTATAACTTGACAGATTTTAATAAAATTTCGGAGTCATGTTCCTTGAAATTCAGTGATAGAGATGGGGTAGGGGACGTTATAATTTGAGAAAAAATGAGAAATTATGGCCAACTGAAAACCAAACACTTTATTATACGTGTCAAATAACAAGTTTTATATATTTTAGCAATAGGACACCATTTTTATTTTATTTCTCTATAAAATAATTTCTAAAGCTTTTTGTTAATAAACCTTTATTAAAATTCACAGCGAAAAATGGACACAATTTTCCTGTTTGAACACAAGCCTGACGTGATGGCCCACTTCATTAGGTCGCCACAAAAAACGTAAAAAGTTGGATTTGAGAATTGTCCAAGACCTCCGTTGAATTATTCATAGCCTGATAACAAAAATCTTATTATTAAAAACCTAGTATTTTTTTTAGAAATTCATAAAAGTCTCCGGAATAATTCTTGTGGTAAGTCAAACATTATATTAAAATTTTGTCCCTATTTAATCCTCTGCCGTGATTAATAAATGGGTCTCGGACTTTGAGATATCAGGAGAGCACGATTAAGCGCGTTAACTTAGCGACATCGACATCATTATCGCTTTGACATCATCATAGGGCCCTTAAGTAGGGTTAATTAATAATTAGCAATAATGTTGTGCATAACATACATAAATATGGATTATTCCCTGTTTACGGTCCAACCATTATTACCACTTTGATTAGTACATATGTTTTAATAATTGTATTGATTTTATTAGTTCTGACTGTATCCAAGTTGTTTTAAGAGAACCAATGGAAATAAACTATTTTGATTTGAATTAAACACTTTTGCATGCCTTTTTTTAAGACGGTGAACCGCAAAATCGCCTAACGATACGACCCCAGCCTAAAGGGCCACAGCAGGAGGTCGCATGCCCGAATCACCGTGAGACCTCCTAAGGAGACCCCAAGGCGCCTACGAACTAAAACCCTATAAACCGTCTCTCTCTCACTGTTGGTCCTGCGTGCCTTAACAGCTAAGTCTGAGTCGTGGCTACGGAGTGAAGGCACTCGTTCGCCGCGTAACAAAATTTGGAAGAACAGGACAATCTATATAAGAACGAAAACCAGTTCGATCACTGGTTTTCTCCATATCCCTGTATGGTGCTGAGACTTAAATTCGCTGAAGCGTAAACCCTCTTAACCAGTATCCCGAGTTTTTTTGAGCGCTGGTTTGGTGTTGTAGATATATAGTTTCGGTGTTGTTGTTTAAATGTTGTTGGATATAGGCCTCCCCCAAGGCTCGCCACTGCACGCGGTCTTTTGCAACCCTCATCCAACCCCCACCAGCGACCCTTCTTAGGTCATCCGTCCATCTGTTGGCGGGTCGTCCCACTCTGCGTCGTCCCGTACGTGGTCTCCACTCCAGAACCCGTTTGCCCCCCCATTTAAATTTTATATTTGGTTTCGTCGCTAGTTAACAAAAATCTCTAATTTAACCGATAAAGTCGAGACGATTCCGACTTTTTAATAGTATCATCATCACGACCGTTTCCCTTTCGGGGTGGTCAGAAACCACGCTTATAAATAAGCGGATTCACATTTAGCCAACTTTACTACAGGCCAATCATGACAAGTGGCAAGCTCGTCGATGTCTCCAGCGTACCAAACTCGAGAAATATCACAAATAAATTTATTATTAATTAAATGTATTTTTATTTACATTAATAAATATTGTTGTGTCCCGACCAGGAATCGAACCCAAGTCTAAATCCACAGACTTAACTCAGACAAACCGCTAGACCACGGAGGCAGTTTTTTAATGACTAAAGGTAGGCACTCACCATACATCCATACGGACGCGCCGTTATAATCAAACTATTCGAATAGACGTGCGTCCAATTATTTAGCAGACCGATAATCGATTATCGCATTCGGCGTTCGCGATGCCATTTTCAACAACATTATCAAGATGACGTCGTCACTGACGGGCGCGGTGCAACGCAAAATAAACTAAATTGACGTAGACGTAACCCAAGGCTCTGATATCGTTTAAAAATCAATAAATACATTTTCAACAATCATGAACAAATTTTGGAAAGTGACCAAATTTTATACTTATTAAATATTATATATCTTATAAACTAAAACAAAAAATACAAAACCTAAAATAAATATAGATCGTGTCCGCGTTGTATGGTGGCAAGAACGCAGCATTTTCTCGCTGAATCGCTATACTGATTCTCGGAGCTTGCAAGACTCTACGCTTTCGGCTGCGGCTCCCGCACACTCAGGGGGTGTGACGAAGCCAAAGTGTCGACACAAGTGCCATCCCACACCAAGGCCCGTCCCCGCCTCCAATGGATCAGCGTCATACCATCAGGTCTCTTGCCATCATTGCCGACTATTCCAGTGGGTTCCTGACTGGAAGAGTTTCAAAATAAAAATGTGTAATTCGTCCCTGGTCATGCTTAAAATATGATTCTGATTTACAGGTGAGTCTCGATCCCCGATTGCTTGTAACCTCTGCTCTCCAGGGAACGTTCCGATAAAGGTAGACAACTTTTTATCTCGCGGCTTACTTTGAGCATCTTATTAAGTCCATTCATAAAAGTTGTAACAAGCATTGTTCGGTTCCTATCGGCCGCTAACTTTTATATTTTATCCAATTACAGTACTCGACACGATTATCGTAAAAAATCTTTCATAAAGTCGAAGCCTTTATTTTTTTAAATAATTTAAAACCTTATTGTATTGATATTGTAGGGGTATCTTAATTTAACTCTAGCGGTTAAGTCCGTGGATTTAGACTCCGAGGTACCGGTTTCGATTCCTGGTCGGAACACAATAATATGTATTAATGTAAATAAATACATTTAAATATTATTTAATTTATTTGTGATATTTTGATAAAACGGTTGCGTTTTGTTTTCAAAAAAATCTTTGTTGTCCCACCACTGGTCTTAAGTACTCTTATATATTATAAAAATTCTAAAGGAGTACTATAATAAAGAAAATGATATTATTAATAAATAAAAAACAGTTTAAACCTTTATTTTATTATTTTAGGGCTCGGTCAAATTATTTCGCTTCTTCGACTACACTTTCCGTGTTTAGTCATTTCTTTTTCTGGTCACATATAAGTCCACTATCCAATAAAACGCAAGTCTTTATTGTCGTAACTCTGTCATGGGCATTAGAGGCAAGTGTAGTCGACAGTTTAGTATCAAAACATACGTCGGCTCAACTTTTATGAGCCATGAAACAATAGACCGGGCCAAAAGGGTTTTAACAGACAACGGTCCAACCGATCCAGGGTCACTCTCTAATTTCAAGGATTAGAATTTTCGCTAAAATTATAAATGCTAATGGACGTCTTTTATCATTATATTCATTTTAGACATAACATTTATAATTCTATTATTAATAACCGTAAACTTAGACGAGGAGATTTGATTCCTGGTCGGGACACAAAAAATGTTTTAATTAATTTGTGAGACATCGACGAGCTTGTCACTTGCATGATGGGCTATAGTAAAGTTAGCTGAATGTGATTTAGCTTACTAAAAAAGCGTGGTTTCTGACTACCCTGCAAGGGTACGGTCGTGTTGATACTTAACTTTTTTTTAAATAAGACTTTCACCATTCTGTTCCTCTCTCTACCCACCCAAATTCTGTACACAATGCAAAACACGTCCAGATGGCGTGGTGCACGTTTTTCGCATTGACGATCACTTCAACGATGCCTACGATAATACGTCCAAATTGAGAAAGTGGAAGGCTCGTCAATAGCGAAATCGTATAATAATATAATGTTATACAAAAACTTCTTGCGCCTATTTACCTACCCCCATCTGTTTAGAATTACTAAATTAGAAGTTATCTTAAACTTATTTTAAAAATATACTTACACAAAATTGGTTCAGACATTTCCGTGAATCGATCCCGCGCTAATGCTTGAATTTTCAACTTAGTTAAGAACATAGAATAATAAGTTAAGAATAAATATAATTGTCAATATAAAACAATAATTACAAACAACTTTAAAAAAAAATAAGAACTATCAACTAAACCTAATAAATAAAAATAAAATGAATATTGTGTTTGGGACTAAAATATTATGTACAATTCCCTTTAAATAACTTTAAAAAAATAGAAAGAGGAGTTCTTCGCGCCATTTTGCGTTGACATGTCAAGTGCAAGTTTGTGTTTTGTAAATTAATGTGGATGTTATTGACCAAACTGGTGTTGTTTTGTTTAATGTGCTACAATATGGATAATAATTATGGAAAACGATAAATTTGTCTTACACAAGTTGCAGTTTATTTCTTGCGGTTTTCCCGCGCTGTGAACTCCCATATTATACCTGACGTGTTTTGGCGATAATGTCTCGAGTGACTTCAAGAAAAGCATCTAATTCTGCATTATCTGCAATTTATTGATGGCCTCATTAACTCATAAAAAATAAATATATATTACATCAGACTTTCCTATAACTTTCCTATAATATATACGAGTATCATTCATCATCCATCAGGAGAAGTGAACACAACAATAAATAGAAATTTTCGACAATCTTTGCAAAGTAATTCGTTTTTTATGTTAAGAGTGGGTCCTGTCCCCTTTTGTTCAACAAGCCATATAAATGTCATCGGCACACCTCTCCAACTACGAACCACAACTGACCCTTTACACGAAACAAAAACCTTCAAACAAATAGTAGAAAGAAATGAATTGATATAAATAACGTTTCGCTTTGATGACACCTTAGAGCAATTTCATTTCTTAAAAGTATGTATCTAAATCTTTTTCGTTACTGCCTCCTTTGTCTTTGGAACAGCCTATCCTGTAGACCTATTCTGTTACTGAGTCGCAAACATTATTAGTGGATTTCGTTATTTACGTCAGAGATTGCGTCATAATTATAAAATATTATGCAATTCACAACTCTATAAGCACTCGACCATGACAGCGGCCGTGCAAATATCAACTTTAATAGCGTGATATATAGTTTATATATTTTCACTATAAAACGTTTGCGCTTAAGAAACATAATAGGGCTACTGTACACATTAGACAAACTCCTAACAGAACTTTATTTAAAGGTAGAGTTTAAATTCCCTTTATGAAATCTTTGTAGATGTAAGACATTCTTCGTACTTTCTTCGTACAAATTGGCTATTTTAGAATCAACAGTTTGTATGGAGAAACCAAAAAAAATATATCTTTTCGGACATATGGTCTTTTAGGAAAAGTTGTTTGTTTCTATCAATAGAATAACATATTAGTCTAAAGTAAGAGCATACAAAATCACGCGGTATAAGTATTATTGTACGTTTACACAAGTAAAAATAAATTTCCTCATATCTTTTTACTATATTCGATCTAACAAAGACTGATTTTTCTAACGGCATTATGTTCGCCGATTGTAAATAACAATAAATTATTAAAATATAATAAATAAATTTCTTAGTTAAGTGCAAATTTGTATAGGTAAGGCGGCCTTAAAATTAAGGAATTTGATGAATTATCAGCCCCTTAAACCACGTTGCAAGTTGTATTATACAGAACAGTAAGATGTTCATATTAAAATCTATTGAAGCACAATTGTAGACCAGGCAAAAATACGTTACGGTCGTGATTATATTTACGAATATCTATACTTCTATAAAAAATCCATTAAAGAATAATAGTACTTTAAATTCATATTTCTGTTTTCATCTGCATATGTGTGGCTTTTCAGCAAATAAACTGGAAATTTGGTGGAAGCGAGTAGCTTGGAGGTGTGAATGATCCCATCGCGCAGTTTAGGTGACATGTCAGAGTGTTTGCTCAGTTCTTAGACGCGATCCGTATCTGTGTGCTCAGGTCACAGATACACAACGTCATAAATACCGCGTTACAGCCCTAGACTGCTGCACTGAGAAAAAAATATATTTAATGTAATGAAAAATTTTATTCATAATCGTCGCGTGCGTGTGGTATGTAAAACCAGAGTCATTCAGGAGATCGTCACCACGCTCAAGGAGACCGATCTCGACGACCTGCCGGTATTTGTGGCCCGCGACCTCAATAAACTGCCACCCGTCATCTTTGACCATGTCAACATAACCGTCTTCCTGAAGGAGATAACGGTAATTAAGGCGGACATCGCGGGACTAAAGGAAAACAACGGCGCCGGGATCCTGGAAGAAATCCGTGACATAAAGCAGAAATTAGAAGAACTCAAGAACACGTGTAGCCTCGACGAGTGGGTCGCCGGATGATGCAGGTCACATTATTGCAAGCCTGCAAAATTCGCTGAACGAGTTGAGAGGCAACCCTGCCTCGCAATCTGCGCATAACTATTTCTAGCGTCCCCGAGATGACTCTGGGACGCTGCAAGCCGTGCTGGCGGGGTAGGCGAAAACGCCTGGGCAGTAGGTCGTAGCGGCGTATCTCAGCGGTCGTAACTGATTTGGAAGGGTTTCTGACTGTGGAGAAGAAAAAAAGGCCCAAACGTAATAATCGGGGAATTGCGCCTCCCGAACAGTGCGCTCTAAAAGCTGCGATACCGACATCCTACGAGTATGTCTAAGTATCGCGGCTGCGCAAGGACCTATCATCCCAAGATGTTCTCGGACACATACGGGACCGAGGGGAGATCGACTCTGTCGCTGCTATCGACGAGTGACGAGTTACCTTCCCATTGGGATGACACCGGATTCAAGGCCTTTAGTATTCGTGTGCGGTCAGAGCACCTCGAAATATTCCTGAAGAAGGAATTCTGGCTGCTCGGTGTTGTTTACCGCAAATAAATTCGTGGACTTGCTTCACGCAGCACCAACGATGTTCCTGGGCCCCGCGCAGCACCCACTCCCTCTGCACCACCCCCAGCACCGGCCACTGAGCTTCTGTACTTTTCGTACTTCTCGGAAGGTGGTCACAGTACCAGATGGGTACTTCTATGAACACAAGAAGATGAAAATATGGAAGCTTTATATATATAGCTTTATATGAATTAATATTATTATTCTTAAGTTAATGTTATTTTTATATGTATTTTAGATTTAAGGTATTTATCTATGGGCCATCTGTTGCCTGATAATAAACGATGTATTATTATTATTGTAATAAAAACAATTATACTTATTGTACAGCACACGGGAATTACTTGTGATTTATTTAACGTTGCTACAGACGATGTGTACAATGCGGTATCTTTGGACTTATTGTTCTGTGTCTCAAGTCAACAGGGGTCTGTTTGGCATTCCATCGCGTGCCCCCATTTACCCCACAAAAGAGGACGATTTAGTTCCTTTTATGAGATGCCTACAGCTGGGAAAGGACGTGCGATGGTGCGGTCCTTGATGATATATCCATCATTACACCGCGTTGTTGACGTAAGATTTTGTGTTTAAATTGTTTTTCCAAACAATGCAAACAAGCCCGGAACCAGCAATTTTAGTTTTTATTTAACTAAGTATAAATTTCTTAGCATGCCATGAATTCATCGTGCGGGTTTTTTCGTGTGTGAAAAAGAATGGTGTCTAGGGCCTGCGATCGACTTTTCCTTGGTTTACAAAATTGCCCAACAGACGTTTACCATCCACCATTCTGCTTCTCTTCCTATCCAACAATTACTGTATGATTTCTCTAATGCCGTCTTGGAAGCTCGTTTCATAAATATATTGACGGCAGACCGGCTTAGGCCCAATTCTTTCCATAAGTGGTGCAAAGAATTTGCTGGAATTCCTCTCGTACCTACTTCCACTGCGTAAATCTGAGTCCTGAATCCGTTCCTGATCATTTTTTTCTGTGAGATCATAACTTGTTCAACTTCATGTTGTGGTAAAAAAGTTATCTTATTGATCTCAAGGTATTTTTTTTTACACGTAATTAAAATTTAAATATTATTAATACTTTAGATCCTATTTATCAAGTATGACAAAATCAGTAACTGAATTCTTCCTTTAATAGCCACGTTCCAATACAAACTGTATTTAAGTGAACAATTTCCACTAAGGAAAATGAAATATTACATGGGCAACACCGGATCATACAGCTAGTGTAAAATAAATTATACAATATGGAGATAATATTATAATAATATAAAAACATTATTTTTCTTTAGAAAATATAATAATAATGTAACAAAAATATCATTGAATATTAAAAGACCGTTTTCTCGGCAAATATATCATGAAAGTTGAAAATGAGATTTCCGCACTAACAGTCTGTGAGGAGCAGGATGCAGCTTACTCGTATAGTAAATGTGGTTTATTAAATAGTGAAGATGGCCTGCTTTATAAAGTAACATACTTCTGACATCCACCGGACTTGCTAACTTGCAATGTTAACCTTCTATTACAGAGTTGCCATTTTTAGCGCATTTCTATATTTAGCTAGCAAGAAACAAATTATTGTGTAATTTTTTGGCTTCGTCGTTAACCAAATTAGTTGTTTAGCTCATTATCTTATCAATAATAAAAACCTACGTACTCGTACTTCGAAGGCCTCTTGTCACTGCTGGTGTACCCGGAATCTTAGAACGGTATGAATGTTGGGCCGTGGAAACTTGGCAGTTCCCTGGTGTGGAATACGACGTGTGTAGACACATTAGCTTCATCTCACATCCAGGCGACCTCGTCAGGCGCAGTGCGGCGTTTTCTGCTGAGAACCTCAAGTTGCGCAACCTTGGTACCGGTTACGAATTGGCGCCGTTTAGGCTCAAGACGATGTGCCCATGGGGACCTTCAGCAAGGCGCCTGGCCAATGAGTTGTCAAAGCGGCTGACGGAAAGGTCTGGAGACAGGAAGTCTGGTAATTATTTCTTCCAATGTATTAGCCTCGCTATACAGAGGGGATTTGTTTTTTATTTATAGATTATTAAATTTTATTATTTTTATATATTTAAAGAACGTACATAACTTTTGTTTTATTGTACTTGATACGGAGTATAGGTAAGAAGTATAATATATATTATTTTATAGTTAACTGCCTCCGTAGTATCGTAATAACAAAAACGGTGGTGATAGGTTGCTTATCAAAATTTGTTAAATTCGATATCTCTGATTTTAATAAGTAGGCGAGAATTGCTTCTGTCTAAAATAAAGTTACATATTTAAGCCCTTTGCACCTATCTCGTAATCAAAATATGTACTTATTGTCCCAAAGGTTGGCTGCTAAAGAATTCCTAGCGGCATTAAGCCCGCTCCATGTACATAGTGCAATAAAGATTTAAATAAATATAAAATAAAATGATCCCTTTGCGCCATTTTGCGCGGACATGTCAAGTGCAAGTTTTTGTTTTTAAATATGACTTTAAATATGGGGCACAAGTCGCAGTTTATGTTTTGCGGTTTTCCCGCGCTGTGAAATCTAATATTATACCCGACTATGTTTGGTCTATAATGCCACTAGTGACTCCAAAAAAGGCATTCGCAACATCTGGAATTTGATGTTAACCTCATTAACTCTTAAAAAAATATATATATTACGTCAGACTTGGCTGTATGGGCTAGGCCCTTTGCCTTCCCTATCACGTCATTTATTATCCATCGGGAGAAGATAACACAACATATTATAACAAAAATAATAAAATTAACAATTTAAAACACAAACACATAAAATTGACAAGTAGCATATTGCCCTACGTTGAATGATAACGACGATGTAAGTTGGGGGTTTTACATAAATTCATTGTTATAGAAATAATAATTGTAGAATATTACCACGTCGCCATACGAGTGGTTTGCATGGCTTCCATGCGGCCCGGTACACTGAAGGGCGCCTCATTACTCCCACAAAGGAAGTTTCTTTTTTCTAAACCACACTGAAGGCCTGACTTGTTCTTAACAAAAAAAGAGCTTCTGATTATTTTTCTGATACACAAAGGATATGCTTGGCAAAGTCTAAAAAGAAGCCGTCTCATGTCTATAAATTTATTATTAAAAATATCGGTAAATTATAAAAGTACTGGCACTAAAATGATGTACATAGGCGAGCATAATACCATGAAGTATTTAATTATAATTACATACCTACCTAAAAGAGAATATTTTCATTATAATTCAACAAGGAAATGCTGCGAGCGTTTTAGGTACTCTCCCTCACCAGGGACTAACTAAGCCCTTAGTTTATTTTGTAGCATAGTTTTAATTTCATAGGTATTTTTAGTTTAGTTTTATTTATAATTAGTTTTTTAATCTATTTTATTTTAATATTTTTGTATCTACTTCGAATAAATATAATATAAATCACTTAGTAGTATAGGGAAATAAACAGACAGACATATATATAGGAGTAGACAATACTTCACTAAATGTAATAATAACATTTGTGTTAACTTTAAAATTAGGCTAATAAGTCACTATAATAAGTAAAATAAGACAAGTAAATTTATATATAATATAATTGGTTCATTTATTGTAGATAATAATATTAAAATATAAATATACCTATCCTATATATATAATCCATTACTTATTCTCTTATTTTTGTATATTATGATGTATTTTTCTATTAATTATCCATTTTTGTATTTACTCTTTTGATCCTGATCCAAATTTTTCATATCCTATTTAATTAACCCGTCTTTCCCTAACTTTGACACTGGCAAATTGTAACAAATGACATTATATAAAAAAAAAAAAAAGTACAATAAGGTTTATTACTGTTAATTTATTCGAAAAATAAACACTTTGATTACTATTTTTATATACTAGCACGACGTGTACCATGGTCTATGAATGTTAGCGACTGGAATCAGACACTCATGACTGACATCAGTCGCTAACACTATGCCGGCTTGACGACAATTCGAGCTTGATCCCGAAACGTATGAATACACTCTACAGGGTTTATCCGCACGAACGGTGGATACTTTCCATATAATAATATTGTAAACTTGCCATGGTGATATTTATATAAAACATCGCTTGAAACAAAACAAAAAAAAATGTTTTTTGTCCATATAATAAACATTCTCCTGGATGGTTACAACAGTCCCTTGTCACGGTTTTACATGCAAAAAAGCAAGACCTAGGCCAATATTGGTTGATGAACACTACTTAGGGCTAATTATTTCAATAAATGGTGCAAATCATCACTCATTGCAGCCCCAAGAACACAACGTCCTAGACCTCTGCAGTTGGAAATGGGCCTTCCAGAACATATACAATACACAAATTAATTTATAATGATCTGGAAAATCTTTTGTGTGTAGTTGAATAATAATGTGTATTTTGCAATGAGTAAATAGACAAAGGTTTTATTGTAATAATAGTATATTGTAAAGTATATTAGGTCTGGATAAAAGCATTTATGTACAAATTCATGGAAGAAAATGACTTCTAAAACACACACAAATAGTTCGGGAGTCAGAGGATGCTAAAATTGTATACAAAGCATTGTTTAATTTAACTGTTCCGAATGTATATTGTATAGTTTTTTTTAAACAATAAAGATTATTATTATTATTATATCATACATATCTGGATAATTTAGCCTACACTCGCCACGCTGGCCAGACGGCTTGGCGAAGGTATGATGTCATTTTTTTATGACAATTTATTAACGATTCCACAAGTTGGTATTAGTGAAACCGGGACCGACGGCTTAACGTGCTCTCCGAGACACGGGAACGTACGAGACAAATGTACGTAAGAAAAGTATATTTCTCATTGGTACATGCCGGGTGGGTTTGAACCGACCTTGTAGGATTTAAAGAGAGCATTTGTACCGAGCCACCACCGTTCAAATATTTTGCTAGAATTTCTTTTGTACCAACTTCCACTGCGTAGAACTAGTCTTAACATTCGTTCCTGACCAATTCTTCTATGATAGGCATTATTAATGTAGACCAAATTATGTTTAACAAATGCGGCCAACTTTTTAGAGTCGTATTAAATGTTGTAAATTATAATGAGAGGCGGTGTTGTCGCAGTACAAAAAAATAAGTTTTGAAAGTATAAAATCTAATATTTTTCGTTTATAATGAGTGAAAAACAAAATATATTTTCTCAAATTAAAATACGACTTTTACTTTGTCGAGCTTTTCTTTTCTATGAAATATTGCTGTATGTGCGGTTTGGCCACAACTCCAAATATACCTATCTCTTATTGTGATAAGAATAAGGTTTAATTTGGCTCATAAATGTATAGTTTGATGTTGCTATTATACAAAGCTTTAAAAAGGGACCTTTGTGCTCTCTGTTGCGTGGCCGCGTGTGCTTGGTAGGTAGAAATGTTTAATCTTTGAACTGAAGAGGGTGTAACGCATCCCTCTCGCTCGCATAATCCAATATTTTCAGGTTTTTTCAGAGTGTACTTTAGATAAATGAAGTTTATCAACATACTAGGAAATAAAATTACAGACATATTGGAGATATCTTAATCTTATATTTGTTTTAGATATAAATCGTATAATAAACCAAAATAAATCTAAAATCTAAACAATATATAAAAATATTCACCCATGACTTGATCATGTGGCAGTGTGCCAAGAACACTCGCAGCATTCCCCCGCTGCACAGCGATGCTGATTTGCTGCGCTACAAAACTGCCAGCCCTCTTGTCACATTCAGCGTTAAATAGCCGCTTAGACAGTTCTTTATATTTAAATTCGGTTTTATAACTAGGTATTTTTTGTTTTCATTGTTTTGTTTTAGGAAAACATAATTTATATGAAAAATATTAATTCTACGGATAAGAAGTTCCTTTCGCGTGCAATAGTGGCAAGAACACCGGCTGCATTTCCCCGCTGAATTGTCAAACACTGATTCTTTGGGCGAAGAAATAGCCAGCCCTCTTGTCACCAAAGGAGACGACAAGACGCGGTGTTGTCTTTTAATATTTTTATTGCACTTGGACCCCATGGGCCTAGAGTTTCTACAGCAAACACAAAAATTTAATCTTTAATATTCTTACATATAAAATTTCTCAGAACTGTGAGCTATAGATGCTGTCGGTCGCGATCCTCTTACAAGCGATCCTTAGTAAAATATTCACTGACCACCTTAAAATCGCGTAGAATTTTGATTGATGCTACGACTTTGTATAAAATATGTCATAATAAGTTTGATTGCCGACAGATAGTAAATCTAATCAGTTATCTCATTCCGTACGTATTCGTGAACTATACCCCACCGTCTATTTGCAGTTAAATATTGCCGAACTAACGCAGGTAAACATATGCCACTAAGGCGAATTCTTCAATCCTATAACGATCTGTTTCATTGTGTCGATCTCTTTGCATTGTCGCCTGTCTCTTGCAGAAACCAGGTCTTGCAAATGTTAACTTTAGAAGAAAGAGATAATTAAAATGGTATATATCTAGTAGTTATATTACTGTACCAAACAGGTTGTTTTTTGTAATTATTATTATGGTTTTAAAACAACTCATGGGTTATATTTACTTCTTTTAACATTTGGATTACTGAATCTGGTTGTGCAGATATTAATATTGTTTGTAAAACCAATTTATTGTGTATTCTCTCTCTGTACAATTGTTTGTAATCCTGTATATAATAAAATAAAATAAAATAAAATACTTGCCATTCATTTTGCTTTTTAAGGAAGTATTAGGCAGTTAAAATAAATACATACAATAGGATTTTTAAATTGAAAAATATACATAGTCTAAGAAACGAAAAATACCACAAATATTATAAAGTGGCTTTAGTCTTTTTTACCTTACCACTGACGTATTTGAAAACCGAGACATATCATTATTGTATGTAAGCACTACAGGGGTATTAGATTACCTTCTATTAGCAAAGACAATGATAGTTATATCCGCAACAAAGTGTTAAAGGAGGACTGTTTGGAATACAAAAGGACCCGGGAAACAACAAAGTGCTTCGCTATTCTTACGAAGACTTCCCGGTTGACAGTTTAGTTTGAAATCTCTTTGACGATAAAACGCTTAGCCGACAACTAGGAATGGATTTTCCTAAATCTTACGAATAGAATTTAAAAACAAACCCTTTTATATCCAAGAAAATTACCTACATAATAATCGTCATCACTGCCCCTAAATCACAGAGTCCGAGACCTCCACAAAGCAACAAAGATGCATTAAATCACCGGCAGATAGACCCTCCGCGATCCTGTCGGTAAAAACGAATAATTATCTCATGCCTAACCTAGGCCTATCGAACATCCGGGCCTGGATGACAGTTCTGATTGTCTGTCTGGAAATTGGCCTGAAATTGATTTCACAAGTTGGTGTTAGTGGAAACACTACCGAGCTTAATGTGTTCTCCGAGGCACGGGAACGGTGGTGTTGTAAACCTATGACAAATGTACGTAAGAAAAGTGTATTTCTCATTAAATTTCCGGGGCGGGGTTTGAACCGGATTTTTAAAAGCGTTCTTACAACCGAGCCACTACCGCACTGCAATATTCAAAATATTTGTAAATACTTATACGGACAGTTACAGAAAGAATGGTTAAAAAAATAATCAATGATCAAAACTTTAAATACGTCACGTGATTGATAGTTAGCTTGACAGTTTCGTTATTTCAGCCAATGACGTGTTACATACAAGTTGAAAAAATAACCAACTGCGTAAAAAAATTAAAAGTAATAAATAAAAACTAAACCGTGGTGGCTCGGTTGTAATAATTTTCTCTAATATCCTACAAAGGTCGGTTTAAACCCTTCCCCCCCTCCAATTTTCCGATACCTAATTTTGACATACAAATTAGGCTAATTGCTTAATGTTTAGACATCTTAAATTGTATAATTCATTTAGAAATCATGTTCGCCGTAGTAAACAACGATAATCGAGGAGATCCTTTGAACAAATCAAATAAATGACAACAAAGGTAGATATCAAAGGGTTCCTTCGGCAAAGGAAGAGATTTATTAAATGAAATCAGCCAAGAGACGGGATATTTAATCAAGTCAGTATCTCCAAAGATACTTAGATGTAAATATAATTGACTGCCCGAACATTTTGGAGACCTTACCTATACTATGACCGTTTATTGTAGACCCTCGCACCTCGACCTTCTCGAACTTTCGCGGCAAACATACAAGTTGAAAATTTTGTCTCGGCGCCCAGTAGTTAGTACCAAAGAAAAAAATCTTACCTCTGAAGTTTCGAAGTGACCTGGTCACTTTCCAAAATTTGTTCATGATTGTTGAAAATGTATTGATTGATTTTTAAACGACATCAGAGCCTTGGGTTACGTCTACGTCAATTTAGTTTATTTTGCATTACACCGCGCTTGTCAGCGCCGACGTCAGCTTGATAATGTTGTTGAAAATGGCATCGCGAACGCTGAATGCGATGATCGATCATCAGTCTGCTAAATAATTAGACGCCCGTCTATTTGAATAGTTTGATTAAAACGGCGTCCGTTTGGATGTATGGTGAGTGCCCACTTTTGGTCAAGTCGGAATCGTATCGAATTTATCGGTTAAATTAGAGATTTTCGTTAACTAGCGACGAAACCAAACAGCGCGCAAAAGTTATAGAATACCTATTATCGATACAGTCAGCTGACATTACTTTGGTATGATCAGATTTATATTGTTAATGGCAACTTTTTTTAATGACTTACTTACAAAATCGCTAAAGAGCGATCGTTATCAAATGTCGAAACCACATATTTCGGGCTTTAAACCAACTTAAGTTTTACAGAAATCTAGCTAGACTGAACCTAATGCATAAAATATGTTTTTCCCTATGGCGTATTCAGCTTTGAAAAAAATATGCGTAAGGTCCTCAGTATGCGTGTGTACGTTAGATAGCAATCTTTAATCTTAGCACCTCGAGGTGGTGACCAAAGAGCTGGCGACACTTTTTTTAATATAAAAGCTACCCTCTTTTATAACCCGAGATGAGGCGATAAGAATCTTCCACTAGAAATGCGTTTCCGCATGCTTTCATGTATTGTAATCCACTATACTATGCTTCTAAGGCCCAGCGCACACTGACAGGGCAGCCCAGGTTTATTATCAGACAGTGACAGACAGTGGGGTCGTCCAGGCCCGGATGGCTAATAGGCCTGGGTTGGGGATGGGGACATTCTCCCGTTTTCCCCGGCAGGATCTCAGCGGGCAACCACCCACCGGTAATTCATGCACTTTTGGTGCTGGGCGCCGTCACTGTATAACAGCGCCCGTGTGGCTCACGAACCCAGGGGGGTCTAGGTTCGACTACTTCAGCTCTCCTAAAGGAGCACTTCTCTAGGAAGTGCTCTCCCGTCGGGGGGCCGAGCGCAAGACGGAGCGATATTCTGAAGAAGCTTGAAGTGCCCGTTGTCGGCCCGATAGAACATACGTCTAGTCAGGCCGACGACAAATTCCTCAATAGTAGGTATCTCTAGATCTCGAGCTATGACGGAATTACGCTCGGAAGACCACTCTAAACGATATGTTCTGCTGACTTTGGATCTTGTCCCTATTGGTCTTGGCCAGAAGGTGGTGCCAGGCTGGCGGTTTATTATCAAATCGAGAGCATCATCATTGCAGCCCCTAGAACACAGAGTCCTGGACCTCCGCTGTTGGAGATGAGCCTTCTATATATTTCTGAAGAATTTAGCCTACACTCGCCACGACTCTCGCCTGATGAAATTTTTTGAATGACAATTTATTAAGAAATCCACGACAGCTTAACGTGCTCTCTGAGGCACGGACACGTTGGTGTTGTAAATCTATGACAATTGTACGTAAGAAAAGTGTATTTCTCGGTACATGCCAGGGGATCGAACCGACCTTTTAGGATTTTAAATAAAGCGTTCTTGTAACCGATTTACCACTGCTCTTTTGGTGCAACGCAACACTTGCGCACGTTAAGCCATCGGTCCCGGTTCCACTAATACCAACTTGAATCGTTAATAAATTGCAATTAAAAGTTGACATCAGACCCTCGCCAACCCGTGGCGAGTGTAGGCCAAATTCTCCAAAAACGGTGGAGGTCTAGGACTCTTTGTTCTAGGGATTGTGATGAAGAATGTGCGCTCTTGAGGGTTGGATGAGGGTGGCAGAAGATCGTGTGAAATGGCGAGCCTTGCGGGGCCTATATCCAGCAAAGGAGTGCTGAGGGTGTTGACGTGCGCCTACAGTATACATACTCCTTGATATCCGAACAACTATCACATAGCAATTAATACGGTAGTTGAATATTGTAAAAAAAAAAGTTTTATGATCTCTATTTTATCGAAGTACCTAAAATCTGATTTTCGTTTTAATTAACAAAATCATTTATATTTTAATAACATAAATACATTATTTTAGGTTTTAGAACGTTACCTTAAAAACATTAGTCAGCATGAGTGACGTCATTTAATAATACAAAGACTTCCGACTTGAAAGCAAAAGCCCGCATATTTTACTGAATTTTGCTGAAAGTAAAAATAAGCGCTTACAGCGCCAAGTCGAACATGAAGGACGTGACGTCATTCGGCAGCCATTTGCTACAGCGTTTCCGAGAGAAAATACAAACACGATATTCGAAAGTAATTCTTAAGGCGATTTAGTCCCCATAAAAAAAAGTTATATTAAAATTTCCAGCAGCCCTATTCTGTTACTTAAGCGCTAACGTTATATAATGGAATCCGTCAACTATATGTATATCACATTTTAAAGTTAAAATTTGCACAGCTGCTGTCAAGGTCGAGCGCTTATAGAGTTGAGAATTGGAATAATATTTTGTAATTATGGCGCAATCTCTGACGTAAATAACGAAATCCACTGATAACGTTTGCGACTCAGTAACAGAATAGAGCTACAGGCATCCGTAAGTAAATACTGCGTGGAATTTATTATAGAGCAAAATTTTTATATTATAATCTAGAATAAAAATAAAGAAATACATATTTTTTATATTAATTATTTAGTAATAGAATCTTAAGTTTTGCAGCAGATAAGTTTTCCTAAAAATATCGCCACTCATATTGAGCCTAATCAAGTAGGTAGCGAGAGATCGATGATCACGCGAACGTTGACTTGTGTAATTCTTTCTCTCTACATTTCGTCGCTCGGCTGTGGGCAAGATCAATTAATAATAGCACCTCCCAGCCTTTAGATATTTATTACGATGGATATCGCGATTTTCAGACGCGACCTTATTATCCACCATGCAGTAGTGTTTGTTTTTCTAGTAATGATTTTAATCTTTCAAAAAAATGACCTTTTTATTTTAAATGGAGGTTCTACTAATGACACAAGGTTAAAAACATTTATTAGTTTTAGACAAGCGGTTATAAACAATTTAAAACACATTTTGAATAATTCTCAAGTAGCCGATTGCATGTGTTATAGCTCTTAGGAGTAGAATAAAGGACATTCCTTTGTGACTAATGGAAATTGATGTTATTGTTTCACAAGACAATATGCCGGTCTACAATACACAATAACAAAGTAGATGATGTAAAAAAAATTGTAACAAACATTTGTATAATAATAACAACCAATGGCCGATCTATCTTACATTTGATCTCTTTTCCCAATAGTCATAATGGTTGTAAGGTTAAAGGAATATAATAAATAAAGTAAGACAACTTTTACATTACAAAGATCGTTTAATAGTAGTTTATGAAACTGTTGCATAATAATAATACACGAGTGTGTGTTTAAAAACCGAGCGAGGATTTTAATATTATTATACATGAGTGTTTTAATACCTAGTTATGTGCCAGTTTCATACACTAATTAATAACTCTCATACATTGGGATTGAACCTACTAAATAAAAAGAGTAAGAATTTTAAGCAAGAATAAAAAAACACGAAACGCATTGATGGCGCCAATTTTTATTTTTATTTTTTTAAATGACCATGGTACAAAATACATAAGTCCTAAACAATAAAATGGCGCCAAAACCTAGCTTATGACCGCGCACGCGCTATGGCGGGCGATGCCATAGACAAGTAAAAATTGGAATAATTTTTTTTTTTGTAATGGAACCTTTGCCTTAAAAAAAATAATTGTTATATAATTTGTATGATTCTATTTTTAAAGTGATATAAATTTTTTTTTTTTGAGAAAGTGTTATGTGATTCTATTTTTTAATTTCAGCAGTATGTTTATAAAGTATGTCAATATAAATTCGTTTTAAAGTTTGTAATTCGCATTTTACGATATGAGAGTAGATAAAATACTTTAATTCATCCTCATTGCAAGATCGAAGGCAATTGCTGGATAGTATATATGTTTCTATATAAATTAAACGGTAAAATCGACGCACCCCACCTACTGTCACGTGTTCGTGTCTCTGTGCCGACCAGGCTGCCAAGGGTTAGCAAATATGATCTATTCATTCTACAATCTAAACCAATTTGGGTTACCACTCATCACTAAACCGTACATGTCGTCAATACAACAAATTTTCACGAAAAAATAAGAATGACAGTCTAGACATATTTGCTAATTCTTTGCATGTTTTTAAGCGCAATGTATTGTCACTGCAGCGGATCCTGGCTGGGACTGTAAACTGACCTGCTGTTTAACCAAATTTTATCCTTGGAATTGTGTTGCTTGATTGTGGTTGCATCATGTTGTATTGTGTTGTAATTTTTGCTTAGATTTACTTAGGTATTGTTGTAGTTGTATTGTTTTTATTTTGGCTACTCAAAGGGCCAATTAATGGATACTATAATAGCATGTGTTGGTTGCCTGTAATTGGTGCAGCATTTGTTTTCTGTCTTAGTTGTAAGTAAAAATCAATGTATGTTTTGTTGCTGTCACTGTTGGCGACCCTAATAAATAAATAAATAAAGGTTATAAGAAAAACACGAATAATTGTTGTATATTTTTAATTTGTAAATTAAACTCGCATGGCTACCACAGTATTGTAATCCTTCTAATAACAACGTCAATACAATTTGTTCATACTTTTTACCGTCCGCTGGAGCCACAATTCTTTCGCCAATCACATGATATCACATAAACGAAACATATCAAAGTGGGTCATTTCAGTTTTTCAAATAATGAACGAGATCTGAAACTTTCATCTTCTCTTCTATCTATATTCGAATGAAAAGGAACAGATTTCCATAGAAAATTGTCAGTTTAGGCTCGAGAGGGGGCCTAGGTGATTAGTCTGTGAGTTTAACCAATAAAATCATAAAGTGTAACTTTTTTTCTTATTCATAAAACTTGAAAGCAAATATCTTTACAAAACAATAATATTTCCTAATCGGTTAATATCCATGAAATTGGCTAAAGCATTGTCCTCAAAACTAAATAGCTTGTTTAATAATAAGTACATAAGTAACATCAAAAAAATATAGAAACAACAGTGTTTATAAGCAAATAGGACAATCACAAGAATATTTAATATAATTATCTACAAACTTCTATCTAATTACAATTATTACAGAATTTGTTACAAGTTCAATATTAAAATTTAGTTTGAGGGCGTCCGTTAATTACGTGACGCGTTTAGGTGAAGAAGTTCGAGCCGAATCTCGCATCTCATCAAATGGTTCGAATAAATCTTAACTAATGGACGCCCACTTTACAATGTTGAATATTAAATGTGCAGAAGAGTAATAGTGATACAATTAGATTTTTTAATATAATAGAGGCAATTATTTATACAAAGCTTCGGTTGGTGTTATATCTTACTAACCAGCGCGAGGGCGGTAACTACAGATATATCTACAAGGCCAGCAACCATATTCCATTACTAAGCGCTAGTGGATTCCATTATTTACGCCTGAGCTTGCGCCATCATCGCAAAATATAATACAGTGTCCATGCAAAAATCAACTTTATATAGAATCATATAACGTACGACCTTGAATGCTCCTATTTTAGACTAATATGTGATTCTATTAATAGAAATAAACAACTATTCTTAAGAAACCATATTTGCCTTCTCCATACAAACTGTTAATTTTAAACTAGCAAATTTGTGTGAGGGCAATTAATTTATGATAAATAAAAAAAATGTTTGCTTCGAACAATATATAAGTTTTAAAAATAGGCATACAAAGTCACCCAAGTTTACAGATTCCATTATATATGTGACACAATTATATGTGATTTTTTTTAATAGTTCTTAATAAATATATATATATATTTCATTTAAGCCTCTAGAACAGTAGAGACCTACACTGTTGGAGATGGATGGGCCCTTCCAGGATTTTTGGAAGAATTTGGCCCACACTCGCCACGCTGGCCAGCGTAATGACAATTTATTAACGATTCCACAAGTTGGTATTAGTGGAACTGGGCCGACTTACTGTATAATAATTTCACAATTAAAATATTGTTAACTGTTGGTTTTCCAAAATTAATAAATAAAAAAATAACGTTAGCGCTTAAATAACTGAATAAGGGCTGCTGTACCCAAGTCCGTTTCTTGAAGCGCAAGCATTAAATTGTTTTATAGTTAGAAATCCGCAAACTTAGCCGACCTCAAATCAACATATATTACGAATACTTTCAATAGCAATTTTTTGAATTAATATTTCGCTTTCGTTAATATTTCCTTTATATAACGTTTGCGTTTTAAGAAACAGAATTGGGCTAGTGTTTTACAACAAAAATAAGGCCTAAAAGGTCGCAAACTATAAATACAATTAGCAAGGAACTTTTACTACGTAACTACGGTGCCAAATACTTTATAGTGCTCAAGATCCACTAAAATAATACCGCACGACCAATATCTATAAATTACGTTTAATTTATGACTTAACAGCCTGGTTTTCTAATGCATGTATTACATACGCATTGAAATTGTTAACTTATAATTTTCGAAAACTTAATACGTTACTACGAGCTCTAACGTTTGCCGGACTAGCAAAAACGACCCGTCATACGTTACAAATATATCAAAAAAATAATTTTGTAAATAAAAAAATAAATTTTGTTTTATTTACAACAAAAAAGAACATTCAATTCTAAAATTAGATCTGTCTAATTCCAATAAACATCGGCTCCACAAGTCGTTTAAAAAGGTGAGTCCACATGTTGTCTTTTATACTAGTTCTGTCCCGTCAGAAATCGAAAAAACGCATGTGGTGATTTTACCATGAACCATGGTCATATAACTCTAGTACAAGAGTTGTCAAAAGTGGAAATAAAAGAAAGTGGCGCATCTACTAAAATATAATCTGATAAACGTGGCTGTATGGGCGTTATTTCCTTTGCCATTCCGAAATTTATAAAAAAAATATTTTTTTCTCACTAACGCCATCTATGCAATGTGTCGGGCGTAAACTCAGTCACAAATACAGCTTTGAACAATGAGTTGCGTTTTTCCTTCATCTAGATCGAAAATGCATAAACTGAAAAATCGCGTTAGTTGAGAAAACTTTATTATTGGATAGCTGAATCTAACTCAAGATAGTTGTGTTTTCACAAAGACAACAGTTTACCCTAATAACAGTTTAACCGTTTAACAATTTTCATCCAGATAAGCGATATAGTGTTTATCTATGGTTAATATAACAAGACTGAGCAAATCGCCAACATGTAGGCGAAAATTAAAAACGTTGATGGATTCCTTGAATGAAACCACTGAACGGCCAATCCCCTATGAGTTGGTGCCAACGTGTGGAGCCGATTTAAGAGTTAGGTACCATTACGATTAGAGTGGAGACTACGTGAGTGACTACGACACATTTTTACTAAAAAATAACTAAAAATAAATAATGTAGAAGCTAAGCTCACGTTATGCTAATATAAATAAATAAATAGGTTTTCGCTAACTAATCTACCTAAAGAGTTATTACGCAATACTGACAGTTAATGAACATAAGATAAAACTATTTCAATATTCATAAAAGCGATCGTCAACATTAACGTTCCGTTTGGGGGTGGTTCAAATGATACATTTACTTTGAGATTTTATACCACGAAGGACTGAACCAAATTAATTTGGGTTTTTAAGCTTCTGGGTGAAATTAATAATATTTTAGGTGATTTATTTGTTGATTGTATTCTTGGCGCGTTAATTTAGCTTAGCCAATCACACCGTTCACTATTAAATATCAGTTTTGTTTAGTTAGTATTTTGTTTGGCCAATACAATGTTAATTGTGATAAAATTAAATGTTTAGATGTAAAACAAATACATTAATTTAAATTTTAGAACATCAAAATAGGTAATAATATTAATAATATGAAATTTGACACAATGTTTTTATTATTATTATAATATTTCGCTAAATCACGGTTGAACTAGCCCTCTCTTCTGTCCCTATCACATTGATATAGAACAAAAAGAGTCAAAACATGATTCTGGTTTTCAAATTATACAATTAAAATTATATTGCGTAATAAATAGAAATAACATTATATTTGATTCGGCGTATCGCTTTGACACTAGAAAATATTGTGGATCTCAAAATAAATTATGACAAATGGATGTAAAAAATATGTGCAGATGTAGTCGACTATTTTTATGACAAAATAAATAAAATATTTTTTTTTCTATACCGCGAATTCTGTTAAAAAGTAATAACAATACTTATATGTTATTTTTTATATTATCTTGCTCATAAAATATCATTACAACCTACTAACTGTTAGTCAATATTTTTTTATAAACTACCTACATCTGCACATCAACTATACCAATTTTAAAGAGAAATGTACAGTCGAAGAACGATACACTTTACCACTCAAATATAATTACTAAAATGAATAGTGTATTGGCGTCGCAAAGTATCTACAAAGGAAAAGTAGTGGTGAAGCGTGAATTTCTTCGGTTGTACTTGATGATTGGGTGAATTGTTTATAATACGCAAAACTCGTCGAGTAGATTCTTCAGTTCCTTGTTGTGAGCTGCCTTAGAACCAGTAGCGGGGGACGCGGCTGTAGCTCGGCCGTTATAGCTAAAACAAATATTAAGAAAACATATATGTATAAACATTATACTATTAACAAGGGTCAAATTTTAATATATTTATTCGCAAGTTTTTACAATAAGTACTTATTGCCATTGTGTTCACAAAAAAAACCGGCCATCCGGCATGCAAATACTTCTTAAACTAAGTCAATGAATGACAACAATTATTACATTTTCTTATACTACTAATTGCAAAAAAATGTAAATATTTTTTTTAGGTTTCAGCAGCCCTATCTGTTACTTAAGCGCAAACGTTATATAATGGAATCCGTTAACTATATACCACGTGGAATTTATTAAAGGTCAAATATTCTTATATTATAATCTAGAATAAAAATAAAGAACGTACGTATTTTTTATTAAAATCTCAAGTTACGGTGCAGAGAAGTTTCTCTAATCTATCTCAATGACAGCGAATTAAATTGAGTACCTATTTTTGTTATTTGTATTACTGGTTGTTATTGTTTTAGTTTTAATTATGACATTTGCACCTTGTAGTTGACGATTTTTATTAGTATTAGTAAATAAGTAGTAGGTATAGTAAAAATAAAATGTTTGAATAATATGTTAATTTGACATAGGTTTTAAATTTAAAACAAATTTGTATTAAAAGCAATAATAATAATATAATATAATTTTGTTTAGTTAAAATATTAAATATTGTATGCCTAATGTGGGCAGATTGTTTCAACATTAATGTATATGAAGATAATGTTTCTGAAATTTTACATGTAAACAATTCTGACATTAAATTATTTTGAATTTAAATTTTAAAAATATCGCCTTTCATACCGAGCCTAAGTAAAGTAGGTAGCGAAAGGTAGACGATCAGGCGGACTTTGACTCAGGTAGGTAAGAGCCTGAGATTTAAGCGAGGTTGGCGTATGACCTTGTCACTCTTTCCAGATTTCAGATATTTATTTATCACGATAGATATTGTGACGCAGTCTTATTCACCAGACAGTAGTAGGTATTATTATTATTTTTTATCTTAAAAAAAAAAAGTTATTTTTTTTATTTCAAAAAGGGGTTCTACCAATGTCACTTAAAGCTTAAAAAAATTTGCTCTTTTTGAAATTACACCTAGTATATATATCACGCTATTAAAGTTGAGAATTGAATAATATTTTGTAATTATGACGCAATCTCTGACGTAAATAACGGAATCCACTAGTAACGTTTGCGACTTAAGTAATGGGATGGGGCTGCAGGTGTCATTAAATTTCAATAATTATAAGTGTCTGATTCTAGTTGCTAACATTCATGGACCTCGTGCGACACTTACCATCAGGTAGGCGCAAAGTCACATGATGTGCTAGTGTATAAAAAAGAAACCTGCTGACGACGACATAACGAAAAACCTTGAGAGCAATCCAAACTAATCACAAGAATGTGTGCCTATGTTTAATGCTATATGTTTTGCTGTCCTGATATATCAAATCACCCTAAATAATGTATACAAGAAGTCCTTTTGAAGTAAATTAATTGTAAATAGTAGATATAAATTATAATTATGTTTTTTTTTTAAACAAATAGTATTACAATAAACTAAACCAAAATGTGGAGCAAATAGTGTCAACATAAAATGAAACAAATATTTTTTTAAAAATGCATAAAATTATAACCAACGAAAACAACTAACTTTGCACATAAAAAAGCTATAAGACATAATTATTATTAATATAGGACATGGGACAAGTTATGACCTAGGTCTCACCTAATAGTTCGGGAGACTTCGGTCGGTTCTGGCGAGCTTTCGGTTGGCGGCTGGTTGCGACCAAACAGTTGGCTAAACCAGCTACCAGATGGTTGGGACTTTGCCCTGGAAAACCACATCAAGCGTCATTTACACTATTTTTATTGCTGCTTGCATACAGTGTTTAATTTACATTTGCACAAAATATATTTAATTTCAAAACTACCCTCAAGACTGCAAAAGTGATATCTCAATAAATAATTCTCGTATTACTTTAAAAAAAAAATATTATCTCTCTTTCTCTCGTATCGTAAAATAAGAGTAAGCAAGAAAGAAAACATCAGTACAATCAGAACAAATAAAAACAGCATTTTTCCAAATTCATATCTATTGAGATACCGAGACATACTATTGTGGAATTCTAAATAATACAAAATTAAAGAATAAAATAAAATAATAAAGTAACTTTTTTATAAACATGTACAAATGTAAAGACATTGTATGCAACAAAAAAATAAAAATACCGTGAAAATCAGGCTTTACGTGTAGATTTATAATACACAAGTGTACAGTTCGGGAATAGTAAATCACTTAATAGATTATATTCATAACTATTTCAAATTAACATAATTATAGCTCGTTTATGTGCTAAGTTTAAAATGTAAAATATGTACAGAACAAAATCAGTTAGTTATAATAGTTGTCAAACTACCCACTATACATTTTTTTTTATTTATTTATAAACTCTTTATTGCACAAAATTACTTAAAAAATAGTGTATAAGGTCGAACTTAATGCCTTCCGGCATTTTATAACAGCTAACCTTTGGGAGTGTGGCAGAGGCAAAAAACAAAATATATTGTATATTTTTTTTATCAGAAATCAGGAATCGAATCATATACTACTGTTTAGAATGTACGAGCGTAACAGCTAGCACACAAACTACTCACAAGTTACGAGTACACATAAAGAAAAAAGACGTGGTACTGATAACGGCGGATAAAAATAGCTCTAGGTAGCAAATTTCGCGCATTCGTACATGTCATGGATAAAATATTTTTTATATTAATATAATAGTAAAGTAAATCAAAAAATCTAATTGAGGTAATATTATATACTTTTATTTCAATAAAAGCAGTCTGTTTCATTCGTTGATCTAATTTAGATTATTTCCATTTTTGTTCCCGTTTTCATTGATTTCTATCTAAAATTTTCGAACAAAAACGAATATGTGTTAAAACAGAAATCAATAACCAAGATGATTAACAATAATAAATAACCAATGTTTATAACAAGGCCAAAAATCTTGTATCCGCGACTGTACTTTTTAAGGGGCCCCAAAATTAGGTTTCTGCACAATTTCCGGATAGCGCTCTCTTTATCTGCAGCTTATTATACAGACAATTTATTAAAGATTTACCTGATTTGCTTTTGGTTCTGCAACAGAGTGCGGAACCTGGGCTCCACGTAGCTCCAGGAGCCCTGGTTCTTGTGTTCCTCCTGGCTCCAGATGAGCTGCGCGTTGGGATACTTGGCTACCTCAGCCTTGATCAGGTCGAAGGGGAATGGAGATATTTGTTCCACTCTAAAACAAACAATGGTTGATGCTATAAAATACCACAAAATATTGAAGATTCCCTCCGCAAAATCATGTAAATAAAAAACGTCTCTAGCACAGACACAATAAAGTGCAATTCAAATCGCACAACGTTAATTGCCTACAAATTTAATCACCTAGAGTTTGCCTCTCTTTCTAGTTAGTAGTAGTTCTTAACTCTTCTGACGACGTTAGTTCTTTTAAAGTTGGCAACGGATGAATAAAATAATCCATGATCAACATATAATACCTGCAAATAGCGATGTCTTTTTCTAGATTCCTTTCGCGTCTTTCCTTGAGCATGTCGTAGTAGACGCGGCCGGAACAGAAGGCCAGCTTCCGGACGGCGCTCGGATTCTGAGACGCAGGTCCTTCGTCGGGGAGAACTCTGGAATATATCGCTTAATTAGTACTTCAATCTTTAAAAAACTTAAACATAGAATAGTTTGATTATGGGCGATTGTAGAAATGCTCATAAGTGAGATGATCATTAAAACATTCCAGTAAATTATAAGATTAAAACTGTGATAGATTGGTTGTAAGAACGCTTTCTTTAAAATCCAAAAATGTCACAGCCAAACCCTGGCATGTGCCATTGACCTTGTATTCGACTCAGCGAGCATGTTAGGCCGTCTATCCCGGTTCCAAGTTGTAAGTTGTCATTAAAATTAAGACCAAACCCTCGTCAACCTGTCTCGCCATATATGTTCTGGAAATTCTATCCCCAGCAGAGCTCTAGACCTGTAACTAATGATGAAACTGCTACCGCTACTGAGAACTACTAAAAGTAACTAATAAAACTACTAATGGTTGATTTATGTCAGCGGCAAAGTCACGGCCGTCGACTTAAAATACATAGTTTGAAATTTGAACATCCTTTTGGATGAGTAGCAGAGACTTTGATGTGAATGTGACTGGCAAATACAGTATGAGATACAGTTTGCATAATAAGTCAGATTGGACTTATTTAACTGATCTCCTAAAGCTGGCTCCATCCTTCATTCGTTGATGGAGGACTTGGCACTTTAATAACTTAAGACATTTGAGGGTCATCAGTATGAGCGGGTTAGAACAATTTGCCACTCTAGGGACAGACTTATTAGACTGACCTCCTGAAGCTGGTGCCGTCCTTCATGTCGTCGAAGGAGGACTTGGCTTCTGGATGACGTAGCAGAGACTTGGGGGTCATCAGAATGAGCGGCTTGCGGAAGGGGAGAGAGATCTGTCTCCGGAGGATGTGGAAGTAGCTGGCCGGGTTGGAGCAGTTTGCCACAATCCAGTTACAGTCGTGCAGCTGGCGAACTGAAATAGAAAAATATTCATTAGAAATTTCATATCATTTGCCACTTGTCATGATGGGTCTATAGTAAAGTTGACTAAATGTAAAACCGTTTCTTTAAAGAAAAACGTGGCTCTGACTCCGTAAGGTCGTGATATACTCTTTATTGTACAAAATAACTCATTGATGACTCTAGCGTACCAAACTTTTCCGAGCATTCCATGGAATCTACGTGGGTGCGTCGTGTGTGGGAAATAGAGATAAGAGGAATGGTGTCTCGGGCTTGCGACCGACTATAGGCTAGTTTTCCAAGGAGGCCTATTTTTTATTATATCCTAAACATACTTAGACGAAACACTATAGTCTCATCCTCTCCTGCATATAAGTGAATCCATGGATGTGACCCCCACATATAATCTTCTGCAGTATTTGTGTAACTCATTGACGGTAATTTATCTTTTCATAGGTTTCCGTTTAACTGATCCACAGCACTCACGCGCACCATCTTAATATATAATTTAAAGAACACCCTTGTGACGAAAAACATTACTTCGAATTTATTAGGGTTTCAAAACAATCTAACATTATCGTACCTTCATAATCTGTGCTTTCCGGTGGCATGTAGTCGGGGTCATCAGAGCTCATCTGAAGGAATCTCTCCAGACGGGCAGATGAGTGTTCGGGACCCTGTGAACAATATTATGCAATTACTCATTTATTGCAGTGGTAGTAAATCATTTAATCAGTCCTGAAAATACACAATAACAGTTTCAAATAAACGCGATTTTAATGGATAAACACCACCGGCAACTAAAGCCACAATTTTAAATATCGATACAATCAGTATCCTTGGCTGTGGCAACACTTGTGCAAAAAAGAATTGTAAGTTAAGTTTCAACTATAATCTGTGTTTTAGGAGTTATGAATAAATCTAAATATTTTTACTTACCATTCCCTCCATTCCGTGTGGCTGTAGAAGAACAATTCCAGATTGTCGTACCCACTTGGCCTGTCCGCTGGAAATGAACTGGTCTATGATGCACTGAGCCACGTTGTTGAAGTCACCAAACTGAGCCTCCCACAGTACTAGGGCATTCGGATTGGTCACAGAATAGCCTACTTCGAAGCCCAATACACCTGGAGAAAAATGTGGTATTAGTTAAATATTCCCAATAAAATGTCTAAAACCAATATCCATACTACACATAGTAATGATTTTCGTTTTAATTAACTAAAACATTTATATTTTAATAAAATAAATACATTATTTTACAGACATTGGAATGCTACCTCAAAACATTAGTAAGCGTGAGTTACGTCACTTAATAGTAAATATTGTAAACCGCCACACAAGCAAATCTGCTTTATTAAATTGTTTTTTAAAGTATTTAGCACTAAGTAAAAGAAAAAATATAAATTAGAGCCTAGTTTTTTAAAAGCAATTATGTTAATGTCATAAATTAGTTTTTTAATATTACGTGACGTCATCCGGCAGCCATTTGTAACTGCAGCGTTTCCCAGCGAAAATTCAAACACGATATTTAAAAGTAGATTTTAAGGTGATTTGAGACCCTATAAAAATCTAAAGTATATTTCCAGGAATCCGCAAGTAAATATAAACAATTTAAAACACATTTAGAGAAATTGTCAAGTAGCTATTAGTATGCTATTGTAATCTGATCTCGCTACAATAATGACTATAGCACTGACCATATTCTGAGAGTGAGCTGTTGCAGACGGTGTACGGCGCCTGGTCTGGGTAGAGATGGGCGAGCGCGCAGTATGTCGCCTTGTCCACCTTCTGGTGATGGAGGACGTGATGTCTGCAAAATAACATCACGATTAGTATCATAATATCATCATCAGACTTCTAGATTTAGTCGGATGGGTCGCGTCTTAATGGTATGGAAAAAGAACCTTTATGGCATTTAACTGCTTCGTGGTCCAGCGGTAAGTCTATGGATTTAGTCGGGACACAATAATTTATTTGTGTTATTTCTGGAGTTTGTTAGGCTAGAGACATCGACTAGCTTGCCACTTGTCATGATTGGCCTATAGTAGCTTTTATTGTTCATATTATATTTTATAAAAAACTAGCTGTCTGTAATTTTATTTCCTATAAAGTTAATATATAACTCTCAATTCACATGAAAAATCTTTGAAAATATTGGACTGTGCGCTTGCTTACCTCTCGCTTGAGAGGGATGTAAAAATCTTCTAAAGCTGTTATCTTTAATCTAGAATTAGTCTGATAACGCCCTCTTGTGGGCGCTGGACGCCTAGAGGGGCTGTAAGGGGCCCAGAAAGAAACGGGAGGCATTGGCATGGTTTAGGGATACGACTTTATTTTTTAAATACACTGAAATTAAAACCTACCTATTGCACAACATAAATAATTTAGTTATATTCGGTCAAAGTGGGCGGTAGAACAAATAAGTTTGAGAAGCTCTGATCTAGATGTAATGTTGATGATAAAATGGTTAATAATAAAATAACACCTGTGTGAGAAGGTTCCTCTTTCTACATCTTCTCCAGATAGTCTGACATGGATTCCTTCCTTCAACAGCGATCCAAAGGCCATGGCTTCAGCCAAAGCCCAGTCTACGGTTCGATTCTCGACCATTTCCATTCGAGTCTTGAGGATACGCAGCAATCCCTTGTGGATTTCGAACTCGGCTGCGTTTGGTGGAGGCGACGAAAATCGCTTGCCAATATGTACCAACGTCTCTTCAACTACACCGGTCGGTGAGAACTGTAAGAATAAAAATGTATTTTAGATTATCTATTTATTAATTGAGATGTTGATGTAACGGCCTCCGTGGTCTAGCGGTTAAGTCCGTGGATTTAGACTCGGAGGTACCGGGTTCGATTCCTGGTCGGGACACAAAAATAATTATTATTGTAAATAAATACATTTAATTTATTTGTGATATTTCTCGAGTTTGGTACGCCTGCAGACATCGACGAGCTTGCCACTTGTCATGATTGGCCTATAGTAAAGTTGGCTAAATGTGAATCCGCTTATTTATAAGCGTGGTTTCTGACCACCCCGAAAGGGAAACGGTCGTGATGATACTCTACTTTACTTTTTTACAATTTATATAAATATAAAATAACTGACCTTGAGAGGATCTTTGCCCTCGAAGAACCCGGACCAAGGCGAGTCCAGCCAGTCCTTGTACTTGATGTGGGTCTCCTGTTTAGCCTGGTTGTGAGCGTCTTCACAAATCTTCTCATACTTGTCCTTCACATCCTTCACCTCTTCGGCTGTCACTACTCCCTCGGAGATCAGCTGGTCGGCGTATTTCTCCAATACTAAAAATGTTGTAGAACTATTTGAACAACTGTATATTTTTTTTTTATACGGAGCACGACATGTGACACCGCGCCCACCTGATGGTAAACGGTACGCGAGGTCCAAGAATGGGATCAACTGACGCCAGCCTCAGACGACCGACATCAGTCCCTACCACTATGCCGGCCTATAAAGATGCTTTTTCACACTTCGTTTGAAGGACTCCAGGTTATAGGAGTGGGGAAACACACTGGCTGGGAGAGCATTCCACATCTTCAGCGTGCGACAGATGTAAGAGTCTCTAAATTTGTATGTACGCGTAGGGATAGTGGCTACGGTATGTGGATGCATATTTTGGCCTGTGCGAGTGGTTCGGTTGCGGAATAGAGAAGAAGGGATAAGGTTGTGGAGCTCTTCAGAACATTCACCGTAGTATAGCTTGTAGAACACGCTCAGGGAGGCCACATCTCGGCGAAGCTGCAGCGATTCGAGAGTTTTCGAAAGGTACAATAAATAATTAATTGGTTTCGAAGCTGGGATAAAATTTGATTAATGTCATATCTTCTGTGACACTCAAGTTATGGAAACGAATCAAAATCGGCCAACGCGTTTGGTCTCCCGTGTGCCACAAAGGAACAAATATACATACATATGCTGATAAACACATCACCCTTCCTTGCGTCGCCCAGTCGGGTAAAAAGGTGGGTTCGAACCCCGGCATGTGCCAATGAGAAATGCACTTATCATAAGCGGCCATCGTTAATATAAATTGTCACATAAAATTGACATTAGACCCTCGCCAACCTTTTTGGCCAGCGTGGCGAGTGTAGGCAAAATTCTCCAGATTTTTTCAGAAGGGCCATCTCCAACAGTGGAGTTCTAGGACTCTGTGTTCTAGGATCTGTGATGATGATGATGATGAATCACCAAATGCTAATGTTAATGACAGTTGTTTGTCTATAATATGATACCTGGTTTGGTCTTCTTGATCTTGCGGTACATAAGTGGCTGTGTAAACATGGGCTCGTCGACCTCATTGTGTCCATTCCTGCGATAAGACACTATGTCGATGACCACGTCCTTGTGGAAGGTGGACCTCCACTCCGCGGCCACGTTGCACACGTGCATCACCGCCTCTGGATTATCTCCATTCACGTGGAAAATGGGAGCATTAACCACACGGGCTACATCTGGAAATATATAACGAATTATAACGCTAAACTTTCTATAAATAATGTAGAAATGACGTGTTTTTTTTTTTTTTCAAAATTATGAACTTTTAGACCGACCCACTATCATACCACACTGGTCTGACCTACTACTTCCGAGTTCATTCAACTTAGCCCACATCATAGTGGGTCGGTCCCGTATGGTACCCCCACGACATCGTCATTGAACCCGTGACCCTTGTGGTAAGGTACCGTACACATATTTTAGGATTTTTATATTTTAAGAGCGGTTGTGGGTCGGAGAGTGGCGGTTGTGGGTCGGAGAGTGGTGGTTGATGTAAGAATGGTTTCCTACAAAGGTCGGTTTAAACCCCGGCATGTACCAATGAGAAATACACTTTTCTTACGAACATTTGTCATAGATTTACAAGACCACCTTTCCTGTGCCTCTCCGGTCCCGGTTCCACTATTACTAACCTGTGAAATCGTTAATAAATTGTGAGAGTAGCGAGTGTAGGACAAATTCTCCAGAACTATGTTCTGACAGGCCCATCTCCAACAGTGGAGTTCTAGGAGTTCGTATAATTTACGGCAGCCGTAACGCATCACATCACGGATTTCAAGCATCTTCATTTTGACAGGTCTTGAAAAGCCAGCTTGGTAAGTGTAGGCTATATTATCCATAAAGTTCAAAAAAGGTAATTTCAAACCCTGAGTCCTATGACTCTGTGTTCTAGGGGCTATGCTGTAATAATGTAGTTACGACATGGTCGAGTCGCGCAGTTGCATCATTTGATATCGCAATTAGCTAAAAGATACAGCGCGGGTGTACTGATAAAAGTTCTATTGACCTTATTTTTTATGAATTTTTTGAATTTTATTCATGTTTTTTGTGTTTTAGATAATTGTAATTAAGTTATCGAACCTGTACAGTAAGCTGAGGATCGGGAATGCCGAGGGTCGGTGGTGAATCCGATTTGGTTGTTGACGACTATGTGTATGGTCCCGTGCGTGGTGTAGGCAGGAAGGTCAGACAAATGCATAGTCTCGAATACTACGCCCTGACCAGCAAAGGCCGCATCTCCGTGGAGAAGAATAGACATTACCTAGAAAAAATATATACGTCTAAAATATTACATCGTAAACATAGTCCCAAATGTACTTATTATAGATTTAACATTACTCTTGCTCTTGCTGGAGTGCCCACAATCATAGAACCCTCTGGGATCGCACAGAACGATGGCAACAAACCCGACGGTATGACCGTTGGGCCGTGGAAACTTGTCAGGTCCCAGGTGTAGGACCAGGTGACTTCTTCCAGGGCGAACCTCAATATATATATATATTGGCGTGTACCTTAACTATATATATATATAGTTAAGGTGTGCAACTTTTTCATTAAATATCATCATGACAGCTAAAGAAAGGGGAAATATATATATATATATATATAATCCATAATAAATAATTTATACATATACTTGTATATGTATTAGAATCTAATTATTATTAGTATGTATTTGTTATTATGTCTACATATACTCTTATATATTTATCTTACAATATATATTATTATATATATCTTACAAATTGTCATTTAATAATATTGCACCTACTTACCATTGATACTGTCTAAATGTCCTAAAGGTTTGGCTGACGGAGAATGTAACGGCATGAAGTCTGCCTTTGTACAAAGTGCAATTAAGTTTTTAAATAAATAAATAAATAAAAATTCAGATAACGACATAATTAAAGCTATTTTAGACATAAGGTCGTTTGACCTTGTAAAATAATATATTTTTAGGAGTAAAATTAGAATTATTGTTATAAATAATAAATTTGAATTTAAAATACTAACTTTCTTTCCTTCATTATCTCCTCGGTAGAACTGTTCAGCTCTTGTCTTTCCTTGGACGATGGGGTCCACAGCTTCCAAATGAGAAGGATTGGCACAGACAGCCAGACGGATGTTCTTGTTGGTGACGCGGTTCAGACGCTCAATGTATGTGCCCAAATGGTACTTTACATCGCCAGAGCCCTGAGAACGATTAATAAATGATTGCAGTTGCTAACATTCATGGACCTCGCGCGCCACCACCATCAGGTGGGCGCAAGGTCACATGTCGTTCTAGTATAAAAATAAAACATATAAAAAACATTGCAACATTTTCAATGACTTTAATTCCGAGTATACTTTTAAAAAATGTAGTCTATCAACTTTTTAGGAAATAAAATGACGGATATATTCCATGGATTCACCGTGCGGGTGCCGCTTCCATCGTGTTTGGGTAAGAGATGAAAAGAATGGCGTTTCTTGCAACCGACAATAGGCTGGTTTAAAAAAAAAGATCCTTTTTTATTTTATTGCGCGATAATACGCCTCACCATCCACCATTCTACTTCTCTCCCTACCCAACCAAATACTGTATGATTCCGTTAATGCCGTCTTGGAAGTTCTTTTCATAAATGTATTGCGGCAGACCTGCTTAGGCCCAATTCTTTCAGTGCAAAAGATTTTGCTGGAACTCCTCTCGCACCAACTTCCACTGCATAAAGCTGAGCCTTGAACCCATCCTGATCATTTATTCTGTGGGATTAGACTTCATGTTGTGGTCTTTTGGAATATTTGATTCCTACGAAACAGTAAGTTCAATAAGAATAACTTTTTTTAAGTTCCGAGAAAACACGTCTGGCCTATAGGCTGTTACAGCTTCATCTGGAATCCTATAATGATGTTCAAATGTATCCATAAGAATTTTCCAGTCTGATGCGGCGCCAAGGATCGAGGTGGGCTTGCATTTAGTTTTTGTGTCATGTGTCTTCCTTTACAAATGTGGTCAAAATTTCATTTGTAGTCAGTCCCTTTTTGGCTTTTGCAATAGAAAGACTTGCTGCTTCACGGATAACACCAAGGACTTTGTCTACCAACCAAGCCTATTGGCGGTCGCAAGCCCGAGACACCATTCTTCTCATCTCTTACCCACACACGATGGTCCCAGCACCTGCACGGTGAATCCATGGAATGCTTAGAAATTTGTCTTCTCTCTGTCGGCGCGAGTAATAGCCCTTTTCTAGAAGAGTAACGCACCCTACAAGTGTGTGTCTAGCAGTTCCTATGGCAGCACGACACAATGCACAGTTTTTTTCTGTCACTTTTCCCCACCTTACCAGATTACCTTGGGCCGGGAGGGACATTTGAAAAGCGTTTAGTTAGAATTTCAGCAACGCCGGAGACCAATCGTACATTAGTGTGCTCCACTTCAGGGCTGGAGAGATGCAGAAACAGCCCAAAGTTAGCCAGTGATTTTGAACTTCTATGAGTCATAGCGTGCACTCTATATTCATGCTCTTCATCTTTCCTGAGGAAGGATTTTATAACCTCTTTGTCATGTTCGTAATATCTAGTAAGTTAACTACAGTTCTCAAAAATACACTCAAAAAAAAGTATTTAAGAAATCTTATGTAATCTATAATTCAGTAATGGTAGAGAGATTTAAAATTTGAAACTTACATCATCTTCGGCTTCAAGTCCTGCGAACTGAGTAAACAGTTGATGTAAAGGTTTGCGGCACACGTTAGCTAACACATTCAGACGACCTGAAAATAATAATAAATAAATATTGTTACAAAAGTAGGTCAACAAAAGCATGATATGAGTCAAACATAGACAGACAATAAATATCAACAAAGGAAAAAGGTTTGGAAAAGTGAATTAGAAATACTGTTTGATACCTCTTCGATGATTCTTAGACGATTGATGACTGCCCAGTACTGTGATGAGTAGGTTCGACAACGCAAATTACACTGTTTGCTTTATGTGTCAGTTTACTATATTTAACATCAAGTTTGGATAGGTGTGATTGTGTTTCGTTGGTTTTGTGTCTTTGCGTCTTCAGGAATTATACAACCATATTTTTAATATTATTTGTAAATTTTATTATTATTATTATTTTTAGCGATGGTTTGTTGTTGTTTAATGGTTCTACAAGTTTAGTCTTTAATTGTTCTATTAATTGTATTGGTGGTGGCTTTGTATTTGAATTGTATTATTTTAACACGTTTTGTCTGCTGTGTTTACTACTAACTCAATGCTACTAATCAGTGAAAATTTGTAAGGCTTTAAGTTACTACATTTCTATTGTATTATTGTAGAGGCTGTAAATTTTCCTAAAAATAAATATTTAAATAATATATTTAGTTTCATTGGTGTCAGAAGTGGAAGAAAAAGAATAAAGTATATATTGAATTAGGAAGTTTTTTTTTTTTTTTGTGTGACTATAAATAATGATAGTTTAAGGTGCTAGTGTACGACGCAACGGTCATAGCTAATTTGATTATATGAGATGATACTTTTCTTTATATAATCACGAACGTTTCCCTTCCGTGGTGGTCAGAAACCACGCTTATAAAGAACCGGATTCACATTACTACAGGCCAATCATGACAAGCGGCAAGTTATTTAATTAAATTATTAAACATTATTCGGAACCATTACCAGGAATCGAACCCGGTACCTCCGAGTCTAAATCCACGGACTTAACCGCTAGACCAAAGTGTCAGTTTTTTGTAATAAATAAATAGTTGAAATGTACAAGGTTCCGCAAAATTTAACACATATAATAGGGTAGGTTTTCAAATTCAAATTCTTTATTGCATAAAAACATCTTAACCTAATATGTTACAACAGTAATAAATTAATATTAACATTTTTATATATTATAGGTATATAAATAATAATAATAATAAATATTTCCAGACAGGTCACACAGCGCCATCTAATTTCCGTGGTAAGCTACGAGGCTTGTGTTACGGAAATTAGATGGTTGATAAACTACATATTATACTTTTTTTTTTTGTAAATATATATACATATTATACATATAAACACTCAGACCGAGACAAATTATACAATGTACAACTTGCCCCCTGTGGGAATCGAACCCACGACCTCCCGAGTAAACTCCTCACGGCAACGTTTGTTACCACTAGACCACGGAGGCGGCCAGATATAGATTTTGTGATTCTTACTGAGCTTCAGCATGCAATGTAGGTACGACTTGATGTCAGCATCATATATGATTACATTAAAGGGTACTTATGTCAGAGGATTTATGTAATGACAAAACTTAAAATTTAAATAGCTATACAATGTCAATATTTAATTTGAGTTTTTTATTTAAGAAGTCATTTGTAGAATAAAAGTACAACTCGTACAACCAGACGTAAATTACCATTTAATTTCAATTTCTAATTCTAATTCTCTAATTCTCTAATTCTCTAATTCTCTAATTCTCTAATTCTCTAATTCTCTAATTCTCTAATTCTCTAATTCTCTAATTCTCTAATTCTCTAATTCTCTAATTCTCTAATTCTCTAATTCTCTAATTCTCTAATTCTCTAATTCTCTAATTCTCTAATTCTCTAATTCTCTAATTCTCTAATTCTCTAATTCTCTAATTCTCTAATTCTCTAATTCTCTAATTCTCTAATTCTCTAATTCTCTAATTCTCTAATTCTCTAATTCTCTAATTCTCTAATTCTCTAATTCTCTAATTCTCTAATTCTCTAATTCTCTAATTCTCTAATTCTCTAATTCTCTAATTCTCTAATTCTCTAATTCTCTAATTCTCTAATTCTCTAATTCTCTAATTCTCTAATTCTCTAATTCTCTAATTCTCTAATTCTCTAATTCTCTAATTCTCTAATTCTCTAATTCTCTAATTCTCTAATTCTCTAATTCTCTAATTCTCTAATTCTCTAATTCTCTAATTCTCTAATTCTCTAATTCTCTAATTCTCTAATTCTCTAATTCTCTAATTCTCTAATTCTCTAATTCTCTAATTCTCTAATTCTCTAATTCTCTAATTCTCTAATTCTCTAATTCTCTAATTCTCTAATTCTCTAATTCTCTAATTCTCTAATTCTCTAATTCTCTAATTCTCTAATTCTCTAATTCTCTAATTCTCTAATTCTCTAATTCTCTAATTCTCTAATTCTCTAATTCTCTAATTCTCTAATTCTCTAATTCTCTAATTCTCTAATTCTCTAATTCTCTAATTCTCTAATTCTCTAATTCTCTAATTCTCTAATTCTCTAATTTTAATTTTAATTTTAATTTTAATTTTAATTTTAATTTTAATTTTAATTTTAATTTTAATTTTAATTTTAATTTTAATTTTAATTTTAATTTTAATTTTAATTTTAATTTTAATTTTAATTTTAATTTTAATTTTAATTTTAATTTTAATTTTAATTTTAATTTAATGGGAAGCTTCGTTTTGTTTTTTGATGACGACGCATCGTATCCCCACTTAAATGCGGTTAGGGCAGGGGAAAAACGTGATTTATATTGTCAGAAATAATTTGATTAGCAAAAGCAACAGAAGACAAGGTATAATGCTTTATATAAGAAAAATCGTAAATGTAAGATTACCTCTATGCGGCATTCCCATAATGATGGATTCTACTCCAAGTTTGGTGGAGACGTCGATAACTTGCTTCATGGCAGGAATCAAGATCTCACATCCTTCCAAACCGAATCGCTTCTCAGAAGACCATTTCTTCGCCAGGAAGTTTTCGAAACTGCAATAAGAAAAAAATTAAGAATGTTGTAAGAATGCTTTGCCTTACATAAACGCGGATCAAACCCCGGCATGTTTTTTTTTTTTTTGTTTTTTTTATACTGGACACGACATGTGACATCGCGCCCACCTGATGGTAAGCAGTACGCGAGGTCCAAGAATGGGAGCAACTGACGCCGGTCACCACGACCGACATCAGTCTCTACCACTATGCCGGCCTAACAAGATGCTTTTTCACACTTCGCTTGAAGGACTCCAGGTTATAAGAGTGGGGGAAACACACTGGCTGGGAGAGCATTCCACATCTTCAGCGTGCGACAGATGTAAGTCTCCAAATTTATGAGTACGCGTAGGGATAGTGGGTAAGGTATGTGGATGCATATTTTGGCCTGTGCGTGTAGTTCGGTTGCGGAATAGAGAAGAAGGGATAAGGTTATGGAGCTCCTCAGAACACTCGCCGTGGTATAGCTTGTAGAACACGCTCAGAGAGGCAACGTCACGGCGAAGCTGCAGTGATTCGAGAGTTTTAGAGACTGTGGTGTCGTCCACTATCCGAATTGCCCGCCTCTGCAGGACATTGAGAGCATCTGTAAGATACTTAGCGGAGCCATCCCAGAGGTGAGAACAGAATTCCACGCATGACCTTATCTGAGCTTTATACACCATAAGTCTTAGAGCAGGCGGGAAAAACCGCTTCACCTTGTTCAGTATCCCAAGTTTTTTCGACGCTGTTTTGGTAATGCTCTCAATGTAGTTTCTGTGGTTTAGATCTGAGCGTATTTCGACTCCGAGTATGTTAAAGCTGGGTTGAAGTTCCAGCACGGTGTTCTGAAGAGTAGGAATAGGAGAGTAGCGAGACTTCTTGACCGTCAACGCGCATGCCTGAGTCTTACTGGCATTAAACTGGACTAGGTTTTGGGCACCCCACGCAGAAATTTTGCGAAGGGTGCCGTCCAGTTCCGTCGTCAGGGAACGGCGCAACTCCTCTACTTTGGCGGCTCCCACAGCTCGTGGACTAAGGTATCGCCCATGAACCGTGCTGTCATCTGCATAGCAATGAATGTTACCAAGGGTCTACATGTCATTGATATGCAGAAGAAACAGTGTTGGGGACAATACAGAGCCCTGCGGCACACTGGCATTCACTGACATGAGCCCAGACGCATTCCCATCCACAAGGACCCGAATGCTGCGAATGCTCGAACAAAAGTCAAAGTCATGTTGACTGCCTTCTTTGACTATCGCGGTGTTGTGCACTCGGAATTCTTGCCAGTAGGTCAAACGGCAAATAATCAATATTATTGTAGCGTTATGCGGCATTAAAGAGAACAAATATTAATATTTTCTTTAAATATTTAAAGTTTGTCTGCCTGATAATTAAAGAGTCTATAGAAATAAATTATAAAACCGAAACACACATCATAAAAAAACTTACCCAGTGGATCTGGTCAAACGTGCCAGGATGAGTCGTTTCTGGTCTGGGCTCATCTGAGTGACGCCGGGCGGCTCCATACGTTGTCGGATCCAGTTACATTGCTCCAGAGAATTGATGAACATGAATTCTATACCAATGTTATTGCAGTATGCTTGCTCAAGGCGGTTCAGGATTTCCCTAAAAAATAATTAGCAACGGTTAACCAGAACAGTGTTGGTTCGGTTGTAACAACGCTTTCCTTTAAATCATAAAGCGCGATCTGTACCACCTGATAATCAATACAATGCTATCTCCTTCTTGTAAATAAGACCATACGATTTAGAGGGAGACAAAATTAGTTACCGCGACAGCTTTATGCACGTTTTACACATAAATAATTTGTCCATGTGTGCTGTACTCATCATTCATCGCGCGACCTGTACCTATATCAATGCAATGCTATCTCTTTTCTGTCAATAAGGCTATGCGATCTAGAGGGAGACGAATCGAGTTATCGCGACGACTTTATTAAAACCGTGTACCTATGCACGTTTCACAGATATATTATTTGTCAATGTGTTGTGCTCTCATCTCTTATCGCGCGACCTGTACCTACCTATATCAATACAATGCTATCTCTTTCTTGTCAATGAGGCCATGCGATCTAGAGAGAGACAAATCTAGTTATCGCGGCGGCTTTATTAGAACGAACAGGGCACGTATCACACATGTTTTTAATGTGCTGTTGTGCTCATCAAAAAAACACAAGCAGTAAAATAATAATAATACAATAAAAAAGATATTGTGGTGACAAATAGGGAATCAGCTCAGCAATAAGCTGCAACACTCGGTCACAGCACTGATCCCTCACAAAAAAACATATTTGCGTTTTTCCTCAATTTCGTCGTGCGAACTGTATACATACATATCAATACAATAAATGGTTAGTCGTACCTTAAAGGAAGAGCTTTGTTGTTTTCACCAATAAAGGTTGTTGAGGGGAGTTTAAAAACTCTGTCCATATCAGCTTCATCTAAAACATAGCGCCACTTATAAGAGAATGCTTATCCAGACATTAATTCACTTTTAAAGCACTTAGTTTTTAGAAAGTAATTATTTTTTTATATATCATGTTTTCAGAAGCAAAACAACGCATCGTTTAAAACAAATTAACATAATTAATAACAGGGAGCGATAAAAGAAAAATAGTAAATAAAAATTAATTTCCTTCCAAAAACATTTAAAAACCCATTGCTGAGTTAAAAGCTGAAGAACCCCAGCAATTATAGTCGATAAATAAGATCGGTACAACACATATCGATATTTTAATATATAAATAATCCATTAGCATGCTTAGGCACATCGATTTGTCGAACTGAAATTATTTATCGTTGCTTGGAGTCATATAGTAAGCAAGAGTGAGAATAGACAATAAACAGTTTTTTTTTTCCATAGACAAAAGTATAATATAGAAGTTTCCCATATTCATAGAGAACACCAAGCACATAAAAGCACCGTGAGAAATATTCGTAGTTTCATATCCCTTTACTAGTAATAAATATAAACGCCTTAAACCAAAAAATGTGGTAATAATTGCTATTGATTTCGTAAAATGAATGTTATGTTTTAAATAAAATGATGCATGAATTTATATACAAAATGTTTTAAATGAGTTAATTTATTTGTTGAGCAATCTTTATTATGCAAAGTTCAAAGTCCAAATCGAGCCCATTGTTTTGGATGGCATCCAGAAATGTGGAGTGATCCGAATTTCATTTTCAAGGTCAAATCACAAAATGTTTTAAAGCCCTATAAATACAATCGAAAGAAATTGTAATCGGCAGACTTTTTCAAAATTTAAGACTTGCATAAACTAAAATTCATATCATGCCCCCCACCAGCGAACAAAAGCCAATATAGGTAGTCTGAAAAGGCACATAATAGAAACAAAAAATAGACATGCGTAGAACAGAATGAGATGTGTATTTACGAAATGGTCAAATGATTAAATCATTTTCGTGCTAGCTGAGGACCGCGTGCTTACAACCACCGGAACAATGATAGCTATGGCGTTAAATAAAAATAAAGCATTTAATGCCTTAAATTTCTCAAAGTATGAATAAAATCTCGGAAGAATACTTTTTTTATTATAAGGCACGTGATTGGCTCAACTATATAACGAAGTTACAAGCCACCGTGGGCATGGCAAAAATTCGTGCGTCGTCTGACAGAGGACATGTTTACATGGGCAGATTTCCCATTCGTGAAAAACCTGGCTCTATTGCACTCAGATAACCCAACACTTCACGGCGCATGGCACGCGATCTAATTACCTTAGCACGTTGACATTCCGCATTTAATAAATTCAGTATTACTATCATCACGACCGTATCCCTTTCGGGATGGTCAAAAAACACGCTTGCGGAGAGAAGCGGATTCACATTTAGCCAACTTTACTATAGGCCCATCATGACAAGCGGCAAGCTTGTCGATGTCTCCAGCATACCAAACTCGAGTAATATCACAAATAAATTATTGTGTCCCGACCAAGAATCGAACCTCACTCTAAATTCACGGACTTAACCGCTAGACTACGGAGGCAGTTAATAAATAAATAAAAGCCCTGCCCGTTGTTACGTGCAGCAAATAATAGGAGGCCAACACCTCCTTACAAATTCGTGTCAATGTCGGGGGTCTGAGATAACTCGACGACGACTTCCAATCAACTGACGTATAACAAATAAAATAAGATTCGTTGTTTTATTCATATTTGAAAAACCGACGACTAAGTAATTTACTAATTATTGTGTTAAAGCAAATAAATAATCGTGAATTAGCAAAAAAAATTACTGTAAGGTATTTTATTTAAGTGTCAATGTGTAAAATCAAAAATAATGAATTAATTACTGAAGATTTTTAAAAACGTGTGGGTATTTATATCCGCCATAACTATCGTTGATGTCTATGTACACATTAGCGGCCAAGGGGGGTTCTACTTTGTCGGTATCCTTACCAAACCTGTAGCTGTTGTGAATCACTTCTCGAGGATTTTTACCGCTCAATTTGGAATTTGCAATATCCAAGGGGTCGAGTTTCGCTATATGGTGTCCTCGAATCTGTTTTTAGTTTAATATTTACGATATTTAGTACGTGGAAGTTAGGGTAAGCAGAAATTTAATGACCTGCTTAATTTAAATGTTTATTTAAAAAGCAAAAAGAATATTAACATAAAATGTTTTAAGTTACAAAAGTATTTCTTTTATTGGCATAATTTTGATTGATGCATAACATGCTTTGTTCATAGGTTTATCTGGACATTTCGGTGGTTTACGAGAATAGTGACGGAACTAAAAATAATTGATTTTGGAGAATGGTGGTTTCAAATTATTTTACTATAATGTGCAATGCATACTGCAAATTTAAAATGATTTATTATGGGTTTCACTTATTGATTTTATTGGATTGGATTGGCGTTCGGTGTCTCTTCATGATTTGTGATATTTTAATTATGTCGCTATACTCGCAAACCAGCGAATTACTAAAGGAATGTTAACTAGTAAATAATGTAATATTATGGACAAAATCAAAATTATACCAAATGCTATTAACACAACAAAACATAATTTGAAAAATAGTGACAAAAATAAAGTTGTTTATGAGAACCAGAATATAAAACGTTAGATCACACTAGATATAGACATATATTTTTTGCATGAATATTAAAAGCTAATTCATAAGATACACCTAACAAAATTGATATAGTACACCTACCTATTAGTAGTCTAAAGTAACCCGTTTGTGTTGATAAAACACCTTAAAATTATCTTTAAAGAAATAAGGTAAGGAGCTAAACAATTTGATCATGCGTTTATAAATACAACAATTGGTGACCAACTAGTAAAGGAATATGATTTGGTAAAAACCCGTGCTGTTTGTGCTATCAGAATATTAATGTGTTAAAACTGTGATCTTAATAATAAATTAGTGTGAATTAGTAAATTCTTATTTCAATAAACATAACAAGCTTTTATTACCGATATTTCAAAAACAGCTAGTCTCAATTATTTAATAAAAATACTATATTACTAAAGTATGAAAATACACCTAATTAAATATACAATAATACAAACTAGTAAGTACATAATATACAGCGTGAATTAAATACGTAAATACCTAAAAAAACCCAAGCAAATAACTATATTTATAAATAAACTGGCTTACATACATACATAGTGACTCAATCAATAGACCAACAACGACAAAATGTTATAAATATAATTTAAACCATATTTATATGTAACAATTTGTAAACTTAATAATAACGCATGGAAAGATACTCGTAGATTCATACAAAAACTTTGAGACTATAATAACCTATTTAAATGATCAGACAGGTACCATCTCTTAAAATATTCAAAGATAAGTTATACAAATACTACACAAATATTAGGACGCGTATGAAAATCTCAATATCTATCGTAATAAATATCTAAAGGCTGGGTAGTGTGACAAGGTCACTCTCCGGCGGGGCGGCGCGGGGTGACAACCTCGCTCGAATCTTAAGGCTCTTTTTTTACGAAGTCAAAGTCCGCGCGATCGTCGACCTCTCGCTACCTACTTTATAAGGCTCTGTATGAGTGGCGATATTTTTAGGATAACTTCTCTGCACCGTAACTTTAGAATTTATTACTAAATATTTTAAAAAAATACACGTTCGTTCTTTATTTTTATTCTAGATTATAATATAAAAATATTTGATCTTTTATACATTCAATATTGTATATACAAGCATATATACTGTAATTAATTTGTGTTTTATATAGTAATAAATTATTTCAACTATGCATTTTCTTCGTAACCTTCTGCACCCGCTTATTTTGATCTCAGTCACAAAGGTTACTTGGAATAAAATGCATTTACGGCATTAAGCTCGATTATGTTTCTGCACTTGTTTTGGTTTTGTACAATAAAAAATATTATAATATTATAAACCGTTTTATTAATAGATCGCACAAAAAGACCTAAATAAAATAAAAACATTGAAACTGACACGGGTCATTAGGTAAATTCGCCATTTTGGATGAGTTTTACTGCCCACACGTATTGTGTGCTTACTTTGTTTCTATGCGCTATTATTATAAGCTTAATAATATTTATAAATATGGAATAATAATGGTGAGCTTGAGATACAGACAGATGTTGATAGTCCAAAGAGAAAGCTAGGTGTAGAAAAGATATAGCAATAAGTACATTTAATGTAGAAAAACCGCCCACCACTTAATAGACAAAGTATTAAAACTACAGCCTTTTGGAAAATTAAAATAGCAAGATTTACAAAAGAAAGTGACAATTATTTAACTGTGCCAACGATACACCTACACCTTGAAAACCCCAAAAATATTCAAAATTAGAAGGGCATGAATTTCTTACAAATATATGTCTATCAGAAAATTTTACAAAGCACATGTAATATAAATTTGTTTAAAATATATATACAATTATAAATAAATAAATATTAAATATTGTATGATAACAATAATATACAGTGCCATATATACTTTAATAAATCATATCCCCGCTAAATTTGAACATGTACACCTTTACAACGAATTCACAATACAAATGCAACAATAATATTATATGTAAATCATTTAGAATAAATATGAGTTATTAAAAAAAAATACAAATTATCTTTGAATTTAACATATACATATAGTGATATACATATAGCCCTTTAAATAAAGAAACATATCACTAATTATAATGTAGATAGTAAGATAATAGCTTAAGCTTTATATTGTGACGTCATAATAAAGGTGAGCATTTTCGTGACGTCATACCGAATCGTACGTGTTGCCTAATGACGGCTTCGCTTGCGAACCCCCTCATCCCGACTTCATCCTTCACTACGGTGTTCCCGGATGTGATCCCTAGCGGATCCAGCTGGGCAACGAGATGACCGCGGGACTACGGCGATAATACAATGCATTCAATACATAATGATAAAACTCAAAATGACAAAACATAAATTTAAATAAAATGCCAAATAGTGTACTGAAAATATAACAATATATGTCGAAAATAAAGAAATGTTAAATGTCGAAAAGCAATACATTCAATACATAATGATAAAACTCAAAATGGCAAAATATAGCCTATATGCCAAATAGTGCACTGAAAATATAACAATATATGTCGAAAATAAAGAAATGTTAAATGTCGAAAAGAAATACATTCAATACATAATGATAAAACTCAAAATGGCAAAATATAGCCTATATGCCAAATAGTGCACTGAAAATATAACAATATATGTCGAAAATAAAGAAATATTAAATGTCGAAAAGGAAAACATTAGTCACACAATCTTTACCCAGTAATAATACTTGAACAATACAAAATAATAATGAAAAACGCAGCACTCGGTATAAATGTAAATGTAAAAAAAAAAGTAAATAATACACGTCATAATATACGGTGTCCCAACAAGAGCCCAGTCAAGCCGATATGGTGTTAGGGACTGATTTCTGTCATAAGTGTCCGATTCCAGTTGCTAACATCCATGGATCTCGTGCGCCACTTAGCATAAGCATATAAAAAAAAAGATTGTGGAATGTGATTTTAACGAAAAAATTGGCATGATTTCTTGCACCAATGTATGCGTGCAAATGCAGATTTACCTAAATTTGTTGCATATTGCTCCTGGAAATGTTTAATTCTTAACCACGATACCTTTCTGTGTATATTACTGACAAGGATGACGATAAACAATGATTTTCTAATCAATCAGAGTAAACTTGGTCACAAATATTATAATTAAATGACTCACTGTCGATTTATTTGACGCATTATTGCGACCGAAAACTTGACGTAATTGAAAAAACGTTTTCGCAAAACTTACGTTGTTGGTTTAAATAATTCTCAATATTCTTAAATCACCGTACAACTCGTATTAACAAAATGGCGGCAAATTTCAATCAAGAGCTCTTGTTGGGACACCCATTATAAGAAATGATCATAAAATGTTTGTTGATTTACAATAAAAAAAAATGCATGCAAGTTCGGATATTGTTGTAGACATTTTTGAGACTAGCAATTCTTATCCATCGGCAGGTTAGTTGGCAGGACAAACGTAATGTTGTTACTCAAGTGATGTGTGGTATTATTGTCCTGCTGTAAGTGTAATCATATCGTCACATTCATCTAGTTAAATAGTACAAGACAATTCCGTTTTGCTACTTGTGACAATTCGTCAACTGATATTGATATGGAAAGGTTTTTATCACACGGGATCTGAGATTAGATAACAAGAAATTGTATATCTCACGTCGAGCTTGCACTTCATCTTATGAAAGTTGATAAGTGTTGTTCTTGAAAAAAATCGAGATAACAGCACTATCAATGTCAGTTGCGAGTCAAGCCTAAAACACGACAGTTTAAACATAGGCATTTGTTGACGCGCTTTTTCAGCTTCATATCTAAATAAAAATTAAGAACCATATTTTGATAAGTTTATTTTTTATTATTAGTTACAAATATTTCTATTTCTAGGTATCGCATTCTGCGTTGTACCTAAGGTGCGTTCGGATAGTTGTTTTATTTCGTTTACAACGCTTTAAAATTAAATCAAATAAAATAATTTATTCAGTAAAAAGTCACTTTTATTACTTTTTTTATTTACCATTTTATACTGTGTGACTTTGTATGGTCTTACGTTAGACTAATATGTTATTTACTTAGAAACAAACAAATTTTCATAAGAACAATATGTGGGATATGTCGAAAAAAAAAATTGGCGTTTTCATACAAACTGTTAATTTTAAAATAGTCAATTTGTATGAAGAAGCCAAAATATAATGTCATTTACACATGGAAACAATTATAAATATGCGAAATAATATTTGAGAAAAGATTATAAAAAAAACAAAAATCCCGTGAATATCCCCTCCACTCGAGATATGGGCGATTAGTTTAATGGAAGCGTTGTAAACACGATCTAAATGAACGGCTGTTAATTTGTCACATTTAACCCACGCGAACAGCTGGTCGGGATCGAAACATACAACTAACATAACTCAACAACGCGTTCGGGCAACTTGTTATTATTTCTTAAAACGGCACAAGGTAGCCATTAAAGCTAAATTACTTTGATAGTGTTTGGTGAAAAAATTGCAAGACCCGAACGATAGATGAGTAAAGTACTGACGTTGAGACTAGATACAAATTTGAGCAGAGATTTAGGTGTGGATTAATAGTCATTGCTCCGCCAGTGCTTAGCACGAGCCATTGCTCAGAACTGTCAAAGTGACAGTTTTTACTCAAAAAATCTGTAACTTTGAGAGTTCTGAGCAATAGCTCGTGCTAAGCACTGGCGAAACAACGACTATTAATCCGGACCTTAGAGATTAATTAACCTTGTTTTTGGCTACACCTTATACTAAGAACTATAACTTAACGTTTTTAGTAGTTTTATGCAAAGTCACCAAAGCATAGGAACGCATAATTTATCTTAAGAGTTAGGTTAGGTTGGTCACGGTCAGTATTTCAGTTCATAAGTTTTGTCAGAATTATAGTAGTTGATAGTGTGACTAGGAGCGGTGTGGTTGTAAGAACGCTTTGCTTAGTATCCTAAAAAGGGTTCGAACCCCGGAATGTACCAATGAGAAATACAGTTCTCTTACGTAGATTTGTCATAGAATTACAACACCTCTGCTCCCGTGTCTCGGACAGCACATTATGCGTTCGGTCCCGTTTCCATTAATACCAACTAGTGGAATCGTTAATAAATAGTTATGGCGAGTGCAGGCCAATTTTTTCAGGTATTTCTGGAAAACCCATCGCCAACAGTGTAGGACTCTGTGTAGGGGACTGTGATGATCGTCTAACCAATAGATAGACAAACGTTAATTAAGTATTTTAAATGAATTCCGTCAATCCATTGAAATTGATAATAATAAATAAATAATAAAAATATGATTTATTAAAAAAAAAACATATTAGTACAAAGTGTGGCTCCTAAAAGCGGCACGCCTGTATCTACATATATTGTCTAAATGTCCTAAAGGTTTGGCAGAAAATGTCTAGCGGCATTAAGTCCGTCTTTGTATATAGATATTAAATAAATAAATATCTTAGGAGCCAGTAAACTATTAATGGGAAACTGATCGTATACCCCAGTCGTATGAAGGGGGAGTCCATTGAATGATACGATACCGATGGGAAACGGTGACTACTTTAGTACCTAGTATTTATGTAGTCTGTGACTGTCCCTGTCAACCACCTGATGGTAAGTGGCGGCGAGGTCCATAAATGTTAGGAACTGTAATCAGACAATCATGACTGACAACCCTAACACTCCTCCTCCTTAGTCGGTACCCCACTGTTGGGGATCGTGACTCCGTCGCATCCACCCGCCGTTTCCAGTGGCTGCGGTCGGCGGCGCAGTGGATGGCTTGGTGTACTGGGATGTTTAGGTGGTCAGTCACCTGACTAGACCATCGTTTGGGGCTTTTTCCTCTTGTTCTTTTACCGTCTACTTTTCCTGTTACTAAGAGTTTTTCCAGATTGTCGGCACCTCTTCTAGCAATGTGGCCAAAATAATATTCCAGAATTTGGGTAAAGCAGACGGCAGAAAGTCTCTGTCCTTTGGCAAGTTTGAGCTCTTCGAGCACCGAAACGTTAGTGCGTCGTGCTGTCCAATGAATTTTGAGCAAACGACGTCAGCACCACATCTCAAACGCATCAATTCTTGCTCTACAACCGTACAAGAATATGGTGAATACTAGCGTAGACATGACGGCTATTCGAGCCTAATCCCGAAACGTGAGGATAGACTTTACACGAGTTTTATCGGCACGAACGGTGGATACTTCCCCGTCCCGGCAGACTGGGTAAATTACCACCATCAGTCCGCCTACCACCTATTAAATCGTCCATCATTCTGGCGTCAGAAATTTGTTCATATTGACGAACTGAAGTATTGAAATACTGACCGTGTAACCTTCCTCTTAGCCTTACTCTCGAAATAATATAGAATGTGATAAAATCAATAAATCCTTATTTAGGTAAGTATCGAGTCTCATTGGCAGTACAGGGTCGTCAAATGCATATGTTTAAACGGTTAAATTTGAAATCCTGCGTACCGAATTTGAAATATTTCCTCATGATGAGCTCGGAGGACAGAGCTCGCATGCCCAGTCTGGGCAAGTCCGAGTGGGTGATGCTCAGTGGGTCGGTGTCGGCAGCCAGGTGCCCGCGCGCCTGTATTGCCCAACCTCATCAAATCCGAACAATTATATGCCAATTATGCGTTTTAAAACACTAATATTTTACTCCACGTGAATTATATATGCATACACTGCCACATGGGTGAATAGTTTTTTTTTATTTTATTGTACGTTACTTTAAATAAATATTTTATTTTGTTATGAATGTAAATATTTATATGTTTTACCATTCATCGTGCACAATATGGTGTCCTTTGTGCAACAAAATAATTTTAATAGTGATTATGCTTCCATAATTTGATTGCTACCAATAATAGTATTGCTCCAAACACTACAATAATAATAATGTATATTTCCAACTATGACAAAGTACTTCGAATTTCATAAATAAATTAGAACTATTGAGAAAACTGACAATATGAATATAACCAGTGTTTGACTTGTCGCTTTTTAAACTTTTTTTATACAATTTAAGCAAAATTTAGTAAAAAAAAAGCAAACTTTGCTTTCAAGTCAAACAATAAAAGAAAAAGACGCCATACTTTTGACTTTTTCTCATGAAGAGAGTGATGTTTTTTTTGTTTTGGAACGCAGCCCTATGTTCTCATTTATATCACATTAATCCATACTTTTAATACAATATTTATAATTGTATAAAACTTTACACTATTATTATTAATAAATGAGAACAATACATTAGAAACGCAAGCGGCAATAATCGACATATAAAAGATAAAGGCCAGAGTAATATGTGTAACCAATTATAACCCAAAAAAGATTGTGTAAAAAAAAATGGCGTCCACTAAAAACTACACCTAACCCAATATATTCACCGACATGCAAATATACCAAATATAAAAAAGTGTAAAATGTGTGTAAAAAATAATTCTATACAACGTGTATTTTTTTAAGTTACAATACTGAAAATAAAAATGGCCATTGGACAAATTTTACGAGTCAACAATATTAGTAAATATTGACAAAAAAAATCCTCGGGCACAATGTCTTTATATAGCACATTTTCATTTCGTATAGTCTATTAAAAAGATATATATATATATATATATATGCTTAAATCACCTAAAATAGGGTTTTGGTTACGTAAACAATAACATAATAATGAAAACGACAAAGGTTCAAACAATTATGGGATAAGTCATATACTTATATTTAAGAGGGTAACGAAAACATTCAGGGGTTCAAAACAACTGTGCAACCGATACCAAAAATGAATATCTACATGTAATAAATAACTATGCTATTGGACGTCAGGAAAGTAGCCATATGTAGTTATAATATTTATTTAATTTTTTTAATGCATCTCTCTCGCTCGCACGTTGAACGTGTTAAAAAGGAAAAAAATACGAATATTTTAGAAATATATATGGATGGTGAGCGTATTGTAGCGCAATAAAAAAAAAAAGGAGGCTTCCTTTTCTTAAACCAGCCTATTGTCGGTCGCAAGCCCAAGACACCATTCTTCTCATCTCCGGTACACACAATGGACCCGACACCCGCACGGTGAATCCATGGAATGCTTAGAAATTTGTCTTCTCTCTCATAGCGATGTATTTTAAGGTATAGAATAAAATAACTAACTTATACGGCTGGACTGATTTTCATGGTTTTTGATTTGTTCGATTTGTCTCCGTCCCGAATAACTATTAATAACATTGGAAAATAAATAAAAGAAAAATCATTTTCCCATACAATATGTTCGTGGGTCAAACAATGTTGTCAAACAATGTTGGTTGTCAAATATTTATGCGCGCGTTCAGAAAATTTTATTTAGCTTATTTAAAAAAAAAACAACAAGAGTCAAATCGATTGGTCTCACTTTTACGTAGCGAAATTGTCTGTGATTTGTTTTGAAAATTGTTTTGTGTGAGTATTATTATTATTAATATTGACATTCATTGACTGTCTGGCGGTACGAAGTTTGACGGGTCAGCTATAATAAATATAATACAATTATATAGGAAACATCTAAAAATAAAACTGTATAGATGTTATCTTTTCATTGTCCAAATTTAGGTATACAAAAGTAAATATATATATTTATCTATAATGAAAAAAAAATTGGATTGTGCGAGCAAGAGGTAAGCAATGTAAAACCATCTTAACAAAAAAATATGGTACATAATGCACAATGTACTTATATTTTTTTAAGTTTAAAAAAAAAAGTTCAAATTACATACTTAACAAGAAATCCTATAAATAAGACGTCCAACGATAAATAGATCTATCAACCAATAGCAGCTAGTTATTCCAAAATGAAAACAATAGTGGAATCTTATTAGTTCCTTAAAAGTTGAATGCTTTTCTTGTGCAGACTAAAGTCTAGTAAGGAATAAATTTCACCTGGTAACTTCTGATGATGGCCTGGACTGCTAGATGGTCGTCGATAATCTTCTCATTTACTGGGGAACCTGGAAATAAAAACACATATTTTAATAATCAAACAGTTGTAATATGAATCTAGCCCGCACTTGGTCAGCGTGATGGGTTACATCCCTTCTATCATTGTAAAGAATGAAATATTCAGAAGGTAATAGTTTCAGATGTCTAGTCTGTCAGTCTACCAGGCTGTCTTCCAACTGGCTGCAACGAGGTGATAGGCGGACTAATGGTGGTATTTGCCCAGCATGCCGGGGCGCAGAAGTATCCACCGTTCGTGCCGATAAACCCAGTAAAGTGTATCCACACGTTTCGGGATCAGGCTCGAATTGCCGTCATGCCCAGTCAAGCCGGCATAGTGTTAGGGACTGATGTCAGTCATGAGTGTCTGATTCCAGGTGCTAATATTCATGGACATGCAAGGTCACGTGGTACTAGTATAAAAAAACGAGTCCTTAACTACTTTGCTCTGTTATCTGGAAAGATTGGTCATCATGGGCAAAATTGAAGGCAATAGATCCCGTGGCCGGAGACCAACACGCTGGTCCTATGAACGAAGTGTAAAAAAACATCTAGTGGTAGACACTGAAGTCAATTGTTAGAGGCTGGCATCAGTTGCGCCCACTCTTCGACCTCGCGTACGGCTTACCATCAGGTGAGCGGGAATTCACACAAAAAAACAGCAAATAACACATATAGTGGAATCCCTTAAATAACGGAACTGTCAGTGTAAAACGCTATTATTATTGTAAAACAATGTTACGATGCGTTCATCTAAAAAAAAACTTTGATATATTTATTTTAGTATTTGCCATATTTTTATTACCTAATGTGTATTATTATTAATGTAAATATATAATCTTAGTTTAATTAATATAAATGTTGTTAACTTTAATATAAGTTCGCGGCGGACAATTTAAGTATTTCATTCAAGTTTTCCCAATGTTTTTGAAATAGTGGAAAACGCTATTTTGACGTAAGGTCGGCTACGATCAAAGAAACTGGGACTAAAAGTGGTAGTAAATAACGAAATTCACTATTTTGACAATCTAACGTTCTCGACTAAGTAACAGAATAGGGCTGCTGGATGGCGCAGCATCGTCAAGGGCAAAATAGTTTCGTCAGGACCCTCAGCATTGGGGAGAACGACGCAAGGAGGACGAGGTATGTTATGTAATATCTTATTTATACTGCAGAATTTACATCAATTGAAATACTTTCTCCGCGGCCATCTTGTCAGGCCGACATGAAGGGGGTATGCATCACCTATAATGCGCTAGCCTGGCATCACCTTCTTGCTGAAACCAATAGGGACAAGACCCAAAATCAGCAGAACATATCGCTCACAGTGGTCTCTGACTAGATGTTCTATCGGGCCGACAACGGTCTTGGGCACGGCGACGTCCCAACGGGAGACCACTTCATAGAGAAGTTCCCTTCCTGGGTTTGTGAGGCACACGGGCGTTGTTATACCATTAACGATATCAAAGTACCAAAAGTGTAAGGTAATGGTGGTCTGGACGACCCCACTGTCTGTTATATGTATATGTCAATCGTAGAGAAAAGTTGTTAGTTTTGGAAGTCATTTTTAATACATGCCTATGTTTCAGGATTTAATAAAGTCGAAAAAGAATTCAAAGTCATCATATAATAAAGTCACACTCGAGTCTGATAAGAATGAGATTCGTAATAACACCAATAAAATGTATTTTTTGAAATTGTCAACAACTCGCTCACAATCAAAGTAAATAAAAACATTCATTATGACATAAAATAATGCGGCCACGATAATAGGTGTTTGTCATGTCAACAATAGCCGATGATAAATGGTTCAAGACTTTAGAACGTTTAATTAATTTATTTATTCGTGGTAAAATTTACAGCCTTTACAATATTATGTATACAAAAAATATATGTCATCTTGAACTCTTGAACCCGTTCCTGATCATTTCTTCTGTGAGATCATAATATGTATTCAAATTCATGTTGTGGTCTTTTGGAATATTTAATTCCCGCGAAATGGTAAGTTCAATAAGGATAACTTTTTTAACTTATTATATCTCTAAAATATCCGTAATTTAATTCCAGAGAAAGTTAGTAGACATATGTTTATTTTTTTCCGATGGATGATGAATGGAATGATTGGGAAGGCAAACGGTCTAGCCCATACAGCCATGTCTGACATTTAATATCTTTCATTTAATAAGGTTTTCATTAAATTTCAGATGTTACAGAATTTGATGCTTTTCTTGGAGTCACTCACTGGATTATAGCCCAAACACGTCCGGTATAATGTGGGAGTTCACAGCGCAAAAATTCGAAGTAAGGTATAAATAACAGCCAACAAACAAAACAATTATTGAAATCATAGACAAATAATCCTGTCGGGTTTGTCAGCCTAAAAAAAATGTACACAACATTGGATAATACAAAAAAAAAATGGTAATAATATAAAATAAAAGTTAATAGTAAAAATAAAATATAATACATACATTAAAAGTAAAAGCTATAAAAACTAATAGTAATAACTAGTAAGAATATAAAAATAAACATAATAACAAAATAAGATAATAACATGAAACAAAATAACTTTTTTCTTGCTAACCCGATCCACAATTTATTATGCATACCTACCGACAAACAATTTAGTGAGGTAATACCAATGGAATAGTTAATAAATTGACATCAGACCGCCGCCAACCCACCTGGCTGGCGAGTATTGTCCAAATTCTCCTAAAATTTCTGGAAGACCATCTCCAACAGTGGAGGTCTAGAACACCGTGTACTGCAGGGGCTGTGATAATAAGTGGTAAGCTACGAGGCTTGTGTTACGGAAACTAGATGGTTGATAAACTACATATTATACTTTTTTTTTTGTAATATACATATAAACACCCAGACCGAGACAAATTATACAATGTACAACTTGCCCCCTGTGGAAATCGAACCCACGACCTCCCGAGTTCACGGCAACGTTTGTTACCACTAAACCACGAAGGCGGTCATGATGAACATCCGTGGTTTTCAAGATTTTGGTTATTATATTACCTGCCGAAATGGAAGACATGCCACCAGCTGGTATGAGCGAGGTCAAAGGTACTTCGTTCTTGGAGTAGGGCGCTAGGTTTGGTGGTGAGGTGTAGGCGGACCCGGGTTGTGCTCCCGCGGTGGCATTGCGGAAGAAAGCATCCCACGACTGCAATAAAAATTCACCTTATAATAGCTTTTTTTTTTTTCAATATTAAGGATACTAGTTGCTCAACCCGGCTTTGCTCGTGTTATATAGTATCATCACGACGGTACTCCTTTCGAGGTGGTCAGAAACCACTCTTTTAAAGACGCGGATTTACATTTATCCAACTTTACTATAGGCCCATCATGACAAGTGGCAAGCTCGTCGATGTTTCCAGCGTACCAAACTCAAGAAATATCTCAAATAAATAAAATAAATTATAGTTACAACTCCTGGAATCCTGGAGTAAAATTTGCCAATAGTCACAAAGGAATGTCGCATATCGACGGTTAAGAACCAATAATGTATACCGCATCGGAGAGCACGTTAAGCAGTCGAATACCAACTTATGGAATCGTTAATAAGTTGTCATTAAAAAAATTACATCAGAAACTCGCCAACCCGTCTGGCCAGCGCGGCAGCGTGGCGCGTGTAGGTCAAAATATCAAGATTTTTTGGAAAGCCCATATTCAACAGTGAAGGTTTAGGAGTCTGTGTTAGGGCTGCTGGTTGAGTTGTTAGGGCTGTGATGAATGTCTATTTTACATTTATTGCGAAATCAACTTTTATATGCGTTGAGTATAAAATTAATTAAATAAAAATAATATTTAATTATGTGTTATATTATTTAAGTAAATTAAATAATATTTCAGTCATTATTTACATTATTCATTACATTACATATTCGTTACATTATTCATTAATCGCAAAGGTTACTAGAGTTTAAGGAAACTGAGGTTATATCTTCTTTGTTTAGGTGATACCAGTTGTCACGTGCAACCTTAACATATTAATTTGACATTATTTTCTTATATTAATTAATGTGTGCTCAGTACATGACACTTGTACAAAGACTAGAACGTTATTATAATAGTTTTTGACAACTATTTGAATTATAAAGCTCTGTTTACATGCATGCACTAAATACCAACTTTTACATACATACATACATATCTTCACCCAAATCCCTTGCGGGGTAGGCAGAGACAATTGAGCGCCACTTGTCACGATGACGACATACCTCTTTCGCTTCTTCGACATTCATCAACCTCTTCATACATGCCCTTTTGTTTCGAAGGCTTTTTAAATCACCTTCAGCTAATGTTTCATTTATTTGATCATGATAGGCAAGTCTTGGTCTGCCAGGGCCTCTTTTACCCACAACTTTCGCATTATATATCTGGTTCGTCAATCTCTCTTCGCTCATCCTTTCAACATGCCCGAACCATCGGAGCATGCCTTTCCTTATTTTTGTACCTATGCTTTCTTTTATACCTACCCATTTGCGTATTTCGTTATTACGTATACAGTACATCAAATAAATAATTCCAACTTTTAAGCCATTATTTGATTGATTTACTTATTTCTGGTATAACAACTTAGTTGTTCAATCTACAATCTCTTTCATGTCTTCCGTGTACATACAATACATCTTACGTAAGTTTTGTTTCAAGCGGTGTTATTTTTTTATAAATATCACACTGGCAAACTTACAATATTAGTTCTCTTTGTAAAAATTGGCATTTGACATCAATGGCACATACTTTCAACGAAAATAATACTCGTAAATAGATAGGCGGACTGGTGGTGTTAATTTGCCCAGTCTACCGGGGCAGGGAAGTATCCACCGTTCGTGCTGATAAACCCAGTAAAGTGTATCCACACGTTTAGGGATCAGACACGAATTGCCGTCATGTCCAGTGAAGCCGTCATAGTCTTGGGGACTGATGACGGTTATGAATGTCTGATTCCAGTTGCTAACATTTCTGGACCTCGCGCGCCACTTACCATTAGGTGGGAGCAAAAAGCAGTATAAAAATAAAACAACAGGCGGTTATTGGACGTGAATATATTCAGTATCTCCCGCACCGCCTTCAAAGCCAAAATCTCAGCTACTACTTTTGGTTTGGCTAGCAAAGTGTGGGCAGTTTGCTTCTGAGTTCACCTAAGAGTTTTTATGCATTCAACCACATACAATACACTTTTTTTCTTATATACCTGGTATGATATTTAAGAAATTTTGTATCGCACATGTGCACTCTATAATTCACAGTGAGAAATATTCTGGTGGCGGGTATAATTTTATTTGCTTCTACTCTGTTGCTTTTTCTACGTTCTCGTGTTCCCTGTCTCTGTCCTTACTCTTTGAATAAATAAATAAAACAGAATCTTCTGTAATAGAACGTAGTCTTACATCTGTATTCTTACACGATTCCTCAACAGCTCTACTCTATTAAATATAAAAATAAAATAAATAATAAAAAAACTAGACATTAAAATTACATGGGTAAAAACTGCCTCCGTAGTCTAGCGGTAAAGTTCGTGGATTTAGACTCGGAGGTACCGGGTTCGATTTCTAGCCGGGACACAAAAATGTAAATAATACATTTAATTTATTTGTGATATTTCTCGAGTTTGGTACGCTGCACTGGAGACATCGACGAACTTGCCACATGTCATGGTTGGATTATAGTAAAGTTGGCTAAACGTGAATCCGCTTATTTATAAGTGTGGATTCTGACCACCCCGAAAGGGAAACGGTCGTGACGGTACTTTACTTTGTGTTGTGGAACGGAATAATAAAATAAATAATTTAAAAAAATAAAACCGAAATACAATTTACGTGAAGTTAAAGCTTCGACAATAAAGGTGCTGAAAGACAATCTCGCTCTAACCTGATCAAGGGCTAGGGCCTGCGTTATATGTTAATAATAATATACAATATATCGTTTCTTACCGCATGTACGGAGTTAGGGTCTGCCAGCCAGTTGTTGTACATGGTCTCCACGTAGGCAGAGCTGGAGCCATTGAGAAAGGGCTCGGCCGCTGTAGAACTTTTCAACCTATTGGCTGTTACTGTCACAGCGGCCGTCTGCAAAAACAAAAGTATTAATTGACGATAGGGATGGGCCAAAGTTCGGTTAAAACTGTTGAATATTCGGTAAAATAAAATATTAAAATGACTGAGTTGTAGGTAATTAAATGACTAAAATATTACCTATGGACTATTCCTCAAATGATGGCTATCAAAATATTAAAATAATTGTGTAAGTGTAAAATTGAAGTAATAATTATATTTCAAACCCCAAGTCATTATACTCGTAAGTGAATTAATTAAAAACATTTCCTGATGTTTAAATAACTTTTTATTATTTACTCATTATTTTAGTGTTGTCTCTATATTGAAAGTTTATCGAATCACTATGATCTGAGATATATAACAACATTACTCTTTATCTATATTATCTATTGTCTTGTTTTTTGTTTAAATTATTTATTGCGCAAAATAGATGCACATAGGCGAGCTTAATGCCTTAGGCATTCTCTACTACATTAACCTTTGGGAGAGTGAGCAAAGATAAGCGGGTGCACAAAAAAACTGTTTAGATATAAATTTATACATAAATTATTTACGTCCTGTTATTTTGTCGAAATAAATATCGAAGTTCGGCCGAAGTTCGAATTCGGTGCATCCCAGTACCGATTGTTCGGCCGAATTGGGTATTCGGCATAATCCACATTCGGCACATCACTAATTGATCTTCGTCTGATCCCTTGACATCTTAATTTTCCAAATTCATCCCTTAGTGAGTAATGGGGTGCATAAAAATATACAATATGGATACAAAAACTATTTTTAGAACAAATTATACCTAGAAACAACCTTGCAATATCAGTCAATCGTAATCTGAGATCACATGAACAGAAAGTTCTGACGTCACTAAAGATAGGGATTTTTGGCTTTATGAATGACAAATTAAGATTGAGTTGTACCCTGAATCAATTATAAGAAAGGGTATAATCTATTGATTACATACATACATTTATTGAAAACACAAAATAATAATAAAAAATACCTAAAGAGGGTGTTACGTTACGCTTTTGCACCCCTCTCGCTCGCACAAACCATATTCAAAGATTTCTCCAGTATGATAAATGTGGTGTATCAAATTACAAAAAAATAAAATTACAGACATTTTTGACAAATTTTTAGACAAAGAAAAACAGCAAAAACATCTATAATAACGATAATTTGAATGAAACTGAGAACAACTTGTGACTTTGTGTTCAAATAATGGTAGTCCCTGAGAGTTTAGTATTGGACCAGCACCATATTTATACCGGGTTCGATTCCTGTTCGGGACACACACAAAAATATTTATTAATGTATTTACATTTAATTAATATTTAATTTATTTGTGATATTTCTCGAGTTTGGCTGGAGACATCGACGAGCTTGCCACTTCTCATGGCCAATAGTAAAGTTGGCAAAATATGAATCCGCTTATTTATAAGCGTGGTTTCTGACCACCCCGAAAGGGAAACGGTCGTGATGATACTTTTACTATATATTATCATGATCCTATGATCTGTAAAAACCATTGAAGATATTACAATCGTGATATCATTTAGCAAACCGAGTCAGTTGTTGGTATACGACTGATAACACAATCTTTTACACACACCCACAATATTGCATGTTAATTATTAGTATAATACTGTTAGCTACGTTTAGTTCCATCCTCCATAGTTAGTGTTTGGCCAGCCTTGTTCGCGGTCTGCATCAGAACAACTGGTGTCGGTCCTCGTATTTTAACCTTTTTAGTTAAATCAGGAGAAAAAATGCGTAGTTTCTGATTACCCCGGAAAAAGTCTTAGCAAGAGCCTCGCAATACTAGGGTTAGTCTTGGAATTGGTCTTGCCTACAGATCGGTTGTCTTGCTCTTGGGTTTGGTCTTGCTTTTTTGTAACATTATCCATAGTTTTAGTTATCCATTATCCTGTCGCTTGCGGTAATGATTGCGTTCCTGGCAGCGATGATGGTGGACAAGCTTAGCGTCCAGGCCATCACAGTGCGGTCAGCATTGCAGCCCTAGATAGACAACTTTATAGAGCGCACAGCCAGCTCTGCAATGACGACCAAGCTTGAAGGCCAAAAGCGTAGATAAGTTCGAAGCATCATAATGGTCAGCAGTGCAATAATTGCAGACCATGGCTTGAAAACAATGCGAGTAATATAAATAAAACTCGACAATATCTGATGTTTAAAGAAAAATGTTGGTGGCTAAAAATCACAGCTGTTTGAGTATATTGACTTTGTAAAGCTTTGTCTAGTGGTGGTAATTACCTACAATAATATAATTGCTTTTATGAAAAGTCGACATAGGTCAAATACATAAAAATATCATCACGCGTTACCACGCCATAAGAGACAAATAGCCGATTTCTTGTTGAAATATTTGTCAAAAAAAAATAGTGGGTATGACAAAATTGTGCGAGAAATAGCATAATGCTACGAAGGTTGAATGGGCAGAAAAGCAGTCAAATAAGTAAGCTGTTAGCAGAAGACTAGTAGATTAACTGTTTTGAGAACCCTAAATATTACTAGTTATTGAGCTGACCTGTGGTTTGTTTAGGAGCCATGATGCAAGTCTTTCAGCGCTGCCGGGACTGCTTGTTGCTTTCAAAATGATCTTCGCGCGATGCATTGTGTGCACGGCCCGTCTAGTGTCAGATCTGAAACAAAAATCTAATTTAGAACCACGCACTTTTTAAACACAGCTAGACGCGGATTAGAACCCTTCCGAAAGACAGATTGACGAGCTAAAGGTTAGATGAATAGCCTTTTTTAATTGTGTTGTTTACTTGTTAATTGGACGAATATTGATTATTTTCCTTGTTCCAATTCCATGGAGAGAATCCTCATTAGACTCATAACTGACTATCTATTAGGTATTTTCTTATCAAACACAGTAATTATATTTAAAGAATATAAATAATGACTTGCATTTACAAAATCTGTAAATAGCAGTAATATATTTGAAACATGGTTAACTTTAAGATTGATTTTCTATAGATGTAACGGTTAAGACGTGGCGGATATCACAATCTACTTTTTTAAAATTTGGGGAATTTTATTTACCCAAGAATGTCAAAACTAAAATACTATCCAGGTTTGTCAAAATTTAAACCCTGATTTCTGGAATATTAATCTAAATTATTTATTTATTTTAAAACTTTATTGCACAAAAGGCTAACATTACGTCTCTAGACATTCTCGGCCTGTTTATCTTAAGGACAATAAGATAGTCTTAAGTGACAGGAGTAGGTGCATAATAATAATAATAGTACTTTAAAAATAATAGTGATTGAAATATTACATCATCTACCTTAATTCTAAGACCTGATACTGAAAAATAAGACAGGTTTATGAATATAATAAGTAGATTTATTGAACAAAATACTACACAACTTAAAGCGGAAAAACAAGTTAAGTGACAGCCCGTCTCGTAGTGACGTTCCCAAACCCCAACGAGTAGCATTGCAGTCATCAATCAATTTATTGACCATTATTGATAATTTCGTAAATAATATTTTAACAACACATACCTAATACATGTGTAATATACCTATTTATTATAATAAACATACATATATCTACATACAAATACTATATAATAAAAACATCTAACAAAAATAAAATAAAACTACACAATGTTATAAATAAGATACAATTAGAGAATTAAAACCTAAATACTGACTTTTTAAATATTGTACATTACAGCGTTTATCAATGTGCATTCACAAATAGTTATCAATGGACTGAAAACCTAGATTTAGTAATATTTATATATGCTACTGAATATACAATTATTCCATTGCTATATCGTGCTGCTCGTGATATTAACTTCAGGCTCTATTGTATGAGAAACCTTTGTAGAAAAAATCATGACTGATCTTTCACAATGTTGACCACGTTTAAAAAGCATACACAATACATTATTTCATACATAAATTTGGATGTAACACAAAAAATACTATCATTTCCGTTTCACGAAATATTTTAAAGGTAAGCAAATTTGATTTAAGAATTACATAATCAATACGACACAAGCGACGTCAATTATTTGCTCATATTATGATAAAAGTCGTAATAAAACCCAATTTGCTTGAAAAACTAAACGTCCACTTCGCGTCAATTAGTTTCTCGGACGTCGCGTCTGTTACACAACTCAAACCTATTTCTGAAATGTTCCGATTGTTCTCAAACTACTGCATTTGCCAAATTTTCTAATATCGGTCTATCTATGCTTTCACATCTACATGACTAAGACAAAATAATATAAAAAATAAAAAAAACAGCTGCGTATAAACTCAAAGGAAATAAATTTTCCTAATTTATAATCAATAAACTGAGTAAAAAATAACTTGAATTTTATGATTGATACACACATAAAACAAATAACAAATTGTAATGCGAAGCATAGTGGCTTTTTTTAGTGGACCCATGAAAAACCTGCTTAAATCTTTTGTAGTCGCGCAGTCTAACAAGGTGACTCCGCTAATAAAAAAAAAGAATTTAAAAGTGTTAATCTTATTGAACTTATCATTCCGTGGGAATCAAATATCCCAAAAGAACATATAGTTTATTTAATATTGTAATTCTTTTATATTGTTTGTATATTACTTCGAATAAATGAAGAATTATTTGTAATCACAAATAAAGATTTCATTTCCACTCTCTCCCACACACGATGGACGCGGCACCCGCACGGTGAATGAAATTTATTTCTGCATTGTTCTTCTTAACCTAATAACGTAAAGATTTAAAATAATAATAGGTACTGGAAGTAAACCGAAAAAAAATGTATAAATAAATATAGTTGTAAATGTGAAAAAATAGTCCGATTTTTACTCCTAAATTAATTTACTATTTTTTTATTATTTTTTTTTATTTTAGATATTTATTTAAAATAATAATGGAGGTTATTAAACGACCTTGCAAGTAAATAGTGTCCGTGACATAGAAAACTGAATGAACGATTCCACAAACGCGTGAAATTGTTACCTACAAAAAATCGTAATAATAAACCAAGAATTGAGGCCACGAGCACAATGTCAGCTACTAAGACTTGCTAACTAAACTTATATAACAGCAAACATACCAATATACATTTTAACTACTTATCTGCCTTCTGAACCATATTTCATATAATATTATTCAGAAAAACACATGCATCTTCTAAATGTCGACGTCAAGTATTACACTGGGTGACTTTGTATGGTCATAAGCTAGACTAATATGTGATTCTATTGATATCCTAAGAAACCATATTAACCATAGGTGGTAGGCGGAGGCATCAGGTGAAAAATTGCCCAGTATGCCGGGGCGGGAAAGTATCCACCGTTCGCGCCGATAAACCCAGTAAAGTGTATCCACACGTTTCGGGATGAGGCTCGAATTGCCGTCATGCCCAGTGAAGCCAGCATAGTGTTAGGGACTGATGTCAGTCATGAGTGTCTGATGTCAGTCATGAGTGTCTGATGTCAGTCATGAGTGTCTGATGTCAGTCATGAGTGTCTGATGTCAGTCATGAGTGTCTGATGTCAGTCATGAGTGTCTGATGTCAGTCATGAGTGTCTGATGTCAGTCATGAGTGTCTGATGTCAGTCATGAGTGTCTGATGTCAGTCATGAGTGTCTGATGTCAATCATGAGTGTCTGATGTCAGTCATGAGTGTCTGATGTCAGTCATGAGTGTCTGATGTCAGTTGCTAACATTCGTGGACCTCGCGCGCCACTTACTATCAGGTGGGCGCAAGGTCACAGTCGAGCTAGTATAAAAAACACATATTTTTTGGCTTCTCCATATAAATTAACAGTTTGTGTCATTTCCGGCATGTGTCTTAAGAAAAGTTGCTTGTTTCTATCAATTGAATAACATATTAGGTTATAGGGTTTTCTGTTGTACAGTTTTGTGTGGGTTAAAACTAGTGTTAGTGTGTTGACTGTGCTGCAGCGGAACTAGTGACCGCGAGGATCTATCTGTGTCAAATGCTGACGTGAAAGGACATGGGAGCCACCATGACACTGTACCAAAGAAAAACCCCCATATGAATGTCACAAAATACAATATTTGGAGCGCTGGACGACATCGACGCCTATTGGTATGAAATTGGCTATCGACTACGCAATCCACCAGACTTGTCTTCAACCCAGTATTTCTGACACATTGCAGGAATAAGAAGAAATAACCTGGAAAAACATTTTGTTACTACTGGCAAGGTAGAAGGAAATAATAATAATAATAATAATTCGTTTATTATCAGGCAACAGATGGCCCATAGATAAATACCTTACAACTAAAATACATATAAAAAAAACTTAAAATTAATTAATCTAAAGCTTCCGTATCTTCATCTTCTTGTGGTCATAGAAGTACCCATCAGGTACTGTGACCACCTTCTGAGGAGTACTGGAAGCTTCAGTGGACGGTGCCGGCGTCCCTGCTGGGGGTGGTGCAGAGGGAGTAGGTGCTGCGCGGGACCCAGGAACATCGTTGGTGCTGCGTGAAGCAAATCCACGAATGTATTTGCGGTACACAACACCGAGCGGCCAGAATTCCTTCTTCAGGAATATTTTGAGGTGCTCTGACCGCACACGAATCCTAAAGGCCTTGAATCCGGTGTCATCCCAATGGGAAGGTAACTCGTCGATAGCAGCGACAGAGTCGATCTCCCCTCTGTCCCGGATGTGTCCGAGAACATCTTGGGATGACATGTCCTTGCGCAGCCGCGATACATAGACATAGGTTGTCGGCATTGCAGCTTTTAGAGCGCACTGTTCGGGAGGCGCAATTCCCCGATTATTACGTTTGGGCCTCCTTTTTTTCTTTTCCACAGTCACAAACCCTTCCGAATCAATTTTATTTCCGGTTGTGACGCGAAGTTTTAGGTTTTTAGTGTCAGCTGGTTTTTGGGGTCCCTTCTTCGAGACACCCTGCCTCGCAATCTGCGCATAACTGTTTCTAGCGTTCCCGGGCTGACTCCGGGACGCTGCAGGCCGTGCTGGCGGGGTTGGCGTAAACACCGGAGCCGTAGGTCGTAGCGGCGCCGCCGGCGCTATGGGCGATGACATCGGCTGGAGCGGTACGCCGTCCTTGTCACTCGTGTCAGTAGTCGGCGAATCAGCATTTTGCACTGTGCGACGCCGCGAATTGTCTCTCAACTCGGTGAGCGAATTCTGCAGGCTTGCAATAATGCGACCTACATCATCCGGCGACCTACTCGTCGAGGCTACAGGTGTTACAACGTCAGCACCCGAGTTCTTGAGCTCTTCTAATTGCCGCTTTATGTCACGGATTTCTTCCAGGATCCCGCCGCCGTTGTTATCCTTAAGTCCCGCGATGTCTGCCTTCATTACCGTCATCTCCTTCAGGAAGACGGTTACGTCGACGTGGTCGAAGCTGACGGGTGGCAGTTTATTGAGGTCGCGGGCCACAAATACTGGCAGGTCGTCGGGATCGGTCTCCTTGAGCGTGGTGATGATCTCCTGAATGACTCGTGTTTTACATCCTACACGCACGCGACGAGTTCGGCTGGGACGCGCGAATTCCGATAGCACATCCTGGGCGGTTCTAAGGTCTTCCTCCTTGTAGCTGGTTGAGCAGATCTGCATGAGGCTCTGCTCATCCATAACGTCGATCTTGTGATTAATGAACGTCAACACCTCGTTGACGCACATATTACACGCGGCACATTTTGCCATATTGGCAACAAATAATGAGAGCGCGGATGCGCTCACGTCTTTACCGTACAACAGTCTGTGACCGAATCCCGGTAGGCTGGTCAGATCAAATTCGCTCCACTACCAACACTAGCATCCATGATGCTGTGCATGCCGCCGAAGTAGAGAATACAATCCCGAGCATGTTTTTCAATCCCGGGATTACGGGATTTTTTATGCGTAATCACGGGGCAATGATTAGACTATGAGATTTCTAATTGGGCTCAAATGAAAAAAACTTAAATTTGTTCTTAAAAAATGTTGCAAAACACAAATCACAATATACCTAGTAAGAAAAGAAAAAAAAACACTATTTAGAATTTCTAAAATACAATCGCAGAATTGTCAATATGTAGTACTTATTATCGTACGGGGCGTATCTAAGGGTTGTTTTTTGTTGTTATGTAATAAATCCTATTAATGTAATTTAGGCAAGGTTATTGTCAAGCCGCAACGGACTACGTAAGGCAAACTAGAAATGTTTGTGGCAATCCCGAAAACCCCGAGACTAGTCAAGTACAGTCCCGGGATTTACCGGACCAGACAACGGCCGGGATCCGCCGTGTATTCTCTACGCCAAAGACAGGACCGGGTGGCGCGCTATCCCCAATACGCACACCAATTCTTCGCGGGGTCACGCAATGAGGAAACACAACAAGGAGAAACCCACGTTTTGGTTTTTCCATACCATGCTACGCCTGATGTTGTATTGGATTTTTATATAGCGCCCCACGTTGGGCGCCAATGTCGCGAACTCCCCGGTTAAGGACCGGGGCTCGACAAATAAAACGACAAATAACGGGTCGTAGATTTATTGTATATTCAGTTGAGAACACTTCCGCACATTTAAGAGTGTAGGTAATCTAGCTAATGCTTATCTCGTGTAGCAGCCGGGCGTGAAGAAGTGACGCTCGGCTGGTAGGGAGTTGGGCGACGGACGAGATGAGTCTCCGGAAGCCCGCGGAACTTCTAACCCAAAACTGGTCCCCCAATTAGGGGATTACGGTCGCTTGGTAATTTTAATGTGTGCTTGAACGAAGTTACATTTAATATTTTATTTATTATTTGTCGGAGCACACCCGCAAAAAGAAAGTGCGCAGAAAAAGTTTCAAAATTAATGAGAAACGGCTGATTTTGACACATTGCGTACCGTCCCTGAGCGTTCTGTTTCTCCGAGTTCATCGCATAACGCATTAATGCGTTTCTATTATAACACATATAAACTGCCATGTTACAATGGCGCCTCTATTATACTCTAGATATCTAGCCTTACATTTTGTTCACTTTTATATACATCTTGCACACCGCTCATTTTCTTAGCACGTCTTTGGTGTATGAGCCGCCTAAAACATCCGTCCAAAGAAGTTTCGAGAGTAGGGTCTGTCAGTCAAGTGAAGTTAACTCACGTTGAAATATAGAGCGCGCGGTGTTCTCTTACGTAAGAGAACCGCAATGCAGATATCGCTATAACATGCTTCAGGAAATTGCTATCATAAACTACAATCATTCCAATTCTAATGACGGTCTGACGTTAGTATAGCATTTGCAACGGATGCTAAAAAATCCTATATAGATCTCCACTGCCGAAATGACCTTCGAGACCATGTTCCATGTTCCGCTGGCCAGGTTCTGGTGTCAATTTTAACGAATCTACAAGTTGGTATTATTGGAACCAGGACCGACGAAGTAACGTGCTCTCGGACGCACGAAAACGGTGGTGTAGTAAATCTATGACAAATGTACGTAAGAAAAATGTCTCATTGGTACATGCCGGGAATCGAAACGCGTCATTTTGTTGATTTTTAAGAAAACTTTGACACAACCAAGCCTGTGGTGTTTTTAACAATGGTTATGTAACCATAAAACAATGGTCATTCTCTTTATTAAATGGGTCAAGGTTCGGTAGACAAAATATAGATTCAGCTTCTATACTCATATTTCCTTTAACAAAATAGTATAATGAAAGCTTTAGATTTTAAGCAGCTTAATTTCGAGTTTGCCTAAATCTAGAAATAAAAGAGTGTGATGGTTTTTGTATTAAATTGGCCTAACCAATATAAAATATACCTATACAGAAGAACAAAAGACAAAACTCTAACAATCATGTTTTAAAGTTAATAAATTATATATGTATTGTTTTAAAATACGCAAAAAATGCAAAGCTGTAGAAATATACCAAACCTAATCTTTAAAAAAATGTCTGGAAGGCAATTCCCAAACAATATACACGTACATAGTTAGAGCTAGTTGCAGAAAGGTTGATTTAAATAATCTATGTTCCATATTTTGATTGGCAGTTAGCTTGTCACTTTGGTTGTTTCAGCCAATGACGTGTCGCATAGCATACAAATTTATTTGACAATACGGGATTAGGCAAGGGTAACAATTACCTTATCTTTTATTTTCTTACAAACATTAAATAATGATCTGGAAAATCTTTTGTGAGTAGTTAAATAATAATATGTATTTTGGAATGAGTTAATGGTGGAAAATGAGCAAATAGACAAAGGTTTTATTGTAATAATAGTATATTGGCAGATATATTAAGTCTGGATAAAAGCATTTATGTACAAATTCATGGAAGACACTGACTCCTGAAACACACACAAATAGTTCGGGAGTCAGAGGATGCTAAAATTGTATACAAAGCATTGATCAATATAACTATTCCAAATGTATATTGTATACGTTTTTAAAAACTTTTTTTATTATTATTAATATTTTAGGTTTTTCTACAATATGAATATTTTCTAGAATTATTATTCTATGAGGTCATAGACAGAGATCAAAACATGGATAATTCAACCAAATTATAACCTTTTGATTATTTTTTTAGACTTTTCTTGATGTATGTATTGACCTATGTATTATATTTATATATAATGGTTAGTATGTAGTCTATTTAGTGTATACCTACTGATTAGTATATAGTATATTAGATTTAGTATTTAAGTTTTATTTATTTTGTTTTCTTTTTTACAGACCTAAATGCTCCTATTATATTTAGCACCTGCCTCACATAACAAATGCTCTAAATTGTCCCTAAGTTTGACTAGTAAGAATGCCTTGCGGCATTAAGTCCGCCTGTGTACCTGTTGCATATATAAATATATAAATTTGTCATAGATTTACAATATCACCGTTCCGGTGCCTCGGAGAGCACATTAAGTCGTCGATTGCGGTTCCACTAATACCAGCACGCGGAGGTCTACGATTCTGTGTTCTAGGGGCTGTGAAGATGACGATAGTACGTATAAGATTATGTATTTTGTGGCACTCATATGTTAGTGGTTAAAACTTGGGTCCAAAAACGACCAACTCTTTTATTTTATTACTTTTGTATTATATTTTTCATATTCATTACGAGCCCAAGAACACGGCTACCTAGACCTGCATTGCTAAAGATGGGCCTTCCAGAACTGGAGAATTTGGCCTACACTCGCCACGCTGGCCAGACGGCTTTATTAACGATTCCACAAGTTGGCATTAGTGGAACCGGGTCCGACACGGCTTAACGTGCTCTCCGAGGCACGGGAACGGTGGTGTTGTAAATCTATGACAAATGTACGTAAGAAAAGTGTATTTCTCATTGGTACATGCCGGGTGGGTTTGATTGAACCGACCTTTGTAGGATTTAAGGTACGCGTTCTTACAACCGAGCCACCACCGCGCGTGCTTTATATTAATTAATGTAATGGGAACAGATGAGATATTAAACTAGCACTGTTTTATTGAAACGTTTCTAAATAAAGCTATTAAAGTGAGACCGTTAAAATTGTCTATGCAAGAATTTTGGCACTGCTCTTGAAGAATTTATACTTGTACTTTCATTCGACCTCTATGAAATGGCGAACACATCCAAAAAACTTTCTAACGTAATTGTCAATATACTCGTAGAAAGTACCTAATTAATGGTAACAAAGCAGATCTGTATAGATATAGTAGTCAAAATGTTATGACTTGGCAATCTTTCAGGTTTTAATATAGAGCAGTTTCAGCGGAGCATCGGGTCTAAATATTAATAGACATGGTTCAAGGACAACTCTGAACTTTAAAAAAAAGTACGCAAGAGTACAAAGTTTTTCGTTAGGTATGTAGGTAAGTACGATAAATAAACCACTAAATCTGTTACATTTTAATTCAGTTTTCCTAAGCGTGTTTAAGTACCTACATTATTATTGTCCTAAATTATGTGTACCGGTACTAAGGTTTATTTACAGAGTTGTTTTTGTCCCTGGTAGAAAAAAAAAACTTTCATCACGACTTTTTCCCTTTCGGGGTGGTCAGGAACAGCGCTTATAAAGAAGCGGATTCACATTTAGCCAACTTTAATATAGGCTAATCATGACAAGTGACAAGCTCGTCGATATCTCTAGCGTACCAAATACATTTAATTTAAAATTAATTAAATTTATTTATTTAAATTATAAAATATTATTGTGTTCCGACCAGGAATCGAACCCGGTACCTCCGAGTCTAAATCCACTTGCGCCTGATGGTTAGTGGCATGTCCATGAATGTTAGCAACTCGAATCAGAAACTCATGACTAACATCAATCCCTAACACTATATCGGCTTGACTAGGCATGACGGCAATTTGATTATGATCCCGAAACGTGTGGATACATTTTACTGGGTGTATCGGCACGAATGGTGGATATTTCCCCGCCCCGGCAGACTGGACAAATTACTACTATCAGTCCGCCTACTACCTATTTAATTAAATGCAGCTAATCTTTTGGATTATAATATATATGTTTCAAACATTACGTTTGATATTTTGGCTCTTTGATTTAAAAACTTCAATTAACCTTCAAATAAGGAAATTGCTCAGAAGTTACAAAAAAATCCCGACAAGTTTACTATACGTAGATCTACGTCCTACAAGTTTTTAAAGCGATCAGTTTTGTTTTTTAAAATAAGAGTCTCTAACGTTTTGAATTTGACAAAAATCTGCAACATTGTATCTGGTTTGATCTGGCAAGTATCTAATCAGGTTGACGTAACAACTGGCGACAATATAAATCAATCAAGCATCAGTCCAACATAATCTTAATAAACATTATCAAACTAAGAGGATAAAGGCGAAGCATTTAAAATGTTAAATAAATTGTGGATTAGGCTGGATACTGAATAATTAGGATATTACAGCGTGACGTATGCTAAATGTATTCGCACGAAAGAATCGATTTTGACTGGTTTACCAACTCCTCTTTTTATTGCGCAACATGACGCTCACCATCCACCATTCTGGTCCTCACCCTACCTAACCAAATACTGTATGATTAATGTCGTCTTGGAAGCTCGTTTCATTAATGTATCTCCTGCAGACCTGCTTAGTGCTTAGGCCTAATCCTTTTAGTAAGTGGTGCAAAGAATTTGCTTAATTGTGTGTGACCGCCTCCGTGGTCTAGTGGTAAAAAACGTTGCCGTGAACTCGGGAGGTCGTTGGTTCGATTCCCACTGGGGGCAAGTTCTACATTGTATAATTTGTCTCGGTCTGGGTGTTTATATGTATAATACGCATATATTTACAAAAATCAAAAAGTAGAATATGTAGTTTATCAACCATCTAGTTTCCGTAACACAAGCCTCGTAGCTTACCACGGAAATTAGATGGCGCTATGTGACCTGTCTGGAAATATTTATTTATTTATTTAATTAAAAATAATTAAATCGGAGAATATATTAGTAAATAATATGCATAATTACGAATATTATATTAACCCATGTTAGATACAAATAATTATATAATATAAAAATAATATAATAAAATCTGAAAAATCAAAGGAAATCTAAGCTATTCATGGGTTCTTTCACGATCTGGTGTGGGAAAAGATAACCCAAGGGTTTAATAAGAACTGAATGGCTGAATATTTCAATAAGACAATAAATAGCGAAATATATTTTATTACTTTCCCTACTCATCTACCCGTAATGTCATATTGGAAGCTCATTTAATATAGTTGAAGCAATTTTACCTGTATTTCACAAGTTTAATTTTGTCCTTGGTATAAACAAATTCAATTATCCTTATAGGTAAAACCACTAACACAAAATTTGCAAAATCATTGAGATTTCTAAATAATGTATCTCTATCTGTGTATGTCCAAATTATATGATATGGATTAAATTTGTTAATTTTGGAAATATTTACCAGTACAAGTGATTTTAAGAATGCTACCTTTTCAAATCAAAATCATTACAATAAAAGTTATACTTAAAATAACAGCAACTCCTAAAATATATCACTAACAAAATATTCTGACAATATTATTTCCTTGCCATTAAGAAGTCTTAGTATTAAACCATTTATTTGATTATTGACTACCACTTGCCCTCCATGGTCTAGCAGTTAAGTCCGTGGATTTAAACTTTCTTTTGTGATATTTATAGAGTTTTGTACGCTAGATACATTGATGAGCCAGCCACTTGTCATGATGGGCCTATTGTACAGATGACTGTATGTGAATCCACTTCTTAAAATAAAAACGTCTTTGACCTACCGAAAAGGATAGACAATCAATTAAATTAAATAACTAATTAGCGATAGCATAAAAATATATGTAAACAAACAGCTGTTGAAAAATAAAAAACAAATTAACCAAATCTAAATAATAAATATGATGGATATCTATTAAAGTATATTAAAATGTTTGTTTTATGTTAGTCAATAGCAAAAAGCACTTAAAAACCACTGCTTTTTCAACTTTACATGTTGTGTTATGATAACAATTTACAGTGAACTGACTAATGTCATGTCCTATTATACTAATAAAACAGGCGTATATTATTAAATACCTCTTTCAACATATCTAAAGCATGGAAATTGGTCCACTCAATTGGTAAATACAACATCTATCTTATATTGTAGAAAAAAACAAGTTAACTCCGAATGGATCAAATGGAATTATTGCTATTTAATAGGAATGATCATACATATTTAAAATTAATTTCCACAGTTCAGACCTTATTCTCATTAATATAAAACATATGGGGTAACTTTGTATGATCTTACGTTAGACTAATATGTGATTATATTGATAGAATATGGTAAATAGTTATTAGGAAAAGTAATTTGTTTCTATCAAAAGAATCACATATCACAGACCATACAAAGTCACATGGTATATGGACAAAACTAATACCTATATAACAAAAACTGTTTGAGAACCACTTGTTATATTGTTTACATTATTGTTTTTGCTATGTTGAATAAGCTATATGTAATGTATCCTTACTTTCATTATTAAGGTGAAGGTTTTTAATTGAATGTTGTCACAAGATGAAGTTTCAATGTCAGTTCATTTGGCATTGGCCTTGAACTTAAGGAAATTTTAATACAAGTTGTTTATTATGTATAATATGTACCAAAAAATATTTTAAAATTTAATAATAACTGATTGACACTAAATATCTGTTTAATACCTCACCATCCACAATTCTGCTACTCTCCCTACCAACCAAATACTGTATGATTGCCTTCTTGGAATAAATGTATACAAGGATCAAACTTGAAAGTTTTTAGAACTGGCCACTTGTAAATAATATAATAAGTTTAAATTTTGAATATGAAACTCTTTGCCAATATTATTGAGTATGTATTTCATTCATTCGTCATTTGTTTTACAATGTGACATCAAATTGAAAATTGATTGTGTCACACCAGCATGAATTTAATGTGATTTAATTTTATTTTTTTTATGACCATCAATGTCATTTAAGTCAACTAGAAAGTTATGAAAGACTTTGATTGACCTCTCACAATAAAGCTCCATTTCGTGCCATTGGTTTAATGAGTTTAAACATGGTCACACTAATGTCACCAAAAATCTGCATGAGTGACGACCAACTGAAGATAACATCAGTGTTGTGTGGCATATGATAGACTGACCAAAGAGTGATCTATCAGCAGATTCGGACAAGCTTAGGCATCAGTCATGTGCACAAAATCCTCAATGAACATTTAGCCGTAAGGGAGCTTTGTGCCTGGTGGATACCTCATAATTTGACCGAGGCCCAAAACGGTCCGTTGTGTTGATTGGTGAAATCGATCATGCACCACTTCCCGCATTTTCTTTAAAGTCAGAAACACATTTGATGCCATTATGAAGCAAAGAGTTGAGTTATTCCTTGGCCATCTTCGCAGTAATGTACAGTAAGTCCTGTTCAGGTATTGGATACAACTGGCCGCATAGTCGCATAGTGTACTGCTTATTATATATATTATGTATTATTATTCATTTATTGTTAATAACCGAGGAATCTATTCAACCTGTACCCCATGTTTATCAATAAAGTCTCTAACTCCAGAGTAAAAAGAAAGTAATGAAAAATATGTACTTGTTTTGTACACAATTATTGATAAGTAACTCATAACTTTAATGTCAATTATATTTATAAACATTATCTCTTAGGCACAAAGTTTGACTAATAGGTTTATTTAATCAATCATGTTTGATCTAATAATCCTACAAGAAATACTAATTGAATTAGTTAAATTAGGATAACAGTAAAACCAACTTCATTAAAGATTGCTGATGTTTTGCATATTTGTGTATAATTACATATATTTTTAAACCTACACTTGTTTTATTTACCAACCTTTCCTAGGTTATTGTGACGGAATTATTACAATTACCAATAAAATAAAATGTGTATTACGATGTTGTTTATATGGTGGATAATATTTAATTAAATATGAGTAGCCACCTAACAATAAAATGTCTTTAAAAAGGAAAGGATTACTAAAAATTGCAACAATGTCAAGGTTCACATAAGACATATACCTAGCTATAACTGATTTATAATGTACGTTAACGATGACATTATATTACAAATTAGCGCAAAAGATGATAATTTACAAATAAAGGGAGCAAAATAAAATATTTGCTAGAGCAGGAATACCAAGAAATGTGGATGTAATCGATACCATTTTTAAACCTTAGCCTCTATCTGCAGATAATAAATTAAAGCATACCATATGATATTACGTACCTGATAACGTCGAAACGGTTATTATAGGGAAATAATTTGTAAAATTAGAAGATCAATACAAAAGTCCCGTGATTCAAGGTTATATAACTCACTCTTTATATTGCACACGAAATGTCGTATTTTCACTCTTTATAAAACTGCTAACAAATTATTCAACTAAACACTCATTTATTCTTGTTAATTTAGTACTATTTTCATGTGATTTTAAATGATATTTACCTTTGACACTGATAAAATGCAGATCCTCAAGCGCAGTCACTAGAAGTTCGAGGAATTTTCATACTCGAACTTCTGCCTTGTCTCTGAATCTAGAGATGTCTTAAGTCTAGATCTATCATTCAATTAAAATAAATACAGTGTGCTTAGTGTAAAATGCAAGTTTCGGAAAACGTAACTGCTGTAGTTACGTTTTTTTGTTTTACATTGCGTGTTATTGCAAGTTTGGCTATAATAACAGGCAATGAACATCGAAAATTCAGTAAAAAAACTACTACTATAGTTGCGTTTACGAAACTTCACTGTCACACTAGGGATACAGAACACAAGATCACGCTATTTTGCACAGAGACATCAAAGTTTTTAATTTGTAAAATACTTTACTGTTAATATTGTTTGAATGCGAGAAAAACCAAGGTACTAGTGTTTGAAAGAAGAAGGATGACAACCGTGACGATAAAGATTGATGATGAAACTCTAGAACAAGTAAATGAAATTATATATCTGGGCAGTGTTTTCACTGCGGATGGGAAGTACGATAGGGACGTTGAAGGAAGAGTGAACGCGGTAAATAGTGTTAACGGTGCCCTGGGGTCACTGATCGGCAGTCGAAATGTCAGTGACAAAGCTCGGCTCGCCATACACAATGCCATGTTGGTACCAACACTGATGTATGGAAGCGAGACGTGGATACGTCAGAATACACATGAGAGTAGGGTTAATGCAGTAGAAATGCGGTCGTTGCGGCGGATATGTGGCGTCACTTTGGCGGACCGCATACGTAACGTCGAAATACGGAAAAGGGTTGGTATGAAGGAAAGCATAGGGACAAAAATAAGGAAAGGCATGCTACGATGGTTCGGGCATGTTGAAAGGATGAGCGATGAAAGATTGACGAACCAGATATATAATGCGAAAGTTGTGGGTAAAAGAGGCCCTGGCAGACCGAGACTCACATATCACGATCAAATAAATAAAACACTGACTGAAGGTGCAATAAAAAGTCTTCGTAACCAAAGGGCATGTATGAAGAGGTTAATGAATGTTGACGAAGCGAAAGAAGTATGTCGTGATCGTGTCAAATGGCGCTCAATTGTCTCTGCCTACCCCGCAAGGGATCTGGCGTGAAGATATGTATGTATGTATTGTTAGTCAAAAGTGATGTTGTTTTTTTTTTTTAATATTGTTGTGGGGACATTTAGGTGCAAGTAATAAGGTTCATAATCGCAGCAAATGCTCCCATCTACATTGCAGGGCATACGTGACTAAGAGTGGACACGACACTAAAAACCACATGATGGTACTTTGCTTTTCGATTTCTTAACATTGCCTTATATGGTAATGGCGTCCTTCATTGTTGAAATATTTTGTATTATAATCCTTGCATTCGACTGAAATAGTTTATGACAAAATTCATTTATCGGTGGAAACAGCCACAAGCCCTGGAACGTAAGTCAGTCTTCCCGTAACCCTCTGAGAGTCACTACGTGGTTTCCCCACTAGACGATAACGCACTAAATTGTATTATCTATAACTTCGTAAACGATTATACGTATCTTTGCAACGCATCTCTATATCCATCTTTATTTATTTATTTTATTTTTTATTTAAAAACTTTATTGTTTTGTTAACAAAAGGCGTATGTAATGCCGATTGGCATTCTCTTACCATCAACCTTCGGGACATTGTCAATTATGGTAGGTTTATAAAACAAACATAAAATAAATAATATTTAAATAATTTTGATGTTAATTTAATTAACGTACTTATAAATAAATACATAATTTTAATACTTAAACTACATAATAATAATACATACACTACATAAATAATACATATACAATACATACATAAACTACTTAAACGTATATACATAAACAGAAACTAATATTTATATTATACAACCACATTACAATAACAATGAAAAGAGAAATGAATTGTGAATATTTATTGCATCTTTAAAAAGTGTGAATATACTTGTCTTTTAAATACACTTCTGTTGGGTGCCTGACGGATACTAAGAGGTAGGCTGTTCCATAATGTCACAGCTACGACTGAGAAGGAATTTGAAATGGAGTTAGTGTGATGTGAATAATTATGGAAAACGTTAAATTGGATTTATATATGTAGGGCACATGTTGCGTTTACTTTTAACGGTTTTTCCAAACAAAAGCATTAAATTCTGTAACATCCAAAGTTTATTGATAACCTCATTAACTCAATAAAAAAAAAGATATTATAATACGTCAGACATGGTTGTATGGGTGGACTTTTTGCCTTTCTTATCATCTCATTCATCATCTATTTGGGAAAATAGAACATCAACAACAGAATACCTAATATATATTCTTTAGATTATTAGATAGCTTGATTCCTCAGAATATCTGACTACTAAAATTAAATAAAATAACTATAATCTAAACCTAATTAAAAATTAAACTATAAATAAAAATATCCTTAAGAGACGTCCCATCGGTGATAGTTCCAAAAAGACTGGCAATATTTCCCTTCTGTATAGCGAGGCTAATCCGTTGGCAAAAATCATTACCACCCTTCCTACCTCCAGATTTCTCCTTCAGCCGTTTGGAGAACTCCTTGGCGTGACGAGGAATTTGATTCGTTTAATTGTCAGTTTTATGCGTTTAATTAATTGATTATTTAATTGCATTAATCTTTGCACCACACTAAAAGTCAACCATAAGCAATAGACTTGAGGTGCGTTTTAAAATTCACCCATATGGAAAAAAAATGTTTTACATGTAAAAATACCACCGCCGGTTAAAGTATATTTAATATAGATAAAAAGTTTTAATTTATTATGCCTAAACAATTTTAGAATCGTCGGGTTCAATCAAAAACGATTTAGATTATTCTTGTGAGACAACATTTGGAACGCCCAAGTCACTTTCAATAAATATCAAACTGTCATTAATGTCAAATTATTTGAGATTCGGCTGGACTTGCTGATGATTTATAAATAATCCTTTAATGAGTAGCAAATATTGGTGCAATTAAAGTAGAAAATGTATTCGAGAGCATCTCAACTTATAAGAGTTGAAGGGAATGCATTACAGAAAATATATATAACCAAAAATGTATCTAAAGTTTTAGTTTCTGGTTGGAATGGGCCAATGTATCCTAAATTCTACACTCAAGAAAGAAAGTTTAATGAGCAGGATGAGATCCCTAAACGTTTTCCTTTTCAATACCTATGTTATTCAGTTCTGGTTGGTGCAGCTGCTTATTCATCATACCAATATTGGTAAGTGTTAGCTCATTTATATTATATCTGTTAAAAATATATTTTGTAATTATAAAATATAAAAGAATTATTAGTAATCAATAGATTTACCGTGCAGGTGCCAGTCCATTAGTTTTCTTATCATCGCTTATCGACATACGATGGACCCGGCACCTGCACGGTGAAGGCTTAGAAATTTGTCTTCTCTCTTTCTGTCAGTTTACATCAATATCCTGCGCTTTAGGCATTGACAGTGTTTTTATATTAATTTTGTATAAAACTGTTTTCAGGTTGAGAAACAGAATGTTCCCATCCATTGTGGCTGCTGAAAAGTTAACTGAATCTAACGATGTGGATGGAGATCATGATACAAAAAAAAAGAAGTATCGGAGAGAAAAGATTGGCTTTCGTGACAGAAAGGTATTTAAACTACTTACTTAACCTTCCAGTATTTTTTTAGGCTTTAGTACCCATGCACCAAACATAAGCAGTCATGCAAGATCTGCAATTCTGCAACTTAATGTATCTAGTTTAAGAAAATCAATAAATAAATTTAATAGTTTTTATAAAATTAATGAAATAAGTTTGCTGTGGATTCACAGACTGTGCGTGACTGTAAGAAGGTTGATATTTATATTTTATGTGATAAATACAATTTAAACAACCTGTTTTTAGTTGTTAAGATTGCAAATTCTGATACAAAGATACCATTTTTTTACATACATGACAGATTAATTATTTTGTATTTTTGTGCAGAAATAACCATCCTCTGTTGAAGTCTGTTAAAAATTCAGTAATCACCATCACAGCACTTAGAACACAGAGTCCTAGATTTCCAATGCTAGAGATGGGCTTTCCAAAACATATTCCTGGAGAATTTGTCCCACACTGGCCAGAGTTGAAGGGTTGGCAAAATATATAAATATGTTATCCCTTTATTTTATATTTTTAGACTTTAGCTTTTTTTATTTATTATTAGTTTGCAATTATTTTTTTTTATTTTTTTATATAGATAATAGAATATGAAAATAGGATGAGATCATATTCAACACCGGACAAAATATTTCGTTATTTTGCTACGGTCAAACTGACTATCGGAGATAGCACTGAAGTTTTTATGACACCTGATGATTTCTTGAGAGCCATCACCCCTGGCATGAAACAACCTGATGGTAATATTTTTTTATTTTTCTATGTTTTACGCCTTAAACTGTGCTTTTATAAAAAAAAGTGACAGTTTTTAATATATTTATTTATAGATGCTATAGAGGTGTATTAAGAGCTAGTTAAGAACTTTTAAAATGTGAGTTGAATATTAGTGAGTGAAATAAAGCACTTGGAATGGGCTTACAAAACCTTATTAATATGAAATAAGGTTTGCCTGTGTGTCTCTGTGTATGTTTTAATTTTAATTAATCTATTAATTATCAAATTTTATATATATTTTTTTAATTTTTGTACTTGTAACACATGTAGGTGGCACATGTGTCGGGTCCCGGTCCGCACCCTAAGGGCCTGGTTGAGCGCCCCCCGCTGCCATGCCCCCAGATTAATTTTAACATATTACATAAATTAATTAAAAAAACAACTGCCACGTTCCTGTCAAATTGTTTCGATAAGAAATAGGTACAATATTAAAAATAAAAAATAAAAACAAAGAAAAGTTCAACAAATAAAAAATTTGGCTATGAGCTCATAGAAATGAGTGTGCACTCTTGTTTAAAATATTATACAGAGGGTCCCGAGGTTTTAGGTAGTCTAAAGTAGCTTGTAGACACACCGCTGATGAATAAAATGTTGTTTCATTTAAAAGTTACAGTGCAAAACATATTGGGGTCTTCCAAACCTGAGGGTAAGGTATTTCTCCCAGTATGGGTAGAGATTAAGGGTGAAAATTGTATCCTGAATCTTAGGTCCTGTCAAACACTATATTATACGGGCAAACAGCTAGTATGAAAATATAGCTAGTCTAACTGCCGGTTCCAGGAAGGCTGATAACTTTTGACATGTTTCATCATCATCATGTCTCTCTCCACTCCTGGATGTGACTCTCATCCAAATTCCGCCAGCGACTCGACATGTTTAACATATGCTTATGAGGCACCATATTGGCTGAAATAACCAAAGTGACAAGCGTAACAACCAACCACGTGCCATTTATTAAAAAGTAGATCATGGAATTAAATTCTCCTTTCTGCAACCAGCTATAAGTTTTTTAGCTGTTGTAGAACAAAAAACTTGTAGCTAATAAAAACAAGTTAATTTAGTAAGTGGCATGTTATTTGTAATTAATCATTATAAACTGGTTTCATTTGAGGCTTCAACAATATACTAAATAACTAGTAACCAGTTCCCATTCTAAATTACTTCTTAAAGGATACAAAATGTAACTTTAACTACACTTTAAAACACCCATAATTTCTGTTTTAGAACCATTTTTTTTTTAAATACTAGCACGTTGCTAACATTCATGGACCTCGCGCGCCACTTACCATCAGGTGGGCCCAAGGTCACATGCCGCGCTAGTATAAAAAAAAAATACAAATGTTCGTAAGAAAAGTGTATTTGTCATGCGGGACAGCGTTTTAACAACTTACGCACTACCTACTTATTCCAAATATATTATAATTATCATGTACAAGTACATGAATTGAGTCATGATGATGGCATAATCTTGATAAATAAAAGTTCATATATTCACAAACAAGATACGAACGGGTCTAGACTAAACAAGGTCAAAATCCAAACTATTTTAACAATAATAATAATAAATTCAAAACATGAAGACTGATGTCCGTTTGTCTCATTTCTGGATCTCGGATGTTTTATCATTATAATAGGTATAGGTATTTGAGATACAGGTTGGATTTTTAAGACGGGTCAGTAGGGGCCTAGTTAACCGTTATAGTTACAGAAAAACGTTCTTAGGAGACCATTCATAGTTTTTTGAGATATTCTGAACTGCATTCACAGATTTTGTTCATTTACAGTCAGAAAGGTGCAACTCACCTTAAATATTTTATTACATTCCTATTTCTACTCTTTAACCTAGCCGACCCGTCTGGCTAGCGTAGCGAGATAGGTCAAATTCTCTATAAGTGTATTTTAGAAGGCCTAATTTCAGCAGCTAGACCTTTTCATTTTTCCCAATGATTTTGAAGTTGTAACCCTTTGAAATAGTGGAAAATGCTATTTTGACGTAAGGTCGGCTACGATCGAAGAAACTCGGGCTAAAAGTGGTAGTAAATAACAAAATTCACTATTTTGATAATCTAACGTTTGCGACTAAGTAAAAGAATAGGGCATAAGAAATGAATCTTTTTTGGATCATCTTTTTATTTTATATTTTTAACGTGTTTTTTTTTATTTTTTTAATATTTTTTTTTGACGTTTGTTTATTTTTATTTTTATTTTAAAGATATAATGTATTATAATAGTATGAATTACTATTAGGTATGACTATGCCAATTTACAGCTGCTATTTATTATCATATATAAGTAGTCTATTTATTAAATTGTAATTTGAACTGAACCTGGCCAGTATTTCACAAATCCGTTACATATTATTAAGTTGGTCAGCTGATATTATGTTTCTGTTTTCATTACTAGTAGATAATTTAATTATTTTTGATTTTTTTGTTTGATCTACGAACGACATTTATGTCAAAATAAAAGTTATTTTTTTCGACTACTACATTCCGCGAGTGAAGCCGGCTCAAACAAAGTTATTATTAATGCATAGTTCAATCGAATGCTACTAACACAATTTTCCCAACTAACAATAACCCTTGTTCCCTGGAATGCTGCACCAGATCATCGAATACGAGAACCGTATGCGTCATTACTCCACCCCGGACAAGGTGTTTAGATACTTCGCCACCCTCCAGGCCCAGCACCATGACCAACACGAGGTGTTTATGACACCAGACGACTTCCTCCGGTCCATGACGCCAGGTGTCAAACAACCTGATGGTAATAATAAAATAGTTTTTAAAAATACGTATGAAAAAGTTAACACTTAAGGCATTATGTATAAGTCGTTTTCACAATCCAATACTTTTAAAAAGTCATTCATTTCAAATTCATTGTTGATGCTAAGATGACAATTACTATAAAATTTAGGATCAACATAACACCCATATCCGAACCGTTAAATAAAACGAGCGGTGAGGCTACTTTTTGACAAGTATTTTCGTTCATGTTTTATCATACCATGGCATTCTACTTGATCCAGCACACATGATATTATTATGGTCTTTGAATTTATTACATAAAATCGTTTAAAATACCTTTTTAACAAATATAGTAGAAAACTATAAGGTATATAACAATGTAAACAAACCATTTCATATGTTAATGACACTAGAGACACTAGGTCTCAAGTCCTAGCTGGTAATTTTAATAATATTTAATTTGATCTAGAAACATGTAAATTTAATTTGATCTAGAAACATGTAAATTACTCGTATAGTGGTTAATGATTAGGGTGCATGAATATATATCATACTTTCCATTGCAGGGTTGGGGCTAGATCAATACAAAAGATATGATCCCAAGGTATGTCAATTTATATTAACAGTAATTTCAATATATTTGAGCTATTGGTGTATTTTATCAATGGGGCTGGTATACTGATGCTTTTGTGCATTCTATATGTTGTAAAAATACTATATTTTTATCAGTTGTGTAATCTATTTATAAATATTTTTTTTTACTACTGTTGATTTTAATTCAATAAAGCAATATATAACGTTAAATCGGTTACACATCTGTATTCTGTACCCCAAGTGTGGAATTAAATGACGGAAAACGCAACAACTGTAGGTTTTATATACAACGTGTTACAAAATACCCCGTAAAGCCGAAAGGAGGTTAAATGGGGTCTTATAACGAGTCTATTAACAAAATTTAAGAACCGTAGTAATGCTGTATAACATACCCCAAAAATAAATAAAAATATTTTCACTTTTGTGCAAACCCTATTTCAGTAAAATTAAAGAGTAAACTACGCATGGTAATATAACATATCGTAATATTCCGTATCGTAAACTCGAAACAGTTATCGATTAGAAGATTTGAAATTGTCATTTTTTTTTTCCAACTTGACTTTTTTTGAAGCCAGTACTTGAGTATAATGACATCCTTGTATTGAGGTAGCAAACATTTATGAATGAAAAATAGAAAAACTATTAAAGTAGACAATCATTAGGTAAAATGTGTACGTAGGCTTCTGTTAAATAATCTTGGTTCCCTGACATGGCAGCTTACTAGGGTTGACAATATTTTTGGCTTAGATAATTCATTATATTTTTTACGGGGTATTTTGTAACAAGTTGTATATATATACTAGCTGACCCAGCGAACTTGGTACCGCATGACAGTCAATGAATATCGTGTTACTTATTAGCTAAACTAGATTAATGCTTTTATGGAAGTAATACAATGAATATAAAATAAATATTATGTTAAGATAGGAACACATTAAAAATATATAAAAGTAGAAAAATCAACTATATCAATCAATTTAATTTTCTTCATTGAAGCCTTGTGATATACGACATATTGTTGGACCATACCTTTGTACACATCCAACAATATGTTATATATCACAAGCGCTCCACTAAGGGAAAGTATGTCTCTGGTAAATAGCGTAAAGATCCTTTAAATTTAGTTGTACTTCCGTTATCCGATTGTTACATTCCACACTACGCCAATAAGTATTAATAAGTTGGTATAAAGTTTTCAATGTTAATGTATATACTGAAGCAATTGTTTCTTATTTTTTTAATCTGTTAATCACTATTCTTTCAGCGGGAGTAGTAATCTAATCATAATATTAAAAATATTTACGACATTTTTTTAAAAACAGGTGCACTAAAATATTGCTTAACTGGCACCTCCTACTGGTCGGTCACAAGTAAACATGTCAATTTTTTTTTAAAATATTATTATTCTTCAATAAATCCATTATTAATCAGGCATACCTCCTGTTATAGGAAAATTAAACTTGAAATAAAATTGTATGGTTTATAGAATAGTTATATATTATTTAAATCTACATAAACTCTACAAATATTATTTAAATACCGCGTGTAATTGTCAAAAGGGCAAATATTTTTTTCAGGCTTCAGGTGTCATTGGTAGAACCTCTATTTGAAATAAAAGAGGCCACTTTTTTGAAATATAAAAATCATTATCTGTAAAAGAAAACACTACTGCATGGAGAATAAGGTCGCGTTTGCAATCCATCGTGATAAATACCTGAAGACTGTGTTATTATTAATTGATCTCACCCACAGCCGACAGGCGAAATAGAGAGAGAAACAATTACGTAAGTCAACACATGCGCGATCGTTGACGTACTTCCTACTACTGATTTGATTAGGCTCAGTATGAGTGACGAAATTTTTAGGAAAACTTCTCTGCACCGTAACTTAAGATTTTATTACTGAATAGTTCAAATAAAAAATACGTAATTCTTTATTTTTATTCTAGATTATAATATACAATTATTTGCTTTTTAATAAATTACACACAGTATAATAATAATTAGTCCAAAAATAATAAAGTTTTAACTTTCCTATGCAATCTACATTAATATGTCTTGACGAACTCTTGGTCTAATATTTATATTATATTTAAATAAATTAAAAATAATAATATTATTATTGTATATTTTTTATGATATTATTTCATTTATGTGTAATGAAAAATGGACAGTTAATCAATTCATTTCAAGATTAACGATAGGATCATTTTATACGAATACAATGCCGATAAACTAATTCATACCGTAACTAATACTAGAACCAATAATTTATCCGAATTTTTTGGTAATGAAAAGTATCATCACGACCGTTTCCCTTCCGGGGTGATCAGAAACCACGCTTATAAATAAGCGGATTCACATTTAGCCAACTTTACTATAGGCCAATCATGACAAGTGGTATAAATTTTGTTTTGTAACTATTTCATACATAAAACTTAACCAATTGACTATTTAATTAAATTATATTTTAATGCTGGGGTAAATTTGATGTTAAAATTAAATTAAAAAAAAAAAACAATAAAAATATATGAATATTGAATTATATTTTGTTGATGCACGCTCCAACAAAGTTGGGGCCAGGTTTCGGGCAATCTCTTTTATAATTAATATTAATCTATGATTAGTTAGTTTGACGGCATTGTATCTGTAGAGAGTGATCTTACCAGTGTAATGGCTAGTTGCAGAAAGGAGTGATTTCCTTCTTACAAACTAGGTATCTAACCCAGGTTGGATATTGGGAACTCGCAGCCATCTTCCAACCGGCCTCGGGTTGAATAGTGGGAATATAATGTAATAATAATTTTGGTCACAGTCACAGGTAATTCTATATACTACTAATCACGTGGCATATATCAAAATATTGATCTATGATTATTTAAATCATTCTTTCTGCAACTGTCCGTTAATCTTCTATTTTTTTTATTAAGCAATGATTCTCCATCAAATCCATTTATTACAATGTGTGTGTAATGTTTGGCGTATCAATATCTCATTTCTTTTAAAAGGTTTTAGTAAAATAAGACCGTGGAATGTTGATAAAGAATTCGTCGCTATATTAATATTGGATTTATAAAGGATAGAGGCTGACATACTCCCGCACTCACTCACAATTCCTCTGCCACTCACACCTGTCTTCTGTTTTCAGAACATCGATGAGGTACCTTCCTTCTTATTTTCTACTGCTATCTTGTAAAGTTTTCTTATAGTATAAAGCACTAATTCTTCTCTTTTCACCTCCTTTTCACTTCTGATCCATAGCCCACAGTTTTTTTAGTTGAGTTTTAAATTCGACGGATATATCTTTATTCACTTTATCACAAATTGGCTGTATTATCCTTAGACTAATTTTCAATTGATTTCATTAAATCTTTGCTTAAGTTGTTGATTGCATCTCCTACTGTATGTTGTATTAAAGAAGGTTTAATCATAATTTCTAATATTACATTCCTGATAATGGATCGGTTTCTTTGGTAAACACAATTGAGTTTAAGCTGTGACTTCAAGCAATAAATCTATTAAACTTTGGGGAATAATCTAGACTAAATATTGAATATTGGATCTACCGTCTCGCCACTATAGCGACAGTCGGGGGTAATAAGTCTATACATTTATAAAAATCAGTTATCTTACCAGTCAAAACTAGTCAGATTACAGTCCTAAGATTACGTCATTTTAATCCGACGAATTATAAACTTGACTTATAGCCGGTTTTGTTTGCCCCGTGAATATGTATTGCTATGCATAACAATTCCCTGTCGATATCACTAAGCAAAATGAAATTTTGTTTTACATGAATACAGGTTGAGTTTTCATTCATCAGATATATTTTTTCTACTATTAATTGTCACAGTTCTTCACACAAGTTAGTAGTAGAATAAGTTTGTCTAATGTTCCTTTTAAGAGGGTTTAACGCTTTTCCCCCCCCAATAATTCAACAATTTAAAGTTTTTCATGTTTGAGTGTACACTTTGTGAATTATTCCTACCTTTGTTTAACTTTCTAGGAAATAAAATTACACGACCTTTAAACATTTATTAATCATAGATTTGTTTCTAGTAAAATAGAGGAAAATCGTTATTAATGTTATTGCCATTTTGCTCTGAAATATAATATATTTATTCGAAGTAGATACAAAAATATTAAAATAAAATAGATTAAAAAACTAATTATAAATAAAACTAAAAATACCTATGAAATTAAAACTATTCTATAAAATAAACTAAGGGCTTACCACCAGGGAGGGTACCTAAAACGCTCGCCGTTTTCCTTCTTGAATTGTAATGGAAATTACAAATTGGCATTTGGGATCGCCACACTCTTGAAAAATTTGTGGGTATCAAGTGAGAATATACTCCCATTGTTTCAACCCCAAATGCCACAAAGTTATAATTTTGTTTAATGCTATTATATTTGTGCTATTTAAATTCGGCTGTATGAGCAGCCGAACCGGCCTTTTTTGATGTAGAGGAAATGTGGCAAGCGGTAAAGGTATCCACACAGGTGGCATCCCAAACAAGACATCTTCCCTCACTCCATGGTACAAGAGACATACCATCCGGCCTTTTACCATCACTACGTGAAAGACCTGATGGTTCAAGGACGGACGGGATTTTAGCAGACCATAAACTTTTCTTTATAAACTCATTTAAGGCTTGATGTCTAAAATTAGGTATATGGAAGTGAAAATATGTCTAATGTAATTTTATTTCCTAGCAAGTTGATGTCTACATTTCTCAATAGTACACTCATACTTGATAAATCTTTAAAAATGTTGGTTTGTGTGAACGAGAGGGATGAAAAAGCATCAAATCTTCTGAAGTTATTCCTATAATGTAAAATAAAATGTATGCGTTGCTAAATATTGTTATATCTGACTTTGCAAACTGAACGTTTTCTCTTTTTGATGAACCCACATTCTTATTGTTTTTTTTTATTTAACTTTGATCTAGTGAAAGTTATTAACGACTTAATAAGTTACTGTTTTTTTTTTCATTTTGCAGCCTTATTCCTATTCTTGCATTGGTTTAGACCCTTTTAGTTCATCTTTTTACACTCTACTCTTCTTATTTAGTTTTGTAGTCCTCACAATTTTATTCTTCTTTTAAGGTGTTAAAATGTATTTGCTATTTAAATTATATACAGCACTTTACGAAAAAGTTAACTGGAGCTTGCATTAGTTTCAATTCTTCTGCCTTCACTATTATTTGCAAAAACGCAATTTGCACGTAGAAAGGCAGAAACCATTGCTTTCAATGTGCTTGGATATCTATGTCGCCTTACTTTGTCTTACCAATACATATTTTAATTTCAAACTATCTTATTGCTTTCCATTACTTTATTGTCAAGAATCATAATAATAAAATTAGGTACAAATAATAACAATGTACAAATAAAATTCATTTTCATTGGCAAGTTCTCTTCTCTAAATTTAGTCTAGTTTAGATTTTAGCTTTAGTTTATCATGTTAGGCATTATTTTAAATTGTATAATTCAAATACCTTTCTATCGTACAGAGCATCAATTCTCGCCTGAATTTGGACCTGGATGAAGATTCCATATTCTTCAAGCTTGGATCTTCCGGACTCATTACCTTCAGTGATTACATCTTCCTTCTCACTGTATTGTCAAGTAAGTTTATATTTATTAACTTGTTTTTAAACGACAGGTAATCGTTTACCCTCATTAACCCATCTGGCGACATTAGGCCAAGAAGAAAGAGGCAAATTTATTAGCACCCCATGAATGTACTGTGCGAATTCCGGGTCTTTCTTTGTTTGGAAAGAATGGTGCGTATCCGACTATAGGCTGCTTTACAAGGAGGCCTCCCTTTTTATTGCGCAACAAGACGCTCACCATCCACCATTCTGCTTCAACCTGTAAAATACTGTATGATTCTGCTAATGCCGTCTTAAAGGCTCGTCCCAATTCAAGGTATGTTCCAGAAGGCTCCGAAATGGAAAATAAATTCTAGGCTGTATTAAATCGTGTAAAACTAGTTATATTATTAATTTACAATCAAACACACAGGTAGATAGTCTAATAAATATTTATTTTCTCACATAATAATTATACACTGTAGCGTTATACCCAAACATTTCAAAATCTATTCCATAAATTTCTAAAAGATCATTGAGCATTTTTCTGTCGATTTGACTAAAATAACGTCTTAATAAGGCTGAGGTTTGTTTACCATCTCTCGATTTGTTCATGACAGTTCTTAATCGAGTTCTTTTATCTCTTACTTTCTTTCCTAAAACGTGGTCGAGACTCAGGCCGTGGACTACGTAGGCCGAATCTCTGGACAAAGTTTCTACTTTGCCTATCACAGTAAAATTAACGGCACAAGGGGAACAGAACTGGTAGTACGGAGCCCAGTGTTCGTCGAACTGCGACTTTCCTTCCTTGTGGTTCTTAATTAAATAGCTAACAAATTCAAAAAATGTTGGTCCATAACTTTTGATTTTTCCGAAGAGTTTGTTCGCTTCTTTGCGGTGACTGGTGACTATAGACCGAGCCAGTCTCCTATAGTACGGTGGTCCTATGTTTTCCAGTTTGTCACGAAACGCAGATAGTAGTCGAACGAACGGTTCTCTGACTACTAGAAGTGACACTACTCCTGGAGTGTTGATTGCATCTTTGAGTTCATCTTCGCTGGGTCTCGGGAATTTTTTTCTTGCCAATGTTAACGGGGAATGACGTGTTCTTGCTAATAGTTGCTTTTTGTAGCCTCCTGAAACAAAAAAAATGGTTTTTAAAGTCCTGATATATCAAAGAATTTACTCTTTATTATGCCAGTAATTGTGTGTCTTAGAGATTGAAAAAATAGTTACCTAAAATATTAAAATTGTAAAGCCACGAGGAACTGGCCGCCTTGAAGATATTGCACCAAACCAGACTATGAGCGTGGTCTACGAAGAACTCTTTACTGTTTAAAGGTTGACTAGCAAGACCCCTTTTTCTGCAGATGTCTTGTACGTGTGCAGCACGTTGTTCTATATCCAATATTGTAGCATTGTCAGGCTCGGCCCAGTCAATATCATTAAAATCCGTTTCTGTCTCATCTTCACTTTCAATTGGTCCTTTAATCTGTTAACAAGTGCATAATATTTAATTTATTGTATTAATATATTCTTTAAACGTTGAAAAATTGTTAGATAATGAGTTCTAGTATATTAAACATCGTCTACAATTTATAACTAAATTTATTCGTATTTGTCTAAATTCTGCCCCAAAATCCAGTCCAAAAACTTAACACACAAAGATGTTTGATTCACTCAAAAGTTTAAAGATACGCTGCATTAATTTTACCCTTGCTCATAATACCTTGTATCTTTAATAGGAAACGTTAAGTGCTACTAATCACCCCTCCTAAAAGTATAAAAGATGTTGATATAAGGGCTTTATAATATCCATTATCCATCGCTAACCCTAATCAACACCCTCCCTCGCCACTCAAGCCTACAGGTTTTCACAACCTAAATACATGCACTTGACACACGCAATTTTAATGTATTTTGAATCTTATTGTTCCACCTTAAAACCTAATATCGGATTCCACTTGAAACACAATAACAACCTGTTGAACTTTGAGATCATTTTCCCTTATTTTAACAATTATTTGATAAATTATATAATTTGCGTATTTACCATCCACTGGGTGTAGTTATCAGGTATCGCTGACCAATCTTCGACTGGAGTTTTTACATTGCTCTTGAAGATGGTTAATTTCATGACTAACATATAGAGCGATGCCCAAAAGATGAAGGTCCCTGTCTTGGCCGCACACTTGATGCACTGGATTGCATTTTTCCGAGTGCCCAAACGGATTCGTTTTCGATAAACCATTTTGCCGCGTCATTTAGTTTATTAACAACGTCACTAAACTTTCACGGACTTGAACTGTGTGGTGTGACCATGATTTACGTGCAGGACATATCTGTAAGAAGTTAATATGCCAATAAATAACAAAATAATATCACAATACACCCCGTATCAGGCAAAGCTTTTTGTAGATGTCGCTGTAATGGTACCTTGTTTACACCTATGACGCATCATTTTTTAAAGTTTTTGTAGTTTTTTATTATAATTTAAGAAAAATGTATTTTAACTTAACGTTATCTAGGAATGAATTAAGAAAGCGAATACCGTCGTTTAAAATAAAAAAAAGTTGAATTAACAGAACGGCAAGTTTGATATCACCATATCTTTGATTTCAATTTGTACACTTAAAAGCTGCTCACTTCGGCATAATATCCAGAAAATTATAAATTTCGTAATAAAAATACAAATTTTCTATGCAACTGACAGTTCTGTTAGGTATCATCTTTCGTGATAAAAAGTTAGTGATTATTAATACCGCTAACATTTTAATACATTATATTTATCTTAAAATTATTTTTAAAAAAAAACGAAATATCTTTATATAATTGCATGCATGTTAAACTAAATGTAAGTCACTTTTGGTAACCTATACAAGATTTGGTGTAAAATTCCTTATCTTAATCACCAGTTATAATGATTTCTTAAAGAGCTCAATCGTCCTATAAGGATATATACGAGTAAATAAATCCACTGTTTGTTAAGTTATAATACTTAAATAATTAAGTATTTTACTTTTTTAAAGTTGAAATTTGTAAGTTGTACAGTAATAATATATAACCACAACAAGAGGTCCCTGCATGAGCTTCCTTCTTTGCTTATTGTGGGGACCATTATTAAAGGTTCTGTCAATTCTTCTAATTTTTTACCTTCACAGTATTGGCTAATATATTATTTTGTTTTGTGCAACAGATAAGTGAAATTTGTGAATTAGTTGATCATATTAGGCGCAATGTTAACATATTGAAGATTAAATAAAAGTAAAGTATCATTACGACCATCTATAATTGTTAATAATATGATCTGTATGTTTATTAAATAAAAAGTAATCATCACGACGGTATCCCGGAAACTATTGTAAGGAGCAAGTTCACTTGTTACCATCATGACAAATGGCAAGCTCGTCGATGTCTAGCGTAAGCTCGAGAAATTAAAATCCACTTCGCTTGCTAATATACGAATACTGCTATACTCGTATATATAGTATAATTTTGCTCCTGCCTCTCATTCATTCATTTAATTTTAGATAAATAATCTTTTAAAAAATAGTTTTTACTTATTTATTTTTATTTTTCTTTTACTTTTGCTAGTCACACTTCAATTGCACTATTAATTTAAATTTAATTACTATATTTTACTCTTATTTCTGTTTTAATTGTATTGTCTAAATAATATAAAATCTCTTTGGCTTGTGTATAATCTATTGCTACTTTGTTTATATGTTTAATACAATAAACTGTGTTTTTTTTTTAAATAAATAAATATCACTAATAGAGGAATCTATCCTGGCACCTCAGGTCTAAATCCACGGACTTAACCGCTAGACTACGTATGCAGTTACTGAATAAAGAAAAAAAATAAAAAATAAATCGCGTGAAACTAAATTGTTTATCCTACATTTTGCTTTATAAATGTTGGCGACCGTAGTAGATCCAGCATCCAGTGGAACGAGGCGCGGAGTGTTCTGAGCATGAGCGGAGTTAATGATTTTCCCATCCAGATAGACGTCACAACTCCAGCCTTTGTTTATGTGTATGGACCACATTATTAGCCATTCACATTATATCCGACATCTGTGGCTTAGAGGTTTCGGCTGTAGATTTAGACTGCTTCGATTTTCAGTCGAAAACAAAATATGTTATAAATTTTGCAGGGTTATTTAAATCTTATTGATGATCAGCTAAGAAAGTATTTAGTTTTTAGTATTTTAGTTTAACGTATTTGCACCCTTCTCGCTCACACAATATAATGGGTTCAAGATTTTTCAAGTTTACTTTGAGAAATGTAGCTGCTTCCATGGTCTAGCGGTAAAGTCCTGGAGGTACCGCGTTCGATTCCTGGTCGGGACACAATAATATTTAATTCGAGTTTGGTACGCTAGAGACATAGACGAGCTTGCCACTTGTTATGATTGGTCTATAGTAAAGTTGGCTAAATGTGAATCCGCTTCCTTATAAGCGTGGTTTCTGACCACCCCGAAAGGGATACTAGTGTATGACATTACTAGAGAATAAAATTACGGATATTTTAGAGATTAATCATAGATTTGTTTTAGTGGAATCATTATTGCTATTTTCCCATCTCAAATTTGCTAGGAAGTAAAAGTAACTATTATTTAGTTTTAATTATTTGCCTCTACAAAATATATAAAGCGAGCTATTTGTAAATCTTTTTATTTATACCATGTGAAATAAAGTACCCAGTAATTTTAAAACTATAATTACAACGTGAGTACAGGAACAGGTTGAAAAACAGCGTCGTGACGCAGGTCAACTGCTGACACCAGCGGGGTGAGGCGGAGTGCACAATCGTCCGAAATCGTCTATCGAATGCTCTAGATTTTTGGCATTTTTGACAGACGTAATCGATCTTAGACGATACGTTTTTAGACGATTGTGCACTCTGCCTTATGCCGCTCTGATTCCTTTTGTGACATATTGAACAAAATCATAAGACTATGTGATATTATTGTATTTATATGTATATAGACTTATTTATTATTATTATATTTACCATAAGTTAGTATTAAATATTTGCACCTACCTTACATTTGAAATGGTCCACATTGTCCCTAAGGTTGGCTGTCTGATAATGTCTAGCGGCATTAAGTCCGCCCCTTGTATAACGTGCAATAAAGTTTTAAATAAATCAAATAGTAAATATTATTGTGTGACAGTAAATATTTTTTTAATTGTCCGTAATTTTATTTCTGAGTAAGATAATAGGACTACATTTCTCAAAACTCACTCAGACTCAGTGGAGTTCTAGGATTCTGTGTTCTAGAGGATGATGATTAATCACAAGTCGTCCTGAGTATAAAAAAATATAAAACAAACACGGTAGTAATATTAGTTTATTTGTCATAATAAACCCCCACCATATACTGCGTGCCATACCGCGCATGTCACGGAGGCGACTTGATGTCTAGCTTATTACGGTTAGGCAGGGGGATGTAACTTTTTTTCTTCGGTTTTAAGAAGTGGTGGGCGTTGCAAAGACGAACAGTTATTAAGAAACGTTTTTAGTTTTGGACTAAAACAGTCTTCGTTGCGCTTCAGCCATAATCGTCGCAACTTTGTTTGTCCCGTTTCGTTTGCAAATTATAGTTATATAAAGATAGTTCCATCTCCAGCACTGGAATTTGCCTTGAAAAAAAAAAAAAACTTTTATCAATTTTCTCTCGTATAGAGAGATGATAAATTTCCAAGTATTTCATGGATTCACCGTGCGGGTGCCGGGTCCATCGTGTGTGGATAAGAGATAAGAAAAATGGTGTCTCGGGCATGCGACCGACAATAGGCTGGTTTAAAAAGTAAGCCTCCTTTTTTAGTTTATTGCGCGATAATACGCTCTCCATCAACAACTCTCTCTTTCTCCCTACTCAACCAAATACTGTATGATTCCGTTAATGCCGTCTTGGAATCTCTTCCCATAAATATTATGTGATACTGTCTGAGGGAGATTTCTAACTCCTTCACGGGGGTGGTAGATGAGTGGACTGGTTGGAGGGTTTTGATGACGAGCCAGCTCTGTGAAGTCGAAAGAAAGCGGCAAAAGCACTTCCAGCGGCAGCTGACTACGTCTCAGTGGAGTCGACCCCAGGGTTCCAGAAGACCAGGTCTTGGTGCCAGGTCCAGGACACCGGTCGGTACATGTCACAATTCAGAATAGAACTGGATGGTGAATCCTAAGTTCACACTGCCTACTAAAGCACTATCACTATAATTGGCGCGAGGTTATGGTTTTTTTTGTTTGTAAGTTATTTAACGTGCACTACTTTCACGGCGTTATCACTCGATTCAGAAAGGTCTGATGGACTAGACGTGCTCACGGGATGGGAACGAGAGGAGAACCACTACTGAGTGCCACATGTGAAAATATTGTATTTTTTTAATTAGTATCAATTTATATCACTAGATGGCGCTAGACGTCACCACTATTATTTTAATTTTATATTCCGGCCCCCCAATGGGTGACCACTTCCTAGGGAATTGCTCCTGCAGGAGAGCTGAGGCAGTTGAATCTAGGTCCCCATCCCGACTCAGGCTCATTAGGCATCAGGTAATCTTATTTTAATGAATATAAATAAATGTTGTTAAAATAATTATAAATGAACCGCGTACAATATTAACTTTACGTTTTCCAAATGATTTCGAAGTTGCAACCATATGGGTAACTTTTATATTTTCATTTAATTCCAGCATCCCGTCGTCACTTCGAGATAGCATTTAGGATGTTTGACCTGAATGGGGACGGCGATGTGGACTGCGAGGAGTTCGAGAAAGTTGCTGCCCTCATACGGCAGCAGAGCAGCATCGGGACACGACATCGGGACCACGCCAACACTGGAAACACATTTAAGGTATCATCCTAGACTTATCAATTACTAGGATTTTTACTGTTAACAAACACTTCGGAATCAAATCATTTATTTCTGTATGGTTAGTACACAACACTTGGATATTAAAAACATACTTGCTAGTCCGTGGGGTGTTTTCTGGTGACCTAAGATACAGGTATCTTACAGGTACACCAGCTCTCATGCTCGGCACCTTAATTGTTTTAAATATATATTTTGTTATTGGGTACAATATCCAATAGGTATTTATGTGCCATATTGTAACTGTTGATATATTTAATGTACATATATGTATGTATTTTATGAGAGTAATAAAAAAATAAAAACTAATTTCAATACATATTTGTTTTATACATAAAATATTATATTTATAAAAAAATATACAAACATTGTTGCTATAAACAATATACAAACATTGTTGCCATAAACAATATACAAACATTGTTGCCATAAACAATATACAAACATTGTTGCTATGAACAATATACAAACATTGTTGCTATGAACAATATACAAACATTGTTGCCATAAACAATATACAAACATTGTTGCCATAAACAATATACAAACATTGTTGCTATGAACAATATACAAACATTGTTGCCATAAACAATATACAAACATTGTTGCTATGAACAATATACAAACATTGTTGTCATAAACAATATACAAACATTGTTACCATAAACAATATACAAACATTGTTGCCATAAACAATGTTCAAACATGTTGCCATAAACAATGTTCAAACATGTTGCCATAAACAATGTTCAAACATGTTGCCATAAACAATGTTCAAACATGTTGCCATAAACAATGTTCAAACATGTTGCCATAAACAATATACAAACATTGTTGCCATAAACAAGTATTTTGTTTTTACTCACAACCTAATTAATTCGAGGTTGTAAAGAAGCCATAACTTTTGTAATTTATTAATTTGAATTATGTTTTAAGGTTTTGTATTAACCAGAAAACTTGTATGATTTCAGGGAATCAACTCTGCCCTAACCACGTACTTCTTCGGGCCAAAACTGAACGAAAAGCTAACAATCGAGAAGTTTCTAGATTTTCAACATCAGTTACAAAGAGAAATCTTATCTTTGGAATTTCAGAGGAAACAGCCAGGTATGAACATCATCAAATTTATGTCATTTAAAATAGGGAATTTTCGGTTAATATTAAAAAGATTCTCGTGACACATGAATATTCATAATATGAATAATTATAATATATATATAGAGTAAACTTCATGTAACGTCACTCAATTTAACGACAAACTCCCTAAAGCGTCGAAATCAATTGGCTTTGGTTGGTTTAGCTTGTCTTCCAATTCTGATTTTTCTTCTCTTCATTTAACGTCAACTCTATGACGCCATTAAATGCACAATCCCTTCAGTGTCGTTATATAGAGTTTACTATAGTATTTGATTTTCAGATGAAGAAGGCCGTATTACGGAAGCAGATTTTGCCGAGTTACTTTTAGCTTACGCCGGATACCCCGCTAAGAAGAAGGCAAGGATGCTTAAAAGAGTCAAAAAAGCGTAAGTTTATACAACTTCTATAATTAATTCATTATTTTATATCATTAAGCAAATAGAAATTACGTAAAAGTACATTTTAAAAAACATGTCTCCATCATTACAGCCTTTACTACACAGTTCTAGACCTCCACTGTTGGAGATGGTATTTCCAGAACATATAGGAAGAATTTGGCCTACACTGGCCAGACAGGTTGGCGAGGTTCTGATGTCACTTTTCTAGTGTCAATTTTGTTAACGATTCCACAAGTTTGTTTAAGTGGAAACGGGGAGTGTAGGCCAAACTCTCCAGATTTTTTTGGAAGGTCTCTAACAAAGGAGTTCTAGGACTTTGTGGTCTAGGGTCTGAGATAGTAAGGGGTTATTTTGTAGAAATACAATCCTGAGCATAGCGAGAGATTCTTTTGTAGAATCCTGAGCATAGCCAGGGATTCTTTTGTAGAATCCTGAGCATAGCCAGGGATTCTTTTGTAGAATCCTAAACATAGCCAGGGATTCTTTTGTAGAATCCTGAGCATAGCCAGGGATTCTTTTGTAGAATCCTGAGCATAGCCAGGGATTCTTTTGTAGAATCCTGAGCATAGCCAGGGATTCTTTTGTAGAATCCTGAGCATAGCCAGGGATTATTTTGTAGAATCCTGAACATAGCCAGGGATTCTTTTGTAGAATCCTGAGCATAGCCAGGGATTCTTTTGTAGAATCCTGAGCATAGCCAGGGATTCATTTGTAGAATCCTTAGCATAGCCAGGGATTCTTTTGTAGAATCCTGAACATAGCGAGAGATTCTTTTGTAGAATCCTGAGCATAGCCAGGGATTCTTTTGTACAATTTTAATTGCTTCTACTCTGTTGCTATCTTTTATGTTCTTATGTTGCCTGTCTCTGTCCTTTCTCTTCGAATAAATAAATAAATAAATCCTGAGCATAGCGGGAGATTCTTTTGTAGAATCCTGTGCATAACCAGGGATTCTTTTGTAGAATCCTGAGCATAGCCAGGGATTCAAGGTACCTACGTTACCCGGCGAAAAAAATATTTGCTGCCAAGTACACACTCTACATTTCATCTACATACATACTCTATGAGAAAATTAAATAACGAATCAATTTATAGATATATATTTATTATAAGAAAAAAACCATTTGCCCTACATTGGCGCCAAAACTGTTTTCGTCTGCGCGTCTTTTCCATTTCTTACACAATTGGTGTTTTCAAAATTACTGCCCGCTGTTTGCTTTCCTCGAAATTATTTATAAACAAAATTACCTTTTTCAAATAGGTGGAATAAAAAGTCATTTGAGTTTGTTAGGAAGCGTTGTAGTTAATTGTTACATATCAATGCTATTTACTTTTGCCTCAAGATATGTATTTTTTACAGATTCCGTGATCACGGCGTCGGCATAACAAGAGACGACTACCTCAAATTCTTCCATCTTTTGAACAACATTAATGATGTGGATACAGCTTTGACATTTTACCACATAGCGGGAGCCTCCATCGACCAGCCCACTCTCATACATGTGGCCAAAACTGTGGCCCATGTGGAGCTAGACCCGCACGTCATCAATGTCGTCTTCACCATATTTGATGACAACTGTGAGTATATCAAATCCAAGGCAACATAACTGTCAGTTTATTATTTCTATGACAACATAACTGTCAGTTTATCATTTCCAAGACAACATAACTGTCAGTTTATGATTTCCAAAATAAAATAACTGTCAATTTAACATTACCAAGGCAACATAACTGTCAATTTATCATTGCCAAGGCAACATAACTGTCAGTTTATCATTGCCAAGGCAACATAACTGTCAGTTTATCATTTCCAAGACAACATAACTGTTAGTTTATCATTGCCAAGACAAAATAACTGTCAGTTTATCATTTCCAAGACAACATAACTGTTAGTTTATCATTTCCAAGACAACATAACTGTCAGTTTATGATTTCCAAAATAAAATAACTGTCAATTTATCATTACCAAGGCAACATAACTGTCAATTTATCATTGCCAAGGCAACATAACTGTCAGTTTATCATTGCCAAGGCAACATAACTGTCAGTTTATCATTTCCAAGACAACATAACTGTTAGTTTATCATTGCCAAGACAACATAACTGTCAGTTTATCATTTCCAAGACAACATAACTGTCAGTTTATCATTGCCAAGGCAACATAACTGTCAGTTTATCATTTCCAAGACAACATAACTGTTAGTTTATCATTTCCAAGACAACATAACTGTCAGTTTATGATTTCCAAAATAAAATAACTGTCAATTTATCATTACCAAGGCAACATAACTGTCAATTTATCATTGCCAAGGCAACATAACTGTCAGTTTATCATTGCCAAGGCAACATAACTGTCAGTTTATCATTGCCAAGGCAACATAACTGTCAGTTTATCATTTCCAAGACAACATAACTGTTAGTTTATCATTGCCAAGACAACATAACTGTCAGTTTATCATTTCCAAGACAACATAACTGTCAGTTTATCATTGCCAAGGCAACATAACTGTCAGTTTATCATTTCCAAGACAACATAACTGTTAGTTTATCATTTCCAAGACAAAATAACTGTCAGTTTATCATTTCCAAGGCAACATAACTGTCAGTTTATCATTTTCATGACAACATAATAAAATTGTAATTAAAGACTTCTTGTAATATGTTTTACTGACAAGTAAACAAGTATCCTAGTTACGTGAAACAGCACGTCATACAAAACAAAATTTTTTACAGTGACTAGATTTATTAGTCTCAACCAGGGGGTGGTCACTTATTGCAAATGATAAATTTCGATTCTTATAGAAAGTGGCGCCGCCTAGTAGACGGTAGGGGTACTAAATTGAATGTCTGTGGTTTGAACATAATAGAGTTGTCATTAATCAAATCAATTCGTTCAATTCATTCAACATGTCGGCCATTGTTGTCAATTTTTGATTGAATCGAACCCGGTACCTCCGAGTCCGCTAGTTCACGGAGGCAGTCTTAAATTTATTAATAATCTTATAATATTATAAGTTGTTTTTTTACACAGTTGACGGCCAATTGAGTAACCGAGAATTTGTGGCTGTGATGAAGAACAGACTTCTTCGAGGACTTGAGAAACCCAAGGACACCGGATTCGTCAAACTCGTTCACTCTATTATTAAGTGTGCTCGAGATACCAAACCTGCACTTTTAGACTTCTAAAACAAATACTCAAATAATTTATAAGGAGCATCTGTTTAAAAATACACTATTATATATATATATACTGAACACTTATATATATATATGTATGTTCAGTAATTCTCTCTTTATGTCGTGAAATAAATTACTAAAGATCGGTTCGAGCCCCGGGCATGTATTAATAAGAAATACACTATTCTTACATACATTTGTAATAGATTTACAACACCACCGTTTCCGTGCCACGGAGAGCACATTAAGCTGTCAACGTTCAACTAATTCCAATTTGTGGAATCGTTAATAAATTGTTAATAAAAATTTACATCAGACTGTTCGTAACCCGTATGGCCAGCATGGCGAATGTTGGCTAAATTTTCCAAAATATTCTAAAAAACACGTCTAGTAGGCATAAGGGTTGTGATGATGATGACTAATGTGGTTCCATAGAAGAAAAACTTTTAAATTTATTTTTAATCTTGATTTCAATAATTATTAAAGTTCCCATTTTTATTTTTAATATTCGAGTATATTATCCTATCGTATAGATAGGATTCCATAAATAAAAATAAAAAAACTTCTTTTAGACAGAATCGTTTCACATAACATCTATGTATAAAGATCTGCTCCTCGACACCTTGTAACGTACCAGACTTATGGTACGTTACAAGGTATATCTTGCCCCGTAAGATAACAGTTAAAAGCTGAATATTAGCCTGTACCACCTGTGCAATTTACGTTTAAAACAATTTATTTTAAGATGTTATTAGCAAATTAGAAACATTTTGAGATGTTATTGGCAAATTAGAAACGTTTTGAGATGTTGTTAGCAAATTAGAAACATTTTGAGATGTTATTAGCAAATTAGAAACGTTTTGAGATGTTATTAGCAAATTAGAAACATTTTGAGATGTCATTAGCAAATTGGAAACGTTTTAAAATGTTATTAGCAAATTAGAAACATTTTGAGATGTTATTGGCAAATTAGAAACGTTTTGAGATGTTATTAGCAAATTAGAAACGTTTTGAGATGTTATTAGCAAATTAGAAACATTTTGAGATGTCATTAGCAAATTAGAAACGTTTTGAGATGTTATTAGCAAATTAGAAACGTTTTGAGATGTTATTAGCAAATTAGAAACGTTTTGAGATGTTATTAGCAAATTAGAAACATTTTGAGATGTCATTAGCAAATTAGAAACGTTTTGAGATGTTATTAGCAAATTAGAAAAGTTTTAAGATGTTATTAGCAAATTAGAAACGTTTTGAGATGTTATTAGCAAATTAGAAACATTTTGAGATGTTATTGGCAAATTAGAAACGTTTTGAGATGTTGTTAGCAAATTAGAAACATTTTGAGATGTTATTAGCAAATTAGAAACGTTTTGAGATGTTATTAGCAAATTAGAAACATTTTGAGATGTCATTAGCAAATTGGAAACGTTTTAAAATGTTATTAGCAAATTAGAAACGTTTTGAGATGTTATTAGCAAATTAGAAACGTTTTGAGATGTTATTAGCAAATTTAAAGTTTAAATGTGAGAAAAACCAAGGTACTAGTGTTTGAAAGAAGAAGGATGACAACCTTGACGATAAAGATTGATGATGAAACGCTAGAACAGGTAAATGAAATTATATATCTGGGCAGTGTCTTCACTGCGGATGGGAAGTATGATAGGGATGTTGAAAGAAGAGTGAACGCGGGAAATAGTGTTAATGGGGCCCTGGGGTCACTGATCGCCAGTCGAAATGTCAGTGATAAAGCTCGACCCGCCATACACAATGCCATGCTAATACCAACACTTATGTATGGAAGCGAGACGTGGATATGTCAGAATACGCATGAGAGTAGAGTTAATGCAGTAGAAATGAGGTCTTTACGTCGGATATGCGGTGTAACTTTGATGGACCGTATACGTAATAACGAAATACGCAAAAGGGTAGGTATAAAAGAAAGCATAGGTACAAAAATAAAGAAAGGCATGCTCCGATGGTTCGGGCATGTCGAAAGGATGAGCGAAGAGAGATTGACGAACCAGATATATAATGCGAAAGTTGTGGGTAAAAGAGGCCCTGGCAGACCAAGACTTGCCTATCATGATCAAATAAATAAAACATTAGCTGAAGGTGAATTAAAAAGCCATCGAAACAAGAGGGCATGTATGAAGAGGTTGATGAATGTCGAAGAAGCGAAAGAGGTATGTCGTGATCGTGACAAGTGGCGCTCAATTGTCTCTGCCTACCCCGCAAGGGATTTGGCGTGAAGATATGTATGTATGTATGTATTAGCAAATTAGAAACATTTTGAGATGTTATTGGCAAATTAGAAACGTTTTGAGATGTTATTAGCAAATTAGAAACGTTTTGAGATGTTATTAGCAAATTAGAAACATTTCGAGATGTCATTAGCAAATTAGAAACGTTTTGAGATGTTATTAGCAAATTAGAAACGTTTTGAGATGTTATTAGCAAATTAGAAACGTTTTGAGATGTTATTAGCAAATTAGAAACATTTTGAAATGTCATTAGCAAATTAGAAACGTTTTGAGATGTTATTAGCAAATTAGAAACGTTTTAAGATGTTATTAGCAAATTAGAAACGTTTTGAGATGTTATTAGCAAATTAGAAACGTTTTGAGATGTTATTAGCAAATTAGAAACATTTTGAGATGTCATTAGCAAATTAGAAACGTTTTGAGATGTTATTAGCAAATTAGAAACGTTTTAAGATGTTATTAGCAAATTAGAAACGTTTTGAGATGTTATTAGCAAATTAGAAACGTTTTGAGATGTTATAATATAACACAATAGAGTCTGGTTAATGAAAGTAGATAATCGAAATATTTGGAAACTCTCAAATGGCAACACTATTGTGACTGTCAATTTTTTAATATTTGCTTTGAATTGTTTTTTTGTTAATTCCACATTTGCGTTGTAAAATATTAATAAAATTATTAAAAGTTGAGTCTGAAATATATTGTTTTAAATAATGTCAAAATTCCAAGAAAAATAAGTTGTATTCAACCAAACAACATTGTTTACGAGTGGAGTTGAATTTCTTACGTTAGTATGATTTATTATTTTAATCATCATTCATTATTACAGTCCCTAGAACACAGCGTCCTAGACCTCCACTGCTGGAGATGGGCCTTCCAGAACATGTATCTGGAGAATTTGGCCTACACTCGCCACGCTGGCCAGACGGCTTGGCAAGGATTTGATGTAATTTTTTATGACAATTCATTAACGATTCCACAAGTTGGTATTAGTGGAACCGGGACCGACGACTTAATGTGCTCTCCGAGGCACGGAAACGGTGGTTTTGTAAATCTATGACGTCAGTACGTAAGAAAAGTGTATTTCTCAGTGGTACATGCGGGGGGGGGGGGGGGTTGAACCGACTTTTGTATGATTTAAGGAACGCGTTCTTCCACCTCTCTAGCCACCACCGCGCGATTTTAATTCTTGCAACAAATAATCTTCTCAGTGAAAGCATTTTACTTTCGTTTCATTTCGAACATAGATGATCAATTGGACGCAGTTACGCTAAAAGGATCCAATCCACAATTTTTCAGAAATTTAATTATGATTTTAAATGAGATCCTTACGATGATATATCTTATAAACAATACATTTTTTTTAAATATTTTAAATGTATTAAAAGTTGCACTAATCTAAATTCCAACTTTAATGACCTATAACCTAACAATAACTTAATGCGGATTGGATACTTTTTGCGTAACTACATCCAATGGGGTGTGTCACTAACTTTTTATCATGATAGATGGCGCATAATAGATGGTACCTAATATAACTGTCAGTTGCATAGAAAACTTGTATTTTTATTATGAAATTTATTATTTTCTGGATATTATGCAGAAGTGAGCAGCTTTTAAGTGTACAAATCGAGATTTCCAAGCGAAAGCAAAGATATGGTGATCTCGAAATTGCCGTTCTATTAATTCAACCTTTTTTTATTTTAAAGACGGTGTTCGCTTACTTAATTCTTCTTTTAAGTTAGGTAACGTTAAGTTAAAATACATTTTTCTGTTATAAAAATGTAAAACTACAAATAAATTTTAAAAAATATCAGTTATAGGTGTAAACAAGGTACCAGTGCCGCTAGCGACATCTACAAAAAGCTTTGCCTGATACACCCCATTATTTACTTTTATTAGCCAAACTCTATAATGTTTTCACAAATAAAATTAATTAGCATAATACAGTTTAATATTTATTATATAATATAATATATATACGAAATTATTATACTATTTATAATAAATCAAAGCGTGGCAAAAACGTTTCTTTCATCTAACCTTGACTTAAAATTGGATCTAAATGTGTTTTGTCACTTTTGTTTCGTGAATATTCTCTAAAAAGAGATTTAGGAATCTTGACCAGCCCTGGTTTAGTAGTATATGTATATGATATGTTTGTATATATAAAGTAATATATGTTGACTATTTTTTAAACAAACTTGTGATGTTTTTTTTTAATTTAGGATGAAATTTTACAGTAAAAAAAATATTTTGTAATTTTGGAACGCAATCTAAGTTGAACTTGATAATTTACGATTTACAAATTATAAGAATTTATCTTAAAATTACAAATGATTCTTTGGCGAAGTAATGAATTAGTAAATTAGAATGTAACAAAAAACATTAGTTCGTAACAATTTTTAAAATTACTACATTGGTTTGTCTAAGAACGTTCCTTTTTTATTAATATTACGTTATAACATTTTTTTTTTTTAACTGACAATTAAAATTTTGTGTTATAACTAGTTTTTATATTCTATATAATATTTGTTTTTTTTTTATAATCTAAAGAGATAACGTAGAAAAGAATAAGAAGAATCTAATTATAGTTCATTTCCAGCCAAACAATATTTTATACGGCATTCATCGCACCCTGAGACTAAATGTAAACAAAGAAACCATTGCTTCCCAAACTTTAATTAACAAAGAAAATGTATATATCAGGTAATCCGTGGTCCAGGTTCGCTCATTTTTTATATAAGTAATGACAAATATTAACAAGATATACATCAATTTTAGTAAGGAAATATGAAGAATTTAATATACTTAATTGTTTGGACAATATCAGAAGGAAGAAAACGACCGAGATCGTTAGTAGGTAAAGATGGCGGATATAACTCTGCTAGAAGACAAATTGGATTCTCCATTGTGAACTTGGAAGCTTGGAACTATTTAACTCACCATTCTGCTCCTCTCCCTACCCAACCAAATACTGTGATTCCTTTAATGCCGTCTTGGAAGCTCGTTCCATAAATTAGGCCCAATTCTTTCAAAAAGTGGTGCAAACTTCCACCCCGTAAAGCTAAGTCTTGAATCCGTTGTTGATCATTTATTTTGGGAGATCGTAATATTTCGATGTTGTGGTCTTTTAGAATATTTGATTACATTGATGAACATGAACAAGCAGGTTCAAAAAAAATCTATATATCTCTATACATCGACACTGAAGGGACTGTGCGTTTTATGTTGTCGTTAAATGGGGAGAAGAAAAATCAGAATTGGACGACAAGCTAAACCAACCAAAGCCAATTGATTTCGACGCTTTAGGGAGTTTGTCGTTAAATTGAGTGACGTTACATGGAGTTTACACTGAATATATTTTTTGTCAGTATTATAATGCATTCAAAATTTTAAACCATTCTCATTTTAGGTATTTTATTGGTTGCAAACACAAATTGAAAGAATTAATAAGAAATATCTGTATTCGTGTTTTTTTCTACTAAATACTGATTGCATTTTTTTGCGATGGACAATTGCGGTTTCCATAACTGGATACCCTTTAAAATACCTTTATGGTGGTTTGTTTACATTTTGTCTCAGTGCTCGATAAATGTCGTGTATATGCTGGGTTAGAGCGAAAACCAACTATTTTTTTTTGTAAATTCACTTTCTTACACCAGTCGTTTAAAAAACTTCTGCTTTTTCCAGAGATAAAATCGACTAAGCACTGTGACAAAAACGCAAATTATTAAGTAATTTAAAGTGCATAATATTTTTGTGCAGAAATGGCTAACTTAATTGGTTTTTTGTTCTAACGATGGGACTCTTGGCGGACTCTGAATATTTGCCATGCACCTGGCCCATAAGTTATTCAAATGGCTGACGGAACAGTCTGGAGACAGGAAGGCGTGCAACTATTTCTGCTTATTAGCCTCGTACGGAGTAATGTTAATAATAAATATACATAAATATTTCCAGAAAGGTCACACAGCGCCATCTAATTTCCGTGGTAAGCTACGAGGCTTGTGTTACGGAAACTAGATGGTTGATAAACTACATATTATACTTTTTTTTTTGTAAATATATACATATTATACATATAAACACCCAGACCGAGACAAATTATACAATGTACAACTTGCCTTCTGTAAAGAGGCCGTATCAGTTTACATTCTAAATACTTACTTAATAATTATGATGTATAGAAATTATATACATATGTCAGATAATTTATAAATGTATAAAACGAAAAAAATAATAATAATAAAATAAAAAAAGACGTCATCTTATAATCTAAATACTAATAATGATATGTAATTTTTTACTTTTTTTTTTTTTATTAAAAAAAATTCATAGCTAAATAGTAATTAATAGGTAAATTACTAACTCTATGTTTAGTAGGATATTACAATTTTACAAGTACGTTTCATTACGACCGTCTCCCTTCCGAGGTAGTCAGAAACCATGCTTATAAAGAAGCGGATTCACATTTAGCCAACTTTACTATAGGCCAATCATGACAAGTGGCAAGCTTGTCGATGTCTTTAGCGTACCAAGCTCGGGATATATCACAAATAAATTAAATATTAATTTTATTTATTTATTTAAATTATTAAATATTATTGTGGGACATACCAGGAATCGAACCCGGTACCTTCAAGTTTAAATCTACGGATTTAATCGCTAGACCACGGAGGCAGTTTTTTTTTTAATTATCGTTTTTTAAGAAGCTTTGATGCTTTTAGATAGGACTCAAATAGCAGCTACTAATTTTAATTAGTTTATAATAATAATTTTAAATATTATCTATAATAATAATATTAAACTTGACATTAAATCACTCACAAAAAACTATTTTACATTTTTTTCTTTTAATTATTGCAATAAATTTATTAAACAAATATTATTTTGTTGTTTTTTTCTAATACCGTTCACAGTTGGTTTTCCTTTTAGTAGTAAATCTCGTAACTCGAATTTTAACATGGAAAATGATTTTTGCATACTAATTAATAAAATCGAGTTACCAGGTTTTCTTATGACGATAGGCACCTGGAACACACCTCCAGAACTCTGCAGGCCTATGTGCCTTCCGGAACATATTTCTGTTTAATTTTGTAAATCTGATCATGGGCGTAGGTACCTAGGCTCTGGGCCAGGGCTAATGAGATTGTTTATAAGCCAAAAAAAACAAATTTGTTATTATTAATATAAATTACAGTGTAAATCTATATAACGACACATATAGAGAGTTGTCGTTAAATGGAGAGAGAAAAAAGAAACACCGCACAGCTCCAGTCAACCCGTGACCACGACCAATGCAACTTGGCTGAAATGTCGGGAGAAATATGTCTCTAAGACAAATCGCGTAAAGACCCGTTAAAATGATAAAAACTATTATGATTGTGCGCGAAAGTTTAAAAAGTTGACACTGTATTTAATTATACATTGGCTATTTTAAAAGTAACTTAAGCGGTTTATGACGTTTTCCGTAAAAAAATCGCCCATAGCGTACATTTCCTATGTAGGTACTAAGTCTAAATCCACGGACTTAACCGCTAGACCGCGGAGGCAGTCAAGCTACAGTAACGGTGAAGAAGAATATTTGGTTTGTCAGTTGGACGATCTATGTGAGTCTGATATTTTGGACGAGAGAGCATTTGTACATAATCTTTGTAATTCTTTGCCAAGATATAAATACGCTGCCTATCTGGGTTGTTATGACAATGATCTATTGTCTGCTTTATTCTTCACGCTATGCTAGTTAGGGCAGATTATTGTTTTATATGTGTTTGCATTATATTAGGTATACAATGCCTATTTACAGCAGCTATAATTTGGTAATAGCGACAACTGCTTGGCCAGACGCTTGGCTGAGGGTCCCCATGGTCTCATCGTCTCGACCCTAAACGGCGCAAACACGTAATCTATACCGAGGTTGGCAAATTTGCGCAGCTTGAGGTTCTCAGTAGAAACCGCCGCACTTGTTTACTTTTTTGGGATTAAGGTGCAGTCCAGAATCTGTGTACAAAATAATAATGTATAAGACATACATAATTTTCGACGCATTCTACCTGATTCAAACCTAATATTACATACACATATACATTTATATACATGCATACATATATATATATATATATACTATTATATATATTTTTAAAATTTTGCATACATATTGTAAAAGATAAAAAGATGAGTGACAACCTCTTGACACTACGTTTTTATCTTTTACACTTCCCCTTACTCGAGCATGTATAAGAATAAAAACAGAAATGGTCGAGTAAAGTAAAGCAATCAAAGAAATATAAATAACGAACAAAATAATAACAGGGAAAAACTAAAAGACACACAAAGTTAATTAATACTAAACAATAATTAATAAAGAAATGTACAAGTAAAATATATATATATATGTGTGTATGTATGTATATACACATATACATACACAAGCACGCATACACATATATTCAGCAAAAACAACTACATAAAATTACTATTATATATATTTTTTAAATTTTGCTTTATTATAATGTCAATGTTTCAAATTAATTAAAGTCAATAGTCATCACGACCGTATCCCTTTCGGGGTGGTCAGAAACCACGCTTTTAAACAAACGGATTCACATTTAGCCAACTTTATTATAGGCCCATCATGACAAGTGGCAAGCTCGTCGATGTCTCTAGCGTACCAAACTCGAGAAATATCACAGATGAATTATCACCAGAAATCGAACTCGGTCTAAATCCACGGACTTAAACACGACCACGGTTTATAACAAAATAAATAAATAACTATTTCAAATTTCTTGAGTAAATCAGACCAGTAGTTGTCGAGATAGTAGTTTGCGGACAGATGCAAGATTTTCTGTGTACAATTAGAAAAAAAAATTAGTCAGAGCAAGACCAAGACCACCTATCCTAATGCAAGACCAAGAGTGGGTAACTCTTGGTCTTGCTTTGGGCAACACTAGCTGTAATGAATAAACCCCATCCCCAACCCAGGCTTATTGAACATCCGGACTGATGACTCCGCTCTCTGTGTGCCCCTTGAATGTAACTGTCAATCTCACCGTCAAATGTAAGTTTAACAGACACTTTCGTGTAACTGGAGCTGTAATGATTATCATTTTCGCTATAGTAAGTATAATTAGTATTACGTCCTTATCTAACTGAAAACCTTAATAAAAGCTTATACCTAATAATTACATTGTGTTTTACTTTCCTACATAGGTTAGTTTTTAAATTATGAGATAATAATATCTCATTATATCTGAACAGACAACGTTTATTAATACATTGTCTCTAAACTTCAATACAGAAGCTTTCCAATAAAGTTGGTCATAAAGCTCGCTGCTAACGGGTACATGTTTTATTGTACAACAGTCGGGGCATCGAACCTAAATAGTTACACGAATTGCTTCAAATAAACCTCGTGGTTCGTGATTTCTTGGCAAAATTATGTCGGGTTCAGCCTAGAAACAAGCGGGCGAGAGTAAATCACTTCAGCCGCGGCATCCGTCGAACCGACGTTGTTCAGACGCCGCGAAAAATACTTTCGTAGCGACTTATAATTTGATATTCAAACGCACTGTCCGTGCGACTTCTGAACTAGAAACTGTGTGTTGTGGACTCCTGCTGGTAGGTAAGTACTTGCTATTTGTGTGCCCTTTAATGCTCCCCCACTCCTCCAAATTTTGCTAAAAACGTTCGGTCACGTGGGTCAGTTTCTCTAGTGGTCTCCGGTAACGGAACTGCGCGTATTTTTTGGGCAGCTGTCAAAACGCCCACTAAATATCATTTAGCATTACAGCCGAGTCCGTCAACGTTGTTGAATTTATGATTGGTTATATTAGTAAATATGTTTTAGTTTATACGTAGCCACTGGCTGACCTGATTTGTCATTTAGCCACATTGCGCCTAAGTAATATTAAGATATTTTTTTGCGTTACAAAATTATAATTATTTTCGATAGATTATTTATTCAAAGAAAGAGACAGACGAGCTAAGTAAAGTGCTAGATGAAAAAGTAATTCTAACATGGATTGGTCCACGCTTTTTAAAATAGTCTAAGTAGTTAACTTAGGTCACTATGGCAGTAGAAGTCTACTAGATCCGAGATAAAACAGAAATAGAATATTCGCAGACTGGGAATCGAACCGGATTCCAGTTGTCGGTCGTAGCGTCACTTGTAGCTAAATTACGAAGACTTTTAACAATTAACTAATCATTAAGTAGTACCTAGTTTAGGTAATTTATATAAGTTACTTTAAATATTAATACTAAGGATAGGGATATAAGTCCCGTCCGCGTGGAACGGTGTCAAGAACGCTGGCTGCATTACCCCGCTGAATTGCAATACGGCAGCTGGGTGGTGTTTACGATACTCCTGGGCCTCTCGCGGCACCTATTTCCCCAGCAGGAACGCAATCCACTGTAGCTTCCAGTACTCGAAAGGTAATAATTGATGGGACCATAAGAAGATCAAGATACGGAAGCGGATAAATTATGTTAAATTTATTATTTATATACGTTACAAGAAAGCAAGGGACAAAAATAAGGAAAGGCATGCTTCGATAGTTCGGGCATGTTGAAAGGATGAGCTTGACGAACCACTTACCTATATAATGCAAATGTTGTGGCTTCAAGGAGCCCTGGCAGACATATAACACTGGGTGCATTAAAAAGCGAAAACAAAATGGATAAAGAGGTTGATGAATGTCAGCAAAGCGAAAGAGGTATGTCGTGATCTTGTCAAGTGGCGCTCAATTGTCTCTGCCTACCCCGCAAGGGATCTGGCGTGAAGATATGTATGTATATACGTATTAATAATGTAAAAGTAAAGTATTATCACGACTGTATCACGCAAGGGAGATCAGTAACCACGTTTTTTTTTAAAAGAAGCGGTTTCTCATCTAGCCAATTATAGGTAGTAGGTATATCTACTAACTATACTACACCATGACAAGTGGCAAGCTCGGTGATATAAATAATAAATAAAATATAATAAATAAATTCCCTCTTCGTTAGTAAAACTAAATTCAAATCAGATAAAAATACCTACTCGTAAGTAGGTAGCGCTTTTTTAGTCAAGGATTAAAAAGTACACTAGGTCAAATAGGATATCTAAAATAAATATTTGTTTAGTTAAATTCGTATTGCACATCGTACGATGTTGATCAGAACACAAATATATTTATTTTGTTCAATGATGAGTCAACTTTGATATAAACCAGATATCATTTGACCTAAAGTTAGGAATAGACTTCTTGATGTTTTTATGTTCGGAGCTTAAAAACTAGATCACGGCTGCCTATAAAACACCTAAACATGCTTCGTGATTTTTTTTTTTGTTTTCTTTATTATTTATTTGTGTATCCCGTTTGGAATATTTAATATCCAGGTTAGGAAGCTCGCCAGTGGCAAAGACTACCACTGACTATCAGACTGGCTCCTTCCGTTCATATCTTCAAACATTTACTTACCTCATACTTTCTTCAGAAACAAAACAGTAATAACTAAATCTATACTACATTTTTATTTTTCTTATTTCTTATGTAACCTTTGTGTGTTATCATTTTAATTAAAATATATATGGTATATGTGTATATATATAAATATTTTATGTAATATTATTAACTTTCCACACTCGAAGGTTGGTTGTGAGATAATGCTTAGTCATTAAGCCTGCCTATGTACATTTTTAGTGCAATAAAGTATTTTAAATAAAATTCCATAAATAGGAAGGGCAATTGACATTTTTTAAAATTATTTTTTTCAATTTTAAATTATTTATATTTACTTACGGATTCCTGAAAAACAAAACCATAAAAATCAAAACAATATAATCTAAGATTTTCTTTTTCTTAACTTAACAATCAAACTCGAGAAATATCACTAATAATTAAATATTATTCAAATTTATTTATTTAAATTAATAAATATTATTGTGTCCCAGGAATCGAACCCGGTAGTTCCGAATCTAAATCCACGGGCTTAACCGCTAGACCACGAAAGCAGTCTGTAGTTAAATCTTGTATAGTAAGTATCATCACGACCGTTTCCCTTTCGGGGTGGTCAGACACCACGCTTATAAATAAGCGGATTCACATTTAGCCAACTTTACTATAGGCCAATCATGACAAGTGGCAATCTCGTCGATGTCTACAGCGTACCAAACTCGAGAAATATCACAAATAATTAAATATTAATTAAATATATTTTTATTTACATTAACAAATATTTTTGTGTCCCGGCCAGGAATCGAACCTGGTACCTCCAAGTCTAAATACACGGACATAACCGCTAGACCACAGAAGCAGTCTGTAGTTATTCTTGTAATGTATTCATTTAAAAATATACATATTGCACTAATGACATGCATGCAGTCAAATTAATAATAAGTTAAAAATATATAATATATTAATTACAATGACAGTAACTAATATATACAATTAAGAAAAATCAAGTTTTTACAAACATTGAAATACAGAATAATTAAACAATATGTCAGTTAATAAATAAATAATAAATATTTCCAGACAGGTCACACAGCGCCATCTAGTTTCCGTGGTAAGCTACAAGGCTTGTGTTACGGAAACTAGATGGTTGATAAACTACATATAATACTTTTTTTTTTTTGTAAATATATACATATTATACATATAAACACCCAGACCGAGACAAATTATACAATGTACAACTTGCCCCCGGTGGGAATCGAACCCACGACCTCCCGAGTTCACGGCAACGTTTGTTACCACTAGACCACGGAGGCGGTCAATAATACTAATGTCTTGCACCGTATTCCGTGAAACCATCAGTTTATATATTTTATTATTATTTATAATGAACTGCCTTCGTGGCCTAGCAGTCCGTGGTTTAGACTCGGAGGTACCGGGTTCGATTCCTGGTCGGGACACGAAAATATTTATTAATGTAAATACATACATTTCATTAATATTTAATTTATTTGTGATATTCTCGAATTTGGTAAGCTGGAGACATCGACGAGCTTGCCACTTGTCATGATTGGCCTATAGTAAAATTGGCTAAATGTGAACCCGCTTATTTATAAATGTGGTTTCTGATCACTCGAAAGGGAAACAGTCGTGATGATACTATACTATACTATTTATAATTAAATATTTGCAGAAAATAAACGAGGCTTTGGCTTAAGATGAGTTATCACCGGCCTCCATTTTGGCGGGTCCCGTACCAGCGACGAGATCCGGAAGACGAGCCCAGGGATTTTGGTCAACGAAGACGACAGTTTGTAAGTATCATGTCTACATAGAATACTTAGCAACTGGGTGGAAGACTTATTTATACTTTATTGAATACGCGTAACTTTTTGCCACGAAAGCGAGATTATCTCGCCCTTATTATGAACAAAGCAAACCCACTTTTAGTAACTGCCGCATCATGTTCTTCTATACTCGTGGGCTGATTGATTAGATACAAATTTTCAGCGATAGGTACCTTTCTTCTACTCAGTTGCCAAATATTCTATGTTAACCCAGTTAGGTTTGAGATCACGTCCAGTTAGATTAATGCGATAATTTTCGCACAGTAAAAGTGAAATATGGGATCATGTCATGGGAAGAAGCACGACACTTTGTCATAGAATTAATGCAGAGAAAACATATCAGTGACGTCATAAACGTATTGGTATTGCCAAACTGTATGTAGATGTTACCAAATTTAAATCAAATCATTTATTTCCTTTGGATATTGTCAATACATTTCTTTTTACAATTATTTAGACTAAATAACTCAAAATTTTGCAGTAGCTACTACGGGTGGACACATCATATCAGCTATACCATTTAATACCAGAATTTTTAACTAAAGCAATTGCCATAAACAAGTAATTCGTGGCTCTAAAGAGGCTGTGTCAGTTTACAATCTACAAATACATAGAAATAGTATTACAACTACAATATTTATGTCAATAAATATAAATTCGTGGCTGTAAGAGGACCGTGTCAGCTTACAATCTAAATAATAATTATTATTATGTCAACTTAATACATATTCGTGGCTGAAATGAGCCGTGTTAGCGTACAATCTAAAATAATGAAATTCCGAGTAAGAATGTTAAACTTAAGTAATGACAATTGAGATGTTTATCAGGTTTAAACTGACTGAAGAATGGACAAAAATATTTAAGGGTATCTCAATCACCGTCAATCTTAAATGTAGAAAAGATGTTAGCAATGAGATAATATAAATTGTCGACTATCGATGCTATGGAACGGTTAATTTCTCAGATAGTCAGGAAACAGGAAGCGAAGAAGAAATGTCTCGGAATCTTTATTGACCTTGCAAAGGCTTTTGATACAGTCTCTGTCCCTATTCTCCTTAGGAAAATGGAACTAATTGGCATTAGGGGCGTTCAATTGTTGTTGTTCGAGGATTACCTGAGTGATAGGTTGCAAGCTGTAAGAATTGGCGATGTCATTGGTCCTGAGTTGATTGTATTTTATGGTATCCCACAGGGAAGTATCCTAGGCCCAACACTGTTCCTACTTTACATAAACTCCCTGTGCAACCTTCGACTTCACAATGCAGAGATTACCACTTTTGCTGATGACACTGTGGTCTTATTTAGCGGGAATTCTTGGGATGAGGTAAAGGTAGACGCAGAAAAAGGTATCGGCATAATATCCACATGGTTAGACAGCAATCTACTTACCCTAAACATTACTAAAACTAAGTACATCTGCTTTAGTATAAATGCAAAAACGCAGCCGCCAGACCATTACTCCATTGCAGTACATACATGTAAAACACATTTAAATGAATGCAATTGTCCTCGTCTTTCTGCAGATGTCTCCATAAAATACCTGGGAATTACTCTTGACAATTATCTGTCTTGGAAGTATCAAATTGATAACCTCTCTTCTAAGGCGAGAAAGTTAATGCATATTTTCAAAGCCTTGAGAAATGTTGGCGACCATGAAATCCTTAGAAATGTTTATTTGTCACTCTGTCAATCTATACTGGCTTATGGAATAACTGTATGGGGGGGAGCAAACAAAACTGATATGCTAAAGGTTGAAAGGGCACAGCGTGCGATTCTTAAAGTGATGAACCACAAGCCTATTAAATATCCTACTACAAAATTGTATGCAGAAAACAATGTCCTTACAGTACGTCAACTTTTCATTAAATTATCGGTTTTAAAACAACATTCTATACCTTTCCCTAAAACTATTGGCAAGCGAAGAAAGGATATTGTATACTCCACGCCATATTTTAAAACTGGTTTTGCACAATCATCATTATTATTTTTAGGGCCCCATTTGTATAATAAAATCAGTGAACAGGTAACTATAAAACACCTCTCAAAGTATCAATGTAATAAAATGATTGATACATTTCTTTTAAATATTGATTATGCAACAACTGAACTTCTTCTTGACATTATTAAATAAAACAGGAAAGCTAACAATAACATAAAATATCCGTTGAATGTGTATATTGTGTGTGGTTGTACATACGTATAATGTATATAAATAAATGTATGTCATAATAAAATAATATAACATGACATATACATTAAACTCATACTTGGATGTACATATGAGTTACTCTTACAGTACTGATTCCTTCACTGGAACTCACCTGGTCACGACAAAAAAAAAATATATATATTTAAAAGTAACACTATATAAAATAAAATAAAATATGTTCGGTGACGCAATAATAGGTAGATTAGACACTTTTCTTTACTTTTTATTTATTTTCTTTTCTCATTATTTATTATATACTTACCTAATTATTAATTCCTTCCTTATATGGACGCTATACTTACACATTACAATTATTAACTATTTAAATATATGTTTACTTGATATATAATAATATAATTTAATATTTATAGAATAAGCAGCTTTCATTTCTAGTTTTGTTTCTATGTAAGTTTAAGTTTTATTTTTGTTTTACCTAAATATTGTGTACCTTTAATACTGCCACTGTATTTTATCTGTCCATGCAACATGTACTGTGTGCCGAGACCACGAGGCACGGCTTGACCATTTTTTATATTCAACGTCATTCATTCATTTGCTGCGGCGCGGGCGCTTGCAGTGAGTCTCGCCTATCCGTCGTACAGTAGGTTATAAAAATAATCTATTAGTGCGGAGGGCATTGCAATGTTTAATTACAAGAGCTAAATTAATGTGTCAATAAAAACATATCTCGTTTCTGTAGTAACGTCAAAACAATATGTGTTTGCTTACTGTGTATATGTATTTTAGCTTAAGTATTTTAGAAAATAAACGTTTTTATTATTATTATTATTATTATACCGAAGCATGTTTTTTAAATTTATTATCGTTTGTGTTTGCTTTACGCAAAGTTACGGAGTAACCGAATGCAAATGCAATTATCGTTAATATTTCGTCGTGCGCGCATTTCCAAATTTCTTGACTTGCGCATTGCTTCTATGGTTTCCGTAGTTCGAATTAGGTCGATTACGATAGCAGGGTTAAGTCGTTGCATCGGCGAGGGGCGGGGTTTGAGTTGGCGGGCTAATTTGGCATTTGGCCGCGTCGCTCCGCAGCGTCCGCACACCGAGTGCGCGCGAAACCTTTAACCCTTCGGTGATGGGGAGACTGCATACGTTCGTGGTGACCCTGCGCCGGCAGACCCGCGACACCAACTGGGGCCTGCGACTGGTCGGCGGGGCGGACCTGGCGACGCCGCTAATCGTCACAAGGGTACATTGCTGTTGTGAATAGTGATTATCATCAAGCCATAACATCTCACTGTTTTGAATAATAGGAGGAGGGGGTCAGGGCCATAATCCACTACTGTGGCGTGCGTGTGATACCTCTATCAAAATAAAATTTAATTATTTTTGCAAGTAGGACAAAAAGAGATTCCGCGTATTTACAATATTGATATAATATAATATCAGTAATAGTACATATTGGTGTATCCGGAGCACTATATGTTAACCATCAATAACAAGAATATTTAAAAATTACAATATAACGCTTAAAATTATAGTTGCTGAACTGAAAATCAATCTCGTAGAATAATATTCCACTGCTCAGCAATGGTCTATTTAGAAGAAGTCAAGCAATTTGCCTCCACGTTGGCCTAGGCGGGTTGGTGGATAGTGGAATGTTTAGTGAGAAACTCCTATTTGTTTTAAAAGTTAAAAACAAAAATAGTTATTTAATGCTTCATGGTGTTTTTCACAAAGTAAACAAACTAGTTAATAATCCGATCAACTGACAAATGTAGCGACTCTCAAACTGTTAAAGTTTACATAAAAATAGGTTACATACATAAAAAAAAATCTTTCTTAATTTTTGTTTGTGAAGTACTCATCAAAAAAAGCTTTCATGTAAAGAGAGCATTAAGGGATTATAGTGCACTGAAAAAAAATGTATCCATATAATGCAATTCAATAATGTAATCAACTTGACAAGTTCGATGCCGAATAGATTAGTTTCGCATTTTATAAGTGTATAGGTACTCTTTTATATTTTTTTATTCAGAATAACAAGTTTCAATGGGTTAGTAACAGACAAACTTCTAAAACTATGTTAGTACCTACTAACCTAATTTACATAATTCTAAATACATTTAAGAGGGTTTACCGTCTCTGCCCCCACATCGCTCACAAAATCCAAAACCTTAATATATTCCTCATTTATGTTTATTTGTATATATAAAATAATAATTACAAACTACTTAAATAAAATGAATACTTACCTAAAAACTAAACCTAATAAAACATAAAACTATCTATAAACAATAAATGACGTTGAGAGACATTAGAGATAGTCCCAAAAACACTGACAACTTTTCCCCTCTGTATCTTCTCTTCTTACGGTGCCATCTCCTATCGGAGGTCGGCTACCATTAAGGCGATTTTGATTTTGTTGGCCGCTGTCCGGAACAAGGATCTGGTGCTCATCCGAACCACTCCCTGAGGTTCTTGAGCCAGGAAGTGCGTCTTCTCCCCGGTCTTCTGGAGCCTTGTACCTTGCCTTGCATGACGAGCTGCAGCAAGCTATACTTTTTATTGCGCATGATGTGTCCCAAATACTCCAACTTCAACTTTCTGTATATCGCCAATACGATGGCATGAATAATTGCCTGGCTTCCTGTCTCCAGATTTCTCCGTCAGCCGTTTGGACAACTGCTTGCTGTTTATGTTAATCTAGGTATTATTAACCTCTTTATTTTAAGTAGTTTAGGTTGGTGCAAAAGTTAATGTTGTCAGCGTCATTCGCTGTGTAACCCGCGTCCTTGTCTTTGGTTATTCGACTTTATCAAATACTCAAAGCGTTTGGAAAAGCTCCCCAAACATCAATCAAAGCGAAATTCAGTAAAAAAAAAACGCTCACAGCGCCAAGTCTAACACGAGGTAAGTCATAGTTTTAAAGAAGTACAACTGGGCAGTGTCAAAAACTTTCATCATTCAAGCTTCTGCTGACTTTCTTTATTTTGTCCTGGTATGATACGAAAATTTCATATTTTATTTTCCAAATAACTCAGCCCAAACTCGATGATGTCTTTTTACCAAAAATAAATTTACGTTACTGATATAGAAAGTTAACATAACTCTTACGCAGCTCGTGTGACCTCATTTTACCAGTACCAGCGTACTCATATATGGAGGAAATCATAAAGTTCCTGAAATTCCAGCAAAATTGTGTTATGTTTCGTGTGATTTAACAGCTGGCGTTTATAAACAAGCAGTTGCCGGCTGGTTTCATTCAAACAATCGTTTCAAATACAACACCAATTTATAAGTCTTTTTTTTTTTTTTTTTGTTTTTTTTTTTTCAATAATTTGAATTTTATATATTACTTGAAGTAGGTAATGTTGTAGTTATTTTCGTTACTTTTTTTTATTTCTAAAAGGAATTGTATGTTTATTAATTATATTTATTTAAAAATTGTTTCAGCTTTAGTTTTTCGAATAATATTTAGTTTTTGTATACTTATTGAAAATTTTATAATACTGTTATTTTTTATAGGCAATAAAGGCTACTGTGGTAATGTGATTTAGTGTGTAACAACAGTGTGACAAATAAATGTGTGATGTTAGCACTGTTGGCACCCTATTATAAATAAATAAATAACACCAACTTCCTGAAAACTTTACACAATTATTATATTAATTTATCCGGTTCATATAAGTTCCTTTTTTTTTAAATAACTATGGAAAGAAATATATTTTGTTTAAAAAATTTAATTTTAAAAAAATTGCAGCAGTACTATACGAGTATTTGTATATTCTTTAAAATTGTAGTTACTAAACACAAATGTGCTCGTAACACTCAAACATTACACTCTACATTAGGATGGAAAATTTGATTTTTTTTTTCGTAAAATAAAGAGAGTAAGTGGAGATAAAAGACATAATTCATCTCGTATGGGGATTTGGGCTAAATTGTAGTCACAGTTTAATAATTAGTTACATTATAAGATAAATTCTGTGGTGTCAAGGAAAAAGGAGATGAGTCGAAAAATTTAAAAATTAGATTTTTGCACCTATTGGTTCAAAACATTCATATGCTTCAATGCAATAAGGAGATGAGTCTATAAACTGTACAGTTTATTTTACACTCCTGCGTACATAAAGGGGCTAGTCGTAACATTAATATGTATAAATAAGTAAAAACAGTTCAATCGAGTTATCTCAGTATCGCGCTTTTACCGCCAATAATTCAGCTATGCTTAGTGAGATGAGTCGACTCGTACCTAAAGTATACGACTAATGAAATTGAACATTACGTAAATTACAATTTTCTAATTATAAAAATGAGTTGTTTTCTCAATTTGCCTCTAGTGAAAAGTTCAAGTTATGTACTTATCCCCTTTTTCCTTGACACCAATTTAAGTAGTAAAATCCCTATATCTTAAATAGTTTAGGTTTGCAAAATGTTTAAAATATTACCATTACAATTGGAGTACTGAAGGACTAATTCAATGACAGTAATAAAAAAACATATTATTTTATTTATTTATTTAAAACTTTATTACACAAAGGGCGGGCTTAATGCCGCTAGGCATTTTCTAGCAGCCAATCTTTGGGACAATACAGAACATTACAGTCATGAGGCTAGGTGCAAACGATTGTAAGAAACGTTGCTAAATAAATTCATTTAATCTTACGTACCATAGATATTAAAAGAAATATACATACATACATACAAATATGTACACAATAATACATATACTACACACTATATTGGCTACTATATACTACATACAATACATACTTATATACGTTGTGAGGAGCTCTTTAGGTAATGAAAGTAAACCAGCTTTCTAAACAGCAGTTTGCTGGTTCCTTGGCGAATTTCAACAGGTAAACTGTTCCAGAGATTTTGCGGCCACTACTGCGAATGAGTTAGACTGAAAGAAGGGATAGATAGAACGGAATTGTGTGACGAACGAAGAGACTACTATTATCTTCTAAGCTACCACTACGCCGAGGACCGAAACCATTGGAGACGGCTGGTGGATGACCTGCGACTGCGACGGATCCCTATCAGTAACGGAGGAGGAGGAAGGGAATAAAAATGTTATTACAGTTAATAAAATTTAATTAAAAAAATCTATGTGATAGCACTGTCATCCTTCAGCTTTAAATTAATAAAAAATAAGTTCAGTAATATAGGTGTAAAATACGGACAAACACACAGACTATATTCAAGACTCAGATTAACGCAGTGGAAGTTGGTGCAAGAGGAGTTCCAGCAAAATCTTTGCATCACTTACTGAAAGAATTGGGCCTAAGCAGGTCTGCCGTCAATACATTTATGGAACGAGCTTCCAAGACGGCATTAACGGAATCATACAGTATTTGGTTGGGTAGGGAGAGAAGTAGAATGGTGGATGGTGAGCGTATTATCGCGCAATAGAAAAAAAAGTAGGCCTCCTTTTCTTAAACCAGCCTATTGTCGTTGCAAGCCCGAGACACCATTCTTCTCATCTCTTACCCACACACGATGGACCCGGCACCCGCATGGTGAATCCATGGAATGCTTAGAAATTTGTCTTCTCTAAAATAAATTAATTATATTAAAATTTTATTGCAATAAGTACAAAGGCTTACTTAACGCCTGTTGACATTTTCTGACATTCAAACCTTGGCAACAAATTAGAACAATTATAGGTGCAATGGGAAAAATATTAATAGTAGGATAAATACAATATATATATATACATATATATACAATATATATATAGAATAAAAACAAAATAACATTGTTGGGAGGTATTTAGAAGATGTACTCGTATAGACGAGTTTTTGAACGATAATCTAGTAGACGTTTGTCTTAACAGGAAGATTATTCCATAAATTTGTGGGGAAATACAGATAAAGCTTCTTTTAGATTTATAATATTAGTAAAGATTGCTTTACTATCGGTACATTTTGTCTGTTTATATCTGATGTGAGAGCAAGTATTTTGGTCGATTGATGTCGTTCGACAGCGGCAGACGCGGCCTCAATAATAATTGAGAGCTGTCATTTCGAAAGAATCTTCAATTCTGCACTATTTTCAGCTCACAAGAACATTATTGTTTTGTTTTTGACATAGATTGTTTAATAAACAAGAAAGAGCTACGCCAAAATACATAAAGTTGTGGATTTAAATATAGTCGAAACTAGTTCATAGTAAATATTAACACACGAGAAAATATTCGTACCCAAACTCGCAAATTTAAAATAAGAATTTTCGATTCTACAAGAATGTTTGAAATATTAACATACGAGTAAAAAATGGACGCTCAAACCATTCTTATTATTTATTTCACCATAATGAAGTCTCTGTAATTGTATCGATTAAAGTTAAATATGGCGTCGTATGTACCACATTTATTTGGAAGGTCAGCTGTCAGCTGATTCGATGCCACTTTTAATTTTAATCGTTACAATTTGTTTTGTTGCAATCCCGGCTTACTACGAGTATGCAAATATTAATTAATCGTTCTTCAAATTAAACCTTCACACAAAACTTCAGTTCAAGTAAAATTAATTGCTCTGAGATATAGAACATGTGTTTTTTATCCGTATTATTTATAGTTGAGACACGTCATGATGTTACGCGTCTAATAAATAACGCTTGATTGACGCATCGCCATTCATATCAACTTTAAAATCATCTATGTACCTACATTTTCTTTAAAATATCTATTACAACAAAATTATTAGTCGTAAACATGTAAGTACGAGTATGTATAATTATATAATCATCATCGTCATCAGCCTGTGTCTCTCCACTGCTGGATATAGGCCTCCCCCAAGGCTCGCCACTTCACACGATCTCCTGCCACCCTCATCCAACCCCCACCAGCGACCTTCCTCAGGTCATCCGTCCATCTAGCGGGGGGTCGACCCACTCTGCGTCTTCCCGTACGTGGTCTCCACTCTAGAACTCGTCTACTCCATCGTGGGTCTCGCCTATAAACAACTCGAAACGATATTCGCCAGTGAACTAATGTTTATGACATACCTAATTTAAAAATTTGCAAGATGTGGCAATGGGCCAGACATCTGCAGAACCGGCGAACGATGGGGCGAACGGGTTCTAGAGTGGAGACTACGTACGGTAGGACGCAGAGCCAGATGATTGGATGACTTAAAGAACGTCGCTGGCGGGGGTTCGATGAAAGTTGCAAAGTACGCAGAAGCGAGCCTTGGCAGAGGCCATCTTCCAACAGTGGAGAGACACATCCTTTTGGATGCGTTTCTTGTGCGATTTCTAAAATAGGAAATACAATTCACTCGATGTCATGATCTTCGTGTGACAAGAAAAAAAAATCATTAGGTAGGTATACTCGTACCTACCAAAATTCTAGAATCTCATAGATTTCCTCATTCTAGATTTAATTTCAAAGCCAGACAATAACATAAACAGTAATAATAAAGTTAAAAGGCGAATTAATTAATATTTGCGTCTGCAAGGGAAATCTATACTTGTGATTCAATTCAATACGGCTGTCCAATTTAAAAACTTACCAACTGGCAAAGTACAAAACAAACACTGTTTGTAAAAGTACTCTCCAGATTTATACTCCAGATTTCTAGACCGCACGCGGTGTGGGCACGTGTGAATGCGGTTCGCAGAACGCAGATCGCCAGGGCGGTGTGTTCGGTGCCTAAAGTTTAAAACATGATTATAACTTTTAAATAATATATTTTAAAATTATTTATACGGAGTGAATTTGTATGCCCTTACTCTAGACTAATATGTTATTCTATTGATAGAAACATACGACTGTTTTCTAAGAAAACCACACGTCATGTGTCAATTTTTTTTGACTTCTCTATACTGTTTAATTTTAAATAGCCAATTTGTAAGTAAGACATGAAGGTTTCTTGACGAAAAGAAAAGTTGTTTGTTTCTATCAATAGATATTAGTCTAGACTAGTCTAGAGTAAGACCATACTTAAAATAGTCTGGAGACAGAAAAGCTGGCAATGATTTCTGCCAATGTATTAGCCTCGAACAAAGGGCACATGTTGCTAGTCTCCTTGGGAAAGTAAATAATAATTAAATATAAACTAATAAAAAAATAAGCTATAAATAAAAAATATCCTCTAGAGATGACACTTCAGGGATAGGTAGTCCCAGACTTTTAGACAACAGCCGTCTAAACTCCTTGGCTGAGGGTCCCCATCTCGACCCGAGATCCTTGAGGTTGGCGTATTTGTGCAGCTTGAGGTTCTCAGCAGAAACCGCCGCGCTTCCTGCGCCTGATGTGGTCGCGAATGTGAGATTAAAAAAACTCATTTAGAAGTACCTACCTATTTACTAGGTTTGCAAATGAAGCAGCCGTACACTTTTGCAAGTAAATTACGTCAATTCTTGTATTGCGCCTGAAACTGGCCTTGAGGTAAATGTAATGCTTGGATTAGATCATTTCTTAAACCTTGATCTCGATTCTTTTTACGGCGCGAATGTTTATCGTCTGCATTCAAATATTTTAATGGCATCCTGTTATTTTATAATTGAACCATTTTGCCTACCACCATTCTTAATATAGTATATTAGTTAGTGCATATATAGGTACATGAAGGAATTGCTATTCCTTTCCACTTAGCTCTAATATAGCATACCATGGATTCACCTTGGGGGTGCCGGGTCCATCGTGTTAGGAGACAAGAGCTTGCGACTGACTATAGGCTGGTTTACAGAGGGAGCCTTTTAAAAGAACTTTTCATATTCGGTTAAAATAGACGAAAAATAATTCGCATGGACCTAAAAGTTGGTACAGACCCAAATTAATACAATTATTATTGTTACGTCTGTTTAGATCTTTTCCGCTTGCCACATTCATTTACAAATTCAAGCTCCTTAAATATTTAATGCTACATTTTTAACTTGGTCTTTAAAAGGAAATATATTAAAATTTATTGAAAACAAAATCCTAACCCCAAAAAAAGTATACACTTTAGTTAAATTTGGAAGTCTTGTGCAAGAGTCTTGCGAGACTAGGGTAGTCTTGGTCTTGGTTTTGCAACCAGATCAGTAGTCTTGTTCTTCTGCCAGACCAAGACCAAGATTGTGCAACACTAGTGTTGTAAAATGACAAATACTGAGGAAAAAATCCATCAATAAGATTTCATCAATAAATGTCAGACCACAAACCTGTAGTTTTTACAAGATGACGACTTTTAAATTTAATATTCTCACATAACTTAATATATATTATTAGACGGAGAAGTCTGGAGACAGGAAAGCTGGCAATTATTTTGCCAACGTATTAGCTTAGCTATACAGAGGGGAAATGTTGCCAGTCTTCTTGGGACTATCACTGAAGGGTCGTCTCTAGAGGACATTTTTTTTACTTATAGTTTATTTTTTATTAGGTTTAGTTTATATTTATTTTAATTTTTACTTTTAAGTAGTTTTAATTTATATTGTAATTATTTTATACTGTTTGTATATTACTTCATTAAATAAATTAACTTATGCAATATATATATTCGTTGCGACTTGGCATAACTAATACACAAATCTTGTCGGACAAATTCTTTCTCACCACACGTAATCTTCACGAAATGCAGAAAGTATTTATTCGTTCCGCCTTGCAGTATGCAATATTGTGAATACTGAATCACGTCATGGTGCGTAACAAACAAGGCTGCCAAGTTGTGAGCAGATAATAATTATGAAAGCTTAGTCATTAGTAAAATAAGCAATTTTTTGACTGAATAATAAATCCCATATGAACTTGATAAAGGTATAGGTACATTTTAGTGTTTTCTCGGAGCATGAAGAAGTTATTCTTATTAAACTTACCGTTTCATGGGAATCGAATATTCTTAAAAATCAAAACAAGTCGACGGTTCTCGTATTTTACGGCCTTAGAGAAGAAATAATTACAAACGGATTCAAGACCAATCTTACATTTGTATGGTTTTTCTTGTGAAAAACCTCCTCATTGACCATTTCTTAAAAAAACAAAATAATCCGACTACCTGATATCTACGAGTTTTTCTATCTCCTGTTATTTGTTGTGTAAATTATTCGTATTTTTTCCTTAATTTTGTTATGTTTTCTTATATAAATATAGTTAAATGTATATATTTATTTTTATTGTGTTTATCAAAATCAAAATAATTTATTTCCATTGGTTCTCTCAAAACAACTTGGATACAGTCTGAACTAATTAAATCAATAAAATTTTCAAAACATATGTACTAATCAAAGTGGTTATAATGGTTGGACCGAAAATAGGCAATAATCATATGCTATGCACAACATTATTGCTACAAGCAAGTAAAACTAACTTAGAAACTACTTAAATAAGATCGTGGCTGTAAAGAGGCCGTGTCAGTTTACATTCTAAATACTTAATAATTATGATGTATAGAAATTATATACATATGTCAGATAATCTATAAATGTATAAAACAAAAAATAATAATAATAATAAAAAAAAGACGTCATCTTATAATCTAAATACTAATAATGATATGTCAATTAAACAACAAATTCATAGCTGTAAATGGGCCGTGTCATCTTACAATCTAAATAAAACATTCTATGTCAAGTAAACTTAAATTTAAATTCGTGGCTGTAATGTATGTAGTTGTATGTAAATTATTATTATGTATGTTTAAGTATTTGTTATTATTTCTAAGGGTGCCTTATCAAGCCTTATCAGGGTGCAATCGACTACCACACTCCCAAAGGTTAGCTAGTATAAATGCCTCTCGCATTAAGTTCGCCCTTGTACTTAACTCTAAAGTTTTTAAGTGTAATAAATAATTTATAAATAAGATAGTGTTTTCTCCGAGTATAAAAAAGTTATTCTTATTAAACTTACCGTTTCATGGAAATCTAATTTTCTCAAAGACCACAACATTATAGACGTTGATCCGAGAGGAATATCTATGCACTATTTTTTCTGGTCTGCCGGAGGTACAATTTTGGAACGAGCTTCCAAGACGGCATTAGGAGAATCGGCAGGAAGAACCAAATAGGTAGGATAGAAAAAGGATCCACGAATAGCGGATGGGGAGGACTTAACTCGTTGTCAGCATTGGTAATCATGACCCTCGTGGGCATGAAAACACATGTATGTATATGATACATGAGATAAAAATATATATTTACACTTGTTTGGGGCAAGATATAAGTTTATTTAGTTATAGTAGTTTGGCCGACTGCACGTCGCAAAGAAGGGTTATGTATAACGACCGCCTCCGTGGTCTAGTGGTAACAAACGTTGCCGTAAACTCGGGAGGTCGTGGGTTCGATTCCCACCGGGGGCAAGTTGTACATTGTATAATTTGTCTCGGTCTGGGTGTTTATATGTATAATATGTATTTACAAAAAAAAAAAAAGTATAATATGTAGTTTATCAACCATCTAGTTTCCGTAACACAAGCCTCGCAGCTTACCACGGAAATTAGATGGCGCTGTGTGATTGTCTGGAAATATTTATTTATTTATAAACACATAAATAATGTAGGTATGTATGTTTTCTCCTTTGTGGCACACTGGAGACCAAACGCGTTGGCTGATTCTAATGATTCACCAATTGATCATCGATCAATCGATTCGTCTTCATCATGCGAGTGTCACCGTAGATATGACGTTAACCAAATTTTATTAAGGCAACAACCAGACGACATATTGTGGAAAATAATAAAAAATAAGCCGACGAACTATATTAAGTCCTATCTCAGTTTTTAATGGAGTCCTGACTGTTAAAGTCTCTATGTAATAAAAAAACATAAAATTATTTCTATGGTTTAAGCGTTTATCAAACTTTTTGGCGACAGAACCGTTAAGGCTTGTTATTTTTCTTTATAGTTTTTTTTATATTTCTGATTAGTTTTTAATTAAAGTTATTTTTGTACGCTGTCGGGGTTTTTAATTTTTTTTGGTGAATTTATTATTAATATTCGAACTTTATTAAGATTAAAAAACAGTACAATGATTTAAATAATAATAAAAAATAAGCTAGTAAAAATATATAATCTAAATTAAAAATAAAACTAAAATCTAAACTATATATGAAAATATTCACCCATGACTTAAAAGTACTTAAAAGAGTCGTTATCACTATATCACTTTTATTAGTATCGGGGCAGTGGCTCCGGGATTAGGTTTTTAAGTTGAGTTATTCCTTTGACTAATCCAGCCAAAACTGGTAGAGCATGTCTTTTAGATTGTCTCTCCAACTTCTTATTATGATTACCCCTTTATCACTTAACTACATATTTACACGTTACTTGTAATATTACTATTTTATCGTAAATATTAATCTAAATTGTTAATTTCGGAATTCTGTACTATACGCTTTGAAAGCACTCGCCGACTCTAAGTTCCACGTAACTTAAAAATTAAATGTTATCGACAAGTTGAGAAGCGGAATTAGGTTTATTAAGCTCTTTGTTTGCCAAGTATTACGATCGTAAATTATACATTTAACCCACCGCAATAGTCATCAACATAAATGTATTTAAACTTTCCTAATAAAACAATTATTATTTGCATAAAGATTTTATAGAGAGAGATACGAGAGTTACCTGTAAAACGTTTTAATATTGAGTTAAAGAAAATTCCTATTGACAACTGTTTTTACTCAATAAAAGATTTTTTATCATGCAAATTTTGACATTAACATTGTATTCCAATAAATTGTCAAGAACAATATTAAATATAAACTATATACAAATAAATATCTATTGACATAAGCATATTGTATGCCCATAATATGGGCAGATTGCATCATCATGACATGTACATACAACTGTAATTAAAATAAACAATCTATACGATATGGAATTTTTGAATTTTGAATTTGAATATAGGTGTATTGTTTAGGCGAAACTAAACGATCCAATTCCTAGTAATTTATTATAGAACAAAAGAAATCATTATTTAGATTGGATAAAATAATATTTTACAAAACTTACTAGGTTATATAAAAATTCTACAAAATACAATTATATAAAAAATCTGTAAAATACGTTAACTTCTTATATAGGCTGCTCAGGGCCCCGATTCTCGCGCCTTCGGCATGCATGTCCACTCGATTTGCTCGAATAAAACTTAGTTTTCTATGGAAATCTGTTGCTTTTCAACCGTCAACTGTTGCGCCAGAATTAGACCACTGTTTATAGCAATGTTAAAATCTCGTAGCAACATCATACAACTACAGTTTTAGAAAATGCTACCTACTTTTTTAACTATGCCAAATTGGTTTCATAAACAATATAGCTTCATAACTTCATTGACTAATAGCTAATAAATGACAATTTAACATTGTTTGGTTTGGCTGCTCAGTGAATTTCCCGATTTGCCATGTACGATTTTTGTTAGTGTATTTCTTTAAGTGTGTTTTTGTATGCTTTATACCAATATAACTTTTTTGTATGTGTTTAACATGTGTTTTGTCATACCATAGTACTTAAGACACATGCTGTTATTCTTTGGAGTTATTACATAAAATCGTTTAAATTGCCTTTTTACATAAATTTGAACAAATATGTCATAAAGTAACATCAATAACCCACCTTCAACAAGCTGCTAGAATAGCTAAAATGTGGCGATAATAATTTGACATATAACAGTTTGGTGTGATAAAAATACGTATGATATTAATTAGGTTAAATAAAAAACAGCATTTCTATGCAGAGATTGCTTCAGACGGGCATAGTTCTTCTAAATTCTCTCTAGAAAAACGTCAGACAAATGTCCTATCTTCTTTTACGCTGTAGGCTAATGTTTGAAAGCCATGGCGACCGTGTTTAAAGGGTTGCGAGAATGAAAACGAGAATATGCCTGGTAGGTTTTTAGCAGCCGCGTCTGCCGCATCGCTGACAACTGACGCACTGGCTGCTGATTGACGAATATAAATATAGTCGCGATGTCCTCGGCATTGACTCGAGGAAGCGATGGATTTGCGCGGGTCGAGTCGATGCGACCTCCGTCGGATCCGGCGGTTGTTTTCGATAAAATGTATGCTGTTGGCGCGTTGGTGTGGCCACATTTAGCCTGGCGGGTGGCCAAGCTGGTGCATATGCTCCGTCCGCCCCGCAGCAAGGTCGCGGTACCCTTTGTAATGCACTTCCAATATTTTATCCTTGATTCATGATTATCCTTCAACTTTCATATTTGGATCGATGTTTTCAAAAACAAAGTCTAGACTTCCTTGAGATGATGTAAACTCTTTCTTTAAACTTTATTATGCAAGAATTTACAGAAAAAAAATGTTTAAATAATTTATTCATTTATGCTATATTGCGTACAAGCGCGGATCAATATGACGTTATGTATAGGTAACGCGCTACGGCAGAAGCATCCCGAAATAATGTTTAATCAATTAGCCAACCTTAGTTATTTATTTGAAGGAAGTACAATAATTTTTAAATAACTAAATTATTAAATAAACTCAAAACATATAAATTACTTTAAATAAAAATCAATTACTTAATAATTAAAAATACAACTAAAAACTAAAATATATATTATAATTAATTGTTTTTTTTTTAAATTAATATTCCGAAGAATGAGAAGTGTTAGGGAAGTAGGTAAGTAAATAATTGCGAATAATCTTTATTTGCGGTGGCTCGGTTGTGAGATTGCTTTCTAATTCAAAAAGGTTCGCAGTTCAAATCGCCAATGTACGAGTACCATAGGATTTTTTATTATTGACGTACATTTGTCATAGATTTATAACACCACCGTTCCCGTGCCTCGGAGCCTAACACCAACTTATGGATTCGTTAATAAATTGTCAATAAAATTTACATTAGACCATCGTCAACCTGTCTAGCCAGTGTGACGATTGTAGGCCAAATTCTTCAGGTATATATTCTAGAAATCCCTTCTCCAACAGTGAAGGTCTAGGACGCTGTTTTCCAGAAGCTGTTTTGATAATGGTGATGAATTTTGATTTCAGAACACGTCTTTAAATAATGGAATCAATTATTTCAAGAAACTACATAAGCCACATAATTTATTTGCTGTAAATAATTCCATAATGCACCAGTTACATAATGTGATTTTTGAAATATTAACCGATTCACTTATTATTATTGTGACTTAAAAATAAGCTATATATTTTGCAGTATAGTATATTAAATTAGTCTTATCTATGCCGTTAATAATATAATCAACAATAATAAATCACTTCACACGCCACAGACGTTCAGATGCCAATTCAAATAGGTTTATGTCGTCATCGATACAGAGCAGACTTAAAGAATTTGCGAATACTCGAGTTACAGTAGTAAATTCTTGACATGTAATTTGGCTGTCAGTTGGCTGTAGAATGTCACGGTCCAATAATCTCAACCTCGGCTAAAGCCGGTGTCACACGATAAAACTTTTGAAGTCCCAATTAAACGTTTCATACACATGTTACGGAAATAACAGTTTTCGAAGGGAAATTCCTTCAAAACATTTGTGGAACCGTGTTAATTTAAAGGTAAAAACAAAGACACAAACACGTAGTCATTGCTTATAGACTCGTATTTGTAACGTTTGGCTTTTTCAGCCAGGTCCGCTGCAGCCCCAACCCTGACAGATTTGCCCTGGAGATGAGACCTAGCAAGGGTATCGACATGTAGCGTCCCGCACCAAAGATCGCCCCATTAAAAATTTTATTTTTGATTTTTTTATTTTACCTTGTTTTTAATTTAGTTTAAAGTTGTATTTTTAAATATTAAGTACCTAGTTTTTTTAATAGTAATATATATGTTTTAAAAGTTTAGTTTTTAGTTTATTTAATAATTTAGTTTTCTTTAAATCATTGTACCTTACTTCGTTCGAATAATATATTATATTAATACATTCGTCACAAAAGTGACAATATATTTAGAACCTGGTTTGGTCCGAGGGATGTTTGGCGGAACGTTATTTTTACCTCTGTTAAAATAATATGCTGGCCAAACGTATGCAATGTCAAACTTTTTTTTTTAAATTGAACTATTTAATTAATGATGGTTATGTTATTAATTTCCAGGTGACTCCAGATACTCCAGCAGGCCGAGACCTGGTACGAGGCGATATCATCGCCAAGATCGATGACTACGATGCCAGAGACCTGCGACATGAAGACGCACAGAACCTATTCAAAAACGCTCCAAACCAGATCAAACTGGTAGTTCACAGGTAATACACTCGACATTTTAAATTTAAACTACGAAAAAAGAAACCTTAAATAAATATACGTACATTTTAGAGATATGTTATTCTATTGATAGAAACAAACATTTTTTTATTAAAACCATATTTAGGAAGTAACAAAATATTTTGTCTCATTTAGAATTTACAGTTTGTGACAACAGAGCTTAAAAATTTGTCACTTACGACATATGGTTTCTTAGAAAAAGTTAAAAGTAAAAAAAAGGTAAAATCGTTATAAATGTTTTTGCTATTTTTCTTTGTCCTAAATTGATATATGAAAGTGAAAATATGTCCACAATGTCCGTAATTTCACTAGAAAGTTGATAGACATTTCTCCTAAATACTTGAAATATCTTGGCAAATATTGGATTGTGCGTGCGTGAGGGGTACAAAACCCTCTTAAGAATAAAAATAAAGCATGCCCTGTCCATAGTTACGGAAAGCGAACGCAACCTCTGTTAGAAGGCAAATACCTTGACACAGATTCCCCACTCCCCCCTGCGGGGGGTGTGAGAAGACCCTTCTACTATTATTTATTTATTTAAAACTCTGTTCTTAAACAGTATTTATTTTAAACAAAACCTTAAATAAACTATTTACAACAAAAATAAATTTAACCTAAAAAAATAGCTTCTCCAAATCGCTGTCTTCTACTACTATCAGCATTTCTCCAGATTAAAAAAAAAAAAAAAAAAAAAATATGAAAACTACTTAAAAGTAAAAAATAATATAAACTAAACCTAAAAAAAAAAAAACTATAAGAATAAAAATGTCCTCTAGAGACGACCCTTCAGGGATAGTCCTAACAAGACTGGCAACATTTCCCCTCTGTATAGCGAGGCTAATACGTTGGCAGTAATATTTGTCAGCCAGTGTATTAAAATACTTACTTTAAAAAAAAAAAAAAATAGCTAGCACTACCACCTCACCAGAGACGTCTAGATGTTTAATCTACGGTATATATAAGTATATACTATTACTGAATTGTTTTTTTTATCTACTGAAATATCTACCGTGTTAGAATACGAGATTCATAGGTAAGCTGATAAATTGAAAGGTTAGCATTCATTACAAACAATTTGCTAATAATAATCATTGCGTGATTTAACTATTCATCGATTCATTCCGTGATTACCTATAGGTTGGTTTATTTAGACACAAACCTTTTATTTACCTGCCATTCGTATCGTACTGTTTTTTTTTATTTTAATGTTTTGTTTTATAGATGTTTGTAGAGAAATTTTGTCAATCATAAAGCCACAGATTACTAAGCATGAAATAATGCTATTGAGCAAATGCGAAAACGTTACGTACGAGCATTCTTAAAAATCAAAAGTCGTTACTATTTTAATCTTAAAACTTAAATGCTGGAAATTTTCCGGAGCATGCTCGTTTTAATTATCGGAACCTTAAATATATTAAATAAACCTTACTAAAACTTAGGTAACTATTGAATCCATTTTTTTATAATAAATTACGCTAACAAAATACAATAACAACATTTGCGTTTGCGCTTAAGTAATGGAATACGGCTGCTGAATGGCTTATTTTTATAATGAAGATTGTGTTTTATATTAAAGTTATCGTACAGGGGTGGCACGAGTCCTCATTACTACTCAGTGCCGCGCGCCACCAGCAGCTTCGTAGGCCGAGTGCCCACACCCACATTCTATCATGAATTCGCTGAGTAAGACCATTGCCTTTAACCCCTTCAAGGCGTATTTATGTTACTGTTGGTAGCTTGGAACTTTATACAAATACCTACAATAAACTCTGTGTTCGACTTGGCGCATTAAACACTTTGTTTTTACTGAATTTCGTTTTGGTAGGAATGCGAGTTGCGTACCAGTAAAAAAAGCGTTTAGAGTTTTAAGTCGAAAATAGGGAAAATATAAAAAAAAGTATCATCACGACCGTAATACCATGCGGTAACTTTTACCGAAGTTTTTATAATAAACTTAAAAATGACATTAAAAAACATAATAAAACATTTTTACAATTACAAATATATTTTTTTTTACACATAATATAACTTTAATAATAAAGCTTTTTGTGCATTATCCGGTCTCTAGGGTTAATAAAGGTTTGTCTGTAGTTTTAATATTTTTAACCTATGAGTATTGCCAGCCTTAACAGAGTTTCCGATAGGATGATTAAAATAATCTACATTTAATATTTTGATATATGCTACGTAATTAATTATTAGCTTATCGCTTTGTTATTTTATCCAATCACAAAATGTAAGTACTTTAATCATTCTTTTGTTTAATCTGGCAATACTTATGACTATTATACAGACAAACTTTGCATTATCAAAGGTAAAAGAACATATTCGTAAGTAACTACTAGTAATTAAATACATGTATACGTATCGACACAAAAGTCTAGCTATGACCGTTGCTAATACGCAGATGTCGAAATCTGTATAGTAGTCTGCGATCATGCAGGAACTGTAAAGTGTATATCCACACGGGATTAGGCTCAAATTGTCGTCATGCCCAGTCAAGCCGGCATACTGTTGAGAACTGATGTCAGTCATGAGTGTCTGATTCCAGTTACTAACATTCATGGACCTCGCGCGCTACTTACCATTAGGTGGGCGCAAGGTCACATGTGCTAGTATATAAAATAGTATAAAAAAGCAGGCTTACGTAACGTTTGCGTCGATTGGCTTACCAGTAGCACGTCATACGCAAGCACATTATGTTCATAGCTAGACCTATACTTACTCAAGTTTCTCGATCTTGTTTTCGAAAGAACTAGTTCTTTTTTATAACGATATTGATATTTCGTTTTGTATTAAGTTCCAATCTGTCAGCAGGCTAATACAGGAACAGGATACGTATTATTTCCTATGTTTTACTTATTTTGATTGCACCCATTAGTATATCCGTTTTTGGGTGTTAACTATTAGTCAGTGATTGTTTTTGAGTCCCAATGGGGTGTATCACTGGCTTTTTAAAACGAGAGATGGCGAATTATAGATAGTAATATAACTGATAGTTGCATAGAAAAAAATAAATTTATTAATCTTTGTAATGCCGCAGTGTGCAGCTTTTAAGTGCACAAAAGGTTTAAAATTTTTTACATTTATAGCTACACCTATTACAGGAATTAATGAAACGTCATTATTATTATTTTTTCAATGATTTACCTGCTAGTGGAAGACTAAGCAGTGGAGTGGTCAAAAGATTAAGACCTGCAGCTTAGCAGATTCCAGTGACCTGTAATGTTTAATCTGACTGAGAAAGGAATCTGCAAGGAAAACTCAGCTATATCAGATATAACCTTTTAAATTACCTGGTACAGCTATACCATACCAGCGATAAACAAAGATATTTATTTATTTTGGAAAACTAAAATTGACAATTACAATTAGATAAAAAAACATTAAATATTCCGAAGACTATTAACGGTTTTCACATAGGTTTAGGTTTTAAAGTTAGGAAAGCACCTTCAATAGCGAAAAAGAAGAAACCATCACTGAATTCAATAATAATATACAAGACAACTCACTAAATAATAAGAACATCTATAGTACATAAAAATAAAAAAACAAATTACAATTACCTATTAATAAATGATTCGACATAACGAGCCGTCAGCTGACGTCTAATATCTGTTTTTTTGGAGTTGAAAAGATCAATGTCCACCTCCATTACAATAGGATTCAATTCGTTACAATCTCTCAAAAAATAACTGTTATACTTAGTCCTAGCGTGTTGGACAAACAAGAGAGAAGAACAGAGGACATTAGGCCTTGGGATTCGTAAACCCAAACTAGCCAGCAACCCACGACAATTGTGATCTTAAACTTACCGTTCTATTAATTAGGCCATTTTTCCTATTAAAGACGTTTTTGGTTTCCTTTTAAGGCAGTTTCACCTTTTAAGGCAGGTTACATTAACTTAAAATATTTTTTTATGATAAAAAAACGCAAAAACACTTGAAAAACGTCATAGGTGTAAAGAAGGTACCATTGCCGCCAGCGACATCTAAAAAGTTACATGATATACCCCATTTCGTCCAATTTACAATTAACGTTCCAGTTTTACTATAATACTCATATTTTTAAACTGTAATTACCTAGAATTGTTATAGTAAATAATTTGAATACCTCCAAATTTCCTGTTCCTGCAACAAATCAAAAAGTGCAATGTTATTTGTTATTCTTTCTTCTTTCTTCTATTCTTATGTTGTTTTAGATATTCGTACCTACTATCAAACTATATGCTTATTTTTAGCATACTATTTTAGTCAATGCGAAGGTAAAAAGTCCAAAGGGACACTATTATACAGTTGTGTTAATGTTCTTGATCTGTTGTTCAGATCGCCATATGATTAAAAATACGTGATGATTGTTCTTGGTGCGGACTGGTTTGTTGTTCTGGATTGCTGCTGTTTTATTTATTCACTAAATGCCTCATTTGAATGTTTTTATTTTTAAGTGGCTTACCCTTTTAAGAAGCCTCCTTGGGACTATCTCTAATGGGATGTCTCTAGAGTACTTTTTTTTTATTAGTTATATTGTATTGTGTTTTCATAATCTGTAATTACAAACAATAAATATAAATTAAAAGCTACCTAAATAATAAAGAGGCTTACAATAAGAAGCAATACGTATACACAATTGTTGGATTACAGTCTTGCCCATCCTGTTGTACCGATATATGTTCGTAGGGATTATAATCTATCTGTGACTATAATCTTAAATAAATAAATAAATATAGCAACTTTACAGGAGGCAATCATTAAGTATATGTTTCTGAAAACAAATCCTACCTTACTTTGTAACAAAATGTCTTAAGTTAAAAGATATAGAAAGCGCTCCAAAATTTTAAGAGCGTATGTTAAAACTATTAACCGACAAAAACGTAATCCGTCTAACCGTTGCCAAAAGAACTATCGACATATTTATAACTTGTTTTCGCTTTTTGGACTTTTTACCTTTTCACTGACGATATATTTATTGTAACTACCATTATTATTTCTTACTTGAAGAGCTATTTTATTGTATGTGGACTATTAATTAGTTTTGTTATGATTGTATTGATGTTTAGACCATGTTGTTATGTTTTTAGGCATGTTAATACCGTATTAATTTACATAGTTTTTAATCCCCCATTTTATCAATTATTGCGAGAATATACTTTTGTTTTATTCCGTTCCCAAGTCCAATATCTTTGAACTGTGTCTAATACCTATATGTAATATTAATGAAGCATTATGCAGGAAAAAGTTATAATTAGTTATAGAGGCAAAAAGTTTTACCTAAATGTGAAAACGATATGTTTTAGCGTCCTCACAAGATTTTTTTTTACTATATTGTGCAATAATACCATATTTACCCCAATATCACAAAAATACAATTGAATGTATTATGTATTTATTTGGTTACTAAAATATTTTTTCTATGTTACTTTAGTTAAATGATCATAATTTCATAACCCTATCCATTGAGTGTGCATGTGTTATAGAGATGCGGACCGGGAAGGCCCTCGCTACACTCCGAGCGCGCCCCGCTCGCCTCTGCCATACTCAGCGTCACCTAGCTACAGGTCGGTATTCCCTCATGAAGTGTGCATTGTTATAAAAACACTGACCGGGAAGGCCTTCGATACCACCTAGCCATAGGTCGGTACTCCCTTATTAGTGTGCATGTGTTATAGAGACGCGAACCGTGAAGGTCCTCGCTACACTCCGAAGGCGCCCCGCTCGCCTCTGCCATACTCAGCGTCACCTAGCTACTGGTCGGTACTCCTCCGTGTAGTGTCGATTGTTATAAAAACTTCTTGAGTGAGCATCTCTATAAGATGCGGACCGGGAAGGCCCTCGCTACACTTCGAGCATGCCACGCTCGTCCTTTCCATACTCAGCGTCATCTAGCTACAGGCCGGTCATCAACCATGGAGTGCTCATATGTTATATAGTCGAACAGAAAAAACATTAAAATCCCAAACATGTTAAAATAATAAATTCAGTTTAAAGAAGAATAATTGTTAATTGCATGTAGGTACTACTAAGAAGGTATGACAACGGTTTTAGGAGAAATGTATATTTTAAGTTTATTAAAACACTGGTTTGTTTTCTCAGAACGCCAAGCCCGATGAGTGGTCCTCAGTCGCTTCCCCGCAGTACCCCCCTGCCGCAGTCGTACCCGCCGCAGTTTGAAGACTCCAGGAACTATCTCCTGTCGCCGTCTTCCATCCGCACTGATGATACGCTTGACGAGTCTCTAGGCAGCCAGGTCAGTTTGTCTTCCCATATTATGGTTCCCGTATTCAAAGCTTGTTGCTGATTGGCTCTAGGAAGCCAGCAGTCGGATTTTACGATAGAAAGTTGGTGCGAGAGGAATTACAGCATAATCTTTGTAACAATTACTGAAAGAATCAAACTAAGCTAAGTCTGCTGTCAATACAATTATGGAACGAGCTCCAAGACGGCATCAACGGAATCATACAGTATTTGGTGGGGTAGGGAGAGAAGTAGAATGATGGATGATTTATTTATTTATTATATATATATATTATATTATATACAATGTAACAATAAGAACAATATACTAAATTCTAATAAATAAATTATAATAACTACATAAAATACCTACTTTTATTGTGATAATATTAGTTTAACTATTAACTTCAAGTAGATATGATTTATTCGTATTATATTAAATATAAATAGATAAATATTTCCAGACAGGTCACACAGCGCTATCTAACTTCCATGGTAAGCTATGAGGCTTGTGTTACGGAAACTAGATGGTTGATAACTACATATAATACTTTTTGTAAATATATACATATTATACATATGTCTAAACACCCAGACCGAGACAAATTATACAATGTACAACTTGCCCCAGTTGGGAATCGAACCCACGACCTCCCGAGTTCACGGCAACGTTTGTTACCACTAGACCACGGAGGCGGTCAATAATATTAAATATTATTAAAAATATTATCTTCAATGTATACACTAAAAACTCATAATTCATGCCACTAATAAGTAGTTAATTACCATGAAATAGTTTTAAGAAAAAGGCCTTGACCGACTAAATTCAATTAACTAGGCATGTAACATCCTTATTAAATTTTATGTTCGTTGACGTAGAAGCTCATTTCCGATTGCCAAATTTACTATATCGTAAAAAGTAATGTATTCATAGTAATGGAGACAAATTCAAATTCATTTATTCAGTAAATTGGCAATATTACAAGCACTTTTACACGTCAGATACATTTAAAAGTTTATACAATTATATGAAGCTATATATAAAAATTAAACATAATATAAACTGAACAACTCAATACTAATGTATTTACAAAATACATATAGTCATTGGAATAAAAAAATAATATAATTAAATACTAACAATACTAATATAGTTTTATGGATGCATTGTTACTAACAAACTAATAATAAATTATTAACTAAATTTATTTTGAAATAAACGTTTTATTATTATTATTATCACGACCGTAATTTCTAGTGGAGTGGTCAGAAATCGTCTTTTATAGGAAGTGGGTTTACATTAAAGTTCACATATGTAGTTTTATTTTTAATTTGATTGCAAGAGAACTGATGGTATGACGCTGAACCCCTAGGAGCGGGGATGGGCCTTAGTGTGGGATTCCACTTGTGTCGACAATTTGACTTTGTCACATCTTAGGGGAACAGCGCTAAAAGCGGGAGCCACAGCTGTAAGCGCAGAGTCTGGCAAGCGGCGCAAATACGTATCAATCAATGACTAGGTGTTTGTACCGTTTGCTGTAGAGAGAGAGATAAGATGGCTGGTTCTTTCCCAGAGAATCAGCATAGCGATTCAGCGAGGAAATGCGGCCAGCGTTCTTGCCACCCGGATACGATTTATATTTAAATTAGGTTTTGTAAGTAGGATTTGACCGCCTCCGTAGTCTAGTGGTAACAAACGTTGCCGTGAACTCGGGAGGTCGTGGGTTCGATTCCCACCGGGGGCAAGTTGTACATTGTATAATTCGGTCTGGGTGTTTATATGTATAATATGTATATATTTCCAAAAAAAAAAAAGTATAATATGTAGTTTATCAACCATCTAGTTTCCGTAACACAAGCCTCGTAGCTTACCACGGTTTGTGACCTGTCTGTAAATATATATTTTTTTGTTTTTATTTTAGTTTTTTTTTTATTAAAATTGTTATTTATATTTTAAATTTATAATATATTTATACGGCATGTGATGGGTAGTTAGTTAGCTTGTCACTTTTGTTAACGTTAATAATGGGTAAAATCGCCCGCGGCCAAGCGAAGGCCACTTTTATTTATTTATGTAACAAGCCGATTATCGCAAAACTTATTTCTAATTCTACCAAAGTGATGCCATTCCTGTAAAGTTTATCCTTGATATTCTGGAAACTAGGTTATGGTAACCTAGCTCAAACCTGGCCGACTTCCAACGGTCTACTTTAGATGCGATATTAATTAGATGAAACTATAAACGGCGACGTTAACGTATGTTATAGTCATATAACAATATATATATATATGTATGTATTTATTTGGATACGAAAATATAAATACCGAAAAGTTAATATATCGAATGATTCACAATAACGTTAATAGAGTCGAGATAACCACTTAAGTCCGATAGCCGTGAAGCTTGTGTTGCATTTTAAAATGATACCAACAGGATGTATTTATGTCCCTACATTCAGCCAAAATAATATTGTACTTCCCCGTAATATAATAAATCATTATCGTGTACATCCAATTGTGTATAGCTAAAATGATTTAGAATGTTCAAAACTAGAAGTTAACAGTGGAACAAGTATTTTTTTTTACAAAATTTGTTGTTGGGTCCTAATTATTTTAATATCAACTTGAATGGTACAAGTGTAACTAGATGACAGCTGGAAGGAAACCGCTGGAGCAGCCGTTGAGGAAATGTCTACGGGTGTTAGGCTGAGTTGTGTAACGATTAAAGTTAATAAGACGCCACTTTTGAGTCCAGGTTTCTGCTGAAAGTATCCGTTTAGTTAAATGATTCCTTTATATAACGTTTGTAACGTTATAAAAATGGAATCAAGCCGCTGCTGGTATAAGGTTGTGAAAGCAAAATACAAATGCAATAAACATCTATAAATAAACACAAAGAACATTAAATAAAGTACAAATAATTGATAGTCATGAAGCAATGAAAATGGTCGTAATTTATTGTAAAAGCAATCTGCATGAGTTATGAATACTAAATTTAACAAATGTGGGCATGTTATTATCAATAAAAGCACTTATAATAATATCAGGATAAATTGGAAGCTTAATAAGGAATAATAAATAATTATATAATAAAACTTCAAAGGATTAATCACCCCTAATGTAATTATGGGTTTTTAAATAACACAACGTAACCGTTGTCGTTTTCAAATGATTTTGTTAAAACTATCTACTTTTGATATCTATCTAGTTTAAGTACGTCACATAATCGCGTGTTAGATTAGATTCTTTGTTTACAAAACTACAATTATTCTGACTGCTTTTCTGCGTCCTTTATCACGCTTAGGACTGGCTGTGTAATGAATTGGTCATAATATTTATACAGGCATACCTAAAAGTTTATTATACATACTAGGTCATTTTGTTTTATATAGGTACAAGGTATACGAGGACACTTGCATTATTGTATGTGTCAAGGTCAAGAGTTTAAAGGAAAATACACACATCAAAAAAGTCTAGGGATCAAGCATGTTTATGCGGATTTCTTGTGATTGAGATGTGGCTTTGTAATAAATTTATGATTTTATAAATTTATATGGATCCTTTTTGGTGCATTTCATAATTTAAAACAGGAACTGTCAATCAAATTCGAGTAAAAGATGAAAATCAGCTGTCAATATTTTCCCTATAAAAACATAAGACGCATTGAAGACATTATTAGTGCTACTGTTTCCCTACTACTGATTAAAACCAACGTTATTATGGAGCGGCGACGTCATTTAAGCAGGGAAGAAATGATCAGAGCCGTGGGAATGATAGAAGCTGGTTCCCGGCAACGTACTGTGGCTTTAGCTCTGAATACAAGTCAGAGTGTTATCAGTCGACTTTGGACACGTTACCGAACCACTGGTACCGTGGCTGAGCGCCATGGAGGACGGTATCGCTGCACCACACGGAGACAAGACCGATACATTCAAATCACAGCTCGAAGAACTCCAACAATAACCGCCATGATGTTAGCCGTGAGCCTTCATCGCTCTTCAGGGAACTTAATTAGCGACCAAACAGTCAGAAACCGCTTGCATGAAGTGAACCTTCATTCCCGAAGACCGCTACGGGTACCACCTATAGCAATGCACAATCGTAGGACTCGATATCAATGGGCTCTTGAACACAGAAATTGGACAGAAGAACAATGGCGTTTCGTGTGCTTTTCTGATGAGTCTCGTTTTGGTATGAGGCCGGATACAAGACGTATACAACACTGGAGAACCCCTGGACGCCAACAGCGATTAAAATCCTGCCAGGAAGTCCATCCTTATAGTGGTGGAACCATCATGGTATGGGCGGGTATTTCGATCGGCGGAAGAACTGAGTTGATTTGGATCAGAGGCAACCTCAACGCTCAAATTTATGCTGAGACGGTTGTATCAGACGTCATCGTTCCTCTACAAGTGCATATCGGTCCCTTATTTCAGTTAATGCATGATAATGCACGACCGCACACCGCAAGAGTTGTAAGACAGACTCTCGCCGCAGCTAACATCAATGTCCTGCCCTGGCCTGCTCAGTCGCCAGACTTGAACCCGATTGAGCATGCATGGGATATTCTTCAGAGAAGAGCTCTGCCGAATATGGAGGGTATCCAGTCGCAAGAAGACCTTTTTTTGTTGTTGCAACGAACATGGGCGGCCATTCCACAGCGTGATTTGGATGAACTCATTTTGAGTATGCCAAACCGATGTTCTTGTGTTGTTAGTGTTCGCGGTAGAAACACGGATTATTAATTGTTTAAGTTACCCAATAAAATTAAAAAAAAAACTGTTATTTCAGTCTTTTTTTCGAACTTTAATGTTAGTGGTTCAAATGTCAAAAATCCCTTTATTAGGAAAATGGCAATTTTTTTTACTAATGCAAAGGTGACTTGGTTTATCGTTACTGTAGACAAACGAAAACATTTTATTTGATCAATCCTTAAAGAAAATTTTAATGAATATCAATCAGGAGAAAAGTTATTGCAAAAATATATGTTGATCCCTAGACACTTTTGATGTGTGTATTTTATTTTAATTCTTTATCTAACTTGTGCATAATTGATATACAAAATATTATTCTGCTAAACTCATGTCCGTGCAACTTTCTTCGTCCTAACCTATTCATTTCTATCGCACGCAACGCTATAATTCGCATCGCAGTCTGTTCGTTACGAGATCAATACTTAAAGTATATAGTTTAATTTTGCGAGAATACGAGCAATCGTTGTGAAGCTCAGTAGATAGTTTACTAACTATCTTTGTTACATGTTACGTAGGCCCGTATCTCTACACTAGAATGCAGAGTTCTAGGCCTTCAATGCTGAACATGGCTCTTCCAGAACACATTTCTAAAAAAAATATCTTCTCTTGCTACGTTGGCCAAACAAGTTTTTGAGGATATCGTAATCGAGCTATAAACTAAAACGCTTAATGCCTAGGTTTTCACCGATGGTATTTTTCTAGAAGTATTAATCGTCATGATTTTTTTTTTTATGCATCGTAAAATATTTTAATCGACAAATAAATTTAAGTAGGTACATTATAGTTTATTTAAAAATAATTATACATAGATATCTTCACGCCAGATCCCTTGCGGGGTAGGCAGAGACAATTGAGCGCCATTTGACACGATCACGACATACTTCTTTCGCTTCGTTGACATTCATCAACCTCTTCATACATGCCCTTTTGTTACGAAAGCTTTTTAATGTGCCTTCAGCCAGTGTTTTATTTATTTGATCGTGATATGTGAGTGCCGGTCTGCCAGGGCCTCTTTCACCCACAACTCTGCCTATTCCGCCAGATATCTGACCATAATAACTGACCATTATTATTTAATTCTATATTGCACAAAATAAATGTACAATTGCCGTAGATTAATGCCTAAAAGGCATTTTCTAACATCTAACCTTTGGGAGAGTGTGAGATTAAGGGTAATGCACTACACACTACATACTATAGATAGACTGTTACATAAATTACACATGTACTTAAAAAATAAACGCATATATACATAGATATTATGCCAAAAATATATTGTTAGTCTGATGATGACTCCTGTTTGTCTAAAAATAGAGCAGTAACCAAGCGTTTAAAAACGTGAACAGTTACAGAGGTAACATGTAATTTTAACTAATTAGATTTATAAATTAATGAGTTATAAAGTAATTTGTTAGCGTAAGACGTTCCTCTCGTACGAAGCGTGAAAGAATCGCCCACGTTGGCACCCATTTTCTCGCTATATTTCCAAAATAGAATGCATCAATTTGCGTTGTTTACGCGGGCGCTGGCTGGAGCGGCAGTCCGCGATCGAATCTCGAAGTGCGCACCCGGTATATAGCCGTCAACATGGCCTACAACCCCAACACGTTCTTCCCCAATGGGTACCAGGATCCCATGCACCCCGAGGAGGAGGCAGTCACCAACTGGGTGCGTGAATTTAACAAATAAAACAGCAAAAACGCGCGATCCTTGAAAATTCGGTTTAATTAGAGTGCCGTTATTTTACTCAAGTTTCTGAAACTGCAATATACATTGTGTGTAATTTTGTACTAAGCTTGTGTTTAGTTTAAACATAACAAGCAATGTATAATGAACATACGTAAACCAGTGTTGATCAAAAACGCGGATGAGACGCGTCAAATCGGTGCCACAATAACCCGAGCGTTCGTTTTCCAGAATAATCTAAATTTGGCGCACTTGAAAAGTTGAAACTCGCGTGTAGTGTTACAAAATATGTGATGTAATTACTCTGGGGAACATTTGGTCGTTTTACACCAACATGTGTGACGCACGGGGAAAGCTATTCTCATACCATGATCTTCAGTTTTCTAGTGATAAGTACTAACAACGGTTTTAGCCTAATCGTGACATTGAAGAACTTTTACATCCGAATACGTTATTATTAAAGATATTAAAAATAAAGTATCATCACGACCGTATCCCTTATCTGTATCATAATCATAAACCACGCTATATAAGAAGCCCCATTTAGCCAATCATTCAATTTCTATGGGGATTTGGGCTAAATAAAAAAAACCTACTAATTACCTTTGTGGTCTAGCGGTTAAATCCGTGGATTTAGACTCGGTGGTACCGGGTTCGATTCCAATAAATACATTTAATTAATATTTAATTTATTTGTGATATTTCTCGAGTTTGGTACGCTGGAGACATCGACGAGCTTGCCACTTGTCATGATTGGCCTATAGTAAAGTTGGCTAAATGTGAATCCGCTTATTTATAAGCGTGGTTTCTGACCACCCCGAAAGGGAAACGGTCGTGATGATACTCTAAAAAAAACAGTTATATAGGTTACTTGATTGATACGAAAACTACATATATTATTTTCAAAATAACTTAATTGCACAGTAATATGCGTTTTGGCTGTCAGAGAATGTCTTCGGGCATTAAGTCCGCCTTTGTACTTTGTGCAATAAAGTTTTTAAATAAATAAAAAATAAATAATAAAATAGTAGAGAGCGGTGGTGGCCCAGTTCTAAGAACACTTTCCTTAAAAAGAAGTCCTAAATTAGTCGGTTCGAACCCCGGCATGTACCAATGAAAAATTGACTTTTCTTACGTACATTTGTCATTTATTTACAACACCATCGTTCCAGTGGTCCGGAGATCACGTTAAGCCTTTGGTCCCGGTTCCATTTATACCAACTTGTGGAATCGTTAATAAATTGTCATTAGGAAAGTGACATCAGACCCTCGCCAACCCGTCTGGCCAGGCGTTGCAAGTGGGGGCCAAATTCTCCAGAATTTTCTGGAAATCCCATCTCCACCTGTGGAGTTGTGGGACTTTGCGTTCTAGGGGCTGTGATGATGCTGAATAAACATTAGAATAAACAGTGAGCAATATAAATCCAATCATAAAATTAAAAATAAATCTAAAATCTAAACTATATATAAAAATATTCACCCATGACTTGTTCATGTGGCAGTGTGCCAAGAACACTCGCAGCATTCCCCCGCTGCACAACGATGCTGATTTGCTGCGCGAAAAAACTGCCGGCCCTCTTGTCACATACAGCCTTAACTAGCCGCTTAGATAGTTCTTTAAAAAACTTCTTAGCGCTTGGCCACCACGGTCAAATTGTCTCAAGACCAAAAGGCACAAACACGTAGTCAAAAGCAACTGCAGACTCGTATTCTCGCAGCCGCCCCAGCCCTGACAGATGTGCCCTTGACATCAGCAAGGGTGTCGACACAAGTAGCGTCCCACACCAATGCTCGACCCATGGACCACGGCACCAAAGTCAATCCAGTCATTATATATTAATACATAAAAATATATTAAACGGTTATTATATACGAAATTAATCTCTTATTTGTGTGATTTTTACGTTATTTATAGTCCTTTAGTCGCAGGAGGATACTTTCAAAACCTTTATTCGAAGGAAATAAGGTACAATGATTTAAAAAAATAATAAAATATTAATTAAACTAAAAACTTACATCTTAAAGCATAAATTACTATTAATAAAAATAAACCTAATTAATAAATAAAAATATAACTAAAAACTAAAATGAAGAATACTTTTTTTTTTTTTAATACTAGCACGACATGTGACCCTGCGCCCACCTGATGGTAAGTGGCGCGCAGGGTCCATGAATGTTAGCAACTGGAATCAGACCCTTATATCCGACATCAGTCCCTAACACTATGCCGGCTTGAATACACAAAATAAAAAATATTATAAATAAAAATTTTGCTCCAAATCGCTGCCAATGGGCAAAGTGCCAAGAATACTGGCAGCGTTGCCACTTTGAATGGCAATACTAATCCTTTGGCCCAAATATTGCCCAGCCCTTTTGTCTCCCGAGGTGTTGACGAGCTGTTTTGACAACGCCTTAAAAATTTCGTGTGCACTTGGTCCCCACGGCCCGAGAGTTTCAACTCCAAACGGCGCAAAAACACATCTCCCAATAAGCTGAGTGTATTTCCGCCGCTTGAGGTTCTCTGCTTGTAATGCAGCAGCGCCTGGGTCCTTAGAGGTCAAGGACAAGTGGGAAGGCGCCAGGGTGTCCACACAGGTGGCATCCCACACTAAAGGCAAACCTATCTTATTTATAAAGTTATAACAAATAAACCTACTTATAAGTATGTATATTAAAATTATTGTTAATGTATGTACTAATGACATCGAGATAAATAAATAAAGTCCAATAAGGTCTTTAACTATTTGTTGTCTTCTAAAAGTAAGTTTTGTTGGCCAAGAATGTAAGATTAGTTGTTAAAATATCGTAAGATTTCATAATCTATTTCCGTCTTACTTACAGTACACATACTCGTAACTGTCATGGCGTCACAAACCTTGGCCTTTAAATACCAACTGCCATACGTCATACACATTGACACTTTTTGTTCTACCCACAACTTTATGTAATTCATTTGTTCGTTAAAGAAAAGTTCATTTAAAAATAAAATCTATTTACTGTTTACATAACACTCGTAATTATTGTTTCAAAACTAAAGCTTTAAAACTTTACTTTAAAAGTGAATCCTTATTTTGTTATTTTTATTTTAAAATGAAAGTCTATCTATAATATAATATTAATATATATAATATACATAATAAAATATCTTTATTAACGTAACAAGCGACACGTCATTATTTGTTGTAAACTTAAGTGACTTCCTAGGTAGGTACATAAATATGATTACTTATCGTTTTAATATTGGATTTTTTTATTGTTTTGAAGTAATATTATTTAGTTAGTAAACCTGTTGTAAAGTAGGTAAATAAAATATATGACTTCTTACTTTTATTTAAAGGTATGATTAATATGTTTCATCACTTGTAAATAATATAAATAATAATAATTGTATTATGTAGGTATGTCAGTTTGCGTGAAGGCGACAACAACCTTTTGATATCTCGACGCAGCTGTTTTTAATTTTAGAATCAATGTCGTGTCCCTAAAATAAAACTCTTGTGGGAGACATTATCTTCGCGTTTATGAAATAATTTCTTATTTACGATGTATCAACTAGCTGACTCGGCGAACCGCCTGACAGTCAATTAATGTCATAATTAATAATAACTCACATGAAACAATTTTCAAAACAAATCGGCTTTTATTCGAGCCTGATCCCGAAACGTGTAAATACACTTTACTGGGTTTATCGGCACGAACGGTGGATACTTCCCCGCCCCGGCAGACTGGGCAAATTACCGCCATCAGTCTGCCTACCACCTATTAAAGTTATTAAGTTTGCGAAAAACTTATATTTAGATAACCAAAACAATACATCATCCATCAGTCGTCTCGGTTGAAACTGATTTTGTTTTCAATTCCAGTTCTAAATTAGACTTCTAAAGCATTTAAATTCTGCGGAATTTTCTGAGTCGAAAATCAACATCTCGTTTATGTCCATCAAGCATTTTATTTATGTTCTGAATTTTAACCATAATATTTTTTTTTCCATCGGTTCTCCATCGCATCTTTAAGAAATACCTACATATTTAGAAAAAATAACTTCGACGATATAATTTATTCTTAGTGAGAACTTTTTATGGAATCTGGCTCACATATTGTTTATTTACTTATTTATTTCCATGAAAATGTACATTACAGATTATACGTCTAAACAATACATATTTCATAACAAAATTCAAACACAAGGATAAGTGACTAGATGTGCGAATTAATATGGCTCCAAGTACTTTAGGACAATGTTTTTACTTTCCACATCTGTTGATGCGAACATATCAAAATTCTCATCGGACTGCACGATTTTGTTCAATAAAACGATTGCACGGGGAACGGGGGCACTCTGAAGTAGGTAATATAATATATTGATAATACCTATTCATTTATTTATTTAAAAACTTAATTGCACTATGTACAAAGGCGGACTTAATGCCGCTAGGCATTCTCTGACAGCCAAACCTTTAGGACATTAGGACAGTTTGCATGGTAAGTAGGTTCAATAATAAATATAAAATAACAATTTATAAAACAAATACATAAAAAGAATACTTACTGTTACATATACAAATACGTAAATATAACCTATGAAGGAGAACAAAGTAGATGGTGTAAAAAAATATGTTTTTAATGGCCTACACTCGCCACGCTGGCCAGACGGGTTGACGAGGGACAAGTTGGTATTGCTCCGAGGAACGGGAATGGTGGTTGTAAATCTATGAATAATGTACGTAAACAACAAAAAAAATCTTATGGTACCTGGCGATTTGAACTGCGAACCTTTTCGGATTGGAAAGCGTTCTACAACCGAATGACCACCGCAAATCAAAATTACTTACCTATCTACTTTTTGTATTTTATCTATTTACCTATATATTTTTTGTAATATTTATTATCTATATATATAAAGGTGAATGTCTGTGTGTGTGATTGCAAAACTACTTGTCCGATCGGGATGAAACTTTGGGAATATGTTGTGTAAACATCGGGGAAGGTTTCCGACATATTAGATTGCATATAAGTAAATATTAATATATAAAACAAAGTCGGGTTTGTTAGAACACTTATAACTCGAGAACGGCTGGACAGTTTTTTACGGTTTTTGATTTGTTGGATGTGTTTCCGTCCCGAATAGCAGAATAACTATAAATAAAATTGGAAAATTGAAGAAAAAATAAAAAAATAGAAAAAAAAATCCCATACAAAATTTCGTGGGTTTCGTACTTGTCAAATAATGTTGGTTGTCAAATATATATGGGTGCGTTCAGAAATTTATATCAAGCTTGACGATTCAATGACTGTTAGGCGGTACGAAGTTCGCCGGGTCAGCTAGTTATTAATAAGAATAGGTAGATAGAAAACTTCTAATTGATTGTAAATTTTGGTTTGGTTTCGATATGTCATTCTCAATTTGGGTAAAAGCCCCTATTGAAATATAAATTTTAATAATTATAATGTAACTAACAAAAATGAAAATAACAACCAATGCCTGCTCTATCTTCTAATTTAATCTCTTTGGTTTGTGTTGACCTTAGTTGTCGGCGTTGTTGTGAAAAAAAATAGGTGTTCAGAAGTTGTACTCCCAGTCCATGATCTGGTTTCGATAGTAAAGAACAAAAATATTGACTAATAGAGCAAATGTAAATGCGTTTTAATTACATAGAGGATGCCTGATTAGAGGCCTAATAACGTGTAAGAACCCGCAATGGTGCCATCTGCGGTGGTGGTAAAAATGTCACAGCACCGGGGGTCCACCAAAAAGGGGAAAATTCCGTGTTCAACGAGAAAAAAAGTTAGCGAACCTCTGGTGTAAACTATAGACATTACCTATAACAGTTAGTTACATTTGTAGGTCTGTGGCAATAACTAAAATAATCCAGTTTATTTTTAGTCTAGTTTATATCTTTGCAGCAAAATAAATCTCGTAAAGGCCAAGAAAAATAAATAACGAATAACCATGGCCAAGTTTAAACTAAACGGTTTTGTTTTGATGGTCAGCTGAAACATTGATTACGTGATTTTAACACCAGGAAATTACGTATGTGTGATTGATTATAAATCCTTTGAACTATAAACTTTACGCTACTCGCATATATTTTTTGCGAGGCGAAGCACATTCGTTTTCAAAGTTCGTTCGTTGACATTACGCCTAGCTTTTGACATTTCTGACAGAATTAATCGAAGTTAGACGATTCGTTTTCGGACGATTGTGCACTCAGCCTCACCCCGCTCGTCCCGACTGCTGGCAGGACTGACCTAGTGTGGGGACCACAAGATATTGTTCCTGATCGTCGTTCCTATCAAACTAAATACGTTAACCTAATACTTCTTTGCACGTTAATATTGTCTAGTTAAATTGTAGAATTCATTCTTTTTTTTAGTTTAAACTGCACATTCATTAAACTCTTATAATGAAAATTAATGAAATGAAAAAAAAAAAACTGTTCTTTAACTAAAATAAGTAGCTTAACTAATTAATAATAGTTAATAATTAGGTATATCTTATTATTAATTAGTACCTATATATTCGCCGAAAATAAACTAAAACCTTGATTTTGACAATTCTATTCCTCGAACGTAATGACGTTCCGAGGCGTTCCCCCGTTTGAAAGCGAAGGAATATTTAAGTGCAGGAGGTATGAGTGTAGTTTCAGAAATGTAGTTTACTAACTTCTTAGTAAATAAAACTACGGGACATTTTAGATTTTGATCATAGACTTGTTTTAGTAAATTATATTGGAATGTCGTTATAATGTTTTTGCTATTTTTCTCTGTTTAAAATTAAGGTATAAGTGAAAATTATTCTCCTAGAAAGTTGATGGAAATTTCTCAAATTAACACTCTATTTAGATTTTTTATGAAAATATTTTATTGTGCGAGCGAGAGGGAAGCAAATACAAACGTTAAACCCTCTTAACGGCAATTACCTTAGCCGCTCGATGTAGGACTACAAAAACAGGAATAAAAATGATATCCCTTCATTTATTTGTCAGTTTTTTCACTTACTAGCCAAGACATCCCGATCGACCCTTTTTAAAAACCTCTTTTTATCATAATTTCCCCTAAGAACTTTCGAGAATGTTAACTGAAATAAGCGACCCGCATCACATATGCGCCGCCGGTATGTCGCGCGTATTTGCGTCCGAGGTCATGCGGGTTATGATTTCTGACACCAATCCGCTTTATTTATGCAGCTGTGAGTAACATCAAACTAAAATAGGTTGCTTTAAAAAAAAAATTGATCCAGCAAAAATGTACGTCGTCGCAATGATCGTCGCTTAAGTTCTAACAGTCGCGTACCTAACTAAAAAATCAGCCGTTATAAGGTCCATAGAAAATCAAAAGACGCGACGTTTCACCAATAAAACACAAGGATTTGATCCAACGGCAACACGTCATTGCTTAAATAAAAACAGCCTAATTATCCAAATTTATCTTATTCTTACGTTGTAAATAATAATCCTTTCATCTTGTATTATAGGTTTTATCCCATCTCTACTTTCTTTCTATGTTATATATTATATGTGGCTGACGAATTGGCATCCTTTGCCACACGTTTTTGTTCTTTTTAATTTTGATATTATTTTGCCTTTTATATGACAATTTTATTTACATTTTGTATAGTCGTCACAATATAGTCGATATTATGCCTTTTAATAAGTAAATCCCTGAACATATCCCCAACTGTAGATATCGGTCACACTATATATATATATATATCAGATAATTACTTATTACTTTGAATTCTGTAACATATGAATTGTATGCACATTTTCCGGCTACTCTGTTTATTTAAGCATGAATTTTCATTTGACTAAATAGTAGATTTATATTAAAATTTAGATACTGCATTTATAGTATTATCTTTGGAAATATAATTATTAAGCTCGACATACATTTATAGATACTAATCTTAACTGTAATTATTTTTATTTGCCCATACAATTACGGTTATACTTAGGTAATTCTTGTTCTGCAGCCATACCGCACGACGCCGCTGGTGCTCCCGGGCGCCAAGGTCCGCCGCGAGCCCGGGCCCACAGAAAGCTACCTTCGCCACCACCCCAACCCCGCCATGAGGGCGGCCCCACACCACGACTACCGAGACACACTAATGAAACAAAAGGTAACGCAAAACACACTTGATTTTAATAATTACAATATCAACTATTTTTACAATATTTATTATTATTAGTCGATGTCGATTACATGCATGTCGTGTCGATTTCTTTAAATGTAACTGACAGTTTTCTATGGAAATCGAAAGCCCCATTAGGGACATAATAAAAACGCCCGACCATGTTTTATTATATATATAATTATATTAAAACCGACAAAAAACTAAGAATAACCTTTTTTTTTTATTTTTTATTTTTTTTTATAATTCACATTAAATAAAGATGTTATTATTCTTATTCATCGGTAATAAATATCGATTAATGTTGATGATCTGGCAGAAATTAACCCCGCTCTTGGCGATCGCGAGATCCCTTGCGAATTCGCGAACAATGGAGACCCATGCCATATCGTAATATCTAATAAAAATCTGTCAAAATGCATATTAAAAAAATGGTTAGCGAAGGTCTTTATAGCTCGAGAATTGTCCCTAGGGCGCTTGTCCTGTGGGGATTGAATAACCTGGTTATTATTTAGTTTATTTAATTATGGCACAAACAGTCATATGTAGTCATATGTCAAATGAAGATATATAATTTAAAAAAACATAAATTATTATAAGACAGAAGGTAGACATAATATTTAAAAGAATGATAAGCAAATTATACAAGGTATTATAGTTATGGAACAAGTATATTGCTCATTATCGGTAAATCAAAAAGATTTTTAATAAAGTAGACTTATAAAAAAAATATCTAGAGTTGAGTGACACACAATGTCTATGAATAGAGTCTAGAAGCCCAATTATTTCCTCCTACACTTCTGCTTAAATATAAACATGTTTGCACGATATTATACTGACTCATAGTACATTAAAAAAAACATTCGATAATAGTGTTTTGAATTACCACTGGTTTCTGTATTTTGTAGTACATTGCGTGTTATTAATGAAGCTAACTTAAGCTAAAATTTATTTATTTATATTAAAGTAATATACAAACGGTATAAAATAATTACAATATAAATTAAAACTTTTTAAAAGTAAAAAATGAAATAAATATAATCTAAACCTAATAAAAAATAAACTATAAGTAAAAAAATGTCCTCTAGAAACGACCCTTCAGTGATAGTCCCAAGAAGACTGGCAACATTTTCCCTCAGTATATCTAAGCTAATACGTTGGCAGAAATAATTGCCAGCTTTCCTGTCTCCAGACTTTTCCGTTAGCCGTTTGGACAACTCCTTGGCCAGACGCTTAAGCTTGATTTTAAATAACAAAATATGCAACGAAAATATAGAACCCTATCGGAAATTCTTGAAACTGTCTTATCTAAGTCTTATTTTTACTTACAATCAGTTGTATAACTCAAAGAGTATAGTAACTAATGGAGAAAAAAGTGGCAACTCTCGCGAAATAGTGACGCCACCCTTGTGTCATCCGAACACTAGCGCCGCCAGGTGGATGGTAGAATACTAATAGTGCCACACATACCTATATATACAGTATTTGAGTTGAAAAAATAGCGCAACCAAATAACTGCGCTCCTAAATTTAAAAATATTGTGTATTTTCTAACCACACTATTTTTGTACTGAGAACTCACACAATACATTAAATTATTTGTTTTGGATTCGCTTGTTGACAAGGCAAGGCTGACTGAATAAATGGGGTGTATCAGGCAAAGCTGTTTGTAGATGTCGCTAGCGGCAATGGTACCTTGTTTTACACCTATTTCAATGCGATTTTTTTTAATGTTTTTGTAGTTTTTTTATTTTTACAACAGAAATAATATTTTAAATTACCGTCACCTACCTTAAAAGACAAATTAATAAAGCACACACCGTCTTTAAAAAGAAAAAAAAAGGTTTAATTAATAGAACGGCATTTTTTGCACTTATATTACACTCGATTTGTACACTTAAAAGCTGCTCACTTCGGCATAATCTCCAGAAAATATATTTCGTAATAAAAATACAAGTTTTCTATGCAACTGATCTCACAGAAGAAATGATCAGGAACGCAGTGGAAGTTGGTGCGAGAGGAGTTCCAGCAAAATCTTTGCATCACTTACTGAAAGAATTGGGCCTAAGCAGGTCTGCCGTCAATACATTTATGGAACGAGCTTCCAGGACGGCATTAACGGAATCATTCTGTATTTGGTTGGGTAGGGAAAGAAGTAGAATGGTGGATGGTAAGCGTATTATCGCGCAATAAAAAAAAAGGAGGCCTCCTTTTCTTAAACCAGCCTATTGTCGGTCGCAAGCCCGAGACACCATCCTTCTCATCTCCTACCCACACACGATGGACCCGGCACCCGTACGGTGAATCCATGGAATGCTTAGAAATTTGTCTTCTTCTCTATAAGAATTATCTGCAACAAATAAAGTGTGTTAGATGTGTTTCTTACTTGGTAAAATATATAAATTGAAGCTATAAAATTTTATTGCCAAATATATCTCCCTTTGGAGCGGCGTCATCAGTGACAGTAATATTAATAATATAATATCTTCTTCTCTATATTAATAACAGCTATATTAATTATATTATCGTGATTAAAATTTAGGCGCGGTGGTGGCTCGGTTGTAAGAACGCGTTCCTTAAATCCTACAAAGGTCGGTTCAAACCCACCCGACATGTACCAATGAGAAATGCACTTTTCTTACGTACATTTGTCATAGATTTACAACACCACCGTTCCCGTGCCTCGGAGAGCACGTTAAGCCGTCGGTCCCGGTTCCACTAATACCAACTTGTGGAATCGTTAATAAATTGTCATTATAAATTGACATCATATCCTCGCCAAGCCGTCTGGCCAGCGTGGCGAGTGTAGGCCAAATTCTCCAGATAAATGTTCTGGAAGGCCCATCTCCAGCAGTGGAGGTCTAGGACGCTTGTTCTAGGGGCTGTAATGAATGAATGAAATGATTAAAAGTTAGTGATACACCCCATAAAATCAATTGATTGAATGTATAAGTGTAAGAATTGAATGAATGACAACTCCATTATGACGACAGACAAGAATTAGTGCTCCCTACCTACTACTAGGTGGCGCCACTTTCTATATAAATCAAAATTTGACAATTGCTTGTTTTAAGTTTCTTACAAGTTATGAATGAATTGTTTTGTTTTACTAATACGTATCGGTAAATGAGAATTCTATAAATTAATTATAGATACAACTGATTTTTTGTAAAGAAATCAATAAGAACAATTACTCTATACAATGTTATATCTATCTATAATAATTTATATGCCAGGCTCTTAACACACACACATACTGCACACTGCTTCACACACTTTTGCTGGGCTGTAAAGTCTGCTTTGAATGAGCAATTAAGCCTGGGTTGCACCAAAATTAAATATCTGTGATTGTATTAAAATAAGAATGACGTCAAATGTACCCGATTTATTTAAAAGGTCCGCCGCTCGTGCTCTCAACGCCATTTTTAAATTTAATTGTTATTTTGGTGCAACCCAGCCTAAGTTAATAGTATCTTAAAATACCCCAAAATACATATTTGAATCTCCTTTTATGATCTTTAGATTCTATGTCAAAAGAAAAAAAAATATATATTTATAAAGGTATACAAAATCTTAGTTTTATTCAGAAATATTTTTATTTAAATAAAATGTAATTAAATATTTATATACAAGATTTTATTAGAAATCTTGTATTAAGCTAAAAATAGCTTGAAATTTCGCTATTCGTATAAGAAGCGCCCAAAATTTTGGCATATTTATGAAGTTATTTCGTAGATATCCTAACACATAACCTAGATTTAGTAATAATTGGCTCGTAGTCTGATGTAGAACTTAATAAACCAGGTCGCCGAGTCGGTGCTCCAGCGGGTGGTGGGGGAAGACGCTGCCGGCAATAAGGTGGCCTACCGTGTGACACATTTCTCTTCATCATCACAACAGAACTTAGAAACAGACTAGAAATATTTTTTTAATTATGTTTATTATAGATTATGTTTTATAACCTTAACCTCGCCAATCCGTCTGCCCAGCGTGGCGAATGTTGGCCAAATTCGCCAGAATTTCTTCTAGAATTTTCTAGGAGATGTGATGAGGCAACAGTTTTGACTGCCTCCGAGGTTTAGTAGATGTGAATGACGCGGAGATGCTGGGTTCGATTCCTGGTCTAGAGGATAAAAATACTTCATTTATTTGTAAAATTTCTTAAATCTTTTTTTCTTTCTTGTCATGTCAACAGTGAAGTTGGCTAAATTTGAATGCGCTTCTTTTAAATAATCCCCTGTGCTTTGCGCATTGAGTTAGGCTGTGATTTTTATATACTAGCACGACATGTGATCTTGCGTCCGCCTGATGGCAAGTTTCATGAATGTTAGCAACTGGAATCATGGCTGACATCAGTCCTTAAAACGAGTGGAGACCAAATTCTCTAGATATATGTTCTGGAAGGCCCATCTCCAACAGTGTAGGTCTAGGATGCTGTGTTCTGGGGGCTGTTCGCAATGGATTGAATTTTTAAGTAGTTAGAGCTGTCAATTGTCAGATTTTCTTTTTAAAAGGATTATTTTGATAATGCCGTTTCTAATCTGTTCTAAGTTCTGTGACTATAACGCTAAAGCTTCAGAGCGAAGCTCGCCGTCATTCATTAAACTCGACCTGACATCTTGTTTTTAGTTTTTATATGGTGTGTTGTATGTACATTTTTTTTTTTATCTTTTTTTTTTTTTTTTTTATTCATTTTGGAAAACCAACAGTTGACAATATTATAGTAAATAATATACAGTAAATTCACTAAGAACAATTAAAGGTTTTCACATATAAATTTAAAGTTAAGTAATAAAGAGCAAGAGAATGAGAATCTTGCCTGATTAGTAAGTATAGTTCTAGACAGATAACTATGAGGTCATTAAATTATTAGAGACTTTTTTTTTTTAACTTAGGCCAGTAATTTATTTAGGTTTCGTTCTCTTAAGAGACTATATATATAAAATATATATATTAGATTCTACTGATCCTCGTACTACACCATATTTAAACTAAATTAATTTAACTTATTCATTGTGTTTTGATGTCATGTGTTTATAGACCATCTTTTTCTTTGCTACGCTTAAATGTAATATTTTTTTCTTTTCATATTAATATTATATTGTTTATTAACTGCTTTAGACGCCGATACGGGTTCGATTCCTGGTCGGGACACAATATTTTTTTAATATTTTTTCTAATATTTCTCATGACTGATATCTTACGGTGCGCTAGAGATATCGACGACTTGCCACTTGTCATGATGGACCTATAGTAAAGTTGGCTAAATGTGTTCACAGCTTCTTTAAAAAGCATGGTTTCAGACCAGCTCGGAATGGATACGGTCGTGATGATACTTTACTTTTCTTTTTATATTAATATTAAAGTTATTGTCGTCATTAAGCAGTAGAGTTTTTGGACCCTGTGTTCTAGATACTATAATGATGAAATTTAGTTTAGAATCATTAATTATTATTGCTAAATGGTTTGTTTTTTTTGGCAGATGGTCCACAAGCAGTTTAACTCGCCCATCAATCTATATTCGGATGCCAATATCGCTAACTCAATTAGACAACATTCGTCGCCTGTGCCGTGAGTATGCTTTAAAAAAAAAACAAGCACAACAAACAATACAAAACTGCAGGTGAATTGTCGTTCTTTAGCCGCAATAGTTATAGGTACAGGATGGATTACAGTTATTATACTTACAGGAAAATGGTCTTAGGAGACCATAACTCTTTGAGATATTCTGAACTGCATTTACCGATTTTAGAAAAAAGTTACAGTCAGCAGAAAAATTGAGATTTTTTTTTGATGCCAATCGATCCCGTTTTATATAGGGATCAACAGTCTCTCCTGGACCGACTGAGGTTTGAGTAGTATTTCTGTCAGAAATGGCGAAAAACTTTACTATACATTTTGTACGGAAAAAATGATTAATTAACTCAAAATATTATTTGTAGCCAAACGTTCCTATTTCTTACTGTCATTAAAACACTCTTTAAAGCCAACTGAAGTTTGGGTACAGAAACTACGGTAAGTCATAAGACCGGGTTTACATGCGGGTTTTACAGTTTTTGTTAAAGGTGCCTTTATTGCCATCAAAAAAATATTCATTTATATAAATTTGAATTTAAGTTTATTTATTTGACGTTCCAATTTTATTTAGATGGTAAGGTGAAACGGCCATTTTATAGCCACGAATATTATTAATATTAATGCTATTAGAATATAATGACACGGGCCTTTTACAGCTATGAATTTACGAGTATGTTTAATATTATTATTTAGATTTGTCACGCCTTTTTTTTGCTGCCACAAAATTAATATTATAATTTTATTAATTACATACATCTCGTATGTAATTATTGTAAATTATAATTATTAAGTATTTAGAATGTAAGCTGACACGTCCTCTTTACAGCCACGATCTTATTTAAATTGTTTCTAAGTTAGTTAGTTTTACTTACTTATAGCAGTAATGTTGTGCCTAACATACATAAATATAGATTATTAACAGTTACGGTCCAACTATTATTACCACTTTGTTAAGTAGGTATATTTTTAAAAAATATTAATTGTATTAATTCTGACCGTATCTAAGTTGATACAAGCGAATCAAAGGAAATAAACTATTTTATTTGATTTGTACAATTTCTTTTTTTGGCATCAATAATAACCATTACCATTTTCTTTGCTGACTGTACATTTTTTCCAAAATCTGTGAATGTTAGGTCAGAATATATCAAAAAGTTATGGATTGTCATCTAAAGATTTATAAGAATTATGCCTGCCTGTCCTGTGTCAAAAGTCCACTTCTATACAATCTTTTAAACTGTCAATAAATAAATAAAAAAATAAAACTGATACTAAATTTAAAAAAAAAACTAATGTGTGCTCATACAGCGGGGTGAGGCGGAGTGCACAATCGTCCGAAAACGTATCGTCTAAGATCGATTATGTCTGTCAGAATGCCTGATTTTTTAAATTTCTGACAGACGTGATCAATCTTAGACGATACGTTTCCAGACGATTGTGCACTCCGCCTCACCCCGCAGAAATGTTACAACGTTGCAAACGTAAAGAACTGAATCCACATTTTTTGTCAATATAACGCTTATGCTCTAATAAAAAATGGACTTCAGTTGCGGGATACGTAAATAGCTAGATAAACAATTCGTCGACTCTCCAGTCTACGAGTATAAGAAAATATTCTTAATTTTTTTTTTTAAACTTCACAAGTCCTATAATATTTCCTCTGCATATCTTGGCATAGTATCGTAGCAGTGGCCGTTTGCCAATACTCTGCTGTTGTGCACGTTTAGCTAAGAAGATTATTATGACGTTAGTCAGATTCAATTTTTACCTCGACACCGGTATCTATTTAGCTTATTATTGGGATACTACTTTCTTAGTGGCTTTCTCTACCTAAGTTGCCGTATAAATATATGTATTCAAAGGACACTTGCAAACCATTAGATCACCCCGTGCGATATTTATTGAGCAAACATCAGTAAAAAAAAAAATTTTTGTTAAATTTTCAGTAAAAATCGCATTGCGTTATAACACAAATTAAGAGCCACTATGTACTTTACTTTGGGTAAACAATTGCCATAATATATATATATATTGAACACACACAAGCTTAAGGCTGTGCTGCACCATTTTTTTTTCAGTAAGTCTTATTTCAAACGGTGTTATTTTTATATAATAAGATTGCAATATTAGTTCTCCTTGAAAGTAAAAATTGGCATTTGACATCATTGCAAATGGCACATACTTTCAACGAGAACAACAAATAGGTGGTAGGCGGACTGATGATGATAATTTGTCCAGTCTGCCGGGGCGGGGAAGTATCCACCGATAATCCTGTGAAAAGTTTATCTACACGTTTCGGGATCAGGCTCGAATAGCCGTCATGCCCAGTCAAGCCGACATAGTGTTAGAGTCTAATGTCAGTCAAAAGTGTCTGATTCCAGTTGCTAATATTGATGGACCTCGCGCACAACTTACCATTAGGTGAACGCAATGTCACATGTCGTGCAAGTATTAAAAAAAAAAATGTCTGGAATTGTTTTATTTTGAAGGCCAACCGTCAGCTAAAAAACGACGCCATTTTAAACTTTTATTTTGGTACAACCCAGCATAAGTTTATATATGTATAAAAAAAATATAACTTAAGTTATGCTAGACTACGAGACCACGTAGCAAACATCGTAGCATTAGTATCAAAAGAAATATACATATTTAGACATATATCGATATATTTAGACATATTTCGATATATTTATTATATTTAACATACTTAGATATAAATTATTACTAGCACAACAGGTGACCTTGCGGCAACCTGATGGTAAGTGGCGCGCAAGGTCCGTTAGCAACTGGTATCAGGCACTCATGACTGACAACAGTATCTAACACTATGCCGGCTTGACTGGGCATGACGGCAATTCGAGCCCGAGTCAGACGCGTGGATACACTCTACAGGGTTTATCGGCTCGAACGGTGGATACTTCCCCCGGCAGACTTGGCAAATTATCACCATCAGTCCGCCTACCACCTATTTGTCGTTCTCGTTGAAATTATGTGCCATTTGCAATGATGTCAAATGCCAATTTTTACATTCAAGGAGAACTAATATTGTAAGCTTGCCATTGTGATATTTATATTAAAATAACACAGTTTGAAACAAGACTTACTTATTTAGGTAGGTACTTATTTGGATTAAATAGGTACTAATTTTACATTGATAAATAGATTTCCCACCGCTTTCATTTGCTTGTAGTAGACGAATAATGATGGCTTAATTATAATTTATTACAAAAATGGAGCTTGATTATATGAATAATTATATTTATTGTATAGATTGCTTATTCTAATAACAGTTGTACATGTCATTATCATGCAATCTGCTTATTTTATGGGCATACAATATTTATTATAGGTATTTATGGTATAAAGGACATCATTCATTGTATAGGAATTTGGTTTAAACTCGTATGCGCATTTTTAGATAACTATTCTAAGAATAATACAATTTAAATAGAAAATTATTTTATATAGGTCTGCAAAATATCATTATGTCAGTGTCTCTAAAGGATTTGATTGATTCGAAAACTACATATATTATTTTCCAAATAACTTAATTGCACATCAAGATATAGTATAGTGGATATGTCAGAATACGCATGAGAGTAGTGTTAATGCAGTAGAAATGAGGTCGTTGCATCGAATATGCGGCGTCACTCTGGCGGACCGCATACGTAACATCGAAATACGGAAAAGGGTAGATATAAAAGAAAACAAAGAGACAAAAATAGGGAAAGGCATGCTACGATGGTTAGGGCATGGTGAAAGGATGAGCAAAGAAAGATTGACGAACCAGATATATAATGCGAAAGTTGTGGGTAAAAGGAGCCCTGGCAGACCAAGACTTACATATCACGATCAAATAAATAAAACACTGGCTGAAGGTGCATTAAAAAGCCTTCTTAACGAAAGGGCATGTATAGTAGGTAGTAGGTTGAATGTCGACGAAGCGAAAGAGGTATGTCGTGATCGTGTCAAGTGGCGCTCAATTGTCTCTGCCTACCCCGCAAGGGATCTGGCGTGAAGCTAGTATTTAATTTTTTTTAATCATTATGCACAAGTAGCACTAAAATAGCCCAAAATGGATGATAACAGTTATACGGGGTGATTTTCAATGTAACATTAGATTAATATGTGGTTCTATCGATAGAAACAAACAACTTTTCCTAAGAGACCATACGTCGAAGGTGACGAAAAAATTTGGCTTCTCCATCCAATATGTCTTTTCCGAAATTTGGTTATTTCTATCAATAGAATAACATATTAGTCTAACGTAAGAGCAGACAAAATCTTTTAGTTTTACATTTTATTTATTAATATTTATTTAAATACTTTATTGCACTTAAAAACCTAGTACATAGGCGAGCTATAACGCCATAAGGCATTCTTCACCAGCTAGCTTTGGGGATCATGTAAGGTGATGGGCAGGATGAAGTCAAATATTAAAATAGCGTATATTAGTAAATAAACATAATTACGCATTTATAGCACTTAAAATACATATACGTACACAATATAAAAAAAACAATACACACACATACTATATAATACATACATACATAAAGATACACTATAAATAAATAGATATATATATATAAATAAAATGTCAAACAACTTCGTTAATTCGAGAGACATACGAGGGGCGTTCAAAATATTCTCGGTATGTGGATAAAAACAAACAAGTACGAAAAGTTTGATATTTTTATGTTTCAATATACTCCCCCCCTATGTTCATACACTTATAAGATCGATCAATTATTTTTTTTAATCCATCATAAAAATATTTTTTATCTTTGGTGTAAAAATGCTCCTCCACGGCCGTCTTCAACGCTTCATCGTCAGAAAATTTATTTCCACGCAGATCCTTTTTAAGATTGGGAAACAAAAAGAAGTCGCTTGGGGCTAAGTCCGGACTATAGGGTGGATGAGTAACAGTTTCAAACCCACATTCAACAATAGCTGCCTTGGCAATATGAGCAGTATGGACAGGGGCGTTGTCATGCAGAAGCAGAACACCTTTGGTTAACTTTCCTCGCCTCTTTTCTTTGATCGCATCTCTTAATTGACGTATAACGTTAGCGTAGTACTGCCCTGTGATATTTACACCTTTTTCTTTATAATCGATAAGCAAAACTCCTTCACAATCCCAAAATATTGTGGCCATGACCTTGCCAGCTGACGGGATTACCTTGAACTTCTTGGGATGAGCTGAACCCTTAATGTGCCACTGCATGGACTCCTGTTTGCTCTCTGGGTCATAATGATGAACCCAGGTTTCATCTCCAGTAACTATTTTTTGCAGCACCTCATCGGGATTTTCACCACACAGGTCGATAAAATCTGAACAGCAAGCCACACGCATATCCTTTTGAAGAAGCGTCAGCATTCGCGGAACCCATCTTGCACTTACTTTTGACATATTAAGATGGTCATGTATAATGTCATGTACGGTACCAATAGAGAGATTGGTTACTTGAGCTATAGATTTTACCTTCACTCGGCCGTCTTCCAATATAAGTTTTTCCACTTTATCAATATTTTCTTGTGAGGTAGCCACTACAGGCCGGCCAGGTCTAGGGTCATCTTCAATACTCTCCCTTCCACGCTTAAATTCGCTTGACCATTTTTGAATAGTAGATAAAGAAGGAGCAGACTCACGGTAAACACAATCCATTTCCTCTTTTATGGTTTTTTGATTTTTACCCTGTTTTGTCAAGAATTTTATGACGGATCGGTGCTCTAATTTCGTTAAAATTGTTAATTCGCTCATGGTGTTCATGTTTGTTCGGCAATTGCAGAAAAACAAAAGAACATCTCGGTTCCAATTTTACTTTTTTTTAATGTCAATGGATGAATCTTAGCGGCCAGTAACAAATATATATATAAAAGAGGTTGTAACGTATCAATACCGAGAATATTTTGAACGCCCCTCGTACATTCTGTTTCTTAAGAAGATTTATGTAAATAGATATTGATGTATATCGCTTGTTGAAAAGATATCAGATCAAACATTAGAAAACTAGAGCTTTATCATTCCATATTAATTTATTTTATTAAAAATATAATGATGTATGTTTTTGTTTAGAGTTTTAATATTATATTTATCTGCTTACTCAGCGCTAACGGCCATTACGGGCGGCCACAGTTTGTGAAGAGGCAAGTGTTTTACTAGAACGCCGCCAGTCGACCGCCGTACATCTCTCACGATGCATTAATGCTTTTTTATTTAATTCGCTATCTATCTATAGGCTGTTACTGTACACTAGTACACTCTCATTACAGTCTTTTTGTTCGGCAACAAGGCTGTCCAATGTAAAAACCTAGTAACTTTAAACTGGTAACCTTGAAGACTTTTATCAACTTTATAAATGCATTTATTTATTGCCAATTATTGTTGTTAAAATTATATAATTGCTATTTATTTTAAGTACCTAATAAAACATTATAAATAGTTAAATAAAACTACTGAGGCTGGGTTAAACTAAAACGAAGTCTATAATATATAACTTATTTTGGTGCAACCCAATAAACTCCGCTGAGTAGTAGAGTTTATTTCTGTACGTATTATGTTATCCGAAATTTGTACTAACATTCAATATAAAATGATAAATGTAATTATCAACATCAGTTGCGTTTTTCGTTACTTACATTTCATATTTGCTGACTCAATACATTTGAATTAAAAAAATATATTTGAAATGCCATTTATTTAAATCGTCAAAGTCAAAATATTTAAATTATTTTTAATGATTCTACTCACGCTAGTAGAAGACTATTGGTCTAACTAAGCTGTTAGCAAAAAACCAGCAGTTTTGTATAAAATTTTATAATATTGTAATTTTTGTAATGCTATTTATAAATAAACTTCGAAGACGAAATGGTCCTATGTTTTTATATTGGACAGCTGAATGTTACTGGCTACACACATGGACACGTTGCCAACTTACTTATAACAAGGAACAGAGACGTTGCATTGTATCGATCTTACTTCACTCACTATTAACTTAAGATAACATTAAACTTAAACCTAATTTAAGATAGATAACTTATACTTAAATATTAATATTAGTTTACATGTCCTTCTAACAACACTATGTAACTAACTGCTTTCGTTCCTCTAACCAGTTGCGGCCCTTAGCCTTTTATTATGGGAGAGCGAGATTTTATTAAACCCAATTAAAGATTAAAAACAAAATTTTGCTAATTAAATATATAATGCGACCTCCTTATTAATGACAATACAATGCTTTATACCCATGTTAAGTTATTGAAGTATTTAATAATAATTAAAGATTTTTTTTTCTAAACATGAGTATAGACTAAAGCATTTACCAGTAACAAAAAACATCAAGCATTCGCAGCTTTTAAAATTGTCGAACATATATGCCGATTTTTTTTTAAATCGGGGAATGTTCGTGGTTTTATTAAAATTTAATGCTCTAGTCTAAACTCACCTTTAATATTTAAATTAAATTAAAATTAAAGTAAATTTAGTAATATTTTTAGTTAAATAAATTGAACCAAAACTTTCCACCGCGTGCTTACTAACTTGTCTCTCTAAATATGAGTACAAGTCAGTGTGCCATTGAAGTTTCTGAAACGCCACACTGCACTAACGCCTGCAGTATTTTTTTTTAAATTTAAATATACATTGCACGTAATTGCCAAGCTTGTAATAACATGCAATGTTTAATGAAAAAAACATTACTACAGCAGTTACGCTTTCCGAAATTTACTATACTACGACAACAGTAATAAGTGGTCGCAAACGGCACCAAACTCGTTTCCCGAGAACTGATAGTGACGTCATCAGTTAATCCAGGTGTATTCAACATTTAATAGGATTTTTTTTTATTGTATTTATATACATCTTTTTTATTATTTATTAAAACAACTAATTACAGATAAATAAAAAATACAACATCGATATCACGTGTTTTGTTTAAGCGCGTCTGACCCCAAATGATCAAAATGGGAAAATTGTGTGCAAGGTATGGCTAAACACCGTCCGATATCACAAAATGTTGCTTAATTCATTTAAATGTTATTTCTACATTGTTACTATAAACAATTAGCGACATTAAGACGATATTTACATTCTTATGTGTAACGCAGTACGTTTAGACGCGATGGTGTTACTATCAGTTCTCGTGGAATAGAGTTTTGGCATAGTTAATCTCGCTCTTCTCTCGGGCTGCCCTAACTTGTTATTTCTGCGCCTGCTAACGACTAACTTCCCGGGCAGTCACAAGCCCACGCTGCTGTACGATCCCGCGCAGTCCGACACGTACCGCGCGCTGCAGGAGGACGGGCTGGGTGATGTGGTGCAGGAAGTGCCCACGCCCGTCCACACTAAGGTCTTCACGGCCCCACCCAATAAGGTGAGCTGTATTGAATTAATACCACATTATTACTTTGCAGAGCGCTATGTAATCTATAGTTCATCAATTACAGCTTGAGCTCTTTAACAGCTGTCAGCTTGAATTAAATAAAAAAAAAACCAAGGCAAATTTTTGTTTAGTCAATTAATTTACTGTGGATATTGTTAGTCAAAAGTGGTGTTTTTTGTTTAATAATGTGCTACAATGTTAATAATTATTAAAAACGATAAAGTGGACTTTAAATATGGAACACAAGTTGCAGTTTATTTTTTGCGGTTTTCCCGCGCTGTGAATTCCCATATTATACCCGACGTATTTGGGCTATAATGCCGTGAGTGACTCCCAGAAAAGCATCAAATTGTAAAGTATCCCTTTGCCTTCCCTATCATCTCGTTCATCATCCATTGAGAATAAAGAAACAAAGTCGTCGTTCGGGTTAATTGCGTTAAGTATCCAAAACACGATGAATATGAGGTTACATGTTATTATTTAATAAAAGCGTGAACAGATGACAGCTGTCAGAGAACTTAATCTATATTTTATGAACTATAGTGTGCTAGTTTAAAATGCGTTAAGCTATTAGGTATAGTTAGGTAAAAAGAGGAGTCAAGAATAGAGGATATGAAGTGGTTATTGCGCAATGAGAAGGCTAAACCAAACTTGTTTGTCACGAGCCGAAGCCACTATATATTTCTCCCCTTGCCTTCACATGAGAGACCATTTTAATTTAATTAAAGGTTAATCCAAGGCTTAGAAAGCCGGCCTTAAGACCCAAATTCAGTACAAATGTAATTTATATAAAATAATTTTGTCTTACATCCCTGAATAGGAATCGAACTCTTAATTAGCGAAATATAGGTTAATTTGTGAATAATAAAAAAGTACCAATAGTATTGTTATGTTTTAGAGGAAAGCACCAACTCCGAAACCAACGAAACAGATCGAGTCAAAACAAAACGGAAAACAAACGACATTTGTAAGTACCTATAATTATAGATTTAAAAAAAGGCCCAATAAAATGTTCTCGTGCCAAAATGATTTATTTTTTATTTGATAGTTGTGTTCTCATAATCTGTAATTAAATTTATTTATTTTACCCTAGCATAACAAAAATTTGCAGGACAAAAACTTTTTTTACGTCAATAATTACATGGTTTCAATCTCGCCGATTTGAAATCCAGTGTTTATCTGTAATAAAGTACCTGGTCGTAATAAAGAAAGAACCTAATCGTATAAATAGTGCCTTGTAACTATTTCATACATAAATTTTAACCAATTGTCTATTTAATTAAATTTTATTTTAATGCTAAAGGTAAAGATATAGTAATTATTAAATAAAAAATAAAAACAGAATTGATTGTTTTGATTATTGAATTGTATTTAGTTGAACGCAAAAAAGCTGGGGCCTGGTTTTGGGCAATCTCTTTTAAGTAGGCAACACTTAGAAGCATTTTACAATAGTAAGTTATCAGCGCAACTGTACTTACACCATGTGTTTGTCATGTCGCTCTTTTTGTCGCTTTTGAAAGTTATTTGACTTGGCGTTGCTCTGTGGTTTTCATACATTCAAAACAAAATTTGGTAAAAAAGCGAGCATTGCTTTTAAATTGAACATAGCAGTGGTATGAAAGAGGGTTTCCAACGAAAAGAAAATTAAATTAAATTTTAATTGAATGCCATTAATTGGAATTTAGTTTAAGTTTGATGTATTAGCATAAAAAATATGCTTTACATCATTTATCTTTAATTCTGAGTTATTTCTGACTTCAAAAAAAGATGAGGTATATATGTGTTATTTTTTTCATTAAAAACAAGTCTACAGTGACTTTTATATTTTTTGAAACCCGATTCGTGAGGAGGCGTGACTAGGCCGGCGAACAACGATAACTCACTATTTCCTTAATGGCCTTTAATTCTGAGTTATTTCTGACTTCAAAAAAAGATGAGGTATATATGTGTTATTTTTTTCATTAAAAACAAGTCTACAGTGACTTTTATATTTTTTGAAACCCGATTCGTGAGGAGGCGTGACTAGGCCGGCGAACAACGATAACTCACTATTTCCTTAATGGCCTGTAATAATTTGTATACTGTTAATCACGAGACTTCCCTGAATAGGGAAATTGGTAGATATTTACTTTATACCCTTTACTGTAAAATATTTAATTTTCTATGCAATTTAAGTACTTCAAAGTCGAGTCCACGCCAAAGACACATTGTAGTATTGTGGATTATATCCTTTTAACTCTTAGATACTTTGATGTAACTAGTTATAAGGCAATTATTGTGAAGAAAATAAACGATTATTATTGGTACTAGTAGACATTCGGGGCCCGATCCTGCGACCTTTAGATTTTTGTCCCCTAAATTAGACCATATTTTTTCAGGTAAATGCACTAAATGATGACCACATCCAGCAGTCGAACTCCTTCAAGCGTCTCATGTACCACGTGCTCGGCGATGCATAACTGTGCCAGTATTTATATTCCATACGAATTTTAGTTGGTATTATTATCTAGTTAATAGCAATTCTTTTGTAGATATCCCAATGTCGACATATAGAATTGCCACAGTGTAATTAATGAATAGATACGCGACTGGGAGTGGTTCCCGCGCTTTTGCACGGAAATGGCAAGTGCAAGTTTTTTCGTTTATAAATTACTACTATGGTTATTGTTAAACAAAAGTGGTGTTATTTTGTTTAATAATGTACTACAATGTAATTATGTAAATCAAAAAAATTCACTTTATACACTGTGCGCAGCATCACTCCAAGAAAATCATCAATTTTGTAACACCTTGAAAATTGATGATCATTTAGTTCGTATTTTTCTTAACTTTGACACTGGCAAATTGTTACAAATGCCATACGTGACTGATGTAAAGACGCTGACCTGCCAATTCCTTCGATGGGCTAGTAACCATTAAGACTAACAAGTACCCTATTTTAAGAGCTATTTAACACTACCCCAGGCAAGTGTGTAAAATTATTTTTCGGTGAATTTATTCTAATTAGGTGATTTGGGGTAAGTGTGGCATATAAATACGAGGGATAAACTTGAAATTATGACCACACATTGTTACTTATTGTAACAAGTTGTAATTGATAAATACTTATTTCGTAATTTTATGAATTATATTAAGAATATCGATAAAGACCACATATAGTACAACTAACTCTATGTAAACTATTATACCTCGCCTAGTAACACTTCCACCGTAATTGGTGTAGAACAGAAAAACAAATATTTTTTACAGAGTAGACTAGTAGTTTTGAGTAATAAAATTTACGACTTTTGTCTATGTTATCGAACAAGTGTTGCCATTTTACAAAATTACTACCATTTTAGGAGTTAAGTATAAGCAAAGTTTACAATTTCCCCATATCTTCATTTACCTCAAATCACCTTAATTGAGTATTAGTGCTATAATTTATTATATTAAGTAGGTACGTAACTTAAGTGTTAATTTTCTGCTTGTACAGAAATTATTTATTTGTATACATAATTGAGATGTTGAGTGTGCGTCTAGTCAACGCGAACCGAGCTCCGGTCTACAACGAACGTAAATAACTATTGAACTATTTTATTAAAATTATTTATTTTGTGTAAATATTGTTTTATTTATTTTGCCTATAGTATAGTTGACGGAAATTACCATTTACGTGGATGTGGGGTCATATGTCGTGCTCAGAGAAAAATGTCCTATATGTCTGAATTCCAATGAACATTTCTGCCAAAATTCATTAAAATCGGTTTGGTCATATATACACGTGGAAGTACATTAAACAGTGTAGAGTTACATGTGGTCAGATGATGACGTCGTTTAGCTTATGTCCGTCTTACGGTTACAAGGAATATATCTGCCAAATTTCATTGAAATCGGTTAAGTAACATAGACGTGAAGGTGAGGCAAATATACAAGGTTTCTGGCAAAATATAAGTACAAATCTTTAGTCCTATACATCGCCCATATTCGACCTAAAAGTTCGTCGTTCGACTTACGTTTTCATTCATTCATTACAGCTCCTAGAACACAACGGCCTAGACCTCCACTGCTGGAGATGGGCCTTCCAGAACTGGAGAATTTGGCCTACACTCGCCACGCTGGCCAGGATGACTTGGCGAGGATATGATATAATTTTTTTATGACAATTTATTAACGATTCCACAAGTTAGCATTAGTGGAACCGGGACCGACGGCTTAACGTGCTCTCCAAGGCACGGGAACGGTGGTGTTGTAAATCTATGACATACGAGTACGTACGTAAGAAAAGTATATTTCGCATTAGTACATGCCGGGTGGGTTTGGGTTTGTAGGATTTAAGGAACGCGTTTTTACAAGCGAGCCACCACCGCGCTTTCATTTACTTTCAGCTAAATACAGTGAAAAAGCGGCCATGGGAACATAAAAGCGCGTTTCATAAACTTTTTGCTGAACCAGGGCTAGTCTAATTTATCACTATCCACATTAACTCGAAGCAAACTTGATATATGCATTAGCATAATTAAACAAAGATTTACCCGTATTAAATTGTTTCTAAGTTTAGGTCTAGAGAAGTTTATCAAAACGGCTATCTGTTATTGTATAGATTGTGTTCCAAAACTATATTATTTTTAACAAATGACTAATTATTAATCCTGTGAAAGAGATAGACTTATGACTGTCAAAGTGCTAAAGCGAGTAGCAATTCTGACAGGATAAATATTTTAAATACTGGAACGCAATCTAACATAAAGTCAAGAAAAAAGGAACGATTGAGAAATAAAAGAACAAATAGAATCTCAAAATAACTATATTTATAACCTGGAGCTAATTAACAATGATACACAACAAAATAAAATACAGTCTTACAAATTCCTTGAATGATAAGTACACAAGGTCAAAATTAGGGAGAAATTATAATATTGAGCAAAACAAACACTTAACAGCTTATTATCACAATGTACATAACGTATGTAACGCTGCGGTACAAAATGCGAATACGTTTGCTCACGGTATGCACACCAACCCCATGCTCGACTTGTCACTGTAAGCGCTTTTTTTTACTTTATTTCGCGTTGTAAGTTGCCCGACTTGCGTTTTCATTCACTTTAAGCTATATGATCCAACAAAATGCCAACGTGATCAGCCTATCTCTAACACGTACAATCTCTGTTAACAAATCGAGAACTGTATGGGATTTTAGATAGCACTACGAGGTGCGACGTAACGGAATGCTGTCCGATGTCTTTTTTTACTCGGTTCGATATGCTAGAGCTACGCTTAAATAAAATGACAGGGTTTAAATCAGTAGGACGATATAGTTTTAATAACTTTAACGGGTCTTTAATTCGATTTATCTTAAGACATATTTCTCCCATCGTTTCAGCCAAGTTGCATTGGCCGTGGTCACGGATCGACTGGAGCTGCGCGATGTGTAGCTTCGTACACATAATGGGCAGTAGATATAAAACTACCCACTTATCACTTTAAAAGTTTTTAGAAATCACGATCATTAATCTCAGGTAGAGAAAGAAAATTGAGATACGCAATAATAAACAAAACAAATTAAAATTATTTTGCGCCCGCTTGCTATTTTTTTTTTTTTTTTTTTTTTTTATTCCTATCATGCGATTAATAGACAAAGGCATACAATATCATACAGCCTTATCTTTTAAAATAATGTGAAATGGCGAGGAACTCTCTTTATTTTTTTAATACCTAATCCAGATACCTAAGCATAGTCTTTTTTAATATACGAGTGTAAGCATTGTTCTTTCTGCATAATGTGGACAAAAATACAGAAAAGGTAGAAGAATCAGCAAGTTACAAAAGTTGGCAGAACTTTTTTTACAAAGTTCCAAAATTATTTGAATACTGGAATATAATGCTTAGATTAATAAGTCACTAATAAGTGAGCCTATCTTTGATTTATTAATTTATACGAAAATTATATTTACAAAATATAAAATAATATTAATATAGGGATATAAGTCCCGTCCGCGTGGAATGGTGGCAAGAACGCTGGCTGCAATTCCCCGCTGAAAACTGATTCTTTGGGCGAAGAAATATCCAGCGCTTTTATCACCGGAGGAGACAAGCTTTTTTTTTTTTAAATGGAAACTCGCAAAATCGCCTGACGATACGACCCCAGCCTGATGGGCCACCGCGAGAGGTCGCATGCCCGAATCACCGTGAGGCCTCCTAAGGAGACCCCAAGGCGCCTACGGACTAAAACCCTATAAACCGTCTCTCTTTCACTGTTGGCCCTGCGTGCCTTAACAGCTAAGTCTGAGTCGTGGCTACGGAGTGAAGGCACTCGTTCGCCGCGTTAAAGACGACAAGACGCGTTGTTATGACTTTTAAAAACTTTTGCGCTTGGACTCCAAGGGCCCAGAGTTTCTACAGCAAACGGCACAAATATCGTTGATAGTGAACGTAAAGCTTTTGTGGTGGGTCTACGGTGACCTTAATGTTTTGTAACTTGATGGGTTTTGTCGACTTTCGGGTTGCACATAGGCATGTAGTCTACCTTAATTCTGACTTGCCTGGTACCAGGTATTGTATTCTCATAGGTACTGATAACTAAATTTAAAAGGTTATTAATTGATCGTTGTGGTGCAGTTCTGTATATGTTTTATTTTGTAAATCTGATATAGCTGAGTTTTCCTTGCAGATTCCTTTCTCAGTCAGATTAAACATTAACAGGTCACTGGAATTTGCTAAGCTTATTGGACCACTTTGCTGCTTAGTCTTCTACTAGCAGGAGTAGAATCATTAAAAATAATTAAATTAATGACGTTTCATAAATGCCTGTAATAGATTTACGTGAATAAAGATATTTTGACTTTGACTTTGACTTTGGGCGGTTTCCAATGAAAGGTCCGGAATGTATCACAATTAAGTTATACTCGTATATGAACGTATTCGCATTATGGACCCTAGCAATACAATGGTGCTGTACATAAAATACGCAAAATCATTCACTAAAACAGATATTTGTATTAAAATGGTTATTATTACATTTAGAGCAAACGCTCACTCATCAGTTATTACATATTATACAGATACTTGGTAAATATTTATTTATTTAATACTTTATTGCACAAAGACAAAGGCGGGCTTTAATGCAGCAAGACATTTTATCATAGCCAACCATTGGGACAACTTTAAACACTTTACTGAAAAGCAACAGCAAACGTGCTTACAAAATTGCTCGATTTTTGACAATCGACATCGTATTACCATCATATTTATCGATCGTAAACAAGCGATAGTAACGATGAAAAATCAGTAAAAACACATTAAATCGAGCGCCTTCTGTAGGCATCTTTATGTCGAAAATCCGTAAAACGCATACCCACCGATAAGTAAACTTGCACTGATCATAACCAAATTAATAGAAATATCTCACTAAATCCATTACTAGGGATAACATACGATTGGATAATGAAAGCTACTATGTACAAGCCCTAATGATTATGTCAAAACAATGAATGATATGTTGACGACATATACAAACGATGTCGCCAGATGTAAGGCTCACTACACACTATTGCAGGCGAACATGGCCGATAAACATCCGTTAATCCAATGCTTTCTCACTGCCAAAATCAACATTCTACCCACATTTGGTTTTGCCTACTGGAATACGAATTTCGATACTCGTTTCAACATTGTATTAAATATTGGGTTTGGCCGTAAGTGACTCATTTTAAGGCCAATGAACTATACAAACTGCCTTAAATATTAACGAAGCATTGTATAGAAGCGGCACGTAAATCTAGCTCTGAAGCTAATGTGGTGGGGATTACTGCGCATGACGTGCTACTCAGAGGAGAGTTAATCAGTGCGCACGATACATAGCCCCCAATGATGCCTTATTTTGGTGCTTCTGTTGAAATAAGGTTCTTAGTAATCGTCAAGTATCCGTCGTCGTATCTGACAATCGGTTGTTGTTGATAACTAAAAGTCAATATTTAAAGATGTATTTTCATTTAAAATAATTTCATCAACTCTTTATCAAGTTGTTTTGACGTCGAGAAGCCCCCATCTCCAATAGCTTCGGCCCCACATGTGAGACTGTCGTCCTGGAGCCAAAACGTGCATAGCTCACTAGGTTGGTTATACTAGTAAATGTTATTTGCTTAAATCTCTCCATTGGTAATATCATAATGTCCTGTATTATGACGTATAACGAAACCTTTATGTTTTGGTGTTTGGGATTGGGCCAGACTTATTACAAAAAAAAAAAAAAACATACAAATGTGATGTTGACACAAATGCCTTAGTGGCGATTGCTAATAGTAGTTTTTTTTTTTAATAATAATACCTAATTCAATAATAAATTCTCGCATTAATTCTCAGAGCTAGAGTAACGTGCCGATACGTATATTAACGGTTTTTAATTATCACAAAACAATAGACGCCTCGCAAAACATGTTGGCATTTTTTAATATCATTTATATATAAATATTAACGATTGACATGGATAAACAGATCCAACTGTTGCAAACCTAATGCGTACACGGCTTAACAACTACTATACTGCAATAATGGTAATGCTCTATTTCTGTACCGAAAAACCTTTATTTACACAATGCTCACAGAAATTACCAACTTAATAAACATTACAACTGTGTGTGAATAATATTGTTAATTAAAATCGAATAATATTTAAACTACATCACACACTCGTTAATATACATATATAGTATATAGAGTAACGTGCGATGACGTCATGTAGTTATAAATATTTTAAAATAATACACTTTACTGAGGTTGACGCTTTTAGAATTATATCGCAGAAATGTTAAGAGTTAGATTAGTAAATTGACGTCGATTTAACCCATTCAAAGCCCATGACGTAGTGTATGCGTCATCAGAAAATATGCTCACCGCGTTCCGAATTACGTTCAGAGCACTTAAAATGAATATGATACTGACAGTCGTTTCAATCAAATATCACGATTTGGATGCTCAGAGCGTGGTTTCAATTCGGAACGGTCTAAATCACATTTTTATTCATAACATTTTTTTATTAAATATGAAATTGCGGATTCTACATCTTTAAGCATGAATACTAACAAACACACCTCTCTCGGTTTTATCTTTATATGTGTAACGTTTACTATTTTTTTATTTATATTATTTTTTATTAATTTTGGTCTTCTAAAATAACTTGCTGTGTTACAGACATTTTTTTATTTGCTTCCTACTTAAATATTAATTATAGATTTGTTTTAGAAGTAATATACAAATAGTATAAACGAATTACAATTTTGAATAGTTTAAAATAAAACCTCTGAGTATTATTTCTAGATAATGTTGTTTATTGTAGCATTAACTTTGAGCTGTTATGAAGCATTAAGGTTTCAGGACTAGAGGTCGATGGCTTGGTGTGGGAGAACAACAACACATAGATAAAATTACTAAAAGCGTCAAATTGAATTATAATTAAACGAATATGTATGGCCAAAATAGTACCAAATTTAGTAACATTTTATGACACAAAACATTATAATATAATACCCGGTATTTAGGTAACAAAACAGTGGTGCGGGGTAAATAACAATAAACAAAATTATTTAACAAAAACCTCCATTCGGATTAGCACCAATGTCAAACTACATAAAACGTTTCAGAGGGTTTAACGGTTGTGCATGTTCTGCATCCCTCTCACTCGCACAATCCAATATAAAAAAAAGTACGATAGTATTTACGGACATTTTGGAGATATTTTTTCAAAAGTACCTAATTATATAAAGAGATAATATGTACCTACGTAATTTTTTATTTGTTCACTTTTTTGATAAATTTCGCTGTGGCATCTGATATTTAAGGAGCACAGTTTTAAATGGTTATTATATATAAATCTCATACACACCCTCTCACACATAAATCACGAACACATAGAGAGAACATACATCATTTATTGTTGTAACATTATAACACGGATGAGCACTGATATCCTACACTACAGTGGCACTACAGGGCAACCTCGTGTAGGTATCACAAACACATCACCCTATATTGTTTACCTACTTTACATCTGTATACTTTTTGTGACAATAAATGATTTTATTATTATTATATTAAAAATACAGCCTAAGCAGGTCTGCGTAAAAAAGTATCATCACGACCGTTTCCCTTTCGGGGTGGTCAGAAACCACGCTTATAAATAAGCTGATTCACATTTAGCCAACTTTACTATAGGTCAATCATGACAAGTGGCAAGCTCGTCGATGTCTCCAGCGTACCAAACTCGAGAAATATCACAAATAAATTTAATATTAATTAAATATATTTATTTACAATAATAAATATTTTTGTGTCCCGACCAGTAATCGAACCCAGTACCTCCGAGTCTAAATCCACGGACTTAACCGCTAGACCACGGAGGTAGTTATTTTGTTATATTTATGGTGAGCGTCTTGTTGATTATAAAATAAAAAAGGAGGTCTCCTTTATAAACTAGTCTTTTGTGGGTCGCAAGCCCGATACACCATTCTTTTCATCTCTACCCACATACAATAATAATTTACCCAGTCTGCCGCGAGGGGAGGGGGAGGGGGGAAGTATCCACCGTTCGTGCCGATAAACCCCACATGTTTTGGGATTAGACTGGAATTGCCGTCATGCCCAGTCAAGCCGGCATTGTGTTATTTTAGTTGCTAATATTCATGGACCTTGCGCGCCACTTACCATCAGGAGAGCACAAAGTCACATGTCGTTGTCAACCGACATACGGTGAATTCATGGAATGCTTAGAAATATGTCTTCTTACTACTGTACTTCATATTTTAGTAAAATATTATTATTATTATTGATTAATAGGCACGCAGCGCATTGCTGATATGCCTATATCAAGCACTGGTGTAAAGTTTATTAAATTGTCAGTTATCATCACCATAGTCTATTGAGACTAGCCACTTATCCAGTTTCTTTTTAAAAGTGTTTACAGTTGAGGACTTCAATATGTCTTCTGGTATTTTGTTGTACATATTTAAAACTCTGTTATTCATGGAGTGATATATATTATTATTATAGATATATTTGTATTGCAAATAGAGGAAAATTGTTATAAAATGTTTTTGCTATTTTGCTGTGTCTAAAATTAGATATATAAAGTGAAAATGTCCAAGCTGTCCTTAATTTTATTTAAAATATTGACAATATTGGATTGTGCAAGCGTAAAACCCTCTTTAGGCTCCGCATCCACTTATCGAAATTTAGCAAACATTGCAGTCCCCGTGGCACAATACTTATTTTATTTTTATTACAATGTGCAAAAAATTAGATAAATATGGCGCGAATTTTACTTAATTCCGTGCCGTAATTTTGTCACAGCTCATGCTAAGAGGGCTGCTGTAAGATAATTCATATAAAGCATGCAAAAAGATTTACGCTCTGCATAAGTTGCTGATTAGTGGACGCACAGCATTAATAAACATTCTATAAATTTAAATTAGGTTTTTCATCAAATTACACATTTTAAACTCTAAAACTAACATCCAGTTGTTAGTTATTTTGTGAGTTATTCTATCCTAAAGTAATGTTCGATTTGGTGAAGTTTGCTTATAAAATAGTTGCTTTAATTGAATCGCTTGTTTTCCTATCAAAAAGAAAATTTTTAAATTGAAGAAATTATTTATTTAATAATAACGTTTGTGTTTCCCTCTCGCTCCCACAATTTAAAAAAATATTTAAGTCCGAGTGTACTATTGAGAAATGTACACTATTTTACGAATTTTGGACATATTTCCACTTTCATATATATATTTATACCTTAATAAATTAATAAAAAATCAAAATCTTAAAAAAAATTGTATTGTGCGAGTGAGAGGTATGCTGTATGTTAAACGCTCCTAATTAAGAACCATTTTGAACCACATTTCATTTAACATACAACATTTTTGTTAAAAAAATGGTTACTTTCCATATAAAAATAAATAATTATATAGTTTTTTTTTTTATTTCCTGTAAAATAGTCCTTAATGATAATTATTTGGAAAACAAACCATTCAATTCAAATAATTCAATACCTAATTAAAATTTATAGAACATATCTAACAAAAGGTAATTTACGAAAAACCACGATGGCAGTATGTATTAGCGGATCGATTCGAAGATTATTGCTTATTTTAGATTATTTTTAGGAAAAAATCACAATGGGACTTTGTTGAGACTGTTTTTTTGTAATCACAGCCTTCTTATTATTATTATTAGATTTCTTAATACATTGTAGTATTTTCTCGTTAAAAATGTACTTAATATTAATTTAAAATTTCATTGATGTTAGCGTGTATTTTACCCTTGTGGGTAAACAATTAAAAGATTAGTTACTAAGTTATAAAAAATAACTATATACAATAATAAATATTGCTGGGATCCATTGCGTATTTCATCAACGCCTACGATAGGATTTGATGGTTAATAGAAAACATTCGCAAAACGCAATGGATAGCGAACTGTTTTTTTTTATTTTAGATAATTATAAAATACACTACTTATCTTATTCGACTATACCTACGAATTAATCTAAAATGGCAGTTAACTCGTAAAGCGCACATTATATTATTGTAAAATTGTTAATACTAAATTTCCTATAATAATTTTAAATCAACTAAATAATGAGAACCAAATATTTATGAAGTGTTTTTTATTTATTAAAAATCATTATTATTATTTTTTTACATATACTGCGTGTAATTTATTAGAGCAATTATTTTTATATTATAATCTAGAATAAAAATAAAGAACTACGTATTTTTTATTTTAATCATTCAGTAATAAAATATTAACTTACAGTGCAGAGAAGATTTCCTAAAAATATGGTAACTCATACTGAGCCTAATCAAGTAGGTAGCCAAAGGTCAACGATCGCGCGATCGTTGACTTACGGAATTCTTTCTCTCTCTATTTCGTCTATCGTCTGTGCGCGAGATCAATTAATAATAACACTCTCCAGCCTTTAGTATTTATCGCGATTGTTTGACACGGCATTATTCACCATGCATTAGTGTTTTGTTTTATGGATAATTTTTATCTTTAACAAAAAGTGACCTTTTTTATTTTAAATAGAAGTTCTACTAATGGCACCTGAAGCCTAAAAAAAAGCTCTTTTGACAATTGCACGCAGTATATTTTGTTTTATCAAAAGACTACCTGGGACTACGATTATCGTTTAGGTTTCGGATTTACAATCCAACAAAATTAAAAATCCAACTTGTATACCGTGTGACATTGTATGGTCTTACGTGAGACCAATATGTTATTCTATTGATAGAAACAACATTAGCCAGAAATGACAAAAAATATATTGATTCTTCACACAAACTGTTAATTTTAAAATAAACAATTTCTTTGGAGAATTAAAGAAAAAATATTTTTTTTAGGAAAAGTTGTTTGCTTCTATCAAACGTAAAGCCATACAAAGCCACCCCGTAAGAAAAAAAAATATCGTTAAAATATAATAATTAGATAATACTGTGTGAAAAAATATACATATATTTTATGAATATGTTTTTGGAGATCAACATTTTTGCATTGATTTTGTTTTTTCTAACCTATTTAGATTAAATATAACACTATCTATTACGTAACGGCACCTATTTACCGATCCCGTAAAATAGGCTTTTGTAATAACCTACGTATTTTGTTTTTTTTTTAAACTTAAAAGATAAAGCAATTTTTTTGTTATTGTTGTATACCCTGCTGGCCAACCCAGTGTGGCGAGTCTAGGCCAAATTCCCCAGATATATGTCTTCATAAGTGTAGGAATAGGACGCTGCAGTGTTCTAGGGGCTGTAATGATATTTTTGTTCGTCAGTCAGCCTATAACATTTTTTAATGTATAGATGAAACTAAACAAATGTTTGCTTGACAGAACCAATAGATTTAATTTTTCTTTTTGTTTGTCAGTCAGCCAATTGAATTTAATAATAGTGTAAAAGATTCATAATGTAAAGATAAAACCACAATTTTGTTTGTCAGTTAGTCAATAGCATTTTTGTATAGTTTAGAAGATTCATAATATAATGATAAAACTTTATTTTTGTTTGACAGTTAGCCAATAGAATTTAATAATAGTGTAAAAGATTCATAATGTAAAGATAAAACTACAATTTTGTTTGTCAGTTAGTCAATAGTATTATTTATTAGTTTAGAAAATTCATAATGTATTGAATTCATAAAACTATATTTTTGTTTGACAGTCAGCCAATAAAATTTAATAATAGTTTAGAAGATTTAAAATGTTAAGATAAAACTATAATTTAGTTTGTCAGTTAGCCAATAGAATTTAATAATAGTTCAGAAGATTTAAAATGTTAAGGTAAAACTATAATTTAGTTTGTCAGTTAGCCAATAGAATTTAATAATAGTTCAGAAGATTTAAAATGTTAAGGTAAAACTATAATTTAGTTTGTCAGTTAGCCAATAGAATTTAATAATAGTTCAGAAGATTTAAAATGTTAAGGTAAAACTATAATTTAGTTTGTCAGTTAGCCAATAGAATTTAATAATAGTTCAGAAGATTTAAAATGTTAAGGTAAAACTATAATTTAGTTTGTCAGTTAGCCAATAGAATTTAATAATAGTTCAGAAGATTTAAAATGTTAAGGTAAAACTATAATTTAGTTTGTCAGTTAGCCAATAGAATTTAATAATAGTTCAGAAGATTTAAAATGTTAAGGTAAAACTATAATTTAGTTTGTCAGTTAGCCAATAGAATTTAATAATAGTTCAGAAGATTTAAAATGTTAAGGTAAAACTATAATTTAGTTTGTCAGTTAGCCAATAGAATTTAATAATAGTTTAGAAGATGCATAATGTAATAATAAACTGGATTTATTTTTGTATGTCAGTCAGATTGAGAACCATATCCCTCTTCTAAGTTTGAAAAGGGATGTTATGTTATCTAATTACATTTTATTTAAGGCCTATTATTAAATACCTCGGTCCCCTATCTTCGGGAGTCGATAATAGGTGCTACCTACTTATTATAATTTAATCGGTCATTTAAAAACTACATAAGTTCTCAAAGTTTTCCTTTACCAAAAATAAGTATGTAACTTTATGTAGTTTTTGCAATGTCAGATTCAATTGCATCCCATTGTGATAATTTTCTCTGCCTAAATGCCTTTATAAATGCGATATTGTATAACAATCGTCACAAAATGTTCATAATATTACCGCGATCCCTAAATTACGATGATTGACTTACGTCAGTCATGAGTTCCCCGTGATTGTCTACATGAACGCATCCGGTGTGCCCAAACCTTTAATGAATCCTACATCCATATTCTAAGTTGTTTCCTCAATAACCTTCTTAACTCAACCATTCCTTCCAGCTGTCAAATGAAGGGACCAATCGGCGCGTCACATCACCCGAGTCGAGGAATAGCATTGTCAAACTCAAAGTACGTCGCGACGTAGGTATGATTTACTTGAACCTTCCTCGATAAGTATTTAAGCAATTTTTGGCAAGTATATTGTGTTTTTTTATTATTAACTAGCTGTTTTACCCAACTTTGTTTTAGTAAGCTGGTCATCGTGTGTCCTTGATTTGGCTGATGTGGAATATGAAATGTCATGTATCAAATGAATAAATACGGTTTTTTAACGAGGCCGAAAAAAAATCGAATTCAGTCAAAACGTTCTCGACATATCATCAACAAATCCCTTCCATATAAAATGTATGAGATTTATTTTTTCTTGTACTTCCCGATATATTAATAGTTATTTTGCTACACAGGACAAAGATATTTAGAAAAATAATATTTCATATAATTAGGAGTTTACATTAGCATGTAATTTGATATTAGTTAATTATACTGGGTGACGTTAGACTAATATGTGATTCTATTGATAGAACCAGATATATAATGCGAAAGTTGTGGGTGAAAGAGGCCCTGGCAGACCGAGACTCACATATCACGATCAAATAAATAAACCACTGACTGAAGGTGCATTAAAAAGCCTCGTAACAAAAGGGGGCATGTAGAAAGAGGTTAATGAACGTCGACAAAGCGAAAGTGGTATGTCGTTACCGTGTTCAGTTGTCTCTGCCTACCCCGCAAGGGATCTGGCGTGAGGATGTGTATGTAATGATAGAAACTAAATAACTTTTCCTACGAAATCATATGTCAATGTCAATTTTGGCTTTTCCATACAAATTGGATATTTGAAAATAACAGTTTGTATGAGGACATTTTTTTGTCATTTCCGAATCTCTCTTGGGATAAGTTGTTTGTTTCTATCAATAGAATAACATATTAATAAGACAATACAAATACTCCGTATTTTTTTTTTCTGTTGAATAAACATTTATTTCTCGCCAAGCCGTCTGGCCAGCGTGGCGAGTGTAGGCCAAATTCTCCAGATATATGTTCTGGAAGGCCCATCTCCAGCAGTGGAGGTCTAGGACGCTGTGTTCTAGGGGCTGTAATGATGATGATGAAACATTTATGTCTTTTGTAGTTTGAAGAGTCGATAACTAAGAAAATCAATTACTAGAATTTCTTGAAGGAATTCTTAAGGAAACCTCGAGGTGAGAAACGTTTTAGAATATGGATGTCAGTGAAGGGTAAAAAATCATCTAGCCAATGTCTAGACGCTATTAAAAGGACTGAGGTCACATTTGTATTACTTCTTTTTGAAAACAATCGTACAGAAAATGGAAGAGATAATTTACATATGCTAATAAAATTAAAATGACAGGGCGAATTTTTCAAGTGGTTCTATAACGCGAAAGCATTAACTACTCTAAGAAGTCTCGAGGTCGATTTTGATAAAAAACTAATAATGCCCAATTTTTTTTTGTTATGTTCCACTATATCCGCCATCGATACGGTTGATTGATGAAAAACTCTGCTATATTATTGTACCAGCTGATAGTGTAGCTAATAAGGATCAAATGATGCTTAAAAACAGTTTAAAGATATTTTTCACCATTTAATCCTTATCAGCTGGTAGAATAATAAAGTTTTTTTTTATAAACAACTTGTCAGACCGTGGAATGGTTTTTTTTTTAATACTAACGATGTAGTTTTATTTTTATCAAAATCGGCCCCGAAACTGTATTGAGATTTTTTTGCTATTCCTTGTAGTTTAGTATTCGGCCAACTTGTAAAATTTACCCTGTATAGAGACAGCAAAGTTTCTAGATATCCCAAAAACTGGAAAGGCCGTAATGTTAGAAATTCTAAAAAGCCTAATCAAGTATCAGAACATAGAGATTCATATCTGAAGGAATTCAATATAATTATCACATAAAATTTGGTATTTCTCAACTACCACTTATTTTATGTGGCCACAATTTTACAACCTAAACTTTTTTACAACACGAATACACGATAACCATGTTAGGAGGCGTTCCCACTATGTTGTGACGACAGATTATCGTGTCGTGACTTCTGTATTTGTTTTGAACAGGCCAATATATAATTATATATATATATATATATATATATACTGTTTATGCATTCAGGAATGCATTGTCTGAGCGGCCGAACTGTACCATTAAATCACTTTGAATAAAAATAATCTACAAATAAAATGTCTGAAGGTTTCTTGTGTGGTATTACTAACCATTGCAATTAATGTGTCATAAAAAGTTTCAGGTCATCCCTACCTAATCTATCTACCGCACATTTATATTTTAAAACTGCTACATCATATACTGCGTGTAATTAATTAAAGAGCAAATATTTTTATAATATAATCTAGAATAAAAATAAAGAGCTAGGTATTTTTTTTTTTATTTATTCTGTAATAAAATCGTAAGTTACGGTACAGAGAAGTTATCCCAAAAATATCGCCAAGACTGAATACCTAATCAAGTAGGTAGCGAGAGGTCGACGATCGCGCGAACGTTGACTTGCGTAATTCTTTCTCTCTCTATTTCGTCTCTCGGCTGTGGGCGAGTACAATCATTAATAACACTCCCCAGCCTTTAGGTATTCATTACGATTTTTAGACGCGGCCTCGTTCACCAAGCAGTAGTGTTTCGTTTTTGGGATAATATTTTTTTTATCTTTAAAAAAAGTGACCTGATTTATTTCAAATAGAGATTCTACTAATGACACCAGCAGCCCAATTCTGTTGCTTAAGCGCAAACGTTATATATATATATATATATATATATCACGCTATTATGGTTGATATTTGCACGGACGCTGTCAAGTTCGAGCGTTTATAGAGTTGAGAACTGAATAATATTTTGTATTTAAGACGCAAGCTCTGACGTAAATAACGAAATCCACTAATAACGTTTGCGACTAAGTGACAGAATTGGGCTGCTAAAGTCTAAAATAAATATTAGCTCTTTTGACAATTACTCACAGTATAAGTATAAAAATTGGTTGAATACTTTAATGAAAATAATTCTGAATGTGCAGCAAACAATAACCACATAAAATAAAAAGGTAAATAAAGTTGTATACGCTAAATTTCACTAAAATAAAATATTATTTTAAACTAAATAACATGACGATAAAAAAATCATGAATTAAATAAATTTGTAAATAAAACATGAATTTTATAATAATTAACTATTTACACTACTATATTTACATGCTTACATTAAATAGAATAATAATAATAATATATAACATTTATTTTTACATTATTATTATTGTACATTATTACATAAAACAGCACTTTTATTATTGTTAAACCACAATTAGCTGTTTATAGATTATATTTGATTATTGGACTGTATAAATTTAGTATATAAAAATACTTTGACGGCCAAACCCAATTTAAGAGCTACCGCGCACTAGACAGCTTGGTTGCAGCCAAAAAACCGATGTAATTAAGAGCGTTTAAGAGCCGTTAGCGTAGAGTACTGTTTAAGATTAAAACAAAAGGTACGGTACGTACACGTTACGCGTGGAACTTGCAAACTAGGTCTAACTGACGCACTTGAATGAGTAGCAAGGTCAGTAGTAAGTTAGGTATCGAGCCACACGCTCGCATTAATTCTGTCTCGCTCGCGTCGCACAAAAAAAATCTATCACATTCTATAAAAACGTTAAAGGCCTGTGTTTCCCTCTCGCTCGCACAATACAGCATTTTTTAAAGATTACTCAAGTCTGACTGTATTTTTGAGAAATGTAGTCTTTATAGGGTAGAAAATTACGGTCATTTTAGAGACATAATAATTCCAGCAAAATCTTTGCATCACTTACTGAAAGAATTGGGCCTAAGCAGGTCTGCCGTCAATACATTTATGGAACGAGCTTCCAAGACGGCATTAACGGAATCATACAGTATTTGGGTGGGTAGGGAGAGGAGTAGAATGGTGGATGGTGAGCGTATTATAGCGCAATAAAATAAAAAAGGGAGGCCTCCTTTTCTTAAAGCAGCCTATTGTCGGTCGCAAGCCCGAGACACCATTCTTCTCATCTCTTACCCACACACGATGGACCCGGCACCCGCACGGTGAATCCATGGAATGCTTAGAAATTTGTCTTCTTCATTGATTTGTTTTAGTAAAATTTATTTATTTTATTTAAAACTTTATTGCACATAAATTACAAAGGCGTGACATAATGTCGCTTGACATTCTCTGCCTGTCAGACCTTCGGGACAACGAGAACATTTATAAATTGTTTTAAATGTATTTGCTATTTTCCTCACACTAAAATTAAATATATGAAAGTGGTAAATGTCCGTAATTTTACTTCCTAGAAAGTTAATAGACTACATTTTTCAAAAGTACACTCCGACATGAATAATGTTAAAATATGAAATAAGGCGAACGTGTGGCTCGATACCTAGCTTACTGACCTTGCTACTGAATCAAGTGCGTCAGTTAGACCTAGTTTGCTACTTTTGTTTGACTACTACAAAAGCGCGTAGTCTAAAGGCAGCCACATAACTTCGCTTTTCTGCCATGAAATCATGCTCGTTCTAATGGCTGCCTCAGCCAAAAATGCTTGACCAACTAGTGCGTGGGAGCCCTAATAATATCTTCTCCTTACTGACTTTGTTTTTTTATATTAGTGTTATACAAGTAAACAAAAGCTAAGATAGAATATAGGGTTATGCCGTTAGTAATATAAGTGCCCATGTTTACGTTATTAATTAATAATAATAGGACGACTATGAAACTGAAAAATTAACTTTAAAGTGTAATAAAAATATATTTATACATGCTCAAATAATACTTGAGAAAAAGCCTATTATTTATACGTTTTATGGACACTAATATTGCAAAAAAAAAGGAGTGGTAATTGTATGGCAGTATTATATCGCAATAGTTCAAACTAGTTAAATAAATTATTTTGCACATAAACTTAGAAGCAAATAATTCCTCTGATAGGTTTATAATAGAGGACGGTTATAAATTTTGATCTAAATAATAATAAAACAAAATTATTAACTAATATATAATTTATGTTAACTTGCGATTTAGATGTGTGAACTGGCAAATAGTCCTGTCACAACTTTTAAGAAAAAAAAATATAGGTGAAAATTGTTCTCTGTGGATATGATAATAAAAATGTACCTACGTGTTTTTTAAATTTTTAATATTGTCTTAAAAGTTGTTCGCGATATAACCGCGACCGTTTTGTGTGGGCGTTCGACCAGTCGTCGTTGGGCAGGCGAACACGCCACTACACTCATTCAAATAATAATCCCTAATAAATCCTACCATACAGTCCGCTCTTATTTAATTTAAAAGTCCACTATAGTCCCTTAACATTGATCCGGTTCGAAGGACCAATGTTAAGGGTCTATAGTGGACTTTTAAATTAAATAAGAGCGGACTGTATGGTAGGATTTATTAGGGCTTATTATTTGAATGAGTGTAGTGGCGTGTTCGCCTGCCCGCCAGGAATCGAACCCGGTACCTCGAGTGTAAATGCGCGGACTTAACCGAATAAGCTGATCCACATTTAATATATATATTAAATGTGGATCAGCTTATTTATAAGCGTGGTTTCTGACCACCCGAAAGGGAAACGGTCGTGATGATACTTTACTATATTTTAATGTTGGAGTAAATCAGATTTTGAAATTAAATTTAAAAAAAACACAATTACAAGATATGATTATTGAATTATATTTTGTTGAGGTACGCTTCAACAAAGTTGGGGGGCCTGGTTTTGGACAATATATTTTCTTAATTGATTTTCAAAACTGCAAATTTCAATATGTTCCGTTAACATCTCGGACCGACGATATCCCGACGTTGACCCTATATCCGTTCCTGAGTTCCAAAAAACATCTCTTAACAAATATCATTTAAAACTGTTAAGTAAACATACATATTGCACTATGCCCTTTCTGCTCACACAACTCGATATTCTGTAGTTATTCAAGATAATGTATTTTAAAATACTCTTAGAACACGCCATTTTTACATTCAATTGCATGAAAAAAAATACCAGCCTATAGCGTCTCAGATCTTTGACTTTTTTTGTACAGCATGGTACAAAATAATAGGCAATACATGTTCAATTAACACTTTATTGCAGTATACCAAAAAGAAAAAAAGATCAATAACAAAATCGTCACATGGCAGCTCCATAATCGTCCGAAAACGCAACGTCTAAGGCATTCCGTCCGAAAACACATCGTCTAAGGCATTCCGTCCGAAAACGCAACGTCTAAGGCATTCCGTCTACCGTTTGACATTTCTGACAGACGTAATCAATCTTAGACGATTCGTTTTCGGACGAGTGTGCACTCCGCCTCACCCCGCAGCACTGTTGGAAATGGGCATTCCAGAAATATTTGGCCAAAGTGATTGGCGAAGAAATATAATATTTTTATTATTATCTTGCATAGAATTACATTTTTGTTTAAAAAATGCAGTGATCAGAAACCACGCTTTTAAAGACGCGGATTCACATTTAGCTCACTGTACTTATCATGACAAGTGTCAAGCTCGTTGATGTCTCTGGCGTTCCAAACTCAAGAATGTCACAAATAAATTATTGGGTCCCGACCAGGAATCGAACCCGGAACTATAACATTCTAGGGTTACAAAACGCGGGTCTTGCTGGCATGATATTAAGTTGAAAGTAATTTATTAGTAATGGGTAATGATTGTATTTTTACATATGTATCGCCTAGCTAATAAATTTTCTCATATGAATTCCCCTGATTTAAAAAAATAAAATTTTCATACATTCTTGTATTTTCTATGACTAACTAAAATCTAACACGACGGACACTCGTCATGGCGATCAGACGACTTGCCTGCACCTTTACACCATTCAAGTATACTTGCCAGTCTAAATTACAAATTCGAACCATAAAAAAGTGAAATTCTCGCGCCATTTTCCACGGACACGTTCAGTGTACGTTTTTGTTTTGTTTAATAATGTGAATAATTATGGGAAACGATAAATTGTACTCTATATATGGGTTACAAGTTGCAGTTTATTTGTTACGGTTTTCCCGCGCTGTTAACTCCCATATTATACCCGACGTGTTTGGGAGGTTATGCCGCGAGTAACTCCAAGAAAAGCATCAAATTAACTCATTAACTTATTCATATTACGTCAGACTTGGACGTATGGGCGTTTGCCTTTCCTATCACCGCACTCATCATCTATCGGGAGAAGAGGAACAAAAATAATATAGTATAATAAGACATCAGATAGATACATAACTTTCAATTAAGATGGTTTAACGCTTTTGCATCTCTCTCGCTCGCACAATGCAATATTTTAAAAGATTTTTCAAGTCTGAGTGTACTTTTAAGAAATGTAGTTTATTAACTTTTATATTCTAAATTTTAGACAGAGAAAAATAGCAAAAACATTTATAACGGTTTTCCTCTATTTTACTAAAAACAAATATATGACAAATATGTCTCCCTTAATGTCCGTGTTTTTATTTCCTAGAAAGTTGATAGACTACATTTCTCAAAAGTACACTTTATTTTTTTTTTTATATTTAATTGTGCGAGTGAGCTCTTAATAATGTCCAATCAAGTATTTCTAATCGAATACAAACATTTGTAATTTTTGTTTCGCAAGTACACTTTTCAAGTATACAGTCACGTGTACAGGCGGCATAAAGGCGCTTACTCACAAATCTTATTCATCAACAACAGATTAAATTCACATCATCATTCATCATCACAGCCCCTAGAATACTGTTGGAGACGGGCCTTCCAGAACATATATCTGGAGAATTTGGCCTACACTCGCCACGATGGCCAGACGGGTTGGCGAGGATCTGATGTCAATTTTAATGACAATTGATTAACGATTCCACAAGTTGGTATTATTGGAACCGGGACCGACGGTTTAACGTGCTCTCCGAGGCAACGATGGTGTTGTAAATTTATGACAAATTTAGTATAATGCATAAATTTTGTTTGTTAATTTTTCCATTAGCAACATGATTCCTGAGTATCTACAAACTTTTCTGATAAAATTCGATAAAATACCATTATGCACTACACCTGTACATTGTTGGATCCCTGTTGTTGTAGAATAAAAATGTGAGACTACGGCATTTTTATAGTATCATAATTGACTAGTAGACTGTATCGTCAGTGTAGAGAAGTAGTTTGCGGGGGGTGGGGGAAGGGATATCTCAGGAGGAAGAGGGGTGTGTGGGGGGCAGGAGGGACTCCCGACTGGCGCGCAGGTTCGGAAGAGATCGTGCCTCGCGACGAGCGTCTAGAGCCAACATCTCTCGGATGTTCATCTCTAAGGGGTCCACACTGATGTGGTACACCCCAGAAGGAGCGCTCCCGGTCTCCTCCACCACGGCTATGTCCACCTCCACGGGTTTGTCACGTTTGTTCACGTTTGTGTCCGAGAACCGTCTGCTATCGGGTTGCGAACGGTTGTCGTCGGTCAGTGCGGACAGTCTTCGATGTGGGTTACCTGGTTAAGAGAGCGACTGTAAGTAAGTGAATTAACTTCTTCAAATACAACTTTAAAATTATTTATTGCTTAAGACATGTTAACTTATAAATGATAAATACAATGATACAAAAATAATAAATCATGCTCGCATAGCCGCCATGTCCAGTCAAGCGTCAGGGACTGATGTCAGTCAAGATGTCTGATTCCAGTTGCTAACATTCATGGCCCTCGCACTCCCCTCACCATCAAAAACAGTCACAGACTGCAATAATTAAGGCTATTTATTAATTAAAAAAATATTTCTCTTTAAGTAGTGTATAAATAAATATTTCCAGACAGGTACATTGTACATTATACAATGTACAACTTGCCCCCGGTGGGAATCGAATCCACGACCTCCCGAGTTCACGGCAACGTTTGTTACCACTAGACCACGGAGGCGGTTATAAGTACATAATTTAAATTAATATCAAAATTATTAAAAAAAAAATTATTTAATGTTTGTTATATGAACCTACCATAATTGATACAATGTCCCGAAGGTTGATGGTAAGAGAATGCCAATCGGCATTACATACGCATATTTATTCAATAAAATAAAAATTAATTATTTAGATTACAGTATAGAGTAGAATTATAATTGTAAATTAATTATGGGTTTCTAAATGCCTGAAAAAAAAAAAAAAAAAAAAAAACATAATAATTTCATAATGACTAACTCACCCCTGTATGTCTCGAAGCCCCCACTCTCGTCCTCCTCGTGGAAGACAGCGGGAGTGGCGGGAGTAGGTTCGATGTTTGCGACGGCCTGAAGAGGGCGTGCTCGTCGAGAGCGATGCACCATCGGAGAACTCATAGTCACGGGAATCTTCTCCGGCGCGTTCTGTATTAGGAGGATCCTGCAATAACAAAAAAAAACACGTTAAGAACGTTCATCCTAATTCGTGAAAATACTAATCTAGTAAAGTCCTGAAATAAACCTTACGTACCGGGTTCGGTTCCTTGTCGGGTGTGTCATAAATTATTTAACTTATTTGCGATATTTCTCGAGTTTGGTACGCTTGCCACTTGTCTTGATATGATGGGCCTATAGTAAAGTTGGCTAAATTAGAATCCTATTTTTTTATAAATACTACTATTTATGTATAAATACTACTATGTATGTAGTTTATTGGTTAAAATTGCACCCCACATATTTATACTGTCTCACTCTCCCGAAGGTTAGCTGGTAGAAAAAGCTTTTTTACCTTTGTACATTATTTTAAGTAAAGTATGTGATAATAATAATAAAAAAAAAAAAATGTATTCGTGAAATTAGATGATGCAATCGGCCCTTAGTCTTGTAATCGATTACAATTATAATTACAAATGGCTGTGATAGGTTAACTTTACTTGCGCCGTGTGGTGGCGGCTGGAGAATACCACCGCTCCCGTAAGCCCAAAATCCAGGGATACTGTAAGAGTCAGGAAATGGATTCTGCCAGTGGGCCAGCTCCGATGCCGTTGATAGTTCGGGCGAATGAGCTCCCCGGCGTCCGCTTGGTGGACTCTAGTCCAAGGGGCGTCGGGAGTCTTCGGCGGCCTAGTCCCAGTCTGGCTGCCGAAGAGCGAGGAGTGCCGACCGCCCGATTATTTGACAAAATAAGGGCCGTCGGAACACGAGGAGGAGCACACCGCCAACTAAGTTGCACCCAGGCAACTCGCGGTGTGCGAGAGGAGACCCGGGGTCCTAGGCCACGTGCCAGAGGGACGGTCGGGAGCCCTGATAGCCACTGGGATTTGGCTGCAGGGCAGGTAGGAGCACCGCGAGTCTTGCACCCAGGCAGCTCGCGTTGTGCGTAGAGGCTCGCTCCGATGCCTAGTGTTAGAGGCGGAGGAGCGCCCCGGCCTTGATTCAAGGTCGGGAGCCCTGTAGACCACTGGGAGTTGGCTACAGGGAACGGAGGAGCACCGCCCGCCTGGCCCCAGCTACAGGCCGCCGGTGTACACGGCGGAAGCCAAGAACCGCAGATCCCCGACGTCCAGTGGGAAGTTCTAGGAGTCGGGGGGCGCACAGTCACTGGGATCTGGCTGTGGAGCAGATAGGGGCGCCGGTTGTCTGGTCCCAGTAACAGGCCGCCGGCGCTGAGGAGGCGAGGAGGAGATCCCCTGCGCCATTCGTATAATGGCTCTGCGTTTGGCCGGGGGGCCCGGCAGTCACTGGGTTTGGCTGTCGGGAAGCTGGAAGCACCGTCGGCTGGGTCCCAGCCTAGACCGGCGGTTCTGGTGGAGGAGTAAGGAGGAGATCCCCTGGTGTTTCGTTCGTGCTAGGGGGCCCCGACACAGTCACTGGGAGATGAAAATCGGGGGAGATAGGGACACCGTCGGCCTGCCCCAGCTAACCAGTAAGACGGAACGACGATGGAACCCTCACCCCGCCATTGTCGGATGGATGGGGGACCCTGAAATGGCTACTGGGACCTGGCCGTCAGGGAGTGGAGGGGCCGACGACCGCGCCCAACGGTTACGTTGCAAAGCGGCCGTGGGGGCAGGCGGTCGGAGGTGACGACGGAGTCGGCCTCTGACCCAGCCCACCAGACGGGTGGTGGTGGTCGGAGGTCGACTCGCGGCTCTCGGAAGTCGCGAAGGAGCGGTGGTCTCCGCGGTTACGTGCTCACAGCCGGCCGCGTCGAGACCACTCTAGGGAGGCAAGTCGTGCACTCCTTGCCGTAAACTTCTTTACGGTTAGCGAGTGCACGCACGCCCGAGTCAGGTCATGGAGTGTGACCTACTCGCGAGGGCGAGAGATGGCGCACGTGGTGTTCCCGTGTTCCATCTCCTCCTGCTCACTGGAAGCAAAAGCACTCAAAAAAAAAAAAAAAAAAAAAAAAAAGGTTAACTTTACTTTGACTGACATTATCTAACTTTATTAGACATAATAATATAATAATAATAATAAATATTTCCAGACAGGTCAGCGCAATCTAGTTTTCGTCGTAAGCTACGAGGCTTGTGTTACGGAAACTAGATGGTTGATAAACTACATATTATACTTTTTTTTTTTCTTTGGTAAATATATACATATAAACACCCAGACCGAGACAAATTATACAATGTACAACTTGCCCCCGGTGGGAATCGAACCCGTGACCTCCTGAGTTCACGGCAACGTTTGTTACCACTAGACCACGGAGGCGGTCAATTTGACATTGACATCCATACCTGTTATGTGCCCTCCATCTATTACAGAGATGCAGATACTGTCTACATTGGATGTACATGAACACTGCTCCTCCTGTGAACCCCACCGCCACGACTACAAGCTTCGTCCAAAATGGCCACGCTGAAATGAATAAATATTATTTTAAGACAATTGTATTATCCATTATACCTGGCCAAGGTATACATATGTAGTACTAACGTATCTAAAAATATAAATGGTGCACTATTGTCCACAGTGGGAAATATTTTGGTGGCGGGTATAATTCTAATGGCTCCTATTGTATCGTTTCTTAATTGTTCTTATACTGCCTGTCTGTTTTTTCTCTTTGAATAAATAAATAAATAAAAGACGGTTGTTAGGCTGTGCATGCTTCTCATTCGCAAACTTTTTTAAAACATTTATCAAGAGGGTACTTTTGGAAAAAAGTAGTCAATCGGGTGAAATTTACATTTTCACTTTTATACAGGGTGAATATTATTATTATATAATAATAAAGGGTCGAGCCTATGCAGCCTTTTACATTTTTTATTTATTTCGGCGTTGTTAATATAGATCATTCCAAATATTTTCATTAAAATTGGAACGAATAATTGTATTTATTTATAATATCTTTTTCGTATTTCGCTGGAGACATCGACGAGCTTGCCACTTGTCATGATTAGCCTATAGTAAAGTTGGCTAAATGTGAATCCGCTTATTTCTAAGCGTGGTTTCTGACCACCCCGAAAGGGAAACGGTCGTGATAATACTATACTTTACTATCTTTTTCGTAGTGTAAATTATCTCCATAAATTTCTGGAAGACCCATCTCTAACTGTGGAGGTCCTAGGGACTGTGAAAATAATGATTCCTCCTCACCTATGAGGCCTCTGTTGACTTCTTCAACTGCCCGCTCGATGAGGACGAATAGCGACCACATGACACAGAGCGCAGCCACACAGTGAAATAGCACAGCACAACATAGTCGCCGCCTCTCCACACCAGACATCTCCAGCAATCTCCACTGAAAAATAAATTAACAATTAGGCTGCAATAAATTTAAAACTCATTATAAAATCTGTCCCGCTAATATATTTTTACAAATGCCGCTCGCTTGACAACAACTGCCATGTGCCTTGTACCACGATACACAGTACGCGCAGTGATAAGCGACGCCCGCATACAGTTTGTGATAATTTAGCGACAGTCGCTATTCCGAGACGTTATCATAATATTTATTAAACTCCATATAAAACCCCACGCATTTCAAGGAGCTGCAGATGCAGCGGGATTCTGATCATTTGAGCGCAAATGCTATATAAATTAGAAACCGGGCGTTTAATGATAAAATACAATAATATACAAAGATATTCTACTATCCACGTATATGTTTTGTATCCACGTGTCATCAGTAGTGTTGCTCAATCTTGGTCTTGGTGTATTGGTCTTATTATTGCTTTTTTTGCAAGACCAAGACCAACTCAAGTCTTGGTATTGGTCTGACGCAAGCATCATACTTTTTTCCTAAATTTTCCTTTGAAATATCGCTGAAATTGGTTTGATGTGGAATAAACTAATTTTATCGCTCTGACAAAAAGGTTATTAGAGTATTTAGGGTATTTGTTGAACAAACATTCTCTGGTCAACAGACAGGCGCCGCCAATAAATATATTTTAAAATCTCCTCATAAACCATTTATTTTATTTATTTAAATCTTTATTGCACAAAGACAAAGGCGGGCTTATAATACCGCTAGACATTCTATCCTAGCCAACAATTGGGACAACTTGAGCACTTTATTGAAAGGTAGGTGCAAAATTGTATTAAATTCTACGGTTTAACTATATTATTATACACTAATACACACATATATACATACATATTATTACATACACTAAATATTATATATCAATGATAACAATATACTAAATTTCTTAAATAAATAAAATAATCCGACTACCTGATATCTATATATCTCTGTCTCTTTTTATTTGTTGTGTAAATTAAACGTATTGTTTCCTTCATTTTGTTATGTATTCTTACATAAATATAGTTAAATGTATATTATTATTATTTTTTACTGGTACTTGTGAAAAATAATTTTGCAACTATGTTTAAGTATTTGTTTTAATTTTTATTGCATCTGGGATCGTTTTCCATACTCCCAAACGTTAGCTAGTAGAAAATGCCGAGAGGCATTAAGTTAGCCCTTGTAGTTAACTGTTAAGTTTTTAAGTACAATAAAGAATTTATAAATTGCCTCCGTGGTCTAGCGGTTAAGTCCGTGGATTTAGACTCGGAGGTACCGGGTTCGATTCCTGGTCGGGACACAAAAATATTTATTAATGTAAATAAATACATTTAATTATTATTAAATTTATTTGTGATTTTTCTCGAGTTTGGTACGGCTGGAGATATCGACGAGCTTGCCACTTGTCGTGATTGGCCTATAGTAAAGTTGGCTAAATGTGAAACCGCTTATTTATAAGCGTGGTTTTTGACCACCCCGAAAGGGAAACGGTCGTGATGGAATTAATTAATAATACGCATAGTTTAGTACCTATTCAGTTCTTTAGCCTTCGCAATCCTTGTGTGATAAATTGCTCTTGTTAATTTAATTACCTGAAGGAAGTATATACCTACCAGTTATTAACATTGAAAATGTGCAACAGAAAACTAATGAATAAACGTCAGCATTTTTCCTTAAACATAGCTTCACGTACAGTGATGCGTAAGAGTACCATGATATCACGTATTTATTTAGATTTTTTTGTGTTATACCTTCAATTCTCAATTCTATGATAGACATTAATACGAACGTTACGCAACTTTAAGGGTTTGTTAATGTTAAAGGCCCAAATAATGGACGCTGTCGTGGTTTATTTATTTATTTGTTCAAAAAGAAAGAACTGACAACATAAAAAATAACCAAAATTGTGATTCAAACTTTGGAAAAATATAAAATCAGGTTTCTGCCTTATTTTTAAGTAAAAATCCACTGTGAATCTAATTAATAAATTAATAATATTTTTTATCATTTTACATTTAAGAACTCTATTATTTAAACCTTAAAATATAGTATATAGTCGTAGCTTAGTGTCAAATTACATCAGTCTGCCTACAACCTATTAAAAAGATATCATCCTAAGGACCTTATTGCAATTCATAATCAAATTTCTGAAAAATTGAGGTTTGGATTCTTTACGTAGCTACGTTATGACCAGATTGTATGATTATAATACATTTAATGCGTCGGGCTGTGGTTAGAATTACCATCCGTCCGGACTTTTAGACTCTAGACACTTTAATTTGTTCGGATTTTTTGACGTCGCCACCATACTGTAACTAAGTGAGTAGTGTTTTTATTTTGTAAGCATAATATCAGGAATTTAATTTAATAGTCAGGTTTTTAAAATATCTAAATGATAACCTACTTGTCGTTGGACTGTAGTTCGGATATACGAGCACACGATTATTTTATGCTCAAATTTTTGAACCTTTTATCAAAGCCTTTGCGGTAGCAGAAAGCAGAAAGGATGTTTAAAACAACTCACATCAATATTATGATACACGCTACGTGATTGGTAGTTAGCTTGTCACTTTTAGCCAATTACGTGCCTCATTTTAAATAAATATTACATTTTATATTTGTGTCAATTTTTATTTTTAAGATTTGTCATTTACTGTTTATTAGTGTGCAGGCTTATTTTTAGTATTTTATAGTTATATGTATGTATTTATTTATTCTTATATGTATTATTAGTATGTAGTTTATCATAATAAATTTATAAAATTTAAATAAAATAGGCATAAGTTAAACATGCCAAAAGATAATCAGCCTTTCTGCAACTGGCTTATAATCTAGTAGTTGTATTATTGATACTCAAGGATATTTAGATTAGGCGTTTAGCAAGATCATGAAAAAGTAAATAATTTAGGTAAATCGCTTGTAAATTAGTTTGTTTACGCGAGATGTGAATGCGTAATCTATTGGCAAATATTTACCGAATAACAAATCTGTGGTGTCAAGGAAAAAGGGGATAAGTACAAAACTTGAACTTTTCACTAGAGGCAAATTAAGAAAATAACTCATTTTTTTATTAGAAATTTGTAATTTACGTAATGTTCATTGTTCAATTTCATTAGTCGTATACTTTAGGTACGAGTCGACTCATCTCACTATGCATAACTGAATTATTGGCGGTAAAAGCGCGATACTGAAATAACTTGAACTCTTTTTACTTATTTATACATTTTAACGTTACGACTAGCCCCTTTATGTACGCAGGAGTGTAAAATAAACTGTACAGTTTATAGACTCATCTCCTTATTGCATTGAAGCATATGAATGTTTAGAACCAATAGGTGCAAAAATATATTTTTTTAATTCTTTCACTCATCTCCTTTTTCCTTGATACCACAGAAATATCTATACTACATTATAAAAGCAAAAGAAAGCTCGTCCGTCTGTTTTTTTATTTGTCTGTATGTTTGTCTACACGCTACTCACTACTGAACTGGTTCTGATAAAATGTGACAAATATACCTCGTTAACCCGTCTGGCCAGCTGTGGTGAGTGTAGGCCAAATTCGGGATCATATAGGAATATGTTCTTAAAGGCCCATCTCTAGAAGTGAAGGTCTAGTGGAGGCTGTGATGAACCCATTTCTCATACTTAGCGCTTAATTGTCAATTTTTGTTTGTCTTATAAATCTTGTCATAAATAATTTCATTTTATGACAATTCAAAACATATACTATTTTTGTCGTTCCATACCTTATCTTACATCCCATGTTACGGAGTCAGAGACGAACATTCAAATACATCGAAGTAAAAAGAAAAGTATCATCACGACCGTATCCCTACGGGTGGTAAGAAACGACGGTTTTAAAGAAGTGGATTCACATTTTGCCAAGTTTACTACAGGCCTGTCATGACAAGTGGCAAGCTTGCCGATGTCTCCAGCGTACCAAACTCGAGAAATAACACAAATAAATTAAATATTATTTAAATGTATTTATTTATAATAATATTTTAGTGTCCCGACCAGGAATCGAACCCGGTACCTCCGAGTCTAAATCCACGGACTTAACCGCTAGACCACGGAGTCAGTTATATTCCATACTTATATAATATACATACACAATATATACATATATAAATATATAAGATACGTCATACATATTGTCATGTTATACGGTCTTGTTTTGCTTTTCATGTAAGAACTTGGTGAGCAAATTTTTAAAACTGTTGAGTGAAGGTGCTTTTTGTATAGCGAGGGGAAGTCTGTTCCACTGGCGAGCTGCAGATACAGTAAAAGAATCTGAACTTGTGCTGCTATATAGGAAAAGGAATTCCGTACGTTGTTCAGAGTGGGCCCCAGAGACTTGTTAGGAGGTTACTCTCAATTCGTACCTGTGTACTCGGCTCGTATAAACACGGCACACGATATGCATTGTTCGGACAAAATGCAGCGCACGTCCACTCCATTGTATTACGATTTATCGCTTCAATTGTCCGAGTTATTAATGACCTGTTTTAATTATTATTCCAATTAACCTTATACCAATTATAATTGCTAAAGCCGTTTGACTCAACCGGTAAAGGAATTTTGGCAATTTAATCAAAAGGTAGCGGTAGTATTCGATTGTTTCGGTTCTTCCGGCCGTTCGGCACGGACGTTTAGAATAGAGGCGTTATGTTTTGATTTATTTATATATCTCATTCGCTCTCATATATGTACATATATAGTTCCTAACAACTGTAAGTAATATTGTACATATGTATGTATGTATTATTATTCATTTGAATTTAGTATTATTATATATATTTATGTTTTATATTAGTATTAGATTTAGTAGGATTTTAATTATCTATTTTCCTGTTTAAATATTTTCACCTACCTCCCACACACCATGTTCGTAATGTCCCTAAGGTTGACCTAGTAAGAATGTCTAGCGGCATTAGGTCCGCCCTTGTACATGCTGTTTCTAAATAAATAAATATATAGCTTATTCGCTCGCACAATACAGCATTTTTTTAGATTTTAAGACAGTATTTCCTAAAAAGTAGATAGACCACAAAAAGTAAAGTATCATTACGACCGTTTCCCTTTCTGGGTGATCAAAAACCACGCTTATAAATAAGCGGATTCACATTTAGCCAACTTTACTATAGGCCAATCATGACAAGTAGCACGCTCGTCGATGTCTCCAGCGTACCAAACTCAAGAAATATCACAAATAAATATTAATTAAATGCATTTATTATATATGCGAATCGAACCCGGTACCTCCGAGTCTAAATTCACGGACTTAACCGCTAGACCACGGAGGCAGTAGATAGACTACATTTCCCAAAATTACACTCGGACTTTGAATAATCTTTAAAAATGCCCTATGGTGCGAGCTAGAGGGCTTCTAAAGAGTGTTTAACTGCAACTGGCCGTACATATCTCAAAAGTACTTTGAATATATTTGATTGTGCGAGCAAGAGGAATGTATAACAAACCCTCTTAAGTATACATTATACGCTTTTCTTAAAATCCTAAAAAGGTCGGTTCGAACCCCGTCATGTATTTAATAGGTGGTAGGCGGACTGATAGTGGTAATTTGCCCAGTCTGCGGGGAAGTATCCACCGTTCGTGCCGATAAACACGTGTATCTACACGTTTCGGGATCAGGCTCGAATTGCCGTCATGCCCAGTCAAGCCGGCATAGTGTTAGGGACTAATGTCAGTTGCCAACATTGATGAACCTCGCTCGCCAATTACCATTTTTTTTTTTAAAGTATCAATAAGAAATACACTGTACATAAGAATGTTTATTATTTATCGATTAACAAAACCACTGTTCCCGTGCCTCGGAGAGCACGGTCGGTTTCGGTTCCACTAATATCAACTTCTGAAATGTTGATGGTGATATCATTTCGTATAACATTAACGAGTGTATCTCCAGGCAATAACAGAAGCAGGTGTCGCCATTACCAATGGACAATGTATTTAAATGTCAGCATTACGTGGTTTTACGAGTATTATTACATTATGTAACATCAAGGCACAATCGTCGCGAGGTGAACAAAAAGATCTCTTGCGTTGTGAAATGGAAATGTAAATAAAATTGTGCCAAACAAAATAAACAATTATTTTATGTAACTGTTAACATTGAACTACTTTTGAGATTTGAAGGCTAAGATTAACTGTTTCGTCCTAGTATACAACTAAATAAATCAATCTTAAACCCTATAAATTCTATATAAAATAATTCTATATTAAACTCTATATAACGACACTAAAGGGGCTGTACATTTTATGGCGTTAAATGGAGAGAAGATGTATCATTATTATTTGTATGGAAGACAAGCTAAACCAACTAAATCCAATCGATTTAGACGCTTTAGGGAGGTAGTCGTCAAGTCGAGTGACGTTACATGGAGTTTACACTATATATTTATTTAAATTTATACCCGTAGAGAGTTGTCGTTAAATGGAGAGAAGATGGATCATTGTATGGAAGACAAGCTAAACCAACTAAATCCAATCGATTTAGACGCTTTAGGGAGGTAGTCGTCAAGTCGAGTGACGTTACATGGAGTTTACACTATATATTTATTTAAATTTATACCCGTAGAGAGTTGTCGTTAAATGGAGAGAAGATGGATCTTGTATGAAAGACAAGCTAAACCAACTAAATCCAATCGATTTAGACGCTTTAGGGAGGTAGTCGTCAAGTCGAGTGACGTTACATGGAGTTTACACTATATATTTATTTAAATGCCTACATTTATACATATGTCTGAAAGAAAAACAAAACTAGAAACAATATTTAAAAAATAAAACAATTAGATGTGTAAAAAATAAACACTAAAAACATTTCAATGCAAACCTCTTATGAGTAAAACTTCAAGTAATCGCTTTTATAGTGGGAGGTTTCATTATAAAAAGTACCACTTTAAGCCAAATTAATATTATAACCTTGTTGGTAAGTTTGGGTTGGCTTAAACTATTTAAATCGTTTCATTATCATCTTCTCAGCCCGTAGAACACAGAGTCCTAGAACTCCACTGTTGGAGATGGGCCTTCCATATAATTCTGGAGAATTTAACCTACACTCGCCACAAAGGCCAGACGGTTGACGAGATTAAATCGTTTATTTATTATTATATACCTACTTTTGTACTCAATATTGTGTTGTTACTTGCGTCTTTTATTTATTAAACCAATTTAATATTACATTTAACATGCCACAAAAAATAGTTTTTAATTAATTAATAAAATTATTTAAGTTACGAGTGTGTCTCTATATTAAACTTAACAAATCAATGGAAAAGGCATTAAACTATCTAAAGCTTTGCTTACAAATGTATAATATTTAAAATACGTTTCATAGATCCAATTTCATAACTGCCTCCGTGGTCTAGCAGTTAAGTCCGTGGATTCAGACTCGGAGGTACCGGGTTCGATTCCTGGTCGGGACACAAAATTATTTATTAATGTAAATAAATACATTTAAAATATTTAATTTATTTGTGATATTTCTCAAGTTTGGAGCGCTGGAGACATCGACGAGCTTGCCACTTATCATGATTGGCCTATAGTAAAGTTGGCTAAATGTGAATCCGCTTATTTATAAGCGTGGTTTCTGACCACCCCGAAGGGGAAACGATCGTGATGATACTTTACTTTTTTATTATTATTTTAACTAATTAAAAAGTAAAAAATTAATTAAATATTAACTAAACCTAATAAAAAATAAACTATAAATAAAAAATGTCCTCTAGAGACGACTCTTCAGGGATAGTCCCAGGGAGACTGGCAACATTTAACCTCTGTATAGCGAGACTATTATTTGATTACATACTGTTTTTAAAATAAATTTTATTAATCCCGGTTTTAGAAAAGATTAAACAAATCATGTGATTGGTTCATTCGACAAAGTGACATACATTCTACCAATCAAGTAGCGTATAACAAAGTGTTAAACGTGGATTAATTATCTTTCAGAAACCGGCGGTTAGTAAATGTAGTAATAAATGTTATTAAGGAATATAATAGGGGCTGCCTCCTAAGTGATTCTACAGTCAATAATTTTCCAATAACCTTAATAACTTAATATTACCGCTCCACCAATCACGGGGTAGAAACTGAATACGCTTCAATATCGTACAGTAATTGCAGAAAATATATTTTCTTAGTTATAAATGGGGTTAAAATCAATTAGTTTCGAAGGTACTCGCAATCCGTTAACGGCATTTAAGGGTTTACCTATTTTTAAATTGAATTTTAAAGGATCCCAGATTGAACTAGCTGTATCAGTCTATAGGCTAGACATCTCAGTGTTTTCACGGAACATGAAAAAAGTTATTCTTATTGAACTAACCGTTCTGTGGGAAACAAATATTCCAAAATAAATCGAACACATAGATTAAGAAATGATCAGGAACGGGTTCAAGGCTCAGCTTTACGCAGGGGAAATTGATGCAAGAGGAATTTCAGCTAAATATTTGCACCACTTACTAAAAGCAGCAGAAAGCAGGTCTGCCGTCAATATATTTTATGGAACGAACTTCCAAGACGGCATTATCGAAATCATACAGTATTTGATTGGGTAGGGAGAGGTGCTGAATGTCCTAGGAAAATTTGTCTTTCAAATTAAAAAAAAAGTATCATCACGACCGTTTCCCTTTCGGGGTGGTCAGAAACCACGCTTATAAAGAAGCGGATTCACATTTAGTAAACTTTACTATAGGCCAATCATAACAAGCGGCAAGCTCGTCGGTGTCTAGCGTACCAAACTCGAAAAATATCACCAATAGATTAAATATTAAATAAATGTATTTATTTAAATTAATAAATATTATTGTGTCCCGTTCAGTAAACGAACCCAGTACCTCCGAGTCTAAATCCACGGACTTAACCCCGCTCGACCACGGGGAGGCAGTTAATAATAATAAAATAAAAATCCTAATTGCAAAAATAAATATACATTACAAATAGTCGGTGTTTCAGATGTCATTGTAGGCATTAGTAAGTACATACAACATTTAATAAATACTGTAGACAATATTTATTTATATTTGCTGAAGGCAAGACATAAATAATTGTTTGTGTGTTTGTATTTGAGTATGGTTGGTGTATATGCATGTGTCTGTGTTATGGTGTATGTGGGTTTGATTGCATGTACATGAGTAAGTATGCATGTGTAAGCAACAACCTATTTTTTATAATATTATTTTCTGATTTTAAAAAGATTTTAAACTTGGTTTTTCAGGATGATCAATAAGATATATCTAGAATAAGTTTATCTTACGTCAGGGAATTAGCAGTTAGCTTCTCACTTTGATAGTTAGAATAATCGCGTGCCTTATACGTTCTATATCTTAGTGAGAGATACAGAAAAAGTCAAATTTGTATGAGAATTATCTGAAAGATCGTTTTCAATTTCTGTGCGATTCGCACAGTCGTCCACTTCGCTCTTCTCGAAGCAATCAACTATCTATCCCTCTTCACACTTCGAGCAGATATTCAGATTCTATCACTGTCTCGGCTGCTCGCCAGTGGAATAAACTACCACTGGTGATCAGACAAGCTCCTTCTATCTCCATCTTTAAAAACATGGATTTCACTCACTTTTTAAAAAAGGAAAATGTCTCTATCACGCTCTGACATAGTAATTATTTTATATATGTATGTATATTATGAATCAGTAGTATATATTATATAAGTATTTATTATTTAATTGTTGTTGTATATATCTATATAGTAATTTTTCTTATTATCTGCACCACGGTAGCTCTCTTATCGCCATCACAAAGGTTAGCTGTTAGAAAATGCCTACGGCATTAACCTCGCCCTTGTACAATACTTTTCTTACACAATGTGCATAAAGAATTTTATTATTATTATTAGAATTGCCACTATGATTTTTTTTCTATAAATTTGGTCGGTACTCTGTCTGTTTATTTTGCCTTTACGCATATACTACTGGACCGCTTACGGGTAAAAAAAGTGAGACTAACACAACTGATTATAAATACAAGTACTGTTGTAGTTAAAATATACATTTAAATCGGAAAAGTAACAACAATGAGTCACAAGAATAACTAAAACACGCACAATAAGCGACACTTGTGAACTTTGTTTTTTTAATTAAATAAAACCAATTAAGTGGGTGGGAGGGCGAATATTAATTAGAGTTATTGAAATGACTCAATCGGGTTCTCTCAATACTATAATTACTACAGTAACCTTGAGGGATGTTCAGAATTTTCACTTTTTATGTGGCGTATTTTTCCAACGCGTTTTCGGCTCATCGTGTATGACAAATGAGGATCTTGTAGAAGTGTCTAGCAAATAGCACTCTTCAGCAGTCTCGTAAAAAGTCATGTTTTCATTTCTATAACCTGCAGCTGTATTCCATTACACTTAAGCGAATGTTATATAATGGAATATGACAACTATTACGTAATTAGAGTTGAAAAATGTATCATCACAGCTCCCTAGAACAATAGTCCTAGACCTCCTCTCGTCATGCTGACCAGACGGGTTGGCAAGCTATATTATGAAGACAAATTTCTAAGCATTCCATGGCTTCACATTCATGGAATCAAATACTGTTTTTTATTATTTATCTTGTTGTGACTGGACTAGATTGGATGATGGGTGAATAAGACCGCGTGTAGTGGCGAGCCTTGGGGGATACCTACATCCAACCTTGACTTTATGACGAATATCAACGTTTCTAATTCTATTCATCAGAGAAATACTAAGCATAGCTCTCTCCATAGTTGGCTGAGCGACCTTGAATTTGTGGACCAGACCCAGTATTAGTGTCCACGTCTCTGCTCCGTATGACATTGAGGGGAGGACGCACTGGTTAAAGACTTTTGTCTTTAGACACTCCTATGTATTTTACTATTCTTAACAAGGAGTGGGGGCAGATTAGGTCAATAAAATAGATTGTTTAGGTTATTCCGTCGCTGCCTATTCTCATTATTATTTAAAACAACACTCAACTACTAAGATACAAGGTGTGTTTTCATTAAATATTAAAATAATAATTTTGGCCTTCTCTGACGGTATTACGAGCGTTTTAATTAATTTATAAATTATTCATAGATCATCTAATAATAAAATTTATATCAGACGACAGACAGTGGGGTCGTCCAGGATAGGGACTTTCCCTCGTTTTTCCGCCTGTGATTTATGCACTGTCAGTGCTGTGCCGTTACTGGTAACAGCTTCCGTGTGGCTCACGAACTCACTCAACCTAGACCAGGTTCGACTACTTGAGCTCTCCTCCTTGAGCACTTCTCTTGTTGGGAGAGCTGGTGCAAGACGGAGCGATATTCTGGAGATGCTTGCGTTGTCGGCCCGACAAAACATACGTCTAGTCAGGCAGACGATAAACTCCTTAATATTAGTCATCTCGTAGCTGTGACGGAATTACGCACGAATCACGGCGCTCGGAAGACTACCGACATGTTTGGCTGACTTTGGATCTTGCCCCTGTTGGTGTTGCCAGAAGGTGATGCCAGGCTTTTGCAGCGTAGGTAAGACGGAAATGGAAGAACATATTGTAAATCCGGACCTGAACGACAAGCTTAAATTCTTAACAGGACGTAACATGGCTCGGGCCGCCTTCGCCTGATTGGCGCCATGGCAGGGCCATTTCACCCATCAAAATTTATATCTTAATTAATGTGTTGTTTTATTGCGGCCTCCTTAACTCTTTCGGCACGGACTATACCAAGCGTGCTTTATTACAAAAAAAATCTAGCCCCCAATTTTGTTTTGCCTCTTCGAAACGGTCCTAATCTAAATACTTAGTAATTATTTCTATTACATTGTTAGGACTAGTAAAGAAAAAAACATACCAAAGTGGTTTTTATTTCCATTGTATTACCCAACGCTCTAGTACGATAGCACATTAAAAAAGGACAACGCACGAATATGCGGAGTGGTTTTGTAGAATTCCTTAGGAGAGGATTTTTCTCACTATTTTTATATAAGATATTTTAGCCCTTAAAGTTATCAATAAACCATTCAATACCAAAAAAAAATTAGTCGTGCTGAAAGTTTTTTAGTTTGACTAAAAGCAAATAAAGCAAACCATGCTGCCGCATTTACCGAATTTTGTATAAAAAGCATAGACTCCATGGTAGGTTGGTTGGCAGAGAACAACGCCAACTCAAACGACTTTCAAATCGAAATAAAGTGAAAAAAGCGCTTAAAGCGACAAGTCAAACACAGGGTAAGAATAGAAAATATTTTAGTAGGTATAATAATAACTAAAAAAAAAACTAATTTTAATACTATGAAAATAATGTCGGCATTATGTGTCTTCAAGGGTATGAATCTCAGTAAAGATCTGAAGTAGCCACCATTGACGTCTATTATAAAAAATATTAAATCTGTTTTGATAGTTTAAGTATAACATAACCTAGAGAAATAAAGCTAAAAACTTAATTATTACTACTAATAAAACTAAAACAAATAAAAACCTAATTTAAATATAAATCGTGTCCGCGCGGCATGGTAGCAAGAATTTCCGCATCTGCTCACTGAATTGCTATGCTGATTCTCTGAGCGAGGAAAGAACCAGCCCTCTTGTGGTGACAAGAGGGCAGAGCAGACAATTAGACGAGGGGTAATGTTATTTAAAAATGTTTTAGCGCTTGGACCCCACGGCCAGTCTTGGTCTTGGTCTTGCATTAGAATAGGTGGTCTTGGTCTTGGTCTAGCACTCCTAACCTTGGTCTTGCGCAAGAGTCTCGCAACACTTCTGCAAGACTCTTACTCTGATTCAATATAAATTTTATTTTCCAATTGTACTAAGGAAATCTCTCTCCGCGATGTCTTTAGGGTAACAAACTTGAGAAATATCACAAGTAATGTATACACACATGGTCGAAACGGTTTAAGTAAAATAGACATTAACAGTATTGACCCTGTTCGGTTTGACAACGTCCCTATAGCGTATTCCGGCGAGGTGAAGAATCTGGGTGTATATCTAGATTCTAATCTGAGTTGGACTACGCATGTTACCAAAACTAGTAGTAAAGTTTTTGCTTCCCTGCACTCTCTTAATAAGCTTAAAAATTTTCTGCCGTTAAAAGCTAAAATAACCCTAGTTCAAAGCCTTCTCCTTCCTCTCCTCGACTATGGTGATGTTTGCAGCATTGATCTGTCAGAGATGTTGCTCAACAAAATGGACCGGTTACTTAACGCGTGTATCCGGTTCATCTTCTGTTTACGTAAATACGATCACATTTCTGAATATCGTGCTAAGTTGGAGTGGCTGCCAATTCGTTGTCGCAGAAATCTAAGAGTTCTCTGTCTTCTTTTTTCTGTTCTAAACGAGCCCGCGACACCGAAATACCTCAAGGATAAATTTGCCTATCTTTCTTCGTTTCACGACAAATCCCTTCGTTCTTCTCACAACTCACTTCTTTCTGTTCCCTTACATCATTCTGGATTTGTTTCAAATTCTTTTACAGTTGTTGCCACAAATTTATGGAACAATCTCCCTGTAACCATAAGGCAAGCGTCTACCAGATCTTCGTTCAAAAAACTCGTCTATCTACACTTTCTAAATAGCTCCCAACAATGTTAATAAGTGTATATATGTATATTTTTGTGTATGTATTAGTATTTAGTATATTGATATTACAGTATATGTTAAAGTATATTATGTAAGTATATATAATTATATTGAATTTATCCTACTATTAATATTTATTTCATTGCACCTATAAATGTTCTAATTTGTCCCTAAGGTTTGGCTGTCAGAAAATGTCTACGGGCATTAAGTCCGCCTTTGTACTTTGTGCAATAAAGTTTTTAATAAATAATAATAAATAAATAAATAAATTAAATAATATATTGTGTCCCGACCAGGAGTCAAACTCTGTACCTCCAAGTCCGAATCCACGGAATTAACCGCTAGACAACGGAGGCAGACAAATATATTTATTAATGTAAATAAATACATTTAATTATTATTTAATTTATTTGTGATATTTCTCGAGTTTGGTACACTGGAGACATCGACGAGCTTGCCACTTGTCATGATTGGCCGGCAGTAAATTTGGTTAAATGTGAATCCGCTTATTTATAAGCGTGGTTTCTGACCACCCCGAAAGGGAAACGGTCGTGATGATACTTTTTTATACTTTGAAAAAAAAAATCCCTGCAAGCGTCTTGCTTACTAGGGTAGTCTTGGTCTTGGTCTAGCAACCATATCAGTAGTCTTGTTCTTGGTCTTGCAAAAATGCAAGACCAAGACTGCAAGACCAAGACCAACATTGGGCAACACTACCCACGGACCTTAAGTCTCTACAGCAAACGGCGCAAACACGTAGTCTTTGATTATAGATAAGTATTTGCGCCGCTTGCCAGACTCTGCGCTTTTTAAATTTAATTTAATTCTTAATTAATAAAAAAACTATAGAAATGCCCTTCTGGATCATTTTTTTTTAAATTTATGTATCTTGTACTCGTAACTAGTAAAATGTTGTTATTGTTTAACCATTGAGTTGTAAAATTATTGTGTTTGAAATAAAATTCAAGGTGAACTTCATTATTCTACATAAGGAAACAACAATATAGCGTAATCATATGGAAATGCGTCCGCAACCTCATGGATGTTAAACTGTCATAATACGTCTGTAGTTTTGTAAATCAAGCGTTCACATAGTACTTGATTTATTTATTTTACTTATCACAGAACAACTACTGACTAACAGTAACAGTTAAGTCCGTGGATTTAATTCGATTCGTGGTCGGGACACAATAATTTATTTGGGATATTTCTCGAGTTTGCTACGCCAGAGTAATCAACGAGGTTACCATTGTCATGATGGGCCTATAGTAAAGTTGGCTAAATGTGAATCCGCTTTATTAAAGCTTGGTTATAATGACGCGAGTAACTTCTTGAGACTTGGCTGTATGGGCTAGTCCCTTTGCCTTTCCTATCATCTCATTCATCTATCGGGTGAAGAGAACAAAAAAGGAGAGAATTGTTCGTGCCATTTTTCACGGACATGTCAAGTGCAAGTTTTGTTTTGTAAATTACGTTTCTGTGGATATTGTTAGTCAAAAGTTTTGTTTGTTTTGTTTAATAATGTGAATAATTATGGAAAACGATAAATTGGATTTTAATTATGTGGCACAAGTTGCAGTTATTTTATTGCGGTTTTTCCGCGCTGTAAACTCCTATATTATATTCGACGTGTTTGGGCTATAATGCCACAAGTAAATCCAAGCAAAGCATCAATTATTGCAACATCTGGAATTTGAATATAACGTTATTAACTCATAACAAAGAAAGATATATCACGTCAGACTTGGCTGTATGGGCTAGACCCTTTGCCTTCCCTATTATCTTATTCATCATCCACCCGGAGAACAGAACACAACATCAAAAACAATTAAAATAAATCTTTTGCAATTATTAATTGGTTACCCTGAGTAACTAAAAATAGGTTAAATGTTCGTGATTGTACGAAAATAAAGCACTCGGAGGTAATGCCTAATAGGTACACAAGTAGAAGGTCAGTGACGCGATAACATGTTGTGAATAGCTGATTCCTAACCTCATCTGCATAAAGCGGACGCCTTATTCGATTGAGAAGTGGTAATGATGTTTAAAAAAACGGCTAAATATAGGCGGTTTGGGACGAAATTGGTAGCTACAATTAGTGCGTTCGGAAAGCACTTATGAACTGCTTACTTTGTACATTTCGAAACAGCTAACATTTTAATAATGTTTTAGCTTATAGTATGACAATGCCACTTTACAGCAGCTATAATGTTAGTGACATGCTCATAATTGTTTTCGTCTTAGCTTGTAATTTTATTTAGCTTGTAATATATTTAGTATGACAATGCCTCATTACAGCAGCTATAATCCTTGGTGTATTTATTTTATAATTGTGTATGTCTTAGTTTATAATATGACAATGCCTATTTACAGCAGCTATAATTTTAAGATTGTAATTATGTATATTTGGGTTATAATGTGCTGCTCCAAATACAAGCTATTTCCCAGAAAATAAGCTTTTCGTTGTATTAATTAATTTTTTGACATGTAAAAGCGCAATACATTCCGCCTCCGTGGTCTGGTGGTAACAAACGTTGCCGTGAACTCGGGAGGTCGTGGAGGTCGGGGGCAAGTTGTATATATATTGTATAATTTGTCTCGGTCTGGGTGTTTATATGTATAATATGTATATATTTACAAAAAAAAAGTATAATATGTAGTTTATCAACCATCTAGTTTACGTAACACAAGCCTCGTAGCTTACCACGGAAACTTGATGGCGTTGTGTGGCCTGTCTGGAAATATTTATTTATATTTATTATTTATAATATTTATTTACATTATACTTATTGTCCTATGCCTACTTACAAAAAAAAATTTAAAAAAAGGCTGTCCGCGTGAGTCAAATGAACAAATCTGAAAGCTGTTCGTTTAGTTCAAGTCGTGAACTATTTACAACGCTCTCGCTAAAGTAATCTCAACGACCCATATCTCGAGTGGGAGCTTTGTGTGCGTCCTGCCAAAAGTATTCGCAGGATTTTTGAATATTATGATCTCATAACAAATTATTTTTTATCCGGCATGTAAATATTTTCCGAGTAGAAATACCTACAATCAACAATATTGTAACAAATAAAATCTTATCAAATACTATTTAAAATTATATTTTTTAGGTTTATTTTAGATTTTACAAATTTATTTAGTCCGCCTTTGTACTTTTTGAAATAAATATATTAAATAATGAAATTTGAACTGTTCCACGCTTGCTTTAAAATTTTACACTATATAATAAAGCCGGTATGTATGTATTATGTGCAAGATTCACTTACGGCCAGTTGCAGAAAGGATGATTAAAATAATCTCTGATGAATATTTTGATGTAAACCACGTTATTTGTATAAGCTATGTCACTTTGTTTATTTCGGCCAATGACGTGCCTCATAGGCATACGTTAAACATTTTTTTAAATAATAATTATTATTTATTGATACAGTAGCAATTAGTTACAATAATAAATACAATAATTGATGTGAACAAAATTGACACTACATATTTCCAATTGTATTGCACGTTGGAGCCCAAACCAGGAATTTTCGTCTTGTGTCTTGGGCTCCAGCTGCACTAGCTACCCTATTATTCTACAGTTATTTATTTCACCTGAATTTCACAATTAACGTATTAAATCATTCGTGAAGTAAAATACAAAAATTTAAAAACTTTAATCTTTATATATAATATTTATAAATTAAAATAATAATAATAATTTTGATAAAACTTTAAGCTATTCTAATCTATTGTTAATGCATTGTTAATGTCAACATTATGAACTGTCCGTTAGTAAGTAAAAAATATTATCACGACCGTATGTGGTACATTTAGCCAACTTTACTATAGGCCCAATGATAACAAGTGGCAAGCTCGGCGATGGCCCTAGCGTACCAGACTAGAGAAATTTCACAAATAAATTATTGCGCCCCGACCAGGAATCAGAAGCAGTGGTGGCTCCGTTGTAAGAACGCGTTCCTTAAATTCTACAAAGGTCGGTTCAAATTCAAACCCACCCGTCATGTACCAATGAGAAATACACTTCTCTTACGTACATTTGTCATAGGTTTACAACACCACTGTTTCCGTGCTTTGGAGAGCACGTTAAGGCGTAAGCCCCGGTTCCACTAATACGAACTTGTGGAATCGTAAATAAATGACATTAGACCTTCGCCAACCCGTGGCGTGTGCAGGCCAAATTTTCTAGACCAAATATCTGGATAGACCATATCCAAGAGTGGAGGTCTAGGACTCTGTATTCTAGGGGCTGATGTGATGATGACCAGGAATCAAACCGGTACTGTTCGCAGTCTAAATCTAGTTTTAACTGCTAGACCACGGAGGCGGTCTGCCTATCATCTATCATTAAATTAAATCCTTTTTTAATTAATGGGTCCAACTTAATTTTCAACGCAAAATATAATCAAGTTTTAAAAATAAAGCTATATTTAGGATAATATCAACCTGAATCATGTGATTTGACGGTTGAGTCTGTATTTAACAACTATGTCATTAAGTCATTGAACTTAAGCAGGTTTTTGGACTCACCTCGTTGAATGGTTTTATTTTCGTGTGCATTATAAAGTTGAATTTGCATAGTTCGCAGGATCTCGTCTCCGAAGCCGTTAGCCATTGCTGAAGACAACTCTGGTGCACGAATTTTAAACTACCTAAAAAAAAAACATCAAGTCAAATATGGTAAACTTTAAGAAAATTATAACCCTAATTTTTATAACACGTTCCGGTTCTGTGGCCTAGCCATTTTTATTTTTATTTATTTATTTAAGTTTTAAATTATTGTTATACATTATTGCACGAAGTACAAAGGCGGACTTAATGCCCGTAGACATTTTCTGACATCCAAACCTTAGGGACAAATTTGAACTATTATAGGTGCAATGAAACTAATATTAAAAAATTAGGAATTAATTAACAGCTTAATTTTACACTTACATATTATACTGTTATATATACTATAATATCAATATACTAAATACTAATACATACATATATATATACACTTACTAATATTGTGAGGAGCTTTAGTTTTTAAACAAAGATCTGGTAGTTGCTTGTCTTATGTTTACAGGACAGCCATTGATGTGTCTAGCGGTTAAGTCCGTGGATTTAAACTCGGAGGTACCGGGTTCAAATATTTTTCGAGTTTGGTAAGCTAGAGACATCGACGAGCTTGCCAATTGTCATGTTTATATGTACATATATGTTTATAGTAAAGTTGGTTATATGTGAATTCGCTTCATTAAGAAAAAAGTGTGGTTTCTGACTACCCCGGAAGGGATACGGTCGTTCGTGATGATACTTTTTCCGGTTCTGTAGGTCTAGATGACTATTACTGAGTGTGTCGACCAAAGAATCAAATGGACGCAGTTCCGCAGAAAGGATCCAATCCACTTTTTTAGAAATTTAATTATAAATTTTACTTTTGACATGTTCTAAATGTATTAAAAGTTGGACTAATCCATTGATTATCGATGGACTAATCTAAATTCCAACTTTGATGGCATTAAATTAATTTAATATGGATTGGATCCTTTTTGCGTAACAACGCCCAAATATAAGAAATTAAATAATATAAATTAAAAATGGTGTTTTATTTTCTCCCACAAAGCTTAAAACTGGTAACAATAAATAAGACCTGCAGATGACAACTGATACAACTTCTAATCTGTATTATATTTATTGTGGCATTGTTCATCTGTGGGTCATCAATGTAAGCATTTGATATATTTATATTCTCTGTACTTTTTTCACAATAATGGTAAAGCAGTGACATTTCCTTCTTTTGTTTTTTATTGCTTAACTTTAAATTTATATGTGAAAACGTTTAATAGTTCTTAGAGAATTTATTGTATAATATTTATTAAAATATTGTCAACTGTTGTTTTTCCAAAATGAATAAAAAAATAGAATATTTTATAAACATTTATGTAGGTGTTGGCGGAGAATGTTAGGCATATTGTAGACGGAGTTTCGAACCAACAAATCCATCCTAGAGGAACTAGAGATAGAACAGCGCCTTTCTTCAATCGTACAATCACGCATTCTCACTTTCTTTGGACACGTGTCGCGGCGTGGAGATACATCCATTGAGCGCCTTGTAGTTCAGGGAAAAGTCGATGGCAAGAGGATGCGTGGTAGGTCTCCGATGAGATGGACTGACCAAGTTAAAGCAGCAATGGACACCCCCTTCATGAGTGCTCCAGGAAGGCTGCAGTTCGAGACGAGTGGCGACGGCTTGTTAAGCGTGCCACTGACACTCAAATGACGACCACGACCACTCTGCCAAGAGTGTAGCGAGTAAGCTTAGTCTGTGTCAAAGCGCTCCAGGTTCTTCTGACTCAAACCTTATATTAATAAATACATCTATCACACGTATCACGATCAAATAAATAAAACACTAGCTGAAGGAGAATTAAAAAGCCTTCGTAACAAAAGGGCATGTACGAAGAGGTTGATGAATGTCGATGAAGCGAAAGAGGTATGTCGTGATCGTGTCAAGTGGCGCTCAATTGTCTCTGCCTACCCCGTAAGGGATCTGGCTGAAGATATGTATGTATGTATGTACATCTATCTATCCGTGGTCTAGCGGTTAAGTCTGTGTATTCAGACGTTGAGGTACCGGGTTCAATTCCCCGTCGGGACACAATAATTTATTTATGAAATTTATCGAGTTTGGTACGCTAGGGATACCGACGAGTTGCCACTTGTCATGATAGGCCTATAGTGAAGTTGGCTTTTTAAAATTATTTTTTTATAACTTTTGTTAATAAAGGTCTTCTTTTATGTTTTTTTTTTGTGTCTATTCATACATATTTTATGGAAATCTTAAACAGGCTGTACTCATTAGTACTACTTTAAAAAAATATGTATTTAAAGCTGTTGATTATCAGAATAAATATTAAACATGAATGGAGGTGTTTGGCCTATTCTTGTTATTTCTTACACAGGGAAGGGAAGTCAAAAACTGTCAAAAATCGACTTACGAAATAAATGAATAGCCCTTATTAACCGGCAATGCACTGTCATAGACTAATTAATTGTAAGACGATTACCCTAGTTAATTCTCAAAACGTTTGGCTTCTTGCCCTATCTATGTATATATTTAATGTCGACGAAATGGATCCAGTTAGCAATGATCTCGAATGATGACTAATAATAGTTTAGACGGAAAGATGTTATTAATAAAAGAGTCTTTAATTTTTTAACAATAATTATTTAACAAAAAATACATTTAGATCAAAATGATCACAGCAGGTATTCAAAACGTGTTTTTTTTGTCTAGACTAGACTTCTTTTTGATCTTGAAAATCAACATTTACATCGTAAAGAATTTTTGTCTATAAATTTCAATTCGCGAGACTTTTGTGTGTTTATTTTGTAATAAGATTTTTATAAGTTGCAAAAAAGCATGTACCAAGGAGAAATACACTTTTCTTACGTACATTTGTCATAGATTTACAACACCAGCGATCAAGTGCCTCGGAAAGCACGTTAAGCCGTCGGTCTCGGTTCCACTAATACCAACTTGTACAATTATTCATAAATTGTCATTAAAAATTAACATCATATCCCCGCCAGCCCGTCTGGCCAGCTTGGCGAGTGTAGGCCAAATTCTCCAGATATATGTTCTGGAAGGCCCATCTTCAGCGGTGGAGGTCTAGGACGCTATGTTCTAGGGGCTGTAATGAAGTAGCAATAGTTGCCAGCCTCGAGAAAAGTTTTTGTATATACTCTCCGGGACATGTGACCCCGTCGCACCCACCTGATGGTAAGCCCACGCGAGGTCAAGGAATGTTAGCAACTGGAGTCCCTAATATTATGCCGGCTTGTAAATATAACTAAAAACTTTGAATCACGTCCTCTACCAGAAATCGAACCCAATACCTCCGAGCCTAAATATAGAAGAGCACGTTGTTTAAATGTTCATTACAGCCCCTAGTATATGGAGTCCTAGACCTCCACTGTTGGAGATGGCCATTCCAGATTTTTCTGGAGTTTTTTTTCACTGGCTTGACGGATTGGCGAGGGTCTGATGTCAATTTTTAATGTCATTTTTTTAACGATTCCACTACTTGGTATTAGTGTAACCGGGACCGCCGCGACACGGCTCAACGTGCTCTCCGAGGCACGGGAATGGTGGTGTAGTAAATCTATGACAAATGTTAAGAAAAGTGTATTTCTCAATGGTACATGCCGAGGATCGAACCCACATCTTTAGGATGTTAAGGAAAGCGTTCTTACAACCGAGCCACCACCGCTTTTTTTAAATATTATTAACATTAAATTAATGCAGAATTGCAGAATAATGCAGGCGCGGTGGTGTCTCTGTTGTAAGAACGCGTACCTTAACATCCTAAATTAATGCAGAATTGATAAACAGCAGTCAGTTAACAGTTTTACACCATTAATCATATTTTTGTAAGGTTTCCTTGGAGAAGCCATATTTCGCAGTGACTTATAAAAAACAAATGGGTAGAAGTTAATGTCTAATATGCAGGCAAAGCTAGCCAATGGTTGAAAATTAGTTCAAAAAAAGTATCACTTTCGGGGTGGTCAGAAACCACGCTTATAAAGAAGCGGATTCACATTTAGCAAACTTTACTAATAGGCCCATCATGACAAGTGGCAAGCTCGTCGATTTGTCTAGCGTACCAAACCAGGATTCTAATCCGGTACCTACGCGTCTAAATCCACGGACTTAACCACTAGACCACGGAGGCGATGCCATTTATGAAGCTGACGTCGTCACCGGCGACGGCGCAACACAAAATAAACTGAATAGCCTAGACGTAATACAAAGCTGTGACGTCGTTTATAAGATAATATACGTTTTCGGTCATAGTGAACAAATTTTGGAAAGGTTTGATCTGTTGAAAGACTCGTCAATGGCCACCCTAAATCTCTAAGTTAGCGATTAATTCAAATATTCTTTATTGCACTAAAATTGTACATAGGATATATTATTTTATGCTAAGCATTTCACATATTTGCATAAGAGTTTATTTGTAAACATTAAAACAATTCCGAGGCACCTACTGTACTTTACATACTGTATTTATACAATCCATTTTTATATATTGTCAAATTAATATTATTTTTGGAGGATTTTTCACTATATATTATATTTTCACTATAAATTGTTCTACGACCCAAGGCCTATTAAATTTTGCTCAAAATTAGATTATTAATAGATTATATATAGGTATAATAATAATAATAATTTATTCAGTGTAAAAAAAATTACAGTAACGTAAAAAGAGTATACATGGGTTTCTATTTTATGGGCGCTACCCATAAAAAATGCTTTATAACGAGTCAAAGAGACTTCACCGATCGGTTATCTAAATAAAATCAATTTTTTATATAATGTATTTTTTTAAAACTGTATTGCACTATGTACAAAGGGCGGGCTTAATGCCGCTAGACATTCTCTGACAGCCAACCTTTGGGACAATAATAAGTATAACTTAGATCGATAATAATGTATAACTAACATAACAATGGGTTGACTAACGAAATATGTCAAGACTTTTTTTTTTCGATAAATAAAAACATTATTACGCTAGTTGACCTACGCGACGCTGATAGGTCGTTTAAAAGGCTAAAATATTGGAGTATTGTCAAACTTAAGGAAGCTTCCGAAATCGAACCCTTTTATGAAAAAATATCCCGGCTTAAATGTTAGTTTTATTTTTTATCAAAATCGACTCGTAGACACCTATCAGCATTTTTCGAGTGTACGAAGTAATCCCTATAGCTATACATGATCATGATTCATGTTTCGTCAGGCAACTCATCACCGCTCCTTTTGTTACCGTATTTTATTAGATACTCAATTAATTGCGATAAAATTTATATGGGACCACTTCTGAAGTATGACCTACCAAATAAAAAATAATTATCAATAATCAATTCATACTTAATTAGCGGAATAATCACGTAAAAAAATACATTAGAATTGAAAACCACCATCTTTCTTGATGTTTAAAAGTCATCAATAAGATATTTTTTTTCTACAGATCTTGTTATACAAGTTTTTGTAAGCCCCAGTTATCATTTTGTCATTGTCCAGTTTCCGTTGCTTTCAAGTGTAATTGTCCATATGCCCCACACGATGAGTTTAATGGCACTGTACGCACGTATGTTAACCTTTTAATAAAATTAGGCCAAGAAGATAACGTATAATCAAAACTATTTCCAGATAAATACACAAAAAGGTCGTGGTTCGAATGCCAACATGTAAATCAATATTTTTATAACTTTTTTTAAGTAGGTATATCTATATTAGAGATATAACACCACCGTATTTCTCATTGGTACATGCCGAGCGACATTATAACCGCGACCTTTTCAATGAAATAAAAGTGTTCTAACAACCGGATCGCCACGAACGCAAAGAAATACTTGCTTCCAAAGCAATATAGTCGCGTTTTAAAGCGAAGATCCGAAGAAGCGGGTGCCGCAGGTTATTTTGGGACAATATTTGTTCCATATTTAGACCAAAAAGCAACAAGAAAGGTTTTTTTTTATAAAATACTGCATAATACTATGATATTATTATTTCTATATGTATTTTATTGTTGTACGATATATATTTATTGTTTATTTAGTTGATAAGAATTTTAGTTAGTAATTTTAAATCATAGTTTCTAAATATTCTTATACACATGCACCCACACTCTCTCCTCACTCTCCCAAAGGTTAGCTGTTAGAAAATGCCTAGACATTAAGCTCGCCTATGCACAATGAAATGTTTTTTATTTTTTGTGCAATAAAGAATAAAACTATCTATCTATGTGGGATCTAAAATAAGATAAGTTGTCAGAAAATACCAAACCGGCATTAAAACTTGCCTATATACCTAATTTTAAGTTTGCACCTGCAATAAAGAATTAGAAATAAGGAAAAAAATACAACTCATTTAACACACATACATGTATACATATGTATACCTACATGTATATTATTGTACTTTATTTCATATTCTCCATTCCTATGCAGTTAATAAAGCAAGGTGGATTCAAGAATTAAGAGAGAAGCAATGAGTGGCAACAAAATATTGACATTGATATTTTTGCTATGAAGCCTTCAACAGTAACTTTTTTCTCAATTCTTTAACCCACCGGCTTTTGTATATTTTTAGCATTTGTACTATTATTTCCTTAGTTTTGTTTTAATATTTTGTCAGTGTATTTAATTGCTATAGGCGAAAACTATATTCTATATTGTTATCTAGCTGTAAGTTTTCCTGTGATAAATAAATGAATAAATAAAATAACCCCAACTTGACTGGATATTTTGGCAACCTCGTGAAACACAAAAAAACACTATTGCGATCATGCAATCATCAATGCAATAATTGAGAACATTTTCACGGCACTAATAAAAACCATTGTCAAATTGTAAGTTAAATTAGGTTCAGAGAACTTATTGGGCTAATTGCGGATAAGCAATCGGACCCCGGTGAAACCAATCTATAGGATTCGAGAATTTCGTTTTTTTTTATACTACAACGTCAGTGTTGTGACCTTGCGCCCACCTGATGGTAAGTGGCGCACAAGCTCCATGAATATTAGCAACTGGACACACACTGACATGACTGACATCAGTCGCCAACACTATGCCGTTCTAACATTTGACTGGGCATGACGGCAATTCAAGCCTGATCCAGAAACGTGTGGATACACTTTACTGGGTTTATCGGCACGAACGGTGGATACTTTCCAACCTCGACAAACTGGGTAAATTACCACCATCAGTCCGCCTACCACCTGTTAAAATATCGTCTGCAATATTTTGCAATAATCCATAAAGAATTACGTTAGCTAGCGTCAATTTATTCGCAGTAGAAATCACGGTCTATGTTACTGACATTGACTAATACAAGCCGGGTGGTTTGTTCTGACATAATTATTCGTAGTGTTATAGCCAAAATTCCATCTATTTAGGGTTTTACTTACTGGATAATAAATATTGACGTTTTCTGAATTAAACAAATGTCAATATTTTGATATTGAGTATAACCGAATTAGATTTAGACGCGGAGGTATCGGGTTCGATTCCTGGCCCGGCACAATAATTTGATCAATTTATTATTTGTGTTATTTCACGAGTCTATAGCAAAGTAGGGTATTGCAAGGGGTTTAGGATAGCTGCTTCGGAGTTCATTTAGTAGTTTTAATGCATTCTAACAGAAACATTAGAGTTATTCGCTAAATACCTGGTGAGGATGATTGCTTACCAAAATATGGCGGGTACAATTTTAATTGGTTCTTCTCTATTGCTTTATTATTGTTCTATGTTGCCTGTCTCTGTCCTTTCTATTTGAATAAATAAATAAATGTGAATCCGTGATGGTAATTAATATTGAGTATGGCTCGTTATGTGTACGGGGAGATTTACATGGGTCGATTTTCACCGTGCGTTTGATAACGCTGCATCGCTACACAATTTACACAGTTGACTGCAATATCAAGCAAGGGGCGGGCGATCGCCTGCGACTGCCTATTTACAATTTAAACGGTCGATTTTAGTCACCAGCTACAGCATGACGCCACTCTACTTTTGGGCTTGCAACTTTAGTCATGTGAAAAATAGTGGAAAACGCTATTTTGACGTAAGTACTTAGTAAATAACAGAATTGATTATTTTGACAATCTATCGTTTGTGACTAAGTAACAGAATAGGCCTGCTATATTATTTAGCAACTTTCGACTTTACAATTTATTTATACCGGTAAATTTGTAATGGTCAATGTATAAAGTAATGAATTTCACGCCTAATCAGTATTCAGGGTTGGTCGCTGTTACATAAAATATCGTCGCGATTGGACTTGGCATACGATAACACACGATTGTTAAAAGGCCTGTTTATACTGCTACACAATGACTTCTTGACTACTCGGTGTCAATGATACAAAAGAAGGATTACGCTTTCGCTTAGTTTAGTTTTATTGATGACAAACGAAAAACTCTAAAAATAGTTTTAAGCGCAGAAAGTTAAACTAAAACCAAATAACACTGTCATTGCATGCGATTCTTGCCACTCTTATCCATCAACCGCCACCTTCAGTAAGATCATCTGACAGGGAATCGTACCACGCGTCTAAGGCACGCAGGATACCAAAGACACAAGTTGCGCGACACATTAATCGCCCGCAAACTAAAGACACGATTGTGCCCGCCACACATCTATGGTCTCCAAACAAGAACCCGTCTACTCCATTGCGGTTCTACGACAGACGTACCTGACACAACACGAATATTAAGCTCTATAAAGGCGGTATTCAATTAAATCAATGCATACGGACCAGCGCATGATACGCACGAATAACGTTGACCCACGCCTGTAGCAGTCACTTCAAGTACTATGCAGCTAGAATGCGTAGATAGTGATTAATTGTGTAAGATAGATTTTTTCACAATATGCGTGATTTACGCGCCAGCCTTCTCCAACAGGAGCCATCCAATCTTCTCCAGGAAGGCCAGAAGACCCATCACATGTTGTCCACAGTAACGTTAGCCGCGTACTACTTGACCAGATCTTTTTGTACTGACCATATGCCTTAGCATTGTATGTGTATGCAGGCACTTGTTTTAAAAGACCTGTTTAGTTTGTATAATGGTTTATTTAATATATATATATTAAATAAGCTATTATACATACAAATATATGTGTGTATGTATGTGTGTATATATATATTCAAATTTAAATTAAAATATATATATATATATAAATTTAATTCCATATTTTTTGTAGTCTATTTGTGGGTAACTTTTAATTGACCTTTTATGTTTCCATTTTTTTTTTGTCTTTATGTGTTTATTAGTCGTTAGTTATCCTGTAATAAATAAATAAATAAAAATAAATACATAGCGTCCGCAGCTCCGTAAGCAACTATCCGAGCCGGCCATACGTGGACGCTAGATATGTTTTTATACAAAACTAGTGGTAATATCCCATTGTTGAGGATCGCGACTCCATCGCAGTCGTTTATCATACACTAGTCGTTTATCATCCACTAGTCGTTTATCATCCACTAGTCGTTTATCATCCACTAGTCATTTATCATCCACTAGTCGTTTATGATCCACTAGTCGTTTATCATCCACTAGTCGTATTCTCGTAATTTTAAACCTAGGATTCATTTTAGGCCTTTCTAAACTAATGGCTTTTTTTTAATATTGTCAAAGTCAGACCATATTTTTGGAGAATTGGCTGTGCTGCGCGCTGACCTGACGAATTTGGCGAGGGTCTGTTGTCAATTTTAATGACAATTTGTTAATGATTTTACAAGATGGTATTAGTGGAATCGGGATGAACGGCTTAACGTACTCTTCGATTCCAGATCACGGAAACACGGTGGTGTTGTAAATCCATGACAAATGCACGTAAGAAAAGTGTATTTCCCGTCGGATATGCCGCGACCTTTTTGAATGATAAGATGAATAGCTCAATTAAACCTAAGCAGACGATAGAGCAAATGCTTTAACTCAGAAGAATTGTAGAGCTCGTCAAGCATTGATCGTTACGTGGAATTCTGAACATTCGTCACCATCACATGTCGTAAAGCTTATCCTAGTTTCTAGGTAGCTATTATTTACGCATTACAATATTGTCACCACACACAATTCTGTAATGTATTTGTATTCATTTAGTCTAATCAGGTAACACGTCAGGGTCAACTCAATCGACCACCAGTTACGTCAATAAAACTAACTACCAATAAAAATGTATAAATAACCACACACCTAATAGTACCTAAAGAAATGTTTTGTCTACACAAATGTTTAATAGTACAAAAAACATGCTTTGATTTTAAAATGTTAAGCCGGAATATCGAGTTCAAACTATCAAAAACTATGCAAAGTAAAGTATCAGTATCATCACGACCGTTTCCCTTTCGGGGTGGTCAGAAACCACGCTTATAAATAAGCGGATTTACATTTAGCCTACTTTACTATAAGCCAATCATGACAAGTGGCAAGCTCGTCGATGTCTCCAGCGTACCAAACTCGAGAAATATCACAAATAAATTAAATATATTTATTTACTTTAATAAATATTTTTGTGTCCCCACCAGGAATCGAACCCGGTTATATTAGTAAAGTGAAAAAAAAAATGTACAATAAATATCTAAAATAGAATAAAGTAGATATAGGCGATGTTAATATCTTAAAGGTATTTTTTAAGCTATCATTTGGAAGAACAAAAAGAACTTGTGGGACCCAGAGTTAAAGGAAAAAAATAACTAAACCTAACTAATAAATAACTAAGTCACTATAGGTACCTTTTTGGTAAATAGTTAAGTATCATCACGACTGTATCCCTTCCGGGGTAGTCAGAAACCACACGTTTTTAATAAAGCTGATTGACATTTAGCCAACTTTACTATAGGCCATCTAACAAGTGGCAAGACCGTCGGTGTCTCTATCGTACCAAACTCGTGAAATATCACAAATCTCGTTTTAAGCAAAATATTGTAAAACACGGAATCATTTTCTCGTTAACTGCTTTCACAACATCAATTCGCGCAAAAAGTGTCATACTCTTGCATAATAGCTGTTACCGAGATGACGTCAAAACAAGTTCGCAGGTACTTAAGACAGGTAATAAAGGAGACCCGCTTATATCATAAAGTTATACTAAAATTATATTTCTGGGTCGCCACTTCGAGAAGTTTAATTCTACTAGGTTTAGGGGTTAGATCAATGTTGATCACCCTCGCCAACCCGTATGGTACAGCGCGTCACTAGAGAAGCTAATGTTCAAAAATATAATGTTGCCTGGTGCTCTTTTATAGAGGCTTAGTACCTACCTCATAGAAGAACACACTTAAAGTGTTATTATTTATTTCAAATTTATTTAAACTTAATTGCACAAAGTACAACGGCGGACCTAATGCCGCAAGACATTCTATGACGATCAAACCTTCGGGACAACGAGAGCAGTAAGTACATAAGGTAGATGCAATCTATATATATAAAGATGAATTCAAATTCAAATATTTAATTAATAAAAAAAAGCGTAATACAAAATAGCTTAAAAATAGTACTAGTTACATAAAATAACAAATAAAAAACAAAATACAACACTACTTTTAAATAAAAATGAAGTAATGTAGGGGGCAGGCTGGTGCTTTAATTAATAATGTGCCCTGGGCTCCAAAACATGGGATCTGTGCTATGGAGACCCAGTGCTTTCCCATCTTTAACGGTAATATCTACTTTTTTTTTTTTTTTTTTCATTATAAATCTTGAATGTATGTATGTTCCCTATGCATTTCAAAACTACTTGACCGATCGGGATGAAACTTTGGGAATATGTTGTGTGAATATCGGCGAAGGTTTCTGACATAGTACTACTGTTGTCCGATGTGGCGCGCGTCAGCGTTCATTTGTGGGGCATACCGACCGAGGGTACATTCATTGACTGAAGGGGCGGTACGAAGTTCGCCGGGTCAGCTAGTACTAAATAAATTTGTTACATTGTTTTTTTTCGCACAAATGTTGTTAGTTAAGAGCGTTTAACGCCTGTGTTTCCCTCTCGCTCGCACAATACAGCATTTTTAAAGATTAGTGTATTTTTGAGAAATGTAGTCTACTAACTTTCTAGGGAATAAAATTACCGACATTACTAATTGGTAGGTGGACTGATGGTGGTAATTTGCCCAGTCTGCCGGGGCGGAAAAGTATCCATGGGTGTCGATAAACCCTGTAAGTGTATCCACACGTTTCGGGATCAAGCTCGAATTGCCGTCATGCCCAGTCAAGCCGGCATAGTGTTGGGGATTGATGTCAATCATGAGCGTCTGATTCCAGTTGCCAAAATTCATGGACCTCGTGCGCCACTTACCATCAGGTGGGAGCAAGGTCACGATGCTAGTATAAAAAGAAATAGTTTGTAAACGTGAATTATAATAATGGGCATTTAGTACCCGTTATGTAGAACTGCAACTAACTACCTAAGGAGATTAGAGTCGTTGATGACCTTAATCTGGGCATCTCTTGAAATTTTATGCTTGTAATTGACATATTTAAGGAAAATTACATATGCTATGTTGTGTTTAAAGTGCTACGGATTATTTATGTTTTGGTGTGAAATGATTTTCAAATATCTTAACCGTTCAGGAACAGTAGGCATTTCACGACAACCCCCTGGCATGTACCAATGAGAAATACACTTTTCTTACGTACATTCGTCATAGATTTACAACACCACCGTTCCCGTGCCTCGGAGAGCACGTTAGGCCGTCGGTCCCGATTCCACTAATACCAACTTGTGGAATCGTTAATAAATTGTCATTAAAAATTGACATCATATCCTCGCCAAGCCGTCTGGCCAACGTGGCGAGTGTAGGCCAAATTCTCCAGATATATGTTCTGGAAGGCCCATCTCCAGCAGTGGAGGTCTAGGGGCTGTAATGATGATGATAAAGAAGTACTTTCTATAGAAAGTACCCATTTGATCATTTTCAATTACCTGATGCTACAAGAGATTGTTTACAGTATCATCACCATCACGGTCAGAAATCACGATTTTTAAATATGGGTCTGGGTTTTTATAAATTTGTAAACTTTAGAGTGGGGGAGTCACTGTTTCCTGTATTGGTAATTAGAAAAATAAAGCTAAAAACTTCATTATTAATTATTTTTTACTTTATTATATATTTGTTTTTTTTTTTTACGTTTTGATTTTACCAACACATATACATATATATTTATAATTTACCCATTATATAATTTTAAATATATTTATTTTGGTTTCTTGTTGCTTTATTATACCTACATACAACAGAGCACTAAATTATGGCATCATAAACTGAGAGTTACACCTACTAAATTTTTATTTATTGGTTTTGTTAAAGGGTTTAGTGAAAATCAGCGCTGCAGCATTACTGTTAACCTATGCTGACCTGAACACCTACTTGTCATAGCAGCTCATTTTCTTTTCCTCTTATTACCAAGTTTATATTATTTTAAGTTTTTACTTTACTTTTTTTGATAAATAAATGTTTTTATTCTATCTTTTTTATTTCTTAGTCAAAATAAAATAATAATAATGTGACAGTAATTGATGGTATACATCATTCGAATTTGTATTTTCGGTAACTTGTTTAGTAAATACATTATCCAATTACCTAATTGATGTTTTTATTTAACGATAAAGAACATACAATAAAAGTTATAATAACTACTATCTGTCACGTTAAAATTAAAACATCGAGACGTGACTTGACATCATTGCAAAATTACTTCCTTTGATTAATGGCAGTGATTGCTTTATCTCGCGTAATCATCCAATGCGAGCACACGCTCACTGATTGCATTAACTGATGACGGCTAAGACTGATTTAACATTCATTTTTATTTAAAATGGAGATTTTTACTGCCTTAACTTGTATTCAATGAGCGAATCGCAAAATGGTCTATCATTTTCAATTCGCTTATAGACCAACTATAAAAGACACCGTTCTTTGTCTTGTCTAGCATCCACACTGTGATGCGAGTATCTCATTCTTATCTTCGCAGTCCACCACGGAGGACATTGTTTTCTGTGGAATTAGTTTTTTCGTAACTGCAAAAAACGGTAGCTAGAGATAGACTGGGTCTTCTCTATAGACGCCGGGTGACGTCTATACTGTTAAAATGTTGCGCAACATGTCTAATAGTGGTCTCCTATTCCAATCGGGAGATTTTAGGCCTGTGTTTTTAGGCCCTCACAACAGGCTTATAGACAGGGATTGATCTAGAGACAATCCTACGTAGAAAATCTGAGAGACCAAAATCGCTCAACTATTGACTATTATGTACTAGGCTTTAGATCCACGAATTGGTTGTAGATTTAGACCTGGAGGTCGAGAACACAACCAAACACAAGCCTGGTACAAAATAACACACGGTGTAATTATAAAAATTGTAAAATTGTACCTAGCTTCAAACCACCATGTAAAAGAAATGGTATCAGCTTGTTATAAGTCACCTTTAGTGATAGCTACAATGTTAAAAATGCATAGCTATACCTAAACTTACCCCTTCCCACAATTATATTTATTTTTTAAACTGATTTTCTTTATTTAGCTAATAGTGTGCATTTTGGCAGAAACCTAGTGCTAATGGGCAAAATGCCCCTTCATAACAGAAACCAGCAATTGATGTGTATAGATAAGCCTAAGCAATGCAATGCTCAGTGCTGCTTCAAACATGAAAATATGAATCAACCAATCAGATGCAACCATGAACTAACTGTTTTTTAGATTTCTGGGAACCTTTTAATATTAGTTAGAACCTATCTATATACACAATATATTGGTGAAACAAACCAACAAAATACTGTGTCTTGGAAGGACCAAACACTAGATCCAATTCCTATTATCAAATACATATTCTATATATATAAATATTCTTAAATCCCTATCAAAAATGTTTTTTTTTTTGTTATCTTAAATAGGTCAATGAAATTTTAAGGCCAAGAATAGCAAACAAATATTTACATACAGCATTATTTAAAAAAATACTATCCTTCATTCATTAAAGTCTTAAGATGGGAAATCACATCACACACACATCAGATTTTCTTATTATTTTATAAATGAGACTTTTAATTTAATTTAAATAATTGTTAAATATTGCCAACAGTTTTTTCCTAAATTAATACTGGGACAGTTTTAAAATGTCATTTTAGGAATCCTGTGAATTTATCTGGGTAATTATTTATCGCTGGGATCTTAAGGCCAACTTACATAAATTTTAAAAATATATACTTTGGAATATGTATTAAACTGTAATCCATTGTAGGGTTCAATATTAATTAGAAAACACACTTTTTAAGCAGCCTATCTATTTTAAGTGGCAAGCTCGTTAAGGTTCCTAGCTTTCCAGACTCAAGATATGTCACATCAAACATCTAATTCCATACTAAATTGGGCTTAACCACTAGACCGTGGAGGCAGTGAATAATATAGGTAAATGTATAACTGTAATACTGTACTGAAATAAGAGAAAGAAGACAATTTTCTAAGCAGCATGGATTCACCTTGCGGGTGCCGGGTCTATTGTGTGTGGGTAAGAGATGAGAAGAATGATGTCTCCGACCGATGATAGGCTGGTTTGAAAAGGCCTCCTTTTTTATTTTATTGCGCGACAATACGCACCATACACCATTCTACTCCTCTACTATTACCTCTAAATCAAATACTGTATGATTTATTTAATGCCGTTGTGGAGGCTCTTTCCATAAATGTATTGATGGCAGGTGCTTAGGCCCAATTCTTTGCATACAAAACTGTAATTCTACCATCATAAATCAAATCTATACACTCATTTACCAACAAACCTCTCTAAGCCTAATTTTTATGATAAGGAAAAAGATTACAAGTGCAAAGGCTACAGGACAATAACATTTAATAGGTCAGTACATTGACTATGTTTACCTTTAGCGGAATCAAAACATAGCACTGTTGTGATTGTGATTACGGTGGCTTTTCTGCACTTAGTCTCTATTGGACCATTGGGCGTCATACCACTGTTACAATATAATATAAAAGGTTTAGCTCATAAATAAAAAGTAATTTTATTATTATCATCATTGGGATACGCCCTTACTAGGTGGTCAGAAACCATGCTTTTATAAGGAGCAAGTTCACATTTAGCCAACTTTACTCTAGTCCCATAATGACAAGTGGCAAGCTTGGTGATGCCTCTAGCGTACCAAACTCAAGAAATATCACAAATAAATTATTGTGTACCAAACAGAAATCGAACCCGGTACCTCACGAGTCTAAATCCATGGACTTAACCAGATATTAACTGCCGCCATAGTCTATGGTAATAATGGTCTAAAGTAATTATGAGGCTAAATTATTAGACAGCAGGCAAAATACAAACTTGTTTCAATGATTTCTAGGGTTATGTTAAATTTACAATAAAGCAAAAATTGTATAATATGGACCTCATTAAAATCTAAATACAAATCTCTCTTTCTTAAGTTATTTTATTTATTTACAAACACATAAACCTAACATAACAGCCTAATCCAATTTGTTAGTAAGTGTTCTTCACATATGATTACTATACCTATAACCATACAATAATACCTAAATAATTCACAGTAACAAAAATAACCAAGAGAAAAATTTATCGGCACTATATCCTAAAAAAGTCAACCCATTTATAATGCTAAGCGATTTTAGCAACGGCAAAGTCTCATATGCTACCATGCTTATCACCGGCTCCTTAAATAGCAGCTGCATTAATATTTATAAAGCACCTCCTTTTTAAACCGACACTGTTCTTTCCTCTCTTGCCCACATAATGCACCCGACACCGCACATTGAATCCATGGAATACTAAGATTGTGTTCTTCTAATTTAAGTATAAATTTGGAATACATAACACAACTCTAGAAATTGCTTCTACATCATTAATAAAATGATAAGTAAACTGTGTGTAGTTTTTAAATTAAGTTACAGAGCTATTCCTTAACTAACTGTGGCCTATACTACGATCTTAATGTTAACTATACTAATATTATTAATGTAATCGCCTTCACAGCTACATTACTAACCTAATTTGGATAAAATTTGGCAGACTTATTCCTTGGAAACCTGAGATGGACATAGGATATATGCCCTCTTTATCTCATAAGGACATGTGATTGCCCAGCCTCATAACTTGTCTTGTTTATTCATTTCGCCTTCATACCTATATTTCTGAAGCTGTCTTAATACAATTTAGCAGATATCCGAAATAACATCAACATATAAACATAACATGTGACCCTATGGCCACCTGACATTTTTTTTTGCTGCCCACTATATTAACGGGCAACGCCGGGTCAGACTGCTAGTGTAACTATATTTTTTTACCTGAGCAGTAGCAGGGTGCAAGTAATGGATTATGAGGTTCACTTTCGCAGTGGCAGATTCGACAGATATCGCCGCTGGAGTTACTGCAGGACGTGTGACTGCTTCCAGAGCCCGCGCGCACCGCCTCACGACCACAACCGCCACCCCATTCCCAACTCTCTATATCAGACGTATTTTTTACGTTAATCTGTTGTACTGGCATTCTGAAAATGTCCTCTCGTCCTCTGCTCAAGATAGTCTACGTTTCATTTCGTGACCACAAATAGAGAGCTTGTGATAAAAAACACTATTGACAAAGCAAGCACCCAAAAACATGACAGACTATAACACACTACACTTTATCAATTTGAACTGAATTTATGGCTATATTGCAATTAAATAAATAAATAAAAATCACTTAAATATGTTTAATTGATTAGCATAACAACGAAGATGTTGCACAAAAAGAATATATCAATACAGTTTCTTTCTGCCACTGCCATCTGTCACACGGCGCGCTCCACTATTTTGCTATCGGCAGTCGGCACTCGGCAATAGCCTCACGAAAAAATGAAGTAAAATTTTCTTCCTGGCAATAAAATAAAACATTAATTGTGTTTTACCGCGCATTTGCACAGTACAAGTGCACATAGATTACCTACTATAAAAATTATTATACCTTATCCCTGTGTTTGACTTTATTTATTTATTCGGAGAAAAAACAGAAATGATACATACAATTAGGCAAAGAATACAAAAACAAAGAGTCATAAGTTACATTCGAATCACTTCCTTGTCGCTTTAAGCGCTTTTTTTCGCTTTGAAAGTCGTTCGACTTGGCGTTGCTCTATAGTTTTCATACAAAAATCGGTAAAAAGGCATCTTTTGCTTTATTTGCTCTTAAGTCGAATATGTACGTATGTACCTATGGCACAATAGCATATTTTATTATAGGCATTAAATACAGAAGTATCAAAAAAATGTTATATTACGCTGACTTTTTTGGAAATTTGGAACATTATTAGCGTGTTCGCGTAGCAATAGCAAGCAAACAAGCTTTTATTACTTATTACTATTTTTTAATTGAATTAAAGCGCCACTCGAACGCCTATTAAAGCGAAACTTAATGAACAAAAAGCGCTCAGAGCGCCACGTCGAACACAAATAAGTTGAGGCAAAAATAATATTATTACTACAGAAGAAATAATTTGAGTAAAACATTTGAGATTAGGATCACAAGCCGTTGTAACTAGGGCATTAAAAAACAATTATTTATTTCTTGCAACTAGTTTGTTTTGGGACCACCCTGTGCTAAAATCATATTGTTTCTTTTTTAGCAACTAGATCCACATCCAAAAAAAATGAATGACACGATAAATAATATTTTAGACTCTCATTGAAAGTGTAATAGTAGGCATAGTTTACGGTGTTTGTAAAGGTTGTCCAGCGGGATTTTTCAACTTTAAACGGCAATTATCGAAGTAATAGCGGGGTGAGGTGGGCAGGAGGGGTACCATTGAAAGCGCTGTACTTGCGGATTTGTTAGTAGTTAATGTTCATACAAGCTTATTAGCTAATAGCCAATAGCGGATAGTCTGTGACTAGTAGTCATGAATCACTGGACGGGAGCGCGCCGCTCGTTCGCGGTTGAGCAATATCTAAAGAATGGTGAATTGTTGGTTCGCGCGCGTCGAACGTTTTGTACTCATTTTAATATTCGGCGTTTAAGTGATGGGCCGAGCACGCAACTTATCTGGTCGTGGGTACAAAGATTTAGGCAAGCATTCATTCAGACCGAGGTACCTCTTTTATGTCCGCAGATCTAAAGGACTTCTTAACTCGGTGTGGTATAGCTACTAGCAGAACCACCCCATATAATCCACAGGGTAATGGCCAGGTGGAACGCTTGAACGGCACTTTATGGAAAACTATCCAACTATGTTTAAGATCTCAATGTCTAGAAATGAATCAATGGGAACGAGTGTTACCTGATGCTTTACACTCGATCCGTTCCCTACTTTGTACGTCCATTAACGCAACACCTCATGAACGAATATTTTTCCACAAGCGTATATGGACAAACCCTACCTACTTGGCTACCAACTCCTGGACCTGTTCTTTTAAAGAAATATGTGCGAAATTCTAAATTTGAGCCCCGTTGTAGAAGTGGATTTGTTAGAGGCAAATCCGGATTATTCCCACATAAGATTTTCTGATGCAAGGGAAGCTACGGTCTCTAACAGACATCTCGCTCCGAGAGGTCGCAACGACATCATTGATGAGACACAAGATGAAGAAATTACAAGTCGAGATCTCGAAGATATGGAACAACAAGAAGAGGCTGAGGAGTCAGTTCCTTTACAAGAGCCATTAAAAGCTACCTAAATAATAAAATTAAAAATAAACTAAACTATAAATAAAAAATGTCCTCTAGAGACGCCCCATCCGAGATAGTCCCAAGGAGACTGGCAACATTTCCCCTCTGTATAGCGAGGCTAATACGTTGGCAGAAATAATTGCCAGCCTTCCTGTCTCCAGACCTCTCTGCCAGCCGCTTTGACAACTCCTTGGCCAAACTTGTACTCTTCATAGTCTGTGTTGGCCAAGCGCCTCGCTGACGGTCCCCATGGGCCCATCGTCTCGACCCCAAACGGCACAAATTGATTTGTTATTATTTGTTACTTGTCAAAAAGTAGCCTCACCGGTCGTTTTTTTTAAGAAATGTTGGCATTGTTAAAAAAAAGTGGTATTTCTTAACAAAAACGACATTTCATTCATTGCATTATGAAGTTGCTACGAAATCACAGAGTTAAGGATCTCTGTGTACGAAATGTTGGAAATGCTATAAAACAAACGCGGCCTTAAATGATGTGTTGCCAGCAAAATATTTATGCCGCCATTTGCATTTGCTGTCATCCGTTCGGTCGGTCGATTGACAAAAAACGTGCGCGCATGCTCGTGTCAGTTTCGTTTGCTCGTGGTAATAGTGTGGTGCAGTTTCTGTAATATTAATTAATTAAAAATGAGTGCGACCGACATTAAAGTCATTCACCAATATATACAATATTTTAATAAACCTTTAGCGCAACAGTTTTTAAATGCAACAAAAGCGGTAAGTGTCGACTTAAAACCACGTGTGATAACCCACACGTGTTATTACATTTTAGCCGAAAATAGTTCGCTATTACTCTAATACTACATCTAATTTCATTTAATTTGAGTTTACATATGATACATTTAATAGTAAATCGTTTATTTAGCTTGCATATGCATATAATTTGAAACAATAGATGCATATTTCGTTGTATTTTCTGCGGTTAACTATTTCTGTGAATTCCTTCTATAATATTGAGAACCAATAAAATAATAGACTTTAAAAAATTTAAGCACATAATGTATATTATAAATAAGCCTTTAAGACAAAGCTGGATGACTTTTATGATAGTCTGGCCCATAGGACGGTTCAGAGTTTTAGGCAGGGGCATTAAGCTAAACAAATATATGTAAATCTATATGTAATTTTTTGGCTTGCTTGCGCGTGCCATTTGATATTCGTCAGCAGAACACATTGTGATCTGAGGGCCTGTGAATGTGCAGTCTTCTTTTAGATATAAAAGGCATGGAGTTTAATTTTTATATATCTGATATTGCTGCGAAGAAAAGCAATGTTTAAGCAAAACAAGCATTTGATGATTGTTTTGCGAGATTATTTTTTTAGAGCTATTTTGAAAGTCTTCAGTATCTAAAACCAAATTTGCAAGGTTAGGTTAGAAGTACCGGGTTCGATTCCTGGTCGAGACACAAAAATATTTATGTAAATAAATACTTTTTTTTGTGTGTTATTTCTCAAGTTTGGTATGCTGGAGACATCGACGAGATTGCCACTTGTCATGATTGGCCTATAGTAAAATTGGCTAAATGTGAATTCAGTTATTTATAAGCGCGATTTCTGTTCACCCCGAAAGGGAAACAGTTGTGATGATACTTACTTTAGGTTAGAAGATTTGACTGCTTATTTTGCTTTCTGCCAAATTTTCGAGGTCCATTTTTTAGAACTATACAGAAACTTTAGTATTCAAAACCGAATTTGCTCAGTTAGGTTAGGTATGGTATCATCCCCTCTTTTTGGACCTCATTGCTCATCAATTTAGCCCCTTATTACTTTAATATTGATTAATACTGAGAATCTAACCTCAAAACTTTAATCACTAATGTCTAGAAAACTAGGTTTCATTAATATTTTCCTTTCCTGTTTCAGAAACCACCTCCCAAGAATATTACTCCATTATCAGATTTATTAGCAAAAACTAAAGCAGAGTAAGTATACCTTAGTTATTTGTAGAAAATTACTTAGTCGTTTGCTATACTTAGACTAAAATTTCTCCAAACTATGAGGACTCCTCCGGAGGTCTACAGTCATATACCTATGTCTGTTTAATAAAATATAATTTAAACTATATACTAGATACAGGGCCTAAAAACAAAAGCAAAAGCAGGCCTTGAAACCTTATAGAATTTTAAATGATGTTAATAAGTTATTTTAATGATTGTTTGTGATATCATTAATTTCGTCACTACCTCTGAAATTCACTAAATGTTTTATTTAAAGAATTCAAATTGATACATTATACTAATATCAATTAATTTTAGGAGTTCTGATGACTCAAGTGAAGAGGAAGCACCTAAGAAGTCTGCTGCACAATTAAATGGAAAAGCACAAAATGGGGTATCTTCAAAAAAGCCACAGGTAAGCAATAATATTCAATGAAACCAACACAGTTTAATAATGTATTAATTTAAAATGATGATAATAATGGACATGATATAAATAATGATTATTCATTTAGTTTCGTCACTACCTCTGATTGTGTTTTAAAATAAAAATACATTTGCTAAAACAACATCAAGTTATATTGAACAATTTTTAAATAATTAGTTGCAGGTAAAACCACCAACAAAACAAGAATCATCAGATGACAGTGACAGTAGTGATGATGCCACGAAGAAACCAGTTAAACCCCCTGTCAAGTCTGCCACCACTAAACCAACTCCAGTTGCAAAACGTCCTCATTCCTCATCTGATGATAGCAGTGATGATGAACCACCTAAAAAACAAGCACCTACTAAAGTACCACCCAAAGCAACCCCTGTGAAGAAACAGGAATCTTCATCAGATGATGATAGCAGCGAAGACGAAAAGCCAAAACCTAAAGCTACCCCAGCCAAGGTTGTTCCCGCTAAAGTTGCTCCTAAAAAACAAGATTCATCTGATGATGATAGCAGTGAAGATGAGAAACCTGCACCGAAATCCGCAGCCAAGGCCACACCAGCCAAACCTGTCCCTGCTAAAGCTGCTCCCAAAAAGCAAGAGTCCTCTTCAGATGACAGCAGCGAAGATGAGAAGCCTAAACCTAAGGCTCCTCCTGCAAAGGCAGCACCAAAAAAGCAGGAATCATCATCAGATGATGATAGCAGTGAAGATGAAAAACCCAAACCTAAAGCTGGTCCTGCTAAAATTGCTCCTAAAGCAACTCCCGCTAAGAAGCAGGAATCTTCATCAGACGATAGCAGTGAGGATGAAAAGCCTAAACCTAAAGCTACTCCTGCTAAAGTTGCTCCCAAAGCAGCACCCGCTAAGAAGCAGGAATCATCATCGGATGATGACAGCAGTGAAGATGAGAAGCCTAAAACCAAGGCTACTCCAACTAAAGTTGTACCTAAAAAAGCTGAGTCCTCCGATGACAGTAATAGTGATGAGGATAATAAGCCCACTAAAAAGGCAACACCTGCTAAGCCTGTTGCTGTAAAGAAACCAGCATCGTCATCAGATAGTGAAGAAGATAGCGAAGATGATAAGCCTGCCCCGAAAGCCAAGACACCAGCTAAGGCTACTCCAGCAAAGAAGAAGGATTCCTCTTCTGATGATGACAGTGATGACGAAGAAGAACCCAAGCCTGCCAAGAAGAAGGGCAAGAACGAAGAGGAAAGTGATAAGAAACAAGGAAAGAAGCGCAAGCACTCTGAAGGTGACCCATCCCCAGCTAAGAAACCCTATGGCAACTTTGTAAAGGTATACATCATTTTAAATCACAGTTTGTTTATTTTTAGAATACAACATAAGCACTATATGTAATACACTATCAATAAAATTATAAGAGCACTGTATCTTTATTCACATAAATCTATAACAGGCATAAGTGAATGATTCTACTTCTGTTAGTGGACGACTAAGCAAAAAATTGGTCCAAAGAGTAACCTGTTAGCAGAAGACTTGTCTATAGCTAAATTATTGGTCGAAGAAACATAATAAGCATTTTGCATTAACAAAAATTTATTTATTTAAAACTTTACTGCACTATGTACAAGAGGCGGGCTTAATGCCGCTAGGCATTCTCTAGCAGCCAACCTTTGGGACAATACAGAGCATTAACGTTGAAAGGTAGGTGCAACTGGCTATATGAAACATTTACATAATAAATTAAATCCTTCTTATATATACAATATATATATAACTACAAATACACATTCAAATATTAAATAAAAATACATATTATATAGATATATATAAAATTAAGTCTCTAAGACGATTAAAATTTAAAATGGCATCTAATGTACCAGCTTACTGCTGACCTTCAAAATAAAACTGTCGTATCGGCTATTTTTTACTTTAAATATAACTATTACAGACATTTTTAAACAGTTGAGGAAACGTCATAGAAAATGGAAACTTAATTTTATTTGACTAATCACATCGGGCCCTAAGACAAAATGTAAACCAAGCTTTACCAAACAAAGAAAATGTACAGTCTGTTCTTACAGTGAATGAAAAAGTCAAAAAAAATTAAAAAGTGTAACAAAACATAATGGGATACCCTCTTTCTTCTTTATACTAGAGCCAAAAAGATGGAGGCACAATGCTACAACAATTACATTGATTGAATTTGTACAGGCTGCTATTATCGTTTTGGCCATATAATATGTTTAGTCAATAATTTAATGATAATTTGAGAGCCGTTGTGGCTCAGTTGTAATACTTTTCTTACATACATTTGTTATAGAACACCAGTTCCCATGCCAACTTGTGGAATTGTCAATAAATTGTCGTCAGACACTCGCCAACCCGTGGCCAGCGTGGACAGTGTAGGCCAAATTTTCTATATTTTTTTGGAAGACCCATCACAAACAGTGGAGGTCTAAGACTCTGTGTTCTAGAGGCTGAGATGTAAAATAACTTGAAGGCAAAGGCATGAAGCAATTTACTATCAAATGTTGTCAACAAAGTAGTTTTGGCAAAAATTCACAAAGTAAATTTTAGACTTGCAATAACGAAAATGATAGCCTAAAAATGTTTTTTTATGAAACTTCTAGGGTACAAATAAAGTTTCGACTCCAAATACCGTGGTAAGCAATGGAGCCAACAAGCCGACTCCCTTCAGGCGCGTCCCATCCGAGCAGGTCACTGTGGATCCTAGACTCAAGGACAATTCATTTGAAGCGAAGGTAAATGCCCCAAAATTTGAGAAGCCAAAGATGACTCTATGTGAGACCAAGAAACAATGTGTTCAACATGAACAGAACGAGAACTGATTCTTGAAAGTCTATAAAGGCTGTCTTAATTTCGGGCATTTAACTTCGCAGAGAATGGTACTTCACATAGGGTCTTCTTCGCTTGTTAATCTTTTTTTTTTTCATTAGGAGGGAGAAGAGGGCGGAGAGGAAGATGGTTCTGTGCACCAGGGTGGATTCAACCGGGGTCGCGGAAGGGGGGGATTCAATGATAGAGGTGGATTTAGGGGTCGCGGGGGATTCAATGATAGGGGTGGTAGAGGTGGATTCGATAGGGGGCGCGGTGGTCGAGGTGGATTCGACAGGGGAGGGCGGGGTGGACGAGGTGGTTTCGATAGGGGCGGAAGAGGAGGATTCGACCGCGGAGGTCGTGGTGGATTCGACCGGGGAGGTAGGGGCGGCGGTGGTCGTGGGTTCTCTCGCGGAGGGGGCGACCGACACTCGTGGGGTGGAGACAACGGTGGCAACAGGGGGGGATTCAATAACAGAAAGAGTTTCGGTGGAGACGACTCCCAGAACAAGAAAATCACCTTCGATTAAATATTGTAAGTTCATACTATAGATAGATGTAACGTAAATCTTACCCTATGTTTGACTTATTGCTTTAAGTTTTTTTTCACTATATTTCGCTTTAAAAGTAGTTCGACTTGGCGTTGCTTTTAAGTTAAACACGGCATTATTAGCTTATAAGATTTAATAGTATTAAAAAAATCTCCAGCTGTCATGCGTTTGTTAATTTTCAATATTATTGCAACTTGTTTATTTATCAATATTACTGAACTTATTGGAGGTATTTACGGTGCCATGCCTTTTCTTTTCATGTTTAGTTTTTTTTTTTTTTTTCAATTATACATACACAGCTTTTTTACAAATTTCATTTCCATTTTTAAAAGCTTATTTTATATAAATATAAGTTTTTTTTAGTCTTATTCTAAATTTTAGCGTCTCTTCTAAAATTTTAGCGTCTGTTTTTCCTCGTCATCGGCTGTGTTCTAAATTCATTTCAATTTGTCGGAAGGTTAGAAAATCAGCAACAGACAAATTTCTCCAAACTCTAGTCTAACGTAGATTGCGTAAAGACCCGTTGCTAAAAACTATTATGTCTTTACGTGAGAGTTTATAATAACATATTTCTTTTTTCCTCTCGGATTAAAACTTTACCTTTAAGTATAGCTGATTTTGTGTCTATTATATTGCTAATTAACATATTATTGCCTACAGTTTGGAGCTCGCGGGTCGTGGGGTGAGCGTGCCAATACGGATTTGAAGCACACTCGCGGTAAGTCCTTTAAGCACGAGAAGACCAAGAAGAAGCGAGGGTCTTACAGGGGCGGCGCCATCGACACCGGGGTCCATTCTATTAAGTTTGACGATTAAATATACTAATTAAATTGACATAGTTATAGAACCAGAACACCTACTCTCAGCTTTAAAATAAGAATTACCCTACTCATGTGTAGTTTTACGAGAAAACCGAGAAGAAGACGGACAGTTTGGAATGCAAGTTTCGGAAAACTACTGATCATTTGAGACATTTTATTGCAACAAACAAAAAGCCATTATTTTTAAAGCAAAAATGTTTCATCAGAAATAAATTTCTTACATTTTTCTACAGCTTCTGTTGCAATATTTATACTATCTGTGGTTAGGTTTTGGTTTAACATAACTATGTCTATATTTAAAGCCGTCGCCATTTTGCTTTATGTCAATAAACAAATGAAAAAAAATATATCCCGAAACGTAGATTAATAGTTGTTTCGTAATATAAACAGACTTAAAACTAATAAAAAACAATATCATTTGACAATTCTTATTTTCCTAAATGGATTAATTTTCCTGGCCTAATTTTGGGATTTTATATATTTTTGACAAAAGTAAGATGGTAAAAGGAATTGCCTGTGCTGCTTTGACTACATACAGTCGAGCTATAAAAAAATAATGTGATGATGGTATGCTAAAGTGAATGACCATGAATCATTGTTTTTTTTTTTTAATAAGATTAATTCTAGTTAGACATTTTATTTTGTTTCGTATTACCTACGGGTAGTTAATTGTTATGACATGCATATACCTAAATAAGGTAGTTAAGTGACTTGCATTTTTTGACATAGCATTTCATATATTTTTTTTTTTGGCACAAAATAGCTGAAAACAACACACAAGTTTTTTAACACTATTTAATGTAAAAGTCACTAACATGGATTACTTACATGTTTATTGTGTGATATTTGTACTAGTTTCATAACCACAAATAGCTTAATATAGACCAATAACTGAATTAGAATAACTAAAAAAAAGTGGTCACTATTTTTTTTAATTAAAAGGGAACATAAATTTATTTAAACTTTGTGATCCAGTTATTAACCACAATTTTAATTTTATATTGTTTTATGGATAGTCCAGCACTGTTTCATCACATTGACATTCAAATCTGTCAACCATACATTGGTGGTCTGATGGTAAAACATTATAATATACTTAGTTACATTATTGTAATGGAGATATTTTCGTTGGACAGAAATATGTTTTAATATTTATTAAAAATCGATACAAATTAAAAGTGCATCTCATGTATTTTATGTGCTTTATTCATTAATATTCCATTATTGTAACTGTTTGTTTTTTTATAAATATACTATGTCATTTTGTAGATAGACAACAATTTATAATCTTTTTTGCATTTGTATTTCAGTATTTTTATTACTTGGTAACTTTTAAAGTCTTGTCACATTTCTTCAGGTGCGTCCACACTGCAGTTAGTTTTTATGGAGCAACGTTTCCAACTGTCAGTTAGTTTTTGTGTTGCGTAATTTTTGAAAACCGTCAACATGTGGTAACAATCGATGACATTTGTTACAGAATGGTTTTTAACGTAACCTTATCATAGCAACATAAGATTATAATTTATAGGGGAGTTTGTGAATATATGCCGTGCAACACTCTTGTTGTTGAAAGTTTACAATTTGTTACATTCTGTTTAATAATGTTATTGATGGTAAGGATGCGATTAGCAACATTCACATTATACTCTACAAAAAGTATCTGCGATGTGGATGCATGATTAGATTGTAGTACCTACACTGTTGCCTACTCAAACCGACATTGAACTTATATTGTTGCAGTTTGTGTGGCCGGCAGTGTACGAATATTTTAACTTGATAGTTTTTATTTTTGTAAATAGCTTTTAAGTATAAGTTAGATTTAAGTGAGAATTTAGTTAATGGATAAACATTTCACATTTCTCAGTGTTTCGAAGATATCCACTTATGCTCCAGAGAGAACATTTTATTTTCTTACTGTATCTTTCTATAAGAACCCGCCTTGTAAATGTACAAATAAAATGGGTATAATTACAGCTTTGTGTTTTATTTGTATGCCAATTAGGAATCCACCTTTTATTTTATATCAGTCGCTACGCCTGCTATATATATATATATGTGTTTCTACGTATATATATATATAGCAGGCACTAAGCCGTACAGTATGCGAATCGTCACAATGAGGTTATATTAATCGGTTATGGTCATGTTCCACCTGCACTTTTTAAACTGGTTAGCACTTGCTCATCTATTGCTCGCACTATGTACTTTAAAGCAAAGCTTGCCTTTTCTGCCGAATGGGGTGTATCACTAACTTTTTATCACGATAGATGGCGCATGATAGATGGTATCTAATAGAACTGTCAGTTGCATAGAAAACTTGTCTTTATTACGAAATTTATTATTTTCTGGATATATTACCGAAGTCAGCAGCTTTTAAGTGTACAAATATAGATTTCCAAATATCAAAGATATGGTGATCTCAAAATTGCCGTTCTATTAATTAAACCTTTTTTCTTTTTAAAGACGGTGTTCGCTTTCCTAATTAGTCTTTTAAGGTAGGTAACGTTAAGTTAAAATTCGTATTTCTGTTATATAAATAAAAAACATTTAAAAAATGATCCGACATAGGTGTAAACAAGGTACCAGTTTTGTAACACCCCATTTTGTATGAAAGCCATAGAGCAACGCCAAGTCGGACGACTTTCAAAGCAAAATAAAGCGCTTAAAACGACAAGTCAAACGGTAGAAATTTTATTTTTAAAAACTGGTGTTGCTATTAGACGGAAGAAAGCGTAAAAAATATGTAATAACTTTTTGTATGAAAATAGCCCGCTTTATTTTATTTTAACATCCTAATGTTTGACTTGTCGCTTTAAGCGCTTTTATTTTATTTTAAATACATACTTTATTGCACTAAAATTGTACATAGACGGGCCTAATGGCCATGCATTTTCTAACAACCAACCTTTGGGAGTGTGGAACAACTATGTACTATATGGGTGCAAATTTATTATGATAAACTATACTTGCATACTTAATACATAAAATAATAAATATATACATAACTAAAAATAAGCCTACACACCTGCGAAAACGGATATTGAGCCAATTTAACTGTTTTCTAAAATCGGATACATGATCATACTTACGCAAACCAAATACATAGCGAATGCTGAGATGGCGATCCAGTTTATTTAGTAGCTATTCTGTGAGATCAGCAACCCTATTCTGTTACTTAAGCGCAAACGTTATATATTGGAATCCGTTTACTATAAGTATATATATCACGCAATTAAAGTTGATGTTTGCACGGCCGCTGTCAAGGTCGAGTGCTTATAGAGTTGAGAATTGAATAATATTTTGTAATTATGACCCAAGCTCTGACGTAGGTAAATAACGAAATCCACTAATAGCGTTTGCGACTAAGTACGCTAATACGCCACCCTGCGGCACGCCAGCAGTTACTGGACACCAGTTAGAGTAATCGTCGTTCACATGTATACGCTGCTGGCGTCCACGAAGATATAGGAGTTAACCCATTGTGTCACCGACTGAGAAATTCCAAGAGAGCCATAGTACAGACATTAATATGTCGTGGTCGACACAATTAAAGCCGTTACTAAAATCTAGTAAGTTCAGAAGTGTAAGCTTTTTATCATTTATAGCCAGTCGGATGTCGTCCGTGATTTTAACAAGAGCTGTAGACGTAATGTAGAAAGGACGGAAGCCGGATATATGAGATTATTTATTTTAAGGAAGGCAGCCAATTAACTTTGGACCAAACGTACCAAAATTTTTGATAAGAAGGGTAAATAAAATAGATATGGGGCGAAGGTGACTAAATTCAGGAGTGGACATTTTAGGGAAGTTTTAGCAAAATGGCGCGAAGGACTCCCTATTGTTTTTTTTTTATCACAGTATTATTTTTGTTTTATCTACACTTTAAAAACTAATATAAGCTAAGAAAAATATACCTATTTAATTAAGGGACGTTAGGCTAATAATAAAAAAAGGAGCTGTCATATGGCCTGCGTGAGTTCCGGTACCAGCCGTGCTATACGAACCTCCTTTTTTATTACCAATATTACAAAAAAAAGGAATCGTAGACATCTAAAGGTGGCATTTATCACGCTGCTTTCGTGTTAGTTATTGGTTATAAATATCTCGTTGTTAAAGGATTACAGATTATATAGTAAACTAATATATATTACTGCTAGATGCCAGAACCGTTGGTCTCAGAACGTACAATTCACAGCTGTGTTATGAAATACATAACCTTTAACTTTATTAAAAAATATTTAGTTATAAACTAAAAGATGTTTGCGCGATGTAGACCAATTTTGATCTCTTCATGTCGTACATTTAAGAACTTCGGCCACAAACGGCAACCTACTCCACGTATCACCATGTACTGGCACGGCTTTCTCACATTCGCATTTATTGGATGTTTTATTGACTGGAAATGGTAAATACTGGCAAATTCGGTATTGTTTTCTTTTAATTACCTGCCTAACGATATGTAGATGTAGCTACGTAATTAAGTTTACTTTATGCATGCCAATTATATTTATTTCTCTAGTGTAAACTTAAAATATTACATAGAAGCCTTTACTATCTCTATATAATATTATTATCCCTATATAATAATTTGTATATCTATTTTCAGGATCGCGTCACCACTAGCTAAGTATTACAAAAATGCAGAGGGCAAAAACTTAGTAGAGAGCTCTATAAAAGAATAATAAAAAACTTATACACCAAAAATTGTGTAAAGCGCCCTGCAAACAATCAAACATGTTTGAGAAACATATTTATCAAACTTCACATTTCAACAAACTTAGGCATAAACATAGACATAGGATCGTCGCGTCATTAGTATTCTATATCTATGGGTGTAAACGAACAAACCAACCATCAAACAAATTTCCGCATTTTGACTGTTATATTAAAATATAACATTATATGAATATTAATTATTTTTTTACTTGTTCCTCCATAATGTTTTGACGAATACCCTTCATTAATTTAGTATTTTTTTTATAGTTGCAGTTCTTTTTTTTTTGTTCTTTTGTTTAATTAATATCACACGTGTTCCTTGATTTTTCAACCTAATAAAATTAACAATAGAATGCAGACAACACGCCACGTAAAACATGTAATTCTAGCTAACTAGCAAAGAGTATATGTCATCTCACGCAAAGAACCCATGCCCTGTCCGTAGTTACGGAAAGCGAATGCAACCTCTGTTACAAGGCAAATACCTTGACACAGATTCCCCACTCCCTCCTGCGGGGGGTGTGAAAAGACCATTCGTCGTCGTTCAATCGAATACACAGACTATGAAGAGAATACTAGCGTCACGTCGCCGTATACCTATATATACTAAGTCATCTCAGACCCCCCCCCCCCCTTCCGGGGGAAGACGGGAATTTGTAACGAGGTGTTGGCCTCCTAACAAAAATAGCATTCGCTGCACGTAACTACGGACAGGGCGTGGGAACCTTTATTATAGGTTAAATTGTAGGTATAACTTTTATATAGGAATAGTATTTTATCAGAAATACGATTTTTGAGCCCCCAACCACTTTACTGCGTGCGAAAACTTAAAAATGTGTATTTTGTTGCTAATTTACCATACGATGCATCTAAGAACTTACACAATACATTTAAATATATTTTTTTACTAAGGTTGTATAGTTCGCTTGTTGACAATAATGGGCGATGGCTGAAATGTTGAAGCAAGTTAAATGAATTGATTGAATTAATGAAGGAATAAAAACTATTATGTTCAAACCACAGACATTAAATTTAGTTTCCCCCACCGGCTACCATATTTCCATTTTTTTTTTTTATAATATGGCATTTGTAACAATTTTTTGCCAGTGTCATAGTTAGGGAAATACGAGTTAAATAAATAGGACTTGAAAAATTTGGAACAGGATCAAAACATTTTTTTATTTTCTCGATGACAGTTCCTGTAGAATGTAACTGCGCAAAATTACACAAAAATACACTTTTAAATGGTATAAAAAATACGACAACTCATTTTTCTTTATCCCATATAATATCCATCCAAGACAAATTGAGTCCATATATGCAGTATTTTTTTTTTAAAGTACGATGAATAACCAACATTTTAATAAAGTTACATTCTATGGCAATATGAATAGTGATGTTATGATTGAAATATCGATATTGTATATAAATTTGTGACGTCATTCACAGTTTTAACTAAAGGTTTAGACTGCATATTTTAAAATATTATTAATCTCAACATTTTTATACAATATTGATCCTTTTTTATCGTCTTTTATAATGATATTTTAATGAATTGATTCTTTACCACTGTCACCATGCCTATTGTAATAAGTATGGCTGTTGTAAAATAAGTAGGTATAGGTATCGCCTTTGTACACTTATTTTGTGCAATAAAGAATTTAATAATAATACTCGACAATGAAACGAAATAATTATAACGTCAGGTAATTTTTATTTATTTTAATCAAAATCTGATGAATCGTCATTGTCAATCGATGAGTTCTCATTTATTGTAAGTTCCTGTTCTTCTAAATTATCGAATGCCACATAAATTTCCCAATCCGACATTATAGTGTTTTGGGTTCTTCTCACAATATTTTCCTAGTTTTCGGCAGTTACTTCCGCACGTGCATTTTTTTATAAATCTAACATATTGTTTGCCGTAAAAGAGGGATGGGTATTGTTTCTAGCGGCGTGTCCTTTGATTTGTGCCCATATTAGTTCTATAGCATTGTACTGGCAATGATACGGCGGAAGTCGAAGAACCCAATGACCACATTCGGCAGCTATTTCGTCGATAACATATCTTTTAGGGAGGCTTTTTTTCGATTTTAAAATATTGACTAATTGTACTTTTAATAAAGTATTATCCACATTTTCGCCACGACGACGTTGGAGCCAGTCAATTATCTCTTGTTATGATCTATATCATTACTTATTTGGCCACAACACTACAACTGTCATCGAGAAAATAAAGAAATTGTGGATTGGACGTGGAGGATTTGAATCATATATATATTTTTTGCCCTTTATATGACCGCTCCTTATTCATATCCTCTCCTATTTCACTCCGAGTTCCATTTCCTACTAATATTTCATCCCTACTTGTATATAATAAGCGAGGTAAATTCATATATAATATCATTGGTTCATTCATTGTAGATAATAATATTAAAATATAAATATAACTAAGTATCCTTATTGTATATTCTTCATTATTTAGTAGTCTTAGTCTCTTATTTTTGTATTAATTCAATATTATTATACTTATAAATATTTCTTTGATCCTATTCCAAATTTTTCGAATCCTTTTTATTTAACCCGTCTTTCCCTAACTTTGACACTAGCAAATTGTTACTAATGCCAAAAGGCAAAAAAAAAAGAAATGGCAATAGTACCTATAGAGGCGGCGCGTATCCATGTGTAAATGAGAATGCCCATTTTTTTTTAGAGAAATGGGCCCAATAAAATGTTCTCGTGCCATGATTTCTTTTTTATTTGATAGTGAAAATATTGTGTTTTCATAATCTGTAATTATTTTTATTTATTTGACCTTAGCATAACTCCGATTTGAAATCCAGTGTTTTATCTATAATAAAATACCTGGTCATAATAAAGAACCTAATCGTATAAATAACGCTTTGTAAGTATTTCATACATTGTTCTAATCCACCCTCTGCTTAACTCTGCTATATATTAATTAATAATTAACTCTGTTATATATTATATATAATAAGGAACCTAATCGTATAAATAACGCTTTGTAAGTATTTCATACATTGTTCTAATCCACCCTCTGCTATATATTAATTAATAATTAACTCTGTTATATATTATATATAATAAAGAACCTAATCGTATAAATAACGCTTTGTAAGTATTTCATACATTGTTCTAATCCACCCTCTGCTATATATTAATTAATAATTAACTCTGTTATATATTATATATAATAAGGAACCTAATCGTATAAATAACGCTTTGTAAGTATTTCATACATTGTTCTAATCCACCCTCTGCTATATATTAATTAATAATTAACTCTGTTATATATTATATATAATAAGGAACCTAATCGTATAAATAACGCTTTGTAAGTATTTCATACATTGTTCTAATCCACCCTCTGCTATATATTAATTAATAATTAACTCTGTTATATATTATATATAATAAAGAACCTAATCGTATAAATAACGCTTTGTAAGTATTTCATACATTGTTCTAATCCACCCTCTGCTATATATTAATTAATAATTAACTCTGTTATATATTATATATAATAAGGAACCTAATCGTATAAATAACGCTTTGTAAGTATTTCATACATTGTTCTAATCCACCCTCTGCTATATATTAATTAATAATTAACTCTGTTATATATTATATATAATAAGGAACCTAATCGTATAAATAACGCTTTGTAAGTATTTTATACATTGTTCTAATCCACCCTCTGCTATATATTAATTAATAATTAACTCTGTTATATATTATATATAATAAGGAACTTAATCGTATAAATAACGCTTTGTAAGTATTTCATACATTGTTCTAATCCACCCTCTGCTATATATTAATTAATAATTAACTCTGTTATATATTATATATAATAAAGAACCTAATCGTATAAATAACGCTTTGTAAGTATTTCATACATTGTTCTAATCCACCCTCTGCTATATATTAATTAATAATTAACTCTGTTATATATAATAAAGAACCTAATCGTATAAATAACGCTTTGTAAGTATTTCATACATTGTTCTAATCCACCCTCTGCTATATATTAATTAATAATTAACTCTGTTATATATTATATATAATAAAGAACCTAATCGTATAAATAACGCTTTGTAAGTATTTCATACATTGTTCTAATCCACCCTCTGCTATATATTAATTAATAATTAACTCTGTTATATATTATATATAATAAGGAACCTAATCGTATAAATAACGCTTTGTAAGTATTTCATACATTGTTCTAATCCACCCTCTGCTATATATTAATTAATAATTAACTCTGTTATATATTATATATAATAAGGAACCTAATCGTATAAATAACGCTTTGTAAGTATTTCATACATTGTTCTAATCCACCCTCTGCTATATATTAATTAATAATTAACTCTGTTATATATTATATATAATAAAGAACCTAATCGTATAAATAACGCTTTGTAAGTATTTCATACATTGTTCTAATCCACCCTCTGCTATATATTAATTAATAATTAACTCTGTTATATATTATATATAATAAAGAACCTAATCGTATAAATAACGCTTTGTAAGTATTTCATACATTGTTCTAATCCACCCTCTGCTATATATTAATTAATAATTAACTCTGTTATATATTATATATAATAAGGAACCTAATCGTATAAATAACGCTTTGTAAGTATTTCATACATTGTTCTAATCCACCCTCTGCTATATATTAATTAATAATTAACTCTGTTATATATTATATATAATAAAGAACCTAATCGTATAAATAACGCTTTGTAAGTATTTCATACATTGTTCTAATCCACCCTCTGCTATATATTAATTAATAATTAACTCTGTTATATATTATATATAATAAGGAACCTAATCGTATAAATAACGCTTTGTAAGTATTTCATACATTGTTCTAATCCACCCTCTGCTATATATTAATTAATAATTAACTCTGTTATATATTATATATAATAAGGAACCTAATCGTATAAATAACGCTTTGTAAGTATTTCATACATTGTTCTAATCCACCCTCTGCTATATATTAATTAATAATTAACTCTGTTATATATTATATATAATAAGGAACCTAATCGTATAAATAACGCTTTGTAAGTATTTTATACATTGTTCTAATCCACCCTCTGCTATATATTAATTAATAATTAACTCTGTTATATATTATATATAATAAGGAACTTAATCGTATAAATAACGCTTTGTAAGTATTTCATACATTGTTCTAATCCACCCTCTGCTATATATTAATTAATAATTAACTCTGTTATATATTATATATAATAAAGAACCTAATCGTATAAATAACGCTTTGTAAGTATTTCATACATTGTTCTAATCCACCCTCTGCTATATATTAATTAATAATTAACTCTGTTATATATAATAAAGAACCTAATCGTATAAATAACGCTTTGTAAGTATTTCATACATTGTTCTAATCCACCCTCTGCTATATATTAATTAATAATTAACTCTGTTATATATTATATATAATAAAGAACCTAATCGTATAAATAACGCTTTGTAAGTATTTCATACATTGTTCTAATCCACCCTCTGCTATATATTAATTAATAATTAACTCTGTTATATATTATATATAATAAGGAACCTAATCGTATAAATAACGCTTTGTAAGTATTTCATACATTGTTCTAATCCACCCTCTGCTATATATTAATTAATAATTAACTCTGTTATATATTATATATAATAAGGAACCTAATCGTATAAATAACGCTTTGTAAGTATTTCATACATTGTTCTAATCCACCCTCTGCTTAACTCTGCTAGTTAGTTCGCTACTGAGCGAGTGGAAAGTTTTGTGTGTCATCAACACTAGCTAGCTTCTAAATTCGCTGCCTATAATATTGTAGGCTTTATCGTATATAGGCGGGAGGTGGACTGATGATAATTTGCCCAGTCTGCCGGGGCGTGAAAGTAACCACCGTTCGTGCCGATAGACACAGTAGTGTGTCTACACGTTTCGGGATCAGGCTCGAATTGCCGTAATGCCCAGTCAAGCCGGCATAGTGTTAGGAACTGATGTCAGTCATCAGTGTCTGATTCCAGTTGCTAACATTCATAGAGCTTACGCGCCATTTAACTTAGCACCTAGTATATAAAGAACTAATATTTTTTATATAATTAGCTTCAGGTGTCAAACTCTATTTGAAATATAAAGGTCACTTTTTTAAAGAGAAAAATAATTATACGTAAAACAAAACACACTACTGCATGGTGAATAAGGCCGCGTCTGAAAATCGGGATAACCATCGCAATAAATACCTAAAGGCTGGGAAGCGTTATTATTATTTGATCTCGCCCACAGCCTAAAGACGAAATAAAGAATTGCGTAAGGCAACGTTCGCGCGAACGTCAACCTCTCGCTACCTACTTGATTAGGCTGAGTATGAGTGGCGATATTTTTAGGAAAACTTCTCTGCACCGTAACTTAAGATTTTATTACTGAATAATTCAAATATAAAATACCTACGTAGTTCTTTATTTTTATTCTTGATTATAATATAAAATTTTAGCTTTTTAATAATTTCCACGCAGTATATCAGATGTGGATTTCATTCTGATAACAGATCTATGACGGTCGCTCCTCTACGTATCTTGTACTATAAGGTCTTAGGGGTTGACTTACCTTTGAATAATTTTAAGACAGTTTAAAATAAAATATTTTATTTAAGCCCAGATATACTTATTATAAACAATAGTATTCTAATTGCAATAAAGAGTCTAAATAAATAAAATTCTTAATAGTAATATGAAATAATTCATTAACAAATAATAGTTGATAAAATATGGCAATTATTTTTATCCTATTCACAATTTAAAAAATATTTTCTAACAATCTTAGGGATTGTTTAGTTTCCTATTCCTTAAAGTAGACAAAAGTGATATTAATATAATTAATACATTGAATAAAATTATATATTTATTATAAATGTTTAAATATCTAATACGCAAGATTCTCTACAAATTTTGGTGCACCAATCATTAGTCATATTTTATGATATAAATTGGGATATTTGTCTTAAAAAAATATTTAAGAATCATAATTAATAATTAATGGTTAATCGCTACCGTTAGTGTTTAGTAACAGTATTTTGAAACATTCCGAAAGCTGTTTTACATTAAGCCTTAAAATTAAGTTAGAATTTAACATCATGAAGTCGACATCACAATGCTGCGGATAGTAAGTAATAGAGGGATCGTGTTAATAATTTCATTTGTCGCTTGCACAAACATATTCAAACATTTTCCAAGTACTTTCGAGAAATGTAGACGGCAGCTTTCAAACGGAATCACACAGCATTTGGTTGGGTAGGGAGAGGAGTACAATGGTGGATAGTGAGCGTCTTGTTGCGTAATAAAATACAAAAAGAAAGCCTCCTTAGGCCGCGTTCGTTTTAAGAAATGTTAGCATGAAAATAGGACAAAAATAAGGAAAGGCATGCTACGATGGTTCGGGCATGTTGAAAGTATGAGCGATGAAAGATTGACGAACCAGATATATAATGCGAAAGTTGTGGGTAAAAGAGGCCCTGGCAGACCGAGACTCACATATCACGATCAAATAAATAAAACACTGACTGAAGGTGCATTAAAAAGTCTTCGTAACCAAAGGGCATGTATGAAGAGGTTAATGAATGTCGACGAAGCGAAAGAAGTATGTCGTGATCGTGTCAAATGGCGCTCAATTGTCTCTGCCTACCCCGCAAGGGATCTGGCGTGAAGATATGTATGTAGCATGAAAATACTAATTTTTTAGCACAAGTCGTTCGTTTAATGAAAATTCTAACATTTGATGCTAATTTCGTATGTCAGTACCGTGTTGAAAGGAGGCGGCCTATTGATGTTACTTTTTGACAGATGTCATTAACATTTAAAATGGTTCGTTTACCATTTTTATAGTTTTCTATTATATTTGTTAAAAAGGTATTTTAAACGATTTTATGTAATAAATTCAAAGACCATAATAATATAATGTGTGTTGGATGCCATGGTATGATAAAACATGAACGAAAACACTTATCAAAAAGTAGCCTTACCGCTCGTTTTATTTAAGAAATGTTAGCATTGTTAAAAAAAGTGGTATTTCTTAACAAAAACGACATTTCGCGCTGGTTTATGAAGTTGCTACGAAATGTTGGAAATGCTATAAAACGAACGCGGCCTTAGTAAACCAGCCTATTGTCAGCCGAGACACCATTCTTCTCATCTCTTACCCACACACGATGAACTTTAGACTTGTTTTAGTAAAATAGAATAAAATCCTTTTATTTCCCATATTTTCTCTGTCTAAAATTAGGCATATGAAAATAAACACATTTCTAAAATGTCCGTAATTTTATTTGCTAAAAAGTTAATGGACTATATTTCTCAAAAGTACACTTAATCTTTAAAAATGTTGTATTGTGCGAGCGAGAGAGGTGCTAAAGCGTTAAACGCCCTTGCCAGTGTTACCGATATTTACATCGCTTTCAATTTCCTCAAAATTCCTAAAATAAAATTGAATAAAAACTTTAGTAAATGACTAGTTTCCAAATAATGCTGTTTTTACAACTATTTTAATTTTCCATGACAATTTTCTTTTATGTACTGAAAAATGAGGCTGTATATGATTAGTATGAAGCATAGAATAGCTGCATGATAATGTATAGGCATGTTGTAGATGGTTCTCCAGACGCCGGGAGTCTTCCCTACGTCTCGGCTCGACTTGATGTGGTGATCCCCTCGTGTAGGTGTGGCGGGGCTAGCAATATTTGAAACTTCCGACTTGTAGTTGCAATCTATATAATTAGATTCGTTTTGTTTCTCGAAGATTCTCTCCACCTTCGACTCGCTGATTCTAGAAGCGGGTCTCGATCCCGAGCAAGCGTCTAAACTTCCTTGTAAATAACTATCGATCTTTGTCACTTGATCCGCTCGTATAGGTGTAGCGGGGCTGGCAAGACTCGAAACTTCCGACTTGTAACTGCAATCTATAGATTCATGCTGTTTCTCCACGATTCTCTCCACCTTCGCCTCGCTGATTCTAGAAGCGGGTCTCGATCCAGAGCAAGCGTCTAAACTTTCTTGCAAATAACCATCAATTTTAGTCAAATGTTCCGCCACCTCCAAGTTGGCAAGAGGAGTATGCGGTCTTAGTGGCTGCTCAAAATGCAACACATCGACATTTTTCTCTATCAACTCTGGCGTATACAGCCTTTGTGCTGGAACAAAATGGATAGTGTCGGTGTTGAACTCCCCGATCTCACTATTGGAAGTCAATTTATTCATCAAGCTTACCATTTTATAGCTCTGTAGATCTTTAAAGTCGTCTTTGATGTACTGTATCGGCGATGGAGCGATGATCGGAGTGAACGTGCGAGGCGTGGAGATTTCAGGAGGGACCGGCGTAAATTTGATTTTTAAGACATCCTCGTTGGTAAACGTTTCGGTTTTGACTACACTGTCGACATAGTCACTGTCGCCTTCGGGACCGATGTGCGATTCTTTGAGATTGGGAGTATCCGTGACGTCATAGTGTTGTGAGGTGTGGACGCGGTCCACTGTCACGGTGCTGAGAAGTTTTCCTTCTGCACTGCGGATGTCGGAGAACAGCCCTCCATCCTGGTGGAGCGGAGTCTCCAACTTCCTGGTGCGGTGGGGGGAGTGTGGGATGGGAGAGTGGGGAGTGGGGGTGACGGGGCGGAAGGTGGTTGTGGAGTAGACAGTGTCGGAGTTGTATATGAGTGGAGTGTTAGCGGGCGTGTGTCTTGCAGAACGGTCGTCCTCCCTTGGCGAAGAAACTCTGTCCTTCGAGGTTTTTCTTGCACACCTGAAACATTAGCGTCAACAATAGATGTAACGGTCATAGGGGTAGTCATAGTTTTTAAATTTTATTCTTTTTTATATTTTTATATTAATAAAAAGAAAAAACTATTTTTATTTGGAAAATATAGACTAGGTACGTTATAAAACATTAATTTCGTTTATTATTTATATAAAAATCACGTTTTCGATTTTATTGTTTAATATTTGACATCCGTGGTCGTGTCGTCACAGTTGCACGGTGATGGCCATCGAGATCAGGTATATTCCTCACAAAAAAAAAGTTAAATCATACACAATCTCTACAAAAACAAGCCGTCGGTAATAACAAGTTGTGTCATTGACACAACGGTCAATGTAATGTCAACGTTGTTTTTTAATTTTCTTTTAGTCTAATTCGTTGTCTCAGTTATGACTAATATTTAAATAAAATGTTAATATTTAGAAAACCAGTTTAAAAAGAATAAACGAAAATAATATCTTAAATTGTCCATATTTTCCAATAAAATATGTTTTATTTTTATTTTGACAGAAGCCATATCACAAGTTGAAAGTTGTATTCAGTACACCCTGTTCATTATAGCTTGATCCTTTTGACTTTAGTTAAAATATTTATAAATAAAAAACCGCCAGTGTAAAAAAATATCTAAATTAAAAACTGAAAATAAATTTTAAAAAACTAAAATTTAAAACAAGCCCAAGTGTTCCGTCGCCAAAAAGTTTAATAACCGCTTAACTACATCATTGATATTTTTTATTTTCCACAATATGGCGTCTGGTTGTCGCCGCAATGAAATTTGATTAATGTCATATGTTCAGTCACGTTCGCGTGATGAAGACGAATCGATTGACGTGAGAATCATCCAGTGTGCCACAAAGGAACAAACATACATACATAGGCCGATAAACACATAACCCTTCTTTCCGTCGCGCAGTCGTCTGTCAAATCATTCAAGCTATAATGATCAGGGAATAATAATAATAATCAACTTTTTAGTAATAACTAAAAGGTAGAGAAAATTATTCCACTACGAAAATGAACAACTACTCAATAATTCAAACAATAACTTAAATAACTACTACATTATACAATACTACAATATATATATGTAATGTGTTATTTGTATATAATATAATATTGCAATATATAGTTTCACAAAAACACATAATATTGTACGAGAAGTATTATGTTCACTAACATAAAATAGCCAAAACAAATCTACAGTGTTTACTAAAACCAAAGCAAATTTCTCAAATATTTACAGTCTTCCAGATTTTTGGGAAGATTCGCTAAATAAATACTCTAGGGGTCACACAGTATTAACCGACTTATATCTTTTCAATTTCAGCTAAAATAGCTTTTGTCTCAGTCATTTATACAGAGTAATTGGTATAAATGAAAGTGACAGAATCTAAGCGCCGATAATTCAATCCCACTTTAAATTAGGAAGGTTTAAACGTTTGGCATTCCTTTTGCTCCCACAATCCAATATTTTAAATTTTTTTGCAAGCCAGAGTGTACTTTTGAGAAAGTAGTCTATTAACTTTCTAGGAAATAAAATTACGAATATTTTTTATTTTATTATTCATATATTTGCTTTAGTAAAAAAAAGTAAAGTATCATCACGACCGTTTCCCTTTCGGGGTGGTCAGAAACCACGCTTATAAATAAGCGGATTCACATTTAGCCATCTTTACTATAGGCCAATCATGACAAGTGGCAAGCTCGTGTCTCCAGCGTACCAAACTCGAGAAATATCACAAATAAATTAAATATTAATTAAATGTATTTATTTACATTAATAAATATTTTTTTAAAATATGAAAGACTGCCTCCGTGGTCTAGCGGCTAAGTCCGTGGATTTAGACTAGGAGGTACCGGGTTCGATTCCTGGTCGGGACACAATAATATTTATTTATTTAAACAAATAAATTAAATTATTAATTTATTTAGTTGTGATATTTCCCAAGTTTGGTACGCTAGAGACATCGACGAGCTTGCCACTTGTCCTGATTGGCCTATAGTAAAGTTGGCTAAATGTGAACCCGCTTCTTTGTAAGCGTGGTTTCTGACCACCCCGGAATGGAAACGGTCGTCATGATACTTCGAAAAATATAAGTGATATATGTCTAAAATGACAACAATGTTAATTCTTACAAAGTTGATTGACTACAGTTTTCATAGTACAATCTGACTTAAAAAATCTTTGGAATTGTTGGATTGTGCGGGCGAGAGGGTTACAGAACGTTTACCCTTAAGAAAGGTACTAAAGGTAACAAAGGATTGAATTACCAATCCTTAATTTGGCTTAAATTGAGCAATGAACAAGTCGGTAAGGTTAATAAGGAAATCCAAAGCCAGTGTGGTTGCGTATGATGAGATTGGTTCGAATTATAATCTTAAATTCTGTTCGTTGTTTATTAGTGTTATTATTTAAGGAACTTGGATACCTTACATTATGATCCTGTTGAAAACTTAACTAAATAAGAATAGATATTAACCACATGTGTAAATAAAAGTAAAGCAGGTTTAGAATAGTCGTCAATTTTGTTCACGTGATAAAAATGATGTATAAATGAGGATCAAATAGGTTTCTTATGAAATGAAAACGTCTCGAATGTTAAACGTTAAATACTGCAAAAGAAATCCCAAAGGAGTCAATCAAATAGAAAAAAAGGAAAAGAACAAAACATGTTTTGACTATTTTATGTTGACCAAATTGTATATTTGATATAATTTAAGAGTGACGAGTTTCAATGGCGTGCAACATAATTTAGTGTACAATATACCTAGCATAGCGGGCAAATCAATAGTTATATACAACATGGTATTGATGAATTGATTGATGAAAATGTATTGAGATGTTTATTAAAAGCACCAAAATAATTATGTACAAATATAAAACTAAAAGAAGGCTGGCCAATATTTTGGCAGCGGGGTGAGGCGGAGTGCACTATGGTCCGAAAACGAATCGTTCTTAATTGATCTTAGACGATTCGTTTTCGGACGATTGTGCATTCCGCCTCACCCCTTATTCAACGTGGCAATGCTGCCTTGGCATATCGCCCATAAGTAGTGTTTTGGAGCAAATTCTTTATTTAGTTTTCCCTTTATTTATTTTGGAATTTAGTTGATTTATTTTTTATTAAGTAGTTTAAATTCTTTGTAATATTCCTTCATATAAATAATATATATTTCAGTACATCCCCTAGAACAAAGCGTCCTAGACTTTCACTGTTGGAGATGGGCCATCCAGAACATACACATATCTGGAGAATTTGACCTATAACCATCGCCATGCTGGCCAGACGGGTTGGCGAGGATATGATGTAAATTTTTAATGATATTTTTTTTTTATTTTTACGTATTAGTGGAACCGTGACCGACGGTGTAACGTGCTCTCCGAGGCACGGACACAGTGGTGTTGTAAATCTATGACAAATGTATGTAAGAAAAGTGTATTTCTCATTGGTACATGTCTGGTGGGTTTGAATCGACTTTTGTAGGATTTTAAGGAAAGCCTTATTACAACCAAGCCAGCATTGTTCATTTAAAACTAAATAATTTATAAAATTACTACATAACGTTTTGTATCATTTAGTTATGTACTTACTTTAAGAAATGCTTTTTTAATTTTTACGATTACTTAAATTCCCTGGCTTCTTCAATTTATAAATGTCCTATAATGGCGACTATTTTAAAGACTACGGATATAGTATAATGGTATATGAAAATGTTTATTAAAATGATAACACTGTAAAGAATGAGGAATCGAGTATATTAAGTGTCCCGCTATGCTAAGCGTATGGGTAGTTGCACGCCACGTGAGTTTGTGTTCGCATCATACGCACCGTGCAGTTGAAGCACTGACTGTGGTAGTTATTGTTGAGCGCCTCGACCCACCTGTCGCCCGCCTCCACGGGGAAACCGCAAGCAAAACATTTCGTTGTGAATAACTCGTTCCAATCTAAAAGTATCAAATACAAAACAGCATTTAGACGCAGTTACGCAAAAAGGATCCAATCCTCATTTTTTATTCAGGTCCTTATGATGATATATCTTATATCAAAAGCAATCCATATAAAATACCCTTTTTGACATATTCTAAATGTATTAAATGTTTGACAAATGTTGGACTAAACTAAATTCCAACTTTAATGGCCTACTTATAACTTAAAATTAACATCATGTGTATTGGATCATTTTTGCGTAACTACATCTATTTTATTTAAAGCTTCACGGACGGTCAATCATAATAGTTAGTTTTATAATTTTAACGAGTCCTATTGTGTACGAAAGAGACACCGCGTAGCTCCAGTCAAGCCAAAGAGCATAGAAACTAATTGCGAAAAGAGTGGCAACTCTCGCAATAAACTCTCGTACACCCGAACACTGGTGGATGGTAGGATACTTAAACCCGTCGTTCCGAGACACGATTCCGTCGTTCCGAGACACGATAATAGTAGCCTAAGCACGCTTAAAGCTGTTCCGAGACGTGCTTAAACTGTTTTGCCAAAGCTATGTGACGTCACAAATGACATCATTTCTTGCGCTTAGACTGCTCACGATATCGAGGTAGATCGCTCCGAGCGTTGTTTGCCCGCGCCATTTTCAAGTTAATTTATTATTAAGTTTTCTTTTAAATTATTTAATATTGTAATTCGTTTATACTGTTTATATATTACTTTTAAAACAAATCTATAATTAATATTTAAGTAGGAAGTTAAAAAAAATAGGTCTGTAACACGGCAAGTTATTTTAAAATACCAAAATAAGTTAATAATATTAAACTTTACACATAAAGATGAATAAACCGAGAGATGTATATTTGTTAGCATTCATACTCAAAGATGTGGAATCCGCAATTTATCTTCCATACATTAAAAAAAAACTATCATTTTATGAACGAAAATGTGATTTAGACCGTTCCGAATTGATGTCACGCTCTGAGCATCCAAATTGTGATATTTGATTCGGAACGACTGTTAGGAATGAGAATGCTATACCTACCCTATGTCCGAATTGTCACTGTAAGCGATCTTTACTTTATTTCGTTTTGACAGGCGTTCGGCTAGTTTTTCCAAGGGCTTTGTGTTTTTGATGACGTCAAATAACCAAAAACAAGAATGCGAAGTACACTCAGACACTATATTTTTTTTGAAAATTTTATTGTGCGAGCGAGAGAGATTGTAACATTAAATAGAAAATAAGTTTTTTTTTTTTGTTACAATGACGCGATGAAATATATTTATAGGTAAGAAATATAAACAAGACAATAGGCAAATAACAAAGTCATTACCTGCTTCACAGTAAGGCAGACCATCTTCTAAGAAGAAGGGATTGTTTCCGAACAGTTTTCCGCAGTAGACGCAGTTGAAGCATTCCGGATGGTAATGTTTGCCAATGGCGTTTAGGCAATCCTGAAAACATTAAATTCGGAATTAAAGTTAAAGAAACAGTTAATAGCATGGGCCTGGTGCTGTAGCGCAAATCAGCAAAAGTCGAAAATAATAAACGATTTTCGATAGTTACTTATTTTCGACGGTTGCTGTAGCCCGTGGGGATCAGCAGGGTGAGGCGGAGTCTACAATCGTATTAAAACGTATCGTTTAAAATCGATTACGTCTGTCAGAAATGTCAAAAGCTAGGCGTCGACCCCAAGCTTTTGACATTTTTGACAGACGAAATCGATCTTAGACGATACGTTTTCGGACGATTGTGCACTCTGCCTCACCCCGCTGAACTGAAAGCGTTCCAAAAAATAAATTGTTCCAATGCGACGTCTCTGGTGACAATAGGACTGGAAGTTTTTTCTCTTAAAAATTAAATATCTTAATTCAGAGGGGAAATGCTGCTAGACACCATGCCACAGGACAGCGATTTGGAGGAGCAATTTTTTTTGTATTTTTTAAGCTTTTTTTTAAAAGGTTAAATTTTGTTTTCATTGTAATATAGTTTATTTAATATAAGGTTTTGTTTGTAATAATTCCTTCGATTGTAACATTATTATCGGTGATGGTACAATTTTTAAAGATTATTTCAAATCTGAGTGTACTTTTGACCAATGTCTAATAACTTTCTAAGAAATAAAATTACTTTACTTTCATATAACAAATTATAGACAGAGAAAAATATTAAAAACAATTATTAAAAAAATCCTCTATTTTACATATTTTATTTTAAAATTATGTTTGGTAAGTAAGTAGTATATTTTTATTTTTTTGTTTCAGTTTATTTTAATGAATTTAAAGTTATATTTTAGAACCTAATTATTTTTATATAAAATAAAATAAATATATTTTTACTTAAACAAATATATGAAAAAAAAGACAAATTTGTAAGCATTCCAATAATAAGATATGAGAAAAATGGTGTCTCGGGCTTGCGACCGACAATAGACAATTTTATGTATCTTGAAACTGGTCGTAATTTTATTTCCCGGAAAGTTGATAAATATATGTATATGTATTTATCAAAAGTTATGACATGTTGAAATGAGGCATGTTAAGCTCTCTTAACATCTCATGACAATATTAAACTAGAAAATACAAATAATAATATAAATTGCTATCCAATTTAGGCTTCCTAACTATTATTTAAATAAAAAACACACAATATGTAATATATATTCTTAATCTAATTGTTAGTGTGTTTTATTTTCCCTTTGGACATTCTGTACTTAGCAGTTGATCCGTTGGAGGTGGTTTTAGGTAACTTTGTCGCAAGTACCGAGAGTTATTACTCGACCAATGTTAGATTGGAATGCCAAAAAATCAAAAATTGTATTTTCGTATGGGAATTGTAACTGCAAATTTTGCCAGATATATTTTTTATTATAAATGAATAAAAAGACAACCCCACTTAAATAAATTGTAATTTTAAACAAAATCAAAGCATTAATTTTCTAGAATAAGATAGAAAAAGGAAGTTATAATATTTTACACAAAAGAAGTAAGTTGTCGATAAGTACTCTGTTTCGTTTTTCTTTTACGTCTATACTACTCGACCGTTTATGAAGATTTAAAATCAAATAATTTTTAGTTACAAAGTCAACTAGTAGGACAATAAAATAAAAATCAATAACAATGGACTAAATATTCCGAGCAAGTTTACGAAAGCGCATGCTAGGCAAAGTCCAATCACGTTTCTTTACGATCTTAGATGCAATAAAGTAGCCTAAAAACAACAAAGGCAGTAACTTCAACAACAATAAATATCACTTACCCCCTTAATCTTGCCGTGGCACTTATCGCAGGCCGGAGCGATGTACTGTTCGAAGCAGAATTCGCAATAAAGTTGTCCATTTTCTTCGACAAAGCCGATGTCCTGGAGGTGACGCCTGCAGGTCGCGTTCACGCACACAAAGTGCTCGGGGCACCAAATACGACCCAATGCCGTAATGAAAGGACCTCTGTTAAAAAGGATACAATGGTCAGTGACAAAGTAACTATTTTTGGCAGGAAAAACGTGGTAACGCGTTCATTAAAAGCAGTAGATAAATAACCTAAAAAATAAGCAAAAATCGTCAATTAAAGTTATATGGTCTCTACAGAAAATAGTTAAACTGTAGTTGTAAAGGATTATTATTATTATATATTTTATTTGTATTATTAATATGTTATTGTAACTCTCATGCCAGGTCACTCCATCAAACATGCTACCACCAACCTTATTGCTTAACTTATTTCTTTGAAATAAAACACTTGTTACCTGGTAATTGCTCTGTCACATTTATGACATACTGGGTACAGGCCATCAGCTACATCTTCCGATTTCATGACGCTGAGAGGTCTCGCAATTATATGTGAATCTCTTCTCCCATCATTAGTATGGTCATTTTTCTTTTCCCTGCGTCGAACAACGAAGTCGCTTTGTTTGTTATTCTGATCATTTTCTGTTTCATTAGCATTGCTCTCGTGTCTTTGTTTATTAATAATTGTCACATTTTCAGATAGATCCTTTTCAGGTTCACCTACTTTTACATTTTCGTGTGTATAGCGATACAGAGTATTATCGTGCAAGTTGGTAGGCATATTGGGCCTTTTAAATAGTTTGTTGTCACCATTAAAAGTTCCGTTGGTTTCCTTTGATTCTGGGTTATTATCGTATGACTTTTCTAAAGAGTTATCCGCATCGAATCCATTTTTGTAGAATTTATCTGAAGATCTATTATTAGTGTCAGTATGTCTGTTAATATGATCATTGTGTGAATCTTCGATTCGCTTTTCAAATATATTCCGTTTTGATAACGTATTAGAAAAAATTACGTCTGATTTAGGTTCCGATTTTAAATTGTTTTGTTTGTTAATATTATTAACTCCGTTAAAAGATTCCGAAATTGTGTTGTCTTTTGGCAAAGACGTATATGTGATTTCATTTTTGTTATTTTTTAATGACCCATATTTCTTATCATCTAATACTTCTGAAATATCGACTCTTTCAGTCAAAAAATTTGATAAAAGATTTTGGGGGTTTACTGCATTGTTGCCATTAAAGTTTTTCAATGAATTAATTGGAGTACTGTGAGCATTCATTGATGGTATAGGTGTCGTAGGGATTGGAGGAGGTGGTGGAATATTATCGGTTGTGTAATTTTGCACAGCAGGATGATTGTTCATAATTGTGTCTCTTATTTTACCTCCAATGTTGTTAATATTGTCAGCTATTTTATACCCCTTGTCTCCATTTTGTTTAGCACTTTTACTGAGAGTATTTTCACGACTGATCTCGGAAGATGTCGGATTGTCTGAATTTAGTGGATGTTTTGTGACGACAGTGTCTTGTATTTTTTCAGCCATTGATTGAATGTGGTCTCCTGGTTTAATTTTTCTCTGAATACCGATTTCATAACCATTTAAAGCCATTTTCGCTAATTTTCTTATTAACCTCTCTTCAGCTGGACTTTTGAAGTCAGATCGTTGAGGGCTGTGGTTGTTCTGGGTTTCATTAACTGTTAGAAAAAGCACAAATAGGAAAAGTTAGGTTATCAAAGAAGTTAAGTATAAAAAACAACAAACGTTAGGTAAATAAAAAATACATGAATAAGTTGAATATTATGGGATACCAATTCAAGTTGTTGCAATACTAAAACATTTAAATTTATTGTTATTTAATAATATGTAGGTATTCTAAAAATATATTTTTTTTAACGCACACAACAAGCATGCAACAATTTAAAACAACTGTCACACGGTCACACCTATTCACCTAATATGTCCATTACATGAAGCACATAGGGCCACGCGGGAGCCCGGCAAGGCTGCCTTGTTTAGAACACCTCTGCCTCGTTTTGGAGCTGAGGATACTCCAAAAGTTTTGCCGCGAGCTGCAGCTCCTACACTGGAACCTGTCGATGGGGTAGGATCACACACTGGGCCGAGGTTAGCACCAGAAATTGAAGGATTTGGTTGACAAGTTTTTAAAATGCTACTGGTTGCGGTTACGTCTCTGGATTGGTTAAAAGAAGTGGATTGTTGTGATGTTGTTTGCAAACTCATCACTGGAGGCGGAAAAACTTGTTTAGGCGTTTTAACACAGGCTGCTATGTTAGAGTCCATTTGACAAACGTTAGAGGATTGCGAACCACCTTTATGAATTTCGATAACCTTTGCAGATTGCCTGCTTTCGAACTCTTCAAACGTTTTTCGTGTGGATTGAACAACGGTGTTACCATATTCTTGTACATTATGAGCTTGCATTTGACGATGACCAGCGTTATGGCTCATCATAGAGTCTTCTTTTATTTTGAAATCACCTTTATTGTAAGTTTCAGTCTGGAAGCCGACATTAGATTCCATTTGCTCTTTTACAACCGTCGGTTGAGATTGACCCCAGTTCTTTGCTCCAGATGCATTAAATATTTCGATGTTGCTTTGGAACGATTTCTGGTTGACATCATGTTCTTTCCGTAAATTTGAAGTAGCTTGCGTTAAAAGTGAATGTGCAGTCTGTCGCTGAGGTGTACTTTCTTTGATACGCGGCGCTTGCGCTTTTAATGGGTTGGGAGGAGGACCTTGTGCTGGCGATCGTGACCTTGGTTTCGGTGTTGGTGAGCGACTTGCTTCTGGACTTGAAGGTTCATATAGATGCGAATCCGCAGCCGAATGTTCTACTGTAACTAAATTCATTTGATAATGTGGTATAATTGGTGCTGGTTTGTTAATCATACTTGGCGTAGTTGGTCGACTTCGAGCAGGAGATGCTCTCAACAAAACTTCATCAGTAACTGGCTGAAATGTCATAGAAATTGGTGCCCCGCTGTGAAAGTGGACTGGTGGAGCTTGTGGAATATATGGCTTCATTGGAGGTTGCTTTGTTATTTGTTGTGGTTGAGAAGCGTATGTCGCTTGTACATGAGTTCTGTCCTGCGATTTATCTCGAGGCCTAATTGGTGGGTCTGTCGTAGGCGTAACAGGTCTTTGTAAAACAGCTGGTGCATTACATATTTCTGGAGTTATACCCCTTTGAGATGGTAGCTTATCGAAGTGTTTCTGATAAGAAGGTATATCATCTGGTTTGTGCAAACCAGACTTAGATCTCACAGCAGTGGAAGACATGGTTTCTTTTTGATCTAACTGTTCAAAGAAGCATTGTGAAGCTTTTACTGATGAAAATCTTCGCGTGTCTACGATACTTGAAGTAATGGTTTCTTGCATGGTCTGAGATTCGGAAACCATTTGCTGTTGTTGTACATTACCAAAATTGGATTTTAATTGAGTAGAAATTGGAGGGAAATTCGATAGTTTGCATATATCCTCTGGTTGTGGTGGGGGAAACGTTTGTTTGACGACAGGTTTAAAAGCTGAAACTCCAGTGGAAGTCTGTAGTTTACTCATATTCTGCATTCTAGACATTTCTGAATGCATTCTTTCTGACATTTGTGTAGATGTTTGAGTAGCAATAGGTCTAGCTATTTCAGAGGATGTGCATTGAACATACATTGCTGATGTTTCGGTAGATGTACAAGATGAAAATTGGGTTGATTGATTAATTATACTTAAGGGTAGCGGACTATAGGAGCGGTCTGGAGCAATAGTTAAGGCTTCACGTAATGATCCCCTTTCGATTGGTTGCGTTAATACTGGAGTAAAAGGTCTATCTGGTGCTGTTGTTAGAGCTTCAACCATAGGTGAGCCACATGCTACCTCTCGGGATACTTTTGGTTCAATAATAATTTTAAAATCTGCAGGGATGTATGGTGTAGTTTCAGGAGGCATAGAAATTGGCTTCTCTGTTTTATCGGGAGGATTATACGGCTTTACGGGTGGAATTGGAGTAATCGCTCTTTTAGGTTGTGGCGTAAATATTGAAGAGGGTTCCGATATACTTTGCTGTACCACTTCTGCAACGTTTGTTACCGGTACTGGTATTTCTTCTACAATATTTTCACATGGTAAAGTGATCGGTAGAGGAGGCGGTGGCAAAGGTGAATATGGCCTGTCTGGAGCTATAGTCAGAGCATCAACCATTGACGCGACAAAGCCACGTGGTACAGAATTAGGAATATTACTTGGAGGTAATGGTTTAATAGGTGGAACTTCAGTAATTTTGAATGCTTTTACTTCACTTTCTATATTTTTTTTTATTTTAACATTAGACAAAACAACAGAATTGGGAATAGTTACTGATTCTTCTTTTTTTACACCTTCTTCTACCAGGGCTGGCTTTTCTGTGATCTTTTCAAATTTCTCTACTACTTCTTCTTTCGCTCCATTTACAGAATTACATTGTTGTGAAAACTGTGTTTCCTTAACTTCATTAGTAATTACATTGTCATTAACTTTCTCGAATTTTTGGTCAAGTGTTTGAGTAACATACTTTTCAGATGTTTCTATGTTACAAATTGGTTTAGATTCCGGGTTTGAGCTTTGGACTACAGTTGCGGATTTCATTGACATATTATGTTCTTCACTGGCAGTAGACATGGTGGCGATGACGTTTGTTGTTGTCGAAAATTTTTCATTGTTTTCTTTTGGTTCCAACATGTTTTTAAATGATGTTTGTATCGGAGGACTCGTTTGTGATTGATACATAGCCAAGCTTTGACAGCTTGATGTCTGTTCTGAAGTTGAAACAACCGAAGTTTTGTATACTTCTTCAGTTTCTTGGCTCTGTGCGATCGTTGTGGACATAGAAGAGGCTGCGACAGCCGATGACATTTGCGAAGATGAGAAAGTTGTAGATGAAGTGACTTCTGTGCTCTGTTGATTTGTTGACGATTCGACTTTTTCAACAACAGTATTGTTACGCGATGTTTCAGCAGAACTTGCCGTTTTTATGCATTCTTGTTGTATTACTTGCTCAGATACGGTTGAGTTTGAAATTTTACTTTTCGCCACAGTGTCATGAACGATCGTAGGTGGTTCGTCACCAGAAGGGTTCGGTTGAGGCCGAACCACACTCTTGAAATTTTTGTTCTGCGACGTTTCACAGGAACTTGCCGTTTTTATGCATTCTTGTTGCATTACTTGTTCAGATACGGTGGAGTTTGTAATTTTATTTTTGGCCACAGTATCATGAACGTTTGCCGGTGGTTCGTCTTCAGTAGGGTTCGGTGGAGGCCAAACCACACTCTTAACATTTTTAGCTGTTAGTGACAGGCAATGGTTGTGAAATAGAGGAATGGGAGAAATAGATGAAAGAAAAATATGTTATTATTTTAATATAGTCAAGAAGCCACATTATTGATTAAAAGCAAATGGTATAAAGTTTGTGAATTTGTCATGTAAAGGTGGTTGTTGTCGAGTGGACGTTGTGGCGCGGAACATTGCGGCTAACATACTCGTAGACTGGCGCAAGGCAAACAAGTGTATGTACAATATTTGTACTTAACTAGCCAGAAAGCAGACGCGCTATAAATTTAACAACCTATTACCTTTAAAAATGGAAACTGGGGCCTCTGTCAAAAAATAATAATTCAAAGTTTAAATAATTTGTAGTTATTTATTTTAAACATGATCCCGTAATAATTTAGTATTTTAATAATCTAATAACTATCTAAGTTAACTACGTTATTGCAATTAATATACTAATGGTGTGTCAACTAAAATAAATAGACATCACAAACATTAATAAAGCGTTTTTGTACTTACAGTAATGACTAGTTTACACAATCCGCTCTGGATGGCTAATATCAATATTAACGTCTAACAATATTATATCTCCTAAATAAAACTAAAGTATGTATATAAAAATAATGTTTTATGTGAAATGTTAAGAGGTATGTTACTTGTACCCATATTTATGTAAGTTATTAATACTGCAATATTGTTACAAAGTGGAAATCATTAGATTTATAAAATAGTTATAAAAAATAATTATTTAAGAATAATAAAAAGTACAGAGGTAAAATCTTTCATAATTATGATCAACAAATTAAAAGTATAGTTGTATTTATATACCAATAATAGTATTGGTTTGTTTGTATGTAAAATCGATAACTTCAAAATTATTACGTATAGATCAAATTGATTTAAATAGTTTCAAAACTATAGGCACGGACAAGCAACATACAAATAATATACCATTGAAAAAAAATCCAAGAAAACAGTTGCATACTTACGGCCAGTGGCAGGATTAAAATAATCTCTGATCAATATTTTTAAATACGCTACGTTATTGGTAGTTAGCTTGTCATTTTGATTATTTTATCCAATGACGTGACTCATATGCATACGTTAAACATGTCAAAAGATAATCAACCTTTTAGAGCTACGTTCGTAAACTAACACCGTGTAAGGTTTTTAACACCGAGTAGCACATTGGCCGTTCGGAAATGTTTCGGGTTCCAACACTGGGGTTCCTGTCAATGTCAAAGTGACAATTACCATAAGTTAATAAACATAAACCTGTTTGAGACTTCTTCTTCCACCCTCAGACGTTTATTGACTACAGAGAACTGTGATGAGCATATTGAGTAGATTATTTTAAATTATTTATTTGATCCTTGTTTTTTATTTATTATTTTATTACTTATTGTTTCATTTATATTTCTTGTCAAAATTTGTAAAGTGTTGTTTGAGTACCTACTTATTGTTACACTTAATTACTTTTATTATATTGTACGATTCTTAAGTTGTAAAACGGGATCAGTATACAAATGCAATTGTTATTTCATATCTCATTGTTATTGTACTGATTTTGTTGGTTCATTTTTTTCATTATAGCTAACAGTGAAAATTTGTAAGGCTTTAAGATGACTTATATTTTTTGTATACATAATATATTGTAAAGGCTGTAAATTTTCCCACGAATAAATAAATAAATAAGGAAGCTAATAATCTGAAATACGCAACAAAACTAAACAAATAATATAAACTATACTAATATTGTAAAGTTCTGACGTCATGAGTGTAAGTAACTGGTCACTGACGTTTATGAACGATATCGTGTTGCGAACCGTCAAACAATGATGTTGTCATATGAATTCATTTATTTTCAGTTATTATATTAATAATGGATAGACAATAACGTCGATGATGTGCTATAATTATATTGACTGCTATAACACTAATAAAACAGTATATACGAATTATCTTTCCTAATACAATTTCGTGAAATAATCACCACTATCGTCATTGTTCCAAAACTTAATTGGCTTTCGTTCTCCGGTTTTAGATAAATTATTGTATGCCACTTTGACATTGACAGGAATCCTGTTTGGAGTTGTTTTTTTTTCAAGTGTCTTTAAAGGACATTGTACAGAATACATCAGCCCTAAAGACGTAATTTATTTACATAATATATGTTCATAACAGAGTTCATAACCGAGTTGAGGATCATCAAATTCCAATTGTTGCAGAATTTGATACTTTTCATGGAGTAATTCACGTCAATATCGCCCAAACACGAAGGGTATACGGGAGTTCACAGCGCGGGAAAACCGCAAAAAATAAAGTGTAACTTCTGCCCCATATACTCGTATAGAGTTCAATTTATCGTTTTCCATAATTATTCACAACGTAGCACATTATTAAACAAAATAACACCACTTTTGACTAACAATATCCACAGTAAACTTATTTACAAAACGAAAAACTTGGATTGACATGGCCGTGCAAAATGGCGCGAAGAACTGTGCTTGGAGTTGAAGTTAGTTGAGTTAACACAGGCGTCGCGACCCAATGTCATTCCTAACGGCCTGGGGGTTACTACATCATGTATTTACGAACGACCGGTGTCGCGACTCGGTGTTAAAAACCTTACGCAGTGGCAGTTACGGAACGCATATCTGAGATACAAATAATATACGAAATATGTCTTTAGTAGAGATAATATTACAAGAGTCAAATTTGACAGTGACATTTTGCTCGTAAACCTATAAATGTCTGTGTCAATTGATGACGTCAGAACTCTACGCGGGGTTACAAACAACGCAGCACTGCAACTGGCCGTTATACTTTTTAATAAGTGGAATAGATTTTTATACAATATAAAATTATATCTTTGTTTGTTTGTCCTCTCATAAAGGTGTTGCCAAATTTATTTTTTTCCGCAAAATTATTGTTTACAGCAAAAATATTTAATTTGTGCAAAGTTTGAAGTTATCGATGATCAATATTTCCAGTCCAGTTTTTTTGTGTTCCAGTCAAAATTTGCCAAAAGTATCATAATTCAAGTAGAGCTAAAAAATAATATAGGTTTTAAATACACGTTAATCGAATAAAAATTGTCGCCACCGATTCCATGAGTATTTTAAAATTTTAGATCTAAAATAGATTTTATACGGTTAGTTTTAACCATTTGTAAATATATTTTAAAACAATGTTGTAAATAATATGTAATGTAAGTATTCATATGTAATAACCATGTATTTAAAGGCCTGTAACAATTTTCAGCTACGCGAATTATTGTAAGCTAACCATTTTTTGCGATACCAGAATTATCGTTTTTTTTTTTAAAGTAAAGTATCATCACGACCGTATACCGGGGTACTTCAAAATAACGTTTTATTTTTAAATTAAAAAAAAAAAGCGGATTCATATTTAATCAACTTTACTACCAGGCCCTTCATGACAAGTGGCAAGCTCGTTGATGTATATTGTAGCGTACCAAACTCGAGAAATATCACAAATAAATTTAAAAAAATATTGTGTCCCGACCAGGAATCGAACACGATACGATACCTTCGAGTATAAATCCACGGATTTAACCACTAGACCACGGAGGCAGTCACCAGTTTAAACTATTTATTTTATTATTGCATGGCCCAATTTTAATGGTGTCTAGGGCAAAATTTCTTACACTTATATCTTATTTCTTGTTATAGAAGGAAAAATTAACTTAGTGGTTACAGGAGATAGTATGACGCTTACATTAAAAAAAGGTTCCTTCTGCCTATACTAAGCATCAAGACTAGGAACGTTAAATTATAGGTATAGGAAATGTTTTTATGCTATAATTTAATGTATGTATGTATGCCCTATTCGTTCTAGCAGATCCGTACGGCAAGGGAGGTTTTATTCGACGTTAAAGAAAAATAAAGCTGCCAGTCTATAGAAAGGAAAAATCCGAATCCAATGATATATGTATATAACTCATTTTGGCAAAATGTCCCTTAGGTACTTACGTTGATACTTCTGGTAGCGTTATTTTGACTGGACTATTGTTTAGGGTCTGGACACACCGCCCTACGGTCTGCGGTCGAGTTTTGCAGTACGCGAGTAACGTGCTGTGGTAATAAAACCTACATACCGGACCGCGTTCTGTCGGAGTACCATGTTTTTTAAATATTGGAAGAACAAGATATTCGACGACATTGAAAAGTTTGCCCTAGCAGAACGCACAATTCTGTATCTGTTTTTTTCTATTAAGTTATTTACAGTGACGACACACTTTATCCTTTCCCTTTTGTGCGAACTTTCGGTCAAATTAGGCACTTTAAAAACAGATTCGCAGCCACTACTGCGAAAGAATGACTGCGATGAGATGGGATAGATAAAACAGAATTGTGGGATTGAGTAAGTCGGTGTTTCAGGGTCATTAATAATAGAGAAGAGCAACGTAATGAATTTGTATCCGTGGTTAAGGATAGAGAATGCGAGATTTCTATCCCAGAACGCTCGTAGTGTACACGTGTGACCGCAAACTCGACCGTAGAACTCCAACCGTGGCGGTATGTTCGGGTCCTTATAGATTTAGATAGCAAAGGTGACTCTCTTACTCGGTGCGAAGGGCGCGGCGGGCGCGGGCGCGGGGGCCGAGTACTGCGGGGTGTACTGCGGGGCGGGCGCGGGCGCGGAGTACTGCGGGGCGGGCGCGGGCGCAGAGTAGGCGGGGCGCGCGGGAGACAGCGGCGCCGAGCGCGGGGACAGCGACGCGGGGGAGTACGCCGAGCCCAGGGACGAACCGAACGGTTTCGGACCCGATATGTTGCTGGATGGCTGCGGAAAAATACCTTGCTATAAGATGCAGTAGCCGAATTCCATTTCTTAAGCGCAAACGTTATATCCCTTTCAGACCTGATTAATATTTTTTCTCGAATAATGTATTTTTTAAATAATAAAAGGTATTACATTTGTAAATGCATAATAAATTTATAAAATCCTGATCATTAAGGATTTGCGGTTTTTCAATATATGCACAATTACATTTGTCATTTCGATAATATAGGTAATATATAACCCTATTTTTCTATGAAGATAATACACTATGCGTAGATTAAAACAATAAAAATAAGGAACAAGTTACGAAATACACACGAATCATAATGCAGTTATAACTCAAGTGCCATTAATTCTTCGGAATTGGTAGCTACTTCTACTTTGTCATGGTACTATACGTACTTACTTTAGATTTTACTTTTTAAAACTTTGTGTCCTTAATTGTGGACGACGAAAGGGATATACTCGTTATGAAGTAACACTATGAGAGATACTATTTGCACGGACGCTATCGATATCAAACGTTATTAGAGATGAGAAATCTATAATATTTTGTAATTGTGACGCAGGCTTTGACAAACTCGTAAATAATGGAATCCATTAATAAAGTTTGCACTAAAAGTAATGGAATGCTACCGCAGTTTTCCACACTAATATATGTATTATAAAGAGAATAATTTGATTATTTGTAATGAATAAACTCAAAAACTACTTAACCTATTATTTCCAAACATTTTTTTTAAACCTATAGATAATATTAATTATTAATAGCGAATAGGTCACATAGATAATATTTTAATTTTAATAAAGTCCCTACAATAATATTAATAATAAAAAAACTTGGTTGATCAATACAAGGATACGAATTTTTTTTATCATTACAGTCAAACAGGTTTGTATTCCCTAGTTTTAGTATCTAGTTTCGAATTAAGCCATCAATATATATATGCAAATGGTACCCTGTATTAGCTCTTTTATCATTAATTCATTCATAACAGCCACTAGAAGAAGGAAGGGAACTTCCACTGTTAAAGTTGGGCCTTACAGAACATATATCTGTAAAATTTGACCAACACTCGCCATAATGTATTTATTAATTATTGTTATTACAATAATTGAATACCTATTTTTACTTACGCTAAACAGAGATGAAGATCCATTTGTGTAGTTGTTGGTAGCCAAAGGAGGCAATGGCGTCGAATATGAGTTTGTAGGAATGCGTGCGCCTCTGTAAAAACAAAGTTTACATTATTATCTGCGAGTGTATAAAATATCAAAACAATTGTATAATTTAGTGCATACTAACGGTGCAACAGTGACGGGCTCGAGGTGAGGCGCGGGCGGGTTCTGCCTCGCTACGAGCTTGGCGTGGATGTCGCAGTACAACTTCCCGTTGAGATTGTAGTATCCCTGGTTCTTCAGGGACGAGCCACAAGTTGCGCACTTGAAGCACTCCACGTGCAAGTTCTTGTCCTTGATGCGGACAAAAACACCGCTGTGGATGGGCAATCGAAAGTTGTAATCACCGGAATCAATAAATTATACAACAGCTAAACATAACAAATCGTGTTGAAGACGCATGCTTTCAATCTTACGACATTGAGTATTAATCTTACCAGGCAATATCTACGGTGCATGTCTATCGTAATGCGGCGAAGTGCGATCATGCTGAGCGATACAAATGCTTACCATACACTATAACTTCTTCTACAAACCTATATGCATAAATTATATTTTACAGCGAAGATGATTATTATGAAACGTGAAGATATTACAATGAGCGTCATGATAATGATACATATATCGTGCCGGTTTAAGATGAGTGTGATCGAGCATACGACAACACGGCAGGGGACATCGACATAATACAGTAAAGGTCTACAAGAGTTCTAATTGCACAGGTCGACACGGTTGCAAAAACATTCCGACGGCGGCGTCTTACATAATGTAGCGGTTACACTCCGAGCAATATGGCGTGTCGTTGAGCACCGGCAGCGCGCCCGCGTCCGGCTGGGGCTGGGCCGGCGCGCCCAGCGACACGCTGCCGTCCGCCAGCACGCGGTGACACCCCACCGGGATGGAGGGGCGGTGCGGCGACGACGGCGCCAGCTGCTGCTCGGCGGTCTGCGTGCCGGCCGCCACCGTCTGCGGGGCCGGCGCGGGCTGCGGGCTGGGCTGCGGCCGCGGCGTACTGGCGGCCCGCGAGCGGTGCGCCGGCGTCACGGGCCGGGCGTGGCTCGCGCGAGAGAAATACTGACACGGCTGTCTCCGGTCCTCTGTCGACCCATCTCTCTACTTACACAACTTAAACGAACAAACACGAGGAAACAAGGGCGCGTGTATTTTGAGGATAACACAAACGAATGATTATGCGATAATGAGACGACTATGCCAATTGGAATGTCGGACGTTTTGCCACCGTGTCGGCCTAGCGGTCGTCCGACTCACGTGATGAGCCGCTCGCACTCCTCGCAGATGTTCTGTCCGGGAGGAAGGCCGCCGGTGTTGTTGATGGGTGCGTCGGGCCGGGTGACGGGCGCCGTCACGTGCCTCAGTCCACTAGCGGGAGGCACTCCGCCGGGGGTTCCAATTTCTACTACGATTTCATTTTAATTTATGATGTATTTCAATAATAACTAAGAATTAAGTAAAGATTTTATTAGAATGAGGATGAAACGGACAATTAAAACTAAGTAATACCTGGTTCGGGGTCGTTCTGGGCTTCCTGCAACATCTTGAATACTTCGCTCTTCTCCGCGTCATATGTTTTTTCATTTTTCTTGAAGTTCACGCTATAGAAAATGAAAAATATGTTGTCAAAAACTATGCTTATGTTCTAAGAGATTGAGACGGTTTAATATAAACAAAACATTATTATGTAAGAACTAGTATTTGTTCCAATGCCAGTTTCCAAGCAATGCCACCGAATCTTGGAACGATTCCAACAGAAATATAGTTCAATTGCCGTGAAAATTTAGAAATATTTCGGACGTAAGCATAATGAATGGGGTAGACATAATACTAGAAACTAAGGAAAACATTTAACCACAAGAATGCGGGAAGTTCTTAAGCTCTAAAGTTAGCACATGTATTAGTAGGCTTCATTCATTCTATTTCGGCTGATCTAAATATAATTTGTTTTTATACTTGTAGTATAAACTATGCGTCGCTCGTAGTGAGATAGTAGTATCTATGAATGAGTACCATCTTTATTCTGGCATTCATTGCTGGTGTCATTTTCAACTTTAACATTATTTTCAAATACTTGTTACTTATTTGTTAAATTATCATTTTCTCTCTTTCAACCTTAAAGCTGCACCATATATCATTTTACGATCTCCTTTGTATACCATATCCAATCAGTGTCAATTTACAAACGTTACATTTAGTTCTTTCGCTTGCAGTATTTTTGGTGCAACTGAACATTACATTTATTCTGGTATCAGGATAAAAGGGTTTCTAATTCTGTACACGTGCAACATCAGAAATATTCTTAACAACTTACCCTAGGACTCCTCCAGCGAGCACTTCAGTTTGGGCAGACAGTGTCTCTGCAATGGTCTTGTCGCTGTACATAGCTACTGGGGTATTGTACTGCTTATTAACAATACCTTTTACGGAATCTCCACCGCCATTCATCTATAAACAAACATCATTATTTAGACAATTTAAATATTCACTAAAAAAAAAATATATTTAATATAACACAGTTGTATTATATTAACACGATTATGTTATGCTACAGTTTGCATTTTAGCCAGGGATGTTATGAATATGAAATTCTGGATATGAATGAATAATACGGATGTATCAATAATATTATACCTGTGTTAGTTTCGGATAGTTTTAGTTACATTTGAAAGAAATACGATAAAATAGAAATATATATAATATAGGTGTCGACTCAGCTAGATTAAAAAAACAAAAATATATTCGAATCTTTTATATTCGATTCGGTTATGATTACGAATATAATTTTATTTCGGATATCCGATGGTTTCTCTATTACATCCCTAATCCACTTTTAGCTACAATTTATTAGGTCAGCCGTAAAAATGTTTATCATTTTATAACTTATAAATATTTATGTTTGAGCATATAATGATAAACAAACGACGTATAGTGTACTGACATTGATGGTTTAACGCTTTAGCTACTTTCTCGCTCGCACAATCCAATATTTTCAAAGATTTTTGGAGGTCTGAGTGTACTTTTGAGATATGTAGTCTATTAACTTTCTAGGAAATAAAATTACGGACAAATTGGACATATTTTTACTTTCATATACCTAATTTTAGACATAGAAATATATCATACATACATACATATCTTCACGTCAAATCCCTTGCGGGGTAGGCAGAGCCAATTGAGTGCCATTTGACACGATCACGACATACCTCTTTTGCTTCGGCGTCATTCATCAACCTCTTTATACATGCCCTTTTGTTACGAAGGCTTTTTAATACACCTTCAGCTAGTGTTTTATTTATTTGATCGTGATATGTCAGTCTCGGTCTGCCAGGGCCACTTTTACACAGAACTTTCGCATTATATACCTGGTTCGTCAATTTTTCTTCGATCATCCTTTCAACATGCCCGAACCATCGTAGCATGCCTTTCCTTATTTGAGTCCCTATGCTTTCTTTTATACCTACGTATACATATATCAAATATTTGTACGCATAAATATATCAAAAACATTTATAACGATTTTTCTCCATTTTACCAATATTATTATTATGATTAATATAGGTATCTCAAAAATGACCATAATTTTATTTTTATTTATTTATTTAAGGAGTAGAAAACAATATTAGGCCTAAAACATATTATTATAGTGATCAATAGTTTTAAAATACAACCTAATACCTTAAGGATCACCCACTTAGATTTTCTATAATTTTCTCAAAGCTTACACTCTGACTTTGAAAATAGTGGATTGTGCCAGCGAGAGGCGTACAAAAGCATTTTTTAATATTTTTATTGCGTCTATATTCCACATATTTGTTCTTTGCACACCAATGCAAATAGCGTATTATAAAAAAAAACTATACATTTTACGCACATTTTTTGACTTAGATTTTGGCGGTTGGTATTACACTTTTCACTTTTTCTTTGCTAAACTATCACTTATTGCAACAATGTTCGCTGGGTTCAGTTAGGTAAACAGTATATCCTATATCTGGATGGATGAAATCACAAGCTCCTGCCCACGCAACTGTAGGTGCCAAACTGTGTGCGATTTGAAATTTCAATGTCGTCCTATGTGACGCCGCTTGTCGGTCAATGTCGCATAGTTTCTTATGTATATATACTTTGTTAGATTAAATTTTAATTATAGCTAGTAATTTGATCAAAATCGCAACGCATAACACCATATCTTTCAACACAACATCCTGCTAAGACTGGCAATTAATTCTGCCAACGTATTAGCCTCGCAATACAGAGAAGATATGTTGCTTGTCTCCTATTATCTCTGTTTCTAGAGGACAATTTTTATTTATAGATTATTTTTAAATAGGTTTAGTTATACAATTAAATTTATACTACTTAAGTAACTTTTAATTAAGTAATATACAAACAGTATAAAATAATTACAATATAAATTAAAACTACTTAAAAGTATAAATTAAAATAAATATAAACTAAACCTAATAAAAAATAAACTATAAGTAAAAAATGTCCTCTAGAGACGACCCTTCAGTGATAGTCCCAAGAAGACAGGCAACATTTCCCCTCTGTATAGCTAAGCTAATACGTTGGCAGAAATAATTGCCAGCCTTCCTGTCTCCAGACTTCTCCGTTAGCCGTTTGGACAACTCCTTGTCCTTTTATTATATTAATGAAAAACTGATAAAATTTAGTATTTTTTAATCAATCAAAATAATTTACATAAACTTTACAATTAATAAATAATAATATATAATAATGTGCTAAGCTGCTCGTCTTCTGCTAACAGCTTACTCTTTGGACCACTTCGCAGCTTAGTCTTCCACTAGCAGGAGTAAAATCATTCAAAATAATTTAAATAATGATGTGTCACAAATGCCTGTAATAGGTTTACGTGAATAAAGATATTTTGACATTGAAATTATGACGTTGCTGTCAAGGTCTGTGTCACACTGTGTAACGGCAATTGTTAACTTCCAGGGGAACGTAAATAACATTCAGGAAACATGCAATAACTGTAAATATGTAAAATTAAATGTATAGATGACTGAGTCTGATAAAATTACAGATCAATAAAATAAACTTCATTTACTAAATTTAGGGCAGGTAACGGAATCCTTCATTCGTTCACTTAAATAGCCGCCTTACCATTTACAAATGTATGTATTTAATTAAATTTAAATTATTTTATTATTTAGGTAGATTTTAATTTAATGTACGTACTATAATTAACTTCCAATAAAATTTTATTAATCAATTGACAATTTAACAACAAAATGTCCTGTCTCCAGACTTTTCCGTGACTTTTGTTCATGTTCTTGGTCAGAAGCTTGGCTGAGGGTAAATAAACAATTTGATTTAATTTTAAAACTGCCTTCGTGGTCTAGCGGTTAAGTCCGTAGATTTAGACTCGGAGGTACCGGGTTCGATTCCTGGTCGGGACACAAAAATATTTAATAATGTAAATAAATACATTTTATTAATATTTAATTTATTTGTGATATTTCTCGAGTTTGGTACGCTGAAGACATCGACGAGCTTGCCACTTGTCATGATTGGCCTATAGTAAAAGTTGGCTAAGTGTGAATGTGGTTTCTGACCACTCCGAAAGGAAAACGGTCGTGATGATGATGATGATTTAATTTGATTTGGACTAATATCTACAGTTTCCTTGACGCTTGACTGACCAAAGTTTTATCCATAAAGTCACAGTATCAGCTAGTGTACCTAATCGTACTCACATGATGTATAGATTTCATTCGGTTACTTACCTAAACCAGGACAGGGCAGATAAAAAGTACAAATTTGAACTATTAACAGTATATACCTATACAGTGTTTATAACATTTGCCACATCTGCAGAATCGAGGACTTATGATGACCAGCTTACTACATGAGGCTGGGGCAAACAGCTAGTTTCTGTTGAAAATGACACAAACACGCTTCAAGGACACTTGGGTTATACAGTTCTATTCTTCGAGTGTAGTGACGTGCCGAGAAGTCTCTCCGTTTGAGTGGAGGAGACGTTGAGGAAACGTGTAAGAATGTCAAAGTCAAAATATCTTTATTCACGTAAACATATTACAGGCATTTATGAAACGTCATTAATTTAACTATTTTGAATGATTCTACTCCTGCTAGTAGAAAACTAAGCAGCAAAGTGGTTCAATAAGTAAGCTTAACAGCTTACAGAAGGCCAGCAGCTTACTTAGTAGATACTCACATATCCGAAGGGTTTGGCGACATTGTTGTGACCGGAGCCGAATGCCCTTGACTGTTGGGGGTTTGCTTTGAGTGATGTTTGTGTGACTGGGGTGGGGGTAGACCCCAGGGACCGGCCGGGGCGGGGCAAACTTCCCGTGGGGGTCACTGCTGGACGCCAAGTATTGCCTCCTCTGCAATATAAGGAAGGTGAACATTTAAATATTATAATCAACTGTTTTAACTGTATACGTATATGTAAATAATATAAAATCTTCTTAGCTTATGTTCTTTAATACTAAACTGTTAATATGTATAATAATAAAGGTTGTGAATTTTCTTTAAAATAAATAAATAAATAATAAATAAACTTAATAAGCATTTTTGCGCAATTTGGAAGGCAAAACATTTTCGTATTTTTAACCGACATCAAAAAAGGACGAGGTTCTCAATTCAACTGCATGTTTTTTTTTTGCATGTTAGTTACGCGATTTCTCCGCTGATTATAAATTAATTATAAGTTAATGTTTAGGTTTGTGGTTCCCATTCCCCAAAAAAATTAAAAAAAAAATGATTGTTTTTTTTTAACTGTCATTACATAAACATTAGCCAAGAACAAAGAAGACTATGTATTTGTAATAAGGAGACGTCATGATAATGACGTCTCGCATACCATCAGGAAGATGGGAGTCTTTGTCTGTTGTGGAACAAGTAGATGATTCTCTCATCTTAGCTGGGGAGCGCAAATCGCCGACACCAGTCGTAAAATTTTTTTCTCACTGCACTCTCTTAATAAACTCAAAAATTTTCTGCCGTTGAAAGCTAAAATAACTCTTGTACAAGCCCTGCTACTCCCGTTGCTCGACTATGGTGACGTGTGTTGTGTGGATCTCACTGAGGAATTATTAAATAAAATGGAACGACTACACAATGCATGCATCAGATTTATCTTCGGTCTAAGAAAGTACGATCACATTTCGCCATTCCGTGACAAACTAAAGTGGTTGCCTATACGCCATCGCAGGAACCGTAGGATTCTCTGCATGTTGTACTCAGTATTATATGAGCCTAATACACCGAAATATTTAAAAGAGAAATTTAATTTTCTTGGTGCCACTCATGACAGAACTTTACGTTCTTCTTCTAACTCCACGCTCTCCTTCCCCACACATCACACCGCATTCGTTTCCAAGTCGTTTGCGGTGGTGGCTGTGCATCTTTGGAACCAGTTACCGGTGGACATCCGTCAAGCTCCAAATAGAACACTATTTAAGAAACTGGTCTATGCGCACTATTTAAATTTACCATAAGCTTAATACACTCTCTGCTATATTTATTTCTCTCATTATAGTCATCATATAGTAGGTATATTATATTTATGTATATTCATAGAACGTATGTATGTAGTTTTATTTGTATGTATTTGTGTATGTATTAGTATGTAAATAAGTATTTATTCACTAGTATATATTGAAGTCTAATATTTTTCTATTAGTTTTGATAGCACCTGCCTTATCTCGTCGTAACTGCTTTAGTTGTCCCAAAGGTTTGACCAGTATAGAATGTCTAGCGGCATTAGGTCCGCCTTTGTACTTTGTGCAATAAAGTTTATAATAAATAAATAAAATAAAAATGATTTTATGTAATGTAATATCGTATATTTTATTCCCACAGTTCCCTCAGTGTTATTTCGGCCTTTATTTTTCCATACGATCCTTTCAGAAACTGAAGGTTTAGTTTAGGCTCTTACCGTTGGACTGTAAGTTCTAGGGCTCCCCCAGCTGCTCTGATGGCGTCCTGCGCCTCCTGGTGTCGAAGGGTGTAGACCTCGGTGTTGTTGACTCTGATGAGAGCATCGCCTGCCTGGAGGCCGGCGCGCTCGGCTGCACTGCCACCATTCACCTGAAGCCAACAGAAGAAAGACGTTAGGAAGACTTTCAGCTACACATACTAAAAGTTTTTTATTCCAGTCTCAAGAACATACATATAGAATCCTAGCTTCTACTGCTGGAGATGGGACTTCTAGATAGTGTTGCCCAATAAGTAATGTAAGACTACTGATATGGTTGCAAGACCAAGACCAGGACTACCCTAGTCTTGGTCTTGCGCAAGAGTCTCGCAAGTCTCTTGCACAATTTTTTTCCATATTTTGCTAAGGTGTTTACTCTTTTTGGGGTTAGGTTTTTGTTTTTAATAAATATTAATTGCGTCGTGTCCGTAATTTTTAATATTTTTTGTTCCAAAGGAAAAAAATAACGTGCTTGTAATAGGCTGGCTGGTTTGAAAAGCTCATTTTTGATTTTATTAAGCAACAATACGCTCATCATCCACCATTCTGCTCCTCTCCCAACCAACCAAATACCGTTAATGCCGTCTTAATATATCTCCAAAATGACCGTAATTTTATTTCCTAGTAACCCAGTACACTCAGACTTGAAAAAAACCTTTAAAAATATTGGATTTCTCGAATTATTGAACAACATTTCTTTAACTTTTATTAGGTTTAGTTTAAATTAAATTTTAAAAAATATTTTAATAAATAAATAAATCATTATTACTACTTCCATTGTATAAATACGAAATATGAGGTTCATTCATTATTTATTGTGTAAAAATCTAGGATTAATTTTATTTATTTAAGACTTAATTGCACTATGTACAAGGGGCGGGCTTAATGTCTAGCATTCTCTAGCAGCGAACCTTTGGGACAATGCAGAAAATTTTGATTATGAGGTACGTGCAAAGGGCTTAAATATGAACTTATTAAAAATATTAAATAAACTTAATCTAAGATAAAACAATACATATTAATATAGACACCAATACATATACTACACACTATATATATATAATCTACCTACCTAAACAAAAATGCCTACTTACTAATAATCTACAGACCTAAAGCTAGTATAGGATTACCGCAATACCTACATTACCGACCTACGGATTTATTAATTGCTGCAGACAGACTGGTCTGGACAACATTTCAGGCGTGCGCAGACGCATTCATTCTGCTGATCTCATAATGACGTCATGCTTCCTTCCTTCCCATTAAGCGTAACGTTTTTTGTTACTAAGCTGATGTACGAAGGGCTTACGTTAACTTAATAAAATCAGATGATAAACTTAAGGCCGGAAAAGGTAGCTTTATTTATTATGCAATTTTGTTTATGCAAGATATTAGACAAGCTCCTAATCGTGCAATATTGAAGAATAATGTGTACAAATACTATATTTTAAATTAATATTAATCTTTACATTTTTTTTTAAATATTTTATTTTACCTATTCCGTTTATGCCACACTTTTGCAGCGGTATCTTCTTCCTTTGTAACTTTTTTCTTTAGTTACTTCTTCACATGACTGGTTTTATTTTGTGTATTGTTATTATATTATATATATAATCCATAATGAATAATTTATATATGTACTTTTATATGTATTAGAATGTAATTATTAGGTATTATTAGTATGTCTTTGTTGTTATGTCTATATATATCTTACAAATTATCATTTAATAATATTGCACCTACTTACCATTGATACTGTCTAAATGTCCTAAAGGTTTGGCTGTCAGAGAATGTCTAACGATTAAGTCCGCCTTTGTACAAAGTGCAATTAAGTTTTTAAATAAATAAATAAATTACTTGAATATAATCTAATATGTCATCACATCCCCTAGATTACAGCGTCCTACAAATCTACTGTTGCAGATGGGCCTTCCAGAAGTTTGTGGAGAATTTGGCCTTCACTCGCCACCACGCTGGTCAGACGGGCTGGCGAGGGTCTGGATGTAATTATTTTTTAATGACAATTATTAACGATTCCACAAGTTGATAATAGAGGGCGGACGGACAAACGTGCTCTTCGAGGCACGGGAACGGTGGTGGTGTTGTAAATCTATGACATATATTGTATTGTAAGAAAAGTGTATTTCGCATTGGTACATGCCAGAGTTCGAACCGCGATCCTTTTTGTATTAAAAAGCGTTCTTGCAACCTAGCAAGCACTGCTCTACCACCACCGTATAGTATGTATCATAATTTTTCATTCATCATTACAGCCCCTAGAAAATAGCGTTCTAGACCTCCACTGCTGGAGATAGGCCTTCCAGAACATATATCTGGAGAATTTGGCCTACACTCGCCAAGCTGGCCAGACGGCTTGGCGAGGATATGATGTCAATTTATTATGCCAATTTATTAACGATTCCGCAGCTGGTCAGACGGGTTGGCGAGGGTCTGGATGTAATTATTTTTAATGATAATTTATTAACGATTCCACAAGTTGGTATTAGTGAAACCGCGACCGACGGCTTAACGTGCTCTCCGAGGCACGGGAACGGTGGTGTTGTAAATCTATGACAAATGTACGTAAGAAAAGTGTATTTCTCATTGGTACAAGCCGGGTGCGGGTTTGAACCGACCTTTGTAGGGTTTAAGGAACGCGTTCTTACAACCGAGCCACCACCGCGCCTATGTATATAGTATGGATACCTACAGGTAATATAGAAGAAAATATCTTACATTGTTGTGCCTAGTTTCTAGTCTTGCTAGCGTAGCGAGTGTAGGCCAAATTCTCCAGATATATGCTTTGAAAGGCCCATCTTTTACAGTGAAGGTCTCCTAGATGGTAAATGGTGATAAAAGATGAAGGGAACAAACTTTGATGACAAATACTTTAGAATAATATCCCTGAAGCCCCAAGCAGAGCTATCTTTAAAAAACTAGTTTACAATCACCTTTTACAATTACAATAAGCACTTGTCTGTTTTCTTTAAAGATGTTGTAATGTAGTGTAGTATATGTATGTATGTTGTATATGTAGTTTATATAATAATTTATATATGTATGTATATGTACTTCGTTTATGTAATGTGTATACCCAGTTATATACGTAATTTTATATTGTACCTCTTAAGTTTTCATTGTCCCGAAGGTTGATTGGAAGAGAGTGCCTATATATATAACTGAGTGCAATAGGCATTATGTCCGCCTTTTGTTTGTATAACAATAAAGTATTTAAATAAAAATAAATAAATAAATAATGTATTTTCTTAAGCTCTTTTGTTTTCAACAATTAAACTTATTTACAAAGGTCTGAAGGTTGGAAAAGATATAGCGTATTAACTTTAACCAATGGTATATCATTTTGTTGTTTCCTTAAGCTGGGTCCACATATCACTTTGAGCCCGAGATCTGAATTTCCATTGTACATTTCGTACCATGATTGTGTTTATAATTTCCTCCGAGGTCTAGCGGTTAAGACCGTAGATTTAGACGCGGAGGTAACAGGTTTGATTCGTGTTTGTATTTCTGTTACTTAGGTATTTTAGTCTTATGAGTTTTAAGAACATTAATTTATCTGCATATTTTTATTATATTACCCTGTATTTACACTCTGCGCACACATGTTAACTAGTAGAGAATACTTTCGACAGATAGAGATTTTTTTAATTGCAAAGAAAATAAAACATTTTAAAATACATAGGCGAGCTTAATGTCTAAAAACATTATCTAACAGCTAACCTTTAGGAGAAGTGAGCAGGGATTGTGGGTGCATGACCACTAATGTTTGACAATGATTTTTATTGTGAAAACTACTTATAACTAAAAAACAAAGAAAATAAAGCTATCGTACTTATCTACCGATATATATAAAAGTAACACATAATAAAATTATACTCACTACATACTATAAAATAAATAAATATTATATTTTATAAATGTACAAATAATACAATTTAAATAATCTATTTAGAATTACGAAAAATATACTATTAATATCGAAAATTAAAAATATAAGAAAAAATAAACTTTAACTTTAACAAAAAAAACCTACTTACTAAATCTAATTTAAATATAAATCGTATCCAAGCGGCATGTTGGCAAGAACGCTGTCCGCATTTCCTCGCTGAATCGCTATGCTGATTCTCTGGGCAAGAAAAGAACCAGCCCTCTTGTCACCAGAGCAGACAATTAGACGAGGGGTGATGTTTTTTAAAAATGTTTTAGCGCATACAATATATATATATATATATAAACAATCCATAATACATACAATGACATACGGACTACAAGTTATGTAGATTCGTCTTGCTTTTTGTGAAAGTGTTTGGTAAGCTAATTTTTTAACTAATAATTGATGGTGCCTTACGAATATAAAGAGGTAGTCGGTTCCACTGGCGAGCTGCTAATTCTGGATAAGAATCTGATCATCTACCTTCACGGTATTATGCTCGCCTACGTACAACATTTTTTATTTTGTGTGCAATAAAGTAATTTATTATTATTACAAGCTTTTGTAGAGGAAGAATCCTGCTATTGAAAGGGCTAAGAACCAGTTAGCAGCTTGGCGAAGCTATTCGGTTTAGCGTATCGTAACAGAGCAATCCGTCTAGCAACCATGGTACTAATACGGTGAGCGGATCGGTAAAATAATACATTATGTGGACCCAGGTTTATGTTTTTGTCCACTACAGAGTCGTGATGACCGTCACGATCGCATTTATAAGCTGAAGATGGAATTAATTTTATTAAATACCTAAAAACACACCAGATGCCCATGTAAACGTAAGCCATCATTATCACAGTCCCTATACCTCCACTGTTGGGGCGTTCCAGAAATTCCTGGAGAACCGAACAACACAAAGAAATCTTATTTGTTTCGACGGTCAACGGTCAGAGAATGCGGCATTATGTTCGCCGATTGTAAATTACAATAAAGTTTTTAAATAAATAAATACGCCCTCCGTGGTCTAGCGGTTAAGTCCGTGGATTTAGACTCGGAGGTACCGGGTTCGATTTCTGGTCAAAACACAAAAATATTTATTAATGTAAATAAATACATTTAATTAATATTTAATTTATTTGTGATATTTCTCGAGTTTGGTACGCTGGCTGGAGACATCGACGAGCTTGCCACTTGTCATGATTGGCCTATAGCAAAGTTGGCTAAATGTGAATCCGCTTATTTATAAGCGTGGTTTTTGACCACCCCGAAACGGTCGTGATGATACTTTTTTAAAAACGCCTGCCACGCTGGCTAGACAAGTTGGCGAGGGTCTGATGTATTTGTTTAGTTAAACCAGGTCCGACGTAATGTGATCTCCGAGGCATGAAAAATGTACGTAAAAAAAATATATTTCTCATTGGTACATCCAACCGTCCTTTATAGGATTTTAAGGAAAGCTTTCTTACATCCGAGTCACCACAGTCCTTATTATTCATCTTTCAACTCATTAATTAGGTTTTGGAGTATAAGATAGCGATAGTTTATATTTGTGTTTATATGACACTTGGCCTTTTTTAAGAATTAGAGTTAAGGTAGTTACCAAGGTGTTAAGATTATCCAACACACGATTAAGGTAATAATAGAATCACTTATTGAAAAATTGCTTGAAAGTCACTATAAACATTCATGTCACATATTGTATAAATTTGTTCACAAATCTTTTTACATATTTTTACACATTTTCACTCATTACATTTTAATAACAACTTTTAAGTATTTTTAACTAAACAATTTACTATTAAAACTCCATAAATTCTTCTACAAATTATGTAGTATCGTTCACCGAGTAGAATTTCATGCGCTTAAGCTGTACAATATTTTGCTTATATAGGCTGGTCTTCTCCCTTCCTACGGCTCAAGTTTTTAAATCCTTCAACTTTCTTCCGGTCGCAGAGTCGTTGGCAATGACCTCGCTTGCCAACCCTCCACATCAATGATCAGTAATAACAGATGTTCCACATTAATGCATTTTTTATTTACTCTTATTTACCTCTGTGTAACGCATTAGACTCGCTATACAGAGGGAAAATGTTGCCAGTGGGACTATCTCTGATTTTCAATTTTATGTAGTTTTTAATTATTATTTAAATAAATATATAAATTTATTTTAAAAAAAGTTAAACTTTGATTAAAGTTCCTGTTGTTGTATTTAAACCACCGAACTACTTTTCTATATATTCTCAGTAAGAAATATTTATTTATATAGTACACACAGCAGTACATATATTCACACACACATAACATAATATAATTATAACTTATCTAATATGTACTTACGAGTACCTACCTATAATAAAGTTCATATAGTTAACATTATTTAGGGCATAAGTATTGCCAATCCTTCTAGTCCTGCAGTCTGTGGGTCAACTATACGCAGCGAGCATACAGCGCCCTACTAACTTTAAAGTAAGCCATTGTTGCTAACATAGTGATAGGTATACTCGTACTAACAAAAATGGAATGTTATTATCTTTTAAAGTAAAGTATCATCACGACCGTTTCCCTTTCGGGGTCGTCAGAAACCACGCTTATGAATAAGCGGATTCACATTTAGCCAACTTTACTATAGGCCAATCATGACAAGTGGCAAGCTCGTCGATGTCTCCAGCGTACCAAACATAAGAAATTTCACAAATAAATTAAATATTAATTCAATGTATTTATTTACATTAATAAATAATTTTGTGTCTTGACCAGGAATCGAACCCGGTACCTCCGAGTCTAAATCCACGGACTTAACCGCTAGACCACGGAGGCAGTTATTATCTTTTAAATTAAATATATTATTATTATTATATAGGTAGTGTGAATTATTCCATATATACATATATATTTAACGCAGTCGTGTTTTTTTGTTTAAACATTTATCGTTACAATTACCTACAGAGAGTTCGTTTTGGTACAACCCAGCCATAGGTAAACATATCCTAATGCTATATAGATAGATAATGTGAAGGGCATCATAACAAATCTTAATCGCTTGTCTCTTCTGTCCCAATATGGCAACTAATTTTATTCTTTGTCGCGCTAGTCGGTTCGGCGGCGCATGCTCTTGCCATATACGGCAAGACTACGTACAGTGAGAAATTAATGCAGTCCTTCTTGAGGTTACCTACACCATATATGCTTCCTTTAAAAGGAGCCTTGGCGTCAAATATCATACTGGCGTCACATAGTTTACTTATAATGGTTTTAATTATGACATGACCTTCTATATAATGTCTTCTGTGAAGGCAGACGCTATTGAATTACTCTCTTAAGTTTTTATTACTTCATATACAATTTTATTCTATTGTTATTTTTCAACATTGGTTGAAATTGAAATATATATATCATAAGTCGGAAGTGTCGAAATTTTTTAGCTTCTCTTATATCTCATATCTATAATTTATATTAGCTATTTTTAATTCAACAGTTTGCATGGAGAAACCATTTTTTTATATTTATTTATTTAAAAACTTTATTGCACAAAGTACAAAGGCGGACTTAATGCCCGTAGACATTCTCTGACAGCCAAACCTTAGGGACAAATTTGAACAAATATAGGTGCAATGAAAGCAATGGTAAAATATACAATTATAGAATGACTTAACATATATTATATACGCACTTTTATCGCATTTCTTAGGAAAATATGTTTGTGTCTATCAATAGAATAACATATTAGTCTAACGTTCTAAAACTATATAATGTAAGTATTTTATCACATTTTAATTAGTTAAGGAGTCGAATTTGTCTATGACATACATCGATGATGACAGTGCATTCCCGGTTACAGACAATATGCCGACCTGTATGATACGAAAGTATCATACATACATACATATACATATCTTCACGCCAGATCCCTTGCGGGGTAGGCAGAGACAATTGAGCGCCATTTGACACGATCACGACATACTTCTTTCGCTTCGTCGACATTCATTAACCTCTTCATACATGCCCTTTGGTTACGAAGACTTTTTAATGCACCTTCAGTCAGTGTTTTATTTATTTGATCGTGATATGTGAGTCTCGGTCTGCCAGGGCCTCTTTTACCTACAACTTTCGCATTATATATCTGGTTCGTCAATCTTTCATCGCTCATCCTTTCAACATGCCCGAACCATCGTAGCATGCCTTTCCTTATTTTTGTCCCTATGCTTTCCTTCATACCAACCCTTTTCCGTATTTCGACGTTACGTATGCGGTCCGCCAAAGTGACGCCACATATCCGCCGCAACGACCGCATTTCTACTGCATTAACCCTACTCTCATGCGTATTCTGACGTATCCACGTCTCGCTTCCATACATCAGTGTTGGTACCAACATGGCATTGTGTATGGCGAGCCGAGCTTTGTCACTGACATTTCGACTGCCGATCAGTGACCCCAGGGCACCGTTAACACTATTTCCCGCGTTCACTCTTCTTTCAACGTCCCTATCGTACTTCCCATCCGCAGTGAAAACACTGCCCAGATATATAATTTCATTTACTTGTTCTAGAGTTTCATCATCAATCTTTATCGTCACGGTTGTCATCCTTCTTCTTTCAAACACTAGTACCTTGGTTTTTCTCGCATTCAAACGGAGTCCTTTTTCTGCACATCCCTCCTTCATTCTTGTGACTAGTGATTGCAGTTGTTGTTCGGACGATGCCATAAGAACAGCATCATCTGCATAAAGCAGGCAGTTCACCACTAGATCACTCATCTTTATCCCACAGTCACTCTCTCTCACTCTTTTTAGGCATTTGTCGAGATATAGAGTAAATAATCTAGGAGAAAGCACACAACCCTGTTTGACGCCCATTTGGGATTCAAAGCAAGGCGACATACCTCCCTCCACCCGCACACAAGCTTTGCAGCCCTTGTACAGGGACTGTATAGCTTGTAGCAGTTTGTCATTCACTCCATACTCCGGCAATATGTCCCAAAGCTTCTTTCTTACAACTCTATCAAAAGCCTTTTCCAAATCCACAAAAGCACAGAAAACCTTCTGGTTTAAGGCCAAAAACTTCTCTGTGATATTGCGGAGCGAAAAGACTTGGTCAGTGCATCCTCTTCCAGGTCTAAAGCCTCCTTGTGCCTCCCATAAAAGACCTTCAGTCTTCTCTTGCAAGCGTTTCGTGAGAATCTTGCCATACATCTTGCTCGCCAAACTGATCAAACTAATGGCTAAACTAAATGGCTAACTAAAGTATCAAAGACGTTCAATTTCGGCAAGAGAAGAAGATTAAAGTATAAATATAATATAATAAATATAAATATTTCCAGACAGCTCACACAGCGCCATCTAGTTTCCGTGGTACGCTACGAGGCTTGTGTTACGGTAACTACATGGTTAATAAACTACATATTATACTTTTTTTTTAAATATATAAGTACATATTATACATATAAACACCCAGACCGAGACAAATTATACAATGTACAACTTGCCCCCGGTGGGAATCGAACCCACGACCTCTCGAGTTCACGGCAACGTATGTTACTACACTAGACCACGTATGTAGACGGAAGTAGATGGCGTAATAGTCAAAATAGAGACAAAAGTAGGTATCCTTTAGTGCTGACATCAAGTTATACCAACATTACAAGCTGAAGCTCAGTGATACATTATCATAATGCCTAATATACTGCGCGGAATTTATTAAAGAGCAAATATTTTTATATTATAATCTAGAATAAAAATAAAGTACTACGTATATTTTATATTAATTATTCAGTGATAAAATCTTTAGTTACGGTGCAGAGAAGTTTTCCTAAAAAAATAGCCACTCTGAGCCTAATCAAGTAGGTAGCGAGAGGTCGACGATCGCGCGAACTTGTGTAATTCTTTCTCTCTCTATTTCGTCTCTCGGCTATGGGCGAGATCAATTAATAATAACACTGCCCAGCATTTAGGTATTATTTACCACGATGGATATCGCGATTTTCAGACGCAACCTTATTCACCATGCAGTATTGTTTGGTTTTTCGGATAATGATTTATATCTTTAAAAAACATAGACCTTTTTTATTTTAAATACAAAGCCTAAAAAATATTTATTCTTTTGACAATTACACGCGGTATATATAAATGTTAATATTATAATTTATTATTAGATAATATCTTATTTGATATCTTTGATTGGAAGTATTTTGAAATAACACCTCAAAATATTTGCATCTACTTGCGATTAGATATCTGCCCATATTTTGGGCAAACAACTTTTATCGGTCAATGAGAACGTTATTCATGTTTGTGTTGGAAGTTATAGCCAATATACAAGATACTTATCCATCTATATTTATTTATAATATAAAAATAAATTGGTGTTCGTGAGTCTGGCTAAAACTCGAAAATGGCTCGACAAATTTGAATATTTATTGTTAGCTTTTAGTTAGGAATGGTTTAGTTAACTAAACATAATAATAATAATAATAACAATAGCAATAAATCTTAAGATTAAAGTTTGTTATTTTTAAGAAAAAGCTTTGTTTATTGATATTATTTTGATCATGCTTAATGGTATGGTAAAATATTATTTATTTTAAGCCTAATTTTAGTAAAACTGTAAATAGGTACAACATTGATAAATAGGACAATGTTGTATGCCTTATCCCGGGGTAAATTGTGCGAACTCTTAAGTAACCAAAAATGTACAAACAATCATAAATTTTGACAATAAATGCATTTTGCCGTCAAGCCAGCATAGTGTTGGAGACTGATGTCAGTTGCTAACATTCATGGACCTTGCGCTCCATTTACCATGAGGTGGGCGCAATGTCACAAGTCGTCCTAGTATAAAAAATGAGGTACGGAGTTGTGTCACTTATTATAAATTAAGACATTGTTTAGTCCTCGTAGGTACCTACTTAGTTACTCATCTTATTGTTAGTAAGAGGGAAATACATTGCACAAGTGTTTAAAAATAGTAACAAATATTCTAAGAAAACATTGACTTATTACGGACCAGGCATAAGTGTATACATGCCTCTATAGCTAAATAATTATTTCGCTGAGAGTTGTTAAATATTATGTAACGTCTCGGAATAGCGACTGTCGGTTATCTATCGCAACTGTTTGACGGGGCGCGTCTCGCTTATCGCCGCGCGTACTGAGTACGTGGTACAAGGCTCGCAGTTGTCAAGCGCTTGACGAATTTTGACCGACAAATTGATCCAAGGAATGATGTGAAGGAATAGAGAGGACAGAGTTGTGTGACTAACGAAGAGACCTATTATGAAGGAAAGAAAGGTAGTTTGTCCTTAAGGTATATCGGAGTCGCAGGCTCATTTAAAATTGATTATGAGTAACCAAACGATTGTGAGATTTCTGCGATAAATGACCAGTTGTAATAGAGGTCAATGCATGGAAGTAATTTACTTAACACAACACCTAATCCGTAAATGGTACTGCTGTTACCCGTTCTAATTTCAAAACAAATCCAACTTGGGTCCGCTGACTCATTGTCAACTTTATCACAATAGGAATTCTAATAATAGTAAACAATGATAATACTATATCTGACTAGAATATATCCATTTGGTAAGATGTATAGAATAGATAGAATATTTCCATTTGGTAATTCTTTATAGCTAGTTTAGTTTATAAGATTAAATGTATATAATTATTTTTCGAGGTTTAATTGCTAATAAACTAAATTGGAGATTGAGCCTGGTATGGGATTTTACCTGCTGGGATATTCTTGCCTCTTCCCATCTTCAAGGTACTTCTATTACTCGTAGAGCTGAGTGTTGCGGCAGAACCAACTCAGATCAGCTAGCATCGAAGATATGAAATGATTTGCATTAGTTACTTATTTTCGACATTTGCGGTAGAAACGATTGACGTCTCTGGTGACAGTTCTTTTTACCGAAAATTAAGTATTTTAATTTTAAGAGGAAATGCTGCCATGGTATTGGACACCATGCCACAGGACAGCGATTTAGAGGAGCAAAATTTTTTGTAAGTACCTATATAATTTTTATTTCATGATAATTCTATGGCTAATAATTAATATTAACTGAAAGGCGGGGTGGCACGGTAGTAAGAGCACTTTCCTTAAATCCTAAAAAAAAGCGGTTCGAACCCCTGCATGTACCAATGAGAAATACACTTTTCTTTCATATTTGTCATAGATTTATGTTGTAAAGTGGGTAGGTGCCCACCTTGCGGCTGCGTCCGCGCTCTTCGGCAGTTGGAATAAACGCTAAATACGGACCGGTTGTTTTACTGATATCTCCGATATAACAGTGGCGACGAGGATAACTATTATTTTACGTGTGCAAGTGCATTGTTAGCTTCTCATGTGTAATGGCGAGATTAACTGTGGGCACGTTAACAGTGTTTAACCACGAGTTACAGGATTGGTCGTTATACAAAGACAGACTCGAGCAGTGGTTTTTTGCAAACGATGTGGACATCAGCGAAATAAAAGCCGGTTGTAAGCGACGAGCTATTTTATTAAGTAGTTTAGCAGAAAATACTTACAAATTAGTTCGTGATTTATCATTACCGTGTGAAGTCGGGAACCTAACCTACGAAGAGGTCGTGTCGCTTTTGGACAATCATTTTTCAACCAAGAAGTGCGGGTTCGCGGAACGGTTTAAATTTCATACGGCAACTCAACACGTCGGAGAAAGTCCAGCAGACTGGGCGGCACGCGTGCGCGGGCTTGCGTTACATTGCGGCTTCGGGCCCGCCGCGCTCGAGGAATCCTTACGCGACCGCTTCGTGCTAGGGATGCAGCCGGGCGCCGCGCGGGACAAGCTGTTCACGGCCGACATGGCTGCGCTCACGCTGGGCTCGGCGCGGGAGCAGGCGGAGGCCGCCAGCTGTGCGCGGGAAGGCGCGCGCCTCTTCGCAGACCAGGAGCCGCTGAGGGTGCTCAGTGTGGCAGCTGGGAGTACGGCGGCTGCCGCGCGGCCAGGAGGGCACGCGCCGGCGCCGCTGAAGGTGTCGGCTAGCGGTGATAAAGTGTGTGCCGCGTGTGGTTATGTGGGCCATTCGGAGGTCAAGTGTCGATTCGCTCGGTATCAATGTAGGAAGTGCGGGGTCAAGGGTCACTTAAAAAGAATGTGCCCTGAAAAGAACTTATCAAAACGGCAATATTATGTCGAGCGATGTGAGGATGTTGATGATGGTAAACGGTTACTTTGTAACATTCGTAGCTTGCGCGGTGAACCGATGAAGGAATCTGTCTTAGTAAATAATGTTAAGTTAGACTTTGAAGTGGACACCGGCTCCGCAGTTACGGTTATTTCCGAGTTGCTTTATTTACGTCACTTTTCACATATAAAATTGCGTCGTAGTACCATATTATTACAGGGCTATAGTGGAAATAAAATAAACACATTAGGGGTAATTAATTTAGTTTTTTTTTATAAAGGCAAAAGTTTTAATATTGACGTGTTTGTAGTTCCAAATGGGGGCCCCCCGCTTTTGGGAAGGGATTTCATGTCGCGATCTAACTTACAAATATTGCCAGTTAATGTGTGTAATGATATTTTTGCGGAAATTATTGTAAAGTATCCAAAACTATTTAGCGATAATCTGGGTCGCTGCAAGGATATTGTAGTTAATTTAAATTTAAAACCTGAATCAAAACCTATTTTTTGTAAAGCAAGAACGATACCCTTCGCTCTTAGAGACCGGGTCGAAAATGAATTAAATAGGCTAGTACAATTAGGAATATTAGAGCCAGTAAAATATTCTGATTACGCCAGCCCCATTGTGCCGGTGCTCCGTCACGATGACAAAATTAGAATATGTGTGGATTATTCGACTACAATAAATAAACAATTAATTATAGAACAATATCCATTACCCAGAATGGACGTACTGTTTTCCAAACTACACGGGGGGCAGCATTTTAGCAAGCTGGATCTGTCGCAAGCCTATAATCAGTTTTGTCTGAGTGAACAGTCACAGATGTTAACCACTATCAATACGCACAAGGGTCTTTTTAAGTACACACGGCTAGTGTTTGGGTTGTCGAGTGCGCCAGCTATATTCCAACGCGCTATGGAGGGGATTCTGGCCGGCATCGATAAAGGTGTTTTGTTATTCCTTGACGACATTTTAATCACAGGACGGACGGAAAGTGAACACTTATCCCGGCTACACGAGGTCTTCCGCAGACTAGAGCGAGCCGGCCTGGTGCTCCAGAAAGAAAAATGTATTTTATTTCAGGATTCCGTTTCCTATCTAGGGTTCACAGTGGATCGTAGCGGTATTCATAAATCACCAGACAAAATTAAAGCTATTATTAATGCGAAAACTCCTACAAACATTACTGAATTAAAATCATTTTTAGGTCTAGTTAATTATTACAGACAATTTGTTAAAGATGCTTCATGTATTTTAAGTCCACTTCACTGTTTGTTACAAAAGAACGTAGCCTGGGCGTGGGGGCCCGAGCATGATAAGGCCGTCGCCGTGATAAAGAAAGCTTTGGCGGCCGATACAACGCTAGCCCATTTTAATCCAGATGCTAAGTTAATTTTAACAGTGGACGCGTCGCCGTTCGGACTAGGAGCAATTCTGTCACAGGTGGAAGCGGGTTGCGAGCGGCCAGTGTCGTACATGTCGCGATCTCTTAACTCTGCAGAAAAACGGTACAGTCAGATACAAAAAGAGGCGACAGCTATTATTTTTGGGGTACGCAAATTCCATCAATACCTGTACGGTCGTCTAGATCCGTTTGTGCTCCGTACCGACCATAAGCCTTTGTTATCAATTTTTAGTCCGGATAAGGGGGTACCTGAAATATCTGCTTACAGATTACAGCGATATGCAATTTTTCTTTCAGCATACAATTATAAAATTGAATATGTGAGTAGCGCTCTTAATTCAGCAGATTTTTTGAGTCGTTCGGTTGGAGGGGATGCCGCGCCAGAGGAGAACGAGGCAGGCATAGTGGATAGGGCGGCGTTTGTTAATTTTGTTTACGCGGGAGATCGGTTTGTGTCACTAGCCGAATTGCGTCATCAAACAAAAGAGGACAAAGTACTTTCCGTCGTAGCACAATATGTGCAACAAGGGTGGCCTCGTAAGAAGTACATTGATCCATTAGTTAAGCCGTTCTACGAGTGTCGGTTAGAATTATCGGTGGAAAACGACTGCCTTATGAGAGGCCACACCGTAGTAGTGCCAGAAATTTTTCGCGATCGTATAATTAGAGAACTTCACTGCGGCCACTTAGGCATAACTAAAATGCGCGAGGAAGCTCGTGATAGGTTTTGGTGGCCCGGCATGGGAGCAGGAATCGAACGGTGTACCTCGAGCTGCGCCGTGTGCTTGGCGCTTCGTCCTAGCCCGCCGCGAGCCCCCCTCACCCCTTGGCCGTTTCCCCCGTCTCCGTGGTATCGCGTGCACATAGATTTCTTAGGGCCGATCCATAATAAAATGTTTCTAATAATTGTAGATGCGTATTCTAAGTGGGTTGAATGTTACGACGTGTCGTCGGGGTTCGGTAGTCGTATAGTTATAGAAAAGCTATGTGAAGTTATGTCTAGGTTCGGAATGTTTAACACAATATGTTCAGACAACGGGACTTCGTTTACATCTATCGAATTCCAAGAATTTTGTCGCCGTAACGATATTGAACACATAACATCACCGGCGTACAACCCAGCTAGCAATGGACAGGCCGAAAGTTATGTCAAAATTATAAAAAAGGCTATTAAGTCGATAATTTTATCGGGATCAAATATGCGGGATTTAAATGTAACTTTATGTGAATTTTTACTGCGTTATAGAAATTCTAAGCACAGTACTACAGACAGATCACCTTCAGAAATTTTATTCGGTAGAAAATTAAAGTGTAGACTGGATTTAATCAATCCTACAAATAGTTATCCCTCACCGTCATCCGACACATCGCTGGAAATAATTGTTAAAGAAAAACAGTGTTTACAATGTAATAAATATACGGGAAATAGAAAAATTTCATTTCATGTCAACGAAATGGTACTTGTAAAAGTAGTAAAAAATCAAAAATCGTGTTGGATGCGAGGAACTGTAATTGAAGTACTGGGGAACTCTGTTTATTTAGTGAGATTATGCAATGATAATGTGGTTGTAAAGAAACACACCAATCAAATCTTGAAATATAAGGGGGAGGAAGGTGAATTGATGGATGATGATGATGATGATGAACCGGAGAGTTCACAAGTTGTTACTGGGGTATATTATCCGCCCCCTCCGGTCATGTCTGTCCCTCAGCAGACGGACCCTGCCGACACGTGTGTGAGGTTGGCCGGACCGCCAGACCAACCAGACAATATACAAGAACTAGACAAACAGGAAAGGTCTAGACGGGCTCGGAGATTTGTCAATTATAAAATATAATTTCTCCTGTATTCTTTTATTGTATTAATGTTTACTATTTTGTTAGTATGTAAATTAGGGTTACTAATTAAATAGTGGTGGAGGGATGTTGTAAAGTGGGTAGGTGCCCACCTTGCGGCTGCGTCCGCGCTCTTCGGCAGTTGGAATAAACGCTAAATACGGACCGGTTGTTTTACTGATATCTCCGATATAACAATTTACAACACCACTGTTGCCGTACCTCGGAGTGCATAATAGGCACCTTCTGACACCTGGTCCCGGTTTTACTATTATCAACTTTTAAAATCGTTAAAAAATTACCTACATCAAACATCAGACTCTCTCCAACCCGTATGGCCAAAGCGTGGCGAGTGTAGGCCAAATTTTTAGGGATTCTGTTCTTCGGGCTGCAATGAACTGAACGTCTATATTTTTAAGCCTGAAAGTAAATGTATTCTTATTGTTTACATCGTGTTATCTATTTTTTTACTATTCTAACATAAAGAAAAAAAAGAAAAAAAAATCCAACATAGAATATATAAAAGCTAAAATATACTCGTATAACTTATCATCTCGTATATATATAGAATAATATGTCCGGTGATCTGTCAGACCACAAGCTGGTACTTATGTTACAGAGATGAGGTGCCCTCAGCATTAGAAGGATAATATCACAGATAAAGAGGCATTCGAAATTTAAAAAACATCTACATTTCATAGAAATACACTTCGAGCAATGTTAGTTGCATACCGTCTCGTAAACACAAGAAAACAAGCTTTGGTTGCGTAACAACCGGCACCCGGTTACTCGAACAAGAGTGAATCTGGTATCTACATAGACATGTTACCGTATAAACGAGTTTAGGGCCACTGTGAAATCAATCACACACAAACATCAGTGTCATTGCAGTGTTGCCACAAAAAAGTCAAAAGTAAAAAAAATGTTTATTAAAAAAAACACAAAAAAAAATACAACCCAACTAAGTATTACCAAAAACGCCAAATCTCTAAAAATATTTTTTAAAAAAATCTTTCGCAGTATAGAACACAGGGTTGTCGCGCAAAATATTATTATCTTTTAATTAAAAAAAGTTTAAAAAAATATATCAAGCTCCTAAAATTGCATGTTATTATATTATTATATAAATATTTTTTATGCTACAATGGCGGCTAATCAAAAACAATCTAACATCGGTAGAGACAATTATCTTTTTTTATATATACTGAGCACGACATATGACATCGCGCCTACCTGATTGGTGGCGGTACGCGAGGTCTAAGAATGGGAATAACTGGCGCCAGTCACTGACGACCGACATCAGTGCCTACCATTATGCCGGCCTATCGAATATATTTTTTTAGCTTTTAAGGGCCAACAAGTAAGTAAAAATATTGTATAGCTTGTCCATATATTTCTATGTTCTATGGGTATCTACCGACTACAAAATACGACACTACAGCGAACCAGAAAGCTGATGATAACCAGTCGTTAACCTATAAAAACTTGTGTTTGCTATAATCAGAAAATAAGTAAAATGTAATTATTAAACTAAAGTAAATTCAGAACAATTCCAGCAAGATTTAAAAGAACAAAGAAAACTAGCCCAAAATCTTGCAAATGAACTTGTATTATAGATACTAGATATATCGTTTATTAAAAAGTCCATATTTTTTGCCTTGGGTTTGCGATGCGAGCTAGTCATGTCAATGTCATGTCACGTCAAACTGACGTTTCGCATGCCCGAGCTTGCATGGCGAAAATATACGTGAATCCAACCTAAAGACTAGATAATAATAATAATTAAAGTTTTGTGTAAAGTGCAGTGCTTGGCCATGCTGGAAATAGTGTGCTTCGAGATCTTTTTTCCCCCAAGTCGTATGCCTTCGCATTTTAGCATGTTCATCATCTCCTAGCTTAGATATGAATCAGGGATAGCCCTAAACGTAAGCAACACAGGATTAGATGCAGTAAAACCACCGAGCGATAATTCTTCTTCATAAAAAAATATACAGTCCACTCCTAGAAACTCAACCACATCTATACCTACCTAAGGTCAATGGATCAATGATGTATACAGAAAAATCAATAAAATCCCGGTTTGTTTTAAAAGTAAGTAGATGATATGGAAGTGAAAGTAGAGATACATAAACATCGAGGCCCTAGAGTCAAAAACGATGTCTTTATTAAAGTTTAAAAAAAAACTATTCGAATTCGAAACATTATATATTTTTTAAAAGATAAGTAAATTATCATCACGACCGTATCCCATCTGGGGTAGTCAGAAATCATGTTTTTTTTTTATTGAAGCGGATTCACACTTAGCCAACTTTACTATAGGCCCATCATGACAAGTGGCAAGCTTGTCGATGTCTCTAGCGTACCAAACTCGAGAATAGTCACATAAATTAAATAATGTATTGTGTACCGACCAGGAATCGAACGAACTTAACCGCTACACCACGGATATTTTGGTATAAATAATTAGTTAGATAAACAATATATAACCAAAGCCTTAAAAAAAAACACAAGCTAAGGCAAAAAAACCAAGCCAATTCAGCCTAAAAATAGCTTATTGAAGACCTTATTTTAAGCATGGCACAGATCGTTAGCGGTAATCCGTACGGGGAAATTTTACTTTGTAAGCATTGATTGATAGTGATAGATCGTATGATTGATGAAAAATACCCGGTAGCTAACAGAAGCCAAATAAATAATAAACAAACTGTATGTGGCCATAACTTGTAACCAGTGAAGCATAGAGCTTATGCCTGCTATGGTAGCAGGCATAAGCTTCTCTAATAATTTGATATACGAGTATGTCACACATACAAGTTTACAAAATTTACAAACGTGTATCATTAAAGTGGCTGTTGTTAAAACTTAGCATTATGGCATCTGTAATATCTTGTACATCTGTATTTTGTTCTTACAATAAGAAACATTTTTTCAAAACTAATTAGGTATGTAGGTAATTATATAGATTATTTAAAAAATGTTAAAGTATTATCACGACCGTATCCCTTTCGCGGTGGTCAGAAACATTGTTTTTTTTTTCCAGGAGTCGAACCCGGTACCTCCGCGTCAAAATCCACGGCTTAACCCCTAGATCACGGAGGCAGACAAAAAAAAAGATTGTTTATTTAACTTTGTTTTAAGACTGTCCTATGTTCGACTTGTTGCTTCAAGCGCTTATTTTCCCTTCATTTCGCTTTGAAAGTTGTTCGACTTGGCGTTTGTCTATGGTTTTCATACAAAAATCGGTAAAAAAAGCAAGCTTTGCTTTACAGCTTTCAAGTCGAACATAGCATGGATAGTTAAGTAATTGAAAAATGCTGGTGTTGCCATGGAAAAAAAACGTAGAAAACTATAAATAAATTATAATTATAACATAAGGACAAATTGATTACACTTAATTTACAGTTTATAGACTCTAATATACGGTACAAGCTAAATGCGCACAAAAACAAAAATAATTCACTAAGGATTTAACGGTTTTGATGTTCGAATTGATAATGTAAATAAAAGTGGGAAAAAAGTGGTATTTACATAGACAAACATATATTGGACCGACCCATAAATAAACCAAAAAGGTGACCGGTGGCCCCAAAAAGCTAGACACAATAAAAAAAAAGTTCGCGTTTACAACCCCGGCCTAGGCCAGTGAGAAATACACTTTTCTTAGGTAAATTCGTCATAGATTTACAATACCACAGCCAAATCACTACACTATGTATTAGACCTTCACTAATGGAGATGAACCATCCAAAACGTATTTCTGGAAAATTTGGTATACACTGGCCAGACGGGTTGACGGAGATCTGATATCAATTTTAATGACAATTTATTGATGATTCCACAAGTTGGTATTTATTTATTTATATAGTACACATTATTTATGCAGTACATAATATAATTATAACTTATGTACCAATTAGGTGTCACAGCATTCACCAATTAAAAAGAAGAAGAAGAAAATAGAAAATTATTACTTTTGAAACAAAATATAACAAATTTATAAAATATGACTTCTAAAATAAAATTATACATTATTTTTTAATAGAACTATAAAGACATAAAACATAAATAAATTTGGTACATTAAAAAAGAAAAAAACACTTGTTAAATAAATTATAAGCTACTCGTATATTAATGGTTTGAAATATTCTAGAACATTTTCTCCTGAATATATTGTAACGGACATGAAATATGTCTATATCATTAATGGCACTGCAGAGACTACTGTAGATGTTGCACATTCGCGATGTTGACATTAGTTCTTGAGAGAGGACAGCACAGGATCTTGGTTTTATGACGACGTGTGACCGAAATGTTCTCTCCGAGGCACGGGAACGGAGGTGTTGTAAGTCATATTATTATTTCTATTTTTGCACTATATATACAGACGGTTTTGCCAGAATGACAATATGTTTAGTTTCTACATATAAATTGTTAAGATTTACTAAAAATGTTATGGCCAGCCTCTTATAGTATAGGTCTATAATTTTAACATTAGTTGTCAGTGGGTTGCCGATGTTTTCGCCCACGCGTCGGCTATCGACCGCTTCAACAAAAACCAAACCAAACCAATACAAAAGCCAAAAGAACCATGAATATCTTACCCAGACATAATATTTGAACATTTACTAAATTATGACGTCATAAAAATAAGAATAGTAATAAAGGAAGGTATATTTGTTTCCGTTTCTAAAATGATTGTGTTTTATTCATAAACTTTTTGAATAATGAAATATTTAAGTATGATTTTTGTTTAAATTGACACATCGCATCGCATCGTTAGTAATACAAGGGCATAAAAAGAGAAAGTATTTATTTTGGGAAATTGCTTTTAAAGATTCTGGATTCTTACATTCCAGCTTATTTTTCGAATAAAATTGATTTTTTTTTATTAACGTGAAATTCTGTTAAACAATATAACTACATTATAAATAGCAATGAAAAATTTAGAAGACATATTAGTAGTAGTAGATAATTCCATCTTGTGCCCCTAGCATTTAAAATCACACTACACAAAAAAATGACTTGGTCCCATATATTATTGGGTGACATATGTTTTTGACTTCTTATTCACAATAACTGGCATCTTTTTTACAATAAACTTATCTCTAAATTATCCGATAGAACAATCACTTAATAATTAATTTAACTAGTGTTAGTGGATGTTATTAATTGCAACATATTTTTTGTTTGACTAGAAGGTTGTAACTACAATAGAAGATTAATAGCGCTAAAGTGGACGTTGAAACGTTGCGCAGTTTACCGCTTAGATTGAAGGTCCGGATCTACAAGATGTTCATCCGTTCCCGTCTCACCTATGCTGGTCAAGACCCAGAGACAAGATCCAAAGTCAGCATAGCTTAAAACCTGGAGATGCCCACTATCGTGCCGATAATGAACACTTCTTCAGAATATCGGAATATTCAAAACCACTTCCTAGAGAACTGCTGCTGCAAGAGAACTGAAGTAAACGAACCTGCAGCCCTATTCTATTATTAAGCGTAAACGTTATATAATGAAATTCGTTAACTATATATATATCACACTATTAAAGTTCATATTTGCACGGACGCCGTCAAGGTCGAGCGCTTATAAAGTTGAGAATTAAATAATATTTTGTAATTATGACGCAAGCTCTGACGTAAATAACGAAATCCACTAATAACGTTTGCGTCTAAAGTAATGGAATAGGGCTGCTGGACCCACTAGGTTCGTCAGCTCTAAGGGAAAGCACGAATAACAGGCGGCGGCGGGTGTGTGTCCACGAAACCAGGCCCACTGACTGAGTCGCTTTAGGCTGTATTTGAACTTATTTAAAACTAGTTAACTGAAATAATTAATAAAGTTAAAATTATTTAAACGTTGTCGAAGAATGATCACTTCTTAAGAAATACAATAATTATATTGCTTTGCCTTGGGAGTTTAGTCTTTGACACGCAGCTATTGAAATACGCGATTAGTTATCTATAGTAAGGCTTTTAAACTCTCATTAACTGTTACTCGACCTATCATTGTAAGGCCAGATGCGCACTAGTGAAGTCACGGCCATGACCCGTAGACTCATGAGGCTCATAATTTTTCGTGTTTCCAAACTGACAGGAGGAAGTACTCATATAATAATGTTTCGTTTCGTTAGTTTACATTTGAATAAGTAAATATGAAACGATTTGCAATAGTTAGTTATTTTCGACGTTTGAAACGATGGGCCCGTGGGGATCAGAACTAAAAGCTTTCTATAAAGAAATTGTTACAAGGAATAGAAGTCTCTGGTGACAATCGGGTTAGGTTAAATTTAGTTTTTCTTGTAAAATAGTTTATTGTTGTAAATTATTTAAGGTTTTGTTTGAAATTTAATAAGTAAATCAATATTATTTAAATATAGAATGAGCTCATGAAAGCGTAGTAAAACCGAAAATATTATGTTTGCATAGATCTGTTTTAATCCAATCAATATAATTATTATTACCTATGCAAAAACTTTTATTTTTTCATGAAGTGTATGAGTCATATCACTCTTTTTGTTACTAGTATACGATATAATCTAAGAACAAAGTAAAAGTCTTCATTAATTAATTATTCATCACAGCCCTTAGATAGAGCCCTATACCTCAACAGCTGGAGATCATACATCCAGCCAGCCATCCAAAACATTTAAAAGAGAATTGGACCTACACTGGCCACGCTTGCAAAGGTCTGATGTAAAGTTTTTATGAAAATTTATCAACGACTCCTCAAGTATGTATTAGTGAAGCCGAGTTTGACGGCTTAACAAGCTTTGCGAGGCACGGGAACGGTGGTGTTGTAAATATCTGTCAAATATTCTAAAAAAAATTTAATAATATTTCTCATGGGTAGACGGGGTTTGAAATGCGACTTTTGCGGATTTTAAAGAAAGTTTGAGCCCCCACCGCTTATAATCATCATTTATCATCACTACAGCCCCTATTACATAAAGTCCTAGACCTCCATTGCTAAAGATGGGCCTTCCAAAACATACATATTATATCTAGAGAATTTGGCCTAAACTCCTACATTGATCATATTTATTTAATGTAATAAAATAACGTTTATTGGATCATAATCCTTCTGGAAAAGAAATGCTGTGTTCCAGGAGGCAGTTTCCCTGTTTTTGACACAATAAAACTATACTTACATAAGATAATAATACAGTGCATTCCAATCAAACGTTGTTTTACTGTAACCAGCCTCTCGGCAACTGTGTGCTGCATTAGCACCTAATAACATTATTAGTTTTTCTATCGCAGTAAGACTGTGTATAATTTAATTGTTTCTATTATATCCCAACACGGCACACCTCTGCCGAGGGGTTAAGTATTATACGTCACTTTACTTAAATCAGAGAAAAATGATAGTAACATGCACGCACCGACTGATCGTGACCATGACCGCGCTAGTGCGCGCCTAGCCTTATTACCACAAATCCCACAGACAAAAAAATGTACGATTGTTTTTAAAGTAAGTAAATAATGCTGCTTTTAAACTTGATTGACATTAACACCTTTTGGTAGATAGAGTGCACTATTTACCGGTTTTTATAATATAATGTGATATCCGAATCCGTCCAAATTAAAAAAAAAATGTAGGCATATTGTTTATTCTAATCAAATGTTGTAAATATATCACTTGGGCATTGTAAATATAATACGTTTAGTTATCAAATCAACAATAAATGTATTTAAAGGGAAAATACTATAAAAAAATATATTTTGGAAATAATTTTAAATGAGTGACGCAGTCAAAATATGTCTATGATATTATGTAGTTAACGTGGTGGGTATTGCATACGAATGAAGCAGAAAAAGTATTTTTGTTAATAAAAATCTCGTGTCCCTATTAGGGCCTAAAAACGGCAATATATTGTAAAAAACTGATTGATGAATAAGTGAGTTGTATTTAAAATATAATTAATTATGTAACCCTTCTTTTAATACTCTGTATAAAGTGCCATAAAGATACGAATGAATCAGAAAAAGTATTTTTGTTGCTAAAAACATCGTGTCCCTATTAGGGGCTAAAAACAGCAATATATTGTAAAAAAAACTGATTGATGAATAAGTGAGTTGGTGCCACAATTAATTTAGAAAGTACAAGAGTCGAATGTGCCTGTAATAAATGTAATTGAATACACAATGGGTTGGACCACCTGTGAAGATATTAGCAAAGATTAAAGAATTATTCAGATGCTTTATTCTAATAACACACTATGTACCTCCTCACATTTTTTAAAAATTCAATTTAGAAATAAACATGCGAATGGTAAATAAATACATAGTAATTTATTATATATTTTTTCAAGTTTCTATATTAGTCCTAATTCGCATCAATATTGCCCAAACACGTCGGGTATAATATGGGAGTTAACAGCGCAGGAAAACCGTAAAAAAATTACTGCCACATATTAGTGTTAAATTGATCGTTTTTCACAATTATTCCCCACTTTTGACTAACAATATCCACAGTAAATTAATATACAAAACAAAAAACTTATACTTGTCATGTGCGTGCATAAGGCGGGAATTAACACCGCTAATAAACACCGTAACAAAATAACTAATTAAGCCGAATGGTCAGCTGGCACCGAATTTAAAAACAATCAGATGTTTAAAGTGAATGCAAAAATATTTTGCATTAAATTATTGGTAATTAATCATTTTAAAAAGCAATGCATGCAAATTTTACGATGTAAAATAATAAATTATTTTTAAACGCACTTTCACCTTTGCCTGAGTGCCGATTCTCAAGCAATAAAGATGAACATTGCATTAAAATTCCTACATAAAAATTGTTTCACTCGATATAATATGACGAGGTCGCCTGGATGTGAGCTGGAGCTAATGGACACATACGTCGCATCCGAGACCACCATCACTAGACCAAGTCCAACAGTCATTCCGTCAGGACTCTCATCCCAGATGGTTCTAAGATTGCGGGTACACCAGCAGTGACAAGAGCCCTTCGAATGATGGCGTTGAGAGCCGCGCGATTGAATGCGGCAATCCAATATTTTGAAAGATTTTTCAAGTCTAGAAATGTTATCTAGGAAATAAAAATACGTTAACTTTGGACATATTTTCACTTTAATATACCTAATTTTAAACAGAGAAAAATAGCAATAAATTTTATAACGAGTTTCCTCTATTTACTTAAACAAATAAACATATGATTACATATATCTCCAAAATGACCGTAATTTTATTCTCTAGTAAGTTGAAATACTGTCTGTGATCTAGTGGTTAATTCCGTGGATTTAGACTCGAACCGGGTTTGATTGCTGGTCGGGACACAATAATATTTATAAAATTAAATAAATAAATTTATTTCATTTGCGATATTTCTGGAGTTTGGTACGCTGGAGACATCGACTAGCTTGCCACTTGTTTGTCAATTGGATAAATGTGAATCCGCTTCTTTATAAGCATGGTTTCCTGACCACCTCGAAAGGGATACGGTCGTGATGATACTTAACTTTCTTTAGTAAGTTGATAGACTACATTGCTCAAAAGTACACTTGAAAAATATTTGAAAATATTGGTTTGTGCGAGCTAGAGAAGTGCAAAAGTGGTAAACCCTGTAAGTTGCTGCTACTAGGTATTTAAATTGAACCGCTGTTTTTTTCTTTTATACGAACTATGCCAATATTTAAATGTAGCCAAGTAATTCCGTAACATCTTTAAAAAATAGAATATTGCTTTTGTCCATAACTCGAGTTTTCGATGCTTCAATTTGAATCGAGTAGAACGACTACAGTAGTTCCATCACTATTCCCGTGTTCGACTAGCTAAAGTACGCATTTTTTTTACAAAATTTTCCTTACTAAAGCGCGCTTTATTCAGTAAATGAAAACGAAGTAAATTGCACTATTTGACTTGCATTCTGCTTACCAAGCGCAAAGTCACATAATTATTTAAATTAGTTCAGATAAAAAACTTAATCAATGGCGTGACTGGGTCCACATGTGTCACTACCGTGGCGTATAGTTATATTATATAGAGCTTGTCGACGCCTTCCTTTGATAATACAAAAACCGACTCGAAATGGAACGGACCGTGTCGATCATATCTGTAACTGTAAACCTATTCTGTTACTTAAGCTTAAAATTAAATTCCCTAAATAACGAAAACTGACAGTGTAAAACGTTATTAAAATTGTAATTTTCGTATAAAAGTTTCCACTACAGACTCTTATCTTGAAACACACTTTGAATTTCTTTATAATTCGCACGACCGCCCTCTTCGTTCTTCTCATAACAACCAACTCATAATCCTACGCTTCCAGCAGATATTCAGATTCATTTACCGTATCGGCTGCTCGCCAGTGGAATAAGCTTCCACTAACCATCAGACAAGCTCCTTCCACATCTTTAAGAAACTACTTAATAATTTATTTTTAAACAAGCAGAACTATATATTTTAACTTCACAATTTTCTACTTTCTAATAATATATTATCTAATAATAATGTATATCTACTATAATAAGTATATATTGTTGAGTATTTATGTAGTTTATTGGTTAGAATTGCACCCCACATGATTATACTTTCAAATTGATTTCGTTGTTTCAATGACAATATGCCGACCTGCATGCAAAATATTATCATATTAATATATTATATATATATTTTCTCAAAAAGCTCTGAATCAATTTTGATAAAAAATATATTGGACCACCTCTAAAGTATGGCCTACCAAACAAAAAAAGAATCATCAAAATCGATTCCTAATTGGACGCAGTTACGCAATGAAGATTTAAATAAAAATAAAAATAATAATTATGAATTTCAATCAGGTCCTTAGGATGATATATATTATATCAAAAACGATCCATTTTTGAAACCGTTTTTGACATAAATGTTGGTCTAATTTCATAAATCCATTGATGGACTAATTTAAATTCCGATTTTAATGGCCTATAACATGAAAATTAGGTTAACGTGGATTGGATCCTTTTTGGGTAACGTCTAATTGGCGAAGTAATGGCATAACAAACAAAAAAAAAAACAAAAAAAAAACATACAGTCGAATTGAAACCCTCCTCCTTTTTGGACAGCATCCACACGCATCGGTGATACGAATACGGTGATTGGTTCGAGAAAAGTATATATGTGGACCCTGCTTTAACCAGTGTCAATAGGCACCGCTATATATGTATGTAGTGTTAGATTCATCCATAATAATTGTGATTAACGGTATTTATTTTGCGTGTTAAGCTCAATCTTTTGTTGTTCTTCAAGTTTTCCCATAATCATCTATCGCACAGTTATTTGCGCATCATTAATAAAGATTCTTTATAGATATGGATTTTATTATAACTGTACGTTCATATTTATCAAATTATTTACAAGTTATTTTTTTAGTATAAATAAATAATGTCTTAAGTACTGTAAAATGTAGTAAGTACAACCGAATTTAAAAAGCACATCAAATATAATAACATTAAACAAAGTTATAACTTTGTGGCATTTGGGGTTAAAACAATGGGGGTATATTCTCTTGATACCCACAAATTCATAAAAGAGCTTGGTAAACGAATTTTTGAAGAGTGTGGCGATCCCAAATGCCATAACTACCTAAAACAGAATATTTTCATTATAATTCAACGAGGAAATGCGGCGAGCGTTTTAGGTACCCTCCCTGGTGGTAAGCCCTTAGTTTATTTTGTAGAATAGTTTTAATTTCATAGGTATTTTTAGTTTAGTTTTATTTATAATTAGTTTTTTAATCTATTTTATTTTAATATTTTGTATCTTCGAATAAATTTATAAAAATATTAACAGAATTGGATAGATTGTATTTACAATGACATCAGGCCCCTATTTCACCACTTCGACAATTGTCAGTGACATGTCGTGTGACAATTGTCAGTGACATGTCGTGTGACAATTGTCAAGCGACAGGTGATATATGACAATTTTGAAAATTATTTTCTATATAAATTCCTATAAACATGACAGAATTTTGTTACAATGTATGTATTTAAATTTAATGACACTTATTTTGTGAATCAAGAATTATTTTTCCCAGTCGACATACACACATCAAAAGTGTCTAGGGATCAACATATATTTTTGCAATAACTTTTCTCCTGATTGATATTCATTAAAATTTTCTTTAAGGATTGATCAAATAAAATGTTTTCGTTTGTCTACAGTAACGATAAACCAAGTCACCTTTGCATTAGTAAAAAAAATTGCCATTTTCCTAATAAAGGGATTTTTGACATTTGAACCACTAACATTAAAGTTCGAAAAAAAGACTGAAATAACAGTTTTTTTTTTAATTTTATTGGGTAACTTAAACAATTAATAATCCGTGTTTCTACCGCGAACACTAACAACACAAGAACATCGGTTTGGCATACTCAAAATGAGTTCATCCAAATCACGCTGTGGAATGGCCGCCCATGTTCGTTGCAACAACAAAAAAAGGTCTTCTTGCGACTGGATACCCTCCATATTCGGCAGAGCTCTTCTCTGAAGAATATCCCATGCATGCTCAATCGGGTTCAAGTCTGGCGACTGAGCAGGCCAGGGCAGGACATTGATGTTAGCTGCGGCGAGAGTCTGTCTTACAACTCTTGCGGTGTGCGGTCGTGCATTATCATGCATTAACTGAAATAAGGGACCGATATGCACTTGTAGAGGAACGATGACGTCTGATACAACCGTCTCAGCATAAATTTGAGCGTTGAGGTTGCCTCTGATCCAAATCAACTCAGTTCTTCCGCCGATCGAAATACCCGCCCATACCATGATGGTTCCACCACTATAAGGATGGACTTCCTGGCAGGATTTTAATCGCTGTTGGCGTCCAGGGGTTCTCCAGTGTCGTATACGTCTTGTATCCGGCCTCATACCAAAACGAGACTCATCAGAAAAGCACACGAAACGCCATTGTTCTTCTGTCCAATTTCTGTGTTCAAGAGCCCATTGATATCGAGTCCTAAGATTGTGCATTGCTATAGGTGGTACCCGTAGCGGTCTTCGGGAATGAAGGTTCACTTCATGCAAGCGGTTTCTGACTGTTTGGTCGCTAATTAAGTTCCCTGAAGAGCGATGAAGGCTCACGGCTAACATCATGGCGGTTATTGTTGGAGTTCTTCGAGCTGTGATTTGAATGTATCGGTCTTGTCTCCGTGTGGTGCAGCGATACCGTCCTCCATGGCGCTCAGCCACGGTACCAGTGGTTCGGTAACGTGTCCAAAGTCGACTGATAACACTCTGACTTGTATTCAGAGCTAAAGCCACAGTACGTTGCCGGGAACCAGCTTCTATCATTCCCACGGCTCTGATCATTTCTTCCCTGCTTAAATGACGTCGCCGCTCCATAATAACGTTGGTTTTAATCAGTAGTAGGGAAACAGTAGCACTAATAATGTCTTCAATGCGTCTTATGTTTTTATAGGGAAAATATTGACAGCTGATTTTCATCTTTTACTCGAATTTGATTGACAGTTCCTGTTTTAAATTATGAAATGCACCAAAAAGGATCCATATAAATTTATAAAATCATAAATTTATTACAAAGCCACATCTCAATCACAAGAAATCCGCATAAACATGCTTGATCCCTAGACTTTTTTGATGTGTGTATTTGTAGATTTGTCGATAAATTTTGACATATGATTTAAGCTGGGTTGCGTTTCAATTGTAGTGTGATTAAATTAATAGTCAAAGTAGTAGTGACGATAGTGATAGAAACAGTGATTTTTTCTTAAAAATTATCGCACCTGACGGCATGGTCAAATGGCCTGGAACACCGTCCACCGACTATTTCAGATGTCACAGCTGAACTATATTTGTCACTATCTACGATTTATTATATGCCGTGGATTTTATTATAACTGTACGTTCTTATTTATTAAATTAATTATGGGTATTTATTCGAAAAGCTCAGCAATATACTTGCAGCCATATATATGATGGTTAATGGCATAATTCGATTTCCAGTAAACAAAGTCAAAGATAGACAGAATATATGGTTTGGCTAAGATTTTTTATTTATTTATACGTTACATTTATTTAACGATTTTGAACTTTCTTAGGCTGGGTACAAAAGCAAAGAAAAGAAGCAAATTGTAGATTATTTTATATTGCTCGGGAGTCTAGACCACGGAGGCAGTTCAATGACAAATTTACCTACGTTGCATCCATAGCGTTTTAATTTTGATATAAGATGTGGACATATATTGGTAATGAGTATTATGGTATGGACGGACAGTGCCGCGTGCATTATCTAGATTTAGTGCGGCCCACGCTTTCGGCTCCATACCTACGTCAAACGTCGCACGGTATAGTTTTCCCGCCTTTTTTCCCGCGCCTAACGCCAATTTTTGGTTCAACATTTCTTTGTAAAAACAAGGTATGCAGAATATATATTTTTTTACTTCTACATCATCAGGCTTGCCCATGATGATGCTATTACAGATGTCCTTAAGTCGTTCTATACGTCGTCCCCATTCTAGGGCTCGTTCGCCTCAACATTTCTCGGTTTTGTGGCAGATGTGTCTGGTCTTCTCTTCTGTCCTTCGCCATCATTTGTCTGACAAGCGTGGCGTGAGTAGGCCAAATTTTCCAGTAAATTCTGGAAAGCCAACAGTAGAGGGCTAGGATTCTGTGTTCTAGGGGCTGTATCATCGTGTATCCTGTAACGCAATAGACACGGCGAAAAATGAAGCATAAGTGATAATTTTTTCTAATGGAATGTATCACTGCCTTCACGATAGATGGCGCATGATAGATGGTACCTAATAAAACAGTTAATTGAATATAAAAAATAATTTTTTATATAGTTTTAGACATAATGCCGCAGTGTGCAGCTTTTAAGTCCACAAATCGAGGTGTTCATTGTTTTCCAAGTGATACCAAAGATTTGGTGATCTCAAACTTACCGTTCTGGAGATGCCTACTATTAGATATAACTAATACATTTTTCCGACAAAAATATTAAAATACCACAAAATAATAGAAACGTAGGTATAAGGTGTAAAAACAAGGAATCATCGCCGCTAGCGACATCAACAAAAAGTTTTTCGTGATTTATCCGATTGCGGTTCAATATCAAAAAATAATGATTTTGTCAGATAAACATATTTATCTAACAGTCTTTAGCCGCAGTGTACCTACTCTTTGGACGAAGCTAGAATTAAATGTTTTGTAGACTGACCTTCTGTACGACAAGCGGCGTGCCGAAGTCCTTGCCCCCCTGCAGCCGGAAGCCAAGCGCCTGCTGCTCCGACTTGTTTAGCCGCACAGTCACCAGCTGTGCCATCTGAAACAACACAGTTACTACATAAAATTTTGTATTTAATAATTTATTTTATACATAGCACGACATGTGTTATGGCGCCCACTCTATGATAAGCGGTAAGTGAGAATTTGAGTAAGTCTTGTTGTAAGCATTGCTTGCTTGGCATTTGACATCATTGCAAATGGCACATACTTTTAATGAGAACAACAAATAGGTGGTAGACGGACTGATGTGCCGAGTCTGCCGGGGCGGGGAAGTATCCACCGTTCGTGCCAATAAACCCTGCAGTTTCCACATGTTTCGGGATCAGGCTCGAATTGCCGTCATGCCCAGTCAACCTGGCATAGTGTTAGATGTCAGTCATAAGTGTCTAATTCTAGTTGCTAACATTCATAGACCTTGCGCGCCATTTACCATCAGGTGGGCGCAAGGTCACATGTAGTGCTAGTATATAAATTAAAAAAACAAGGATGAGAGCAACTGACGACCGTTTCCCTTTCGGGGTGGTCAGAAACCACGCTTATAAATAAGCGGATTCAGATTTAGCCAACTTTACTATAGGTCAATTATGACAAGTGACAAAAGCTCGTCGATGTCTCTAGCGTACTAAACTCGAGAGTATCACAAATAAATTAAATACTCATTAACTTTATTCATTTTAAATTAATACATGTTATTGTGACGCGACCAGGGATCGAACCCGGTACCTCCAAGTCTAAATCCACGGACTTAACCGCTACATCACGGAGGCAGTTCATGTTATTATGTTTACTATTTCATTAAACCTTTGGACAGAGATAGATGTACTGTACTGATCAAAATATAAATAATACCACAATCAAACGCGATGTTTACATTTCACTGTTTGATTCCAAAGGAAAGGGAATCGAAAGTGGATCAGAGCAGCCAGTTATTAAGATTACGCGAACATTAAGCTTGGCATTTGATCGACCTATTTGAGGCATATTTTCTCTCGCACTGACCGGGCTACGAATTCTGACATCGTGCGATCTAATTTATCTACGATCAGATCTCAGATCCAAAAGACATCGGAGAAAGGTAAGATCTATACTTTCATTTATTGCAAGAATAAACAATAACTGATGAGTCGGAATGAAATTTTAAATTAACTTGACGCTCGAAAGTATATGAACTAAATACTAGGTATGCAACTTTTTTTGGATACAGGTCGCGCAATAAGTTTTGAGCGTTCGGTAAAAGTGGTGGGGTTGATTATGGATGTATCTACGAGTATGGAGCGCTAGACCAGAGATTCTCAAACTTATTTCGTCTACCGCACACTTTGTTTATTTATTTTATTAGGAAAACTTATGGTTACAAAATTTTAATTAGACATAAATATAAACACTTAAACCACTAAAAAGTTTTCACTTTAACCGAATATAACTAAATAATTGATGACGTGTAAGGTAGGTGTAAATATCAGATAATTTTTAAAATAAAGTCGTCCCCCTAAACCATGCATTGCAAAGGCATTGCCTTTTCTTTCTGGGCCCCTTACGCCCCCCTCTAGGCGTCCAGCACCCAAGCAAGGGGGCGTTATCACCCACTTTGAGAGAGATGCGCTAGACGATGCACAATTTCGCGCCACTAATTTCGCCGGGCGCTCAAAACTTGTTAAGCGATATTTACCACTGCTGAAGATGTGCCTTCCACTATAAGGGTGGCCAGATCCAACCTGGTAATGGTCTATTTCATCATTTAGAGTCCTAGACCTCCACTGTCGGAGATGGGCTTTTTAGAAATATCTGGATAATTTGTTCTATACTAGCCACGCCAGCAAGACGTTGGCAAAGGTCTGATGTATTTTTCTTTGATGACAATTTATTAACGAGTCGACATGTTAGTATTAATGGAACCGTGACCGACGGCTTTACGTGCTCTACGAGGCACGGGAACGGTGGTGTTGTAAATCTATGGCAAAACGTAAGAAATTGGAAAGACTTGAACCTATATCGGTTTTTAATGGGTCCAGGGGCATAATTCTGGCGCTTTCGACTTGCTTGTCGGTTTGAAATATTCGATTTAAATGCGACAGATCTCCATAGAAAACTGTGAATAAACTGAAAAACGAAGGCTCGAGAATCGGAGCCCCGACTGATTAAAGTCGCTAAGTAATAAAATATATAAAATTATGTAGGTAATAGGTAATAATGTAGGTAAGCGGTTATCAAACTTTTTGGTGACGGAACCCTTAAGCTCGTTTTTTTTTCTTTTTAATTTAAATATTTAATTCAAGATATTTTTTTACGCAATTTGGTTTTTAATTTTTTAAACTTCTGTAATATTATTTTAATAAAGCTATTTATTGAATTGAAAAAAATTAAGCATCTTGTATACGACAAATAAACAAAACCCACTTAAATGGTAATGATGCGTCATAAATGAAACGTATGAGAGTTTAGACACAAAAGAATTTCAAAGAGTGTGAATGAGTGGACCTCAAACCTGTGACTGGAAGTCATAAAAATACCTTGTTTCTTTTAGTGTTCAATAGTCTAATACATCAACACGGTGTAATAAGAATACATGAATAAAATTAGGTGACCACAGATAAATATACAGATACATATAATGAATTAGTCCAGGACAGTACGTTTTTCTAGGTCGTTTTCGAAGTGTACTTTCAAATTGATTTTGTTGTTTTACTTAAACCGCCGATCTGCGTGCTTAGGGCCTTATTTATTGCGCGTGAATTTTTATACACAGGATTTTTATACCATGATTATTTTTATTTATATAGCACACACATCAGTACATATATTATCACACACATAACATAATATAATTATAACTTTCTAATATAAGCACCAATTAAATGTCACAGCATCCACAAATAAAAAGAAGAAGAAATTAAATTAAAACTAAAATTAACAAAACTTACACGATGTAACAAAAAAAATACTTATAAATATTTTTTAAAAATAAAATTAAACATAAATTACTTAATAACTTGTTGGCAAAGCTAGGATAGCATAATATTTTTGCCTTCTCGTTTTATAATGTTTTCTATCGTGTTTATTTGCAATAAAACCATTCGTTTTCTATTAAATATTATTAGTGACCTTGAACAGCGACAATGAGTTGCACATTGATGAGGTCGCGACCGAGACGTGATGGCTTCATCAATTCGATGCGCCGGCGCAGATTCCTCTTAACTAAGCCCATTTCATAACTAAGCCTGCTTCAGACTAAAGCTTTAAAGGATTATAGAATAACGCTTTTAAGCAACAACATAATCTTAAACGTAATATTTAAGCCGAATTTAGGCGCAGGACGACTACTACGGTGAATCAAGGACTAATACAAAAGTATTTTCCGAATTTTAATATTAATATAATTTAGCTTTTTAGCAGTTACGGTCACAACACACATATCAACTCGGAAAGGGATCGTCACCGTAACTCGAGCTGTTTAGTATTCTTTGTATGAAATTCCCTACTGCAACATACACTATTAATTAGAACCGTAACATTATCGCCTCGTCTCGAGACAAGCTCCGAATCGCAATGCGTTGCGTAGTCAACTTGCAGCTCTCGCAATGCGGTGCGTAGTCAACTTGCAGTTCTCGCAATGCAGTGCGTAGTCAACTTGCAGTTCTCGGAATGCGGTGCGTAGTCAATTGGCAGTTCTTAAGCAACGGGTCGTCCGCGTCGTCCCCGAATACAAGTCTCTTCGTCCAGTTTTCGTATTTGAGCCGTAAGCGCGACGTTGTCGCCTAGCCAAAGCTTGACGAACGGCAGCTGCTGATCCGCTTTGGTTACGTGTTTACGTGACGCGATTCGGTGACGATACCTTTCCGAGTTCATATGTGTGCTGTGCGGTTAACCGCTCGCGGGTAAAAACCGTAATGCGGCCTAGTCTTACATTACATTTTTTGATAAATTACATTATCTAGTTAACAAGCCTAATCGACACATTTTGTAGAAGAAGAAAACGCATTGCATTCACTTAGGTTGCGTGCAATTTACAATTTTAGAAGTACTTCAAGACCAAAAGTCGAAATAATATATCATCATTACAGCCCCTATAAAACACAGTACTAAACCTTCACTCCCTATAAAACACAGTACTAAACCTTCACTGCTGAACATATTTCTGGAGAATTTAGCTCGATCTCGCCACGTAGACGGCGAGTATTTTTTATTTCCTTCATTGGCTTTTTTGTCATTGTAAATTAATTTTGTTAATAAAATAAGTTAAAGACAAAATTTTGGAATCCATGTGTTTTATGGTGTTTCTTTTTCGAGTTTGGTAAGTGGACGATAAATAATTATACAAACATTTTGTATGAAAATGTGCTCGTAGTAGTGTAAAGTCGTCTTTATTTTGTAATAAAAATATGACAAGAACATCGTACTTAGCTCTGTGCTCTTCAATAAACGAGCACTTGTGAAATAAAACGCAAATGCATACTCATGAATATGTACAGTCGGTAAAATAAGATTGTTTTGTATACATAAAAATGTTTTTTACAACAAAGTACGTCGAGTTATGTGTGTTTATTGTTCTTATTTATTCAAATACCTATTTACATTATGTATTATGATCATCATAAGGCCTCCTTCACACGATCTCCTGCTACCCACGTCCGTCCATCTGGCGGAGGGTCGTCTTCAAGTCCAGAACCCGTTTACTCCATCGTTCATCGCTTCTGCAATAGACGTGTCCAGCCCATTGCCAGGAGCTTGGTTGGTTCTCTGACGGATGTCAACGTTTCGGACTTTATCCTTCAGAAAAATCCCGAGCGTAGCTCTCTTCATAGCTAGCATAGCGACCTTAAACTTATGGATTTGACCCACTGTCACTGTCATTATGTATTAGGTATAATTTAGAACAATGCTAAATATAGTAGAAAATATGTGTTTTAATATCCTACCTTGTTTCAATTTTGATTTTAAAAATCCCTTGACTATTTCTAGTACCTGTAGGTAATTTGGTATATATTATCTTAATGAGTATTGCCAGTTTAGTGCAATGTCATTTGTCGACTCGTGCTTGTCCGACTTATCTAAGGAATGCAAATAGCCGGCTTGGACTAAGTATCTCATATCTTTTAGGTACCTACCTATTTGTAACTAAATTAGGTAATAGAATTTACGATTAAAGCGTCGCTCAGACTGACGCGGTATGCGGTTGCGGTCAGCCCGATAATGATAAAATTCAATAATACGCGGGCAAGACACGGCTTTTACACTGTATTCCCGACACCGCAAGCCACGTTTTTTTTAATTTAATTTCTCTTACTAATTAAAAGTAAAAAAAGTTAAGTATCGTACGACCGTATCCGACCGTTCCGAGATGGTTAGAAACCAAACTCTAAAGAAGCGGATTTTCATTTAGCCAACTTTACTATAGGCGTCATCATGGCATGCTTGTCGATCTTTCTAGCGTACCAAATTCGAGAAATATCACAAATAAAAAAAAATGTATCCTGACCAGGAATCTAACCCGATACATGCTCGTCTAAACCAATGGAATTAACCGCTAGGCCACGAAGCCATTAAAAGTTGTTATTTTATATGTCTATAAAATCAAGGTATCATACTCGTAACATCGGTAACAACATTTACTAACACACAGAAACTAAGTACAATTAAAAAAATAGAGTATGTAAAATGTAATATTATCTACTCGTATACTTTCTTCGGACACGTGTCACGGCGTGAAGAAACATCAATCGAGCGCTTGGTAGTCCAGGGGAAAGTCGATGGCAAGAGGATGCGTGGTAGGTCTCCGATGAGATGGACCGATCAGGTGAAGGTTGCAATGGATCATCCCCTACATGAGTGCACTAGGAAAGCCGGGGTCCGAGAGGAGTGGCGACGGCTTGTTAAGCGTGCCACTAGCACTCCAATGGCGACCACGACCACTCTGCCAAGAGTGAAGCGACTAAGAAGAAGAAGAAGAACTCGTATGTAGTTATTATAATTTATTTTAGTATATTGTTAGATAGGTATATATATGTATAATAATACAATTAAACCGTAAAAGTTAATACAATTTTGCACCTACCTAACCTAACTTCAATTAAGTGTTCTAAATTGTCCCAATAGTTGGCTAGAATAGAATGTCTAGCGGCATTATAGTGCCTTTGTCTTAGTGCAATAAATGACGCCTCCGTGGTCTAGTGGTAACAAACGTTGCCGTGAACTCGGGAGGTCGTGGGTTCGATTCCCACCGGGGGCAAGTTGTACATTGTATAATTTGTCTCGGTCTGGGTGTTTATATGTATAATATGTATATATTAAAAAAAAAAAAAGTATAATATGTAGTTTATCAACCATCTAGTTTCCGTAACACAAGCCTCGTAGCTTACCACGGATACTAGATGGCGCTGTGTGACCTGTCTGGAAATATTTATTATTATTTTTTAATTAAACACTGTAAAGTTTTATAAAAAAACTGGTGAATAGTTTTTGCGGGAAACAGCAATAAACATTCAGATTTACATCCACACACATTTTAAATTAAATGGTAATCAATAATAAAACATTAAACAATGACGATATATTTTCACAGAATAGCTAACTACACTTTCCATATCCGCTCCTAACGTTTTATTTCTGTGTATTTTTATCTGAGAACGTGATGTTTATGTTTACGTAGCAACAGATGTAACGCCGAGGTTATTTCGCTGCAAATTATAATTCTAAACGGAAAACTCTGACCTACATACATTTAATACTTATATAACAAGAAGCTGAAAAGGTCGGCCATAAGATTAGCTGAGTGGAGGGGCCGTTATTTTTCTTTATAATGGTTAACAAACAGTAACACACAAATACATACTGACATTTAAATAAACAAATTGTTATGTATTTATTTAATTAAGCAAGTCAGCAACATGTTTACAAAATATTATACAATATACAATCTAGAAAGTATCTTATTAGTTTAGTAAACATGTTACTTACAGACTAGCATTGCATTCAAAAGGTAGGTTACATCGTTTACTAAAACACAAAAACTAAGTAGTACAACTTAATAAATTAATGAACTGTATAAAAAGAAAAGTGGTCTAGCGGTTAAGTCCGTGGATTTAGATAAAAATAAATAAATGATACTTTATAAATAAATAAAGTCTTTTATCTTGATATCTAATAAACTATAAATACTGTATATTAATGAAATGAAAACTTATTAATTTAGGATGATGAATTAAAAGACAACAATAGCATTTCTCAAACGGATATTGGTCGTAGATTGTATAACAAGCTGGGCTAAGGGCAGACGAGCTTGACGTTCGCTTTCATCGAACCAGTTGACGACGAGGTCACGAGTGTTGACACATTGAAAGTGATTCTACAGGATGCGGGGAAAACCTGACGTAACATAGATATTATTATACGGACCAACCCATTAAAGGTTAATCATATTTTTAGGCACTATCAGGTCTATAAATATATAAACTAGATTTATTTATAGAATTTTGCAGCATGTGACGCACCAAATATAAATTAATAATCATAATTATTTTCTGTGTTTCTTTTAAACTTAATATAAACATTTGTTTTACCCCAGCATAAAATATAATTTAATTAAATAGTCAATTGGTTAGGATTTATGTATTGAATAAGAGCGCTACGATTAGGTACTTTATTATAGATAAAACACAGGATTTCAATGTGAAAATAATTCTCTGATTTATATCGGCGGGATCGAAACTATTGAATTATTAACGTGAAAAAAGTTTTTGTCAATTATCGTTATGCTAGAGTAAAATAAATAAAATGTATAACATATTATGAAAACACATTATATTTACTATCAAATAAGAAAGAAATCATTATGATACAAGAACATTTGATTGGGCCCATTTCACTATGAAAAATGGGCATTCTCGTTTGTTCCGACAATAAAAAAAAACATTTTCAGCTACGGTCTCTCTACCACTGGATAATCTACGCGATCTTTTGCTACTATAGCTCGAGCACCACCACAACCGACCTTCTTCGAGTCATCCGTCTATCTGGTTTAGTATCGTTCTACATTACGTATTCCTGTAGGTTGCGTCCACTCTAGAACCCCTCTAGATAGTTTAACGACAAACTTGTTCGGCCCACTACTATACTTTAGTTTGCTCATTTTGATTGCAATATGAATACTTGTTATTGTTATGCCTGCCATAGGGTTCCAGTATGAGTATTTATTTAAGTTAAAGAGTTATTCTTGGAAAAGTTTACAGCCACTACAATATTATGTTTTAAAGAATGTTATCTTAAAGCACTGCACCACAGACATACATGAAATAAAATTATAAATCTCAATATATACTTTCCTTTCCTCTCTTCCCTTCCTTCCTTCCACACCCTACACTACACACAAACATACAGACAATACATACTATATGTAACCTTGTTTTCCATCATTTATGTATGTTCATTATTACACTGTCTCCTGTTATACAGTACAACTCACGTTGGAGACAGAATTCACTTTATTACAGGGTTGTATTTATTTATAATTGTAATTGTATTTATCATACCGTTACTACAAAACAATTTTGACAAGAAATATAGTAGTAATAATAACTGAAACAATACTAAATAACAAAAAATAAAATACTCAAACAACACTGTAAATAAAGAGTTACGATCGCAAACAAATTGTTCTGGCACCCTAAGGTTGAAATTCGTTTGCACGTTATGAACAGAGTCGCTTAGTAACTATCGGGTCTATTTTCAAAAATAATATCAATGACAAATACTGTATTTATTAGTTATTTCCTGATTTGAGTTTAATGAATTGACTTTTATTGGAGAGAATACTGATAAGAAAGGTTGGAACTTTTTTCGGACAGTGCATTATATTTACGTCTATGTCACAGGTCTTTGGACAGTTAATATGTCCTTTCGTCATCTTGTGATCGAAAGTTAGATAAACGTTATCTTAATTCTAACGTAATAGGAAATTGGTTTCAGGTTTTATCAGTTACCTAATGATTAGAACATTCTTTATCAGTATACTTCCTATCGCGTCTTCACTTATTTTTTTTCTGTTAATAGTATAAATTTCTTAAAATCCATTGTACCTACTTTTAGTTTATGCTGTATAAAATAGAGATTGGCGCTATGTAACGTAGATGTTTACTAAACTATCTACTGGGGTTCACAACGATTGCTCTTATTCTAGCGAAATAAAACTATCTACCGAGCTTTACAAAGATTGCTCGTTGTCTAGCAAATTTAAACTATCTACTTTTCATAACGCTCTACATACTTTACGGCGCAATGTTAATGTTCGTTGAAATAGACTAAACTATCTACTGAGCTTTACAAAGATTGCTCGTTGTCTAGCAAATTTAAACTATCTACTTTTCATAACGCTCTACATACTTTACGGCGCAATGTTAATGTTCGTTGAAATAGACTAAACTATCTACCGAGCTTTACAAAGATTGCTCGTTGTCTAGCAAATTTAAACTATCTACTTTTCATAACGCTCTACATACTTTACGGCGCAATGTTAATGTTCGTTGAAATAGACTAAACTATCTACTGAGCTTTACAACGATTGCTCGTTGTCTAGCAAATTTAAACTATCTACTTTTCATAACACTTTACTTTAAGGCGCAATGTTAATGTTCGTTGAAATAGACTTAACTATCTACTGAGCTGTACAAAGATTGCTCGTTTTCTAGCAAATTTAAACTATCTACTTTTCATAACACTCTACTTTAAGGCGCAATGTTAATGTTCGTTGAAATAGACTTAACTATCTACTGAGCTGTACAAAGATTGCTCGTTTTCTAGCAAATTTAAACTATCTACTTTTCATAACACTCTACTTTAAGGCGCAATGTTTATGTTCGTTGAAATAGACTTAACTATCTACTGAGCTGTACAAAGATTGCTCGTTTTCTAGCAAATTTAAACTATCTGCTTTTCATAACACTCTACTGACATAAGACTGCAAAGCATTGCGTTGCGTACGAATGTAATTAATAGGTAACCATACTCGTATTTCGTTAGGCAGCCCATCACCATTGCTTTTGTTAGCGTTTATATAAAAAGTGGATTTCATTCAGATAACAGATCGGTGAAAGTCGCTCTTCTACGCATCTTGTACTATATGTTACAAGCTCATGTTGTATGTTAGACGTGATGGGTATTTTAAAAATAGTTGACGGCTGACTCATTGAATATTGCTCAGAATAATGACAATAGTAAACAAAAACACGTGAAATGACAAAACTAATTATTTCCTAACCAAGGAGGCTCTAACCACATCACATTCGTCTCTTTAACTTGGTGACTAAGATAATTTTTGTTTACCTAAGTAATGTTACCCAATAGTTTTCTATTTTTCGATCCAATATTTATTTTGGAATTAAATATGTTTAATTCTTTCTTTGCTATAATATTAAGACCCAAACTTTTAGCAGTATAATTTTATTCAAAAAATACATACAAGTTTTTTTTATACTACTTTTATACTGTTTTTTTTAATGGTGGATGGTGAGCATATTATCGCGCAATAAAATAAAAAAGGGAGGCCTCCGTCGGTCGCAAGCCCGAGACACCATTCTTCTCATCTCTTACCCACACACGATGGACCCGGGTGCCGGTGAATCCATGGAATGCTTAGAAATTTGTCTTCTTTTTGTGATCTTGCACCTACCTGATGATAAGTGGCGCGCGAGGTTCGTGAATGTTAGCAATTGAAATCAGACACTCATGACTAACATCAGTCTCTATCACTGCTTGACTAGGCAGTACGCGGAGATCATCATAAATCACCACTTCATTCGATGAGGCCGTGGTCTGACGAGGGTCTGGCGTTCTTACGTGAAAACTTTGCTTGGCGACGAGTGACCCTTTGAGTAGAGAATATTTAGTTCAAAGGGTTGAACCTTGCCGTTCAATGGGGGAACGCAGCAACTATCCTCGGCACACTACGCTCAATAGGACGGATATCCCTTTCAGCACGACAAAATATATTTTAGATAATGAAAGGTTGATTGATAACTTTAGGTTCTTTGAGGTCTATAATGTCTCAAATAAATAGTAAAAAAAATCCTCCCCTAGCGTTGTCCTTTTCTAATGTGCTAGCGCACTATCGTGCGTTGGGCAATCCAATGGAAATAACAATCACTTTTGTATGTTTTTTCTTACCTAGTCTTAATAATTACGAAGTGGCTAGATGAGAGCAGGAACTAAACAGGAAAAAAATAATCTAGACCTCTCGCCAAATTCCGTTTTACCACTCCGAAATGGCCTGATTTCGGAGTGGTAAAACGGAATTTGGCGAGAGGTCTAGATTATTTTTTTTGTAATAACGCACGCTTGGTATCATTCGTGCTGAAAGGGTTATAATTCGAGTTTTTAATTTTTATATTGAGTAAATATTTTTTACAATAAATATGTTATTATTTTTAAACTACTTAAATAAAAGAAATAAAATTAAATAGGTACCTATAAACTAGGCCTAATAATAATCTTTCTAAAATTAAAAATGTCCTTTAGAAACGTCCCATCAGAGATAGTCCCAAGTATAGCTTTGTATAGCGAGGCTAATACTTAATAGATTAATATTTAATTTTGTCAAAATTGTCAGCCGTTTGGACAACTCCTTGGCCGCTTGACTGGGTCCCCTTATTGGTCCTATCGTCTCGAACCCAAACGACGCATACTGGCGTATTTGCGCAGCTCGAGGTTCTCAGCAGAAGCTTCACTTACAAAATAAATTTGAATTGGAAATAATAAACGATGTTTCATAAAATCGCACTCTAGCCATAAATCAAGTGAAGTTTAATCTTTTTAAACGGACCGGTTTTACACGAACAAAATGATGAATTCGTCCCATTGAGAGCTTTCTAAATAATTCTCACAGTCTCACATTAATTTGAATGTTAATTTTAATTGTGGCCATTCATTTTGTGCTACATCTTAATGTGTTTTTCAACACATATTTTTCAATCAATAGCTTAAACGTTTGGTTTATTTCCGTTTTAAATAATTAAAAATAAAACTTAAGCTCCCAATGGCATTTATTTCTCTCATTATAGTTATTTATTTAATAAACTTTATTGCACAAAGTACAAGGGCGGACTTGAACAAATTTGAACAATTAAAGGTTGGAAATAATAATAATACTATAATAATAAAAGGGCTCTAGCCACCCTCGAGGTTACAGCTCTTCTAGAGCCTGTTGGAGTTATCCGAGATTTGGCAAGAGACCTGTTGGTATGACGTTAGTCCCCTGGGAACGAGGTGCTCTGGTGTGAGACGCCCGCGCCGCGTCGCATCTCATATTATGCGCATAAAGCGGGTGCCGCTGCGGAAAATGTGGAGTCCAGCAAGCGGCGCAAGTATTTAAGTATATTAAAAGATTACATATTTGTGCCGTTTGCTGTAAATCTCTGGGCCAATGGAGTCCAAGCGCAAAAAAATTTAAAAAGACAACACCGCATCTTGTCTTCTCCGGTGACAAGAGGGCTGGCTTCTCTTCCCCCAATACTCGCCACTGCACATGGTCTTTTGCAATCATCCAGCGACCAGCAACCTTCTTCAGGTCATCCGTCCATCTGGCGGGTGGTCCCATTTTGCGTCGTCCCGTACGTCGAAAAGTATTACAAATAACTTATTGTATCCCGACCAGGAATCGACCCGGTACCTCCGAGTCTAAATCAACGGAGGCAGTTAAACAATAAAATAACAATGAGTAAAGTTTACATTATTAATTAGAATTGTAATGTTATTATAATATTACCTGGATCCAAATCTTATGTATGAACTGACAAAGGAATCCCAAGTTGCCCAAATACCGACGTAATCAGCGGTCAGACGAGATGTCTCACGTTACTCACACGTGACGTCACCTATGAGGCTATGACTAATACCTACTTTGAAATCGAGGACGCCGAATTGATATTGACTTCCAAGAACCACTATTTAATACATAATTTTATTTTGGACACCCTAGAAATAGATTATTTAATACGCAGAAACTTTAAAACATTACATTTTAACCAAAACCGCTACCTTTTTATCACGAGGTTGGTATATGTTCTCACCTTTGGGATGGCTCTGATAAGTAACAGATGCTCTAAATGTCCTGCAGAGACGGCCAATTCGGATAGTGGACGACACTTTCCCAAAAAGTTAAAGTTCGCCTTTGTACATACTTTTAAGTTCAGTGCAATAAAGTATTTTAATAATAATAATATTTTTTATTCTTAATTGAAAATGTGACGTCACAGTGGATAAAAACAAACAAATCTCTTACACATATAATTATACAGTTTCAAACATGTTTGGATGCTATTTTTTTGTACCAAGTTGGCATAAAATCAAAAGTTAATCGGTCTGAATCTTGAGTGTAGATGGCGCGAGCAGATTACGAGGTGGGGTGGGGGAAGACATACCAGAACACCTGGCTGTAACCACAATCTAGATCAAACCCACACACGCACTCACACACTTAATTTTGAAAATAAATAATGAGTTTATTTTCAATTCTAACTGTATAAAGGTTATAAAACTATTGTATATATTTTATATAGTATATAACTTAATTTTAAATAATATATTATAATATTGCATCGTGCAATTTAACTCAAAATGTAGTACATTAATTAATACTACAAATTAATTAATCAATAATTATATTATTTTCCAATTGGATTATTAATAGTATCATCTTCACGACCGTAATTCTTTATGATCAGAAACCACTCTTTTTTAAGAATTTGATTTACATTTAGATAATTATACCAAGAGGTTTTTATGACGAGTGAAAAGTTATTTGTTTCTATATTAACTCACTTTTAATGTAAAAAAAAATAAAGTATCATCACGACCGTATCGTAACCACGCTTTTTACTATAGGTTTATCATGGTAAATGGCAAGCTCGTCGATGTCTCTAGCGGCCAAACTCGAGAAATATCATAAAAAAATCATTGTGTCTTGACCAGGAATCGAACCCAGTACCTCCGCGTCTAAATCCACAGACTTAACCGGTGGACCACGGAGATTTTAATATGCCATTTAAATTAGAATTTCGTTATTAATAACAATCAGTCACGGAGAATCACGTTTGAAATTAGTTTCCGAAGCCAAAGGCCAATATGTCGGTGATGTCAGTGGCATTGCAAATAGTACATTTACTATTTACTCAGCTGGTAGTACGACGTACTTTTCAGTCATACAACGCATAAGTATATTTATTCGAAGTAGATACAAAAATATTAAAATAAAATAGTTTAAAAAACTAATTATAAATAAAACTAAACTAAAAATATCTATGAAATTAAGTCTATTCTACAAAATAAACTAAGGGCTTACCACCAGGGAGGGTACCTAAAACGCTCGCCACATTTCCTCGTTAAATTATAATGGAAATATTCTGTTTTAGGTAGTTATGGCATTTGGAATCGCCACGCATTATATGAAAAATTCAGTCATATTAAAAAAAGTCTGCAGATCTATTAAAAATAACGTGTCGGTAATCAAACATTTTCTCGCCAATCCGTCTGGACAGAGCGTGGCTAGAGTATGACAAATTTTCCAGATATATGTTCTGGAAGATCCATTTCTAACAGGTGGAGGCTTCAGGGGCTGTGATGAATGGCAAACGGAAAGACGCCTCGGCGCGTCACTGCGCTTAAGGAATAGAACTGTCGAACTTAAGGTACGTGTCGCGAAGTACCTTGAAACCCCCTTGACGTGTGTCATTTTAGCTAGCATTTATATTGTATACACATGTATTTCTTATTAATATTTACTTTAATTATGCTTGTTTAACACATTTTTAAAAACTCAATCAAGTCATAAAAATAAAAAACTGCCTCCGTGGACCAGCGGTTAAGTCTGAGGATTCCTGGTTGGGACACAATAATATTTATATGTAAGTAGTTGGCTAAATGTGAATGCGCTTCTTTATAAGCGAGGTTCCTAACCACTTTGGAAAAGAAGCTGGCTTGATGAAAAATAAAAATGTATTTAGGATACGGGAACGCAAACTTCAATGTTGCCAATAGTAAAATATACTACCGAAAATATTTAAAATGGTAATATTTATATCTTTAGAGGTTTGGAGAGAAAACAAATTTCAAGGATCCTTTGACAGCTGGAAGGAATGGTTTAGTTGAGGAAATGTTTTTGTATACGGATGTTAGGCATACTTCCTCCTCCGCGTCTGTCTATCTGTTCGCGATAAAATCAAATACTATTGCACCGATTTTTATGCTGTTTTGACCAATGGATAAAGTGGTTCTCGAGGAAGGTATATAATAAATCTCTGATCAGATATATAATAATCCTGCTAGCTATATTTAACAGTAGTTGAAAGACTATTAGTTTAGCTAGCAGCGACACATTTGTCTAAATTACTAGTTTAGTATATTATTTGTAAAAGTGCCTACCTACATCTTCTGTAGGATTATTTTTTTGTTAAACCCTAGTAATAAGTATTTTTGATTATTAAACTATCTGAATTTGAATAAGTAAGTTTTTGTATGCGTTAATGATATTTGTTGGAAGTGTCGGAAAAAATAAGCCGTCTGGGAGCTTTCAACGAAAGCGCTGCCTAAACCCTTTGAGATATAACAAAATAATGTATGGTGAAATTGTGTATCTTATATAGGTCTACAGAAAAGTGCGCGATGGTATATGTCTATCTCTTAAGCATAACATACTATATCCATTTTAAAATTTTAAAAAATAGGCAATAATAAAGCGGTAATTGGTAAGCTATTTACAAAATAAGTATCAATCCATATCATTTTAAATACGTTAGTTGGCTTGAGCATTTTATGAAGATTTTTTCCTTTACACCGTTCAACTTAAATGAATACCTTAGGAGATATAGCAAAATCAAAATATACACGGGCAAAGCTGGATAAAACAGCTAGTATTAAATAAATAAAATCTCAGAAATATATTTTTTGTTTTGTTAAGTGGTGCGCGAGGTCCATGAATGTTAGCAACTGGAATCAGACACTCATGACTGGCATCAGTTCCTAACACTATGCCGGCTTGACTGGGCATGACGGCATTTCGAGCCTGATCCCGAAACGTGTGGATAAACTTTACTGGGTTTATCGGCACGAACGGTGGATACTTCCCCGCCCCGGTAGACTGGGAAAATTACCACCATCAGTCCGCCTACCACCTCTAAAAAAAATGTATCGTAATGTATCAGCCGATGTGTTCCGTACCTTAAATACTTAGTTAGTTGTCGAAGTATTTGCAACTATCAGTCATGTCGGTGTTGATTACGTTGGTTTGTATCGCACTTCAATGCTTACAAAGTTCAATGCCTACGCAACTTTTGTAAACGATCCGGTAACAGCCTTGTGCTTTACGACTTAAATAAGATTTTCCATATTCAAATAAACTTTTGCAAGAGAATTATCTACAAAGTAATCCAACTAATATAACATTTAATTTATAAGAAGTAAGTAAGGTACGAAGGTACAATGATTTAAAAAAAACTAAATTATTAATTTACCTAAAAAATAATGTTTTAAAACATTTAATTACTATTAGTAAAAAAAACTAGGTACTTAATAATTTAAAATACAACTAAAACTGAAACATAAACAATATAAAGGAAAAACAAAATTAAATATACTCGTAAATATATATATATAAATATTATAAATTAAAAAAATGCTCCAAATTGCTACCAATCGGCAAAGTGCCAAGGATACTGACAGCATTGCCGTGTTCAATGGCAACTCTGATCATTATGTTTTGTTTTATTATTTATCACCATAGGGACCTATCGGAACACTTGGTTACGTCCTAATTTACATTATTTTACAGAACAATGAAAAAAGAAAAAAAAAAGAAAGAAACAATACTAGAAAACAATATAATAGTCGAAAACCTGGCCAGGTAGTGATGACACCATATAGTTAAATTAAGGTTTGGCTGAATTGGCTGTAAATGGGCCTTGTCAGTTCTAAATAAAAAATATTAAAGAAATAAAATAGAAAAATGTCACAAAATATTTCAATTGGCAATGTTGGATGTCACTAAAAACTAAAATATGTCACATTAGTCCCAAATAGTGCTCAAATTTTCTTAAGTAAGATTTTGTATGTTAAAGAATAAAACGGTTAGACGTCACAAAGTGCTGTTATTTCGTCTCATTAATATTGTGACATTTAGACTTAAGACCAGCACATCATTAACCTATATTTAAAACACGCATTCATCATTTACTATCAACGAGTATTAGCGATTGATCAAAGAACGCTAAGACCACTCCATCAACATAATGCAAACCCATTTCGATTAAAGATATAAATACTTTAATATGTGCACTTATAATATACTTACTTCGCCATTCCGCGTGTGGCCAGATGCGAGATTTTTTTAAAAGCAGTACGCGAGACTCAAGAATGGGATCAACTGACGCTAGCCACTAACAAGAAATACACTGTCTGGGAGAGCATTCAACATCTTCAGTATGCGACAGATGTAAGACTGCAAATTTATATGAAAGGCTGGAAGTGGTTACGGTATGGGGGTTCATATTTTGACATATGGGTTTAGTTTAGGTTTCGGAATAGGAAAGAAGTGATAAGGTTACGGAGCTCTTAAGAACAGTCACCGTGGTATAGCTTATATTAGTAGCCAAAATTTATCCAGAAATATGTATCCATGAAATGAGAGGGCGGTGGGGGCTTTTTTTATTTTTTTAAATACCAGCACGACTTGTGACCTTGCGCCCACCTAATGCTAAGTGGCGCACGAGGCCCATGGATGTTGGCAACTGGAATCAGACACTCATGACTGACATCAGTCCCTAACACTATGTCGGCTTGACTAGGCATGACGGCAATTCGAGCTTGATCCCGAAACGTGTGGATACATTTTACTGGGTTTATCGGCGCGAACGGTGGATAATTCCCCGCCCCGCTAGACTGGGAAAATTACCACCATCAGTCTGCCTACCACCTATTAAATTAAATGAAAACATTTGCCATTAAGTTACAACACCACCGTTCCCGTGCCTCGAAGAATACCATCTTGTGGAATCATAAAAAAATGATATAAGACTCTGGCCAGCGTAGCGAGTGTACGCAGAATTCTCCAGAAAATTCTGAAAGACCTATCTATCTACAACAGTGGAGGTCTATCATTCTAAGACGTTCCTTCCCTTCGCCTTGAGGGAACTTGTTTGACATCTGGCAGGAATGGTTGAGTGGAGGAAACGTCTTAGAAACCGAGTGTAAGAAAGTGGTGAATTAAGTCCCCAAAGGGGTAGTAACTTGCCTGGTTGGAAAGCTACCATAGGCGAAGCCGGGTTACAGAAAGCTAACATGAAGATCATTGAAGATCGCAAACTATGTGGTAGGTCAATGTATGTGGAAATTGTAGATTGGACGTTATTGTACAGTCAGTTTAAATTAAGGAGGAATACAAAATCAAATTAGGATTGTGACAGATAAGAAGCTCATTGAATCGTAACAGTACGACATGCGAATGAACGAACGGTATTCACTAACTTCAATTATACTTCTTGTCAATGTCAAACGCTATTAAAGTTGATATTTGTACAAAACTTGGTAATTTTTAATAAAACAAAAGAACACAACATGAATTCCAACAAATATTATGATCTCACAAAAAAAATCAGGAACGGCATCAAGAGGAATTCCTGCTAAATATTTGCACCACTTACTAAAAGAATTGGACCTAAGCAGATCCGCCGTCAATACATTTATGAAACTAGCTTCCAATATGGCATTAATGTAATCATACTTGGTTGGATAGGGAGAGGAGCAGAATGGTGGATAGTGAGCGTCAAGTTGCGCAATAAAAAAAAAATACCCGAGACACCATTCTTCTTCCCTCACTTTACCACAGACGATTGATCCGGTGAATCCATGGAATGCTAAGAAATTTGTCTTCTCGTAAGCTCGGCTAAACTCTCGCTAAAACTCACAGTAGGTAAATAAAGATAAATCCACTATTTTGCCTGCTTCAGATCGAGACGCAGTTATGAATTGACGGAACTTCATCATCTTCTCATCCATAAGCAAGGTTGAAGGATGACGCCGATGGGAGTGTAATTTTACGACGTATTTTTTTATATACGACTGACTGTGCGTGCTGCTATGATGTTATTCGCAATTCTCTTAAATGATTTCATGTTATAGTTTGTGTTGCTCAATCTTGGTCTTGCAAAAAAAAGGAAGACCACTGATTTGTTAGCAAGACCAATACCAAGACTAACTAAAATTAATGGGTATTTTTAGCAAAATTAAATGTATGCAAGAGCTTGACTGAGACCAAGATTAGGAGTGCAAGACCAAGACCCAGACCAGCTGCTCTGATGCAAGACCCAATTAAAACGTCTTCATCGTATAGATTGCTTATTCTAATTATATTTGAATGTACATAATAAATAAATAATAATAATAAATAAATATTTCCAGACAGGTCACACAGCGCCACCTAATTTCCGTGGTAAGCTACGAGGCTTGTGTTACGGAAACTAGATGGTTGATAAACTACATATTATACTTTTTTTTTGGAAATATATACATATTATATTTATAAACACCATTATCATGCAATCTGCCCATATTATGGGCATACAATATGCTTATATTAAGACTTGGCCAATGTTGGTCGTGCTCACACTAGTTATAGGAAGGGGTAAACAGCACACGCGTTTGTCATCCATCAAATTCTTCAGAAATAATTGAAATTACACTAAGCAACAAGGATTTTTACACATAATTATAAACTGTCTATTATGTACTGGAAAATCGATTAGCCCCCATTTGGTTTGGCGTTTCGTCTAGCATTGTGATTAGCAACTTGTCGATTGAGACAACCTCGTTAAATTTTATCATTTCCCTAAACTTGAACTTATTTGATTAATGTTTTCCTTTATTGTAACCCGTAAACAACTTAAAATACGAGGTCGTTAATTTGCAAAAGGGTGAAAAATCTCTCTCAATAAACAAGAGGATATTAAATGATGCATCATATTGAAAAGGCTTATAAGGTGATGGGTGGCAAACATAACTTGTGCATTTACCGATCCTCTGTCAACAGTAAAGAGGCTTTTGTACTGATCCCTTCTCCGACATACAAATGCTTTGACGCATACTTTTTAATATAATATTTAAAAATCTGCTCTGAACCCCCAACGGCAACGCTTTTAAAGTTACACTACAGCTTTATACTTATTTTTTAAAATAATATTTACTATATTCAACCCACTTGGCGACGGGTGACCCTTTGAGTAGAGAATATCTTGTTCAAAGGGTCAGCCTCGCTGTTCAACGGGGGAACGCAGCGAGTGGCGGCCCATCGAATAGTCGTAATTTTATTTATTAATTTTTAGTTTTTATAATTTAGTTCCTAATTTATATTATTTTTTAATCTTTGTACTTTACTACGAATAAATAATACTATATTCAATATACTTTACAAGATAGATAGATATTTTAACTATAACCGCCTCCGTGGTCTAGCGGTTAAGTCCGTGGATTTAGACTCGATTCCTGGTCGGGACACAAAAATAATTATTAATGTAAATAAATACATTTAGTTAATACTTAATTTATTTGTGATATTATTTCTAGAGTTTGGTACGCTGGAGACATCGACGAGCTTGCCACTTGTCATGATTGGCATGGAGTAAAGCGAGGTTTCTGAGCACCCCGAAAGGGAAACGGTCGTGATGATACTTTACTTTTACAAATAAACTATATAACTGAAATTGATAAAAAAATTATGATAGTTGAAAGGAGATTGCAGACGGTTGATCATGCCTATATCGATGATGATGTGTGTATTTAACATTGTATTGTATTAGGTAAAAATAGAATGTCTAGGTAGGCGTTACTACAGAACTAATTGAACAGAGTGTTGTAAACTTGGCACACTGCACTTGCGAGCTATGCGCTTGCCACCACCGTCAACGCTGACAACTTTATGAAAATACTTGTAATATTAAATAAGACATTGTATAAGCGAACACATGTCAATAACCCCCAAAATGCGGCGTATGGAACCTTGGCTGATATATTTAGAGGATTGCGAAAGAGCTGGCGAGCCGCCACAAGTCGCGGGCGCCTGGACGCGTCTGATAACATACACTTACCGGTTTTTCAAATCAACCTTAACTTACGATAAGGTCTATCTTGGTCTAACGTACACTAACGATCAAACCTATTTCATTATCATTATCGAATATTGACGCTTGTTAAATGTATAAACCGCAATAAACAATAATATATGTATATCCCAGAAGTAAAACACTCCTAATAAATTTGAAGCCAAATTCAGTGGAGTGGCGGCTACATCGTATATCGCCTAAAGAGAGGTATATCTCGGCCTCCCTCGGGCAGTTCAGTTTTTGATTTTTTTATTGTATTCTTTAATAGTCGTAGATATGAATATAACGAAGAAATACGACTTTTTGCTACAAATTATAAGTTAATCAAATTAGATACGGTTATACAACTAGTTTAGACAAACGATTTAATTGAAATTTATTTTATGTAATGCGTCGTAATAGGTTAGATGCAAAAGATACATTTTAACAAATCTAGATTAAGTTTTAAGTTCACAGTGCTCAGATAGTTGTGAAACATTTATTTTTACCTTATCTCTAATAATATGTTAAAGTTTTTTCTGTATACAAACATTATTACGTACTATGTCTATTTGTCTTCTATATTACTGGAATGATTTTAATGATATATCACAGATTTTTTCTTGGATTCCAGGGACGGACATGGGCTATAGACGGCATGTGACCTCACAACAAATTTCTGTGGAATTTGGCCAACACTTGTTGGCGAGGGTCTGTTTTAAATTTTTAATGACTATTTATAACAAAGTTGAAATTAGTGAGATACTTGGGACCGGAACGGCTGAACGTGCTCTCCGAGGCACGGGAACGAACGGTGGTGTTGTAAATCTATGATAAATGTTTATAAAATAAGTAGTTAAATAATGTTTTGTCAATTAAGCAAATTTATTTAATTAATTCTGTTTACTTTAGTTAGAAATAGCGGCCCTACCAAACTAATCGATAGTACATCTAATCGATTCATCTCAGTGCTCGATGCACTCTTTAGTACTCGTACGTGCAATATCTTTTCTTGTTTCATTTCATCATTCTATTTCTTTGAGATAAATGCACGTGTCAAGTATTTAATGATCATTTTGTATTGATATTTTTTAACCATCAAATTAAACGTATGTAAACAGCTATTTATTTTTAACTGGCAATTGGAATTTCGTGTTAAAAACTGACAACCGGTTGCAGAAAGGATGATTAAAATAATCAACATTTTAATATACCTACTTACGCCATGTGATTTGTTGTTAGCTTGTCACTTTGGTTACTTTAGCCAATAACGTTCAACATGTCAAAAGATAATCAGCCTTTATTATGTGTATAATTTGAAATATATGTATATGATATAGAGCGGTGGTGGCTCGCTTTCCTTAAAATTCTAAAAAGGTCGTTTCAAACCCGGCATGCACCAATAAGAAATACACTTTTCTTACGTACATTTGTCATAGATTTAGAACACCACCGTTCCCGTGCTTTGGAGAGCACGTTAAGCCGTCAGTCCCGGTTCCATTAATACCTACTTGTTGAATCGTAGATAAATTGTCATTTGCCCCTGATGACAGACAGAATGATGGTGTAGATACGATACTGTATAGATGCACAAGTAGGTAGTGCATAATGGTTTTTCAAAGTATTTTATCGGAATAGTAAGTATTTAAACTGCCTCCGTGGTCTAGCGGATAAGACTGTGGATTAAGACTCGGAGGTACCGGGTTCGATTCCTGGTCGGGACACAAAAATATTTATAAATGTAAATAAATACATTTAATTAATAGTAAATTTATTTGTGATATTTCTCGAGTTTGGTACGCTGGAGACATCGACGAGCTTGCCACTTGTCATGATTGGCGTATAGTAAAGTTGGCTAAATGTGAATCCGCTTATTTATAAGCGTGGTTTCTGATCACCCTGAAAAGGAAACGGTCGTGATGATACTTTACTTTACTAGTAAGTATTTATCGTGCTTTCTCAATTTGTTTCATTTTAATTTGAAACTAAATAGTTCCATTTTAATGTGTAAATGTAATTTAATACAATATTGACACTTCGGGTGGCGTCGTCTTCCAATTAAGACCCGAGTTTTCCCAATGGAACTACATTATGCACTATTTCTGTATCTACCTATTTCCAACCATACAAATTAATAATGCTGTTAAAAACATTTAAATGTAAAGAAAATAATAAAAATAAATATAAAGCCGTCGACGGTTGATGCCTCTGTAAAATGTCTATTAAAATTAAACCGTAGTCAAATTGAATTTCCCGCGCATCAGAGCCGGTTGTCAAGTGTTGGCTTCACACCAACCATTTGATAGACACTTTATCATCCTTCAAATTCTCCACAAATTACAGAAATTACACGAAGCGAGGAATTTACTCGCTATTTTTAGACAGCGAGGGTCAAGTATCATCACGACCGTTTCCCTTTCGGGGTGGTCAGAAACCACGCTTATATTTATAAGCTTCTTATTTAAGCGATCTTATTTAAGCGGATTTACATTTAGCCAACTTAACTATATAAAATCATGACAAGCTCGTCGATGTCTCCAGCTTACCAAATTCGAGAAATATCACAAATAAATTAAATATTAATTAAATGTATTACGTATTTACAATATTAAATATTTTTGTGTGTCCCGACCAGGAATCGAACCCGGTACCTCCGAGTCTAAATCCACGGACTTAACCGCTAGACCACGGAGGCAGCGAGGGTCAACAGAATCAAAATTGTTCTAATGCCGGATAATAAATTGTCCCCTGGTTTGGTTTGGCGATTAGCATTTTGTTATATGCGCCACGTGATTGGCATTGCTACTTTGTTAAGCTAATCATGCGCTTAAAACCAAATGTTAATCGTGCGTTAATTTAATTAAGTATTTAAGAGATTGTCTAAAAGTTTATGGGTGTCAGAATTGCGTCTGAACCAGATTGTCGACTAAAAAAGGCATTGCACAAAGAATTATTATTTATGAAAAAGTATTATGACGACCGGATCCATTCGGAGATGGTCAGAAACCACGCTTTTTTTTAAGAATCGGATTCACATTATCTAACTTTACCACTAATATTTTTGGTACTTCAATGGTAAAGACAATTTATTCCTTTTTATGCATGTATGTATGTATGTAAATTCCAAAATTTGTTTCCTCGAGAATAAAATATTACAAAAAACTATGTACTATTGTTGATAAATATCTATTTTAGTTTATATTTATTTGTCTAAGTGCTTATAAAAAAATTAATTTGACCTCCCCTGGACCAGAACCTGGGTACGCCCATGTTTATACGAGTATGTGTTTGCGCTAAAAGAAACAATATTAACTAACAATCTTTTAAAATAATTAAAAAAACAAAAAATAACTTCTTAGAAATGAGAACCAATCTTATTTGCTTTAAGCAAATGCCCTTGAAACTGGGATATCGGATACGTGAAAAAATATGTTTATTTTCCATAAAAAAATATATGGTAAACAGTTTAATAAATGTAAATAACGAAACCGCTAAATGACGGTCTTATGTTATGAGTAAGCGGAGTCAACTGATCGGACCACCCTTCGGCTGACTCATCGCAGATTACTGAGTTCCGATGAAGTCTGCATTTAGTATGACAGCTTCACTATTAAATACATTGTGTTGAAAAAATGCAACCTTCCAAACGTATAACGACCTGCATTATTTTACGATGTAGAACAAATAAAAAGACAAAAGTCAACGATTGCTGATGCACTTATTGGATATATTTTTCATTAATATAATACATTAAAGTCTTAGCTAGGTACTCTAAGATATATAACCATAGACCATAGCAACTAAACCAAATAATACAAATATACCAACCATCTTTAACTAGAGTCAGCTACTGCGACACCGAAATACCTCAAGGATAATTTTGCCTATCTCTCTTCCGTCCACGATAAATCTTTACGTTCTTCTCATAACTCTCTTCTTTCTGTCCCTTCACATAATTCTGGTTTTGTTTCCAACTCCTTTGTAGTCGCTGCCACAACTTTATGGAATGATCTTCCGGTGAACATAAGGCAGGCAACTAAAGGATTGTCATTTAAAAAATTGGTCTATTTACACTTTATAAATAGGTCTAAACCACGTTAGTAAGTTGTATTTATGTATGTCTATGTATAATATTGTGTATATATTAGTATTTAGTATATTGATAATATATATAAAACTATATAAGTACGTATATAATATATGTTAAGTCATTCTTTAATTGTATATTTTACCATTGCTTTCATTGCACCTATATTTGTTCAAATTTGTCCCTAAGGTTTGGCTGTCAGAGAATGTCTACGGGCATTAAGTCCGCCTTTGTACTTTGTGCAATAAAGTTTTTAAATAAATAATTCCAATTTTAGTTTGCAATACAGTTAAACATAAATACTGAGGAATTAAAAGAGCGACCTAGTTCCATACGAGCAACAAAACTGTGAGCTTCTGGTCAGGAACTATTATACGTAACTCGAAAGAAAACTAATGAAAATTGTATAAAACCTTTATACATTTTATTTCCTTGTAACGTATGTAGGTACTTGTATTATCATGTTAGTAATTTAATATCGTATCTTCTGGGCTTTCCTACGATATTTTATTCACTGTCGATGAGTGGCATTGTTTTTTGTTATCAATTTGAACTTAGTACTAAGTATTATTACCATATCGTTGAGTCACATTTAGTAGCCTCAATGTCAACGAGCTGTAATCTAATTTGTGATTCTTTGTTGCGTTTTCACGGGTAATACAAATTGGACACGGTTGTTTGATTTGAATTCTGATGGACCAAAGTAATTGAAGTATTATTTATTTATTTAAAGTAACTTTAACATCACAATTTAATAATAGTACAAACAATACAATTATTAAAATCATAGACAAACACCCCTGTCGGGTTTACCAGCCTAAAAAAATGTACACACCATTGAGAAATACAAAAAAAATGATAATAATAAAAATAATATATATATAGACCCTAGGCGACACTCAGCCAAGCGTCTGGCCAAGTGGTTATCCAAACGGCTAACGGAAAGGTCTGGAGACAAAAAGCTGGCAATTATTTCTGACAACGTATTAAGTAATAGCCTCGCTATATAGAGGCTAAATGTTGCCAGTCTTTTAGGGACTATTCCTGAAGGGTCGCCTTTAGAGGACATTTTTTACTTTTAGTTTATTTTTTTATTTTTTTTGTTTATTTTAATTTTTACTTTCAAGTAGTTTCAATTATATTCCTTCGAATAAACTTTGTTGGACTTAAGTACTATATGTATATATAAAATATACAATTAAAAGTAAAAACAAAAAAAATTTATGTCATAAATATTCGATATACTTGGGTATTTTTATTGTTAGGTATTATGCAAATTTATTTAAATACTTACAAGTAGGTATCTGCAGTATTTCCTTGTTATTGTTGTAGTTGTGTGTATTGATAAAACCACAATAGACACATATTACCGACGAAATGGTTAGGTAATTATAACCCGTTAGTATTTTTGTAATATATTTTTAAATCATTTTGTCATGTCAATCATATAGCACATGGCGTCTCGCTTGTATACATAATTAGCTTAATTTCTAAGCCCAGGCTTACTGAAACAACGTGTCTGCAATTGTAATGATTAAAGTTAAAAATGACGTTAAATGTGTTGCAACCCAGCCTAAGGGTCTGTAACTGAACCTTCCTTAGTGGACTCTTTGGACAGCTTTACTGCTTGGTCTTCTACTAGCAGAAGTAGAATCATCCATAATGATTTGAATAATGACGTGTCACAAATGCTTAATAACGCATTAGTGTGATAAAACTATGTTTAATGTTATACACTTATCTTATTTTAATGAATATAAATGTTTTTTTTAAATTTATTTCGGTTAAAAAGTCGTTGCTCTATGGTTTTAATTCTCTTTAAGTGAAATTCAGTAAAAAAACGAGCTTTGCTCTAAAGTCGAATACGACAATAGTTATAAGCTTGGCTATGATCGGAAAAACTCGGGTTATAAATGATAGTAAATAACAGGCTATATTCGTAAATAATACGGCTACATTTAAACGCATTTAGATCTAAAAATAAATACCTATTATTACCACGTAATAATTCGGTAGTACAAGCACGTTTTATTGTGTAAATAATTAACAGTGATACTTTCAGTTCCCCAAATCTCGCGGCTGCATAAATGCCCGCTCGATTTGATCGAATGAAGCTTTTCATTCGAATATTGCGAACCGACACGCAAGTCGAAAGCGCCAGAATTAGGCCTCTGGTATAATTAGAAGTTTTAAAATAACAGCACTCACTACCTAATAAATAAATAATGATTAATTAATTAGGCAATTAGCACAGTCATTGACAGGTGTCAACGGCCGTAAATTCTAGTCCAAACACAAATGACGAAAATAATCAAAAATAGTTCAAATGGAAGATCTCGTTAACTACAAAACGTTGAAATAGATAACTAATACTTAGTTACTGTAATTTTTAACACGAGCGTTGCCGATCATAGCCGAACCACACATCAAAATAACGTTTTCACTATTTTAACTGACTTCGAAAAAGGAGGAGGTTCTTAACTCGACTGTATGTATGTATTTTTTTGTATGTTTGTTATAAACGTCAAGTATGGGATTGCAACTTCAAAATCATTGGGAGAATGTAAAGTAAATATAATCCGCAGCGCATTTATATTTATTGAAATAAGATTATATATTTAAAATTAAGGAAAAACAAAAATAAAAAAATAAAAAATGCTCCAAATCGCTACCAATAGGCAAAGAGCCACGTTGAATGGCAATGCTGATCCTTTGGCCCAAATATTACCCAGCCCTCTTGTCTCTCAAGGTGTTGACGAGCTGTTTTGACAACGCCTTAAAAAAATCCTGCGCACTTGGTCCCCACGGCCCGAGAGTTTTAACTCCAAACGGCGCAAACACATATCTCCCAATAAACTGGGTGTATGTATATCCGCCGTTTGAGGTTCTCGGATGATTCTTTGTTGTTCTATGTTTGGTTAACATACATTATTAGTAATACAGGGATAACTATGACAAATTAAAACATCGGTAGGTATTTAAGAACTTTATTAATTATAGGACAAATGAGAGCATATCTATAATAACAAGGAAAATAAAGAATTGTTTTTATTTAGTTTGCAATAATGAAACACACTCAACACGTTCGTAACAAAAGGGCATGTATGAAGAGGTTATGAATGTCGACGAAGCGAAAGACCGTGTCGTGATCGTGCCAAGTGGCGCTCAAACATTTAAACAATTGTCTCTTACCTACCCCGCAAGGGATCTGTATGTAATGTCATACAATTATATAAAAAATAAACGTAATATTCAAAATAACAAAATATATTCTTGATAGATGAATGGATATAAGAAAACGCTAAGAAAGAAAGAGACAAACTTATCGCTGTCAAAAGTGCTAGCGCGAGTAGTAATTCCGACAGGATGAATATTTAAAAATTCGTATTGTTAAAAGCACAAGTACTTATGAATGATTAATGACGTATCGTGACGTGATGAGTAAAGGTGATAAAAAACATCGTTTTAGAACACAACCTCTTGTGTCATATTTAAGGACTAAACATTATTCCAACTTGAGTTTTAAAATAAGGAATAAATGTTTTGTATAGGTCAAATAGGACGCGGTGGTGGCTCGGTTGTAAGAACGCGTTCCTTAAAATCAAAATCAAAATAATTTATTTCCATTGGTTCTCTCGAAACAACTTGGATAAAGTCAGAACTAATAAAATCAATACATTTTTTACAACATATGTACTAATCAAAGTGGTAATAATGGTTGGACCGTAAACAGGCAATAATCCATATCTATGTATGCTATGCACAACATTATTGCTATAAGCAAGTAAAACTAAACTAACTTAGAAACTACTTAAATAAGATCGTGGCTGTAAAGAGGCCGTGTCACCTTACATCCTACAAAGGTCGGTTCAAACCCACCCGACATGTACCAATGAGAAATACACTTTTCTTACGTACATTTGTCATAGATTTACAACACCACCGTTCTCGTGCCTCGGAGGGCACGTTAAGCCGTCGGTCCCGGTTCCACTAATACCAACTTGTGGAATCGTTAATAAATTGACATCATATCCTCGCCAAGCCGTCTGGCCAGCGTGGCGATTGTAGGCCAAATTCTCCAGATATATATGTTCTGGAATGCCCATCTCCAGCAGTGGAGGTTTAGGACGCTGTGTTCTAGGGGCTGTAATGAATGATAATGAAAATGATAAATCGGTCAAATATTGTGGCCGACTGTATAAAAAAACTTATGCTCAGCGTCTATCTTACTTTAAAATTAATACTCTCCGTAATAGACGCATGTTATCAGATTTAACATTTATACCCCAACCAAGATACCCCAGACACAGTATTGAAAACATTTTTAACATGTATACCCTATCACAGAACTAACCTTCTTTCCAGAATACAATCAAAATACAATGCTCATGCTGCAAAATTTTCAGATATTGACATCTTCGGAGACTCCCAAAGAGTATTTAAACATAAACTGCTAAAACAACTTGCTCACAATTTATAAGTCAATTTTATGTATGTTTATTATATTTTTTTTATAAAAATAATTTATATTTTATTTATTTTAATTTATTACTTGAAGTAGGTAAAATATTTTAGTTATTTTCGTTACTTTTTCTTTTTATTTGTATTTCTAAAAGAAATTGTATGTTTATTATATACTTATATATTTTTTTTAAATTGTTTTAGTTTTTGGTTTTTCGAATAATATTTAGTTTTTGTATACTTATTGAAAATTTCATAATATTGTTATTTTTTATAGGCAATAAAGGCTACTGTGGTAATGTGGTGGTCGCCTATAATAGGTGCAACATCTAACTTCTGATTTAGTGTTAAGTACAAATAAATGTGTGATGTGAGCACTATTGGCTACCCTATTATAAATAAATAAGATCCCAAGGGGCAAAATCTTGAATCAGGAGATTTTTTTTCTGTCAAAATTTCATGCGACTTCCTAAAAGTCAGATCAACTCGCAGTACCTACTAGAACGATACAAGAGCGATCTGTCATCCCAATTAAAACCACTTTTAATATAATAACATACTTTAACAAAAGCAATGGTGATGGGTTGTAAAAAGTCAGTAACATTATTCATAAAAATACAATTAACAAATTCATTAACTCCTAAACTAAGTCTGAGTTAGACCTGTCATTTACGATCTAAAGTTAAAGTTAAAAAAAGGGTAAGAAGGTTGGATTGAGACGCAAAGTATACGAACCCGAAACAGATTCGTTTTAGTATCCTCTGTTAGTATTTGGAGCTTCAAAATAATTTAAATGAATATTCTCGTGCCATGATGATTTCTTTTTTATTTCATAGTTAATATATTGTGATTTCATAAGTAATTAATTTTATTTATTTTACCCTAGGATAACGACAATTGACAAAAACTTTTTTTTCGTCCGCCAATTTGAAATTCAGTATTTTATCTGTAATAAAGTACCTGATCATAATAAAGAACCTAATCGTATAAATAGTGTTTTGTAACTATTTCATACATAAATCTTAACCAATTGACCATTTAATTTAATTATATTTTAATCCTGGGGTAAATCAGATGTTGAAATTAAATTTTAAAAAAACACAAAGATTGATTATTGAATTATATTTTGTTGAGGCACGCTCCAACAAAGTTTTGGGCAATCTCTTTTAAAAGTTAATTCTATACGCCTGAGATACATTCGAGAATGGGCCCCCTGGAATGGTACGGTTTGGGCCGTTGACTCCAGGACTCGTTTAACCGGCCCACTATCAGTGGTTCGCGGGTATCATCGCGACTTCGCCCAGGGGAATGCAACATATCGCTGATCGCCGCAACCTATACCTATCATGGAAATTTCTATAGCAACAGCTGTCCAATGTCAAAACCTACTAAGGTTAATCTATAAAACATGCTTGGACCTTGCCTATATATAAATACAAAGAAAAAAAATACATTTTATATCTTACACTTCCTCTTCCCTCTTTTTTTTTATACTAGCACGACATGTGACCTTGCGCCCACCTAATCGTAAGTGGTTTGCAAGGTCCATGAATGTTACCAACTGAAATTTTACACTCATGACTAATATCAGTCCCTAACACTATGTCGGCCTGACTAGATGCTTTGTCACATTTCGCTTGAAGGACTCCAAGTTGTGGAAAGGAAAGTGGAAACACAGAGGCTTGTCAATAAACGATTTGTATTTGTATAAGTAATATACATATGACTAAGATGAACTAAAATAATAATACACGTACACACACACTAAACACATTTATACACACACATACACTAAACACATTTTAACCTATTGTATTTATATAAAAAGTAAAGTATCATCACGACCGTATCCCTTGATAAAGTAAAGCTAAATATGAAATAAATTCACATTTAGCTTTACTATAGGCCCATCATGACCAGTGGCTAGCTCGTCGATGTTTCTAGCGTACCAAACTCGAATATAGAAATATCACAAATAAATAAATAATTGATTGTGGAACACAATCAATCGAACCCGTTACCTCCAATTCTAAGCAATTTGACCGCTAGACTACTGAGGCCGTATTTATATAATTTGTATAATTAAGTAATTAAATTTAATAATCTTTTTACTAGCAAGCGCCAAATGTTTTGCAATATTGTTTGTGACCGGAAGTGCAGGGTGTCCAGAGATACCTGATCAATTCCCCCAAATTGTGGAGCTTTAAAGCGATATAAATACTTCTTATAGGTAATCGAAATATGGTCGAAAGTACCTACTAGGTTTTAATATGTGGCAACTGACTTGCGATAAATATGCAACGCAAATTAGAATAATGCAGGCAAATGTAGGTACAAAAATACCAAAGCACTGTTTCACAGGATAATGGTTGATTTACATTTCACTTTTATGGGTACATACTTTTTCGAGATCTACACTCAAAAAAATGGATATTTGATGTATTGGAATATCTTTGGTTAACTGAAAAATAAAGGATATACGACGAGTAGTCTATACGAATATAATGATATACGCCGATCAGTCTTTACGATTACAAGGATATACGCCGATCAGTCTATACGAATACAGTGATATACTCCGATCAGTCTATACGAATACAGTGATATACGCAGATCAGTATTTACGAATACAAGGATTTACGTAAGTTTTGTTTACAATCTGCTAATAGATAATCTGTTTATAATGTAAATGCTAACATCGATACATTTAAATTGAATGCCGAAACCATTTACGTAAAAAACCGGAAAAGTTGCGAATAATTTAATTGAGTAAACAATTTGTTCGTATACTTTAATTATTGTTTATTTATGATGTACATTTTATTTATATTTATGTATTTGTATTTAATAGTGATATGTATGTTTAAATAAACTATACTATATTAAAAAACTACTATTTATTATTATTAGATAAGTATTTATTCGAAGGAACATTACAATTATTATTAAAATATATATTTTTTATATATTCTAGCACGACATGTGACCTTGTTCCCACCTGATGGTAAGTGGCGCACAAGGTCCATGAATGTTAGCAACTGGAATCAGACACTCATGACTGACATCAGTACCCAACACTATACCGGCTTGACTGGGCATGACGGCAATTCGAGCCTGATCCCGAAACGTGTTGATACATTTTACTGGGTTTATCGGCACGAACGGTGAATACTTCCCAGCCCCGGCAGACTGGGCAATGAAAATATACTTAATAATAAAAAATACAACTAAAATAAATAAAGAAAAATAAAATAATTTATATATTATTATTTATCTATACTAGCTAACCCATCTGGCCAGGATTATGTAGCAATTAAAATTTAAATGATATATGTAAGTACATGGAAAAATCGAGCAGTGGAGGTCTGAGATCCTGCGTTCTTCAGTCTGTGTAGTGATGATTTTATCCTTGAATTTTACTTAATACATAGAGTAAATTATTTATATTCTAATTGGAATCTATTTAGATGCGATCATATCATTAACAGAACAGAGCTATTCATTATTGTTACGCTAAATATAGTTTGTTTTTGTGACTATTGTGTTATGTCAACGTAACAGATTAGTATTAAATAAATTGCAAATTAGCCGTTCTCATCCTAAAATTTTCTAATTACATCGATGGTGTCATAGACAGATGAAATCGTCCCATCTTTTTTGTGTAACGTAAAAAGCCGAAGTTTTTATGCCTAGACCAAAATATTAATGCCACTTTGTTAGTGCCAATTAGTTCTAGCACTCATGTTGCCAAGAAAATATACCTACCTAGCTAAACTATACTAATACTCAAACTAAGTATTAACGAATGAATATTTTACAAAATCCATGATATTTTAATTTACAATTCCTTTAAATGTAGGTTGTAAACTCAGAATGTTATAAAATGCTGCAAAGACAAAATTAACCTTATTTATAAAATATAATTGTGATGTGTTGCATGCTTATAGCTTTTAAAAATTAAGGCATTGTTTTATTTTGGTTTTTCATGTAAAATTAATCCGCAATAACAGGCCGCAGATATCTGATAACAATGCAATTGAAATACCTAGTACCTACCTAACTATCGCAGATTAAAATATAGGTAAGATGTTATTATCTTAAGTAGGTATATTATTATTGATTAGTTTCGTTAACTAAGGCGTGCTTCGACATTAATGATCCAACCTCATTATTCTTATTAGATATTAGACTTGAAATTTTACTACCGATATTAAATTGAATTTACTACTGGCAGGTTATTAATTCTTGGGAAGTATTAGTGAACACAGCCAATCGTCTGTCTAGGCCGAATTTAGCGAGGCACGTCAACCGAATCGATTCCCAGAACAGCTGTTTTTAAAATAAAACTGTAACATAATATGCTTAAAAATATGATAATAAATTACTTACTTTGGTGGTGGTTTTCGGCTGCACCAAATCTTCACTTGGCTCTTTTAATCACTGGTCAAAAACACTGCGCGGGACTGATTCTAAATAGGTGATCGCGGTTAGGATTTATTTTTAGAGCGAGTAATACGACACCTTGCGCGGGCGTCGGTCGGTCGGTCGTGGAGCTTGGGCGAGGCGCGGCGCTCGAGTGCGGAGGCCGGAGTGGCGCGCGCTCCCGGCCCCCACCCAGCACACCTCCACAGCCTCCCGGCTCCGAGGAGCTCACATCCTCGGTCATAAAGGAGTTCCATTATACTAATTTATGACGGCTTTTAAAAGAAAATCCTACAACTACGCCTTAATGTAGCATCGGCATGTACTTTGATCAATTGTTTAATTATGCTGACTCTCAACGACATCATCAACGGCTGGAGTACCCTCTATTCTAGAAACCTCTGGGATTGCGAGGAGCGATGGCAAGAGACCCGACGACCGGCTAGACCGTTGGGCCGTGGAAACTTGGCAGGTCTTTGGTGTGGGATGCGACATGTGTAGACACATTAGCTCCATCTCTCATCCAGGCAACCTCGTCCAGCAGTAGTTCTTAGTAGCAGAAACTGCTGCTAAGAACCTCAAGCTGCGCAAATACGCCAACCTCGGTACAGCCAAGGAGTAGTCTAAACGGCTGACGGAGAAATCTGGAGACAGGAACGCTGGCAATTATTTCTGCCTACGTATTAGCCTTGCTATTCATTTATTCATTACAGCCCCTAGAACACAGCGTCCTAGACCTCCACTGCTGGAGATGGGCCTTCCAGAACATATATCTGGAGAATTTGACCTACACTCGCCACGCTGGCCAGACGGCTTGGCGAGGATATGATTAATGAAAATTTATTAACGATTCCATAAGTTGGTATTAGTGGAACCAGGACCGACGGCTTAACGTGCTCTCCAAGGCACGGGAACGGTGGTGTTGTAAATCTATGACAAATGTACGTAAGAAAAGTGTATTTCTCATTGGTACCTATATGCCGGGTGGGTTTGAACCGACCTTTGTAGAATTTAAGGAACGCGTTCTTACGACCGAGCCACCACCGCGCCTCGCTATACAGAGTCTTCTTGGGGCTATCTCTGATGGGACGTCTTTTGAGGACATTTTTTTATATTTTTTCATTAGGCTTAGTTTATATATGTAGTTACTTAAATTTATTAATTTTATTTAAGAAGTTTGTAATTATTATTTTATATTTTGTAAATATTATTTTCCGAATAAATAGTATGTAAATAAGTATTTATTCACTAGTATATATTGAAGTCTAATATTTTTCTATTAGTTTTGATAGCACCTGCCTTATCTCGTCGTAACTGCTTTAGTTGTCCCAAAGGTTTGACCAGTATAGAATGTCTAGCGGCATTAGGTCCGCCTTTGTACTTAGTGCAATAAAGTTTATAATAAATAAATAAATAAATAAATATGTTCGATATAAAAAAAAACACCACAATGATTTTTTATTCTGACCACTGATGGGAGATTCCCGCTTGTCTGGTGATAGCAAGACCAGAAATCTATTAGGATGTCTAGGAGGATGAAAGTAACTGTGACATCAGTGTCCACAACTATGAGTATATGCCGGCTTGAATTATTTTGTATCTAATGTTTCTGTAATTAATTTATGTAAATAATTGTTTATTTTTAATTTATTAATATATGATCAATGGGGTGTGTCACTAACTTTTTATCACGATAGATAGCGCATTATAGACGGTACCCAATAGAACTGTCAGTTGCATATAAAACTTGTATTTTTATTCCGAAATTTATTATTTTCTGGTTATATTGCCGAAGTGAGCAGCTTTTAAGTGTACAAATCGAGATTTCCAAGCGAAATCAAAAATATGGTGATCTCAAAATTGCCGTTCTATTATTTAAACCTTTTTTTCTTTTTAAGGACGGTGTTCGCTTTCCTAATTCGTCTTTTAAGGTAGGTATCGTTAAGTTAAAATTATTTTTTTTGTTATAAAAATAAAAAACTACAAAAACATTTTAAAAATAATACGTCATAGGTGTAAACAAGGTACCAGTACCGCTAGCGACATCTACAAAAAGCTTTGCCTGATACACCCCATTGTAATGTATCATCACGACCGTACCGTCAGAAACCACGCTTTTAAAGAAGCGTATTCACGTTTAGGCAACTTTACTATAAGCCCATCATGACAAGTGGGCGGCAGTGGCAAGCTCGTTGATGTCTCTAGCTAGACTAGAGTACCAGACAAGACAGATATCACACAGCAGCGAGCCTATGCAGCGCCCTACGAGTCCAGTATAATAATGGTTTCGGGGTATTGTTGGGTCTGCCACGTTTTTACAGTGCGTCGGGAATGTTTGCGAAAATCGTTTTGATAGTTTTTCTGCTATTTAGCACTGTATCTCTAATCAATAGAATTATAGGCAGCACCAACATTATTTTTGGTTTGTTTTTTTTTTTTTTTTTTTAATAGCACAATACTTGACCTTGTGCCCGCCTGATGGTAAGTGGCGCGCAAGGTCCATGAATGTTAGCAACTGGAATCAGACACTCATGACCGACATCAGTCGCTAACACTATGCCGGCTTGACTGGGCATGACGGCAATTCAAGCCTGATCCCGATGTTTGGATGATTTAATGAGTTTATCGGCATGAACGGTGGATACTTCCCCGCCCCGGCAGACTGGGCAAATTACAACAATCAGTCCCCCTACCACCTTCTTAAGTAAATAAACATACATATTTTACTATAATAATAAGCGTTTATTTACTGAAAAAAACTAGTACATTTGTTAGGAATTGGCCAACGGTGCCCAAACGAAGTTAATCTGAAACTATACAAAACCAAGGACATTAAAATACGGGGTGACTTTGTATGAATTACTTTAGACTAATATGTGATTCTATTGATAGAAACAAACAACTTTTCCTAATTTTTTAGGCATATGTCGAAAATGACATATTTTTTTGCTTCTCCATACTAATTGGCTATTTTAAAATTAACAGTTTGTATTATTAGGCCATTTAAAAAAAAAAACGTCTGGAATACGGGTATAAACATCCACGCCAAATTCGACATATTAATTTATCAATTTACTCTAAAATCAGCTTGTCCTACACACAAAGGCATAACATATATTTTTTGTACAATATAGTTCAAACTATAATTTAAAATAAGGCAGATAGTGCTCTGCTTCCGAATACCGAATGACCGGATCACCCAGTGCAAGGTTTCCATTGGTTAAGTTAAGTTTTGCATGTAATGTAAATACAAATCGTTTATTAACACAAAATAATGTTGGTTCGTTACAGGTGAACCCTGTCTCCTGCATGAGTTGTACTCTATAACAGGAGACAGTGTTTTCCAATGATCATACAAAAAGATTGAAAAAGAGGTTACACAAATAGCAAGTAAAGTATAGTATGTAAGTGTGTGTGCGTGTGTCTGTAGAAAAAGGTGAGGGGACTGGGGGAGGGTGGAGAAGGAAGAGGGAGTGTAAGATTGTTGATTATACTCCTAAACTAAAAAGTAAAGTACTTTAGTATCATCACGATACAGTAAGCGGATTTACATTTAGCCACCTTTACTATAGGCCAATCATGACAAGTGGCAAGCTCGTCGATGTCTCCAGCGGACTTAACCGCTAGACCACGGAGGCAGTTAGGACGAATTATTATTATAATTTATTCAATCGGTCATAGTATACGCACACCAGTGTGGACAATATGACATTAGGTACCTCTCACAAGCACTTCTATTCAAGCTCTTCAAAGACTGTCAAGACCTATAAATGAAGGTAAAAGATACACTAAGGCTATATATCCACCAGAACAGGGTTCCTCAAACCTAACGTGTGACCTTGTATGGTCTTACGTTAGACTAATATGTGATTCTATTGATAGAAACAAATGGCATATGTCGAAAGTGTCTTATTTATTTTAACTTTTCCAAAAAAAGAAATCTATTTTAAAATTAACAGTTTGTATGAAGAACTAAATTCTCCAGATATATGTTCTGGAAGGCCCATCTCCAACGGTGGTGATCTAGGACGCTGTGTTTAGGGACTGTAATGATAATGATGCGTCGTAGTATGAGTTTTTTTAGGATTCAGTACTCTTATGACTCTGGTGTCTTGCAGTCCCCATATCTCCAAAACTAGCCCACTGTTCCGATGTGGAACTAACGAATTATTTGCTCTGACAAAGTTGTTTGTATTGATTTAAATGTTTCCTTGCTACAATTAGAAAATAAATATATATTTTCAGTCAGAGCACGACTAAGACCAGCTATTCTGATGCAAGACTTGCCAAGTCTTCGCATTGGTCTTGCTTTGGGCAACACTAATTCAACGCCTCTTCCAGAAGGAATTGACGTTGTAGGAAGAAGCCTCTACTATGGGAGGGTTGATGTGAGAGGCTCTCATTGGTACATGCCGGGGCTCGAACCGACATTTTTAGGATTTTTAAGGAAAGCGTTCTTACAACTGAGTCACAACCACTTCTTCGGTGGGAAAGCAGCTTTAAATCGTCGGCCATAAAAGGCAGTCTTAAAGCTGTCATAGTTTATAGCCCTTTTTCATAATTGAATTGAATAGGTTCTTGAGGAATGTGTGTGGAAAATTATAAACTATCTTGTTGTGCGTCTTGACAGGGTAGTATAGCCGTGGGTGTGAAGTAATAAAGGCTAAATAATAGAAAACTGTAGTAAAATAAAGTATCATTACGACTGTATCCCACCGGGGTGGTCAAAAAACACGCTTTTAAATAGCTGGTTTAGATTTATTCAACTTTACTATAGACCCATCTAGACAAGTGGCAAGCTCGTCGATGATTTTAGCGTACCAAAACAAAGTCACAAATAAAATAAAATATTGTACATACATATTTTCACGCCACATACCTTGCGGGGTAGGCAGAGACAATTGAGCGCCACTTCACACGATCACGACATACCTCTTTTACTTCGTCGACATTCATCAACCTCTTCATACACACCCCTTTGTTACGAAGGCTTTTTAATGCACCGTTAGCCAGTGTTTTATTTATTTGATCGTGAGTCTCGGTCTGTGTTCGTCAATCTTCCTTTACTCATCCTTTTAAAATGCCCGAATCATCGTAGCATGCCTTTCCTTATTTTTGTACCTATGCTTTCTTTTATACCCACCCTTTTTCGTACTTGTTGCGTATGCGGTCCGCCAAAGTGACGCCGCATATTCGATCTTATTTCTACTGCATTAACCCTACTCTCGTGCGTATTCGACATATCCACATCTCGCTTCCATACATCAGTGTTGGTACCAACATGGCATTGTGTATGGCGAGCCGAGCTTTATCACTGACATTTCGACTGCGACTGAATAAATTATTGTGTCCTAGGACTCGAACCCGATACTTCCATGTTTAAATCTATAGAATAACTTAAAAAAAAAAATATTCCGTATTCTTTGTTTTACGATATTTTTAGAAAGCTTGAATTGATAAACTCTATCATAGAGCAACGCGGTCACGATACTAGCCCGGAGGGAGTGGCCATACGCATTTTTTCCCCTCTGTCAAACCTCTTTTACCCACAACTTTCGCATTATATATCTGGTTTGTCAATCTCTCTTCACTCATTCTTTGAACATGTCCGAACCACCGGAGCATACCTTTCCTTATTTTTGTCCCTATGCTTTCTTTAATACCTACCTTTCTGCGTATTTCGTGATTACGTATGCCATCCCTATCATACTTCCCATTCGCAGTGAAAACACTGCCCAGATATATAATTTCATTTACTTGCTCTAGAGTTTCATCATCAATCTTTATCGTCATGTTTGTCATTCTTCTTCTTTCAAACACTAGTACCTTGGTTTTTCTCGCATTCAAACGGAGTCCTTTTTCTGCACATCCTTCTTTCATTTTTGTGACTAGTGATTGCATTTGTTGTTCGGACGATGCCATAAGAACAGCATCATCTGCATAAAGCAGGCTGTTCACCACTAGATCAGTCATTTTTATCCCACAGTCACTCTCTCTCACTCTTTTTAGGCATTTGTCGAGATATAGGGTAAATAATCTGGCAGAAAGCACACAGCCTTGTTTGACGCCCATTTGGGATTCAAAGCAAGGCGACATACGTCCGTCCACCCGCACACAAGCTTTACAGCCCTTGTACAGGGCCTGTATAGCTTGTAGCAGTTTGTCATCCACTCCATACTCTGGCAATATGTCCCAAAGCTTCTTTCTTTCAATCCTATCAAAAGCCTTCTCTAAATCCACAAAAGCACAGAAAACCTTCTGGTTTAAGGCCAGAAACTTCTCTGTGATATTGCTGAGCGAAAAGACTTGGTCAGCGCATCCTCTTCCAGGTCTAAAGCCTCCTTGTGCCTCCCATAAAAGACCTTCAGTCTTCTCTTGCAGGCGTTTCGTGAGAATCTTGCCATACGTCTTGCTCGCCAAACTGATTAAACTAATAGCTCGGTAGTTGGCACAGTCCAATCTAGATCCTTTGCCTTTGTATAAAGGAACGATGACTGATTGCTGCCAGTCCTCCGGTACTCTTCCCTCCTGCCAGCAAAGGTTGCACAGCAGGTGGAAAGCGTTCCAGACCGGTATACCTCCGTATTTAATCATTTCGGCGAGCACTCGATCTTTTTCCGCAGCTTTGCCACATTTCAGGCTATGCCACTAGTCTGAAATAAACTTTTTTTTCTTCTCTTCATTTAACCCATTCAGCGCCCACGACGCGCATGCGAGTCATCAAAAACATGTCGTGTCGACCCACGACTCGCATGCGAGTCACGAAGTTTTCGTTATTTATACATATTTACAAAATAATTTAGATATAAATATCATCTATATAAAAAATAATAATAAAATAAAAAAATAAAATAAAAAAGTTATTTATTTTCTCCCACAAAACTTAAAATTAGTAACTTATTTATTAAAACATTTATGTAGGAGACTGGAGGCAAAACTAAACTAAGCGAGAGCATAGTCTGTGTGAAAGCACTCCAGGTTCCTCTGACTCAAACTTAATAATAAATACATCTATAGTGTAGTGTAATGTAGTGTAGTGTAATGTAGTATAGTGTAATGTAGTGTAGTGTAGTGTATATATAATTAGGTGTATATATTATTTTATCTTATATATAAATAGTTTTATTTTTATTATTTTGATCATATTTTATAATATATATTTATTTATATATACATAATATAAAAATATATAAGTGCAATATCTATTTATTTAATATTATATTTTTATTTTTAATATTTATCTATTTAAGTAAATTGTAATTTATTTAAAAATCGTTCAGTTTAAATTATAATTTCTAACAATTTTTCAGTATCCAAATAGTTTAATTTTAGAAGCCAACTTGTAATTTTCTTTCTACATTCAAATTTATTATTAGAGTAAATACTTAGAGATTTATTTGCTTGATTATACAGTTTTCCTCCTCTAAAGAGAAAGAATCGTTGTGCAAAGGAAGATTTTACAGGTGGGATTTTACATACTTCGTAGCATCTTCTTTTGTTTGTACTAATTATCCGTTTAGGAAATTCAAGAGTAGAGTGTTTCCGTAATATAGTAGATAATATGTAATGTTGTCGTACTGTAAGAACTTCTGCATCACGGTAAAGGGTTTCTGTTGGATATAAACGCGGTTTTTTTAGACACACCTTTAGTATTAGTCTCTGGGCTCTTTCTAGCTCAAGTAGTTTAGTTTTAGCTGCACCACCCCATGTTGATATGCAATATGTTATAACTGATTGTACTAATGCCTGATATATAGTTTTAAGGGTACTCTTATCAACAACATTATTTAAATTTTTGAATATATAAGTTAGTTTTCGAATCTTTTGAGATATAGCATGTATATGATCGTTGAAATTTAAATTTTTATCTATTATAACTCCTAGATACCTTATACTATTTGTGTTTTCTATTTTTGCACATTGACATGGTTGTGCTATTAGCGGATTACAATTGTGGGCATAAAGAGCTTTTAAAGTATTTATTTTAAGGCGATGGTTATTTATAGAGAAATTTATATATTTTGTTTTAGTAGCATTTAGTGTTAGTGAGTTTTCAGCAAGCCAGTGGCATATCGCATTTAATCCTATTTGAGAAGATGCGTATAGTTCATCCCAAGAGTATATGCATAGCAAAGACCTTGTTTTAATGTAATAAATAATTTTAATATATTTTAAATTGATAGAGACTTGGAAATACCGTGTCAAAATTCATGTTACGATTAAACACTAAAAATAAATATATTTTTTCAATAGTAATTGGCTAAATGATATATTGGTTAATAAAAAGCGATTTTTCATTAATATTTTTAAAATATAATCAATATGGAACACTTTAGAACATGACGCATACGTATTGTCATTGACGCATGCGTCTGGCATAGTGTAAAAGTTTATCTCTATAACGCCATAAAATGCACAGTCCTTTCAGTGTCGTTATATACAGTTTACACTGTATCTTTAATATAACTAAGCTCATAAATTGTAGAGAATCAACTGGTCTCCATGACGCAAGTTAACTCTTCATGGAGGCCAGGAAACCCCATATTTACAGTATATATTTTTTGTACTTAGATTTAAGACTTCTAGATATTGTACTCTTTATTTTGGTTAATAAATTATTTATATTTAATTTATTTGTGATATTTCCCGAGTACGCTAGAGACATCGACGAGCTTGCCACTTGTCATGATTGGCCTATAGTAAAGTTGGCTAAATGTGAATTCGCTCCTTTATAAGCGTGGTTTCTGACCACCCCGAAAGGGAAACAGTCATGATGATACTTTACTTTATATAGAAATAAAACAAAAAGGTGTTAAAAAAACATATATATTTCATCATTCACCAATCCAACCACGCAATTGATTCCGTTTGTACCACAAGTAATTATAATATTATTAACTATATAATAATAAACTCTAAATAATTAAATTTGTGTCTAATCTTCTTCGTCGTCCGTTGTAAATTCACTCTCATTGCCAGCCTGTTGACAAAAAAAAAACAAATTAAATACAATACATACATATTAAATACAATACCTACATATTAAATGCACTAATACATACATATTAAATACAATACCTACATATTAAATGCACTAATACATATTAAATACACTACATACATATTAAATACAATACCTACATATTAAATACACTACATACATATTAAATACACTACATACATATTAAATACACTACATACATATTAAATACACTACATACATATTAAATACAATACCTACATATTAAATACACTACATACATATTAATACAATACCTACATATTAAATACAATACCCACATATTAAATACACTACATACATATTAATACAATACATACATATTAAATACACTACATACATATTAAATACAATACCCACATATTAAATACCCTACATACATATTAAATACAATACCCACATATTAAATACACTACATACATATATTTAGTGGGTTCCAACCCCCCCGGTATAAATAAGAAATACACTTTTCTTACGTACATTTGTCATAGATTTAGAACACAACAGTTTCCGTGCCTCGGGGGTGTCGGTCCCGGTTCCACTAATACCAACTTGTGGTTAATAGTCATTAAAATAAAGTGACATAAAACCCTCGCCAACCCGCCTGGACAGCGTGGCGAGTGTTGGCCAAATTCTCCAGAAATTTCTGGAACCTCCAAAAGTTGAGTACCCCCGGAAGGGATACTGTCGTGATGATACTTAACTTTTAATACTTTTGCATCTTAGTCTGTAAGTATGCAAGTGTGTGTGCCAGTGTATGTGATGTATGTATGACAAAGTGTATGTAAGTATGTATGTAAGTATGTATGCAAGTATGTATGTAAGGGTGTATGTTACCTGGTCGTTGTTGTCGGTTTCTGTGTCGCTAAGGTCCCATTGCGGATGCTCTGCGGGGACGGGCGCGGCCTCTTTCACGTCCAACTTCATGTCTTGTTGTTGATCCATGCCCATGTATGAATCTTAATAAAAAAAAAATCGTCAACTACCGACACTGTTTTTTGAAGAAGCTGGTCCACGATTAGCCAGATTTATTAAGCTTGTCATAAAGAGATGAAAAAAAAAATTTAAATTGATCAACTATTGTATAAATTAAGTTGGAGATTAAGTGTCCTACATCAATGTGCATGTGGAAGGAAAGTTGTCCCCGTCTTGGAGTTCATGGGCTATCTTGTTCCAAAAGTGCGGGCAGATGTTTCCGCCACGGCTCCCTTAATGATACTATTAAAAGGGCTTAAGCAACCATCCAGGTTCCAGCTGTTCTGGACCTGCTGGAGTAATCCGAAATGATGGCGAGAAACCCGATGGTGTAACGCCTCAAACACAGCGGCGTTACATGTTGTCTATAAAATTAACAAGAAAAAATATCGGATCGAATAGGACTTGTGTCCAACGCCATAATAATTTTAGGAAATTAAATGTCAAATAACAGGACTTATATCCATATCTAAATTTAATTTTATATTTTGTTTTAAAAAATCGAATAATTCCTATGTTTTTCTTAAAATGGCGACAAATTGGCACAGTGATAGGGACATATATCAGCTTCAATTTTTGAACTGGCATCATTATTCTTAAATTTAAAAAAACTTACTAGCATTGAAACATTTAATTGGCAAATGCAAATAAATTTCGTCATTATTTGTATACATGTAAGGTTTAGTATTCGACGGTATGACTTTAAAGTTTTTGCGTTTATTGATCTACCCTCATTTTTATTATAGAAAATTAAAATATACATAAAAGCTACATGAAAGGCTAAAAAAAGTTACCGGATCGTAGACAAGCTGTGAGTGTGTACAGGCCGGGCCACCGCGGTGCCGAGAATCGAAGCTGGATCTCCTGGGAATCTACCAGCCCCGTGATGTGTGCCGGAGCTGTCAGCAGGGTGTGGGATTTGCGGTCACAAATATAACACCACCAGTATTCTTGCTTATCCTGTTAAAACCAAAAAATATCAATATTGCTACGGACAAATCAGCTTGGAGACGTTTTTTCATTTGAAGTTCAGATATAACTAAACAAATACTTTTTTCACTGGTCGTCATCGATATCTCATCTAACCCTGACGTATATTACCGCTCACCTTCCAACCCTGACGTATTTTACCGCTCTCCATCTATCCCTGACGTATTTTACCGCTCACATTCTGAACCTGATGTTTTTTACTGCTCACCATCCACCCCTGACGTATTTTACTGCTCACCATCTAACCCTAACGTTTTCTACCGCTTACCATCTATCCTTGACGTTTTTTTACCTTTCACTATCCAACCCTGACGTATTTTACCGCTCACTATCCAACACTGTCGTATTTTATTGCTCGCTATCCAACCCTGACGTATTTTACCACTCACCATCTAACCCTGACGACTTTACCGCTCACCATCCAACCCTGACGTATTTTACCGCTCACCATCCAACCCTGACGTATTTAACGCCGAACCATCTAACCCTGACGTGTTTTATCGCTTGCAATTACGACGTTTTTTCACGCTCGTAAGATTTTGAGTGTTTTTTGAATTACCTGTGGATAATATGGACAGTGTACTGGGTGGGAGAGTTTGGATCGTCCCTCTAACCGTTCTCGTTTCTGTATTCTTTTCTGGAACTTGTCCCACTGGTCGTCATCATCTTGGTCAGCTCCTGACGTCTTGTCCCTCTCGTCGTCAGATCCTGACCCACTATGTGACGGGTTGGAATCCTCACCACTATCAGAATCTGATTCTTCTGAAAATACAATAAACATTTCTTTTTTCTTTATAAATTCTTTATTGCACAAGATAACTTAAGAAGTAATGTACAAAGGCGAACTTAATGTCTTCCGGAGCATTGCGGCTGCATTAAGATAAATAAAAATATATACAAAAAGGCATGTCAAATTTTTAATTTTTAGCTTTCATATATTTTCATATTTCATAATCTATTGAAAAAAACTATGTGTTTTTTAGTTTTATAATAGTCTTTATTTTATTATAGTACCTAAAAATAAACAGATTTTCTTATTAATTAACGAAATTATTTATATTTTAGAGATATTGGAACGTTGCCTCAAAACATTAGTCCGAGTGAGTGACATCACTTAAAACTTGTAAACGGTGACAAGTTAATTAAGTTGTTTTCGAGTATTTTTGCATAAAGTAAAAGAAAAAATATTAAATTGGTAGCTCCTCTTATAAAAGCAGTGTTAGTGTCGTAAATTAGTTGTTTATTTACTATTTCGTGACGTCATCCGGCAGCTAACTTTTCCGAACACGATATTGAAAATTAGATTTTAAGGGGATTTAGATGCCATAATAAAGTATTGTTCCTGAAATCCATCCGTGAGTAAATATAATTAACAATTTAAAACATTTGAGAAATTGTCAGGTAGGACTTACCATCGTCTTCTTTCTTCTTTTCTTTCAGCTCTTTCTTTTTGCTAGGCGGAGGGGGCGTGGATTCAGTTTTATTGCCCTCAGCAGGGACTGGTTTTGTGACAGGTTTGACAATGGGTTTCTTGGCTTTCCTGGCCGGGGCGTGTTTCTTGGCCTGCTTCATCCAGACAGGCCTTTTAAAAACATCCTTTTTGTCCTTATCGTCACCTTTATCCGTCTTTTCTGATAACTCTAGCGATTCTTCTTCTGTTTCTCTGTAATGTTAATTAAATTTGTCTAAATACCCATGTTTCAAAGGGTATTTTTGACAGGAATACATAGATAAATAACTGGTAATTAAAAAATCAACAATGGTGACTTGGTTTTAACCAGTGGCGAGGTAGTAGCGAGGGGGGCGGAGGTGGGACCGCCCTGGGCTCCACCATTAGGAGGGCGTTTGTACCATTCTAGTGGCACGTGGCCTGCAACAGTAACGTGTAACGTAAAATGACATGAAGACAGGCCGCGTTTCAAAGTGAACTGCCGGATTCTTTGAAGACTTTGATGATTACATGGTTTTTAAATAAATATTTTTCGCTCAGTTTTTTCATACGATTACGTTTTTTTTCACCAACACCAACTTCATCATATGACGTCAAAGGGGCAGCAAGGCATTAAGGGCCACCACCACTCTCTTGCTCAAAATACAAGCAAAAATCAAAAAAATATATATTTTTTACTAAATGTTTCTTTCAAAAAAAATCACAATTAAAAAATAAAGTAGTGTTTACTTGAGTGACTTCTCCTTGATGGTGGTGTCTCCAAAGACCTCAGTCATGTTGGTTCTCCGGAGGAACACGGTCACAGTGACAATAGCTCCAGCCGTTACCACCGTGGAATTCTCATCGTCTATCACTGGAAATACACGAAATGTGAGATCATCATCACAGCCCTTACATCTCCGCTGCTGGATATGGGCCTTGCAGAACATATTTCTTGGTTATGAGATATAGTTATTTATTTAAATCTTTATTGCACAAAGTACAAAGGCGGACCTAATGCCGCTAGGCATTCTATGACAGTCAAACCTTCGGGACAACAAAAGCAATTAAACAATGAAAGGTAGGTGCAATTATAGGCTTAATTAGACAATATGACATATATAAATTATTACATACTTAGATACCTACATAAATAATATTTACATATCGACATACTAATACTACATGCAAATACATCGTATAAACTACACTAATAAACAATAATAATATACATACATATAAAATACTATCTATAACCATATCAAGTACAAGTATAATTATCAGCAACGCCAGAAACAAACTAAGTTTATATATATAGTTACCGGCAGATGATAAAAATTCCTGGCCTTAATTTTAAGAAACTTAATTTTAATTACCCCTTAAAGTACAGTCGTGGACGGTCTTTTGGCCTTCTTATTTATTTATTTATTAAAGTACAACTAGTGGTCAGTTCATTATTACTTTTATAAAATTTTATTTACCTTCAGTATTAATCTGGAAGTGAATGTAAGGCATATTTCCTAAAACCTTAACTAAATCTTCATATTGTTTGTCGTTTAGGAACCTTAAAATTTGCCTTCTCTCTTCTCCGGGTAATTGTGCTAGTTGCAAAAGTGATTTTACATGTTTTTTTCTGTTTGTAAAGTGTTTTAAATTGTCATCCGTAATGTACGGCAGCTGGAGAAGGGGCGATTTGTATTCCCATAACGCTTGGACCATCATTGGTGACAGTTTCATACAGTTTTCTATAGTTTCTATTGTAGGTAGACGTGGTACTGAAAGGAAAAAGTAAATATAGAATTTCGAGGCCCTGCAGCCCTATTCTGTAACTTAAGCGCAAATGTTATTAGTGGATTTCGTTATTTACGTCAGAGCTTGAGTCATAATTACAAAATATTATTCAATTCTCGACTCTATAAGCGCTCGACTTTGACATCATCATCACAGCCCCCCTAGAACGCAAGTCCTAGTAATCCACTGTTGGAGATGGGCCTTCTAGAAAATCCACGCTGGCCATACGGGTTGCCGAGGTTCTGACGTCACTTTTCTAATGACTCCACAAGTTGGTATAAGAGGACCGATAACTTAACATGCTCTCCGAGGCACAGGAATGGTGGTGTTGTAAATAAATGACAAATGTACGCGAGAAAATACTATTTCTCATTGGTACACGCCGGGGTTCGAACTAACCAATTTATTTTTAAGGATAACATTCTTACAACCTTGAACAGCGGCTGTGCAAATATCAACTTTAACAGCCAGATATATAGTTATATATATATATAGTTAACCAGCCAAAAGCGTTTTTGGTTTTTTAGTGGAACCTAAACCCAGAAAATGAATCATGATTTTGTCTTCTTATCACTTACTTCTCCTAGCATAAGCCAGGGCGATGAGTTGGTTGACACAGTTGACCATTTCCACCAACAAATCTGGACACCGGCCCACAATATATCTCCTATCGCATTCCAAAGTGTTATCGGGCAGCTTCATACGAGACAAGTGTGCGTGAAGTATAGCTCGAGCTTTGATACTGTACGGCCGGCATAGAGGTTGCTCCTTATTCTTCTCACCCAAATTTGGTAGGTCGCGGAGTAGCTAAAATTTGTGTAATATAATAAATAAATAGTTAAAAACAAATGGAAAAAATACAATACAAGGGATGGAACTACAAAAAAAAAAAACAATTATTCAGACTCAGCTTTAAGAGTGGAAATTGGTGGGAGAGGAATTCCAGCAAAATCTTTGCACTACTTACTGAAAGAATTGGGCCTAAGCAGGTCAGCCGTTAATACATTAATGGAACGAGCTTCCAAGACGCCAAATCATACAGTATTTGGTTGAGTAGCAAGAGGAGCAGAATAGTGGATAATGACCGTCTTGTTGCAAAATAAAAAAATAAAATAAAAAAGGAGGCCTTTGTAAACCAGCCTATTGTCGGTTGCATGCCAGGGACCCCATTCTTCCCATCCCTCTTTTCCACACACAATTTTGACTGGGTGCCAGGTCAATCATGTGGGCGGTGATTCCATTTTTCCATTCCAAATTTGTCTTTTAATGCACTTGAATCAGTAGTAATAGCGGTGGTAGCTCGATTGTAATTTCTTTCCTTAATATCCTAAAAAGGTCAGTTTGTACCTATGAGAAACACACTTTTTGTCGGTACCAGTTCCACTAACCCATCCTCGCCAACTCGTCTGACGTGGCAAGTGTAGGCCAAATTCTCTAGAAATTTCTGGAAGGTTCATCTGCAACAGTAGAGGTCTAGGACTCTATGTTCTAGGAGCTGTGATTTTATTTATTTTTAATAATAGGGTAGCCAATCAAAAGTCTAATGCTGCACCTATTATAAGCGACCACCACATGATATAAAACAACAGATTAACAATAATCAAGTTAACAATGAACTAAAACTAAAATAATCTAAAAGCTATAATTATTTAAATCTAAAATTACTTTAAAAATTAAATTGAAGTAATAAAAAATCTAATTGAAAAATAAAATTTAATAAAAAAAATAAAAAAATAGATGGATATTTAAAGATTTAATTGACTAATAAAAGACGTCAAAACCCTCTATTCCGTAAGGCAAACACATCATTCGCGCAAGAGGAGCACGAGTTGGTAAGTCGAGCTGTAAGGACGCGCGTCTTCTATGCATTCCAGAACTATGCATGCAACTGTGGGTGTAGTTGTCCAGCTTAGTCAGTCAATCAGTTTAGCAATTTGTAGTGAACAATATAGCGCGTGTAGTATCTTCTCCTTTTGTTTTAATCAAAGATTAACAACTATATATTCAATTGATTGATTTTTATAATAATTGTAATCCGTTTCCATAAACTTGATGTTAAGTATTTGTTTATTTATTTATCTGCTGCCCATACACTAGTGCAAACGCAACAACCTCTTCAAGGTGTCAGTTGCTATAACATGCAAATTGTTAACAAATATGCATAGCTGGGCATTAACTCGTTAATCCGTTAATCGTTAATTAACGAAGTTAACATTTTAATTAACGGGTTAACTTTTAAGTTAACTTTTAAAAATGTTAACGGACACGTTAACTTCCTTTAATATGCAGAAGTCCGTTAATCGTTAATCCAATGCCACTATTTACCGCACTGCACCGCGGTGTGGCGAGAAAAACAGGTTCAGACAAGTATGAAACGACAAGTGCCGGGCGCGGCGGCGCGTGAGACAAAAACAAAACTAGATATATTTTGCCGGCGCGTGCGAGTAAGAAAACTGCGAAGTACTAGCGCCAGTGCTTAGAGTGACGAGTGTTGTGTTTGTTGTTATTATAAATTACTGTCAGTGATAATTTGCGTGTTAATAAAGAAGAGTGCAGTGTAATTAGTTAGATAGAAAAGTGTGCAGTGTAGTAATTAAAACTATATCATGGAAGACATGGAATCGGATTCCAGCGGTCCTGATGAGAATCCTTGGCCACATTTGACTGAGTATGTGGAATTTGTATCCAGATCGGGCCAGCAAATACTTTTTGCTTGTAAGCGTTGCTTGACGAAAGACACCAAAATAAAAGTTAATGTATCAATATTTGAAATATCATAATTTGAAACAACATGTAAGAAGGGTACATGAGTCACAATACGTACAGTTTGAAGAGATTGTTAAGGCGCGCTCTAACCAAGGCAAGACAAAAAAGAGAACTCATTCTGACAATATTATATATTAACCTGTTAACTTCTAGAACCTAAACCAACAGGTTTTATAAGTTCACTAACGCAACAATATAAAAATTCAATTTTACACATATTAACGGATTAACGATTAACTTTAACTTCCGTTAATTCTTCCAAAATGTAACACTTTAACGTTTAACAAAGCTAACTTTTTTTGTAGCGGATTAACGATTAACGAAGTTAACTATTTGATTAACGGTGCCCAGCTATGCAAATATGTCTAGACTAATCATTCTTATTGTTTCTTAAAAATTAATGATTACAATGAGATATTAGTTAATTACAAAATTAATGTCATTGCAACAATTATCTAATCAAAGTGATTAATAAAAAAAATACAGAGAGAATGATTAAAATGCATCATTAAATTATGTTCTTAAAGAAGCATATTTACATTTAGCCAACTTTACATGCCCATCACAAGTGAGAAGCTCAAGATATATCACATTTAAAAAAAAAAAACTGACCAAAAACAAACCCAGTACTTCCACGTCTAAATCCGCAGAGGCAGTTTATAACAAATATAAATAAAAAGACTTACCACTGGAACCTCTTCGTTGTCCGTAACTCTTTCTACAATTTCTGAGTTATGTCTCTTGTCAAACTCACAGGAAGCGGCGAGGATCATGAGAGCTCTTTTGAGGGGCATGGATGGGGTTTTGTGACAGAAATAAAAGTACAGTTGTGTTGTATCTAATAACACTTGCTCTCCCGAGAAACGTATGGATCTGTACCACCATGTGCCAACCTGTAATATGTAAATAAACATTTATATAGAAGTCTTATAGATTGTAGATATAATTAAAAGATTAAATCCTAAAACGCTAATGTTTAGAACTAACACAAAAATATTTCCCCATAATATCACTGAATAAAACTACTCATGAGAAAATACAGCAATACAAAGGGAAAGTATCCACCATTCTTGCCGATAAGCCCAGTACAATGTATCCACACGTTTCGGGATCTGGTATAGTGTTAGGGACTGATGTCAGTCATCACTTTCGGATTCCAGTTGCTAACCTTCATGGACCTTGTACGCTTACCAGCAGGCGGGCGCAAGATCAAGACGGTTACAAAAATTATAATAGAAAACAAACATCCTTGTATGTGAGGTAGGGTTTTGGCATAAAAACAGTATCTAACTGATAAATACCACCACATTATGAGTGAACCAAGACCCTTGCCACATTAAATAAACTTTAAAATAAATAAACCTATTAGACTTTATTCTTATACTTATTAAAAGTATCATCACAACCGTTTACCTTTCAGGGTGGCCGGAAACCATGCTTCTAAATAAGCGAATTCACATTTAGCCAACTTTACTATAGGCTAATCATGACAAGTCGATGTCTCCAGCGTACCAAACCAAAAAGAAACTATATCACAAATTAAATGTATTTATTTACATTAATAAATATTTTAGTGTCCCGACCAGGAATCGAACCCGGTACCTCCGAGTCTAAATCCACGGACTTAACTGCTAGACCACGGAGGCAGTCTTATACTTATTAATGTGGCAATAAACATTTTTATTCTGTTTTTATATTTAAATATAAGGTTATTTGACATATGAAATTTGACTTACAGCAGTTGGTAAAGCTACCATGAAGACCAGAGCATATAGTCCGAGAACCCACACACTATTTTCTTTCTCCACTATCCAACTGGGCAGAGCTATACCAAAAGACATCGCTCCCGGACCATCAGGGTTGCCATATTTTTCCCAATTACGTCGAGCTTCATCATCTGTTAGTGCCTGAAAATTAGATTTATATTTTTTTATCATTATACATATTAAGTGTTTAGCTTCATTACCACTTAATGTATAATAATAATATTTAAAAATTATATGATTCATAGAAAAAAAAGTACCTGATAAGCTTTAGTTAACATCATAAATGCTTTTTCGTCTCCAGTCTCTTTGTCAGGATGCAGGATTAATGATTGTTTCCTGTAGGACTTCTTAATCTCAGCCTGCGTGGATCCCGGGGGAAGTCCCAGGATTTCGTAAGGGTCAAAATTCGACATTTCATAGTCAAATTGTGACACTTTATAGGCTAGGAAAGCAAGCAACAGCCATCCTGATATTATAGCTACTTTGGTTAGGAAGTTTTTAAAACTCTTGTATGGCTGAGACTGCTCTATTATTATCTGCTTTCTAACACAATTTGGACATTCGCAGAGCTCTGCTAGCTTTGCAGGATCTGAAACACAAAATTTTACAACCCACAAGTTACAATAAGTTTAAAAATAAAAAACATGTTATTAATACCAATATTAAGTTTATCATAAACTTCATGCTATAAGTCTTTCTTCTAAACGTTTAATGACAATTTATAGTTATTATAACTGTAAATATGAAAATATGAGAATACCTTGTTTTCGTTTCCTAGGCCAATAGTAAAACGTAGCAGGCACTAATATTAAAGCAAGGAAAGACAATACAAAGTAAAAGAATGTCGATCCGCTCTCATCATATTCAAACTTTTGCCCTCCCATTATTTAATAAAATTTATAATTACATTAAAATACGATTTGATTTCCTACACACAAACGTCATGAGTCCACGACGTGTCAAAAAAGTTTCGTTCGGTAAATTAGTGATGTCAATTATTGTGTTCCAGAATAGGAGCTAACTCATTTACAATAAAAGGGTTAACGCTCTTTAAATTATTGTAGTATGAATCTAATAGACGTTATACTAAAGTTAAAAAAACAGGAGTAAATAAGTTGGCTCTTTAAATGATCGTAGTATAAATAGACGTTAAACCAAAGTAAAAAAAAAACAGTCGAGAGAGTAGGTAGAGGTAGGTAATTGTCAAACTTGTCAATTCGTTTGTTGGCAATCGTTGATTTTTGTGTTGTGAAATTAAATTATTGTGTTAAAACAACAAAGCGAGGTATTAGGACAGATATTATTGCCATAATTTTATTACGACGTCGCTTTATTATATTTTTCAAGGATATTTATATAGAATATTATGTAATATAGGTCATTTTCGATTAACTGTTTTAGATCGTCATAGGTGTTTTAGATGACTACCAAAACAATAGCCAGTGCTACAGTGCGGGCCGTGAAGAAGAGGCTTCTTCCATCACGGGCCGCACTTGTCCTCACCCCGTCTGCTGTAAATAAGATCAAAGAGATAATGTCGTTGCAAGACTCCAAGGAAATCATAGGACTAAAGGTTGGGGTAAGGCAGAGGGGTTGTAATGGATTATCATACACATTGGACTATGCTAAGACTAAAGACAAACTTGATGAGGAAGTTAAACAAGATGGTGTAACTATTATAATAGACAAGAAGGCACAGTTAAGTTTATTAGGTAAATATATCAAAGTTTACATCATTTGTTACATTTTATTATTTATACATCATCACAATATCCTATAGCTGTGTGTAATGTTATTGTTAAGGTAAAATAAAAAACTTGGTACATAATAATAAGCTAAATACAGTAAAAATTGTTGTTGATTAAGAATGCATGTTATTCAATGTTTAAACTAAAATTTTAGTCTAGTTTGGGCTTTCTCACAATGTTTTCTTCATCATCTCAACATAGGCATAAGTTTTATCAATACTAATTATACAATAAATTTTAGGTACCGAAATGGATTATGTTGAAGATAAATTAGCAGCGGAATTTGTATTTAATAACCCAAATATTAAAGGAACCTGCGGCTGTGGAGAATCATTTAGTGTATAGTCCTTAAATCACAGATTAGCAAATATTTCAAGTAATAATTAGGAAATTAAAAGTAAGAAGTTATGTAAAATAAAAGTTCCCAATATATTGTTTAAAAAATAGTAAAATCTAATCTTATAAAATAATTAATGTAACTTTCAAAGGAAATCAATACGCTAGCATTATTTTGTAATAATGAAAGGTACTATTGATATAATACATTAATAGTAATTAAAACTCTTGATCTTACTTTCTTCTCATAGGATTAGTATTTTAGTAGTGTGATATTTATATGAGTTTTATTATATTATTTTGTTACTAATTAGTCTTTTATTTTTTTTAATAAGTTTTTTCCCTCCGACCTATTGCCAGTGGTGATTACTAGGACATTTTTTATAAAATATAGTCCAATTGTCCCCAGTCCCCAGCTGTGACAAATAAAAAATAATAATAAAACCTTTTTTAATGTAATAATAATAACGTTGTGAATGGGATTTGTTATAAAAAAAAATTACATACACGACTAAAAATTAGGCCCCAGACTATTACTCACAGTTATTTGAAAACATAACATAATCGATTATCATCGAAATAGATGATTCGGAACTGCTGGGGGTATTGGGTCTTTCATAATACCCAGCATGCCTCTCGCTTCTGCGTTAATCGTTAGTACTTCGATATTAATTAAGTGGAGTTTAGTTTGAGGTAAATTTGGATATCGTTAAGCAGCTTTTTGTAATAAAATCGTTACAATAACCGAAGGCGAATTTGAATAAATGTAATAAATTTATATATTTTTTGATTGGTAACACCGAATCTATCTATCTCTTTTTTTCGTACGACTTTTCGACTCGAGTCCCGTTCCGAAGTTTTTTTTGTCTATCCTCAATTAAATGGAGGTGGTATTGGAAGGAAACTAAATAGCGAAGCGTAATTTCCTTTGTTTACGTGTCGAAGAATTAAACGAAATCGGGAGTATTACGTGCAAGGGCGCAATCGTGAATTATATGGAAATTATTAAAGGATTTTTTTCAAGATATTTACTACGGACTGTCAAAGTGAAATGAATAACGGAGATCTCGGTGCATCCAGGGGCAGAGGCCGAGGTTGGTTGCAGCCGGAGAGTCAGCCGCGGGAGCTGCGGCGCCCGAGAACCATCGCTGAAGATGTTCGAGGTAAGGGCACACGAGTCCGCGTTGTAAATAAGTTATTTCTACGTCGCGCTGTGACGTAGCACGTCAACACTAGATTTTAAAGAAGTTTTTCTTTATGAACTTGGAGAAAGTAAGGATTTCAATTTCTAATGACGTTGGCTCGGCTAGCATGCCACGAATTTCATTCGGGTTTATGTTCAGTTTATTGGTGATAACTATTTTGAGTTTTGAGGTCACCCACACGGCTCCTGTGTGTTTATTAATATCTATTTAAAACATGTTTGTGTACTAGTTAGGTTAGCCTAGTGGTTGCAAGTATAATTTAGCCCTAATTCCTTATCAAGAACAGAATCAACAAGTTTTCTACTTGTCAACATGGGCCTAGTACAGTTACCTGAATGTGATTCTGTTTATTTAGAAGGTAATGAATACTCATACAGTAATGTCTAATTTCAGTTGTGTAGCTGCTATGTTGTGAATAAAGTTTTGAAATTTTTAACACTTATCTGGAAGACCTTCAGCTTGACCTCTGTTTCATTAACTGGCCCTCACCCACACTCCACACACCAAGAGACACCGTCAAAGTTTTTAAATATATATTCATAACAATGTATTTACTTAAGTAATCAATTTATCAATGCCTCATAGTTAGAAACCAGCCTGTCTATGGTATGCATTTGTACTATAAAATAGTTTTATTTGTAGCCCCTGAGGTACCAAAATCAAACCTATCTGCGGAGGCCAAGGAATGGTACCCCCCAAATTACATGGTACAACCAACTCCGGTGTACCAGCCCCATCGGAGCCGCGTCCAGGACAGACTGAATCAAGCCCAAGATCTCGCGGTTTATAACTTTGATGACATGTCATACTCCCTGGAGGAAAATGAAGGCGATGACTTGAAGGTTAGTTTTATCATCACAGACATATCATATCATACATAATTGGTATTGTAATCTCATAAGTACTAATAGGTGGATTTGAAAGATATTTATTTATTTATTGTTGTTGTGTAATTCTGTATTTGTTTCATTTGTAAATCTGCTATAGCTGAGTTTTCCTTGCAGATTCCTTTCTCAGTCAGATTAAACATTAACAAGTCGCTGGAATTTGCTCACGGGGAAATATCATTATGTTAAACCTAAACATTTTGGCTAGGTGAGGGCAGTTATACCTGCCTGTTATAATTTTAAATGTCTCAATTATATCTCGCCTCATTCTGCGATCTCTGAGACTTGTCAGCTTTAGATATCTAAGTCTTTGGTCACAGGACTTTTTTTGAAGCACACATTGCTTGTTGCTCACCTTTGTATGCCTACAAGAATTTTGACCACTTCGCTGCTTAGTCTTTAACAGGAGTAGAATCATTCAAAATAATTTAAATAATGACGTGTTACAAATGCCTATAATAGGTTGATGTGAATAAAGATATTTTGGCTTTGACATCACAGATACAAAGTACCTACCAAATACCTAGATACAAAGTTCAAGGTCTCCATTGCTGATGAAATTGATGTTATGTATTATTATTATATATATAACTGATTTTATCAATGATATTTTTTTATTAAAATCAGCCCCAAGACCTCTTAAAGCTTTTGTCAATATTCACAATAGATTTTTTTAGTTTTAGTTTATTCATGAATTGAAATTGTTTTAGGTCAGCATTGCCAGCCTGATAGCGGTAATGTGTGAGATCACGATAAACCCTGGCAGGTTCGATACAGTATGTGGGTCCCTGGTGGATACATTTGCCACAACCCTCAATGATACTACATACACTAGAGCACTAGTTGAAGCTATATTTACTCAAGTAAGTTTATATTTTATTTCAACATCTATACTCTATTTGTTAATTAAAGTAGGTATGATTAAATACTAATAACAAAATAGGAAAAATGAATTATTATTATTGATTAATAGGCAAACAGCGCATTGCTGATATGCCTATATCAAGCACTGGTGTAAAGTTCATAAAATAGTCCGTTCTCACCATAGTCTATGTCTATTGTCACTAGCCACTTGTCCAGTCCAAAAACAGGTATTTTGTTCCACATATTTACAACTCTGTTATTCATAAAATGATATTTCACATTTGTGTAATGAAATATAAAGCTAAATGCTGCAGCAGTGAATTAGGAATGTTTGCAGAAGCCCCTACAAATGGCTTTCCAGCTTATTTGCAAGAAATTCTCTTCCTTTTTCTAACGCTTGCGGAACAGTAGCAACAGTATCTTGGGCATGATTGTATCTCGCCATGACTGCCTGATCCAAGATCATTGAATTACAATTATGTTAAGAGTGTCAGTCTAGGTTAGTTAAGTAGATTGTTTTAGGCTTAAAATGTAAATTAATTGTATTTATGGTAGAAAAATAAACAATATTGAATTGTATTAAATAAAGGGTAATTCACCGAAAATGGTCAACAGAGTTAAAATATAAAAAAATAAATAAAGAATGCCTAGAAACAGATAATAAATATGAACTCCTATGTCGGTTTTGGTTTTATTATTATTATTTTATTTATATTTATTATTATTACTAAGAAAATCCAATATTTTTAGTCTATTTGTGAAGCCAACTTCCGATACAACGGTGCTCGTTTGTGCTCGATGTATGACTCCCTGGCTCCCCCCGAGGAGTCCACCTTCCGCGCCTGTCTGCTGGAGAGGTGCTCCCTTGAAGAAAACAAGGTCATCACAGGCTTAGAAAGTTCCGAACAAAATGTCAGAGGATTTGCAATGTTTCTCGCAGAAATATACACACAGCTTGAAGATAATCTAGTAAGTAAAAAAATTACTACCTGACTATTCAAAGTCTATTTCGTCAATGGGAATGTAAAAAGTCTTAAGCGACACAATTTTTTTTAGTTTGGTACGCTGGAGACATCGACGGGCTGTCATGATTGGCCTATAGTAAAGTTGGCTAAATTTGAATCCGCTTCTTTATAAAATAGGTTTCTGGCCACCCCGAAAGGGAAATGGTCGTGATGATATTATGATGGTAACTTATTGTATTTGACAGTAGTTTGGATTGCAATCCAAACTACTGTCAAATATTGTGTTATCATGTAATGGTTGTATCTGTTTGTTGTACCTTGAATAAATACAGTGTAAACTCCATGTAACGTCATTCGATTTAACGACAAACTTACTAAAGCGTCGAAATCAATTGGCTTTGGTTGGTTTAGCTAGGTTTTCCAATTTTGATTTTATTTCTCTCCATTTAACGACAACTCTCTATAACACCATAAAATGCACAGTCCTTTCAGTGTCGTTATATAGTTTACACTGTACATAAAAAGTTTTAAAGATGGAGGCATTTTTTTTAACTTCTAATATGCCAAAATAATCGTTTCGAAACTAGGATCATTTAATGCAAAATAAAAAACAGATTATAATAGTCATTTTCGACCTTCAGATTTTATACCTTTCTACTGACGATTTGTTTAATCAGTTGTACATATTATTTAAAGCCAAGATAGATCAAAACTTACCTATATCACCGACAAAGCCAACTAATAGACGTCTGCCAATCTGATGTCATTCATTCCCACATTTCGGGTACAATTAAAAAATAAAATTTATTTCTGAAAGATTAAAAAATACTATAAAATAAACGAGTGCTTTATTTAAATCTTAGTCAATTGATTTCATACATATTATATTAGATCCTATGCAAAAAAACCCGAAAGTAAAATTTTCAAAGTTTTTTTTTTACTATTGCGAAAGGAATATTTATTTAACTAAAATATAAATTATTTCTACAAATAAAATAACAAAAAACTAAATAAAGAAAAACCTTACAAAACCTAATTTAAATATAAATCGTATCTGCCCGGCCATGGTGGCAAGAACACTGGCCGCATTTCCTCGCTGAATCGCTATGCTGATTCTCTGGGCGAGGAAAGAACCAGCCCTCTTGTCACCAGAGCAGACAATTACACAAGGAGTGATGTTTTGAAAAAAAATGTTTTAGTGCTTGGACCCCACGGGCCTAAAGTCTCTACAGCAAACGGCACAAACACATAGTCTTTGATTATAGATACGTATTTGCGTCGCTTGCCAGACTCTGCGCTTACAGTTGCGGCTCCCGCTTTTAGCGCTGTTCCCCTGAGGTGTAACAAAGCAAAAGTGTCGACACAAGAGGCATCCCACACTAAGACCCGTCCGCACTCCCAGATGATCAGCGTTATACCACCAGGTCTCTTGCCACCATCGCGGACTAATGCAAGTGGGTTCCAGAATAGCTGGAACCTTTAATGATGGCAAGAGCCCGTTTTATTGGTAAAATAATATAGAATTGTTTTATAAGTGTTTCTGGGAAACCTAAAAATGCTTCTTCTGGTTTTTGGCATAGGGATGTCATGTCTACTTTAAATAACTTAAAGCATAAATAATAAAATGTGACTAAAACTTTATCATTAAAAGTGTAGATTACATAATTATTTTGAAACGAATTTATATTAAAGTTAACAACATTTATATTAATTAATAAAGTAAATTAATATACATTAAATATAACTTAAAAGCTACCTAAATAATAAAATTAAAAATAAACTAAACTATAAATAATAAAATTCTCTAGACACGTCCCATCCAAGATAGTCCCAAGGAAACTGGCAACATTTCTCCTCTGTATAGTGACGCTAATACGTTGGCAGAAATATTGTTATTTATGTGTTCTATATCCTTTGCCCATTAAATTGTGAAGAGTCAATGGCTTCTCCGCTCAACAGTCAGGCTCAGTTGTAAGAACATGAACTAAACATCCTAAAAAGTGGGTTCGAACCTCGGCATGTACCAATGAACAATACATTTGTCATAGATTTACAACATCACCGTGTCTGTGCCTCGGAGAGCACGTTAAGCCATTGGTCCTGGCTCCGCTAATACCAACTTGTGAAATCGTTAATAAATCATCATTAACCTGCCTGGCCAGTGTGGCAAGTGTAGGCCAAACTCTTCAGAAATTCCTGGTAGGCCCATCTCCAACAGTGGAGGTCTAGGACTCTGTTGTAGCTAGGGGCTGTGATGTTGATGATATAAGTGAATAAAAAACGAGTTTAAATAATATAAATAAATTATAGCTTAAAATAACACTCTTCAATAAAGCATTCAGAAGGTTGTTAGTTTAGTAAAATGTCTCTGAATCTGTAAAAGTTTTACACAGTAAATTTAGGGTGTCTTGTGCATTTAGAATATCAATACTGACGGGGTTTTATTTTCAGTCAGTCTCATTGGGGAAACCCAAAGTAAGTCAAAACAATCTATCTAGTATTTGTTGGTAGATTTGTATTTAGATTATATATATATTTATATGTATTACAGTAGTATGTATTGTTTTTTAAAGTTGCAAGTCTCAAGCTAGCGGAACGCTTTTCAAAAAATTCGAAAAGCGGTTACACCGGCATGTATCATTGAGAATTACACTAACGTACATTTGTCATAGATTTAGAGAGGAGTTCATTAAAATCTTTGCACCACTTACTGAAAGAATTGGGATTAGTGGACTAATGGAATCATTATTTGGTTGGGTGGGAGAGGAGTAGAATGGTGGATGGTGAGCGCCTTGTTGCGCCAATAAAATATAAAAGGAGGCCTCCTTAGTAAACCAGCCTATTGTCAGCCGAGACACCATTCTTCTCATCTCTTACCCCCACTCAATGGACCCGGCACCTGCACTGTGAATCCATGGAATGCTCAGAAATTTGTCTTCGCGCTAAAATGGTGGATGATGAGCAATAAAAAGAAAAGTCCTCCTTTTTAAACCAGTCGCAAGCCTGAGATACTATTCTCCTCTCTCTCTCTCTCACACACAATGGACCCGGCACCGGTGAATCCATGAAATGCTAAGAGATTTGTCTTCACAACGCAAAAAGTACATTAGTCCTGGTTCTATTAAATTTACCATCACATCCTCGCCAGCACGTTTGGATAGGGCGAGTGTAGACCAAATTCTCCAGAAATAAGGCCAATATCTAGCAGTTGAGTTCCAGCGGCTGTCATGAAGACCATTCACACTATTTTGTGTTTAAACACGACTTTACGTTCTAGAATCTAGGTTATTTGATAGTTTTGGTTTTTGAAAGGACTTACGATCAAACTCAATATTCTTATCGACCTTTTGGTTTTGCTTACTGAAAATTGAATTCTGTCATTCCATACAAAAATGACAGAAACCTTTAACCGATCAGAAATCAGCCAGTAGTTAATAGTAGTTAGTATTGTGAGAGTTTTATAAAAAATAATAATTTCCTTATAGAAGTATTTTTAGTATATCAAAAGTGTCTCCGTGGTCTAGCGGTTAAGTCCGTGAATTTAGACTCGGAGGTACACATTTATTAATTTAAATAAATTTATTAATTTTTTTTTTATATTATTTGTAATATTTCCCGAGTTTGGTACTTGTCAGTCACTTGTCATGATTGGCTTATAGTAAAGTTGGCTAAATGTGAATCCGCTTCTTAATAAGCGTGGTTTCTGACCACCTCGGAAGGGAAACGGTCGTGATACTTTACTTTTTATTTTATTTAATACATTCATTTATTCGAAAAAAGTATTTACAAATTATAGAATAAAATCAATATTAATACTGAGGATATGGTTATAAGTCCCGTCCGCGTGGAATGGTGGCAAGAATGCTGGCTGCATTTCCCCGCTGAAATGCAATACTGATTTTTTAGGCGAAGATAGAGCCAGACCTCTTGTCGCCGGAGGAGACGACAAGACTTGGTGTTGTATCTTTCAAAAATGTTTTTGCGCTTGGGCCTAGAGTTTCTGCAGCAAACGGCATAAATATGTAATCTTTTAATGTACTTACATACTTGCGCCGCTTGCCGGACTCCGCATTTTCCGCCACGCCCCCCGCTTTATGCGCTGTCCCCCTGAGATGCGACGCGGCGAGGGTGTCGACGCACGTTGCGTTCCACACCACAACACGTCCTCTTCCCAGTCCCAGGGTACCAACGTCATACCATCGGGTCTCTTGCCATCATCTCGGATAACTCCATCAGGCTCCAGAAGAGCTGGAACTTCGATGGTTTTAATAATATCGTTAAGGGTGAATTAATGTATGATTAAAATATTAATAATGTTACTACCTAATAACATATCTATATACTAGCATGTGTTTTTTTTTGTGATTCTAAAATAATGTTTGTTTTTGATTGAAATAGTGCTTGTATAAATTATATTGGATAAAAAACCCAGTTGACTTCTTAATCTGACTGAATAATACCTACATACATATCTTCACGCCAGATCCCTTGCGGGAAAGGCTGAGACAATTGAGCGCCACTTGACATGATCATGACATACCTCTTTCGCTTCGTCGACGTTCATTAACCTCTTTATACATGCCCTTTTATTACGAAGGCTTTTTAATGTAGTGTTTTATTTATTTGATCGTGATATGTGAGTCTCGGTCTGCCAGGGCTTTTTTCACCTACAACTTTCGCATTATTTATCTGGTTCGTCAATCTTTCTTCGCTCATCCTTTCAACATGCCCGAACCATCGTGGCATGCCTTTTCATATTATTTTCCGTATGCTTTTTTTGTAACAACCCTTTTTTGTTACATATGCGGTCTGCCAGAGTAACGCCGCATATCCGACGCAATCTCGCTTCCATACATAAGTGTTGGTACCAACATGGCATTGTGTATGGCGAGCCGAGCCGAGCTTTGTCACTGACATTTCGACTGCGGATCATTGACCCCAGGGCACCGTTTTAACACTATTTTCCGCGTTCTCCCTATCATACTTCCCATCCGCAGTGAAAACACTGCCCAGATATATAATTTCATTTACTTGTTCTAGAGTTTCATCATCAATATTTGATACTGAATGAATAATAATAATAAAATGCTATAATTTTTAATTCTATTTATCTTTATTATGAACAATTTTACTCTAAATAGTCTAAAAACCCTCTAACAAAATTGTACATTTTATTTCGTATTAAGGTAGCAAAGTATTATTGGATTAAAATCTCAACAATGGATTGTGTTTTGATAATTTATTATACCCTGGTCAATATAGCTGTCTTTTGACATATGGGTGTTTTTAACTAAACGTAACAGATTGGTAATTGTGTTTTTTACTTTAACTTGTCCGTGAATTTCGACGTGGAGTTACCTGGTCGGGATAATATAATTTGTGATATTTCTCGAGTTTGGTACGCTAGAGACATCGACGTGACATGATGGTCCTTAGTAAAGTTGGATAAAGGTGAATCAGCATTTTTAATAAAATACTTTGATTTCTGATACTTTACTTCAGTTGTTTTACTTTAACAGCATTGATCAAGCTAGGGGCCTAATTCTGGCGCTTTACGTGTCGGTTTGAAATATTCGAATGAAAAGTGACAGATCTCCATCGAAAACTGTCAGGATCATATAAACTAATCGAATCGACATGCATGTCGAAAGCGCGAAGAATCGGGGTGTATATGTTAATTGTCTGTAAGTTTATTTAAAAAAACCCAACTGTCGAAAGAATCAAGTTATATTGAATATCTGATCATTATGAAAATTTAATAAAAAAAAATCGTTTTGACATAAAATAAAGTTTTTCCCACAGAAGCGATTTTAATAGTTTTTTTAATGTCTCATAATGATCAGCCTAAAATTAAGTTAAAATAGTTTGCAAGCTTGTTAAATTGGGTAAAATAATAAAATTAGGATGTAAATTAAAATGATTGCTTTCAGGGCGGAAGAATTCGATCTCTAGGAGCCAGCCTATGTAAAGTTTTAATGCATTTATTGGATACAGATAACGAAACTAATATTAAAGCTGTGTGTCAACTATTGAAGGTGAGTAATTCGTAGTGTATATTTTATAATAGGTGTTTTTTTAGCTGCGTGACAAGTTTCGATGATTTGACAGTTGAGAATGTCAAACATTTCTGTTTGGCAAACTCGTTTAACGCCAGAACAACAGAACAGATTGTGGAAATTTACATAAAAAAAAATATATTCGCTAAGTTCATAGACCACTTCGTCCATTTTACGGTCAACATAAAAAAGTGAGCAAGCAAAAAAAAAGAAAAACGCGCACTCATGCATACAAATAACGCCATAAAATGCACAGTCCCTTCAGTGTCGTTATATAAAGTTTACATTGTATATGTCAAAACTTATAATGTAAACTGACTCCGTGGGCCAGCGGTTAAGTCCGTAGATTTAGACTCATTGGGTTTGATTCCTGGTCCCGGTACACAATAATATTTATTAATTTAAATAAATACATTAAATTAATATTTAATTTATTTGTGATATTTCTCGAGTTTTAGTAAGTCAAGATTATATAAATATCATAATTGCAAGCTTACAATATTAGTTCTCCTTGAAAGTAAAAATTGGCATTTGACATCATTGCAATTTGCACATACTTTCAACGAGAACAACAAATAGGTGGTAGGCGGACTGATGGTGGTAATTTGCCCAGTCTGCCGTGGCGGGGAAGTATCCACCGTTTGTGCCGATTAACCCAGTAAAGTGTTTCCACACGTTTCGGGATCAGGCTTGAATTGCCGTCATGCCCAGTCAAGTCGGCATAGTGTTAGGGTCTGTGTCAGGTGTCTGATTCCAGTTACTAACATTCATGGACCTCGCGCGCCACTTACCACCAGGTGACCGCAAGGTTACATGTCGTGCTAGTATAACAATTGTGATATTTCTCGAATTTGGTATACTAGAGACATCGACTTCTGGTTTCTGACTACCCCGGAAGGGAAACGGTGGTGATGATACTTTACTTTTTTTATAATGTAAAAAATCCTGTATACTATAAAAACATTGTTCTTTCAACCATAATTTAATTATTGATGTCAATTGTTTTATTTCTTTAGCAAACCGTTAATATTTGGTTCATATTTTTAACATATAATAAATTATTAAATTGATCATATTGTAGGCATTTGAATGTGTATTTTTTCCAGCTATCAGGCATAGCATTAGACGCGGATTGCCCGAGCGGTATGCACGCGGCTTTCGAGCGGCTCAAACAACGAGCCCACCTCCCGGCCGTGCGCGCAGTACTAGATCTGCGGGCCGCCAGATGGGGACTCGCAGACCTACATGCAACACGTAACTATGCACTTCAATTCTTATCATGTACACATGCCACTTGTTGCCTTTTACATATGTCACTTGTTTCCTTTTACACATGTTACTGGTTACTATTTACACATGTCATTTTTTTCCTTTTACACATGTTACTGGTTACCATATACACATGTTACTTGTTTCATTTTACACATGTTACTTGTTTCATTTTACACATGTTACTGGTTACCATATACACATGTTACTTGTTTCATTTTACACATGTTACTTGTTTCCTTTTACACATGTTACTGGTTACCATATACACATGTTACTTGTTTTCTTTTACACATGTTACTTGTTTCCTTTTACACATGTTACTGGTTACCATTTCCACATGTCATTTGTTTCCCTTTATACATGTTACTTATTACCATTTCCACATGTCATTTGTCTCCTCTTATACATATCACTTGTTACCTTTTACATTTTTAATTATTTCCTAATTTCTCAGGTAATGGTTCTGTTCCACCTCCCGCGGGTCCCAGTGAGGCGGGGTTTCTAGCTGACGGACACGCGCTCACCGCAGAGGAGCACGCCTTCCTCCAGAGCAACCTTCCGCCAGCAAAGTACCCCGGACTCGAGGACGACATACTGTAAGTCACAACACATTACCGAATCACACTGCATTATTTACACACCACATCATTTGGTCACACAATTCACTTACATAACTTTAAAAAAAAAAATGTTTCAAATGTTATTTTACATATACTGTTTGTAACATTAAATTCCAATTACAAGTAAATATGTAGTTGCCTAAACACAAAATTTAAAACATTCCTAGTAAAAAGGATAGTCAAATATCCGTGCTGATGTCCGTTTGCAGAAAGGCTATTGTCTGTAATAAGCATAGTGACAAGCTATCTTATTACGTGGCGCATATCAACGTATCGATACCACATTACTCAGTCACCTCACACCACCCAGTCACACCACATCACTCAATCACATCACATCACCCAATCACACCACATCACTCAGTCACACCACATCACCCAGTCACACTAAATTTATCAACGATTCCACAAGTTGGTATTAGTCAATCCGGGACTGACAGCTGAACGTGCTAGCCGAAGCACGGGAACGGTGGTGTTGTAAATCTAGGACCGAATACCACTGTTGATTACACGGTTACGGTGGTTCGGGTACCACCCATGATAACTGCTTCCCTGGACTAGCGGTTAAGTCCGTGGATTTAGATTCTTGAGGTACCGGGTTCGATTCCTGGTCGGGACACAATTATCATCATCATTACAGCCCCTAGAACACAGGGTCCTAGACCTCCACTGTTGGAGATGGACCAAATTTCGGTTAGACGGGTTGGCAATGATCTGTTGTCTGATGTCAATTTTTTATGTCAATACCGAAGGCATAACGTGCTCTCTAACGGGAATGGTGGTGTTGTAAACCTATGACAAATGTATCTAAGACAAGTTTTAAATGGGATGTTTTTGTTTAGCGAGGAACTGGAGAACGAGGCATGGGACACAGGGATGGACGCAGAAATGCAAGAAGGATTCCTCGAGTTCCTTAAAATATCCAATCAAATTAAACGATAATTACTTAGGCTAAGCTACTTCACCTAGAATTTAATTAATGGGGTGCCTACTTGTATTGGAAACTGAAAACGAGTACCTTAAATAAAATTATTAATCGGAGCAATAGGCTATTTGACTTACTAACGGATTCCTCAAAGAATACTTAGATTCTTATGAGTCTAAATCTACTTTTAAATAGGCTGTTTGAATTTTCGCTGCAGTTGTAAATGGATGCCTGATGACGTCACTTAATAGTAAATAAATAACTAATTAAATATGGGTTTCAAATTTATTCATTTTATTTTGTGCTAAAAGAACTGCCTCCGTGGTATAGCAGTAAAAATCCGTGGATTAATATTCGGAGGTACCGGGTTCGAATACTGGTCGGGACACAATTAATTTATTTGTGATATTTCTCGAGTTTGTTACGCTAGAGACATCGACGAGCTAGCTTATATAGTAAAGTTGGCTAAATGTAAATCCGCTTCATTAAAAGAAGCCTGGTTTCTGACTACTCCGGAAGGGATACGGTCGTGATGATTTGTGCAAAAATACTCAGTAAAAACAACTTAATTTAGCAGATTTACTTGTGGCAGTTTACAATATTTACTATTAAGTGACGTCACTCACTTATATAATTAAATATTCCAATATCTCTAAAATAATGTTCTTTTAAATCAAATTATAAGTGTTTCCGTTAATTAAAACAGAAATCACTGTTTACTCAAAATAAAGTTAGTTTTCAAGAAATAGTCAACTATCCTATTGTTTGGTTAGATTTGTGCTCACAGTAATATAGTAAACATTTTCAGTTTTCAATTATCTTTAACGCTCTAAAAAAAAATTAAAACTAAGATAAAAGATAAATGACAACAAAATTATATCACAAACTTATTCTTTGTCACCGAATCGAAGTTTTCTTCCTGTTTATAGAATTTATAGGACTAAGGAGCATTACTTAGTTTTTATTAAAATTCTCAAACTAAGTTGTGAGTTTACATTGCATTTTCACAAAATTTTTAGTAACTCTACTTAAATGTTTGGATACAGATGCAATAACAATGTCTCAATCTAAAGAGTTTATTAGTAGTGTTGCCCAAAGCTAGACCAAGATCAAGACTTGAGTAAGTCTTGGTTATTGGTCTTGCAACCATAAGCAAGACCAAGACCAGGATTGGTCAACACTATTTATTAGTGAATTTGTTAACATGTGTGAATGTGTTGTAGAGATTAATGAATTGAATATTGGATTAATAAACGTGGACTCTGAACTCCCATTTCTTTCTGGAAAGTTGGAAAGTAATGAACTATTTGCAGTTCAGTTACACCTCTTACTAATACATAATAGCAATGTCTATCAGTTAGTAGTGCATTATGATAGGTTCGTAGTAAGTCAATCATTACTGTCGAGTCAGGATTGGCGCGTATTATAAACCTAATGTGTATTAAAGATTATACCCTATTCAATATAGATTCTTTTGACAGATAGTTTTTTTTAACTAAACATATAATCATGTTTTTTTATTATTAAAATACAATACATTGTCTCATGTACACAAGAGTTCTTCGCGCCATTTTGCGTGGACATGTCAAGTACAAGTTTTTGTTTTGTAAATTAATTTACTGTGGATATTATTGGTCAAAAGTGGTGTTGCTTGGTTTAATAATGTGCTACAATGTGAATAATTATGGAAAACGATAAATTGGACTTTAAATATGGGGCACAAGTTGCAGTTTATTTTTTTGCGGTTTTCCCGCGCTTTCAACTCCCATATTTTACCCGACGTGTTTGAGCTATGATGCCGCGAGTGACTCCAAGTAAAGCATCAAATTCTGCAGCATCTGGAATTTGATGATCCCCAACTCGGTTATGAACCCTGTTATGAACATATATTATGCAAATAAATTACGTGTTTAGGACTGATGTATTCTGTACAATGTCCTTTAAAGACAATTAAAAAAATAATAATTCATGTACACAAGTGGTGGGGGAACGTCACACAGTACAGTCAGTATGCGCCTAAGCGTCGGCGAGTGTGGACGTGTTCAACTTAGACTGACGTGGTGTTACAGGGAGCCAGTGTTTATTGTGTAGATCAGGTTCTACAATAGAATTAATTTATTTGAAACTAATATAAATTTACTACTTTATAATAAAAAAAAGGGAGAAACAAAATAAAATAAAAATCTTGCTCCAACTCGCTAACAATTGGCAAAGTGACAAGGATACTTTTGACAGATGTTTTTTTTTTCAAAACTAGACTAACATATACGAGACTCGTATATATATTTATTTTGCCATTTAGAGGGTTTAAGGCTCTTGCATCCCTCTCGCTCGCACAATCCAATATTTACAAAGATTTTTCAAGTTTAGTTTTTGACGAATGCCTGTGAAAAATTATGGTTATTTTTTCCTAGAAAGTACTTGGACTTGAAAAATCTTTGAAAATATTGTATTGTACATATATCTGTTAGTTCAGAGATTTTCAAACTTATTTCGTCTTCCGCCCACTTTAGTCGAATATAACTAAATCATCGATAGATGATAAAATCGCCCTCCTAAATCATGCCAACGCCTCCTATTTCTTTCTGGGCCCCTTACCGCCCCCCTCTAAGCGTCCAGCGCACACAAGGGGGCTTTATCGCCCGCTTCGAAAAATACTGGTCTAGTTTATAAAAAAAAACATATGTTAAAAGAATCGATCTATATTGAATTGGATATAGTTATATACGAGTATATACATATATATATGACTTTTAAGTTGAATCATAAATACAATGTTAGTAAGGGGTGTTTAATAAAGTCGAAAATAAATCAATACAATCAAATAATGACATCGTAATTATATTTTTTATTTTGGTATAAAAATTAGATTTAAGAAATATCAAGTTTGCAATCTCAAATAGCTTCAAATATCTCTCTACATATGCATTGTGGTATACTGGCTGTGTTTGTCTATGGTAAGCAATGACTGTTATTTATGCCTTATTGAGCCCACTTTGCGTCCTACACAATAGTTTTTTATAGTATAATATTATCTTTTATATAAAAATACTGGACATTTAAATCGACATATACTCAATATCAATATAAATTTCTGGTCCAACTAGTGATATACTGTTTAACCCGCGGAGCAGTATAGGTTTTTATACATTTGACAGAATAAGGATAGGTTGTGGTTTTTTTTTTAATTAAGTGGGTTTAACTTGCATCCCTCTCGCTCGCACAATACGATTTTTACAAAAATATTTAAAAATTTGAGAAATATCAATCAATTTACTCAGGAATAAAATTACTGACACTTTGTAGATATATTAATCAAATATTTGTTACAGTAAAATAGAGTCAAATCGATAATCGTTTTTGCTATATTTTTTGTCTAAAATTAGGTATATGTTTAGGCACGTGTGGTGGATGAGAAGAATTTGCGACCGACAATAGGCTGGTGTGATTTGGCTGCCTTTTTTATTTTATTGTGCAAGAAGACGCTTACCATCCACCATTCCACTTACCCTAACCAACCAAATACTGTATGATTCCGTTAATGCAGTCATGGAAGCTTATTCCATAAATGTATTTCCTGCAGACCTGCAGGACTAATTCTTTCAGTAAGTGATGCAAAGATTTAGCTGGAACTCCTCTCGCACCAATTTCAACTGCGTAAAGTCTCGTGAACCCGTTCCTGATCATTTCTACCCACTAAACTGTAAGTTTAATATGTGTCTAAAATGACCGTGATTTATTTCCCAGGAAGTTAAGTACACTTGAATAATCTTTGAAAATATTGGATTGTGCGAGCGAGAGAGATGCAAAAGCGATAAACCCTTTTAATGACCGAGTATATTAATCCGTATAACAATATAATAATAAATAGTTATTGTAGGTAAAGCGACAAAAAGGTTAAAAAATTTAAAAAAAAAAAACTTCCGTTTTAAGCCGTTGCTGGTTTTAGCTAAAACCCGAGATATAAAAATGGCCGTAACCGATTATTTGGTCGATAAGTTTTGTGCTGTTATTTGTTTTGACGATGAAATGTAAACAAGTTGTATTTAGTCAATTAAGACTGTTTTCTTTAGGGTTTAAGCCAAGTAATTTAGTAATTTTAAAAAAACAATGCGCTTTACTACTTTGATAAAATAATATTCATACTTTAGTATTTGACGCGTTAATGCCATATTTCCTTGTTTACATTTCGTCTTGCGTCAATTGTTGAGTAAAGATCACAAATGAACCTACGTAACGAAAAAGTATTTGTTACCAAATATTGTGACGAAATAGTAAGTACGTTACGAAATGGAACACATTAAACTAATATACTTAGCTTTAGTGTAGTTGCCCGCCGGGTTCCTGCCGGTGAATAATCCCCATCCCCAACCCAGATCACTATTTCAACTAGAGATGAAACGGATAGTGGTTCGGCCGGATACCGGTTACCAAATATTCGGCCCTTTATCGTGTTACATGACGCGACCAGTTTGATTTGAAATTATTATTACAAAAAAAAATATCAGAATATTTGGTATTCATTCACCATAATTTGCCACTTGTTACCGGATATCCGTTTCATCTCTAATTTCAACATTAAAATCATTGGGATAAATTAAAATAAAATAAATATATAGTTTTATAACATTAATTAATAAGGTAAATATTAATAATAATAAAAAAAACAATTTTTAAAATGAACGCATTCGTAACCTTATTTACTTTTGTCTGTAGGCAAAGCAAAGCTCGAATTTTGCTTAAAGTGTATAAAAACCATAGCAACGCCAATTCGAACGACTTTCAAAATGAAAGTAAAAAACGCGCTTACAGCGACAATACCAGACAGTTTCCGTTATTTAAGGGATTCCATTATATAACGTATTCGCTAAGTAACAGAATAAATAACAGGACGACTTTGTTGTCTGCGATATTATTTCATAGTGTATTTACTATTTCGTTACAAATTTAGTGACGAATATTTTGTTACGTAGTTGAGCTAAGCTCAAATTAATGAACATAACCTAAAAGTATGTTATCAAATATTGTAACGTAATAGGAAGTTGCTTTTTCGTTACGTAGGTACATACGAGAACATCTATTTTGAGCTTTACTCAAGTAAGTTTTTATTTTACAATCTGATTGTTTATGCATAATATTGTTAGGTCTCATGCCACTCTATGTCCGCCATTAGCTTATTATGAAAGTCGTAATTTGTCAAGTTTATTAAAGCATTTCTCCAAGCATCATCAGATTGATGTCGACCATTTTTTATATTTTTTTTATTAAATGTATTTTTATTGTAATTCTACAAGGCATTTTTTTGTTCATTCCATTAATTGAATGACATCTGCATATAGCGTCACTAATTTATCTACATTTTAAGATGGGAATTATTATGATATAGATTTAACCTGTGGTACTCGTGTGACATTTTTTAATGATAATTGGTTACTTTTAATTAGATTCAGTGGCTCGGGTTGTTAGTTTTCTATCATGATTTTTTTTAACCAACTTTACTTTTCCCCCTTGACCAACACAAAAGTAAATGGATTTTGTAATAAAAAGGCGAGGCTAAAAGTTGTTCAGGAATACCTTGGAATTCAGCAAAGCCAACATACTCATTCAGCTAGGATGGGCGGCATTCGGGCAACTTCGGCCGATCCTCTCATCGTCCATACCAGTGTTTGAAAGACAAAAGTCTTCAACCAGTGCGTCCTCCCCGTAATGTCGTACGGAGCAAAGACGTGGACACTAGTGGGTCTGCTCCACACATTCAAGTCACTCAGCCAGCTATGGAGAGAGCTATGCTTAGAATTTCTCTGATGGATAGAATTCGAAACGTTGAAATACATTAGATAACCATAGCTTTAAAAAATAACAAGCTGAAGTGGCAATGGGCTGGACACATCTGCCGCAGGACCGATCACCGATGAGGGGGACGTAGTAGTACGACCCATCGCCAGTTGGACGGATCACCCAAAGGTCGCTGGTAGGGGTTGGATGAGGGTTGCAAGATACCGCGTGTAGTGGCGAGCCTTGGGGGAAGCCTACACCCAGCAGTAGAGACAGGCTGATGATGAATAAAATCTTTATAACTTCATGATGTTAGATAAGATAATATATCGTCGGTTAAAAAGTAAAACTCATTAAGTGAAATATGAAAGCAAATCTATGACAAGTAAAAGTTATCACGTGTATAGTGGACTTTATAATGGAGCTGTGTTGTGGAAAAAATGCTAAGTACAAATAATTATGATCGCTAATTTGCCATCTCACAATCATGATGATTTGATGACAGCACCTCCACTGTTGGGAGATGGACCTTCTAGAGATTTCTGGTGAATTTGAGCTAAACTCGCCACGATGGCAAGGGTCTGATCAGGGTTTGGAAACTTAGAACTAGCAATTGACAAATTTCAGTTCACATAGAAAGTGGCGCCGCCTAGTAGACGGTGAGGGGTACTAATTTATTGTTCATTCATTCGTCAATTCAATAGATTTATACAACATGTCGGCCATTGTTGTCAACAACAAAACTATACAATCTTAGTAAAAAAATAATTTTAAATGTCAATACAACTTTTAGTACCTGCCTAAGCAACAAAATACAAAATATTTTTAAATTTGTCTCACAGTAAATTTCTTAGAAACTCTTTGGGTCTCATGTCACTTTTTAATAATTCCACAAGTTGATTTTAGTGGAACCGGGACCAATAGCCTAATGCGATGCACGGGAACGGTGATGTTGTAAATTTATTAAGGTACATGCATGGCTTTGGACCAACCTTTTAAGGACAGCGTTCTTACAACCGAGCCACCACTAAATTTTAATATTTATTAATTATGGCACTTTTTAAACGACGATATATTGCATGAGCTGCCTAAATAATATTAAATCTGTCATCGCTACATAATAATTAGAATTGTAGGTAATGATATTTATAATTTGTGACAAGTATATTTTTCGATCAGTTTTGTAACAATAAAGTACATAATGCCAAAATTTGTTAGATTTTGTGTTAATTTGTGATGTGATTGAATTTGCCTACTTAAGTGAGACTTGTGTGTTGGGATTAGTTCGGAGTTAACATTGTATTATTGCATTCATTGGATTCTTTATTGGATAAACATAGTTCATCATTAATTTTAACTTTACATTTTTATTGGTTATATGTGGGACGAACCATTGTTACATTTGACTCCACAATTTATTTAACTATTCCTTCCAGCTGTCAAACGGGTTCTCTAAAAGGATCCTCAGTATTCTTTGTTGTAAAACTCTCCAAACCTCGAAAGGCATAAATGTTACCATTTTCAATAATTCCGATAAAAATAGTTTTTTTTTCTGGCAACATTAAAATATAAATATACATTTTGTAATTATTATTTTTTATGAATGCTTAATTATTATCATCCATGAGAACGCCAACAAAAACGATTTAAGGAGGTACGTCGCGATGTACATAGTGACATGCCGAGGCATCCCTCCGTCTGACAGCTGGAACGAATGATTGAGTGGAGGAGCTGTTGAGGAAACTATACAGGTGTTAAGAGTTGTAACTATGTCAACAGTAACATATAAATATAAAATAAAATTTTAAGTACAACTCAACTGTTGTAATTTTTTTTTTCTTTTTCATGAAGAATCCAATCAGTGTCAAAAACCTAATTGCTGATATTACGATTTATTAATCTTAACACTTTGAGCGTGAGCATTTACTATTTTTAATATGAATAATACCTTATCTTGTTCTATCTAATTTGCTGATAAATAATCCTATTAAGTAAATAATAATTCCGGACTAAAATTTAACTTTTATCAGTTTGTTACACGTTTAACGTATGCCTATGATCACGTCAACTAACTACCAATCACGTGGCGTATATCAAAAGATTGATCATAGATTCTTACGGGGAAAATTATACCCCGTAATAATAATAACATTTTAATAAATAATACTAAAATGGATATCAATTTAAAATACTTCTTAATTTATTATTTTTATAGTAAATGCTGTAATTGAAAGCAATTGGGAATAATTTTATAATATTCCATTGTATTTATGTTGCAGTGATATTATGAATGTTAAAGAATAAATGGATATTTTAATAAAGTCATTTAAATAAATTGTTGTTTTATTTCTTCGGTTTTCTTAAAAAAGAAAACATGTTCTGCATTCCATACAAGAAAAACGTGCCAGTTTTAGCAGCGCTACTACGGGTTCCCACCGAACTAGCTTGGCCGCAAATTTAATATCCTTTTTTTTTCATTTTGATAATCATCATTCTTAATAATTGATCATTTTATTAATTTTAATAGTTACTATGAAAATAATCAATAAAAGCACAAATTTGTTGGAACAAAGTTAATAATAGATCAATTATTAAAATTGTCGGAATAGATACGTAACTAAAATCTTGTAAGTAACCACAAATAATATTTTTAATTTATTTATTTCTTGAAGTTCTCTAACGACTTTCACATATCTATTATTCTTAAAAAATATTGATTTATTAAAATTGAAAAACTTTTTACACATATCACTCCATCAAAAACAAACATTTAATTATCACATCTCGATTTCGTTGCACAATTTAAAAATAAAATGTTTAGTTTCCCTTAAACAGACAATAAAATAAATAACAAATCGGCTAAGACTACATTTTGTTTAGATTTGGTTTAGACAATTTAGGGTTACCAGTATTATTTACAAAAAACTTTACTAAAATATATTATTATAACGATTAAAGCGTAGAGTATAAAACTACATAACCTTAATAATTTAAATAGAGATACTAGATATGAAAGTATATCGATTAAATAATTAAAATAAACAGCAAACTTATTAAATATGCAGAAATATTATTCGTAACCTTAAAAAAAATGAATTAATGGCAACCCTTGATATTTCCCAATGCGGGAACAAGTGCAATGTATGGAAGTAAATATCTCTTGATGTCGTATGTCAGGGAAAAAAACTAGCAAAAAATATATAATTATTTTTATTCAATTTTTACGTTTTCTGGTTAAATTCCGGGTAAAACTTTATATGGATTTAGGATTCCGTTTGGGTCCATGAGTAGTTTTAAATCCTTCATGAGGGACAGAGCAGATTGGTCTTTGCTGTAATGTATGTACTGCGGTTTCTTGAACCCAATTCCATGTTCAGCACTCACAGAACCATTTAGTTTGGAAACTTCTTCGAATATAAAAGGCTCCAGTAATTCTGAGACCTTTTTTGAGTATTCCGGTGCTGTAACATTGATATGGATGTTGCCATCTCCTGGGAAAGATAAAATATAGTATAGTATCATTACGACCGTATCGCTCACGGGTTTTTTTTAATTAAGCCTTTTACCTGGGAATATTTAACTAAAAACAGCTGTGAAGTCACATGTGCTGAGTAACTTACCAACATGTCCATATCCATAGACCCTGGTGATGTATGTTCCCATTCTTTTCTTGAGAATGGGAACTAAATCGTAGTAATTTCTCTGTGGTATGGAGACGTCGTACTTAAACACATATCCGTCAAGAATACCAGAACCTGCTATACTTTCCCGAATGTGCCAGATTGACTGCAAAATATAAAAATATACATATTAGTTCTATGTTTTTTTTTTTGTTTGGTTCTCCCGATGGATGATGAATGATATGATAGGGAAGGCAAAGGGTCTAGCCCATACAGCCAAGTCTGACGTAATAAACCTTTCTTATGACTTAGTGAGGTTATCATCAAATTCCAGGTGTTGCAGAATTTGATGCTTTTCTTGAAGTCACTCGCGGCATTCTAGCTCAAAAACATCGGGTATAATATATGGTATTTACCTGAATTTTGGCAGGCTCTGAAGTGACAGCTCCATCCAAAATGAGTCCACTTTCCATCTCCTTTTCGAGGAAAGTGTTTAACTTCTCCGCATCATGAGTTTCGTTACTTCCGTGGGTTTCTATTAACACATAGAAAGGATATTCTGATAATGGATTTCTGAAAAAAAAAAAGTTTTTGCTTAATCCTGTCCCAAGCGAAAGTTGACTCACAAAAAGGTACTGGTGAACGTTTGGTGGACCAGTGCTGATGTCATTCACAACAGCTTAAGATCTGGTCAGACGATTACGACAGATCTAAATACAGAATTTAACAATAATTGGCAATAGCCAACAATTGCAAACCATGATGGAAAAGGTCGATATTCAACAACTGAGTCAATAACTCCGAGCCCATTGCTGCTTTAGGACACCGCTAGACCTCAAACTTTACGACAGATGGTCGCTAAATTAGAGGTTCTGCGATTGGAATATCTCCCACACCCATCATGCTCCTCAGACCTTCAAATGTTTACCACATTAAAAAAAAACAAATTGATGGAGCAGTCCAAACCGCCTTCAAAGATTTTATTGATTCTTGGTCACACATTTTTTTAGCAATGGAATCAATTAAATACTTAAGGCGAAAGTGCTAAGATAACAATAGTACATACTTCGATTGTATATTTATATTCGATATATATATTTTGTTTTACTTTTTCCATATAAAACGTCAATTTAATATGTAAAATAAAATTAGTAATTTCAAAACCGTTTCAACTCAAAGATTGGGCTTTTACGGATTCGAACGTCAGTACAGAAGAAAATTATAATAACCATAGATCTTCTTTGGCAGTATGTGTACGAAAAAAATATATATTCGTTGGTAGGGAGAACAATAATCTTGTCTGCGGTTTGACCCCGATATGTTGCGAATATTCGCATCCGCATATGCGGAACGATCGAATGCGAATCGATTTAGACATCCGCATAAATCGATGCGGATGCGAATTTGTAGCAGGAAAGAAAGGGGCAGTCCCGGCTTGTGGCGCGACTAGTAACAAAGCAATCATTTTGTTTTTGATTTCAGTGAAACACACATGCGAAACAGACTGGAGCCGGAAAAGGCGGCCATCCTATCCTATACTTATCATTACCTATAATTATACCCATAGGAGTGTAAATTAAGAATAAAAAACAGTACAATGATTTAAATGAAAATAAAAGTAAAAGCTAATAAAAATATATAAATTTAATTAAAAATAAAACTAAAATCTAAACTATATATAAAAATATTCACCCATGACTTGATCATGTATTAGTATGCCAAGAACTTTTAATTAAATATAATGCTCTCATATTCAAATCTAATTACTAAAATAATGAATTAGTAACAATAATTCACTCACTTCTTTTTAAATAAAGAAAGGATAATTGTTACTGTCTTTTAACGCACACTTTAGTTTAACAAAAATCGTTTTTAATACAGATCCGCATCTGCATCCAAGGATGTAAGCCTCTTAAAATGGGCGGATGTAAAAAAATCCATCCGCAACATCCCAGATTTGAACATGTCATTCATTCAATCAATTGATCCAATTCATTCAATTGAGCCAATGTTCTTTTCAACCTGCAAACTGTACGAGTTTCTTAATACAATATAATTGTAAGAAATAATATTTATCATTTTGGAAACGCGATCCAAATTAGTCGATTAGTACCACAAAATGGCGGCAATGAACAATACTTTAAAAAAAGCCTTATGTGAGTCTGCCATTTTTCAAACAACTTACTGTTAGTAGTTAAAAAAATACCAGACACACATAGTCACTTACTGTACGTTAAGACTCCGCACTGAGGAGTTGATGGCTTCCACATCAGCCATTTCGAAGGCTGACAATATCTCTCCTAGGGAAGACTTGGCACTCTTGTACAGATTCAGTATGTTTTCAAAGTTTTTTACACCTGAAAAATTTATGATTGATTAAAAAATAACTCTATTCCATGTACCATGTTAAAAGCGGAAAACTATAGATTTGTACCAATTATAGTATAAAGAAAATGTATCTAGATATTTTTTTATTCTCCAAAAAAAAAATTTAAAAAAAACCAGTTTATTTACCAAAATATCCAAGCGTGACAGCTTTGGGTAGTGGTGGACAGTGGATGGCCACTTTGGTGACGACCCCAAGCGTACCCTCGGAGCCCACAAACAAGTGCTTCAGATGGTACCCCGTGTTGTCCTTCTTCAGTGTTCGAAGGCAGTCTATTACTGTACCATCAGCTTTTACCTGTTTAGAAATATATACATATATATTTCTAAAATTCTCAAGACATGAAATTATTTTTTAGTTAGTGTTCATATGATATATCTAATGAGGAACCGAAGTGCTGATGAAGTTTGGGCATTAATTTAGAAATTAGGATCTTTTTTATAAAAAAATATGCTAAAGTCAAAATATATTTATTTAAGTAAACCTATTACAGCTATTTATGACACGTCATTATTTAAATTATTTTAAATGATTCTACTTCTGTTAGTGGAACTAAGCAGCGAAGTGGTTCAAGGAGTAAGCTGTTAGCAGAAGACTTGCAGCTTAGCAGATTCCAGTGACCTGTTAATATTTAATCTGACTGAGAAAGAAATCTGCAAGGAAAACTCAGCTATAGCAGATTTATAAATTAAACATTACAGAATTACACAACAACAATAAATAAGTAAATATCTTTCAAATTCACCTATACATATAAACCTAATTGCACTATTTACATTCCCTGACAGCCAAACCTATGTATATAAAAAAGTGAAGTATCATCACGATCGCATCCGTTCCAAGGTAGACAGAAACCACACTTTTTAAAGAAGCGGATTCATATTAAGCTAACTTTGCTAATGGCCCATCATGACAAGCATACCAAATCACAAATAAATTATTGTCTCGACAAGGTTACGAATCCAGTGGGAATATTCTAATCATAAATTTGTTTTTAGTAAAATACAGGAAAATCATTGGGGATTTATACAGCAGCTATAATTTTAAGTTACCTTTTTATAATTGTTTGTCCTAGGTTATAGTATGACAATGCCCCTTTACAGCAGCTATTATCTTAACTAGCATTTATATTTTTATAATTGTCTTTGTCTTAGTTTATAGTGTGACAATGCCTATATACAGCAGCTATAATGTTAAGCGTTATTCTGTATTTATAATTTGGTTATTTTTATTATTTTATATTTTCTTTTTCCAAATGATGGTTATGTGTATGAATTCGTATGTAATTTTATTAATAAATATTTATTATAAGCAATAAATAATATTTTATAGACGTATATTTTAAATATATTTAATTTTTGAAAAAAGTAATTTTAATTTTAATTTTCAAAATTTATGACAAAGACCTTCAGTCACTGTCACTGATGACGCCGCTCCAAAGAGAGGCGAAATATTTGGCAAAAAATATTTTAAGCTTCAATTTATATATTTTACCAAGTAAGAAACACATCTAACACATTTTATTTGTTGCAGATAAATATATTTAATTTTAATTGATATATTGCACCTACCTCACATAAATGTTCTCGTTGTCCCGAAGGTCTGACAGGCAGAGAATGTCAAGCGACATTATGTCACGCCTTTGTAATTTATGTGCAATAAAGTTTTAAATAAATAAATAAATATCATGTACTGCTCCAGATACACCAATATGTACTATAAAATGATATTGTTTTATATTAATATTGTAAAAATTGACGTGTAAAAATACATCTCTTTTTGTCCTATACCTACTTGCAAAATAAACGAATTGAATTGAAATGTATTTATTATTTTTTTCTGTCTAATATTAGGTACTATATTAAAATACATGTCTCCAAAAAGTCTATAAATTAATTTCCTGGAAAGTTAATAGACTACATCTGATCTGAAGATCAGAATAATCTTGGAAAATACTGGTTTATCCCATTATTTTTAATGTGTGTTGAAGAATACATTATTCATACAACAACCGATTAGAATATTTATGATTGGACAGAATAAGAACCAGGTGTAAAACCATCAATTATTCACTATGACCTGATTAAAAACATCATGCGGTAAACAGTTGTCTTCATATAAAAAACTCACTGCTTCAATTCCCAGTAGAGATCCATGTAGGTTGCCATATCTTAACAGCCTCAAACCCCCTGCATTGGTGCTAATATTGCCGCCAATTTGACAGGATCCTTTCGCTCCGAGATCCAATGGCATAATGAGACCATGGTCTTTAACATACTGATCTAAGACTTCCAGGATACAGCCAGCTTCACAGACCAATGATCCTAAATATCAATAGTCTTAATATAATCAATATAGTTTAAGATATTACCAAAATAAAAATGTCTTGAAATTACCTACCAGATATTTCATCCAAGCTGATAATCTTGTTCATCAGGCTAAGACTAAGTACTATTTCATCAAAAACAGGAACCGAACCCCCTACCAAGCCAGTATTGCCCCCTTGAGGACATAAAGCCAATTTATTTGTGTCGCAATAGGATAAAATTTCTGATATTTCTTTTGTAGTTTTTGGCTTTAAGACTACCTTGGATTGGCCTGAAATATTAGTAAAATAACATTAAATATAACACTTGCCAAACTTGTGGCCAGCATGGTGATAGGCCAAATTCTCCAAATATTATAATAATATAAATTTCTGGAAGGCCAAAGGAAACACATCAGTGAAGCTCTGGAACTAAATTTTGTTAAATGAAATAGTGAATGAATATGAAATTAAGTTTTATATAATCGAAAAATAGGATATAACATGTTCCGTCACTTTTTAATACTGAGCACGACATGTGACATCGCACGCACCTGATGGTAAGCAGTACGCGAGGTCCAAGAGTGAGAGAAACTGACGCCAGCCACTGACGACCGACATCTATCCCTACTATTATGCTTTGAAGAAACTTTTCATCAAAATCAGTCTAGGGCCGGCAATCTCGACACATCGCTATCTTAGCGATTTCGGTCAGTAAGTCATAAAAAAATGCCCCAGTAATTTATGTGTGAAAGACGGACAAATATATAATACAGACAAAGTTTATTCCATATTTATAATATTAGTAAGGATATTTATATGTAAGAACACATACATACCTTAAAACCTACAAAGGTCGGTTCAAACCCACCCGGCATGTACCGATGAAAAATACACTTTTCTTATGTACATTTGTCATAGATTTACAACACCACCATTCCCGTGCCTCGGAGAGCCCGTTAAGCCGTCCGTCTTGGTTCCACTAATGCCAAGAATTCATAAACATAAATTGTCATAAAAAAATTACATCATATCCTCGCCAAGCCGTCTGGCCAGCGTGGCGAGTGTAGGCAAAATTCTTCAGTTCCGGAAGGCCCATCTTCAGCAGTGGAGGTCAAGGACGCTGTGTTCTAGGGGCTGTAATGAATGAATAAAAAAAGGATATTTAATAATTTATTGATTCCTATGAACAGTTACAAATTTTACTTGCCTCTGCAATTTTTGATCCAATCAATATTGAACGGCATGACATCATTATCATCAGTGAGCACCCGCTCAGCACCCAGTAATGACTTGAAGTAGTTCACATCAGTTGTTTGGACATAGGAAAATTGCTTTCTTGTTACATCATATTTTTCCTGTAATCACACTATTTATAGTTACTTACAAGATAATGCATTAATCACTTAAGGTAAAATAAAGACTACCATTTTCTTTTAATGTGGCATATTGTTAATCCTACACCAAAATCTGTGTTTATATTTTTATTAATAATATTTTTACATCATTATATATATAGTCAACTCAAGTTTTTTTGCCAACCAGTGCAGCTCATTCCAGATTTTAGAAGTATCCAAAATAAACAAACGTTTCCCTTCCGGGGCTAAAAGAAACCATGCTTATATAAGAAGCGGATGCACATTTAGCTAACTTTACTATAGGCCAATCATGACAAGCTTGTTGATGTCTCTAGAGTACCAAACTCAAGAAATATCACAATATTAATTAAATTTATTTATTTAAATTAATAAATATTATTGTGTTTCGATCAGGACATTTTAGCAATCTACCCCAAGCTACAGATTTAGTGTTGTGATTGCTTTGGGCTTTTGAGCTTATAATTTTTGGAGTAATAACTGTCAAGTGCTATTATATAATTAACTTCGTGTACCTACTCCATAATTTTACATATACCATATAATTTGTCATATTCTTTTACATTTTTTTTTTTATTTTCTGTTTACTAAATACTTAATAAGTCTAATTTTAAAGTGTTTTACATTATATAGATAGGTCTTAAAAGTGCTTCCATATACACCCAACCCATAGCTCAGGTTTACTACAGTTAGTGTATATTTGTCAAGTGCAATAATGTTTATTGATTACTTATAGCTTGACAGATACAAAAAAACAAAAATGAGCCAACTACAAGTTGTCGCATATAAAACCGCATATTTATACAGTTGGGTAGGGAGAGGACTAGAATGGTGGATGGTAAGCTTCTTGCTGCCCAATAAAATAAAAAGTCCTTTGTAACTCAGCCCATCATCAGTTGCAAGCCCAAGACACCATTCTTCTCATCTCTTACCCACAAACAATAGACCCGGCACCCGTGAATCCATGGAATGCTTAGAAATTTGAAGTTGGTGCGTTAAAGAAGTGAATAGGCCTTACTGTTAAAGGCTTCATAGCAAAAATATCAATGGCCCAAGCCATCCCTGAGGTCGGTAGGGTGTCTGCTGTACAACTCGGGACAGTCAATCGAGCCTAGTTCATAACGTACATCACATCAGCTGGATTTTCTGGATTTAAGCGGGAGTATATGATTAGTATAATAATATTGTATAACATACGGAAGACAGCTGCGGTACAACGTGAGATACACTTCTCACTTGCTTTAGGTTTATCGGCTTATAAATAATACGAATCCATGGCCTGTACATTTTAAAAATAACTTAATTATAAAGGTACTTAGGCCTAGTATTTATTTAAACTACTTGAGAACTGAACGCGTAGAAAACACTATCTACACTCACTCTTATCGTAATTGCATTTATTATTATACTTCATTAAAACAACACCAAGATAAAAAAACATAATAAAACCGAGAGGAAAAGTTTGTTTTGATATAGGTAATTAAATTTTGAAGTTGTCAATAGTCTGTCAAAATTACGTTAACGATGTGTTTATAAAGACTGTTTTAAATAATAATAAAGCGAACAATAGTTATGTGATACGTTTATTTAAAAAACCTTACCTATAAGCTAATTACTTATAGGTAACCAACAACCGGTTGCAGAAAGAATGATTAAAATAATACATGATCAACATTATTATATTCGCCATGTGATTGGTAATTACCTATTTTGTTATTTTTCTCATTATTAAGATTAAATAGGTTTTATATATGAACGAATATTAAGTCTCTGTAAATGAGACAATTAAAATTAAAATGGCGTCTAATGTACTTACGATTGAACTTTAAAATAAAACTGTCACCTCGGCTCTATTTTTAACTTTAATCGTAACTATAACAGAAACATTTTGGTTTGACAGCTGTAAGGAAATGATGAGTGGAGGAGGCGTTAAGGAAATGTCTTGAAAGACAGGTGTTAAGACATCATGAGAAATGACAAGCACGTCGATGTCTCTAGTGTAAGTTTTACAGTAAGATACAATTAACTTCTTACATATATAAGCATACCTACAAGCTTCTGGGTACCTAATTTATTATTTTAAGACGTTGACACGAAAAAGATTACCTAAACGTCTTCGAACCATTAAAAGACTTAGTAAGCATCAAATTTAGCGCTTAAAAGATCACTTTAAATGTTATATAATTTATATTTATTGTCGAATTTATAAATGATCGAATGTTTAGCCGATACTTTGTTAGAATAATTTGGTCCTTAATTAGAACAATGTTTAGAAGAAAAAAAGACAATAATGTTTTTTGACATTAAATCACAAGCAGTAATTTTAAAATACAAACAATAGTGTGGTGGTAAATAGGGAATCAGATCAGCAATAAGCAACATAGGGTCATAACGCTGATTTTCAGCTGATCCTGAGCGCTTTAATTGTACTTTGTTGGTGATTAGATAAAAATATCGTTACATTAAAACCTCTAGAAAAGGAAGTCCTAGACCTCCACTGCTGGAAATAGGTCTTCCAGCACAAATATCTGGAGAACTTGGCTTACACTCAAGTCCACAAGTTGGTATTAGTGGAACCGGAAGTGCTTCTGTTGTAAATCTATGACGTACATATATAGATAAAATATAGATATAGAGAAAAGTGTATTTCTCATTAGTACGAGTACATGCAGCTATTTGGTCTGTGGCATATGCCGGTAATCGAACTGCGACCTTTTGGATTAAAGGAAAGTGTTCTTACAATCGAGCCAGTGCTTCTTAGGTAAATATAATAATAATAAAATATTGTTCAAAACCAAAACAAGTACCTGACATAGGCGAGCTTAATGCAGTAAATGCATTTTCTACCAAGTAAACTTTGTGACTAATAAGCGGATGCAGCAGAAGAAAAATGGTAGTTGAAATTATTTATTACTATATAAAACACACATTAATTACAAACATATAGTACTTATACATAAATAAATGTCCTTCATAAACAAATAAATATATAACTAAATATAAAATACATAGGTACATATACGCATATGTAATAAGTGATCGTTATGGCGACTTATTCTGCTTGTGAAATAATATGTGTATAGCTTAACTTTAAATATTTTAAGAGATGGTGCCTGTCTGATAATTAAAGGAAATGGCGAGCTGCAGATACTTTAAAGGAAACTGAATATCTGCTGGAAAAGTGAGGAAATATTTTAAGTAAATTATTATGGGAAAATGAATAGGCGCCGGGGTGGCTCGGATGTAAGAACGCGTTCCTTGATTCCTACAAAGGTTGGTTCAAACCCACCCGGCATGTACCAATGAGAAATGCACTTTTCTTACGTACATTTGTTATAGATTAACAACCCCACCGGAGAGCACGTTAAGCCGTCGGTCCCGGTTCCACTAATACCAACTTGTGGAATCGTTAATAAATTGTCATTAAAAATTGACATCATTTCCTCGCCAAGCCGTCTGGCCAGCGTGGCGAGTATAGGCCAAATTCTCCAGATATATGTTCTGGAAGGCCCATCTCCAGCAGTGGAGGTCTAGGGCGCTGTGTTCTAGGGGCTGTAATGAAAAAAATATATATGGGAAGAACGAAGTGAAAGGCTATAATATACCTTAATTAGCAAATTTATATTCTATAACTTTAGTTAACAAAAGGTACTTTATCGGTACTTAACGCCGCGCGCCGAAGCCACAATGGATAAATAAAATCATTTCAAAATTAAAGTGAAAAGGATTGAGTACCTCGCGCGAATTGATTTCACAAATCCTCGTGGGGGCCATAAACTTTCAAGAGGGATCGAGTCGGTAATTTTTATTGAAATAGAACCGGTGATCCTTTTGTTCGCAGGTGAAAAAACCCTGACACGAAAGAAGGATTGGTCCCAGGTGAGAAATACGTCACAGCTTAACTACCCATTTATTCTTATGCGGAAAGATAGGATTAATTTTGATTTAACAATTGAAGAATGAGCATTGTCTGAGAAAAAAATACCCACTTTGAATTCTTCTTTACACTTTATTACGAACAAATTGTAATTAATTTATGATATTTACCTGCAATATAATTTATAGTAACCAGCTGACTCAATTTTTATGCACCGGTAGGTATACCTAATGTGTCTAACTTAAAATCCAAGTTACTCATTTAATAAACAAAATACATAGAGCCTGAGAGATGGCCAAGAATAAACAGGAGATTGCTGTGCACGGTAAAACGACCTTTACATAGTTTAACGCAAGTACCTCTTTCTGACTATACCAACGTCAAACCGCAACGAATTTTAGTTAAATTGTCATAAAGACTTAGGCAATGAAACTGAAGGGATTAACGTGCTGTGCCCTCTGAGGCACAAAATAGGTTACAAAATAACTAAAATGGCTGTAATTAACCGAAATAGGCCTAAACAAAGCCAGCCCGGCGCGAAGGGTAATTTCGGGGCTGATTCGGTTAACCGCTCTAATCCCCTCTCACGCCATCTGCCTTCAATCGATGAGTGTAATTTTCCTTTTTTGGCAATTCGACCGGTGTCACTATTATCGGGATTAAATTGGATTAGGTACTTGCTTACATAGATTTTTTTTTTCCAATCTTCTTTATTCTATTTCTAGAATGGAAACTATAATGCTTTTACAAAAGCGTAGGTATATGTAGTTTCAAATATTCGCAGACAATTAGTGTTGCCCAAAGCAAGACCAAGAGTGGCCAAGTCTTGGTCTTGTTCTTGCACTCCTAATCTTGGTCTTGGTGTTGGTCTTACGCAAGAATCTTGCAAGACTCTTTCAATAATATATATATTTGTTTCTAATTGTAGTAAGGAAACCTTGTGAGACTTTAGTGTCTGTCCGCAAACTGCAATCTTGAGAACCACTGGTCTGATTTATTTATTTATTTAAATACACTTTGTACAAAGGCGGACTTAATGCCGTTAGACATTCTCTGACAGCCAAACCTTTAGGACATTTAGACAGTATCAATAGTAAGTAGGTGCAATATTATTAACCCCGCGTTCGTTTTATAGCATTTCCAACATCTCGTAGCAACTTCATAAACCAGCGCGAAATGTTGTTTTTGTTAAGAAATACCACTTTTTTAACAATGCTAATATTTAAACAAATAATACACAAAATAAAACCAGTCATGTGTAGAAGTGGCTAAAGAAAAAGGTTACAAAGGAAGAAGACAACAAAGGTGTGGCATAAACGGAATAGGTAAAAAAAAATAAAAAAATGTAAAGAGAATTTACTTAAAATTTGGAATGGTTATAGACCTCGTTGACAAAAATGTATACGGTGGTTGTAACAAAAAATATGTAGGTATGATATAACACTTAACATGCTGTTTTATTTATTAATACCTACAACTTTGTCAGAGCGAACATAAATCGTCAGTGCCACATCGGAACAGTTGGTAGTTTTAGGACATTTCAAGTCATCTATTGTAAGGGTTGTATATACACAGAGACATGAAATATATGCCAATTGAAAAAAAAAAGTTTTTTTTTTGCTAAACTATGAAAAAAAATCTGAACAAGTAAGACTACAGTTAGTCTTGGTATTGGTCATGCTAACATTTCCGTGGTCTTGCTCTTGGTCTTGGTCTTGCAAAAAAGCAAGAACAAGACCAAGATTGGGCAACACTACAGACAATCTGTGGAAGTGGCTTCTTATTTTGTCTGGGAAAATATACACAGTAAAGTAATCCACATGCTAAAATATACATGAAGACCATTTAAAGGCAACAACTCCGTGAAATTGAAAGAAAACATTAGTATAAGTATGAAACATGGAGTAAACCTACGCGAACATCTTCGCGAGCCTTCTCGACTTAGAAATGAATATTTTCCTTTAAAATGCAAAACATGTGTAACAATTTACACAATTTCAAAATGAGTCAAGAAAAGAGATTTTAGGTCTCGGTGTTTGTGATATGGAATTAGAACTTAAGCGAGATAGATATTCATCATTGCAGCCCCTAGAACACAGCGTGAGAGTTGGAGATGGGCCTTCCAGAACATATATCTGGAGAATTTGGCCTACACTCGCCACCGCTGGCCAGACGGCTTGGCGAGGATATGATGTCAATTTTTATTGACAATTTATTAACGATTCCACAAGTTGGTATTAGTGGAACCGGGACCAACGGCTTAACGTGCTCTCCGAGGCACAGGAACGGTGGTGTTGTAAATCTATAACAAATGTACGTAAGAAAAGTGCATTTCTCATTGGTACATGTCGGGTGGGTTTGAACCGACCTTTGTAGGATAAACGCGTTCTTACAACCGAGCCACCACCGCATAGATAGATATTATGGGTGTAAAATAATATTCGCATTTTTACGAATTGCAATATTTTCAATACTTTAAATACTAGATCCGTAAAAGCGAACACCGAAAAATTCACTCTTAACCTTGAAACAAATTTCTTTAGGTAGGTAACAAAACCTACTGTATACCGTAAGGTAAAAGTAAAGTATCACCACGACCGTTTCCCTTTCGGGGAGGTCAGAAACAACGTTTATAAATAAGCGCATTCACATTTCTCCAACTTTACTATAGGCCAATCATGACAAGTGGCAAGCTCGTCGATGTCTCCAGCGTACCGAACTCGAGAAATATCACAAATAAATTAAATTTTAATTAAATGTATTTATTTACATTAATAAATATTTTTGTGTCCCGACCAGGAAGCGAAACCGGTATCTCTGAGTCTAAATCCACGGACTTAACCGCTAGACCACGGAGACAGTATACCAGTAAAACTGAAAAAACATATTGTTCAACTTTAGACCTTAACAACTTTTATGCGATGTGGAATCGTTGAGTACTATAAATATATAAATAATTATTATTTTATTTGTAATAATTTTCCCAAGGTCTGTACCAACTTTCAGCTCTATGCGAATGCAAATAGATTATATGTGCCCCGTCCCCCGTGCAATCGTTTTATTCAACAAGATCGCGCAGTCTAATGAGAGCATTAACGTTTTCGCATCATCAGATGCAGAAAGCAAACAGTAGTTCTGTTACTTAGTCGCAAACGTTATTAGTGGATTTCGTTATTTACGTCAGGGGTTGCGTCATAATTCAATTCTCCTTTTTATAAGCGCTCGACCTTGACAGCGGCCGTGCAAATATCAACTTTAACTGCGTGATATCTAGATAGTTAATAGATTCCATTATATAACGTTTGCGCTTAAGTAACAGAATAGGCCAACAGCTTGTCTTAAAGTATTTGATCCATAACTTGTCATGTTAAATATTTTGATGTAAATCTCTTATGTAATAGTATTTTGTAAATAAATAAATATACATGTAACTTGTTCGGAGTACAAGTAATTAATGAAAGGAATTAGTTGTTTTTGGAATAAACAAGGAAATTGATGGTACATTGTCGATAACTAGCTTCTTTACCTTTGGTTTTTTTTTAATGGACCGTGTATGAATTATTTATCAAAATTAAATAAAAACACATTTTTTTCATGTTATTAAAGAATACATCAGTCCTAAACACGATATTTATTTATAATATCGTTATTATTTTTAATTCATAACTGAGTTGGGATCATTAAATTCCAAGTGTTACAAAATTTGATGCTTTTCTTGGAGTTATTCGCGGCAAAAAACTGTCGAAAATATAAAAGCAATTCACAGCACGGAAAAACCGCTAAAGGTAAATTGTAACTTCTGCCTCATACAAACAGTCAAATTTATCGTTGTTCATAATTATTAATTTATTGTATGACATTATTATACAAAATAACACGACTTTTCACTATCAATTTAAAAAAAAAATTGCACCTGTCATGTACGCGGAAAAGCGCGGGAATGACTCTACGCCATTTATTAATATGTATTTTTAAATAAATTATGATTATTATTAAATAAACAGTTAAGTATATTTTCAACTTTAAAAATTATATTTATATTAAGGAAAACCTTAAATTAAATAAACTATTATACAACAAAAACTAAATTTAACCTAAAAAAAAAATTGTTTTGTTTTTGGCGCTTGCTGATCTGCGCTGTTGTACTAGCTCTAACAGAAGTGCCTTGTAAATAATTAAATTCAAGTCCTTCAGCCGTATGTTTATACCGAAGTTTTTTTTAAAGTAGCTCTTGGTTTAACGACTGCACAATTTCTTATGCAAGACGTACAAGACACATCTTTGAGAGAGAGAGAATGTATGAGCGGCACACAGGCAGCGTCGAAAGTCTTGAGCTCCACAAATAGGATTTAAATCCAAGGGATTACCTATATTTGTGGTAGCAGTAGAGTAGTTACTGCAGCAGTAAAGACATATCATTGTATACGTTAAGATGGTAGAACCATTATAACAAAGCAATATAACTTTCAGAAGTAGCTATGATAAGTATATTGTTATCATTGGATATATAATATTTAGTGTATGTATAATAATAATAATATGTATGGATATATGTAGTATATGTATATATATGTGCGTTTTAGTGTATAATAATATAGTTAAACCGTATAATTTAATACAATTTTGCACCTACCTTTTAATAAAGTGCTCAAGTTGTCCCAATGGTTGGCTAGGATATAATGTCTACCCGTCTTCGTCTTTGTGCAATAAAGATTTAAATAAATAAATAGATAAGTGCCTAATTCAAACGAAGAAATATATTTATTTATCCCAGCCTCCGTAGTCTAGCGTTTAAATCCGTGGATTTAGACTTGGTGGTACAGGGTTCAATTCCTGGTCGGGACACCATTAGGTATCTATTTATGATATTTCTCGAGTTTGGTACGCTAGAGACATCGACGAGCTTGCGACTTGTGATGATGGGTCTATAGTAGAGCACGCATGCATATTGGTTTCTTTACTTTTATCGATAAAAGTAGATAGTAGACTTAAACAAAATCTAGGGGGGTAGCCCCCCCCCTGCCCTCCCCTGGGTACTCCCATGGTTATATACATATGTATATACATTTTTTTATTACTGAACACGACATGTGACATCGCGCCGACCTAATGGTAAGCGGTACCCGAGGCCCAAGAATGGGAGAAACTGACGCCAGTCAGTAACGACCGGCATCAGTCTCTACCACTATGCCGGCGTAGTAAGATGATTTTCACACTTAGCTTGAAGGACTCCAAGTTATAGGAGTGGGGAAACATACTGGCTGGGAGAGCATTCCACATCTTTAACGTGTGACGGATGTAAGAGTCTCCGAATTTATGAGTTTGCGTAGGGATAGTGGGTATGGTATGTGGATGCATATTTTGGCCTGTGTGTGTGGTTCGGTTGCGGAATAGAGAAGAAGTGATAAGGTTATGGAGCTCCTCACTATACTATAGCTTTTAAAACACTCTCAACGGTGAAGCTGCAGTGATTCAAGAGTTTTAGACACTGTAGTGCCGTCAACTATCCGAATTGCCCGCTTCTGCAGGAAATTGAGAGCATCTGTAAGATACTTAGAGGAGCTATCTCAGAGGTGAGAACAGTATTCCACGCATTACCTTATATACCTATATACAGCATAAGGTGTTTCAGGCGGGATTGCGAAAACCTTCATATGTTCCGCCTGTGACGCTGGGAGGTAAGGTTCTACAGAGAGTGTCGTCCTTCAAATACCTCGGCCATGTGGTGACCGAGGATTTGAAGGACGACCTCGATCTGGAAAGGGAAAGGAGAGCGTTGGCGGTCCGCTGCAATATGCTGGCCCGCCTACAACGCTCTTCGAGTACAATATAATAGTAAAGTAAAGTATCATCACGACCGTTTCCCTTTCGGGGTGGTCAGAAACCACGCTTATAAATAAGCGGATTCACATTTAGCCAACGTTTAGCGCCTTCAATATGATGATGGGGCTCCCTCGTTGGTGCTGTGCATCAGCGATGTTTGCGCGCGTAAACGGATGATTTCTACTCAGTATTGCGGAAGAAACAGAGTACGAGGGAGCGGCAACATCATCTTAACGGCAGTTAGTGAGAAGCCAGATTGCCCTATCATGGGGCACTGGGTACATCCTCACATATACGTGCCCACTGCCTCAGGAGGGCAAGGCAAATATAAAAAGTAAAAATCCTCTTTTTACTAATATAGAATAAGCAAACACTATGTTACTAACCCCTATGGATACTATTCCGAAATAAACGCATTTTATTTTATAAGTCTTAGTGCAGGCGGGAAAAACCGCTTCACCTTGTTCCGTATCCCGAGTTTTTTGGACGGCTGTTTTGGTGATGCTCTCAATGTAGTTTCTGTGGTTTATGTAGGATGCTAATGTTTTCGGTCGTGATAGTACCTACTTTTTGATACTTAATTGAAAAAATCCCTAATCTGGATTATTGTAATGAGGGTAAAAAGCCGATCTATTCTTAAAAGCTTAATGTCGTCTAATTTATTAAACAGCGAAATTCAAGAAATTTTAATTGCAGATCCTATTTTAATAATTCATTTTATAAGCTGGATTCGAGAAAAGGAGAAGGAATTCTATTACTTTTACAGGTTTAACTTGCTGATTACTTAAGGAATAAAATTGGTCTTCAGTAATACGAGTAGGTACCACACCACGAGGTCAAAAATAAAGATCTGGCACTTTTTTATACAACATGTTTGTTACGTTTTTTTTAGCTAATCCATGGGATGAATTAACTTAGGATACGAGGGTGAAACTTAAAGTTTTTAGAACTGGCCACTTGTTGTAAAAACAATTGAATGTTTTTAAGCGCAATGTATTGTCACTGCAGCGGATCCTGACTGCAATGGGACTGTAAACAAATTTAATCAAATTTGTTGGAATTATGTTCCTTGATTGTTGTTACATCATGTTGTATTCTGTTATAGTTTTTACTTATATTTACTCAATTATTATTGTAATTGTATTGTTTTTATTTTGGTTACTCTAATTAATAGCTACTATAATAGAATGTGATGAATGCCTGTAATTGGTGCAGCATCTGGTTTCTGTCTTAGTTGTAAATGAAAATCCATGTATGTATTGTTGCTGGCACTGTTGGCGGCCCTAAAAATATAAAAAATGAAATTGAATTTTGAAATTGGAACTCGTTGCCAATATTATTGAGTATGTTTTTCGTTAAATTGTCATTTGTTTTACTATTTGGCGGCAAATTGAAAATTGTCATGTCAGCATTAATTTAATGCGAGAAAATATTTCGTGCAATTATTTTTTATGACTTTTGATGTCATTTAAATTAAATTATTTTAAAAAATGTTACGTAAATTTATATGTTTAGTTTAGGTTAAGTTTCGGGATCAGGTTTGAATTGCCGACATGCTCAGTCAAGCCGGCCGGTTAGTAGGGACTGATTCCAATTATAAGTGTCTGATTTCAGTTGCCAACATTAATGGACTTTGCGCGCTACTTATTATCATGTTTTTTTTACATTTACATAAAATAAAAATAATAAAACAATTGACGTGGCCTTAAGCTTCTTGTTTTTTTAAAGTCGTTTTATATCTCCTTACGCTAGTAAGAGCACGAAAAGCCCTAGAATAGTCTGAAAGCTTTTACGTCGTGTCTTTATTTTATTTTGGCGATCTCATTGTGGAGTTTTTACACGAAATACTTCATCCCGTCCATTGTTCCAGTGATCTTAAACCTCTCTTGAGGCTTTCTTAGGATTTTCTCCATTTATCTTGCGTGTCCATGACATGACAATATTATTAAGATATTTCCTTTTATCCTTTCAAAGTGCTGATTTAGAGACGATTAAGAGATCAAGGATATTGTGCGTGTTGTTAGGTACTTGGTACCTACATGTACTTCGTATTAAGTACTTATTCAGTATAATAAACCATTACTTAGGTACTTAATATTTTTTTTGGGAATGTTAGATCAATTATAATTAAATGCTTGTATAATGTTAATTAGTTTAATTAACTTATGTTTCACCTATATTGTTATTATTCTTCTGTAGCGATGTTTTCTTCCTTTGCTTGTTAATTTAATTTTATGCTTATATCTGAAAACCTTTAATAGTTCTTAGGGAATTTATTGTTTAATATCTATATACATAAGTCAACTGTAGGTTTTCCAAAATAAAATAAAAATAAAATTTGTTGATAGCTTGTTGTTCAATTAAATAGATATAATAGGGTAGGAAACTGCCTACGTGATCCGTGGATTTCGACCCAGAGGTACCGGGTTTGATTTCCGAAAATGACACAAAAATTTATTTAATTTTTGTTTGTTCTCGAGTTTGGTACATCAACGAGCTTGCCACTTGTCATGTAAATATGGCCTATAGTAAAGTTGGCTAAATGTGAATCCGCTTTTTATACTGGGTGACTTTATATCGTCTTAAACTAATACGTGATTCTATTGAAAATGTATTTTTTTTGGCTTGTTCATACAAATTGGATATTTGAAAATTAACAGTTTGTATGAAAAGGGCAATTTTTTTGTCGTTGTTTCTATCAATAGATTGTCATATTAGTCTAACGTAAGAGCATACAAAGTGTACCACCTCGGAAGGAATACAGACGTGATGATACTTGATATTTTTACTTTACTTAACTCTTAGTTTCTGCTTAAAAGAGAATAACATTCCTATGTGACTCGCATGACCGCCCTCTCCGTTCTTCTCATAACAACCAGCTTAAAATGTGTGGGGAGGCCCACGCGTCTAGCAGATATTCTGATTCGTTCACCGTATTTGCCGCTCGCCAGTGGAACAGACTACCACTGACTATCAGACAGGCTCCTTCCGTTCATGTCTTCAAACATTTACTTACCACATACTTTCTTCAGAAACAGAACATTAATGACTAAATCTATCCTTTATTTCTTATGTAACATTTATATTTGTGTGTTAACATTATATTTTAAATAAAGTAAAAGTAAAGTATCATCACGACCGTTTCCCTTTCGGGGTAGTCAGAAACCACGCTTATAAATAAGCGGATTCACATTTAGCCAACTTTACTACAGGCCGATCATGACAAGTGGCAAGGTCGTCGATGTCTCCAGCGTACCAAACTCGAGAAATATCACAAATAAATTAAATATATTTAAATGTATTTATTGACATTAATAAATATTTTTGTGTCCCGACCAGGAATCGAACCCGGTACCTCCGAGTCTAAATCCACGGACTTAACCGCTAGACCTCGGAGGCAGTTTTATTTATTTTAAATATTTATAAGTATATGTGTGTATATGTAAATCTTTTATGTAATATTATTATGTAAGTGTAAAATATAAAATAAAATTGCACCCACACATAACTTTTGACACTCCCAAATGTTGGTTGTCAGAATATGCTTAGTCATTAAACCCGCCTATGTACATTTTTAGTGCAATAAAGTATTTTAAATATATAAACATTCTTAAGAAAGTAAAGCAAACTTTGGAACACCGCTGCGACTTAAATCTAATTATTTAAGAAGCCATATTTTTTTATTTTAAAAGGAAAGTTTGAAGTTGTTTTCTTTGAAGCGTTTCACAATTAATTATTAATAGAGGTAAAAGTTGTTCATACTTTGTTGATTTATTCAGGATTGTGATTATGTATTCCTTCGGCCAGAAAACACTTGAAAAAGGTAAATTATTGCCTCTGTGGTCTAGCGGTTAATACCGTAGATTTGGACACACTGGTACCGGGTTATATTCCAACTTTTTTTTATTTGTAACATTTCTTGTATCGTAAGCAGAGAAATAGACAAGTTTGCTAGTGCCACTTGTCATGAAGTTAGAAGCGAAATGTGGACGCACTCCTTAAAAAACATGTTTACTATCCACCCTGCAAGAAAGAGATTACGGTATAGCTAGATGATAATAAAAATTATTGATAAGTATTTAGATGTCTAGGTCATATTCTCTGTGATCGTCTATGTTATATCGATGAAGTAGGGTCGTCCAGGCCCGGATGTCTAATGGGCTTGGATTGGGGATAGGGACATTCCCCTATTCTCCCCGGCAGGATCTCAGCACCTGCTTTTAGTGTTTGGCACCGTTACTGGTATAACAGCGCCCATGTGGCGCACGAACCCAGGGGGTCTCGGTTCAACTATTTTAGCTCTCCTCTTGGAGTACTTTTTTAGGAAGTGGTGTCCCGTTGGGGGGCCGAACGCAAGACGGAGCGAGATTCTGAAGTTGCTTGAAGTGTCCGTTGTCGGCCCGATAGAACATGCGTCTAGTCAGGCCGACGACAAATTTAACAACTAATGTCCCAGAGGTTTGACCATTATAGAATGTCTAGCAGCATTAGGTAAGTTGGCTGTTTGTTTGTTGATTCTGTTCTACTCGTACAATAGTTTCTACTCCAACTTGAAATTAAATCCTACGGCACCGCAGTAGCAAATGGCATATAGATAGATAGGCACGCAATCACATTTTAATGAGGCGCAATGGTGGCTCGGTTGTAAGAACGGGTTCCTTAAATCCTACAAAAGGTCGGTTCAAACCCCCCCGGCATGTACCAATGAGAAATACACATTTCTTACGTACATTTGTCATAGATTTAGAACACCGTCCCTCGGAGAGCACGTTAAGCCGTCAGTACCGGTTCCACTAATACCAACTTGTAAAATCGTTAATAAATTGTCATAAAAATTGACACCGTATTCTCGCCAAGCCGTCTGGCCAACGTGGCGAGTGTAGGCCAAATTCTCCAGATATATGTTCTGGAAGGCCCACTCCAGCAGTGGAGGTCTATGAGGCTGAGTTCTAGGGGTTGTAATGATGAAAAATTATGATATACATTTAACTATATTTATACATATATATAAACTCTTTATTGCACAAAAAACTTAAAAGTAATGTACATGGGCGAACTTAATGCCTTTCGGCATTTTATAACAGCTAACCTTTGGGAGTGTGGTAGAGGATTTGCGGGGTGCATTATTATAAATATACAATTTACATACAATACATAATAATCGTTACATACTACTACTTAAATACATAAATATATATATATATATATATAAATATATACACAAATACGAAACTAGGTAAGTATATAGTATTGTTTACACACAATAAAAATAGTATGATAGATATAGGTACTAAGAAGATCTATGTTGTTTGTTTAGAAAGTGAGCGATAAGTAGATTTTTAAATAAGTATATTAATAGACGGCGCCCGTCTGATAACCTGATTTATTTAAGAATACATTATAAGAACAAAATGAAGGAAAAAATACGTATAATTTACACAACAAATAAAAAGAGGCAGAGATAGATCGAGAAATCGGATTATTATTTAAATTTAAGAAATGGGCAATGGGGAGATTTAAAAATATATTTATTGACGGCGCCCGTCATATGACCAGAGGAAGTTTGTTCCATTTACGAGCAGCGGAGACTGTAAAATAATCTGAATACCTGCTGGAAGTGTGAGGAGGGACCTTAAGTTGATTGTTTAACTCCAAGGAACGTGAAACGAGTCTTAAGGTATAGGGTTGTGGAGAATGCCATAAAGGGAAGTGAGAAGATTTCACATCTTCTCTGCTCTGCGGAAACGGATATTGAACCACTTTATTTAAATCAAGGTTCGGTAGCAGTTAAATAAAAAATAATATAGCTTGTATCTTTCCAATCGCACACTATTTTTACACAAATAATCTATCGACTGAGCGTGGCAAATTTGGCCAAATTCTGAAAATGTTTTCTGGAAATCTCTTCTTAGCAGTATAGATATAGGACTGTGCGTTCTACGGGCTGACAAAAACTGAGTATAAAATAATGCATTCATCGCGTTCTACTCGTATTTCCGTGCTCGAGCTGCTCATTAATCATTTATCCGTGCTTACACTGTGCGTGGTTAAATCAAGTCTTGGGGGAAAACGACTCGGAAGGGACATGACTTTTTCTTGATGACGTCAGAAGTGTATACTCTGAAAGTACTAAAATTATAAATAGGTAATCACCGATGATATTCTGATAAACGAAGACTTTGAGGTTAAAAAAATATTTTTTTAAATAAATACTTTGGATTCGCAAGAAAATCCAAATGTGGATAAAAAAATATATTATCGTTTTTTTCCTGGATCCAATAGGTATCGTGTATATGTAGGTACCTATTTAATTATTTTGAAATCTGATTTTACCGTCATTTCGGGAATCGATTGACCCAGGCATGTACCTACCAATAAGAAATACACCGTTCTTACGTACTATACTAATAGATTTAGGCTGAGTAGCACTAAACTGAAGTCTCTGTAATTGTAAAATAGAACGATTAAAGTTAAAAATGGCGTCGAATGTATCAATTTTAAATTAAACGTTAGCCGTAAGCTGGTATTATCATTTTTAATTGTAATCGTTACCGTTGTCGTGACCCGGAGAGCACTTAAAGCCATCCGTCCCGGTTCTAATAATAGCAATTCGTTAATAAATTGTCATTACAGTTGATGTCAGACGCCAACTAGTCTGGGCAGCGCGTGGCGAGTGTAGGCCTAATTCCTACTAAGACAAACTATTAAAATAACAAATAATATATACAATATTAAAGGAGCGGTGGTGGCTCGGTTGTAAGAACGCTTACCAATGAGGAATACACTTTTCTTACGTACATTTGTCATACATTTACAACACCACCGTTCCCGTGCCTCAGTGAGCACGTTAATCCGTCTCGGTTCTCTTGTTACACAAATACAAACTTGTGGAATTGTTAATAAATTGTCATTAAAAATGACACAGAACTTTTCCAACCGCGTGGCGAGTGTAGGCTAAATTCTCCAGAAATTTCTGGATTCCATCTCTAGCAGTGGAGGTCTAGGATTCTGTGTTCTAGAGGCTGCTATGATGTTAAATAAATTACAAGTATAACCTCGTTAATGTTTTCTAACGCCTCAGAGACTCGACTAATCCGAACATGGTTTGTCTATATTTTCACTACGAGTATGTACGTTGGGAGTAGGCCTACTATTTTGGTTTGTAAATGTTCACGAAGAAACAGATGTCTTTATGTATGAGTTATTTGTCTCAAGGCGTGTGTCAACTCTTTAAATTATTCATACAGATTTATTCTGCAAAGCTTCTTTTTGCTTTTATACATTGCATCAATCTGTTTTACTACATCGCGTTCTTGTAACCCAAAGAGATCAAATATAAGAAACTGGCATTGGTAGTTATTTTCATACAAAATATTTGTTACAACTATTTATTAATAGGACGTTAACAATGGGTGAAATAGCTTCCGTCTCACCTATGCTGCGCAGCCTAGCACCACCGCCCAAAGTCAGCAGAAGAATAGAAATCAAATCGGTAGGTCAAAATGAATAAATAATAAAAACTATATAATATAATAACTATATATGCCTCCGTGGTCTAGCGGTTAAGTCCGTGGATTTAGACTCGGAGGTACCAAGTTCGATTCCTATCCGGGACACAATAATATTTATTAATTAAAAGTTAATTAATATTTAATTCATTTGTGATATTTCTCGAGTTTGGTACGCTAATAGAGACATCGACGAGCTTGCCACTTGTCATTATTGGCCTATAGTAAAGTTGGCTAAATGTGAATCCGCTTCTATATAAGCGTGGTTTCTGACCACCCCGAAAGGGAATCGGTCGTGATGATGATGAGTAAGAAGTAAAAAAATTAAACCTAATTTTTTTTAATATATATTTTTTAAATTAATGATTTATGCAGTAAAGTTTTCCATATTTAATTTAGCTGTCTTCCCTAATGGTGCAGATTTTTTTCCACCCTGGACGAATATGTGATATAATCTTATTTTCAAGTTTAGTTATACAGCAGTCTAGGCTATAAATCGTGTAAACTAAATGATTTTATGAGCTCCTTTTTCATTATAATGTAAACAAATTGTTCCGGTGTAAATCCAGGCTTTACTCGAGATCGTTCGTGCTAGTAAAATAAGTCTTGCACATAAATATGAATTGAAGATGGGTCTTCAGCTAAAAGGGTTTTAAGGTTCTGCGACAAGTAGGTAGAGCCCACAAAATATCGCTACACAAGTTTTAATATATTAACTGCCATTAAGTCATTGTTTTGGCTAAGTTTTACTGGCCTCTATGCAAGTATTTTATCATCTATGCGTCATTAGTTTATGCCTAAAACACGGTAAAATTTACTGTTTTAAATAATGTTATTCTAATTTGATAAAATAAAATTTTAAACAACTTAAATCCCCGATGGATTGACTTTGGTGGTGGTCCATGGGTCGAGCATTGGTGTGGGACGCTTCACCGAGAAGCAACCGTAGGCTGCGGTGTACGCGAGGCATAGGCGAGGGGTCGTGCGCCACCGTGCAAAAACAGTGGCAAAGCCAGCAACTAGTGGTGACGCGCTCACATATACATAGTTGCTATGCACAAATAGGCATGGAAGACATAATGAAGATCGCTGGTGGGGGATCATGTGGCGAGGCTTATCCTGCAGTGGAGAAACACAGGCTGGTGATGGTGATGATGATAGGCTGAGCATATCTAGGTAGGCTTTATATATATTACCTAAGATTTGGGACTATGGGCAAGGAGTTGTCCAAGCGACTGACGAACAAATCTGAATACAAGAAGGCTGGCAATTATTTGGGCCAATGTATTAGCCTCGCTATACATAGGGGAAATGATGTTTTCTAGAGTCATTTATTGTTTATATTTAGTTAATTTTTTAATTTAGTTTAGTTTGTATGGTCTTATTAAATTTTATTTAACTGGTAATTATTATTTGAATGTAGATAGAGGTTAACACAAAAGGTAGTCGAACTTTTACCTCAAAAGCCCTTGAAAAGCTGCTAAAGTTATAGTTCTGTAAATGGTTCTATCTTACACAAGTGCTAAATGTAACCAATTTTGGTGCTAATAAGTTTAATGCGCATGGCTTCGAGCCAATAAACTTTATCCCATTGACTAAAACTAATAGACCAGGCACGGACAATGTTATTTATATTTGTGTTATTAGTGTAGGCAGGTTAAAGGAACATAGTATACTAGATTCGTCTACCCTTTTTACCGTCTGCCTTTTTTTAAAAGGATCTGATTTTCTGTTTATAATAAAGTTTTCGAGTAAATCTAATCATTTGACAGTTATAAACATCTGAAACGCAGCCCATATTAAAAAAAAAATAGTCCCCACAGAGATAAAAAAAAAACAAATTATTAATTAAACTAAAAACTAAACTTTTAAAACTACTTAATAATCAAAAATACAACTAAAATCTTAAACTATAATAAAATAAAGGAAAAATAAAAGAAAAGACGGGTGTATTTCCGCCATTGAGGTTCTTTGCTTGTAATGCAGCAGCGCCTGAGTTCCTAGAGGTCAAGGACAGGTTGCAAGGCGCCAGATTGTCCACATATGTGGCATCCAGCACCAAAGGCAAACCTATCCTTCATATAACCTGTCCCCACATATATAAGTCAATTTATTTTATTAGTCAACAATAAGAACGGGCGGTTTGTTTCTGTGGAAAATATTGTTATCTAAAGTTGGCACAAGTTTTCCAACGATATCGGTGACCCGCCTGCTATCTCCTTCCCAACTTTTACAATGAGCAGTTTTCACATCAATTTAAAATGATGTTTCGTACGTATAAAGTTTTAATGATTGTCTTGGACCATAAAGTATACTGTCTACTGCAATATTTTATATCACCGTAGTTCCTTATAAAGTCAATTAACTTTATGCCTGTAATACCTAACGCTTTAGGTTCTCGGATACTTACGTACCTCATTTTAAGTTATTATTATCTGCTAATACGTATCGTCAATACATTTATGGAAAGAGCTTCCAAGACGGCATCAACGGAATCATACAGTATTTGGTTGGGTAGGGAGAGAAGTAGAATTGTGAGTTATGAGTGATACATCGCGCAATAAAATATAAAAAGGAGGCCTCCTTTTTAAACCAGCCTATTGTCGGTCGCAAGCCCGAGGCACCATTCTTCTCATCTCTTATTCACGATGCACCCGGCACCCGACGGTGAATCCAGGAGTGCTTGGAAATTTGTCATCTTCTTCTTCCTATACTGGTTTGGACCACGAAACATAAAGTAGGTACTTATATCCTTGACACTGTTGCTGTTTCATACATCTTTAGTGCTTGTTTGTGTCGTCTTCACGCCTGTAATACCAAACCAATTTTGGTGAAATTTAACAGAAGTGTTCATGGGAACCTGAGACGGATATGACTATATCATCTGACTACGACATGTGACCTCTTAGGGATTTGTTACAAGTTTGTCGTGCCTACACGTCTATACTACTGGAGCGAATTAAATGAAATTTTAAATTTTGATGATGTCAATCAGGGATGTGACGTAATAATGTTGTCACGATATGTGACTGCGTGGCTACCTTATGGGTATTTTTGCTAGCTGCTTTATTAGACGGACGCAGCTAGGGCAAAAAGCTAGTCCAATAAAAACCTAATTTAAGACTACTAATAAGATATAATATTAATAATATAACATATTCTTTTACTAGCATGATATGTGACCTTGTGCCCACCTAATGGTAAGTGGTGCGCGAAGTCCATAAATGTTAGCAACTGGAATTAGACACTCATGACTGACATCAGTCTCTATCACTATGCCGGCTTAACTGGGCATGACGGCAATGAGAAATGACGTCATACTCCGCGATTTGCGGATGGAAACACTGGACGAGTTCGTGCGCCGCCGTCTAGCCAAGGGAATGTTTGCACGGGCAGAAAGATCAAATTTGCCACTCGTAAGAGATTTGGCCCCCCTGCACGCCAGACCTCCCGAGGTTCCACGGCGCATGGCGTGCGATTTGATAGCCTGATCACGATGACATTCCGCGGCCTCCGCCACGCCTGCTCGTATTAAATTTAATCTATAATAAAGGTTCCCACGCCCTGCCCGTAGTTACGTGCAGCGAATGCTACTTTTGTTAGGAGGCCAACACCTCGTTACAAATCTTCCGTCTTCCCCCGGAAAGGGGGAGGGGGGGGGTCTGAAATGACTAGTTGTATGTCGAGCCTCATCCCGAAACGTGTGGAAACACTTTACTAGCTTTATCGGCACGAACGGCGGATACTTTCCCGTCCCAGCAGACTGGGCAAATTACCACTATCAGTCCGCTAACCACCTATAAATTAATTAAGTTTACGAGTAAGTGAATGTAATATGCAATGTACTCGTATGTGTTTACAATTTTGGTCAGCATGTCTAATAATATGTATGATTGTTTGTTAGAGAAGTTGTAATATGACTGTTTGTTACCATAATAAAAAAAAAAGGTAATTAACTGGCCGTAACTACTAAGTAAGACTTTATATTCACAATATAGCACAAAAATTTTAATGGCTAAACTATCATTTTCCGTGGTTTAATAAAAAAAAATGCGTACCTACATTAGGAACTAAAATGTAAAATTTTGTAAGGGCTGAAGGTCGCATGATGTATTGCTAGGAGGAAATTGTAATGTCTAAGTACGAGCCCAGATACGTGACTCCATTACTAAATAACAACTTCAACGAAATATCCGCCTGTTGGCCGACTGTAAATACAGAACAATCAAAACAGCTTGGTCGCCAACTCGCGAACCTAAACAGCCAATCTTACACTTTTAGCTAACTTTTATAATATACTAGATGACCCGGTGAACTTCGTACCGCCTGACAGTCAATGAATGTCATTATTAACAATAATACTACTCACACTCACTGGGAGAGGTCGATTGACCGTTGAGCGGTAAATGGTTTGACTTGGCTTTATTTCTGTATTCCACGACAGTCGGGCAGGAGTCTCAAGAGCAACGACTGAGTAACTATATATGTATTGTAGCGCTAGGGAGTTTTAGGCTCGGTACCCTCGGTCGGTATGCCCCACAAATCAGCGCTGATAGTAGTACTATGTCAGAAACCTTTACCGATGTTCACACAACATATTCCAAAAGTTTCATCCCGATCAGTCAATGCATAAGGAACATACATACGCACAGACATTAATTAATATAAATAATGTATTTTATTTTATTTTTATTTTGTTTGCTGTTAGCCCCGTGAAGTTCAAGCGCTAAAATATTTTTAAATAGCATCATTTAATTGTCTGCCCCAGTGACAATATTTGCTGAAATTAGCAAATGCGTCTAGCGTTCTTGCCGCCATACCATCCGTACACGATTAATATTTAAATTAGGTTTGGTAATTCGTCAAGTACCCAACAGAACACTGTTCAAAAACATATTATACTCACATTATTTAAATTGTTCCTCATAGTGTAAGTAGGTATCATATGTAGTGTATATAATATATTTATAGTATATGTAGTATTGTGTGCATATTAGTATGTCTATATAGATATAATATTAAGATTTAATTTGAATTACCTATTTCATATTTAACAGTTGCACCTACCTCACAACACAAATGGTTTTATTGTCCCAAAGGTTGGTTGCTAGAGAATGCCTAGCGGCATTAAGCTCCGCCTCTTGTACATAGTGCAATAAAGTTATTAAATAAATATATACATATTTTTTGTTTAGTTAAAATTTAATTTACATTTTATTATTTAAATATTTTTTTATTAGAATATATTTATAATACATATTATTTAATAAAAAAAATATATATGATTTTCACTTACGACGAAAACCAATGTCTCTGATCTATCTATATTTACCACCTACTCGTAAGTCAATTTAAATTTAGACACATGGACGCGTTGCTTCAAAACAGTGCGCGACGGCTCGACCAATCCGGCTCGAAGGACCACATATATATTAATAAATATACATAAATTTGTAAGACGAGCACAGCAGTCTACAAGAAAAACACCTCAAGCCAACCTTTATTTTATCTTTGGTAGAAATAGAAGCCAGTATTGGACTTCCATCTGTCAATAGTTGGGCAACAATGTCCTGAACTAGTTTCACAGAAATTATGCAAGTAAGCAAGTGTCCGCTGAAGTTTCATACTCACATCTATAGAGAAGTTTCATACTAAACCCAATTTTTGTTTCATACAAGTAACGCCAAATTTCGAATCGTCGCCAGTTAGTATAAGAAAGTAATAATTTTGGGTGGCTTGTAGACTTACATAGGAGTGTTAGCGATTGTCGAAATATAGCTAGACCTCTAATATTTATATAACAACGTGCCAGTGTTGCTATAGCGAAGACAAGACGACACGCGCGCCAACGTGCCGGTTAACCACACTCGTTCGATACGATAACGGGCGTTATTTATTCAACATTCAGTTAATATAAGCTCGCAAACAAAGTCTGTTAATAATAGTACAAATATTTATTAAATTACCGCCTCCGTGGTCGTGGTAACGTTGCCGTAAACTCGGGAGGTCGTGGGTTCGATTCCCACCGGGGGCAAGTTGTACATTGTTTAATTTGTCTCGGTCTGGGTGTTTATATGTATAATATGTATATATTTACAAAAAAAAAGTATAATATGTAGTTTATCAACCATCTAGTTTCCGTAACACAAGCCTTGTAGCTTACCACGGAAATTAGATGGCGCTGTGTGACCTGTCTGAAAATATTTATTTATTATTTATATTTATATCAACTCCCTCCGTGGTCTGTGGATTCTCGCGCCTTCGACATGCATATCCGCTCGATTTACTCGAATAGAACTTTGGGAGTTCTCAAGATTAAAACTTCTTATTCGGTAGTTGATAAATATTTAATGTCAAAAACGTAATTATAGCCAGAAACTAGGATTGGGAAGTAATAGGTCAGACCAGCGTGGTATCCCCACTACTTCCCAGGTCGTTCAACTTAGCCCACATAATAGTGGGTCGGTCCCGTATGGTACTCCCACCACATCGTCATCGAACCCGTGACCCTTGTGGTGACTTTGACTTTAAGACAAAAACAGCGGTTTCTATGGTTTTATTATTTGATAATCAAATAATTAGTAAAACAAAAAAAAACATTCAACTTGTATTTTCTCAATTAATCCACATAAAAAATAATAAAAGCATAGGCCAAAAATAAGGAAAGGCATGCTACGATGCGATGGTTCGGGCATGTTGAATGGATGAGCGAAGATAGATTGACGAACCAGATATATAATGCGAAAGTTTTAAGTAAAAAAGGCCCTGGCAGATCGAGACTCACATATCACGATCAAATAAATAAAACATTGCCCGAGGGGCATTAAAAAACCTTTGTTTATTTATTTTAAAAAAATCACAGCTTATTATATTAAACATATAAAAAAGTAGCAATAGTGCAGCACAAGCCAAAGAGATTTTATATTATTTGGACAATACAATTAAAACAGAAATAAGAGTAAAATATAGTAATTAGATTTAAATTAATAGTGCAATTGAACTGTGACTAGCTAAAGTAAAAGAAAAAAAAATAAGTGAAAACCAATAGGTTAATGATTATTTACCTAAAACAAAATGAATGAATGAGAGGCAGGAGCAAAATTATACTATATATACGAGTATAGCAGTATTCGTATATTAGCAAGCGAAGTGGATTTGCAAAGTCAGTCCGGGATAAGAGTTGTCTTGATACTGCCTCCGGTGATTAGTTAGATGTATTAGAGTAGAACATGGCTAAAACGTTAATATAATATATAATAAAATATTTGTAACAAAAGGGCATGTGTGAAGAGGTTGATGAATGTCGACCAAGCGAAAGAGGTATGTCGTGATCGTGTCAGGTGGCGCTCAATTGTCAAGAAATCTAGTGTAAAGATATGTATGTGTGTAAAATAATGAAAAAAAAACATTGAAGTAGTATTTTCTCGAATCTGTTGTTTCTTATCATATGACACTTTATTTGCCGGGAAGCGATATTACGATTGAATACGTGTGGATTTGTGGATTTGCTCTATTGATTCTACACACAGTGGGTGGATGAGTAAACTTGGTAGGGATTGTGTCCGTCCGTTGCGATCAAACTGAAGGCTTTTAGACAAACTCCGGAACTCCATCAACATTGCTATTGTTAGGCTTAAAATAGGCTTAAGTATTAGTCAATATACTTACAACTTCATCTTTAAATTAAAATTTAATTATCATGTCCCTTAACTACTGTTGCACCTTCAAAGTCAAAGTCAAAATATCTTTTAAAAGTATCATCACGACCGTTTCGCTTTCGGGGTGGTCAGAGACCACGCTTATAAATAAGCGAATTCACATTTAGCCAACTTTACTATAGGCCAATCATGACAAGTGGCAAGCTCGTCGATGTCTCGCGTACCAAACTCGAGAAATATCACAAATAAATTAAATGTATTTATTTACCATATAAATAATATATATCATATTGCCGCCAAGAGTGGCGCGTGGTCGACTTCCGGCGCGGTTCATCGTCGACTTCGCAGTAAATGTACACTGCGCATGCGTGTTGTTGCTCTCACTCTCACCACCGAGCGCGAGTAGAGACTTTCGAGACGCACCACGGCTACATCGCCGACGACAGCCAGCACGCGCGCGCGCCAATCTTAACATTTTTTTTTTGTATTTTTTTGTTGGTATTGTGAAGTGTCTTTACAGTTCTGCGACTATGACCGTCCAGTTACAGGGTCAGCATACAAAGCCTATCCAACTGCGCAGAGGCGTGCGACAGGGGGATGTCATATCCCCGAAACTGTTCACGAACGCGTTGGAAGATGTTTTTAAAATGCTAGACTGGAATTACTGCGGCATAAACATCAATGGAGAATTCATCTCACACCTCCGATTTGCGGATGACATAGTCATTATGGCCAGTTCACTCAAGGATCTTAGCGGAATGCTGAACGGCTTAAACGTAGCATCCCAGCGGGTTGGTCTCGAAATGAACTTAGACAAGACGAAAGTCATGTTCAATGATCATGTCAAGCCGAGGCCAATCTGCATAGGAAACGACACTCTCGAAGTTGTGCAAAATTACGTATACCTCGGGCAGACTATCCAATTAGGAGCAGCCAACTTCAGCAAAGAAGCCGACAGACGCATTCAGCTAGGATGGGCGGCATTCGGGAAACTCCGGCACATCCTCTCATCGTCTATACCACAATGTTTAAAGACTAAGGTCTTTAACCAGTGCGTCCTCCCGGTAATGTCGTACGGAGCAGAGACGTGGACACTAACAGTGGGTCTGGTCCATAAATTCAAGGTCGCTCAGCGAGCCATGGAGAGAGCTATGCTTGGTGTATCTCTGGTGGATAGAATTCGAAACGTTGATATTCGTCAGAGAACGAAAGTTACAGACATAGCTTTTAAAATTAGCAAGCTGAAGTGGCAATGGGCCGGACACATCTGCCGCAGAACCGACGATCGATGGGGCAAACGGGTTCTAGAGTGGAGACCACGTACGGGAAGACGCAGAGTGGGACGACCCCCCGCCAGATGGACAGATGACCTAAAGAAGGTCGCTGGTGGGGGTTGGATGAGGGTAGCGAAAGATCGCGTTAAGTGGCGAGCCTTAGGGGAGGCCTACATCCAGCAGTGGAGAGATACAGGCTGATGATGATGATGATGATGATGATTGTGAAGTTGTGAAACTCATTAAATAGTTTGGTACTGAACTTTATCGTCTATCATTCATCCCTGAGCATGCTCTACCATAATTCATTAATATTTTTGTGCCTCGACCAGAAATCGAATCCGGTTTACTTTACGTAAATCTATTACAGGCATTTGTGGCACGTCATTATTTAAATTACTGCGAATGATTTTGATGAGCGGTGGTGGCTCGGTTGTAAGAACATATTCCTTAACATCATTAAAAGGTGGGTTCAGAGACATGTACCAATAAGTAATAAACATTCTTACATACATTCTGTGTTTGTTTTATTTGTTTATTCTCGACTCTTCTTCTTCTCTTCTAATTAGGCTTTCCTTGCAGATTCCTTTCTCACTCCAGAGTAAACATTAACAGGTCATTGGAATCTGCTAAGCCGCTGGTATTCTTCTGATAGATCTTATTCTGCTTTAGATCGTTTTGCTGCTTAATCTTCTACTAACAGCATAGCAGGAGAAGATTCATTTATTATCACAGCCTTTAGAACACAGAGTCCCAGCCTCTACTGTTGCTTTGATGGGTCTTCCAGAAATTTCTGGAGAATTTGGCCTACAATCGCCACGCTGGCCAGACGGTTGGCGAGGATTTGGTGTCAATTGTTGAAGACAATTTATTAATGATTTCACAAGTTGGTAGAACCGGGACCGACGGCTTAACGTGATCTCTGAGACATTGAAACAGAGGTGTTGCAAATCTATGACAAATAGATGTAAGAAAAGTGTATTTATCATTTAAAATGACGGGATTTTAGGATTTTAAGGAAAGCGTTTTTAAAGAACAGACAGAGTTACCAATGCTCTATCGAACCGTTGATAATAAAAAAACAATTTATACGCCAAAATCCATTAAGTATCGGATTTGATATTAATATACGTGAACAATTTAAATTTAATTAAAAAATAAAACCTAATGGAAAAATTTGAAGACAGGAAGGCTGGCAATAACTTTTGCCAACGTCTTGCTATACAGTGGGAAATGTTACCAGCCTTCTTGGGATGAGGCGTCTTTATTACTTACATCTAAACTTTTTACTTATATCTAAAGGTACTTTAAATTCTTTATTGCTTTTAATTAGTTTATATATAATTTTACTTATAAATATGGTAAAATAAATACATGTGAAATATATAAAGTTGTTTAGTATATTTGTTCTCTTATAATATTAGTATTTTATGTAAAGTATATAGTGCTAGGTTGTGAAAATGGGAAAATTAATGTTAATTGCATTATTGTGGAAACAGTTCCCAAGTTAGTTTCCTTCATTACAATACTACGCTAAATGAATGCAAATCTGTACTGACATGTTTCTACAGAATTTATAATTATGCCATACACCCATATGTATGGACCAGGGTCCTTTTCCCGAAAGTCTCAAGTGACATCATCATTAGCCTGTTTCTCTCCTCTACTGAATGTAGGCTTCCCTCAAGGCTCGCAACTTAATGCGAGCTTTTGCCACCCTCCACCAGCGAACTTCTTTAGGACATCCGTCCATCTAAGGGGGGGTCGTCCTCCTCTACGTCATTGTGTACGTGGTCTTCACTCTAGAACCCGTTTGCCCCATCGTTCGTCGGTTCTGCGGCAGATGTGTCCTGCTCACTGCCAGAGAGAAGATTTCTATGAAAATTCTATGCATGCATTCGAATGCATTCCATGAATTCACTGTGCGGCACCGGGGCTATCGTGTGTAAGAGATGAGAAGAATGGTGTCTCAGGCTTGCGACCGACACTAGGCTGGTTTGAAAAATGCGTTTTTTTTTATTTGTTGCGCAACAAGAGTCATGCATTAACCAGCCGGTCCTTTAAGAACTTCTTAGCTCTTGGTCTTTGTGACTCAAGACCAAAAGACACAAATACGTGTCATTACCAACAGACTCGTTGCGACATTTGGCGTTTTCAGCCGAGTTACTATTGTACGGGTTTACTTCGAATTTGATGTGATTCCATTGCCCGTCCCTTATGTAATTCAATGAATTACTGTTTCTAAACCATATTTATTCAAGACTACTGAACGAGTATAATGAACCTAAATTATTAGGTATGTAAATTGTATTTAAATTTTCCTTTTCAAAGACCTCTTCTAAAATATTCCTTTTTTTTAACCTTATTACAAGTTATTCCGGTCATGCTTTTTAAAATTAGTATCATCACGACCTTTCGGGGTAATCAGAAACCACTCTTTTAAAGAAACAAATTCACATTTATCCAACTTCACTATAGGCCCATCATGACAAGTGGCAAGCTCGTCGATCTCTAGCGTACCAAACTCGAGAAATATATTATATATATAGCTATATATATATAACCGTCAGACCACGGAGGCAGTTTTTACCATCAAATATATAACAAATATATATATTGCCACGCAATATATGTATGTTTATTTATTTGTATATATGTATATGTAATTGCTTGGTATGTAGTGTACTTATAAATTAGACTATTATTATCAGATTGTAGCACCTGCCCATAATCTCTCACCATTCCAAAAGTTAGTTGTCAGAAAATGCCTAACAGGTACCTAATTTTAAGTTTAGAAACAATAAAGAATTTTAAATAAAAAAAAAAGTTCTAGCGAACCAACCTCTACAAACCCGGTAAATTCACAGACTTAACCACTAGGCCACGGTTTGCTGTGAACAAATATACCTAATAAAAGATATTAACTGAACATACTCAAAAGTAAAATAATGTATTTATATTATATAATAGATATTACCGCGTTATTATAGCGCATTGCATATGTATTTATCCGAAGAGCATGACAAACACTGAGATGCAAATTAATTAATTCTGTGTACGAAATTTTGGCGCCATCCCGTCCATGTAGCGCATAATGAATGCAATTTGTCCGGCGCCAATGTTTGTATAGGTAAATAGTCGATGTTAGGTGGAACAAAATTTATTAACGTAACAGAATTTAAATAGTTATAGTGACACTATCGGAAGTTTTAGTTTTTCAAAGTTTATTCTCGTCAATCTTCATCTAATTAACAAGGGTTAGATATATTCTGCACGTCGCCAAGCGCATTGAGGCTCCTAATTACAAAACAATATTGCGATTATCATTGGGGAAATATTTTCAACAATTTGTACGTATTTACTGATTGCAACGGACATCAGTTATCGGTTAAGTTACTTCTATTTATTTTATTTAAAACTTTATTGCACTATGTACGAAGGCAGACCTAATGCCGCTAGGCACTCTCTGACAGTCAAACCTTTAGGATATTTAGACAGGATAGATGGTGGGTGCAATTATAAATTAGGTGTAATAGAAACAAAACAACGATATATAGTATCATCACGACCGTATCCCTTTCGCGGTGGTCAGAAACCACGCTTATAAAGAAGCGGACTCACATTTAGCCAACTTTATTATAGGCCAATCATGACAAGTGGCAAGCTAGTCGATGTCTCTAACTCGAAACATATCACAAATAAATTATTATGACTCGACCAGGAATCAAACTAAATCCTCTAAATCCACGGACTTAACCACTTTACCAGTGAAACACGGGTCATAATTAAATTATAGTAGTTATCGAGATAGTAGTTTGCGGACAGATACTCTCTAGATTTCCTTAGTGCAATTGGAAAAATATATCATCATCATCATCAGCCTGTGTCTCTCCACTGCTGGATGTAGGCCATCCCCCACCAGCGACCTTCCTTAGGTCATCTGTCCATCTGGCGGAGGGTCGTCCCACTCCGCGTCTTCCAGTACGTGGTCTCCACTCCAGAACCCGTCTACTCCATCGTTCATCGGTTCTGCGGCATATGTGTCTAGCCCATTGCCACTTCAGCTTGCTAATTTTAAAAGCTATATCGGTAACAATGGTTCTTTGACGGATGTCAACGTTTCTGACTTTATCTTTTAGTGAAATCCCGAGCATAGCTCTCTCCATAGCTCGCTGAGCGACCTTGAACTTGTAGACCAGACCTACCGTCAGTGTCCACGTTTCTGCACCATACGACATTACTGGAAGAACGCACTGGTTGAAAACTTTTGTCTTCAAACACTGTGGTATGTTTGATAGGAAGATGTGACGTAGCTTCCCTAATGCTGCCCATCCTAGCTGAAATATATATATATACATATATATATATATTGAGTCAGAGCAAGTGTCTTGCGAGACTCATGCGCAGGACATGAGACCAAGCTGGCTAAGTCTTGGTCTTGCTTTGGGCAACACTATGTACCAATAAGAAATACACTTTTCTAACGTACGTGCGACGTTTGTCATAGATTGTTAATCGACCACCGTTCTCGTGCCTCGGAAAGCACTTTAAGACGTCGGTCCCGGTTCCACTAATATCAATAAGGGTTAATAAATTTTCATTAACAAACTTTTTTTGCGCTTGTACTTTATGGGACCCGAGTTTCTACAGCAAACGGCACAAATATATAATGCTGAAATCTACAATTTTAAAGTTATAAAGTCATGTAGTTAATTTGTAATACTTACTATAAACAAAACAGATTCCATTTTTTGTACGAGACATTATACTAAATGTAAAAAAAAAAAAAAATCCGCCTTTTAAATTTGTCCTTAGAATACCTGTTCACAATGTTTAGGTTGAGTAATTCCCAGGTGTTGTACATTAGGGTATCTTAGTGTAACACAGTGTTGGAGGGTACTTCAAGGTTTAGCCATACATTTTCCGAGTAATCCGGCGGCTTACGAGCGACGAGGTCTACGGGTCCTACAAGACTTTTAAATTTATTTACCACTTACTAGACTCGAGAAGAAAAAAAAACATTAAGTATCATCACGACCGTTTCCCTTGCGGGGTTGGTCAGAAAATGCTTGTTTTTAAGAAGCGGTTTAATTTTAACCCATAGACAAAGAAATTGTTCCAAGGCTCATTGACGTCTCTGGTGACAGTAGTCGTAGGGCTGGCAGTTTTTCTCTCAAAAATTTAGTATCTTAATTCAGAGGGGACATGCTGCCAGTGTATTGGGCACCATGGCACAGGACAGCGATTTGGAGGAGCTATTTTATTATACAGAAAAAGAACTTTAAATTTAAACTGCCTCCGTGGTCTAGCGGTTAAATCCGTGGATTTGGACTCGGAGGTACCGGGTTCGATTCCTGGTCGGGACACAAAAATATTTATTAATGTATATAAATACATTTAATTAATTTGTGATATTTCTCGAGTTTGGTACGTTGGATACATCGACGAGATTGCCACTTGTCATGATTGGCCAATAGTAAAGTTGGCTAAATGTGAATCCGCTTATTTTATAAGCGTGGTTTCTGACCACCCCGAAAGGGAAACGGTCGTGATGATTTTTTTTTCTAGAAAAAGGACTTTTAACTAAAGTTTTAACATCTAGACCACCAAAAAAATCTCATAGCCTTAATAAAGTTTAAAAAGTTAGGTAAGTGACATTTTAGCAAAAATTTAAATAAGAATCTCGGAGTCTATCAAATGCAGATGCTCAAGTTTGTAAACTTTTTTATTTGAACGAAAATTTTCAGCCAGTCACAAAGTTACACGGTCACGATGACAGACACTTTAAAAAAGTTATTTTAAGTGTTAATATACTCGTTAAGTACTTTTATTTTTACGAAGTTATGAACAACAAAATATGTAAGGAATTTGCCCTTCTAAGGATATTAGATCCAAAGTGTGATAGCGAGAATTCTTCTTCTTCTTAGTCGCTACACTCTTGGCAGAGTGGTCGTGGTCGTCACTTGAGTGTCAGTGGCACGCTTAACAAGCCGTCACCACTCGTCTCGAACTGCAGCCTTCCTGGAGCACTCATGTAGGGGGTGATCCATTGCTGCTTTAACCTGGTCAGTCCATCTCATCGGAGACCTACTACGCATCCTCTTGCCATCGACTTTTCCCTGAACTACAAGGCGTTCAATTGATGTATCTCCACGCTGCGACACGTGTCCAAAGAAATTGAGAATGCGTGATTGTACGATTGAGGAAAGGCGCTGTCCTATCTCTAGTTCCTCCAGGATGGATTTGTTGGTCCGGAACTCCGTCCACGATATGCCCAACATTCTCCGCCAACACCACATTCTAGAGCTATATATATATAGAGTATCATCACGACGATTTCCCTTTTGGGGTGGTCAGAAACCACGCTTATAGGCCAATCATCGATGGGCTCGTCGATGTCTCCAGCGTACCAAACTCGAGAAATCTCACAAATAAATTAAATATATTTATTTACATTAATAAATATTTTTGTGTCCCGACCAGGAATCGAACCCGGTACCTCCGACTCTACCACGGACTTAACCGCAAGACCACGGAGGCAGTCTATATATATATATATATAATCATAGGTTTGGTACAACATAAGAATTTCGAGGATCCCTTGAAAGCTGGAAGGAGGTGCCGTTAAGATATCGTCTTGGAATAACTAGACCTTCACTGTTGGAAATGAGCCTTCAAGAAATTTCTGGACAATTTATCCTATACACTCGCCTCGCTGCGCTGGGCTTAAAGGCTTCCGTGGCACAGGAACTTGATGATTCTAGGGGATGTGATGTTGAAATTCAAATTAAAAAATAAGATTGAGGCGGTTTCTGCTGAGAACCTCAAGTTGCGCAAATACACCAACCTCGGTGCAGTTTACGAATTTGCGCTGTTTGCGGTCGAGACGATGGGCCAATAGGGACACTCAGCCAAGCAACTGGTCAAGTAGTTGTCCAAGCGGCTTACGGAAATATATTAGCGTAACGTATTAGCCTCGTTATATAGAGGGAGAATTTTGCCAGTCTCTTTGGGACTATCCTCGAAGGGTCGTCTTTAGAAGTTTTTTTTTAAATAGTTTTTTTTACATTAGGTATGTATAGTTTATATTTAATGATTTTTTTTACTTTTAAAGTAAATAGTTTAAATATAGTAAGGTAGGCGAATGCGGCGAGCGTTTTAGGTACCCTCCCTGGTGGTAAGCCCTTAGTTTATTTTGTAGAATAGTTTTAATTTCATAGGTATTTTTAGTTTAGTTTTATTTATAATTAGTTTTTTAATCTATTTTATTTTAATATTTTTGTATCTACTTCTAATAAAGTATACTATATATATATATATATATTCGTATATATAAAATAAAAAAGTAAGGTAGGTGGTATACTGATCGTAGTAATCTACCCAGTCTGCTCCATAAATCCAGTAAAGTGTATCCACACGTTTCGGGATCAAGCTTAAATTGCCGTCATGTCCAGTCAAGCCTGCATAGTGTTAGGGACTGATGTCAGTCATGAGTGTCTGATTGCAGTTGCTAACATTCATGGACCGTGCGCGCCATTTACTATCACATGTTAAACTAAAATAAAAAAAAATATAAAAATAAACGATGTAAAATATTAAAATGACACTCATGTTTCATACACTTGAAACATTATTTCAATGCCAGTACACACGTGAGTACCGTAGTTAATTATCACAAACACCGCAAAGTTTCATGACGCGTATAATTCGGTGGGCCTCCGCAAAAGTTGTACGTTTCACAAACTTTTCCCAAACTCGTTTTGTCTAACACTTTGGTTATTAAATTTTAAACTGTTTTCCCTTTAAGCGACTCGAGTTCCAACTAGTTTATTTTAGTAACTATTTTCTTATGCATAATGTTGAAATAAGGTTTTTAGTAATCGTCAAGTATCCATCGTAAAAAAGATCGCGAGTGTTATTCTGACAATCGGATCTTGTTGATTTCCAAAAGTTAATAACTGAAGATGTATTTTTATTTTAATATAATTTTATTTACACTTTAACAAGTTATTTTGATGTCGAGAAGCATTTCCATCTCCAATACATAATGATAGTTTATTTTATTATACACTTATGTTAACCGGTAATAATTATTTTTTTTAGAATCAAATACGGTTTTACATTGAAATCTATAAAGTGTTAACTAGCGGACACATAGATAGATACATTCTTTATCCACTCTCATATCGTAAAATGCGAATTTCAAAATTCAAAACGATTTTATATTGATATACTTTATAAAACATACTGCTGAAATTTAAAAATAGAATCACTTTATAACACTTTTTCTCTAACAAAATAATGTTATATTTCATTTTAAAAATATTATCATACATTTAACACTTATTTTTTTTAAGGCAAAGGTTCCATTACAAAAAAGTTTAGATTCCAATTTTTACTTGTCTATGGCAGCGCCCGCCATAGCGCGTGCGCGGTCATAAGCTAGGTTTTGGCGCCATTACATCCAAATCAAAATCTTGAAACGAGTGAGACAGACGATAATTTGCTAACAACGTACCAACACTGGAAGGTACCTGTATCGATTCCTGGTCGGGATACAATAATTAATTTAATTTATTTGTGATTTTTCTCGAGTTTGGTACGCTAGAGACATCGACGAGCTTGCCACTTGTCATGATGGGCCTATAGTAAAATTGGCCAAATGTGAATATGCTTCTTGAAAAACTAGTTTTTTCTGCAAGGTATATTGGGTCGTGATTATACACTTTAAAAAAAAATGATTATATCTTTTATAATAAATAAATAAATAAACTTTATTGTCTTCAAAACTTTACAATATACATTTGAAATAGTTAAATTGATCAATGCTTTATATACAATTTTATCATACACTAACTCCCGAACTATTTATGTGTGATTCAGGAGTCATGTCTTTTATGAATTTGTGAACTTTTATCCAGACTCAATATACAAGTATGTATGTAGTATATATATTTATGTTTTATATTAGTATTAGATTTAGATTTAGTAGAATTTTAATTATCTATTTACCTGTTTAAATATTTTGCACACATACCATGTTCGTAATGTCCCTAAGGTTGACCGAGTAAGAATGTCTAGCGGCATTAGGTCCCCGCCTTTGTACATAGTGCAAAAAGTTTTTAAATAAATAAATATGTACTATTATTACAATAACAATAACATACACAATGTAAAAGTTGTGATTTATTGTATTTTATATATTTTATTACATGGTGGCTATACCAGTTTATTTTTAAAAAGTGAGACGGGCTCAAATTTTTCTAACAATGAGTTCCGACAGTTAAAGTCGCTATGTAATAAAATATTTAAAAAGCGGTGATCACAGTTTTTTTGCGATAAAACCCTTAGGCTTTTTTATTCCTATTTAAAGTTATTTTTTTTTACGCAGTGAGTTTATTTTATTTTAAAATATTTTTTTTTTGTTTTATTACAATTTAAATTTACCTCTTTAATAATCGGTAAAACTGGATTTATCAGTGCGTTATCAGAATAATGCAAAAGTAACAGTAGTATAGTAATTTAAAGCTTCCTTTCAGCATAGATAAGTACTATGTAGATGTCATTCTGAAGTGAACTTGACTTATCAAGTCATTCGTGCTCGGCATTCGCTGAATACTTAAGTACAATTGATCTCGTTCTTGAAGAATTGTGCTCCTTTCCTGCTCTTTTGTTTTAGAAGCTTAAAATAAATCTGCAATATATGTTCATTTGTTAAACAAAAATATTTACAAAATATAAAATGATATTAATTCTACGGATATGGATATAAGTCCCGTCTGCCGGAATGGTGGCAAGAACGCCTGGCTGCATTTCCCCGTTGAATTGCAATACTGATTATTTGGGCGAAGAAAGAGCCAGCCAGCCCTCTTGTCACCGGAGGAGACATCAAGACGCGGTATTGTCTTTTAAAAAAAATTTCCGTTTGGTCTCCATAGGTTCAGAGTTTATACATCAAACGGCACAAAAATTTAATCTTTTAACATACTTACATACTTACGCCGCTTGTCGGACTCCGCATTTTCCGCCGCGGTCCCCGCTTTATGCGCTGTCCCCCTTAGGTGCGACGCGGCGAGAGAGCGTTCCACACCAGAGCACGACCTCGTTCTCAGGCGACCAACGTCATTTGACGTCATATCGGGTCTCTTGCCATCATCTCGGATAACTCCAGAACAGCTGAAACCTCGATGGTGGTGGTATATAGTATCGTTTGTAATTTCAACCTGCAATTGCATTGAGATTTAGATAATTTATTATGGTGCAACAAACAAATTACAATCGTTGACTATTTACAATTATTGAATACATTGAAGGACCAAACTGTAATTCTGGAGCAGTGCACACAACATTGAACAATATACATATATGCGAGCAAGCTACTTAAAACTACACACAAAATAAGGGGAACGGTCGTGATGATACTTTACCAATAATGGTAATGCAGTGACATTTTCTTCTCTTGCTTTTTATTGCTTAACTATAAATTTATATGTGAAAACCTTTAATAGTTCTTAGTGAATTTATTGTATAATATTTATTAAAATATTGTCAACTGTTGTTTTTCCAAATTGAATAAAAAAATAGAATATTTTATAAACATTTATGTAGGAGACTGTGGTGTTGGCGGAGAATGTTAGGCATATTGTAGACGGAGTTTCGAACCAACAAATTAATCCTGGAGGAACTAGAGATAGAACAGCGCCTTTCCTCAATCGTACAATCACGCATTCTCACTTTCTTTGGACACGTGTCGCGGCGTGGAGATACATCCATTGAGCGCCTTGTAGTTCAGGGAAAAGTAGATGGCAAGAGGATGCGTGGTAGGTCTCCGATGAGATGGACTGACCAAGTTAAGCAGCAGCATCATCACATTGTTAATTTTGTCACACTCTCCTCATCATGTAAGTAGTTTTATTTATGTTATATTAGTATATCTATAGTATGACTTATTTATGTATTAGTATGTAAATTGTATGTAGATATTAGTATGTATATATTTATATTACAATTATATTTCTGTTTTATTTAAATTTCATCTAATTTTTAATTGCACCTACCACCTATCCTGTCTAAATGTCCTAAAGGTTTGGCTGTCAGAGAATGCTTAGCGGCATTAAGTCCGCCTTTGTACATAGTGCAATAAAGTTTTAAAATAAATAAATAAATAGACTAATTAATTTTAAGACGATTACCCTAGTTAATTCTCATAACGTTTGGCTTCTTCCCTATCTATGTATATATTTAATGTCGACGAAATGGATGGATTAGCAATGACCTCGGATGACGACTAATAATAGTTTAGACGGAAAGATGTTATTAATAAAAGAGTCTTTAATTTTTTAACAATTATTATTTAACAAAAAAATACATTTAGATCAAAATGATCACAGCAGGTATTCAAAACGTGTTTTTTTTTGTCTAGACTAGACTTCTTTTTGATCTTGAAAATCAACATTTACATCGTAAAGAATTTTTGTGTATAAATTTCAATTCGCGAGACTTTTGTGTGTTTATTTTATAATAAGATTTTTATAAGTAGCAATAAAGGCATGTACCAAGAAGAAATACACTTTTCTTACGTACATTTGTCATAGATTTACAACACCAGCGTTCCCATGCCTCAGAGAGCACTTTAAGCCGTCGCCTGTCACGGTTCAACTAATACTTGTAGAATCGTTAATAAATTGTCATTAATTCGAATCGAGCTCTTTAGGATGTTAAGCAAAGTGTTCTTACAACCGAGCCAAACATTAAATTAATGCAGAATTAATAAACAGCAGTCAGTTAACAGTTTTACACCATTAATCAACTAATACTTGTAGAATCGTTAATAAATTGTCATTAATTCGAACCGAGCTCTTTAGGATGTTAAGCAAAGTGTTCTTACAACCGAGCCAAACATTAAATTAATGCAGAATTAATAAACAGCAGTCAGTTAACAGTTTTACACCATTAATCATTCTAGCATACCACCTCGAGAAATATCACAAATAAATTTAATAATAATAAAATTTATTTATTTTAATTAATGAATATCCCGACCAGGAATAGAACCCGAATCGAATTCTAAAACAAATCAAAATTAATCTAATATTAGACAATAAAAACAAGAAACATGCAAATAAATAATAAAATTACTTAAATCATAATCAAATTCACTCAATATTTACTAAAAACCTAACCTCAAATCTAAATTAATAAATATTTATTTATTAGCAAAAAATATATATAATAAAAAGTATAATATTAATAAGAAAAACATTCAATAAAGTATAATTTAAAATGTCAAATATTTAATTTTAGTAAACTTCATGTCGCCCTTAAACCATGCTCCCATTTCATTCTGGGCCCCTTACCGCCCCCTTCTAGGCGTCCAGCACCCACAAGGGGGCGTTATCGCCCACTTTGAGAAAGTCTGCTCTAGTCGTAGATCGCACTATTATTATTAACATATGGTATATGAATATTATAATAATTGGTTTTCAGATTGAATGCTGAGCCACGAAAGCTACACATTTACGAGTATAGGCTTAATAGTTCCAATACGGAGTTCGTGTCAATCTGCAGGCTTGTAATAAGCCTCTATTTGCATAACGGCCGGGTGTGTTTCATCCACCAATGTCCACAGGGTATGTGAATTGCAATAAAATTCCACTAGTAGTTTGGACGACAAAGTTCAACAGACCTATGGATATTTATTTATTTATTTATTTAAACTTAATTGCACAAAGTACAAAGGCGGACCTAATGCCGCTAGACATTCTATGACGGTCAAACCTTCGGGACAACGAGAGCAGTAAGTACATAAGGTAGGTGCAATACTGAATAAACTTGAGTAGTTTAGTTGCAGATAACATATACATACTTATTAATAATTACATACTAATACATACATATAACCTACATAAATAAAATATTAACAATACAATATAATATATACACAATACTATACCTACTAATGATAAATCACAGTCTGATTAAGACTAAGCTAAAACAAAAGGAGGAACATGGAAAATTACGAACCTCGGTCTTGCATGTAGTGAGCATACACTAGTTTTTTAAAAATACATCTATTCGGAGCTTGGCGAATTTTAACTGGCAGCTGATTCCAGAGGTTAGTAGCCACAACTGCGAACGATTTGGACACAAAGGTAGTATGGTGAGGGGGTATTGAGAGCGTATCATTAGAAGAAGATCGAAGAGTCCTCTCATGTGTGGCACCAAGATACGTAAAATAATCTTTCAAATAATTGGGTGTAGACGGCTCGTTAAGTATGGAATACAGCATGCACAGAACTCGGCGGTTCCTTCGGTAACGAATAGGCAACCATTTTAATTCGTTTCGAGAAGGTGTGATGTGGTCGTATTTCCTAAGACAAAAAATAAATCGAATACATGCGTTGTGCAGACGTTCCATTTTGTTTAATAATTCTTCCGATAGGTCTACACAACACACATCACCATAATCTAGCAACGGAAGTAGCAGAGACTGTACAAGGGTTATTTTAGCTTTTAATGGCAAAAAATTCTTTAATTTGTTGAGAGAGTGCAGTGAAGAGAAAATTTTACGGCTGGTTTTGGTGATTTGCGGTCTCCAGTTTAGATGAGAATCAAGATACAAACCCAGATTCTTTACCTCGCTGGAGAAGGCAATTGGTGCGCCGTCATACCGAACAAGGTCAACTTTGCTCATGTCGACTTTAGACAAAAGTCTGGAACTTCCAATGACAATTGACTGACACTTGCTCGGATTAACAACGACACCGTACCGTGATGCCCAGGTATATACATTATTAAGATCGGAATTTAGCCAAGCTATAGCACTATTAAGCGTGTTGATATCCGTCTGCACATAAAGCTGCAAGTCGTCAGCGTAGAGGTGGTAGTGACAGTGAAGAGATGATGTGATACCATTAATGAATAACGAGAAAAGTAAAGGAGAGAGAATACCACCTTGTGGAACGCCTGTACTCAAATTGTACCAGTCTGACATTGTCTCATTGATACGAACCTGCTGCCGACGACCACAAAGATATTGAGTGAACCAATTTAGAGATTTAGGCGATATTCCAAGACGAGACAATATAGCGATAAGCAAATCAGGATCAACTGTATTAAAGGCATTTGTAAAATCAATTAATACGAGAACTGTGACTTTAGTCTCGTCCATGCCGTTTCTGATGTCTTCAGTTACTTTAAGTAAAGCTGAAGTTGTGCTATGACCAGTGCGAAAGCCAGATTGTAGGGGATTTAAAAGCCTATTCTGATTAAGGAAAAGTGATAATTGTTTGTGAACAACAGACTCTAAAATCTTTGATAGAAATGGTAAAATTGAGATTGGACGATAGTGTGTAGGGAGCGTTGGAGAGGAAATTTTGGGTAATGGAAAAATAAAGGCTTTCCGCCATAAAGACGGAAACTGACTGGAATTTAGTGAAAAATTTATGATACGAGTTATAACTGGCAAAAGTAAATCAATAATCATGATGATCATAGCACGACCAATGGAATCACATCCTATTGCTTTAGAAGTAATGGAACTAATCGTCTTGAAGATCACATCGTCAGTCACCTCCGAGAAGGCAAACGGTTCAATATCAGGTATCGGCATATCCGCAATCTCTGCTAAGGTTTCGATCTTTGTAGCAACGTCCAAACTCAGGGCTGATGCAAAATGAGTATTGAGCTGGTTTGGCGTTACAGAACCCAAAGATGGTTGGGTCTGAGTATTGCCCAACCCCAGAGATTTGAGAAACTTCCATATGTTGGAAGACGATTTATTAGAAATACTTTCGTGAAAATAGCGGCGTTTGGCTGTTCTACACACCTGATTACATCGATTCCTTACTACTCTATATGCAGACCAGTTATCGTCAGTACGACGTCTTCTGTATTTGCGGTAAGCGCAATCACGAATTTTCATGGCGGAGCGGACGGTATCGTCTATCCAAGGGCATGGTGGTCTTTTTATTTTTGTAGCGCGTATAGGAGCATGATGGTCAAACACTTTCAGAACCTCACTGTTAAAAACCTCAACCACATCATCAATATTCCCCATTGTATCCAAACAGCTCCAATCAATTAAACCAATGTCTTTACGCAAGTTTTCCATGTGAATGCGAGATAGATGTCGCATAAAAACAATTGGTGGACGATATTTAGGTGGTCTAGTTTTGTATGATGCATAGATGAGATCGTGATGGGAGAAGGCAGGGGCCAAAAGCTGACCATGACAGACAACAATATCGGGACGAGAGGTAAACATTAAGTCAAGAAGTGTGTCAGAAGTCGCAAGATGGTGAGTGGGACCAGTAGGTAGGAGGGACAAATTTGTAGAAGAAATAATATTTAGTAGCTTGGAGGCACGTGACTTTGTTAACACATGATTATCTAAAAGACAAGTGTTAAAATCTCCCATTATTAAATTATGAGTGTATTCCGGCACGATCTCATCAAGTGCATTTTCGAGACTCGAAAAATAGTTTATGGACGGCGGACAATAAACAACTCCAACAAGTATGCTTGCACCAGAAAAGCTGACATCAATAAATAAATATTCGCAAGATGCGGCGTACAATGCAGGCGAGCAGCAAACTATTTTATAAGAGAGATCAGCACGGAGATAGATTGCCACTCCACCGCCACCACGCCCTGCGCGATCATTGCGAATAAGTACATATCCTGGGAGTGAGTAAGAGGTTGAAGCTAATGAAGGTTTGAGCCAGCTTTCAGAAATAAGAATAGCGTCAATGACGTTAGGAGAAGTAAAAGTAGAAAGAAAATCTGTGTAGTGAGCAGGCACACTTTGTGCATTGATATGGCACACGTTGAAGTTGTTTTTGTGCGCGGCAAACTCCTCTTCCAATAACACATCCAAACCAACAACCGCATCATGGAAATCACTAGACCTGCTCGTATTACTAGTCACGAAAGAATAAAAGGAATCATCACTTTCATTATCAGACATTATGTAGTAATAGTATAGTTATAATAATAATATAATAAACTTACTTAATATAATAATTTATAGTTAATATAATATTATAGGTAATAACCCAAAGGTTATTACAATACTCTGCACATCCTGCTGGCTTGAGAGTCTTACAATAAAAGTTGTATAATCTACGATAACATGAGACTAACCTAAACAAAACAATGGTTAAAACTTAAATAAAATAATTATAGACTTAATTTATAACTACGGAGAAATATTAATTACGGCAAACTATTTAAAAAAAAAAAAAAAGATTAAATATTCATTTTATTGATGGATGATCTGAACGAAGCAAAATGAAAAAAAATAAAAAATCTATGCCATCCGAAATATGAAGCAAATTGTCCATAGACAATTTTGGTTTGACACTGACTGACACATAAATGGAATAGAAATAAATATGACAAGTCAAACTGTAGATTTAGAGGTTATAAATTATTGAATAAAAAAAATAATAGATATGTGTCTCGTGATGTGATAGAAAATAATTACGATTTGGGTTTAAAGAATGACACGATATACTTTTCACACAAGAACATTTACCGCAATCAACAATTATACGAGAATAAAAACTACGGGTTGATCGCTGCGAAACGTGTTATTAAGTGAACGTTATTAATAAGTGTTTATTGTTCTTACTAATTTATACTGAAACCATAAAACTTTGTGAATTTTTAGCTACTTTTATTTTAGACTTAAGTGTCACAATGATCAACCCCAATCAACAATCTAACCAAAATCCAGACCGACATTCATAGCTGCTGGCCAAAAAACTGGAAAGTTTATTAACATCACAAGTTGTCACAGTTATGCCACAACCATGAATGTCAGCCCAGACCCATACCTGTGGTCCATGAAGCATGCTCGGCCTAGTGAGCATATTCTGAAATATTAACTTTATGATTATGTTAATTGATATTTATCAATTAATTATTGATTATGTTAGTCTATAATTCATTTAACATTCTACAACTCTCAACTTCACCATTATAAGGTAAATTTCAGAGTTATAAGCAACCAAGCACAAGCATACTTCACGAACTCTAGCCTAAATTATTAACAGCTAACAACTATCTCCTGTTAGCCCTCCTGGGACGGTCCCTCGTCAGGTTAGGTGCACCCTGCGGCACTGATGGAGCAGCAATATCCAGAGCAGCAGTCAAAGCAGCAAGCTCGATACGGTGGACCAGTTTGTGCCTCGTGCCATCGGCCAACTTGATTACAATAGTGCCGTCTTGAGTCCAACAGTTTTTCATACCAAAAGCTTTTCGCGCATCCATGAAGAGAGCTTGCCTGGTCCTAGTTAGAAACTCTGAAGAACTATAAGCACTCCCTCTGAATTTAGTTTTGTTGTTCCAAACATTTTGACGCATCCTGTAGTCCACAAAGCGCACCACAATTGATCGAGTCACGGAGTCATTTAATCTGCCAAGGCGATAGCATGCCCGGAAGGACTGTGAGTTGACATCAGACATGCCAAGCTTCTCCCGCAGCACAGCACTGACCACCTCAGCAATGTTTTCCCCTTGACTCTCCGGAAAACCTTTTAAAAGCAGACAGTCGGACCGGCCTCTGGTTTCCAGCCTGTCCACTGTGCTCTGCATCTCAGTCATTTGCTGCCTTAAAAGTGATAGCATTTCAACAGCAAATGACTTGAACTCTGTGAATTCCTTTGCAAGTACCTCCAGTTTAACATTAGGCCCAGGTTCCCTGGCTGCAGCAAGCTGACCTTCAAACTCTGCCATCCTCTTTGTAAGTTTATCTTCTATTAGTTGCTGAGCCTCATGAAACCTGTCGCTAGTTGCCATTGCAGATTAACCTCAAGCAACTGGTAGTATTTGTAAGTTGTTGATGAAAAGTTAATAACCAGCAGGTTGAAGTGCAGATATACTCCTTACATATATTCTGTGTTTAGTAAATAAATAATATGTGTTGATTAATACCTAAACAACACTATTTAAACACTTTTATTAATAATTTAAGTTATTGAGAAAATAAATACGTGTTATACTTCAGACACCTACCCGCAAATGGATAGACGTTCCTCTAGACCATTCTTGGCCTAAATCAGGTTGACAGATGTATTCAGCTAGGATTCGGAAAGTTACGCAGAAGACAAATTTCTGAGCATTTTAGAGATGAGAAGTATGGTGTCTCGGACATGCGACCGACAATAGACTTTATTGCGCAACAAGACGCTCACCATCTACCATTCTACTCCTCTCCCTACCCAACCAAATACTGTATGATTCCCTTATTGCCGTCTTGGAAGCTCTTTCCATAAATGTATTGATCGCACACTTAGGCCATTATTTCAGTAAGTGGTGCAATGATTACATTATTATTATTATTTTTAACCTTTTTTGTTAAATAAACAAAAGGCGGATATAATGCCTATAGGCACTCTCTTCCAATCAACCTTGGGGACATTGAAACATAAGAGGTAAGGTTATGATAAATAAACAACAAATATTAAGGAAAAAATAAATACAATATACTTACAACTAAAGTATTAAATTACATATATAAGTGGGTATATACAATACATATACGACGTACATATACATACATATATAAATTACTATATAAACTACATATACAACATACATACATATCATTCTTTCTCTTTAGAGGAGGAAAACTGTATAATCAAGCAAATAAATCTCTAAGTATTTACTCTAATAATAAATTTGAATGTAAAAAGAAAATTACAAGTTGGCTTCTAAAATTAAACTATTTGGATACTGAAAAATTGTTAGAAATTATAATTTAAACTGAACGATTTTTAAATAAATTACAATTTACTTAAATAGATAAATATTAAAAATATAATATTAAATAAATAGATATTGCACTTATATATTTTTATATTATGTATATATAAATAAATATATATTATAAAATATGATCAAAATAATAAAAATTAAACTATTTATATATAAGATAAAATAATATATACACCTAATTATATATACACTACACTACACTACATTACACTATACTACATTACACTACACTACATTACACTACACTACATTACACTACACTATAGATGTATTTATTATTAAGTTTGAGTCAGAGGAACCTGGAGTGCTTTCACACAGACTATGCTTTCGCTTAGTTTAGTTTTGCCTCCAGTCTCCTACATAAATGTTTTAATAAATATGTTACTAATTTTAAGTTTTGTGGGAGAAAATAAATAACTTTTTTTTTTTTTTTTTTTTTATTATATATCAGTACTACAATACAATACAACATCTTTGGACGATATTTATTATGACAAAGATTATACTATAGAACACACCATGTATTTGAATACGAATGTTTTCGGAGCACGGATTTGAAGCATGGAGATTCGCAGTGGGTCTGGTCCACAATTTAAAGATTCTTAATCACATGAGCATGGTTTCTGCCCACCTCGGAAGGGAAACGGTCGTGATAATACTTTACTTATACTTTATTTATCTGTTATGTAACAGGTTATAATGAATTCTTTTGCCACCACCACTACCTAAGACTAGCAACATTTTGTTGCGCATATGTGACAATGTGGAGATGCGTTCATTTTTGTAACACACATTTTTGTTTTAAATTTTTATTTCAACTGAAACTTAAACCGTGTTAGTTCACGATGGAGTGAAGTTTAGCGGATGATCTAAAGAAGGTCGCTGACGAGGGTAGGATGATGGTGACCAAAAGAAAAAGGAAGGGACTTGGGGGAGGGATATACAATTATACATTCAGTCAAAAAAGAATAGGGAATGGTTGATTGGTTTATGCTTCCAAATTCATTGTTTTTAACTAAAATCCACGTCAAAGTCAATTGACTGTTTTTCTTCTTGAATTCTTGCTGAGAGGTCAAACGATAAATAAAGAATATTATTCGAGCGTTATGCAGCGTTTAAGAGAGCAAAAAAAAAGAGAGACGAAAAAGGTCAGATTTTTGTGGAAATATAATACCGCGATTTTGCACCACGATAATGCGCCTTTGCACAGGTCTATCATTGTGAACGAATTTGTCCAAAAACTCAACAAATACCAAATGCCTTATTCACCAGATATGGCACCAGGCGCCTTCGACACGCGTTTTCATTCGGTCGATTCGGTATAAGACATAAAGGAGATAACTGAACTTAATTCCGAAAAAAGCGTTTAAATAATGTTTTGATAATAGGTTTATTCGTGTATTATTGATCTTTTCCTTCTTGACAGAGTAGTATATATCCAGACAGAGGGTGATGATGCACAAAACAGCCTAAAAATAGCTCTTTCCTACTTTTGAACTGTAAAAATTGGACTGACCGAGAAAGAAATCTGTTGAAAAGACCGAAAGGTTCGGAATTCGGCAAAGTTCGCGCATCACCATCAGTATATGAGTCAATACACTTCTCGTGCATAAAACAAAATATCATTGCATCCTGGAGCCCGCTAAATTAAATAAATAAATGTACGCGCTTAAAAATTAATAAAAAACAATATATTCGAACAAACAAAATTATTAACTGTACCTACTATTGACTTAAGCTCTACGATTATTAAAAATGCAGACAGTAAAATAAACAAGCAATTCGGCAGCGAGAAATTATATAATGTTATAGCTGCGGAGAGGCTCAAGTATTTCCGCAAATATTTCTGCTCACAAATACGCCTACGTGGCCTTTAGAGACGCAAAGGTTCCGCGTTCGGTTTTAACATTAACATACACATAACACAGTATAATTATAACTTATCTTATATATGTACCAGTTAGGTGTCATAGCCCCTAGAACACACCCCTCGTTCCGAGACACGATAATAGTAACCTAAGCACGCTTATAGGTGTTCCGAGACGCGTATAAACTGTTTTGCCAAAGCTATGTGACGTCACAAATGACATTACTCCTCGCGCTTAGACTGCTCACGATATCATCAATATTTAATTAAATTATTAAATATTATTGTGTCCAGGAATCGAACCCGGTACCTCTAAGTCTAAATCCACAGACTTAAACGCTAGACCACGGAGAAGTATATGTATAGATTCGTATAGATTACCATTCACCAATACTTAGTGTTTCAGTTTTAGTTTTTTGAATAATATTTAGTTTTTTTTAGAACATTGATATTATTTATCTATATGTATAAAAATGAATGTCTGTATGTATGTATGTTCCCTATGCATTTCAAAACTACTTGATCGATCGGGATGAAACTTTGGGAATATGTTGTGTGAACATCGGCGAAGATTTCTGACATAGTACTACTAGGTGGCGCGAATCAGAGCTGACTTGTGGGGCATACCGACCGAGGGTACATTCATTGACTGTCAGGCGCCAAGTTTGCCGGATAAGCTAGTAGGTCATAAAGGTTAAATACATGAGTGATGTTAGCACTGTTGGCTACCCTATAAATAAATAAATGTGAACCGCTACCTACTTAAAATAAAAAGCATGATTTCTGAAAAGGATTACAGTCGTGACGATACTTTTTTATTCTGCTTCCAGTGCGCTAGTAAAACCTTAACCTAATTTTTTCCACTTCAAAAATAGCTGCCTCCGTGGTCTAGCGGTTAAGTCCGTGGATTTAGGCTCGGAGGTACCGGCTTCGATTCCTGGTCGGGACACAAAAATATTTATTAATGTAAATAAATACATTTTATTAATATTTAATTTATTTTTGATATTCTCGAGTTTGGTACGCTGGAGACATCGACGAGCTTGCCACTTGTCTTGATTGGCCTGTATCAAAGTTGGCTAAATGTGTATCCGCTTCTTTATAAGCGTGGTTTCTGACCACCCCGGAAGGGAAACGGTCGTGATGATACTTTACTTATTTACTTAATTTATTTATTTAAATTAATAAATATTATTGTGACCCGACCAGGAATCGAACCCAGTACCATAAATATATATACGTAATCATATTTTACACAATAATACATTACAACCTTGGTAGGTACGTTAAATTGAAAAAAAAACGTACACATTATGCAAAGAAAGATACAAGGCTCCAGAAGACCAGAGAGACTAGCTCTTCTGGCTTGAAAACTTAAAAGAAGAAGAAGAACATACTTATGTAATTTTAAGTTGTTTTTAAACTTGTTAACGCCAGAATTAAATAAGTCAAGATGAGACAATTCCTTATCTATGTAGAATATGAATACCTAGTATATGAATTAGAAATAACGAATTAGTTGTTGCTATGTGTGAGAGGACACGTAATGATAAACCGCGTGTAATTATCAAAAGAGCAAATATGTTTCTTAGGCTTCAGGTGTCATTAGTGGATCCTCTAGTTTTAAATAAAAAATGCAACTTTTCTTAACAATAATTATTTGTGAAACAAAACTTGGCTTCGCTCCCGCCCACAGCCGAGAGAGAGAAAGAATTACTTAAGTCAAAGTTCGCGCGATTGTCGACCTCTCGCTACCTACTTGATTACGCTCAGTATGAGTGGCGATATTTTTAGGAAAACTTCTCTGCACCGTAACTTAAGATTTTATTACTAAATAATTAAAATAAAAAATACGTAGTTCTTTATTTTTATTCTAGAATATAATAATAAAAAAATTGCCCTTTAATAAATTCCATGCAGTATTTTGTAATAGTCTATAACATTGCTTGTAAAGGAACATAATAATAATAAAAATGCAGACAAAACACAAACTTTTTTCTTTTAATATTAAAATAATTTATTTGAAGTTAATTAATATAAATTAAAAGCTACCTAAATAATAAAATTAAAAATAAACTAAACTATAAATAAAAAATGTCCTCTAGAGACGTCCCATCCGAGATAGTCCCAAGGAGACTGGGAACATTTCCCCTCTGTATAGCGAGGCTAATACGTTGGCAGAAATAATTGCCAGCCTTCCTGTCTCCAGACCTTTCTGTCAGCCGCTTTGACAACTTCTTGGCCAACCGCCTCGCCGACGGTCCCCATGGGCCCATCGTCTCGACCCCAAACGGCACAAATTCGTAACCAGCACCAAGGTTGGCATATTCGCGCAATTTGAGGTTCTCCGCAGAAAACGCCGCTCTCCTGCTTTTTTACTTAAATAGGGATTAACAATTAAATACGACTTACTGTACTTACTCAGTTGAATTTTGTTTTAATGCCAAAGTTAGAAGCAATTAAAAGGTCACAATTTCAGTACTTGGGAGTTCTGAAATTACGAGCGAAATCACTTTAACTGTGTAAACCATACAAGTGAAAACATTTAATTGAATCCCAAAACAAAATTATACAACTCTACATTACTATTTAGAGACGTCTGCAAATTCAAATTCAAGTTTATTTATTCAGTAATTTAGCAACGTCACAGAGAAAAAAAACGTTGTGTATAAAAATATATTTACGCCAGATTCCTTCTTCGGGGTAGGCAGAGACAATTGAGCGCCACGATCATAACATACCTCGATACAGATTTCAACGTGTCATTTGTCATCTATGGCTATATTTTCGAGTGTCCGACAAGGACGACGAACGTACAATGATCTACTGATCCATCAGCAAAAAAATTGGCTCAAAACGCCTGACTATCGATTCATTTGGCGCATAATTGCGGCCGAAAACTTGACGCAATTGGCAAACTGTTTTCGCAAATCTTTTAACAATTTTATAATGTGTTGTTACAATAATTAAACGTTGTTGGTTTAGATACTTCTCCATATTCTTAAATCAAGTGGTCTATACGTGACAACTGACAAAAAAAAACACCGTACAACTTGTATTAACAATATGGCGGAAAATCCGGCGTTTTTTTTTTTAAATTTTTATTATACTAGCACGACATGTGACCTTGGGCCCACCTGATGGTAAGTGGCGCGCAAGGTCCATGAATGTTAGCAACTGTAGTCAGATACTCATAACTGCCATCAGTCCCTAACACTATGCCGGCTTGACTAGATGCTTTTTCACACTTCGCTTCGGTTATAGGAAATTGGAAACACAGAGGCTGGAAGAGCATTTCGTACGATCGTACGACAGATGTATGAGACCCAAATTTATACCTACGCGAAGGGATGGTGAATACGGTATGTGGGTGCATATTCTGACCTGTGCGTGTGGTTCGGTTGCGGAATGGAGAGGGAGGGATTAGGTTATTGAGTTCTTCGGAGCACTCACCATAGTATAGCCGGTAGAACACGCTCAGAGAAGCCACATCTCGGCGAAGCTGCAGGTATTCGAGAGTTCCAGATATAGTGGCATCGTCCACAATTCGAACAGCTCGCCTCTGTAGGACATTGAGAGCATCTGTGAGCTTGGCGGAACCATCCCAAAAGTGAGAACAGTACGTTCAGTACGTTCTTGTTGGGACAACCGATATAATAAATTCCACCATGATAATGAATTATATATTTGACAGATTCGATACAAATTCTTTAAACTTCCAATATACTTTAAATTCATGACGTGGAAATTTAAAACTTATAAATTATTTTAGGGTTCCGCAAAGGAATAATATTTTTTTTTTGTAATTTAATTTATTCTTCCTTTGGTTTGTTCCTACGATGTCGCATCATGTTTTTTCACAGAAATATGAAGGTATTGAAACATAGATAAATACTAAACACTGAGTGGACTATTACGAAAAGAATGGTGAGAGAGTAAAAGGCAGAATAAGACAAAACAACAATAAAAAAGAACACTTAGACATATCGATTTAAGGATTTGAAAAGTCTTGAAGAGTCAAGCTACGCCCCGGGCACTACGTAGCACATGATATGTCAATAAGTGAACAATGTTTATTAAAATAGTCACATGTTCTCAGATGAAAGCATTCTGCATACAATTATTGTTGTGACGGGACAGTCGACCTTTCCTCTTATGACCTCTAAGATATGTTTGTATACGGTCGTGAATACTATTAGTCATCATCATCACAGACCTAGAACACACAGTCTCAGATCTACTCTGTTGGAGATGGGCCTTCCAGAAATTCCTGGTGAATTTGGCCTACACTCGCCACGCTGGTCAGACGGAGTGGCGAGGGTCTGATGTCAATTTATTAACGATTGCCCACGTTGGTATTAGTGGAACCGGGACGGTGCTCTCCGAGACACGGTGTTGTAAATCTATGATGTGTGACTTGTTTTATACACTCTGAACATAACAGGACAGCCTAGTGTGCAGAGTATACATAGCAGAGGAGAAGAGCCCGCATTTGGTAATAAAGTGCCCAGTGTAACTACACTCAGGCTGAAGTTCATCCAGACTGCGAGGACGCTTCCAGAGGACTCTGCAGGAACTTGACAAGTGGCAAGCGGCGCAAGTATGCATTCATATTAGAAGATTACATATTTGTACCGTTTGCTGTAGAAATTCTGGGCCCATGGAGTCCAGGCTCCAAACATTCTCTCTTCCGGTGGCAAGAGGGCTGGCTCTTTCTTCGCCCAAAGAATCAGTATTGTGATTTAGCGGGAAAATGCAGCCAGCGTTCTTGCCACCATACACGCGCACGTATCTGTAGTAAGTAAAGTATCACCATCTCGACCGTCTCCCTTTCGGGGCAGTCAGAAACCACGCTAATAAAGAAGCGGATTCACATTTAGCCAACTTTACTATAGGTCAATCATGACAAGTGGCAAGTTCGTCGATGTCTCCGGCGTACCAAACTCGGGAAATATTACAAATAAATTAAATATTAATTTAATTAATTTATTTAAATTATTAAATATGATTGTGTACCTCCCAGTCTAAATCCACGGACTTAACCGCTAGACCACGGAGGCAGCACGGAGTAAGTAATCAATTTATTTTATATTTTTTTAAATATTTTTAACGAATAAATTATTATTGCAATAGTAATCTAGATAAATACATATATAGTATTGGTAATGTTTGAAGATTTATATTGACATAGAACTATTTGTCGTTTGAAACGTACTGTAACATAAATAAAAACATTCGGTTAAATGGAAAATGGCTGCGATATTGACACAGCCGCAAAGTTCTAATTAACTTTTTGTTTAAGTTCTCACCCAACATGTTTCGACTGTGGTACATTTGTGTTATTGTCAAATTAAAAATTTAATTTAATTAACAATTAATGGCTGTTTTTATAGCTCGTATTTGTTTGTAGTATGAATGTTGAAAGGACGAGGGAAGAGAGATTGACGAACCAGGTATATAATGCGAATGAACCTACCACGTTCAAATAAATGAAAAAATATTTTTTTTTACTTTTTCATACAAATTGGCTATTTTAAAATTAACAATTTGTGCGGAGAAGCATAAAATAATCGTCTGCTGATATTTTCGACAGTACCTACGTTTCAACTACGGCCAACGTGAGGACACAATTAACAACGCAAAAGGCAATTTTATTTTAATGTTATTTGTCGTATACTATTAAAAGAAAGAGATAGCATGTACGTAAAGGTGCGCTTGCCAGTTTCTCGCAGTAATTTTGTATGTGAGTTTCCGCCATAAGGTTTCTTAGGGAAAGTTAATTGTTTTTATCAATGGTATATTTAAATGTCTTTGTAACATATTTAATCACTTGTAATAACGTAAAAATAAAGAGTCGGTTAGTATATGTTTATATTTAATATGTAATCCTAGCAAAAATACTACAAGACCCTCTCCGTTTAAAACGAGTTTCAAATGGGTCTTTTAAAATATACATGAATTTTATAGGAAAGTTTAAGCGCCGTGGTTTATGGCACCAAACTTGGGAGTAATCTTGAAGTTTTACAGTCTTGCAACTAGACTTTGTAACACTTCTATACGATATTGTGTAGGTAGGTATTAAATGGACCTGTCCTTTTTCCTTTTTCTAGTTCATTGATAGTTATGATGCAATAAATCTAGGGCACATAATAAGTACGTAGGTAATGTACCTACTACTATTCAGTACTATTGATATATTCTACTTTGGTATTGCAAAGTCATTCCATTATTATTTTTGTAAAATTTATTTTATTCGAATATATGATTTTTTAAGTACTTATTTTTTTTATATATTTATAATAGGAATAGGCAGATAGAAAATTGATAATTGTTTGTTGATTTAGGTAAAGTTACGATAAGGCTGACATGCTCAATTTGGGTATAAGCCCCTAATAAAATATGATTTTAAAAATGTAGTTAGTTTTTTTATTAATATATTTTCAAAGTTTAGTTTAATTATTAATTTAGTTTTTTTAAATCATTGTACTTTAGTACTGATGTATATTTATGTAAGTACTGTATACAAATACAGGATACACAAGTTTAAATCGCTACCATACCCAACCCATTTTGAAGCATACCCAAACGGTTATGTTCCCCAAGGAATGTTGCTCTACAATATCTATTTTTGGAGCTGGCACAAATACCAATAAAGTATTGAATGATATAATATTTCACAAACGTTCTTTGTTTTTTCGGATATAAAAAGTTAAGTTAATATAAATCAAATGTGTGTTTTTTCTTATTTATTTTTACCTCGATTTCGGCAACCTGTCTATTGTAAGTTAATTCTTAAAATGCCTAATTCTAAGATTTAGCGTTCTTACAACCGACCCACGATCGCGCTTTTGTATAGCTTACTTTTTATTATTATTATTAAACTTTTTTTACTTTAGCGCACATTCATAATAGTTTTTATAATTTTAACGGGTCTTTACGCGATTTACCTTAGAGACATATTTCTCCCGACGTTTCAGCCAAGTTGCATTGGCCGTGGTCACGGTTCGACTGAAGCTATGCGGTGTAGTCTCGTACATACTACCCAATTATCTGTAAATAAATAAATCATATAAAAAAGTATCATCACAACCGTTTTTCGTGGTGGTCAGAAACCACGCTTATAAATAAGCGGATTCACATTTAGCCAACTTCACTATAGGCCAATCATGACAAGTGGCAAGCTCATCGATGCCTCTAGCGTACCAAACTCAAGAAATATCACAAATAAATTAAATATTAATTAAATGTAAGTATTTATTTACATTAATAAATATTTTTGTGTCCCGAGCAGGAATCGAACCCGGTACCTCCGAGTCTAAATAACCGCTAGACCACGGAGGCAGTATCAGTAAATAAATCATATAATTTTAACGTAAGTTCGGCTAAACTCGCGCTAAGTCAAAGTCAAAATATTTATTAACGTAATAAATGTAAGTAACAGGTAATGTAATAATAGTTGGTAGGCGGTTGATGGTGGTAATTTTCCCAGTCTGCCGAGGCGAGGAAGTATCCACCGTTCGTGCCGATAAACCCAGTAAAGTGTATCCAGTCGTTCTCTCGAATTGCCGCCATGCCCACTCAAGACAGCATAGTGTTAGGGACTGACATCAGTCATGAGTGTCGGATTCCAGTTTCTAACATTCATGGACTTCGCGCCCCACTTACCATCAGATCGGCGCAAGGTCTTGTGAAATGTCATAGTTTAAATCATTTTTAATGATTCTACTCTGACTGGGCAAATTATCACCATCAGTCCGCCTGCCATCTATTGTTGTTCTCGTTCAAAGTATCTGCCTTTTGCAATAATGTCAAATGCCAATTTTTACTTTCAAGGAGAACTAACATTGTTAAACCTTACTGAGAACTACTAACTGCCAGCCAGGGCAGCAGAGACGTCGATGAGCCTTGCAACAAATCATATTATTTCTATTGCTTCATTGACAATATGCCTAACTGTGAAATTCGTTCTTCATCAAAAAAGAAGAAGAAAAACAATGATTGCTTAATTTATTTTTACAAATATTGTTATGAAAATAACAACTAATGCCCGCTTTATCTTATATAGATCTCTTTGGATACTACCTATGATTCGTTCGTAATTTATTATTAATGTGGATATTGCGTGACGTGTATGTAGGTAATTCCATCATTAGTTAAAAGGATAACAATAAATTATTATGACAAAGATGCGTAAATCTTGTAGCATGGGCTAAGTAAATAGTAAAGAGATGATTAATACATTATTATTATTTTTTATAAATTATCTGGATGGGTTCCTAACATATGTATATATATTTTTAAATCATTAACTGTCTGTGCGGCATTCGTTCACTTCGTAAACCACTACCAGCGTACTGGTTCGTACGAAGTTCTGTAATTGCAAGAGATCTGGAAATGCCTACTATTAAGTCACTTGTTGCTGGCGAAGGGTCGTCTCTAGAGGACATTTTTTACTTATAGATCATTTTTATTAGGTTTAGTTTATATTAATTATAATTTTTCGTTATACGAGTAAGTATATTAATCTGTAAATATGCATTATACAGATTGTAAAAAGCGACCTAAATAATAAAATTATATACTGTATAGCGAGGCAGAAATAATTGCCAGCCTTCAATCCAAACCTTTCCGTCAACCGCTTTGACAACTCCTTGGCCAAACCTGAATGTCCCTGATGGGCCCATCATCTCGACCACAAACGGTTGCAACTTTAGGTTCTTAGGAGAAATTGCTGCACTTCCCGCGCCTGTATTTATTATGATTATTTTATTTTCATATTTTATGCATTATCATCCACTTCAGAGCTATGGTCCAAATTTCAAGTCTCATCGAAGAAGTTACTTTAAAATCAATTGCCAGTCAAAGTCAAAATATCTTTATTTACGTAAATTATTACAGGCATTTGTGACACGTCAAAATTTTAATTATTTTAAATGATTCTACTCCTGTTAGTGGAAGACTAAGCAGCGAAGTGGTCCAAAGAGTAAGCTGTTAGCAGAAGACTAGCAGCTAAGCAAATTCCAGTGAACTGTTAATGTTAACTGACAAAGGAATGTGCAAGGAAAACTCAGCTATAGCAGATTTACGAATGAAACATGTACGGAATTAGACAACAACAATAAATGAATCTTTAAAATTCACGTATAAGTGCCTATAGTGGTAAAGTGGTACCCTACCAGGTATGTCAGAATTAAGACTTGCCCGTGTGTAACCCGAAAGCCGACAAAACGCAAAATCTCCGCTAATTTAAGAACAATAAATTGAACGTGTTCGGCAGTTTAGTAAAATATTTAGTTAATAAAATAGTATAGCTGGTAGAACACGCTCAGAAAAGAATACGTATGTTTAAACAGTTTTTGGTTGGTTGGTCGCTCGGCTTATATCTACCGGCAGATTGTTCCACATGTTACGGCGACAGGAGCAAATGAATCGTTTATGAACCACCGAAGTAAGTCTGATGGTGATAATTTGCCCAGTCTGCCGGGACAGTATTTGACGAGCGATAAAGATCGTTATCGTAATTTAAGTGAAATAAAAAATGTTGTCTCTGAACTTAATATAGTTATTTAAAAAAAATCATAATATGCGGTGGTGGCTCGATTGTAAGAACGCTTTTCTTAACATCCTAAAAAGTTGGGTTCGAATCCCGGCATGCACCAATTAGAAATATACATTTCTTTTGTACATTTGTATAAATTATTTTATAAAGAAATTGTTTCAAGGCTCATTGACGTCTCTGGTGACAATAGGGCTGACAGTTTTTTCTCCCAAAAATTAAGTATCCTAATTCAAAGGGGAAATGCTGCTAGTGTATTGGGCACCATGCCACAAGACAGCGATTTGGAGGAGCTATTTTTTTTCTAAGTATGTATTTTTATTTTCTAAGTATTATTATTATTTTTTAGGTTATATTTAGATGTTGTTTTAATATAGTTTATTTAATATTGTAATTTTTTTATATTGTTTGTATATTACTTGGAATAAAAATAATTTGTCATATATTTACAACACCACCGTTCCTTGCCTTGAAGAGCACGTTAAGTCGTCGGTCCCGGTGCCACTAATACCATCTTGTGGTACTCGTATAGTAATTAAATTGTCATGAAAAAATGACATCAGACCCTCTCCAACCCGTCTGGCCAGCGTGGCGTGTGCAGGTCTAATTCTCCAGAAATTTCTGGAAGGCCAATCAAAGTGGAGGTCCAGGACCCTTGTGTTCTGGGGCTGTGCTGATTTTTTTTTCTTCGTAATGATGATTAATTAAGTAGTTAGTAATTAGCCAAGTTTTTATGAGTACGTCTCAACTGTGATAAGATTTGCATTAAGTCATTATGGTTTATTCAAAAAACAACTTGCATGTGTCTGAAGTTAATTGCCTCATATTTCCATAAAACGTTTTCCTCAAAGGCCTGTTTAATATCTTCTTTACATGGACGTGTATAGGATGGATTCTTTAGACGGAGCAGTAAGATTAACATGATAGTGGTAATGTATGTTGTGTCGGTTGTAAAAATGCTTTCCTTATGTAAGCCATACACGCTATGATCTAAGAGGTTACCTGTGCAGGTTTGCCTGTGCGAATCAACTAGACGTCGATAGCGTGATAGCGTTGTGTACCGAAGCGGCCTTCAGTTATTTATTCGATGGCATCGATTGAAGACGATGACGCGCTGGAATTGTTAGGCCTTGCTTTAGTTTTGAAGCAATAATATATTAAATAAGTGAAAAAAAGGGGTGCAAGCATTGGTTATTGAAAAAGAAAAAATATAGTCATGTTAACTTATTGAAAGCTTTTTCCGTCACAGCGCCATTAACGACCTCATTCGTAGGACGCTTGCAGTTGTCTCGATCCCATCTATTTTAGAACCAACCGGTCTGAGTCGAGACGATGGCAAGCGTCCAGACGGAATGACATTAGTTCCTTGGAGATTGGGTCAATCCCTGGTATGGGATTTTACCAGTTGGGATTCCCTAGCCCCATCTCACCTTCAAGGAACTTCTGTTAGAGCTGGTGTTGCAGCGGAACAAGCGCAGATCAGCAAGCGTCGAAAATATGAAACTATTTGCAATTGCAAACTTTTTTTCGACGTTTGCTGTAGAAACGATGGGCCCGTGGGGATCGGAACTTAAAGCCTTTTATAAAGAAATTGTTCCAAGGCTCATTGACGTCTCTGGTGACAATAGGGCTGGCAATTTTTTCTCCCAAAAATTAAGTCTCATCATTCAAAGGGGAAATGCTGCTAGTGTATTGGGCACCATGCCACAAGACAGCGATTTGGAGAAGCTATTTTTTTTTTTTTTGCAAGTATTTAATTTTTATTTTCTATGTATTATTATTATTTTTTAGGTTAGATTTTGTTGTAATGTAGTTTATTTAATATTGTAATTCTTTTATATTGTTTGTATATTACTTCGAATATATATTTTTTTAAATATTGATTGAATTAAAATTCAAAACCTGATGATTATAAAAAATATCTCATAAAGAAAAAAAAACTGACTCGACTGCACACTCGAAATAATTGTTTTTTATTCGAATTTTAATTCATTCAATAAGTTAACATGACTATAGTTTTTCCTTTTTAATAACCAATGCTTGCATCTATTTTTTTCTTTTTCTATTCACTGTTTTTATGATTTTTTTCTTTAAAGACGTTTAGTTGACCTGCACAGGTAACATCTCCGGTGGACCGTAGCGTGTATGGCTTACAATGGGCACCGTGTCGGTAAATTTTATACAATTATTGCTGAGCACGTCGTCTTATACGTCCATTGTTCTACCATATTCAAAGGTTTATAGCTTGCGGCTCGGCAACTTTATGTGTTTTGCCGAGCGGGTTGGGAACAAGAGATGTATGATAAAATACTCTTAAACTTTCACCCTCTTGCCTGAAGATGCAATAACTCGGCTCGAATTATATTTCAGTGGCCTGTCAAATATTAGAGCCTTGTTAACTTTAGCAGGAGATATATTTTTATGTATCTTCATCCTATTTGTTTTTTTAGCATCTATATTTGATCCTGTTAGGTTGCTTATCCACTAGAGATGTGACAGGGAAATGTGGCGTGACAGCGCGTGAGGAAAATATCTATCAAAAGTATAAGTTTACAATTATGTGTAATAATGAAATAATGCTTTATTGGTGGGTATTTTCCTAGCACATCTCCAATTTATTTAATTTAACTATAAAAGGATATTCACACGAAATTATTTATTCGATAAAAAATATTTACAAAATATAAAATGAAATTAATATTAATACTAATTAATATTAATACTAATTAATATTAATACTAATTAATATTAATACTAATTAATATTAATACTAATTAATATTAATGCTGGCAAGAAAGCTGGCTGCATTTCACCGCTCAATTGCAATACTGATTCTTTGGGTGAAAAACGCGGTGTTGTCTTTTAAAATCTTTTTTGCGCTTGGATTCCATGGGCCCAGAGTTTCTACAGCAAATGGCACAAATATGTAATCTTTCAATATACTTACATACTTAAATGAAATTGATTTTTAATATCTGTAAAATAAGTATATAGGTTGTAGGCGGACTGATGGTGGTAATTTGCCCAGTCTGCCGGGGCGGGTAAGTATCCACCGTTCGTGCCGATAAACCCAGTAAAGTGTATCCACACGTTTAGGGATCAGGCTCGAATTGCCGTCATGCTCAGTCAAGACGGCATAGTGTTAGGGACTGATGTCAGTCATGAGTGTCTGATTCCAGTTGCTAACATTCATGGACCTTAAGCGCCACTTACCATCAGGTGGGCGCAAGTCACATGTCATGCTAGTATTTAAAAAAAAATAACAAAAAACTAATACCTATGACCCAAAATGGACGGGATCGGAGAAAACATCATCCCCCCTCTTCCCTTATATCATTATATCCCCCACGGTACCTACTACTAGGTAAAGCTGATACCTAATTTCAGCCTGGAAAAAGCAATGACGATGACTACGGTATTTAAGTTCCTATGGCAACATGGAAACTTTTTTGTAAAAAATGTTATTAAGAGGGCTTAGCCCATTACATTCTTTCAAAGATTTTTCAAGTCTTGAGAAATGTAGTCTATTTTACTAACTTTATAAGAAATAAAAATATATAATGATTAATATATCTCGTATTACGGAGATATATTAATCATAGATTTGTTTGTTATTGAAATTTCTGTCTATAAGGTGTATTAAAGTGAAAATATGTCCAAAGAGCGATGGTGGCTTTCCTTAACATCCTAAAAAGGTGAGTTCAAATCCCGGCATGTACCAATGAGAAATACACTTTTCTTACGTACATTTGTCATAGATTTACAACACCACCGTCCCCGTGCCTCGGAGAGCATGTTAAGCCGTCGTCGGTCCCGGTTCCACTACGACCAAATTGAGGAATCGTTAATAAATTGTCATTAAAAAAATTAGACCCTTGCCAACCCGTCTGGCCTGCGTGGCGAGTGTAGGCCAAATTCTTCAGAAATTCCTGGAAGGCCCATCTCTAACAGTCTAGGACTCTGTGTTCTAGAGACTGTAATAATTTCTCAAGGGACAAACTCAGACTTGAAATATATGGGATTGTGCTCTTAATGTGCTCTCCGAGGTACGAGATTCGAAAACGGTGTTATTGTAAATCCATGACAAACTACTACTATGGATTAATATAAACAGCCCCAAAACACTGTCCATCATCGATGTATGTGTGGGTCATCGATTTAACAATTACCCTTATTATTATTGTTTTTTTTTATTTATTTAACATTTGGAATACAAACGGAGATCATGGCTAAAGTAAGCATTTAAAAACAATTAACAATGCGCTTTACATTAAAGACCAACCGCTCGATAGAGTTAAATCATACAAATACCTAGGCTCCATTGTGAATGAAGAAGCAGATCACAGTACCGAAATAAAATGCCGCATAGAACAAGCTAGAAACGCCTTTGTTAAAATGAGCCACCTTCTCTGCAATCGCAATCTTAAACTTCCTACAAGATGCCGACTCGTCCGATGCTACATATTTTCCATTCTCCTGTATGGTGTCGAATCATGGACCCTGACAAACACAATGTCGAAGAAGTTAGAAGCTTTTGAAATGTGGATATACAGGAGAATGTTGAAGATATCATGGAAGGACAGAGTAAGAAACGAAACTGTCTTGCAGAGAATGAACAAAGGCGTTGAACTATTGAAAATGGTAAAGCGAAGGAAGTTGGAGTATTTGGGACACATCATGCGCAATAAAAAGTATAGCTTGCTGCAGCTCGTCATGCAAGGCAAGATACAAGGCTCCAGAAGACCGGGGAGAAGACGCACTTCCTGGCTCAAGAACCTCAGGGAGTGGTTCGGGATGAGCACCAGATCCTTGTTCCGGACAGCGGCCAACAAAATCAAAATCGCCTTAATGATAGCCGACCTCCGATAGGAGATGGCACCGTAAGAAGAAGAAGATTAACAATATGTGAGCCAGATTCCATAAAATGTACTCACCAAGAAATTCCATAAAAAGTACTTACAAAAAATATAAAAAAAATATTATTATTAATATGATTTTAATAGAAATATTACAATTCAGTAAAAACGAAATAAATCCATGTTAGGGTCTCACAATAGTCATAAAATGCAGAATGTCACCAATAAAGTAATCCTCAAACAGATTTCCGATAACGTTAGTACCAGACAGTTCTCTTGATTAAATCCCGGTCAGAAATTATATTTATTCGGAAAACAGAGGGAAATAAATACCAGGGTTTACAAAGGGTATAGTTCTAAGAAGGCGGTGGTGGCTTACGCGTACCTTAAATCCTACAAAGGCCGGTTCAAACCCACCCGGCATGTACCAATGGGAAATACAATTTTCTTATAGGTACGTACATTTGTCAACACCACCTTTCCTGTGCCTCGGAGAGCACGTTAAGTCGTCGGTCCCGGTTCCACTAATACCAAATTGTGGAATCGTTAATAAATTATCATACAAAAAAAAAGACATATATCCTCGCCAAGCCGTCTGGCCAGCTTGGCGATTGTAGGCTAAATTCTACAGTTCTAGAAGGTCCATCTCCAGCAGTGGAGGTCTAGAACGCTGTGTTCTAGGGGCTGTAATGATGATAGTTCTAATTGGGAAAAGAGTACTAACACAAAAAACTACCGTTCACCCAAACACTAGCGTAGCCAGGTGGATGGTAGGATACTTAAAGTGACAGACATACCTATTATAGGTATAACTTCTATATAGGAATAGTGTTACATCCGTAATTAGACTATTGAGAGCGCGAATTTTTTTTTTGTGCATTTTGTTACTAGCTTACTATACGATACCTAATCAGGTACTAAAAGTTACAAAATATATTTAAATTTAATTTATTTACTAAGGTTGTATAGTTCGCTTATTGACAACAATGGTCGACATGTTGAATGAATTGAACGAATTGATTGAATTTATTTATTTATTTAGGAATACTTACAGCTACAATACAAATATAGGAAAGATACTATAAAGCCGATAACATGAATTACAATAGAAAGCATGCACGAAAAACTTTTCAAAAGCAAAGTACGAATACAGGAACAACAATACAATTAAAATAAAGACAAAAAAAACAATAGATACGATAAAATAATAAAAAGACATGACAAATAAATACAACTGCAGAAAAGAAAACAAAAATAACAAAATTAAAAACTAATGACAACTCATTATACACACGATAATAGTAACCTAAGCACGCATAAAGGTGTTCTGAGACGTGTAGAAACTGTTTTGCCAAAGTTATGTGACGTCACATATGACATCATTACTCGCGCTTAGACTGCTTACGATATCGAGGTAGATCTCTCTGAGCGGTGTCAGTTTTTTGTCATTATGTCGCGCGCATTTTTCTAGTTTATTTAATATTAGGTTTTCTTTTAAATTATTTAATATTGTAATTCGTTTATACTGTTTGTAAAAACAAATCTATGATTAATATTTAAGTAGTAAGTGAAAAAAAAATGTCTGTAAGACGGCAAGTTATTTTAAAAGACCAAAATAAGTTAATAATATTAAACTTTACACATAAAAAGATGAATGATACCGAGAGATGTATGTTTGTTAGTATTCATACTCAAAAAGATGTGGAATCCGCAATTTATCTACCATACATTTAAAAAAAAAGTATCATGTTATGAATGAAAATGTGATTTAGACCGTTCCGAATTGATATCACGCTCTGAGCATCCAAATCTTGATATTTGATTCGGAACGACTGTTAGTATCATATTCATTCTAAGCGCTCTGAGCTTGATTCGGTAGGTTGAAACCACAGACATTAAATTTAGTAGTTAGTTTCCACCCCCTGATACAAAATCTGAAATTGTATCGGTTTTAATTAAGACAATTAAAAACTTGAAAGAGAAATGAATTACTTATAAAAATGTATTTTCTTTTCTTTTGATGTATTAAAGACCTTTCTTTTGTCAACCTTTATAACGTCTAAGCTGTTTAATCATTATTTATTGTAGCATTGTTTATCTGTGGGTCATTAATTTACGCATTTCTTTCTTTTTCTTTATAATTTTTACAATATTGTTATTTGCCCCCTCTGTTCTTCTCATAACAATCAACTTAAAATCTCACTCCACACTTCTAGCAGGTATTCAGATACTTTCACCGTATTCGCCAGTTGGACAAGCGCCCACTGACCATCAGACAAGCTCCTCCGTTTTTTCTAAATAAGCAGAATAGTGTCCCCAAGTTAAATTTATTTTTTTCAAAATTTTCTGTTACGTTAACCATGTGTGTACATCGTCATCATCGTCATCATCAGCCTGTATATCTCCACTGCTTGATATAGTTTCCCCCAAGGCTCGCCACTGCACATGACCCGACATTTACCTTCTTTAGGTCATTCGTCTATCTGGCGGGGGGTCGACCTACTTTGGGTCGTCCCGTAGGTGGTCTCCACGCTAGAACCCGTTTGCCCCATCGGTTCTGCGGTCCTGGTTTCACTGATACCAACTTGTGGAATCGTTAATAAATTTTCAACTCAATAAATCGTTAATAACCGAAAAAGATTTTTTAAAATGGTGTCATCACATTATTTAAATGGTTCATAATATAATCGTAATAGTAATAAAATAATGTAATCGTATCATATGTAGTATATGAATTATTAGTATTTAATATTTCATAAAATAAATATTAATACTAAGAATAGAGTAAGTCCCGTCCACGTGGAATGTTGGCAAGAACGCTGGCTGCATTTCCCCACTGAATTTGCAATACTGATCCTTTGGGCCAGCTCTCTTGTCACCGGAAGAGACGACAAGACGCGGTGTTATGTCTTTTAAAAAACTTTTTTGCGGTTTGACTCCATGGGCCCAGAGTTTTTACAGCAAACGGCACAAGTATGTAATCTTTTAATATACTTACATACTTGCGCCGCTTGCTGGACTCCGTACTTTCCGCCGCTAACTCCAAGAGGCTCTAGAAGAGCTGGAACCTCGATGGTAGCTAGAGCCCTTTTATTAGTATCGTTAAGGGAGCCGTAGAGGGAAAATCTGCCCGCACTTTTGGAACAGGAGAGCCCATGAATATTTATTTTATATATAGATAAATATTTTTTTCGATTAAATAATTAAATTCATATTTCATATAATAGACATATAAACTGATTATTATAATATTTACCATAAGTTTGTATTAATATTTTTTTTCCCTAAGGTTGGCAGTCAGATAATGTCTAGCGGCATTAAGTTCGCCCCTTCTATAACGTACAATAAAGTTCTAAAAATAATTATAATAATTGACATCAGTCCCTTGCCAACCCGTCTGGCCAGCGTGGCGGATATGGGCCAAAATTGTCCAAAAAATCCTGGATGGCCTATCTCCAACTGTAGAGGTCTAGGACTCTATGTTCTACGGGCTCTGATGATGACGTTAACGTATGGCACGTCATTATATGAAATAACTAAAGTAACAATCACGTGGCGTAATCATATCACGGATTATTTTCATCATCCTTTTTGCAACCGACCGTTACTTTCAATTTTACCGTTGTTAGAAATTATATGAAATATTGTGAGGGGTTCTCTTGAGTTGTGAAGTATTAACCAAAGTTTTGCCAAAGTACCGCAGAGTTTAGCAGGAAATTTAATAAGTTCCTGCTTAATTTACGCATCAACTTCCAGTACCTTCTAACTTCTCATAAATCTTATTATGTGCCTAAATATTACATGCTTATTATGTCATTACTACCAAGTTATTCCTTTTTCGAAACGGCAAATTATTTGGCCTTATACCTACATAAGATGACGTTTGTTTATTCATTTTAAAATACCAACAGTTGATATTTTAATAAAGTGCTTTTTTTTCGTTTTTAAGGTACCAAAATTATGTAATTTTCATGTTTCCTTTATAGTTATAATTAAAAAAAAAAAATTTTATTTATTTTAGAAGTGATGTTTTTATGTTATATTTTGTAAATTAGTTAGTTTTTATTATTATTTTTTTATTTAAAAGTAATAAGTTTCTAATTTCTTCTTCTTTTTATATTGGTGAATGCTGTGACACCTAATTGGTACATATATTAAATAAGTTATAATTAAGTTATGTTATGTGTGTGATAATATACACACATCAAAAGTGTCTAGGGATCAACATATATTTTTGCAATAACTTTTCTCCTGATTGATATTCATTAAAATTTTCTTTAAGGATTGATCAAATAAAATGTTTTCGTTTGTCTACAGTAACGATAAACCAAGTCACCTTTGCATTAGTAAAAAAAATTGCCATTTTCCTAATAAAGGGATTTTTGACATTTGAACCACTAACATTAAAGTTCGAAAAAAAGACTGAAATAACAGTTTTTTTTTTAATTTTATTGGGTAACTTAAACAATTAATAATCCGTGTTTCTACCGCGAACACTAACAACACAAGAACATCGGTTTGGCATACTCAAAATGAGTTCATCCAAATCACGCTGTGGAATGGCCGCCCATGTTCGTTGCAACAACAAAAAAAGGTCTTCTTGCGACTGGATACCCTCCATATTCGGCAGAGCTCTTCTCTGAAGAATATCCCATGCATGCTCAATCGGGTTCAAGTCTGGCGACTGAGCAGGCCAGGGCAGGACATTGATGTTAGCTGCGGCGAGAGTCTGTCTTACAACTCTTGCGGTGTGCGGTCGTGCATTATCATGCATTAACTGAAATAAGGGACCGATATGCACTTGTAGAGGAACGATGACGTCTGATACAACCGTCTCAGCATAAATTTGAGCGTTGAGGTTGCCTCTGATCCAAATCAACTCAGTTCTTCCGCCGATCGAAATACCCGCCCATACCATGATGGTTCCACCACTATAAGGATGGACTTCCTGGCAGGATTTTAATCGCTGTTGGCGTCCAGGGGTTCTCCAGTGTCGTATACGTCTTGTATCCGGCCTCATACCAAAACGAGACTCATCAGAAAAGCACACGAAACGCCATTGTTCTTCTGTCCAATTTCTGTGTTCAAGAGCCCATTGATATCGAGTCCTACGATTGTGCATTGCTATAGGTGGTACCCGTAGCGGTCTTCGGGAATGAAGGTTCACTTCATGCAAGCGGTTTCTGACTGTTTGGTCGCTAATTAAGTTCCCTGAAGAGCGATGAAGGCTCACGGCTAACATCATGGCGGTTATTGTTGGAGTTCTTCGAGCTGTGATTTGAATGTATCGGTCTTGTCTCCGTGTGGTGCAGCGATACCGTCCTCCATGGCGCTCAGCCACGGTACCAGTGGTTCGGTAACGTGTCCAAAGTCGACTGATAACACTCTGACTTGTATTCAGAGCTAAAGCCACAGTACGTTGCCGGGAACCAGCTTCTATCATTCCCACGGCTCTGATCATTTCTTCCCTGCTTAAATGACGTCGCCGCTCCATAATAACGTTGGTTTTAATCAGTAGTAGGGAAACAGTAGCACTAATAATGTCTTCAATGCGTCTTATGTTTTTATAGGGAAAATATTGACAGCTGATTTTCATCTTTTACTCGAATTTGATTGACAGTTCCTGTTTTAAATTATGAAATGCACCAAAAAGGATCCATATAAATTTATAAAATCATAAATTTATTACAAAGCCACATCTCAATCACAAGAAATCCGCATAAACATGCTTGATCCCTAGACTTTTTTGATGTGTGTATGTACTGTTGTTTGTACTATATAAATAAATAATTAAAAGTTAATTTACTAATAGATTGGTGTCTATAAATAATGTAAATAATAATAACAGGCAGAACCAGGTGAAAAATGTTGTTGAGGTTCCAACTTTATGGAAGAAAATAAAATTTACACGAAAACAACTAATATGGTGGATTGGGGATGCATTATAGTGGTTGAAAACGGTTTTTTTGCGATTAGCGGCTAAACGTTGCTTACCAGCGGAAATTGTTCAATAAAAAAGTTGTAGATAATAAAAAAAAACTAAAAACTTTTGTAAAACCGATTTTTTGTATTTAATTTATTTTGTTAATGATTTAATTTACGTGTAAATCGCATCAAACCGTTTTCGACCCACTAAAATGCATCCGTTAATTTAAAATTAAAAATAAACTAAAACAAAACAAAATTACAAAACCTAATTTAAATATAAATCGTATCCGCGCGGTATGGTGACAAGAGGGCTGGTTCTTTCCTCGCCCAGAGAGTCAGCATAGCGATTCAGCGAAGAAATGCGGCCAGCGTTCTTGCCACCATGCCGCGCGGATACGATTTATATTTAAATTAGATTTTGTAAGTAGGTTTTATAGTTTATTTTTAATTTAAAATTATATTAGATAAAATTTAATAATTATATTAAAAGTAACTATTAAATATAAGTTTCAAGTTATACAATAAACAATATAATAACAATTTCGAAAATTCTTTATTGCAGTAAAAAAATGTACATATATGACTAAGCATTTAGTAACAACCGACCTTTAGTTGGTTTGTTGTTTGGTTTAATCTCATAGCTAAATTTAAAAGATTATTAATTGATAGTTGTAGTGTAGTAGCTGCTGGTCTTTTGCTAACAGCTTACTTATTGGACCACTTTGCTGCTTAGTCTTCTACTAGCAGTAGTAGAATCATTCAAAATAATTTAATTAATGACGTTTCATAAATGCCTGTAATAGGTTTACGTGAATAAAGATATTTTGACTTTGACTTTGGGAGTGTGGAAAGGTAACAACTAAATAAAAAAGTATCATCACGACTGTATCCCTTCCGGGGTAGTCAGTTTTTAAAAAAATATAATGATGTGGATTCGCCTCTAGCCAATTTTACTATATAGTACCAAACTGAAGAAATAACAGAAATAAATTAAATAATTTATATTACCAGAATTGAACCCTAGACCACGGAGGAAGTCAATAATAAATTCTTAATAATACAATTTTTAGCAAAATTGATGAAGACTTAAGTGTAATATATAAATAATACTATCACGACATGTGACCTTGTGCTCACCTGATGGTAAGTGGCGCGCGAGGTCCATGAATGTTAGCAACTGGAATCAGACAATCATGACTGACTTCAGTCCCTAACACTATGCCGGATTGACTGGGCATGACGGCAATTCGAGCCTGATCCCGAAATGTATCCATACACACTTTACTGGGTTTATAGGCGCGAACGGTGGATACTTCCCCGCCCCGGCAGACTGGGCAAATTAACACCATCAGTCCGCCTACCACCCAAAAAAAAATATATTTTACAGCGGACCACAAGTTGGACTACATTTTCCTTATGATATCGTTATACGGTTTATTTTGGAAAATAAAGGTTAGTCGATACGTGGCGGTACGTCGGGAAAGGAAAATGTGCGACTGACATATTGGCATTGCAAGATGTTCCGGTGTTATTGGAAATGCTTATTCAGTTTCCTGAACTAAAATACAAACAATAATGTGCAATAAAATCTAAAAGTAAAATATCATCACGACCTTTCATATTTTTTCATATAAATATCATCACGACCTTTCATTCATAGTTTTTCCACACTCCCAAAGCCACACGCCTATTTACAATTTTAACGCAAGAAAGTATTTAAAATAAATATATACAAATTCATACGAGTACATACAGACAAAGCTTCTTTTACATTCATGGTATTAGTATGGCTATCTCACTTATGTTTTACTAATAAAAAATAAGACAAAGTAGGTTCTGCAACGATTTATGAATGTTTTATTTAGACACGTTAGAGGAGAGAGGTTTCCCAAGATATTTATTGCGAGCCTAAATTCTTAAGGAAGTAACCACTTCGCGGCTGGGCGTTATTTATCTACCTTTTTTGTTGTAAAATAAACACGACTGATGGTTATTGATTTCGCAAATAGGCCTATTTATTACTTAGGCCTAGATTCATAGGGCTTATTTAACAAGTTCTTTATTTAGATTTTGAATTAATGATTTAAAAAAAAATATAAAATATTAATTAAACTAAAAAGTTACATTTTAAAACATAAATGACTATTAATAAAAATAAACCTAATTAATAAATAAAAATACAACTAAAAACTAAAATGAAGAAAAAACAAAATAAAAATTATTATAAATAATAAATTTGCTCCAAATCGCGGCCTATGGGCAAAGTGCAATAACCCTTTAGAATTAATTGAAATTGTAATTCAAATGTCGCTGACAAAAAATTAATTAAACTAAACATAATAAAAAAAAAACTATAAGTAAAAGATCCACTAGAGAAGACCCTTCAGGGATAGTCCCAAGGAGGCTGGCATCATTTCCCCTCTGTATAGCGAGGCTAATACGTTGGCAAAAATAATTGCCAGCATTCCTGTCTCCGTACTTTTTCGTTAGCCGTTTGGACAACTCCTTGGCCAGACGCTTGGCTGAGGTTCCCCAAAGGCGCATCGTCTCGACCCCAAACGGCACATATTCGTAACCTGTGGTTGGCGTATTTGCGCAACTTAAGGTTCTCAGTAGAAACCGCTGCACTTCCCGCGCTTGACGAGGTCGCTTGGATGTGTGATGGGTCTAATGTGGGTACACATGTCGCATCCAACTGTCATGCCATCGGGTCTCTTGCTATTGCTTCGCGCAACTCATATGCCAAAATTATAAAATCCCTAACATAAAAACATCTTTCCTCTCCTCCCCTCTCCTCCCTAGTCCCCGCACCCTGCTTTACACACGCACTACAGACACACACGTACTATACTTTATATACTATATTAGTAACCTTTTTTATATTTTTTGTATGTTCATTATTGTAAGACACTGTCTACTGTCATACAGTACAACTTAAGCAGGAGACAGGGTTCACCATAAAGAACCAATATTATTTTGTGTTAATAATCGATTTGTATGTTTTTAGTAGGTATTTTTTTTTATATACTAGCACGACATGTGACCTCCCACCTGATTGTAAGTAGAGCGCAAGGTCCATGAATGTTAGCAACTGGAATCTGGCACTCGTGACTGACATCAGTCCCTAACACTATGCCGGCTTGACTGGGCATGACGGCAATTCGAGCCTGATCCCGAAACGGGTGTATACCTCCCAGCCCCATCAGACTGGGCAAATTACCACCATTATTCCGCCTACCACCTATTTGTTGTTCTCGTTGAAAGTATGTGCATTTGCCATGATGTCAAATGCCAATTTTTACTTTCAAGTAGATCTAATATTGTATGGTTGCTATGGTGATATTTATATAAAAATAACAAACAAGACTTACCTAAAATATATACCTACAAACAAACATGTAAAACTTCTTTCACATTTTCTTAGTAGGTTCATCGTCTTTTTTTCATGTTCCTTTGTTCACAAAACCTAGTTATCTGTAGAAATCTATTTGCGCGAGTTCTACAAGATCGACATCAATTCGTTGCAAAGTTCTATTTTAAGAAATCCTTTAGGTATTTTACTGAAAATAAACGTGTAAAACGACAAAGCTGCCCTCTGTAGACTCGCTCGATCTGTGATCCAGATAAAATACTCCTGTACTTTGAAATTTCTTACTCTTTAATATATCCTATAGTATGTTTCCAAGTCACGCAGAAAAACGGACAATGACCTTTCCACGTATCCCAGGTATTATAAACCTTTTTTTTCGGGCTCCATAATAATAATATGCTATTTAATTATACATATATAAATAAAATGAAACACTAGATTATAAATTTAAAAAAAACTCCAGGGGTCGTTCAATAATCACGTGAGGCTCGAAACAGGGGGTTCAACAAAAAACACAAAATATCACAAAACTTTTAGACATTTTTATCATGGTCCAATTTTCTTGACTATATATTATACCTATATTTAAAGATAATATTAAAAAAAAAATTGGAATCATTGTAGGTACTAAAAATAAGTGTGATTTAGAGGGGGGGAGCTTAGTCTCAAACCTCACCACGTATCATCAAAGGGGAGGGGAGTTAAAAAAAACTAAAAAGACACGTGATTAATGGACGGCCCCTAACTACAAATAAAACAAATAAATAAAAACTAAAATTATAACCGTCCGATGGGTGTTGGGTGACACTCGCAGCGTTCCTCCTTTGAACGGAGGCTGACCATTTAAACAAAATATTCTCTACTTAAAGGGTCACCCGTCGCCAAGCTTTTTCCCCAAGCTCACAAGACAATACCAGAGCCTCCTCGAACACGGACCCTCGTTTCGACTGCAAATAGGATGAAGTAGTGATTTATGATATTCTCCTACTTTATTTATTATTATTAATTTCGTTGCGCATTATTTTGATTTTGCTATATCTATTAAGGTATTCATTTGATTTGCATGGTGTAAATGGATAAAACAATCTTCATAAAATGCTTAAGCCAACTAACATATTTAAAATTATAAGGATTAATACCGTATTTGTGTAAATAGCTTTCCAATTACCGCTTTATAATTGCACATTTTTTAAAAGTATTAAAATGGATATAGTATGTTACCCTTAAGTGATAGACATATACCTTCGCAAACTTTTCTGTAGACCTATATAAAATACACAACTCCACCATACATTATTTTGTTATATCTCCATAGTTTAGGCAGCGTTTTCTGTGGAGACGGCTTATTTCATCCGGCACCTCAACAAATATAGTTAATGTAAACAAAAACTTAATAGATTATATACTTAAACCTTCATCGAGAACCACTCTGTTCATTGGTGAAAACAGAATCAAAATCGGTGCAGTAGTTTTAGAGTTCATCGCGAACAGGCAGGCAGACGCGGTGGAGAACTTTAAAATACCCCAAGATAAAATTTACTTTACAATATATATTTTTTACACTCAATTACGCATTTGGTAACAATGTAAATTATGTGACATTTAATGGAACAAAAACAGCATTAGGCTTTTACAAGACACGCTTTTAGAAACCGTAAAAACTTCATTTATTTTGTCTGGAACACCGGTGATGTATCCGGGATTTGTCAATCTCTCACCGAGGATTTAAAACATTCGTACATTGTATTATTTTCTTTTATGCAAACAATTATGTGTCAATTATTGATATTTAAAAGAAAGATAATTTTATAAAAGTATATCGCGTGATAGAAACATACAACTTTTCCTAAGAATCCATATGAATTCTATCAATAGAATAACATGTAAGTCTAAAGTTAGAGCATACAAAAATGAAACGAACATAATTATGTATTTTATTTATTAGATGTAAAAATTTAAAATACTTAAATTAAACTTCCTATCCTTGACTATGGTGACGTATGTAGTGTCGATCTCTCAGAGGTGTTGCTCAACAAGATGGACCGGTTACTTAATGCTTGTATCCGGTTCATATATTGTTTACGCAAATATGATCACATCTCTGAGTATCGCACTAAGTTAAAGTGGCTGCCAATTCGTTGTCGCAGGAAACTTAGGGTCCTTTGTCTTCTTTATTCATATTTAAACGAGCCTGCGACACCGGAATACCTCAAGGACAAGTTTGCCTTTCTCTCATCTTTTCACGACAAATCTCTTCGTTCCTCCCACAACTCTCTTCTTGCCGTCCCTTTCCATAATTCTAGTTTTGTTTCAAATTCATTCGTAGTTGTTGCCACAAATCTGTGGAATAATCTACCACAAAATATAAGACAAGCATCTACTAGATTTGCATTCAAAAGAATGGTTTATTCTTATTTCTTATCTCAACGGTTGTAAGTATATTATTAGTATATTATCTATGTATATATAATTATTATTTAAGTATTATTGTTTATGTATAAATTTATATGTAGTTATAAAATATAATTCATAATTTATATTTTAATATGTGTACACCTATTTTTCATTTAAGTGTTTAAAGTTGTCCCAATGGTTGGCTATGATAGAATGTCTCGCGGCATTAAAGCCCGCCTTTGTCTTTGTACATTAAAGTGTTAAATAAATAAATAAATAAAAACTAATTTTCAATAAATCTATAAATACCTAGGAAATGTATAAAAACTATTCCTATGGTTACCATACTTCATGGAGCATCAAATATATATAATATTAAATAGATGGTAGGCAGACTGATGGTGGTAATTTGCCCAGTCTGGTGGAGCGGGGGAGCGTCCACCGTTCCTGCCGATAAACCCAGTAAAGTGTAACCACACGTTTCGGGATCAGGCTCGAATTGCCGTCATGCCCAGTCAAGCCGGCATAGTGTTAGGGACTGATGTCAGTCATGAGTGTCTGATTGCAGTTGCTAACATTCATAGATAAAGTAAAAAAGTAAAGATAGTATAAAGAAAAAAAATCTGACAAGTGCGACATTGGTTTAATAAATGCTGAAGAACCGAATTTAAAATTATTATTCTATTTGATGCGGTATCTATGATTGGACGCGCCTATACTATTGGGGCGATTATGATAAAATTTAGCAAATCTAAGACTATCAACTGTGCACAACACGGGTGTAGCCGGATCAAACAGCTAGTAAACAATAATTCAATTTTTTTTTTCACTAAATTTATTTTCTCTCTTTGTTTGCCTGTGCAAATATTTGCGGCTAGAAACGGCAGTTGAAATATCAGTGTGTCCAGTCTCTGCGTCCGTGCAGTATTTCACATTATACGAATACACACAACACTGCCTCCACTACATTACACTAGCAGTTTGTACTTTTTTTTAAATTTTAATTAAAACGATTTAAAAGTAAAAATTAAAATAAATATAAACTAAACTAAACCTAAACATTATATATTTTGGTATCAAACAGTCATAATACAATTTATATTTTTAATGTTGTGTAGATAATTATTGTATGTCCAATGGACGGGACATAGCGACCACCATAAATAATGTACTTATTCAAAAACCTATGATCCACAATAAAATACTTTTGATTTTGATTATATAACAAACAATATACATATTATTAGACCTGCAGCCCTATTCTGATACTTAAGCGCAAAAGTTATTAGTGGATTTCGTTATTACGTCAGAGCTTGCGTCATAATTACAAAATATTATTCAATTCTCAACCCTATAAGCGCTCGAACTCGACAGCGTCCGTGCAAATATCAACTTTAATAGCGTGATATACATACATATATATATATATATATATATATATATATATATATATATATATATATATATATATATAGTTAAAACGGATTCCATTATATAACGTTTGCGCTTAAGTAACAGATTAGGGCTGCTGGAGTACCAAAACTGTAAAAGATAAACTCTCTCTTATTACATTTCCAAAATACAGCTAAACCCTAAAAGAAAGGAAAAAAGTTTTTAAGTCTATTCTACCGAATCATCATTATCATTACAGCCCCTAGAACACAGCTTCCTAGACCTCCACTGCTGAAGATGGGCCTTCCAGAACATAGAATTAATAATAATAATAAATATTTCCAGACAGGTCACTCAGCGCCATCTAAATTCTGGAGTCATCATATATCTGGAGAATGTGGCCTACACTCGCCACGCTGGCCAGACGGCTTGGCGAGGATATGATGTCATTTTTTACGACAATTTATTAACGATTCCACAAGTTGGTATTAGTGGAACCGGGACCGACGGCTTAACGTGCTCTCCGAGGCACGGGAACGGTGGTGTTGTAAATCTATGACAAATGTACGTAAGAAAAGTGTATTTCTCATTGGTACATGTCGGGGGGATTTGAACCGACCTGGTAGGATTTAAGGAACGCGTTCTTACAACCGAGCCACCACCGCGCCTCATTCTACCGAATACTTAACACTAATTAGCTCACGGACTCTGCTCTTATACACTGACTTAGAGCAAGCCATACACGAGTATGTATGTCCACATCAACCAAGCAATCGTTATATAGTTTTACTGCTCGTCTTAAAAATGTGTTTTTTGCATAATGAGTTTTCAGACGCAACCTTGTAACAGTTTTTGGACAATAATACTAATTTATTGACAAAACTTATTGTACAGTTGAATTCTCAGTACTGTATAACCCTCTGTCCTCCTACTAAAGTTCCTAGTTGGTGAGCAATGAAAGGAGTCCTGTGGTAGAGTTCTTTGCTCTGTACACGTTCACACGTCCAATGATAAAACACGCCTTAGGTTTAGCGGTTAAGTGTGGAGGTACCGGGTTCGATTCCTGGTCATAATATTATTTATTAAGTTAAATAAACAAATTTAATTATTATTTAATTTATTTGTGATATTTCCCGAGTTTGGTACGCTAGAGACATTGATGAGCTTGACACCAATTGTCATGATTGGCATACTTGGCTAAATGTGAATCCGCTTGTTTATAAGAGTGGCTTCTGACCCACCCGGAAGGGAAACGGTCGTGAAAATACTTTACTTTATTATACGCAGATCGTTATAAAATAATTGCGTATTCATAGGCTATCTTCTATATCGAATCCCCTTTATACAGGGTGTAGCTGACTCTATCACAAAATAAAGAAAATCTAAAACCTTTTAGTTATTTCTCTAGGAACTTCTTTTTTTTTTGTTGCATTTTCTTAACATTTGTTTTAATCATCATATCGCAATCCATTAGGATAGGGTAGCTATATATAAATAAATATATAAATAAATATTGTAAATACATAAGCATATTGTATGCCCATAATATGGGCAGAATGCATCATCATGACATGTACATACAACTGTAATTAGAATAAGCAAACTATACAATGCAATCTAGTGATATCTATAGATATTTAAAATACCTTTTTGACATTAATATGTTTGAACATTTTGTTTGAATCGTTCAATTAGGACGATGCCTTCTTCTAATCTTCATAATATTAGGTACATATGACGTTATTTATAACTTTAATTGTTACAATTATAGATACTTAATTTTGTGCAACTCAGCCTAAGCATCGGTGTCATAAACTGTGATAAGAGGTTACCTTTATATATTTTTATCACGAGATCTTTTAACGCCCTGTATATGGTAGTATTACGCGATAAATTTACAAATGGCACATTTGTCAACCCTCTTCGGCGTTGTAGATGGTGATTTATTTTATCTGCTTAACGGTTCCGAACACTATTCGGTGTATGAGATAATACGTATAACTCTTGGTTTGCGGGATATAACCGCTCATATATTTTTGTGTGATACCAGACATCCATTGTTGAATTTCAAATGCATTTCTAGCACGCAAAAAACTCTGTTACTGTCGTAACTTATAAATTTAAAAGTTTAATGTCAAATGTCAATTATGACAAACTTTGACATACTATGTCTAAAGTTTTACTTGAATAAAGTTAATTATTTTCTAATAAGGTTTTGTCTTTTTTATAACACTTTATTCTAAATTTATAAGGTACGACAGTTACCTAATGTTTTATTTAAGTGTAAATGTTCATACATCCAATCTGTTAATTTATAGCTGCTTCTATTTTTTTTTAAATTCTCCATTTGATAACAGAGATTGTGCGTGGTAGAGCTACGGATATTGTATAATACATTTTTTTTTTATTTAACTCTTTAAGCACAAATATTGTGTCGACACCCTTGCTGGGTCTCATGTCCAGGGCACATCTGTTAGGGCTGTTGCTTCGTACTCAATGAAAATGAAAAATATTTATTTATTTATTTATTTAAAACTTTATTGCACTATGTACAAGAGGCGGGCTTAATGCCGCTAGGCATTCTCTAGCAGCCAACCTTTGGGACAATACAGAGCATTAACGTTGAAAGGTAGGTGCAACTGGCTATATGAAACATTTACATAATAAATTAAATCGTTCTTATATATACAATATATATATAACTACAAATACACATACATTCAAATATTAAATAAAAATACATATACTACAAACTATATACATACATAGATATACACTACATACAACATTTACTTACATACGCTATAAGGAGCTCTTTAAGAAATGAGAGTAAACCATCTTTTTAAATAGTGTTTTGTTGGGAGCTTGGCGAATTTCAACTGGCAAGTCGTTCCACAAATTTGCTGCCACTACTGCGAATGAGTTAGCCTGAAAACTAGAGTGATGAGAAGGAATAGATAGAACAGAATTGTGGGACGAACGGAGGGATCTTTCATGAAGTGACGAGAGATAGCGAATTTGTCCTTAAGAAATACAATGAAATGACAATATTCCGAAATTTCCTGTAGACAGCGATAACTAAAATGTAAAAAATAATTTTATATATTTTATTGCATAGTGACTTTAACAGTCGAAACGGGAAGACTTGAACCTATCTAGGTTTTTATTATGTCCTGACTGTTAAAGTCGCTATGTAACAAAATATTTATTTATTTATTTATTTATAATAGGGTAGCCAACAGTGCTAACATCACACACTTATTTGTACTTAACACTAAATCAGAAGTTAGATGTTGCACCTATTATAGGCGACCACCACATTACCACAGTAGCTTTTATTGCCTATAAGAAATAACAAAATTATAAAATTTTCAATAAGTATACAAAAACTAAATATTATTCGAAAAACTAATTCTGAAACAATTTTTAAAAATATATATATAATAAACATACAATTCCTTTTAGAAATAATAAAAAAGTAACGAAAATAACTAAAATATTACCTACTTCAAGTAATAAAGTAAAATTAAAATAAAATAAAAAAATAATAATAATAAAAAAAACCTACATAAAATTTAAATTATTTTAATGGTGTAGTTAAGCGGTTATCAAACTTTTTGGTGACGGAACCCTTGGGCTTGTTTTTGTCGTTTTAGTGTTTATTTATTTCTTTTTTTGTTTTATATTCACGATATTTTTTATTACAGTCGGGTTTTTTTTTTTTATGTTGCGTACATTTTTTATAGGCTAGCAAACCCCACGATTATTTGTCTATGATTTTAATAACTGGATTCCTTGTTAACTGTTATTTGTACATAACTTCGTGTTTTATTTTTTATTATACTAGCATGACATGTGACCTTGCTCCCACCTGATGGTAAGTGGCGTGCGAGGTCCATGAATGTTAGCAACTGGAATCAGACACTCATGACTGACATCAGTCCCTAACACTATGCCGGCTTGACTGGGCATGACGGCAATTCGAGCTTGATCCCGAAACGTGTGGATACACTTGATAGGGTTTATCGGCACGAACGCTGGATACTTCCCCGCCACGACAGACTGGGCAAATTACCACCATCAGTCTGTCTATTTATAAATAATAATATTTTTACTCTTTAAAAAAATAGATAGATTTATTGGTATGGGTAGATTAATAGTACTGTTGAGAGCTAAAATAGCAGCCTACTTTGTATGCTAAATGCAGACTCAATGGATCCGGAAAGGCGGTTTCTTCGACAAACCCCTGATTTATACCATTACCAATTCACACAAATTTATTACCCACGAACAAAAGATTTTGTTTCGTTAAAACAACTTAGATTTTTCATCTAAATCAATTTACTGCATTTACTTACTTATTTCTTATTGAAATAGTATTTTTTATAAAAGTAAAAGATTAGTAGGTACGTGATTTTAATATTGGTGTGGGACGCTACTTGTGTCGACCTTTGCTCGGTCGGCTGGGACGGCTGCGGACTGGGCTGAAAAAGCCAAATGTCGCAAAGAAGAAGAAGACAAATTTCTAAGCATTCCATGGATTCACCGTGCGGGTGCCGGGTCCATCGTGTGTGGGTAAGAGATGAGAAGAATGGTGTCTCGGGCTTGCGACCGACAATTGGCTGTTTTAAGAAAAGGAGGCCTCCTTTTTTTTTTCTATTGCGCGATAATACGCTCACCATCCACCATTCTACTTCTCTCCCTACCCAACCAAATACTGTATGATTCCGTTAATGCCGTCTTGGAAGCTCGTTCCATAAATGTATTGACGGCAGACCTGCTTAGGCCCAATTCTTTCAGTAAGTGATGCAAAGATTTTGCTGGAACTCCTCTTGCACCAACTTCCACTGCGTAAAGCTGAGTCTTGAACCCGTTCCTGATCATTTCTTCTGTGAGATCATAATATTTATTCGACTTCATGTTGTGGTCTTTTGGAATATTTGATTCCCACGGAACGGTAAGTTCAATAAGGATAACTTTTTTCAAGTTCCGAGAAAACACTAAGATGTCTGGCCTATAGGCTGATACAGCTAGTTCCTCTGGGATCCTATAATGGTGTTCAAATGTATCCATGAGAATTTTCCAGTCTGATGCGGCGCCAAGGATCGAGGTGGGCTTGCATTTAGTTTTCGTGCTTTGCCCTTCCTGCGAATCTGTAGCTAATGACTACGTATTTGTGCCTTTTGGTCTTGAGACAATGAGACCGTGGGAGCCAAGCGCTAAGAAGTTCTTTCAAGAACTGTCCAAGCGGCTGGTTAACGCTGTATGTGACAAGAGGGCTGGCAGTTTTTTCACGCAGCAAATCAGCATCGCTGTGCAGCGGGGGAATGCTGCGAGTGTTCTTGCCACACTGCCACATGATCAAGTCATGGGTGAATATTTTTATATATAGTTTAGATTTTATTTTTTTATTTGGTTTATGTATTTTTGTCAGCTTAATTTATATTTAAATTGTTGTACTGTTTTTTGTTCATTATATCACAATAGTTTTATAATGTAAATCCAATAATACTTTTAGATATAACGTAACGGCACGAGGCACTTATTATCGACCCACTTAAAAATGGTCATCAATTATCGAGTTATTTTAAAATATACCAAAAAAAACTCACACCACAAACAAAGATAAATAAATAAATATTTTTATAAATACAATTAAATATATTTCAAACATTTTTATTTTATGTTCAAATTTTAAAATAAAATAATAAAGAATAAAAACACAAATATGTATATAGGAAACTAAATACCTACTGTAATTGTTCCTGGTTATTTCTCCAGTTTGGTACTATAGAGACATCAGCAAGCTTGCCATTAGTCATGATGGCACTATAATAAAGTTGGCTAAATGTGAATTCGCTTCTATAAAAAAAACGTGGTTCTGGCCACCCCCAAAAAGATATGGTCGTGATAAAGAAGACAAATTTCTAAGCATTCAATAGATTCACTTTCGTGTGCCGGGTCCATCGTGTGTGGGTAAGAGATTAGAAGAATGGTGTCTCGGGCTTCCGATAGTCATTCCTTCGGGTCTCTTGCCATCACTCCGCACAATCCTAGAGAATTCTAAGATTGCAAATACACCAGCATAATACAACAAGTGACAAGAATCCTTAGGATGATGTCGTTGAGCCGCATGACGAGGAATGCGGGCATAAATGAACTAAAAATAAACAGAGCAATAATACTTAAATATGAGAGTATTCCTTTATTGTATAAAAGCCATGTCAACAATTTCCTAGGGCTCGATAATATGCCCCCGTTTTTAGTTTTCAGCACGGTAAAAAATTGTCCGCTCTTAAATGCAGAAAGAAGTCTACAATCAGCTGCTCTATTCGTATGTAAATGCTGAGGAAAACTATATTTGAAAATTCCATCACATTTACGATACTTGAGCAAAGTTATGACTGGAGTTTAAGTTGGGGAAGAAATTTGTCGAGAAAGAAATGTTGGATACTTTGGAAAATATTTTAGAAAACTACTTAAATAATTATCATTGTCACGACCGTATCCCTTTCGGGGTGGTTGGAAACTACGCTTTTAAAGAAGCGGATTGACATTTAGCTAATGGGCCATTAACTTATACCTTTATATTCATTTTTTTACGTATTCTTTTAGTTTAGAAAGTAAAGTATCATCACGACCGTTTCCCTTTCGGGGTGGTCAGAAACCACGCTTATAAATAAGCAGATTCACATTTAGCCAACTTTACTATAGGCCAATCATGACAAGTGGCAAGCTCGTCGATGTCTCCAGCGTACCAAACTCGAGAAATGTCAAATATAAATTAAATGTATTTATTTACATTAATCTTTTTTTTTTTGTTTCCCTACCAGGAATCGAACCCGGTACCTCCGAGTCTAAATCCACGGACTTAACCGCTAGATCACGGAGGCACTTTTAGTTTAGTTTTATGAAACGTCATTAATTTAATTCTTTTGAATGATTCTACTCCTGCTAGCAGCAAAGTGGTCCAATAAGTAAACTCTTAGCAGAAGACCAGCAGCTTATCAGATTCCAGTGACCTGTTAATGTTTAAATCATGGGCATATACTCAAATTATTACTTAATATCTCTACGTTGTACGAGTATACAATCGATAAAGTTAATTTCCACCACGAAATATTATTGTTTATGTGACAATATTCGCTAAAATAAACAACCAAAGGAGACCCCTAAAACGAGGGCCTACTCTCAATGTACCAATGTACCAATTTGGTATATTTTTTTAAAGTTCAATGCCGTATTTTTGACCTAACAATCATTTTTAGTACCTAACTGCCTCCGTGGTCTAGCAGTTAAGTCCGTGGATTAGTTGACAATCTATGACAAATGTACGTAAGAAAAGTGTATTTCTCATTGGTACATGCCGGGTGAGTTTGAACCGACCTTTGTAGGATTTAAGGAACGCGTTCTTACAACCGAGCCACCACCGCGCTCCACGCGCGGTATGTATACAGGCATGTAAAAAGAGAAATTTACTTTTCTTAACTTAACTGCCTCCGTGGTCTAGCGATTAAGTCCATGGATTTATACTCGGAGGTACCGGGTTCGATTTCTGGTCGGGACATAAAAATATATATTAATGTAAATAAATACATTTAATTATTATTTAATTTATTTGTGATATTTCTCGAGTTTGGTACGCTAGAGACATCGACGAGCTTGCGACTTGTCATAATGGGCCTATAGTAAAGTTGACTAAATGTGAATCCGCGTTTTAAAATTTTAAAAAAAATTGAGCGTGGTTTCTTACTACCCCGGAAGGGATATGATATTGATGATGCTTTACTTTTTTATAATACATACGCATTTTTACTGGGGGTAATATCTTTCAAACTAATTATAGAAAATCCTACGCGTGTTATTAGGTTACAATTAATTATTGACCCATTGCAATTTGATTTTTATTTGTATAAAACAAAAAAAATAATTGCATAGTATAAAATTAAACACAAAATACTATTTTTATTCCAGACACGGATTTTTAAGATTTTCGTATCTACGAGTATGAAATTAATATTATTTTATTTTATTGTTGGTTTTAAATTACTTGTAGTTAAGAGTACAGGGTATTTCAGTAATATCCGACCCCGAATCCCTTGTCAATCAGATATGGTTGTCGGTTTGATTGCCACCCAGAGGCTATCAATGTAACATAACATTCGATTATAGTGAAGATAAAATTTGAGAAATGCTCTATTTTTAATACTTTTTGACAATATTTCAGAAGGTTAGCAGGACGTGAGTTCCTATGGGGCAACAGAAGTACCTGACGAAATTAGACCGAATTCTCTAGAAGTATGTTCTGGAAGGAGTATTAACTTTTTCATGCAATTAATTGTAATGCATTGACATCGGAAAAACAACGAAAAAGTAAAAAAAAAAAAAACAACAAAATATGTATTATAATTATTATTATTATTATTCACGTAAACCTATTAAAAGGATTTATGACACAATTATTTAAATAATTCTATTCGTGGAACCCTACTAGTAGAATTCTACTAGTGGAATGCTACTAGTTGAATTCTACTAGTGGAATGCTACTAGTGGAATTCTACTACTGGAATTCTATAAGTGGTATTCTATTTGATTACACTATAATACTTGTGTATTATATAAACCATTGGTTTGCAGCCATCTAGCCCAGTATCGTTAAATTATTTAATTCTGAAGTAAATTAAATTAAGGTATTTTCTTAAAGAAGCGGTGGTGGCTCCGTTGTCCTTAAATCCTACAAAGATCGGTTCAAACCCCGCCGGCATGTACCAATGAGAAATACACTTTTCTTACGTACATTTGTCATAGATTTGCAACACCACTGTTCCCGTGCCTCGGATAGCACGTAAAACCATCGGTCCCGGTTACACTAATACCAACTTGTGGAATCGTTAATAAATTGTCATTAAAAATTGACATCAGATCCTAGCCAACAGTGGGGTTCTAGGGACTGTAATGATAATGATGATTTTCTTAAAGGTGTTAATTGTTGTTCCGGTAAAACTTGCCGGTCTATGTAAACAATGTATATGGATTATAAACTCGGCTCACTAGGTGTTTAGTGAATAACCAATTCGTAATTAAACCTGTTATTAATAGTAATTGTGTTTACGTTGTCGTAATTTGCGCTGCTGATGATTAAACAACCAGCCAGGCAGCGTTTCCGGACACTTTGGCACGAGTTAAGAGCTTTGTAGGAACGCACAGGTTGGGAGACCATTCGAGCGTTGTCTCCATAGTCTCCAAATTTATATGCACACTGAGAGAAATGTATAGGGGAAAATGGGGTAATTGGGACCACTCCACTTTAAATGCTCTAAAATAATTAAATTTAAATAAAAATTGCCCAACATAATTTATGGTAAGCTTTTAACTATATTTAGTCTATTAGCAGTCACTACATGTAATATGGTAAGGATATATCATGTAAATTTTTTCAGTAAGTCTCGTTTCAAGCGTTATTTTAATATAAATATGACCATGGCAAGCTTGCAATATTAGTTCTCCTTTATTTAGCATTTGACATCATTGCAAATAGCACATACAACTACGAGAACAACAAATAGGTGGTAGGCGGACTGATGGTGGTAATTTGCCCAGTCTGCCGGGGGAAGTATCCACCGTTCGTGCCGATAAACCCTGTCCACACGTTTCGGGATCAGGCTTGAATTGCCGTCATGCCCAGTCAAGCCGGCTAATGTCAGCCATGAGTGTCTGGTTCAAGCTGCTAACATGTGATAGTAAAAAAAAACAAAAACAACATCTCAATACAATATCTATTACTATTGTATACGACAAAGAATATAATTTAATTAGAATATACTCGTATATTATCGTACTTATTAGCGTAAAAGCGTAAGTGTAAAGTAATTGACGGAATTATTAGATACTGTACTGTTCCCAAATACCCGCTGTTCTTAATTAACCCACTTTCCCCTATTATCTAAATAACGAAATGTTACTTGTTATACTATAACTAGGCACATTTCGTTACCCAAATAAGGTTCCTGCGTAGTAAATACAAATCCATTGTTTATCTATTAACCCTTTCAGACCCGGCGTCAACAATTGAGGACTTAAAGTTTTAAAAAATTATTATATAGTAAAATCTAAAGTACCGTAATATAGTACTAGGAAGAAATAGAATAAGCTACCAATTGCTAAGAATTGTTGGCACTTGAGTTAAGAATATATTTACATAGAAAAACAGTCTAATGCATTACCTATATTATTGTACGAGTATATGACGGACTTGCTTCGGCAGTACATATACTAAAATTAATTAACCAGGACCTGAACCCGGTAACGCAGTCTTTTTTTTTTTTTTTTTAATAGACGGTGAATCAATAAATCATCAATGATACGCCCCCTACCTGAAGGGCCAACGCGGGTGGGGGTCGCATGCCCGACTCATCCGTGAAGCTTCCTAGTCAAGCCCCAGGGCGCCTACGGACTAAAATCCTATAAACCGTCTCTATCTCACTGTTGGCCCTGTGTGCCTTTACAGCTAAGTCTGAGTCGTGGCTACGGAGTGAAGGCACTCATTCGCCGCGTCATGCAAGCATGCGAAGCAAAAGTCTACTCGACGGCAGCAGACCCAACCTGAGGGGTAGGGGTCTGCGGGGAAGCCATCGAGGGGGTAATGGAGGAGGAGGACGAAAACAGCGGCGGCTGGATCGGCGGCAACTGGAACTAAGGAGGTGGCAGAGGTAGGGTCGGGGGTCCTTAGGTTGGCGGCCAGAGGACTTGGCGGAGGCCTCAATCAGTCGATTGAGCCTCGTCGTGAGCGGGAGGGAACGCAGAGTCCAAATCCACGGACTTAACTACTAGACCACGGAGGCAGTTTTTTAAAACTGTTATTTATTTAAGGTTGGAAGTTTTGCTTTAGATGGCGTATCTTATATTTGACCTCGTTGCTTTCTTTGGATTTGCTAAAAAGATACGCAATGTCCGTGACCCCCCCAATAGTATGTACAATATAAGGGTCAATTTTATTAGTTCAATGCGTGGCCGGCTGTGTTCTCCGATGGACCTAATTTAGTTTAGACAGTGATGGAATATCTGCTTTTATAAATAGATTTGTTTGATGGATCAGCACTTTACGTATATCTACTCATACAAGAAATTCTTTAAGGCATTTTATCATTTCACTTTTGTTATACATATCATTTTTAGTTCCTTATTTATTTTATTTAAAATAATTATTTATTATTAAAGTTTTTTTTTCTTCCAAACATCAAATAGTATCTAAAAAAGATTTACAAAATATAAAAAAGATAAAATAATAATTACAAACTACCTAGGTTAATAAAATCAAATAAACTGAACATAATAATAAGTCTTTTAAAGATATAAGAGTGGTCTAATTTAGTTGTCTGTCCAATATTCCATACTCTCACTATTTTCTTTTCTCTTCAAAATATGAGCTCAATAATTTATGTCAACGTATTATCCTTGCTATACAGAGGGAAAATGTTGCAAGTCTTCTCCGTGGTCTAGTGGTATAAAACGTTGCCGTGAACTCGGGAGGTCGTGGGTTCAATTCCCACCGGGGGCAAGTTGTACATTGTATAATTTGTCTCGGTCTGGGTGTTTATATGTATAAATATACAAAAAAAAAAGTATAATATGTAGTTTATCAACCATCTAGTTTCCGTAACACAAGCCTCGTAGCTTACCACGGAAATTTTGATGGCGCTGTGTGACCTGTCTGGAAATATTTATTTTTTAAAAAAGAGAAAAATGTATAATTTTATTTTAGAAGTCATATTTTTATTTTGTAAATTTGATAGTTTTTATTAACTTTTTTTTTCGTTTTAACAGTAGTAACTTTTTAATTGTTTTAACAGTAATAAGTTTTTAATTTCTTCTTCTTTTTATATTGGTGAATGCTGTGACACCTAAAAAGAGAAAAATGTATAATTTTATTTTAGAAGTCATATTTTTATTTTGTAAATTTGATAGTTTTTATTAAATTTATTTTTTTTGTTTTAACAGTAGTAAGTTTTTAATTGTTTTAACAGTAATAAGTTTTTAATTTTTTCTTCTTTTTATATTGGTGAATGCTCTAATTGGTACATATATTAGATAAGCTATAATTATACTATGTTATGTGTGTGATAATATATGTACTGCTGTGTGTACTAAATAAATAAATAAATAAATAAATTATTTATTCTTGGGACTATCCTATGATGGAGCGTCTATTAAGGAAAGTTTTAATTTATAGTTTATTTTTATTAGGTTTAGTTTATACATATTCAATTTTATTATTTTATTTAAGTAGTTTGTAATTCACAGATCAGTAGCCAGCCCTATCCTGTTACTTAGTCGCAAACATTATTAGTGGATTTCTTTATTTACGTCAGATGTTGCGTCATAATTACAAAATATTATTCAATTCTCAACTCTATAATCGCTCGACCTTGACAGCGGCCGTGCAAATATCAACTTTAATAGCGTGATATATATAAAGTTAACGGATTCCATTATGTTATATAACGACTAAAAAGTAAAAAAAAGTAACACGACCGTTTCCCCTTTCGGGGTGGTCAGAAACCACGCTTATAAATAAGCGGATTCACATTTAGCCAACTTTACTATAGGCCAATCTGACAAGTGGCAAGCTCGTCGATGTCTCCAGCGTACCAAACTCGAGAAATATCACAAATAATTCAAATATTAATTAAATGTATTATATATTAATAATGTTTAGTATTATATACGAGTATATATTTAATATTACATTTATGAAACAAGCTTCCAAGACGGCAATAACGGAATCATACAGTATTTGGTTGGGTAGGGAGAGAAGTAGAATGGTGGATAGTGAGCGTATTATCGCGCAATAAAATAAAAAAGGAGGCCTTCTTTTCTTAAACCAGCCTATTGTCGGTCGCAAGCCCGAGACACCATTCCTCTCATCTCGTACCCACACACGATGGACCCGGCACCCGCACGGTGAATCCATGGAATGCTTAGAAATTTGTCTTTTTACATTAATAAATATTTTTGTGTTCCGACCAGGAATCGAACCTACCTCCTCGTAGGAACCTCGGTACCTCCGAGTCTAAATCCACGGACTCAACCTCTAGACCACGGAGGTAGTTTGCGACTAAGTAACATAAAGGCTACAGGTGAAGGTGGCAATGGACCATCCCCTACATGAGTGCACTAGGAAAACCGCGGTCCGAGAGGAGTGGCGACGGCTTGTTAAGCGTGCGACTAGCACTCAAATGGCGACCACGACCACTCTGCCAAGAATGTAGCGACTAAGAAGAAGAAGTTTATAATTGTTATTATATATTTTGTAAATATAATTTTTCGAATAGGTACATAAATGTTACCAGTATAAGTGCACTAACGGGACATTAAAATACTCAGGGTAATTTTATAGCACAAAATTAAGAATTAGGACGAACATTTACGGAAGTTTATGCGGTGGAAAATTTGCATGAGTATAAACTTGAAGTATGCTACTTTTGAAAAGTTTTATGTTATAATGTCATATAAGGATGTATGTGTAGTACTTTAATTTCATTCATTCATCATAACAACCCCTAGAACAGCGTCCCAGACCACCACTGCTGGAGATGGGCCTTCCAGAACATATATCTTGAGAATTTGGCCTACACTCGCCACGCTGGCCAGGTGGCTTGGCGAGGATATGGTGTCAATTTATAATGACAATTTATTAACGATTCCACAAGTTAGTATTAGTGGAACCGGGACCGACGGCTTAACGTGCTCTTCGAGGCACGGGAACGGTGGTTTTGTAAATTAACAATGCCATATGTACTGTATATATATTTTATCTATCTAGCTGTAAGTTGTCCTTAGACATTAAAATGAAATCAAAAAAATAAAAAATAACCCTGTTGTCACCAGAGGAGACAACAAGAGGCGGTTCATCATTACAGCTCCTAAACCTCTACTGTTGGAGATGGGCCTTCCAGAACATATATATATCTGGAGATTTGGCCTACACTCGCTACGGGACGGCAAGGATTTGATGTCAATTTTTTAACGATTCCACAAGTTGGTATTAGTGTAACCGGGTGCGACGGCTTAACGTGCTCTCCGAGGCACGGCAACGGTGGTGTTGTAAATTTATGACAAATGTACGTAAAAAAAGTGTATTTCTCATTGTAAATTAAATTAAATAATTAGTCTCTTTCACAAGAGGCGATTGTATTCTTATTTGAATTACTTTACGTGAAAAACAGACAGATATAAAAAAATATAGACAGGTATAAAAAAAAAGGTCTATAGTAAAGTTGGCTAAATGTGAATCCGCTTATTTATAAGCGTGGTTTCTGACTGCCCCGGAAGGGAAACGGTCGTGATGATACTTAATTTTTTTACTTTACTTTAATAAAGTCTGAATCGTTGATATCCGTTAAAGAACCAAAGTTACCGACATAGCATTCAAAATTAGCAAGTTGAAGTGGCAATGGGCGTCCACTTCTGTCGCAGAACCGCGTACTGGAAGACCCAAAGTGGGACGACCCAACGCCAGATGGACGGATTGATTACCTGAGGAAGATGGTGGGCGATGGATGAGGGTGGCAGAGGATCGTGTAAAGTGGCGAGTCTTGGGCGAGTGAAAAGACTTCATTTGTAAAAAAATATATTCGTAAGTATACTCCTAGTTTAAATATTATTACAGAAGAGACGGTGGTAAGCGCTATAATCCTGTTTAATCTAAGAATATGTGTGATCTCAAGTTACAAGTTTATTGATTATCCCGGATTTAGGGAAGGAATATTTCGGACGATGCGTGGTGTTTACGAAACGAGACGAACTACGTAAATAGGCGGTCTACAAGCAAGTTACGAAAAATAACTATTAACAGTGATTTTGATTTTGACCTATTTTGTACAAGCTATAAGGCTAGGCGAGCTGTCAGTTCAAAGTACTTTATTATGTCGCTACCTTGACTTTCTATTATTATTATTTTGCTGTAACTACACGACTGTAAATGATTGCTTTATTGAATTTTAAATTAAATATATATTTTATCTATTTGGTTAGCCATTACTTATTTTGTCTGTTTTGTTTGTGTACTACAAGCTACGCTGTGTAGGTATTGGCGTGCTGCCACTATTGTACGGTCTGTAGCTAATAACTAAACTAACTTGAAAACCTGAATAAACAATGTAAATGAATGTTTTATTGTGTGTTCAATGCTGCTATTTTTATAGTCAAAGTCAAAATAACTTTACTCACGTACACCTATTACAGGTATTTGTGACACGTCATTAATTAAATTATTTTGAATTATTCTACTCCTGTCAGTGAAAGACTAAACAGCAAAGCGAGCCATACACACCAGAAGTTTTAGGTTTATAAATTTAAATTTACTTGTTTAATTTTTCTGTTTTTTTTTGATGAGTGATCTATTGGTGAACTGCCTGCTTTATGCAGATGATGCTGTACTTATGGCATCGTCCGAACAACAACTGCAATCACTAGTCACAGAAATGAAAGAGGGATGTGCAGAAAAAGGTCTCCGTTTTAATGCGAGAAAAACGAAGGTACTAGTGTTTGCGAGAGGAAGGATGACAACTGTAACGATAAAGATTGATGATGAAACTCTAGAACAAGTCCAGTTACTATAAGGGAGCTGCCACTAAAACAGTTCAAATTAAGAGTCAAACAAATGCTGGTTAATAAATGTTTTTATTCGACAAAAGAATACCTAGACACTAAGCTCGACAAAGTCATGTGACTAAATAAATATTTATATGCTAGAAATAGCGAATCATATTAATAATTACATATAATAATTTACATCCCTGTACCTACCATGTTTCTGACAAATAAATTATTTCATTTCAGTAAATGAAATTATATATCTGGGCAGTGTTTTCACTGCGGATGGGAAGTATGATAGGGATGTTGAAAGAAGAGTGAACGCGGGAAATAGTTTTAACGGTGCCCTGGGGTCACTGATCGGCAGTCGAAATGTCAGTGACAAAGCTCGACTCGCCATACACAATGCCATGTTGGTACCAACACTGATGTATGGAAGCGAGACGTGGATATGTCAGAATACGCATGAGAGTAGGGTTAATGCAGTAGAAATGAGGTCGTTGCGTCGGATATGCGGCATCACTTTGGCGGACCGCATACGTAACATCGAAATACGGAAAAGTGTAGATATAAAAAAAAGCATAGGGACAAAAATAAGGAAAGGCATGCCAATGCCAAAAGAGCATGTATGAAGAGGTTGATGAATGTCGACGAAGCGAAAGAGGTATGTCGTGATCGTGTCAAGTGGCGCTCAATTGTCTCTGCCTACCCCGCAAGGGATCTGGCGTGAAGATATGTATGTATGTATGTATGTTTTTTGTTAACCGAGATGCCTAAACTTTGTGTTCTTAAGTTAAATTATTATTTTTGGACTCTATTGCCAAAAAATCCAAGGCCTGTTGTAAGTTGATTCGGTGTTGTGTTGCCCAAAGTAATACCAACACTGGGTCTAACATGAGAACATCTGGTCTTGGTGTTGGTCTTACGCAAGAATCTTGCAAGACTCTTTCAAGACTCTTGCTCTGACTGAAAATATATATTTGTTTCTAATTGTAGTAAGGAAACCTTGTGAGACTTTAGTGTCTGTCCGCAAATTAGTATATCGAGAACTACTGGTCTGATTTACATGAAATTTTGAATGGTTATCTTGTTGACGAAAATGTATACAGAGGTTGTTACAAACCTCTAAAAAACTATTAAACTCGATTATTCTTCAGATTATTTTTGCATTGCATTTTTTTTTATTTTATCTCAATAATACAAAGGAAAGAGAAGACAATTTTTTTATTTATATCCCTTTTTTGTTATTTGTGTTTGTTAGTCATTTTAACCCCTGGACACATTGTATTATTTAAATTTAAACAATAAATTAACGACCAATGCACTGGCTATAATAGACCCTTAAGATCCTGTGTAGTGGAGGTATTATTGGAATAATAATAGCCAAATAAAGTGATATAGACGGTCTCTGCGTCTTAACGCATAATGGCAGGACCAACCTCTCCTGTGTGTTTGTTGTGTGATGTTAATTAATTTAGTAATAAATTATACGTATCTAATGTTGGACCTAATTATCCATATTTATGATGTGACAATAATTGGGATTTAATTTATTTATTTAAATACTACAAAAATACTTTTGTGGGCAATGTACAAGATTAAAAAAAAGGCGTGCGTCGCGGGACGTACCGCAAAAGTAAGAACTAAACTTGCAGGTTATTGATTTCGTAGTTGGTTCGAATATGGAGATTAAATGATTCATTTAATCATGCGTGGCTGCGTCCACACGCATAGTTGCAGACGCGTAAAGAAAGAAAGAGAAAGAAGGAGCGGGAGAGAGCGAGAGAGGCATCGGCTATAAGCGCGGCGCGCGCCTTTCCGCCCCTCTTCTTCTTCCCCGCCGTGCTGTTTCGGGAGGAAGAAAGAAATAGAAAGAAAGAGCGAGAGAGAGCGAGAGAGGCTGCGGCTATACAGGCGCGCCTATCTGCCCCTATTCTTCTTCCCCTGCCGCGCTGTTTCCCCTTGAGCGCTGTTCTGATGTACGGACGTACGTTCAATGAAATAGGTCCCCAACCAAGCGCGCGCAATAAAGTTCTTACTTCAAAAAATTGACAGCAGTATAGACAGACACCTAAAAAATAGTTCTGCAAGGGAAACGTAGATCTTGTTAAGCCAACATTTTAGTGGGCGGTGCAGTTGCGTTTCGCGTGTTATTAGCTGCTGTCGTATTTAAATTGTCTTAATAGTGGATTCTGTTATTTACTGTCACTTTTAGCCCGAGTTTTTCCTATAATAGCCGATCTCACGTCAAAATAGGGCTTTCCACTATTTCAAAAGTCACCCATGGGGTTGCAACTTCAAAATCATTGGGATAATGTAAAATAAATTGTATTCGACGCGTTCATAATAATATTAACAAATAATTTTTAAAATTATTATAATAAAAATAAAATGATAAATCATGCGAAACGTTATTTACTGTTTTCTGTAGTGGAAACCTTTACGAAAGTACGCATTTTAATAGCGTATTATTTATTTACCTAAACCTTTTAAGTACAAAGGCGAACTTGGAAAAAGAAAAGATAAAAAATCTTTATTTGCACAAATGTTAGTCTAATTTACAGGTCTTATAGTAAACTAACTTAAAGTTAATTAAATATAATATTTTAAAATTTCAAATATAATATTTCTAAAAATATATATTTAGGTATTCATACAATATTGTCAGCTTAAACTTTAGGTTTTTGTTTTATATTATTTATTTATATGTGACCTTGCGTTCTAGGTATTAACTTAATGCCGCCAGGCATTCTCTGACAGTCAAACCTTCAGGACAATAAAAGCAATCAAACAATAAAAGGTAGATGCAATTACAGGCTTAATTAGATAATATAATGACATATATAAATTTATATATACTTATATATCAGTATTTAAGTATCTACATACTAATACTACATACACATACATACATATAAACAATAAGAACATACACTAACAGTTTCTGTTATTTACGAGATTGCATTATACACACATCAAAAAAGTCTAGGGATCAAGCATGTTTATGCGGATTTCTTGTGATTGAGATGTGGCTTTGTAATAAATTTATGATTTTATAAATTTATATGGATCCTTTTTGGTGCATTTCATAATTTAAAACAGGAACTGTCAATCAAATTCGAGTAAAAGATGAAAATCAGCTGTCAATATTTTCCCTATAAAAACATAAGAAGCATTGAAGACATTATTAGTGCTACTGTTTCCCTACTACTGATTAAAACCAACGTTATTATGGAGCGGCGACGTCATTTAAGCAGGGAAGAAATGATCAGAGCCGTGGGAATGATAGAAGCTGGTTCCCGGCAACGTACTGTGGCTTTAGCTCTGAATACAAGTCAGAGTGTTATCAGTCGACTTTGGACACGTTACCGAACCACTGGTACCGTGGCTGAGCGCCATGGAGGACGGTATCGCTGCACCACACGGAGACAAGACCGATACATTCAAATCACAGCTCGAAGAACTCCAACAATAACCGCCATGATGTTAGCCGTGAGCCTTCATCGCTCTTCAGGGAACTTAATTAGCGACCAAACAGTCAGAAACCGCTTGCATGAAGTGAACCTTCATTCCCGAAGACCGCTACGGGTACCACCTATAGCAATGCACAATCGTAGGACTCGATATCAATGGGCTCTTGAACACAGAAATTGGACAGAAGAACAATGGCGTTTCGTGTGCTTTTCTGATGAGTCTCGTTTTGGTATGAGGCCGGATACAAGACGTATACGACACTGGAGAACCCCTGGACGCCAACAGCGATTAAAATCCTGCCAGGAAGTCCATCCTTATAGTGGTGGAACCATCATGGTATGGGCGGGTATTTCGATCGGCGGAAGAACTGAGTTGATTTGGATCAGAGGCAACCTCAACGCTCAAATTTATGCTGAGACGGTTGTATCAGACGTCATCGTTCCTCTACAAGTGCATATCGGTCCCTTATTTCAGTTAATGCATGATAATGCACGACCGCACACCGCAAGAGTTGTAAGACAGACTCTCGCCGCAGCTAACATCAATGTCCTGCCCTGGCCTGCTCAGTCGCCAGACTTGAACCCGATTGAGCATGCATGGGATATTCTTCAGAGAAGAGCTCTGCCGAATATGGAGGGTATCCAGTCGCAAGAAGACCTTTTTTTGTTGTTGCAACGAACATGGGCGGCCATTCCACAGCGTGATTTGGATGAACTCATTTTGAGTATGCCAAACCGATGTTCTTGTGTTGTTAGTGTTCGCGGTAGAAACACGGATTATTAATTGTTTAAGTTACCCAATAAAATTAAAAAAAAAACTGTTATTTCAGTCTTTTTTTCGAACTTTAATGTTAGTGGTTCAAATGTCAAAAATCCCTTTATTAGGAAAATGGCAATTTTTTTTACTAATGCAAAGGTGACTTGGTTTATCGTTACTGTAGACAAACGAAAACATTTTATTTGATCAATCTTTAAAGAAAATTTTAATGAATATCAATCAGGAGAAAAGTTATTGCAAAAATATATGTTGATCCCTAGACACTTTTGATGTGTGTATAACGTTTGCGCTTGAGTTACAGAAAAGGGCCCAACAGTCTAATAAATAAATGTTGCAGGGAAAAATAGAGACATAATATTTTGTCCGGCTATACTAAATACCGGCAAAATAGTCGTTGTATGTAAATTGAGGCTTATAACAAGTTTGTTTGTCGCGATCAAGTCGCTGGCACAATATTGAAAACTTACTCCATGCATTGAGGCTTATAGGACAATAAAACATAGAGATTTTATTGGTCCAGCTAAACTGACGACAGCAATAGTGGCTGTATGTAAATCGAGGCTTATTACAAGTCTGTTTGACGCGATCACGTCGCCGGCACAATATTGGAAATGGACTTGAATACGACTCAATGCATTGCGGCTTGTATACAATCTGAAATTTAATATTAACGATTTATTGTCTCGTGGTTTATGAGAATGCTTGATTTGTAAACCTTTGTATATATATATGTAAAGTTGCGGTGGTGGCTCGGTTGTGTGTGTGTGTTCAAATAGTACCAATGAGAAATATACTTTTCTTACGTACATTTGTAATAAATTTACAACACCACCGTTCCCGTGCCTCGGAAAGCACGTTAAGCCGTCGGACCCAGTTCAATGGTCTTTTTTTATACTAGCACGACATGTGACCTTGCTCCTACGAATGAATGTTAACAACTGGAAACAGACACTCATGACTGAAATCAGTCTCTAACACTTGACTGGATGCTTTTTCACACTTCGCTTGAAGGACTCCAGATTATAGGAAAGTGGAAACACTGAGGCTGGAAGAGCATTTCACATCTTTATTGTGCGACAGATGTATGAGTTCCCAAATTTATACGTACGTGAAGGGATGGTGACTACGGTATATGGGTGCATATTCTGACCTGTTCGTGTGGTTCGGTTGCGGAATGGAGAGGAGAGAGCAAGAGATTAGGTTATAGAGCTCTTCAGAGCACTCACCATAGTATAGTCGGTAGAACACGCTCAGAGAAGCCACATCTCACATCCACTAATACCAACCTGTGAATTCGTAAAAAAAATATATTTAAAATTGACATATTATCCTCGCCAACCTATCCTGGCCAACATGGGGGGTACAGGCAAAATTATCCAGATATAAGTTCCGGACGACCCATCTCCAACAGTCGAGGTCTGGGACGTGTGTTCTATTGGCTGTAATAAATTCAAAATCAACTATAAATAAAATATGTCCTCTAGAGAACTTCAGAGATAGTCCCAAGGAGACTGGAAACATTTCCACTGTGTATAGCGAGGCTAATACGTTGGCAGAAATAATTGCCAGGCTTCTTGTCTCCAGAATTTTCCGTCAGCGGTTTGGATAACTCGACCCCAAACGGCACAAATTCGTAACCTGTAACGAGGTTGGCGGATTTGCGCATCTTAAGGTTACATACAAACCTTCACGCCAAATACCTTGCGGGGTAGGCAGAGAGAGCGAGAGCATGCCTTTCTTTATTTTTGTCCCTATGCTTTTTTTCATACCTACCCTTTTGCATATTTCCTCATTACGTATGATGTTCGTCAAAGTGACGTCGCATATCCGACGCAACGACCTCATTTCTACTGCATTAACTCTACTCTCATGCGTATTCTGATATATCCACGTATCGATTCCATACATAAGTGTTGGTACCACTTGGACTTGAGGTTCTCAGCAGATAATACATAATACTTATTTACAATATGCACTCCAATGAAAGTAAAATAATTTAATAACACAAAGCAATAGAATTTAAAGTTTTGCAGTTCACAATTTTCACCGCTTCTGTTGGAGAATTTCAGCAAAACCTGTGAGCGGACATTTTATTATATTGGACACAAAATTGTGGTTTCAAATGTGACATGAAGCAAATTATTAATGCTACATATTAAATAATCTTATTTTGAAAATTATTACACTGGTCAACACATTTTTATTTTCTCGTATTTTCTAATTATTAAGTTTAGGATTCTTATTACGAAAAAATACTGAATGCTAGCTATCAATTTTATTTACACATTTTGTCCAAAAATACAACAAATACTTTATGGATTATGCATACGAGTACAACTTTTTCTCGACATAACCATATCAGAAACAACAACAAAAAAAGTTTTTTTTTATACATGTGCAGTAGTGTTTTTATTATTATTAGAAAAAAACCGACCTTGTTTATTTCTAAAAAAAGATTTTCCATCTTTTTTGGTTGTATATTAAACGTTTATTTTTATATAATTAAAACTACTTAAAAGTAAAGTAAAGTACCATCACGACCGTTTCCCTTAAAGGGTGGTCAGAAACCAAGCGGATTCACATTTAGCCAACTTTACTATAGGCCAATCATGACAAGTGGTAAGCTCGTCGATGTCTCCAGCGTACCAAACTCGAGAAATATCACAAATAAATTAAATGTATTTATTTACAGTAATAAATGTTTTTATCTCCCAACCAGGAATCGAACCCGGTTACCCCAAGTCACTTAACCGCTAGACCACGGAGGCAGTACTTAAAAATAAAAATTTAAATAAATATAAACAAAACCTAATAAAAAATAAACTATAACTAGAAAATGTTCTCTAGAGACGACCCTTTTAGCGAGGCTAATACAGTTAAGTACAAAAGTTAAGTAAAACAATATCTTTCGGACTCAACTTTTGATAGTTTTATTTATATTTCACAACGCAAATGAGGAAATAACAACAAAACAGTTCTAAGCAAATGTTTGACAACAACCATATTGAAAAAATACACTGTCACAATAGTGTTGGCATTTGAAAGTTTCCAAATAATTCCATTACATTCTTATATTATATTCCACTCTCATTAAAAGTATTTTTTTAACAAAATAATGATTTTATGAATTTATAAATAAAATCATGCTATAGTGATAAATATAATGCGATTTCAGTTACAAACAAGCAGTTTATTAAAAAAAAAACTATTGTTCTATGCATTATTATTATTATAAGGTTCAGTTAATTTTAAAATTACATCATTTTCTGTTTTAAGACTAAAATGGTGTTAGGAAATGCAAAACCGTTTAGAGACAGACGTAAAGTAAGATTGATGAGGTGTCCGCGGCTGTCCTCCTTTTATACTCGAAGACTATTTTACTCACAAAATAACATTATACCTACCTAAACTTTAGAGTTTATACCTAATATTTTTTTCAAAATTCATTTATTACCATTCGATTACATTTATTATACACTCGGTTTTAAGTAAAGTAACGCAAAAGAAAACAAATTTCTATGGATTCACCGTGCGGGTGCCGGGTTCATGGTGTGTGGGTAAGAAATGGGAAGAATGGTGTCTTGCGACCGACAATAGGCTAGTTTACAAAGGAGGCCTCCATTTTTAAATTATTGCGCAATAAGACGCTCACCATTCTACTTCTCTCCCTACCCAACCAAAACTGTATGATTCCGTTAATGCCGTCTCTTCCACTCTTTCCATAAATGTATTGACGGCAGACCTGCTTAGGCCCAATTCTTTCTGTAAGTAGTTTTGCTGGAACTCCTCTCGCACCAACTTACACTGCGTAAAACTGAGTCTTGAACCTGTTCCTGATCATTTCTTCTGTAAGATCGTAATGTTTATTCGAGTCTTTAGGTATATTTGATTCCCACGGAACGGTAAGTTTAATAAGGATAACTTTTTTCAAGTTTCGAGAAAACACTAAGATGTCTATATATATAGGCTATACAGCTAGTTCATCTGGGATCCTATAACGATGTTCAAATGTATCCATAAGAATTTTCCAGTCTGATGCAGTGCCAAGGATCGAGGTAGGCTTGCATTTAGTTTTCGTCCTTTGCCCTTCCTTTACAAATGTGGTCAAAATTTTATTTGTAGTCAGTCCCTTTCTTCTTGAAATAGAAGGACTTACTGCTTCACGGATAACACCAAGGACTTTGTCATATCTGCGCGAGTCATATCCCTTTTCTAGAAGAGTGTGTCTAGCAGTTTCTATGGCAGCACCACACAATGTACAGTTTTTTTTTTTAGCTTTTCCCCACCTTACCAGATTACTCTGGTCCGGGAAAAGCGTTTAGGAAGAATTTCAGCAACGCTGGAGACTAATCGTACATTAGTGTGTAATCGTAATCGTAAAGTAAGCCAGTCATTTTGAACTTCTATAGTCATCGCGTGCACTCTGTATTATGCTCTTCATCTTTCCCGAGGAAGGATTTTATAACCTCTTTGTCACTTTGTTTTTTCTTCCAGCCAATGCCTCTTTTGTCAGTATGGGCACCTCTCATGAATTTCTTGAAGAGTAGTAGTCTCAGTTCCATCTCTGAGACCAGAGTGTCTTTTGGAAGGGATTAAACATATAAATAAATAAAATAGCATTCAAAATTAGCAAGCTGAAGTGGCAATGGGCCGTACACATCTGCCGCAGAACCGACGAGTGAAGACCACGTACGGACGACGCAGAGTGCAACGACCCCTCGCCAGATGGACGGATGACCTAAGGGGTGAGGGTAGAAAAAGACCGCGTGCAGTGGCGAGCCTTGGGGGAGGCCTATATCCAGCAGCAGACACACTTAGAAATTTATCAATGCTTTTCAATATTATGTTTTACAGTTTTTTAAATTGTATTTATACATTACTTAAGATTTCATATTTATTCTGTATAAATTTGCATGCCTATAAGGGCCAGTTTTTTGTGTAACTCATTTTATTTTAAGACCTATTGTTAAAAAAGACCTGCAAAATAAATGAATTTGAATTTGAAATTCTGTTCTTTATATTTTTAATACATTGGGTGGCTAGGTACAGTGCTTGATGTACGAGTATAAATACGAATGTAAGCTTTTAACTTTTCAAGAATCTTGTATGCCGTACTTGTAGAAGCCTCACTCAGCTAACATAAAATTTTAATGCTCCCTAGAAGCCTGGTTCATCTCTTTGTTTTATAACTTTACACTTTCATCACTGCCTACGTGGTCTAGTAGTTAAGACCGTAAATTTGGACGCAATGATACCGTGTTTGTTTTCTGGTCGGGAACAAAAAAAGATAATTTAATTTGTGACATCTCTTGAGACTAGTATGTGCTGAAAACATAGACTTTTTTTATTTTATTTTTTATTTTTTTATACTAGCACGACATGTGACCTTGGCCCCACCTGATGGTAAGTCGCGCGCAAGGTCCATGAATGTTAGCAACTGAAGTCAGACACTCATAACTGCCATCAGTCCCTAACACTATGCCGGCTTGACTAGATGCTTTTTCACACTTCGCTTGAAGGACTCCAAGTTATAGGAAAGTGGAAACACAGAGGCTGGAAGAGCATTCCACATCTTTATCGTACGACAGATGTATGAGTCGCCAAATTTATATGTACGCGAAGGGATGGTGACTACGGTATGTGGGTGCATATTCTGACCTGTGCGTATGGTTCGGTTGCGGAATGGAGAGGGAGAGATTAGGTTATAGAGTTCTTCGGAGTACTCACCATAGTATAGCCGGTAGAACACGCTCAGAGAAGCCATGCACATCTCGGCGAAGCTGCAGGGATTCGAGACGAGCTTGTCTAGTCATGGTAGGTCAGCAGTACGTAAAATTGGCTAGTTGTGAATCAGGTATTCGCTTTCTGACCACTCTACAAGGTGTTACGGTCATGATGATACTTTTACTTTACTTTCAAACACACATCGTTTCTCGGGTTTTTATATTCAAAAGAAACCGCACTTTTAGTACACTTTGGGATTTTAACGTAGGATTATTACTTTAGCCTCGTCTTAGCAATGTGAGTAAAGTTACTGTTTCGTAGATAAACTAAAAATAAAAATAGTAAAAGTAAAGTATCATCACGACCGTACCCCGGAAGGTCAGAAAACATACCTTTCTAAAAGAATCGCATTTACATTTTGGCAACATGATGACAAGTGGCAAGCTTCTCGATGTCTCTAGCGTACCAAACTCGAGAAATATTCCAAAAAATATTTGTTAAAGCTAAAACTAACGCTTAAGATAAATCTAATTCTAAAGCAAAAATCTTGGAAACTTGGCAGGTCCCAGATGTGGGATGCGACATGTGTTGACACATTAACCCCATCACACATCCAGGCGACCTCGTAGAGCACGGGAAGTCGAAAGCAAAGAATCCGATAGACGCATTCAGCTAGGATGGGCAGCATTCGAAACCACAGTGTTTAAAGACAAAAGATTTTCACCAGTGCGTTCTTCCAGTAATATCGTATGGTGCAGAAACGTGGACACTGACGGTAGGTCTGGTTCACAAGTTCAAGGTTGCGAACTATGGAGAGAGCTATGCTCGGAATTTCTTTTAAAGTTAAAGCCAGAAACATTGACATCCTTCAAAGATCCAAAGTTACCAAAATAGCTTTTAAAATTAGTAAGCTAAAGTTGCAATGATATGGATTGGATGATATATGCCGCAGAACCGATGAACGATAGAGTAGACGGGTTCTGGAGTGGAGACCACGTACTGCAAGACGCAGAGTGGGACGACCCCCCGCCCGATGACCTAAGGAAGGTCGCGAATGAAGGGATGGATGAGGGTGGCAGAAGATCGTATGAAGTGGCGAGCCTTGGGGGAGGCCTATATCCAGCAGTGGAGAGATACAGGCTGATGATGAATTTAGGTTTAATTATAAATTAATGTTCTCTAAATAAGGTTTCTACTTCTGATTTTACGAGTTGGAAAGATGATAATAAATTAAATCAGAATACGTGACTGGCGGCAGTGTGATTTTGCCGACATACAGTATTCAGTGGCACGAACCAATCGTTAACCATGATTATAAATATTGTTCATCAGTACTTACGCAAATAATAATACATTGTAATATTAGCGTGTTAAGGTGGGTTTAGACCAAACGAGGATTTTTTTTTATACTAGCACGGCATGTTTGACAACATTTAATAGGTGGTAGGCGGACTGAAGGTGGTAATTTAACCAGTCTGCCGGGGTGAGGAAGTATTCACCGTTCGTGTCGATTAACCCAGTAAAGTAAATCCACACGTTTCGGGATCAGACTCAAATTGCCGTCATGCCCAGTCAGGCCGGCATAGTGTTAGAGACTGACGTCAGTCATGAGTTTTTTGATTCCAGTTGCTAACATTCATGGATCTCGTACCATAGATTAGAAATAAATATAAACATAAAATACATAACATAAGCGATCAATATATTGAACTAGGAGCGTAATCAGGCACTCCGACACAGCCGGCTTGACTAGATGCTTTTTCATACTTCGCTTGAAGGTTATAGGAAAGCGGAAACACAGAGGCTGGAAGAGCACTCCACATCTTTATTGTGCGACAGATGTATGAGTCTCCAAACTACGTCTGCGAAGTTATGGTTACGTGGCTGAATGAAAATGTTCATTCTCAAACTCAAATATTGAAAAATTGCTCTTTATTAATTTATTTTTGATAATTGTTTGTAAGATAGCGCATTCTTTCGTTGTTTTGCTCGTAAATATTATAAGAATGATCGCTCGCTTGATGTAAATAGCTCACAGTGCGGTCAGTTGCCTAGCGTTCTAGTACCTAATTTATGTTTATGTAGTATATAAATAGTATAACTTATTTATGTAGTTTATATATGTATGTGTGTATGAATTTGTATGTAATTTTATTAATAAATATTTATTATAAGCAATAAATAATATTTTATAGACGTATATTTTTAATATATTTAATTTTAATTGATATATTGCACCTACCTCACATAAATGTTCTCGTTGTCCCGAAGGTCTGACAGGCAGAGAATGTCAAGTGACATTATGTCACGCCTTTGTAATTTATGTGCAATAAAGTTTTAAATAAATAATTTTCGGATGCGCTCGCTTCTAGTTGACGTATGAGCATGGTTTTATGTCTATTACATGATTTAAAACATTAATTAACCATGTGCAAGAATTATTTATTGTACACTTTTTGCCCGTCAGTATTATTAATAACATCACACACAGTCAGTAACTATTAATAAATTGTCGTTTACACCAAAAAACAAAACGACAAACACTCTTGTTCTGGCTCTAGCTCCTTGTTCATTTGGTCTAAACCCAGCATTAAATTATGAATCATTACAGCCCCTTAGAGTTCTAGACCTTCACTGTTGGAAATGTGTCTATCCATTTTTATATAAAATATTTTTTTTTAATACATACATATCTATAGAAATTTACTATTGTACGGAAGCAACAAGGTTAAATACGAGTATAAGATATCGCGGGCTGATAGAGCGGGTATTTTCATACAAAATGTTACATTATTTTTTACGCTTCCTAACTAACGTCCACTGGCAAAATTTTATAGATTTCAATTTTAAATAAAAATAAAAATACAAGCCCAAGGGTTCCGTCGCCAAGAAGTTTGATAACCGCGTAACTACACCATTGAAATAATTTAATTTCGCGCACTCCGCAGCCCAAGGAAGCTTCTCGAGACGACACCACATCTAGATATTTTTGCTGATCATCTGCATATTCTGAGCAAGACATTCTTTAAATTTTGTGAATAATTAATTAATTATTTATAAGTTAAAATATTTGGATTTATTTATTATTGTTATTCTTGTATTAATTTATCATGATGTAGAATTGATTGATTTATTTATATACCTACTTACTCACTTTTTATTCTAATTTTATTGTCTTGTATTAACTTTATTATTATTTCATTGATTTTATTAGTGTTGAATTTTGATTTATTTTATTACTATTATTTATTTGTCTTTTCTTTCTTTTTATATTAATTTTATATCTTTTTATATTAATTAATATAACTATTGATAATTTTAATATTAATATTAATATTTGTATATTAAATTTAAAAGATTATAGGTATATTGACAATCCATTTATAATTAAAATGTATGTAATAATTATAAGAATGACTGCATGGTAAATTGGGCTTTACTGTTAAGCCATGTAATGTTGTATTAATAAATAAATTAATTAATATATTTTCGTGGAGAACACGTACGGGATGACGCAGAGTGGGAAGACCCCCCACCAGATAGACGGATGACCTAAAGAAAGTAGCTGGCGGGAGATGGATGAGGGTTGCAAAAGATCGCGTGCAGTGGCGAGCCTTGGGAGAGGCCTATATCCAGCAGTGGAGAGGCTGATGATGATGATGATTTTTTGTTAGGCAACCTATATATATATTCTTATTGACAACTGTTGCTATGCAAATTTTGACATTAACATTGTATTCCAATAAATTGACAAGAACAATATTAAATATTAACTATATATAAATAAATATTGTAATCTATTGACATAAGCATACTTATTGTATGCCCATAATATGGGCAGATTGCATTATCATGACATGTACAAACAACTGTAATTAGAATAAGCAATCTATACAATAAAGAATTTTGAATTTGAATATCACTGTTACTTTTCTTAGCATATTTTTTGATTGATGTAAAGTTCGCTCTTAGACAAAGCAGAGCATAAAAAACTGTATATTGGTCTCAGCTTTATTCGTTATCAAATCAGATATTATATTATTCGTTTTAAAACCATGTGTGTTGTGTTTGTATTGCAAAATGTGTTAAGCGGATATGAAGTCTCTTAAGAATAGGATCCACACGGTGCATCCTTTTTATTTCAATATGAGATTTCTGCTACAGGATTTTCACAATAGCAAAAATATATTGCATTTCTGTTTTATAGTATTAGATTTATTTACAGAAAAATAACTAGCAAAGAAAGAAAGGTGGTGGCTCGGTTGTATGAACGCTTTTCTTAAAATGAGAAATACACTCGGAGAGCACGTTAAGCCGTCGGTCCCGGTTCCACTAATACCAACTTGTAGATTGTTAATGAATTGTCATTAATAATAGATATCAGATCCTCGCCAACACCCGTCTGGGCAGCGCGTGGCCAGTGTAAGCCAAATTCTTCAGATATATGTTCTGGAATAACAGAGATAAGGCGCTTTAATGATGATGATCATGATGAACTGGAAACTTATACGGTAAAGAAAAAGTAAAATCTATTATTTTTATCTATTATTTTTTTAAACATATACCGCGTGTAATTGTCAAAAGAGAAAATATTTTTTTATTTTCAGGTCTCATTAGTAGAACCTCTATTTAAAAAAAAAGGTCACTTTTTTAAACATAAAAATCATTATCTGAAAAATAAATTATACAACGAGGATACAATACAAATATAGATTACAGGTAATTAATCAATTAACACCGTTATCGACAGTAGGATACATATTTTTATTATAAAGGGTAACCACTATTTTAAAAAAATGCATTCAAAACAAACTAAACATTATTAAAAAAAAAAATGTTAAATAATAATAAAAATAATAATTAAAAAGCCTATATCATTATTTACTTTTCTTTGATTATTCTTATACCTACATGCATACAAAGCAAATATGTCTACATTAGAAAATATATCATTACCTATATGAGCACACAAGACGTCTTATATTGTGTATTCCAGTATGTTTTTAATCCATAGGCTGACGTTTTGTTTGCTAAGACGCTATCAAAAAGTTTACTTCTATTTGTTGTTGGATATTGTCAATAGTTTTTCTTAATTAAATAAATAATATATAATAGATTTAAGTACTAAAGTTAAAATTATTTAATTACTTCTTGTTCACAATAAACATTTGTTTAAATTTAAAACCGCTAAGTAATAAACAAGGTTCAAAGTAAAAGCTTTAAATCCGCAAGAATTTAAAATCTGAACTTTACAGAATTAAATCGGGACTTTCCCAACAATGTGATAACAATAATCTTAGGATTTGTCTTTCAAACAAAATTATTATTCCTTACCACTTGGGTTTTTTGCACATTATTTGATTTTTTCTTGGGTCTTATGAGAAATGTCTTATAAGAAAATCAGTCGCATTGATTGTTATATAAGATCAATGTTCATCATCATCATCACGACCGTTTCCCTTTCTAATATATTAAAAATAATAATTAATTAAATATATTTTTTACATTATTAAATATTTTTGTGTCCCGACCAGGAATCGAACCCGGTACCTCCGAGTCTAAATCCACGGACTTAACCGCTAGACTACGGAGGCAGTTAGACCACGGAGGCACTTTAGATCTAGGTGTGCGATATTGTACACGAAGCGTGTTAAAAGCACGCCTCGTGTACAATCTCCAGAGATGACTGGTATAGAACGTATGTTCTGTGGAAATTAATGAATAAATAAATAAACAAGGCCAAGCACAAGGTCATTACGGCGACTGTGAAGATATTGTAAATACTATGCTATCTATTTGAAAGTTGGCTAATGATACAAAGTCTTTCAGTGACCCAAATAGCCTTTTTAAACTTCTACTAAAGACCACGCTACAAATTCTAGAGGTTTACAAAACTTTGCAATCTATTGTACTAAAATCCATATAAAACAACTCAGCTGGCTCCGTTGTCTAGCGGTAAAGTACTAGTTTTCTGTTTGGGACACAATAATTTATTAAAAGAGATTGCCCAAAACCAGGCCCCAACTTTATTGCAGCGTGCCTGAACAAAAACTAAACAATAATAAATATTATCTATGTTTTTTTTAAATATCAACATCTGTTTTACCCCAGCATTAAAGTATCATTTAATTAAACAGTCAATTGCTTAAAAAAATCTATAGAATAATGACAGTAGTAAAATAAAACAGAGCACTAATTATACGATTAGGTACTTTATTATGATCAGGTACTTTATTATAGATAAATTACAGGATTTAAAAATGTAAATAATTGTCTTGTTATATCGGATGGATCTAAACTAAAGTAAAGTTAAGTATCATCACGACCGTTTTCCCTTTCGGGGTGGTCAGAAACCACGCTTATCAATAAGCGGATTCACATTTAGCCAGCTTTACTATAGGCCAATCATGACAAGTGGCAAGCTCGTCGATGTCTCCAGCGTACCAAACTCGAGAAATATCACAAATAAATTAAATATTAATTAAGTGTATCTATTTACATTAATAAATACTTTTGTGTCCCGACCAGGAATCGAACCCGGTACCTCCGAGTCTAAATCCACGGACTTAACCGCTAGACCACGGAGGCAGGATCTAAACAATTTATTGATTAACGTAAAACAAAGATTTATTCAATTGTCGTTATTCTTTATCAAATAAAAAAATAAATCATAATGACACGAGAACATTTTATTGGGCCCTTTTCTCTTAAAAAAATGTCTAAAATTTTCTTACGCTAGAGACATCGACGAGCTTGTTATGATATATATATGGCCTATAGTGAAGTTGGTTAAATGTGAACTCGCTTTAAAAAAGTATGGTTTCTGACTACCCCGAAAGGGATACAGTCGTGATGATGAAAACAACTCAAACGAAGCCCATTAGAAATATTGTATACTGGCCACACAAGTAAATCTACTTAATTAAGTTAATTTTAGCACAAATTAAAGGAAAAATTAATAAATTCAAACCCACTTTCATAAAAGCAAATATGTAGTTAAATAGTTTCGTAATTTGGTTGCTTATTCAATTGATAGTGACGTCATCCGACCGTTGGCAACTAGCGCCTCCGAGTGAAAATTCAAAAATAAGTTCTAAAAGATATGCATGCATATTTATTTAAGAATAATAATAAGTAGCTAAGGAGTTTTTGAGGGGGACGGCGCGTACGCAGTCCCCACTACCAAAAATTACGCGCCCGATTTATCCACATTAGGGATAATCACAGGAGTCAGCCAATCCGCAGTGCAATGGATAGCCTCGCCCTGGGGGAACCGCCTTGTTGATCACGGTGTCCCCCACGCCAGGTAAGTATGCTTTCATGGCTACATTATATTGAATGTCACTGAGCTTAGCCGCCAAACGCTAGTACGTTCTTAAACGACGGTGGCGCCATCTAGTAGCAACTCTTAACAACTAGATGTAGGTACTTGTGTAGTAGCGCTTAAACTACGTCCGACTACAGCGCATGCTCCCTAACAGTCACTGGTGGATTCGCGTGCAAGCTCCCAATATACACTATTTAAAAAGATAGTATACATTTCTGAAAGAACTTCTCATAGCGTGTGTGAGTAAATATTATGTAATCAATGCATTTTATGTACATAATCGTATATATGTGTATATGTATTGTTGTATATAAAATCAAATTAATTTATTTTTTAAATGTTTCATATAGTATTTAACGTATCTAACATGCTTTGTATTATCCCAAAGGTTGGTTGCTGGAGAATGCCGCGGCATTAAGCCCGCCTCTTGTACATAGTGCAATAAAGTTTAAAATAAATAATTTAAAATCACATTGACAGCAATTTAGGTTAAACAAACGACTATACTTTTGTTCAGGTTTTTTGCTAAATCTTTTTTAAGCCTTAGTATTTTGCTATCTATGCTAAATAGATTAATTTGCACCCCTATACTATATCCATACGATGCGGTTTCACAAATAAATATTTGTTCTATTCAGCGTAACACATTATTTGCGCTTCACCGCCTCACAAATGCTAGAATATTTGTCGACAATTTATTGGGCTGCACGAAAACTTTGCATTTAAATCGGTTTGTTGGATTTGATATATGTGTATTTACCAAAATTTATGAATATATGACTATTGTCTACTTTACCACTGATTGAAAAAAAAAACATTGTCAGAAGTATATTTGGAATCAGAGAGGTGATGAATAAGAAACAATTTAACAAGTTATAATTTTATTGTAACAACATTTTTTTTTTTATTTAAAAACTTAATTGCACTTTGTACAAAGCGGACTTAATGCCGTTAGACATTCTCTGACAGCCAAACCTTTGGGATAATTAGACAGTATCAATGGTAAGTAGGTGCAATATTATTAAATGTCAATTTGTAGTATGTAGCCATAACAACAAATACATACTAAAAATACTTAATAATTACATTCTAATACATATACAAGTACATATATAAATTATTCATTATAATATATATATATATATATATATATATATATATATATATATATATATATATATATATATAATTTATAATGAATAATCCTCTCCGTTCTTTTACTCACTTCTTTTGCTCCGTTTTTTTACTAAACCCCTATATACCGTCTCTCTTCCACTGTTGGCCCTGCGTGCCTTAACAACTAAATCTGACTCGTGGCTACGGAGAGAAAGCACTCTTTCGTTCAATGCAACGGATTTTAAAAACTCCGTTACCCCATTATTCAATGTTCGCTGGTTGGCCGGTTGTCAGCCAATCAGCGATAACACTTGGTAAATCATCGTTTGTAATTTCTATATTTAAGGTTTTATTTAAAAGTAAATATTAAAAAATCGCAAGTACTAGAGAACCAATATAACTTTACAATAAGTATTTACAAATTATTTAAATTATTGTTTAGCTTAAATTACTATTTAATGTTCTAAAACTATACGATGGCTTAAACACCGTTACATTTAATTTACTAAATGCCGCATTCCAACGAGTCTTATAAAATAACCATGAGACCTGTCTCTTTCTTAGAATGAATATTTATCTAACAAGCAAATAGTTTTTAATTAAGTAACGCGACCTATAAATAGCAATGAATTATTATATACAACAATATAGAACATTTACCAAGCATCATTCATAAAATAGTACTTCCTTTAAATCACTAACCTCATTCTTAGAATTATTACATACCTACATAATTATCTATACAAAGTAACTTTAATAGGTGGTGGTAGGAGGACTGATGGTGGTAATTTGTCCAGTCTACTGGGGCGGGAAGTATCCACCGTTCGTGACGAATAAAAACCCAGTAAAGTGTATTCACACAATTCGGGATCAGGTTCGAATTGCCGTCATGTCCAGTCAAGCCGGCATAGTGTTAGGGACTAATGTCAGTCATAAGTGTCTGATTTCAGTTGTTAACTTTCATGGACCTCGCGCTCCAATTACCATCAGGTGCCCGCAAGGTCACATGTCGTGCTAAAATAAAAAATAAATAAATAAAAAGTAACAAATTCTAACACGTCAAACCGATCTATTAATCTGAAATTGTTCATTATTCTTCGTGTGTTCCCATCTCTATAGGAGGTCCGCTATCATTAATTTTATTGGCCGCTGTCCAGAACAGGTATAGGAACCACTCCCAGAGGTTCTAGAGCCAGGACGTGCGCCTTCTTCCTGGTCTTTTGGAGCCTTGTATCTTTCCTTGCATGACGAGCTGCAGCAAGCTATACTTTTTAAAGCGTGTGATTTTTGGGAACTCAAAAATCTGTAGCACGATAAAGATGTGGATTGCTCTTTCAGCCGCTGTGTTTCCATTGTCCTATAACTCGAAGTCCTTTAAGCGAAGTGTGCACAAGCCGGCATAGTGTTAGGGACTGATGTCAGTCTTAGCATAAGGTGGGCGCAAGGTCGTGCATATATATATATATATATAGTACAAGTATCTTCTCGCACAAAGATAAATGCGATTTTTCTCAAGTACATCTTGTATTTCGTTATATTGGAAGAAAGACGTAGCATTTCCACAAAAATGATGGATGGGGTCAATCTATCTTCATTCTCCTATACGAGTTTACATGACCCACGCTTTTAAAGATATTGCATTTAAAATTTAATATTATGTTAAAAGATGCATCATTTTAAAATATGTATGTATACAATGTCTATGTCTTAGAAAATCGCTACACTCTTGGCAGAGTGGTCATGGTCGTCATTTGAGTGCTAGTGGCACGCTTAACAAGCCTACGCCATTTCTCTTGGATCGCAGCTTTTCTGCAGCCTTCACCTAGTCAGTCTATCTCATCGGAGACCTACCACGCATCCTCTTGCCATCGACTTTCCAGGCGCTCGATGGGTTTTTGCTCCACGCCACGACAAGTGTCCGAAGAAAGAGGCAATGCGTGACACAGTCGAGGAAAGAAAGGAAAGGGAAGCGACAATTTGGATAATGATTTTGATCTTTAAAAAATAAATAACTTGTAAGTTTTTAGTTTAATTATTCATTTAGTTTTTTTTTTAAATCATTGGTACCTTCCTTCCTTCGAATAAACAATTAAAACAAAAAAAAAACTTTTTTTAACGTCAAATCGATCTATTAATCTGTAATTGTTCATTCTTCTTTGTGTCCCCATCCCTATAGGAGGTCCGCTATCATGACAGTTACACGCGGTATCTAACAGGTTTTACTTAATTAATCATCGTCACTTAACATCGGACCTATACGGTTCTTATTCCTCGCCAACCCTTCTGGCCAGGCGTGGCGAGTGTAGGCCAAATTTTCCAGATAGGTATATGTTCTGGAAGGCCCATCTCCAACAGTGGAGGTCTAGACCGCTCTGTTATAGGGGCTGTAATGAATTAGAATGAATAAAATTTACAAAGTAAAACGTGTGCAAAGCCGATGTGTGAATATATGTAGATTGGTAAAACTTCATAATAGTTTTTAAAATTTATCCGGTACCTACTCGTATTTTAATAATAATAGAAATAAAAAAAATTGATTGCACACAAAATATACAATATAAAGTGTTGTACATAGGCGAGCATAATACCATGAAGGTATTCTCTACCAGCTAACCTTGGGAGAGTAAGAGATTAATATTATCGGTGCAGAGTGTAAAAATGGAAATAATATAGTAAAAAACAGAGTTAAAAATGTAAATAAATACAATATATACATTTATTTTATTTATTATTTATTATATATATTTTATTTTTAAGTAGTTTTAATTTATATTGTAATTATTGTTACTACTGTTTGTATATTACTTCAATAAATATATACATTTCTAAGACTATAATACCTAACAGAAAAATAATAATACCTAATTAAGATAAATACATAAATAATTATATAAACATTTATATGTCAGGTGATTAGGATTCGTTTAGCTTATTAAGGAAGTAAGAGAGAAGAAGTTTTTCGAATATATTTAAAGACGGTGCCTGTCTGATAAACAATGGTAACCTGCTAGAAGAGTGAAGATGGATAGAAAGTTGGTTGTTATGTGAAGAACTAAGAGAACGTGAGTGTGAGTCGCCCAGAACGCTCGCTTCGAATATTTTATGAATATCATCTTATTCGTTAAATTATAAAAAAAAACTCGGTTAAAAATGGATAAACATGAAAAATTTTACAGAAGTAATATGACATCAACATATCAAAACATATGAGAACAAGATATTATTCATAAAATGAGAGTAGGTTTATACTTTGTGTATGTACACTTTCCCAGCATAATCTTAAAAAGTATTTATCTAAAGAGTGGCTCAAAGGTCTTGCAAATACGAAAGAAGCAGAATTTCGATTGAACCCCAACATCGCGAGGCTAGATGGAAACTTCTATATAGAGCTCTTTGGAGTAGCAAAATGTAATGAAAACAGTCTAGCTTTATTGTAAAACTATCTGTGCCCGCGACCTTGTCCACGTAGAATAGTGACTTTCGGCAGCATTTATAATGTTTTCGGCTTTGCAAATAAAACAAATACATACATTAAAATACAGTATTAATAATAAAAGCTTATTTAAGTACATTTTTATACTTGACGTTTTTAGTTTTTCCATCTATTATACTCGTACAGTAATTTTTTTACAAACTTTCTATCCAATTAAAAGTAAAAAAAATAATTTGAAGCTTCTAGCTTTAAAAATGACGTAATTTCCATACAAACTTTCAACCCCTTACAGCCCTTTTTTGCATTAAAAAGTAGCCTAAGTCATTTCTGAGGCTCTAGCTAGACTATCTCTGTAACAAATTTTATTTAAATTGGTTTAGTAGTTTAGGCGTGATACACAGACAGACAGAGTTGCAATCGCATTTATAAAATTAGTAAGGATTAAATATAAGAACCTAATGTTCACGAAAAAATAAATATAAACAGCTGTTTGGCAAAAATAAACGTTTTTAACCTATCGGATTTCTCTGTAAAAACCAAATGCGTCAAATAAAATATATCCTTGTTCTCCCAAGTCGAATGCCTTTGTCTATTAATTTCAGCAGGTTCATCCTTTTTTTTATACCTAATAACACATGTGACATCGCACCCACCTGATAATAAGCGGATCGCGAGGTCCAAGAATGGGAACAAGTCACAACGACCGGTATCAGTTTCTACCACTATGCCGGTCTAACAAGATGCTTTTTCACACTTCGCTTGAAGGACTCCAGGTTATAGGAATGGGGAAACACACTGGCTGGGAGAGCATTCCACATGTTCAGTGTGCGACATAATAATATGAAAGAGTCTCCAAATTTATGAGTACGCGTAGGGATAGTGGCTATGGTATGTGGATACAGATTTTGGTTTGGGCGTGTGGTTCGGTTGCGAAATAGAGAAGAAAGGTTATAAAACTCCTCAGAACACTCACCATAGTATAGCTTGTAGAACACGCTCAGAGAGGCAACGTCACGACGAAGCTAAATTAATTCGAAAGTTTTAGACACTGGTGTCGTCCACTATCCGAATTGCTTGCTTCTGCAGGATATTAAGAGAATCTGTAAGATACTTAGCGGAGTCATTTCAGAGGTGAGAACAGTGCATGACTTTATTTGGGCTTTATTTTTATTTATTTATTAATAATAGGGTCGCCAACAGTGCCAACAGCTCCCATGCATTTGTATCTAAGGCTAAATCAAAAGTCTGATGTTGCACCTATTATAGGCGACCACCACATGCTATAACACAACAGTTAAACAATAATCAAGTCAGCCATGAACTAAACATAACATAATCTAAGAACTAAAATTACTTAAAATCTAAATTTACGTAAATCTATAAAACAATAAAATGTCTAAAATGTCTAAAAAAAAAATCTAAAACCTAAATCTATAAAACAATAAAATGTCTTAAAATTCTAATTGAATAAAATAAAATAAAATAAAATAAAATAAAATAAAATAAAATAAAATAAAATAAAATAAAATAAAATAAAATAAAATAAAATAAAATAAAATAAAATAAAATAAAATAAAATAAAATAAAATAAAATAAAATAAAATAAAATAAAATAAAATAAAATAAAATAAAATAAAATAAAATAAAATAAAATAAAATAAAATAAAATAAAATAAAATAAAATAAAATAAAATAAAATAAAATAAAATAAAATAAAATAAAATAAAATAAAATAAAATAAAATAAAATAAAATAAAATAAAATAAAATAAAATAAAATAAAATAAAATAAAATAAAATAAAATAAAATAAAATAAAATAAAATAAAATAAAATAAAATAAAATAAAATAAAATAAAATAAATTAAAATAAAATAAAATAAAATAAAATAAAATAATTTAAAATAAAATAAAATAAAATAACTCTGCAGTCTCTTCTACATCTTTTTGTAACAAAGCGCAATCCTCAGTTTTTAATCTCCCTGTTTTTTTTTTTTTTTTTAATCAAAATCAATATAAACCAAATTAAATCAAATCAAATTATATCAGATCAAATCAAACTAAATCAAATTAAATCGAATTAAATCAAATCAAATCAATTCAATCAAATCAAATCCATCCAACATTTAAAGATTTAATCGATCTAATAGACGAACAAAATACGTCGAAACCATCTATCCCGTCAGACAAAGACATCATTCGCACAAGAGGAGCATGAGTTCCCAAGTTAGTGCGGCAACGTGGCATTGCAAACAAGAACTTCTTTACGATGCTCCTTAACCTAGTACCAGGGACCTTAAACTTAGTTTCGGAAAGAAGATCAGGACATTCAATTAACCCGTTAAGAAGCTTATACAAAAACAGTAAATCATTACATGCGCGCCTATCGCTTAATGACCTAAAATGGTAATAATCCAGTCTTTCAGAGTACGATCCCAGAGTTCGGCATAGACCGTTCGCGTAAGATAGATGATAGAGAAAACGTTTCTGCACCCGTTCCATTCTGTCACTGTGCACCTTATATACGGGATTCCAGGCCGTGCTGCAGTACTCCAGTGTGCTCCTAACATAAGCGTTGTATAAAATCTTCAGTGTTTGACAATTCCTAAACACTTTAGTATTGCGTATAACAAAGCCAAGAGCCCTGTTCGCCTTTTTGATGGTCTCATCAATGTGCTTATTAAATTTCATTGACTGGTCCATCTCCACACCGAGATCGCGGATCGATGGTACCTCTTTGAGATGCGAGCTGCCAATAGTGTAATCAAATGACGTAGGAGAGCGCTTACGAGAAAATTTCAAATGATAACATTTTGTGGTGTTGAGTGTCATGCGATTGGAATCGCACCACTTTGCAATCTCTTCAACATCTTTTTGTAACAAAGCGCAATCTTCAGAGTTTTTAATCTCCCTGAAAATTTTTAAATCGTCAGCATAAAAAAGCGCGTCAGAGAATTGAACATTCCTTAGAGCGTCATTGATAAATACAACGAAAAGAAGAGGCCCAAGATGCGATCCCTGTGCCACGCCTGAAGATATCGGGAATGCCCCCGAGCGATAGCCGCAGGATACCACAAGCTGTGATCTGTTTTTAAGGTAACTCTCAAACCAACGAAGAAGTGACCCATGAATTCCAAGCAGCGATAGTTTTCTCAACAAAATGTCATGGTCTACAACATCAAACGCCTTACTGAAATCAGTGTAGACAGCGTGAACCTCGTATCCCTTATCCAAACTCCTCATTATTTTGTTGGTAAACAAGGTCAAATTCGTTGAGGTTGACCTTTTTGGCAAGAAACCGTGCTGTTCCTGAATAATGTGGGGTTTGATATACCAATATAACTTCTTCACCAAAATACATTCCAAGATCTTCGCCAACGTACACAGAATTGATATAGGACGGTAATTATTCACATTAGACATATCTCCGGACTTAGGAATTGGAATAACATGTGCGACCTTCCACTTATCTGGAAAATGACCGAGTTGTAGTGAGAGATTATATATAATGTGCAGAGGTTTAGAGAGGCTGTGAGCACATTTCTTTAGGAAATAGGGTGGTATGAAGTCGGGTCCAGCCCCTTTGTATGGACTGGTTTTAGCCAACGCAGTCTCAATGTCAGATTGAGTTACTTGAAGTGAACTAAGTGAAAATTGATGCAATGCTTCGGTATTCTGTGTATAGTTAGTATGTTGGAGACTAGGTTTATATACAGAATTAAAATAATGTGCAAAGAGGCTACATATTGCCTGACCGTCGGCTGCGGTTTGAGATCCGTATGTCATTTGTTGAGGGATGTCTAGGCTGTTTATTTTTGTATTTTTAACAAAATTCCAGAAGCATTTAGGATTCTTTCTTATGTTCAATTCCACGTCCCTTTTATATTGTGCATAACATTGTTTAATCATCTTATTGCACCTCTTACGTAGTAAAGCAAATGTGATTTTATCCCTGGGATTATTATACATTTTAAACTTTTTGTGATATTTGTCCTTTTCCTTTAACGACTTGATAACTGATTTGCTAAACCAAATTGGGAAATGCGAAGGTTTGCGAGTTCTATATGGAGTGTGATCAGCGATAACGGATTCCAGAGTTGAATAAAACTTCCCAACTGTAGCATTAATATCCTGGTTATTTTTTTTTACTTCGAGGGTTTCATTCCAGTCAAGAGACATAAATTTAGTGTTAATGGAATCATAATCTGCTTTATAAAAGTTGAAGGTCTTTATAGGCTTGTGTTGAAGCTTTTTTAATGGCCTTAATCCTATTTTAAGCACCAGTGGTGGATGAAATTTATCCTCTACGGAAATCGCTGTTATGCACCTGGTAACAGTTATTGCATCAGGAGCATTTGAAAGTACCAGATCCAAGGTCCTGGAGGAATCATTTGTAATGCCGTTGCATTGATGCAAGTCATTGTAAGCAAAACAATCAATTATACAATTTTCTAGTTGAGACGATGAAACATCTGGATCGTACGAAACTCCATCGCCCGCAGGCACCCAACGGACATGGGGTAAATTAAAATCGCCTATCAATATGTTTAGTGCCTCATCCATAGAATGATGGCTAGTCATTGTGTCACTAATGGAATCGCAAAACTTCTGAACGTAACACTGAGAGAGCGGGGGTGGTATGTACACTACACAGACATTAATAAATTTAAAACTGTAATTATTATCTTTTATTGGAATTGAGATCCATAGCAACTCACACTCACACTCCCAACTGAATATTCGCTTACTAGTGATATCCTTACGAATCGCAATAAGCACTCCTCCCCCGTCACATTTAGAATTTAGTGTGTTATGCACTCTATCACGCCTATATACCAAATATCTGTCGTCCACGAACTCGTAGTCATAGACTGAATCTAACAACCAGGTTTCCGTCAAAATGATGATATCGTAGTCTGACGAAACAATGTTAGTTTTAATATCATCCGTCTTTGTTCGCATTCCCCTGACATTTTGATAATATACAGTTAGACCATGAGCTGAGGAAAAGCAAGCCATCACGCAAATTAAGAATTATATTTCCAAAGAAAGTTAATAACAAATAAATAATGATAATCAAATAAATAAAATAAAATAATAAAATCACAAAATATATAGAACTTAATAAAATAAGATATATAAAACAAATGTAATATATGGTAAACTATATATATGTTCTCTAAGGTGCAACTAATTACAATAATTTCACTAAATCTGACTAATTACATCCTTAATACTAGGCTAGACAAACTTAATTAGATAGGCACTAAGCTAGACAAACACCAAGTTACAACAGGACTAGCGAATTGTTATTTCTAATCATAATGGATCCTGAATGCTCGTCCCTTCTTACAAATATGTGCCCATTCCGCACCCAGCAAAATTTGTATCTTTTATCCCTTGCAGTAATACGGGTGGCGGCGTGTAGGCTCTTATTAGCAATAGATAGATGCTCCGACAAAAATATCGAACTTTTAGCGCCTTCAAAACCCAAATGTGCAGAGTTCAGTTTATCAGTTGATGTTTTATTAAATTTCCGGACAGCTGCGAGAAGTTCGTCCCTGTCTCTTGAGCTAGGCAATTTAACAATGATAGATCTTGGCCTGGTGGATTGTTTGTTGAGCTTGGAGACACGAAAGCAAGATAGAATTTTTTGGTCAGGGAGTTCATATGCTACGGTTGTCATTAAATTCTTTACTATTTTAACAATATTTTCGGAACGCCGTTCAGGTACACAGTCAATCTCCACATTACATTCTCTGCTGTTTTGTTCAAGTTTCGAAATACGAGAATTCACCTCCTCTACTATGGTATTAAGTTTTGTATTTTCGCTTTTAAGTTCTGTAATGGTTTTGTTAGCGGAGTCGAGTTCCTTCTTGAGATCCTCCTGCTGTGAGGCAATACAATTAAGGCTGCTGGTAAATTCCTGTTTAAGGCAGTTAATAACACTACGAAGCTCGTTCATAACAGTTACCTCAATCACAGAGGTCAAAGACAGTTTTATGTCATTAAGCTTGGAATCTAGGATATCGTTGAATTGTTCCAGTTTAAAGCTGTCACGGGGTAAGGTAACGTCAAGGCCGGACGTATCCAATCTAACTATCTTAGATTCACAGAATGAGGCAGACAAAAATGAATTGTTTATTGATTCATTAAAAGATATATCTTTATTACCGTTGAGTTGAAATTGTTGTCTGACGGGTGTACTATCGTTCTTGCGTCGAGTCACATTCGAACAGGTGGGACAAGTCCAGCAATGCTTCAACAAAGGTACCTGCTTCATGTAATAGTCGGTTGGCATATTCAAACATTGATAGTGGTAATTCTGTTTACATCCTACACAGGTAAGTATCTCAGTGGGTTGAACGGATTGCCTGCATGCATCGCAAATCATGTTAACGTAAATAAACAACTAACAAACTGTAGAAACAAATTCCATTGAAGAAACAAATTATTAAAAAAAAAAAAAAAAAAAAAAAAAAAAAAAAAAAAAAAAACCCGCCAGAGTAGGCTCGAACCGCGTCCGGACAAGCACCGCGACAACTAAGCCATCGATTCGCTGGTCGGCGATGCGAAATTAACGTAGCCAAGCGCGCCCGGCAGACGTGACTAATGGCCGCTGTGCCCGTGCGCAAGATGGGTTACACGTGGAAACCAATTTAAATTTAAGTTTATGGCACTAAAACAACATTGTTATCACTGTTCCACTTTATACAACATAAGTCTTAGTGCAGGCGGGAAAAACTGCATCACCTTGTTCAATATCTTTAGGTCGGAGCGCTTGGACTCCATGGGCCCAGAGTTTGAACAGCAAACGCCACAAATATGTAATCTTTTAATACAGGTACTTATGAGTACAAACTCGTACTTGGGCCGCTTGCCGGCCTCCGGATATTCTGCCGCGGCCCCCGCTTTATGCGCTGTCCCCCTGAGGTGTCACGCGGCCAGATTACTCCTGATTACTGCAGGATTACTCCTGCAGGCTCCAGAAGAGCTGGAACCTCGATGGTGGCTAGAGCCCTTTTAATAGTATCGTTAAGGGAGCCGTGACGGGAAAATCTGTCCGCAGCTTTGAAACAGGAGAGCCCATGAACTACAAGACAGTCGACCCTATAAGTACATAAGTAATTATTATATTGTTATTCCCTATTCTGCGCGTTTTATGTTCTGTGATAGTTACACACTCTTAGTCAATTTAGGTCGGTGGCGGCGAGAATATCGGGTGTCACGAATGTCTGGCCCGTAAAGTAGATCTTAGGTTTCTTTGGCTTTTAACTGTAGTAGTAGCTATCAACAAAAAACTTTCATAGACTGCTTTTGGAGATTGTTTTAGCGGTTTAATATGGATTAACCTACAGTAAAATCTAGATCTGGGTTATTAAAACAATAGAATAAAAAAAAATATGTTTATTTATTTATTTATTCGAAGAGAAAGGACAGAGACAGGCAACATAAGAACATAAAAGATAGCAACAGAGTAGAAGCAATTAAAATTATACCCGCCACCAGAATATTTCTGTGAACAATAGTGCACTCTTTGTGCGATACAAAATTCGGAAAATATCACCTTGGCCAGGTATAAAGAAAACAACTGCATTGTATTTGAATGCATTAAAACTGTTAGGCGAACTCCGAAGCAAACTGCCCACACTTTGCGAGCTAAACCGAACGTAGCAGCTTCTTGATTTTGGCTTTGAAGGCGGCGCGGGAGTTACTGAATATATCCACGTCCGATACACGCCTGTTGTACGTGTCGCACATCCGACGTACAGGTGCGCGCATGCCAGATATTGTACGCACGCGGCAGACATGGAAGAGATCGCAGGAGCGAGTCTGTTCGCATTGTTAATGCTGACGCAAACTCATACGGAACCCGTACCTGGGGAAGCATCTCCCAAACCCATTCACACGAGAAACACCGTAAATACGACAGGGCAGCAGAAGATCTCAGAGCTTCATTTACGCCGTTGGTTATCTCATGTGATGGCTCATTGGGTGCTGAGTACGCGGCTTTTGTCAAAAAGACCGCTTCACGGCTTTCTGAAAAATGGCAGAAGCCATTCTCACAAGTTGCAGGCTGGCTAAAAACAAAAATACAAATTTCTGTAATAAGGGCTATAAGCTTAAGGATCAGAGGAACCAGAAAGCGAGTGAGATGGATAGGATGTGAGGATGGAGCAGGTATGTTTGAAGGAACGAATGAATGATTGAATGTGAATGAAAGTTAGATGATTTTATATATTTAGTTTTATGTTTTTTTTAGTTATTATTGTTATTTTGTTGAAATAAATTTAAATATATTATAGAATAAAAATAAATAATAAAACAGAATTAATAATAAATTTTATCATAATTGGTTTAGTAGTAAGTGTAGGCTAGTGCGAGATGAACAGAGAGTTTCCTTAGAACAAGTAAATATATTTCTTATCATGGACTAGACAAACGTCAGTTGTAATGTGAATTTAGCCAACATTAAAGAACACTTTAAGGTAAAGTTTAGTGGTTCCGTAACCCGCTCATCTGTGAAATTAAAAATACGTTGTCGTGTGCCAGCTACTAAGCCGTACCTGGTAATCTCTCTTTGCACCAGGTTTAGAACGAAAGTAATTTTGCTACTACTCATAGATTCTAAACTAAATACAATACGTTTTTTTCTGGTAATAGTAAAAAAAATATATAATTTAAAATTATATCTCAAAATCATCATTACGACCACCCTTGTGGTAAAAGGCTAGTTCACATTTAGCCAACTTTACTAGAGGCCCAAGTGTGGCACGCCCGGCGATGTCTCTAGCGTACCAAACTCAGAATCGTCTTTAGATACTAGCAACAATAAAATAAAATTAGTTTTTTTTTTAAATAATAATAGTAAAGTATAAAGTAAAGTTGCGTTAAAGCGGGTTGGTCTCGAAATGAACTTAGACAAGACGAAAGTCATGTTCAATGATCATGTCAAGCCGAGGCCAATCTGCATAGGAAACGACACTCTCGAAGTTGTGCAAAATTACGTATACCTCGGGCAGACTATCCAATTAGGAGCAGCCAACTTCAGCAAAGAAGCCGACAGACGCATTCAGCTAGGATGGGCGGCATTCGGGAAACTCCGGCACATCCTCTCATCGTCTATACCACAATGTTTAAAGACTAAGGTCTTTAACCAGTGCGTCCTCCCGGTAATGTCGTACGGAGCAGAGACGTGGACACTAACAGTGGGTCTGGTCCATAAATTCAAGGTCGCTCAGCGAGCCATGGAGAGAGCTATGCTTGGTGTATCTCTGGTGGATAGAATTCGAAACGTTGATATTCGTCAGAGAACGAAAGTTACAGACATAGCTTTTAAAATTAGCAAGCTGAAGTGGCAATGGGCCGGACACATCTGCCGCAGAACCGACGATCGATGGGGCAAACGGGTTCTAGAGTGGAGACCACGTACGGGAAGACGCAGAGTGGGACGACCCCCCGCCAGATGGACAGATGACCTAAAGAAGGTCGCTGGTGGGGGTTGGATGAGGGTAGCGAAAGATCGCGTTAAGTGGCGAGCCTTAGGGGAGGCCTACATCCAGCAGTGGAGAGATACAGGCTGATGATGATGATGATGATGATAAAGTAAAGTATCATATTAGTATATAAAGTATTTGACCGCCTCCGTGGTCAAGTGGTAACAAACGTTGCCGTGAACTCGGAAGGTCGTGGGTTCGATTCCCACCAGGGGCAAGTTGTACATTGTACAGTTTGTCTCGGTCTGGGTGTTTATATGTATATATTTACAAAAAAAAAAGTATAATATGTAGTTTATCAACCATCTAGTTTCCATAACACAAGCCTCGTAGCTTACCACGGAAATTAGATGGCGTTGTGTGACCTGTCTGGAAATATTTATTTATTTATTATTTATCATCACGACCGTTTCCCTTTCGGGGTGGTCAAAAACCACGTTTATAAAGAACTATTACTTAGCTAACTTTACTATAGGCCAATCATGACAAGTGGCAAGCTCGTCGATGTCTGTAGCGTACCAAACTAGGGAAATATCATAATTAAATTAAATTTTAAATTTATTTAAATTAATAAATGTTATTGTGTCCCGACCAGGAATCGAACCCGGTACCTCCGAGTCTAAGTCCGCGGACTTAACCGCTACACTACGAAGGCAGTCATAACATTATAATTTATTTATTTTTAAAAAATATTGCACAAAGCACAAAGGCGGACTTAATGACCGAAGACATTTCCTGACAGACAAGCCTTGGGGACAAATTAGAACATTTATAGGTGCAATGAAAGAAATATTAATAATAGAATAAATTCAACATAATTATACATACTTACATAATATACCTTTATATATACTGTTATATCAATATACTAAATACTAATACATATACATATATACACTTATTAACATTGTTTTTAATATAATAAAATAGGCTAACAAAAGCAACAGTGATGGGTTTTTCGTTGGGATGACCCGACGAAATATATTTGGGGCATTTTTTTTTAAGTGATAAAGTGAGAATGCGTGATTGTATAGATAAGGAAAGGCGTTGCTTTATTTCCAGTTTTGTATGTATGGTCAACATTCTTTGCCAACATCACATTTCAAGAATGGAAATCGACACTATTCTCACATCACAGATCTCAGCTCAGCCTAATAAACGAATTAACAAATTCAATTTAGGAATATTTTATGTATAGGACAGGACAAGTTACAAATCAAATCAGATTATTTATTTCCTTTGGTTATCTTGTAACAACTTGGATATTGTCAGCACTAAAATAATATAAAACAAAAGCATAAAAAATAAATTAACAAACATAAGTTAGGTAATCATGGTTGGACCGTAACATGTAACAATCCAGATCTATGTGTGTTATAATAGCATTATTGTCATAAACAAGGTAATTGTAACAACTACTTAATATAAGATCGTGGCTGTAAAAGAGCCGAGTCAGCTTACAATCTAACAATAATAATAAATATCTAATCTTAATAATAGTTCGGGCTGTAAACGGGCTGTGTCACCTTACAATGTAAATAACAATACACAATGTAAATAATAATAATATGTCAATAAAACATTCGTAGCTGTAAAAGTGCCGTGTCATCTTATATTCTAAATATTATTAACAATAATAATTTATATACCTACGTGGCTGTAAAGAGGCCGAGTCAACTAAATATAAATTCGTGGCTGTAAAAAGGCCGTGTCAACTTATAGACATGAAATAATAATCATAATAATAACTATAAAAAAGAAAATAGTTATTTAAATTAAAACATGAATTGAGATTTTAAGCCAAGGTCAATGAAATAGTATCTTTCATTGTATCTTTAAGCTCATAATTACTTGTTTTTATTAAAATGCCTTTAAGTAAAGTTTTAAATTTCCTAAAATCTAAATTTGTTATATCTGATGTTAATTTATTATATAGCTTGATACTATTGCACAGAAAACTCTTTGTCACTTTAGTTAGTCGAGCTTTGGGACATCTGATCTGATTATTTGACCTTGTTTTATTTACATTTCTAGGGAGCTCTTTTTCTTCCTTTTTTATATACAGTAAACACTCCAATACATAAATACTATTTATGGTTAAATGTTTAATTGATTACAATATAATTATTACAAGAATAGATGTACCCAATTAGTGAAGTTGATCGATGAACTAGTGTCTTGGAAGTTGACAGTGTTTATTGGAGCGCGGCTGAGGTTTTGTTTATTGGCAACACTGAAGACTAATGCGGCTGAGGAGAGGATAACGATCTCTGATGGATGGATATTGGATGCCGATTGACGGATGTTATTACTCGATACTTCTCAATAGAAAAAAATATTTTACCATTTCATGGATTCATTGTGAGGGTGCCCGGGTTCATCTTGTGGGAAATAGTACAAGGGTGTCTCGGGCTTGCGACCGATTGTAGGCTGGTTTACAACGGAGGCACGGTGGTGGCTCGGTTGTAAGAACGCGTTCCCTAAATCCTACAAAGGTCGGTTCAAACCCACCAGGCATGTACCAATGAGAAATACCCTTTTCTTACATGAATTTGTCATAGATTAACAACACCACCGTTCCGGTGCCTCGGAAAGCACGTTAAGCCGTCGGTCCCGGTTCCACTAATACCAACTTGTGGAATCGTTAATAAATTGTTATAAAAATTGACACCATATCCTCGCCAAGCCGTCTGGTCAGCGTGGCGAGTGTACGCCAAATTCTCCAGATATATGTTCTGGAAGACCCATCTCCAGCAGTGGAGGTCTGGGACGCTTTGTTCTAGGGGCTGTAATAATTACAAAGGAGGTCTCCTTTTTTTATTGCGCAAGAAGACGCCCAGCATCCTGCTTTTCTCCTTAACCAATCAAATACTGTATATATATATTTTTATTCTAGCAGGACATGTGACCTTACGTCTACCTGATGGTAAGTGGCGCGTAAGGTCCATGAATGTTAGCAACTGAAATCAGACACTCATGACTGGCATCAGTCCTTAACACTATGCCAGCTTGACTAGATGCTTTTTTATACCATATACCTACCATGGCAAACTCGAAAAATATCACAAATAAATTAAATAATCGACCCGGTATTTCCGCGTCTTACAGATATCTTTTTTTAAAAATATTTTTTGGTCTTACTTAATTTTATGTCTATTATTTAAGTACTTGGTTTGTTATCTGATTTTGTACCTCACTTTGTGACAACGTGTTTCTTAATGTTATACATAAAATAATTTTAAAGCTACTTGTTAATGTAACTATTTGTGGATTCCGTTCGTCGATGTGCCTAGCGTACCGAACTCAAAAATAACACAAATAAATTAAATATTTCTTTAAATTATTAGATATTATTGTATCCCGACCAGGAATCCAACTGGGTACCTCTCGGTGGCAGTTTATATTTATATACTACCATAAAATATCTAAAAAAATATATAACAACAGCCTATGGTAGTGTCTCTTAAGTAATGTCTTTATCACAGAAAGTACCAGTATTTATTACTAGTGTCTGACGTGAAAGGGCCGACCCTCCGACCCTCATATTTGTTCCAACGTTTTCTTTTTCCACGACATTGTGCAAACATATTACTTTTTCCACCTATTCTTGGAATATTGGATGGTGTTACGAATTGAGATTATTCGTGATTTAACGCCTTGTAGCGTATTCACCTATGGGCCTATTCGACCACAAACGGCGCAAATTCGTAACCAGTACCATGGTTGCGTATTTGCGTAACTTGAGGTTCTAAGCAGAAAACGCCGCAATTCCCGCGCCTGACGAGGTCGCCTGGATGTAAGATGGAGCTAATGTCGCATCCCACAACATAGACCAAATTTCCACGGCCCAATAGTCATAGTAGATAACCCTTTCAGCACGGACAATACCAGACGTGCGTTATTACAAAACAAATATCTTTGGGTCGCCAAATTTTGTTTTGCCGTTCCGAAACATAGCTACCTAGCGATTATCTTTATTAAATTGTTAGGCTAGTCCTTAGTCCTAGTTATTTTTTAAGAAAAAAACATTCAATTGTGATTTTTATTGTCATTATATTACGAGTACCCAACGCACGAAGGTGCACTAGCACATTTGAAAACAACAACGCACTAATATGCGGACAGAGCTTTGTGGAATTCGCTAGTGGAGGATTTTTTTCCACTATTTTTATGAGATACATCTTTTAATATCTAAAATATTTTTTGTTGTGCTGAAAGGGATAAGATTGAAATCACATTTTAATTTGATATAGTCCATTGTAACGTACGTACTGGTTTTAGCTACGAATAAAGTTCGTTTTCCTGACGAAGATTGATTGAAATCTTAATTATTAAAGTTTTAAGTCTTAAAATAAACCTTACGCTGACGTATACATTGTATACGCTTTTATGGTTCATGTTACGACTTTAGGTCGATCGGGGTTTGATTCCAGGCGAGCTATTTTAAGTAGGGTTGTGGTCTAAAGACGGAGCTCTTAGTTTTACGACTATTATGTAAAACTGTTTTCTCTTCCGTTTTACCTGTGTGTGTTACTCCACGCTTGTCTAGCGGTAAATAGAATGGCATCTTATCATTTCGATGTCTCTGCCTGATTCGTTGAGGGAATTGGATGATGACTAATTTAAAAAACAAATTAAATCAATATTAATAGGTAAAGGATATTATACTATAAATGAAGCACTGGACGATGATAATACACACATCAAAAAAGTCTAGGGATCAAGCATGTTTATGCGGATTTCTTGTGATTGAGATGTGGCTTTGTAATAAATTTATGATTTTATAAATTTATATGGATCCTTTTTGGTGCATTTCATAATTTAAAACAGGAACTGTCAATCAAATTCGAGTAAAAGATGAAAATCAGCTGTCAATATTTTCCCTATAAAAACATAAGACGCATTGAAGACATTATTAGTGCTACTGTTTCCCTACTACTGATTAAAACCAACGTTATTATGGAGCGGCGACGTCATTTAAGCAGGGAAGAAATGATCAGAGCCGTGGGAATGATAGAAGCTGGTTCCCGGCAACGTACTGTGGCTTTAGCTCTGAATACAAGTCAGAGTGTTATCAGTCGACTTTGGACACGTTACCGAACCACTGGTACCGTGGCTGAGCGCCATGGAGGACGGTATCGCTGCACCACACGGAGACAAGACCGATACATTCAAATCACAGCTCGAAGAACTCCAACAATAACCGCCATGATGTTAGCCGTGAGCCTTCATCGCTCTTCAGGGAACTTAATTAGCGACCAAACAGTCAGAAACCGCTTGCATGAAGTGAACCTTCATTCCCGAAGACCGCTACGGGTACCACCTATAGCAATGCACAATCGTAGGACTCGATATCAATGGGCTCTTGAACACAGAAATTGGACAGAAGAACAATGGCGTTTCGTGTGCTTTTCTGATGAGTCTCGTTTTGGTATGAGGCCGGATACAAGACGTATACGACACTGGAGAACCCCTGGACGCCAACAGCGATTAAAATCCTGCCAGGAAGTCCATCCTTATAGTGGTGGAACCATCATGGTATGGGCGGGTATTTCGATCGGCGGAAGAACTGAGTTGATTTGGATCAGAGGCAACCTCAACGCTCAAATTTATGCTGAGACGGTTGTATCAGACGTCATCGTTCCTCTACAAGTGCATATCGGTCCCTTATTTCAGTTAATGCACGACCGCACACCGCAAGAGTTGTAAGACAGACTCTCGCCGCAGCTAACATCAATGTCCTGCCCTGGCCTGCTCAGTCGCCAGACTTGAACCCGATTGAGCATGCATGGGATATTCTTCAGAGAAGAGCTCTGCCGAATATGGAGGGTATCCAGTCGCAAGAAGACCTTTTTTTGTTGTTGCAACGAACATGGGCGGCCATTCCACAGCGTGATTTGGATGAACTCATTTTGAGTATGCCAAACCGATGTTCTTGTGTTGTTAGTGTTCGCGGTAGAAACACGGATTATTAATTGTTTAAGTTACCCAATAAAATTAAAAAAAAAACTGTTATTTCAGTCTTTTTTTCGAACTTTAATGTTAGTGGTTCAAATGTCAAAAATCCCTTTATTAGGAAAATGGCAATTTTTTTTACTAATGCAAAGGTGACTTGGTTTATCGTTACTGTAGACAAACGAAAACATTTTATTTGATCAATCCTTAAAGAAAATTTTAATGAATATCAATCAGGAGAAAAGTTATTGCAAAAATATATGTTGATCCCTAGACACTTTTGATGTGTGTATATTCGGTATATGAGAATACATATGTTTATTTTAGTTATAGATTGACGACGCCTCTATACAGCCAAATTAATAAAATTATAATTACTTATTACTATTAGTTTTTATTATGACATGTTATTAATAAATTTATTTATATTTTCTTTTTCTTATCTAGTTTTAATGACGATGCCCTTGTGGCAGATTTCTATGTTTAATAATATTAGTTATTTGACATATTTTAGTGTTATATACACTTTTTAGTGTTATGTACCTTGTAGTACTTGACATTGTTATTTTAACATTGTTTGACATTAATAGTATTTATATTTTATTTTCTGTAATTGATTATTTAGCATTCAATATGGCTCTTCCATAATTGTATTGATAGTTTGGGCTGTTTCTGGTCTTCGTCGTGTTGTTTCGTACTAAGCTGTCTGACCATGATTGTGTTATCTCGTTTACTGTAGGTAACTAATATTAGTTACAGAGTATTATAAATTGACTTAACCAAGTGTTCCAGACGGTCCCTACGGTGATAAATAAATGAAATGAAATGAAATCTCCAGCATACCAGACTCTAGAAACATCACAAATAAATTATTGTGTCCCGACCAAGAGTCGAACCGCCAGACCACGGAGGCAGTCGGTTTGTGATAAATATCTTGTGTTGTTTGTGATAAATGTAGGCGGACTGATGGTGGTAATTTGCCCAGTCTTCCGGGGCGGGGAAGTATCCAGCGTTCGTGCCGATAAACCCAGTAAAGTGTTTCCAGACGTTTCAGGATCAGGCTCAAATTGTCGTCATGTCTCTGTCAAGCCAGCAGTGGTAGGGACATATATCAGTCATGAGTGTCTGAGTTGCATACATTCATGGAACAAGCGCACCACTTTCATCAAGTGGGCCACCACATCGTTTTAGTATAAAAAATAAAAATACACATTTAGTAAGTAGTGCAAAGTTTTTGCTGAAATTCCTCTTGCACCAACTTCCACTGCAACGTGTTCCGTAGCTCTAGCATGCAAAACTCTGTAACGTGATGTTTTCCTTCTATAAAGGAGTTTGTGCGTGCTAAAGCGAAGCCATGTGTATAGACATAAATCATGATAAGCAAAACCCCGCACGGCACACAATACAAAAGTAATTTTCCCGCCAAATTGACTTACGCAACTACGTGGAAGAACATAAAATACCAATTCATTATTTAGCACTTTATATAAAGCACCTACTTTTATAAAAAACGGGGTGATTTTAGACTATTATGTTATTCTATTGATAGAAACAAACAACTTTTTCTAAAAACTATATGTCGGAAGTGACAAACTACTCCCTCTGCACCATCCCCAGCAGTGATCCCGGCCCGTCCACTGAATAATAATAAAATTCTTTATTGCAGACAAAATATAAAATATAAAAACATGTACATAGGCGAGCATAATACCATAAAGGTATTCTCTACCAGGTAACCTTTGGGAGAGTGAGAGAAGAATATTATGGGTGCAGAGTAAGAAAAATTAACATAAAAAGATCAAAATATTATAATAAGCAAAATCAATAAATATATGGGTACGTAGGTAAGTACATACATACATACATATCTTCACGCCAGATCCCTTGCGGGGTAGGCAGAGACAATTGAGCGCCATTTGACACGATCACGACATACTTCTTTCGCTTCGTCGACATTCATTAACCTCTTCATACATGCCCTTTGGTTACGAAGACTTTTTAATGCACCTTCAGTCAGTGTTTTATTTATTTGATCGTGATATGTGAGTCTCGGTCTGCCAGGGCCTCTTTTACCCACAACTTTCGCATTATATATCTGGTTCGTCAATCTTTCATCGCTCATCCTTTCAACATGCCCGAACCATCGTAGCATGCCTTTCCATATTTTTGTCCCTATGCTTTCCTTCATACCAACCCTTTTCCGTATTTCGACGTACGTAGGTACGTAGGTAAGTATATGGTTTAAACATCTAAAATAATAATAAATACATGCATATTTAAAATAAATAATAATACATATATGTCAAAGAAAGGAGATTAAGATGCATTTTGTTTTTTAAGAAGGTGAGAAATTAACTAAAGCTTCTCGTACTCCTAGGAAGGTGGCGGGTACTTCTATGATCACAACAAAACGAAGATACGAAAGCTTTACATTAATTAATATTATTATTTAGGGTCAATGCTAATGTACTTATGTTCTTAGTCTCAATTCTTTTAGTAATCAGTGCAAAGATTTTGCTGGAATTCCTCTCACGCCAATTTCTCTTAATATATCTCCTAAATTTTATTTCCTAGTAAGTTAATAGACTCCATTTCTGAAAAGTATTTATTTATTTTTAAATTTTAGTGCACTATGTACAAGAGGCGGGCTTAATAAGGCATTCTATAGCAACCAACCTTAGGTACAACGTTTGTGACCGCCTCCGTGGTCTAGTGGTAACAAACGTTGCCGTGAACTCGGGAGGTCGTGGGTTCGATTCCCGCCGGGGGCAAGTTGTACATTGTATAATTTGTCTCGGTCTGGGTGTTTATATGTATAATATGTATATATTTAACCATCTAGTTTCCGTAACACAAGCATAGTAACTTTAAAAATATTTAAAAAAAATTAATAGGTAATTCAAATTAAATATTATATCTATATACATAAATAAATACATACCTACTAATATGTACACAATACTACATACTATAAATATGTAATATACACTACATACATTACCTTATCATTATCATCATTACAGCCCCTAGAACATCCTGGACCTCCACTGTTGGAGATAGGTCTTCCAGAAGAGATAGGCCTTCCAGAACATACAAATACCAGATACATATCTGCAGAATTTAGCCTACACTCGCCACGTTGTCCTGTCGGGTTGGCGAGGATCTGATTTCAATTTTTAATGACATATTTTTAACGATTTCACAAGTTGATATTAGTGGAATCGGGACCGACGGCTTAACGTGCTCTCCGAGGCACGGGAATGGTGGTGTTGTAAATCTATGACAAATATACGTAAGAAAAGTGTCTTTGGTACATGCCGGAGGGGTTTGAACCAACTTTTGTAGGATTTAAGGAAAGCGACAGCCGAGCCGCCACCGCGCCTACATAACATACACACCTACTGATTCGAAATATTAATACTCGTATAGACAAAATACTGGTTTGTGCGAGCGAGTGGTAAAGCGTTAAAACCTCTTAGTGTGTAGGTACATAAAGTTTCTTTAAGCACGTCAAGAAACTGTGTGCTGCAGCTGACTTCAAAGGTTAATGAGGTTGGTGGTGCTTTCTGTTGACGTATGAAAGCAGAGACTTTTCTTTAGAATTATTTACGTGACTATTTAATTTATTAATCCTTACTAATATTATAAATGCGATTCCAGATGTTGCAGAATTTGATGATTTTCTTGGAGTCACTCGCAGGATTATAGCCCAAACACGTCGGGTAAAATATAGGAGTTAACAGCGCAGGAAAGCCGCAAAAAATAAACCGCAACTTGTGCCCAATATATCGTTTTCCATAATTATTCACATTATTAAACATAACAACACCACTTTTCACCAATAATATCCACAGTAAAATAATTTACAAAAACTTGCACTTGACATGTCCGCGCAAAATAGCGCGAAGGACTCTCTCAGGGTTATAATCCTTTGTCAAATAAAAGCTTTAAGGAACGCATTTCGTTCTTTTGTTTCTAGGCATACAATTAGCCTGAAATGTTAATCACAAAATTAAAGGATTAAAATTTGCTCTCATAATCCTACGCGTTTACAATTCCTATTATTACTAAATATTCGTTTTATTTAAAAAGATAAGAGTGAAGAAAGCAAAACTGCATTTCGTCAAGCTGGCATAGTGATAGTAACTGACAGGGTTGCCGACATTTTTACAGCGTATATATTTTTTAAAATTAATAATCTTTATTTGCTTAAAAATATGTTACAATGTAACGGGTGTCCCAACAAGAGCGCTGGATTTTAAATTTGCCGCCATTCTATTAATACGAGTTGTACGGTGATTTTTTTTGGCAGTTGTTACGCACTCCTCCTCCTTCTTAGGGTGTACCCCACTGTCGGGGATCATGATTTTGTCGCAGTCCATCCACCAGCCATTTCCAGTGATTACGGTCCTCGACGCAGTGGATGGCTTGGTGTATTGAGATGTTTAGGTGGACAGTCTTCTTCCTCTTGTTCTTTTACCGTCTATTTTTGCTGTTACTAAAAGTTTTTCCAGATTTTCAGCGCCTCTTCTAGCAATAAGGCCAAAATATTGCAGAATTTGGGTAAAGCAGAAAGTCAATATCCCTTGGCAAGTTTGAGCTCTTCGAGCACCGAAACGTTAGTGCGTTGTGCAATCCAAAGGGTTCTGAGCAAACGACGCCAGGACCACCTCTCAATCGCATCAATTCTTGCTCTATCTACGCCTTTTATAGTCCTGTCTCTGAACCGGACAAAAATATAGAGAATACTAGAGCTTTAACTATGTGGATTGTCGTCACGTACAGACCACGCGATTAAAGAATAAGGAGAAATATTCAAACCAACAACGTAAAAACACATTACATTTTTTTTGCGAAAACAGTTCGCCAATTAAATCAAGGTGTTTAAAAAATTGAATTTGAAAATTACTTTGTTTCTTGATTACTTTACTTATTTATTATTATTACACAACAGAAATGTGTACATTTTTTTTTTTTTACAATGCAATTCCAGTACTATCTCCAAAAACGTGTGCACACAGCATGCAATGATAAAACATTTACATATAATATAAAATAAAAATGACAATACAATAAGTCAGTAAGTGTTATTGTTTAAAAATACTAATTTGCTTGCTCGCTGTCCACACTAAATTATACTATAGACATAGTCCTATTTAGGATAAATCATTTTTTTTTGTTATATACTCGGTGCATTTCTTCATCTCTATAATTGTCTATTTTAAATTAACAGTTTGTATGAAGAAGCCAATTTTTATTGTCATTTCCGACATATGGTTTCTTAGGAAAAGTTGTTTGTCTCAATGGAATGACATATTAGTCTAACTTAAGACGTAACGTATAAATCAAAGCCACACGGTATATATTGCGTTGAATTTATTAAAGAGCAAATATTTTTATATTATAATTTAAAATTAAAATAAAGAAATACGTATTTTTATATTTTATTATTTAGTAATAAAATCTCAAGTTACGGTGAAGAGAAGTTTTCCTAATAATATCGCCACTCATACTGAGCCTAATCAAGTAGCGGGAGGTCGACGATCGCGCGAACGTTGACTTACGTAATTCTTTCTCTCTCTATTTTTTTATTTTTATTTATGATTTTTATTGTCTTGCACAAGTTAATTTTACAAATGGTAAAGAATTGAAATAAATCAGGACCATCTCCTTGTAAACATAAATCCTTGCATTGCCTACACTACAGTTCTTGAATCGCCTGATACCACGTATCCTTTCTAATTTATCCAAACAACCTATCGTGTACCTCGGCCCTCGCATTACAAACGTCAAATGTCATTGTGACGCGACGAGTCGAGAACATTCGTAGAAGTTAAATTTTAAAGCCGGTTTAAAATTATCGCATTTTTCTTCTACGGACCAAACCACATCAGACAGCAAGTTTATTTACTCACAAAGTAAAACTTGAGTGAGTCCTTCCTTTTCTACCTGTATTACGCTAAAACATCAACTACCGGAGAATCAATGGGCTCTAGCAATCCAGAAGTATTCTGATGCTCAGACCCGGCCTGAGGACGGAGTGGATGCAGTAGGAATCAACTAATTGCTCATAAAAATCTAACAGTAGTAATGATACTTTTCTTTCTGTTTTGTCTGAAATCTATGTCTAAACCGCTTAGCAGAGTCCGTCGTTGTTTGAGGTAGGGTGGTTTATTCGATGTGGACAACAAAGGAAATGATGTCGCAATCCGACCAATAAGGTTGCTATTGTATGTGCCGTGTTTTGTACATAGAAGATACACCTTTAGCTCAGATAACTCGACTCGACATATTGTACAAAACAACATTAATAGCTTTCGATTCCAATTATTTATTTACTGATAATCCAATTTAAATGTATATTAATTATAAAAATCTAGTTGTTTTTTACATTTTATTATTACAAAATCTACAATGTTGTTTTTTACCCGGCTGTGCGATGCAAAAAATGAAATGTGTTGATAAATAAAAAACCCGACTGCGTAAAAAACTTTAATTAAAAACTGAAAAGAAATATATAAAAACTAAAAACAAAAAAAACGAGCAGAGGTTCCGTCGCCAAAAAGTTTGATAATCCCTTAACTACATACATAATAATGTTAACGCCAAATCCCTTGCGGGGTAGGCAGAGACAATTTTGCGACTCTTGTCACAACATACCTCTTTCGCTTCTTCGACATTCATTACATGCCCTTATGTTTTGAAGGCTTTTTAATGCATCTTCAGCTATTGTTTTATTATTTGATCGTGATATTAATTGTCTTGATCTGCCAAGTCCTCTTATATCCACAACTTTCGCATTATATATCTGGTTCGTCAATCTCTCTTCACTCATCCTTTCAATATGTCGAAACCGTCGGAGCATGCCTTTCCTTATTTTTATCCCTATGCTTTCTTTAATACCTACCCTTTTGCGTATTTGGCCATTACATAGGCGGTCCGACAAAGTGACGCCGCATATCCGACGCAATGACCTCATTTCTACTGCATTAACTCTACTCTCATGCGTATTCTGACATATCCACGTCTCGCTTTCTTACATAAGTACTAAACTAAACCACTGAACAAATTTTATAGAATCTGTTACATAGCGACTTTAACAGTCTGGGCTTATTGTTATATATAAAATTATTTCAATGGTGTAGTTAGTTAAGCGAATACCAAACTTATTGTATGCCTATTGTGGGCAGATTGTTTCAACAATGTTCTATATGAAGATAATGTGTGAAGTTTTACATGTAATTATTTCTAATTTGAATTTAACCTCAGTGGATTTAGAAGCGAAGGTACCGGGTTCAATTCTTGTTTGGGACACAATAATTTATTTCTGATATAACTCGAGTTTGGTACGCTAGATGCATCGACGAGCTTGTCAGATCTATAGTAAAGTGGGCTAAATGTGAACCCGCTTCATTAGCGGTTTCTGACCAACCCGGAAGAATTACCGTTGTGAGTATACTTAACTTTTTTTATGGCAAACGTAAGTAAGAAATCTACTAACATCTTACTTTCTTTAAAAGCAAAATGAGATATAATTTCTAAACTTAACATGGATTGTTATTTATGTAATTATTGTATATAAGTATATTATTATTTATGTATTATGTGTATGTTATTTATAATGTGTATATTTAAGTATATATTTATTGCTATTAGTTATTATACATTTTTCCTTTTAACTCTGCATCCCACAATATCTTTTGTCGTTCTCCCAAAGGTTAGCTGTTAGAGAATACCTTGAAGGTATTAAGCTCGCCTATGTACTATATTTTATTTTAGATATTTATTGTGCAATAAAGAATTTTTTACTTTACTGTAAGAAATGGTATTTCTTATTAGTATAGAACCGGGATTCAAACGACCTCTTTGTTGTTTAAGGGAAGCGTTTTTTTATAACCGAGCCACCACTATTCTTAGTCTATTTCCGTCGAAATACTAGAACATGAGTGGTTAGTGGGATGGATTGCCGGACAAAATGGTTGATCCTGAAAGTGGCCCGAGCGGGTTGATAACAATTTTTGGGGATCGTCTGCGGGTGACTTCGCACTTGGCAATCCGCCCAGCGCCTGTGACCTAATTCTAACAGGAGTCAATGAACTATTAATTAACTTTTATTTAGGAAAAGAATATTGATTGTAAGTTTATATTGTTTAATGCACGCTAATCGTACACAGTAAAATAATAGTAAAGTTTTACAAAATATTAATAATTGTTTTTCGTATAAAATTAAATGTTTTTCGACTAAACGTAGTCAGTGATTCGTAAAACTGACAGCTTTTTCACTTCTGTTCTTATTATTTTTCAAAATCTCATCGAATGAGAGAACTCGAATTCAATCTTTGTGTTTCACGAAGCAGATAATTTTAAATCTTTATACCTGCAGGTTTGCCAATTGGAAATGCACTTTTCTCTTTATTTGCCACTGAGATGATCCTAATATGAATTGGATTGTTTTCATTTGTATTTTCCATCTTTTTATTCATCATCATAACTCGTAGAATATAGAGTCCTGGACCTCTATTATGGGGATATTTTTTTTTTTTAATAATGATGGTAACTGGCACGCGACTTCTGGGTATGACGACAATTCGAGCCTGGGAGCTAATTTTGGAGCATTCGACTTACTGGTGGATACTCCCCCGTTCCGGTAAACTGGGCAAATTACTACCATCAGTCCGCCTACCACCTATTGATCGTAATCATCATCAGCCTGTATCTCTCCACTGCTAAATGTTGGCATCCCCCAAGGCTTGCCACTTAACGCGATCTTTTGCCACCCTCATCTAACCACCACCAGCGTCTGGTCTTCACTTTAAAACCCGTTTGCCCCATCGAAACTATCAGTGGCCACGTCTCTGCTTAGATATTACCGGGAGCACGGTTAAAGGCCTTCATCTTTAAACAGTGGTATGGACGATGAGAGGATTTGCCTGAAGTTTCCCGGATGCCGCCCATCCTAGCTGTTTAAATAGGGGCAACCTTCTAGATTATATTTTCCACCCTGTATAGTAAAGTTGGCTAAATGTGAATATATATCTTTAAAAAGAAGCTTTGTTTCTTAGCACTCCGGAAGCGATACGGTCGTGATGATACTTTTATATTATCTTAAAAAGAAAATGTATCTTGTTCATGTTAAAAAAATGCAATTGATTACTTAAAAAATGTTAAAATAATTTTAATATGCTTTTATCAATACTTATTTGTATTAAATATAATACAAAATAATCCACACTGCCTATTATCCGATTATAAGAATGTTATTACATCTTTATTAGGTAAGTGTAGGTAGTGTAAGTGTTCTAATCATTATAGATCCTAAATGGTCACTCAAAATAAAAAATATTAAAAGAAACCTCAACATGATTTTCAAATACCTATTCGACGATACCCCACTCAATATAGTTCGTCGACTTTCATTTTTTCTTTTCCACAATATGACGTCTGGTTGTCGTCTTACTGAAATTTGATTAATGCCATATCTTCAGTGAAATTCGCTTGTTTAAGATGACACGATTAGTGGGAATCATTAAAATCTGCTTACGCGTTTGGTCTCCAGTGTGCAACAAATTAACAATACATACATACTCGTACATACATACATACATAGGCTGTTAATACATAACCCTTTTTTCGGTAAAAAGTTGGGTAAAAATAGAACAATGTAGTATAATATAAACGAGCTTAAAAATCAAACTTCTAGTAACAAATAAATCTATACTAAAATTATTTAATCTATATGTATTAGGGCATATTTATTATTGTTGCCTCGCATAACGACATGCCATTTATGAAACGACCACTACGCAAAATTTCCTAGAGGTAGATATAAAAGGCAATTTAATTTAAGTAACGAATGCTATGATGTTAAAATTAACTAGATGTAGCATTAGCAGGCAAAAAGGGTTTCCACAAATGTGTTTAAATCGACAATAATAAATCGACGAGTACCAGTATGTATTATTTAAATATTTACTTATTTGTGTAGTGTATATATTAATTAATAAGTAATATTCTATACACCTATTTATTCAATATATTTAATTTTAATAGCACCTCTCGTGAGCAACCTCAAAGCCGACAAATTTTTTATTTGCTTTCCTTAATATCCTACAAAGGTCGGTTCTAACCCCCCGGCATGTACCAATGAGAAATACACTTTTCTTACATACATTTGTTATAGATTTACAACACCACCGTTCCCGTGCCTCGGAGAGCACGTTAAGCTGTCGGTCCCGGTTCCAATAATACGAACTTGTGGGGGTGTTGTGAAAATGTCATTAAAAAAAATACATTAAGATCCTCGCTAAACCGTCTGGCCAGCGTGGCGTGTGTAGGCTAAATTCTCTCGATATATGTTCTGGAAGGCCCATCTCCAACAGTGGAACTTTAGGACGCTGCGTTCTAGGGGCTGTAATAAAAATTGGGGTCTAATTTATATTAGATGGCGATATCCATAGTTTTAAATATCTTTGGACGAATGGGAGTAAATTCCCCTGAGTGACTCTGTTGTCAACAAAACAGGATAAACACATACAAGTGGCCTAATGTTGAAGACACTTACCGCCTGAATAATTTACAACATTTTTCCTTTTAACTCATTTTTTATGGAAAAATGACAAACAAAAATGGGGCACCTAAACCCAGGTAATTCGGTCACAAGCTTGATACACTATTTCTCACCTCCACACAATGGATTCGGCACCATGAATCCAGATTGCTAACAAAATCTGCTGTTTATTTAAATTTGCGTGTAAAAAAATCGACCGACCACAACATATACAAAATTGGAGTAAACAAACAAATACTGCTACAGATATAATGCATAATGTATTTTCACGAGAAAACTTGGATCTCAATCGGAATACGAACGCACCTAAAGTGTCAAGCAATTATTGTATTATTTTGACATGACAATTGTGACAAGAGTATGTTTTTGTGTTTATTCTTGTTTTAATTAGTTGTAAATTTATGTAATCGTATGATTCGATTATGTACTTTTTTTTCTGACAGACAGTATTGTTTTGTGGCAAATCTGATTTATGTTATGCTAAGAAAAATATATAAATTAAATTAAAAATAAAATCGAAACTCAAAATATGTCCAAGCGGCTGGTTAATGCTGTATGTGACAAGAGGACTGGCAATTTTTTGCGCAGTTAATCAGCATCGCTGAGCAGCGGGGGAATATGTTCAGCATCGCTGAGCAAAAAATTGCCAGTCCTCTTGTCACATACAGCGTTAACCAGCCGCTTAGACAGTTCTTTAAAGAAATTCTTAGCGCTTGGCCCCCACGGTCCCATTGTCTAAAGACGAAAAGGCACAAACACGTAGCCATTAGCAACAGACTCGTATTTGCGACATTGGGCCGTTTCAGCCGAATCCGCAGCCGCCTCAGCCCTGACAGATGTGCTCTGGACATGAGACCGAGCAAGGGTGTCGACACAAGTAGCGTCCCACACCAATGCTCGACCCATGGACCACGGCACCAAAGTCTTTCACCATCACTGCGAGAGGTCCCAGACGGTTCAAGAACCGAAGGGATCCCGGCAGTAACCAAAGCCCGGTGGATTACATTATTAACAGAGCCGTGGTGGAAACGACGACCAGCACTTTTCTGACAAGACAGGCCGTGGTGACCAAGCTGGTCAACGATGCTGCCACATGAACAAATATGTTGAATACATATTTTTGCCCCTATTCGAAGGGACTGGCGATTCTAATACAATTGTTGTCCAACAATGTACCTAAATTTTTGCTGGGGATAACATGTAGCCATTTATGTTATTAAGTTAGGTTGTATTTTAGAAGTAAAGGGACTAATAGCAAAACTAGATACCTAAACCACACTATGTGTAGGCAAGGGGGTGTAATTGTTGTTTCAGGATTTCGAAAGTACTTTTCAATTTGCCTAATTTCAGCCTGCACGGTTCTTTCCTCCACCGAGTGTGATGTAGGGTATATTATATTATGACCGCCTCCGTGGTCTAGTGGTAACAAACGTTGCTGTAAACGTAAGGTCGTGGGTTCGATTCCCACCGGGGTCAAGTTGTACATTGTATAATTTGTCTCGGTCTGGGTGTTTATATGTATAATATGTATATATTTATAAAAAAAAAGTATAATATGTAGTTTATCAACCATTTAGTTTCCGTAACACAAGCCTCGTAGCTTACCACGGAAACTAGATGGCGCTGTGTGAACTGTCTGGAAATATTTATTATTATTTATTTTATTTATTATTATATACTACTAAATGGTTTAGTACGAGTATCAACTAAAATGTAGCGGAGATACGACATATTGGTTTGGGAGACGGAGTTATGTATCTTTTGCTTGCTTACTTGTTTTGATTTTTTACTGTACCAAATTTTGTAACTCAATTTGCTTTTGCTTTAACAAAACGATTTTTACTTTTTATTAAATAATAATAATAAAATTTTTATATTTATTTAACGCTTTTGCTTTCCTTTCGTCGCACAATACAGCAAAATGTTAATGTACTCTTATTATAAATTAAAAACTCTTAAATAATAAAATTAATTTGTGGAACAATTTGCCTCTTAGCATCATATTCATCAAGTAACCACCAGATCGCTATTTAAAAAAAAGTCTATTCGCAATTATATTATTAGGTATGTATGTAAGTTTATGCGAGTATATAAGTATGTATTAGAAAGTAGTATATTATATATTTATACATGTAGTTAATTAGTTATTATTTTTTGTTTTCCATTATTTTTACACCTTTAACTGCCTCCGTGGTCTAGCGGTTAAGTCCGTGGATTTAGACTCGGAGGTACCGGGTTCGATTCCTGGTCGGGACGCAAAAATATTTATTAATGTAAATAAATACATTTAATTAATATTTAATTTATTTATGATATTTCTCGAGTTTGGTACGCTGGAGACATCGACGAGGTTGCCACTTGTCATGATTGGCCTATAGTAAAGTTGGCTAAATGTAAATCCGCTTATTTATAAGCGTGGTTTCTGACCACCCCGAAAGGGTAACGGTCGTGATGATAGTTTTTTTACTCTATTTTTACACCTACTTTTCAGTAAAGTGTTTAAAGTTGTCTCAATGGTTGGCTATGATAAAATGTCTTACGGCATTAAAGCCCGCCTTTGTCTTTGCACAATAAAGTATTAAATAAATAAAAATAACGTCAAATATAAACTAACCAAAAAAAATACATTTTAAACTCAGTAAGTACCTATTTTAAACTTTGGCGCTTTCGTCGTTGAAATAATAATGTTTGGGTACGGTGGGTAGAAGTTTTTACATCTACACTCCAAAGTATGAAATTAGACGCAGAACTCGTTTCGATTTACAAATCCGGCAAACTTCAACAACGTGTTTAACAATCCGAAAACTTTTGCATGAATTCCAACTTATAATTGTTCGTAAGTTTTGAATTATTGTTATTTTTTAAAAATATATTTATACTGAGCAAGACATAATGGCATCGCGTTCACCTAATGGTAAACCAATAAATAAAAATAATCATTATTCACTGCCAGAGGTCATGCTATTCATCTTCTCAAAAATGTTTTAGCATATCTCTTATAGATTTCAGTTGCAGACATCCAAAAGGCCTTCGTCAACCAAAATGTCCAGTTCCGGCTATTATAAATGATTCGCAAATATTCTACCCTATTCATAGTGTTCTGTTCGAATTCGGAGAAATCCTTGGATGAAATAGTTCTGAAATATAAAAAAGATTAACAGTTTACGAGGCATACGATTTACGATTTAACTAATATATAAGTTTGTTAACGGAATTGCACAGCAACATTTGGGTACTTGGGAAGTAATTGTGTTTATGCTTATACGAGTATGTGTCTCGAAAGTCATTCTTAGTGTTCAGGTTCACATGGTGTGGCGTGTCCGGTGGTCGCCCCTTCTTAGAAGGTCATTGCAGTGGTGGCACGTGTGTCGGGTCCCGGTCCGCACCCTAAGGGCCTGGTTGAGCGGGGGGATGGCTGGCACATGCGTTATGTCCGTGATCGGGTGCTGCTGTGGGGGCCTGGGACCTCTGCCGAACACGTTCAATTTATTGTTCTTAAATTAACAGAGGTTTTTGCGTTTTGTCGACTTACGGGTTGCACATAGGCATGTAGTCTACCTTAATTCTGACTTGCCTGGCGGGTTACTGCTGTACCAGGTATTGTATTCTCATAGTTACTGATAACTTAATTTAAAAGGTTATTAATTAATCGTTGTGGTGCAGTTTTGTATATGTTTTATTTTGTAAATCTGATATAGCTGAGTTTTCCTTGCAGATTCCTTTCTCAGTCAGATTAAACATTAACAGGTCACTGGAATTTGCTAAGCTGCTGGTCTTCTGCTAACAGCTTACTTATTGGACCACTTTGCTGCTAGCAGGAGTAGAATCATTCAAAATAATTAGATTAATGACGTTTCATAAATGCCTGTAATAGGTTTACGTGAATAAAGATATTTTGACTTTGACGATTCAAAACGCCAAATGGGGCGTAACAATTTCTTATGTAAATCTATAACTGGAAACTTTAAGAAGTAATAATAGTTTGTAACCAACTTTAAATCGTTATAGATCTTAAATGGTCACTAGAAAAGAAAAATCATAAGAGAAACCTAGACATGATTTTCATTTACCTATTCGATGATATCCCCAAATCAATCTAGTGCCTGCCGGGACCTCTCAGACTTCATCATCATCATCAGCCTGTCTCTCTTGATGTAGGCCTCCCAAAGGCTCGCCACTTCAGACCATCTTCTGCCACCCTCATCCATTCCCCACCAGCGACCTTCTTCAGGTTATCTGTCCATCTGGTGGGGGGTCGTCCCACTCTGCGTCTTACGTGGTCTCTACTCCAGAACCCGTCTACTCCATCGTTCATCGGTTCTGCGGCATATGTGTCCAGCCCATTGCCACTTCAGCTTGCTAATTTTAAAAGCTATATCGGTAACTTTGGTTCTTTGACGGATGTCAACCTCTCAGACTTCTCAGACTCAGACTTCACGTCGGTACTTAAAGGTTAATAAATAGTTTTTATTCTATCCAAATAAAATATTTCCTTTTTTACAATTGTGATACATTTAGTATATTATGTATATAATTTTTAATTCTATGGAAAACTAATGACTATCAAATAAAAATAAAGTTAGAAAAGAATAGAAAAAGTCATTTAAAACTTCCCACTAATATCCATAACATAACAATATATCAGAACACAAGCAATGTTGTATTTATTTATTTAATACTTTATAGCACAAAGACAAAGGCAGGCTTTAATGCCGCAAGACATTTTATCATAGGCAACTATTGGGAAAACTTTAAACAATTTACTGCAAAGTACGTGCGTACGTGACTGTAAAAGGGCCGTGTCACCTTACAATCTAAATAAAATTAGAACGTCAAATAAATTAACTTAAATTTACTTTTGTGACTGTAAAAGGGCCGTGTCACCTTATAATCTAAATAAAATTAAAATGTCAAATAAATTAAGTTAAATTTATATTTGTGGCTATAAAAGGGCCGTGTTAAAATAAATATAAAAAAATATAATTTACTGACTACCTCCGTGGTCTAGCGGTTGAGTCCACGGATTTGGACTTGAAGGTGCCGGGTTCGATTTCTGGAAATTAAATAATATCCTCGCCAAGCCGTCTGGACAGCGTGGCGAATGTAGGCCAAATTCTCCAGTTCTGGAACGCCCATCTCCAGCATTGGAGGTCTAGGACGCTGTGTTCTAGGGGCTGTAATTAATGAATGAAAAATAATATTTAATTTATTTGTGTATTCTCGAGTTTGACATTGACGATTTTTGCCACTTGTCATGATTGGCATATAGTAAACTGAATCCGCTTCTCATAAGCGTGGTTTTTGACCACCCCAAAAGGAAAACGGTCGTAATGATGATAATGATGAATTTAAATATTAGACTTATTTATTTCATTTAGAATATCTAGATTAAATTTCGTAGTTAGAAAGTTTCAGCTGGGAGGCAAACCCAATGCGATATTTTAATAATCCCAAGTCAAATATCAAACAGTCCTAAATAAATATGATCCAAGTTTGAAATGGTCTCACAGGACTTCGCTGTATAGAAAGCTATTTCATGCAGCTCCACTGTAAACAGGTAATTTGCATTTAGTGTGCCTGCAAAAGTAATGAGCGATGACATTGACATAAAAAATATATCTTTGTGACCGTAATTATATTAATGAGTTGTTTCGCCAACTTTACTATACAATCAATTTAATTTACTATAGGCTATCATCTGGCCAGCGTGGTGGGTGTAGGCCAAATTCTCCAGATATATGTTCTGGAAGGTCCATTGCCAGCAGTGGAGGTCTAGGACGCTGTGTTCTAGGGGCTGTAATGATGAATGATCATGACTAGTGGCAAGCTCGCCGATGTCTTCGTTCTATTGATTTTAAATGTAAGTGCACACAAAAAATGCAAAATCAGTAAGGTCGGTACCCCACTATTAGGAATGGTGACTCCGTCGTAGTCCATCCACCAGCCGTTTCCAGTGATTGCAATCCTCGGATGGCTTGGTGTACTGGGATGTTTAGGTGGTCAGTCAGTGTCTGGACCATCGTGGGCTTCTTCCTCTTGTTCTTTTACCGTTTACTTTTCCCATTACTAGAAGTTTTTCCTGATTGTTAGCACTGCTTCTAGCAATGTGGCCAAAATATTGCAGAATTCGGGTTAAGCTGACGGCAAAAAGTCTCTGTCTCTTGGCAAGTTTGAGCTCTTCGAGAACCAAAACGTTGGTGCGTCGTGCGGTCCAATGGATTCTGAGCAAACGACACCAGCACAACATCTCAACCGTATCAATTCTTGATTTACCTGCGGCTTTTATAGTCCATAAAACCACAAAAAAACCAATTCAATTCAAATCATTTATTTGTTTAGGTTGATATATAAATTTAAATATATATTTAGCCAACTTTTGGGCTCATGAAGGACTAACTGCTTCCGTATTGTAGCTGTTAAGTCCGTGGTTTTGGACGCAGTGGTATAGACCGGGTTCGTGTCTTGGTCGGGACACAATAATTTATTTATGATATTTTGTAAGTGGCACATCACAACTAGAACAAGAAATAGGTGGTAGGCGGACTGATGGTGGTAATTTGCCCAGTCTGCCGGAGCGGGAAAGTATCCACTGTTCGTGCCGATAAACCCAGTAAAGTGTATACGTTTTGGAAACAGGCTCGAATTGCCGTCATGCCCAGTCAAGTCGGCATACTGTTAGGGACTGATGCCAGTCATAAGTGTCTGATTCCCCGCTGCTATCATTTATGGACCTTGTATAAAAAAATGAGTCTCCAGTCACATGGGTTAGGAGAATTTGGCTTACACTCGTCACGCTGCGCTGGCAAAATCAGAATCAAGTTATGGCTACTAACTTAATATGCCTGGCAATTTCCCTTTATTGGAAGATATATTTGTTTGTAATAAACATTTTATTTTCCATTCGTTTCCTACGACAAACATTCTAAGATGTTACGAAGGATAAATCGACGTAATAATAAATGTGTCGTAAAATAGCTCATAAACAAAATGGCTCTTGAAAGAACAGTATTATAACAACACAATGTGAGTTCGTATGAACTTACTCTAGACTAATATTTTATTCTATTGTTAGAAACAAACAACGTTTTCTAAGAAACCATATGTTGGAAGTGACAAATTTTTTTTTGCTTTTCTATCTAAATTGGCTATTTTAAAGTTAACAGCGGGATGAGGCGGAGTGCACAATCGTCCGAAAACGTATCGTCTAAGATCGATTTCGCCTAGCTTTTGACATTTCTGAAAGACGTAATTGATCTTAGACGATACGTTTTATTACGATTGTGCACTCCGCCTCACCCCGCAGTTTGTATGGATAAGTCAATATTTTTGTCACTTCCGACATATGGTTCTGACATAGAACAACATTTTGTATAGCGTAAGACCATACGAAATCAAGCGGTAGGTATATTAATTTTTAGATAAATTATTCTAACAAGATTACAAGTTAATGTAATTACCTTCGAATAAATTTTATTATTTTATTTATATATATATATATATATTATATACTGCACAACTATAAGAATAATGTGTGTGAATAAATTGTTTATTATTAAAAGATTTATTTTTCGATGTAAAATACACAGGTTATGAAATAAAAATTAATAATAATAATAATAATAATATTTCCAGACAGGTCACACAGCGCCATCTAGTTTCCGTGGTAAGCTACGAGGCTTGTGTTACGGAAACTAGATGGTTGATAAACTACATATTATACTTTTTTTTTGTAAATATATACATATTATACATATAAACACCCAGACCGAGACAAATTATACAATGTACAACTTGCCCCCCGTGGGAATCGAACCCACGACCTCCCGAGTTCACGGCAACGTTTGTTACCACTAGACCACGGAGGCGGTCAAAAATTAAACCTAAATTGGAAAAAAAAAAAAACTCACCCATGATTTGTTCCTGTGGCAGTGTGCCAAGAATACTTGCACCGTTCCCCCGCTGCACAGCAATGCTGATTTGCTGCGCGAGAAAACTGCCAGCCCTCTTGTCACATACAGCATTAACCAGGCGCTTAGACAACTCTTTAAGGGTATCGACGCAAGTAGCGTCCCTCACCAATGCTCGTCCCATCGAACAAGGCACCAAGGTCAATCTATCGGGTCTTTTACCATCACTGCGAGAGATCCCAGACGGTTCGAGAACCGATGGGATTCCGGCAGTAACCAAAGCCATTGGAGGATCACATTGTTAACAGAACCGTGGCGGAAACGACGACCTGCACTTTTGAGACAAGACAGGCCGTGGTGGCCAAGCTGATCAACGTTGCTGCCACAGGAACAAATAGTTAAAAAGAAAAAGCACTTTATTTTATATAAGTAGTTTACATGTGCAAATTGTGACAGCTATAGTACTTAATGACTTGATTGACACCAAAACTAAATATTTATTTTACAAATACTTAATTGCACAGTAATATATAGTAAAAAAATACACATAGCACAAGTAGAACAATAATATATGTCATTTGTCTTTTTAATCTTTTCTGTATAAGTTCCATAACAATCCAGATTGTAGCATCGATTCCCGGGCAGCTGTCTTCAGCACTTCAGCGGCGCGTATCGAGTAGACATGTCTGATTTATGCTGATAGGTCTTAACCTCAATCAACCTGCTTAGCTTGCCAATTAGTACGCCAGGTCACACTCTTCGCTATACATTTACAAATTAAACCTTATACCAATGATCTAATGACATATATACGAGTATTACTGTTTTATTTTCTTGGGTCGATTATCCTAGTTTCGCAGAGATCGGAGCACTTTTATTGGCTGTTTTTAAGTTAGAAATTATTCCTCCTTAAAATTGATGTTCCTAAGTGCCATACTTTTAGATTGTTTACATTTTTACAAGGAAAGTTCGTCTTTTTTATTTCAGAATAAAAAACTTTATAATTGCCTCATGTTTTTTTTTTTCTTATACTAGCACGACATGTGACCTTGCGACTACTTGATGGTAAGTGGCTTGCGAGGTCCATGAATGTTAGCAACCGGAATCAGACACTTATGACTGACATCAGTCCCTAACACTATGCCGGCTTGACTGGACATGACAGCAATTTGAGTCTGAAACATTCGATACTAAAACATAAGGTTTTCAGTTTACGCGTATATTCAAACGATGATAAAATACAGAATAATAATAAAAGTGACAAATAAAGACAGTTCATTTTAATTTGACTACAAAAGTAAAAATAAATAAAAAATATTAGGTCCTTACTTACTATTGTCATTATTGTAAGGTCCTGAAATATGAAATTGACGTTTTATATAGAAAAACTTGATGAACACCCTATAAATATAGCAAAAGTATATATATAGTATATAAGTTATAACAATGGCACATAGGTTTGATTGATTAAATATATAACTTAATATTTTTTTTATGTTTTACTTATTCCATATAAAACGAAAATTTCTTATGTAAGGACCTAATAATAATGTATATACTGGTATTAATATATACATATATATAATATATTTATATGTACTCATAACTTTAAGGTATCATTTCATCATTTTTCATTACAACCCCTAGAACACAGTGTCCTACCTCCACTGCTGGAGATGGGCCTTCCAGAACATATATCTGGAGAATTCGGCCTACACCAGACGGCTTGGCGAGGATATGATGTTAATTTTTTATGACAATTTATTAACGATTTCACAGTTGGTATTAGTGAAACCGGGACCGACGGCTTAACGTACTCTTTGAGGCACGGGAACGGTGGTGTTGTAAGTCTATGACAAATGAACGTAAGAAAAGTGTATTTCTCATTGGTACAAGCCGGGTGGGTTTGAACCGACCTTTGTAGGATTTAAGGAACGCGTTCTTACAACCGAGCCACAGAAATATACCTGCCTGTTTTTTAAAGTAAAAGATTTAAAGAAAATTTTATTCTTATAAAAAAAGAGAGCATTAAATAAATAGCAGTCGTAAACTTGCTGAAGTTAATTTAACTATCGCAGTCGAGCTATTTTTCTAACTAAAGTCGGTAATTTTTCACGCGTGGTTTTTTGTTACCATTTCTTTTTCTTTGTACACGTTTCGCCCGGGTGAAGAGACAGCCAGACTAATTAACAACATTTCATCTGGCATCTACAAACCTACCGCTTTCCTTTTTCTTTGCAAAAAGTTAATTTGTTTCTTCATCAGTCTGTGTCTCTCCACTGCAGGATGTAGGCCTCCCTCAAGGCCACTGCACTCGTCCTTTTGCAACCCTCACCTAACCATCTGTCATTTGGGTGTCCCGTACGTGACCTCCACTTTAGAACCCGTTTGCCCCATCAGTCGTTGGTTCGGCGGTTGGTTATAATTCTCTGACTAATATCAACGTTTTGAATTCTATCCATCAGAAAAATAGAGAGAGCCATAGCTGGCTGAACGACCTTGAATGTGTGGACAGCCCCACTGTCAGTGTCCACGTCTCTGCTCCGTACGACAAGGACGCACTGGTTGAAGACTTTTGTGTTCACACATTGTGGTATAGACGATGAGAGGATGTGCCGAAGCTTCCCGAATGCCGCCCATCCTAGCTAAATATACGCTAGAGACATCGACGAGCTTGCCACTTGTGATAGACCTATAGTAAAGTTGGCTAAATAATTGAAACAAAATAGTGGTTACTGACCACCTCGCTAGGGATACGGTTGTAATGATACTTGGCTTTTTTAGTTAATTCGAACATTTACTAACTCATAAGAAAGTTTCTCAGGAAGATAATGTCATGAAAAAGGGACTTCGCTTTATGGACGCTACAACATGACAAACATTTTTATAGACTATAAAAAAGTTTGCAACTATTGTAGTTGTGAGATACCTACGTCGCGTCGGGAGCTACACTACATAGTCACAAAAATGTCGCGATGCTAGTAACTACCTAATAAAAAAAAGTTGCGTTAAGCTTTTCTTTAAGCACTTTGACATAAAAACTTTAATAATTCCTGTCTAAATATTTTAAGTCGCAGAGGCCATAAGCTTTGTTTGTGACTTTTTTTGTAAGCAGTACACGAGGTCCAAGAATGGGACGCACTGACGACAGATACTAATGTCAGTCTCTACCACTATGCCAGCCTAACAAGATGCTTTTTCACACTTCGCTTGAAGTACTCCAGCTTAGACTAGACTTCCACTGTTGAAGATGGACCTTCCAGAAATTACTGGAGATTTTGACCTATACTCGCCACGCTGCAGCGCTAGCCAGACGGGCTAGGGGATAGAGAAAAAGAGATAAGGTTGTAGAGTTCCTCAGAACACTCACCGTGGTTGTAGAACACTCTGAAGGAGGCCAGATCTTGGCGAACCTGCAACGATTTGAGAGTTTTATACAGAGTAGTGTCTACTATCCGAATCGCCCGCCTCTGGAGAACATTAAGAGTCCTGTAAGGTACTTAGAGGAACCATCCCAGAGGTGGAAACAGTATTCCACGCTTGACCTAAATTTTGATATACCAACCTGTTTGGTATTTGCAAGATATTACCAGTGCATGATAAAGTTTTTAATAGCCCTGTAGCATTTTGAAGGTTGTGACTACAAAACTGTTTACACTGAATCTGGATATGGCACTAGATTCGCACAAAACACTAGATACAATGAGTACCAGTATACACATTCCAAGCACCAATTACTACAGGAAAAATTAATATTTTATCAGATATAGTAATTTGTTTAACCAAGAATGAAGTGAGTTTAACTTGATATTTTTAATTCCAGCATCAATCTTGGCAAGCCTTACCTTGCCGTATCAGTTTTGGAGAAATATTAATATTGGTTTGCAATGATAACTTGTGATTAGGCAAATAGTAGGGTAATATTGTGGGTACTCTTCATGTACGAGTATACTATTTATTAGTAGTTAATTATTATTTTAATCCTAATATTTATTACTCTTTTTTTTACAAAACAAAATCCATCGGCTATGTCATTGTCATATTCATGACAATACTATTCTCCAATAAAATTCAAATAAAACTCCGTAACCTACATGTACCCTTTACACTATCTATAACTAATTGGCTAATGTATAGCCAAGCTTTTATAGCATTTTTTATTATACTGTATAAAGTTTTTATTGACATAAATATAAAACTCATAGGAAAAAAAAACATTGTGATATAGCTCTTTTTACTGAATATTTTTTTTATTCAAACTTACATACATACATACATATCTTCACGCCAGGTCCCTTGCGGGGTAGGCAGAGACAATTGAGCGCCATTTGTCACGATCTCGACATACCTCTTTCGCTTCTTCGACATTCATCAACCTCTTCATACATGCCCTTTTGTTTCGATGGCTTTTTATTGCACCGGCAGCTATTGTTTTATTTATTTGATCGTGATAAGTGAGTCTTGGTCTGCCAGGGCCTCTTTCACCCACAACTTTCGCATTATATATCTGGTTCGTCAATCTCTCTTCAGTCATCCTTTCAACATGCCCGAACCATCGGAGCATGCCTTTCCTTATTTTTGTCCCTATGCTTTCTTTCATACCCACCTTTTTGCGTATTTCGTCATTACGTATGCGGTCCGTTAAAGTAACACCGCATATCCGACGCAAAGACCTCATTTCCACTGCATTAACTCTACTCTCATGCGTGCTCTGACATATCCACGTCTCACTTCCATACATAAGTGTTGGTACCAGCATGGCATTGTGTATGGCGAGTCGGGCTTTGTCACTGACATTTCGACTGGCGATCAGTGACCCCAGGGCACCGTTAACACTATTTCCCGCGTTCACTCTTCTTTCAACATCCCTATCATACTTCCCATCCGCAGTGAAAACACTGCCCAGATATATAATTTCATTTACTTGTTCTAGAGTTTCATCATCAATCTTTATCGTCACGGTTGTCCTCCTTCTTCTTTCAAACACTAGTACCTTGGTTTTTCTCGCATTCAAACGGAGTCCTTTTTCTGCACATCCCTCTTTCATTTCCGTGACTAGTGATTGCAGTTGTTGTTCGGACGATGCCATTAGAACAGCATCATCTGCATAAAGCAGGCAGTTCATCACTAGATCACTCATCTTTATCCCACAGTCACTCTCTCTCACTCTATTTAGGCATTTGTCGAGATATAGAGTGAATAATCTGGCCGAAAGCACACAGCCCTGTTTGACGCCCATTTGGGATTCAAAGCAAGGCGACATACCTCCTTCCACCCGCACACAAGCTTTACAGCCCTTGTACAGGGATTGTATAGCCTGTAGCAGTTTGTCCTCCACTCCATACTCCGGCAATATGTCCCAAAGCTTCTTTCTTACAACTCTATCAAAAGCCTTCTCCAAATCCACAAAAGCACAGAAAACCTTCTGGTTTAAGGCCAAAAACTTCTCTGTGATATTGCGGAGCGAGAAGACTTGATCAATACATCCTCTTCCAGGTCTAAAGCCTCCTTGTGCCTCCCATAAAAGATCTTCAGTCTTCTCTTGCAGTCGTTTCGTGAGAATCTTGCCATACATCTTGCTCGCCAAACTGATCAAACTAATCGCTCGGTAGTTGGCACAGTCCAATCTAGATCCTTTACCTTTGTATAAAGGAACGATGACTGATTGCTGCCAGTCCTCCGGTACTCTTCCCTCCTGCCAGCAAAGGTTGCACAGCAGATGGAAAGCGTTCCAGACCGGTATACCTCCGTATTTAATCATTTCGGCGAGCACTCGATCTTTTCCCGCTGCTTTGCCACATTTTAGGCTTCTAATTGCTGATTGCAATTCTTGCAGACTTATTTCCTCCTTAAATGTGGACGTTGTATTTGTGGGTGGCTCTGGAGGTAAAGTACCCGTCGTAACGTCGTTAGGAGTTCCACTAGCATACATCTCGCTAAAATATTCACTCCATCGCTGTAACACCTCATTTGTGTTTGCAAGAATGTTACCGCTCTTTGATTTAACTCTATTCATTCGACAAGATGACAAGCCACCTTTGGCCTTCCTAACTTCCCTCCAGAAAAGTTTGGAGTTCTCCTTGAAGTTGCTCGTCATCTTATTTTCACCTATTTCCTTGCATCTTTCACGCTTCTCCTTAATCAAAGATTTTGTCTCATTCCTGCAGCGATGGTACATCTTCTTTTTTTCTCTTTTCATACTTTCATTCATATTTAGCGAAGCAACGTAATCTATCCAAGCTTTCTTCTTTCTTTCTACCGAATCTTTAACCTCATCATCCCACCACGCGTCTCCTTTGGTTGCTCGCTTTTTTGCTACTCCACATACTTCTTTTGCAGATTCTACCATACCATTTTTTAGGTACTTCCAGCACTCCTCTACATCTTTGCTCACATCTTTCAAGTTGATAAGTTTATCTTTGACGCGTTTCATATACTCCTCTTTCATACTGTCATCTTGTAACTTTTCACCCTTTATTCTTTCTACTGCTGACAGATTGCTACCTGATCGCCGGTGGCGCCATGTTGTGAACAGACCACTAATCCTAGTAATTACTAGGTAGTGGTCCGTTCCCAATTCCGGTCCACGATACGCCCTGGTATCCAGAATCTGTGTTCGCAGTCTTTCATCAACTATTATTAAATCAATCATACTCTTTTCACTATTCATCGTTCTCGTATACATGTGAATATCTTTGTGAGCGAACATTGTGTTAGATACAAAAATATTCTTTTCTAAGCACACGTCAAGAATAAGCTTACCTGCATCATTTACTCTCCTATCTCCAAAATCACCTAGGACCGTTTCGTAATCTGCACGACGTGTCCCCACCCATCCATTCAAGTCGCCACATAAAATTATATTTTCGTTCCCAACTGCCAAATCTAGAACTGTCCTGACCTGTTCTTCAAACTTACCTTGGTCTAAACTACAACATGTTTGTTCCCTGGTTTAGTATAGTAATAATTCATTCCAAATAAATAACTAAATACAAAGTACTTACCTAAAGAAAATTAAACTATAAATTAATAATGTTCTCAAGAGACGTCCTATCAGAAAAAGTCCCAAGAAGACTGGCAAAATTTCCATTTAGCTAAGCTAAGCTAATACGTGTCTCCAGATTCCTCGTCACCCATGTTTGTTCCCTGGTTTAATAATAATTATTATATTTTATTATATATAATAATTATTATATTATATAATGATTACTGGTATAGTAATAATTCATTCCAAATAAATAATTAAATACAAACTAGTACTTACCTAAAGTACTTTAGCTTGGTTGAGGGTCCCATCGTCTCGACCCCAAACGGCGCAAAAAAAGGGCCATAGCCCAACTGTCATGCCGTCAGGGCTTCGCGCAATCCCAAAGCGGGTACTTCAGCAGTATTAAGAGCCTTACAGTTGATGTCGTTGAGAGCCGCGTGACGAGGAATGCGGCCGGCACTTCTAGCACAAGGAAGCCCGCGGTGTCCGTGTTCCACTTGTTCCCCGCTCCGACATTTGTGTGGATTAACAGTCCGGGCTTCGAGACTTAGTGAAACTTTTAAATCTAATATTCACCTATATTTAGTAAGCTTTAGCAGGAAGACATAAAGCTAGGTAGATAAGAAAAGTATATTTTTACCTCCGAAAAGCTTTCCTAATCCAATTTTTATGATGTCATAAAAAAATATAAAGAAAATTTCACGACTGCAATGATTGAGAAAACCCCTTGATTTGTTAGGTTGATCCTTATAGCAGATAAAAAGGGAGCTAAATTGAGTTATAAAATTAACTTTTGTAGATACTTTTTGTATATTAACGTATACTTCGCACGGGTAGCACCAAATATCCAGATACCTCTATAAGTATACTCAAACAATAATTACAAAAAATCTTTAGATCCGAACTCTACCAAACTTTATGTGATCCTATATGCTTGGTGTTACCCAAAGCAAGAGCAAGATCAAGAATTGGGCAGTATTGGTCTTGGTCTTGCATCAGAACAGCTGGTCTCTTGCTCTGACTTAAAATATATATTGTACCATGTAAGACTTTAGTATATATCCACAAACTACTATCTCAAGAATCACTAGTCAGATAGATTTATTTGGAATTTGGAACAGTTATAGATCTTGTTGACCAACATGTATCCAATATCGCTGATCGGTAAAAAAACAATTATTTAATTTAATTGTGGTATTCTCGAATCTGGTACGCGTAAATAGAGACATCAACGAGCTTGCCACTTGTCATGATATGTCTATAGCAAAGTTGGGTTCCTTAAAAAGCGTGGTTTTGAACTATTTTTCGGAGCTTTTGCTCATGAGCATACCGACCTAGAAGTATCATTACAGCATCTAGAAAACAGCGTAAACCATACCTCCACTGTTAGCCCACACTTGCCACGCTGGCCAGGCGGGTTGGCGAAGATCTTATGTCAATATGTTTATTGATTTATAACGATTCCATAAATTGATTAGTGGAACAGGGACAGGCGGCTTAACGTACTATCGAAGCCACAGGTACGATGGCGTTGTAAATCTATGACAAATGTACGTAAGAAAAGTAGATTTTAAGGAAAGCATTCTTACAACCGTTCCACCACCGTACCCACAAGTTTAGGTACTTAAGATCTATTTGAGTAAAATGCATGCTCTTAAAGCGACAATTAATGTAGCGAACAGAAGCGAAGCAAATTCAATTAGCAGAGAGCAAGCACGGCTCTCGTTCTAAATCGAATTATCAATAATGAAGCGACGTTTCTCTTTGCTAGTCCTATATTATTATATCCTTAAAACTGCATCTACGAGTGGGTTAGTAAGCGGGGCCTGCACTCGTCACGCAGGCCAAATGGGTTGACGATTTTTTTAGTACAAGATACAAGCCACTGGTTTGCCTATCGAAATATGTTCAAGGCTATACAGAGTGACTGCCTCCATGGTCTAGCGGTTAAGTCCGTTTAGTAGTCTGTACCGGATTCGTTTCCAGGTCGGGACACAAAAGTATGTAAATAATGTAAATAAATACATTTAATTATTATTTAATTTATTTGTGATATTTCTCGAGTTTGGTACGCTAAAGACTAGAAGAGATTGACAATTGTCATGATTGGCCTATAGTAAAGTTGGCTTACTTATAAGCGTGGTTTCTGACCACCCCGAAAGGGAAACGGTCGTGATAATACTGATCCTGATACAGAGTGATTTTTTCAAGTCTAAACTATGAGGAATATAAAAAAATTAAAGGAGTATTCCAGACTGTTTTAATAAAGAACAAATATGTAACATTTTTTTTTCGAAAATATAATATGCTAGCGATAATTGCAATCAAAAAAATTAAAAAAGGGGTTAATTCCTTTAGATTCCTTAAGTTTGACTGTATTTCACCAAATGTGACTCTTATAATCACTGATTTGATCAAAAATAATAGCGTTGAAAATATTTCGTGAGAAAACCCATCACCGTTGCTTTTGATGAAGAATTTTATTATATAAAAATTCGATTGGTGAAGGTCGCTCTCAGACTATTACCTTCGCCAGATTTAGCCGCTACATTACTTCTTCGTACTAGAATCAGTTTAGCATCTTATGACAATAGCAAGACGCAATGAATTCGTTCGGGCAGTCAAAAATTTTCAACGTCCTGGCTGTATGATTTAATACGACTAAAAAGGGGCTTAGTCGATATTAAAATGAAACAACTTTTTATTGTTAAACATTTTTATTTCAGTTTTTATTTTTATATCGTGATGCTTTATTTATTATTTTCTTTATTCGGAAGAACACAATTTTATACGTAATTTTATTTGATAGGTCGTTTTTATCAACATTCAAGTTATTTCTTTCAATAAATTTATTATCTAATTCTTACACAATATTATAATATTTTCTGATATAAATGATATTAGGTATTCATAAAAATAAAAGGCTATAAAAATAATACCTATACATTTCATTATATATGTACATACATAATAGCTTGTTTATTTATAGCATTAAAATATGAATTTAATTTAACAATAATAAATAAATCATATAAAAAAATAACTAATTCATATTTTGATAAAAAAACAGAAAAATATGCATATAATTTAAATTAATTACTGTAGTCGAATTGTATTTATTAAAATCAATTCCATCATGTGCTGCTATATTTTTTTTCAATACCGCATGTAATTGTTAAAAGAGCAAATAGTCATTGGTAGAACCCCAAGTTAATAATAAACATGGTTACTTTTTTTAAAGTTAAAAAATATTATTCGAAAAACAAAACACTACTGCATGGTAAGGAATTGATATCATTCACAGCCGAGTGACAAAAGAGAGAAAAAGTAAGTCAACGTTCGCGCGATTGTCGACCTTGATTAGGCTCTATATAAGTGGCAATATTATTAGGAAATCTTCTCTGCACCATAACTTAAGATTTTATTATTGACTAATAAAAATAAAATATACGTAGTTCTTTATTTTTATTCTAGATTATAATATAAAATTATTTGCTCTTTAATGCATTCCACGCAGTATATATTTCCTTTTATTTATATTTGACATTGTACATTATTCTGAGATGTGCATAAATACATAATGACATAATGTGCAAAATACATAAAGTAACATTTTTATTTTTATATAATAAGTTTTTTTTCTATTTATATTATATTTTTTTTACATTTATATATCTAATTACAATTGGTGCAGTAACACATATATATCTACTTATTTATACTTCTACACAGTCATAAGAATTATTAATAAATTTCTAATATATTTTATTAAGAACTATGTAGTTAAAATATTTTATGTTGTAAATTAAAAGTAATTAATAAAAAACAATAAAATGAATGCAGTATTCGAATTTAAGCTTTTAAGATCAGTGTAAAACATATTTAATTCAGATTTAATAAATATATAAAACTTAATCAGTCTTTATATAATGTTTTTAATGTTACAGTCGTGATAGTAATAATATTTACAAATGTTTTAAGTTTTATTTTGTAAAACCATAATTTATTTGTTCATTTTTATTTAAATCATCATCGTCATCACCACAGCCCCTAGAAAACAGAGTCCTAGACCTCTACTGTTGGAATTCGAGAGGAAGACTTCCAGAATTTTCTGGAGAATTCGGCCTACACTCGCTACGCTATGCTAGCCAGACGGGAGGGGATTTATCAAAATATTAACTTTAATAAGAAAATATATATAAATCAACATATAATTAAAAAATCTTTAACATCTCAAAGTTATGTTTCATTCCCTAATAGACTATAATTTCTACAATATCAATATTTAAATATATCTGCAACAACTTTTTTTAGAATAGTGCTTTCATCATTTGGTATATACAAATAGTTATTATATTTTGATATATATATTAAACACATAGTAACTAAGTTTTCATTAATGATATTATTATATATATTACAGCACAAAATCTATCATTATTTGTGGGACGATTAATTAACATTGTATATTTATTATATGATTGTAAATACTCTCAAATAGAACTTTGTTACGGTGTAGTACCTACATTTATAAGATTATCAAATAAACCATTAGAAGTTAATATAGAAGGTCTAAATATTAAGTCCACACACCAACTAATCTAATTCCACAACATTTAGATAAGACAAACTTCAATATCGATAATTTAAATTCACAACATCGACCCTACTATGTACAGAGTTCCCCAGACGACGTCATAGGGTTGATTAATGTTAAGATCTATGGCTATGTCCATACCATGGCCGGCAGTCTCGACAGATTGCTATCTTAACGATTTCATAAAAAAAAGTTGCCACTTACAAAATTAAAAAACTAATGGTTGGAATTATTAGTTTCAAAGGACTGTAATATTATAACATGAAAACTTAAGTCTACCTTTAGTCATAAAAATATCGGAATCGTATCGGATTCATCTGTCAAATTAGCGATTTTCGTGAACTATATTGTGACAAAATTTGACAGCCCGCAAAGTTATCGAATATTATCGATACAGTTTTACTGTGTGACCAGCTGACATTTTGGCATTTGCTTCTAGTGTTGCAAATGAATAAATATTATTGTCCATTGATATAATACACATATTAGGGAACTAAAAAAGTTAATATAGAGCTGCCTAAGTGTTTAATGACATGAGTTTTTATGTAATTATATTACACTCCTTTGGAACTAATAATATCAGTTTTTTTATATTATAAGTGGCAACTTTTTTTATGACTTATCGACCGAAATCGCTAAGATAGTGATCTGTCGAGACTGCTAGCACTGGGTTCTTTTTTTATGTGCATCTTGCATTTTAACTTTCAATTCTTCGATCAAGCGTTGGCCAAAAGACTCGTACACCTTATCTAGTTATCAAGATTCTATAAATAAACTTTTATACTTTCACGCAAATCATAGTAGTTTTTATAATTTTAACAGGCCTTTACGCGATTTATATACATATACGATGAAGATAGCTTGTAACCCCTCTCGATATTTTTTTTGTATTTATTTCGATGGCTTCACTTACATGGCGATCGGTGGAGAATATTCTCGGGTCATGCAGCTCAATCCAATAGTTTGTGCCAGTATCTATTGGGTGTTCTTCTATTGCTGACTTGTTTATTTGGCAGTTTCAGTTATAAGCTATCTTCATCGTGGAATCCAGTAATAAATCGGTTTCGATGCCGGTATAAATCGCTCGGTGTCGCCAAGGATATTGTGTGTCGTATGTCGTGATTTCTAAAAACTTTTAAAGTGATTAGTGGTTAGGTTTACATCTATCTACCGCCCATTATGCACGAAGGTAGCTCCAGTCAAACCGTGACCACGGACAATGTAACTTGACTGAAAAGTCGGGAGAAATATGTCACATAGGTGAATCGCGTAAAGATCCCGTTAAAATAATAATAAAAACTATTAAGATTCTATAAATTCTATTTTTTTAACCATATATTTTGTTATTTTATTTGCAAACGCTCAGAATGCACGCGAACTCGCCGGTGTGGACATAGCTTATCTGTGGTCGAGAATTCAATTAGCCCTGCCATGCACGGCACTCGACATCTATCGTTCACATTACAGTCTTGAGAAGTGAGTTGAGTAGTTTAGATGTAAGTGGATTGATGGTTCCCTGCATGGTGTCGCGGGCAGTACACTCAGAGGACCGGCAGCAGCGGGCTGGGGGAGCGCGGAGCTCGCCGCACGCCGGCCCAGGCCTCCTCCATCATATCCTCGTCTCCCTGCACACGCGCACTCGACATACTCTCCGCATCAATCTCGTCTTCCCAACTCTGACACCGAGATTTCGAGATCATATCATTAGTCATTAAGCAGCCCCTGTAGCACGGTTGAAATGTCTAAAAATATTTGCAACATATGACGAAGAATTTGAAAAAGTGTTGGAAGGCTTTTTTGGCAGCTAGTCAAAAAAGCCCGTGCTACAGGGATACGTCAGCTGTAACCTGACTGGCGTTTGCCGCGCTACGTGGGAATTTACTAGCGTTGACTTAGGACTGGCATAACTAATTGCCCCGAAATTTTGCAGAGATTTGTCTTATTTTTAGCAAAACAATCTGTATAATTACAATCTCAAAAAGTTAAGAGGGGTTTACGCTTTTGCATTCCTCTCGCCCGCACAACCTATTATTTAAATATTCAAATATTTTTATTTTTTTTAAATCTGAGTGTACCTTTGAGAAATGTAGTATATCAACTATCTACGAAATAAATTTAGGGACATTATGGACATATTTTCCATTAAATGCAAGTCCACCTCTAAGTCAAAGTCAAAATATCTTTAATCACGTAAACCTATTACAGGCATTTATGAAACGTCATTATTTAATTCTTTTGAATGATTCTACTACTGCTAGTAGAAGACTAAGCAGCAAAGTGGTCCAATAAGTAAGCTGTTAGCAGAAGACCAGCAGCTTAGCAGATTCCAGTGACCTGACACCTCATCAGATTGGAAAATTCTTATGGATACATTTGAACATCATTATAGAATCCCAGATGAACTAGCTGTATAGGCCAGACATCTTAGTGCTTTGTCGGAACTTGAAAAAAGTTATCCTTATTGGATCAAATATTCCAAAAGACCACAACATAAAATCGAATTAATATTATGATCTCACAGAAGATGATCAGGAAGGGGTTTTGTGGTCAAGACTCAGTTTTACGCAGTGGAAGTTGGTGCAAGAGGAGTTCCAGCAAAATCTTTCCACCATTTACTGAAAGAATTGGGCCTAAGCAGGTCTGCTGTCAATACATTGTTGGAAAGAGCTTCCATGACGGCATTATCAATCATATAGCATTTGGTTGTGTAGGAAGAGGAGTGGAATGGTGGATAGTGAGCGTATTATCGCACAATAAAATATAAAAGAATCCTTTTCAAACCAGCCTATTATCGGTCGCAAGCTCGAGACTCCATTCTTGTCATATCTTACCCACACATGATGTACCCGGCACCCGCACGGTGAATTCACGGAATGCTTAGAAATTTGTCTTCTTCTCTTAGATATATGATATATCTTTAGACACAGAAACAACGATTTTACTCTATATTACTAATACAAATATATGCTTAATATGTCTCTAAAATATGCGTAATTGTATTCCCTAATAAGTTGATAGACAACATTTCTCAGACATGAAAAATCTTTGAACAAGTTGGATAGTGCGAGTGTGAGAGATGCATAAAAGTTAAGCCCTCTTAAATAAAAATATTCATAAAATACCTTAATTTATAGACCTAAAATATATTCTAATACAACTAAGAACATAGACAAACACTAGACACTCTTGCAGGAATGACAGGCAACACAAACAGGATGTAAAATCACGTTAAGATAGGAATTTCAATTAATTGTTCGTAACAAAACAACAAAAAAACACTAATAAATCTGGTTTTGTAATTTTTACAATAAGTATTCGGCAAATTTCACGATAAAAAAAGTGTATAAATTATTTTCATACACAAGGTATTCTGATATTTTTTACATAATAATACTTAAATAGTACAAAAATTCATTCCTCATACGCATAGGTACACACTCGCGCGCATAAACTCACTCAAACACACACACAAGCACACACGCACGCGATTAATTTACAGTTCTTTAACCTTTCTACTAGTATTAATCAGTTTTTTTTTTTGCGATTGTGTTTTGGTATCCGTGGCCGGGCTGACAGATAGAAATACATACATACTTTTTATTTCGATTAGGTTCGTTAGTTCGTTATATTATTTCTGTTATCTATTAAAGCCAGACATTTTATTTTTTGTGTTATTATCTTCTTAGTTTTGTCATGGCTTTACAGACTTTTTTAATTGATTGTTTTCACTGTTATACTCGTATATATATTTACGTATAAATTGTGAATCCATTTATGATTTAATGTATTGACGAATTTTATTCGAAGTAACTATATAGTCATTAAATAAAAATAAAAGACTATAAATAAAAATAAAAGACTATAAATAAAAAATATCCGAGATAGTCCCAGGGAGCAACATTTCCCTTTTGTATAGGGAAGCGAATACGTTGGCAAAAATAATTGCCAGCCTTCCTGTCTCTTTGGCGTCAGTCGCTTTGACAACTCCTTGGCCAGGCGCCTTGCTAAAGGTATTGTTTATTTTTTTTGTATTGTTTATATTTATAATGTATTTTTTTATTTAAATATTACTAACTTAAACTCTGTTGTAAAACTAGTTACAATTTAGAATTTATTTTTTACTTGTTACCCTTACCTACGCATTTAATTGGACATCTTAAGTACTTTTTTTTCTAAATACACTTATACTGTTTTATTAGCTTTCACTAAAATATTCCGAAAAACATGTAACAATTGAAGCAAAATTCGAAGCGCACTCGCTTCGCTAACAAATCCATTTGTGTAGCTGGACGTAGCAATATTTATTGAAAAAGTCACGAATGCAATCGTGATTCAATATTCGCCGTGTTGGCATTTTTGTTCTTTTATTATTTTTTTAATTAACTAAGTGTCAAAGCGCACTTGTTATAGGTCGCTTTATAAAAAACTACTCACAAATAATTGCGGATTTATCTTCACAGCAAAATAGGCAGTTATTTTATCGAAAATTATTATTTTTATTTACTTATGTTTTTAATTGGACAAAATTGTTAATCCTTGGAATAATAACGCCTAAGATAGTTTCATACAAAAAAAATCGTTGAAGAAGCAAAAAATAATTTTAATGGAATTGGAACACTTTTTTTGTTTTGCCAATGCATTGTGGCACCATTTACAAATGTACATATCTTCACGCCAAATACCCGCGGGGTTGGCAGAAACAATTGACCGCCACTCGTTACGATCAACACATCTCTTTTTCGCTTCTTCGACATTCATCAACCTCTTCATACATGTCCTTTTGTTTCAATGGATTTTAATGCACCTTCAGCTATTGTTTTATTTATTTAATCGTAATAGGTGATTCTTAGTTTGCCAGGGCCTCTTTTACCCACAACTTTCGCATTTTATATCTGGTTCGTCAATCTCTCTTCGCTCATCCTTTCAACATGCCCAAACCATCGTAGCATGCCTTTCCTTATTTTTGTCCCTATGCTTTCTTATGTTATACGTATACGGTCCGCCACCATTTATGACACCAATTATTTGCTCAAAAACTGCCATAATCGAATAAAAATGCAGAATTGTTGGCACTATGGCTTGACCTTGAGACAGACACGAATTCGGTAACCAAGCCGTTATTGCTTGGTTTTATTTGCCTATAAGTACGCCTACGTACTAATATTTCAAGGTCTTAATCTAATTAAGGTTCTCTAAATACTCTAAGCATTCACCCAAGGTTTAAAAAACATCATTCTTCAGTTCAATCTATTTAGGACGTTCAACTATAGTTTTAGTAGCTTTAATTTTATCCTACATTGTTACGAGTATTTTCATTTTAAAATCTTCAGATTCTTAAATTTAGTCGCTAATAATAAATTTGTCTGATATCGAAATGTGAACAGTGGTACCGTCGACTCGCAGGGATAAGGGAGTGTGCGGGGTTGTGCGAGTGGTAAAGTCACGTATTACTGTGTCAACACTTACATATAAGAGGTAATTACCATCATCGTGTGAGGCGAGGGAGGGCCCAGCGACACGAGCGGGGCGGGCGGCGCGGGCGGCGGCGGAGCGGGCGGTGGCTCCGGTGACGCTGCAGCCGGAGAAAACGACGACGGCGCCAACGGTGATGCCGCTAAGAAAGCAATCATTATTGTTTCAAAGAGATACCTCCATTATCATCGTGCATCATCGATGGTGTTCTGGTAGAACCGATAAAATGTGTCTATGTACTTGTATATGGGCGCCAAAATATTTATTTAATATATAATAATTGACATGAGCAAAATTGATTCTGTACGGTTTGACAACGTCCCAATTGCGTTCTCTGAGAACGTTAAGAATTTTGATGTATACCTTGATTCTCGGCTTAGTTGGGTTGAGTTAATCACCAATACCAGTCGTAGTATTTTTTGTTTACTGCAAATTAAAGAATTTTCTGCAGTTGAAAGCTAAAATTACGCTTGTATAAACACTGCTGCTTCTTGATTATGGTGACATATTGTGTTATGTGGATCTCTCACAAGAGTTACTTACCAAGATGGTAGACAAATGACAATATTATTATTTTTCTCCGCAAATATGATCACGTTTCCCCATTTCGCGAAAACTGAAGTGGTTAAATATTCTCAGTAGGGGGAATAGCAGAGTGCTCTGCTTACTATACTCCATATTACACGAGCCTGTGACCCCCAAATACCTTAAAGACAGCGTCACTTTGCTTGGTTCGCATCATGACAGAATTCTTCGCTTCGCTTTGCTCTTCCTTTAATACTACTTTTGCTATCTTCTCTCACCACACCGCTTTTATGTCCAAGTCGTTTGCAGTTGTGGCTGCAAGACTTTGGAATGACCTACCGACGGAGGTTAAAGATGCTCCAAACAGAGCTATATTTAAAACATTAGTTTACAGAGACTTTTTGGGTTCATAATTTTCATAAAATTTTCATTGGTTATTGCTTATTGTTATCCTACATCATCGGTTATTTTTATTAATAAATATTTATTATAATAAATAAAAGATATTCTATACACTTTTATATTTAATTTTAATTGATAAATTGCACCTACCTCACATAAATGTGCTCCTTGACCCAAAGGTCTGACAGGCAGAGAATGTCAAGCGATATTATGTCACGACTTTGTATATTCATGTGCAATAAAGTTGAACATACTATATACAATAACTAATATTGTGACGAGCTTTTCAGTTAGTGTAGATACACGAGTTTTTTAAACAAAGATATGGTAGATGCTTGTCTTATGTCTATAGAAATAATATTCCATAAATTTGTAAAGTACCTTTCTTTGAGTTTATCATTTTAAAAAATATGTAATAGATCTATAAATTACAAAGCAGAAATAAACGTCTTCATTGAAATTCAGTAACAGACAAAGACAAAGACTTTAAGTCTTTGTCTTTTGTAAATTATTCAAATTACCTGCAGCGCTGAGAGCCAGTACAAATTGGCTCCAATGCACACAGCACCCACAGCATAGTTGTAAAGTTGCACGTCTCAGGGCCCGGTGGAGCGCCATGAACAGCAGCGGGTTAACTGCCGCGTGCACGTACGAAATGTGCAGCGTGATTTGAAAGTACATCTGTATCACAAACGACAAATTTAACATTAAATTGCAAGCGTTTTAAGTTCTTTTATGCTTTAATGTGAACTTAATTACTGTTTTAGAGAAAATAAAAACGTATTTTAAAAAATAAAAATAATTCTATCTATAATGTATAATGTATTTCCATCAGAAAAACTCGGGTCTCAATCGGATTACGACGGCAAACAATCGTGTCAAGCAATTATTGTATTTAATGAGTGACATTTTTATATCCATTAATATTACGCGCCTTTCCTCAATTGTACAATTACGCATTCTCACTTTCTTCGGACAAGTATCGCGGCCTGGAGATACATCCATTGAGCGCCTGGTGATTCAGGGAAAAGTCGATGGCAAGAGGATGCATGGTAGGTTTCCGATGAGGTGGACCAGGTTAAAGCAGCAATGGATTACCCACTACATGAGTGCGCTAGGTAGGCTGCAGTTCAGGAGAGAGAGAGGAATGGCGACGGCGCGGCGTACCACTGACACTCAAGTAAGGACCACGACCACTCTGCCAATACTAAGAAGAAGAATATAGAACTTTATTATTTAATGTCGAATGTCAAAATGTTATTGTAAAATATAGAGATGTTACAACCACCCTAAGAAAGAGAGAGCACGATAAACACGAACTTTTCCGATGAAATACGATGGAAAACCAATATGCACTATATCTGTGCATCTACATATGCCGACCGCTATGAACTGCAGCGGATTCCCTGCCGCGTGCAAGTATGAAATGTGTCAAAAAACAAATTCGTTATTAAATTGCAAGTTTTTAAAGTTCTTTTATGCTTTAATCTGTGGACTGTGTTTTTACGAAAATATAGGCGATTATAATTATAAATATTAAATAAACGAAATGAAACAAAACGAAACGACGCGAAACTAAACTAAATGAAATACTTACCTCATATGCTATATGAGTGGTAAGAGCCGGATGATGCAGCAGGGTGACTATGAAGAGAGGTCCCCAGAAGAGGATGTAGGCGGCGGTGATGACGACGAACATACGGACCCGCCGGACCCCTTCCCGTTCCACACGCGCAAGATACCCTCGCAGTCGTCGCCCGCCCCCCAAAGGAAGACTTCCACTGCCTCGAGGCCTGCAGTCACCGTCGGATAATTGACCGTCCACTGTCTGCCAACAAAACAAATGGTTCAGTAAGGACACTTTAAAGAAAATTCTGGAGCTAAAGGTACTTAAAAATGTGAATTGAATTATTGAGAAAATAGTATACCGCAGTCAGAAACCGCGCTTATAAAGAAGCGGGTTCACATTTACTAAAGGCCAATCATGACAAGTGGCAAGCTCGTCGATGTCTCTAGCGTACCAAACTCGAGAAAATATTACAAATAAATTAAATGTTAATTTATTTATTTAATTTAATTAATATTACTGTATCCTGACCAGGAATCGAACCCGGTACCTCCGAGTGTAAATCGACGAACTTAACTACTAGATTACTGAGGCCGTCAACGTAATAACGTAGGATTGGGGGTCTTTAAAATCGTAAAAATTGTCATCAGAGGCGTGGCGAGTGTAGGCCAAATTCTTGAGAAATTTCTGGAAGGCCTATCCCCAACAGTGGAGGTCTAGGACTCTGTGTTTTTTTTGGGGACTGTAATGATGATGACGATGATGATGATTTATAATATATTAAATGTCATTTACCCTTGGCCCAATAGTGTTGGGTAGAGTATCCATACGTCTATCCCCAGCCATGCTGACCAGTGTCGTCACAAGCCCAGCAACACGTACCGCTTCAACATTAGCCTAAACAAACAATAATCTTTAAAAACAAATCCTGTTGTTCCTGAAAAATGTTCAGCTTTTTTAGTAAATTTAGTAAATTCCCAGTTGGCAAAAGACCAAGATATTTCAACAACACATTTCGCGCTCTTCGCTGTGGCCACCTTAAATTATATGCAGATACTGACTTTACGTTACAAAAGTTTTATACAGAGCAAACTTGTAGACATCGACGTCACCAAAGAATAGAATTTCAGTATTTGTAAAAGTATTACATTTGTTTAAATGGTTTAAGCTTTCAGGGGGTGGGAACTTAGTACAAGCAATTGACAAATTTCGGTTCTTATAGAGAGTGGCGTCTCCTAGTAGACGGTAGGGGGTACTAAATTGAATGTCTTTGGTTTAAACATGATAGTTGTTATAAAAATAAAAAAATATACTATGGGCAGAATTTTAACTGCGGATGGGAAGTATGATAGGGATGTTGAAAGAAGAGTGAACGCGGGGAATAGTGTTAACGGTACCCTAGGGTCCGTCAGTCGAAATGTTAGTGACAAAGCTCGACTCGCCATACACAATGCCCCATGCTGGTACCACTTATGTATGGAAGCAAACGTGGATATATCAGAATACGCATGAGAGTAGAGTTAATGCAGTAGAAATAAGGGCATTGCGTCTGACGCGGCGTAACTTTAACGGACCGAATACGTAATAATGAAATACGCAAAAAAGTAGGTATAAAAGAAAGCATAGGGACAAAAATAAGGAAAGGTATGCCTCGATAGTTCGGGCATGTTGAAAGGATGAGCGAAGAAAGATTGACGAACCAGACATACTCGTATAATGAAAAAAAATGTGGGTAAAAGAGGCCCTGGTAGACCAAGACTCACTTCTCACGATTAGATAAATCTTAATTAAGATCAAGTAATCCTTGAGTTATTGAGACGCAGTCTTTAAATTTTATTATTTAAACCAGGCATGTACCAATGAGAAATGAAATCGTTAAACGAAAATCAAATATTTTACTTTATTTGGTTCACTTGTAACAACTAGGATATTGTAAGCACTAAAAAATCAATAAAAATTAAAAAAAATACGATACAAATTGGTAATAATAGTTAAGCATAACATTACTGTCAATAATAACTAAAGCTAACTAAAGCAAGTAACTTAGCAACTACTTAAATAAGATCGTAGCTATAAAGAGGCCGTGTCAACTTAGTATAAATCTGTAGCTGTAAGGGCCGAGTCGGCTTACAATCTCATTATCAGTTATAACAAATATCAAATAAAATAAGAAAAAATAATTTAAATATTAGGTCGTGACTGTATAAGGGCTGTGTTAGCGTACAATCTAAACACTTAATAGTTATAAAAACTGTATGTTAGACAAATGTTTAAAATTCCGGTCAGTATAATGAGTTAAATTAGTTAAACTAAAATGAGTTAAATTATCCCGAAATATGATTTGGAAGGCACACTTCAGAAGTGGAGGGCTAGGAATCTAGTTATAGGGGCTGGAAGTTAAATTCATACCTTTGTTAGATCTCGATGAAGTTTCTTCAAATGGTACAGTGTTAGTCCAACGCAAACCGTGTTGACACCGATCCATAGAGCGTTGAGAACATAATGCCGATATGGTCCCCTGACCAAAGGACACGAAGGTGCCGGTCCGTATGATCCATATGATCCAGCACTTGCTGCTAAAGCTCCAGACAAAAACGTTGGTCCCAAATTTATTGTTATCGACGCAAACCATATCATAAATGCGCCGAAAAGAACACACTGAAAGTAAATTAACGATATAATGTGCAATTCTAATGATAATATTCTAAGACTTGAACATCCCCAGGTTCTTAAGACGGACCGACTCTATGCACCTCTCTCGCTTGTACACTTCAACAACTTTTCTAGAAAAATATTTTCCGAAATAAATAACTTCAGACATAATTTAGACTTGTTTCACTGTTATAAACCTAATCTTAGACAGTGAAGAATAGCATAAATTCAGCGTGTAGTTCTATAGTATTTGGGAAAAAGAAAGGAGAATAATGATGTCTCGGGCTTGCGACCTATAGGCTGGTTCGCAAAGGAGCCGTTCTCATTTTATTGCGGAACAAGAAGCTTTACCATCCTCTCCATACCAACCAACTACTGTATGATTCCGTTAATACAGTTTTGGAAGCTCGGTCCATAAATGTATTGACGGCAGAGTCTGCTTAGGTCTAATTTTGAATTCCTCTCGCAACAACTTCCACTGCGCAAAGCTGATTCTTATAAATTCTAATAAAAAATATCTTAATTTACATAAACCAATTTTAATTGATTCTACTCCTGCTAGTGGAAGATTAATTGGCAAAGTGGTCCGAAGAGTAAGCTGTTAGCAGAAGACCAGCAGCTTAGCAGATTCCAGTGACCTGTTAATGTTTAATCTGACTGAGAAAGTAATCTGCAAAGTAAACTCAACTATATCAGCTTTACAATTGAAACACAACGATAAATTAATAAATATATTTTTAATTCAATTATGAGATTCTATCTATCTCTAAAAAGTCCGTAATTTAATTTCCTAGAAAACTTTTGAAATATCTTTGAATATGTTCAGAGTGTGCGAGCGAGAGCGATGCGAAGTATAACTACTCTCTTAAAGGATTAATAAAATATACACTTAGTACATTGTACAAGTAGCTGGAGCAAGTATAATCTGGCGCTAAGCCAGTATTGCACAAGTGACTCGGTTGTGGTCGTGCACATGTAGCAAAAGAGGAACGCATGTGGCGACCTTACAGCTCGATAGCTTGCTTACTACTGATTCAAGTGCATCACTTAGACGTAGTTTGCTAGTTCCACTCGTAACGTCTTTGTGCCGTATCCCGTATTATTTTAATGTAAGATGCTTTACCTGCACAGATATAGCCTTCTTTTAGTTTTCATGTAACTATAAAAAACAATATGTTAACCTGTGGACTATCCATAAGCAATGGCGCTGATAAATCAGCTTGTTCCTCTTCGTTTTCTGGAAATATTGGACTGTCATTGAGGACCGTAGTTAGCATGTTCACAGTTGACACCGTCACCTACGGAAGAAACCACGTTAATCGCGACACAATGTTGCCTGACTGTCAGATAACGAGATATTTTTATTTCTTATTGGAGGACTATTGACAATACAAAAAAAATACAGTTAGCAAAGAATATAAACAGAGTATCATTTAAAAGTTCTCCCTAATAGTGACAATAGGTATATAAGAATAACAAGTTGGAGATAGTAGATATTAGTAGAAGCAGACGTGGAAATGCAGCAGCATTCTTAGTAGTTTTAATCATGAACTTTTATTTTGGTTGGTAAACATTTTTATATATGTTATAAATGTTTTATAGGTATTTTATTTAAATAAATAAACTTCATAATAAAAATAAAAATATTTGAAATAATATATATAGTAGTATGGGTCAAAAATAACTTTTTTTAATGTATCCGATATACATAATATCCGATTGTCTTAAAATTTTGTGAATTAGTTCTTATTACAATACGACACATTTTTATTGCTAATACAAGTCATAAAAAAAAACTTTTCTATTTCTCCATACTACAGTGACCTTTACCTAGGTATGTAGTAAATGTTTGAAGATATGAACGAAAGGAGACTTTCTGATAGTCAGTGTTAGTTTGTTGTAAACGAATATCTAGATGTATGTGATTTTAAGCTGATTGTTATGAGAAGAACGTGCGAGTCACAAAGGAATTTAAATTGCGTTTTTAAATACGAAGGTGTTTTCGAGTTGTAGAGGACAGAGTATAGGCAAAACAAAAAGATTTTTAGACTTCGAAAGCTTTATGATAAACTTAAGCTTGAGTAGATATGTAGGATTGCATCATTACAGCCTCTGGAACTCATAGTTCTACATAGATTTCTGCTAAGATTCCACACAATATATCTTTAAGAATTCTGTTTACCCTCGCCACTTTTAATAAAATTTAGTAAGTACACTTTAGGCAATTTTACGCGTTAAATACATATTTTAAATAATTTTATTTTAACAGTAGAAAATTAGACAAAACAGACACATCGAACTAATTTATATACTTTTTGAAAATAATTACCCTATAAAATATATAATGTCATAAATAATATTTATTATTGTCAATTTGTGTTTTGCAGCTGTAAATGGTTATTGTCACTAATACTAATTTTATAAATTATTATAATAAAATATAAATGTTAATAATAATACGTGTACGTATACTTGTTGTAACTAAAATGAATATTATAAAATATAAATGTTAATAATAATACGTGTACGTATACTTGTTGTAACTAAAATGAATATTATAAAATATAAATGTTAATAATAATACGTGTACGTATACTAATTGTAACTAAAATGAATATTATAATATATAATAATAATAATACTTGTACGTATTCTTGTTGTAACTAAAATAAATATTATAAAATATAAATGGTAATAATAAAACTTGTACGTATACTTGTTGTAACTAAAATGAATATTATAATAAATAATAATAATACTTGTACGTATTCTTGTTGTAACTAAAATAAATATTATAAAATATAAATGGTAAAAATAAAACTTGTACGTATACTTGTTGTAACTAAAATGAATATTATAATATATAATAATAATAATACTTGTACGTATTCTTGTTGTAACTAAAATGAATATTATAAAATATAAATGTTAATAATAAAACTTGTACGTATACTTGTTGTAACTAAAATGAATATTATAATATATAATAATAATAATACTTGTACGTATTCTTGTTGTAACTAAAATGAATATTATAAAATATAAATGTTAATAATAAAACTTGTACGTATACTTGTTGTAACTAAAATGAATATTATAAAATATAAATGTTAATAATAAAACTTGTACGTATACTAATTGTAACTAAAATGAATATTATAATATATAATAATAATAATACTTGTACGTATTCTTGTTGTAACTAAAATAAATATTATAAAATATAAATGGTAATAATAAAACTTGTACGTATACTTGTTGTAACTAAAATGAATATTATAATAAATAATAATAATACTTGTACGTATTCTTGTTGTAACTAAAATAAAGATTATAAAATATAAATGGTAAAAATAAAACTTGTACGTATACTTGTTGTAACTAAAATGAATATTATAATATATAATAATAATAATACTTGTACGTATTCTTGTTGTATCTAAAATGAATATTATAATATATAAATGGTAATAATAAAACTTGTCGTATACTTGTTGTAACTAAAATGAATATTATAATATATAATAATAATAATACTTGTACGTATTCTTGTTGTAACTAAAATAAATATTATAAAATATAAATGGTAATAATAAAACTTGTCGTATACTTGTTGTAACTAAAATGAATATTATAATATATAATAATAATAATACCTGTACGTATTATTGTTGTAACTTAAATGACCAAGCCTTTTAATGCTGATGATATTTATAAATTTTGGTCGTCGTATTAGCGGGGATAACTCGTATATTTGGAATATTTCAATATTTTAAATGTGTGTGAGATAAAGATAAGGTGATTGTCGTAAAATGAAAAAGATTTTGTTCAGCTTCGCGTAAAAGATTAGCCGTCGTCGCTCGTGTGTAAAAGTGCTATTTTCTGCACGAAATTGCTTTCTAAACGTGATTTCTTTGTATAGTTAAATGGAAAGCAGTTACTTTTTACAGTATCTTCCTTTCCTCTTTATTCATTTGAGGGAAAACATTTTTAAGTATCATTTTCAGCTTTTTCAAGAAAGTTCGACAGCTAATGCCATTCATTTTTGTACTTGAAAGATCTTACTATGAGCTTTCTGAACAAAGGAGATTTAAAAGCTATTCTTTATTTAAAATTGTCTTTCCGCGACTTTCTTGCGAAAAGTCTGAAGGTATTGAATTAAATTGAGAGGTATTAAAAGTTGGGATGATATTGTTAAACCAGAAAAGATGTTGAAGAACGTAGGGTGATACTCATAATAGTAAACTCCGAAACACTAAATATGAACTGTTGCTAACTGTGCAGAGAAGGTTTCCTAAAAATATCGCCTATCCACTCGCCACCTAATCAAGTAGGTAACGAGAGGTCGACGATCGCGCGAACGTTGACTTACGTAATTCTTTATCGTTTTTTTTTGTCTCAGGGCTATGGGCGAGATCAATTAATATTATTCCCAAAATTATTCTCCATGCAGTAGTATTTTGTTTTTCGGATAAAGATTTTGATCTTTTGAAAAAAGTAACCTTTTTTATTTCAAATAGAGGTATCTACTAATGACATCTGAAGACAAAAAATATATTTGGTCTTTTGACAATTACACGTGGTATATGCACATTAGCCGAAAATAATAAAAACACGCTTCAAGGTTTCAAGGTACATTGCGATGTACCTTGAGTTTGATAGTTTTATTTCTCGAGAGTTGCCGAGTCTTTTGACAGCTTGAAGAAATAATTGAGTGAACGAGCTGTTGAGGAAACTTAAACTACATTCTAGGGTCTCTGATATAGATTTTACAATGTACTTACAAGTAATAGAAAGGCTGTTTCTACTAGAGAGCATTTGTATACTGGCTGACACTTGAACACCGCAATTCCTAGAGGCAACAGAATCGCTGCCCGGGCACAGTCCACCACCGCTTGATGAAACAGAAGACCATGAGACCACCTGCACAAAATCAAAAATCAAATTCATTAAGCTCTAAAACAAAATAAAAAGAAAAAAATGTGGTTCTAAATTTTTTACAAACGACAATAATTTTAAAGATTTACTAATCTGTAATTTTAAGAAATCTAGTCTATTACTGCCTCCGTGTACTAGCGGTTAAGTCCGTGGATTAAGACTCGAAGGTACCGGGTTCGATTCCTGGTCGGGACACAAAAATATTTATTAATGTAAATAAATACATTATTATTATTATTATTATATTATACATAGGAATCGAACCCGGTACCTCCGAGTCTTAATCCACTGACTTAATCGCTAGACCACGAAGGCAGTTAATACCTAACTTATTCCTATGTATAATATAATAATAATGTATTTATTTACATTAATAAATATTTTTGTGTCCCGAGTATACCACTCAGACTTGTAAAATATTGGATTGTGCGAGCGAGACGGATGTAAAAGAGTTAAATCTCGATTTGTTATTAATATACTCATAGTACTTATTGCTGCAATAAACAAAATCAAAAAATAGTATTGGAATTAAGAACACATTTATATTTGTCTATGGCTAAACGCATAGAGAACCCACTTGTCATTGTCTCTGTCCATTCTGTTTTACGCCATTTTTCTGTTCATACGTTTGTAATTACTTTTGTGTACTAAATAAACGATTGTACCTAATTGGTGCTGGCTTTTACTAAAAATAACCACAAATAGTTTGGCAAAATTCAACAATGTTTTAAGAATTACAGGTTACATACCCTGTATACACTGTTATACGGGTGTCAGATTTGCTTAAAGATTTGAGGTAATCAAATCATTAACCTATTGGTTTTCACTTATTAATATTATTATTTTTCTTTTACTTTCTCTAGTCACAGTTCAATTGCACTATTAATTTAAATCTAATTACTAAGTATATTTTATTCTTATTTCTGTTTTAATTGTATTGTCTAAATAATATAAAATCTCTTTGGCTTGTGTTCCACTATTGCTACTTTGTTTATATGTTTAATATAATGAGCTGTGATTAAAAAAAAATAGCTAGAGGGAAAAATATATAGCTGTATTTCTCAAGCACACGAAGAGTCTGAAGAGCAATTCAGAGAGTTTCTTATTAAAACGAGTTAATATCCGTAACAAAAAGTTCTCTGCTCGCTTTTTCAAAAGTTAAGCCCATTTTCGTGTAAAAACACACACAGAAAGCTTAAATTCGTCGCTCACATCAGATAAAGAAGCTCTGTGAAACATTGATATTTGGTTTAACGAGTATGTAATGGTATGCATCTTGGTGTTGCTTTGGGCAACACTAATTGACCGTGATAAATAGCGCTTAATTGTCTCTGCCTACCACGCTGGCGTTAAAATTGTGTTAGAAATGTTAAAAGTTAAAAACTGACGATAAGTTTATAATGTCATGTGACCGTTAAACATATAACTATAAAAACATTATTAATTACCTAATCTGTCATCTTTGAAAAGAAAAAAATATTTAGGTCTGTCGATAGGCAATTTATCAATCATTTGGGGAGTGGATGGAGGGTCCTCGTGATTGACGATCCACTGGGCTACCCAAATCTTGCTTGCCATCTCAAAAGCCTCTTTGGCTAGTAGGTTGTATAAAGTGTAGGTTTTTGCTTCACTTTTCATTAACTTCTTCCACCAATAAAGTGCTTTCCATTAACTTAATGATCTGGGTCGTCGTTATGTGTTATCTACTTACAACATTAATTCTGGGTTTACGTAGATAACTACTGCGTATGTTTTTTCTTGTGAAGCAACTAAATTAATTTAAAAGTGCACGTAGAACACAACTATACAAATAATCAGATCAGATGTCCCAAAGCTCGACTAACTAAATCGACAAAGAGTTTTCTGTGCAATGGTATCAAGCTATATAATAAATTATCATCAGATATAACAAATTTAGATTTTGAGAAATTTAAAACTTTGCTTAAAGGCATTTTAATAAAAAAAAAGTTATTATGAGCTTAAAGATGCAATGAAAGATACTATTGCATAGAAGTACTTGGCTTAAAAAATAATAATTTTGAATTTTAATTCATGTTCTAATTTAAATAACTATTTTCTTTTTTATAGTTGTCATTATGATTTTTATTTTATGTTTATAAGTTGACACGGCCTTTACAGCCACGAATTTATATTTAGTTGACTCGGCCTCTTTACAGCCACGAATATAAATTATTGTTAATGGTATTTAGAATATAAGATGACACGGCCCGTATACAGCCACGAACTAGTATTAAGATTTAATATTTATTATTATTGTTAGATTGTAAGCTGACTCGGCCCTTTTACAGCCACGAATTTATATTAAGTAGTTATTAAGTTACCTTATTATTATAATTACCTTGCTTATGACACGAATATAATATGTTTAATTTGGACATAGAAATTATTTTTTATTTATTAATATTATACTTGTGTAGTTGTAAGCTGACACGGCTTTTACAGCCACGAATTAATATTTATGGACATAAATATTTTAGATTGTAAGCTGACATGGCCTTTTTACAGCCACTAATTTAATATTAAGTATCTAGCTGTAAGTAAAAACAAATTCCTCGTTTATGGCAACAATGTTTTAGTTATAATTATTGTATTGATGTTAGATTCGGTCCAGCCATGGTCAATGGTAATATTTTTTATTTGTTTTTATTATTATTTTTTATTTATTGGCTTGTATGTATTGACAATATCCAAGTGTTACGTGCTAACCATACCGGCAATGCAGTGTCACAGACTATCTAATCCTGAGACGATTGTCCTAGCTTTGGATAGTCTTTTAAACTGCTGTTTGCATCATGTTGTATTGTGTTATAGTTTTAACTTAGATTTACTCAATTATTATATTATAGTTTTTTTTTTATTAAGTTTAGATTATATTTATTTTAATTATTTAGAAATATATTTTATATTTTATTAAGATTCGATAATTCAGTACTTTTATGTAGATGTAGATGTTCCAGATACATCGACAAGATTACGATTGTGAAGATTGTGAAGCCACTAGTATCGTTAAATGTATATACTCGTGTCCACTCAATAAAACAGCGTGGTTTCTGACCTCCCTGCAAGGGACTACGCTCGTTATACTACTTAAAACATTCTGGGTTTATATAGAAAACCAGCTATAATCCATGTTGATGTAAAAAGCACTATTAAGAGGATGACTCTACATTATGATAGATTGGGATGAAACATTATTTTTAGAGCTTAACCTTGTGTCCTTAATGTTAATTTGATTACATTATAATTATACCTTAGGCTTACAGTTATGTTGAGATTAGTAAAACGTACTTATTCGTTGATCCCGATACAAATAGTCTTGTTGTTCTTATGATAATATGAATGAATAGAAGAATTAAACACATTTCTGAAGATGATGGAGAATTTGGTCTACACTTTCCACCTGGCCAGACGGTTTAGCAAAGGTATTTTTAAATTACCCAATTATTTCACAAATATATTCTCAAAAAACAAATTATTTCTTAACATATTATTACTAGGAGACATATAAATAGGGAACTGGTGGAAGGGAACATCCGTGGCAACTACTACGGCAGGAGGACGCGAGAGTATCTACTTTCCAGAATACTAAATAGTATATCTCAAGAAATAAGAATAAAAAAACTTTCCAAATTGACATATAAAAACAAACTTAAGAAAGAACTACTCGAAAAACTGAGTAGCAAAATCGATAGATTATTTGTGTAAAAAATAGTGTGCCATTGGAAAGATACAAGCTATATTGTTATTTTTTTATTATTTTTTTATTTAACTGCTACCGAATCTATGTATTATAGTTGTATTTTATTTAATCTTTAATAAACTAAACTGTGCTCTAATATATCATTATTGTAATGGGAGCTAACTGCCGATAAACTATTTTATAGTTTGGCAGAATAATGTTGTATTTAAATTTTATGATGTAAGAAAAAAAAAAAAAACATTCATTTTAGCCCCTAGAATACAGAGGACTAGACCTTTACTGTTGGAGATGGGCATTCCAGAAATTTCTGGAGAATTCGACCTTCACTCACCACGCTGGACAGACAAGTTGGCGAGAGTCTAATGTAAATTTTTAATGACAATTTATTAACGATTCCACAAGTTGGTATTAATAAAACTGGGAACACGGCTTAACGTGCTCTCCGAGAACCGGAACGGTTGGTGTTATAAATCTTTTTCAAATCTTACGTACATACAATAGTGTTTTCCTATTGGTACATGCCGGGGTTCAAACCCGCCTCTTTAGGATGTTCAGTTCAGTTCAGTTCAGTAATTTATTCAGTAAGTAGGCCTACTTTAGGCACTTTTACACGTCAATACAATAACAATTATTTATTTTAACAATATAAATTAAGACAAAACAGACACATCAATCCACCAAACAACTTTATATACATTCTGAATGTATATATAATGTCATAAATGTATTTTGCAGCTGTATACGGGCGTTGTCATACTACATACTAAACATATAAGCTAAAAAAAAATATAAATATAAATGTCAAAATAAAATATATATACTTGCATATAAAATTATAGTAAAACAACTAAAATGACCAAGCCTTTTTGTCCTGATGATATTCATCAACTGTATAATATGACTTAAAGAAAGCGTCCTTACAATCGAGCCGCTCAATTCATATACCATAGACATATTCAGAAATCGCTTTGTAAAATAACACTTTGCCCATGATGTGACAACACTAGCGATGGGGTCCATATAATCATGCCCATTGTTTTTTTTTATTTACACATGTACGACCAAAATATCAGGCAATATTAGGCCAGTTGCACATTGTTAGAAATTTCTGACAGAAAAATTCCAACGCGACTGGGTCATTGACCAACAATGCACAAGATGCAAGTATTTTTTTCTGACTGCAATTTGTTACTATGTGCGCCAGGCCTTACACAGAAACCAGGTTTATTGTCTTGGAATGAATAATCCTCGACGTAATCGGTCATCGTGCATTAAGTCACACATCTAAAGTGGGTCACAGCTTTAAACTTCAACTGCTTCAAGTATTTCAGATTCCCCACCGCCAGTCTCTCAGCTGGTGCCCGCATCCAATTAACTCAACCACTACGACCACTTTAAAAACCCGCTCAATGTTCCGATACAAGCGTGCAATGTATTTGAACATCAGACATACATCCGGTGCTCCTAACTAGACCATCTATATTTTAATCTGGATCCATATATGTATCATTTTCCCGATTACAGGATTTTTTATCAGGTCATATACGCGGTCTCAATACGCCCCCTGCGCAGATACTAATAACATGATTCTAAGGTAAGATAAACTAAAACAATGCATTTTTTATATTCTGGACACGACATGTAACATCGCGCCCACCTGATTGCAGGCGGTACGCGAGGTCCAAGAATGGGAGTAGCTGACGCTAGGCACTAACAACCAACATCAGTCTCTACCACTATGCCGGCCTAACACGATGCTTCGCTTGAATGACTTCAGGGGAGTGGAGAAATAAATTGTCTGGGAAAGTATTCCACATCTTCAGCGTGTGACAGATGTATAGTGGCTATATATAGATGCATATTATGGTCTGTGGTTGTGGCTTTGTTGCGGAATAAAGAAAAAGAGAGCTCCTCTAAACACTCACCGTGATCTAGTTTAAACACGCTCAGAGAGGCAGTGAGGCAGGCAGCGAATCTGCAGTGATTCGAGAGTTTTAGACACTGTGGTGTCATCCACTATCCCAATCGGATGCAGGACATTGAGAGCATCTGTAAGATACTTAGCGCAACCATCCCAGAGGTAAGTGAAAACAGTATTATACGCATTACAATATCTGTGATTTATACAGCATACTCGTAAGTCTTAGTGCTGACTTGTTCAGTATACCGAGTTTTTGGACGCATTGTTGTATTATAAGATGAATGTTTTATTAGTTTTATATTTATTATTTTGAACACCTTATAATATAGCAAACAAACAGATTATATTTAACTCAATGAATTAGTATTAAAATAAATTATTTATGGATTTATTATAGAAATGTAATGTATCAATACATTTGCACGATATCTGACCTTGGGACCTGATGGTAAGTGTCGCGCAAGGACCATGAATGTTAGCAACTGGATTCAGATACTTATGACTGACATCAGTCCCTAACACTATGTCGGCTTGACTGGGCATAATGGCAATTCGAGCTTGATCCAGAAACGTGTTCATAAACTTTACACGGTTTATCAGCATGAACGGTGGATACTTCCCGCGCCGGCAGACTGGGCAAATTAACACCATCAGTCCGCCTACCACCAAAAGAGCCCGACAAGGCCAACTTGTAATAAAACTTAAATTTTAATTTGATTTTGATACGCCACAATACCTATGTGTGGTCCCAGCTTAAGACAACGTACTCCTTGAACGCGTGAGTAGAATTCCTTAAATTGCATTGAATCAAACTTCTATTGGAAGAGAAAACGTTTCGATTAAAGTTACTCGTATCATCGCGGCGATTCAAATCTTAATTTCGTTTCCGATGCGAAACTAATTGGAAATTCATTGGGAGAAAAGATTCCAATTAAGAAATTCAAGCTTTTTGCAGCATAATCGCATCAATTTCCTTGTGGGATATTTTGGCTCTACTATGAGGTTTCTAAAGAACTCCAAGAATAATAATTAATCATTTATTTACTTTACAAAAATTGCCCTGTAACTATTTTAATTAAAGGATGGGAAGGAACTATAGGGATGTTGAAAGAAGAGTTAACGCAGGAAATAGTGTTAACGGTGGCCTGGTTGGATTAATCGCCAGTCACTAAATATCACTAACAAAGCTCGGCTCACCATACACAATGCCATGTTAGTACCAACACTAATGTATGAAAGCGAGACGTAAATATGTCAGAATACGCATGCGAGTAGGGTTAATGCAGTAGAAATGAGATCGTTGTCGGATATGCGGCATCACTTTGGCGGACCGCATACGTAACATCGAAATACGGAAAAGGGTAGATATAAAAAAAGCATAGGGATAAAAATAAGGAAAGGCATGCTACGATGGTTCGGGCATGTTGAAAGAATGAACGAAGAAAGATTGACGAACCAGATATGTAATGCGAAGTTGTGGGTAAAATAGGCCCTGGAAAACCCGAGACTTACATATCACGATCAAATAAATAAAACACTGGCTGAAGGTACATTGAAAAGCCTTCGTAACAAAAAGGCATGTACGAAAAGCATGAGAGAGATAAATGAGTAAATCTTCTCACGTTTAAATTCAGCTGCCCAAAATTTACTGTGGTAAATGATGGTGCAGAGTCCCCGTATACAGAGTCCAACTCATCTTTAATTTGCGTAGGCGTATTACCTTTCAAAAACAAATATTTTATGACAGCTCGATACTCGATTTTTTCCATTTTCGATCAACAACTTCGCGTCCAAAATGACTGAAACTTTGGTGAGTACCTGTCAGAAGATGCACAACTACATTCCATGACTTTTATTGACGAGTGCTGCCATCTTCACTATTAGGTCAGAAACTTTTCAGACCATCTTCGTAATCTAGAATAAAATTTAATAACTACGTATTTTTTATTTTAATTAATCAGTACTAAAATCTAAAGGTACGGTAGAAGTTGAAAATATCGCCACTCATACCGAGTCTAATCAAGTACGTAGCGAGAGGTCGATGGTCGCGCGAACGTTGACTTACGTAATTAATAATAATAATAACGTTTATTGAGCTTTCTTATTCCTATATACAAATTTGAGTAGACAAAATATAAAATATTCCTTCAATTTTACATTTGGAGCATACAAACATTTTTGATTGAATGCAAACCACAAGGATAGGCAATTTTAAGATGGTCCCTGACTCCTAACCAAGATAACTTGTGTCCTAGGATGTCAGTCAGTTCCACATTTACTAATACTCATAGCCTCAGATAGCCAGCTCAAAAGGTATGATAATAAAAATAATAAAAAAAAAACGTAAATCAAAGTACAAAAGAGGTTCCAACACAACAGAGCTGTAAAACGACACCAGCATAGATATTTTGTTATTATACATTATAACTATTGTCATCTTAAAGCCTTTCTGTAGTTGTAGGAAACCCATTTATAAATTATTAAGTATTTTACCCACCACCAGGAAAAATGATAAATAAAACCAAGCAATAGTTTGTTTTAAAGTTAATTAAAATGTTTACCTATGAACTATGAAAGTATGATTACCAGTCGATCTGTTACTTAAATACTTATATATATGTATACTTAAACTGAAATAATATTAAACAACTATATTTTAATATTTTTACTTATTATAAATAAATAAGTAGATACTCGATAGTGAATAATACATACCATATTTAATTTATGTCTGATTCACTAATTTACGCCATCTACAACACTCTTAAACACTGTCATAAAGTAACGTAAGTCTCGCTAAATGTATTTATTATTATAGGTTTTACTTGTTAATTTATTATTATATAAACTTTTTACTTAACCATTATATATATATATATATATCTATATATATATTATAGTGACCTAATTTGTATTATTTGTTAGAGGTACTCGTATCTTAGAATGTACAGCAAATCCTCACATAATCTTCAGAAACCTTTCATAACTCTCGCGTAATTGCGAAGTTTGTTAATCTTCTTCGAGAAGTATCAAACATAAACATAACTTAGATCGAGAGTTAAGATAAATATGAGAAATATATTTGTAGAGTTTATCTCTTTAGTATTTACATAATAATCCCTAACTTTGACCGAGAAAACCAAACGAAAGGCCATAACTTATCGTATGTAATTCGAAAAGATATTTCTAATGTTAGAAATCTTACATCTTATAAAGTTTTAAGGTTAAGGTATTAGAAATTGTAACAGATATTATTATATTAAAAATACACTTATTATTAAATTAAAGAAAAAACAAAAATCGACCCTAAAACTATACCTTCTTGTACAAACTTTCACTAAAAAGTAAAAAATAATATTTTAATAAATGTGATATTTCTCGAGTTTCGTACGCTGGAGACATCGACGAGCTTGCCACTTGTCAAGTTGGCTAAATGTGAATCCGCCTTTTATAAGCGTGTTTTAAGACCACCCCAAAAGGGAAACCGTCGTGATGATACTTTACTATTTATATTATTTAAACTTTTATTAATTTACTTTTTTTTTGTTTTATTAAAATAATAATAATAATATTTTATAGTTATTTAATTTAATATTAGTAGTTGTAATTATTATTGTATATTTTGTAAACATTATTTTTCTAATAAACCTGTATTTCTTATAATTAGTTAAATAAATTATTTTAGTTAAAGTACACAATTTTAAACAAAACAAATTGTCAAACTCATTCAAATGAGATTTCGTTCCAAAAGTATAAATAATTTTCGTGACACATGAAAATTCATAATATGAAAAGACAGAATATGAAAAGATAGACTTATGGATGCTCAAAGTGCTAGAGCGTGTAGTATTTTTATATTTATTTTTTATACTAGCACAACATGTGACATTGCCTAAGCGCAAGGTCCGTTAATATTAGCAACTGGAATCAGACACTGTCTGACTTGACTGGGCATGACGCCAATTCGTAATTAAGTCAAAATAAATATTTGCGGGAACGCAATCTTCAAAGTTGGCAGAAAAATCTTACTATACCGTAAATTAAATTAACTAATTAATCAAAATGGTAACATTTATTCATTTCAAGTCATCATCATCATCAGCCTATGTCTCTCCACTGCTGGATGTAGGCCTCCCCCAAGGCTCGCCATTTCACACGATCTTTTGCCACCCTCATCCCCCCAGCGACCTTTTTCAGGTCATCCGTCCATCTGGCGGGGGGTCTTCCCACTCTGCGTTTTCCTGTACGTGGTCTCCACTCTAGAACTCGTCTACTCCATCGGTCATCGGTTCTGCGACAGACGTGTCCGGCCCATTGCCACTTCAACTTACTAATTTTGAAGTCTATGTCGGTAACTTTGGTTTTCTGACGGATGTCTACGTTTCGGACTCTATCTATCAGAGAAATACCGAGCATAGCTCTCTGAGCGACCTTAAACTTGTGGACCTGACCCACTGTCAGTGTCCACGTTTCTGCTCCGTACGACAATACTGGAAGAACGCATTGGTTGAAAACTTTCGTTTTCAAACACTGTGGTATGTTTGATAACAGGATGTGGTGTAACTCATTTCAAGTAGGAATACCGATTCTCTGACAGCTGGAATAAATGGTGGAGTTGACGAAACTTTAACTAAAACTTTAACTCGTGCAAACTTTAACTAAAAGGTAAAAAAAAAAAAAAAAACTTCAAAGCAAGGCCCTTAAAGGCCAATCAACAAAATTATTGATACCTATGTATCTATTCAATATTTATTAACAGTTATTTTCGGAGTCGGCCAGCCAAGAAGGACAGTTTAATCTTGTGAGTGGCCAGATTAACGCGATAGCCGGGTCATATGCCTGAATGAACTACCCGAATGCAACAGACTCGTGATGGTAGACGACATTGATGGTAGTGTCTGCATAAAAAAATAATCTTACAATTATCAGCTTTTCCATTAAGGTTTTCTTTGGTTGGCACCGACTGGCAAAAATACCTGTTAATAAATATTAAATAGATACATATGTCTCAATAATTTTGTTGATTGGTCTTAAAGGCCCTTGCTTTGAAGTTGGTATTAATTACATTTATTTATTTAAATTAATAAATATTATTGTGTCCCAGGAATCCAACCCGGTGCCTCCGAGTCTACCGAATCCACGGATTTAACTACTAGACCAATGAGGCAGGCATATAAATATTAGCTAAAAATAATATAAATAAACACGCTTCAAGAAGATTTCAAGAAATGTCGCGATGTCCGAGGAGTCCCTCCGTTTGACAGCTGGATGGAATAATTGAGTTGGGAAAACGTCTAAGATTCGCTTCGCGCCATTTTGCGTGAACATGTCAAGTGCAAGTTTTTGTTTTGTAAATTAAGTTACTGTGGATATTATTGGTCAAAAGTGGTGTTGTTTTGTTTAATAATGTGATACAATAATGTGAATAATTATGGAAAACCATAAATTGGACTTTAAATATGGGGCACAAGTTGCAGTTAATTTTTTGCGGTTTTTATCTGACTCCCATATTTTACCCGACGTGTTTGGGCTATAATTCCGCGAGTGACTCCAAGAAAAGCATCAAATTCTGCAGCATCTGAAATTTGACGATGACTTCATTAACTCATAGAAAAGAAAGATATATGACGTCAGACTTGGCTGTATGGGCTAGACGCTTTGCCTTCCCTATCACCTCATTCATCATCCATCGGGACAAGAGAACAAAAAACAACAACAATTGGGAAAACGTCTAAGAATATGCGTGTAAAATTCTAAAAATTACCTTCAACCAAATCGACGAACTTGCCACTTGTCATGATCGGCCTATAGTAAAAAGCAAGGTTTATGACCAACCCGAAAGGGAAACGGTCGTGTTGATACTCACTTACTTTATTATAATAACAAAAATAAATTAAAAGTTACAAAATCTTGAATTACTGGAATTATTGAACGAATTTATAAACGACGACGTGGCGAAAATGTAAATGATGTAATTCAACGAGCCGTGAAACTAGTGGTTTGGCGGTTGATGACTAGGTTTCAATAAATAATTTGTTAACAGCATCATCGGGTAATTTACTGTTAATAATTGATATAGGTAAATCATTTCAGTGTTGACTGTCTGATGTGGTTTATTTTGTCATTCATCACAAGATGTCTTTTTGAATTAACGTATAACATTCTACCGTTTTGCAATATGATAAACCAACCGGCAGTTGGTCGGACACATCTGCCGCAGAACCGACGACCAATGGGGCAAACACGTGGCGAGGCGGAGTGCATAATCGTCTAAGATCGATTACGTCTGTCAGAAATGTCAAAAGCTAGGCAGAATGCCCAAGATTTTGACATTTCTGTCAGACGTTATCGATTTTAGACGATTCGTTTTTGGACGATTGTGCACTCCGCCTCACCCCGCTGGTTCTCGAGTGAAGACCACGTACAGGACGATGCAGAGTGTCCCACTCTACTTAAATAAATTATTGTGCGCCGACCAGGAATCGAAACTGGTATCTCCGAATGTAATTGCCGATATTACCTTTAGTAAATAAACATTAGGTCAGGTAAGGTGAATAGGCAATTTTTATAATAAGAGGGGAAATGTTGCCAGTCTCCTTGGGACTATCTCGGATAAGACGTTTCTAGAGGTCATTTTTTATTTATAGTTTATTTATTATTTAGGTACTTTTAAATTTATATTTATTGTATTTTCATAATGAAAAAAATATGTTTAAATAATAGTATTTTTTTTCCAGTGCTGTTATTATGATAACTTACCTTCGAAGTTGTTTCTTGCTTAATATGACGGTCATGAGGGCGAGGTTAGCCGACATTCCAAGGCCAGATAGGGCGAGAAGAGCAGCAGCGCTTGCGGCGCCCCCTGGCGGACAGTACCGCGTGTTGTTCAGAATGGACGAGTTGGAAGCCCCGGACGAACCGAAGCGAAGATTCGCCCCGATCATTGCCACTGCTGATCCTGCTGAAGAAACTACATTTAACGAATTATAATAAGAGAGATTATAATTTTAAAAAATATAAAATTACCAGGTTTTTTTTTTCAGGTTTTATTTTATTTATTCGAAGTGAATTAATAGGTATACATTGAATGTAAATTAAACCCTACCTAAATAATAAAATTAAAAACAAACTAAACAATAAATAAAAATTGTCCTCTAGAGACGTCCCATCCAGATAGTCCCAAGGAGACTGGCAACATTTCTGTATAGCGAGGCTAATACGTTGGAAGAAATAATTGCCAGCCTCCCTGTCTCCAGACTTTTCCGTCAGCCGCTTTGAAAACTCCTTGGCCAGGCGCTTTGCTGAAGGTCCCCATGGGGCCATCGTCTCGATCCCAGACGGCACAAATTCGTAACCGGTACCAAGGCATATTTGCGCAACTTGAGGTCCTCAGCAGCCTGGTCAAGCGTAAGTCATGAGTGTCTGATTCCAGTTGCTAATATTCATGGACCTCGAGCGTCACTTGCCATCAGCTGGGCGCAAGGACACATGTCGTGATAATATAAAAAATAAAAATATAAAAAGTGAACTATCTAATTACCTAAACATTTGTTAAACAACTTAAGCGATTATCTGAGTAATGCGAACACTTAAACTTTTCAAATTTTAACTTCCAAAGAATTTGCTCTAGGCTTTTAAACAGCCTTAAAACTAACAAATTAGAAATGCAGTCCATTAGCCAGAAACACGCTGTAGTGTTCTCTTGTTTCTCTTTAAACCTAGAGTTGTTTATGCAATCGTGTTTTGTCTGAACACCCGGCCACACATGGGCTAGTACGGCTTATACCTACACCTCATTATTCTATTGTTCTTAGGGCTTCATTTGTGGCTAAAATAACAATTTTATTTATTGTTCTACTAAGAACGACATGTAACATTGATTGTCATTGGGTCCACGAATGGGAGCAACTGATTCTGGGCACTGAAGTCTGATCAGACCAGACCGACTTTGCCAACGCCGGCCCTAGATCAGGTCGACGCTTTCACTTCATGTAAATTACACATCAGTTGTGGTCAGTATACCCTATACAGTATACACTTGTCATGTTTAATAATTGATGTCATGTCCAACCCTGGGTTATGAAGTTACTCTATTTTATTTTGTGGACCACTGCTGCAGTCTCAGCATCTGTCTGCTATCTTTTCTTGGTGTAGACTGAAGTGGTAGTAGATTTGGAGATGGAACGTAACGCGTGTTCCCCGTGCGTTCCAGGTGTCTATGTCTGGACTTTAGAGCTGGGACCCAGCTTGAGAAGATAACCCCGCTGCCCAGGATCCCCGTGACGCCTCGTTAACCGCTTGGGATCGGCAGCGCTCTCCGGGTCCCCGTTTTCAGGAAAGGTACCCTTCGTACGGTCAACGGATGCATGCAAATAGTGTTGGGGCTAAGGTTTGGCTTACGACCCTCACTTGTGTGATTGTAAACTCATTCTGTTTGCGTTAACTTCATTTTCATCTATTATACTTAACTTCCATTGCTTAAGGTCTGAAGTTTTTTTCAATGTCACGCTTAACGTGACACTATTTATTAAGTTTGCTTACTCTTAACTTATTTATTTTACTTTATTATTCCACATATATTTCACAGGGATTAATCGCGTAAAAAATGGAAACAAGATGAATGAAAATAACAATCAATGCCCATTCTTTCTTATACTTAATCTCTTTAGGCGCATACAACTGTACATACAGAAAGTAGGTTACCAACATCGATCTACCAGCTAAAGAGTGTATAATTTGATATGCGTCTGGTTTAATCTATTGTCGTGTGTAGGTACTGGTAGAGTCTCTATCAAGTGCCCAGAGGGGATTAGCATTCAGTCAATAAGGCACGGTGTGTCTGTTTATTCCGGCACATCTCTTGGATCAGTACAGCAGTTGCCTCACATACAAAATATTTTCGTTTAACACAAAATCCCAGTCACATACGAAATAATAAAGTTAAGACTAAGCAAACTTAATTAATAGGTGATCTGAATATGGAATCCATACTAATATTGTAAATGTGAAAGAAGCTTTGTGCCTCATGTATGTATGTATGTTTGTCTCGCCTTCAAAAATGTTCGTTGGACCTAAGACGACATCCATGTGACTCCATTGCCATTTGCCTGTTTATTTGATTATAAACTGATTTTGAACTTTGGTAGAAATGTTTCTTAACAAGTTCTTGCCAACTTTATTATTATTATTTTATACTAGCACGTCATGTGACCTGATGGTAAGCGGCGCGAAAAGTCCATGAATAATAGCAACTGGAATCAGAAACTTATGACTGACATCAGTCCCTAACACTGTGCCGGCTTGACTAGATGTTTTTCACACTTCGCTTGAAGCACTCATTAGCGGTAATGCACAATACCTGCTCACTTCTTCTAAATGTCAGCTGTTATGTTTTTAGACATTAACCTCGCCTATGTACTGTAAAATGTTTTATTTTCTTACTCCAGGTTATAGGAAAGTGGAAACACAGAGGCTGGAAGAGCATTCCAAATCTTTATTGTGCGACAGATGTATAACTCCCCAAATTTAAACGTACGCGTAGGGATAGAGACTACAGTATGTGGGTGCATATTCTAATGCATGTGGTTCGGTAAAGGGACGCAGAGAAAGGGATAGCTTATAGAGTTCTTCGGAGCACTCACCATAGTATAGCTGGTAGAACACGATGTGATAGACCACATCTCCGCGAATACAATTACACGGGCAAAGCCGGGAAAACCGCTGTATGATATAGTTCTTCAATCAGCTTGCACCCTCTAGGACTCTACGCCTAAGTGCTTTGCACCTCCGGTTTTTTTATACTAGCACAACTTGTGACCTTGGGCCCACCTGATGGTAAGTGGCGCGCAAGGTCCATGAATAACATTCATGCAACTGAAGTCAGACACTCATGACTGACATCAGTTGACACTATGCCGGCTTCACTAGATGCTTTTTCGGTAAAGCCCAAGGTGAAAGTTATAAAGTAAATTGTACCTGCAGACATTTTGCTCCTAGAGTTGGACTTTTAGAAGTATTATACGGTACAGGAAGGTCGTATCCCTGTGCATTTCTTTCCACCACCTTTCCACTGCATCGTTTTTAGTGAATTCTTCTCATCATGTCGAGATATCTTCATTACGCTTCATTCTTCGTATTTATTTTCTGTTCGTTTAGTTTCAGTTTCTGTAGAAAAAAAAAATGTTTAATTTTTTTTATACAAGTAAGGCCATAACATAAGCTCATTAGAGCCACCTCGCACCCGACCAGCACTACCTTGCCTTTTGCGGTTAGTATTTTTACATGGACTCCTATGGATATGCGATCACTACATAAACTTCGTAGCATCACTTCAATGCAAGCTGCCCACGCGCGTATTGCAAGTGGGCCACTCGATGATAACTTGCTGCTTGCCTTGCGTTGCCTGCGCATTCCCAACGCACTGATTTCGAGTGGACCGCGCGCTGTACACGAGTGATTCACGCGTCATACATCATCACGTGATACACTACTCTCCGCACACACTAGCGCCAATCGCTTAGGGGGACTAAACGGAAATTTGAGGTTCTCTGGTTGACCAAGCGCAGTTCATTGGATGACCGCGTGAAGTTCCCATGGACAACGAGTATACGCCGAACGACAAAAGCTGATCTGGTGCCGGTTGGCACTAATGAGCTATAACCTTTAACATGATAAATAAGCCTAAAAATACCGGATAAATTATGAAAAATGCCTATGATTTGTACGTCATAACGTTGACAGCAAAGGTTTATTAATTGCGGTATCTTTAGACGTATTTATATTTATCTCTGTGTTAATGAGTCTTAAATATTTTGATAAATGGCATACCTAATATACTGGCTAAATACAACAAATTTGATTTAATGATAATACTAAGTACCAGTAAGAGAACGAGCTGAGTCTACTACATTTGAGTATTGTCAACCAGTAGCCAAATTCTCTTTCTATATCCGTAACCGATAAGAAGTCCCTCACGGAGCTGCATTCGTTTTTAGAACACTGCGTAGGGTTTTGACTTCATATGTAGCTAAGTGTCACTGTCAAAATTGTATCTTGCAATTATCTCCACTAAAGACATATTTCGCAAATATATTTTTTTTCTATTTTGAAAAGACAACACCGCGTCTTGTCGTCTTCTCCGTTGACAAGAGGGCAGGCTCTTTCTTTGCCCAAAGAATCAATATTGTATGTAATTCAGCGGGAATATGCATCCGTAGTATTCATTTTAATTTTATTTTATACTAGCTGTTTTACCCGACTTTGCTCGTGAAAACCTCGACACAAAATTAATTTTGTTGCGCATTATTTTGATTTTGCTATATCTCCTAAGTTATTCATTTAATTTGCACAGTGGAAAGGAATAAAAAAAAATATATAAAAATGCTTAAACCAACTAACGTATTTAAAATAATAAGGATTAATTTTGATTAATAATAAATTTAATTTACCATATTTGTGTAGCATAGCTTTCCAATTACTGCTTTATAATTGCCCATTTATTAAAGTATTAAAATGGATAAGTATGTTATCCTTATGAGATAGACATATACCATCGTAGACTTTTCTATATAATATATAAGATACACAATTCTACCATACATTATTTTGTTATACTCGTATCTCAAAAGGTTTAGGCAGCGTTTTCGTTGAGAGCTTCGAGACAGCTTATTTTTTGCTGACACCTCCGACAAATATCGTTAATACAACAATTTTACAAATTATATACTAAAACCTTCCTTGAGAAGTACTCTATCCATTGGTATAAACAGCATGAAAATCGGTGCAGTAGTTTTTGAGTTTATCGCAAACAGACAGACAGACGCAGTACTTTGTTTTATAATATATAGTGATAGTGATTTCATAGCTTAAAATTGTTAGCTACGTAGTACTCGTACATACCTACGTTTATTTTTTAATTTTGGGTTAGCACTTATCACTTTCATAGGTACCTTAAGTTACCACCAGTGTTGCGATCCGATACTTGAATCATGTTGATACAACGAGGTCATGTCTCTGTGTTCATCATCATCATCATCATCAGCCTGTATCTCTCCACTGCTGGATGTAGGCCTCCCCTAAGGCTCGCCACTTAACGCGATCTTTCGCTACCCTCATCCAACCCCCACCAGCGACCTTCTTTAGGTCATCTGTCCATCTGGCGGGGGGTCGTCCCACTCTGCGTCTTCCCGTACGTGGTCTCCACTCTAGAACCCGTTTGCCCCATCGATCGTCGGTTCTGCGGCAGATGTGTCCGGCCCATTGCCACTTCAGCTTGCTAATTTTAAAAGCTATGTCTGTAACTTTCGTTCTCTGACGAATATCAACGTTTCGAATTCTATCCATCAGAGATACACCAAGCATAGCTCTCTCCATGGCTCGCTGAGCGACCTTGAATTTATGGACCAGACCCACTGTTAGTGTCCACGTCTCTGCTCCGTACGACATTACCGGGAGGACGCACTGGTTAAAGACCTTAGTCTTTAAACATTGTGGTATAGACGATGAGAGGATGTGCCGGAGTTTCCCGAATGCCGCCCATCCTAGCTGAATTGATAAAGTTCAGTCATCTCTGTGTTGATAAAGGCTATTTTACATTTATTTTGTTACGACAAAGAATATAATTACATCGCCGCAATTGTCGAGAACACCCTTCTTTGGCCTGAGATTGTAAGATGGTAGCTAATTATACGACCTCTTTTAGGGTTGTCTACACGTTTGTAGAAGATAAAAGCAATAGCACAAACGAGGGCCACCGTCTGTGTAAATGTAATTAAAATTAAACCTTTGTGCTTTTTAACTTTGTGAGTTTTTACTTTCTTTAATTATAATTATTTTAGATAGGCAACTAAGAGCGTTTAAATGCTTTTGCATCCTTCTCGCTCGCACACACCAACGTTTTTCAAGTTTTCTCAATTATGAACCGAGCCGCTCTGCAAACTGGTACAGGAAGGTATTTATCTACCAGTAACATGAAAGAGCGGGCTCGCCTCATAGCTGTTTCCACTAGAGAGTCGGCCTTTGATTGCAGGCTTCGGCATCGGATGGCACACTCCTTGATCGAAATACACTGACCATGGCTATGTGCCTTCGTCTCGGAGCTCGGCCTGTCTAACCGCACTAGGGTTGATACATGGAACCGATGAAGTCGATCATCGCGGACACGACGGGCTCTTGTGCTAGACGTGCCGGCCGCATTCCTCGTCACGCGACTCTCAACGACATCATCCGAAGAGCTCTTGCCACTGCTGGAGTACCCGCAATCTTAGAACCTTCTGGGATTGTGCGGAGCGATGGCAAGAGACCCGACGGAATGACTGTTGGTCCGATTAGCTCCATCTCTTGGTTTCTGTTGAGAAACTCAAGTCGTGTATATATGCCAACCTTGCTACAGGTTACGAATTTGCGCCGTTTGGGGTCAATGGGCCCATAGCCGAGCGCCTAGCCAAGAACTTGTTTTGACTGACGAAAAGGTCTGGAGACAGGAAGACAGATTCCAGGGAGGTTCTCACGCAGTATAGAAATCATCTACTCGAATGAGATATAATATTTACAATTAACATTTCCTTTTTTTTGTGGTTGCAGTAAATCTTTGAAATAATTTGTCGGTCAAAATATATGGAAAATAACATATATATTTTTTGTACTAGCTCGACATGTGACATGTGCGTCCACCTGATGGTAAGTGGCCCGCGAGGTCTATGAATGTTAGCAATTGGAATCAGATACTCGTGACTGACGTCAGTCTCTAACACTATGCCGGCTTGACTGGTCATGACGGCAATGCGAGCCTGATCCCGAAACGTGGGCCGATAAACTCTACAATGATTATCGACACGAACGGTGGTGGATACTTCCCCGCCCCGGCAGACTGGGCAAATTACCGCCATCAGTCTGCCTACCACGTATAAAAACGCATAAAGCGGAGTTACGTGCGTGTCCCTCATATTTTATTTATTTATATAGTACACACAGCAGTTCATATACATTTTATTAATTTAAAATCTTTATTGCACTATGTACAAGGGGCTGGCTTAATGCCGCTAGGCATTCTCTAGCAGCCAACCTTCAGAAAATGCAAAGGGCTTAAATGTAAAACTTAATTTAAATATATATTGTGACGGACACCTCTTTTTATACTTAAATAATAATGTCACTAATTTATTTTTTTGATATACGAGTATATGTAGATCGTCTTTTTTATAACATATATTAAAAAGTAGCATTAATTATAAAAAAGAGGTGTCCGTCACACATATGTACATACATTATGTACGCAATAATACATATACTACATACAATATATCTTACATACGCAGTTGGGAGCTGTTCAAGTAATGTGAATATACCATTTTCTTAAAGAGTGATCTATTGGGTGCTTGACGAGTATACCAATGAGGTGTCACTATAATAGACTTATAAAGAAAATATTATGTTTATAATTACATAAATTTGGTACCTTAAAAACGAAAACAAAACACTTGTTAAATATATCATATATTGATGGTTTGAAATGTGCGAAAACATTTTTTTCTGATACATTGTAACGGTCATGAAATACAAATACAAATCGTTTATAAGCACAATAAGAATATTGATTCGTTATGGTGAACCCTGTCTCCTGCATGAGCTGAGCTGTATAACAGGAGCCAGCGTCTTCCAATAATGAACATACAATTAAACTTTTTAAACTTTCGCGCATATTCATAATAGTTTTTTTTTAATAATTTTAACGGGTCTTTACGCGATTTACCTTAGAGACATATCTATTATGAACATACAATTTAGAAGAAAATAGAATAAAAAAAGTTACAAATTTAGTATGTGAGTGTGGGTGCAAAGTCTGTATATGTGTGACTGTATGTGTGTATGTATAGGGGAGGGAGTGGGGAAGGGAGGAGAGGGAGGGTAAGCTTGTGTGTTTGGGATTTATAATTTTGCCTAGTGAGTTGATAATTGTGTATCTTTTTATTTAGAAGTAAATTTACATATGTCATGTCATCATCTCTTCTGTACTGTCATAGTAAAGGTCAGATAAGTAGTTCTTAAGTAATATTTTTAGTTCTTTTGGATTTAGATGGGTAATTTTTGTTTTTGTGTTGATTCGGTTGTGCAGTTTGGGCGATAGGTACTCAGCTTTTGCGAAAATATGCTACGGGTGAAAGGAACCTGAAATTCCTGTATTCTTTTAGTTTTATTAGTGTTTTATGGTATCTCTTGACTTAAATATGTCTATATCATTATGGGCACTGTAGGTGTTGCACATTCGCGATGTTGACGAATGTTAACATTAGTTCTTGAAGGAGGGCAGCACAGGAACTTGTTTATAGGACGACGTAAAATATTGTAGGGTACTGTAAGAGAAATGTGACATATAACAGATGGATGAAAAAATTGTGTGAAGTAGCCATTGAGGAAACTTTAAAGAATACGGGTGTAGGTATGTTTAACTATTTACGACAACAATCACTAAGTACCTGTAATAAATTTAATTTAACGCTCCCATGTTTGTGGCGTACTCGGGAAATGGTTCCCATATTCTAAAGGACCAATATACCTTGTTTGAGAAGGGTACACGTAATTCCCTTAACTGTGCATCAATTTAAGGGTACACACAGGCTTTTGATTCGGTTTTTAACCCGTTTTAAAAAAATAAAGTTAAGTATTATCATGACCGTTTCCCTTTCGGGGTGGCCAGAAATCACACTTATAAAAAAGCGAATTCACATTTAGCCAACTTTACTACAGTGCAATCATGACAAGTGGCAAGCTAGTTGATGTCTCTTGCGTACCAAACTCGAGAAATATCACAAATAAATTAAATTTTAAGTATTTAAATTACTAAATATTATTGTGTCCCAACTAGGAATCTAGGTACCTCCGAGTCTAAATCCACGGACTTAACCGCTAGACCACGAAGACAGTCAACAAGAAGGATAGGTGCCATATATGAGTATACGGTTTAACCAACCATTTTCCTTGTTACCTCACGACACTTCCTTCGAGACAAGTACGTGATCCAACCTAAAAATGTAACTCTCTGAAAAGATCTTATAGGGCGGGGTCTGACATTCTAAGAAGCATTTGAGGGTACTAAAATATTTAAACATATATGCTTTTTAAACGTACATATAATCTCTATCTAAGAAAGAGAGAGCACGATAAATACGAACTTTTCCGATAAAAATCTATGAAAAACCATTATGTATTCATCCGTGTTCTATTGTATTTTAAAACAATAAATTAAATAAAAATAATAATAACATTGCTGAAATAAGCAATAAAGACGTCAAACATCCAACACAACTAATGCAATAACTCCTAAAATTCCTCGCAAAAGAACGTGAGGTATTTCTGGTGTCAGATTTGGCACAGATGTGTCCCGGGTTTGGGTGGAATGGCATATCGTTTGCACAATCTCTCTCAAGGGCCTCAGAAGATATAGGCCGCGATACTGGGGGTCTACTCCAACAGTTCAAATTTTTGTGCGGATTCACATTCAGCCAACTTCACTATAGGCCCATCATGAGAAGTGGCAAGCTTGTCGATTTCTCTAGCATAGATACCAAACTCGAGAAATACCACAAATAAATTATTTTGTCCCGACCAAAATCGAACTCGGCACCTCCGCATCAAAATTCACGGATTCAACCGCTAGACCACGGATTTAGTAAATAAGAAGAGCATTTTCCCTAGTTACCTACACGACACTTCCTTCAAGACAAGTACGTGATCTAACCTTAAAATGTAACCCTCTGAAACAAGCTTATCGGCGCTGATTCGTGCAGATAGCCACTACATTAAGCAAATGCTTGTTTGCTCGGCATAAAGTATAGAGACCGCCTGCACTGACAACCTGCGCGGAGTCTGCGCCGATAAGCGCTGACTAATCAGCGCCGGTAGCCCGCTCCCTACGCCCATAGGTTGGATTTTTTTTCTCAAAAAATCACATCTAATTAAATTAAACATATTAACAATAAATAAAGTAGCCATAGTGGAACACAAGCCAAAGAGATTTTATACACAATACAATCAAAAATAATCAAAAATAACAGCAAATTTGTAGTAATTACATTTAAATTAATAGTGACAATTGAACAATGACTAGCAAAAGTAAAAGAAACATATTAATAATGAAAACCAATAAAATAAGAATAACCAGCTATTCGTATTTAAGCAGGTTCAGAGTAGAGTCTATAATTTCTTGCCGTACACACTAACCACACATTTCATTAACTGTATCAACCAACTTCCACATTTCATTTTGAACTTTACTACGTAAGAAGTTAGGGGGAGATCTTATTAAAGATGTGTAGAGCAAAGTATATACGCACTTCGGCATTGCGATGTTCAGATAATGGGTAGATACACTTAATCCCAGGATCACCGATACCTATTATTGAATTTAGGAGGGTCGCACAGTACGTGATTTCATCAAACACTTTGACATGTCATGACGTAACACATAAGACTGCTTCCGTGGTCTAGTCAGCGAATTTAGACGCCGGTGCCGGCTTCGATTCCTAGTCGGGACACAAAATTCTCGAGTCATCGACGAGCTTGCCACTTGTCATGATTGGCCTAAAGTAAAGCATAGCGTAGTTAGTTTCTGACCAATCCGAAACCCCTTCCGGTCGTAATAATACTTTTTTAGACATATTTTTGTCCTTATTATATCGTCAACGGAGAAAAAAAGTTTAAAGTGGTAACATAATTGTAAAATTTCCGTTAAGTAAAAAAGACTTGTAAAAATATAGTCCGGATATAAAAAAAAAAACATTTTAAGGGGTTCCATAATAGATACTGTTGCCTTGTTGTTAAATTATAGAGGGTCGTAAAATATACGTGGTTTTATCAAACACTTAGGAACTTCATAATATAATTTGTAGTAAAAGGGTTTATTGATAACGAGGTTCAAAGAAGCCTCAATTTTATTACCTTTGAAGATTTATTTCTTTACTAGTAAATGACTGGACTGGCCCTTCCATCTTTACGCATTATTTACCTGAGCATACCGCAAATATTCATGCACAAATGTTCTAGCAAAATCAAAATACGTGCTTGAATCCAGTATGCTCATGTCTTAAACTAAATAGAGAAGCGTAAGCACGTTTTATGATTTATGTTTTATGATTCTTACTCAGCTTCAAGCGAAGGAAAAGTTACCAATCATAAAACAAAACATCGAAAAAGATAGGTACATCAATATGACCGTAATCAAAATGGGGATTGCTACCTAACTATAGTATACTTACACTTGTAAAAAATGTAGGTAAATGTATGGAGAGATTTTTGGATCATCGACGCAGAGAAAGAATTTCGTCGTTAAATAGCGGTCAATAGTCTCTACCACGCAAAAGTAGAGCGAGAGAGAGAGAGTAGAACAACACATTCCTACTATTAAAGATTTGGGCCGACAACAGACACTTGAAGTATCCCCAGAATATCGCTTCGTCTTGTTCTCGACCCTTCAACGGGAGATCAATTCCTAGATCCGAACACCTATCCTACGAAAAACTGTGCACATACTACAGACTGATGTCGCTTACTGACCGAAGATTTGTGACTGACATGACAGTGTTGTCATGGTCTATTTAGTTGCCCGACTTTGACCGAAAGTATATGATACAGTGCCCCCTCTAGGCAGACTCGTTCCAGGGACCTTTTCTATATCACCCGCACGCGCACAGTAGCCGGTCTCCGCGCATCAGTACGCCGAATGTGCGAGACGTACAACAGTCGGTTATTGGACGTCGATAAATTTAGTAATTCTCGCGCCGCAAAATGAAGAAGCTGTAGTTGTCGGTTTAGCTCGCTGGGTGGGGTTTGCTTCGGAGTTCATTTTTAGTTCTATAAATTCGAACACTGTATACCTGGCCAAGGTATACATATGTAGTACTAACGTATTTATAAATATAAATGGTGCACTATTGTTCACAGTGGAAAATATTTTGGTGACGGGTATAATTCTAATGACTCCTATTGTATCGTTTCTTAATTGTTCTTATACTGCCTGTCTCTGTTCTTTCTCTTCGAATAAATAAATAGAGAGGTGCTCCTAGAGGAACTGGCGAAGGTTGGAGAGCCACACGGGCTACACCAAAAGTGTATTACCAGCCGGTGGTTACACACTGAGATTCTGCCAAGGAAAACGGGAGAATATCCCCATTTCCAACCCAGGCCCATTCTTCTTCTTCTTACGGTGCCATCTCCTATCGGAGGTCGGCTATCATTAAGGCGATTTTGATTTTGTTGGCCGCTGTCCGGAACAAGGATCTGGTGCTCATCCCGAACCACTCCCTGAGGTTCTTGAGCCAAGAAGTGCGTCTTCTCCCCGGTCTTCTGGAGCCTTGTATCTTGCCTTGCATGACGAGCTGCAGCAAGCTATACTTTTTATTGCGCATGATGTGTCCCAAATACTCCAACTTCCTTCGCTTTACCATTTTCAATAGTTCAACGCCTTTGTTCATTCTCTGCAAGACAGTTTCGTTAGCAGGCCCATTAGCTTTTTATATGTAAGAGAACACTTTAAGATGGACAACCTATTATTGAGGTATGTCCAAATATGCTTTTTTTAATACTTAATTACAAATTGTCTCGTAGTCTAGCGGTTAAGTCCTTTTGGATTGCCTGGTTCAATTTGTGGGGACATAAAAAAGTGTTAAATTTTATTGTGATATCGATTTAGAGCGCTAGAGACATCGACGTCATGATGGGACTATAGTCTCCTCCTCCCTGCGTCGTTCTCCTCACTGCTGAGGGTCGTGACCCCTATCACGGATCACTTTGATCTGGACGATGCATGATCTGACATCCGGGTCTATTTACGGCTGCATGAAGGGCATCGTGCAGATTTATTATGTATTTAAGGTGGTGCGGATCTAGTCAGATGAGCGTATGGGACTTTGGCCACGCGGTCTTAAGCCTTCGACTTTCCCAGTGATAACAAGCCTTTCCAGGTTACCAGATCTTTTACGAACTGCGTATTAGTCTTGTTTTGGTCTTGAGGGTGATATTTCGATCCTTGCATATTCTGTATCGTAGCATTTTGAGCCATGCCAATTCTTCTTCAAACTTCTGTTTCACAGGAGCCGGTGTTGGAGATGCTGGAGCCAATGTATATGAAGTCTGTGACGCATTTACATATGGGACTGTATTATAGTTGACTAAATGTGAATCCGCTGGTTTAAAAGCGTGGTTTCTGACCACCCCGGAAGAGATACGGTCGTGATAATACTTTACGCTTATATATATATATATATTTGTAATACATACGTTGGTATTAGGTGCCCATTCAGAGGGATCGATAATAGGTGCCAAAACGCTATACTAACCTTGTTAAAATTGAAACAAACTGGACAACGATAAAAACCATTCAAACAAATAAAAAACAAAATTCGACAAAAATTTAACCGAATCTAAACAAAGGTTTCAGCGCAGTGATTTTGTTTGGTGAATAGAATGACAATAGCCAGTGTAATCTATCAGTCAGGCTGAGCTTAAACAAACCAAACATACACGGGCTTATGTCAAAGCAAACATTTATCTGTGACAATTGTATTATAATATCAATGTATATTTAGATATAACATACCCATAGTTTCGATTCACAGGTAAAATAGAAACATTAATCCATACTATAGCATGTTTTAAGGCACGCGCGAAAATGGACAATGGCTTTTGTACGTACCGCAGGTATTACACACCTTTTTTAGTTGGCTTTTTAATATGATCAAAAACCGCAAAATGGTTTTTTATCTCTGAAGTGCACACAAATTATAAAAATATAATAATTTACATAAATAAGTAAAGAAAAAAGTAAAGTATCGGTTGTAACCGTTTCCCTTTCGAGGTGGTCAGAAACCAGTTAATGAACGATGGAGTAAACGGGTTCCTGCAGTGGAGACCACGTACTGGAAGACGCAGTGTGGGACGACCCCCCGCCAGATGGACAGATGACCTGAGAAAGGTCTCTGGTGGGGGATGGATGAGGGTGGCAGAAGATCGTGTAAAATGGCGAGCCTTGGGGGAGGCCTATATCTAGCAGTGGAGAGATACAGGCTGATGATGATGATGATGATGTATTAATACGTATATTTAAAAAATATAATAAATAAATTCGAAATATCTTTATTCACGTATTTGCATTTGTGACAAGTCAATAATTAAATTATTTTGAATGATTCTACTCCTGTTAGTGAAAAACTAAACAGCAAAGCGGTCCAAAGAGTAAACTGTTAGCAGAAGACCAGCAGCTTGTCATTTATGCTACAAATAAGTGATTGTCTTAATTTGAGTAATCTTCAAATTTGTGTTTATCCTATAACTTTTTATGAACCCCAAGGTTTGTGCTGAAGGTGCTGGTAACAACATAAAACAGTAAAAACAATCAGAGTACTAACAATACATCTGGAAATAAAATCATAACTAATTCTATATATATATATTCTCGTACTATATTTATTTTTATTTTTATAAGTATGTTTAATTAAATATTACCTATATAGTTATTTTTTAGATTATTCAGCTGTTCCTTTAGGTTTAACCTGTATATAAACTATATATAATTATTTTCATTCTAAACTTTCCTTAATTTAAGGAGATCAAACCAAAAAAATATTATTAAACCGTTCCAAAAAATTTCATGGAGAAGCGAAACTCACACACGCAATTATTTTTTTATATACATACGACTAAAAAATATAAATTTAGATAGATAGAAATTGATTCAAAAATACACTGGACATTAAACATATTGGGTTAGAAGAATTGACACGGATTACGCTCGTTATCCGCGATGGACATTATCTGGATTCGTTTCAAAGCATTTATTCAAACGGGCTTAAAATTGTGTCGGGAAAAACCACTTTTATGTTTTCATCTAAGTTCACATATCTATACATAGTATGTACATTTCGCCTTTAAACGTATACTAACGTTTACTGCCAAAGTGATGATAATAAAAAAATAAACCAGACATAGTCGGTCGCAAGCCCGAGACACCATTCTTCTTTTCTCTCTTTCCCTCACACGATGGACCAGCCACGCGCACGATGAATCCATGAATTGCTTAGAAATTTGTCTTATTCTAAACATTTACAGGATACTCGTAGAATTCACAGGATACGTAGGATACTCCAATACTTCGTACACATTGCCAGAAAGGAAGCAGACAACCTACAAAAACCCCTTGTTACTGGAAAGGTGGAAGGAAAGAGACTGAGAGGCCGACGCCCGGTACGGTAGTCCGACCAAATCTGCTCCAACACCAACACTAGCGTCCATGGTGCTGTGCATGTGCCGATGATAGGAACGGGTGGAGCAGTATCATCTAGACGCACACCAATTCATTGGGAGGTCACAACTCTCGGATCAGAATAGTTGTAGGTGAACGCAAACAAAAGTGCAATAAAAAAAGATGACTCCTTTGTAAACCAGACTATAGTCGGTCGCAAGCCCGAGACGCCATTCTTCTCTTTGCCATACATGGTGAATCCATGGAATGCTTAGTTTGTCTCCTTGCAAACATTTACAAATACCTCTTAATTGATGGGTTTAACTATTGTTAATAAATAACATTAATCAAAACATATCTGTATTGTAGTTAGGAGAATGTGATAGTTTATTGAAATAGAATGGGAAGCAAGGGAAATAACCTTAGATATGTTCAATAGCATCTGGCAAATTGTTTCTTCATTAATATTACGAGTTGGCCTCATTGCATTTGTATTAGACCGACAATAATGTGATCGGGATTTGCTTTTCGCTTTATCAACATTTCACATATCTCTCATTCCACTCCATCACACACATAATCATTTCCTAGTGTAATTTGGAGCTGGATTTTTCGCACATTCATACTCAGCACATTTGTAATAGAGAATATTAATATGCAATATCATAATTAAATAAATTATTGTATAAACCGTAAAAGAAGAAGCCCCAAACGATGGTCCATTCATCTAAATGACCACCTAAACATTCCAGTTTATTAAATCATCCACTGCACCGCGGAAAGCAACCACTCTGGAAACGGCTGGTGGATGGAATACGAGGGAGTCACGATCCCCACCAGGAAGAGGAGAATTGTCATGGTTTCATCACTCATTTATTTTATGCATTTATCTTGCTCTCGTATCTAACTATTGTTTTAGTTTATATTTTTTTGCCTCTTTTACTATTGTATTAGCTGTTGTGTTTAAATAAATATTTTCTTTCTTTCTTTCTTTAAGCAGTGGACGTTGGTGCGAGAGGAATTCCAGCAAAATCATGGCACGATTTACTGACAAAATTGGCCTTACCTAAGTAGGTCAGTCCTCAATCATTTATGGAACCAGAAGACGGCATCAACGGAATCATACAGTGTTTGTTTGGGTAGGGAGAGGAATGGTGGATGGTGAGTGTCTTGTTGCGCAATAAAATAAAAAAGGAGCTTTGTAAATTAACCGACATTAGGTCGCAAGCCTTTTTTCTCATCTCTCTTAAATTATGGATGAAAAAAACAATTCCGTATTTTTTATGTATAAACATAAAGCATCAATCAATCATAACCCCCTAGAAACCAGCGTCTTAGACCTCCATTGCTGGAAATCGACCTTTCAGAACATATTTCTGGACAATTTGGATTCCACACGCCAAGCTGGCCAAACGAGCAGGCAGCATGTATGCTTTAGGTTAATATATAAGAAATATTCTGGTGGCGTTTATTGTTTTGATTGCTTCTACTCTAGTGCTTTATTCTTGGTCTTATGATATTTTTCTTTGAATTAATAAATAAATATAATTCCATGAAAAAATACTCAATGAGTGGTCACCTTAACCATAATTTATACATCAGAAATATGATTAAAATAATTATGATTACCATCGCGTAATGCATGAGCGTGTCATGAGCTTGAACACGCGTCCAAATGATATTTGTGCTTTCAATGGATTTTAAAAGCTGGAATTTATGTTGATTGGTTTAAAATAGGCTTGTTATTTGACCACACTCATCATTAGTAAAGTGCATTTTAGTGTTTAATTTATAAGCTATTAATTGTATTATTCTTCTTAGTCGTCTTTTCACTGACCGCAGCTTTCCTGGTCTACTCATGTAGGTGATGATCCATTACAGACTCCACCTGGTCAGTCCATCTCATCAGAGATCTACCACGCATCCTTTCGTCATCGACTTTTCTCTGGCGCTCGATACATGTTTCTCCACGCCGTGACACATGCCCGAAGAAAGTGAGTATGCATGACAGTTAATAAATAATCGAAGTGACAACAAATGCCTCATTCCGAATCATGCTCAGAGCGCTTAGAACGAATATGACACTGACCGTCGTTCCGAATCAAATATCGCGATTTGGATGCTCAGAGCGTGATATCAATTCGGAACGGTCTAAATCACATTTTCATTCATAAAATGTTAGTTTTTTTTAAATGTATGGAAGATAAATTGCGGATTCCACATCTTTGAGTATGAATACTAACAAATATACATCTCTCGGTTTATTCATCTTTATATGTGTAAAGTTTATTATATTAACTTATTTTGGTAATTTAAAATAACTTGCCGTGTTACAGACATTTCTTTTTCACTTCCTAGTTAAATATTAATTATAGATTTGTTTAAGAAATATTATAGAAACAGAATAAACGAATTACAATATTGAATAATTTAAAAGAAAACCTAATATTAAATTAACTTGAAAATGGCGCGGGACATTATGACAAACAACTGACAGCGCTCAGAGCGATCTACCTCGATATCGTGAGCAGTCTAAGCGCAAGAAATAATGTCATTTGTGACGTCACATAGCTTTGGCAAAACAGTTTAAGCGCGTCTCGGAACACCTTTAAGCGTGCTTAGGTTACTATTATCGTGTCTCGGAACACCTTTAAGCGTGCTTAGGTTACTATTATCGTGTCTCGGAACGAAGATTTAATAAGTGTCGATAACATCGACGCAAAAGACAGTTGGAATTGTATGAATTTTCACTTTTACGTGTGAAGTAAAAAAAAAACGTTTGCAGATGAAAAATGTTATTTTCTGGACGGGGAGTAATGTCCGTTTTATCTCGAGGGCAGGAAAATGGATGATCTTATGGAAGCTGCGGTAACATCTCCCGCAGATTATGTTTCAAAGGTCAACAGCTCCAGCGAAATTAAATAAAATTGTGGTTGTAATAATGACACTCCGTCTTCTCATCAGCAACAAATATCTTTGTTTGGTATCTGGGTAAATCAACTCTTCAGACATTCCCTTCATGTACCTGTAATACCTTAAAATACTCACATGAATTTTATTCGAAGTAAATTAATATAAATTAAAAGCGACCTAAATAATAAAATTAAAAATAAACTAAACTATAAATAAAAATTGTCCATCCAAGATAGTCCTAAGAAGACTGACAAACATTTCCCCTCTGTATAGCGAGGTTAATACGTTGGCAGTAATAATGGCCAATCTTCCTGTCTACAGATTTTTCCGTCAGCCGCTTTGACCTTCTTGGCCAGGCGCCTTGCTGAAGGTCCCCAGGGGCCATCGTCTCGACCCTAAACGGCGCAAATTTGAAACCTGTACCAAGGTTGGCGTATTTTCGCAACTTGAGACTGATGGTGGTAATTTGTCCAGTCTGCTGGGGCGGGGAAGTATCCACCGTTCGTGTTGATAAACACAGTAAAGTGTACCCGCACATTTTGGGATCAGGCTCAAATTACCGTCATGTCTAGTCAAGCCAGCATAGTGTAAGGGACTGATGTCGGTCATGAGTGTCTGATTCCAGTTGCTAACATCCATGGATCTCGCTCCTTACTTACCATTAAGGTGGGCGCAAGGTCACATATCGTGCCAGTATATAAAAATATATTTTTTTTTTTTTCAGTTTAGTTTTTTTATTTAAAGTTTGTAGGTATTTAAATTTCAAAAATTTAAATTTGTACGAGTATGCTATGGTTTGGTATTCGCCTGTTATAGTTGGCATATACATACGCATATATATATATTTATTAAATATATATATATATTTTTATTTAATGTTTTAGTACCAACTTTCCAGTAAATTGTTTAAACTTGTCCCAATAGTTGGCTATGATAAAATGTCTTGGGGCATTAAAGCCTCCCATTGTCTTTGTGCAATAAAGTATTAAATTAATAAATATTTACTGTTAGGTAAAATATTTTTTTGGAACAAGTAGAGAGGATTTTTCAGGTATATTGGTAAATATTTTTGTTATAATAAACTGATTAAATAAGTCAAATCACTGCTTATTTGAAATTTAACCTATTAACAATTGAGCTTTTAATGTTTAATGTCGGTATTTAGATTATGTATCGGGCTGTCTAATCATACTAATTAGTTCTAAAACCCGACCTCGTTTATCAACCTGCCAATCCATTAATTGTTAAACCACCTATATGATATCGTTAAAAAAAACTTTTTTTAAAAAACATCATTATCATTACCTAGAACACAAGAGTGATATACCTTCACTTTTACGAATTAAAAGTAAAGTATCATCACGACCGTGGTGGTAAGTAACCACGCTTATATAGAAGCGGATTCACATTTAGTCAACTTTACTATAGGCCAATCATTGGCAAGCTCGTCGATGTCTCCAGCGTACCAAACTCGAGAAATATCACAAATAAATTCAATATTAATTTTATTTATTTATTTAAATTATTGAGTATTATTGTGTCCCGCTCCTCGCCTAGCCTGGCTCTGTACGCGTGGCGAGTGTACGCCAAATTCTCCAGATATATGTTCTGGAAGGCCCATCTCCAGCAGTGGAGGTCTAGGACGCTGTGTTCTAGGGGCTGTAATGATTGTGTCCCGACCAGGAATCAAACCCGGTACCTCCGAGTCTAATTCCACGGACTTAACCGCTAGACTACGGAGGCGTTTTATGAATTATGAATTGAGGCATGTTTTTTATCTACATATATACTTTTTTACATATATTGGATAGAGTGTATACTCATGCCCTTGTCTTAGTTACCGCTCTCGTTGTCTTTCAGAAATTTCTGGATAATTTGGCCTACACTGGCCTAGACGGGTTAGCGAGGGTCTGATCTTAATTTTAATGACAAATTATTAACTTCCGTCCGTAGTCCAGCGCTTCATTTTATGGATTTAGACGCATTTAGAGAATTCGAGAAATATCACAAATAAATTAAATACATTATTGAGTCCCGACCAGAAACCTAACTCGGTGGTAGGGACTCAATAATGTATTTAATTTATTTGTGATATTTCTCTAATTTGGTACGCTTGCTAATAGACTAGCTTGCTTCTTGTCGTATTGGCCCTATAGTTAAGTTTGCTAAATGTGAATAGGATATTTTATTAAAAGCGTGGTTTCTGACCACCCCAAAAGGGATATTGACCTAATGGTACTTTACTTTAAAATATATACGAGTATATGACCGCCTTCGTGGTCTAGTGGTAACAAACGTTGCCGTGAACTCGGGAGGTAGTGGGTTCGATTCCCACCGGGGGCAAGTTGTACATTGTATAATTTGTCTCGGTCTGGGTGTTTATATGTATATATTTACAAAAAAAAAAGTATAATATGTAGTTTATCAACCATCTAGTTTCCGTAACACAAGCCTCGTAGCTTACCACGGAAATTAGATGGCGCTGTGTGACCTGTCTGGAAATATTTATTATTATTATTATTATATTAATGATTCCACAAGTTGGTATTATTTAAATCGGGACTGACGGATTAACTTGCTCTCCGACAAAGAAGGGTAAAAGTAGACAAATAAATTAATTATTGTGTAACTGAAAGCCAACGAAAGATTCCGTAATCAAAAAAGATTAATCTGAATTGTAACGTCAGATAAATCGTGACGTATTTTAGTCTTACTAAGTTTATAAGACGTCCGGTAATAAATGTTACTCCTCTCTGGTTCAGTAACCAAATTCTGTTTCAATAAGCGCAAACGTTAAGCTAGCTATACACCTTATAGCCAAGCCTCGGCAAACATCCACAAGCTCTAACACTCTACAAACACCCCGTTACTAGTAAAAAAATTTTAATGTAAGATTAGAGATTAAGATTATGCTTTCAATTCCAGAAGAGCAAAAGGTGGATGTAATTAAAGTATCAAAACGTTAGAGGAACTGGCTCTACTGGGTTGGAAGCAAATATTCTTTACAATGTATTACATAATATAAATATGCACAAGAAAAGTAACGATTATAATAGACTAAATTAAGTTAGGTAGATAGTAGGTAGGTAGTAGATTAAGTTAAATATGTATTGACAATATTAAAGTGTTGTGTACTAACCATAAGGAAATAAATAATTTGATTTGGTGTTCGTTTAAGCTCGCACGTTTCTTCTGTGAATTGCCAATACCATGTACATGTACCCATGCCATGTACTATATAAACTTATAGGAAAAAAAATATAGGTGCAAATTGTCATTTGTGGCGCAATTTACTAAAAATAAATTCGGTATATTTAATAAGAAATAGTTCAATAAACTGAATTTAAATGGTTAGTACTGTCTCCGTGGTCTAGCGGTTAAGTCCTTGTTGACTAAAGAAAGTTGGCTAAATGTAAATCCGCTTCTTTATAAGCGTATCTTCTGGCCACCCCAGAAAGGAAACGGTCGTGATGTTACTAAATGGTAAGTAAGTTTTTAGATTTACCTAAAAGTTATTATGTTTATTAACTTACATTAAATAAGGGAATTAACGGTTTTGACAATATAACGTTTGCGTTTAAGGGAACAGACTAGGATAACAGAACGCAATCTTGTTTTCGTGTCGGGAGATCTCATCAAAGGACTCTTTGTTGTACATTTTCTATGATAAACATCAATTTGTCTCTGCCACCTTGGATGTCTTATTTACAAAATATATTATTAAGAAATCACGTCCAAATAGGAAATAATAAGTACCTATTAATAAATTGACATTAATAAAATACAATTTTATTATAAAATAATTTTAGCGTCCATCCATTAGTATTCAATTCAATTTTACTTTTTTCTTCTTAGTACTGAGTAATTAATTGGCCTTGTTGACTGAGGACTACATTCGCACCGAATTTCGAGATTGACAGAATTACGTACGACGCTCGGGAGTCCACATTCTATATGTTTGCGATATGTTCTGCTGTCTTTGGATCTAGTCCCTGTTGGTATTGTTGGTAGGCTATTCACTTCCATACATTGCAGTGGGAAATATCGAGAGTTGCCATTAATCCTTTTTTTTTTAAAGATTACGAATAATACTTCTGTGTATTTAATTAGTTTTGTTATTTATTTTTATTATTTCATCGATATTATTGAATATTTAGTATCTATATTTGGCAACTCATCTGGCCAGCGTAGCGAGAGTAGGCCAAATTCTCCAGATATACATAGTTCTGGAAGGCCCATCTTCAACAGTAGAGGTCTAGGACGCTGTTCTAGGGGTTGTAATGAATGAAAGTGATTTTTTTTATTATTATTAAGATTGTTATGTAGTTTTATACTATACTGAAATAATTTTAAAAATATATTATTTGTGTTTATTTTAATTACAAGATTTTAGTTACATATCTATTCCGCCATTTTTAATGACTGATCTACTATTAATTTTGTGCGATAAATGCGAATGCCTATTGTTCTTAGAGAAATGGGCCCAATAAAATGTTCTCGTGCCATAAATATTTCTTTTTTATTTAATAGTTAAAATATTTCATAATCTGTAATTTATTTTATTTATAACTAGCATAACGACAATAGACAAAAAATTTTTTTTTACGTTAATAATTACACAGTTTCGATCCCACCGATTTGAAATCCGGTTTTTTATCTATAGTAATGTACCTGGTGCTTGAAGTGCTTTGTAACTATTTCATACATAAATTTAAATGCAGGGGTAAAAGAGATGTTGTACCTAATTAAATTTAAAAAAAACCATGATTGTTATGATTATTAAATTGTATTTAGTTAAGGCACGCTGCAAAAAAGTTGGGGCCTGGTTTTGGGCAATCTTTTTTGTACTTTTGTTGTTTTGTTTTCATATTAACTATCGACATTAATAAATTGATCAATTATTAATGATGATCTAATAACAAAGAGTAAAAAAAAATATAAAATTTCCCGCCTATTCTAGTTCGCTGCTCAAACTCGTACACATTTCTTGTATGGAATAACGCTACTTGTTGTAATAATACAAGAAGTAGCGTAATCATATATATCATACATATATCACATAAGTACCTTTGAAAGGTAAAAATATATGGCTGTATGTTTATACTCGCACCTTTATATAAAAATACATCCATATATTAACATAACAACACATTGTTCATCGCTATGCATGAAACCGATTTCCATTTATGATAACTTTGCGACGACGTTCGTTTATAGTCACGTACGTTGAAGCAGTAAATTCTCGCGAAATTCGATATGTAATATCTAGCTCGATGAAAGTGATGTGTAGAATGGTCTCAACATCCGCACTTCATCGATGTTCCGATAACAACACTCGAGTACTCGTACGTCACCGCGGGAACAAGTGCTAAACCAACACTCTTATGTGACGCTTGGAAGCCTTGACTAACGGTCAATTGCAGAAAGGCTGATTCACGTTTGGCTGAAATAACCAAAACGACAAACTAACTACCAATCACGTGGCGTATACCTAAATATTATTCACGGGTTATTTTTTAATATTTGGCCGTTGGGCGAAGACCTTGTCTTACATTTGAGATGTTAATGCTCAGATCGTAATGTTTTCCTAGTCCAACAAGTATCCAAACTTAACTGTTTTAAAAAAAGGATTATATATATATATACTTTAATTATATTATTTAAATAATGTGTTTAAACACTTAACTTTTACTTTTTTAAAACAGTTAAGTTTGGATACTTGTTGGACTAGGAAAACATTACGATCTGAGCATGAACATCTCAAATGTAAGATATATATATATATATATTGTATATGTATTGTTAAAGTAAATTAATATACATTAAATAAAAAATAAATGCTACCTAAATAATAAAAATAGAATGTTCTAGAGACGTTCCTATCCGGGATAGTCCCAAGGAGACTGGCAACATTTCCCCTCTGTATAGCCAGTTATTATATACGTATTAGACGTTGACAAATAAATATAATTGCCAGACCTTTCCGTCAGCCGCTTTGACAACTCCTTGGCCAGGCGCTTTGCTGAGGGTGTTAGGGTTCCCTGGAAGGCAACGATTGCTGTCATACAATGTCATATAGACATTGGCATAGCAATCGTTATAATTATAAGTTGATGTAAAAAACTTGCCAATTACCATCAGGTGGGCGCAAGGTCACATTACGTGCTTTATATATATATATATATATATATACCTAAATAATACCTTTATAATATATAATACCTTTTTGACCAACGAGGTCAAATATAACAACATACACAATGTTTGTTACTTGTAAATATATATTTACAAGTAACAAACATTGATATATATATATTTACAAGTAACAAACATTGTGTATGTTGTTATATTTGACCTCGTTGGTCAAAAAGGTATTTTGTACAATTTAGTGCGTAAATATTTATATTTGCTCTTGAATCTTGTCACGTTTGTGACGTCATATTTTATACCCCCGAATGTCCTTTATGGCATCATGAATATGGTTCCAACTAAACAGACAAGGGTCACACGACAGATTGACATTATTTACATGTTTAATACTGGCTCATATAAAATTACCATTTTGTAATTTAGTAGATATAATAGGAGTAAATAAGGCTATTTATTTGTACTCTTATTTCACAAAAATCAGTTTTGTATAAGCTGTTTCATATAACAAGAAATTCATGTATACAGTAAAGTAAAGTATCATCACGACCGTCCCTTTCGGGGTGGTCAGAAACCACGCTTATAAATATAAGTGGATTTACATTTAGCCAACTTTACTATAGGCCAATCATGACAAGTGGCACGCTCGTCGATGTCTCCAGCGTACTAATCCAGCGTAGAAATGTCACAAATAAATTAAATATTAATTAAATGTATTTTTATATGTTTTATTCTGTTTTCACAGGAACGATGTGGTTATCAAATGTTAAAAGACGCTGATAGACGGTTCACGCTAATGGCCAAGGGTAGCTTATTCCACTGGAAGGCCACAGATACAGTAAACGAATCAGTGTATCTGGTTATGAGTTAATGTTAAATCTTGGTTGTTGTAAGAGGAACGAAGTGCACAGTTGTGCGTATTACAAAGGAATTTAGCAATTTAGAAGCGCAATTTAAGGAGGAAGTATTAGGATTATTAAGAATGTTATAAAGTAAGGTGAGAACATGGACAGACCTACGAAAGCGGATATAGAGCCACTTTAACTAAACGCGAAATTGAGAGACATGATCATACTTACGCAAGACAAACACATAGCGAATGCATAAGTTAAGCAAACGATATAGTTGTTCTGTAGCTCTTCGGTGACATCTGAATAGCAGGTATCAACATAAATTATCTATAATGGGGTGAAACAGCGAACTGACTAACGTAAGCGTTGTTTTAAGTGGTATGAAGTTCTGGGCGCGCTTTAACAAGTGCATACTGACGTGGATTTTCCTGATAATTTCCGCTACGTGATGATCTCAAGAGAGATCGCAGCTCATATAGAGGCCAAGATTTTTTACATGTTGTAAGAAAGGATATACACAAATCCTTTAGAAATGTGCTTATATTAAGCAATGGTGATCAGGATAATAGAGCTGCTGCACGTAAAACTTAATTTATTGGTATAGAAAATTGTCATACATTACATGCTGACAACACACGGCGCGGCAGAAGTACCTACAGTGAAACAAGCGGGAGCCATTTTTTCACCTGAATGATATATCAGAAAAAGTTTGTATTAAAGCCTGGCCACACAGTGACTGACGTGACGTATGAGGCGTTCGATTAAGCTCTTCCACAAACTTCGTTATCGATGTGGGATCATGAAGTATGGGATTTTAGGATTAAAAAAAAATATATTCTTCGTATTTTATTTTTATACATACCTATATCATCATAAATTTATGATTCATTATCACTACATCATCATCATTTATTTTTTATTATATAATAATATTAATACGAGGCCGAGGCCTGTGAACATAATTAGATTAACCGGTTAAATACCGAGATTCTTTAAGAATACACATTACATAATAATAATAAAATACTCTATTGCACAAAATTACCAAAGTAGTGTACAGGGGCGAACTTAATGCCGTAGGCATTCTCTTACAGTAACCTTTGTGATAGTGATAAGTGAGGTTATAGGGTGCTTATAAACGATAAGTCAATAGAACTAGATATGAATACTAGATAATAGATATTTAATAAAAAAAAATAAAATATTTATTTATATACTCTTTATTGCACAAAAAACTTAATAGTAATTTAAAAGGTTACGGCAAAAACTTTGATTAAAAACTGAAAATAAAAACTAAAAAGAAAAAACAAGCCTAAGGGTTTCGTCGCTAAAAAGTTAGATAACTACTAACCACACCATTGAATTGGATGATTTTCTTATCTATTTTTTGGTTTTTTAATATACAAAGCTAAGCTAAGTCGACGTGCGTTGTCTGTACCGTATCCGGTGTACCCAAGTCTTCAATATGGAACAATTTATTTTTATGACTTCGATTACGGGATAATATGTAAAATGGCTATTAATTATAGGTATTTTTAATCCAATGACGCTGAGCGATAACTGTTGCCATTTTTGGCAATTATCGCTCTGATTTATTGGGATGACTTTTTATTCAAAGTTATTATTGTTCGATTGGCGTTTTTCATATTAACTAGTTTTATCCGGATTTGGCCGTGTAAACGGCAACACGAAATTAATTCGTTGCGCATTATTTTGATGTTGCTATATCTCCTAAGGTACCTATTCATTTAATTTGCAAGGTGTTAAGGGAGAAAATAATCTTCAAGAAATGCTCAAGCTAACTAACGTATTTAAAATGATAAGAATTAATACCGTATTTGTGTCAATAGCTTTGTAATTACCGCTTTTCAATTGCCCATTTTTTAAGTATTTAAATGGATAGTATATCATTAGCTTATTTACATATGCTATCGCGGACTTGAAATAAAACGGATTAATGCTCTAGAAATGTGGTGTTGGCGGAGAATGTTTGGCATATCGTGGACGGAGTTCCGAACCAACAAATCCATCCTGGAGAAACTAGAGATAGGACAGCGCCTTTCATCAATCGTACAATCACGCATTCTCACTTTCATTGGACACGTGTCGCGGCGTGGAGATACATCCATTGAGCGCCTTGTAGTTCAGGGAAAAGTCGATGGCAAGAGGATGCGTGGTAGGTCTCCGATGAGATGGACTGACCAGGTTAAAGCAGCAATGGATCACCCCCTGCATGAGTGCTCCAGGAAGGCTGCAGTTTGCGACGAGTGGCGACGGCTTGTTAAGCGTGCCACTGACACTCAAGTGACGATCACGACCACTCTGCCAAGAGTGTAGCGACTAAGAAGACGAATATAAGACGAACAATTAGGCAGCTTTTACGTTGAAAGATATTTTTTTCGACACCTCTAATAAATATCGTTAATGCATACAAAAAAAATACAAATTATATACTTAAACCTTCCTCAAGAACAACTCTATCCACTGGTGACAACAGAATGAAAATTGGGGCACTGCTTTTTGAGTTTATCGCGAACAGACAGACATGCAGACGCGGCAAAGACTTTGTTTTATAATATGTAAGTGATAGTGATAGTGAAGTGATAAAACTGTAAGAGTATCATCTGCGATTATGAACCATTTTAAAAGTTAGTTCACTTTTAGCAAATGACCGCTAGGATATATTCAAACAATAAGGAAAAATCAATTTAGTAATATTCATTAGTAGCCGGCCCACTTGGATACTAACCAAATATCTACATTTGGACTACATCCAGCCTTCAAAGCTACTACGCCAACATTTCTTTTATATAGTTAAATTAGAATTAACAAATAGGTACATGCTTAAACCTGAGCCGTGGTGGCTCGACTGTAAGAACAGTTTTTTATAAATCCTAAAGAGGTTTTTTTTAATACAAGCACGATGGTATGTGGCGCGCGATTTCCATTAATATTGGCAACTAGAATCAGACACTTATGACAAACATCAGTCCCTAACACCATGACGGCAATTCGAACCTGATCCCGAAACGTGTGGAAACACTTTGCTTAGTTTATCGGCACTAACGGTGGATACTTCCCCGCCCCGGCAGACTGGAAAAATTAACACCATCAGTCCGCCTACCACGTATCTGTTGTTCTCGTTGAAAGTATGTGCCATTTGCAATGATGTCAAATGACAATTTTAACTTTCAAGGAGAACTAATATTGTAAGCTTGCCATAGTGATATTTATATAAAAAATAACACCGCTTGATACAAGACGATACGCCGATTCGACCACAGGGCCACCACGGGAGGTTGTATGCCCGAATTACCGTGGGGCCTCATAAGGGGACCTTAAGGTGCCTATGGACTAAAACCCTATAAACCGTCTCTCTTTCACTGTTGGCATTGTGTACAGCTAAGTCTGAGTCATGGCTCGGAGTGAAGGCCGTTCGCCGCGTAGATATATAAATAATGTTTTTTTGTATTAAAGTCCTTATGTACTAGAGCTGTCATGATAAAATTTAAAAAAAAAATGCACATTAAACTAAACTAGTATAAATAACGAAGTTTTACCCCTTAAATTGTAATTTTGATTTATTTAAATATGCATATATGACTGTGAATAGAATTTAGCCCAAACCCTATAAAATATGAACGATGTCCTTTGTCGTGGCAAGTAGTTCTTTTCACAATTACAAATATAGTTTTTCACAGGTTTCCTATTGTATTAAATTTTGATGTAACATAAATTCATCATGAGTTAACAATAGAAATAGTTACACAAACGTTACTTTGGGAGACAGATCAAGACAGATTGTGGTAGTTACCGCAAATACTAAGAAAGGTCAACGCGACACATGTCTCCTCCTATTTCTCTCCAAGCCGGGTCACTGGGTCGGATGAAAACCTTTCAACGTTTTACACAACTTTTGCACCACGCTAATTTTATTCGTGTTAACCCTAGAATGATAAGGTTGCGAAACAGATACGGGGTGACTTTGTATACCCTTACGTAAGACTAATATGTGATTCTATTGATAGAAACATAACTTTTTCTAAGAAGCCATATGCCGGAAGTGACAAAAAAATTTTGCTTCTCGATAAGCTTATATTAAATAGGCTTTTTTCAAAAGAACAGTATATAATCTACATTTATGTTTTATTTACTTATTAATAATCGTTTTTTTAAGGCACGGTGTGGTTAGGTTGTATAAACGCATTCCCTAAATCCTACAAAGGTCGGTTCTAACCCGGCATGTACCAATGAGAAATACACTTTACTTACGTACATTTGTAATAGATTTACAACACCACCGTCGGTCTCGGTTCGACTAATACCAACTTGTGGAATCGTTGATAAATTGTCATAAAAAATGACATCATATCCTAGCCAAGCCGTCTGGCCAGCGTGGCGAATGTAGGCCAAATTCTCCAGATATTTGTTCTGAAAGGCCCATCGCCAACAATAGAGGTCTAGGACGTAATAATAATAATAGGATTTACAATTGTGCGCCTCTCAAACGCCTGTTTATGCTTTCAGTGCCATAAAATTATTCTGCCTAGGGTTAAGCGCCGTGGCCGAATAGTATAGGAGTCATACACAGATCACAAACAATTGTAGCCTACAGCAGTGGTGTACTGGTCTATGCGACTATATTTATGGTTCAGTAAAAATATAGCCGAATGTTTTTGTTTGATCTCCCATTTCGTTATCCGATTAAATCGTGGTGAAATTCAATTTAGGATTAACTCTTCTTAATTTGATTTGCGGAACCAGCAAAATAGATAAAGCTGGCCACAAAATTGAACTTTTTATACGCTCGTTGCGAATGTTAAGTTACAGCGGCGTGGCATCTGGTGTAAAAAACGTACCAAAACTACTTATCGAAATAAAACTCGACGATTTTTTCTGCGTGTTCGCGCAGTATTAACGCAGTATTAAATAGCATGTTTGGTTTTTAACTGGTGTTACGGTCGCTACCGTTTCGCATTCGCTGTGTGCTTTAGTAATAGTTTCCACTCACTTTGATTAGGGCGAATGTGTAGTACGTGTAGTGTCAATACTGTTTAGTTGCTGCGCTTAGTTAAAATTCAGCAACTATTGGTGAACTACTTCGCTTCAACTAGAATAATTATTCCAGCGCATTCTCCTTAGTCGGTACCCCACTGTTGGGGATCGTGACTCCGTCGCAGTCCATCCACTAGCCGTTTCCAGTGGCTGCGGTCCTCGGCGCAGTGGGTGGCTTGGTGTACTGGGATGTTTAGGTGGTCAGTCACCTGATTGGACTATGCGTTCCAGCGCATTAAAGTACCCAATATAGCCGAAATTGTTATGCAATGGCAACAAAGATATTTAATACGCTTTCAGTTACTATAAGGGAGCTGCCACTAAACCTGTTCAAATTAAGAGTCAAACAAATGCTGGTTAATAAATGTTTTCATTCGACAAAAGATACCTAGACACTAAGCGCGACAAAGTCATGTGACTAAAAAAATATTTGTATGCTAGAAATAGCGAAGCATGTGATATAATTACATTTAATAATTAACATTCCTGTACCTACCATGTTTCTGACTAATAAATTATTTCATTTAATTTATTTTATTGATAGAATCTCTTCCTATGAAACCATATGTCGAAAATGACAAAAAAATAGGTTCTTCATACAAACTGTTTATTTCAAAATAGCCAATTTGTATGGAGAAAAAAAAGACATTTACGACATATGGTTTTTAGGAAAACTTTGATAGATCAATAGAATCAAATATTAGTCTATCGTAAAACCATACAAAGTTATCCTTTATAAAAAAACTAAATTCCAATTAATAGTTTCCACAAATATCTTATCCAACTAAAAAATATAAATTTTAAACAATAATAATATATGAAAAATCTAAAAATTCTAGCAAAACAAAAAAACAATAGTGGAAATTCTTCATTACAATTAAGTATAGTGGAAAATACCGTTAACACATTGAACACTTAAACGGATTTCGCGAAAAAACCAACCATGCGTCTTATAGTGAAAGGTCACTTCTTAACATGTTCGCACAGGATCACTGGTCCTTTTAATAACATCTTATATAATTTTGAGTCCCTACGTACATTTTTCGGATAAGAATAAGCTGTTTTCGTTCGAAGCGAGATAGATATTAATGAGTGTTTCAAAACGAAAGCAATAATTTACGATCCAAGGACGTCTGATAATAATACAATAAAAATACAACCAGAGTAAGTTTTAGTTGGTTATACATATATGTATATATTATCTACCTAAATATACGGGGTTGTAATTGAGCACCAAATGTTTCATCAACTAACATTTTTTTTAAATAAAAAAAAATCATCCTGGCACGAGAACTTGATGAGATGAGTGGATGTGCCAAATATTTTGTACTATGTTCTTTAATAAATAGTATAAATAATGAATATTTAATTACTACCGAAAAAAATAAACTAGTTATAAAATAACGAAGGTTACATTCACGGGCTCTTGGTGTACTAGTATTAAGCCCGTATTAATAAATAGATCTCAAAATAATACTCACTTAAGTATGACTTGATTTACCAAAACAAGAATTGAGTAAAGAGATCGATTTATTAATACGTGCTTTAGTCCCAACAAACAATAAATAAACGGTTCGTAACATTCTGGATTGTAACACAAATCATACATCTGGCAACGCCTGGCACATCTTGCATGCATCGATATACGATATTGGACACTATTAAACCAAATTTATTGTTGTACGGTGGAGAAAAACTTGGTTCGAGCACACATCTGGGGGGGTGTATGGCATTGGCAATTTGCTATCAAACTTTTGTGTCGGTAAATAGCGACTTATTGTGTACTTGATGTCCCGATGAACTTCGTAGCACCTAAAATATGCTACGCAGTTTAAAACAAGTGACTACGCGGTTAAAAACAAGTGGCTACGCGGTTTAGAACAAGCGGGTACGAGGTTAAAAACAAATGGCTACGCGGTTTAGAACAAGCGGGTACGAGGTTAAAAACAAATGGCTACGCGGTTTAGAACAAGCGGGTACGAGGTTAAAAACAAATGGCTACGCGGTTTAGAACAAGCGGGTACGAGGTTAAAAACAAATGGCTACGCGGTTTAGAACAAGCGGGTACGAGGTTAAAAACAAATGGCTACGCGGTTTAGAACAAGCGGGTACGAGGTTAAAAACAAATGGCTACGCGGTTTAGAACAAGCGGGTACGAGGATAAAAACAAGCTGCTACGCGGTTTAAATAAGCAATAGCGAATTTAGACATGAAAAAGGGTTCAATGCGGTTTGCTGATCTGCAGATTTCGATAGCAGTATAGAATGGTTGGAAAAAAAAGCTATCGCTTTCGTACAATCGATGGGTTACGCAATAATATTCTCATAGCGTTTGGTAAATAACGTATTAACGTTACCTCTTTGATTAGATTCTAATTGGATTTTTTATGTATTCTCTTGCAAAGGTTCTATATATAATTCTAAACTGCGATGAAAGGCAACATTATGGCTTAGTAGAAAATAACCAAGTGCGCTGATTATTTCTCGAATGCGGTGGAGACCACGGCAGACTAATTAAGACTTTAGAGCCGAAAAGTATTTTTAGCTGTTACTTTTCTTTATTGCACTTCAAGAACAGCATTCTAGAAATTTCTTTTCAGCGAGCATGCGAGCTGCATGCCTGAATCCACCTTGCTCTTTGCATAAGAATAGAGATAGAATATAAAACAAAGTACATGAAATGCTATACAAGATGTGCATATGTATGTATATATTTAATACGTTGTAATTATTATATTTGTTACCGTGACGTGATTTCCATACGTGGGCGACGCGACAGCTGGATATCATTGCTATGGCCTATCCCTAGGTTGTAGCGGACGCTGAGCTGATCGCCTATTTGTCACTATACGAGTACATACATGTGCTGGTAGGCTATTTTATGCTACACTACTATTCTTCGCTGATATAACAGATGTATAGAAATTATTAATTTAGTTGTATACCTAACAAGACATCCCCATCTGCGCTCCTGGTAGTAAGCTGCCCACAAACTCCAAGAATCAGATCAACCAACGACTGATATTAGGAGTCCTACTAGTGGGTCCAAATGATCCCAAATATTGCCAAGCCCTATTGTCTCCTGAGGTGTTGAGAAAGTGTTTCGACAAAGCCTTGAAATAACACAAATAAATAAACATGTTTTGACTTTAGGTAGTACTCAGTAGTTTTGATTGTCGTAAAAATGATGGTATTTGTTTTGAAGCTGAAAAAAATATAAACAGCGCGTCAGTCGCATCGCATTTATTCAAAATTATACTTTCCACGTTTCATTTTGCCGGAATAAAATAATAAAATTCTACAGCAGCTGCGCTTTATTGAATAAGTTTATTTAAAACTTAAAACTTAGGAGACATTTTGTAAGTTTGTCCGAGTTGTTCATCTGTGAATTTTGGTCGACATATTACGATTGATAGAAAATGTCCGAAACGTTGACATCCATCAGGAAACTAAACTGACATAGCTTTGAAAATTGGCAAGCTAAAGTGGCAGTGGGCCGGACTATCTGTCGCAGAACCGATAAACGATGGAGTAGACGGGTTCTGGCGTGGAGACTATGTACTGGAAGACGCAGAGTAGACAGATGACGTAAAGAAGGTCGCTGGTGGGGGATGAATTTGGGTGTGAAATGGCGTGCCATGAGGAAGGCCTATATACACTAGTCAAGAGACACAGGCTGATGATGATGGATTGGCTATATACATATATTTCCTATATATATGTAACCCAGCATATAGCACTGTATTATATTATATGTTATGTTATATATTATATTTACATTATTAAAATAACTTGTATAGAACTACATCTTCAAAATCCCATTTTTGCAACTGTTATAATAATTTTAAAGGTGCTGTTGGGAAGCTAGCTGAATCCTATCAATTGTTTTTAACCTATTTTCATTCAATGACTTTAGTGGTGGAACCCGCGGCGCCTCTCGTCTGCCATCTCTTTGCCAACTTTTCTCCCCTCAGCCAATGATACGAAATCCACCCTTAATTCCATCTCACACCATGTCGACACGACAACGGTAAGACTTGTAATTTAAATGAAAGCTGTTCAAGACAAGCGTTTAGGCAAATTGTATATACCGCGTAATTGTGTATGGTCTTACATTAAACTATAACTAATTTAATGATAGAAACAAACAACTTTTCCTAAGAAATCATATATCGAAAATAAAATGGCTTCTTCAAATATACAATTTATTTATTTATTAGATCTCCAACAAGATGTACACCAATTCATTACAACATAATAATAATAACATGGGGTAGGTGCCACCTTAATTATAGGAGATTACATCATTCAAATTAGAGTAATAGTAACAATTTTAATATAAATTAGATTAAGTGCAATTGTTAAAAAAATCTATGTGAAGCAATAAAATTTTATAAAGTGATAATTTATATAAACATAATAATACTTAAAACTATAATTAAAAATATAATTTAAAATTAAAATACGATTAATAATTACACAATAAAATACCCTAACAATTAATAATAACACAATTAAATAATTTGTATGGATAAGTCAAATAAATATGTCATATCCGTATATACATCCGTACAAATGGATTCTTAGGAAAAGTTGTTTGTTTCTATCAATAGAAGCACATATTAGTCTAACGTAAGGCCATACAAAGTCACCCCGTATAAAAAATGTCCCAAAATTTATGCAAGATTTGAATGTGTTGCCAACCCAAAAAAATACAGTTTGCCAGATGACAATTAAGGGTTAAAAAAGTGAGGAACTACAACGCATTTACATAGTTGAACAATATTTTTAAAATAATGATAGTTGCGGGTTTTTACACTACCTCGCAATAGATAACTGCAGTTCGCAAAATAGTGGAATAATGATTTGACTTCGTCAACTGTAAAGATAGCTCTTTTAAGTTTGTTTTTTGAGTAAATTGGTGTCTTGTTTTTGCACTATTAATCTTGGTCTTTGTATTCTTGCAATACTCTTGCAAGACTTTTGCTCTGACTAAATATATATGTTATTTCTAATTAAAGTGTCTGTCCTCAAACTACTGGTCTAATCTACTTGAAATTTGGAATGGTTATACATCTTGTTGACCAACATGTATCCCAAAAACGTTTACACAGATTGTACAAAACTCTGTAGGTATACTATAACGCTTAACATAATGATATTGTCAAGCTAAAAAAAATCGTCAGGAAAAGTAGATAGTTTTGGAGATATTTAAATAGTTAGTCATTCACAATAAAGGTTAGATATTTTTACCTCGAACCCTAAAGAAGACAGACACGAAAAATTTACCAAATGAAAAAAAAATGTAAGCCCAAAAAAATGTGACCATTTTTAGCAATTTTTTTAAAAATGTTGCAAGAGTCTTGCGAGACTCTTGCGCAAGTACAATACCATGACTAGGATTAGTTTTGCTAACAAATAAGTGGTTATTCTTCTTAACCAATACCTAGACACCAAGATCAAGATTGGACAATCTTTAGTTATAAGCGAAATTGTAGTAGAAACAGTTCACATTTCAAGTGAAATTGGCGTGAGTCGGTTCGATGTGAGATGACCTTTAATTGTCCCAAACAGCCTATTTTATGACGACCTACTGTTGTAAACATCTGCTTTGTTTTCCTGACATTCATAATGAACTGCTTCTTTTTTGCATAATGACTTTAGGAAATTATGTCGGCGCTGATGCATACAAAACTTCAAAAGTAATAAATTATTATATTGATATTAAATCTGATATTATTTATATAACCATACACCTAAACATTTTATCAGCTTAACTCTTTTTTTGGTTTTGGTTACTGGAGTATAAATAGGGATTGCAATTGCTGGATCCCTTACCAAACAATCCAGCAAGATCGAGCGCCTTGGATCCGCGAGTAGGTAATAATTCACCTTTCTAATAATAGCGCTAAATTATTTTCTGTCAAATAAGAGTTTATACTCATAAATGGTTATTTTATCGCCTTTGAAACTTCTGGTGTGTTAATAGAGATGAACAACTTTTACCAAAGGAACGACCCTGTAACTCGAATAACGAATCAGTTGTTCTAAACCTTTTGGTCGCGACACGGATCTCAAATCGAAGGTGACGACCAACTTAGGAGTACACAGATCCAGAAAACCAGGGCATTTAGAACGTACACATTTGAGCTAAAATATACAGTCTTACGTTATTTGCCATTTCAAACACAGCGAAGTAGTGATGATGACCAGCTTAGAAGCAGAGAGCTCCTGCCTTTGCTTTGTTTAAATAAATTTATTTATTTATTTTATTGATTTATTAGGTACACACAACAGAAATGGGTACAAAACATTTTTTAATTTCAAATCTTTACAATACAGTTCCAGGACCATCTCCAAAAGCATGTGCACACAGCATGCAATTATGAAACATTTACATATATTTAAAAATTAAAATAACAATACAATACCCACAGTGAGTATAGTTCATAAATATTAATTTAGTTTTAGTTTGCTCGCCGTCCACAGCAAATTACTCCTTCCAGGCCAGAAATAATCCACTATAGAGAGCGAACACCTATTTAGGATAATTATTTTTTTTATTCCTAATATCTTGCACAAGTTAATTCTATAAAAATCATAAACTTTTCTAATTTGTAATGAAAATCAAAGTAACGAGTCAAAATATGCATAAAATTTTGTAATTAAAACTGAAATGATATGGGCCACATGCATATCAGTGACAATTATTGTCATTAATTACAATAACAAACACGGGATTGGTTCACTGTTTATTCATGAAATAAACCTTTCATACTTAATACAAATATTTGTATAAATTAAGCAGATATTTAATTTTAATATTAAACGGAAGAGCTTAATTTACTACATAATTAATTGCGACAATTTCCGTGAATTTTAGCAGATGAGCATGACGAATGCTTTGTACAGCTTTAAGGGAAAAGCTCGTAACGTTCACATGCTTGTAAGTTGTTATGAAGATGGTAACTAATATTTCGTGTTTGTGAATACGTTTTAAATTATTAGTATCATTATTATCTTGGTATATTGGATATTACAGATACCTAAATACTCCGAGACTCTTGCTTGGTAGGCAGAGACAATTGACCGTCATTTTCCAACCAACCTTTTCATAGATGTAATTTTGTTTCATAAACTCTTTACTGCACATTCAGTTTTATTTATTTAGCCTCTATTACCCATTTTTACATAATATATATCATTATGTTCTTTAATCTTTCTTCGCTCATCCTTTCAACTTAAGCGAACCGTTGGAACTTGCCTTTCCTTATTTCTGACGTTATTCTTTCCTTAATAAGGCATTCTATGTACAATTGCATACTCGTACATTCAACAAAGAAAAACATTTCAAATTAGCTTACGGCTAAACTACATATTCTATTTATTTATTTATAAACTCTTTATAGCACAAAAAAATGAAATTAATGTACAAGGGGAACTTAATGCCTTAAAGGCATTTTATTACAGCTAACCTTTGGGAGTGTGGTAGAGGATCGCGAGCTGCTTTTTTTATTTTACTTTGGTTACTTCATTCATTTTGTTTGATATTGCTATCTGTATTGAATTCAGCATTAAAGGGGAACCCATTGGTTCCTTCCTCAATCTCTGCTAAATTTGACGCCAAGGCCATGGACACTCTTGAAATGAAAAAAAAATATTTGTCAGAAACATGGTAGGTACAGGGATATAAGTTATTATATGTAATTATATCACATATTTCGCTATTTCTATCATACAAATATTTATTTAGTCACATGACTTTTTGTCGGGCTTAGTTTCTAGAAGAATACCTTCTGGCGAATAGAAACATTTATTAAACAGGATTGTTTGACAGAACAGTTTTAGTGGCTCCCTTATAGTAACTGGAAGCTTATTTAACTATATTTATATATATAGTAACTGGGGAAGCTTATTAATTAACTTTGTTGATATTGCATAACAATTTCGGCTATATTGGGTACTTTTTTGCGCAGGTATAATTATTCTACTAGGATAACGCGTTTTAAAATTGCAATAATCCCCAAGAGTTTTAAAAAGTTTCAGATGGCTTTTTACAAATAAACAGCATTTAAGTATGTAGATAGAAGGAACAGCTAGTAATTTTAGTTTTATAAATAAAGGACTACAGGAAGTTGAATTAGTTGAAGTTAGGCGAATCATAATACGCTTAGTAGAAGTATAAAAGTTACAGTTTAATACGAACAATGGCTTATCAATTTCTAGCTTGATAAATAGATTTTGAAACCTAATTTCGCCAATTCAATATCTGTCAAATGCATTGATTTCAAATGCGGTTATGGATGATGATCATTAGCCTACTTTGGATATGAGAATGGATTGTATTATCAGAATAATTATTTATTTCATCCTTCATCATTACAGCCCCTAGAACACAGCGTCATAGACCTCCACTGTTGGAGATGGGCCGTCCTGAACACATATCTGGAGAATTTGGCCTACACTCGCCACGCTGGCAAGACGGGTCGGCAAAGATCTGATGTAATTTTATAATGAAAATTTATTGACAATTCCACAAGTTGGTATTAGTGGAACCGGGACAGACGGCTTAACGTGCTCTCCGAGGCACGGGAACGGTGGTGTTTTAAATCTGTGACAAATGTACGTAAGAATTTTTACTTTTTGAGTAACTAATTAATTGTATAATTTCCATTTTTATTTTTTTTACTACCTTACTCCCCAAGGTAAGCTGGTAAAGAATACCTACTGGCATTACAGCTCGCTATTATTATTAAGTTAATTTAAATAAATAATAGCTAGAGGGGCTGGATAACAGAAGGGGTAGTCAGGCCATAATCAATCACACCGACCTAGGACACCAGGTAAGAAAATATTTTTTCGAAATCGCATGGAATACTTGTATTTTTTAAGAACCAATCCTAACGCCAATTCGTTATGTTAAGGTTATGTTTTCATATAAATAAATAAGGCGCGGTGGTGGCTCGGTTATAAGAACGCTTTCCTTAACATCCTACAAAGGTCGGTTCAAACCCCCGGCATGTACCAATGAGAAATTATTTTCTTACATTTGTCATAGATTTACAACATCACAGCTCCCGTGCCTCGAAGAGCACATTAACCGATTGGTTCCGCTCCTGCACGACACCGATCTCTATCATCATATCAATCTACTGATTGAGGCCTCCGCCAAGTCCTCTGGCCGCCAACCTAAGGACCCCCCGACCCTAACACCACCACCACCGTTCCAGTCGCCGATCCAGCCGCCGCTGTCTTGTCCCCCATTTCCCCCTCGATGGCTCCACCACAAACCCTTGTCCCTCAGGTTGGGTCTGCTGCCGTCGAGTAGACTTTTGCTTCGCATACTTGCATGACGTGGCGAACGAGTGCCTTCACTCCGTAGCCACGACTCAGACTTAGCTGTTAAGGCACGGAGGGCCAACAGTGAGAGAGAGACGGTTTAAAGGGTTTTAGTCCATAGGCGCCCTGGGGACTCCTTAGGAGGCCTCACGGATGAGTCGGGCATGCGACCCCCACCCGCGTTGGCCCTTCAGGCAGGGGGCGTATCATTGATGATTTATCGATTCATTTATTATTCTTTAAAAAAAGAATAATAAAAAAAAAATCGGTTCCTGTAGAACTTATACCAACTTATTGTCGTTAATAAAATGTCATTAAAATTGGCATCAGGTCGTCTGTCAGACATATTCTTGAGATATATTTTCTGGAAGGCTCATCTCTAACAGTAGAGGTCTAGGAGCTGCCAGTAATATTAGTATCCATATTTAACACGCTTTCTCTACCTAGTATTCATAGTATACCTACGAGTATTTTGTTCTTTTGTGGTAGAAGCAAATACTAATTGGCTATGACACAAGAAGTTTTCTTTCATTAAAATATACCCATTTATTCTCAAAAAAATATATATAAAATGAATAATAACGCTACGGATAGGGATATAAGTCCCGTCCGCGTGGAAAGACCGCTGGATGCATTTCCCCGTTGAATTGCAATACTGATTCTTTGGGCGAAGAAAGAGCCAGCCCTCTTGTCATCGGAGGAGACGACAAGACGCGGTGTTATGTGTTTTAAAAACTTGTTAGCCTTTGGATTCCATGGGCCCTGAGTTTCTACAGCAAACGGCAAAAATATGTAATCTTTTAATATACTTACATACTTGCGCCGCTTGCTGGACTCCGCATTTTCCGCCGCGGTAATATTACCTTTTATTACTAATATATTAAATAAATAAATAAATAATAAATATGTATAAAAACACTAAAAGAAGTAACTAAGTATGCCATTAATCACATTAAATTAAATTAATTAAATTAGAATAGAAAAAAACTAAATTCTGATTCTTAAACATAAATCACAAACCGTAAAATTTTAAATAGCGTAAACAACACCAAGTCTGACAGCTTAAGTGATGATTTTTTCTTTAGCGGGAAGATATTGAGTTCTCGCAAAATTTATCCCGTCTGTCTCGACACGCGGGTCCGACGCGACGCCCGGCGTAGGACTGCCGCAGGAGGCTGCGTCAATTGAGGACCAGAGCCTGTCTCCGAGATATAATATTTTTGTTAATACGTACTGGGCATTATTCGGTCATTGCGAACAAGAAAAAGAACAGCGCTCAATCTTATATATAATCACTCTTTATTACCAATAATGGAATATGGTTGAATTGTAGATTTGGGCTAATTGAATTTTAAGGCGTTGAATTCATTGTAAAAACCTAGGTATATTATCTTAGTGTAAGTAGGTATATAAACAGTTAAGTATCATCACGACCGTTTCCCTTCCGGGGTGGTCAGAAACCAGGCTTATAAATAAGCGGATTCACATTTAGCCAAATTTACTATAGGCCAATCATGACAAGTGGCAAGCTCGTCGATGACTCCAGCGTTCCAAATTCGAGAAATATCACAAATAAATTAAATGTATTTATTTACATTAATAAATATTTTTGTGTCCCGACCAGGAATCGAAACCGGTATCTCCGAGTCTTAATCCACGGACTTAACCGCTAGACCACGGCGGCAGTTCAGTTATAAACAGTCGGTAAATAATAAAAAATAAATTAAATATAACTAAACCTAATTAATTCAAATATAACTAAACCCATTGTTAGATACTTGCTTATATATATATAGCTTGCCAATGACAATAAAATATATTCATGTTCCCGGTCATTTCAAATAGAGGTCTCTGATTGACACTCACACTGGTGTCTAACCCCACAACTTTTTTGTGAAAGTCTAATTAATTAAACGCAGCGTGACGTCAACTTGCAGTGGGAGGAATTTTCAGATTGTCTCAAAGACTTTGATTATCACAATTACATCGTAAAATGTAATGTCATGCGGCTAAAAAAGAGTTTTAAATATAATTTAGTTGACTAGGGTTAGACTTAGATTGGTTTTACTTAGTTATTAATACTTTACTTTTTGCAAAATTTACCTCCACAACATATTATATAGATTCGCCACGCTGCATGGCCAGACGTTAAGCGAGAAAAAATAGATGAGTATGTAAAATTTATCAAAAATAACTGTTATTTTTATTTCTTAAAAGTCAAAATCGATTTAAAATAATTATGGTGGTCTGGTAGCCATCTGGGGCCATCGATCGCGGGAACGTGAGCACTTGCCCAGTGTGCGTAATGGTAAAGGGCCTGGTAGCAAGTGTAGGCCTAAGTCTCCAGAATGTTCTGAAAGGTCCATCTCATGTAGTGGAGGTTTATATAGAAGTAGACTCTATATTTATTTCAAAACTTTAATGCACAAAGTACAAAAGGCGGACTTAATGCCCGAAGTCATTCTCTGACAGCCAAACCTTGGGGACAAATTTGATCAAATGTAGGTGCAATCATAAAGATAATAAGATAAATAAATAACTATTTAAATTAACAGCAATTTAATATATTCTTACTTACAATATATATGGAATAAATATTATAATATCGATACACTAAATACTAATACATACATATTAATATACATAAACATACATATATACTACTTACTAACACTGTGTGGAGCTATTTAGAAAGTGTGAAAACACCAGTTTTTTGAATAATGTTCTGGTAGTTGCTTGCCGTATGTTAACAGGTAGATGCATATTCCACAAATTAGTAGCAACAACTACAAAAGAGTTAGACACAAATGAAGAGTGATGAGACAGGACAGATAGAAGAGAGTTGTTAGCAGAGCGAAGGGATTTGTCATGGAAAGAAGAAAGATAGGCGAAATTGTCCTTGAGGTATTTCGGTGTCGCAGGCACATATATTCTAGGGACTGTGATTGTTACTTTTGTTTTCTGACAGACAGACAACTTATTTTATCCATTAGAGAAATTCCAGATATAGATATCCTAACTAGCGGTATACTACCTAATGTACTAACGTCTGTGCGAGAAAATACAACTTTCGGTTTGTGCCTAAATGGTCTTACAGCGTAGAAATATTAAAGACAGGAAAGATTTACGAAGAGAAACCCACTCTGGACATAAACGAAACTTGGAGACTATTAACAAAAGTTAGCTAACTCAGTTCATTCTATAGTGAATTTAAATGACTAACTTTTGGGAATTATCATTTCATCAACTTTCATTAATCATATTTTGCATTAACTTTATTTACTTATAAGTATTATTTTGAAAACAAACAGACACACTAAGTAAATATATATCAAATAAATTAAACCAAAACTAGACCTAGAGATTCAATAACTATTATGCGAACACATCGTCTCCACCAAAACATTAGAAAACATAAAAAAAAAATATAAATCAAGAACAATACCGCGTGCAATTGTCAAAAGACATTTTTTTTGGGTTCAGGTGAATTAGTAGAAACTCTATTTTAAATAAAAAAGGTATTTTTTTTTAAAGATAAAAATCATTATTCGAAAACAAAACACTACTGCTTGGTAAATAAGACCAGTCTTAGTCTAAGATATTCATCGTGATAAATACCTAAAGGCTAAGGAGTGTTATTATTAATTGATCTCGCCCACAGCCGAGAGACGAAATAAAGAGAGAAAGAATTACGTAAGGCAACGTTCGCGCGATCGTCGACCTCTCACTACCTACTTGATTAGGCTCTGTATGAGTGGCGACATTTTTATCAAACTTCTCTGCTCTGTAACTTAAGATTTTATTACTGAATAGTTAAAATAAAAAATGGTAATTCTTAGTTTTTATTCTATATTATAATATAAAAATAGTTGCACTTTAATAAATTTCACGTGGAAGTTTTTGCGAGATGAGTTACAGCAAAATCTTAGCGAATAAGTCGCGGACAGCAGCTGGTGAGCGTGCGCCTTTACATAGACTCATGTCAGCATATAATAGTCACCTTAATCAAGTAGACATATTCGCGCTATCTGCAGGTTCCTATAAGAGACACATATCTGATCTTCTTAACACTTTAGATCTGACACACTAAGGGCAATTGTTAAATGCATTGTCAAACATATTTTTTTTTTTCTATATACATATGTTTAATTTTACTTACTTTTTGCTTTTTATATATATATATTTTTTCTTTTTGATAGCCTAAAAATGTTGATTGCACAAAAAAATGTGGATAATGTCGTTGGATATACTGTTGCTTACCTTAATTAGTTAATATTTAGTTAGTAATCTTTACTGTATGTCTGTTTTTTATTCTAAATAAAATAAAATAAAATCACTTACTGAAAGAATTGGGCCTAATGTATTGGGCAGGTCTGCCGCCAATACATTAATGGAAAGAGCTTCCAAGACAGCATTAACGGAATCATACAGTATTTGGTTGGGTAGGGAGAGGAGTGGAATGGTGGATGATGAGCGTATTATCGCAAATTAAAATAAAAAAGAAGGCCCCTTTTCAAACCAGCCTATAGCAAGCCCGAGACATTCTTCTCATCTCTTACGTACACACGATGGACCCGGCACCCGCACGGTAAATCCATGAAATGCTTAGAAATTTATCTTCTCTCTAAACTCACTGCCAGTTGCAGAAATGATGACTAAAATAATACATTACATGATTAGTAGTTATTGTTACTTTAATTTTTTCAGGTAACAATAGTCTCATAGGCATAGGTCCTACCAGTACGTTAATCATGTCAAAAGATAATCATGCGTAGCCGGGGCATGTCGCTAGTTATATTATTTATCGTATTGTTTCGATCGAATTTAAATGTCGAATTTTGAGAGTAACCGGCTAGTACGCTACGGTGATTATGCTTCGCTACGCCGCGCGCCTCCGGATTAGAATTGCCGATTGGCCGTACAGAAAAATCTCGTCAAATTTTAAAGCCCTACTTAAAATTTGTCGTAAAAATGAGATAGCATTTCAACGTACATACATATATACAAACCAATAGGTGTAGTCACCTGCTATTAATTACAAAAATATTAAAATAAAATAGATTAAAAACTAATTATAAATAAAACTAAACTAAAAATACTCGTATCTATGAAATTAAAATATTCTACAAAATAAACTAAGGGCTTACTCGTACCACCAGGGAGGGTACCTAAAACGCTCGCCGGATTTCCTCGTTGAATTATAATGGAAATATTCTGTTTTAGGTAGTTATGTTAATTTAACTAATGCTTATAAAAAATCGTACGTTGCTACGAACTCTACAAAGGACATCATCCATTATGCACTATTTGTGTTTCAAGCGGTGTTCATTTTATATAAATACCACCATGGATAGCTTACATTATTAGTTTTCCTTAAAAGTTAAAATTGGCATTTGACATCATTGCAAATAAATAAATATTTCCAGACAGGTTACACAGGGCCATCTAGTTTCCGTGGTACGCTACGAGGCTTGTGTTACGGAAACTAGATGGTTGATAAACTACATATTATACTTTTTTTTTTGTAAATATATACATATTATACATATAAACATCCAGACCGAGACAAATTATATAATGTACAACTTGCCCCCGGTGGGAATTGAACCCACGACCTCCCGAGTTCATGGCAACGTTTGTTACCACTAGACCACGGAGGCGGTCACACATGACACATACTTTCAACGGAAACTAATATATATAAATAGGTGGTGGTGAAACTGCTGGAGCGGGGAAGTATCCACCGTTCGTGCCGATGAACCCAGTAAAGTGTGGCCACACGTTTCGGGATCAGCCGCATTAGTTTTGAGGACTGATGTAAGTCATGAGACATGCTACCATTGACATTGCAAAGTCACATGTCGTGTTAGTTTAAAATAAATAAGTATAATATTAAAGAAATTGTAAATAGTAGAACGATAATTTTATTGATAAGACTAACATATATTTTTGTGATACCGGACCAGACGACCTAACGTGCTCTTCGCGTAAGTGACGGTAAAGAAGACTTTTTTAGTCCATGGATTCAACGTGCAGGTCTATCGTGTGTGGAGAGAGAAGAGTAGAATAATCTCTCGGGCTTGCGACCGATTATAGACTGATTTAAAAGGTAGGCCTTCTCTTTTAATTGTGCAACATATCTGCTACCTTCTTACATAAATCTATGATATTTCAAGATTTTTTTTACATTTGCATTTACAGTTACATTTGCCTCCGTGGTTTTTTTGTGATAGATCTCGAGTTTGGTACGCTGCGCTAGAGCTATCGACAAGCTTTCCACTTGTCATGATTTGCCTATAGTTAAGTATGTGAATCCGCTTCATTATGTTTCTGTCCACCCCGCAAGGAAATCGGTCGTGATCATTTTTTACTTTACGTAGCATGTACATAGTTTATATTATTTTAATATTTAGTAAGACAATAAGGTCAGAACGTACATTGTCACGTATTTCTAGACCTAACTTAATTATCACAAAGGGTGGCACTAAATTAACTGAAACGATATCTCTTAATTGAACAACCAAATTAATTCTGCTGCTAAAGCGTTGCTGGAATTATTGAAATTGCGTTATAGTTATTAAGGCATTCGACAATAGGATGTTCTATCAATTATAACAAAAGACAAATTCCTAACGTCGTGTAATGAAATGCTTTATTTTTATTAATCATGGTAATATACCTACTCTTCGATCTAAGTTATACTTTTTATTGTCCCAAAAACCTTTGGCTGTCAGAGAATGTCTAGCGGCATTAAGCCAGCACCTTGTACATAGTGCAATAAAGTTTTAAATAAATAAATAATATATTAGGTCTTATTCTAACATTTTTACGACTATAAATCTATTTATTAATATAGTTGAAAACTACTTAAAGAGAAAAAAAAAAAACTAATCCTTAAAATAAGAAACTATAAGTAAAAAAGTCCTGTCCTTTAGTGACATTCTTTAGGTATAGTCCAGAAAAGACTGGCAAGATTTACCCGCAGAAATAATTGCCAGCTTTCCTGTCTCCATACTTTTCCGTTAGCCGTTTGGACAACTCCTAGGCCAGATGCTTGAATGAGTATCCCCATGGACCCTTCGTCTCGACCCCAAACGGCGCAAATTCGTACCGAGGTTGGCGTATTTGCGCAGCTTGATGCTCTCAGCAGAAACCCCTGCAATCCGGGTGCCGTCTTATTCCGATTGAGACCTGAGTTTTACCGATGGAAATACATTATGCGATATATCTGTATTTATCGATATTCTAAAGCCCAGTAGACTAATATATATAAAAATATATATTTTAAATGAAGTCCCGACTGTCTCAGTTGTCTTAGTGCCTGACCGACTCACAGGAAAGTGAGTAATAGTGAATACCAATGAGTTTATCCCTGTCTTACCCCAATTGACCTTAAACACATTTTAAGTTGAGTATTATATTTTAAGACACCGAATATAAAAAATAATACCGCTAAACGCAATAACCCATCTTTCAAAGAAAAACTTTCTTATGTTACACAACGAACATATTAGGGGGTGCGTAAGTACTCCAATAGTTGTTTCAAGTTGGCTTAGAAAAGTCCCTACGACAAACTCGCGTATAACCCCCACGTGTTTGGTAAAGTCGTTGCCGCGGGGTATTAGACGACCTCAGTTTTCTACGTTCTATCGCTTTTTAAAACTAAAAGTTTGACTCTCAAAATAGACCATGAAAGAGTTTAACCCACTTGGCGTTTTTTAAGAATCCAGGTCGTATAAAAACTCTTTTTTACCATGTGGACTTAAATATTATTTCTTAAATACCTATAAACTAAACGTAATAAAAAGAAATAATTATAAATAAAAAATGCTATCGAGAGACGTGACATCAGAGATAGTCCCAAGAAGACTGACAACATTTCCCCTCTACAAGTATATAGCGAGGCCTCCAGATTTCTCCGTTAGCTGAGGGTCTCCATTGTCAAATCATCTTGACCCCAAACGGCGCAAACTCGCAACCTGTACCAAGGTTGGCGTATTTCCGCAGCTTGTGGTTCTCAGCAGAAACTTAATAGTTAGATTTTTGAAAAAAAAATAATACTTGAATCGAACCGGATATAGAGAAAACAAAACTCGCACCAGCTGGCAATGTCGCTTGTAAGGATTAAATGATGGAAAGTAACTTTAAACGGAAAATTATAAGGAAAGTTCAAATTTTTAACTAATAAATTAAACATTTTTCAAATACAACACCACCGTTCCCGTATCAGGTCAGTGGAGTCGTCTAGGCCCGGATGGCTAATGGGCCTGGGTTGCGGATGGAGACATTCCTCCGTTTTCGCCGGCAGGATCTCAGCGGGTAATTCATGCACTTTTGGTGCTGGGTGCCGTTACTGGTGTAGCATCGACCATGTGGCTCACGAACCCAGGGGGTCTAGGTTCGACTAATTCATCTCTCCTCCAGGAGCACTTCTCTAGCGGTCTCCCGTTGGGGGGGGGGGGGGGGGGGGCGAGCGCAAGACGGAGCGATATTCTGGAGATGCTTGAAGTGTCCGTTGTCGACCCGATAGAGCATCGTCTAGTCAGACCGACGACAAACTCCTCAATTTTAACACGTTTTGTCTGCTGTGTTTACTACTAACTCAATGCTATCAGTGAAAATTTGTAAGGCTTTAAGTTACTATATTTCTATTGTATTTTAGAATTTTAACCGTGAGAAAACAGCCGTCCTTGTCATTGTCAAGTGGCTCTTGGTTACCTTCGTGTCTAAATTGATGACTGTAACTACTATCAGATTTTTCAAAAAAATACTAGTTTATAGATATACAAATGAATATAAATTATAGTTTCTAACGAGGAGCTTGGTAGGAACAAATTGTTCGCCGCAAGAACATTAATTACAAAAATCGTGAAAGTAATATCTCAAAAGTAATTCTTTTCCACTGAACTAAGGCAAAGAGCTTATCATAGCCAAGTTTTTGCTAAAACTAAGTTGGTAACAAACTTCTTCGTGCTGATGATCGTGATAATTAAGTTCGTATGGTTTTGTTTATCATCGTAAACTGTTAAATAATTGGAACATCCAGAGTTATTAATTAGGAGCCATTAATTTATTACGTAATTATTTATATTACGTAAGTATTTAGGGGGGAAACGGGTCGACCATGTCTTATTTTTTCTTACAAGGGGCCTCTAATCTTCTTACGTAAGATTACAAAAATTCGCAAAGTTAATATTGTACCAGTGGCAGATCCACTTTTCGAGTGGGTTTCGTCTTATCAAAATCTTTAAGATTACATACGTATGTACATTACATAATTATGTAAAATTTGAAGTAAAGTATCATTACAATCGTATACCTTCCGGAGTAGTCAGAAACCACGTTTTTTTTTTAATGAAGTGGATTCACATTTAGCCAACTTTACTATAGGCCCATCATGACAAGTGGCAATCATACTAAACTAAACTGCAACTAAGCAAGACAAATAACTATAATAATTTATAAGTATGATAATTATTCGATAAAACTTTTTTTTTTATATAATCTATATTTAGTTTAAAACTAAACCTAAAAAAACTAACAAAATTAAAATAAATACTTACAAAAAATAGCTCCTTCAAATCGCTGTCCTGTGGCATGGTGCCCAATACACTGGTAGCATGTCCCCTCTAAATTAAGATACTTAATTAAGATCAAATCAAATGGTTCGCTTGTATAGTATATATATAGTATAGTATCATCACGACCGTTTCCCTTTCGGGGTGGACAGAAACCACGCTTATACATAAGCGGATTCACATTTAGCCAACTTTACTATGGGCCAATCATGACAAGTGGCAAGCTCGTCGATGTCTCCAGCGTACCAAACTCGAGAAATATCACAAATAAATTAAATATTCATTAAATGTCTTTTATTTACATTAATAAATATTTTTGTGTCCCGACCAGGAATCGAACCCGGTACCTCCGAGTCTAGGACACTTAACCGCTAGACCACGGAGGCAGTAGCTTCGCTTGTAACAGCTTGGATACAGTCTGAACTAATAAATGAAAGGAACTAAATAATAAAAATTCAGAATCTCGCCTGCTAAGAGTTCGTCAAAAAGTTCAGGGAAAACTTAAGACCAACTTAAACAATTCAATAGTGACTGGAATTGCAGTCGATAAATATATTTGCAACGGGTTTCTTATAGAGAGGTAAACATCATTTTGAAGTTTAAGAACTACATATTTGACTTTGGTATTTAAGAAATTCCTCTATATGGGATTCTATGCAAAGGCGTAGCCAGGATTGTATATAGGGGAGGGGCATACAAAGAAAGTCTTAGATTATATTGTTTTGATCGTTGTTTTTAACATAGGAGTATGAGTTTCACATGAGCAGTGGTGGTGTTAATTTAAAAAATGTATAAAATTCAAAAATAGCTTTATTACTTGACAATCAATCTAAGAGGCTTTTCACAAGAATCTCTTCTTCTACGACCGCTCTTCCAAGGCGCTGCAAAACAGCCTGCCATGGTGAAATTTGTATGGTACCAAAAATATAAATTCTAAAATAAACTTTATCTAGCTCAACAAATAATATTTTTTCCAATCGGTTAATGCATTATAAACTTATGCATGAACAAACATTAAATATTTATTTTGCATAACCTTCCTTCCCCTATATATATAATATATATATATATATTATATATATACGAGTAGGTACCCGTATGCAAACGATATATTACGGTATTAACGGTATTAGTTCTTAGTGCATTTATTTAATAATAATATTTATTTTAAAATGTATAAAGGGTGGTCAATTGGCAGGTCCCTGGTGTGGGATGCGACATGTGTAGACACATTAGCCCCATCACACATCCAGGCGACCTCGTCAAGCGCGGGAAGTGCGGCGGTTTCTGCTGAGAACCTCAAGCTGCGCAAATACGCCAACCTCAGTACAGGTTACGAATTTGCGCCGTTTGGGGTCGAGACGATGGGCCCATGGGGACACTCAGCCAAGCGTCTGGCCAAGGAGTTGTCCAAACGGCTAACGGAAAAGTCTGGAGACAGGAAGGCTGGCAATTATTTCTGCCAACGTATTAGCTTAGCTATACAGAGGGGAAATGTTGCCAGTCTTCTGGGGACTATCACTGAAGGATCGTCTCTAGAGGACATTTTTTACTTATAGTTTATTTTTTATTAGGTTTAGTTTATATTTATTTTAATTTTTACTTTTAAGTAGTTTTAATTTATATTGTAATTATTTTATACTGTTTGTATATTACTTCAATAAAGTTTAATTAATTTAAAATGTATAAATAAAATATATATTTTTTGGTATAGATTAAATAATTTTCTAGACGCAAAAGTACGGGGTTCGATTAGTATTCGAGAACACAAAAACATAAAATTTTCTGTGACATTTCTCGAGTCGGTACGTCAGAGACATCGACTGCCACTTGTTATGGTAACCCATAAGTTATATATATGATGGTTAATAGTAAGCGTGGTTTCGGACAACCCTGCATGGGATTACGGTAGTGATGATACAACGTTCAAGCAGAAGTCGCTTTCCTTGCAATATGCAATCAATATAAAACGTAGTGACTCGTATAAGTTACATGAATCAAAACCAGTCGTCTATTTTTAGTTGGTCTAGTTTTATTACGAGAAGACTCTATCGCTACTACAGATATAAACACGGGCTAGACACTAAAAGAGTAGTTCCAATTTAATAATAATTTTCTTTAATTAAGCCCAATTGAACGTAGTTACGCAAAAACGATCCTATCAACATTAAATTAATTTTAAGTTGTACGCCGTTAAAGTTGGAACTTAATCCAACATTTCATACATTTGGAATATGTCAAAAACGGTATTTTTATCTGGATATTATTTAATATTAAAGATATCATCCTAAGGAACTGATTGGCATTCATAATTAAATTTCTGAAAAAAAATAGGATATATTTAAGTTTTTACTATGAAATGTTTTGTAAATATTAAAGACTTTGTTGAAACGTGAACGTATTTCTGAGGTTTAAAATACCATCATAAATATATCATATTTATATATAATAACATATAAATAATAACACCATTCGTCGGGCTCTTAGCCATCTTTAAACCCGCGACGATAGTAAGCCGTCCGATGGAAGACGCTGGTACCTGACTATATGCCAATAAATATCTTATCTTAATCTTCAAACTTGGTCAATTAGGGCTATATATTATATATTGTTAACAAAACCAATCCAACTACACAAAAGCGTGCGACAGGGGAATCCCCGAATCTGTTCACGAATGCGTTAGAACATGTTTTGAAGATGCTAGACTGGAATTACTGCGGCATAAACGTTAATGTAGAAATTATCTGCGATTCGCGTATGACATAATAATTATGGCCAGCTCGCTCAAATATCTTAGCAGAATGTTAAACGGAGACATTTATGTGGCTTCCCAGCAAGTTTGTTTCGGAATGATGACGGAAGATGAAAGTCATGTTTAATGATCATATCAATCCGGGGCCAAGCTGCGTAGTAAACGCAACTACTTATAGACGTTGTGCAAGAATACGTCTACCTCAGATAGACTGCCCAATCAGGCGCAGCAAACTGATGTGGCGGCATTCAGGATACGCCGGCACATCCTGTCACCGTCCATACCTTATGTTTTAAATCAGTAATGTCGTACGGAGCAGAGAGGTAGACACAGACATTGGGTCTGGTCCATAATTTCAAGGTCGCTCAGTGAGCTATGGATAGAGCTATTTTTGGTATTTCTCTAATAAATACTTCGATCCGAAACGTTGATATTCGTCAAAGAACGAAAGTTACCGACCTGTTATTACAAGTAAAATTAGCAAGTTGAAGTGTCAATGAGCTGGACACATTTGCCGCAAAACCGACGAATGATGGGGCAAACGGTTTTTAGAGTAGGGACCATGTACGGGGAGACGTAGAGTCACTTTTATATCTAATTAAAGAGAACAATTATAAATAAATGCAATTATGACAAGTAATGTTATTTAGACAGATAACTTTTCACAGTTTCCGCTAAACTGCCTCTGTGCATTATTAATGGCCCTCACTTGTTTTAAACTATTTTATGACTAAACAAAGGCTGCTAACTTTGCTCATGTGACAACGTAGTTAGCGGGATTCGAGTTTTAAGGTCACGCCACAGGAGATGCGAGCATGTACATGACGTAGGGTATCCACAGAAATCGCCGCACTTATCATACCGCTGCGATGCGTCTGGTAGTGTGATGTCTGTCGTAGACTCAACCGTCTACTGTATTTTATATGCCTATGCAAGATATACTGTGCGCCCAAACCACGAGGTGTTTTTTTTTACACCGCGCAGGGTATGGATAATTACTAAAATTATTTTTTTTATTATGGTCATTATCATCATCATCATCATTATAGCTCCTAGAAACAGAGTCTACTTGGCTATTTTTACAAATAGTCGGATAAATATATTATTTTTAAAATTTTATATGTTACGTAAAGGTTCTGAAATGAAATTTACGTTTTACGAGTATAAGGAAAAAAAAATTATCATCACGACCGTTTCCCTTTCGGGGTGGTCAGAAACCACGCTTATAAATAAGCGGATTCACATTTAGCCAACTTTACTATAGGCTAATCATGACAAGTGGCAAACTCGTCGATGTCTCCAGCGTAACAAACTTGAGAAATATCGCAACTAAATTAAATATTAATTATATGATTAATAAATAATAAATATTTTATTATTAATAAATATTTTTGTGTCCCGACCATGAATCGAACCCGGTACCTCCGAGTCAAAACCACGGACTTAACCGCTAGACCACGGAGGCAGTCAACAGTAAATCCATATTAAAGGATCATTAAATTAGTAAAATTGCTATAAGCAATAGGCTATTTTGTTTAACTAAATTATATTTTGTTGTCCTTTTCAATATAGTTTCATCAAGAAGACGTTGTTTGCTAAATCGAGATTGTAATTGCTATAGTTTATCGTATCTTTTGTCAAAATAGTAAAACTTGGGAATTTAGGCTACAATAAATATATATTTTGCTAACTATACGCACCCGGTGTGTCCAGCCCTTTAATTGTATAATAGTTTTACCCAACATTGTAGGAGTTTCCTAAAATGTTGAGTGTCTATTAAAGTCACGTCTACCGACGAGCGACGGCTGCTACAACATTTATATTACCATATTTTTCTAATAAGCCACTCGACTCGATGCTCGTTCGTTTTCGCAAATCTATGTGCACCAAAGAGATCATTATATTCGAACGGGCATTGCGAAACACCGACTTTCGATTCACATCAATATTATAGGCAATTGGTGATTGTGTTTTCTTTGGATAAGTGTCAAGATCTGCTATCATTCAATCTTGCGCGCTGACAAGGTCTCATTTGCGACATATTCAGCCGTGTCCGGAGCAGTCCCAGCCCTGGCAGATGTGTCCTGAACATGAGACCGAGCAGGGGTGTCGACACAATCAGCGTCCCACATCAATGCTCGACCCATGGGCCACGACACCAAATGTGGCGGCTGATCGTCAGGTAAATGAAAGACTTCTTCTCAGCTCACCATTATATTGGCAAAGCCTTAACTTCCTAGACATAGGCTAAGAAATTTGCTGTTAAAAAATCGTAATGAGCGACTTCGCACTTCAAGGCCGTAGACTGCACTGTCAGCTGTCCACCGTCGTATGGCTGCCCCGGACCCCGCGCCCCGCGGTTAGATATCGCTCTGGCCGCAACACCAAAGTTAATTAATCCATCGGGTCTTTTACTATCACTGCGAGAGATCCCAGATGGTTATTATCACATTATTGACAGAACCGTGGCGGAAAGACTGACCGGCACTTTTCTAAAAAGACAGGCCGTGGTCAGCAAGCTGATCCATGATGCTGCCACAAGAACAATTATGTTGAATGGATATTCTTTTTTTTTGGTTTTATTCTCCTGATGGATAATAAATGAGGTGATAGGAAAGGAAGGCAAAGGGTCTAGCCCATACAGCCAAGTCTGACGTAATATATCTTTCTTTTCTATGAGTTAATGAGGTCATCATCAAATTCCAGATGCTGCAGAATTTGATGCTTTTCTTGGAGTCACTCGCGGCACTATAGCCCAAACACGTCGGGTAAAATATGGGACTCCACATCGCGGGAAAACCGCAAAAAATAAACTGCAACTTGTGCCCCATATTTCAAGTCCAATTTATCGTTTTTCATAATTATTCACATTGTAGCACATTATTAAACAAAACAACACCACTTTTGACCAATAATATCCACAGTAAATTAATTTACAAAACAAAAACTTGGACTTGACATGTCCGCGCAAAATGGCGCGAAGAACTCCCTGAATGGATATTCTTTCCCGACAGAGAAAAAAAAACGAAAGGACATGGCGATTTTAAATAAATATTTCGTTTTGTTGTGAAATTCGACTAATAGGTTTAATACCTGAAATAAAACCTAATTTATTTTTTTGATATTTGTTTTTAATACAATTGTAATGGCCCGACCAATGTCTTAACACGTATCTAAGTAATTGAAATCTTACATTTACTTACAACACAAAGAAAAGAGACGAATGCTTTACATTATTACATTTTCAGACATTTTCCTGCCTTAATTAAGATTGCGGAGTGCGTTTAATTAAATAAAATACCTCTCCCAAAGAATTAACAGCATTTATGTCTTCTTAAATAATGCCTAAGTGTCTATTTAGGGCCACAATAAATTTTAGATGAAATTAGGCTCGACGTGTGGAGGCTCAAATTGGATGAACGTAACGCCTGAGAAATTTCACTAATCCAATGTATTAACACCCGCCTCACATGGCCATACTCGGATGTTATCAATGAAGCAGTAATTCTTTATATTGCAAAATCCAGAAATGGACTGACTACAAATAAAATTTTGATCACATTTGTAAAGGAAGGGCAAAGTACGAAAACTAAATGCAAGCCCACCTCGATCGGTGGCGCCGTATCAAACCGGAAAACATTTAAACATCACCCAGATGAACTAGCTCCATCTGCAAGGCCAGACATCTTACTCGGAACTTGAAAAAAGTTATTCTTATTGAACTTACCGTTCCGTGGGAATCAAATATTATTAAAAGTCACTCTTGTCACTAACATCTGACAAGTCAACAAGCGTTGATCTGTTTTGTATTCTCTATTATAAATATACTATTTATCTCTTAAAAGACTAACAAATAGTATGATCTCACAAATGAAAGTGTTCAAGACTTAGCTTAACTCGGATAAAATTGGTGCGAGAGGAGTTCCAGCAAAATCTTTGCACCACTGACTAAAAGAATTGGGCCTAAGCAGGTTTGCCGTCAATTAATTTATGGAAAGAGCTTCCAAGACGGCATTAACGGAATCGTACAGTTTGGTTAGGTAGGGAGGAGAGTAGAATTTTGGATGGTTAAAAGTGTAATAAAAATGCATATATATATTGACATATTTCTTATATATTCAAAAAATATACATTCTTGCACTATCGGCAGATGCCAAGCATGCAAGCTGTCACTATACAATAATAATAAGTTCAAAGTATAAACTAATTACAAAATTACAAATATAATAACAAATATACAATTAATAGTAGAAGAATAAACAAGATTATAGAAACATTGAAATGGAGAATAATTAAACAATATGTCAAATAATAATATTAATGTCTTGCATCGTATTTTCATCAGTTCCAAATGTCTACCAGCACATGCTAGGAATCTCGGTTCGGAGAGGAGAAATATGTCTAGCGAACTGTCGCCCGCTAATATATTGTTGAGAAACCCCATCGCTGAGTACAACGGCGTGTGAGGCAGCCCCACGGCTACCGGAGAGGGTACATATTTTAATACATATAAGCGCCTTTCCTCGACTGTATAATTACGCATTCTCACTTTCTTCGGACACGTGTCACGGCGTGGAGGAACATCCATCGAGCGCTTGGTAGTCCAGGGGAAAGTCGATGGCAAGAGGATGCGTGGTAGGTCTCCGATGAGATGGACCGATCAGGTGAAGGTTGCAATGGATCATCCCCTACATGAGTGCTCTTGGAAAGCCGGGGTCCGAAAGGAGTGGCGACGGCTTGTTTTAAGCATCCCACTGGCACTCCATTGGCGACCACGACCACTCTGCCAAGAGTGTAGCGACTAAGAAGAAAGAAGAATACATATATCCCATGACAGAACAAACGACATAATATTTGGCTGTAAATCTATGATCTTAGCTTAGCTTATTACGGAGTAAGTACGAAATTATTCAGAAATAACTATGTACGAGTATAGAACAATACTATGCGTAGATTTATTATGTAATGACGTCACACCTAATTAGGTCTCATGGAAATTGAGTGAACATAATATTATCATAGTTTATTGCTGAACCGTAATAAAGTTAATACGAGCTTCGTAGGAGATGCGATAATTCTTAATATCTGGGAGGGCAATGTTGTATCTTATAGAGAATCAGCCAAGCCAGCTTTTGGCAGTTCATTGCGTCTTGCTTTACCCGGCATTGCTCGTGTAACATAGTGGTAAGTATCATCACGACCGTATCCCTTTCGGGGTGTTTTTACAGAAGCGGATTCACATTTAGCTAACTTCACTATAGGCCCATCATGACCATGTGTTAAGGGTTTTGTTGGAGCTAGAGACTTCACCAACATTTCGTAGCATGTAACAAAGTGAAATAACTTTCGAATCACGTCCAACTCCCGACAGACAGTGCACGTTCACACTACAACACTATTTCATTCATAATTCAATAGTACCACTGTTTACTCTAACACAATAAAAACAACATGTATGTTTGGAAACGTAATTGTTTTTCTATGTATTTTTTAGCTATTCGACGTAAGTATTTGGATAAAGAGCCAATGCTAATTTAGATCATCATTATACATATATATATTCATCATCATCATCAGCCTGCATCTCCCCACTGCTGGATGTAGGCCTCCTCCAAGGCTCGCCATTTAACGCGATCTTTCGCCACCCTCATCCAACCCCCACCAGCGACCTTCTTCAGGTCATCCGTCCATCTGGCGGGGAGTCGTCCGACTCTAAGTCGTCCTGTACTTGTTCTTGTTCTGAACCCGTTTGCCCAATCGGTCATCGGTTCCGCGGCATTTCAGCTTGCTAATTTTTAAAGCTATGGTACTTTGGTTCTCTGGCGAATATCAACGTTTCGGATTATGTCCATCAGAGAAATACCAAGCATAGCTCTTTAATTAACTTATATTTATTGACATACATATGTATATACTAAATATGTATTCGAAGTAATGTACAATTATTAAAATAAAAATTAAGCTAATAAAAATAAATAAACTACTGTTCCCCCGCTGCACAGCGATGCTGATTTGCTGCGCTACAAACTGCTAGTCCTCTAGCATTAACCAGATGCTTGGACAGTTCTTTAAGGAACTTCTTAGCGCTTGGCCCATAACGCACAATCACGTAGTCATTAGCAACAGACTAGTGCGACATTTGTTTATTTATTTATTAATTAGACCTTATAGTGGGGGTAAATAATAACTATAACAGATTTGTTAATACGTTTACTCAACACCATAAAAAGTACTTATAATAGATAGTTAAACAATAGAAAATAATACGTTTGTCCGGCTGAGGCGAGGTAACATACGCTCGCGAACGCGGTTCGGGCTCGACTGGCTCGCTCGGCACGCTTTTGTCAGAGATAGTCCGCCCGAAACGCGTTGCTATTGGTATCGCAACGGACGTATGCCACGATTAATTCGAGGAGGTCCACTATCCTTCGCTATAATCTCAATTTTTTTTTTAAATATTTTTTTCTCCAATATTTTATTTGGGCTTCACATGGACCAAATACCTAAATATACTTATGGCTGGATTCGAACCGAATCTGACAGCAATACAATAATTATTACTAAAACTAAAACATAGTTGCCATAAATGATTTATTTTTTAACTTACAGTAACTTAAAATTAGTTCGTGGCTGTAAAAAGGCATACAATCTGATAATAATAATATTATAAATATTGTTAGGTTTTATTCGATTCTAATGCTCTTTAATGTTCATTGATTCGTTAATTTTTCATTGGTTGTTTTTTTTATTTATTTTTTTATCTTTATTTACTAGCACTTTTTATTTACGAATTTAGAATTTATGTACAATGAACCTGAGTGAGAGAACTTTAAATCATAATTCAAGACAAAAAATATTGTTGAAATGATTTTTATTATAATTTATAATATATAATAAGATTTTTTTTAAATATGATTTCCAACATATTTTTGACCGCCTCCGTGGTCTAGTGGTAACAAACGTTGCCGTGAACTCGGGAGTTCGTGGGTTCGATTCCCACCGGGGGCAAGTTGTACATTTCCAAAAAAAAAGTATAATATGTAGTTTATCAACCATCTAGTTTCCGTAACACAAGCCTCGTAGCTTACCACGGAAACTAGATTGCGCTGTGAGACCTGTCTGGAAATATTTATTTATTTATATGACCGCCGCGGCTACGAATTACATAGTTCGATCAGTCCAATTTTTCACTACTTTGCGACGAATCGACATTTCGGCGTATTCTTCAACTTCGCGCTACAGCAGCAATATTCTCTATTTCTTTGTCTTGATAATGGTTTTAAACCGAGAAGAGTAAAATTAGTGCGATAACTGCAGTAATTGCTTGCTCACTCGGCCAATCATGTTGACCGTAAGACGTAGTGACCATAAAACAGATATTTATTTAAAAGTAATTTTCCACAATTTGGAAGCGTTGTTCTGGCGGTAAACAATTCATGACGAATTGCCAAACCTTACTAAACAGAAATGTCCACACAGTTTGACATTCTTAATTTTTAAATTATAGACAACAATCATCGAAACTTCACATGCAGCTTAAAATATATTATATATCAAAATGTAAATCGCTTAACGTTCGTTAATCGATCTTTTTGTAACCCAAATTAAAATGTGTTTTAGGTAAAGATGTCTTTATTTTCAAATGTGAACGATCACCTAGAAATAAGTTCTTGTCATTCCGTACCCGGCAGTAGTGGAGACCCCAATACGCCTTAAGCTTAATACAGAGTTCCACATCGCATTCCAAACTTTCATCTGTTTTCAGATATTAAAACAAAAATACTTAACTAGGTAGATTAGGTACCTATTGTAAAGTGCATCTTGTGCCGCTGTCTACATTAAAAACACAAGTACTAATTTAGTAAAAAAAAATATCTTTACGTTAAAGACTTGTATACATGTATCACAAATTTATTTACTTTTCTTTGATGCGTTCTCTTCTCTCGATGGATGATGAATGAGGTGATAGGGAAGACAAAGAGTCTAGCCAAGTCTGCCGTAATATATGTTTCATTCTTTCTTGGAGTTACTCGCAGCACTATAGTCTAAACACTAAGGGATATATATAAATATAGGAATTCACAGCGCGGGAAAACCGCAAAACATAAACTGCAACTTAACATTTGCAGAAATATTCAAATTTTCAATCCGAATTATGCCACCGAACACGCTTTATGCATACAACTAAATGTACCTAATTGTATATTGTTTATTTATTATCCTTAGGAGCCTATAGGAACACTTGGATTCGTCAAATTGAAATTTTTCTTATTTAATACCTATTAATATTAAGTCAATATACATAAAAATGGCTGAAATAGCTGGCTGTTGTTAGCAAGGAACAGTCTGCTAATAAGGGCATAGATCCTGAGAATAACAAGCTTAATTCTAATAGTGGATAGCAGCTGTTAAGGGGCATTGTCTTATTTACCTACACTAAATAAAGCTAATTATTAAATGTCTAATTATTAAAATTATTATGTCAAATCTATATACCTACTTAAATATAACTAGACTACTATGAAAAGTATTTATTGCAGCTGTATAAAGGCATTGTCAGAATTAATATTAATCCTCTTAATAGTGTCCTAACTAATAACTAAAAATAATAATGTCATAACAATTGAAAAATATGGTCGTCCTTTAGAGCTTCATCCACAGTATAATAAGCTTTAACAATTTGTATTTTTTTTATATGTTGCTTAAAGTTATTATATTCAAGACATTTTATTTCTTCAGGTAATTTATTAAAAAGTGTTATACAATTACACAGAAAGCTTTTTGTCATTTTTTTAAGACGGTGTACTGGTTGTCGAATTGTTGGTTTATAATATATATAATACATTTAATATAGGTTTTCTGTGTTTAATAATGTTTCACAAAATACGTTGGAGCAATATCCGATAAATTTTCGATGCAGCCAAGTCTAGGCACCACGTCGTCGGTTCGCTTATTAGAAATTTATAAGTTGACTGACCTATTCTAAATGCCACAACAATTTAATTTGCAGTTTCTTTCTATCTTATTTTTATCCCTTATTTGTATTAGGTAATTGACTTAATATCTAGGGACGGTTCAATATAATAATTTTAGACCAACCTTAGTCAACATGTAAAATTTATGCCATACATAAATTGAAAAAAAAAAACAAGTCTCGCAACTCACTTCTTCTACCGTAAAAAGTTGTGAGATCCATGTAATACTAGGTCGGTTAATTTAAGGGACTTGTGGGTGTCGTAACTTGATATGGTCATTATAAGATGTTGTTAGGTTAGTTAATTAAGTAATAACATAAGAATATTATTACGTAATTCGCTAACCTAACAACATCTTATAGTGACCATATCAATATTAAACATCTTTTATATTTTAAATTGTATATTATATTTTATTATAAGCTAATAAAAATATATAAACTAAATTTAAAATATAATTATAATCTAAACTATATATAGAAACATTCTCCCACGACTTGATCATGTGGCAGTGTACCAAGAACACTCACAGCATTTCCCCGCTACACAGCGATGCTGATGAAAACTTATTTTAAATAAATAGATTGACTTTGCAATCGTATGAAAACACATTGCATCTCACAAGTAATATATATTATATTAAATTAGATTGTTTAGTCTATGTCTGCCTTAGAGTTTTTATGATCGGTCAGTCAGTGAGTGAGTGTTTCAAATTGAATAAAATTTTATATACACAGTGTTTATACAACAAATTTAATAAACTGTTCCATTATCAAAAACACTGTTATTCTTTGCAAAGTTAGAAAAGTTAACTTTAAAAATACTATTTTTAACAGTGCCGCGAAAAGCCGTATAGTTTTTGACAGATGGACAGATATAAAATTAAAATTGCAACATTTTTTCTTTATTTATATTACATTAAAAGTTCGTGGTCTAGCGGTTAAGTCCGTGGACTTAGACTCGGAGGTACCGGGTTCGATTCCTGGTCGGGACACAAAAATATTTATTAATGTAAATAAATACAATTAATATTTAATTTATTTGTGATATTTCTCGAGTTTGGTACGCTGGAGACATCGACGAGCTTGCCACTTGTCATGATTGGCCCATAGTAAAGTTGGCTAAATGTGAATTCGCTTATTTATAAGCGTGGTTTCTGACCACCCCGAAAGGGAAACGGTCGTGATGATACTTTACTTTATTAAAAGTACATTTTTTTAAAGATGTGGATCTTGTCTGAAGTGGTACTCACTAGCGAGCGGCCCATAGGGTCAATTAATCTAAATATCTGTTGGAAGTGTGGGGTGGGATTTTCAGTTAATTATTATCAGAAGAACGAAGAGGTTGGCAGTAAAAATCATGAAGAAATCCATTTATGTTTCAAGATAGGAAGGTGCTTGGGATGTAAAGAATTGTGTTTAGAAAGTAAAGTAACCTGTGAAAGTGAATATTGAGCCAATTTAACTGTATACGTAAATGTGTATTTAATTAAAATTCTACAAATAGGTGCGACGACTGTAATTTTTACTTGACCTAGAAACATAAATACGAGTTATGTCGGTTAGCTACGTTGGTTTACTTTCTGTTTTTATTTTTCAATTAAAGCGTGTCAAGTTGGTTCCACGTCGAAGTTGGCCGCGTTTATGAAAACTAGGAAAACTAGATTAGTAAAAAAAAGAAATGCATTATGAATATCGTAAATAAAATAAAATGTTTACATTACTTGACAGCGAACAACACCATTGTCGTTTATTTATTCACTTATTATATGCCTAAACTCTATTCGACGAGAACTGATAGTTGCGTCAACAGACAATGCAGGTGTATTCAACCTTTTAGAAAATAATACAAATTAAAAAAAAACATTAATTATTTTAAATTACTTATTCTTATTTCTTATTCACACAATATTCTTGTTATTTTAATTTATTTTTTTCATTACATTGGAACACCTAGAAGTCCTAGACCTCCACTGCTAGTGATGGGCCTTTCAGAAATTTCTAGAAAACACTGGCCAGAAGCGTTGGTGAGGGTCTGATGTCAATTTTTAATGACAATTTATTAACGATTCCACAAGTCAGTATTAGTAGAACCGGGACCGATGGCATAACGTGCTCTCGTTAAATAGTGTTATTTCTCATTGGTTCGATGCCTAGGTTCGAACCGTACTTTTTAGTATTTATGTAAGTCTGTGGATTTAGACCTAGAGGTACCGGGTTCGATTCCTGGTCGGGACACAATAATATTTATTAATTTATATAAATTAAATTTAACAGCTGTTAAATAAAAAAATATATATATCGACGAGCTCGCCATTTGTCATGATTGGCTTATAATAAAGTTGGCTAAATGTAAATCCGCCTCTTTGTAATCGTCGTCGTTTCTGTCCACGGTTTCGTTTCGTTTCGTTACAAACGGTCATGATGATAATATACTTTTTATGTAATAATTTAACTTAAGCTACCCTATGAAAGTGCAATATCAGCATAAAGTACGTGTAACTTGTGTAATATGAGGCCAGCTCATACAAACTCTCAATTCAAACACATCTCACCTCATTCATATTCATACATTCCTGAATGTCTATGAACTCAACTATTTTGAATATAGTCAGGTTGGCCTATTTTCTGAATATCGCAAATTTTGCCAGCACACACGACAACAATGTCATCTTCACTCTATTTTTGTGTAATTCCTTTGGGGATTGGATTCTTTGTACTATGGTAATGGTATGGTATGCTAAGTAAATGTAAAACTGGTCTCCATGGTCTATACGGTTAGGTCCGTGGATTTAGACGCGGATATACTGGGTTTGATTCCTGGTCGGGATACAATAACATATTTAATTTATTTGTGATATTTCTCGAGATCGGTACGCTAGAGACATCTACGAGATTGCCACTTGTCATGATGAGCCTATAGTAAAGTTGGCTAAATGTTAATCCACTTTTTTACAGGCGTGGTTTTTGACCAACTCGTAAGGTCGTGATTATGATGATGAATCTAAGCAATAGTTATGTTATAGTTAAGTTACATTATATAAAAAAATACTTACAATAAGTTTGCTTTAATTATATATATTACGTGTGTTATTTCTACAGTAAATTAACACAATTTATAAATTAAACTTATGCTAATTGCTTTTAAATTATTGTTAATTTATATTGAATTGGTATACTGAGAAAATTGTACATTTGATGTAATGTAAACATAATCATTCCTGTTGTATTGTCTATTAAAGATAAAAAATAATAACTAAGCCAATAATTAAAATCTACTTACTTAATAGAAAAAAAAAACAAATATAATCTATTCTTAATAAAAAATAAACTCATAAAAAAAATGTGATAGCCCCAAGGAACATTTCCTCATTCATTACAGCCCTTAGAACACATAGTCATAGACCTCCATTTTTGGAGATGGGTGTTCCAGAACATTTACCTAGAGAATTTGGCCTACACTCTCCACACTAGCCAGACGGATTGGAGTCGATCTGATGTCAATTTATTAACGATTTCACAAGTTGGTATTATTGGAACCGGGACCGACGTCTTAGCATGCTCTCCGAGGCACGGGAACGGCGGTGTTGTAAATCTATGACAAATGTACGTAAAGTGTATTTCTCATTTGTAGATGCCGGGGGTTTGTACCGACCTTTCTAGGATTTTAAGGAAAGCGTCCTTCCAACCGAGCCACCCCCAATCTGAATAGCAAGGCTAATATGTTTGCAGAAATACTTGCCAGCCTAGCTGTCTTTCCAGATTTCTCAGTCAGCAAATAAAAAAAGGATTTTTTAAAATAAGCATTCTATGACTGCCGCTTGTAGCTGGTATCTTTCAAAATAATAATTACGTATTCGTGTTTAAAATGATTACGATAAGAATAAAAACAATAATTGCCGTCATAAGGTACATTTACGTAGGTATTTTTAACGAAATATGCCTATCATATTGCGTAATTTACTATCTACCTACTACTCATAATACGCAAATTCGTAACGGAACTAACGCTTTATCAACACATGTGCAAACAGTGATGAAAACATATCGTTTTATTACTAGAATAGTCTATAGGTATTGTTGAGCCATAGACGTAAACGGGTATGTTTATTAAAGACTAGCCAATAACAGTATGATTGTGCCCGAATCCGTTCAGGACCAAAGACGTTAAATATTTAACAAGATTGGGCAAGATTTTTTTTACTATGCCTCCCCTTTCGTATTTTTTTACACCTCGGAGTACACTTTGAGTATGACTGTGCTAAACTAAACATAGCAACAAGACCGCGGCGTCCTCGCACGGCTTCTGGAGATTAGTACATCCAATTACAACTCGGCAAGACGCGATCACCAACTGTGCTCAATTGCAGCTCTATGTTTGGACACTCATTGAAAACAAGGAGTATTTTGCTTATTTCATCGTCTTGCCAAAGTTTCCTGCCAGCAAATAACGCCAATCTCGGCTTACGCGAGATTGGCGTTATTTGACACGGTCATTACATACGTATATAGATAAGCCTATTTCAAAGTCAAAATATCTTTATTCACGTAAATTACACTTATTACAGGCACTTGTGAAACGTCATAATTTAAATTATTTTAAATGATTCTACTCCTGTAAGTGGAAGACTAAGCAGCGAAGTGGTCTAAAGAGTAAGCAAGCTTAAGACTAGCAGCTTGACAAATTGCAGTGAGAAAGGAATCTGCAAGGAAAACTCAGCTATAGCAGATTTACAAATGAAACAAATACAGAATTACACAAAAACAATAAATAAACTTGCTACGTACCAACATTGGAGTGACTAATCAGATGGAGCCGCAGTACGATTGACGAATCGACAAATCTTAAGACAAAACTTTTGCCATTTATAATTCTTTCGTTGGAACGTTTTTATGTCAGTCTATATAGGGTGGATTTTTGAGACGGGTCAGTAAGATGCATGTACTCGTAAACCCGGTCTTATAACTTACCTACAATATATTCTGTATATATTGATTGGCAGTTTTTGTGTAAAATTGCTATTTTTTTGCTGACTATATTTTTTTACAAAATCTGTGTGTTCAGTTTATATAATATCTCGAAAATTTGTGGATGGTCTCCTAGAAACGTTTTTCTGTAAACCTGCCCTTACTGACCTTTGACCTTTAACCAGTGTTTAGCGTATTTGGGTTTAGCTGCGTTGGTGAGTTCTCCAAGAAACTCTTTAGCCTTTTGTCATTCTCTCTCATTACGACTAGAACCACGTGTTAGACAGTATAACAAATAAACACAGTAAAACAGATTTATTATGAAAACTGGATGACAAATGCTTATAAATGTATCTATAGGTACGTATTCTGTATATATGTCTATGCATAGAGGCCACGTTTTTTTAGCCTTCTGCGTTCTCTTTAAATGATGAAGGCAGAGACAGAATCTCATCGACCTTTTGGCAAAAATGTCGAGTTAAAGAGACGGGGGAAATAAAAGAATGGTTGTGCGAGCGCTTTGATTTATCGAAACGCTACGATGTCGCTCACGCTTTTTGCTGCTCGATGAGGCGAACGCGTTTTTATCTCATTTCAAATAAATCTACTTATAGATAAGTAAATACCTTTTCTTCCATAAGCGATTTATATTAAATAATTGAATCTTTCTTTTCAATAGATTTCAAATCAAAATAGTTTTTTTCCTTTGGTTCGCTTGGATACAACAACAACTTGGATACAGTGAGAACTAATAAAATTAAAACATATGTACTAAACAAAGTGGTAATAATGGTTGGACCGTAAACAGGCAATAACCCATATATGAGTATATTTATGTTAGCCACAACATTACTGCTACAAGCAAGTACAACTAACTAACTTAGAAACTACTTAAAAAGATCGTGGCTGTATAGAGGCCGTGTCAGTTTACATTCTAAATACTGTTGTATACACCGTCTATTTGATGTAATTTAAAATCGACATTTATTGATTAATCATATGTTTTACGCCGATAAAATAGTTTTTACGAATACAATGCCGTTAAACTAACTCATGTCATTACTATTATGATAATATATAACAAAATATTCGAAGTAGGAGGAATAGCAGAGTGCTCTGCTTACTATACTCCATATTCTACGAGCCTGCGACCCCTAAATACCTACCTTAAGGACAGCTTTACTTTGCTTGGTTCGCATCATGACAGAATTCTTCGCTCTTCCTTTAATACTACTTTTGCTGTCCCCTCTCACCACGCTGCTTTTATGTCCAAGTCGTTTGCAGTTGTGGCTGCAAGGTTTTGGAATGACCTACCGACGGAGGTTATTGATACTCCAAACAGAACTATATTTAAAAAAATAGTTTACAAACACTTTATGGGTTCATATTTTTCATTAAATTATCATTGATTTTTACTTATTGCAATCATACATCATCGGTTGTCATGTAACTAAATTTATGTTTATGTAGTATATAGTATAACTTTTTTTTTTTTTTTTTGGTTCTCTTCTCCCGATGGATGATGAATGAGATGATAGGGAAGGCAAAGGGTCTAGCCCATACAGCCAAGTCTGACGTAATATATCTTTCTTTTTCATGAATTAATGAGGTCATCATCAAATTCCAGATGCTGTAGAAGTTGATGCTTTTCTTGGAGTCACTCGCGGAACCATCCACTGCTCAAACACGTCGGGTAAAACATGGGAGTTGACAGCGCGGGAAAACCGCAAAAAATAAACTGCAACTTGTGCCCCATATTTTAAGTCCAATTTATCGTTTTCCATAATTATTCACATTGTAGCACATTATTAAACAAAACAACACCACTCTTGACCAATAATAACCACAGTAAACTAATTTACAAAACAAAAACTTGCACTTGACATGGCCGCGCAAAATGGCGCGAGAGACTCGTATATAGTATAACTTATTTATGTGTGTAATTGTATGTAATTTTATTAATAAAAAAATATTATAATTATTAAGTAATGTTCAATTTATTTATTTTTAGGCCGCGTTCTTTTTAAGAAATATTAGCATGAAAATACCACTTTTTTTAGCACAAGTCGTTCGTTTAATAAAAATTCTAACATTTGATGCTAATTTCGTATGTCAGTACCGTGTTGAAAGGAAGGTTACTGATGTTACTTTTTGGCAGATGTCATTAAAATATAAAATGGTTTTATATACTTTATAATTTTCCATTATATTTGTTAAAAATATATTTTAAACGATTCTATGTAATAAATTCAAAGACCATAATAATATTTTGTGTGTTGGATGCCATGGTGTGATAAAACATGAACGAAAATACCTGTCAAAAAGTAGCCTCACCGCCCGTTTTATTTAAGAAATGTCAGCATTGTTAAAAAAAAGTGGTACTTCTTAACAAAAACGACATTTCGCGCTGGTTTATGAAGTTGCAACGAGATGTTGGAAATGCTATAAAACGAACGCGGGGTATATTGACATATTGCACTTACCTCACATAAATGTTCTCGTTGTCCCGAAGATCTGACAGGCAGAGAATGTCAAGCGACATTATGTCACGCCTTTGTATGTTTTGTGCAATAACGTTTTAAATAAATAAGTAAAAATACTACAAGGTGCTGGCAGTGTGAAATTATTACAACCTTTAAAGAAAAGGAAGACGGATAAATAATTGGTTCAGGCGCCTAGTATTTTTTAAAAGGTTAACTTAAGCTTAATAGGCGCTATGGAATCATTAATAAATTGTCCTTAAAATTAACATCAGACTCTCGCCAACCCGTCTTGCCAGCGAGGCGAGTATAGGCCAGATTCTCTAGAAATATTATCTGAAAGATCCATCTCCAGAAGTGGACATCTAATACTCTGTTATGATGATTATATTCCCGAAGGCCATATCCAGCAATGGAGCTTTTGAACTCTGTGTTCTAGAGGCGTCGTGATGAAGTTACATCAGCTTTAACGCCTTGTTCAGTAAGTGACATTAGTAATTAATTGAAATGGCTAGACAAATGTGGTTAAACCATTTGTTGCGTTCTCCATTCGATGTGGTGTAGGTCTTCCGCACATTAGCAGGGGCGACCCTAGGGGCGCGCGGTCGGTCATAGGATAGTGCCGAAAATATAACATGTAGATTTAGACGTACGGTTCGTCTATTGGTTGAAATAACAAATTATGTATTCAATTATATCATTAAATAAAACGTTATCAGGCTCTGTTTCATATTATAATTCTTTAACTAGTAATGAGCCACTGTACTTACGACTGTCTCTCTCTATTTGCCGAAGATTAATATTTAATATTTTCAAAACGAGATCTCTGTACCGATTTTTTTTATATATATTTCAAGGCAATACTTGTTGGGGCCGCCCCTGTACTAAGCAATTAGTTACATGTACTGTACTAATTGTTTGTCGATGTAGGTACTTGGAATTCTAGAATTTGCATTATACGCCCTAGAAGTACATCTAAAGATAAAGATATTTAAAAAAACTAAAAATTTACTAATATTTTTTCCAAATTTATAATCTAGCCAGGAATTGGATTCGATAATATTAAAAATGGGTCATTTCCTATAGTTTCGTTAAGTTTAACAGTTTATTCTTATAAGCGACACTATTTTTTTATATATATTTTTTTAAAACTTTATTGCACTAAAATTGTACATAGGCGAGCTTAATGGCCAGGCATAACTCTATCAGCTAGTTACGCTTAGGGTTTTTTGTTAATAATAATAATAAAAATGTTGTTCTTTTTTATATTTTTATTTTTTTGCCGTGAACATATTTCGTTAGGAAATCCATCATCGTAACTTTTGTTATAATATTTTGTTCTTCATTAAAAATAGATTTAGAGATACTCGGTCGGTGAAGATCGCTGATAGATAGTATTTTTTACTATAGGAGAGTAATAAAAAAGTACTAATTTAAAGAAGTTTATAAGCTTGGAAAAGCATATTTGCTGAACTTTACAATTGAATCACCTACTTCATCATTAAGCATAGCAATTGCGAGTGCTTATATCGGAGCTTCGAGTGTATTGAGCATTGAGAAGCATGCAGAAATAGCGCCAGATGGCAACCGGCCAGAGGCGTAGCACCGTAAACGAATCTCATTGTGGGACAAACAGGTACACATCCGAGATCAATAAAACTACCTCAAAAGATTTATATTAAGACCAATCTATGTGGGAAATGCCACTATCAAAGTTGTACAAAATACATCTACCTTGGACAGACCATTCAATAAGTAACTTCATCAAAGAAGTTTTCAGCTAGGATAGGCAGCATTCGGAAAGTTACGACACATTATCCTATCGAACATACCACAGTGTAAAGAATATGGAAAGAACTATGCTAGGGATTTTTCTAAAAAATAAAGAAACGTTGACATCCGCCAAAGAAAACTAGAGTAACCGACATAGCTTTCAAAATTAGCAAGCTGAAGTGGCATTCGTGGACGGATGACCTGAGGAAGGTAGCTGGCTGGGAATGGATGATGGTCGCAGCAGATCGTGTAAAGCGGCCTGGCTGATGATGACGATGAAAAGCTTTTACTGGGTAGATTAAGGACTCCTCTCCACTATATTGTGATGGCAGATTATCCTGTCGTTTAAAACGGCGTGGCTTGTATAATTTGTATAGGCAGCACGATACGATACGAACTCCAGTACAATACCATCAGTCCGTTTATCAAAAGATTTCAAGGCGGCATTGATAGAATCATAGAGTATTTGGTTAGGTAGAAACAGAAGACATAATTGATGATACAGAGACTAATATCTATAAGAATACATAATATATTCATACCCATAACACATAAAACTACCTGCTGCCGGGCTCGGAGGCAGGCTTGTATTAGAATATCAATATAATAAAAATAAATAAATTTAGGTAACTTATTATCCAAAGTTATGAAAAGCAACCCAGGAGGCCTATTCTGTTAAAAAGTTTATAACAGAAAACGTTATTAAAATTAGTAAGTAATTTAGTATGCTGCGTAGTAAGCAATGTCTTCGACGCCGACTGAGTTAGCGGCGTATCGGTTTAGTACGCCTTTTCCTTTAGTTTTGCTAACTCTACACAGTTTGCAGCGTTATGCGCGCCGACTGTCTCAGTTGTCTTAGTGGGCGGCCAACTCACAAGAAAACCGGTTCCAGTCGGTGTGGGCGTCATAAATTTGCGGCTCACACAGTCAGCAGCGAACAGTTTGCCTACAGACGACCGAAAATAATGTTTTGCATGCTTTCAATTTAAAAAATCCTTTAATTTTTTATGATTTTATTTTGGTTATTAATTTATGTTTGAGGCGCGGTGGTGGCTCGGTTGTAAGAACGCATTCCTAAAATCCTACAAAGGTCGTTTCAAACTCACCCGGCATGTACCAATGAGAAATACACTTTTCTTACGTACTTTCGTCATAGATTTACAACACCACCGTTCCTTGCCTCGGAGGGCACGTTAAGCCGTCGGTTCCGGTTCCACTAATAGCAACTTGTGGAATCGTTAATAAATTGTCATTAAAAATTAACATTATATCGTCGCCAAGCCGTCTGGCCAGCGCAGCGTGGCGAGTGTAGGCCAAATTCTGTAGATATATGTTCTGGAAGGTCCGTCCGTAGAGGTCTGGGACGCTGTGTTCTAGAGGATGTAATGATGATTAATGTTTATTAAACTTTTTTTTTTAAACTTATGAAAAAAATATATATACCTATAAAAAATAAACTAAAACAAAAATAAAAAAACTTAATTTAAATATAAATCGTATTCGCGCGGCATAGTGGCAAGAACGCTGGCTTTATTTCCTCCCTGAATCGCTATGCTGATTCTCTGGGCGAGGAAAGAACCAGCCCTCTTGTCACCAGAGCAGACAATTAGATGAGGGGTGATGTTTTTCTAAAACTTCATCATAATACCTATATTACTTGAATTATTATTAACGCGCCGCGGACAACATTTTATTTGTTTTCCCTATAATTTTAAAGTTGCGACTTATGAAATACAGAAGTAGTGCATGATGATTTTCCATCGGATTTTGTCGGAAAAGTTCGTTTTTATCGTGCTCTCTCAATTAGCTTCAGTAACATTTGACACATAATAAAGTTCCATATTAATGGATATGAAAATATCACGCATTTAATACGATGTGATGTTTTTGCATCGACGGATGTGGAAATTAAAAAAAGTATTTGGAGCCATTTTAATTCGCACATCTTGTCACTTATCCTTCTGTTTGAAATATGTTACGAAAAATGTATTGTTTAGATCTGTAATGTATTATTTTATGGAAAATAAATAAATACAGAATAATTGATTGACACTTCGGATGCCGTCGTATTCCGACTGAGGCCCGAGTGTTCATAATAAATACTTGCACTATATGTGTAGTGGAAAACATTATTTTGACTTAAGCTCGGCAAAATTCGTGCTAAAAGTGACAATAAATAACAGACTTCGCATTTTTTTTTTATTACGTAACGTTTGCGCTGACGTAATAGAATACGGCTTCTGGCAACATTGCTTCATATTTTGCAGGAATTGAATTACTTTAGCTAAAACATTGTCCCTAAATGTATTATCGAATTTCTTCACTTTTATATGTTAGGAACGTTGCAAACTCTTCTTGAAATTTTGTACAATATGTATCAAAAACCACCTCCATGGACTAGCGGTTAAGACCGTAGATTGAGACGCGGAGGTCCCGAGTTTGATTACTGGTGGAGAACACAAACTATTATATAGACATCGACGAGCTTCTCAAGATGGGCCTTCTTTAGTAAAGTTCACTAATAGATTTTTTTTATACTAGCACGACATGTGACCTTGCGTCTACATGACGGTAAGTGGCGCGCAAGATCCATGAATGTTAGCAACTGGAATCAGACACTCATGACTGACATTAGTCACCAACGCTATGTCGGCTTGACTAGATGCTTAGGACTTCAGTAGCCCTATGCTATTACTTAAGCGCAAACGTTATCTAATACAATCCGTAAACTTTATATATATAACGCTATTAAAGTTGATATTTGCACGGCCGCTTTCAAGGTCGAGCGCTTATAGAGTTGAGAATTGAATAGTATTTAGTAATTATGACGCAATCTCTGACGTAAATAACAAAATCCACTAATAACGTTTGCGACTAACTAACAGAATAGGGCTGCAGGTATAGGAAAGTAGAAACAGAGAGGCTAGAAGAGCATTCCACATCTTTATTGTGCAACAGATGCATGAGTCCCTAAATCTATACGTACCTTTGCGTACGTACGAGTATGTATGGTGACTACGGTATGTGGGAGCATATTCTGACATGTGCTTATGGTTTGGTTGCGAAACTTTCACTATCGAACAAATAGCCGTTTACTTAGTTAAGGTAAATTAAAACTGTATTTCGCCATTTTTCAGGTTTAATAATAAAAATATAAAAATAATAAATATGGCGCGGTGGTGGCTCGGTTGTAAGAACGCGCACCTTAAATCCTACAAAGGTCGGTTCAAACCCCCCCGGCATGTATCAATGAGAAATACACTTTTCTTACGTACATTTGTCATAGATTTACAACACCACGCCTCGGAGAGCACGTTAAGCCGTCGGTCTCGGTTCCACTAATGCCAACTTGGGAATCGTCAAAAAATTTTCATAAATAATTGACATCATATCCTTGCCAAGCTGTCTGGCCAGCGTAGCGAGTGTAGGCCAAATTCTCCAGTTCTGGAAGGCCCATCTCCAGCAGTGGATGTCTACAACGATGTGTTCTAGGGGCTGTAATGAATGAAAAAAAAAAGTAAAAATCACGACCGTAACCTACGGGGTAATCAGAAACAAAGATTTTAAGGAAGGGGATTCACATTCAGCCAACTTTACTATAGGCCCATCATGACAAGTGGCAATGTCGATGTTTTTAGATTTAGTATCTGGCGTACTAAACTCGAAAAACGCAGAATCTAACCCGGTACCTCCGTGTCTAAATCCACGGACTTAGCCGCTACACCACGAAGACAGAAGACAGATAAATTAAGTTTCTTCATAAAATATAGCAGTAGTAAAGATATTTTGCTCTACGTATGAAAAATGTTGAACCTTTATGTCCCTGAACGACTGACAGACTTCGATAGTCAGTATGAAAAGTTTAATAAATGGCTACATTTATTCCGAACCCTACATGAAGCTTAAGTTTGTTTTTATATGGAAATATAAATTGGAGTTTTTACTGGCTGTAAAGGTCTGCTTTTATTCTTCCTTCATTCTGACATCTGCATGATTATTAAATTAAGAAATAAATATTAAATTCCACAATACGATACCTATATGTAGAAACTTAAACTAAAAAGTAAAATTTATTCGAAGTAATATACAAACAATATAAAAGAAAATATTGTATATTAAATAAACTATATTACAACAAAATCTACAATACATAGAAAATAAAAATTAAATACATACAAAAAAAACAGCTCCTCCAAATCGCTGTCCTGTGGCATGGTGCCCAATACACTATTCCACAATTGATATTTATTTATTTATTTATTATTTAAGGTACACTAACAGGTTACAATTAATACATATCAAGCACAAATTTACAATAATTCATAAGGTCGGAATTGCAACCCAAGGGCAGTGTACACGGCATGCTACACATAGCTACTTCGATGATTAGAGTCAACAGTGTTTTTCAGTTTTAAAATTTTAGGTTTAATCCATTTCATCATTATCAATATATTAATACTATATCGAGAATAAATATGTTATTATTAATGTCAATTTATGTTAAAAGTTACATCATAGGTTATATATTAGTATAAGTCAATATAAGAATAGTAAGAAGTCACTTTACGTTAGTTTACAATCAATAACACTTGTCTCTTAAATATACTAACATTTGGGTTGAAAATGTCTAGATTCACAGTATCGCTGGAAAGGTCATTAAATAGTCGACACATACGGATAATAGGGTTATTATAAGAGCTGTTGATTTTATGGGTACCAATAATAAATGTTCGGTTCTTTTGTCGGGGATTACGCCAAGTACTAAATCTGAGAGAAGACAGCAAAGTAGAGGATTGAAGCAATGAGTGTGTAATTTTGTGCAGGTAAATGAGATCTTGTTGACTGCGACGAATAAACAGCGGGGTGACCTCAAAAGCAGACAATCTGTCACTGTAGGAGACAAATTTTCTTCCAAAGTGATATCGATAGTTCAAGATTCCAAGGCACTTTTTCTGAACACTCTCAATACGTTTAGAGTGCACTTTGTAGTATGGTGACCATATAACTGAGCCATACTCCAGCAAACTGCGCACTAGGCTAAAAAACAAGCACAATAAAGATTTAGGGTTCTTAAAATCCTTTGTGATCCTGCTTATGAAGCCCAGCTGTCTTAACGCCTTACTGGCTATGTAGTCATATTGATCACGAAATGTCATCTTTTCATCAAACAGGATTCCAAGGTCCTTGGCCACAGATTTTCGAGCGAGAGTTTGACCTTCGAGCTGATACGTATGAGTTATCCTCTTGCGTTTGTTGGTGAAGGAAATGACAAAACATTTGCCAACATTAAGGGACATACGGTTGTTTCTGCACCACTCAGAGATCGAGTCAAGGTCTTTTTGTAGGATGGCACAGTCTTCAGCCCCATCAATATCCCTAAATACTTTCAGGTCATCTGCGTAAAGTAAACAATTACAGTGCAATTCATCGACGAGGTCGTTAATGAAGGCTATAAAGAAGAGGGGACCAAGGTGAGACCCCTGTGGGACGCCCGAATCGATGGATACTGGAGCAGACAGTGCACCCTTCAGAGTGACCAGTTGGGTTCTATTATCAAGATATGACTGTATCCACCGGAGCAAAGATCCGTGTACACCAAAATCTGAGATCTTTCTACAGAGTAGAAAGTGATCGACTCTGTCAAACGCCTTTCTGAAGTCGGTATACACGGAATCCACCTGACCAGACCTGGAGAACGTTTTACATAAGTAGTCCCTGTATTCAAGCAAGTTGCTCACAGTAGATTTACCCCTGATGAACCCATGCTGATTGGAAACCAAGTAAGGCCTAAACTGGTTAAAGATATGGTCATATATGACACATTCGAACAACTTAGCCATAGCAGACAAGATACTAATTGGTCTGTAGTTTTCACAATTAGATCTATCGCCAGATTTATGGATAGGAACTATATGCGCCGTTTTCCAGCAAGATGGAAATGTTCCCAGCTCTAAAGACCTGTTGAAGATATATTGCAAAGGTGAACACAACGCATCAGCACACATCTTCAGAAAAAGAGGGGGAATCCCATCCGGCCCAGCACCCTTGTTTGGATCAAGATGTTTTAATCTATCAAATACATCACATTCTCTAATGACAATTCCCGTAAGTGACCCAAACCCGCCCCCGCCAACAGCCCTACACACTGGGTCGGAAGAAGACTTGACAAACACGGATGCAAAGTAGTCTGAGAACAACTCGCAAATATCAATATCCGTGGATGCTGTGAGGTTTCCAAAATACATTGACTGTGGAGTTCCCTTATTGCCCTTTTTGCTCTTAACAAAATTCCAGAATGATTTAATATTGTCATGAATCGATTCTTCAGTTGAGGCCACAAATGATCTGTAGCACGAGAGCGATAAGCGCTTGCACCTTTTTCGCAGTAGTGAAAACGTATCGTAATCCCTAGGGTTACCGTATTTCTTGAATCGCTTGTGAAATTTATTCTTTTCCTTTAAAGCTTGTTTTAGAGCGGGAGTAAACCAAATAGGATACCTATGAGAATCGTCCTTAACCGTTGGGGTGTGTCTTTGAATAATAGATTTAATTATTTTGTAAAATTTGGATGTCGAGCTATCAATGTCATCACCAACCCTAAATACATGTCCCCAACTTATTCTTTTTAATTCTGTTCTAATGCTTGTATAATCACTTTTTCTAAAATTCAGGCGTTTACGTATTGCTACTTTAGGCTCTTTTGGTTTTGAAATAGAATCGAGTCTAACAGAGAAGGTTGGGTGATGGGAGTCGATACGCATTAGTGGAGACTCAGGCATGATATTAGTGGAGTCAAGATTTGATAACACAAGGTCAAGTATGCGGTTGTTAAAGTTAGGTATATGGTTATACTGAGTAAGATCACACAACGCTAGCGTATCCAAAAGCAGACGCGACTTGAAATCACCAAAACCAGTTGGTACCATCATGCTGCCATGAGGTGATGAGTCCCATTTTATGCCGGGCGTGTTAAAGTCACCAATAATCAGAAATTTATCGTCGATACAATTCTCTTGAACGTTGTGCAGAAGTTTAGTGTAAAATGAACTTAAACTCTCGCCTGGAATGTCAGGAGGAAGGTAACACAAGCAGATATGAACTGTGTAGTCTCCTGGAGCAGTGGGCAACAGACTAACCCAAAGATCCTCAATCTCACTCTCCCAGGCGGGCTGACGAATGACATTATACTGACGTTTAACAGCCAGTAAAACACCACCACCTTCCGTCTTCCTAATGCGTGAACTCTCACGATCTCTTCGAAAAATAACGTATCTGTCATCAATCAACTCACTGTCATATATACCGCTATTCAAGTTTGTTTCTGTTAAGGTTATGATGTCATAATTACAATTCAAAACATTTAGATACAGCTCGGTGGTTTTGGATCTTATTCTGTTAACGTTTTGGTAAAATATTAGCATTATAACAACTAAAATAAATATTAAATATGTCAAAATAAAATAATTATGTCAAAGTAAGATACTAAAATATACACTAAAACAATACCAAAATATATACAATCAAATAATTATTATAAGCCGATGATGTTCTATTAATAAGAATGTACTGTTAATCTATATCATCCAACCAACTTTAATATACTGCTTAATTATTATTTAAAAAATATATATAATCAATATTCTTAATTCTAATTTAAAATTATATACAATAATATTAGATCAAAAACAAATAAACAATTATTTCACTAAATTAACAGATATTATAGGTAGATAAATAAATAATTAACCAATTTACTCAAGCCCCTGAATTAAAATTAAATACAATATTTAGATGTCAATAACAATTATTCAATTTTTTCACTTAATTATAAATATTCTAGATAGATATTTATTTACCTTACCAATTAAATTTTATTAAACAGAGTAATTAACAATATTCACTTAGGCAACTGTCACATTAATTTTATTAAAATGTTACTAATATTAATAATTACTGATGACTTTTAAAAATTACAATAGGTATTATGTTTATTAGCTAAAGCTTATCTAGGAATGAAATGTCTTTTATAAATATTGGAGGAGATCTGTCGTCTTTTCTCACGTACACACGGCCGTATCTGACCCACACAAAGTTATATAAACGTTCCTTAGCCACTTTCCTTGTTGCCGCGTGTAATTCCTTACACTCTGAAGAAAGATGCTCCACCACGTAGATGTTGCGCTTGTCACCAGAGATGTCTAGGTCTTCAGTATTCAATTGTTTAGATCTGTTGCTCTTGTTATAATTTTTAAATGCAGATAATAAGATATCCCTCTTGCGTTCTGATGGCAGTGTAACAAGTATGTTTCTTGGTCGTTCAGAGGACGGATTAAATTTTGCCACCCTGCGAATGCAATGAATATCATCGTCTGCAATAGGGGATTGAATCACGTCGCACAGTTTTCTTAGGACATCTATAAGGTTCTCTCCACGCTTTTCGTTGACAGACTGTATTTCTAAGTTACAACTTCTTGAATTTTTATCAATAGGACCTAAGCGTCTATTTAGGTTCAGCAACTCCGATCGTAGGTGGTTATTTTCAGCCTCCAGGTCAGCTATTCTCTCCGTGGTAGCAAGTATATTTGACTTCAAGTCGACTTGTTCTGAAGCCAAACAATCTGTGGTGGCAGTGAGCTCGCTGCGAAGTTCTTTTATAGCAATATTAATCTCAGATCTAATAGTGGATTTCACGTCGTTGATAATAGATAATCTTTGTTGTTGTAGTTTTAGGTCTAATAAGCTACTAAATTGCTCCAAAGTAACATTGTTACTAAAGGATGTAGATGGCACTTGTACAATGGAGGTGTTCACCGAAAATACAGAATCATTTATATTATCATCGCAAGACATATCAAGGACCTCAGCTGGTAGTGAAAATTGCCTACGTACTGGTGTTGAGTCAGTGTTTTTGCGTCGTGTAATGTTAAGGCAATTAGGGCATTTCCATGAAACTTTAATTGTCCCAATATGTTCCTTAAAATCCGATTCAGATATGTTTAAGCATTTGAAATGATATGCTCCAAAGCAACCAGTACATTTTAACAAATCTCTGGTATCAACTTTAGTTTTACAGGCCAAGCAATTCATATTTTATTTATGTAATCATTTAGTTGTGTTTATTATTTAAAACAAAAGGCTTCTTCGGCAGCCGTTCATCGCGTCGCTCGCTGGCTAACTTCACTGTTATTCTCAGTTCGTACAAAGTTATGCAGTGTACTAGACGTGCAATGGTCAAAAACAATAATAATAGTAATAAAATCAGTGTAGAATCAGTAGTTTATTATTATTATGGGTGTCGCGAGGTTTTGTGATATTCAATTGTGCAGTGACACATTCATGTGTTTTAAAATATTGTTTACTACCTGTTCTAGGCGCACCATATCACTTTTTTTTGTTCACTTATCAATCCTATAAGTCCGTAAGTATTATAATTGCTTAATATAAGAAAAACACTAGATATTTATATTAAAATATTAAACAAAACACGCAGCAGTATGTTTCTTACGCCGGGGTTGCCAGTGTATGATGATTTAAGATGTAAAGAAAATATTAAAGGTTAATATATTGATTAATTGTATCACTTATATGCATATACATCAAGTATTCCGTCAATACATTTAAGGAACAGGCTTCAAAGATGGCATAAGTGGAATCATACAGTATTTGGTTGATTAGGGAGAGGAGCAGAATGGTGAATTTTGACCGTTTTGTTGCGCAGTAAAAAGAGCAGACCTCCTTTTTAAACCATCCCATAGTTTGGAACTCTGACATACTTTTCTTATACTCTCTCTCCAATACACGGTGTTTTCATGGACAGCTAAGATATTTTACTATGCCGACATAATAAGATGTTTTATTTTATTATCACAAGCTAGGTCCGTGAATAGTTGCTAACAATCAGACACTCATGACGGCAATTCGAGCCTGATCCCGAAACGTGTAGATGCACTTTACTGGATTTATCGACATGGGCGGTGGATACTTCCCCACCACGGCAGACTGGTCACATTGTGACCTATTGTGATAATGTATGAACCGTATTAAAAGAAGATACCAAATTCATAAGTATACTGATGATTCCTTCGGCCACACAAGCAACATCGAGCACGGAGCACCAACATTATGAATCCCGCCGACGAGGGTGGTGCGGAGACCCGCCCGCCCGATCGCCGACGTCTGGCTCGCTCGACGGAGGACCTGGGGGCAGAGACGCCAGCCCCCCAACGACCAACCCCAGCCCCGCGCCGCCTGCACACTGTGCCGGGGCTGGTCTCATTAGTGGAGAGGACTCCCCTGCCGCCCGACAGGGGAGTAGCAACGATGTCGCCACGCTGCGCCTTCCAGGCTGAGCTGGCGATCTACGGCCGCCTGCGCCGGGAAGGCGCACTAGTTCCGTCGCTCGCGGACGCGATGGTGGCGGAGCTGGAGCGAATGCAAGCTGCATTGCTTGACGACGAAGACTCCGCCTCCTCTGGGGAGGAAGAAGAGGCCCGCGCAGCTGCAGCTGACGCGACAGTCAAGGCCTATATCGACGAGGTGTTTACGCCAGCTGCAGCCAAAATTACCCTGCGGAGGAAGCACTCCCCAGAAGAAGAAGAGGAAAGGAAGCGGACATGCTTCTCCCCCTCCGCCCCCGCCTCCCGCGGGGGAAGCGCCCCCGTACCCCGAGGGGAAGGACCCCCCACCCGTACCGGCTGAACCGCAGCGGAAACCGGGTAAAACTGCCCCGACGCCGGACTACGCGCGGCTCGCCGCGCTAGCCCAACCGCGAGTTCCGGCGTCGAAGCCCGCGAAGACCCCGGCCCCGAGACCGTCTCCGCTGCGGGTCACCGCGCACGCAGCCGCCAAGAAGCCCGCCGCCGCCACGGAAGAAGCCAGGACCTCGCCGCCGACCCCGGCGTTTGGGACACCCCTGTCCGAACCCGGCTCCCCGGCTCTCCCCCCTTGGATGCTGGGCCAGGGCAGGGGAGACGCGAAGGCCCGTCGCCAGGCCCAGCAGGACCTGGCAAGAAGACCAGAAGCCCCCCTGACGGTGACGCCCCTGGCGAGACCGGCAGAAGACCGCAGACGGGCAGCTCCCCCGTCCCAGCCCCACGCCAGGGATCGCCCATGGAGGTCGTCCCCGGGCAGTCACCGAGCGCCACCTCCTCCACAACTCCACACGCAGTAAGTGACGCTGAGCGGCTCCCGCAGCACTACGCCGACGTAGCTGCTGCACCCCCATCGCCCCGGCTCAATGACGATGAACCAGATTACTACGGTCACCTCAGACCCTCCCCCAGCGTCCAAGAAAGCACGCTTTCCGCCACTTGTGGTGGAAAGTATGCAGAACTGGGCGCACCACTTCCGGGCCCTAGAGCAGAAGCTGGGCCACAACCCCAACGCGCGTCCTTTCGGAAAGGGGGTACGCTTCTCTCCCGGCAGCGAGCACGAGCACCGGATTGTCCAACGATACCTAGTATCGTTGGAAGAATCCGAGTAGCTGGCGTGGTTCTCGTACTCGTTGCCGGCGGAAAAGAACCTCAAGGTGGCCGTCAGAGGCCTACCTTTCGGCACTCCCCCGGAGGAGATCACCGCCGAATTTATACGGCTCGGCTTTCAGGCCGAGTACGTGCGCCCAATCAAGGCCCGCGCGGGCAGGCCTGGCTGCATCTTTTATGCGCAAATAAAGAGAGTGCCCGGCGTCGCTCCTTCCGTCTACAACATCGTTGAGATGTTGGGGATGGAAGGAGTGAAGGTCGAAGCGTGGAGGGGGCGTCCTGGCGTGGCACAGTGCCACAGGTGCCAGCAATTTCGGCACTCCTCCCACAACTGTCATAGGCGCAAGGCTTGCGTTATCTGCGCAGCCGAGCACGCTGCCGGGGAATGTCCCCGCACAAGGGAGGAGCCGCCGACTTGCGCAAACTGTGGCGCTGCGCACACGGCCAATAATCCGTCGTGCCCGGTGATCAGGAGGGAGATGAGGAATCGGAATGCGGGGACGGTAGCACGCACGCATGATGCGGTCGCTCGCCCGCCCTCCGATCCCTCATCCCGCCCGGTCGCTGACACGGGGGTGACCAGCGCCCCCACGACGCTTATGCCAGAGGCCAACGACCCGCATTGTGGGCCGTCAGGCCGATGGCAGGGCAAGGGCAAAAGTGGGCGGAAGGCGGCCAATAAACTTAATAAGCCTTCCCAACCCGCCCCAGCTTCTGCTAAGGTGCAAATAACCGCACCCCCGCCCCCACAGATACCGACGACCGCGCCGGCGGTGACCGCACCCGCGAGTGCGGTCACGGCCGACTCGATCATCGCGTTACTCGCCCAACTCCTCCAAGCTTACACTGGAGGGCATGCCGCGGTCCAAGCGACCCAAGGAGGGGCAGAGGGATCTGCCGTGTCACAGCCCTTCCCCCTCTAAGGGTCGTGCACTGGAATGCCAACGGTTTGCGTCGCAAAAACCGAATGCTCCGTGCGTTCCTGGCCGAGCAGCGCGTCGACGTGGCGCTGATCAGTGAGACTCAATTTTCTAAAGGGGAAAATTTCAAAATCCCCAACTACCACATCTACCGCCAGGACGAGATCTCCCCAACAGGCAGAGCCTACAGGGGCCTGGCGGTATTAGTCCGCAAAAGAGTAGTGCACCAACCGCTTCCAATAGCACAATGGCAGTCTGTCTATGCGCTGGGTGTTTTGGTTCAGGTCGACGGAACGGAGTTGCAGCTCTACGCGGTCTACAGGCCGCCTGGAGATGCAACCCCCCTAGTGTTGTCGGATATCCGGAGTCTATTGACGAACGAGACTCCGACAATGCTGGCCGGAGACATGAACTGTAAGCACGCAGCTTGGAACTCAACAGTCGCCAATATTCAGGGCGAGAGGCTCCTGGCGGACTCTGAGGCCCACGGATATGAGGTGGCCGGGCCGGACAGCCCCACGCGGGTCCCACCAGGGAACGCGTCGGGCGTGCCCGATGTCCTGGACATACTCATTACCCGTGGGCTTCCGAAGACGCCGACTCAGGAAGTCTTATACGACCTAGAGTCGGACCACTATCCTGTCCTCGTGTTATTGGAAGGACACCCCACCAGAGTCTCGTTGAGAGCGCCGCAGCGGCGAACTGATTGGTCCAAGTTCGCAGCCCTTATGGCCGAGTATTCTCCACCTCTCCCTGCATCCACACCCGAGGAAGTGGACAGGTTAGCGTCCGAAATCGTCGGACAGATCCGCAGCGCACAAGAGCGAGCCTCTACCGCCGTGGTGGGTAGGGCGGGGACTCTCCTCCCTCCCCAACACGTGCGAGAACTTATTACGCAAAAGAGGCGGCTGCGGAAAGAGTGGCAGTTCACTCGCTGTCCGACGCAGAAGACGCGCCTGAACGCTCTCTCGGCCAGGATAAGGAGAGAGTTGGATCTTTGTGACGAAAGCCGTTGGCAGGCTCATATTGACTCCATAGGCGATAACGTTCCGAACGTGCATCGCCTATGCTCTCAATTAGCCAAAGAGCGGCCTCCCGTGAGGCCGCTGCTCTCCAGTGATGGCACATTGAGGTTTCGTGCAGGGGACCGTGCCGAGATCTTTGCCGAAAGTCTAGAGCTCCAGTTCGCCCCAAACCCGATCAAGAATCCAGAACACACAGCAATGGTGGACCAACATGTCGAGGACTACCTGACGGCACCGTTGGCGGCAGGAGACGACCCGGTTTTCTTCGCGCCTAGCAAGGTGGGGCGTGTCTGCTCCCGCGCCAAGTTGCGAAAGGCCCCGGGCGCCGATGGCGTTACAAACATGGCATTAAGGTGTCTGCCACGACGTTCAGTCGTGGCTCTCACCAGCCTTTGTAACGCCATCATGCGCTGCGGGCATTTCCCAACCGCGTGGAAGGAGGGACGCGTCATCATGCTGCCCAAGCCGGGCAAAGACGTGAGAAAGCCGGAGAGCTACCGGCCGATAACGTTGCTCTCAGCTGTCTCCAAGGCATTTGAGAAACTATTGCTGCAGGTTCTGAGCGCTAACATCTGTCCTAGAGACGAACAATTCGGGTTTAGGGCAGAACACAGTACCACCTTGCAATTGACCAGGCTGCTGCACCACGTGACGGCTTCTTCACTGAAGAAGCATGTCACGGCTGCAGTATTCCTGGACATGGAGAAGGCTTTCGACAGGGTCTGGCACAACGGGCTCCTGTACAAGATCTCTACATCCCCCACCCCTGTTAGGGTAACAAAAGTGTTGGCTTCCTTTCTAGAAGGCAGAAGTTTTCACGTGGCAGTGGAGGGCGTGTTCTCTTCCCCACGTCCCATACGAGCCGGCGTCCCGCAAGGGAGCTGCCTCTCGCCTCTATGTTACGCCAGATTCACCGACGACATACCGTTGGCGGAGGGGGTCGAGCTAGCGCTGTTTGCTGACGACGCCGCGTACTATACTTCTTCTACGAATAAGAAGTACGCGGTGAAGAAGATGCAGCGCTGTCTCGATCTGCTCCCCGAATGGCTAGACAAGTGGAGATTGTCGGTGAATGTGGCGAAAACGCAAGCTTTCATGCTCCAAGTAGAGAGGCGAGCGGCAACTCTCTCAGTTTCCCCTCTTCAGCTGTATGGCGAAAATCTGTCATGGGCCCCGAAGGTCAAGTACCTAGGGCTCACGATAGACAGACGCCTCAGCATGAGCGACCACGTGAATGTCACCGTGAACACGACACGTTTGGCCCGAGCCAAACTACGTCCAGTGTTTGCATCCACATTGGCTCTGCACACCAAGCTGCTTATATACAAAGCCTATATTCGCTCTCGTCTCACATACGCCGCTCCGGCATGGTACGCCTTAACATCTAAGGCCCAGCGAGGCCGGCTGCAGGCTCAACAGAACCTCACGCTGCGTACCATTGTCGGCGCCACGCGCTTTGTGAGAAATGACGTCATTCTCCGCGATCTGCGGATGGAGACACTGGATGAGTTCGTGCGCCGTCTAGCCAAGGGAATGTTCGCACGGGCAGAGAGGTCAAATTTCCCACTCGTGAGAGATCTGGCCCCTCTGCACGCTAGACCTCCCGAGGTTCCACGGCGCATGGCGCGCGATTTGATAGCCTGATCACGATGACATTCCGCGGCCTCCGCCGCGCCCGCTCGTATTAAATTTAACCTATAATAAAGGTTCCCACGCCCTGTCCGTAGTTACGTGCAGCGAATGCTATTTTTGTTAGGAGGCCAACACCTCGTTACAAATTCCCGTCTTCCCCCGGAAGGGGGGGGTCTGAGATGACTTAGTGACTGACATAAGTATACCATGGATTCATCGTGTATGGGAAAGACAGATGAGAAGAATGGTGTCTCGGGGTTGCGTCGGACTATTTACAACTGGTTTACAAAGGTGGCCGGCCTCATTAATTTTACCCAACCAAATACTGTATGATTCCGTTAATACCGACTTGGAAGTTTGTTCCATAAATGTGGCAGACCTGCTTAAACCCAATTATTTCAGTAAGTTGTGCGAAGCTTTTGATAGAATTCCTCTCGCACCAACTTCCATTGCAATGTAGAAGGTACTACGAGTATAAAGCTTTTTTAATCGTTTGAAATTTTATCGTTCACTTTTTCCCTGTGGCCGAATTAAACTTCAAAAAAAGTTCAATTATTCTTTGATCGTTGACAATATTTATAAGAAATATTATTCAACAAAAAACCTGATAAGGAAAACCTTTTTGTTGCCGCAGACAAAACGACAGAGTCAAGGACAATTGTCTTTTTGTCATAAAGTAGAAATACCTTTGTAATAAATTCTAATAATATATGTTATGTAGATTCCTTTTCTTTATACGTCGGATAACTTTTATGGAACAAGTAATTTTCTGTGAATTATTCCTACTCATTGCCAGACCAATTTCACGAACAAGTCTTATATTACACGTTTGATAGCAATGTAATTTAAAATATTGTTATAATATAGAGTTACGGTTTATGAATAAAAATGAATAAGTATTTATTTCTTGTAAAACATTTTATTTTACTTCTATATTATTTTATATAATTTAAACAACTTACAGCTAAACAATATTATAGATATAAAATATATATATATGGAATTAGTTACCCGTAAAAATCCGTCAGGCCCCAAGCAGGGCTATCTTTAAAAAACTTGCATAAGCACACTTCATGAAGTCATGATAAACTTATAATTGTTGTCAATAATAATACTTGTATTTGATATGACAATAGATAGATAGACGCAAGACCACTGCATCATTGCTTAACAGAGTGAGGACAAGCCCTAACAGTATACTAAAGAACTGAACTGGCTGCTTCGTGCGGCTGCTGGTCTGGCGGGAGTGAGGTGAATCCGCTTCATTAAAAAAAAAACAACGTGCATTCTGACCACCCCGGAAGGGATACGATCATGATGATACTTTAATTTTTCTTTTACTTCTATATTTAAATTTTAAGGTATTTTCGATATTAAACCAAAATTTCACATTATTATGAAATAATTCTTCATTTTAAGAAAGGAATACGGATTAATTTATATAACTATAAGTAGAATAATATGTTTTATTATGATAATTATTATATAGAATTATGATATAGAAAAATATATTTTTTAGTCATAATTTTGGCATACGAGGAATCGAACCCGGTAACTTCGCGTCTCGATTTAAAGTGCCGCCGCCATAGCTAATTAAAATACATTAAAATTTCCTTTGAGAAAAATTTAAACAAAAAACTTTGAAAAGCATGAATACTCCTAAAAGGTTTTTATCATTGCAGTGTCCCTAGTCTGTTTCATTAAGCACAAACGTTATTCAAATTCAAATATTTTATTAATCAAATAAACCTTAATTGCAATACTAATCATCATAATCACACCCCCTAGAACACAGTCCAAGACCTCCACTGTTGGATATTCTGGCGAATTTGTTCTACACTCACCACGCTGGCCAGACGGGTTGGCTAGGTTCTGATGTCACTATTCTAATGACAATATAATAACGATTCCACAAATTGGTATAAGTTAAACCGGAACCGACGGCTTAACATGCTCTCCGAGGCACAGAAACGGGGGTGTTGTAAATCAATAACAAATGTACGTAAGAAACGTGTATTTCTCATTGCAACATGCCGGGGTTCGAACCGACCTATTTAAACTTCTTGTTTTAAGGAAAGTCTCCTTGGTCGAACTACACTGACCATTGCGACCATAGTGCCTTCGTCTCGGAGCCCGGACTGTCCACACACATCAGTGTCGGTGTGGAGAGCCCTTGGAAGATCTCGGACACCATGGGCTTTCTTGCGCTAGAAGTGCTAGCCGCATGTCACGCTACTCTGAACGACATCATAATAATAACACATAATCTTTATTTTATCAGAGTCACACTGATGTTCGTTTAAATTAAGGAAATAATTTATATTTCAATAAAATTAATACGTTATTTTACATTTTAGAACGTTACCTTAAACACATTAGTCAGCGTGAGTGACGTCACTTAATAATACGCAGACTGTGTTCGACTTGAAAGCAAAGCGCCCTTTTTTTACTGAATTTTGCTAATTAAGAATGTAAACGCTACTCGGGCGACTTTTAAAGCGAAATAAGGTAAAAAAGGAGTTTACAGTACATAGCGTACGTGACGTCATTCGGAAGCCATTTGCAACTGCAGCGTTTACGAGCGAAAATTCAAACACAATTAAGGTGATTAAGACCCCAGTAGTAGACTATTTAACGATTGCGGTTAAAGAAACAGAATATGGTGTAGAGAAACAATAAGAAGTCGAGTCGTTCTTAGCTGTTTTGCTCAATTTTATCAGTCTTGGAGAAGATTGTCTCAAGAATGATATTGCAGTTTCACTTAACTCAGAAAGAAATTCCTTTCAATTTTGCTGTTAACTGAAGAATCTCAAATTACTTTATATTGTTATTAAAAAAATAATTAAGATTGAACACGTTTTATTTTTATTTAAGAGTAGTAAGTAAAGTATCATCACGACCGTTTCCCTTTCGGGGTGGTCAGAAACCACGCTTTTAAATAAGCGGATTCACATTTAGCCAACTTTACTATATGCCAATCATGACAAGTGGCAAGCTCGTCGATGTCTCCAGCGTACCAAACTCGAGAAATATCACAAATAAATTAAATATTAATTAAATTTATTTATTTACATTAATATACATTTTAGTGTCCCGACCCGGAATCGAACCCGGTACACCTCCGAGTCTAAATCCACGGACTTAACCGCTAGACCACGGAGGCAGTTTAAGAACTGAGAAAAAAATACCCAGGTGTTTAAAGTGAAGTCAGCGCCGGCTAGGTGGTGATCGGTAGTTCGGAAGAACTCTTAAAATAATAAAAGGTTTTAAACCTTGGCATAAAGAAAAAAATACCTTTCTTAAATACATTTGTCATAGATTAATCACCACGGACCCCATGCATCGGAGAGCACGTTAAAAGATGTCGGTCGCGGTTCCACTAATATCTTGTGAAATCGTTAATAAATTGTCGTTCAAATTAATATCAGACCCTCGCTAACCCGTCTGGCCAGCAGTGTGGCAAAGCCGCATAATTATTCATAAATGTGTTCTCAAATGTATGACAATGCCACTTTACACAGCTATAATCTTAGTGACATCCTCATAATTGTTTTCATCTTAGCTTGTAGTATGACAATAAATAAATAAATATTTGCAGACAGGTCACACAGCGCCATCTAATTTCCGTGGTAAGCTACGAGGCTTGTGTTACGGAAACTAGATGGTTGATAAACTACATATTATACTTTTTTTTTTTTGTAAATAAATACATATTATACATATAAACAATGCCTATTTACAGCAGCTATAATTTTAAGATTATAATTATGTATATTTGGGTTGTAATGTGCTGCTCCAAATACAAGCTATTTTCCAGAAAATAAGCTTTTCGTTATATTAATTCATTTTTTGACATGTAAAAGTGCAGAATACATTATATTTATTGTTCTATGCCTAGTTACAAAAATATATAAATTGAAATTGAAAAAAAAAAAAATGGCGCTTGGCTAAAGAGTTGTCAAACCGGCTGACGAAAAGGTCTGGAGACAGGAAGGCTGGCAATTATTTCTGCCAACGTATTAGCCTCGCTATGTTAAATGTTAGCAACTGGAATCAGACACTCATCACTGACATCAGTCCCTAGCACTATGCCGGCTTAAATGATGCATGACGGCAATTCGAAACGTGTGGATACACTTTACTGGGTTTATCGGCACGAACAGTGGATACTTCCCCGCCCCAGCAGACTGGGCAAATAACCACCATCAGTCCGTCTACCACCTATTTGTTGTTCTCGTTGCTGCCACACTTGACTTATTTTCCTGCCAGTAACACTACTATCTCAGACCAATTAGATAGGTTCGAGTGGGTACGTAACTAATAGTATTTATAACTGACTAGCTCAGTAACTTTTTTGGAAAACACTGACATTTTATACGTTATATTCGAGAGCTTAACACTTACAATATCCATAATTTAATTGGCAAAGTTATATAATTTTAATTAATAGATTACGGCGTACTATTAAAATTTGAGGCAGATTTTCATTAAATTGAAGTGCGGTTTTTGTAAAATATTCGCGTAACGTGCGGTTCGAGGTCGGATAAACATTAAATAAACATTATGATTTTTTTAATCTCTACTAGTAAAAAGTATCATTACGACCGTATCACTTTTGGGATGGTCAGAAATCGTTTTTTTTAAGAATTTCTAAATTAGCCAACTTTACTATAGGCCCAGCATGACAAGCGGCATGCTCGTCGATGTCTCCAGCAACACTCGAGAAATATAACAAATAAATTATTGTGTCCTGACCAGGAATCGAACCCGGCACCTCCGCGTCTAAATCCACGGACTTAACCGCTAGACCACGGAGACACTCTACTAGTACTTACCTATTAATAAAATTATAAAAACTTTATTAAACAAAATATATTATCCTAACATAGGGTTGCTATCCGTCCGGGTTTCCCCGGATTTTTTCTAGTTTAGAGAGCGGTTATTTTTTTAGTCCGAGTTTGTGCGATATGCGATGTGAGACTGCGGGCTTCTTAATACTTCAAGAAGTTTTTTTTTGTTAAAGACAATTGGTTGAGACTACTACAAGACCCATTAAATTTTAAGAATTTTTTTATTTGTTTCATGCTAAATTTCATTTAAAATTGTACATTATCATTGTGATAATATACATAATTAGAACACAATTGTCCCAGACCTCCAACGTTGAAGACGAGCCTTTCAGAATTTTCTAGAGAATTTGGCCTACACTCGCCACGCTTTATTATCGATTTCACAAGTTGGTAGTAGTCGAACCGAAAACGACAGCTTAACTTGCTCTCCGAGGACAGGAACGGTGGTAATGTAAATCGGATAGAGTGAACAGTGTCACTTTATGCGGCTTAACTGTAACCGACACTAAAAAATGCATATAAAAACTACATACCTTAAACGAACAGACACTGAGTGGGAGAGATTTTCAACTCCCTCGCGGGGTTGGTAGATAAGTGGACTGTATGTGGTTGGGGGTTGATGACGAGCCAGCTTCGTGAAGTCCAAAGAAAGAGAGAAAAGCACTTAGCACTTCCATGAGACTCTGTAAAAAAAACAGTTTTAAGGTATGCAGGCGCATAAGCGTTGTTCAGGATACCATACAGAGACACGAGAAGATGGGCAGATCTTGAAAAGTGGATATTGAGTAATTTTTAATTATTATCAAAATGAAGATATGATCATATTTACACAAGCCGTTATTATTGATTAAAATTAAACATTATACAAAATTAAATGCAAGGTGCAACATTTGGTTCATAAGTCAATGTCCATGACCGGCCGTTTACTTTACCTTATAATAAAATTATCATGCTAACCTCAAGTAAATTTACATTATTTCCTTCGAGAGGCTTAAGGGCTCTCACCAAGGTATAAAAGAACGACTTCGTGGACTTTGTTTTACTTAATTGAATATTAAAAGTCGTATTGTTTATGTGCTTTTTCTGTTAAAACAAAAAGTATTTGGTATTTAAAACTGTCTGTCCATGGAGTTGTCCTACCGGTTAATAGTAGAAGAGCGAACTTTACCGATCTTATCCGTATGAAATCCACTTTTTATTATTGTTTGCCTAACGAAATATGTTTAAAAAATCGAGAATCCAGATGCTAGTTTAGCAAATTATTGCTGAATAGTAATGAAAAGATTGTTAGATATGTTTATAGAGATAAGATAATAGTTGACCTAACGAAATATGTTTAAAAAATCGAGAATCCAGATGCTAGTTTAGCAAATTATTGCTGAATAGTAATAAAAAGATTGTTAGATATGTTTATAGAGATAAGATAATAGTTGACCTAACGAAATATGTTTAAAAAATCGAGAATCCAGATGCTAGTTTAGCAAATTATTGCTGAATAGTAATGAAAAGATTGTTAGATATGTTTATAGAGATAAGATAATAGTTGACCTAACGAAATATGTTCAAAAAAAATCGAGAATCCGGATGCTAGTTCAGTAAATTATTGCTAAAAAGTAATGAAAAGATTGTTAGATATGTTTATAGAGATAAGATAATAGTTGGCCTAACGAAATATGTTTTAAAAAATCGAGAATCCAGATGCTAGTTGAGCAAATTATTGCTGAAAAGTAATGAAAAGATTGTTAGATATGTTTATAGAGATAAGAGAATTAAAGTGTATTCAAATTAAATTCCAGTGGCAATTTATTCTAAGAAGAGGTTCCATTAAAGCAAATAAATCGATTATCTTAAAAGCTATCGAGTTGTTACATCTTCTCTCATTTTAAACACATTTATCATTGACTTAGATACACCTAAGGACGGGCTATTTAAAGTAACTTAAATATTTTTGTCCAGCAACCAAGTGATGGTGATTTGGTTAAGGTACAGATAGATATTACGATATACATTTTTTTTTCATTCATTACAGCCCCTAGAACACAGCGTCCTAGACCTCCACTGTTGGAGATATAACTTCCAAAATATATATCTGGAGAACTTGGCCTACACTCGCCACGCTGGCCAGACGTAGCTGGTAGACACCGCTTAAAACAAGACTTACCTACTAGTTACTACTAACTTCTTTCTAGATTTGACGTTTTGTAAAAAGCATAGACATTAACTATATAACAAGATGGGGCAAAAAGTCAAATAGTATGAGAATTAAAGCTAGCACTCTGCAAACTGGTACAGGAAGATATCGTATCTGCCAGTAAAATGAAAGAGCGGGCTCGCCTCATGGCCGTTTCCACTAGAGAGTCGGGACACCACGAGCTTACTTGTGCTAGAAGTGCTGGCGGCATTCCTCGTCATGCGGCTCTCAACGACATCATCCAAAGGGCTCTTGTCTCTGCTGGTGTACCCGCAATCTTAGAACCCTCTGAGATTGTGCGGAGCGATCGCAAGAGACCTGACGGATGTTGGGCCTAGGAAACTTGGCAGGTCTTTGCTCTTGGGATGGACATTAGCACCATCTCACATCCAGGCGACTTGATCAGGCGCGGGAAGTGGGGCGTCTTCTGCCGAGAACCTCAAAATACACCAACCTTGTTACCGGTTACTAATTTGCGCCGTTTGGGGTCAAGACGATGGGCCTATGGTGACGTTCAGAAAGGCGTCTGGTCAAGGAGTTGTTAAAGCGGCTGACGGAAAAATCTGGAGACAGGAAGGCTGGCAATTATTTCTGCCACGTATTAGCCTCGCTATACAGAGGGGACATGTTGCAAGTCTCCTTGGGACAATCTTGGATGGGTCGTCTCTAGAGGACAATTTTCATTTATAGTTTAGTTTATTTTTAATTTTATTGATTGTCTAAATATATTTACTATTAATTTATTTCAACAAAATAACAATAATAATTTAAAAAAACATAAAACTAAATATATAAAATCATCTAACATTCATTCACATTCAATCATTCATTCGTTCCTTCAAACATACCTGCTCCATCTTCACATCCTATCCATCTCACTCGCTTTCTGGTTCCTCTGATCCTTAAGCTTATAGCCCTTATAACAGAAATTTGTATTTTTGTTTTTAGCCAGCCTGCAACTTGTGAGAATGGCTTCTGCCATTTTTCAGAAAGCCGTGAAGCGGTCTTTTTGACAAAAGCCGCGTACTCAGCACCCAATGAGCCATCACACGAGATAACCAACGGCGTAAATGAAGCTCTGAGATCTTCTGCTGCCCTGTCGTATTTACGGTGTTTCTCGTGTGAATGGGTTTGGGAGATGCTTCCCCAGGTACGGGTTCCGTATGAGGTTGCGTCGGCATTAACAATGCGAACATCAAAAAACGCTTTCCTCGCTGGTTCCCATACTCCGTGAAGCATTAAGTCTCCCACAAGTGCGGGCTGACTAAAAGTTGCATCTCGCATAATTGGCTCAATTGTTCCAGTTCCCCAAGCAATATCCGCCCAACCCTTGCAATCGTCACGATGATGGTCGTGGCCCTGCTTCACCAGTCCCCCTTTTTTGCAGTTTAATGCATGGTTTAGATCAAAATTATGTTCACCACATCCATCACATTTTTCGGGCATTCTAGTCGGCTCTCGGCCATATCGGATAGCTAAGCCATCTCGAAATTGTGTTGCAGTTAGGTCAGTATTGTCGACTGCTGTGGGCAGAACTGTGAGCCATTGTGACGATCTTGTTTCTATTGCTCTTTTTACACTTCTTTGTGCTTTATCTGATAATTTTGATATAATTGTTTTACTTAAATCTGTTTCTCTTTGCAATCTATTTTTTCTTTCTTCATTCATAATACGTGTTGCATTAATTTGGTGGTTTGTAACATTTAATTCTTCTCCTGTACATATTGCCTTAATTAAAAAACTATTTGCTGATAATGATGAGTTAAATGAGTGTTTAATATTAATTGTTGGGTCTTTCATGGCTAAACCTCCTTGCTTTGCTGGTAATGTAAATAATTCTTGTTCGGTGGGTGTTATTTCTCTTCCTAAAATTGAAGGCATTAATTTTGACATTATTTCGTCCTTTAGAGTGATAACAACTCTTTGCAGGTAGCTCCATTCACACTGTAAAGATTTAACAAATGCTGCATGTACCACCTGTGGGTGTTCTTCGCTTGCTGTTGTTAAATTATTGACACAATGTATCCATTCTTCAACCTTGTTTCTAATATATTCGGTTTTACCATTTTCGTCACCTACCACACTACCTAAAAATCTATGAGATTTTACTATTTTTACTTCCATATTATTAAAAAGTTGTTTTGCCTCTTCATAATTGCCATCTCTAATTATTAGATAGCTTTTTGATGGCTCTGGATAGTAACCATACTTTGGTCCTTCTTTTATTAGCAGTTCTAACCATTCCTTTATATCCTTTAATTTACCTAAGCATGCAGAATCATCTGCATACCAATTTTGAATATAGGTACCTGATTTCTTACATTTTTTGACTAATGGTAGAATTCCTATTGCATACATAAGCATTGCTAATGGGTCTCCTTGGGTAGTTCCTTCCTTGCTGAGAATGTAGTTTGTTGTATTTCTAATCATAATTACGGAGTATCCTCTATATGTATTGAATAAAAACGTGGCACATCTAGGCCATAGTATTCTTGCATGCCATAACGCCATTGGTCGACTTAAAGAATTAAATGCATTTGCTGCATCAACTAACAAAAGACCTTCTGTATCATCATTTTCTGAAAAGCTTTGTGACATGGCATGGACAGCTCCTTCTATTCCGGCTTTTATTCCACTGCATAGTTGATCAGCTCCACATACTTGTTGTACATCTATTCCTGTTGTTATTGTCACGCTGTTATTCGTTTTTTAATTTTATTATTTAGGTAGATTTTAATTTAAATTAATGTACATCAAATAAAATTTGGTGTTTTGAATGCCCAGTATGGGCTAAATTAAGTCAATGCATTCCACTATACTCGCAATAAAGGACGCAGCTGTGAACCGATGGCGACATAAGAAAACTTAATTTGTACAATACGGTTTTGGGAATTTATTTAATCTAAAAAAACAAGCAATGTATGTATAGCCAGGATACCTTGTATTTTAAAAACATGCATCCATTGTATAATATTTACCAGGATTAGTCGTCCATTTAACTAAACTAACATTTAACTGCCTTCGTAGTATAGCGGTTAAGTACATTTGTCAGCACTTTAAGCCGTCGTTCCTGGTTCCGCTAATACCAACTTGTAAATAAATTGTCATTAAAAATTGATATTAGATCCTCGCCAACTTGTCTGGCCAGCGTAGCGAGTGTAGACCAAATTCTCCGGACATATGTTCTGGAAGGCCTATCTCCAACAATGGAGTCTAGGGCGCTGTCTTCTAGACCTCTATATGTAATGAAAATTAATGAAACGAATATTAACTTCAATTTGACAGTGTCCGTTCGGTAAACAATTCATTTCCTGTATATACCGTTTGTGCTTGAATAAACAGAACAAGGCTACAGGCTAGTGAGTAATATACAACACATTATTAAGCGGCTAAAGTAACAAGACAAAGGCGTTCTCATTAACAATTCCCTATAACGTCGGCCCCACTCCAAATGGTCAAAGGAATATTGTATTAGGCACAACATTTTCCTTGTATCCCTAAATAAAGACTGTTTCAAGAAACGCACACGAGATGTATACGAAAATATAAGATACTTTTTTACCCGACTGCGCGACGCAAAGAAGGGCTATATGTTTATCAGCCTATATATGTATATATGTATGTATGTATGTTTGTTCTTTTGTGGCGCACAGGAGACCAAAGGCGTTGGCTGATTTTGATGATTCTCACGTCAATCGATTCTGTCACTGCAGATATGACATTAATACAATTTCATTAAGACGACAACCAGACGCCATATTGTGAAAAATAAAAAAAATAAAGTCGACGAATTATATTGAGTGAAGTATCATCAAATAGGTATTTAAAGTCATGTTGAGTTTTGTGCAAGGAACATATTGTGTTATCATTTTTCATTTAGAGTGAACATTTAGAATCTATAACGATACAAAGTTGGTTAGCAACCATTATCATTAAAAATTTCAATGTAAATCTTATCTTCACCTACCTATTAATAAAGTTCATATAAAAAAGTCTTTAAAATGCTGGACTGGAGAACCTGTGGCATTAAAGTCAACGGAGAATACATCTCGCACCTCCGATTCGCAGATGACATAGTCATAATGGCTAGCTCGCTGGAGGATCTTAGCAGAATGCTGAACGGTTTAAATGTGGCATCCCAGCAGGTTGGTCTCGGTATGAACTTGGACAAGACGAAAGTCATGTTCAACGAGCATGTTATAGCGAGACCAATCTGCGTGGGAAACGCTACTCTCGAGGTTGTGCGAAAATACGTCTACCTTGGACAAACCATCCAATTAGGAGTAGCCAACTTCAGCAAAGAAGCCGATAGACGCATTCAGCTAGGATGGGCAGCATTCGGGAAGCTACGTCACATCTTCCTATCGAACATACCACAGTGTTTGAAGACAAAAGTTTTCAACCAGTGCGTTCTTCCAGTAATGTCGTATGGTGCAGAAACGTGGACACTGACGGTGGGTCTGGTCCACAAGTTCAAGGTCGCTCAGCGAGCTATGGAGAGAGCTATGCTCGGGATTTCACTAAAAGATAAAGTCAGAAACGTTGACATCCGTCAAAGAACCAAAGTTACCGATATAGCTTTTAAAATTAGCAAGCTGAAGTGGCAATGGGCTGGACACATATGCCGCAGAACCGATGAACGATGGAGTAGACGGGTTCTGGAGTGGAGACCACGTACTGGAAGACGCAGAGTGGGACGACCCCCCGCCAGATGGACAGATGACCTGAGGAAGGTCGCTGGTGGGGGATGGATGAGGGTGGCAGAAGATCGTGTGAAGTGGCGAGTCTTGGGGGAGGCCTACATCCAGCAGTGGAGAGACACAGGCTGATGATGATGATGATGATGATATAAAAAAGTACAAAAAAAACATCACGACGGTATCCCTTTCAAGGTGGTCACAAACATTATATATATATGTATTATAACATACAGTGATAAATGAAAGTTAATGAAAAAATAATCTTATTAAATTTAAAAAAACGATGTTCTGAAATATTTACAAGGCACCCTATAGATAGGATATACCAGGCCCGGAATAATACGGAACATTGTGGCTTGCATCATGTCAGCCGTCATACATATCGTAACATAATAATTACCTTGCCGTCATTACCAGTCTAACTTGTACCAACCAGATTTACAAATAATATAGATATAATATAGAAATAATGTAGATGAAAATATCATGACGAAAATAATTATCTATTGAGATGTCCGAATGAAATAATGATAGGCATTTTTAGCCTTATGACCGCCTCCGTGGTCTAGTGGTAACAAACGTTGCCGTGAACTCGGGAGGTCGTGGGTTCGATTCCCACCGGGGGCAAGTTGTACATTGCATAATTTGTCTGGGTCTGGGTGTTTATATGTATATATTTACAAAAAAAAAAGTATAATATGTAGTTTATCAACCATCTATCAACCATTCCGTAACACAAGCCTCGTAGCTTACCACGGAAATTAGATGGCGCTGTGTGACCTGTCTGGAAATATTTATTTATTTAAAAAAAATCTACTTCGTTCTACGGTGGATAAGCGGTCCAAATGCAGTGTTTAAAAGTGGATTTATATTTATTCATTGCTGGAACATCAACAGTGGCTAGCTAGTTCATATATCTGGCGTATATAGCGCTTCTATAAGATTTGTATCAGTAGTTTTACTCGCGCATTTTAAAAAAGCTACATCCAGTATCATACAGTATCCCAACAAGAAGGGAGAGAATAGTAGAGAGAGAGAATAGAAGAGGAAGTGATATCGGTCGCTGTTTGTAATACTACGTGCCAAATCTAATGCGGGCACACGGGCACCCTCGCCAGAATGTGTTGCGTCCACGACGACAGACTTGCCTCGGTCGACATGTTCACACAAAGCTGCACCAGTCACTAAGGTACTCATTGATGATTAGCAAAATTGTTAATTAAATTATTATTAAAACAATTTATTCGTAACATTAAATAAGTTCTAGGTATATGTTCTCAGTAAGAAATATCTAATTAAGTGATGTAACTTGTCTGTTTGTTTTTCCCTTTTTTTTACCAATTTGTATGTATTATTTCTGTTTTTATTTCCGAATAAATAACCAGACTCAAGAAACGACACATTTTACTGTTCTCGACCAGTAATAGAAACCGGTACCTCTGCGTGTTAATCGCTAGACCACGGTGACAACTTCTTGAAAAAAATTGCACTAGTAAAAATCAATAATCCAATTAATAAAACTACAGTGTAGGAGAGGAAGTGTCATAAATATTAATTTACGCTATTTGTTTTGCTTAATTGTCCACCAATGTTTGTCTCCTCTTTTTCCAACTAAAGCTAAGAATCAAACTGTCATATAGCACTAGCACAAACTCTGAGAAAGTCAAAATCAAAACTCAAAATATCTAATACCATTTTTGGCATTTGTGACACGTCAATATTTCAATTATTTTGAATGATTCCACTCCTGTTAGTAAAATACTATACAGCAAGGCGGTCCAAAGGGTAAGCTGTTAGCAGAAGACCAACAGCTTTTCAAATTCTAATGACCCGTTTATGTTTAATCTGACTGAGAGAGGAATCTGCAAGGGAAACAGCTATTTCAGATTTACAATTTAAAACAAATACTGAATTACACAACAAATATATTTCTTGTGTAATTCAGTATTTGTTTTAAATTGTAAATCTGATATAGCTGTGTTTCCCTTGCAGATTATTCTCTCAGTCAGATTAAACACACATATACTCGTATATATTACACATACACAGAACATGATATATTTACTAGGTACGCAACGGAACAAAAATTTGGTACCTCGGATCTATTAACATTCTCTCGGAAGTTGCGTAACTGTGCGTGCTAGAGCTATTGTTAATGTTAACTTAGAAGCTCGATTCATAAACTATATAACAACTAAACAATTGTTACGCTAAATTATGTCAGGAGATCGTCATCACATCCCCTAGAACAAAACAGTCCTAGACCTCCACTAATGGAAATGAGCCTTCCAATATTTCTGGAAAATTTGGCCTACACGTGCCATGTTGCCCTGATGCGTTAACGAGAATCTAAAGTCAATTTTAATGGGATATTATTAACGATTCTAAAATTTGGTATTAGTGGAACGGGACCGATGAAAGTTTTAAAGAAGCGGATTCACATTTATCCAACTTTACATCATGACAAGTGATGTCGATGTCACTCTCCTCTACCATACCAGACTCAAGAAATATCACAAATAAATTAAAATTTAACCAGGATTTTCGAATCGAATCCGGTACCTACGCGTGATAAGTGGGTAAATAATTTCTTCAACTCTACGTAGGTATTGCCATTCTACACGTGGTATAAACAATAGAACCTTAATTACAGCATTAAAGTAAACGTTAAAAGTAGGACAAAGGTGGTTTATTTCAATGATAATTAAAATACGATGTCAGTAAGTTGTGACGTTATAAATATTGTAAGAAATAAAACCCAATATTTAACTACGTATGGCCTAAAAAATAAATATTAATATATTTATACTAGCACCTTGCGCCCACCTGATGGTAAGTGGTGCGCGAGGTCCATGAATGTTTGCAACTGGAATCAATGCTGGCTTGACGGCAATTCGAGCCTGATCCCGAAACGTGTCGATACACTTTTACTGGGTTTATCGATACGAAAGGTGGATACTTCCCCGTCCCGGTAGACTGGGCAAATTACCACTATCAGTCCGCCTACCACCTATTTGTTGTTCTCGTTGAAAGTATGTACCATTTGCAATGATGTCAAATGCTGATTTATACTATCAAGAAGAAGTAATATTGTAAGCTTGCTGTGGTACCTAATATTTACATAAATAGAAAAATGTATCATGTATTTTCAACTAGTGCGATCTTTCAGTATACGGAAAGTACAGTCGTACGGTGCAGAAACATGGACACTGGCAGCGGGTCTGGTTTTAAAGTCGCTCAGCGAGCTATGGAGAGAGCTATGCTCGGTATTTATTTGATGTATAAAGTCAAAAAGCCCTCGCAAATAACTTTAACAGAACAATATTTTTTTAATAGTAAAAGTAAAGTAAAGTATCATCAAGTTCGTTTCCCTTTCGGGGTGGTCAGAAACCACGCTTATAAATAAACAGATTCACATTTAGCCAATCATGACAAGTGGCAAGCTCGTCGATGTCTCCAGCTTACCAAACTCGAGAAATATCACAAATAAATTAAATATTATTTAAATGTATTTATTTACATTAATACATATTTTTGCGTCCCGACCAGGACTCGAACCCGGTACCTCAGAGTACGGACTTAACCGCTAGACCACGGAGGCAGTTAGTTTTTTTTAATAAAAAGTAATTATTTGCGAACTAAACCTTAGCTTGTATAAAAAAATATATTAGACGTGCTTTACTTAACCACTATATAAGGAGCGATAAATATTAGTATCATTTCATAAACAAATAAAACAAAGCATTTTATTAAGTACCTAGATATATTTAATGTTATATTAAGTACAAAAATAACCTAATTATATTATTTTAATGTACACAAAAATGTTTTTAGTACAAATAAATATTGATTTTCATTATTAGCTAAGGCGTAGAACAAAACGTAACTTTAACTTATAACATATTAAAGAAAATGAATGTATTTTAAAGATATAGGTATATATATTTTGTGAGCACAATCATAAAGCAAAAATATGTAGGTAATATAGGTATGTGGGTTATGAGCTTTATTGAGAAACTGTTCCAAACAAGAAATAGTAAAAAATATTTTACATCAACATAAAATATATCTATTGCAAATACATTACAATAGATATATTTCTATTAATAAAACTTAACGATAAACTTGTCAATTACTCTTATTTTGTATAATCGTATGTCTCTGGAGGATCGTTTATGTTTCTCACTTTTGTTCTAGTCACAACTTTCGGCTCTGCATCTGTAAAAGGAAGACAATACTATAAGACGACAATACAGGAAGAACGCATTGGTTGAAAACTTTTGTTTTCAAACACTGTGGTACGTTTGATAATAGGATGTGGCATAACCTTCCGAATCCAGCCCATCCTAGTCGAATATGCCTGTCAGCTTCCTTGCTGAAGTTGGCTAAGCCTAGTTGGATAGTCTGGCCGAGGTAGACGTATTTTTGCACAACTTCGAGAGTGGCGTTACCTACGCAAATTGGTCTCGGAACGGCGTGATCGTTGAACATGACTTCTTTGGGATGTTTAGCATACATACATATATAAATAATATAATTTATTTCAAAACTTTGATGCACAAAGTACAAAAGGCGGACTTAATGCCCGTAGACATTTTCTGACAGGCAATCCTTTGGGACTGATTAGAACAACTGTAGGTGCAATGAAAGTATAACTAACACAAAACAATTAGATATAAAAACATTATGTTACAAGTAAATATTAAACATATACTTAGATCATAAACTTACTTATATATAATCTACTCATTAATATAAATATACTAAATACTAATACATACACAATGATAAACATATCTATATCTATATCTACAATTATTACTTTCCATACATACAATATACAGACATAATACAAATAAAACATGATTATTAATGTGGTTAAATAAAATGCTTTCACATACTTTTAATTAAATAAAATACTAACAAAACAATTCTAAAATCACGCAAAACAGAATGTTTATAAGGCCCTTGTTGTATATACAATACATGGATCTACTTATTGAGTTTAAAGACCCACATAAACATACATAAATATAATATTACCTACAATATGATTAAAATAATAAGAGAACTAAAAACAGCACAGGTAGCATTAAGTTTATTGTGAATTTAAATAGACCAGTTTTTTTTAATAATGTTGTTTTTGGAGCTAGACCTATATCCACCGGTAACTGATTCCTTAAGATGTACAGCTAAAACTGCAAACGACTTGTAAACGGATGCGGTCTGATATGTGGGGAAAGAGAAAGAAATCGTGGAGATATATTATAGAAAAAAAAATTACCTTCATCGTCGCTATCCCACGTAGTTTCTGTTATTTCATCTATGATGGTACCATCCGGATATATCGTGGTGTGCAGGTCTCTGTCTATAACTGGAGGCATCACTAAGAATATAAGAACTTTGTCTTTTATATCCTCCTTGCCAAGGTCTTTAATGATTTGGAGCATCTTTTCAGTCTCAGATTTGGAATCTAAAACAAAAAATGTTAAATATTTTTTCTCAAAAACACACCAGGCATGGCAGGATGTCATAGTCATTATTACAGGTCCTAGAACACATTTCTGGTGCTGAAGTTAGTATAAATGGTGAATAATAATAGATGATGGTGGTAAAAAAAAATGTGCGAAATGGTGATGATCACAGGGTGATGATGATAATGAAACACTTAAAATTGTTCAATTACCTTGATTGTTATCAGATTTTGTGTTTACAACTACAACATTTCCAGAGTTAGATTCGAAGGACTTTGCCAATAAATTAGAAACAGAATTTATATCATCCTCCTTATTATTATTTATTTTAGATTTATTGTTTTTACTGTCCTTTTCGGGTTTAGAATGTTTTATGGAACTTGAAGATTTGGCACTGGCAGTGGAAGTTTTAGCTTCATTTTTTGTGATAGCAACAGTACTTGATATTTGTTTTATGTTTTTAGTATTTTTGTTTTCACCATTATTGGAGTTTTTTTTTAAATCTTTTGTCACTGGTATAACTTCCAGTGTTTTTTCTTTATTAGTTTCAGTTTTGATAACCGTTTTTGGTCCATTTGTTGTTTTCTTTACTTCTACTGTCGCTTTAGAGCTTTTATGGGAATGTTTATTACTTTTGCTGCTTGAGGCTGCCGATAAAGCTGTTGATGTAATGATCTTAGAATCATGTTTTGATTTCTTACTTTGTTCATTTTTATTTGATACTGATGACGTCGCAGCAGCTGAAGATAATGATGGTATTTTATTATTTTGTTCTTTAATGGAGTCAGCGTTTGTACTTTTCTTTTCATTACATTTTGATGTAGTTTTAGTTGTAGCTGATGAAACTTGTTTTGCTTTGTTTTCATTCACTGAAGTTGATGATTTAGATTCTGAGGTAATTTGTTTCTTGTTTTGTGTAACTATTGCTTTAGCAGAGGCAGTCGCTGTAGGTGTAGATTCTGGCCTTTTAGATTCTTTATTGTCATCTTTTTTAACCAATTTAATGTCGGATTTCGATTGTGCATTCTTAACACTGAATTTAACACAGGATTTCTTTTTTGTTTTTGGCTTTGGAATTACAGTTTCGCTGTTAGTTGTATTTATTTTCGTTGTATCTGTATGATCTTCTTTCCTCTCATTTCTTGCTTTTCCGTTTGTAACAGTGGCACTTGCAGTCGCTACACTTTCATTTTTATTTAACTTAGAATATTTAATTTTGGAATCTTTATTATCTTGCAATGCTGTAGCTTTAGCCTGAGTTATAATTTTTATTTGTTTTTCCAAATCACTGATATCTTTTCTTTCTTCAGGTTTTTTAACATTCTTCTCTTGTTTAGAGGATTTATCTTTTTGCGATGTCACTTCGGTAATTCTAAATTGTTTAATATCCGAAGGTTTGTTTTCCTGTTTAATTTTAGTTTCAACCTTCGCCGAAGCCAAAGCACTTGCATGAGAAGACTTTATATGACCGGGATTTAACAATACATAATTGGGGTTATTTTTTATTACTTCATCCAAATTATTCACATGCATCACGGTACCATCAGGATGTATAACTAAATATCGCTTTTTTAATTTGGTTTTGGAAATGATGTTTTGAATTTTAGGGTCATTAATCATAAACTCATTAATTTGGTAGGGTTCTGTAACAAACATTTATTCATAAATTATTACTATACATATATAAATTATAAATAAAATAGACATCAATTAAAATTATTAATTAAAGTGTGCTGAAGACACTTGCTGCGTTCCCCCGTTAACGGCGAGGCTGACCCTTTGAACAAAATATTATCTTCTCAAAGGATCACCCGTCGCAACGTGAAGTATTTCACCAAGCGGGAAGTACGCCAGCGATTCCTCAGACCACGGGCCCATTGTTTCGACCGCAAATAGAATAAAATAGTGATTGATGATGATGGACCCTGCAGTGTGCCTAATAGAAAATGCGTTGATAGACTTACGTTTAATTGGTGGTACAAAAGGTATTTTTTTTGATGCTGCTAAATTTTCTTTTGCAATATACTCATTATTTTTACTCGTAGCAACATTTTGCTGAGTTTGTTCCAAATTTATCAGCGGAGTAACATACGTATGAGTAGTTGGGTTCGAATCAGCTTGTATTTGATGTCTTCCAATAAACTTTTGATTATTGTTTATATCAAACGGTATCTGTTGAGGCATTATCATGTTTCGTTCTTGTAATTTCTGCTGTAATTGATTTCTATAAAATTGTTGCTCCCATACTGCCTGATTAGGATTTATCGTCTGTGGGTAGACGTTTCCAGATTGAGTACTTGCTTGTGCATTTGCTTGTACTTGTTTACCTGCGTAATTATTTTGACGATAGTCTCTAGGTAAATTTGCATCTAAATCTAAATTGTCTATTGGTGGATAATAATTTCCAGCGTTAGGTATAGGAGGGTACATGGGCTGACTAGCATAAGCCGCCGCTTGTATAGGATTAATGCCATTAATCTGTTGGTTTTGCTGGTTCTGCGTGCCCATGGACGACGCTGGTGCCCCATGAGCTGCTGCTAGGTACCTTCTTACATATTCTTCAGGGAATGGCAAAGAAGCTAAAAGAAAAATATAAATAGTTTTATAATTAAACATTATAAGTTTTATACTTATTATATATCCAGTGCACTCTATCACTAATTCCATCTTGAACATCATCACAGCCCCTAGAACACAGAGTTTCGAGACCTCCATTTCCGGAGTTAGGCAGACAGGTTGGCGAGGGTCTACTATTAATCTGTTGGATAATTTCTTAACGATATCACGAGTTGGTATTTAGTGAAACATGGACCCTCGGCTAAACGTGTTTCCTGAGGTACGGTAACGGCGGTGTTGTAAATATATGACAAATTTAGGTACTAAAAGTGTATTTCTCATTTATTCCGACATTTCTGGATTCGAACTGGATTGGATTTTCGACAACCGGACCGCCGCCTCCCTGATTAACTAATTGTGTAATACATATCTACCTACTAGAAAATAATAAAATACTTTACACTAACCTGCTAGCTTTGAGCAGAAAACGAAAACACAAAAAGCGCGTATCACTACAGACATGTTTGTAAGTTAAATCGAGACTGAATAAAACTCTGATCAATATTAAAATGGCCCCTTATTATAAAGTGTAAAACAAATAGAATGAGTAGAGAAGCTGAATAAATATTGGCTTTATTATAAGTATTGGGTTCATTATTTTCCTCAGTAGTCAACATGCTTGTTTCTTTGTATTTTGCGTCATTTGATCCATTTCATTTCGGTGCCCCTTCGATATAGAATATCACATTATCATTGCTTAGTAGCGTTTAAATTACCAACACTATATTGATTTACTCATTCATCACACACAAATGACTAGAATCACAAAAATCTTGTCGGTTTATTAATGAGTTTCAATATATTCAACTCTAACAAGAGAAGTATTTGTCTAAAGTTATAACAATGCTCTATTTAAAACCCTTTTCCAGTTCTTATGTACATTTGTTATTGTTATACATTTACATACCACCGTGCTATGCCTTGAAGAGCACGTTAAGCCAACGCGAGTCGTTCTCTAGTCCGCTAATACCAACATTAGTGAAAACATTAATAAATTGTCATTAAAATTGATACCAGACACTCGCCAACTCGTCTGGTAGCGCGGCGAGTGTAGGCTAAATTCGAAGGCCTCCAGTAGTTGAGATCTAGGACTCTGTTCACTAGGGACTGTGATAATGCTTGCGTAAAGATTTGTCACCCAAAACAATTTCCAGTGACAGAGTTGTCACTGGTTTATAAAAATTGAGACTTTTAATAAATACCTATATTTTACAATTTAAGATGCAAGTCAATAAATTACGTTGTAACATTACAAAGTTACATATAAAAGGTACATGCCAGCAAGTCGGCAACAATACCTATAAATATCTCTGGAATAGTTGTAAAGAATTTGTAACTTTGTTAGATGAATTTAGTAGACGGAAGTAAATCCAATCAAAGAACCTTTTCGAGAACATTCTACTAACCTCTTTAAGTAATAGAACTTTTGGCCAATTCTCTGATCATCCCAGCTATTTTGGTCTGACCTTTTTTTGTTAAGAGTGAAATGACTCGACGGAATCGTCACTTTCTGATTGACAATGAGACTTATTCAGTAATATTAAAAATAGGTTTTCTCATATACGAGTATCCATTAGAAAAAAAAACCCTGCTCACTACTGCTATGTTCGACTTGAAAGCAAAAGCGAAATAAAGCGCTTGTACAGCGCCAAGTCGAACATGGCATAAAGAAAATTAAATAATAAATCAAGATGCAGATGTTATTGGGGATATTTGTTCTCTATAGACTTATTCCATTAAAATTTAGTAAAAATACAGGCAAGAAAATGTTAATTAATTTTAGATGCACTTTTACTTAAAATGATAGACTTTTTCCTTTGAGTAGAGTTTGATATTTTCAATATGAGGGATTATTTAAAAAAAAATAAATAGTGTTATTAACACCATGGTCACTGAAGAGCTACTGAATAAACTCGATCGTCTGCTTATTATGTATTTGCTATGTTTTCGGCTTTAACTATGATCATGTCTCCAAATTTCGCATTCAGTTAAAGTGGCTACATATCCGCTTTCGCCGGTCTGTCCATCTTCTCTCTTTACTTTATAACGTTCTCAATCACCCTAAAACACCTTAATTCACGCTTTGAAACAAAGAGCTAAAGATTCATTCCTCAAGCAGATATTCGGATTCCATCACTGTTGCTGCCGCTCGTCAGTCGAACAAGCTGCCCTAGCTATAAAGCGCGCATCGTTGTATTTAAAAACCTTCCAACCCATTATTTCTTGAGAAACAGAATCTATGTCTCTCGACGTAACAAAGTTGTTTGACATTTTGATATCAATTTTATTTATAATGTATGTTTAGGTATGTACGACTATGTGTATTGTTTTTATATTGTGTATGTATATGTATTTTTAAGTGCTATGAATGAATAATTATTTATTTCCATATTTTTCTTCATCCTGCCCATCACCTTTCATGATCCCCAAGGTTAGCTGGTGAAGAATGCCTTATAGCGTTATAGCTCGCCTATGTACTAGGTTTTTAAGTGGAATAAAGTATTTAAATAAATAAATGGTCATAAGTAACCCCCCCCAGGTTCGTTTTTTTTCATTAGCATTGTCCAGTCCAATCAAGGTTGTATCTACCTAGCTACTTATTGATTTTAATTCGTATAATACCTACCAATTCGATTAAATAAGGTGTTTTATTCACGATCGAGCATATCGATTAATTGTGAATACTTCGAACCGCACGTGTCAGTATTCAGTTCAACATCTATGCAAATATTAAAGTTATATGTGGCCACTTATTATATACTTTTGTAGAATAATTATATACAGGTTGAGAACCGATATTCTCTAAAGAATATAGGAATAGTAACTTTGAAGTGATATTGATAGGATATTGGTTACAAACTGTACAATAGGTTTTGATAACCACCTAAAAAGTAAACAGGAAAGTCGGAAATTTTGGCTTTGGCATTGTAAGACGAATTACATATTTATGACTAAGCCTGGGTGACTAGGCTATGACAGAACGGTGGTGGCTCGGTTGTATGTTTATGTATGTATGTATGTGTATTGTTTTTTATATTGTGTACGTATATTGCGCGGGTAGACGGATTCCATGCTATTATGAAGAAGCGTTGTGACCTGGGCCCCAGAAAAGGAAAATATAAATATATTTTTGTATTTTTACTCACACTAGATACTATAAGATTTTTTGAAAATTGTTACTAACACATATGGAGTTTATTTAGAAATAAAGTTGTATTATTATTATTATATGTATTTTTAAGTGCTATAAATACACTTTTCTAACGTACATTTGACATTACAACACTACCGTTCCCGTGCCTAGGAGAGCAAGTTAAGCAGTCGGTCCCGGTTCCACTAATACTAACTTGTAGTATCGTTAATTATCATTAAACATTACATCAGACCCTCGCCAACCCGTCTGGCCAGTGTAGGCTAAATTCTCGAAATACATATATCTACCGGAAGACCTCCAACAGTGGAGGTCTAGGACGCTGTGTTCTAGGGGCTGTAATGATGATGATGATGAAGCCGGTTGCATCAAAATAAGGTATCCGTACTTTAAACGATTAGAGTTTAAAATGGCGTCGATTTTATTTTGAAACAATATCTAGTAACATCACTAAACAGTTCCATCCTGTATGTAGGTATGTAAAACCGATTATACGGGTACTTGCCTGCATTTACTTTGTAGTTACACATACGTAGGTACTCGTAAATTCTTTTGTTGTATGCCAGCTTACGTCAATAGGTATAAAACTAACGGCCGGTTGCAGAAAGGATGATTAAAATAATATGTGATTATCATTTTGATATACTCCACGTGATTTGTTGGCTTGTCACAGTCACGTATCCAGAGGGGGGGATAGTTCGAATTTTTACCCCCCCAAAACCTCCTCTGGAACAGTGCTTGATGTAATGGCTACCAGCGACAACAGTTAGTATAACCTACTACAACTTGAACTACACTATTGAATAATTTCATGATTGTTACAAACAAACAAAAAATCTTCTCTATTCCGCAACCGAACCACTCGCACAGGCCAAAATATGTATCTACATACCATAGCCACTATCCCTACGCGTACATACAAATTTAGAGACTTACATCTGTCGCACGCTGAAGATGTGGAATGCTCTCCCAGCCAGCGTGTTTCCCCATTCCTATAACTTCAAACGAAGTGTGAAAAAGCCTTTTCTTTATAGGCCGGCATAGTGGTCGGGACTGATGTCGGTTATCTGAGGCTGGCGTCAGTTGCTCCCATTCTTGAACCTCGCGTACCGCTTACCATCGGGTGGGCGCGGTGTCACATGTCGTGCTCAGTATAAAAAATAAAAATAAAAATAGATTTAGTACCATTTGACACAAAATAATAAAATTCTATATTAATGGATATAAAAATATATATAGAACAGTTCTGTCTACGAAAATGTCACTCGTTTAATACAATACTAATTAATTGACACTACGGGTGCCGTCGTATTCCAAATGAGACCCGAATTTTCCCGATGGAAATACATTATGCACTATACCTGTGGCTGTAAAAGGTCAAGAGTAAATGTCAAAAAGAAATTAAAATAATTATTTATTAAACAACATGATTTTTACCTTTTATTTGTATTGGGTATTTGGTATTGTCCACATCGATTTATAAGGACTGAGCGACTAAGGCACGTCGTCTTACTGCTGATTCAGTGTACGTGTCAGTAACTACGTGACATCAATCCAAGAACATGCGAAACCGAGCTCCCACCGCAGCTATAATAATTTTCCCTTATTATTTTGCGTGTTAGCTTTCTTTACCCATTCAGGTAATTTATCCTAAGGACACTTCAGGGATTCCTTTTTTTGTTTGAAAAAGAAACCCAAACTCGCCTTCGAAAGAAAAATCTTTAGAGCAAAACATGGTTTGGAATTTTTACATTCAGTATTTTAGCAGTTAGCAAAATGAGATTAAAGTATAGATAGGCATTATAATATACAGACATTTTAGGTAACAAATTAAGCATTACCTATTCTCAATCAAACCTTTGTTTTCAATTACCTAACAATGATTATTTATTCTCTAAATCACAATAATTAAAATCATAAATTCAATATTATACCATAGCTTGTACCTATAATGTTACAATATTCCTTAAAGAACATAATACAATATATTCCTTGTCAGGTACCTGTAGGTACTTTCTAGCGAATTTTATTTAAAAAATAGCGGCAAATAAAATCCTTGTTTTTTAATTGTATAGTTTTGGTAACAGATTCTAGTCCCTTCAACCGAAATAGCACATAAAACTACCGTTTCGTAATTAATAAAAACTACCATTTTTGGTATTATTGACGTTGGCAACACCTAGTCGGATCCGAATATTACTATTGGTATCTACAATGATATGTCATATACTATGTTCGACTTGAAAGCATATAAAGCAAAGCTTGCTTTTTTATCGAATTTTGTATGAAAATCATAGACAAACGCCAAGTCGAACGACTTTCAAAGCGAAATAAAGTGACAAAAAGCTATTTAAGCGACAAGTCGAATATAGGGGTAAATTATAAGCAAAGATAAGTTTTAAATAATCCAAACAATATGTAATTCAGTTTAATAAACTACAACAAAATTAACAATAATACATAAATTGGTCTTTCCTTCTTAGTGCTCTAAGATTCATTAAATGAACTTTGCTGACACGCGTTCAAGTAGCGTTTTCATTCTCTTCAAAGCAAATTCCGTAAAAAAATACGCACTTTGCTCGTATGTGAGAACACGAAGTAAATAATATTTAAACATTTAAATATATATATATGTATATATTGATATTGCTCACAGAGATAGGTGATATTGCTGTATAAAATTTGAGGTTAGTATTCTATTCCCATATAGTCTGTGCCTGTTATCAATAATGTTTTGTACCGCGTTTGACATTATTGACAGGAGCCGCTTGCTTGCTCACGATTTATCAAAGAATGAATTTAGATTTTAGGTCATAATTTTAGGTGTTTCTTGTTTGTATTTTACCGTTAATTAATCATTGATAAAACCTGATTATATTTACCGTATTTGGCATAATCTTTCGTTGCCGAAAATTGCAAAATCTTAAAAATGTCCCATCAAACTGGAATACAAGGTAAGAATTATTTGTTTATTAGGAAGCGGACTATTTATAGCTTTAAAATGATCTTCACAACAAACTTCGTAATATTTTTAATGACTGGTTGGCTATTTTAAGCGACATATTAGCTTCGTCTTATCTCTATATCAATATTATGTTAGGGATATTTTTTTCAGTAAATCTTGTAAATAACTGTATTTTTCTTTGTAGAATGTAAATAATACCTTTCTTTAAGCTGTAGTAATTATCTATATATATATAACTCCCTTTAGTTTACATAAACATTTAAAGATTCTTCTCTTAATAAGGATTAGTGCTTTGTCACCTTTTTTCTCATTGTCAAGTGACAGCCAGTTTCTCGAACATATTTTTGGTAATTGATTATTTATTAAGCAAAAATAAACCTGTTAATTTTTACTTAAGTAATAATTAAGTACCAAAAATATGTTCAAAAAACTGGCTGTGTATAGTAATATATTTCTAAATAGCTGTTAAATGTATTTTTCTCATCATGTATAACATGCTTAGAAATTTGCTTTTAATAAATAATTTATGCAACTATTAAACAATGGCCTAAACAAAATATTTATTTCAGCCAATGCGGAATTAAAAAAATATTTTGGTAAATGCAGAGAAGGAAAAATAAGAGTGCTCAAAGTTAGTATAGAAAATGGTAAGTAATTCTAAGCAACAATTAAGATTAGGTGGTGGTTTAGATTATATGGCTAATTAAGAGCAGAAATAATCTAAGTAGCAATTTGTAATTAATGAAATAATTAGCCCAAAATATTTTTATAAATTATGTTTACCCAAGACAATAATTGAGTGCCTCTGTGATGTAGTGGTTTGATTTAGACTCGGAGGTACCGGGTTCGATTCCTGGTTGTGACACAATAAATGATTTAATTTATTTGTGAAAAGGCTCCAGGTTGGTATGCAAGAGATATCAACGAGCTTGTCACTTATTATAATGGGCCCACAGTAAAGTTGGATAAATGTGAATCGGCTTCCTTATAAGCATGGTTTTTGACCACCCTGAAAGGGATACGGTTGTGATGATGATACTATGAATCTCAGTGCAGAAATAAATATTACATAATATAAATTAAATATTAATTTGGAATCTTAATCCAACCAACATCTGCTCGTTCATAAAATGTGAGGCATGTTGTTTTTTGCTTGCTTGCCACTTGTCACGATTGGCCTATAGTAAAGTTGGCTAAATGTGAATCCGCTTCTTTATAAGCGTGGTTTCTGACCACCCTGGGAGGGAAATTGTGATGATACTTTTGAAAAAATTACTGATACTTGTGAGACATTACTAAGAGCACTAGTTATACTTGAGTGGCAATTTTCGACTCTTAACTCTCCCCAACAAGTAATTTTTCACCCATACCCGTCACCTGTGAATTTCTAAGTGTTGCAGCAGTTGTGAAGTATATTAAAAGAATGATTAAAGTTGAAGATAAAAATGGGCTTTATATCTAGTTTAAGTCTCAGTAATGCAGCGATTCCAGCGTGGCGAGAGTAGGCCAAATTCTCCAGATATATGTTCCGGAAGCCCCATCTCCAACAGTGGAGGTCTAGGCGCTGTAATGTAATGCAGTGATACTATTTGTGGAATATTTTCCTTTTATTAATAGTAATTTATATGTTTCAAAATTTAGTTTATTTAATAATTTAGTGATTTTTAAATCATTGTACCTACTTTTTTTTTTCATTCAATACAGCCCCTAGAACACAGTGTCCTAGACCTCCTCTGATGGAGATGGGAACTGGAGAATTTGGCCTACATTCGCCACGCTGGCCAGACGGCTTGACGAGGATATGATGACATTAATCCGGGACCAACGGCTTAATGTGCTCTCCGAGGCACGGGAACGGTGGTGTTGTAAATCTATTACCAATGACGTAAGAAAAGTATATTTCTCATTGGTACATGTCGGGTGGGTTTGAACCGACCTTAGTAGGATTTAATTTACGCATTCTTACAACCGAGCCACCACCGCGCTTGTATCTATTGTACCTACTTACTTCCTTCAAATAAAGCCATTTTAATATTCAATAATAATAATTTTAATATTCAAAATATCAACTGTTGTGTTACAGAGGAGCTGTGTTTGTCTAAGCATTGCCCCACAAAGGGTAGTTGGGAACAAGATTTTGATAAATATGTACCACCGTTGATAGTAGAAGATTTGCCATGCTTCATTTTATACAGGTAAATTATAATATTCTGATGAATATTTTATAATATTATATATATAATATTATATTCTTACCACTCCAATATACCTAATATAGCAAAAACATAATGATTTTCCTCTGTTTTACTATAAAAATACTAATAAAAAATATGCATTTTTAAGGTTTGACACTTCCAATTCCCTGGGTCATGAGTGGTTGCTCCTGAGTTGGTCTCCAGACCATGCCCCTGTCCGACACAAGATGTTGTACGCCTCCACCAAAGCCACGCTCAAGCAGGAGTTTGGGTCAGCACACATTAAAGATGAAATGCATGCTACTATTAAGGTAATTGCTACAAGATGTTCATTTTGTACAAATGTACTTCTGACTTGCTATTCATATCTTTAAACTTAAATTAAAATGTTATTTATTATCAATAAATAATATGTTATTATCAGTTTATTTTTGATATATATCATTGTATATTTATTATGATTATTATATATTATATGTTAATCTAAGTAATGAAATGATATTAAAAAAATATATGTCAAGAAACATGGTAGGTACACGGACGTAAATTATATCACATGCTTCGCTATTTTTAGCGTACAAATATTTAGTCACATGACTTTGTCGAGCTTAGTGTGTAAGTATTCTTTTGTTGAATAAAAACATTTATTAACCTGCTTTTGTTTGACTCTTAATTTAACCAGTTTTAATGCCCTTATAGTAACTGGAAAATTATTAAATATCTTTGTTGCCATTGCATAATTATTATTTGGGAGAAGTAGTACTTTGTATAGATTTATTTATATCATATTATTATTATTTTAATATTCATTTGTTATGGAACTACGGATTTGAATATATCAGTGAGCCCAAAGATAGACTGGCAGAAAAAGCTGTTATTAGCTTCAAGTGCACCTATTGGTAATTCAATAAAGTATATAACTACTAATATAAATGTGAAAGAAGCTTTTTATATTGTATGTGTGTACAAATAATGGTTTTCCATTGTATTTTATCGGAAAAGTTCGTATTTATTGTGCTCTCTATGTCTTTTTTTTTGACACTAAATAATACAGTTCCACATTAATGAATATGAAAATGTCACTCATTTAATACAATAATTCATTGATGCTTCGGGTGCTGTCATATTCAGATTGATTTGATAAACCCTAGTTTTTCCGATGAAGAAGAAGAAGAAGAAATATATTTGTTGCCAAACCATACACATAGCATAATATATATTTTTTAAAAACTATACAAAAAAAAATAGTAAAAAGATTATGCACAAAATAATTAGCCTACAAGCACATGTATAGCGACTAAAAGGCGTTCACCTCGGCGTCCGCTACAACCTATAGATAGGCCATAGCGCCGGTTTTCAGCCGTCGCCTTACGGATGGAAAGCATGTCACGGACACAGATGTACTAAAATACAACCTATTTAACATATACATTGCTGAAGATACATTATGCAATATGTATGTCTGTTTGCCCATATTTCATTGGACCGTCTCTGTGGTCTAGCAGTTAAGTCTGTGGATTTAGATGTGGAGGTACCCAGTGCGATTCCCGGTCAAACACGATAATTTATTGTGATATTTCTTAAGTTTATTGCCACTAGTCATAATGGACCTATAGTATATGTGAATCAGCTTAATGAATATCAGCTTAATGAATGAATGTGTGGTTTCTGAATATCCCAAAAGAAATATGGTATGTACTGTTTACGTAGTACGCGTATGAACTGTCTTCTATCTATCCGTCTCACCAATACCAAATTTCTAAATAAAGAATTACAATTATATATTTTTTACTTTCAGGAAGAGGTGAGCTTGAGAGGATACAAGAACCATGTGAGTGGAGAGAAGGCCCCCGCCCCACTCACTCCCAGGGAGGAAGCTCTCAAGGAGATGCAGGAGTCTGGACAAAACACTAACCACTATGGAACTGATTCTAGGTATTATTTATATATTATATTTCTATCATACTGTACCAGCGTGTACACCATGGAGCTGTGGTCTCAATACACAAAAGGCAACCTTGTCAACAATGCGTGTTCAGTACAATGATTGTTGGCGAGCTATGTTTCATCTACCTCGCTGGTGCAGTGCTAGCGAGATGTTCTGCACAGGACGCACTCCGGGCTGGGCCGCACTAATGCGACAGAGAACAGCAGGCGTCAGATCACAAGTATTTAACTCGAGCAACAAAATAATATCAGCTGTGCGTGACTGTCCGGGTAGTCCACTGCACCAACTATGGAGAGACTGTCATACTCCCAGTATGGATGTTTGATTTTGGTTTCATTTATTTTTTTATTTTATTTTACAAGTATATACTTAGTTATTAGTTTTTTACTGTTTTCTATTAGTTTTATTAATTGGATTGTATTTAACTGTGTAAAATCGATCTGGGAAATAAACGTTATTATTATTATCACAAATGAGTGTTCCAGGGTAGTCAGAAACCATGGAAGCAGATTTGCAATTAGGCAACTTGACTATAGGCCCAAATATATATAGGTAATATATATAGGTCTAAATTCACGGACTTAATCGCTAGATCACGTAGGCATTCTAGGTATAACAAGAATTTAAAAACTTCCCAGCATTCATCGAGGCCTGAGACAAAATGTATACAAACCACCAAAAAGGTATTTTAAAGGCTATCAATTATAGAAATAGCAATAAGGCCTTTTTCTATTTGTGTTTAGTGAAGTGTCCACAAATATATAGGTTATAATGTTATTTTAATTCACCCCAAAGCCAATGTATTATTTATTATTAGATACTTTATTGCATTTTTACTTTAACGTAACTTAAAGCCATTACGGCTTTTTCTACCAGCTAACCTTTGGGAGAATGAGACAGTATAAATATGTTGGGTGCAATTCTAACCAATAAACTACATAAATAGTATGTATAAATATACTATTAGAAAGTAGAAATGCAGGTATTGTTCTGCTGGTTTAAAATGAAAGTATTAAGTAGTTTTTTAAAGAGGTGAATGAAAGGAGCTTGTCTGATGGTCAGTGGAAGCTTGTTCCACTGGAGAGCAGACGATACGGTAAATGAATCTGAATATCTGCTGGAAGTGTGGGGTGGGATTTTGAGTTGGTTGTTATGAGAAGAACTAAGAGGGCGGGCGTGCGAATGATAAAGAAATTCAATGTGTGTTTTGATAAGAGGGAGCTATAGGCTGCTGACCTGCGATAGTGCATATTGAGCCAATTTAACTGTGTACAAAAATGGAAGACGTGGTCGTACTTACGCAAGACGAAAACAAATTGGATAGCTCATCAGCGAGATCGGGATAGCAGACAACAGCATACTATACAATAATAGGAAGCAGCAGAGCTCTAACTAACATTCCCAATGTCTATAAATAAAACACTGGCTGAAGGTGCATTAAAAAGTCTTCGTAACAGGAGGGCATGTATGAAGAGGTTGATGAATGTCGACGAAGTGAAAGAGGTATGTCGTGATCGTGTCAAGTGGCGCTCAATTGTCACTGGCTACCCTGCTAGGGATCTGACGTGAAGGAAGATTTGTATGTATGTATGTACCTTCGTCTTGATGGGAATGAAAAACTGTAAGTCAGGCCGCACTATAAAATGCATCGGAATTGAAAAATTTTACTACCAGAAGGAAAAACCTTTAAAATTAATGTTGAAGATTTTTTAAGTACCTATAAAGTCTCTATTATGTATTTTTATATATTTATATTTTTTCTCAGGCAATCTACACTGGGTGGAGTAGCTTTCCCAATAACTGAGCCGGCTAAGCAGGCTGTGACTGATCTCATATGTGGTTCCTATAATTATCTACAATTTAAAATAGGTAAGTTTATAACTTAAGATCCAAGAAGCCGAGCTGGCTCTGTTGAACAAAGCTTTCCTTAAAATCGTAAAGGCATTATTTCCAGATAACCTTTGGGATTGTGTAAGGTGTAAACCATGTGAATTAAGTTACCAATAAAGTAAAATTTACTGGCTCCCGGATGACGTCACGTACCCCATGTTCGGCTTGGCGCTGTGAGCGCTTATTTTACTTTTCTTAATATTTTACTATATTTACTTTAAGCAAAATATTATTAAGTGACGTCACCCACGCTATGTTTTTAAGATAACGTTCTAAAATCTTAAATAATGTATTTTATTTTATTAAAATATAAATATATTTATTTATTAAAAACTAAAATCAGCGTGAATTTAAGTACCGACCCGTATCTGTTGTTTATAATATTATTAATATATAAATAAATAAATAAATTTAACCTGTGTCTAAACAAATAAATGATTTTAATTTTAATAATAAAATTTATGTACAATATATATATGTAATTGTCTTTCTCAAAGTGGTCGATAACGCCCGCTTGTGTGCGCTGGACGCCTAGAGGGGGGCGGGAAGGGGCCCAGAAAGAAATGGGAGGCATTGGCATGGTTTAGGGCGACTTTATATTTTGAAATTCACTGAAATTAAAACCTACCTATTACACAACATCGATTATTTAGTTATATTCGGTCAAAGTGGGTGGTAGAAGAAATAAGTTTGAAAATCTCCGGTCTGGAATATTATATAATAATAATAAAATGATTAGGACATTTGTAGTACACAGAAAATCACATATAAAATGCATTATATTATTTATATACGCATATGGCTGGAATGCTTTTCGAGTTGACAGCATGTGATTTTTTAAATATATTTAATACCAATAAAGTTGTTGTTTATTTCAGATTTAGAAGAAGAGAAGATTCTGTTGTCTCTGGCTTCGAACATAGAGTTGGTGTGTCTCCCGCAACAGGTCCCCGGGGATGCAGCCCGGTACCATCTCTACAGGTTCAAGCACACACACGAAGGGGACTACACAGAGAGTATAGGTCAGTTTACTTTAATTTTGTACAAAAAGTGAAAATAATAAAAAAATAGACCCGAAAATATGCGGAACAAAATACCAGAAAACATTTGAGGTCCTAAACTGTAAACATTTTTAAAAACAAACTGGACAAGTGGCTAGTGACAACAGACATAGACCGTTGAAATATGCGCTGCGAGCCTAATATCAATAATAATAATAATAAGCGAATGTAATTTGTTATGTATGGTGCAAAAAATAGTAAATTCCATATTAGGATTAATATAAATTGTAATAATAATAATTGGTATATTTTTCGATTTCTGTATAGATATACATACATAATTTGTGGGTATCAAGAGAATAAACCCCCATTGTTTCAACCCCAAATGCCACAAAGTTATAACTTTGTTTAATGCTATTATATTTTATGTGCTTTTCGAATTCTATCTATATGAGCAGCCGAACCGGCCTTTTTTGATGTAGAGGAAATGTGGCAAGCGCAAAGGTATCCCAAACAAGATATCTTCCCTCACTCCATGGTACAAGAGACATACCATCCGGCTTTTACCATCACTACGTGATAGACCTGATGGTTCAAGGACGGACATTATTTTAGCGGAACACAAACATCATATAATTATATTATAAGACTCCATTGTATGTCCGCAAACTATTATCTCAAGAACTACTGGACTTATTTACTTGGAATAACAAAAGCCCTAGAAAAGAAAGAATACAAATTTCTAAGCATTCACCATCTGTTAATGTTTTTAAACAATTAGTCACTAACTTGGTTCTTGATAAGCAGGAGCACACTGCATCCAGTTTCCACACATTGAATATTTGGCACGCAATATGTTTATTTATAGAGTAAAAGTAAAGTATCATCACAACCGTTTCCCTTTCGGGGTGGTCAGAAACCACGCTTATAAATAAGCAGATTCACATTTAGCCAACTTTACTATGGGCCAAAAAGTTACTCCAAGTCTAGAATTATCTGTAGAAAACCCACTTACCACCAATGACGAGGATTCCAATAGCCACGCATCAGCCTTCAGGTCAGCTGCGAGACAATCCAGGTGCGGTATATGAGCGGTGCGGGTGCGGGTTTGATAATGCAGTAGAACACTTTATATTCGCGAACACGGTATTATCATTAGAGCGGCTCCAGAGAGGTGGAGGTGGTGGTCTTTCGGAGGACACAAGGCCCACCAACGTTTCCGGGCTATAGTCTGAAGCACACTGTTGCGGAGCGAGCAGCACGCCTGTCTTATCGACGACTGCCGCGCCATCAAGCGGAACACGGGCGAAATGAAATGCAACGTTCACTGGCTAGCCTTGTAAATGGTTTTCACAAATAACAATAGATGGCGGTAACCAAATTCTGTGGCCAGACACATACTGGTCTATATATACATATATGTATATATATATATTCATAATAGTTGCATGTAGTTTATGTAATTGCTTGGTATGTAGTGTATTTATAAATTAGACTATTAGATTGTTGCACCCTGCCCATAATCTCTCACCATGCCAAAGGTTAGTTGTCAGAAAATGCCTAACAGGCATTAAACTCGCCTATGTACCTAATTTTAGGTTTAGATGTAATAAAGAATTAAAAATAAATAAATAAAAGTCCACTATTTAAGTAATGGAATTCGGCTGCTGCAGTGTTCTAGCTGTGATGATGACGATGAAATTATTTAATTTTCAGTGTTTATTTACTCAATGCCAGGATACAACTGCAGTATAAAAGAAAGGATGCTGTACTCCAGCTGTAAAGCTGAGTTCTTAGATATTATTGAGAAAATGGGCCTAGAAATTACTAAGAGGGTAAGTCAATCCATACTAATAAAGTGTGAAAGAAGCTATATATCTGATTGCCTCGTTCGAATCCTAAACTATTGAACCCATTGCAATAAAATTTGTCAGATATATTATCCCTCTATCTAGAATCCTGGGACGGACATAAGCTATATAACCTCATTGTCAGATGATGGACATGCGCCCCACGGACATTTTTCTTTCAATTTGTTTGTCCTGCCTTCACAGCTTAACTACTGAACCATATTTTTTTTATTATTAAGAGGGAAAACATATTAATAATAAACTGAATATTATTCCTAGTACCTACTTATTTATATTAGTCTGAGCATCTTTCGCTAGATTAGCAAAATCAGGTTTATAGTTGGATTTTGCCAACCTTAAATAATAATAATAATAATTATTTATTTCAAAGATTTTTTGTGATAGTAACAAACAAACTTATAAATCTATGTTACAAAAATTTATATACATTTAAGAGCGCTTAACAATCCAACACCTTAAACCCGAACATCACGACCGTTTTCCTTTCCGGGGTGGTCAGAAACCACGCTTATAAAAAAGCAGATTCACATTTAGCCAACTTTAATCAATCATGACAATTGGCAAGCTCGTCGATGTCTCCAGCGTACCAAACTTGAGAAATATTACAAAAAAATAAATTAATTAAATGTATTTATTACATTAATAAATATTATTGTGTCCCGATCAGCAATCGAACCCGGTACCTCCGAGTCTAAATCCACGGACGTAACCGCTAGACCACGGAGACAGTTAATAAATATAAATAAGTCATATAAATATGTTGAACCAAAACACGAATGCAGTTGTTCAACACATTTCTTCAAATTGTCATATTTCTCGTTGTTTACAACATTGATTTATCAATGCCCAGAAATGATACAAGATGATGAGTTGGTGATTACGTTGTGCAGTCTGTTCTACGTATCTATATTTTTGCCTTGCCACGATTGACTGGTCTAATAGTCGCGATCGACTGGACTAATAGTCGCGATCGACTGGACTAATAGTCGCGATCGACTGGACTAATAGACCCGATCGACTGGACTAATAGTCGCGATCGACTGGACTAATAGTCGCGATCGACTGGACTAATAGTCACGATCGACTGGACTAATAGTCGCGATCGACTGGACTAATAGTCGCGATCGACTGGACTAATAGTCGCGATCGACTGGACTAATAGTCACGATCGACTGGACTAATAGTCGCGATCGACTGGACTAATAGACCCGATCGACTGGACTAATAGTCGCGATCGACTGGACTAATAGTCGCGATCGACTGGACTAATAGTCGCGATCGACTGGACTAATAGTCGCGATCGACTGGACTAATAGTCGCGATCGACTGGACTAATAGTCGCGATCGACTGGACTAATAGTCACGGTCGACTGGACTAATAGACCCGATCGACTGGACTAATAGTCGCGATCGACTGGACTAATAGTCGCGATCGACTGGACTAATAGTCGCGATCGACTGGACTAATAGTCACGATCGACTGGACTAATAGTCGCGATCGACTGGACTAATAGTCGTGATCGACTGACCAACGAACAAACAACGGTCGTGATGATACTTTATACTATAAAATGTTTATTCTCTGCAATAAATAATCTATTTATCTAACGTATGACCTCACGCCCTACTGTTTGTTTTCAGTTGGAAATAGATGACGGTAAGGAACTGAGTGAGCAGTATTTGTATGACGAGATCCATCCTGTGAGGAACTTGCATCGCCCGGCCTTCGCCAAGCCAAAGGGACCTCCCAACCGGGGGGCCAAAAGAATTACCAAGTCACAGCAATAGATATACACAACCCTGTCTAATGATTATATCGTCTGTGAACTGGCAATAGGGATATAAACGATTCTATTGTTTTTAAAGGTTGTTAAGGTATATAACCTCGAGAAAAATCTGTTTCCTATAAGAAAAATGAAATGAATGAAATAATTTATTGGTCAGAAACATGGTAGGTACAGGGATGTAAATTATTATATGTAATTATAAATAAATAAAATAAATATAAAAATAAATATTTCCAGACAGGTCACACAGCGCCATCTAATTTCCGTGGTAAGCTACGAGGCTTGTGTTACGGAAACTAGATGGTTGGTAAACTACATATTATACTTTTTTTTTTTTTTTGTAAATATATACATATTATACATATAAACACCCAGACCGAGACAAATTATACAATGTACAACTTGCCCCCGGTGGGAATCGAACCCACGACCTCCCGAGTCCACGGCAACGTTTGTTACCACTAGACCACGGAGGCGGTCTATATATATATCACATGATTCGCTATTTCTAGCATACAAATATTTATTTAGTCACATGACTTTGTCGAGCTTAGTGTAGTAGAGCTAGGTATTCTTTTATCGAATAAAAACATTTATTAACCAGCATTTGTTTGACTCTTAATTTGAACAGTTTTAGTGGCAGCTCCCTTATAGTAACTGAAAGCTTATTAAATATCTTTGTTGCCATTGCAATGGATTGATATTTTTCTATTGAATGGAACAATTTCCACCTATAATATTGATTCCCATAAATTTAGGTATAACTATTTCCCAATTCACAGACGATATGTCACAATAAGTCGTTTTTGCAGGCTAAAGAAATTAAAACGCAAAAAACATTTACGAGAGACACTTGGATTTTTTTTTGTATATTTTTCCGGTCAATAACAGTAACGGAACGTTACAAAATAAACTGCTTTGAGTAATTTAAGTTTTAGTAATACCTTAAATATTGATGTATTATTTCAGTTTCAACCAAAAATTTAGTTCTTGATTTATCATACCGTTCTGCAATCAAAACTGAAAAACTGACATAACACAAAAAATGACAGTTTAAAATTTACCATTCTGGAATAAAAACTAAAAAACTGACATAACACAAAAAAATACAGTTTAAAATTTTACCATTCTGGAATAAAACCTGAAAAATTGATATAACTCAAAAAATTACAGTTTATAATTTAGGCTGTGAACAATTCAAAACTGACAAATTTATGCTGTGAAGTATTCAAAACTGTCATTTCTATTGTTATAATAGATTTTCAGAGGATGTGCGACAACTCAAACCAAGTGATTTCGGAAATGTTCCGGTACAGAATCAGTCCGACGATTTTTTGTATCCTTAATTTTATTGATTTATTTATGTTCAAGTTAGTACTCTTTTTATTACAATGTTTATCAATTTTGTTTGTAATGTTAGTGTTTTGGAATGATGTCATGATGAAATTGTATATTTTTTAAAATAGCTTTGGCGTTGATCCTTAAATTATGTTATTATTTATTTAAAATATATATATTAGCTTTTTGCTTATGTGTCTATAATTCAGTATTTTAAATATCAAATATTTAGTGACAATTAATGTTTTAAATAAAATAGATGTACAGTGTAAACTCCATGTAACGTCACTCGATTTAACGACATACTCCCTAAAGCGTCGAAATCAATTAGCTTTGGTTGGTTAACTTGTCTTCCATACAATGATCCCATCTTTCGTTACTCTCAGTGTCGTTATATAGAGTTTACACTGTATTTTTAATAAAATTTTAAATAAATAAAAATTTAAATGATATTATATTTTTTTAAGCTTTAATCCAGGATAATAGTATTTTTGTAAATGATGTTTATTCGAAAAATAATAAATAATAGTTACAAATTTCTTAAATAAAAATAAATTTAAAAAAATAATTTAAAAAATATCCTTAAGAGTCGACCCATCAGAGGTAGTCCCAAAAAGACTGGCAACATTTCCCCTCCGTATAGCGAGGCGTTGGCAGAAATAATTGCCAGCCTTTCTGTCTCCATATTTTATAGACAGACGCTTGGCCCCATCGTCTCGACCCCAAACGGCGCAAACTCGTAACCTGTACTGAGGTTGGCATATTTGCGCAGTTTGAGGTTCTCAGCAGAAACCGCCGCACTTTCCGCGCTGGACGAGGTCGCCTGGATGAGAGATGGAGCTAATGTGTCTACACATGTCGCATCCCACACCAGGGACCTGCCAAGTTTCCACGGCCCAAAAATTTTAAAGTGGTTGGGGACCTATTTCGTTGAACGTACGTCAGAACAGCTTCAAGGGAAAACAGCGCGGCGGGGAAGGGGAAGAGGGGCGGACAGGCGCGCGCGTATAGTCGCTGCCTCTCTCGCTCTCTCCCGCTCCTTCTTTCTCTTTCTTTCTTTCTCACGAAACAGCGCGGCGGGGAAGGGGAAGAGGGGCGGACAGGCGCGCGCGTATAGTCGCTGCCTCTCTCGCTCTCTCCTGATCCTTCTTTCTCTTTCTTTCCTTACGCGTCTACAACTATGCGCGCACGCAGCCACGCGCATTCATTTAATCTCCATATTCCTACCAACTACGAAATCAAGAACCTGCAAGTTTATTTCTTACTTTTGCGGTTTTGACTTTTTTTTATTAAATTAAATTATTTTTTAACCGAAAAGGTGCTGTAAATAATATCAATGATGAAGATAATATTAAAATGATCAATTGTTAAACTTCCCATAATATTTAAAAGTTTAAAAAAATGAATTATCAAAATGTGTTTTAAAAAATGCTTGCCTTATTTTAGTTATTTAGCAATAGTTTACGGTATTAATTAAAAAATGATAGGAAATAATCAAATATTAGTTAAATTCATTTTATTTATTTAACGCAAATTATTAAAAAAAAAATATTTTATGAATTCTTATAACCTACATAAATTGTTTTAGTAAATAATATTGTATAATTAATTTAAAAATGAGATTAAAATTTCTATTTTTATATTGCTTATGTTTTTTGTGGTGCTTTAAATTTTATTCAACAATATAACTATAATATTTTACCTTACTGCTGTTGAGTTAATAATATACTTCTAAAGCAATACAGACTTAAATTGTGTTTTATTTATTACTAGCTGACCCGGCGAACTTCGTACCGCCTGACACTCAATGAATGTCATTATTAACAATAATACTACTCACACTCACTGGGAGAGGTCGTTTGACCGTTGAGCGGTAAATGGTTTGACTTGGCTTTATTTCTGTATTCGACGACAGTCAAGCGCAGATTGGGCTCGCGCAGGAGCCTCGAGAGCAACGACTGAGTAACTATATATATAATAAGACCGCTAAGGAGTTTTAGGCTCCCGCTGGGTACCCTCGGTCGGTATGCCTCACAAATCAGCGCTGATGCGCGCTACCTATCGGACAACAGTAGTAAACCTTTGCCGATGTGCACACAACATACTCCCAAAGTTTCATCCCGATCGGTCAAGTAGTTTTGAAATTCATAGGGAATACACACACAGAGACATTCATTTATATATATATAGATTACTTTTTAAAACATTACAAAACGTTTTTTTCCGCCCTCACTCCGGCTTATGCTTTATAAAGCGCAAATAAGGTCATGCGTGGGATACTGTTCTCACCTCTGGGATGGATCCGCTAAGTACCTTACAGATGCTCTCAATGTCCTACAGAGGCGGGCTATTCGAATAGTGGACGATACTACAGTGTCCAAAACTCTCGAATCGCTGCAGCTTCGCCGAGATGTGGCCTCCCTGAGCGTGTTCTACAAGCTATACTACGGTGAATGTTCTGAAGAGCTCCACAACCTTATCCCTTCTTCTCTATTCCGCAACCGAACCACTCGCACAGGCCAAAATATGCATCCACATACCGTAGCCACTATTCCTACGCGTACATACAAATTTGGAGACTCTTACATCTGTCGCACGCTGAAGATGTGGAATGCTCTCCCAGCCAGTGTGTTTCCCCACTCCTATAACCTGGAGTCCTTCAAACGAAGTGTGAAAAAGCATCTTTATAGGCCGGCATAGTGGAAGGGACTGATGTCGGTCGTCTGAGGCTGGCGTCAGTTGCTCCCATTCTTGGACCTCGCGTACCGCTTACCATCAGGTGGGCGCGGTGTCACGTACCGCTTACCATCAGGTGTGCTCCGTATAAAAAAAATTATAAAAAAAGAACTATGCGATTTAGCAGCTTGAATATATGAACATTTGTGTGACAATTCAGAAGTTAGGCTCGTTTAGATGATGCAATGTTCTTTACATATCAATAATTGACCTTCAAGAATTGTAAGCAGACTGAAAATAAAAAAGTAAATTAAAAACCCGACTGTTTTAAAAATGATCTTGAATTAAAAAATAAAATAAAAAACAAGCCCAATGGTCCCGTCGCCAAAAAGGCGGGTCTGTATATATAATGTTTCTGACCACCTCGAAATGGATACCAACGTGATTAATTTTTATATATAAACTTTATTATAGGTCGGTGAAGATAGGTTTCTCTTCCGGTGTGATCAGAAACCACGGTTATAAAGAAGCCGATTCACATTTAGCCAACTTTACTATAGGCCAATCATGACAAGTGGCAAGCTCGTCGATGTCTCTCACTAGAGACATCAAACTCGAGAATATCACAAATTAATAAACATTATTGTCGACCAGGAATCGAACCCGGTATCTCTAGTCTAAATCCACAAACTTAACCGCTAGACCACGGAGGCACGGGTAATAGCTAAATAAATCACTATTTCAAATAAATAAGACCAGTAGTTGTCGAGACAGTAGTTTGCGGACAGTGATTTCCTTAGTACAATCGAAAAAAATATATACATATATTGAGTCAGAGCAAGAGTCTTGCAAAACCATTTGCTTCGGACGGTCGAATAAAAAATACTGAATGCAAGTCTTGACAATAAATAATTGCAGCTGTCTTTTATTCCAACCAATAAATGGACGCAGTTACGCAAAAAGGATCCAACCACAATTTTTCAAGAAAATAATTATGAATTTTGATCAGGGCCCCGATTCTCGCGTCTTCGACATGCATGCCCGCTCGATTTGTTCGAATGAAACTGACAGTTTTATATGGAGATCTGTCACTTTTCATTCGAATATTTCGAACCGACACGCAAATCAAAAGTGCCAGAATTAGGCCCCAGCGGGGTGAGGCGGAGTGCATAACCGTATCGTTTAAGATCGATTACGCATGTCAGAAATGTCAAATGCTAGTCGGAATGCCCAAGCTTTTGACAGACGTAATCGATCTTAGACAATACGTTTTCGAACGATTGTTGCACTCCGCCTCACCCGGCTGGTCCTTAGGATGATGTATCTTTTATTAAAAACGATCCATATAAAAATACCGTTTTTAACATACGAGTATTCTAAATGTATTAAATGTAGGACTAAACCATCGATTTATCGATTGACTAATCTAAATTAAAACTAATGGGCTACAACTTAAAATTAACTTAATGTGGATTGGATCCGTTTTTTCATAACTACGTCCAATTTCTTTCAAGTTTTGACTTGCTAAACACAGGCTACTTAGAAGAATACGCGATGTTAAACGTTTCAGCAGTCCTATTCTGTCGCAAACGTTATATAATGAAATCCGTTAACTATATATATCACGCTATTAAGGTTGATATTTGCACGGCCACTGTCAAGGTTGAGCGCTTATAGAGTTGAGAATTGAATATTTTGTAATTATGACGCAATATCTGGCTTAAATAACGAAATCCACTAATAACGTTTGCGACTAATTGACGGGCTGCAGGAGAAATAGATATTGGTCGTAAAAGTGTTAAAATTCGGTAATGACTATTCATCCAATTGAATACAAATTTGCATATGCTGTTTGTTTACAACAAAAATCATTTTTGCTTTCAAAGAATCTTGCATCATATAAAAATGGGACTTGAAATTTAATTATTAATTTAATTATTAAAGAATTTTCCTAAAACTATTCGGTCTATTGATTTAAAAACATGGGAAAGCTCTTTTATATGGCAGCTTGGTGCATACTATAGCCCTGGTCTGAATGTAATGCATTAGGTTTTGTCTAACTTGTTTTGTAAATTTATTAATATCGAACCAACAATGGACATAACATACTGATGATGTTTTCCATGATGCGCGAGGTGATGATGATATTTTTCTAAAAAATAAATACAAAACTATATAGTGCATTGCCTTTACCATTGCTAAAAGAAATAAAATTACTTTTTTTTTTTTTTTTGGTTCTCTTCTCCCGATGGATGATGAATGAGATGATAGGGAAGGCAAAGGGTCTAGCCCATACAGCCAAGTCTGACGTAATATATCTTTCTTTTTCATGAATTAATGAGGTCATCATCAAATTCCAGATGCTGTAGAAGTTGATGCTTTTATTGGAGTCACTCGCGGAACCATCCACTGCTCAAACACGTCGGGTAAAATATGGGAGTTGACAGCGCGGGAAAACCGCAAAAAATAAACTGCAACTTGTGCCCCATATTTAAAGTCCAATTTATCGTTTTCCATAATTATTCACATTATAGCACATTATTAAACAAAACAACACCACTCTTGACCAATAATAACCACAGTAAACTAATTTACAAAACAAAAACTTGCACTTGACATGGCCGCGCAAAATGGCGCGAGAGACTCCCCAAAATAAAATTACTTTTTTCAAAATTTATGACAAAGACCTTCAGTCACTGTCACTGATGACGCTGCACCAAAGAGAGGCGAAATATTTGGCAAAAAATATTTTAAGCTTCAATTTATATATTTTACCAAGTAAGAAACACATCTAACACATTTTATTTGTTGCAGATACTTGAAATTTAATGGATTTTTTGTGTGTCACTGATGACGCTGCACCAAAGAGAGGCGAAATATTTGGCAAAAAATATTTTAAGCTTCAATTTATATATTTTACCAAGTAAGAAACACATCTAACACATTTTATTTGTTGCAGATACTTGAAATTTAATGGATTTTTTGTGTGTAACCAGAAATAAAACCAATGCTAAGTATTCTACAATGTTATATATTTACAATTTTAATTAAAACAATCATTTATAAATCTTGTAGTTTCTTGAGCCCGCTCTGCTCTGCGTGCTGTTCATGGTATTTCGTCAAATCATCGTTCTTTATTTCAGCCGCTTGTTCTCTTGCTTGGTCCATTTGGCTCTCCCTGGAAAATTACGATTGAAATATTTAAAAAAATACTGCGGTTTTGGGATTTGAAGCACACACGAAGAGACAATAAGCTGAACCGTGGTATTAAAAACCATTGCCCCATTGTTTTTACTCGTCAATGTTACTTGTTAAGAAGGTTAAGATTTATTTCTCTTGTAATTTAATACAAATATAAATTTTGTTAAATTTTACATACGATTAATATTGTAATTTATTTTTTGTAGTTTGACATAAATAAGAAATACACTTTTCTTACGTAGATTTGTCCATAGATTTACAATACCACCGTTCCGGTGAGGAGGAGAGCATGTTAAGTCGTTGGTCCCAGTTCCACTACCAAGTTGTGGAATCGTCAATAAGATGTCATTACATAATATCCTCGCCAACCCGTCTGGCCAAATTCTCCCTCTATATGTACTGGTTCTGTGTTCTATGGGTTCTAATAATGACGATGATGACTTGTGTGTTACAATATTTACTATTAAGTGACGTCACTAATGCTGACTGTAATGAGGTAACATTCCAATATATCTAAAATAATGTATTAATTATACGTTAATAATTATTCCAATTTTTCAAGAGTGTGGCAATCCCAAATGCAATAACTACCTAAAACAGAATAATTATGTCGATTATAATTAAACGAGGAAATGCGGCGAGCATTTTAGGTACCCTCCCTGGTGGTAAGCCCTCAGTTTATTTTGTAGAATAGTTTTAATTTCATAGGTATTTTTAGTTTTGGTTTTATTTATAATTAGTATTTTAATACATTTTATTTTAATATTTTTGTACCTTTAAATTATTAAAATATGACTTCGTTAATTAAAACGAAAATAATAACGATTATAATACAAAATAACGACATATTTTTTACAATAAGTCAGTCAACTACTTTATTGCCAGGCTCAAGCTTTATATAAAAAGTGTCAGACTCTTACCTATTAATTTTTATAGAATAAAAAGCTTTTCTTATGTCTTCCATTTGGATTCCAGTTATTTTGAGTAGAATTACTATGACAACACCAGCCACTGCACTTAATGCACCTCCTACAAAATAGACACCATTATTAAAATTAATTTAATTTATTTATTAACTTATTTGAATTCTTGAAATAAACCCAAATTCAGCAAATCCGAGTTTCACATCCGTATTCTCCTCAACTGAATTATTTCTTCCAGCTGTCAAACTGGTTTCCTCAGGGGTTCCTCGAATCGGTATTCTTAGTTGTAAACTCTCCAAACCTCGAAAGTCATAAATGTAACCATTTAAAATATTTCTGGTGAAATAAGTTCCTTTTCTGGCAACATTTGAAGAATTTCTTTTATGTTCTGAATATTTCATTTGTCAGCTACTACACGCTTTAGCACTTTTGACATCCATAAGCCTGTTTCCATAATGGGAATATAAAGTATCATCACGACCTTTCGGTGTGGTCAGAAACCACGCTTATAAATAAGCAGATTCACATTTAGCCAAACTTTACTATAGGCCAATCATGACAAGTGGCAAACTCGTCGATGTCTCCAGCGTACCAAACTCGAGAAATATCACAAATAAATTAAATATTAATTAAATGTATTTATTTTCATTAATAAATATTTTTGTGTCCCGATCAGGAATCGAACCCGGTACCTCCGAGTCTAAATCCAAGGACTTGAACCTTTGGTAATCTCCAATCCTCCCTTAAATACGTTCGATTTTTTTTTGTATTATGCCATGAAAAATTTTGTTAAATTTTTGTGACGTCTCAGCTCATGTACCTTCAATAGTAGCCGAATATGTCAAGAATGGTGGGATACCCTTTTGAAAATCTACAATACTACTTTAAAAACGTATGAAAAAAAAAAAAAAATTAATTAATTAATATTTCGTAAATTTTTGCTGTCGTTTTATGTAACTATAATAATAGTCAAATATATTCCGTATGGCGGGGTACCCCTTTGGAAATCTCCAATCCTCCCTTAAATACATATGACAACTTTTCTTTATTAGGCTGTGATACTTTCGTGTAATTTTTAGTGACGTCTTATCTTTAAGGGAATATAATACGTATGGTGGGCTACCACTTTCGTAATCTCCAATCCTTCCCTAAATACGATTGTTTTTTTTTTGTATTAGGCCGTGAAAATTTGTTAAATTTTTGTGACGTCTCATGTACCTTCAATAGTAGCTGAATATGTCAAGAATGGTCCACGGAAGCAGTTTATTATATCATGAATATGTGTCACGAAAACTAAGGGGTGTTTTTTCAGCTGCATACTACTCTACAGAAACTGATCAAAAAAAGACACGCACGAAATTTTATTATATTGTATATTTAAAACATCTTACCTAATCCAGCACCAACAACTGTGGCAGCCAATCCTAGGTTGGCCTTATACAATCCCCCCGTCACTGTGCCGGCTACGGCGTACTCCAGTATAGACGTGTCGCCGCGGTATACAGAAATTATTGTTGATATAAGGCTAAAAGGAAAAACAACGTTTAAGGCCAAAGACTAGTTGGTATGAGGTTAACGGCCAGTTGCAGAAAGGCTGTTTTATCATACGTTAATGTTATGAGGCACGTCATTGGCTGAAGTAACCAAAGTGACAAAGCTAAGTAACCAATCACGTGGCGTATATAAAAATAATATATCAAAATATTATTTTTATAATAATCTATTTATACTGAATGAAAAATAAATAATAATAGAAAAGCATTTAAGGCTCAAAGTATGCAATGCAAAATATGCGCCAACTGACTTTCAATAGGAAATTATATAAACAACTAATTACCTAAAACATCCGACAAAGAATGCAATCCTCCATCCATAGTGGTAAGCCCCCCTTGCAAATGCTACAAAAACATAGTCTTGTAACTTTTTCTGCAAAACAAAAATTAAAACCATAAATATTTTACAAGATTATTCTTCGTAGTTTACAGTCTACACCTTAACTTCAAAATTCTACAAACTCTGTTTGAAACTTATTCACCATTTTGTTTGCTAAAATTCTTTTTTTTCTTTAAATGTAGAATTCAGCACTAAAGACAGATCAATTATCCGCTAGAGGCAAGTGCTGTCATTGCAAGATGAAGATGAAGGCACACTGGTGTGGACACAGCTTTGCTTGCATCAGCTAACTGAATTTTATTAACATAACTAGCTATTGACCCATATAATATAATGGTCAGCAATAAAACTTTGTGGCCATAGGGTCACAAGTCATAATAAGATTTTGAAGTCTTATACCTCATAACCATTTCCTTTTTTTTATACTAGCATGAGATGTGATCTCTTACACACTCATACTGTGGGGATATACTTTACATTTATCAAAATCAGTCCAGTAATACAGGTGTAGAAGACAGACTTACGAAGGATCTTTCTAATTTATAATATTATTTGCAGTAAACAGATCATTCACTGTTAGAGATAGGCCCTCCCTGAAATTTCTATAGAATTTTGCCTACACTCACCACGCTTCGCTCGGTTAGCGAGGATCGTATGTCAATTTTTAATGACAATTTATTAACAATTCTACAAGTTAGTATTAGTGGAACCATACCGGCTTAACATGCTCTCTGAGGCACAGGAATGTTGGTGTTGTAAATCTATGACAAATGTATCTATGAAAAGCTTTTTTCATTGGTACATGCCAAAGGGTTTGAACCGACTTTTTTAGGATCTTAAGGAAAGTGTTCTTACAACTGAGCCACCACCGCTTCATCACAGCCCCAAGAACACAAAGTCCTAAAACTCCGCTGTTGTAGATGGGCGTAACAGAAAATTCTGGAGAATTTGGACTACGTTCGCCATGGGTTGCGACCACCGCTTATTTATCTTTAATTGAATACAAATATAGAGTAAAAACCAATACAGATTCTTACCAATAAATATTCACCTTGGCTTGCAGTGTGGTTTTGAATATGGTTGCTTGATTATTTTCGATAAAGTATAAGTAAGCCTGTCTTGACTCAATGAAGCCTCCATAACAAGCCCCAATGAGAGCTCCACTCACGGCCGCCTGTACTATATTATGCAGTTCTACTGATACTTCATCCATATGACTACAATTAAAATATTAAAATATATTGAGGGTGTTGTTCCGGCACAACCAAATATCTGGTTTAATTTAAATCAGAAATTTACGAGTCTAATTTAGATTTATTTACAAGTGTTTCGAGGTTACAAATATAAATATAGTGAAAAAATTGTAGCTTACTTTCTTCTAAACATTTGTTTGACAGCATCAATTCCTTTGGTAGGTCCTTCTTGCTCCATACCGGTGAGATTTTTATCAAATTGATCCCGTGACTCGAAAATAGGAATCAACACTGCCGGTGTCGATCTGGCGACGGTTCGCAGTAATCCACATAACCGAATTCTTCTGTACATTTTTTTGGCTTGTTTTTCTGTTTAATAAAGCATAATTAAAGTTTAATAAATATACTTTCTGCTTAACCTAAAACTATATTTTTTTTGGCAAAAGGCAGAGCCCATACAGCCATAGCCAAGGAACATAATACAAGCCATACAGCCATAGTCTTCTTCGGTAGTTTTCTCATTTATATTTTGGTAGAATGAGATGATAGAACAGTGTTTGCCTTGACGCTTTATTTTTTCACTTTTTTTTTACCGAATTTGTATGAAAACCATAGACAAACGCCAAGTCGAACGACTGTCAAAGATAAATAAAGTGAAGAAATGCGCTTAAAGTGACAAGTCGAACATGTGTTAGTTAAAAGCAAATAAAGCTTGCATTTTTACCGAATTTTGTAGACAACCATAAAGAAATGCCAAGTCGAACAACTTTCGAAGCGAAATAAAATATATAATATAATAAAAGGGTTTACCAGTGACCAGCCGAAAATAGTCTTTGTTTTCCTCAATCCTTTTTGTTTTTCGCAATCGCGTCGTCGTGCTTTGTTTTATTTTTACACTGTAATAAAGTAGGTATTCTAATTTATTTTAATTGTCATATTTTATCATCGATGTATTTTATACATTTTCAAGTTTTTTTTTATTTTCATTACCATCGCGTGCGTTTTGTTTTTTTATTGTACAGATAAGTAACTTACACCGCGGCACCAGTTATATTAAATATTATATTATAACTTTTTTGGGTTTTGTTAATTATACCACAGACAATTACTTTGCAAAGAGAATTCAGATGAATTACTGTCTATGTAGCATTGAAACGTAATCATTAGTACTCTTCGGATTACCAAAGAGTACCATTTTTACTTTGCTTTGTCTAAGATCAACGGCTGTTTGGATTGGCTTACAGCATCATAGCTTTAACGGACCAAAGCAGGAAGATGAACACGGCTTATGTGATTACACTAGTGTTTGTTAAGGTACTTACTTTTACTTCTTGAGTCCTCAAACACTTGAACTGTTGGTAAGGTACATCCCACTGCTGAGCAAATTTCTTCTGAATTTATTACCTATAGCCAAACGAAAGCTGGCCAAGTACAGATCGTATATTTGAGTAGTTTCGGCACGCGAAAACTGTTAGGTTCGGAAAGTGAACTCCCGAGCTTGGAATTCCCGCCTTTTGCAGTACATTTTTTTTGTTTTGTAATTTATAATAACAATATTATAAATAATAATAATAGTTAGTCAAAAGTGTTATTTTGTTAAATAATGTGCTACAATGTGAATAATAATGGAAAACGATAAATTTGACTTTATTTCTATGTTCGACTTGAAAGCAAAACAAAACAGAGCAAAGTTTGTGAACTCCCATATACCCGACGTGTATGGGCAATATTGACGCGATTTACTCCATGTAAAGCATCAAAATCTGCAACACTCGGAATTAGATGATCCCAACTCTGTTATGAACAAATATTATTAATAAATTACGAGATTAGGACTGATTGTATTATGTACAATGTCCATTAAGGAAACTTAATATTTAAAAAAAATAAACAACACCCGAGCTGCCAATTTGAAGTTTCGTTCAGAGTTCTTCACGAGGGCCGTCGCTCTGTCGGCGTCTTTCTTGATATCGAGAAGGCGTTTGACAGAGTCTGGCACGACGGTCTCTTGTACAAACTCCTCAACACTTCAGTCCCAAAAATGGCAGTAAGGATCCTGGCGTCGTTCCTGGAGGGACGACGATTCCACGTCGCTGTGGAGGATCTCACATCTGTGGAAAAGCCTATTCTGGCTGGGGTTCCACAGGGCAGCTGCTTATCTCCCGTACTTTATGCGCTGTACACTAATGACATCCCAACCCTCTCTGAAGTCCTGGAGGAGGATGGGGAGGACAAGGAGGAGGATGTCATGCTCGCACTGTTTGCGGACGACAGTGCCTACTTCAGCTCTTCTCCAAGCCAATATGAGGCTGCTGACAAAATGCAGGACCTCCTGGATCTGCTCCCTGCGTGGTTGGACAAATGGCGTATGTCCATCAATGTCGGCAAAACTGCCGCATTGATGACATCCAGATGCCGGCTGCCTCCACCACTGCAGCTTCGGGGACAGAATATCGAGTGGACTCCGACCGTAAAATACCTGGGCTGCATCATTAACAGGACGTTAACAATGGGTGAAATGGCCTGCCACGCCGTTAATCAGGCGAAGGCGGCCCGAGCCATGTTGCGTCCTGTTATGAATTCCAGCTTGCCGCTCAGGTTGAAGGTCCGGATCTACAAGATGTTCATTCGTTCTCGTCTTACTTACGCTGCGCCAGCCTGGCATCACCTTCTGGCGAAGACCAATAGGGACAAGATCCAAAGTCAGCAGAACATATCGCTCAGAGTTGTCTCCCGAGCGCCGTGGTTCGTGCGTAATTCCGTCATAGCTCGAGATCTGGAAATGCCTACTATTGAGGAGTTTGTTGTCGGCCTGACTAGACGTATGTTTTATCGGGCCGACAACGGACACTTCAAGCATCTCCAGAATATCGCTCCATCTTGCGCTCGGCCCCCCAACGGGAGACCGCTTCCTAGAGAAGTGCTTCTGGAGGAGAGCTGAAGTAGTCGAACCTAGACCCCCTGGGTTCGTGAGCCACACGGGCGCTGTTACACTAGTAACGGCGCCCAGCACCGAAAGTGCATGAATTACCAGCGGGTGGTTACCCGCTGAGATCCTGTCGGGGAAAACGGGGGAATTTCCCCATCCCCAACCCAAGCCCATTAGCCATCAGGGCCTGGACGACTCCACTGACTGACTGACTGACTCAGAGTTCTTCGCACCATTTTGCGTGGACATGGAAGTGCAAGTTTTTGTTTTGTAAATTAATTTACTGTGGATATTATTGGTGTTGTTTTGTTTAATAATGTGCTACAATGTGAATAATTATGGAAAACAATAAATTGGACTTTAAATATAGGGCACAAGTTGCAGTTTATTTTTTGCGGTTTTCCCGCGCTGTTAACTCCCATATTTTATCCGACGTGTTTGAGCTATGGTGCAGCGAGTGACTCCAAGAAAAGCATGAAATTCTGCAGCATCTGGAATTTGATGATGTTAATGAAACCCATGAAAAAGAAAGATATATTACGTCAGACTTGGCTGTATAGGCTAGACCCTTTGCCTTCCCTATCATCTCATTCATCATCCATCGGGAGAAGTGTACCAAAAAAAATATACAAACCGAGCTGCCAATTTGAAATTTCGTTCAATAATCTGTAGTTTCGTTACGCCCGCGCCGCGTCGCACCTCATGTCTCTGTATAAAATCCAATACTTGTGTCTGACTTGTCGCTTTAAGCACTTTTTTCATTTTATTTCGCTTTGCAAGTTAGCGACTGGTTTTTATACAATTTAAGCAAAATTCGGTAAAATAAAAGCGTTGAACGCTTTGCTTTGCTTGTAAGTCAAACACGGCATTCATATTCTCCATTTGATAACGGAGTTTGTGTTAGACTGGGTTGTACTAAAACGGAGTATCTGTCTGACCTTCAAAATAAAACTGATACATTCATCGACATTTTTAACTTACATTTATTTACATTACATTTACAGACTTAATTTTGGTGCAAGCACGACGCTGAGGTATTTGTCAAGTAGGTACTTGGTAAAATAAAATACAAAATTTTCAACTATATTTTATTATAAAATGACAAAGAATAAATCTAGAATTTTCAATAGAGTAGTTCACTTAGCTGTATAGAATGTGTATATAATTCACAAACTGTTGAGGAAGGGCACTGTCGTCACTTGCCGTCACTTCGAGACAGCTCACTAGCAAATTAATGTTTATTTTAAAATACATCTTTGGAAAATAGTCTTTTTTTATATATTAAATCACGTCGTCGAAAGTCGCGAGTACGATTTATACAGAATGAAATTATTATTAAATCCCTGTCAATATCCCAACGATTGGTCTTTGGCATATCATATTGTAATATTAGACTAATAAAAGTAGGTATCATTAACAGTGCGAGTTCAATACTCTACAAACAAATCGATGTGCCTTCTCAAACAAAGCAGATAACTTTATTTCCTTGAACAAGAAATTTACATTAATTTAACTATTTTAACTTTACACACAACCCTTTAATTTGCACACCGTCGTAAATTATCTTTTAAAACAAGAGAGATGGAGACTAAAACAGAAAACAAACAAGGTAGGTATATAAGTTAAATCTAGATAGATTGTCATCAATATTCTAGGGCAGCTACTGAAATTAGTAGGTAGATATTCACTAGTTTAAAAGTAATGATTATGTTAAATTTTCCTATTCATTCTATTAATTTAATTTTATCTATTAACATACTTGTATATAATTATAATATATTTACATTTGCCGAATAATATAAGAATAACTGCCAGTTTATAGGTGTTTATAGGATTTATTAATTGGGCGCAACAATATATACTTTGGACAAAGCTTTAATTCGAGTCTGCAAGCAAACAGATGTCTATGCACTGTACGTTACGCAAACGCACGCTGTACATGTAAACACCCGACTCATGATATCGTCATTTGACGCATCTTGCGTAAAAAGTCACGAGCACTACGATAGGCAAACGGAAGGTTTCCGCTGCGTGGACACAGTTTTGTATGCAAGATGCGTCAAATGACGATAGCGGTTTACACTGCTTAAATAGGCCATGTGACTTCACAGACTCCTATTTCCGTATTGTAATAGGTTCCTGTACACTTCTAGAGTTACGCCATACAACGAGGAGACCTATCAATTGACAGTTACACTGCTTTTTCGCTAAATATGTTTTATAGTGATTTCTCGAGTAAATCTCGTTTGGAGGAATAAGGGACGTGGCACGGACACAACTTTACTGTCCTTAACTATCAACACGCTAAGGACTGTAATAATATTCACAATATACCCTGTGTGAAATAATCCACTTGGTAGGTACTTAAAACATATCAATCATAAATTTATTTCCCTTATTCCCTGGCACCAGCTGTTCGATTGTCCTCGCTTTACAATTACGCTATGTTTAAATAGAAGTTTCAAATTTTAACAATATGCCGACGATAATGGAACAACTGACGCGTCGAAATATAATATTCACTGTAGCTACGGTATATAGATATGTGTAGGATTCTTGCTACCTTAACAAGTGATTATAATTATATTTTCAACTATTTATTTTTGATATGCATATCTAAAAGCATTACAATTACAATACCATTTATGTGGTATTAATAATTTTTCAAGTAATTTTATGCAGTAAATATTTTGTCAATTTGAAATATATCGTGGCTACAGTAAATTACTGCCTAAAAATAGATAGTGTGAAGAGGTGGTACCGGACCGCGCAGAGATAAGCTTCGAAGCACACTATTTAGTATTTAGCACATTAGATACAATAGTTACAGACATAGTATAGACTAAGTATAGTATGCTACAAGAGTACCAATTGTGTACAAACGTACATTCTTCTCATTATATTGTTCCCACGTATTTTTTTATTAATTTTATTTACATATAGATATAAACCTTGACGTGCTTATATATATGTCTATTTGGCGGAATTATACTAACACCCGTATTCCAAGACGTTTTCCCAACGGCTACTCCAATCAGTTATTCCTTCCAGCTGTCAAACGCACATTATTAGGATATAGATGACAGTGTTCATAGGTAGATTTTTGACCGTAATGTCAGTTTAAAATTAGAAACAGACGTTAGAATATATTTTTTTGTACATTTTTTCCGTTATTGGAAGGCAAAAGTCCGAGCCCATACAGCCAGTTTTTGTCTTGTTTAAAAAAATAATAGGCAAAGAATCGTTATCTTGTTACAATCATTGTCTTGGGTGTTGTAGCCAAAAGTAAAACAGCATAAGAAATTTAAACTTCTTAATGTTTTTTTTTTATTTTAAGTTGGGTGAATCTACAATAATAAATCTTCTATTTATCTATGTAAGAATAAACATTAACTCAATTAATAGATAGTTTCATCAACAGTTCCTACACTTCCAGCTGTCGAACGGATATTCGAAATCGGTAAAGATTGCGATAACGAGAAAATTGTACAAACAAAAAATATGTACAAAAACCTAATTTTGACACTACGGTCAAAAATAAACCTATGGACACTGTCATCTATATCCTATATAATCTGTGCGTTTGACAGCTGGGAGGAATAATTGAGTGGAGGGGCTTTTGTAGAAACGTCTTAGAGTACGGGTGTTAGTATCAGGAGATATGGTTTAAAGTACTTATTGTATATATTTAATTTTATACATTAAAAGGCCATTTTATTTAAGTATTTTCACACCTTAACTTCGAACTTTTAGACAATTGGTATCAGAAAATATTAGTTACTAAATAAAAAGGCGAGGACAAGGAAGACAAAAAAAAGGATGCAAAATAAAAGAAAATTAAATACAATTTGTATAATTGTTTTATTACGAAATTAAAAGTAAAATAAAATTAACCACACACAGAACTTAAGATAATAATAAGAAAAATTATAGAAAAGATAATTATGACAAAACATAAACCTAAGTAATAAATGAAAAATACTAAAATTAAGGGTTTAGAAAGAAACGAAAAAGTAAGCGGTAATGCGTAAGGAGGTAAAGACGGAGCGGGCGCCATCGCCGGGACCTAGTCGTCGCGACGACTCCCGATATGTTTAAGTCTTAAAGCGCAATAAGACAATGATATGAAGAGATATGTAACCCTAAGTTCAGGAAACGGAAGAACAAATTATTGTTAGTCAATTAGTATTTCTGGTCATAAGAGAATAACAAACAATGTCTTCATCGATTCAAAACAACATTAGACCGCATATTTTTTTAACGCATAACTTTAACTAACAAATTGAAACAATTTCACTTATAATGAATACATTGCGCTTAATAAAACTCTCAAATATAATTAAACTGTAACACTTCAGTAACTTTTTAATAAATTGTTAAGATTACTTCGAATACCTAAAATAATGTGTATTGACTTAAATTTTGGCAACTCGATCTAAACACTGATCTATTTCTTAAATTTAATATTATCTATATATTTAAAATACTTTTCTAAACACAAAAATTCTTATAGTTATCTAGTCAATACAATGTTACACAGAAAACATTTAGGCCAGAACGCCGACAGCGACGAGTGTGGCGTCCTTCACCATAAAAATGGATATGTAATTTTCCTTTTGTAATATATACCCTTATCAATTATTTGATATCGCACGAGCGACGGGCGATCCTTGGCGTCAACCAATTCTCCAACGTTTGATACGCGGCCACGAGCGCGGCCCTTATAAGAAAAACATTCTCAAAAACGTGCAAAATATCACCACACCCTGGTCACCTAACATTATCTACACCAAGTAACTACTTCTCTTATTATATTTCTTTAATACAATCTGTAGGATTTACTTTTTCTATTACCCACACCATAATAATCAAACTAGCTCTTTCCGTTTCTTTCCTTACTAAGCTCTGTTTCCTATTAACGGTGTGTTCTTGATTTATGGTTTAATTTAATTACGATGATATTCCTTTATATTGTTTATGTCTCTTTTGAATTTCGAATCTATCTTTGCCAATATTGACACGTTTAGTTTGTTCGTTAATTGGACATACTTAGTTTAGCAGAAATAACTCAATCCACAACTGGTCAAAAAGCGGTCTATCTATCTAGGTCTTTTATTCAACAGAAAGTATTCAAGATAAATCATATTTTCTTTTTTGTGTACTAGGAACCAATCCATAACTGTTACTGTTTATTTTGTATTTACGAGAAACAAGTTCATATAAAATAATTATCTAAACACGATTGAAGTAATATTTCCATAGATATGTAATGAGTTCGAAACTTTAAATTAACAGCAACCCTGAAGAATACTAGACTGAACTTTAAAACGCTATTCTCGCTCAAAAGTACTTTCTGCTAAACTACGTCCAATTAAGGATGAGATGCACCAAAAAAAACTATTACGATCAAAGTTGAAAATGGCGTCATATCTGTGTTTTATTTTGACAGTCGTAAGCTCGTACATTCTACGCCATTTTTAACTTTAATCGTTACAATTAAAGAGACTTAGTTTTGGTACAGCCCTGCCTAAGGGTCGGCGTTAGCCTTCACTTCACTAGTATTTCAGTCCAGTCAAAGTTTGGTTTAGTATTAATTTATTTGTTGTAATAGAATATTTTATTTAGTTTGTATTAACCAAATATCTACTTTGGAAATTTGTTGGACTAAATTGTAAATGAAGTGTGATGCCTTTCCTTAGCTTTTGAACATTTGGGCGTTATTGTGAGTGGGTTGTTTACTTAGTGGCTTCGAAATTACTTTTATTTTTGACACTATGAAGAAGAGCACATTTCCTTTCGCATATACCCGTATTAGTGACAATTTATTGTTGTATTCTTTCGGGACGATAAAGTTTATTTGCCTAATTACTGGACGCGCAACTGAACACTAGTCTGGTCCTGCGAGTTGTTACTCTGCACTGTACCAGTTTGTCTGGTCCTACGTGTTGTATCTCGGCACGATACCAGCTTGTCTGGTCCTGAGAGTTGTCACTCGGGACGATACCAGTTTGTCTGGTCCTGATAGTTGTAACTCGGCATGATACCAGTTTGTCTGGTCCTGCGAGCTGTCATTCGGTACGATACCAGATGTCACCATATTCAATAAACTAACCTTACAATCCCCGACCAACAAAGTCTCATTGTCACTCTCAGCTCTAACCCATCCTCCTCGAACACCGCAAGGATCCCCTTTACATCATCACCTATCCATCAAGGTTAATCTCTTGTATCGGACTAGATGAATTCAACATTAATTTTAAGAAGGCAAAGATTTGTGAAATCCGATTGAGCGTTACCAGTTGGAGAGACCGAAGGAAGTGCGTACACGCAGGTCGTGCCGCCTACATTATATACAAACTTACACTGGGAAGGTGATTAACTAAAATACTGATATGAATTACATATAATTGTGACGTAAATACTGACGATTAAATATAATCAGATCTCGCGAACACGTGGTCTCTAGATCCGATGCAGTGCGATCGTGTAACGTTGAAAATTATGCTAAAAAATTACCTCGCGATATCCACACTGCTCAGTCACAAGTATATTAACGCTCGAATAATAACAAATAAATTATATAATCAGTAATCAATTGCTTAACAACTTAGCAACGAATGCACGAGCATTATCAATAACCATCTTGCGATATTACTCTATAGTGTAGCTACAATTATAAATAACCTCAAAATAAATGCACCATGTCACTATAGTATTGTGAAAGTAACCATATTAAAACTAAAATGGATGCTTAGCATTAACTAATATACTTTAAACTAATAATTCAAAATAAAGACATGTAATGTCGATAGTAATAATAATAATGTATCTCTTATAATAAACGATAAACTGTAACATATGAAGGTGGGTTTAGACCAAACGAACAAACAGCTAGAGCAAAGACAAGAGCAGTGGATTATTTTTTTGGTGTAAACGAAAACACGTTTTTATCATTCACAAGAACAAGAACTAAAATTCTTGCACATTCTCGACTGATGTTTATTTCACGCGAACGAACATGCTCATTCGTCAAATACTTAGAACGAAACAAATCAAGAAGTGAGCACGTCCGAACAAAGCTCTAAGCTCTACAAATTTTCGCGATATTTTAAATTTACCTCAATCAAGCAAGGATTCTTAGAATATTCCATAGAATCTTCGCAAGCAAAGAATGCTCTCTTCATCATAGCCCCTAGAACACAGGGTCTCAGACCTTCACTGTTGTAGATGGGCCTTCCAGAATATACATACGAGTAAGTATATTTAGAGAATTTAGCCTACATTCGCCAAGCTGGCCAGACGGGATCATGCTCTCTGTTTACACAAATTAATTTGATAATGGAGCAGTTACAATGAGCATTCGCTCTTTTGGTCTAAGCCCACCTTAATGGAAGCATCTGAAACAGAGAAGCGCTTTAACTATGTCACTAATGTCTACAACTAATATTGCACACACATACACATTTTTATAAATAACATGTAAATAATATTAAAGAACGTGTACGCGTACAAAAGATAAAATATTCAATATAAAAAAGTAATCAATTTATAATAAACTTGTGCTAGATAATAATAAAATATATTTATAGAATATAATTGTAGACCAGTAACCGCAAACTATAATTTTATAGTAACCGCAAACTATAATCTTATAGTAACCGCAAACTATAATCTTATAGTAACCGCAAACTATAATGTTATAGTAACCGCAAACTATAATGTTACAGTAACCGCAAACTATAATGTTATATACTTTGTTGCTATCGTGTTAATATTTCAACAATGTTTGACATTGCAACGAAAACAATATGCCAAATGGAAACAAACCTAACGCAATCTAATTGCATCCCACAATGATAATATATTGAATAAATAAGGGACTTGGAAATATAATTGAAACTGTGGTTGCGTTCGAGGTGCTTACAACAATCGCTCATAATGAAACTTGTTTTCACCAAATCTAACGGCAAATAGCAATATTGTTGTCACTAATTCCAGTTATCAATCTGACAGTAAACTGAGGATAAAATATACTTTCCACGAAGGTCCTTCGCGCCATTTTGCGCAGACAAATGCAAGTTTTTGTTTGTTTTATAGTGTGACAGATATAATTTGAAAAAAGCGTTTTTTCGTAAATTAAGTTAAATATAAAAAAATATAGTAATTTTAAAATATTTTTGTATTTTATTGTTTCTGTTCCCAAATGATGGTAATCATGTACTGCTCCAGATACATCTATATGTACTATAAATTTATATTGTATTATATTAATATTGTAATAATTTGAATTGAATTTAATTTTAAAGTTAACAGTTTGTATGGAGAAGCCATTTGTTTTTGTTATTTCAGACATATGGTTTAAGTCGTTTATATAGCGAAATCTATTTATTGACCTTGCTCCATAAACTTTACTGCTAATAATTTGCATTCGCTCTAATCAAATCGGAAAGTACCCTCAACACAACACAAAATGCAAATGTCAAAAAATGACACCAACGACCCACGTAGGAACTTGGGTCGTCGTCGTTATCATCGGCTAATATGACAATGCGAATTTTGCCAGAATATGAAAACGCGAAAATGTAATCAATCTATGGTTATCTCTCGAACGCAACCTATGTGGATATGGAATGGATATCACTTAGATCCACCAATCAGCTGCCAGAGTTAGCTGCTTCAAACATGCATATAAGATAATATATTATAGCACTTACACACTATGTTCCGAGTAAGCGTAATTAATACAATATACTTAGATTTCATTCGACAAATCTCAACACTTATCATTCTCCGCATATAATATAAATACACAACTGTTTTAACACAATATATTGAATAGTTTAAAAAGCGACAATCATTATTACATTCCATTCGTGTTAGGGACTGATGTCAGTCATGAGTGTCTGATTCCAGTTGCTAACCATCAGGTGGGCTTAAGGTCACATGTCGTGCTAGTATAAAAACATATCTATATAAAGTAGATTTGATATTGTTCTATTTTTAGTTATAAGTTTTTCACTCAAGATTTTTGATTTTTATCTCAAACATTAGCGGTCATATAACTGAATGCAGTTACGCAAAAAGAATCCAAACCACAATTTTTCAGAAATCTAATTATAAATGACAATCAGGAGTATGATATTATGTTTAATATGAAAAACGATTTAGATTGTTGTACTAATCCAAGTTACAACTTCAATAACCTATATATATATAGTTTTTTTTAATTTTTAAAACTAGCACGAAATTTGACCTTGCGCCCACCTGATGGTAAGTGGCGCGCACTCATGACTGACATCAGTCTCTAACACTCTATCCCGGCTTGACTGGGCATGACGGCAATTCGATCCTAATCCCGAAATGTGCTACATCCAACTTACAATCACTGCTCACTTCTCCCGAAGATTACAAATGCTAGCTGTTAGAAAAATGTACTGTAAAATACTGTACTGTAATAATATTTTGTGTACAATAAAGAATCTATGAATTCGTAATTAAAGTTACAACACAATGCATTTTAGTTCAATAGCACGTGACTAATTGGTTAGTACTGGAGCTGTCAAAAGTAAGAAAAACGAATGGAAATGGACATCCATAGATTTTTTAAACATTAAATAATTTTGTCGCTTTAAAAACTATTCTATAGTTGTGTTTTGAATATACCTTATTCGGTTGTGATTTACAATTTAATATTAAACAAACATGCGACAGGTTCCGGCATCAATTCGAACTTGTTAATATCACCTCGATGAATTGGCAAATTAATTATTTTGGTATAAACATTAACTGACAATTTGTAGCCTAAAGTGTGTGGTTATTATTTTAACATACATTACATATTACTTAAATCGAATACAATCTAATATTTAACCACTTTAATCGACTTTTATTGCGTTCAAATTAAAAATAATTGTAATACTGATTAGTGGGAATAAACCAGTTTAGTGTAAATATTAAGTTTGTTTTTTTATATCAAATCAAGTTTTTCATTTTTCAATTTTAAAATATTTCAACTTATGAATTTTACTACTTTTATTTTGTATCACTTGCCATAGTTTTTAATTTTATGTGTGGAATCCTGTTAGTGGCCTAAAATTGTTAATTTGTAAGTACTTCATTTATTAAAGTTGAAACGCTGTTGGATTCTCAATAAATAATAATAATGTATATTAAAAATAAAATAATAAGGCCCACCGAGAAATTGCGCGAGAATTGAGAAATCTTTACTCACGCGTTCTCACCCAAAACTGAGAACAAGAAGGCGAGAAACCACTCATATTCACGTTTCTCGGGTGTTTACTTCGGCTTTAATAAATTATGCTTATCTGAAATGTTTACACAATACAAGTTTATTATTTAAAGTTCGAATTGGAGTCTCAATAACAATTACAGAGAAAGATATTTTGACAAAAGTTCAACAAATCGCCGGGTTAGAGCGAAAACCAACTAACTATTTTTTTTTTAGTAAATACACTTTTTACACCAGTCGTTTAAAAAACTTCTGTTCTTTACAGTGATAAAATCGACTAAGCACTGCGACGCTTAGTTTCGAAGATAGTGGGTCTTTGTGCAAAAATGGCTAACTTAGTTGGTTTTGTTCTATACGGCGAAATTGATTTTTTATTTAAATGTATATCTATTAAGAGATGTAGAGGTGTTGGCGTCATATTAATAGGTAATTGAAGTGGTGACACGCGTATTGTTTATGTGATTTTATTGACTTAATTATAAACCTTTGTTCTACATATTTTAATAGTTATAATTAGAAATCAAATATTTTTTTGTCATTGTAAAGTTATCCTGTCGCACATTGTTTTTTAGGGTCAAGTTCCAATATTAAAATGATTTACCCTGTCAGATAAATATTTAAATACTACCATTATGTTGATTATGAATTATGTTGTAAAAAACCCATAACTTTTGGCTTCTCAATAATAAGTTTGTATGAAGAAGCCAAAAATTATAAATATAAGTCTTACTATTTACTAGGGAAAATATTTATCTGACAGGATTATTTTGTAATATTGGTGCTTCTTGTAAATGAAGATAAGTTTAGATGCTGGACTTGGAGAAGGAGACCCTGAGATGGTTGGACTCGGAGAGCTGGTGGTTGTGCATCTTGATGAGGGCGGCCACCGCGTCGTCCATGCTGTTCAGCTGCACCAGCGCCATCTTGCGGTCCTTACTGAAAACAATAATGAAATGATTTCTTAAGAAGTAATAATACTACAAAAAAAAGTAAAGTAAAGTAACTAACTTTAGGATGTGCATCTAGCATCACTTGGCGAACTTTATACCACCTAAAATTAATTGATTGTAACTCTTCATAATCGTTTCAGTAGTATAAACGTAAAGGCAAAAACAATCAGTGTACCAACAAAATATTTGGAATAACAATAATACAGTCGAAATTCGAATTTCGTTTTTTTATTAATTGTTTGATCGCCTGGATTTTTATTCTTATTTACTGAGTTTCAAGTCGAAAAAAAAACATTTAAAAGAGGCTTTTTTCGAGTTTTTGGCAGACACAATTAATTTATATTTATAGATATTTGATATACAGAATACATAAGAAACACGACATTTATTCATAAGCTTTAAGTATCATCAAAATCGAAGTGTTTCAGACTTTGATGCTTTTCTTTAAGTAGGTAATTCGCGGACTAATTATTTTTTAATAAAAGCTTAACGAATGTTTAATTCTGTACTATTATTAGGACGTTAAGCATATTAATAAATAAAAAACAATGATTTAGTGACCCTTTGTTAAATTTGTAATTTATGGCTAATAAAAACAAAAAAGATAATATTTTATATTGTTACAAGATATTTATATTATTAAATACTCACGGGAAGAATTTGAACGCCTTGATGGTGAAGCCTCGTTTGGCGAACGCCTCCTTGATTTCCTCCTCTGACACAGTCGCCCTGAAAATATTCAAAATAGTATTAAATTGCAATCTACTTAATTACTAACATAGTTTAATTTTCTTAAATCATTTTCTATTAAGAGGGTTATACTGAATTATTTATATTTGAATGCTGCCATTCAAATAGTTTTATTTTTCATTATTGTGTTGCGAAATGATTTGTTTCCAAAGTATGCTACTAGATGGCGCCACACGTTTGGAAATGGACAATCATTTTTATAACAAAGCCATGACGTTTTAGTACCCTCAAAGTAAACACTAGAAATAGTTTTTTTATAATTTGGTTTACTTTGGAGTACCAGTTGCGAGTTTCACTCCAGCAAGAGAACAATATAATCGCGCGGTTGTATGTGCTGGAAATGAGTCCGAATAGTCTAAACGGAAGCCGTAACTTAGAAATAATCTTAAATAGTAATTGGAGACTGCCCCTTATATATATATATTTTAGTTGGATATTATTATCAATTTATAATAATTTTTAAGTTTTGTATGTACATATAGTACATTCTAGATTTGCAACAACGATTTATACTTATGTAGTAAATTAAAGTGTAATTGAATAGACGGTGGTGTCCCAGTTGTATGAACGAATTCCCTAAAAACCAAAAAGGTCGCCGTTCAAACCTCGGCATGTATTATTAAGAAATACACTTTTCTTACATATTTTTGTCATAGATTTACAACACCACCGTTCTTCCCGTGATAAGACGACGACGGTCCCGGTTCCACTAATACCAACTTGTGATATGTTAAGAGGGTTGGTAAGCTTTCCGTGGCCAGTTTGGCCAAATTATTCCTCTTTATGTTGTGGAAGGACCTTCTCCAGCAGTGAAGGACTAGGGGGTGTAATGATGATGGGTAGACTTACGGAATGTTGGAGAGATGTAGTGTGGAGCTGGGCGGGTAGATGTTCTGGTAGTTTTTGCTGCCCGGCTTCTTGAATCTATGCAGAGGGCTCTGCGAATAGTCCCTGGAAAAAAAAAGTTTTTTTATACAATTTGTAAGTAATATCACATTCAAATTCATACTAATTTGGAACAGTAATAATTTTTCCATAGTCTAGCGGTTAAGTCCGTGGATTTAGACTCAGAGGTACCGGGTTCGATTTCTGGATAATAAATTGTTAATTTATTTGAGATATTTCTCGAGTTTGGTTCGCTAGAGACATCGACGAGCTTACCACTTGTCATGATTATAGTAAACTTGGCTAAATGTGAACCCGCTTCATTAAAAAAAATGTGGTTTCGGACTACGGTCGTGATGATCCTTTTTAATAATAATATAATTTCCCCGATTGCAGCAGTGAAAAAATGTATGCAGCTGCCCACCCACTTAAAGATAAAAAAAAAAATAGACAAATGCAGAGGAAACAAAGTTCTAAGTCGCTTGACCGATAATTCTCGGATATTTCATTTTTCTAGTCAATAAAATTAATACCATGAGATTTTTAAGACGGGGCAGTAAGGCATATCCCCTTTACATACTTAAGAGAATGTTACTAGGAGACCACATAGACAGAGGTAGGATAGGTGAGATATATAGGATGTAAGATAGGTTCGATAGCTAACATACCTGGTAAGTCCAGCGTCGGGTTGGCCTTCCTTGGGCAGCTGCACAGTCTGGTGCTTGCTGAGCATCACTCGCATCGCCTTCCCAAATACGCGCAGCTTGTCCATGTGGGTCATGGCTGAAATACAATTTAACATATACACAACCCTTCTAACGTCCCCTTAATTATTTCTATTATAATTTCATTTGGTTATAAACCATCACAAATTTAAAAAATTTACATTCACATTAACCTATATATGCCTAAAAGGTCCCAAACGACCCAACACACACAAGAAAGATTTCCTTAAAACCAATGAGAAATACACTCTCTTACGTACATTTGTCAATTTACAACATCACCGTGCCACAAGAGTACGTTAAGCCGTCGGTACCGGTTCACTAATCACTTGATTCATTAAAAATTGACGTGCGTGATACGTTCTCTTCGTTCCTTGCACAACAATCAACTTGCGATTCCTCTGCACTCATCAAGCAGATATTCAGAATCTCTCACTGTTTCTGCAGCTCGTGAATGGAACAAACTTCCATTGTCAATCAGACTGGCATCTTCGTTGAACATATTTATCTACTAACTTCTTACTTTCTTAAAAAGCAAAATGAGATATAATTTCTAAACTTAACATGGATTGTTATTTATGTAAATAAATAAATAAATATTTCCAGACAGGTCACACAGCGCCATCTAGTTTCCGTGGTAAGCTACGAGGCTTGTGTTACGGAAACTAGATGGTTGATAAACTACATATTATACTTTTTTTTTTTTGTAAATATATACATATTATAAATATAAACACCCAGACCGAGACAAATTATACAATGTACAACTTGCCCCCGGTGGGAATCGAACCCACGACCTCCCGAGTTCACGGCAACGTTTGTTACCACTTGACCGCGGAGGTATTGTATATAAGTATATTTATGTATATGTATTTCTAATGTGTATATTTAAGTATATATTTATTGATATTATTAGTTATTATACATTTTTCCCTTAAACTCTGCATCCCACAATATCTTTTGTCGTTCTCCCAAAGGTTAGCTGTTAGAGAATACCTTGAAGGTATTAAGCTCGCCTATGTACTATATTTTATTTTTGATATTTATTGTGAAATATTTTTTTTTTCTTTACACCAGACTCACGCCAACCCGTCTGGCCAGCACGAGCGTGGCGAGCGTAGGGCAAATTCTCTAACTAAAAACGGATGGCCCATGTCCAACAGTGGAGGTCTAGGACTCTGTGTTCTAGGGGCTGAGGTGATGTGATGCGCTTTTAGGCAAAAGAAATAAAACACGTACTTAACTTAACTTAACTATTCCATTTTAAGTATAGTTCATTGCGTCACAAAAAAAAAAAACAATTTGCCAGATCACAGACGATATATCGATAAGAAATAATACACGTCTATAAAACAGTGTCTAAGCTTGTCTCGAGATGTCACGGCGAGTGTGTACAGCCGCCATACAAGTAGCTAAGCTCTTAATAATATTGGTATAAATCCTTATCTGATAAACTTATAGGCAACTTTGAAAAGCCAAAGTCAGAAGTCGTCCAAGAATACAGAGAAGTTATAAGTGCTTTTTTTGTTCTTCGTAAATATTATAACAAAGTAGTCGAATTCACACAACCGAATAGTTTTCTTTTCACCAAATATATTTTCACGTGACTTTTTCAATATAATTATTAGCAAAGGGCGAATAGTAGATGAGTTTTATGATCTAGTAAGAGAAATATAAGAAAAATTCGTGGAATCACATCGTGGTGTTAGAGAGATGAGTGTCTCGGGCCATTAAACCTATTATTTTTATGCACATACAGATGTAGTGCATAATGGTTTTCCTTCGTATTTTATCGGAAAAGTTCGTATTTATTGTGCTCTCTCAATAAGCTTCAGTATAATTTAACACTAAATAATAAAGTTCCGTAATAATCAATATAAAAATGCCCTCACAATAATTGATTGACACTTCAGTTGCCGTGGTATTCCGATTGAGACCCGAGTTTTTCCGATAGAAATACATTATGCACTATATCTGTATCGTAACTTAGTCCTACTCTGCTCAAAGTGATCGGGCAAAGGACGGATTTCTAAGAAAAAGATTCACCGGTTGCCGGATTCATCGTAGTGGAAGAGTATGTCGGACTAATAGTTACCGGAAAACCTGGGTTTAAAACACTCCCCCATTACTAATTTTATACGGGGGAAAAATATATATGATTATACTTTTTAAAACCCTATTTAATTTTTGATTTATTATTATTATTCATCTAGAGATTAGAGTAAACTTATATTAAAATCGCGCCAATTAAATTTCTCTCATTGCATCATCATATCGGTTCATCGGCAATTAACTTTAATAATAGAAATGACGCGATTTTGACATAAGTTAACTCTGATGTTGCTAGAAGAAATAATGGTATGAAGCGAAACAACTAAACTATTTTTTTTAAAACTTATAATAAATTGATTTGTTTTTTTTTTGGATGTGGAGCATTGTTACCATCCTGGGGGCAAAGTATGACCAAGTAACGGTAAATATAATTAAAAACAATATAAGTAGGTAAATCTTACCCAAATGGGCCTGGTGTGGTTCAGCCATCTGAATAAGAGCAGAATCCTTCTTGTTATACAAGATCTTCACACGCTGCACGTCGCCGTACACACCTAATTAAAATACAAACTTATCAACAAAAGCACAAATATCTTAACATCATTAATAATAATTAATATAATGAGTCTATCAAAACACATAAATAAAAAAACAGAATGAAGATCTACATGAGGGGATCAAAATGTTATTAGAACTAAAAAAACAACACAATACAAATAAAAGTAAAATATTTAGTAAAATGCTTGTAAAAATATACAATAAATATGAAATGAGAAACATGTAGGGAAGGGCTAAATGCTTGGTGGTTATGACTTGGTCACGTAAAGCTTTATATAAAAATACTCTGAATTTTGTCGGATTTAATGCTATTAAATAAACCAACTGCCGGGTTCTCGTCCCTTACCCGCAAACGTTATATAAAATAAACATTTAACTAACGGAAACTGTCGATGTCAAACGCTATTAGAGTTGAATTTTGTGCGGACACTGTCAATATTAACTACTAGTTAATAATATAAATTTGACATATGATCGGCTAAGTCTGCGCTAAAACTGGAAGAAGTAAAGAATCCACTATTTTGACAATTGACATGTTAACGTTTGCGCAAATTCAATAGGTCAAAAGATTCCCTAAATAATGCAGTAAATAAATATAGGATACTAAAGTATGATTTTTCTAAGGTCGTTCCTATGACAGCTGTCAAATATTCTTTTCTACGCGTAACCCTATTGTAAATATATTTTTTCATCATTACGATTATCACATGTTTCATATGTGTTGACATAATAATAATAATAAATAATAAATCAAATCAAAGTAGTAGTACTCTTTGCATAGTTTTGAGTATAGTGTTAACTTAGATTTACTCAATTACTTACATTGTTATTGTTTTTATTTTGATTTTTCGAAAGACCTAGATTAATGGATACTGTAATAGAAGGTGGTGTTTTTGACTGTAATAGATGCAGCATCTAGTTTTTGCCTTAGTTTTAAGTCAAAATCCATGTATGTATTGTTACTGGCACTGTTGATGACTATAATAAATAAATAAAAAGAGGAACGTTCTTAGAAAAATCAAAGTATTAATAGTTATGTAAACGTGATATTTATTAATTCTATTTCGACTTGGTTGGGAAGGTAGTGTAAATGTAGGAATAAACTTAGTAACTATGTAGGTAGCATGAAACACAAATTGTCAGTCGAGTTAATAAAGCGGGTAGTTTGTAAAGTGTTACAAGCGAGAAGCTCACGTCACAGTATCGGATGCGGTTATGGACAGAACGAAGATGTTAGCGGACTGACAATTTGTCTTCCAAACTACAGGGTTCAGAAAACGTATTAATGTTTTAATATAAAATATGGAATGTTTGTGCACACGTACCGAAAAGGGTAAAGAGAGCGTCAGGCGTGACCATCTAAAACAATAGGAAAGAGAAAGAGACAGTATTATATAGTCATAAAAGATAACTTTCACATCATATCTATAAATTTAGCAACTTATTTTCAAACAAATAAAACAGTGTAATAAAGTACAATAGCCAGTGACCTGGTCCGGATTAGTGCTGGATGTATTAGTATGTCGGGGCGCGATACTCAAGGTACAGAGGTGGAGCGATATGGGACTGGGTTACTGGCCATTGTCCACGGAATACACACAAAACTGGATAAATATTTTAACTACAGTGGATATTTGCGTTTAAAGTCAATTCGAAAATTTCTCGTTTATAATTTCACAAATAAATTACCAAGAATAAAAACACAAGAGTTAAATTGAAACCCAATAAGCATCGTAAAGCGTAGGTTGTTTGTTACAGATAGGGTTTTAAAAAGCAAATGTAAATAAAATGTAATAGTTATTCACTTGTCTGTTATGAAATTGTCAGGTTTTTTTAGAAATTATTATTGTTTGAAATTGACTTTATCTTATAATATTGTGGTTGTGTTTGTAAATAGAGTTCGTTAAAACGCAGTAACTATATACCGTATTGATTCCTGTCAAAGTATAATGTAGGAAACACACCTTCATAATTAACATAAATCAGCACGGCCTATAGTAATGCATCTTCACTGCCCTACATACAGTTGATCTCATTTATTGACAACAAATTGTTAAGTGATCCCTGCGCTGAAAGGTTCATATACAATTAGTTGCCGAAATCTAAGATAAGGCTGCATGTAACGCTGGAAACGAAGTGTGTGTTAGTTACCTCTTCGTTGAGGTTGGAGACGAGCAGGACGGTGGCGAGCGGCATGGGCGGCGCGGCGAGGGCGCGCAGGGCTGGCGACGCCGGAGTCAGCGTCAGCGCTCCGAACGCGGGTAGGCCTACTCCGCCAACACCTACGCCGTAAGGCGAAGCTAAGCCGGAGCCCAGACCCAGGAAAGGAGGAGCTAGTACACCCCCGCCTAAAATATTATAAGTTGATACAGCTACTCCTATTAAATCTTTAAACATCTCAGTGCTACAAAATAATCGTGGATACTAAAAGGGGTCACGCTGTTCCAATACGGCTAGCAATTTCCTTATGATGCTTCCATTCACCGTAAGATCGATTCTTATCAACGATATTGATATTAAAGCCAAAGACACATTGGAATTAGAACCTGCGACCTTTGCATTTAGATATGCAGGCGGTGACATCCGACCATGGCCAGTTATTAAATTTTCTTAAAGATTTAATCTTAAACATTCATTAACAGCACAACTTTACATATCCAAAAATTGCAATAATCTAGTATTAACAATAAATGATTTGCCTATAAGGTAGATTAAATGCGTAAAACCTCGTTCTATACTAATTTGATTCAAGCTAAAAAACAAACATGCAATGTAGCTGTGTGTTGTATCTATATAGGTAGTTATATAAATAAATTACTTTTAATATAATATGTCCATTTAAACATATTAAAATTTGCTTCAATAAAGTTTGTATGGAACGAAGTCGGACACCTTCCCTTAAGAGGATATTCTCCACGCAATGAATAAGTAAACACCGTTTATAGGCAACTGCTTCTGTACCAAATTATATATTAATAATACATTACCAATAAGGATAAATACAGAAGTCCCAAGTTGGGTTAATAAAATAAACGTAACTACATAATAGGTAAAAATATGCTAAGCCTCTTGAAACCAAAGAAATAGAAAAACACTAAGGAACCACCAGGACGGCTCAATACCAAGGGTAGGTCAACCATATTAGAAATTAAACAGCTGATTAAAATTTAAATAACATGGCTAACCTAACATAAGGAAAGGTAATCGGGATAAACGATAATAATGCTTTTATCGAAATGGAAACAAATGCTTATACATTTCCTGACAAATGCATCGCCCTTAATTAAAGAATTTAAATTTAGATTTTAGCAATGTAAATTACTATCAATGAAATGTATTAGCACGGGAGAAAGAGTGTCGTCAACTGGACGATAGTGGTGAGCGAAGCGGAGTCGGTGGTGCTCGAGGTCTGGGGGTAAAGGGGACTAACTCATCCTGGAGGCGAAGGCCAGGGCGAGGCGAGCCCGTTGATGGAGTGGCATCAACTCACTGGTCAACAGCTGGTGCGCGTCTCCGTCTCCGGAGGGCAGCGTAGGGTTGGTGTAGTCGCGGGACTTGTCGTTATTGTACTTCACGTTCAGGCAGGTCATCTTCGAGTAGTCTATGCGGAGCGTGCAGCAACCGTTGTAGATGTTCTGGCCGTCCAGCGCCTAAAACAAAATACAATACATATTTTAGGAATCTACGTTTTACTACTTGCAATTTTTTATAATAGAACTGCCACAAACACACGAGTATCTTTGTATCGATAGGTAGAAAACTGCAGCACATGACCAAATATATCATTGGTCTAAAAGGAAGAAAACAAATGCTGTTATGAGAAAATATTTAAAGTAGACCTATATAAACATGATCGCGAATAATATGACGAAACAACCCCATTAGCCCGGCGATCAATACTCTTTGTTTGAGAATGGAAAAAGTGGAAAATCTAATATGGTCGTGTCAAAATGGTTTCGTCCGGAGCGAACAGATATTTGTTTGCTCGCGAGCTCTGGGGTGCGCTGATAACGCCGCATCTCGATACAAAATAGAATTAATTAAAATGCAACAGCACAACCCATTCTCCTCGGGTTTTATGTACGTGGCCGCGGTCACTGGACGTGCAAACATTACTTAGCTAACGGAACTCACGTCTTTGTCACACTAATTATATTCGAAGCAAACATATTTTATTGGTTATTTTAACGTAGTTTTTTCTGTCTTTTATTGCTCGAATATATTTCTAGGAATAGTTGGTCTCTAATATAATAATATATTCTATAATATTATGCGGTAGATATTATATTAATAGGTGAAGGGTTGTTTTTTCAGGTCGGTTTATCCTGCATACAATACGGATATATTGTTGGAATTGTGGATTCATTTGTAGCGTGGCGGTAAGCTTCAATGAAAAATAAATCCTCGGACGATTTCCCTCGGCTATATTTCAAATCCGTCGTTTTGTGAGGCTTTCTAAGAACCCTTTCATTAAACAGCCGCGAACTTCCGTCCGCCCGCAGCTAGCTCGCTGTAGTTCCCAAATTATTAATTCCACCAATTAAGACACTGTTTTTGGGGCGAAAGAAAGCAGTTCTAAACTCCAAGGTACGTAATACTTCGTCTTGTAAAACTTGAATATCTTGGGCTTTTTATGGGGGGTGAAGATTAAATTAATTGGGACTAAAGTGCTATAATAATTTACGCTTGAACCGCTAAATATTTGTTTGTTTCAACTTAAAATTATAGTATTATTATAATTTGTAACTGCCTCAGTAATATAGATTTTAACTTAAAGGCACAGCGTCACATTGAACGCGATTCCATTGTAATTTAAACCACGGAACTACAGTCCATACGGAGCTACATTAAAAAAAAATAAAAAAATGGAATAAGAACATTGAATTAAAAAAGAGAAATTTGTATGTCACAAAGGAGTAGCTAAAACTTCGATCTTGGTACGCTGAATATTGGCTGTAGATTTAATAAATTTCTGTTCTATATGCAAATGCGCCCCCTGATGTGTAGACGTGAATAGATTGGCTCGTTTAAAGCTCAACTTATATGGTAATACGAAAGGCACGTAAGAAAGCGCGGAAGACTTCGATCCGTAATTAGTTTTGTGGCCCACCGCGGTTCCATCCTCCCAACCAGATACAAATGTGGGACTTCGTTTTCGACTAAGTAATGCAAATTTTCCACTTACAAGAATGCAGTAGTAGTAAACTTAGTTTAAATAATGTAACACTGGTTTATGTCACAGAAAGATTGGCAAACCTGATATACTCGTACATTATACTACGTTAGTTGTGTATGGTAAAATTGGTAAACTTGGCTGAAGGTGCAGCATGACATGACATGACATGATGAATGTTGACAAAAAAAATACGCTCAATTGTCTCCGCTTACCTCACAAGGAAACTGGCGTGAAGATTTATGTAACATTGGTTTTAATATAATTATGTGTAGAGAAATAAAGCCTAAAATAAGTATGGTAAAATACATCATATAAAATACATAAACTAGATTCTACGAATACAAAATCTGAATGACAATCAAATCAAATCATTTATTTTCATTTGGTTAGCACAACACTTGGATATTGTCAGTACAATTTTTTTCCATAGTTTACTATTTTTCGATTATAAGATAACTATAAAATAACCAGCAACTAATAGTAGTTAAAATTTAAAAGAGATATTAGATTATATATTTATCTTTAAATTATACCATACCATAGGGGTAGACCCATCATATCAGCTTATAACGTGTCATGGGGTCATCTACTTGTTTTATAACACATTCCTTACAATGCAATTCTAGATTATAATATGCAACATTACTGAAATACTCAGTCGGGAATTATAAATGAACAAGTAGAATTTATTTAAAATTTAAACATAACATAATTTATAATAAAAAAATCATAATCCTAATACAGTAATAGTATAATGTTAAATTACGAGTAGCTACAATAATAATAATTTTAAAATAATTGATAACAATAACCATGAAGTATAAAATATATTTTGAATAATACATTATTCAAATACCTTCACAATTTCTCTCTAATTAAATATTAATACAATCTTGTAAAAATAATTACAAGAGACAATCGCTCACACTAAACTATAAAAACTTCACAAACTATTAGATAAAAGGTGATCATAAGTTTAAAACAATAAAAAAAACTCTGCGAATTGATAAAAGTGATTTATATGAATGGCAATCCGACAACTGTTTCCTGTGGTCACAAAAAGGAACCAAATTGAAAAAGAATAAAAAAGGAGAAGATCCGTTTAGAATTGTAGATTAATTCCCGTACTTTTATAAAATTTCTTGATACTTTTGAATATAAGAATGAGCCGAGAGATGAATTTTGTCGTTTGTTTGGAGATTTCCCCGTTCTCATCCGGGAAATAATCATACAGATTTGAGACTAGATTCAGCTGCCTCTTCCCGCATATTGTATTAAAGATTTATGGATTAGCTTTAATTACTAGTGTAATGGATACTGTAATAGCATGTGGTTGTTGCCTGTAATAAAGTGAAAATCCATGTACATATGTCTTGTTGCTAGCACTGTTGGCGACCCTAATAAATAAACAAATAAATTGGTATAGATCGACGATCTGGATCCTAGTGAAGTTACTCATATAGTATTGGTCCCACTAGATGATGTCTAAAGTGCTAAAAGTTCGTAGTTATTATTTAAATTTAAAATTATTCAATATATTATTAAGTTTATAGCCAATTACTATTAATATACAAAGTAAATTAAGACCGACGTCGTACTCTCTTAGCTTTAGGTAGATGAGATATTTTCCCCGCTGGCGGGTCCCAGTATCAATATTCCTAAGAATTTCATTTAATCTTCTGAAACGATTATTTGCGCACGCGGAGGGAGTCGTAATTGAGGTAAAAAAATATACGGAGGTGTGACAAGGTGATAAAACGACAAACGCCACGCCCGATTTGATATTAGGATCCTTTACTGCGTAATAGGGAAGGTTATGATTTCGTGTTGCCTCTGTAAACTGACTACTTAAAAAGTTATATTAAATTTATTATTGTGCTCTAGGGACTACTTCGGCGTATCAATTTGTTAAAATTTATGCTATAATCATTTTGTATTTAAAACATTTTAATTAAGATTATTTGCCAATGTACTAGCATAGCTACAAGGGAAAATGCTGCCAGTCTCCTTGGGACTTTCTAAAGGACATTTTTTACATATATGGATATAGTATATATTTCATTAGATTTAATTTATATCCAAAAATATTTCATTTTTGTTATTTAAGTGCGCCTTAAACGCAACAAGTACGCGGAGATCATCATCAATTACCACTTCATCCCTTTTGCAATCGAAATAATGGGCCCGTGGTCCGAGTAGGCTCAGGCGTTCTCTCGTGAGCTTGGGGAGCAACTCTGCTTGGCAACGGGTGACCCTTTGAGAATATTATGTACAAAGGGTCAGCCTCGCAGTTCAGCGGAGAAACGCAGCGAGTGTCCTCGGCACACTACGCCAATAGGACGGTTATAATTTTAGTTCCTTTAGGTAGTGTTTAATTGTATACTAGCTTCTGATTATATTTAATTTATGGACGGACATACCTGTACTAAATTCAATCTGTAAATTATCAAACAACTTAGATTTAAGTAGAGCTACTTTAAGAGTAAATCTGGAAAGCAGGTAAATAGTGCCGAGTAATTGTCGAGAGTAGATCAGTGTCCCGAAGTAGTTACATCTTGTTCTGGTGATCTTGTACAAACTGTAAGAGTAGACAAGAAGTAACAAGTGTCCGCGGTATCTCTTAATCACGCTACCGCTAATTGTTTTATCTTTAGCTCGTTAGAACTCGTTTAAGCAAAGCCGTCTTAGTGAAGGATTAAGTGAGACCCTCCTTAATCCACCCCCCATTGCTAATTCTGGTGGTTTTTCCGCGGAGGCTAGATAAACGTTTTTGTTGCGGACTCTGAGCTCGCGGCATTTATTATTTAAAAGAATCTATATAACTTTATATAGCGCTTGTACAAAGAGAAAATTGGAGCTGAAATGTGATTAATTTAGTCAGCTATTAACTTTGCTAAAAATATAAAGTGATTTCGTAAAAGTTGTTTGTTGGGTTGTTTTCTCTCACTTAGTGCATCGTGTTGTTGTTTGGAGAACAGATTTGTTCGATGGAGTTTCAGGGTCGATGACTGCTTTATGAGTTTAAACCAATTGAGTCGATAAAGAGTTATGAAGATATGGAGCTGTGTGAAGTTTGATTAAATAATTACGAGTCTCTAGTGAAGTGGAGCTGGAAGGTAGATTAAATGGAAGTTAAAGATAAGTCGTTATTTTGTGATTTAATAAAGTTGGTCGTATTCCAGAGTCGGGACACGGTGGCGTACCGATACAATTGTATCACTACCTAATTAGGTAGTGTACACACTGGGCCGGGACGCGTCGCCGAGTAAACCTCGCCGCTCGCTCCATTAGGCAATGTAATTAATACTCGAGGTTATCCCTAATTGTGGCCTCAGATAGTGCCACCGCCGTTAAAAACCACACCCATATGTAACAAATTGAACTTTATTTAACGCTCGTTTAGTACAACCTTATAGTTACATACATTATATACTATACATTATACGTTAAGCTTTCAATATCATATCATAGATATACGTTAAGGCATCGGTCCCAGTTTTACTTATAACTATGACTTGTGGAATCATAAGTAAATATTATATTAAAAGTCAATAAAAATTGACATCAGACCTTCGCCAATCCGTCTGGCCAGCGCGTGGCGAATGTAGGCCAAATTCAAGATATATGTTCTGGAAGGCCCATCTCCAACAGTGGAGGATTAAAACGATTGTGTTTTTAGGGGCTGTGAATTGTTCCTTATCGCAGGCGCGGTGGTGGCTCGCAGGCGCGGTGGTGGCTCGCAGGCGCGGTGGTGGCTCGCAGGCGCGGTGGTGGCTTGGTTGTAAAAACGCGTTCCTTAAATCCCACACAGGTCGGTTTAAACCCACCCGACATGTACCAATGAAAAATACACTTTTCTTACGTACATTTGTCATAGATTTACAACACCACCGTTCCCGTGCCTCGGAGAGCACGTTAAGCCGTCGGTCCCGGTTTCACTAATACCAACTTGTGGAATCGTTAATAAATTGTCATAAAAAATTGGCATCATATCCTCGCCAAGCTGTCTAGCCGACGTGGCGCGTGTAGGCCAAATTCTCCAGATATATGTTCTGGAAGGCCCATCTCCAGCAGTGGAGGTCTAGGACGCTGTGTTCTAGGGGCTGTAATGAAATGTTCCTTAACTATAAGGTCTTTAAGTGCAAAAAAAAAAAAAAAACTTTAGCAATAAATTTATCATAATCAATTCGTTGTGTCTTCTAATAACATTGGCAAAAATTCAAGAAACCTTGAAACTCAATGATATAAAATATTATTAAAAAAAACATGAAAAAAAAAATAAACTTAACGAGTTTTAATGTACAGTAACAGTTTAACAGTGTGCATATTCTTGTAGGAAACTGCAATGCAGCTGGTTTAAGGTGGTTGTTGATAGAGCGAGGTCAAACAAGCCTGGAAAATACAATTTTAAAGGGTGTGCTCTCAGTGGTCGCCCGCAGGTATGGTCGCAGCTTTGTTTACTCGCAGAATATATAAGTTTTAAACGAATTTTGGTTACGTCATCCCTTATTTACTCGCAAGCACATACGTCGAAATTCTAATTTCAAATTAAACCTCACCTACGAATGAAATTGTATTTTTATACAATACAAGTATGTAATACGTTTATAAAATAGAAGCAAATATTTAGCAGACGACACGCTTCGTTTGCAACATCGCGGACAACGACATTGTTTGAATATCGTTCCAAATGTTAACATAAAAGAATAGAATCTGAAGACACGATGCAATTTTTAAAAGAAAACAATGCACCGCACCTTGAATACATAGTATCTAGATTTCACCTGGAACCTCGCGCCAAATTGTTTGCACTGAAATATTGGTAAGCTAACAAAACTGAAAGAAAATATTTAAAAGGAAGAGGCGGAAAGAAGTATTATAATGTTAAAAGAGAAAATTAAAAAAATAAAATCATAGATATGATATAGGGATGGGCACAGAAATGGATATGATATGGGGTAAAACAAAAAAGTATAAAAACACTTTGAAAATCGCAATACCCTGTATACTTCTAAATATAAAATAAACATTCACTGAACTGATCTGGTTTAATGGATTACAAACCTAAGTTTGTATTTCATAGTCAATGTAAAAAAAAATATTGTTTTATGTAAACCTTTTTATTACAGGTGACACGTGATTATTTAAATTATTTTAAATGATTCTACTCTTGTTAGTAAAAGACTAAACAGCAAAGCGGTCAAAAAGTAAGCTGTTAGCAGAAGACCAGCAGCTTATCATATTCCAATGAAAACTGCAAGGAAAACTCAGATATATCAAATTTACAATATAAAACATATACAGAATTACACAACAAGTATCAAATCAAAATAATTTATTTCCGTATGGTTAGTACGTAACACTTGGATATTGTCAATACATACATGCTAAGAAATAAAAAACAAATAAAAAATACTACCATTGACCATGGCTGGACCAAACCCAACATCAATACAATAATTATAACTAAAACATTGTTGCCATAAACGTTGTATTTCTTCTCAAAATTCACAATCATCAAATATAATACCTGGTACCCAACCAGGTAATACAATAAATTAATAAAATATATAACAATAGCAAAGAGATATTTGCAGTGGCAATTCCATAGCGTGCAGTTGTCGAAACATGATGACTGATCATTGAAGATAGAGAAAGCCCCGGTTATGGATGGCACATACTGCGGGGTGCCCGAATGAATCATCCTGTTATCAATCATAACTTATTGATGGAGCGACCGACGCAGCATGTCCTGATTAACGCTACGAATGACGTCCGACTAATGACATCTGATGGTTGTTCATGGGTTGACTTGAAAATGCAATTCATCAAATGCTATCAATGACAATATAACGTGCCTGATATAAACCAAAAAGCTATTAAATTATAATTATTAATGTATTCTAACACGTCTACACAAAACAGCAGACAAATTAATATATACACATGCCCATTAAAATAACGGAATCACAACATTAAAGGAAATAGACTCGTAAACCACGGAAATGCATAAAATTGAAATAGCAGTACGAGTAACACATTATTATAAGACGGCCAAACTTTATGTGCATTTCGACGGACTTGTAGCCGTATGATATTGTTTCGTACAAACTACAACAACCGTTTGTAAACAATGTAAAGACTCATTACTAATGTCGAAGTTCGCAACAACCCCGTTCGTACTTTGTCAGCTCGAGTAGTATGTCAATTTTAATTTGCGTAAACGATAAACTTAATGAAATACAAGCTCGCTGCCATAATGTGAAACGTTCGTGTACCATAAAATATGTTTATAAAGGACGTTATATTTAAAATTTGGATTAAAAGCACGCGGTTCGCTGACAGATGTCGCGCGCTTGTAGCTCGGGTATTCGTGTCTGCGCCCGTAAGCTTTCTGCTGAAAAGATTTGATGGCGAGGTTAGAGATTTATGTCAAGGATCATAGAGCGGCAGGATCGGGGATTTCAACGTTCTCTCAGCATCCCACTGTGCCCTTTGTGAGGAGCAATGTGCGGCCTCACTACACTTTATACCCGCTTACTTCGCCGCCACTTACCTTGCGGTGGGACGATTTAATTTCATTTTAGGAAAAACTCTGTAAAACCCTAGGTGCATCGTGGGAAGATTTATACAAGGTACAACTTTAAAAATCCTTTCAGACATTATAAGATAAAGGCGAAATATTTAAAAACCAAAATCTAAATAAAAGTATCATCACGATCACCTTACGGAGTGGTCAGAAATTATTTTATAAGGAATAAGTTCATATTTAGCCAACTTAACTATAGACCCATCATGACAAGTGGCAACGTTAATGTCTCTAGCATACCGACCTCGAGAAATATCACAAATAAATTAAATAAATTATTGGGTCCCGACTAGGAATCGAACCACATACCAGAGGCGGGCAGGACAAATAGTATAAAAAATAAATGTTCCTTTTTTACCAATTTAGATTAAGGAAACTGCTACTACATTACTGCTTCATTATCGATATTACGAGTAATACAAAATAAATAAATGCATTTTCTAGAGCGCTTTGAATAAAATCCTAAAAAGATCGGTTTAAACCCCGTCATGTACCAATGAGAAACACACTTGTCTTACTACTCATAGACAACAACTGTTCAATTGTTCCCCGCCTCGGAGAGCACTATAAGCAGTCGGTCCCGGTTTCTCTAATACCAACTTGTGAAATCGATAATAAATTGTGTTTAAAAAAAGTATGTCATCAGATCCTCGCCAACCAACAACGAGCTGCGTGGCAAGTTTAAGGCAAATTCTCCAAAAATCCCATCCAACTATGAAGGCATAAAACTCGTGTTCTAAGGGCTGTAATGATAATAATTTAATGATGAAACGGAATTTATTTAATTTATTTTTTAATTAGGTAAGTCTTGTTTCAAGCGGTGTGATTTTTATATAAATATCATCATGGCAAGCTTACAATACCTATTAGTTTTCCTTGTAGTCAAAATTGGCATTTGACATCGTTGCAAATGGCACATACGTTCAACGGGAAAAACAAATAGGTGGTAGGCGAACTGATAGTGGTAATTAGCCAAGTCGGCTGGAGCGGGAAAATATCCACCGTTCGTGCCGATAACCACAGTAAAGTGTATCCACACAGGATCAGGCTCGAATTGCCGTCATGACCAGTCAATGATTTCAGATAACCGCAAGGTCATATGCCGTGCTTGTATAAAAAATAAAAAACCCGGTTTTAAATAAAATATACTTGTAAGTTCCTACACCGTAGCATAAAAAACATTTTGTAACTGTGCAACAAAATATCGGATCCAATGAATGGACGTTGTGTTACGAGGTATCTAATGGCTCGTATCTATTTGACGGGTCATTGAAGGCGTCATAAATATGGTAGAGAATGTTACGTCATGAAAGTCACGTTAAAACGCATTAACAAACCAAATTTAATACCTGCCTAGAATTTTATATCACGGGTTTAACGCTCTAGCATCCATCTCGCTCGCACAATCCAATATTTTCGAAGAAGTTTCAAGTCTGAGTGTACTTTTCAGAAATGTAGTCTATCAACTTACTAGGAAATAAAATTACGGACATCTTGAAGATACGAGTATGCGATTAATCACTATTTGTTTTAGTAAACTGCCTCCATAGTCAAATCAAATCATGTATTTCCTTTAGTTGTCACAACAACACTTGGATATTGTCAATACATTTTTTCTCAATAGTTTACTATTATTTCGATTATAAAATAACCAGCAGCTACTATGGGTGGACCCATCATATCAGCTATACCATCATCTTCGACTAAAACACTGTTGCCATAAACAAGTTCTTGCTTAAAACTAGGTAGTTAAAATTAATTCGTGGCTCTAAAGAGGCGGTGTCAGCTTACAATATACATAAAAATTGTATTATGGTTTCTGACCACCCCGAATGGGAAACGGTCGTGATGATACTTTACTTTTTTGTTTTAGTAAAATAAAGGAAAATCTTTATAAATGTTTTGGCTATTTCTCTCTGTCTACAATTAGATATACGCAAGTTAAAATATGTCCAAAATGTCTGTAATTTTATTTCCCTGAAAGTTGATAGATTACTCAAAATTATATTTAGGCTTAAAAAATTTTGGAATTGCCATAAACCCGAATTAGGCACGAATATTAAACTTTTTGGTGTTTACAATTAGAATTACTTAAAGTAAATTCCCTAAATACTCGTAAATAGAAAATTATATCATGTAGCAAAAGTTATCTGGCTGAGAATTAAATTCCATGATAGGGACTTAGCATTGCTACGTTTTCGCAATTCCCACTGACATCTCAATTTCATCGCACCACACGGACTTCCTCGTTGGCGGGATTTTCGTAGGAAAATCGCAACTAATTAGAGTAGATGCCTAGTGAGTTTTCTATTGTCGACTTCATTAGCTAATTGTGCTAGTTCTGCTGCTCGGCCGAGAAATATATCCACGAGAGCTCGCATTTACTGCTCTTATTCCACACAATGTCTGTTTGATTGTGCCTTTAGTTTACAATCATTCGGTAAACATCTTCCATCGTTAAGTGGGATTAACGCCTTTGCATCTCTCTCGCTCGCACAATCCAACACTTTGAAATATTACTGAGTGTACCTTTAAGAAATCTATCAAAATTAAATTACGGACATATTGGACATATTTTCACTTTCATATGCATCCTTTTAGACAGAGAAAAATGGCATGAACATTTTCCTCTATTTTACTAAAACATATTTATGAGAAAGAGAAGAAGACAAATTTCTAAGCATTCCATGGATTCACCGTGCGGGTGCTGGGTCCATCGTGTGTGGGTAAGAGAAGAGAACCGACAATAGGCTGGCTTACAAAGGAGGCCTCTTTTTTGGGTGTGTAATAAGTATCCCAAAAATTACCGTAATTTTATTTCCTAGAAAAATGAGACTAATTGCCAGTTGCAGAAATTAATCTATGATCAATATTTTTATATACGTCACGTGATTGGTAGTTAGCTTGTCACTTTGGTTATTTCAACTAATGAATGAAAGATAATCAGCCTTCCAGTTGGCCGTACATTTCTTAAAAATACACTTTAAAAATCGTTGAAAATATTGGATTGTGCGAGCGAAAGGGGTGGTTAAACCCTCTCAATACCAATTATTATAATAAGAGAAAAGTACTCATTCGTATTAATTATAACAAATGGCAATTAAACTTTAGTATTTAAAAGTTTTTAAAAAATCAGAATCAATCATAAAGTTGTGGCTATTTATAACGGAGGCGTACGAAAAAACAAAAGCACAATAATTATACTTCCAAAGTGAGTTTGCGGAAGCCGCAAAACGAAATTTAATTTGCCCTGAACGCTGCATCAGAAATAAAGTTAAAACAGTCGCGCGGCGCAGTCGGCTCGCACGGCCACGAACAACTTCTAACGTAAATGAATAGCGAATGGGTAAAGTTGGCCCGAGAAAAAAATATGTTGTTGGTTTTATTATCCATGCTCACTTTACTTATCGCTATTATTGATAACAATTAAGATACATATAGTATATTTCGTATCACAGATGAAACGAATCATTAATTCCTTTGGTTAACTTGAATATTGTCAGCACAAAAATAAAGGCTTAGATAAAATAAACAAATAAAAAAATAGTTAGGTAATTATTATTGGTATAATGACATTCCTGTTATAAACAAATTGTAACTTAAAAACTCGTTAATATAAGATCGTGGCTGTAAATAGACCTTGTCAACTGAATATAAATTCGTGGCTGTAAAAGGGCCGTGTCATATTATATTCAAAATAACATTAATATTAATTATAATCATGGCTGTAATATGTAACAGCCAACTGTCACCTTATAATCTAAGTAAAATTAAAAGTCGATATATTTAGCGTACCAAACTCGAAAAATATCACAAGTATATTATTGTGTCCCGCCCGTCCAGGAATCGAACCCGCTACCTCCGAGTCTGAATCCACGAACTTTAACGCTAGACCACGGTAGCCACGCTGATAGCAAGAAGCGTATTCACATTTACTACAGGTCAATGATGCCACGTAGCAACCCCGTCGATGTCACTAACGTACTAGACTCAAAAAATATAACAAAAAAATAAAATAAATTATTGTGTCCCAAACAGGAATCGATTCCGATACCTCTGCATCTAAATCTACAGTCTTAACCGCTGGACGCATAGGCAGTCGTCACAAGAAAATACATAATTTAAGGTCACCTCCAGAAGTCGAATCCAGTAGCAAAATCAATAACCATTAGTCTACAGAGAAAGTCTTAAATGTAGTTAAATTAGAGACTGTTAGTAATTATAAACAGCCATTATTAGAGGTGATCAGTGGAGCTCTACGACTGTACTTAAAGCTGATGCCGTAAACAGTTTTTATGTCTTCACTTCGCACATAGTAGCTAAACTCAAATAAACTTACCGTTTTTGCAGTCTGCGCTGATACGGTATCCGGATACTGAATTAGAGCTTGGAATGAATCTGAAATAAAGAAATAATATTTTGATAAATAAAAGACGAGAGAAAATATTCTACGAGTTTTAATATTACTAATATCGTACGCTATTTAAATTTACATTTTATTTTCTGTAATGCTATAAGACGTTTTACAAAATAGATCTCTCAGCGCGTATAAAATTGCAATACATATTCCATCATTTATGCATTACATTTTAAATGTTATATTTACATAATAGTGTAAAAGTAAACACATTTTTACAGTATGTATTCTCCATGAATAAATATTGCGACACTACAGTCTAAAAGACCCATCTCTGTGGGATTCAATCTCGAGGCGTTCAAAGAAGACCAAATTGCCGGGACAAGTTTCGTCGACACAAAAGCGACACACGATGAAGACTTGACGTTACCAAGCTCAGGTGTACCACATCCATTTTATCATCCAGAACACTTAGCGGGAACAAGCGCGTAAACAAGTACAGCGTCTATCTTACTTTCCTTATAAAGTTTGGAGAGTGTAGGTACGGTAGAATTTATTGTCTAAGTCGCGTAGTTCACACAAAGTGTTTTCACACGGCGAAAACTTTGGTGCTGTCATATCGAGGTAAGTTTCGCTGTTTGTAGTTCGTCGGACATATGTGTATTATTTTTGGATATTTCATAATATTTGGATATTTTATGCTACAAATGATTTATGAGCAACAAAATAAGCTTCATTATTGTAAGCGAAGGGAGAATAATAATATATACGAAGAATACGAGGTAAAGTATAGTGGTAAGCCGAAAAGCTACAAGTAGTTCGTCGTGAGTCTATTTACTGCTAGGAGAGATGAGCCCTAAACCCCCTAATTTAAGGCATGAGCGGGGCGATCATTGCCGTCCGCCGGCCGGCACATAAATTCACATTTTAAGAAAGCGTTAGGGGTTGCACCTGCGATACCACAACCTAATATTACTCGTGTTTATGGCGAACCATATCGTTTGAGGATCTACCTTTATAAATCACGCACTGTATTTGTTAGCTTAAAAGGCCCTGATTTCAGATGAAAACCAATGACCACATTTCATACATTACTTGGATATGATTTTCACTTGTGTATTAGTAATCAAACTGAATTTCAATTATCACAATATCAGCAGATATTCGTATGTATGCTCGATGCTGAATTGTAAGTTGGCAATCCTAATTTCATTACTATTAATAATTCTACTATTTAATCAGGATTCAAATAAACACTGTTATTATATATGCATGTTAATGAACATATAAACATCTTCAGCATACTTGGGCTGTGTAAACCAATGACTGCACATTTCATATATAGTTGGATCGCATTTCGTATAATGTAAATTCGCAATCGTAATTTCATCGATATTGATAGCACTATTATTTAATCTGCATTCAAATTAATGTAAGTAGATAAGACAGGTTGTAGAGTGGGGACACGTGTGGATGAGGGTTGCAAAAGGCCGCGTGCAGTGAAGAGCATTGAGTTTTTTTAATAAGAGTAATTGTTTAGCAGTGCAGTGACAAAGGCTGATGATAATGATGATACTGTGACTAAGATAATCAAATTTATAAACATTTTTGGCATAATTAGGCTGTAATTAGACGACGAAGCCATAACAGTAAGTAAGGTTACAGTTATAAGAACTAAGTGAGATATGTTTCCGAGTGACACAGTTGCCGTAACGTTTATGGTCTTATCTATAGAAAATACGAGTAAAACCACTCAACTTAACGCAAGGAACGTCGGTGTAAATTAAAAGTAATGCGCCATCTTGTTCATATTTAACTAGAAACCTTCAGGTAGCTTTTCTTGTAACTAATGTTTAATCGAATAAATCGTCTTTATTTTTTCTACAAAGTTTTATTTTCTAGCGTAAGAAGTAGTAACTACGTTTTCTTTTAGTAGTCAATTTTATTTTATCTATTCAGAAGTCATAAGGTTAGTTAAATTATTAATTTCTTACTATGCAGTATGTAATTGTGTTTGTTATGGAAAACATTTTAAAACCACAACATTATTTCCCTACCAAAATGAATTTATATTTGCGAATTACCCTATTTGCGTAGGCTCGGCTATACGAGAACAATCCTTATGCAGTGGATTTGTTTTCTCTGTGAATACGACACAAAACTTCATTCCCTCAGGACAAACATTCCCTTTTCTTTATTCCTTCAGGGATGTAAAATGCTTGCGAGGGATGACAAGTATGTACCTGTTTCTTGAAGCTAATCTTTACACAAAACGACACATGCGAATATTTTATTTTTTACGATATCAATAGATTTATTATAAACTGATATTTTGAGATATGGGTTAACATTTTCTGCAACAGCAGTCCTGTCAGGGTTAAGAAAATAAGTATGAAATATTAATTAATTCATTATACCAATGGTACCTAGGTAAAGTTCGGAACAAAGGGTGGAAACCGACCTACAGGACTCAGTGATTGAAATTTTGACAGCCAGGGTCGACCCCAATTCCATCTCAGTGATTAGTTTACGTTCCTGATGCCTTGTAATAGTTTGATCCCGGAGACGATTTATGTTTAAGAATGAAATTAAGAATTCTCTTAGTTTTTGTTTTGTTCTGTTTGTTTGAGCGAAGACTTGAAACAAACGAGCACTAATTCAATAACACAGCTGCGGGTTCCGATTGTGCGCAAGAAATTTAAATGATCTCAATCAATCCGTAAGCCGGTTCATAAGGCTTCATCAAAAATTCAACCGGAACGCGCAATTACTTTATGGAATATTTAAACGCCAATCTCTGCGTAAACAGAAGATGGAAGTTGTGGTTTAAATTAAAATTTCTAAATCCGCATTTCGCTGTGTGGCAAAGAGGTTGCTACCGCTATGTAAATATTAAGTCCGTCGATTACGGTATAATCTTATATCTCGAATCGTGTCTTCCTTTGGAACTCCTTGTTGCTTTCAATTTTGAATACGGAGCTCGCAATTAATGTGCCCTTTCAGTCTTTTCCAGCTCTTGCCCATTCACGGAACCCACCGTTGCATAATCAAGTACGCTCATTGCAACAAACTATCTTCACGAAGAGCATTATTCTTGACAACATTTTGGAAGTAAACTTATTACCTAATTTAATATTTTATATATTTTTAATATCATTATAAAATCCCGAAATATGAACCACATAATAAAACTTAATAATTTGATAGATATAGTTATTTAATAATTTAAAGACGTACTTATATGGATATTCAATTAATAATTTAAATTCGAAGGATTTTTTATAATAATTATATTAGCTTGAAGCCTACAAAAATAATTAATTAGTGACTGATGAATTTTTGCACTGAAATTGTTTAACCTTGGCACTTAACAATCACCTAGTGGTCATCGATATATTTGTCTTTGAGTTCTACATTTAAAATTGGCCACGATGGCTAAACCTGACTTAAACGATATAATGGTTATGCAAAGCGTCCGCAAAGACGATATCCGTCTTCGAATCAGATCCTTAATTACTGGAATCCTTGCGACATAGACGAGACACATACCGCAAACAGTGGCCGCATAATAATTATAGCGGTCCGCTACACCTTAATAAAGCCAATCGGAGGCCCGATGCCCCCTGCCCCAGGGGGAGGGATTACACTGACTCCGCACGCTCTTCATTGAGATTTGTTTCAGGATTAGGAACGCGTTTGATGGCGAAACCCCCGTCAGGTCGTCGACGGCCGCGGTCAAACTGTTAACGGAATGTTGTGCTCATTAATTAATAAGTAGCTCCCTGCTTCACAGAACGAGGCTATGTTTTTCAGCTACCTTCATTAGACGTTACTAATTATTCACATTGTTTTTATTAAACCACGAGTTTTAAAATTACACAATCCTTTTTAGGATTATTTACTGGTAACGAGTTGTTTAAATTTTAACAATAGAATAGCATATTTTTTGGATTAAAAAAAAATTACAGGAGTATTGACGTCATTGAATTTTTTGTATTTATTCCGGCAACAAATTCCGAATTTTAGAAAATCAAATAGTAGTTAAATTACTCTTTTGTGTCCATATTCGCCTAAACTAACAAAAAATTCAAATCATATATATTTCTGCGTATACCTTTTGAGTGTGTAAATATGAATGGAGCGAAATATTAAATCTGTCAACTCATGAAAGCCGAGGGTTTATTTAGAGTCCTGATTGATTACGGTTGAGATATTTCAAATTTTCTCCCACGGAAATATATTAGCACATAGTTCGCTACCTTTTACAGCCAGTTCGCCTTTTGTACAACAATATGTATTTATACTGACTGCAGTTAATAAAATTGGTATAAAACTAATAAAAAAGTACGAGGGACACTTTAAACTTGTTACCGAACATGCAACCAATCAAGTTATTTACCGACATCGACTATTTGCCGCAAAAGTTCTTGTCGATTCCACTATAAAGTGGATAAATAACAGAAACCAATATTTGTGTATTGCAATACTAACTGCGGTTTTTTTACGGTTTTTCGTTCAGTATGTTTAGATAAAATGTAACGGGTATACAAGCGAATTGGGATCGAAATATGTGGTTTATTTGCTTCCCCGCTGCGCGACAGGATAATTGAAGCTAGGATTTATACGTTACGGATCTGAGCCCACTAGACCAACGACAATGCTCACATAATATAAAACATAAAAGTAAACCAATCATATACAATCTATTAAAGGGTAAAATAGATCTTGTCAACATTTATTTGCTTTCGAAATTACGAGGCGAAAGCAAGGTGGGTATTAGAGGTAGGGGAGTTGCCAGTAAAAAAATATACAGATACCAAATATTTGGCAGCACAGTGTGAGTATAGATATTAAATAAAAAAATAACTACCAAACTTTATTAAGAACGATTTACATTTTAATTAATACTTATTTGATGCTATTACATTTTTTGAATCCTATTTATTTAATCCGTCTTTACATTGACACTAGCAAATTATTACTTATGCCAAAATGGCTCAGTTGCCACTTAATTTATTTTTGGCGGGACAATAAACAACTCTACACAATCATTTGTTCGGACAATAAAATTAGAATTAGAAAAACGACAGAAGGTAATTTAGTTGGAGTATAAAAATAGTCGAGACAACAAAACTAGCCGTGTTCCATGATAATAAAATATTCAAATAACGCGGTGTGCTTAGAATGCAAATAAAGTACAACAACCGCCAGGTTCGATTACGGGGAGGAGGAAATTGGAAGAGCTGGCTTTGAGCAGTCCATCGCGATATCGCACAAGTTATGACCAAAACCGGCATATAAGTTCTACACAAATATAATGACTGCAAAATGCTTTAAGTTTTGGATATTTGAATGTACCTAAAGCTAAGATCGACAAGGCATTCTTACTCTTTGCTTATATATTGTTTAAACTTCCCATTCTCTTCCTTGCGTCGTTCTTTTTAATGTGTAACTTCCTCCATGGATCATGGCCATCCGGGTCTGCACACGGCGGGATGTAGGGCATTATGTTGTGTGTATCCATTTTGCAGGCAGATGGAAACTTATATATTTTTTTGCCAAAAATAAGTCAAATAAATAGTTGGCCAGGAAAAGTTGGCAATAACTTACAAGATGTTTTCGATTTTAAAAGAAACCGTTCTTCTCCTCTCTTTACCACACATGATGAACACGATGCACGGTAAATCCATGAAATGCTAAGAAAAACATAGTATGCCTTTCATTAATTTGACGTAAGCAACGTCTAGACATAATTTATTTAATAGCTGCTGGTCTTCTGCTAACAGCTTACTCATTGGACGACTCTGCTGCTTAGTCTTTCACTAGCAGAAGTAGAATCATTCAAAATAATAAATTAATGACGTTTCATAAATGCATGTAATAGGTTTACGTGAATAAAGATATTTTGACTTTGACTTTGACTTGGTACAGTATTTTGTTAACGAAATCGCGTATAGTTATGATTTTTAGAAATACTTTTGAATATTGAAAGGAATTTGAACAGAATATTTGAGGAAATATTATTCTCCGCAGTCGGAGAGAACCCAATGTCTGGAATATTGTTAGGGAGAGATTATTATAGAAAAATGTTATAATAAAAGTAACGAAGTATACGGGTTGTGGAATGGAGACCACGTACGGGAAGACGGAAAATGGGGCTACCTCCGCCAGATGGACGAATGACCTGCTAAAGGTCGCTGGAGAGGGCTGGATGTGTGTGGCAGGAAATCGTGTCAAATAACAGGTCTTCGAGGAGGCCTACATCCAGCACACATAAATAATATTAATAATAAAAAATATATAACTTAATAAAAAAAACTGTTTATGTCTTCTATATTTATACATTTAATTAATTTATTTGTGATATTTCTCGAGTTTGGACGCTGGAGACATCGACGAGCTTGCCACTTGTCATGATTGGGCTATAGTAAAGTTGGCTAAATGTGAATCCGCTCCGCTTATTTATAAGCGTGGTTTCTGACCACCCCGAAAGGGAAACGGTCGTGATGATACTTTACTTTTTTAATTTATATGGCTGTAAGAGGTCCGTTCCTGGGTTTCAAGAAACATTTCTGCCAATATTTATCAAAACGGTCCAGTAATATAGGCATGAAAGACGGACAAACAAACATACATACAGACGCCTTTTACATTTATAATATTAGTATGTAGTTGATAAAAAAAATCAACTTTTCCTAAGAAAACTTATGTTGGAAGTGACAAAAAATTATGGCCGTTCCATATAAAATTGTCTATTTTAAAATTAAGTATGAAGGTTATTAAGTATTTTTATTAATAAACATTTGTTTTAAAATGTAAGTTTTTTTTATATTTTAAATCAATTGTACCTTAATTCCTTCGAATAAATCTTTTACTTACAAAAAAAAAAAAAAATATTTTTTATATTTCTATAACACATGGTTTCTTAGGAAAAGTTGTTTGTTTTTATCAATAGAATAACATAATAGTCTACCGTAAGACCATACTAAGTCACACAGTGAATAGTTGTAAAGATACTTTAGTTTCTAGAGAAGCATTTAAGGATCGTAACCACCCATATAATTAACTGACCCTGCTTGCAAGTTTATCAAATATGTACCTAGGTGTGCGCGTGTGTGCTCCGGATTTATTTAGGATATGCATGAGGGTAGGATTTAAATTTTAAACGGATTGCGCCCTTGGATTTTGGGATTGTGCTCTGTTTGGTAAACCTATCACTATAACATAACGCGACCGACTAAATTCAATTTGCTATTTTAATACAATTTTGAAATACTCGTGTTTCCAATTGATGTCGGATTCATAAATAAATTATTATTATTATTTATTATTATTCTGATTTCTAAACCTGTTAACAAATATTTATAAATCATTCATTCATTATTCATTACGTCCTCTAGAACACATCGTCCTAGACCTCCACTGTGGGAGATGGGAAGAACATATGTACTACATCTGGAGAATTTGGCATACACTCGATACGCTGGCCAGACGGGTTGGCGAGGAACTGATGTAATTTTTTTATGACAATTTATTATAACGATTACACAAGTTGGTATTAGTGGAACCGCCTGGTTTGGTCCTCGACGGCTTAACGTGCTGCCCGAGGTACGGGAGAGGTGAGCGGTGGTGGTTCGGTTGTAAGAAAATCCTAAAATGGTCGGTTCAAACCCGGCATCACTTTTCTTATGTACATTTGTCATAGATTAACAACACCACCGTTTCCGTGTCTCGGAGAGCACGTTAAATATAAACTAATAAATATTATTGTGTCCCGACCAGGAATCGAACCCGGTACCTCGGGTAAATAATAGGTTAGAACATAGGTATCGAACGATAAAGAAATACTCTTTAACATTTAACACCATCGTTCCCGTGCCACAGGGAGCACGTTATGCCGTCGGTCCCGGTTCCACTTATTCCAACTTGTGGAATCATTAATAAATTGTCATTAGAAAAGTGACATAAAAAACCTCGCCAACCCGTCTGGCCAGCGTGGCTAGTGTAGGCCAATTTCTCCAGAATTTTCTGAAGGCTCATCTCCAACATAGGACTTAGTGTTTTAAGGGCTATGATGATATAATAAGTAGGGTTGCCATATCTAAATTTTGATAACAGGTAGGTATATCAGAAAAACTAGGACGCACTATAAAAAGCCTAGGACATGTCCTAAGAAAACAGGACGTTTGGCAACATTAACCTACTGTATAACAATATAACGAAAACCAGAGGATAATAACGTATAATGTAATTATAATAAAATTAAAGACAAAATACTTACTGTTTTTTGTAAATGTGACAATCTTTAGCACCTTTCCGTACCGCTGGAAGATAGAGTAGAGCACGTCGAGCACGATCGGGTACAGCATATGCTCAATAATCACACGTAGCACCGTATTTGGACCTCCCTGGAACAAATGAAACATTTATGAATAAAAAACCAAAACAGACGAACCTTGGAGCAAATGAGTTCCCCAGTGGTGACCACGAGACGACGCAGAGTGGACGAACCCTCTCCAATTGGTAGATGCCCTAAAGAAGATCGCTAGTGGGGGCTAGATAAAGGTATCAAAAAACCGCCTGCAGAGCCTTCGGAGAGACTATAATGTTAAGCGTTATTCTGTATTTATAATTTTGTTATTTTATTGGTTCGCTTTCCAAATGATGGTTATCATGTACTGCTACAGATTCACCAATATGTAGTATAAAATTATATCGTTTTATATCAATATTGTAAAAATTGACGTGTAAAAGTGCAGAATACATATCTTTTTGTCCTATGCAAAATAAACGAATTGAATTGAATTGACCTACATCCAGCAGTGGAGAGGCACAGGCCGATGATGATGATGAAATAAAATGTCTGAGAAATATGTGGAGCAAAAAGATTAGTATTGCCATTCAACGCAGGTAAGCTACCAGTATCCTTGGCACTACGCTCATTGGTAGCGATTTAATGCAAGATTTATATATATATATTTTCTAGGTTATAATTTTCGTTCCTATTCAATTCTATTTTTATTAATATATCACATCAGATCCTTTATACGATGAACATCAAAGGTTGTGTTTTGCATCAAATCGAACTAGGCCAGCGTGATGAGTTATATCAAGTCTCTTGGCCAGAAGTAAGATGTTATAGGTTGCAGATAAATAAAAAAAAAACAACAAAGAGAACAAACATACTCTAATAATTATAATGTTAAGTCAAATAAAACGAATTTCAATATTCAGGAGTTGGATTCGTGCAACAACAACATAAAGCCTCGGGGCAAATCTAATGAATGCATGTATGGAAACAAACTAAGGGAGCCGACGTCCGTTCGTGCACTAAATTGAGATACAAACACACAGTGGTTACAAACGTATTGACTGCTGCCAAAGATCTTGTAACCATGGATACTGCATAAATATATATATACGTACAATAATTCAATTGAAACTGTTTTTGGCGCCTATACCAAATACCTATAAAACGAGTTAATTTACCACATGTTTCGGCCTTCTCTTATCGCGCTGCTAGTCAGATAAGTTGGCAAATTTCGGTGTAAGGAAGAATAAATATTTTTTAATTTCTTAAAGATTTCAAAAGTTAGTATTAGTACTAGTAGCCTGATTATATTACACCATAAATCCATAATATAAATATATATTGACGTAATATACTACTGTGTATATAATGCAATTAATAGGATCGCGTTGTAGCGACTTCAATCCGTACAAAGTCACGTGAGCATAGCTTTCGAGTCTACACATTTTTTAATGTGAAGATTTATTTCTTATTTTCCTTTTAACTTAAAACTAAACTAACTTTTAATTACAACAATATACATATTAATTATTAAAATAATAAAAATGTATTTAAACAAAAATATTTAAAAATAAATTTTTTCGCAATCCATAACTGCTATATATCTGCGGGTAACTTGCGAAGTGACACTCCTATTAGCATTTTAATTGGATTATAGTTATAAGCAGTTTTACTTTTATTCGCTCACTCTTACAACCCTTGCAGTCTCACGCAACATTGCGAAGTAATGACGGTTTCTGTAGAATTTATTTGTGACACTCTTTTCACCCACTAACGCTACATCTAGTTAATTTTAAAATCACTGACTGTTGGATTCACAGACACTCGCCGGCCTACAAGTTCCAGGCATCTTGCCTAAATACCGTAACGTCCCGAGCATACGATGATTTGCTGCTTTGTCTTCTCTGCCGTGCCGGCTCTAGCACACGACTTTTTTTTGCAAGAGTAACCAATTAATATTTAAAACTAAATTCAAAGGACGATAATTCGAATAACTAAATTTCTGAAATGATGGGCAATTAAATACTAATTAAAATCGTATATATGCTACAGCTAAAATCCGAAGTACGGTTACATTTAGTTCTACACACACCCGGCTATTACTAGGTGCGGCCAGTTGCAGTTGGTTAATATTCCAGTTAATGTATCCTATTTCTTCACGGCTAATACTAGATGTAAAAAAGTATCATCACGACCGTTTCCCTTTCAGGGTGGTCAGAAACCAAGCTTATGAATAAGCGGATTCACATTTAGCCAACTTTACTATAGGCCAATCATGACAAGTGGCAAGCTCGTCGATGTCTCCAGCGTACCAAACTCGAGAAATATCACAATATTAATTAAATGTATTTATTTACATTAATAAATATTTTTGTGTCCCGACCAGTAATCGAACCCGGTACCTCCGAGTCTAAATCCATGGATTTAACCGCTAGACCACGGAGGCAGTCCGCTAGACCACGGAGGCAGTCCTAGACCACGGAGATGTAGCTGGTTCTATTCGACTAAAACTAGGTCTAACCATCCTTGCTACACCTAGATATACACCCCTAGTTTTAACCACTTAGGATTAACTATATCTAGCCAGTATTAACAAGGCACCTATAATTGCAAATGGCACATACTGTCAACGAGAACAACAAATAGGTGGTAGGCAGACTGATGGTCGTAATTTGCGCACTTTGAAGTCGCCACCGTTCGTGCCGATAAACCCAGTAAAGTGTCTCCACACGTTTCGGGATCAGGCTCGATGTCTGATTTCAGTTGCTAACATTTATGGACCTCGCGCCCCACTCATGCCCATCATGTCATTTCACGCTAGTATAAAAATAAAGGGATATGCCTAAGTTTAACAGGCTACTAGCCAGAACTAGATGCACTTTAGCTTTTAGTCGTAATATTTACATACACCACGTGATAGTTGTTACTTGTTATTTTAGCCAATCACGTGTCTTATAATATATATAATTCACAATGTTAAATAAGTGTTGTTTTAATCATCCCTTCAGAAATTGGCCGTATATCTATAAGACGCCAATTCAAATACCGATATGTCCTTGGCTTTGACATATAAATACAATTGCATTATTTCTACAATAACAATAAGTGTTATTCAAGAAGAAGAAGTAGTTAGAGCACATTTTAAAGGTGCTTATATTTTTACTAACTTCTTGACGAAAAAATATAATTGAGATGTTTTAAGTAATCATCTAGATAAAGCTATTCAACTAAAGTAGTGTAGTAAGAGGGAGCCATAAAATCCAGGTAAAGCTTATGTTATTGTAATAAAATGTTCGGATTTATCATCGAATGGTTATGACAATAATTTGTCTCGTTTGAGCAAACCGTTTTCACTTTGTACTACGTGCGAGTATGTGCAAACACATTTCACGTGCGGCCGATACACGCCGAATTTATTCACAGAGAGAAATTCATTCAGTATTCAACTCAATTTTCCTATGAGCGGCGCTGACGAATACACTATTCATTTGTTTGTTCCTGACGAATCTCACAAGGGAATGAGAAAATCTGCTCGTGTGTGCACGGACAAAGGATAATGTCGGGCATCACCTTGCTAAGCTGCTTATTGTTTATGGAGAAAGGTGATCTCATCAAGCTTACATATTTTATACATTGCTTGTTCTGTAGTATACCTACATACTACGACAAACTCAACAACATTTTATTCACATTAACATATTAAAATATTTTAATCACAAGTGAAACAAAAATACGTGAAGTGTAGTGGCAGTGGAAAAGAACATTTGTCGATAATCTAACAAACTATAAAGATGGGTTTAAAAGTAAAGTCCACGCAGAGGAAGAAACAGTCAAACGACTCGAATGAACAGATTAAATGAAAAAGGTTGGTTATAATTTAATTTTAAAATACTTTATCACTCTTAATCGAATGCAATAGCGATTTCTTTGGAAAAACCTATATTGGCAGTAAAGAAACCAAGGTTGTTGATGATGATTCTAAATTTATAGAAGCTTAACAAATGTCGGAGACCTGTTAATATTTTATTTGGTTATGAAATAATGGATGAAAGAAAGATTGACGAATCAGATATATAATGCGAAAGGCTCTGACAGACAAAGATCCTATTACGACTAAATAAAACACTAGCCTAAGGTGCAATAAAGAGTCTACGAAACTAAAGGGCATGCATGTATGGAAATGTCGAAGAAGCGAAAGAGGTATGTGGTGATCGTGACAAATGGCGCTCAATCGTCTCCGCCTACCCCGCAAGGGAACTGTCGTAAAGATATGATGTAAAGATAATACATCAGAAAATACAACAAAGTATAAGTATGTAGCACAAAAACCAGTTTAAAAGATTAATTGATCGAATGTTTTTAGTTATCTCATTAAGTAGTTACTAATATAGATTAAATAAGCTAAATACATTGTAAATTACTAAATAAAGTTTACTTGTCGTAATAAGTAAAAAATCTAAGCAAAATACATACAATTATTTAAGTTAACAACACAAAAATATGATCTTTACATATCAAGAAAATGTGTAACCCAAGTTACTATACTTACTGAAATATGTGTCGAAAAATGTTGTAAACGTTTGCGTCTAGTCCAGAAATTGTGAAGAAATCATTCCTTACTCTAAAAGGAATATTATAATAGAACCTTCCACGAAAACGGAAACTTGTGCAATTCTAGTTTGACCTACAAACGATTTAATATCATATTACTACAATATATTCGCAGTAATATTTGCAATAAAATAATAATGCTTGGGTTATGAATGATTGGTGATTTGATTTGGTGAGGCACAGATTAGTGAAACAGTGCAGTTAGTGAAACGTTTTACCTGAATTTCTGTGCCTCCATTAGCGGGCTGAATTGCCGAACCCGCGCCTGCGACTAAAGTTGCGCCTGCGCTATTCGAAATGGCCTGAGCCGCCTGGAGCGCAGCTTGCGCGGACGGCGACTGTTAACAAACAAAAACTAAAGTTAATCATTTGCTTTTAAACTAACGATACTTCTACCTAACCTAACTTTATTCTAACGTAGTTCGACATTGGGATTCCACACTCAAATCGTCCAATAATATGAGGAAATAACAAAAATACACCATTAATGAAAACGCCAGTTTGCTTTTAAACCTCTCTAAGGATCTATTAAGCGTGCTAACATATCGCACGTTTATCACAAAAAATATTAAAGTAAAATTTAACTTCTTGTGGAAATTCATTTTAAATTTTGCATTTTAACCTCGCCGTCTTTGATCAATGAACGATAATTTGATTATGCTGTTGATTTTTTGTTTGTATTCTTTTCTTTTGATGGACGATTAAAAGGTAATAGGGAAGGTTATAGGAATAGCCCATACAGCCAAGTATTCAATGAAATTTGTATGAAATAAATCGAACGTCAATGTTGCCATCGTGGCTGACTCTTATACGCGTCTACGAGATAACTCGTAGTCGTATTAGTTTCATTGTTTAGTGCGATTTATTAGAGATATTTATTCTCCGCACGAACAACACTACACACCGTCCGTATTGTCTCATAGTTTGCTCGGTTGCACTTTTATTTCATAGCCCATAGAATAGTATTTATTGTATCATAAATATAGACAATTGAGTTTCATTTATGTTGTGCTATTATTTTTATAAAATATGTTATTCTGTTAATCATCATCAGAGTCACAGAAATCTATAAAAAATGCAAGAAACAGTCAGGTAGTATATACCTATATGTTTATAATACTTGCATGTAGTTTATGTAATCGCTTAACTTAATATGTAGTGTATTTATAAATTAGACTATTAGATTGTTGCACCCTGCCCATCATTTCTTACCATTTATTTATGTAAATACTTTATTGCACAAAAACTTAAATTAGTATACATAGGCGAGTTTAATGTCGTAAATTAAACTCGCACCTAATTTTAAGTTTTGGTTTAATAAAGATATGAAAATAAAATAAATATTTAATTAACTCGCGCTAAATCAGGCAATAAATAATGGAATCCACTATTTTAAGAATGTGAAGTGTTTATCCTAAGAAAGAGATAACTTAAATTAATGGTATCTTTAGGCGGACAGGTCGGTCGCGCGGGGGGAGAGTGGTTTGCGCCCGCGCATTTTTATACCTACCTACATAAGTATTTATTATTTAATATTAAACTTCGATAGTAATTGTCCCTTCTAATAAACTGTGATTACAGTTTGGCGGGATACTTAATAGGTTACATGTATTGTAAAGTAAATGATTGAATTTAAAAAAAAACAACCCAAAGTTTGCGCTTAAACAAACAAGACAGCCCCTGCAGTTGGTTTTGCGAAACATTTCTGAATAGCCATCTTAATCATTTGACATTGTATAGTAGTATTAAGACTTTAGTATACACCACATGAAATTGATACAGGACTTTGTAAAACTTTACCAAGTGCAAAAAGTAATTTGGTTTAGTTTGTGTTTACAATGTTGTGTTATTATATTGTAGGGCTATTGTCGGACAAGGTGAATACGTCGTAAAGTCGGCCGAAGCTTTGAACCGGACAATTGAACCAAAATTGCACAAGACTCATAGTACTCCCGTGCAGCAATAATAAGCTTAAAAGGTTGTATAAAATGTTGTATAAAACTTTAAATTTAAGACCTCTAATACAAACTAAACTTTATTTTACGAACAGACTATAAACATACATACATATCTTCACGCCAGGTCCCTTGCGGGGTAGGCAGAGACAATTGAGCGCCATTTGTCACGATCTCGACATACCTCTTTCGCTTCTTCGACATTCATCAACCTCTTCATACATGCCCTTTTGTTTCGATGGCTTTTTATTGCACCGGCAGCTATTGTTTTATTTATTTGATCGTGATAAGTGAGTCTTGGTCTGCCAGGGCCTCTTTCACCCACAACTTTCGCATTATATATCTGGTTCGTCAATCTCTCTTCAGTCATCCTTTCAACATGCCCGAACCATCGGAGAATGCCTTTCCTTATTTTTGTCCCTATGCTTTCTTTCATACCCACCTTTTTGCGTATTTCGTCATTACGTATGCGGTCCGTTAAAGTAACACCGCATATCCGACGCAACGACCTCATTTCCACTGCATTAACTCTACTCTCATGCGTGCTCTGACATATCCACGTCTCACTTCCATACATAAGTGTTGGTACCAGCATGGCATTGTGTATGGCGAGTCGGGCTTTGTCACTGACATTTCGATTGGCGATCAGTGACCCCAGGGCACCGTTAACACTATTTCCCGCGTTCACTCTTCTTTCAACATCCCTATCATACTTCCCATCCGCAGTGAAAACACTGCCCAGATATATAATTTCATTTACTTGTTCTAGAGTTTCATCATCAATCTTTATCGTCACGGTTGTCGTCCTTCTTCTTTCAAACACTAGTACCTTGGTTTTTCTCGCATTCAAACGGAGTCCTTTTTCTGCACATCCCTCTTCCATTTCCGTGACTAGTGATTGCAGTTGTTGTTCGGACGATGCCATTAGAACAGCATCATCTGCATAAAGCAGGCAGTTCATCACTAGATCACTCATCTTTATCCCACAGTCACTCTCTCTCACTCTTTTTAGGCATTTGTCGAGATATAGAGTGAATAATCTGGCCGAAAGCACACAGCCCTGTTTGACGCCCATTTGGGATTCAAAGCAAGGCGACATACCTCCTTCCACCCGCACACAAGCTTTACAGCCCTTGTACAGGGATTGTATAGCCTGTAGCAGTTTGTCCTCCACTCCATACTCCGGCAATATGTCCCAAAGCTTCTTTCTTACAACTCTATCAAAAGCCTTCTCCAAATCCACAAAAGCACAGAAAACCTTCTGGTTTAAGGCCAAAAACTTCTCTGTGATATTGCGGAGCGAGAAGACTTGATCAATACATCCTCTTCCAGGTCTAAAGCCTCCTTGTGCCTCCCATAAAAGATCTTCAGTCTTCTCTTGCAGTCGTTTCGTGAGAATCTTGCCATACATCTTGCTCGCCAAACTGATCAAACTAATCGCTCGGTAGTTGGCACAGTCCAATCTAGATCCTTTACCTTTGTATAAAGGAACGATGACTGATTGCTGCCAGTCCTCCGGTACTCTTCCCTCCTGCCAGCAAAGGTTGCACAGCAGATGGAAAGCGTTCCAGACCGGCACACCTCCGTATTTAATCATTTCGGCGAGCACTCGATCTTTTCCCGCTGCTTTGCCACATTTTAGGCTTCTAATTGCTGATTGCAATTCTTGCAGACTTATTTCCTCCTTAAATGTGGACGTTGTATTTGTGGGTGGCTCTGGAGGTAAAGTACCCGTCGTAACGTCGTTAGGAGTTCCACTAGCATACATCTCGCTAAAATATTCACTCCATCGCTGTAACACCTCATTTGTGTTTGCAAGAATGTTACCGCTCTTTGATTTAACTCTATTCATTCGACAAGATGACAAGCCACCTTTGGCCTTCCTAACTTCCCTCCAGAAAAGTTTGGAGTTCTCCTTGAAGTTGCTCGTCATCTTATTTTCACCTATTTCCTTGCATCTTTCACGCTTCTCCTTAATCAAAGATTTTGTCTCATTCCTGCAGCGATGGTACATCTTCTTTTTTTCTCTTTTCATACTTTCATTCATATTTAGCGAAGCAACGTAATCTATCCAAGCTTTCTTCTTTCTTTCTACCGAATCTTTAACCTCATCATCCCACCACGCGTCTCCTTTGGTTGCTCGCTTTTTTGCTACTCCACATACTTCTTTTGCAGATTCTACCATACCATTTTTTAGGTACTTCCAGCACTCCTCTACATCTTTGCTCACATCTTTCAAGTTGATAAGTTTATCTTTGACGCGTTTCATATACTCCTCTTTCATACTGTCATCTTGTAACTTTTCACCCTTTATTCTTTCTACTGCTGACAGATTGTTACCTGATCGCCGGTGGCGCCATGTTGTGAACAGACCACTAATCCTAGTAATAATACCTATAAACATTGTATTCTTTTCCAAATTACTTTTATAGTTAAATATATATAACGTTAGCGAATATAATTTATATATTACAATAAGATCTCCACTTCTGTTTACAGCTCTAACTGCAAAATTATTATTTTTAGATAAAAAAATATTGTCGCCGAACTGTATTAAATGGGGTATCATCGAATAGGTAATTAAAAATCATGTTGAGGTATCTCTTATATTTTTTTTATTTAGAGTGATCATTTAGTTTCGTTAACGATTTAAAGTTGATAATTAACCATCTTAATTTAGAATTCCAATGTAAGTCTTATCTTCACACATATAATAAAGATGGAATAAAGTGTATATAAAAAAGTAAAAATTATTATCACGACTTTCGAGGTGGTCAGAAACATTATATCATTTACGAGTACATAGTCAAAGCTAACGATTCCCGCTATATTATTGCACGTCGAAGGTTTTGCTCCCAAGTTTATATAAACAATCCAGCCACTATTTTACAATTAAAGGACAATATCGTTCGGGAAGTAAACGACATTCCACCGATACTAATGCAAAATGTAGTAGAATAATAAACATGGAATGGAGTCGTCAGATTTCACCATTGTGTACAACACGAGGTTCATTCTTCATTCATTACAGCCCCTAGAACACAGCGTCCTAAACCTGTTGGAAGAAAATATATCTGGAGAATTTGGCCTAAACTCGACACGCTGGCCTGATGGGTTGGCGAGGATCTGATGTCAAATGACAATTTATTAACAATTTCCCAAGTTGATATTAGTGGAATCCGAACCGAAGGGAATGGTAGCGTTGTAAATCTATGACAAATGTACGTAAAAAAGTGTATTTCAAGGGCAATATTAACGGTATTTTTTTTTAAATGCGCTTTTGTTTCAGTGAATTAACCGTTTGTTATAAATTAAATTCCATTAGTTTTTTTATAATTCGAATCACCGGAACCCTGTACTATTGACTTATACTTATTGACTAGACTGAGGAAAAATATTTTTTTAACAACTGTGTGTAAATTGAGTCGGCAGCTAACGTGTGTAACAGGCGCGAGGCAGAAACCAGCACATGTGAGTTCGACACTCTTTGATCCTATATTTTACATGGCTTTGTGAGACGTCGGGTTGACAAGCGGGCTCGTTGGCGAGACACAAAAATAAGGCTTTGACCGTGTCATGCTAAGCCTGTCGCCGACGGCAAAGGCACCGATACTAATTCATGTTGACTTACACACCACCCCTTCTGTTTGCAGGATTTTTATGTCAGCTCGGGATTACTCAAACAAATGTACATTTCAATTTTTATTTTGAAACATCTCTGTTCAACTGTATTGTTTCAAGTTAAATATAGGTTTCATCATATAGATATTCTAGAACAGACGTAGACCTAGAGATAGGCCTTCTAAAAATATTTCTGGATAATTTGGCCTACACTCGCCATGCTGGTCGTCTAGTTTGGCAAGAATCTGATGTCATTAAACAATTTATTAACGATTCTACAAGTTTGTATTAGTGGAACTGGAACAGAAGTTCCACGCTTTTATGTGATTTTCAAAGCATGGGAACAGTAGTGTATCTATGGCAAATGTACGTTAGAAAAGTGTATTTTCGATTTCAGGGAAACCAACCTTTCTTCCAAACAAACCACCATCACTCAAATAATAATAATAAAAAGACAAAATAGGTTATACGAGTATGTCAATAGCAAATACCTGTTAAAATATTCCAGTATTAAAAATACGCGACTTATGTACAGTCAAACTCTCGACTCTGTCAAACTTAAACACAATTTTAAAATATGCAAGGAAAATATTTTAAAGAAAATTCGAGGGTCGAAAAGCAAGTTATTTGAGTGGCGCCGAGTTGGTTGCAATCTTTCGTCCACCAGCGCCGAACACGTCAGCACGACAAAGAACATTCTCCGCAGACCGTGGTTTCCATTCAAGTTAAAAACTTTCGAGTCGCAGATTCATCAAAAGCTTTCTATTCCCTCGTTTGGAAATGCATCATTATTAAACGTGTTTCCTTGGAAATGATGAATGAACCTCGGGAAAATATTTTACGGCAAAGTTTGATAAAATTCTTTAAAAATATACTTCGATAAGTTGATAATGAATACCTTCACCTGTTTTTCCTTCTGTAAAAAGTTGACTGCAAATTGGTAGAGGATTTTTTATAAATTTTATGAAGCATATTTTTATATTCAGCTATGCGTTATGATAAAACTGCGATCACTAAAAATAATTTATTATAAAAACACTTAGTTAAGTTTTCTTTAAGAAATATCTTATTCATGTTATAACTTTTAATAATAGGTAAAACAGATTATATTAAAGTTGAAATAGATGTTACGACTCAGTTTCATTTTCCAACTTGAGATTCTTTAATAAAGTAAAAGACAAGATATGAACATTATATTCTTTATTTTCTTCTACAAAGTAATCTTACATTTACTCATTGCGAGTATTTTAATAATATGTCCAAAGCAAAGGATTCTATTAAATTTTAAAAAATAAGGATTTTATAAAATTTCGGTCATTGTTGTTTCAAGCAGTATTATTATTATATAAATATCACCATGTAAAGCGTACAATATTAGTTCTCCTTAACAGTAAAAATTGGCATTTGACATTTTTGCAAATGGCACATACTTTTAACGAGAACAACAAATAGGTGGTAGGCGGACTGATGGTAGTAATTTTCCTAGTCTACCGGGGCGGGGAAGTATCCACCGTTCGTGCCGATGAACTCAGTAAAGTGTATCCACACGTTTCGGGATCAGGCTCGAATTGCCGTCATGCCCAGTCAAGCCGGCATAGTGTTATAGGGACTGATGTCAGCCATGGGTGTCTGATTCCAGTTGCTAACATCCATGGACCTTACGCGCCACTTTGGCGTCAGGTGGGTAATAATCAAAGTTCAAAATAGTTATGACTAAATAAGCCGCAATAATATGTGAGCGGTGATAGCTCCGTCGTAAGAACGCTTCCCTTAAAATCATAAAAAGGTCGGTTTAAACCTGGAAGAGCACGTTTAGCCGTCAGTCTCAATTCCACTAATAACAACTTGTGAAATCGTAAAATAAAATACACCAACACAACAACAAACTGTTCGACCAGGCAGCGTGGCAAGCGTATGCCAAATTCTCCAGTGGAGTGGAGTTTGTTTTGTGATGATGAAGCACGCATTATATAATTCTAATAGAAATAGCTTTGTTAAAAATGTGTCATTTTTTTTGTACATTAGGTTATCAAGATAGCGAAATATTTCCCGCTCTCTTGTGACGGAGGCAACTTACATCATTAAGCGTCAGTCACCGCGAGGGGGCGCCCGATACTCTATTATAACTCGAACATACTTAATTCCTAAACTTTCAAGTTGCGGAACATCTTTGAAAGCTTACAACATAACTTATGCTACTACAAGAGTATTAGACATGGTTTCATTATTAAATAGTAAGCTTTGTTAGAGTTAGCGCTTGGTTTGTTCACATATAATAGAATTCAATATAAATTAAACGTGTGTCAAATGGAGTTTATTTTTGCAAGAGAGGTCTTCCTGTTCCGTGACTAGAGTTGTATCGCTATGGGTTTTTGAAATCACAAAACGTAACCGTTACCAGTTTTCAAACTATCGTGAAAACTATCTATTTTTACCCGATTGCAAGACACAAAGAAGGCTCAGCCTATGTATGTATGTATTTTTGTTCTTTTGTGATAATGTCACTATGTAATAAACTACATATAAAATTATTTTAATAGTGTATTTTACGCTGTTATCATTTTTTTTTGTAGACGGAATCCTTGGCCATATTTTTTCTTTTTAGTTTTTATTTATTTCTATTCAGTTTATAATTCAAGTATTTTTTTACGTAGTCGGTTTTTTATTATTATTTTTATTATCTACTAGCTGTCCCGGCAAATTTCGTACCGCCTAACAGTCAATGCATGTCGTTTAATAAGCTGAACTAAATTTATGATTCTATGGAAGTAATACAATGAATATAAAATATTATATTCAGTACTTTATTAAGATAGTAACACAAAAAAATATATAAAAGTACAAAAATAAACTATATCAATCGGTTTAATAATAATACTTACACAAAACTATTTTCAAAACAAAACACAGACAACTTCGCGACATAAAAGTGAGACCAATCGATTTGACAGTTTTTTTTTTTAAATTAAGGATAGTTAATCATTTCGTTATTTGTCATTTGTTCTATATTTAAGGAGCTTGATATAAATTTCTGAACGCATGCGTAAATATTTGACAACCAACATTGTTTGACAGGTACCAAATCCACAAACATTTTGTATGGGTAAATATTTTTTCTTTTATTAGATTTTTTCGTAAATTTTCAATGTTATTAATAGTTATTTTCCTATCCGGGACAGAGACAAATCCAACAAATTAAAAACCATAAAAATCGGTCCAGCCGTTCTCGAGTTATAGGTGTTCTAACAAACCCGACTTTGTTTTATATATTAGGATTTTTTAAATAACAATCACTTCAAATACGTCGCTTGATCAAAACAAATATTAGACTATTTTGTTTTGTTATCTTATCCATATTTCACAAAAGGATGAATATTCTTTGAAACTAAACGCTATTTCAAGTAGAATGTTATGAAAATACGAGTAGATAGTTTAATTTTGCTACAAAACGAGCAATTATGAGGCAAGACCTAACCTTTTGTAGTTTTTTACCTTTTTATTCTAAATATATTAACTTCAATTTAATATATACTTTGACACTTATGATTTTGTCAAGTAAATAAAATAACACAATATTTACAAATGAATTAATTACTTATCAAAAGATATCAAGTAGCCTAACTTAAAAAGCGTCTAGGCATATTTATATAGGCATAGGTTGTGAAGCTCAGTAGATAGTTTAGTAACTATCTATGTTAGATAGCGCCCATCTCTACCCGTGACGGAGGCCACTTACATCGTTACAGATTATCAAGCGCCAGTCACCGCGAGGGGGCGCCCGATACTCTATTCTAACTCAAACATACTTAATTCTTAAACTTTTAAGTTTACGGAACATCTTCGCAACGTACATAATTTGTGCGACTACAAGAGTATAAGACGTGGTTTTATTACTAAATACTAAACTTTAATATACTAAGTCGATTTATTTCTAATGAAATACTATGTGCATCATATTTTAAGGATGGAATTTTACTAGTAATAAATCTGTATTTTCTTTGAATAATAAATTTGAATAAAGCAAAGCATCTAAAAACAATTTATGAATGTGATTTATTGTTTAATAAAATAAAAATATAATCCTCAATATTATATAAAACTAAACTAAAAATGATAACCATTCGTTAGGCGTAGTGTGCCGAGGACACTCACTGCGTTTCCCCGTTAAACGGCGCGGCTACCCTTTGGACAAAATAATCTCTACTCAAAGGGTCACCCAATCTGAGTTTATCCCCAAGTTCACGGAGAACGCCAGAGCCTCCTAGGAACACGGACTGCAAATAGGATGGGTGATATTGATAATTATCGCCTACTTGATGCGTTTAAGGCGTGCGCAATTATTAAATATTAATTTTCTCCTTCCATTAGCTAACTTATCAATGGAAATTTTGAAAATTATATTCAACGCATCGAAAAGCACCTAAAGTATTATTTTGTAATTTAAATATTTAATCCCCCCTGTGATATTGCTAACAGAACATCATAAGTAAACTTCCGACCCCTGATATTGGATCTTTCAATAATAATGTTAATCTTGAAGTGTATTGTCGTAAAAAATGACTTGATCGTTTCAAGTTACAAAAGGAGCCACCGTTTTAAATAAAATATAAATTGTGGTTCAGCATCTTTTGGTTGCAACATAAGACTTTTAGCCGTAGTGATAGGGCTATTAGACTAACGTACTTTACGAACTTACATGCATTTTTCAGTTAAGCCGTCCGTCCTTGTTCCAATAATACCGACTTGTGGAATCGTTAATAAACTGTCATTACAATGGACACCATACCCTAGCCAACACGTCTGGCAAGCGTAGCGAGTGTAGGCCGTATTCTCCGGAAATATGAAAGTATATAAGTTTGTAAAGTACGAAATCGCTCTTCTTAGTTCCTACTGACGCGTGAAATAAGCGACTATGGCAGAAAGTATCAAGAAAAAGCGATCATAGAAAAGGTTAACTATAGGTAACTATTTGTTTATTGACATTATCGTCATGCTTGCTATGATGTGTGTGGTTTATTATTTAGTGGTAGGTTTGTGATGATTATTTTTATTAAATTAAATTAAATATATTTTATTTCAGTCTGTTCTCAGCAAACATACCAGACGCACTACACCTCCAGGGTAACTTTAGAATACATCTAAATGCATTATTATATTGTACACGAAGCGTGTTAAAGGCACGCCTCGTGTACAATTTCCAGAGATGACTGGTGTAGAACGCCTGGCAGTACGCAACAAACAGAGTGATTTTAACTTGTCTTGAGCAACGCGCAAACCTTCGAGCCAACATATTGGTCTTGGCAGCGAGAGTCCTCCTCTGTCTTTCCAGATTAAGAATTAGATATTAGTTTTTTTGAATATTAAGAAATTCTTGACCTTTCTTTAATCTTGGGTTGACAGACAAGAGTTGAACTTCTTGTTATTGCTTTCGAATGTAATAGCAACTGTACTCGTATGTGTGCTGTTCATTATCAATCGGCGTACATACAGTTGAAGACAAATTATATTTGTATGTTTGATTAGTCCATACTATTTTTATTGTGTGTAAACAGTTGTATATACTTTCCTATTTTTGTATGTGTATATATCTTTATTTAAGTAATAGTATGTAACGATTATCATGTATTGTATATTTATAATAATGCATCCCGCAATGCTCTACCACACTCTCAAAGGTTAGCTGTTATAAAATGCCGAAAGGCATTTAGTTATTTGTGCAATAAAGAGTTTATAAATAAATAAATACGTTGCTCCCTATCACTACGGCTTGAACTTAACGTGCTCTCCGGGGAACGGCAATTCTTGTGTTGTAAATCTATATGACAAATATACGAAAGAAAAGTGTTTCTTATTGGTACATGTAGAGGTTCGAACTGTAACATTATTTTTTAAGAAAATCATTCTTACAACCAGGCCACGATCGCGACTGTAAAATAAAAACGACCCGTTGCAGAAAAACTGATTGAAATAATTAACATATTGATATACGTTACTTTCGTCATTTCGGCCAATGACGTGCCTCAAAAGTTAAACAAGTCAAAAGATAATCAGCCTTTCTGCAACCGGCCGTAAGTCTTATGTAATACAATAAAAATAAACGCTGTATGTTTCAAAATACCCGTTGTAATAACAGGTACTAAAACAATTTAATTAATTTTCCAGCATTATAATATGCATAGAGGTGTATAATCAAATTAAACTAACATAACCCTTGACCTAGACGATACCCATTTCAATTGCACGTCTAAACATCCAGAGGGTAGCCATTCGAATAACAATAGAATATGAAATGGCCAACTAGCTCGTTTAAACTTAATAAGCTTCGGAAGTCCAAAGCTCCTAATTGCGTTTGAGGAGTTTTCCTAATTAGTTTCAAAAACCATAACACTTCTAATGATTTTATCACGATATTTAATGTCGGCACGAAAAGTTTTAATATTCTATTAACTGTTTATTAAAATTTCGTTTTATTAAAAATAAACACTTTTCCGTTATTTTATCATCATTCATCACAACCGTAATTTAACCTGAAATCCTTTTTTTATGAGCACATTTAGGTACTCGCACATCTAGCTAACTTGGTCTATAATTCAAAATTAAATCTAAATATTTTTATTTGAGATTATATTACTATCATCTATATTGTTATATATAACAATATTAATTATTTTTTATTTTACACTATTATTATTATTTAAAACTCTTGGCTTTTAGGCCGAATTTTAATAATGCTTGCGGGCCTTAGCCAGGGGAGCATTATGTATGAAATTATTATCATAACAGGTGTTCAATATTTAGCGACGAGTACAGATTTTTAATATAACTGTTCATAGTTATATTTATTTATTTATTCGAAGAGAAAGGACAGAGATAGGCAACATAAGAACATAGAAGATAGCAACAGAGTAGAAGCAATTAAAATTATACCCGCCACCAGAATATTTCTCACTGTGAATAATAGGCGTACTTAAAAATAACTAGGCGTCTGAACGACTAATTCTTTCGTATTCCTTTCTTGATAATGAAAAGTCGTGTTATTTTATCACGGTCATAACCTCGTAGTATTGTGATTGTAATGAGATGGTAAACATAGGATTTTTAATTACATTAAATATGCATAGTACTTTTCCGACTAGTGTTGCCCCATCTTGGTCTTGCTTTTTTGCAAGACCAAGACCACCAATATGTCAGCAAAACCAATACCACGACTAACCCTAGTCTTAAGGGTATAAATATCGAACCCTTAAAGTAGATGACTTGGCATATCTCAAAAACTACCTCTGCATACACTTTTGGATACATGTTGGTCAACAAGATCTGTAACTATTCTAAATGTAAGTAAATCAGATCAGTAGTTCTCGAGATATTAGTTTACGGACATACAATAAAGTCTCACAGGGTTTTCTTACATCAATTAAAAATAAATATATATTTTCAGTAACAGCAAGAGTCCAAGATTAGGAGTGTAAGAACAAGACCAAGCCCGAGACCAGCTGTTACGATGCAAGACCAAGCCCGAGACCAGCTGTTACGATGCAAGACCAAGACTGAGACCAGCTGTTACGATGCAAGACCAAGACAGACCAGCTGTTACGATGCAAAACCAAGACTGAGACCAGCTGTTACGATGCAAGATCAAGACCGAGTCCAGCTGTTACGATGCAAGACCAAGTCCGAGACCAGCTGTTACGATGCAAGACCAAGTCCGAGACCAGCTGTTACGATGCAAGACCAAGACTGAGACCAGCTATTACGATGCAAGACCAAGACTGAGACCAGCTGTTACGATGCAAAACCAAGACTGAGATCAGCTGTTACGATGCAAGATCAAGACCGAGTCCAGCTGTTACGATGCAAGACCAAGTCCGAGACCAGCTGTTACGATGCAAGACCAATACTGAGACCAGCTGTTACGATGCAAGACCAAGACTGAGACCAGCTGTTACGATGCAAGATCAAGACCGAGTCCAGCTGTTACGATGCAAGACCAAGTCCGAGACCAGCTGTTACGATGCAAGACCAAGACTGAGACCAGCTGTTACGATGCAAGATCAAGTCCGAGACCAGCTGTTACGATGCAAGACCAATACTGAGACCAGCTGTTACGATGCAAGACCAAGACTGAGACCAGCTGTTACGATGCAAAACCAAGACTGAGATCAGCTGTTACGATGCAAGATCAAGACCGAGTCCAGCTGTTACGATGCAAGACCAAGTCCGAGACCAGCTGTTACGATGCAAGACCAATACTGAGACCAGCTGTTACGATGCAAGACCAAGACTGAGACCAGCTGTTACGATGCAAGATCAAGACCGAGTCCAGCTGTTACGATGCAAGACCAAGTCCGAGACCAGCTGTTACGATGCAAGACCAATACTGAGACCAGCTGTTACGATGCAAGACCAAGACTGAGACCAGCTGTTACGATGCAAGACCAAGTCCGAGACCAGCTGTTACGATGCAAGACCAATACTGAGACCAGCTGTTACGATGCAAGACCAAGACTGAGACCAGCTGTTACGATGCAAAACCAAGACTGAGACCAGCTGTTACGATGCAAGACCAAGCCCGAGACCAGCTGTTACGATGCAAGACCAAGACTGAGACCAGCTGTTACGATGCAAGACCAAGACTGAGACCAGCTGTTACGATGCAAAACCAAGACTGAGACCAGCTGTTACGATGCAAGATCAAGACCGAGTCCAGCTGTTACGGTGCAAGACCAAGTCCGAGACCAGCTGTTACGATGCAAGACCAAGTCCGAGACCAGCTGTTACGATGCAAGACCAAGACTGAGACCAGCTATTACGATGCAAGACCAATACTGAGACCAGCTGTTACGATGCAAGACCAAGACTGAGACCAGCTGTTACGATGCAAAACCAAGACTGAGACCAGCTGTTACGATGCAAGATCAAGACCGAGTCCAGCTGTTACGATGCAAGACCAAGTCCGAGACCAGCTGTTACGATGCAAGACCAAGTCCGAGACCAGCTGTTACGATGCAAGACCAAGACTGAGACCAGCTGTTACGATGCAAAACCAAGACTGAGATCAGCTGTTACGATGCAAGATCAAGACCGAGTCCAGCTGTTACGATGCAAGACCAAGTCCGAGACCAGCTGTTACGATGCAAGACCAATACTGAGACCAGCTGTTACGATGCAAGACCAAGACTGAGACCAGCTGTTACGATGCAAGATCAAGACCGAGTCCAGCTGTTACGATGCAAGACCAAGTCCGAGACCAGCTGTTACGATGCAAGACCAATACTGAGACCAGCTGTTACGATGCAAGACCAAGACTGAGACCAGCTGTTACGATGCAAGATCAAGTCCGAGACCAGCTGTTACGATGCAAGACCAAGTCCGAGACCAGCTGTTACGATGCAAGACCAATACTGAGACCAGCTGTTACGATGCAAGACCAAGACTGAGACCAGCTGTTACGATGCAAGACCAAGTCCGAGACCAGCTGTTACGATGCAAGACCAAGACTGAGACCAGCTGTTACGATGCAAGACCAAGACTGAGACCAGCTGTTACGATGCAAGATCAAGACCGAGTCCAGCTGTTACGATGCAAGACCAATACTGAGACCAGCTGTTACGATGCAAGACCAAGACTGAGACCAGCTGTTACGATGCAAGATCAAGTCCGAGACCAGCTGTTACGATGCAAGACCAAGTCCGAGACCAGCTGTTACGATGCAAGACCAATACTGAGACCAGCTGTTACGATGCAAGACCAAGACTGAGACCAGCTGTTACGATGCAAGACCAAGTCCGAGACCAGCTGTTACGATGCAAGACCAATACTGAGACCAGCTGTTACGATGCAAGACCAAGACTGAGACCAGCTGTTACGATGCAAGACCAAGTCCGAGACCAGCTGTTACGATGCAAGACCAATACTGAGACCAGCTGTTACGATGCAAGACCAAGACTGAGACCAGCTGTTACGATGCAAGACCAAGTCCGAGACCAGCTGTTACGATGCAAGACCAAGACTGAGACCAGCTGTTACGATGCAAGATCAAGTCCGAGACCAGCTGTTACGATGCAAGACCAAGTCCGAGACCAGCTGTTACGATGCAAGACCAATACTGAGACCAGCTGTTACGATGCAAGACCAAGACTGAGACCAGCTGTTACGATGCAAGACCAAGTCCGAGACCAGCTGTTACGATGCAAGACCAAGACTGAGACCAGCTGTTACGATGCAAGACCAAGTCCGAGACCAGCTGTTACGATGCAAGACCAATACTGAGACCAGCTGTTACGATGCAAGACCAAGACTGAGACCAGCTGTTACGATGCAAGACCAAGTCCGAGACCAGCTGTTACGATGCAAGACCAAGTCCGAGACCAGCTGTTACGATGCAAGACCAATACTGAGACCAGCTGTTACGATGCAAGACCAAGTCCGAGACCAGCTGTTACGATGCAAGACCAAGTCCGAGACCAGCTGTTACGATGCAAGACCAATACTGAGACCAGCTGTTACGATGCAAGACCAAGACTGAGACCAGCTGTTACGATGCAAGATCAAGACCGAGTCCAGCTGTTACGATGCAAGACCAAGTCCGAGACCAGCTGTTACGATGCAAGACCAATACTGAGACCAGCTGTTACGATGCAAGACCAAGACTGAGACCAGCTGTTACGATGCAAGATCAAGACCGAGTCCAGCTGTTACGATGCAAGACCAAGTCCGAGACCAGCTGTTACGATGCAAGACCAATACTGAGACCAGCTGTTACGATGCAAGACCAAGACTGAGACCAGCTGTTACGATGCAAGATCAAGTCCGAGACCAGCTGTTACGATGCAAGACCAAGTCCGAGACCAGCTGTTACGATGCAAGACCAATACTGAGACCAGCTGTTACGATGCAAGACCAAGTCCGAGACCAGCTGTTACGATGCAAGATCAAGTCCGAGACCAGCTGTTACGATGCAAGACCAAGTCCGAGACCAGCTGTTACGATGCAAGACCAAGTCCGAGACCAGCTGTTACGATGCAAGACCAAGTCCGAGACCAGCTGTTACGATGCAAGACCAATGTACCTACCAATTAAAATACACTTTTTTATGTACATTTGTCATATATGTACGATACCACCGTTCCCGTGCCTCGGAGAGCATGTTAAGACGTCGGTCCCGGTTCCACTAATACCAACTTTTAGAATCGTTGAGAAATTATTATTAAAACTTGATATTAGAACCTCGCCAACCCGACTGGCCAGCGTGGCGAGCGTAGGCCAAATACTCCCAGACATTTCTGAAAGGGCCCCAACAGTGAACGTCTACGACTCTGTGTTCTAGGGCATGTGATATGATACCTTTATATATGTATTATAATATGAATATACTAATACAACTTAATAATTTCGTTTAGAGTTATTCACATTTTTTTAAATGCTGATATAACCGGTCATATTACAGATCAAACTTACACACAGAAAAAACATTCGCATTTATACAAATATAATATTAATAGTTAGTACGAGTATGTATAGTTGTTATTTGTTTTTAATCCAAGTATCATTAGTTGAAGCAACTAGGCTATCATCACTCGACCGCATAGCATCCCTTTTGAGAGCACTGCAGTCTGACAACATCCTGAAGGGCCTCGAGTGCTGTCCAATAGCCCTTCATTATCTACATCACTTGTCCTATTCGCTCAAACGTTATTGGATACAGTCTATTCGGAAATACATCGTCTAATTATAATTGTATTGCTTTACAACTAGATACACTATCATTAAGTTTGGTATAAACTATATACGTATAGTAATTGGGCAATTAACTAAGTACTTTACAACATTTATTAATAAAAAATAGTACTAAAAATTATAACAAATAAAAACATATCAATAAACAAACATTTTAGGATTAAAATTACATTTTAGGTTTAAAATATTTTTTAGGCCGACAATCTCCAGAAACTTCTACCATTTTTTTTACTAAGTTCTTACAACCGTATGTTATTCCTGGTTACTCGTATTTATCTTACCCGTTTCCCTTTCGGGGTGGTCAGAAACCACACTTATAAAGAAGCGGATTCATCCAACTTTACTATAGCCAATCATGACAAGTGGCAAGCTCGTCGATGTCTCCAGCATACCAAACTCGAGAAATAACACAAATTAATTAAATATTAATTAAATGTATTTATTTACATTAATTAATAGTATTGTGTCCTGACCAGGAATCAAACCCGGTACCTCCGAGTCTCAATCCACGGACTTAACCGCTAGACCACGGAGGCGGCATATATTGGTAGGATTAAAATGAACAATAACATTAAAAGAAAATGTATTTTCTACTCTAACAAAAGCTGACTTTAATAATATCAGATCTGCTTGAACCTAAAACGTGACAGCTGAGACTAAAGAATTTGGTGTCTAATGTTCGTCCGGTAAGTGAGAGCAGATCAAACAATATCGGAGTTCTTTGTAAGACATCATTACGAGATGGTTGGCGGCAGTCGGGAAATGGGGAGAGACATCTTCAGGTTCCCCGAGGACCGACTTATGCAATAGAGACGACGCAAGGGAGAAAAATTCTAGTGCCAGTAATATTCATTTAAAAATAAAAGATTCTTATTTGTGGAGCGGCAACAACCCAACTGGGGCCATTGTTAGATACTATCTCCTTTAACAGTACGTTTAAAAATATTTTACACATTTTTCACTCAGTTTTCTTTTTTAAATACAAAGTTTTTTCTTTAACTTAAAATAACTAACTATCTCAGTGGTCTAGCGGTTAAAACCGTAGATTTAGATGTAGAGGTACCGGGTTCGATTCCTGATCGAGAACACAAATAATATTTAATTTATTTGTGACATTTTTAGAACTTGCCACTTGTTGATAGACCTGTAGTAAAGTTGGATAAAGGTGAATCTACGAAAAATAATGCATGGTTTTTCTATACTCCGCAACGAATTAAGTTCGCCTCCGGTTCATCTATCGTGCTAAGTCAAAGTAGCTACCAATTCGTTGTCTGTCTTAAAGTTCTTTGTCTGCTTTTTCAATTTTAAACGAGCGTGCGACACCGAGATACCCCAAGAAAAAATTGCCTATACTATCTTCACTTCCTAAATAGGTTTTCACAATGCTAGGGTCTACCCTGTAATTAAAAAAATATATATTATTACTACGTGAGAACAGGAACAGGTTGAAAAACAGTTTCGTGCAGTTGTAAGTACTTGTACTGCTGCACGACAACAGGCGCCTCCGTGGTCTAGTGGTAACAAACGTTGCCGTGAACTCGGGAGGTCGTGGGTTCGATTCCCACCGGGGGCAAGTTGTACATTGTATAATTTGTCTCGGTCTGGGTGTGTATATGTATAATATGTATATATTTACAAAAAAAAAAAAGTATTACATGTAGTTTATCAACCATCTAGTTTCCGTAACACAAGCTTACCGCTTAGCACGGAAATTAGATGGCGCTGTGTGACCTGTCTGAAATATTTATTTATTATTTATTATTTATTAGCTGACACCTGATTCCTTTTGTCACATATTGTTCGAAATTGTAAAACTATGTGATAATGTTATGTGACAATAAATGGATTTTTATTTTTATTGTATATTTTTATATGTATGTATGTTTTTATATGTATGTATGTTTTATTTATAATATTAAGTATGTAATTATTTAGTAATTATTTAATTAAAAAAAAAAATGGAATACAAACAGAGATCATGTCTAAAATTTGTACATATGTGAGCCAGACTCCATAAACAGCACTAAGTAACGTAGGAAAAAAAAATACACAACTAAACTTACAGTAAAAAAAGGAAAAAAAACTAATAAAGATAAACTAAAAACTAAATAATATCATATCAGGTTATATAAATGTAATATATTGATATTATAGTAGATATATAATATTGAACTGCGTCCGTGGTCTAGCGGTCAAGTCCGTGGATTTAGACTTGGAGGTACCGGGTTCGATTCCTGGTCGGGACACACAAATATGTATTAATATAAATAAATACTATTAATTAATATTTAATTTATTTGTGAGATTTCTCGACTTTGGTAGACTGGAGACATCGACGAGCTTGCCACTTGTTGATTGGCCTATAGTAAAGTTGGCTAAATGTAAATCCGCTTATTTATAAGCGTGGTATCTGACCACACCGAAAGGGAAACGGTCGTGATGATACTTTACTTATATAATAGTATAACAGTAAGTGTATTATTAAATTGTTGACTTTAATATTTATTTCATTGCACCTATAATTGTTTAAATTTGTCCTCAATGTTTGGCCGTCAGAAAATGTCTACGGGCATTAAGTCCGCATTTCTACTTCGTACAATAAAGTATTAAATAAATTAATACCTTTTAACAATAATAAACCCACTTAATAGGAAGCACATAGGATGTGAGCTAAGCTTAGTTTAATTGCCATTCTTGAGATAATTAAGGTGAAAGATGAAATATGAGAAGATCGGAATTATTATACAGCTCACGGGCTTGGCTTACGCAATAGTTTATCCTTGTATTAATTACTTGTTTACAAACAATCGTATTGGTAATACGTACACGTGCAGTTCTATATGACCATTGACGGTTACAAATTAAAGTTCTATTGTAATTCTAGATCATCTATATCAACTGCTATAATTTAAGTGACATGTTAATGTTTTTATTATAGTATGACAATGCCTTATTACATCAGCTATGATCTTAAGTGTTTATTATTATTTTTATTTTATAATTGTTTGTATTTATGTTATATGTGTTATAATTAAATAATAAATAAAGAAAATAAAAAAAGGTGGGTTTAGAGTTTAGACCAATCGAGCGAATGATAACTGATCTTTATAAAAATATTTCTTAAATTCATGATATTTTATTCATTACATAAATTATTTTTATTGTATAAATTTTGTATAAATTTGTGTGCCATAAATGGCGGAGTATGTGAGCTATCTAAAAACTATGTACCGATTTACCATATTCCATACAAATAAATATTATTTCATTTATTTATATTTTTGTTCAAACCGGCACACGAGCATGGAAACAGTTGCTTAGAGCGTTCTTGCATGTTCAAATGTGCTCGCTTTTTTGTTATTGATCTAAACATCAATAGAGCATGTTCAAGAATTATAGTTCCAGTTGTTCCTATTTTTGCTCTGACTCGTAATTTTTTGTTTGTTTGGTTTAAACCCACCTTTAGGTTTTACTACTATTAATTTTTCTTTTTTATACTGTATCGTTATCATTGGCATTTCTATCTTCACTGCTAGTTAGAGAATTTTTCCATGGCTTGCGATTGCATTCTCGTTAACCCCCACCAGTGATCTTAATTATCTGTCTATCCGGCGCACTTTGCATCTGTCTGTAAGTGGTATCTACTCCAGAACCCGTCTTCGATTCTACTTTAGAAGTGTCCTATTCATTTCTTGTAAATTTTAAAAGCTATGTCTGTAATTTTAGGTCTCTAGCTGGCGTCAACGTCCATCCATCAGAGTTTTGCAGTAACATAGACAAAATATATATTTTTGTAAATAAAGATGATTCAGCGTATTACCTAATAAAGACAAAGTGAAAAAAGGGAGAAAAATAGGAGTCACGTAATTAGCTAAAGAGCGAGACGAAGCATCGCTTAATTAATATAAACGTCATAGCGTTCGTCCCGACGCGACGTTTACGCTCGCTGTATTCTGAGTGACACTCTGTTTTTTGTTTAGAAACGTTCGTCTTATTGAAAAGGAAATTGGGAACGTTTTGTAAACGCCATTTAATTTCCGACAATGACATCGGTACGGGTTATTTGAGAAAGCTGATGTCTTTCTTTAACATGAAAGTACCTAAAGATGTGGAAAATAAGGACCTAATTTATTGTTTGTCGAATTATTGTGTTACGCTACGAGAAGTTCGGGTAATGTTGGGGAAATGTTTGACGGAACATTATTCTATATTATTATTATAAAGTAGTTAAAGTCATTACACTGATGAAGCTTCAAGAAGTGAAATAATTTCATAGGTAAACAGGTTGACAGCAGAGAGTTAATTATGACAAAGTGAACGCTGGGAGATGTTTCGCTTGCAGAATAAACGGGCCAAGGTTACTCGCAAATGTTTATTTATCGCTTAAGAATATAAATATTATAATATAATAAAATGAGCATATTAAAATAAATAGCTGTAATAAACTAGTCGGAAGAAAAATTTACACGCAGTAGCATCTTTACTAATTTATATTCAATTGATTAGTATAGGCGTGAACATGTGCTTAGATCATGAATAACCATATGTTCTAAGGAACATCTCCGCTTATTTTCGTCAGAATCGGTTCAGTAGTTTTAGGCGTGAAGGTAAGACCAACATACATAGCTTCTATCACATTTCATTTATTAGATTTGACTGTTAGGTAGGTTAAATATTTGTTTATATAATATATAAAATCTATTGCACGCTTAGTTTTAAATTTATACTTCATGGTAATTATGAGCAGGTCGTCTTCTCTTTTAATTAAAATCACATTTACTCTGTCAATTATGATTGCATGTTAATTTCTGAGTATCAGAAATTGAAATATTGTTAATTTTGTTGAAGAACTAATACATAAATAAATAAACTTTTATAACATTATAACTATGGATAATAATACGTAGGTCTGCCGTCAATACATTTATGGAACCAGCTTCCAAGACGGTATTAATGGAATCATACAGTATTTGGTTAGGTATGGGGAGGAGTAGAATGGTGGATGTCGAGCTCTTGTTGAGGAATAAAATTAAAAGGAAGCCTCCTTTGTAAACCAGCATAATATCGGTCGTAGACACCATTTCTGATCTCTCTTTATCATACATAATGGACACACTGAATCCATGAAATGCTTAGAAATTTGTCTTCATAAAATAACAATTTAGTAAAAACAAATATGTGTAGTTTTGAAGTTTCAAGCCAATGTCTTAAAATTTATTAAAATTACGTCAGATATGCGGCGTCACTTTGTCGGACCGCATACGTAACGTCGAAATATGGAAAAGCGGCATGCTACGATGGTTCGGGCATGTTGAAAGGATGAGCGATGAAAGATTGACGAACCAGATATATAATGCGAAAGTTGTGGGTGAAAGAGGCCCTGGCAGACCGAGACTAAATAAATAAAACACTGGCTGAAGGTGCACTAAAAAGCCTTCGTAACAAAAGGGCATGTATGAAAAGATTAATGAATGTCGACGAAGCGAAAAAGGTATGTCGTGATCGTGTCAAATGGCGCTTAATTACCTACCCCGCAAGGGATCCGGCGTGATGATATGTATGTATGTCTTAAAATATCGACAGATTATTTGAAACTATAAATAGATGAAACAGCAAACAATACTGATACGGAAACTATTGGAGCTATAAGTTCTGTATTAACCCGACGAGTGACGTTTCGATTTCGGACAACAATTTCTCTTCCCACCGCCCGAGTTATCTCTCTACAAGTTTGTCGTAATTTGACACGAGATCGAGATTTAAGGGGCCCTCTATTGTCGTAACTCAATCAATTCGGAACAAGTCCTCACGTCCGCGGTCCTCCTTGTTCAATACTATCTGGTTGACCCGGATTTGTCCATGTAAAATCATGCTCAGACAATGACGTCTATAGTCTATTTTCTCCCGTGGGTTAAAAAATATAATTTACAATGTTGTAAGATCTTTTAACGTTTGTGCTTCCCTCTCGCTCGCACAATACAGCATTTTTAATGATTATTCAAGTCTTAGTGTACTTTTGACACAGGTAGTCTATTAACCTTTAGGAAATTAATTTGCGGACATTTTTGACCAATTATAGACAGAGAAAAATAGCAAATACATTTTATAACAATTTCACTCTATTTCACTATAACAAATCTATGATTAATATATTTCTTAAATGTCCGTAGCACTTTGCCCTTTGTTAGCGATTTTAAGCAAGTTTTTAATTTTATTTTTTTATTATATTGTATTTCCTTTTTTTGTTTTATTTTAAGTTTAAGTAGATTATATTAATAGTAATTTATATTGTTCCTTCGAATAAATGTATAGTTCAATATTATAATATTATTATGTCAGAGAATAATATTATATAATCATAATTATTTGCATACCATTATGGAAGGATACAGCTGGACTCTAAATTTGTACCACCCTATAGCGACTTTTATTTTGTGAAATAAAACATTATAAATATACTTGCGGTTGTTGGGTCCTATGTTATTCTGTTACTGTAAAGTTTCATTAAAATCAGTTTGTCAGTTTTTGTGTTAAAGAGCAACAAACATTCATCTATATATCCATCCTTGCAAACTTTCGAATTTATAATGTTAGTAGGATGTTATCCAAATTGTGGGCCCTTGATGTCCCTAACTAAGATTAAATTAACAGGTCGAATGCAGGCCACACCGCTTGGGGTTAATCTTGCCAATTGGTAAGTACACCCTAGCTTAATGCTCGATCGGATAAGCGGACTTGTAAAGCGGTAACATTAATATCTCTCTTATTGTTTCAATTACATTTATCTATTGTATTAATAGATAGATGTGGCCTAGCGGTTACGTCGGTTTCCTGATCGGGACTCGATAATTTATTTAATTTATTTGTGATGTTTCACGAGTTTGGTACGCTAGAGACATCGATGAGTTTGCACTTGTCATGATGCATATAGTAAAGTCGGCTAAAGGTGAATCCACTTCTTTCAAACGCGTGGTTTTTGACTACGGTCGTAATGATACTATTGTATTAAATATTTATCAATAGTATTATCTAAGAATATTAGTCAAACGCGTTTCTTAATATACGTTTTAAAATTAATATATATTTTACAACTTAGAACTAAAACACAATCTAGACCTCCACTGCTGACGAAAAAAAAAATTGGTTTGAAAAGTGGTCTATAAGCCGCCACGATTCCGACTCATTACAACCTAGCACAGCGTCCTAGACCTCCACTGTTGAAGATGGGCCTTCCAAAACATATATCTGGAAAATTGGCCTACACTCGCCACGCTGGCCAGACGGGTTAGCGAGGTTCTGATGTCAATTTTTAATGACACTATTAAAACGATTCTACAAGTTGCTATAAGTGAAACCGGGACCGTCGGTTTAACGTGCTCTCCGAGGCACGGGAACGGTGGTTTTGTAAATCTATGACAAATGTACGTAAGAAAAGTGTATTTCTCATTGGTACATGCCAGGGGGGTTTGAACCGACCTTTGTAGGCTATAAGCAAAGCGTCCTTACAACCGAGCCACCACCGCGACTCATCGACTGAGATTTCGCAAATAGAAAAAAAAAACTTTTAAACAAAAGCAAGTATATTATCTATGTATGTATGTACAACATTTATTTACTAAAACTTAGTATATTGTTATATAATATTTAGTAGATGGACGGATGGGCTTAAAAATGTCGTGAGTTGGATGAGGGTTGCGTTTATGTATTATTGTACTATATGTTTATAAGTATATAATAATATAGTTAAACCGTAGAATTTAATACAATTTTGCACGTTACAATTTAGTGCTCAAAGTGGTGTCAATGGTTGTCTAGGATATAATTTATTAGGCATTATAGGCTATAAGCCCGCCTTTGTCTTTGTGAAATAAATATCTTAAGATTTAAGAAAATAATATAGGCAAAAATTGTTATTGGTGTTGTAATGAACCAAAAATAGCATAAAAAAAATAGTGACTAAACGGAACTTTTTATTTTAAAAGTCAGTAATTAACAGTTAGACAAATTGCTAGTTTACAAACGATATGCCAAATGAAAGGATGTAATGTAATAATCAAACATGCTAAAGTTCATTAAGATCCGTCTCGGTAATCTTAACACAGCCAAGGATAGTGACAGACTGGATAATCATGGCGGCACTTGGACCAGCTACCATACAAAATTGCCGACGATCGATTAATTAGTAAAAAAAAGAGTGTTAGTTTAATAAGTAAAAAAGTTATTACATTACTTACTGCATTACTATGGGTCTGGTCTGTTTTCAGTTCTTTGTGATTTGAGAACTGAACATAGACAGCGCGCCCGCGGAGCTGGGCCACACAGCCGCCGAAGTACGCCACCATCGCAACTGCAGAAATTTCTTCTGCCATTTCCAAAAAAGCCTGTAGAATAAAAATATTTTTAAAACGTCATAAATACTATAGTTACGAATTTATGATTACTTACTAATAATAATAAATAATAATGATAATTAAGGCTAATTCAAAATTTAATGTTTTTTAAAAAAAAAGTAATAAAAAAATAGAAAATAACAAATACAAACATTTGTTTTAATTGAACATTATAATTTTCACCAAGCCTGGTAAAAAGGCAATTAATGTGTATAAATTAATAAAGAAATACTATTTTAAAAATGGTTGGTAATTTTTTCCTAATCCGACACATATTGTGATAAAGTAAAAGTACCATCACGACCGTATGCCTTTCGGGGTGTGTAGAACCACACTTTTTTAAAGAAACAAATTCACATTTAGCCAACTTTACTATAGGCCCTTGACAAGTATCAAGCTCGTCGATGTCTCTAGCGTACTAAACCCGAGAAATAAATACTACAAAACAAATTAAATAAATTATTGTGTCCCGACCAGGAATCGAACCTGATATATGTTTTTTTATATATATTTTTTATACTAGCACATGTGCCCACCTGATGTTAAGTGGCGCGCTAGGTCCACAAAAGTCAGCAACTGGAATCAGACATTCATGACTGACATTAGTTCCTGACACTATGCCGGTTTGACTGAGCCTAATGGCAACTTGAGCCTGATCCCGAAACGTGTGGAAACACTTTACAGGGTATATCGGCACGAACGGTGGATACTTCCCTGCCCCGGCAGACAGGGCAAATTACTACCATCATTCCGCCTATCATGTATATATTAAAATTAAATTAAATTAAATATATTTAATTTCAGGGCCATAATTAATTTATAACAATAGTTTTAATTCTAATCCAAACTATAATCTAAATAAATTTATAATTAACAAGGTCAAACGACCTTATGTCAAAAATAGCTTTAATTATGTCGTTATCCGATTGTGTTAGTCGATATATACGATATATACAGTGTCAACGCTATATAACGACACTGAAGGGACTGTGAATTTTATGGCGTTATAGAGGAGTTGTCGTTAAATGGAGAGAAGAAATATCAGAATTGGAAGACAAGCTAAACCAACCAAAGCTAATTGATTTCGACGCTTTAGGGAGTTTGTCGTGAAGTCAAGTGAAGTTACATGGAGTTTACACCGTATATTAATACATTTGCAGTCGAAACAATGGGTACGTCGTTAGAGGAGGCTCTGGCGTTCTCTTGTGAGCCTGGGCAAAACTCGGCAGGTAGAGAATATTTTCTTCAAAAGGTCCAGTAAAACGCAGCGAGGGTCCTCGGCACACTAAGCCCAACGAACGGTTATAATTTAATTTGTAATTTCTAGATTTATTTGTAGTTTAGTTTATTTTATTTGCAATTTTAATATTGTAAAATAAATTGTTTTTTTTTTTTTTTTTTTTTTAATGAAAATTTATTGCATAAAACATACAAAAGCGTGGCCTAATGTCGCTTGACATTCTCTGCCTGTCTGATCTTCAGGAAAACGAGTTCATTTTGACTTTTTTTCATTAATTAGTGTGATGCCATGGTACGAAGAAGAGATCTGTAGAGCGGGTACGACGTTTAAATTATTAAATATAATAAATATTCATTGACTAACTATTATTAGTTTAAATAATAATTATTCAATATTTTGATAGTAACGATTATATGGATAAACATGTTGAAGGTACAATGAGTTAAAACTTTGAGTAAACGCACAAACAGTATTAATATCAGACAGTGGTTAGTGTACATATATTATGTCGAAGATATATTAGCAACATTTTGATGAACAATATCGGCAAAACTATCGTCGGTAAGCACAGGTGACCAAAACAGACGGATTCTAAGCCGAATATTCGCCCGTTTAGAAATAATTGATTAACATTAGTGTGCGGTACGAGGTAAATCAAAGATCTGCCAATTTATGGATACCGCATCCAGAACAATAATAAATTAAAACTTGATTTCTTGACGCTTAAAATTATATTATCTTTAAAATTCTGTATATCAAATTTATCGTGATATTATAAACTTGTGTAGTGCATCCTCTCGGTAATGCCGTACGAAGCAGAGACGTGGACACTGACAGTTCTGGTCCATGAAAACAAGGTCGCTCAGCAAGATGTAGACAGTGGCAAAGGATCGTGTTAAGTTTCGGTCTTTGGTATAATTTTGTTTTATTTTTATGTATTTGTTCATGAATACTAAAACTATAAAATTAAATGGGGCTGGGCTATTCTAGGCTAAGTATTCTCATGAGACATAATATGCCTTTAAGCTTATTTTTTTATTACTCATTCTATCTGCACATTCGAGGTTTAACGATTTATTCGCGTATTTACTGTTTACGAACATTAATAATGAAAAAATGCTTTCATGTACAAAAAGTGACGTGTGGACGAGCTGTATGACGTGTATGGCATTTGTCATAGGTGATTAATGTTACATCTACAAAATTTCACGATCTTTGTGGTAAATTGAAAACTCCACACATAGTTTGGAAATTAACCGGCGATCACAATGAGCCTATCGGCACACAAATTGCTAGATTTTCATTAACGAAACGGCTACACTACGACCGATGTGACGCAACAAAGCAAAATGTTATTAAAACCTCGGCAAACATAGAGCACTCAATTCATTACTAGTTATTATAATAATGACCAAAACGGTTATACATACATTGAAAGTGGCTATTAAAATGACTGATGATGAATAAATAAAATGCACACTGAAAAGGGCATATAATAATAATAATAATAATAATAATATCTTAATTCACGTAAACCTAGTACAGGCATTTATGAAACGTTATTAATTTATTTATTTTGATGATTCTACTTCTGCTAGTAAAAGACTAAGCAGCAAAGTATTCCAATGGATAGGCTGTTAGCAGAAGACCAGCAGCTTAGCAGATTCCAGTGGCCTGTTTATATAATGTTTAATCTGACTGAGAAAGGAATCTGTTAGAAAACTCAGCTATAATAATTTAAGCATATATAAAACTACACAAAATACAAATTCCTCGCCAAGCCGTCTGGCCAGCGTGGCGAGTGTTGGCCAAATTCTCCAGACATATGTTCTGGAAGGCCCATCTCCAGCAGTGGAGCTCTAGGACGCTGTGTTCTAGAGGCTGTAAAGATGATATAAAACTACACCACAACGATCAATTACTGCAGTAGGTTAGTATATTAAATATTATATTGATAAAGTATCATTATTTAGATATTTAAAAATGTTTTGTATTCTGTAGTTAGTACCAAATAATAATAATAAATACATTAGCATAATGATGTTGTACAAACAATTGTATTTGTAAACGAAAACAGTTTCAGGACTATGTGTAATTTCTTACCGCAAGCTCTGGTTTTGGCATTTGGACGCAGCAAAGGCCGCAACATAAAATATACCGAGAGATGCCGTTCGTTTCCCACAAACTAAATACTATATTTGCTGTATCATTAGTTAGACTGCCTCCATACTCTAGCGGTAAAGACCGTAGAGTTAGATACCGGGTTTGATTCCAAGATACAAATTATGTTTTCTTTAAATCCTATAACGAACGGACACAGATAACAATGTTAATGTTAAAGTTGATATTTGTATCGTAATTTTAATATGTCATACTCGCTCGCGCTTAACGATAATGTTCACAGTAAATAATAGGTAACCACAATTTTTGACGGTTAGACTTTGAGCTTTTGAGTAACAGAATCTAGGACCGTGGTAACTCCGACAATCGGAGCTCCGTGGACCGTGCGCAACACCGTCCTCCACAACGACCTGAAGATGAAAATCATCAAGCAGTTCGTGGCCAGACTATTGTAATCCTTATTTCGGGTTGCACATGGAAAAGTAGTCTCTCTTATCTTGACTCTGACGTCCTTGGTAGGGTACCGCTGTACCAGGTATTGATCGTTGTTGTGTAATTATGTTTATGTTTATTTTGTCAATCTGATATAGCTGAGCTTTCCTTGCAGATTCCCTTCTCAGTCAGATTAAACTTTAACAGGTCACTAGAATCTGCTAAGCTGCTGGTATTCTGCTAACAACTTTTTCTTTGGACCACTTTGCTGCTTAGTCTTCCACTAGCAGGAGTAAAACCATTTTAAATAATTTAATTATTGACGTGTCACAAATGCATATAATAGAACCGACCGCAGCAGCTTCGACCATCTTTGTAGCATACTCATCATCAACCACACATCCTACTAAGAAGAAAAGGACTACTCCGTTATCAAATTGAGAACATGTAGTAGGTATGGGATTTTAGATAGATTCTGGAGCTGCGACTTAACGTAGTTCCGCTCGTTTGAATTCGAATGTTTGACATATTTTTTTACTCGATTCGATAGCGAAGTTTATGCTAACAGAGCTAGAGAATAAATATATCTACCGCGTGATTTTGTATGCTCTTACTATGCGTGATTAATATGTTATTCTATTGATAGAAATAAACAACTTATTCTAAGAAACCATATGTCGGAAGCGTCAATTTTTGTTGGCTTCAAACAGTTATTTATAAAAATAATCAATTTGTATGGAGATGCCAAAAAAATTTCACTTCCTACATAAAGTTTCCATTAATAAGCAATGTTTTACGGTCGTGATAATACTAACATTAGTTAGAAAAATAAACATTCAATTGTAGTTCTGTGCGTGCATTTGTTATGCAAATTGATGATTTGATTAGTACATGTATAAAACATAGTATTAGGTACCTACATTTGATTTGCACCTATCATTTCATCTGTCAATTAATATCGTAATCAAGTATAGTTGGCATATATTTATTTACACCGTGTAACAGTGTTTTAAAGTTAATTAGTTCAAGAGAACAATCTCTTGCTCGCATCCCATAACTTATTTAATTTCTTTTCTGTCTGAGTGTACTTTGAGATATTTTTTTGTTTATTAATTTTGGAAAACTAACAGTTGACAATATTTTAATAAATATTATGCAGTAAATTCATTTAAAACTATTTAAGGTTTTCACATATAAATTTAAAGTTAAACAATAAAGAGTAAGAGAAGAAAACTTTACTGCATTACCTTATTGTAAAAAAAATATTAAAAATATAAAGATACAACAAACATTGATGACCACAGACGAACAATGCCACAATAAATATAATACAGTTTAAAAGTTGTAACGGTTGTCATCTGCAGGTCGCTTAGACATACATTAAACGAGAATAAAAAGCAATATTATAAGTTGGTAATAAAAAACAAATTACTAATAATGAATTGCTGCCGATAATCGATTCAAAGTAACGAAGCGTCATTAGACGTCTAATATATGTTGCTCGGGAGTTAAATATGTCTATGTTCAAATCTACCGCAAGAATATTATAGTTGTTACATGCTTTTAATAAATAACTGTTCTGTCTATACCTAGTACTGAGTAGTAAGAGTGAGGGACATCGAAGAATAAACCTACATAGGTATCCGTAAACCCAAACACGCCAGCAACCTATCGACTGTACCATTTGCTACATTTAATAAAATAAATTATTAAATTGATGGTCAGAATACCCATATACCGTAGTCACTATTCCTTCGCGTACCTATAAATTTGGTGACTCATACATCTGTCGCACAATAAAGATGTAGAATGCTCTTCCAGCCTCTGTGTTTCCACTTTTCTATAACCTGGAGTCCTTTAAGCGAAGTGTGAAAAGGCATCTAGTCAAGCCGGCATAGTGTTAGGGACTGATGTCGGACATAAGGGTCTGATTCCAGTTGCTAACATTCATGGACCCTGCGCGCCACTTACCATCAGGTGGGCGCAGGGTCACATGTCGTGCTAGTATAAAAAAAATAAAAATAAAAAAATATATATATAGGAAACTATAGAGTACAAGAGTAATAGATTTAAAAAATATAAATTCCACGACACAAGAACGTCAGGAGATTTTAAAGGTTTCGTTTGTATATTTAATTAAAATACTGGACACAATAGCATAGGTAAATGAAAGCACGTCACCAATAAAAGATCGTAAAGGTGTCAACGGTGCTCTGTCACTTTAATCACCGAGAGTGGCGGTCGATAGACGCGTCCACTTGGCCGGTGTTTGTCCACCACTCCAGCCTTTGACATGATACTCCCAACCCGGCTACTGTGTCACATTTCGGCCACTTTTCATGTTCGAGTATGCTACTACAATCCAGATTCTGTAACGGTCACCAGGTTAAATTAATTACTTCCATATCGATAAGGTAAGCCAGTAAATAGATTCGAGAATTCATGACCGCAGGTTTCGTATTTATCTATCCGCCAACCGAAGTACTTATAACTTTATATGGTACTTCGGGGAATTTAATTAACGTATTCGACGTCTCCTTTAGTACTTTGCATTTGCGTTATTAATTTTAATAGGTATTAGGTGAGTTCGCTCTGATTTAGTATAATAAATGGAAAATTTAATCCCTTAAATTGCATGTCATTGGGTAATTGAAACGGGAAGTAGTTTAAAGTACGGCACACACGAGGTCTGCGGTTTTCTGGTTACGACTGTAAAAACCATGACGTGTCACTTTTAATTATTAATTTTGTAGCTTCAATTTGGGAAATGATAAAATGTTGAAAGAAAAAAGACAGACAGATTGCGGAGTCATCCAGGACCGGAAGTTAAATAGGCCTGGGTTGAGGATAGGATGATCTCCCGTTTTCCCTGGCAGGATCTCGTCTACTTCGCTGGACAAAAGCAGGAGCAATATCCTGAAGATGCTTGTAGCTGTCGTTGTCAGCCCCGTGAAGCATACGTTTAGCTAGGACGACAACAAATGCCTCGATAGTAGGTATCTCGGCATCGCGCCGGTTTTTTTAATTCGTCAGAGTCGTGTCGATAACTAGTCGAAGCGGAAAATGAACTACACTTGCTCTCGTTTGTAAAGTCGTCAGAAGTTATGAGCGACAGAGGCTATATAAGAAAAAACTCGACAGTAGTACGTGTTTACTACTTTTGTCAATTGTTTTCTTTATTAGATCTCGTCGTGACATGGCTCCACGTCCGCTGTCCGTCAGGTTAAAGTATGAAGCGAAGTGAATATTTTAAAGGTAATGCTTTTGGTGCATTGCTTAAAGAGGTCAGGAGCTGTGCATTTTGGCTTCAAATATGCAAGATCATTTTAAAAGAATATAGCGGACATGCCATTCATGAAAGAGATTCGACTTATTTTTACCTCGAGGGATATTGTTTCCTTCCACGGGACAATATATAAAGCGGCAAAATGTCATACATGCTATTTATTAAAGAGGATAACATTGTGTACGACCCTCGCTGCTGCCCCGCGGTAATAGTGTTTCCTTTTTATTATTTTATTTCTTGTTTCTGCACTAACCTATTTTTAATTTGTCAGAAGCGAACCCATAAATATTTTGCACGTGCACTACGTTCGGACATGAGATAGTAAAACTGGTCCTATATCTGCACGTAAATAAATACTACTCGAAGATACGAGAAAATGCATTCCGCAAGATATCTGCAAGACACTACGTGGAGTAGAATAAAGGGCCATACAGCTATGTTTTAACAAACACAGTTGCTACGTAACAAGGAAATGCACAGCTGATTTCCTTAGTTTTTAATATATACTCACAATTGCATTTTATTATTAGTACTTACATTGAAACATTATAGCTATGTTTTTAATATAAACTCAGTGATGTTTACCCAGACGTTTACCCCTAAACAAACGATTAGGCGTCCCAACCAAATAATTAATCTGTATTCCTTTCTTGGTAATGAAAAGTTGTAATATCTTCTTACTGCCAGTACCTCATAGTATCGTGATAATCAGTATCGGTTAGTTTAACGGCATTGCGATCGTTAAGATTGCCACATTGATGACATCCAGATGCCGGCTGCCTCCACCACTGCAGCTTCTCCTCGCAAATATCGAGTGAGGACAGAGGACGTTAACAATCAGGCGTAGGTGGCCCGAGCCATGTTGCGTTCTGTTATGAATTCCAGCTTGCCGCTCATGTTGATAGTTCACTTCCACACAAGATGTTCATTAATTCCCGTCTCACCTATGCTGCGCCAGTCTGGCACCTTCTGGTCAATACCAATAGGGACAAGATTCAAAGTCAGCAAAACATATTCCGTCATAACTTGAGATCTGAAGATGCCTACTATTGATGAGTTTTTCGTCGGCCTGACAAGACGTATGTTCTATCGGGCCAACAACGGACATTTTAAGCATTCCCAGAATATCGCTTCGTCTTGCGCTCGGCCCCCAACAGGAGAGAGGGAGAGAGAAGACTGTTTTACCAGTAACGCCGCCCAGCACCAAAAGTGCATAAATTACCAGCGAGTCCGCTGAGATCCTGCTGGGGAAAATGAGGCATGTTCTCGGACGACCTCACTGTCTGTCTGTCTGTTTGTAAAGACTTATCATATTAACTTAAAACTTACAAATTTGTTAGTTACAGTAAATGCAATTAAAGTCAAATATTTAACCCTCGCCAACCCGTCTGGCCAGCGTGGCGAGAATTCTCCAGAATTTTCTGAATAGCCCATCTCCAACATTAGAGGTCTGAACTGGGACTCGGTGTTCCAGAAGCTGTGACGATGAAACTCAAATTATTAGAATACGATAGTTTACTATTAATAAAAGTTCTCCATTGCACATGTAAGAATTAATGCAGTCCTAAATCCAAAACTTAACTACACATGCAATGTTGATTGCACTAATATGCGGAGTGAAAAAGTTAGCTAATGGAAACCGAGAAGGTAGGTTATTCAGACAATGTATGCAAGTTAAGCATTAGCACAATGGTTCGGCCTATTTTGCTCCGGAGCTCTCTCACCCACTTGTTGTATTCCGGTTCTAGTGCCAGCGCCTACAAGTTACCTACTTATTGTTGGTCGTTTTTGAAAACAAACCTTCCGTTCCAACAATGTTGTAAACTATAATGTGTAACGCTGATTGTACACTCGAAAAACACTACACTGTAAAATATTCGAATTCAGCCCAAGTGAAACTTTTATCTTGTGAATCGTAGCAACTCGTAGTCCGCCGTAGTCAAAAGCTACGACAGTTTTCATTCATTCTATACAGGCCACTAGAAGTCCTAGAGACACCCACTACTGACGACGAGCCTTCCAGAATATCATCACAGCCTATAGAATATGCAGAGTCTTAGACCTCCACTGCTGGCTAGACGGGTTGGCGAGGGTTTGATGTCAAAACGATAACTCAGTTGATATTGGTGAACCGGAACCGACAGCTCATCGTGATCTTCTCCGGAGACGGTGGTGTTGTAAGTCTATGGCAAATTTTCGTAAAAAACGTGTATTTCTCACTTAAGCATGTCGTACATATTTCTGGAGAATTTGTACTACACTCACCACGCTCGCCAGACGGGTTGGCGAGGGTCTGATGTATTTATTTTTTTAATGACATTCTATTAACGATTCCACAAGTTGATATTAGTGGAACCGGGACCGACAGCTAAACGTGCTCTCCGAGGCACGGGAACCATGGTGTTGCAAAACAAATGTACTTAAGGAAAGTGCATTTATTTCTCATTGGTACATGTCGGGGTTCGAACCCACCTCTTTAGGGAGTTAAGGAAAGCGTTCTTACAACCGAGCCACCACCGCTCTAGAGAAACAAAAGAAAACAAAAATAATAATAATAACTAATACAATATCTATCAGATATTATTAGAAATTATATATCTATATAATTTCTAATAATATCTGTAGAAATCACATCACACTACATTTGTCTCTTAACTCTTTCGTAGTAGTTGCTACTAATTTATGGGACGATCTACCTGTCAACATACGGCAAGCAACTACAGGATCATCTTTTAAAAAACTCCCGACAGCGTTAGTAAGTAATATATATATGTTTATGTATAATAATGTGTATTATTAGTTTATAGTAGTTGATATTATGATATATAAAGATTTATTCTATATTTTTTTATTTTATTATAGTATTATTGTTATTCCTATGATTGCACTTATAATTGTTCAAATTGGTCCCCAAGGTTTGACTATCATAGAATGTCTTCGAGCATGAAGTCCGCCTTTGTACTTTATGCAATAAAGTTTTTTAAATAAATAAAAATAACAAACGTTGGACTAACCACCTAACTATACTTACTACCACAAACAGTAGTATTGCATTAGGGTATGCTACAACAGAAACAATTTGTTAGTAAGTGCAACAAACGGCTGTACTATTAAGTTACGGTACTTACTGTAGAGCCATAGAGAGGGCGGAAGTGGGCGGCGTCAGGGGACACCAGAGCACCTAATACCTCTTATGGAGGCAATTGTTAAGAAAACTGTCATTGCTTATTCCACGTTTAGAGAAAAAAGCGCCTTTGACATAAATGTTGCATTGTTTATTATTTCTATATAGAATTATTTTTCAATTGCTCCGCGTTGTGAACGTAATACCCTGTGTTTTATGTTTGTAGAAAGCAAACAAGGATGACGGTAACTGGTTGGGAGAATATTTGCTGTAGAGAAAAATATAATTATGCTCCTTAAATTTTATCGTTATACTTTTTTACCGTATTATTTTTTGTTTACAATATCTTATGTAGCTTATGATTATTTAACTTATATTTTTTATGTATAAATAGTATTAGATAAATGAGTTGGAGTTGAGATTAAGAGGGTTAAACGCTTTTGCAACCTCTCTCTCGCACAATCCAATATTTTCAAAGATATTTCAAGTTTGAATGTAGTTTTGAGAAATGCAGTCTATGAACTATCTAGGAAATAAAATTAGGGATATTTTAGAGATTTATTATTGTTTATGGAAAAGAGGAGGTCTCCTTTGTAATCCAGCTTATTATCGGTCACATCTCTTACCACACGATGGACCCGGTACCCGCACGGTGAATACTTATAAATTTGTTTTAGTAAAACTGCTTCCGTGGTCTAGCGGTTAAGTCTGTGGATTTAGACCTGGAGGTACCGGGTTCAATTCCTGGTCGGGACACAATAATATTTATTAATTTAAATAAATTAAATTAATATTTAATTTATTTGAGATATTTCCCGAGTGTGGTACGCTAGAGACATCGACGAGCTTGTCATGATTATAGCCCATAGTAAAGTTGGCTAAATGTGAATCCGCTTCTTTATAAGCGTGGTTTCTGACCACCCCGAAAGAGATACTGTCGTATACTTTACTCTTCTAGTAAAATAGAAGAACATAATTCTTGCCACTTGTCATGATTGGCGTATAGTAAAGTTGGCTAAATGTGAATCCGCTTATTTATAAGCGTGGTTTCTGACCACCCCGAAAGGGAAACGGTCGTGATGATGATAATTATAAATGTTTTTTGCTAATTTTTACTGTCTAAAATTAGGTATACAAAAATTATAAATATGTCCTAAATATCCATAATTGTATATCCTATTATAGACTAAATTACTTAAAATAACAAGTATTTTTTTTTTTTTTTTGAAATGGATTGTGCGAACAAGAGGCAAGCACAAGCGTTAACCACCTTAAACCAAAATCTTACATACAGAGGCATAAAATTTTAAATTGTAATATTAAATACCTTATACAGCAGTTAATATATACCGGCTGATAATAATGATGACTTACTATATTCAACTTAAAATCTAAGGTAAATTCCGAACAAGCAATAGACTAAGAAAACTGGCAGCCGTGGCAGAATAGTATAGTCGCAGACCCGCGATCCCAAAAAGTCGCTAGTAAATAGTTGATTTCAAAAAATTCCAATGTACAATATGTTTTTTAATGAATCTGTAGTTTCGTAATTAGTACTTTTCTATCTTAAAATAACTCGTATATAAATAGAACACCTCCTAGACCTTCACTGTTTTTTTTTTGGAGAATTTGGCCTACACTCGCATGTTGTCATGTCTACACTCGTGGGTTGTTAAGGCGCTATACCATTCCTGCGGCCGGAAACGCTACGCACGTTGTCTTATTCGTTTATAGTCTAAGATACGAAGAGCTTTACCGATCAGTTATCCAAATCATATCCACATTTTATATAATAAAATACGATGACATAAGCATAATTTTAATAACGAGATATACAAACGAATAGTGTTAATAGTTGCTACTGCAGCACACAGTTGCCGAGAGGCTGGTTACAGTAAAACAATGTTTAATGAGGATGGGAATGCACTGTATTATAAATTTATGTAAGTACTCGTTTAATTTTATTGTGTCAAAACACTGTAGGCTTCTGGAGCCCAGAATTTCTTTTTCAGAAGGCAGTGCTCAGTAACTGAAATTATTTGATTATGATCCAATAAACGTTATTTTATTATATTTTTCTATTTTTTTTTTTTACTAGCACGACATGTGACCTTGCTCCCACCTGATGGTAAGTGGCGCGCGAAGTCCATGAATGTTACAACTGGAATCAGACACTCATGAATGACATCAGTCACTAGCACAATGCCGACTTGACAGGAAATGACGGCAATTCAATCCTGATCCCGAAATGTGTGAATACAATTTACAGGGTTTATCGGCACGAACGGTGGATACTTCCCTGCCCCGACAGACTAGGCAAATTACCAGCATCACGATGCATCGGTCCGCCTACCATCTATTGAATTGCGTGTCCATGAGCAAAGCCTTTATTCAGAAGGGATGTTATAAGTTGCTGATGGTGTGGCTAAACATGTAGATTACCTAGACAATGAAATGAAAAATAACTTACTTGATTTTTGCCTTTGAGCACTAGAACATTGGTGACTCTCCCGAACGGCAGGCCCAACTGAATAATTTCAGCCTCTGTAGTCTCATTGGGTATGTTTCGTATGTGAATGACCTTCGATGGCTTGCCCACATTTTGTTCTAATTTCACCTGAAACAAATAAAAAAACACTATTTAATATACTAGTTTAAATAACATGTTTTTTTTTTAACGAGTTTACACACTCTTAATATGAATAAATAAACATGTAATTAATGCAACCTATTAGTTAATAGTAACCATAAGACTGATATTCAATTTAAATTCAAATAAACAATAATTTTAATGACTAAATTAGAAAAATTAAATAAACACAAAATTATTTAAATAAATACAAAACGAATAAATTATATACTACCTACCTAACACAAAAAAAAAAAAACAATAATAAAAAAAAAATGTTTAGTTTCTGACCACACTGGAACGGATACGGTCGTAATAATACTTGACTTTACTTTAAAAAAATACAATTAGCCTTGACCAATTTACTTAGGCAACGCATCAACCAGGAGCTACTCGTACATATTCTCTTCCATACATTACACTTGTTTCCGTTTTGGGAAAAATTGAGGGTTGCCATTAATTCTTATTTTTTGTATTTTTACGTATTTAATCAATTGTGTTGTTTATATATATATTTTTACCAATATCACAGCATCTCTATTTAAATTATTAAGATAGTTATGTAGTTTTATACTACACTTTGATAATTAATTATATATTTTTTAGTATACTGGTAACCCTGAAATTGTCAAAACCAAATCGAAACAAAATGGAGTACTGGCTATTGCGAATGCCGTCTGTTTTTTTTTTTTGTGCAACGTAAATCGAAAAACGTGTGTAATATGTGTGACTCAAAGAATATAATTCAATAAAAGCTCCAATTATTTCGCCATTTCTAATATACTGTTAGATCTACTGTTAATTTTGTTCAATAAATTTATACTTTTATTGATTTTTGTCTACACACAACATAAAAAAACCGCCAATGCTAGTTCGGTGAGAACCCGCGTAGCGCTGTTAAAACTGACACATTTTTCTTCTATGGAAATAAAATTAAATGAAATAATTTATTTGTCAGAAACATGGTAGGTATAGGGATGTACATTATCATATGTAATTATGACTTTGTCAAGCTTAATGGAGATACGATTCTTCTTTAGTTCCTTGGTATCAAAGTTGCTTTTGTTAGCGTGGATTTCATTGGGATACGCGATCGGTGACGGTCTTAGACGTATCTTAAAGTAATTACAATTCTCATGTGCTATAAAGTTTTTAAATAAAAATAAATAAACAACTTAAACAGTCTGTTGTTTATATAGTAGTAAAAATCTGTATGTCTTATTCGTGCAACATATTCTAGTGTGACACTACCTATTGCTCTTTTCGCCTTCTCAATCGAAATTGAAGTGTCGTACAAAGCTACAATATATTTGGTTGCCGCCCAAATCGGCGGGCCCGCGTAATCAAAAGGCTCTCCAGGGAACAATGGCGCCCACATCGAGGTCGAGTCAGATAAGCCCAGACAATTATACTACATCGACTTTTCAATTATCCTACCCCGTCCCTGTTCTGAACAATGCCTGGCTTATTTATATTAGAACGGGCATTTGTACGCCGTTTAGAGAGGCGCCAGTTTGCGATGTTTACGGATTCTGACGGTTGTCAAATGGCCTTGCCTCACTACCTGATATTAAATTTGTTTGCGCAAATGCATTGTGTTTTGGGAATCTTATTATGGGCCTTACATTGTTATCTGTAGGACCTATATTATTGTGACATATTACTATTGTTAGCGTCATGGTAGAGCTGATTGGAACTATGAAAACAGGGTGTTTAGGGAAATTAGATGTGTGTATAGGTAGGAGCGATGGTGGCTCGGTTGTACGAACGCTTTCCTTAACATCCTAAAGATGTGGGTTCGAATCACGGCATGTACTAATAAGAAAACCCATTTTCTTAAATACATTTGTCGTATATTTACAACACGTCTCGGTACCTCGTAGGGCACGTTATGCCGTCGGTCCCGGTTTTACTAATATCATTAATAATTTGCTATTAGAAAAAAAATGACATCAGACTCTCGCCAGCCCGTCTTGCCAGCGTGACGAGTGTAGGCCAAATTCTACCATCTACAAAAGTGTGAGGTCGAGAACTCTGTATTCTAGAAGGTGTGATCATGATATTCTGTGTTATTATTATTATTATTAAATTCTTTATTGCACAAAATAAGTGTACAAAGGCGAAGATTAATGAATACAAGGCATTTTCTAACATCTAACCTTTGGGAGAGTGTGAGATTAAGGGTAGTGCCGATATCAAGTTTAACAATATCTAATATACTACACACACTACATACTAATAGATACTTATACTGTTACATAAATTACACATGTATACATAGATATAATATTATGCCAATTATTTATTTTTGGCCTGATGACGATTCCTGTTTGTCTAGAAATAGAACAGTGACCAAGCGCTGTTAGGATGATTGCTAGTGTTGAAAATCTCAATATATATATAAGCTCAAAGAGCAAATATTTCTGCCGGCACGCCTAAGATTTAAAACTTTTAGGAGTATATTTATATAGTTATACATATATCTATCTTTTATAGTTTCACCGTCTTTGGCAGCCAGCAGACCGTGAAGGCGTAACAAATGAGTCTAATGCCTATTAGTTCGACATTGTTAAGTTCCGACAAAGTGAGCCGCCGCGGCAAAAGTGTGGGTACCAAAAGTTGCGGCTCTTTGCCAACTCACACTCTATTGTTGTACGCGAATATCTATTACGTGTTTTGTTCAATAATCCATTTAATTACGTGGGATACTTCCTATTATTCCAATTTTAGTTTATCAAATGTAGAAGTTAGACACAGTGTACAGTTCTTTATCATTTGTAATGTAATTTTCATGCTCGATACAGTAAAAATGTGCTGATCTTAATGAGTAAATAAATATTTTGAATTATAATTTATTATATCATACTTCTATTATAAATGTGACAGAAACTGTATGCATGTTCGTAGGTCCGTTCACACCTATTGCTGGTTTTAATGAAATGACATCATGTATTTTGGCCCATTGGGTTATTACTTGTTCTGTATGCAATGATAAAAATTGACTATATATTACTGTACAAATAAGTTTATGGAAAAAATAATGTAGTTTTTGTATCAATATTATTTCACGTCGTCCTATAACCAAATGTCCTTCTATACTTCCTCAAGAACTAATATAGGTTCATATTCGTCAATATCCCGAATGTGCAACACCTACAGTAGTCTCTGCAGTGCCAATAATGAAATAGACATATTTCATGGCCGCTACAATGCATTTAGAAAAAATGTTCTCGAACATTTCAAACTATCAATATATGTATGAGTATCAAATAATTAATTTAACAAGTGTTTTGTTTTAGTACCAAATTTATGTAATTTTTATGTTTCCTTTATAGCTCTATTAAAAAAAAAGTATAATTTTATTTTGGAAGTCATATTTTTATATTATATATTGTAAATTTGTTAAATTGATTTTTTTGTTTTAAAAGTAATAAGTTTATAATTTCTTCTTTTTATATTGGTGAATGCTGTGACACCTAATTGGTACATATATTAGATAAGTTATAATTATACTTTGTTATGTGTGTGATAATATATGTACTGCTGTGTGTAGGTACTATATAAAAATAAAGAAATCAATCAAGTCCTTTAATACCACGAGCTGTGATGATGATATTTTAAACATTTTGCATACCAAAACTAGGTATATACAATAGAGGGTTTTTTTCTACTTAAATTATAATTTTGTTAAGGAAAATTTATTTAAAAATGCATATATTACCGTGAATACGTTTAGCCCAAATCCCTATATAAGATGAATGATGTCCTTTGCCAAAAATATAAGCAGGGACGGACTAAGGCTATAGACTCATAGTCATATAAGACGTTATCATCCGACTACGACATGTGACCAGACGGCTATCGGACTAATAATGTACTTGACGTCCAACATCTAAACATGAGATGTAATATTTTTCGCAGAACTTTTATTATACGAACATAGGTTTATGAAATACAAGTTGTTTTATCTTTTTAGGTAAACACATTACAATAACTAAATAATGCCTCAAAGACAATATAAAATTAAAAAGAGATTTATGCAGATATTCAACCACAAACTAGAATAAAGGACGAAAGCATTTAACGTTCCAAGTCCTATGACAACAAACATCAAAGCAAAGAAAATCTCCGTAAGTAAATAAACAAAAATATTTTTGCTGACTAACAAAAGGAGCGTATAAATCGTCGAACACCCTCACCTAGCTCGAGGGTATATATTTTGGGAATTTCCCTCAGATCGTAGCAAAAGAAAACAACTGGTACGTAAAACGTAAAGAACGCACCATGAGGACATTACTTTCACCGGGTCAGAAAGTCCGCGAGCACTCTTTCCACATCAACCACTTTAAATCATTCGCTCCGTCTCACATTTCATCCATAAATATTAAATCTACCCTCTGTAGCCGGTAAAGAAAAAAGAGATATCGTGTCATATTTTCTTGCGTGAATTTTCCGGAATCGGTCAATTTTCTCGATGAATTCAGCGAGGCTGTTTATTGAAACACTATTTCTCGGTTGAGTGGCCTCGCTCGGCGATCATATTAACGATATCTGTGCGCTCGCAATGTCACACTAATGTGAGATATAACGACACGACATCCACTCGCACGACAAATTGCAGACTTTTTAAAGGATTGTCAGCCTATTACATTCAAAGTTATGAACTACATATGTAGATAAGTGTGGACCGTAATACAATATAATACAAGGGTTTTGTAAAAGCGCTCTTCGTATTATTCCTAAGGCATCGGAAATGACGGTGTTTTTTAGCTTTAAGTTATATTACATTAAAGATTATGTTATGGGATAGTCAGAATTTAACTTTGATATGGGCAAAATTTAATTCAGTCAATATTTCAAATTATTGTGTTGTCGACAAAGAATGCGTGCGGCGCGTGGAGATGTTAAGGGGTATTAAAAAAAAAATTACGCGTAAATTAATTATATATGTAAGTTAAAAAAAAACATCACAATATCACATTCATTGATTCTATCGGTTACTGCAAGCTTAAGTATGTCATTAGTATTATAATTATATTAACTTATTTCAATAAAAATGCTTTTAATTAGTTTAAAGTACATTTTGTATAAATTCTCGTATAACTAAAATAAACTTGTTAAAATATTGTGCGTATTACCGGAGTGTTGAAAGACAAAAGTTTTCAACCAATACGTAGAACAACGTGGACACTGTCAGTAGATCTGGCCCACATTTAAGATCGCTTAGCTATGCGCAGTATTTGTATGATGAATAAAGCTTGACACGACGACATCCGTCAAAGAACCAAAGTTAATGATAACTTTCAAAATTTGTAAGCTGAGATAACATTGGGGCGGACACGCCAGTCGCTGAACCGATGAATGTTGGAGTAGGGTTACCACGTACGGGAAAACGCGCCAGATGAAAGAATAACCTGGAAAAGGTCGCTGGTAGTGGCTGGGTTGCAGAAGATTGTATGAAATGGCGAACGATGGGGGAGCCTATATCCAACAGTGGACAGACACAGTATTATGTCTAATGCGGGAAGGTTCAATAAAAGAAAGGTTTGGAATCCCTGGACTATAAGTACAAATGCGCCTCACTATTTCTCTTATATTTTTCTTCAGTCTTTATTCAAAAGTTTAAATATAAAATCGAACACATTCGTAATAATGATATGCTGTTACTTTGTATCTGAAGGTACGAGTATAGTGCGAACGAGGAATCTTTCTAAGAAAAACTTGCAAAGGCATCGTAAAGTTATATAAAGAACCTACCCCTTTGTCATCATATGCCGTAATAGGTTTACTACGACGTCGGCTATTGTCACACACAATACCTGCCGTATCTAGGAATGATGCACAATTTAATATAAAAAGGGGTGAAACTAATAAAAACATTTTAGGTCATTTGGGTTTTGTTTCTATGTCGGATAATATCATAGCAGATATAGCATGAATAAATATATGGGTAATTGGTATTTGGTTACGTTACGCTGTGTAACGCGTAACAAATAAGTTTAAATAACATTATTTTGAAGAAATATCACAGCGATAACCAAAAATAAATTGATGGTTTATGGCTTGACTCCCGTTAATAAGGACATATCTTCATTGAGGAATACTAAGATTTGTAAATTATTATTTTTTAAAAGCACGACACAAATATAATATGGGTATTTATTTCAAAGGCTAAACAATCGGCTATTTCTGCCAAGTGATTTTGCCTTAATTCCGATGCACTCGTAGTTCTTATTATGATTTAATTGTATTTATAATATATATAGCTTTGGTTTTTATGAATATTTAATGGTTGTAATGTATTATTATTTGGTAATCTACATTCTTACTTACCTGGTACAGTGGTGCCCCTGCATCAGGTATACTATTCCCATAGGTACTCATGGGTGAATTTTAAGATAAAATTTACGTTGCATATTCCTTTCACAGTCAGATTAAACATTTACAAGTTACTGGAATCTACTGGTCTTCTGCTACTTTGGACCCTGTATAGTCTTCCACTAGCAGAAGTAGATTCATTAAAATTATTTAAATAATGACGTGTAGTAGGTTTACGTGAATAAAGATATTTTCACCTTGTATAATATATTATTATATATTCTCTGTCGTGGCACAGTCTGGTGTTTTATTTGTTTTTTTTTATATTGTTATTCTATTTTTATTTGTATATTATAAATGACACTATGTTACTAAATTAAGTGTTATCTGTTGAAAATATTCAATATATTTATTGCAAAAGCCTCCACATGTCACCTGACCGTAACACAAACAAACATCTTTACCGAGAACAAGGGTTCAAGACGTCAACCGGCATGTTTTGCGAAATGTAGGTACTGCAGGTAATCGGCTTAACTGATACATGTTGACACAGTATTCTCACCGCGATCCTATAAGAAGCTGTCAAATATTCCTTTGTAGTTACCATGACGAGGTAGCGACTAAAATCCTTGTGTAGCATTTTTTACAAGATTTAAAAATAACATAAGTAAGCACCATAACAATCGTAATATTTGTAATGAAACTAAACTTGTGGGGTGGTCAGAAGATTTTCAAGCGAAGTGTGTAAAAGCATCTTAATAGACCAGCATAATCATCATCATCATTACAGCCCCTAGAAGACAAAGTCATGTTTTTTATGTTTTCTACTAGAAATCGAACCAAGAACTTTTGTGCCTTAATATATACGAGTGTAGGCCAATTCTCCAGAAATATGTTCTGGAAAGCCCATCTCCAACAATTAAGGTCTAGAACGCTGTGTTCTAGGGGCTGTACTAAAAAAATATAGGTATATATTAACCAATATAAATATATCTATGATCTTATCCACTAGAGTCTAGGCACAGGGAGGCAGTAAAATTATTGACTACATTACCTCTATACAAGTGAAAATGGAAAATTGGGTAACGGATAATTTTCACGTGTTAACAATTTATCACTCAATTAATTAAACACAATGTCATTATAATAAACATGGTAAAACAATTATTAAATGATGGTAAATTATATTAACACGGAGATAACGTACATTACAATAAACTATGGTAGGTTATCAGTAGTGAAACAAATGTGACTTTTTAGCTATAAAATAGAATGTCCTGACTGACTTATTAATCATGGATTAAAACTACTTAAGCTATGGTTATAAGATGGATGGCATGAAGAAGACTGATAAAATGAAACTGAAGTCGGATTTTTAAAACTTTTACAAGTTAAGTCAAAGTATATATTACAGACAATTGTGACATGTATTTTTTACTATTTGGAATGATCCTACTACTGTTAGTGGAAGACTAAGAAGCAAAGTTTGTAGCAAGGAGTAAGTAGCAGATTACAATAATTATTTTGGTTGAGAAGGAATTTGCAAAGAAAACTTAGCTATATTAGATTTACAAAATAAAACAAATATAGAATTACACAACAACAATAAATACAAAAAAACACCTATGAGAATATAATACCTGGTACAGTCGTACCCTACCAGACAAGTCATCATTAAGATTAAGCCGACAAAACGCAAATCCTCTGCTAATTTAAAAACAATAAATTGACTTTTACTTTTAATAAAGTAATTTTGTTTCTATATATAAACAAAACGCACGTGCCGATTGCATTCAAACTTGATGATAATAATCTAAGTAACAAATAATGACATATGCATCACAACACAAAGTCAAAGTATCTTTACTCACGTAAACCTATTACAGGCATTTATGAAACGTCATTAATTTAATTATTTCGAATGATTCTATTCCTTCTAGTGGAAGACCAAGCAGTAAAGTGGTCCAATAAGTAAGCTGTTAGCAGAAGACCAGCAGCTTGGCAGATTCCAGTGACCTGTTAAGGTCCAACAAGGTTCTAGAACTACACTGCTGGAAAATTTGGCTTACAATCTCCACGCTAGCCAGAAGAGTTGGCGAGGGTCTGATATCAATATTAATAATGGTTTATGAACATTCCTATAAGTTGGTATTAGTGGAACCGGGACCGAAGACTTAACGTACTCTCCTTGGCACGGTAACGTGTTGTTAATCTTGACAAATATACGTAAAAAAAATAATTTTAAATTGATGGTGATACATTTAAGAATGATGGACTCATAATCATCACAGATAACGCTGGAAAACAAAATGCTAATTATTGTACTCATAGCTTAATGAAATAAATAAGGTGAATGAGACAAAATGCAAGTATTTTCCATACCTGGCAACTAAACACAAACTTACATCGTTATCAACATTAACAATTCAAATGAAATAAAAAGATTTACATAGAGTTGGCGAGTTATGAAACAAACACAACGAAGCGCACTCGTTTAGAAATCTCAGCTAAATCATCATACCAAGTTAACAGTTACTAGGGTACCGGTACCTATCAGAGATCCTCTTTAAATGACCATCTATTAAAAAGGCATTTTTTTTTTAATTTTTACAAATTTTATCATCATCAAGCTGTCATTACTGCTGGAAGTAAGCCTACGCAATTTTAAAATATATGATATTTTTTACATCGAATTAATTAATTATTTTTGAACGTAGGCGCTATGCGGTCTCCTTAGGAGGTCCCATAGTAAATTAGACATGTGGTTCGATTCCGCATCATTAGATCTCGAGACAAGAGGGCTGGTCAATATTTAGGCCATAGAATCAGCATAGTATCCTTAGCACTATGCCTATTTGTAGCGATTTAGAAAATATTTTATTTATTTATAGGTCTGCCCTTTTCTTGTTTTTTATTAAATTGTATTTTTATTACTAGTAGTTTCTTTAATTTTTTATTTTGACATCCTCGCCGCGTCGCATCTCAGGGGGACAGCGCATAAAGCGGGGAAAATACGGAGTCCGGCAAGCGTCGCAAATATGTAAGTGTAGTAAAAGATTACATATTAGTGCCGTTTGCTGTAGAAACTCTGGGCCCATTGAGTCCAAGCGCGAAAAAGTTTTTAAAAGACAAGACCGGGGAATTCAGCGGGGATATGCAGCTAGCGTTCTTCCCACCATTCCACGCGGACGGGATTTATATCCCTATCCGTAGTATTAATATTAAATTTATATTTGGTAAATATTTTTTTCGAAAAATGAATAAAATTAAATTATTGTACAAAAAACTTTGAAATAAAATCGGTAAATTTAAAAAGTGGCTATATAAGGTGCTGTTACCAGTTACTAGTTGCAGTTTGAAGGATTGCAATTTTTCAAGCAATCATTACACAAGTTCTGAATGTTACCTCGCATCGACAGACTTGTGGAACTTTTAATTGGCTAACGTTTGAGTATTGAGATGGCTTCGGATCACGAGAGTTATTCCGATTGTTGTATTCGAAACTTGTTCCAAAGCTTGTTTAATCGTGAAACCGTTATATTCATGTACTTAATGCATTTTAGTAGCAGTACTTAAGTAATAAATTAATAACATATTGTAATTCTTGTATATTGTCAATTATTAACTGTAACTGCCTCCTCTGCCTCTGACAAGACGAAAATTTCGAATACGGGAACTCAATCTTCTATGTAGCCAGAAAAAAAAACTCATCTTACCGGAAATATATTAAATGTTAACTATTATGCCTTTCGAAGATTGGAGAGTATACAACAGAATAATACAATTTAATCGAAGTACAGTACGAAGGGCGCGGTGGTGGCTCGGTTGTAAGAACGCGTTGTAGGTACCAATGGGAAATACACTTTTCTTACGTACATTTGTCATAGATTTACAACACCACCGTTCCCGTGCCTCGGAGAGCACGTTAAGCCGTCGGTCCCGGTTCCACTAATACCATCTTGTGGAATAGTTCATGAATTGTCATACAAAATTACATCATATCCTCGCCAAGCTGTCTGGCCAGCGTGGCAAGTGTAGGCCAAATTCTCCAGATATATGTTCTGGAAGGCCCATCTCCAGTAGTGGAGGTCTAGGACGCTGTGTTCTAGGGCTGTAATGAATGAATGATGAAAAAAACAGTACAAAGATTTGAAAATAAAATAAATTATAAACTAATATACTATATATAAAATTTAAAAAATCAAAACTAAAATTATAACCGTCCGATGGTGTGCTGTGCCGAGGACACTCGCTGCATTCCCCTGTTGAACGGCAGAGCAAAATATTCTCTACTTACCCAAGTTCACGAGAGAACGCCAGAGCCTTCTCGGACCACGGACCCATAATTTCGCTTTAAATGGGATGAAGTGGTGATTTACTATGATCTACTACTTGTTGCGTTTAAGGCGCGTGGCTGACTCTGCAGCGGTTGGATGTCACATGTGGCAACCCAAACCAATGCACGGTCACGACAACCCATCCGGACGCCTACCATCAGACCTTACTATCCCCGATGAATGCAGCGGATGTAAGCGCCCTTGACAGGTGTCATTGATTGTATAACTAAAAATACTAATTCCGGGGATTCCTTGAGGATATAGGAGGATACCCGTTTGACAGATAGAAGGAATGGTTGAGTGGAGGAGGCGTTGAAGAAACATCTTAGAATGCGGGTAGTATTATTATTTAAAAAATAAAAATAGAATATAGGTATTGTTTAATCTACCTGGCAAGGTAGATTGCGGTAAGAAATTGAAGTGAACAAAATGCAATTAATCTTATTCAGCGAGACAAAGTTTGTTAATCGTTTCTGATGATGAAAGTTTTAACAATAGCGTCAGACTTAGTCAGACTTAGCCAGATCTAGCCGTTTTTACAACTTTATTGCTCACTTGCTGCCAACTTGATTTTATATCGAGATTAATGAATACAACGATCAAAAACAAATCCTAGGTGATTACTAAGTTCTAATATATATATGTTTTATATACTAGCATGACATGTGACCCTGTGCCCACTTGATTGTAAATGGCACGCATGAATCAACTGAAATCAGAGACTCATGACTGACATCAGTCCCTAACATTATGCCGGCTTGGCATGACGGCAATTCCAGCCTGATCCCAATATAGTGTGGATACACTTTACAGGGTTTATCGGCACGAACGGTGGATACGTCCCCACCCGGCAGACTGGGTAAATTACCACCATCAGTCCGCCTACCACCTATTTGTTGTTCTGTTGAAAGTATGTGCCATTTGCATTGATGTCAAATGCCAATTTTTACTTTCAAGGAGAACTAATATTGTAAGCTTGCCATTGTGATATTTATATAAAAATAACACTGCTTGAAACAAGACTTACCTTAATAAGTCTTCCAGAGCATATTTCTGAAGAATTTGGTCTTAAAAAGTAAAGTAACATCACAACCGTATCCCTTGCGAGGTGGTTTTAAATAAGCGGATTTACATTTAGCGAACTTTACTATATGCCTCTAATACCAGACTCAATAAATGTCACTAATAAATTAAATAATATATTATGTCACAACCAGGAATCGTTTACATCTACGGTCTTTAGAGTTACGGAATTAGAGTATATAATAACATTCCTAGAGAGATACGAGAGTTACCCATAAAACGTTGTACTATTGAGTTAAAGAAAATTCTTATTAACAACTATTTTTACTCAATAAAATAATTTTTAGCATTTTTATTATAATAATTCCAATTAATTGATAAGAACAATATTGGATGTAACTATATATAAATAAATATTGTAAATAAATATCTATTGACATAAGCATATTGTATGACATGTACATACAACTGTAATTCGAATAAGCAATCTATAATAATAATAATAATATTATATTATTACATATTAGTATCTACGACCGGAGTCATACCCAAAACATACATGACAGCCTTAAAACTATTAACGTAGACCAGCACACATACAGACAATTGCAAAAAGCTACAATTCTCAATACTTGCTGTATAGTTAGGAAGTTTGGAGTTAAAGAAGCATGATGCTCACTTGGCCGAGGCCCGTGAACATCATTAGATTAACCGGTTAAATACCGAGATTCTTTAAGAATACACATTACATAATAATAATAATAAATTATTTATTGTACAAAACCAAAACAAGTGCAGGTACATAGGCGAGCTTAATGCCGTAAATGCATTTTCTACCAACTAACCTTACTATCTATCTATACAATAAAGAATTTTAAATTTGAATTTATCGTTAGACTAAGAAGGCAATCGAAAAGAAAAAAACATAAATAAAAATGGAAATGAAAGGTACCTATAATGGCATGCGTAACTCTTGTCCACGTAAGCCGTGAAGATGTGGTGGAGGAATCGTAAAATAAGACACCCAAATGGTTTTATTGGCTCTAAAACTAGTACTAAAATAGAAAGTACCCCGCGCAATGAATATTTTATGATGTCATTTGATTGATTACCAAAATTTTTAAAAGAAAATCGAATGTTGCCATAAGCTGACATTATTTTATAACATTAAATATTTATAAATTTTAATAAATTTTTATTATACAATTTGAAGTCGTAAATATGACTTAAAGGGATAGTAAAGTATCATCACGACCGTATCCCTGGGTGGTCAGAAACCTAGTGGATACTTTTTTTTAGAAGATGCAGGTTCACATTTAGCCAACTTTACCATTGGTAAACTCGTTGATGTCTCTAGCGTACTAAACTCGAAAAATATAACAAATAATTTTCATTCATTCATTACAGCCCCTAGAACACAGCGTCCTAGACCTCCACTGCTGGAGATGGGCCTTCCAGAACTGGAGATTTTGGCCTACACTCGCCACGCTGGCCTGACGGCTTGGCGAGGATATGATGTAATTTTTTTTATGACAATTTATTCACGATTCCACAAGTTGGCATTAGTGGAGCCGGGACCGACGGCTTAACGTGCTCTCCGAGACACGGAAACGGTGGTGTTGTAAATCTATGACAAATGTAAGTAAGAAAAGTGTATTTCTCATTGGTACATGCCGGATGAACCGACCTTTGTAGGATTTAAGGTACGCGCTCTTACAACTGAGCGACCACCGCGCGATTCATCATTACATCATTACAGCCCCTAGAACAAGCGTCCTAGACCTCCACTGCTGGAGATGGGCCTTCCAGAACATTTATCTGGAGAATTTGGCCTACACTCGCCACGCTGGCCAGACGGCTTGGCGAGGATATGATGTCAATTTATAATGACAATTTATTAACGATTCCACAAGTTGGTATTAGTGGAACCGGGACCGACGGCTTAACGTGCTCTCCGAGGCACGGGAACGGTGGTGTTGTAAATCTATGACAAATGTACGTAAGAAAATTGCATTTCTCATTGGTACATGTCGGGTGGGTTTGAACCGACCTTTGTAGGATTTAAGGAACGCGTTCTTACAACCGAGCCACCACCGCGCGATTAATAGGAATGAAATAAATTTTATAAAAACTAAACGCTAGGTAAAATTTATAAAAAATACCAACATTAACTAGTTGTTGACCCGGCCTTGCCTGTGTAATATGGTCAACGAAAAAATCTTCAGGTGGCCATACATGTCATGTCCAACCAAAGCAACATTTCTGATAAAATTCATCAAAATTGCTTTAGTATTATAGGCGTGAAGGCGATACAAACATATATACATACTCACAGACATACAGACATAGCGTAATTTAAATTTATAATATTAGTATGGATTATTAAAATTACATTAGTTTTACCAGTAACACAAATGTAGTCGTAACTTAAGTAAACGGAGGTAAAAGCATCCCTTGAAGCTGATTTGATCGATCTTTGCCCCACGTTTTTACTGGCCCGAGGTACCGCGTCAGGGAAATGAGAAAAAAAAACAAGGAACATAATTAATTACTTTATTTGGACATTAATGACCGGGTCAAAGTGAACGAGGGTTGATTAGTGTGTTTTCTACTCGGCCGTTTGGTGCCTGTTATTGGGGATTCAAGAGGCGATGTCGAAAACACGTCGGGAACAAATTAACACAACGGACGTAAAACTTAAACGGACGTCCTGTACACACGCTGGAAGTAATTAAGAGATTTCACACGTGCAGATCAGCTCTGACCAACGAGGTCAAATAGAGCGGGCATTGAGCACATTTTTATACAAAATATAATGCCACATATTTTTTTACGCTACCTAACCGTCCACTGCAGACATGTCGACTGAGAAACGCATGGTCTTATGTCAACAGACAGACAGTGGGGTCGTCCAGGCCCGGATGTCTAATGGGCCTGGGTTGGGGATGGGGACATTCCCCCGTTCTCCCCGGCAGGATCTCAGCGAGTAATCACCCGCTGGTAATTCATGCACCTTTAGTGCTGGGCACCGTTACTGGTATAACAGCGCCCGTATGGCTCACGAGCCCAGGGGATCTGGGTTCGGCTACTTCAGTTCTCCTCCAGGAGCACTTCTCTAGGAAGTGGTCTCCCGTTGGGGGGCCGAGCGCAAGACGGAGCGATATTCTGGAGATGCTTGAAGTGTCCGTTGTCGGCCCGATAGAACATACGTCTAGTCAGGCCAACGACAAACTCCTCAATACTAGGCATCTCCAGATCTCGAGCTAAGTGGTCTTATGTCAACCTTATGGCTAGAGATTTAGAGATTATAGCCAGACAGTGAGGCCGTCCAGGCCCGGATTGACTTTTTGGTGATCACCCGCTGGCAATTTATGCATTTGGTGCTGGGCGCCGTTACTAGTGTAACAGTAAGGCCCGTGTGGTTCACGAACCTAGAGGTCTAGGTTTGATAACTTAAGCTCTGCTCTAAGAGAATTTCTCTAGGAAGTGAAGAGACCACTTGGGGGGCCGAGCGCAAGACGGAGCGATATTCTGGAGATGCTTGAAGTGTCCGTTGTCGGCCAGCTGTTTTTAATATTATAATTGTGTGCAATCTATGATCGTCTAGAGGAACTTTTTTTCTAGTGTTCAACTGAGCAATAATTGGAGCCAAAGTCAACCTTACGAGTGGTGCTTTTAAGGCTATAATATTATATATATTTCATAATGACAACTTCTAGAATGATCAGTATATTTTAATTAAAAACTAAAATATGAAGAAGAAAGAGAAAAGACAAATTTCTAAGCATTCCATGGATTCACTGTGCGGGTAAGAGATGATAAGAATGGTGTCTCATTCTTGCGACCGACAAAGCCATTTACTTACGAAAATAAACCGACACGAGGTTTTATTGTCAAAGAAGAAAGTGTTATACACTTCCATAGCACGCAGGTTAAAGTGTAAAAAAAGAGTATGGGCCAAATTCGCCAGAAATTTCTGATGATGGGCCCATCATTAACAGTGGATTGTTGCCCTGTTTATTATATATATATTTATTTTCTCCGGCTCTGACCGAATCCGACCCAAAAATATTTGTTTTGTAATCCTTGTGCGCACTGTTACAGGCGCCAGTCTTCAATATTTAAGTACCACTTTTCTATTCCAAAGCTTTACAGGCGGCATCAACGGAAAACAAAAAAATACTTACCTACATTATAAAGAGCCACTCCATCAATGATGGCCGCGAAATGAATATTCAGAACGCTAAAGAAGAAAGGGTCTGTTGAAAGGCCCGTACAAATGGCTCAAAATTTTGAGTGCTACAAAAAGCGCCGTGCAATAGCAAAACCATAAATTGGGTAAATAAATAAGCGGACCAGGGACACGTCCCTATTTAATTATGAATTAAGGTTGGGCTGTAACGAGATCACAATGTAATTAAGATTACTGGCGCTGTTTTTCCACCCAAGACTCGGAACGGTGCCTCTCCAACAAGCGTGTAGAAAAATGTTACAATTAATTACCTCACGTAATTGCGATTACAAGCAATTTAAAAATAATCACGTTAATTCGTAAATTAATCCATATTTTATGGGTTACAAATCGGTGGTAGCTCGGTTGTAAAAACGCTAATCTTGAAATCCAAAAAAAAATCGCCGTTCGAATCCCGACAAGCACCAAATAGAAATTCATTTTTCTAACGTACATTTTTCATAGATTTACAACACCAACACTTTATACAATTATACAATTTAAATTTTGTTACAACGACCTAACGTAATATTTGAGATGTTGTAGATATGTTTACATTCATTCCATACATTTGTATCTACTTCTTCAGTAAGCAAGCCCTGCAGCTGAATTTACATTATTTAGCTTGATATAATCTGAGTGACAGTGTCATTTTGACGGACCGCATACGTAACGACAAAATACAGAAAAGGGTAGGTATGAAAGAAGGCATAGAGACAAAAATAAGGAAAGGCATGCTCCTATGGTTCAGGCTATTAAAGTTTATATTCACATGGACACTATCAGTGTCAATTTCTATTAGAGTTGATATATCATTACGGATGGATATGGGTCTTCCAGAACATATTTCATTTTATTACTTAAATTATTTTGAATGATTCAACTTCGGCTAGTGGAAGCATCGAAATGGTCCAAAGGTGTAAGCAGAAGACGAGCAGCTTAGCACATTTCAGTGATCTGTTAATATTTAATCTGACTGAAAAAAGAATCTGCAAGGAAAACTCAGCTATAGTAGATTTACAAATTAAATAAACACAGAATGACTTAACAACAAGAAATAAAAATCATAAAGAATAAATCGCGTAAAACTATTAAGATTGTGCGCTAAAGTTTCAATAGTTTAAATTATGTTTACGATGTGCATTTTTTAAAATTCTGGATTATAAACAATTGCATAAAGAGATATTATAAATGGGTTTTACAATGTTAATATTTGCACAACCAGCTTCAGTAATCCAAATGTTGAAACAAACAAATGTAACCTATGAGTTATTTTAGAGCAATGATTATATAAAAAAACGATAGGTACAGCATTAATCGCGATTGTGCATTATAATGTTGAATTAAATATGTTTCATTTGATGGAGAAAAGTAATGTCTGAAAACCAGGAGCATCGAAGGTAAAAAGTGAAAGCACTCGGAATCGCAAAGTCGGGGGAGAGATTAATAAAAATTTGGCCCGCGAACCCACTGGGGAGCTTTATAGCGAGTTGGCTTTTTAGGAGGGCCCTTTTATTTTAATACTTATTTCGGTATAACGATTCCGTCGATTTATCGTTTTTCGGTTAATTACGCAAAACTGTGTGCCTTGGACGGAAGAAAAATCGCCTAATGCGATTTAGATATTCGTTTTGAGCTGAGATTTGTTTGTAAACATAATTTGGTCAGTTTTGTAGAGATTTAATCCTGTACAGAAAATGGCCAAATTTCTAAAACAGACAGTGGGGTCGTCCGGGCCCGGAGTGGGGTTCAAATTTCTAAACATTCCTAGGATTCATCGTGCGGATGCCGGGTCCATCGTGTGTGGGTAAGAGAGATGAGAAGAATGGTGTCTCGAGCTTGCGACCGACAATAGGCTGGTTTATAAACGAAGACTCCTTTTTTATTTTATTGCACAACCTCATCATCCACCATTCTATTCCTAACGAGTGGCTGCTAGCTAGTACCAAACACTGTCTGTTTCCTTCAATGCGATGGAACCTCGTTCCATAAATATATTAACCTGCTTAGGCCTAATCGATCTATAATCTCTATAGATATTCGTGTTTTAGCTGAACCTTTTTAAAATTGTGAAATTATGTTAGTTTACCTTCTTGGCAGCTGAGTCCTGATTGTTGTTGTCTGCGTGATGCGGAGCGGCCGGCGCCATCACGGTCACTCCACTCTGCGACAGAAGCTCGTCGGAGCCTCTCTGTAAAAAACAACAAAATAATCTTAGTAATATTATCATAGAGAAGGTATAATATCCCAGAACGGAGAAGCAGGAGCGGTCAGAGGCAATTAATATTACTTATGATATTGTGAATAAATTAATTTACCAATATTAATAAAATAAAGTAAGTAAAGTATCATCACGACCGTTTCCCTTTCGGGCTGGTCAGAAACCACGCTTATAAAGAAGCAGATTCACATATAGACAACTTTACTATAGGCCAATCATGACAAGTGGCAAGCTCGTTGATGTCTCCAGCGTGCCAAACACGAGAAATATTAATTAAATTTATTTATTTAAATTAATAAATATTATTGTGTCCCGACAAGGAATCGAATCCGGTACCTCCGAGTCTAAATGCACGGACTTAAACGCTAGACCTCGGAGGCAGTTAATATTTTCTAGGTTCCAAAAATACAAAGACGGGTAATTTATAAATTATTTGGTCAATGTTTAATTAGGATAACAGGTATCGGTGTCGATGTTAAATATTAATTGACAGAGTAACTAAATCCATTAATTAATTTTGTGCGATTATGATTATCGTGTAATACATCCGCTCTCAAATTGTATTTAATTGATTCAACCACAAATACAGATAATTTATTAAATTTAACTACACTAAATATAATAATTTTAGATTATAATTTATAATTATACTTTGTACATGCAATGGATTTTTATTCTCAAGTACTACTACTAAAGGCCGGTTGCAGAAAGTCTGATTATCTTTTGACATGTTTAACGTATGCTTACGAGGCAAGTCATTTGCTGAAATAACCAAAGTGACAAGCTTACTACCAATCACGTAGAATATATCAAAATATTGATCATAGATTATTTTAATCATCCTTTTAGCAACTCGCCGTAAGTATAACTAACTACTTTGATCCTATTCAAAATTACCTAAGTATTATTTATATAACCCATGCTTTTCCTTAACTTTGACACTGGCAAATAATATGTATTTTTTATTTAAGGATCACCAACAAGGTATACATTCATTATGACATGATAGCTTTGATTTAATGCTACTCTAATTACAGGCAACCACAGCATGTAATATGGTACTGCCACTAAACGTACATGCTTTATTCTTTCTGTATTACCATACATTCCCACCGGAATTCAGTTAAGTCAATTGTACACTATATAAAAATATCTGTCTTGCCTGGAGAGTGCAATGTGAAGACAAGGAACAGTACTGAAGGGTAGTAGTGTCATAGGAACATCAACACAATAACAAAAAATAACCAAAAATATAGGTACCTACATATATTATAAATATCTACCTACCTTAAGAAAATAAATTAAAGTAGGTGTTGGTGCGAAAGTTGTGGGTAAAAGATGCCCTGGCAGACCAAGACTCACCTACCACGATCAAATAAATAAAACAATAGCCGAAGGTGCAATAAAAAGCTATCGAAACAAAAGGGCATGTATGAAGAGGGTGATGAGTGTCGAAGAAGCGAAAGAGGTATGTCGAGATCGTGACAAGTGGCGCTCAATTGTCTCTGCCTACCCCGCAAGGGATTTGGATGTATGTAGGTGTTGGAAATATTCTTTAAAAAAATAACTGTCAAGTTTGTTATTCCTGATGGATTTGTTTAAACTGGATTATATGCCATTTTTTAACCACTAGCGATTTTTTATCCACCAATATTATTTGATATTTAATTCTTTATAGTAGGTATGCTAGTTGTTGCCTTGCCAATAATTCTATACAAAAAATATACAATTAAATTATATCCTACCTCACTACGTATAAAAGTAACTAATCTACTAATTCCAAAAAAAGTCGTAGATTACATGTAGTAAAAATAATTTAAATGTAAATAACATACAAGTGAAACAAGAAAAGGTGTCATCCTTGAAATCAATCTCAATTTGAGAAAGAAGAGTGACAGACCTCAGCAGTTAAACGCACCGGTGACAAATATAAATCACGTCAGGTAATAAAGTATAATGTAGCAATGAGGCACACTCTCCAGGTGACGCACGTCACGGAAGAAAACACGAACAGAAAATATTTTCATAGTAAGGCAGGCCGTTTACAAAAGATACGCTCCACAATTAGTCAGGCCGCACACCTGGGACATAATTGTGTCGTCAAACTTGTAGCACGCGACATTTATCATCATTACAGCCCCTAGAACACAGAGTCCTAGACCTCCGCTATTGGAGATCGGCCTTCCAGGAACTTCTGGAGAATTTGGCCTACACCCGCCACGCTGCCCAGACGGGTTGGCGAGGGTCTGATGTCATTTTTGTAATGTCATTTTATAAACGATTTCCAAAGTCGGTATTGGTGGAACTGGGACCGGCAAATTAACGTGCTCTTCGAGGGGCGGTGGTGTTGTAAATTAAGAAAAGTGTATTTTTCAATGGTACATGCCATGGTTTTTTTTGTGGCGCGTGTTAAGACGGTATTGCGGTGTATATTATTTTTGATAAGCGGACTTATTACGTCGCCACAAGTTCGCTGGCAACAAATGTGTCTTGTACACCGGAGACACATATTGTGTGGTTATATTATATCTGTGTACGATGCGGTTAAGACCGTCCGGTCGACGTCATCGTCATGTCTGATAAAGATTTTTTAATGCGACAATAAAGAAAAATATAGTAATAAATAAATTTGTCGCCGATTTTAGCTTAAAATACTTTCTGATATTACTATAATTATTTACATAACGAAGGGGTTATTTTTGACCTCTTGAAAAACTGAATGTTAAACTAATTTTCTTTTCTTGTGTCAAACTCGCGCCAAAAACAAACATGTTAAACGCGTGGCGCGCAAGCCGTCTCGCTATATTTGTATCCAGCTACAAAAGTGTCCTTGGTGTGCGTGCTTACATGCGAATATATGGTGAGCGATAAGTAAATGTGGTGCAAAAATTGTCGTACCCCAAATGTGTCTTCAGTATGCGGCCTGACTTATGAAAGTGTCTCAAATAAGCGTCAAAAATAAATGCCGCTGCAGAGTCAGCCGCGCGCCTTAATCGCAACAAATACGCGGAGATCATCCATTAATCACAACTTCATCCCATTTGCAGTCGAAACGATGGGGCCGTGGTCCGAGGAGGCTCTGGCATTCTCTCGAAAGCTTGGGGAAAAAATACGCTTGGCGACGGGTGACCCTTTAAGTAAATAATATTTTGCTCAAAGGGTCAGCCTCGCCGTTCAACGGGGGAACGCAGCGAGTGTCCTCGGCATACTACGCCCATCGGTCGGTTATAATTTTAGTTTTTAATTTTTTAGTTTTATTTGGAGTGTAGTTATTTTAGCGTAAAAAAAACCCAACATCATAACGCAGATTTCAATGTTTTTTGTAGGCGGAGTGACTGTTATTAGTCTTAGTGTTCTTTAATTAATTCAGTTGTACAAACAATGGGTCTAAAAGTTGACTCGCATTTTTGTGTTCTCAAACCCGATACCTCCGCGTCTCTACGGCCGTAACTACAAGCGAAAAATTACGTAAAATTGAAAATTTATAGCATTCAGTTTAAAACTTTAAGTCGTATCCACATGCCAGTCTCAGTTACTATGTTAACGTCAAAAAGTACGGTCCTCAAGAGACATCTAGACAATTTAAGTATGTCAAAAAGACAAAAAGTTTGCATGTCATAGGTATATTTTATTAAACTTTACGGTCACAATATCAACTCTCACTAGAATTGAACACTTATCTTGTCACAAAGCATATTTACTTAAAGCTGAGTCCACATATCGTCTGTACAAAAACAGAAATGTTCTTTTTTTAAATATACCGTTTTGAGTTATCTAAGCTTAGAATTTTAGTAATATGAGATTAATAAGTATTTTTTTTTATATAACCGAATCTGACGTTTTCCTTTTAATTAGAACCAAAATTTGTGTAGATTTGTGATTTTAAAATATTTTACAAATCCCTACCATTCTGGATACTTCACTCAAAACACGTATTTTCGTAGATGTTCCGGTATAGAATTCGACTGACCACAATTTTGTATAACTGTAGCGTACATAACACCTGTATCGTGTCATCGTATATTATTAATAATAATGATAAAAAATATAGTTAACCTTAACCTAAAATTTAAAAAATAATAAGAATATAAGTCTAAAATAACCATTAATGGTGTCTCAAAAATATTATAAATGATTAGAATTATTTGTTGATATCTTGTATTTTCACATATTATTAGTATTGGTATTGATTAAAATCAAATAATCATGCATCAAGGGTTGATTCCAGCAGTTTCTGCATCCTTATTTTGTTGTAGTGAAAGTAGAACAGTTTAGTAGGTTACATTTAATATTTTTACATTTCTGGTGTAAATTTATTATTATTATTTTTAAAATAGATTTATATAAGAAAAGGACTATTATGTTTTACCTTACATGATAAATAAAGTTAAAGACATAATTAGTGATAAATTGCTTGACAAGAATATCGTGATTGGGTAAAATGATACATATGTGATCCCAGCTTTAGGCACACGCCGGCACGGGCGCGGCTCGACGCATCCGTCACCTGAGACAGTTAATAAACTTGACGACGCATCATTCTTGACTCTGCCGTGAGACAAAATGACAAAGAGATTGCAAACATATGCCTCGAACCTTACTTGTATTTGTATGTATGTATATTGTTGTTGAGGAAAAAGTTATTACCTAATGTACAAAAAGTGGGTAAGATTGTATTAGGTATATTTATTCACTAAATAGGTATTTGATACTATAACAAATTTAAGTAAGTAATATTTTTGCAAAAGTGTTGCCACAGTCAACTTTTAGTATAAATACATGAGCTTGAATGATCACCAGTGGAAGTTTGTTTTACTGGCGAGCAGCCGTAACAGTAAATGAAGTCTTTACACGATGATCGTTTCATAGCAAACGTCACCTTCTCAGTTTTAAAAGGTATTATTCACATTCATATGTAACTGGTAAACATTTTTACTGTACCTAAATGAAAAGTAGATTAGAGAAACAATAAAGTAAACGTTTTCTATTTTCAAATTAGAGATTCAAAGAGATGTAATAATAGTGTATAAACATCCCCCACAATGAAAACCAGATTAACTAACAGCGGGAACCCCATTTTGCAGCATGAAGCTTTCATTGTGAAAAAAAAAACCGTTTTAGCGTAATATAAGGCCGGCATTCCCTCGCGCCTATTCCTTGGAGTAATTCTTTAGAGCGCATGTAATAATTGCCCAAAATTAAATAACATTTTTCACGACAAAGAAACAACGCGGATGGAAATTTTGCAAGAAAATGGCGGATTGTGTAAGAAGTAGGTACTTTTCGTTTCCATAACAATTTTTCAATTTAATGAAGAATGATGTTTGCACGCCTTTGTAATGAGAGAGACAATATTGTTTGTAATAATAACACTTTTATTCCAAATTATAATCTGGGTACCTAGTTTAGGTAATTTGTGACTTATTGTAATCGTAGTTTTTATTGCAAATTTAGAAAAACATGAATGTGAAACATGAAACAGGATGTGAGGATGGAGCAGGTATGTTTAAAGGAACGATTGAATAATTAAATGTAAAAATGAATTATTTTATATATTTAGTTTAGTTATTAATTTTACATTTATATACCTACTTTTAAATGGAATTTTATTAAATTATTAATATATTAAAACGAAAAAAAGCTAAATACCATGTGAAATGCCGATGGGATTTTAAATTTAAAATTTAACCCTTCACCTCTACTCTCATCTCTGCTCCCGTAGAATGGTCTGCGAAATAAGGCAAGCAACGACAAGATTAGCTGTCTCAAGGTTAAAAATCAAAAACGCACATTTGGAGTGTGGGTTTCAAATACGGAATCAATTGATGTGATATTGGAAAAAATAAACTGGTTTTTGACTGGTCTTAAAAAGTTGTGCGTAATTATTTATTAACTTGTTCATTAAAAAAAAGTATCATTAAATAAAATACACAACCAAAATACAAAAAGTATCATCACGACCGTATTCCTTCCGGGGTGGTCAAAAACCACGTTTTTTAAGAACCGGATTCACATTTAGCTAACCTTAAAATAGACCCATCATGACAAGTGGCAAGCTCGTCTTTGTCACTAGCGTACCAAAGTCGACATACAGATTATATATATATATACGAGTATATATATTGTGTCACAACCAGTAATCAAACCCGGTACATTTGCGTTCAAATCCATATAGGCAGCGTATAAACATACAGTATATGTATATTATGTATTTATACTTAAAGGTAATAGTACAATATATTTGAAAGCAGACCAAAAATCCTATCTTGAAATCAAACGTTTTAACAATTTGTCATTCGAATGATACTACGTAAGAACCCTTCTTTATATTTCCGGAAAAATACATAGATTGAAAGCGGTGGTTTACTTTGTGTCGATATATTTTATACTAAGCAAATAACTATGGAAAATTGTATCTTTTGTACACGTTACATATTTTTGTTGAATGACTTATTGGTAAACTAGGCGAGGTTGATGTAACTATGTTTTTATTTTTGATTCTTTTTATATTTGATCTGTTATAGATGTAAAATTTAAAATAATAAATCTAACTGAATAATTACAAATAACTCGTACATATATTCTTCTCATCTCTTGCCCGCACGGTGAATCCATGAAATAAAGAAATTTGTCTTCTACTTTTGTACAATAAAATATATAAAGTAAAGTAAAGTATCATCACGACCGTTTCCCTTTCGGGGTGGTCAGAAATTACGCTTATAAATAAGCGGATTCACATTTAGCCAACTTTACTATAGGCCAATCATGACAAGTGGCAAGCTCGTCGATGTCTCCAGCGTACCAAACTCGGGAAATATCACAAATAAATTAAATATTAATTAGATGTATTTATTTAAATTAATAAATATTTTTGTGTCCCGACCAGGAATCGAACCCGGTACCTCCGAGTCTAAATGCACGTACTTAACCGCTAGACCACGGAGGCAGTTTATATATATATAAATAAAATATATACGAGCATAAAAACAAAGATTTTAAAACTAGTGGGAATATTTGATAAATATGAGCGATTTGTAATGAAATACGTAGTGAGCGTTACGCTTTCATGTGATTGTGAAGACGGTTCAACACAAAATATGTTTGCGCGGTCAAAGGAAGGGACAGTCCGATCGTACTCAAGCTTTTCATCGGAATCTTATCGCATTACTTATATTGAAAAAAATATAAAAGGTTTCCATTACACACAGGTTATTTTCAACCTGCTTACTAACAAATTATTAAGTCTTTTATGATAAATTGTTTCATTGAAATAAGACAATTAATTTTATTGATTATTTAAGAAAAGTCGCGTATAATGCCGAAAATTAGTGCGATGCAAACGAAGAGAAGCGGAGATGTTTCATTTTTTTATGGACACGACCGCAGCAGAGAGAAATGTGCATCGATCACAGCCGATAAGGTGGAGTCGCAAGCCGTGTGCGGCGAATGGTGAGCGTCCGCCACATTCTCCGTCACAACCCATTGAGTAAAAAATATTCTTCTCACATCTTAGCTCTCCTCTAGCTAGTAAACATTTTCACTGCTCTTCTTCATCTATCTCCGCTTTGGTGGATTTAGGCCCTTAAGGTATGCAGTAAAGAGACTCATGCTGTAGATAAAATTGATAAAATTTTAATAAATGTATACAAATAAAAGACTATTGGCCGGTTTTCGAAAGGGTGATCAAAAGAATACACGATTAACATTTTTTTTATTCAAGACGTGATTGATAGGTACTAATATTGACACTTTGTTGTTTTAACCAATTACACGCCTGATCAAATCAAATCAAATGGGGAGACAGAAATCACGCTTTTGTGATGCGGATTCACATTTGGCCAACTTTAATGCCCATCCTAGGAGTCCTCCACTGTAGAATTTTCTGGAGAATTTGGCCTACACTCGCCACGCTGCTGGCCAGACGGGTAGGCGAGGTCCGATGTAAATTTTATAATGACATTTTATTAATGATTCTACAAGTTGGACCGGGACCACGGTTTAACGTGCTCTCCGAGGCACGGGAACGGTGGTGTTGTTAATCTATGACAAATGTACGTAAGAAAAGAAAATTTCTCATTGGTACATGCCGAGGATTTGAACCAATCTTCGTAGGATTATAAGGAAAGTGTTATTACAACTGAGCCACTACCACTCATGGCAAGCAGCAAGCTTATCTGTGTTTCTAGCGTACTCGTACAAACCCCAGAAATATAAAATAAAATAAAAATAATGATATTCCAATAATTATGATTGACCAGGAATCAACACCTGTAACTCTAGTCTAAATCCACGCTAGAGAACGGACGATCAATTTAAATTATAGTTTATTTTGAAATTTAAATAAAATGCAGATAGAGGAAAGAACAGTAAGAAGAAGACAATAGATAAATGGCCTTAATTGAATCAATAAAGCTCCCTTCACTATACTTAGTGATGGACTTTTATGAAACTCGTAAAACATAAGCGATAACCAACTATCAATCCTCCATAAAAACTGAATTACTCTATCAAATATAAAAGCCAAATCCATTCCCCTTGTTTTATTACTCAACTAGAGAATATTCTTTAGTCGGTCGACAGCCAATAATAAGCAGTTACTATTGCAGAAAAGCCACAAAAAAATATCGTAAAGCTCGGATTGAGAGTTACTATATTTACATTTACAGCCCCTAGAACACAGCGTCCTAGACATCCACTGTTGGAGATGGGACTTAAAGGACACATATCTGGAGAATTTGGCCTACACTTGCCACGCTGGCCAGACGGATTGGCTTCTCTATCTATCTTTATTCTTGACTAAATTACGATTGTAAAGTATCTTTATTTATTAAGGTATAAATAAACAGTTACCAATCAGAAATATTTATCGTAATTGCAATATTAATAAGTAGTTGATTTGCTAACCTTACATTTACGAGTATACACAAATTGTAAATAATATCCAAAAATACGGATATTCACCATAATCTAGTGTTGCCCAATCTTTATTTATTTATTAATTTAAGGAGTAGAAAACAATATTAGGCCTAAAAACATATTATTACAGTGATCAATAGTTATAAAATACAACCTAATACCTTAAGGATCACCCACTTAGATTTAGTAAGTAAAACTTTAACAAGCTTGCTTTTTTGCAAGACCAAGAGTGAGACTACCGATATGTTAGCAAGACTAACCCTAGTCTTGGTCTTGCGCAAGAGTCTCGCAAGCAACTTGCTCAGATTTTTTTCATAATTTTGCGAAACATTTGGTCATATTTTTTTAAAAAATTGTTACTGCTTCGTCTTTTTTCGGGTTTAGAGGTAAAAATATCGAACCCTTATAGTAAATAACTTTAAATACTCGTATCTACCTTTAAAACATTTTTAGATACATGATGGTCAACAAGATCTATAACCATTTCAAATTTTAAGTAAATGGGACCAGTAGTTAATTATATTAGTTTGCAGACATACATAAAGCTTAATAAGGTTTACATAATTAGAAACAAATGTAGATAGTCAGACCAAGGGCAAGAGTCTTTCGAGACCAATGCCAAGTTAGTAGTGCAAGAACAAGACCAAGACAGAGACTAGCTGTTCTTATGCAGGACCAAGACCAAGACTGGTGTAATTTAAGTAAATATAAAAGTAAAGAAATATAAAACAAATAATTATTAAATTAAAATAATTTAAATAATGACGTATCACAAATGTCTGTAATAGGTTTACGTGAATAAAGATAGTTTGACTTTGACTTTAAGTTTTCGTTAGTCAGAATCTGGTTGCAGATCATGGTACGACCTATGTAGGTTATTTATAAAAAATCTTAAAATCAAAATCAAATCATATAATCTTTATTTTCAAACAGTTATACATGAGTTTCAATCAGGGGCCTGAACAAGGGTCTCTGGGACGCCTGGATCTCTGGACACCCTGCATTTCCGGTCGCAAACAATATTGCAAAACAAGGCGCTTGCAGATAGAAATACTTATTTATCTATTACAAATTATATAAAAAGAGAAGGTTTAAATGAGTTAGTGTGGTAGTGTTTTAGTGTGGGTGTGTGTATGAGTGTGGTAGTGTTTTGTGTATGTATGTATGAGTGCGTGTTTTGTGTGAGTGTGCATTAACGTGTGGTTTATTATTATTATTATTATTATTTTATTACCTTAGAAGCAGATTTTCAGTACTATCGTAGTCAAAAAGAAACAGCCAATTAGTCAGTTGATAGTTAAATTATACAAGTTTTATTAATAATTATCGATAGTAAAACAAACGTAATATATTTGCGGTAGAATTTTGTTGTGCCATCACATAATTCATAGAATCACATTTTGGGGTCAAAGAAAATAGAAATACCTAACTGCGAATACGAACATTTACGATGGAAATGAAAAATCGCTTTGGCGTTTATGGCGACATTGTTCCTGAGAGCGGGCCAATATAAAAAAAAAAGATCCCGCATTGAAAAAGCGGTACCAACCTAATGAATTTTATTACCTACTACTCCAGTTTATACTCTGATTTAACTCTACGTGTGTAAATTATAATTTAATTTAATAACAGTCTGGGAAAATGCACGTAAAATGTTTTTATGTGAGATAATATACTTTTCATTAAGAGTCACGTGTTACGTTCTCAATTTTATATTCATTTTTTACGAGCCCTACTAACTCCCAGGGATTGTACCGGCGGAAACATTACGTCGATTTTGGTACATCATAAGAACAAATTTGTACGAGATGCTATTGTTGTAACAATATAACGCGATATCGTTTGCACAATATTTAAAGTTTAGATTTAGTATTAAACCGTATCGCTTCTGGGATGGTCAGAAACCATGCTTTTATAGAAGCGGATATACATTTAGCGAACTTTACTATAGGGCCATCGTGTTAAGTTGCAAGCTCGTCAATGTTTCTAGCGTACACGGAAAGAAACTTAAGATCTGTCTCTGCTACTTTCTTCATCATTTATATTTATATTATTTTATTCATTTTTATTTATATTTTGAAAGATTTATTATTCATCGCAAACCAATCAAAATCTTAGCGTTTTACATTTTATCTATTTATTTAATCCTATAGTTTTTTTCTTAATTTAATTTTAAATATTTTATATAATTTTTCTTACTCTAATCCCATAATTTTCAATCTGTGTTTTCAAAAGTGACTTTTTTAAATCAAAAATATTGTTTGCAAAATATTTGCTCTTTAGACAATTACACGCAATTATATATATATTGGGAAAGTCTCATAAAACTTTTGAGTACATCTACAGTACATCATTAGGAGGTTAAAATTGCTACAATTAACAGAAAACAAATATTACTTAGTGAAGTATAAAATTAATTACAAAATGCCACAAAGCTTTGTGAAATGAACGGAATTGTCGGTTAAAAGAACTGAAATTGTAACTAAATTCTATTATAGTAAAAATAATGTTGTAAAAAGGCTTGGTTCTGAACGACTAAGTGACCTAAATACTTAAACCTATGTGGTTTGTTAGTATGATAATTAAAGAAGTTCGTTTGTATTTTTATTTTATTTTTTATACTAGCATGACATGTGACCTTGCGCCCACCTGGTGGTAAGTGGAGCGCAAGGTCCATGAATGTTAGCAACTGGAATCAGACACTCATGACTGACAACAATTAATAAACATTAACATGTGCAAATAGCAACTTTAATAGCATGATATATATATATATATATATGTTTGCGCTTAAGTAACAGAATAGGGCTGCAGGTTCGCGTAATTCCCGAGAAACAACGGCTTGTCGAGTAAGAAGAATACCGCTCGCACAATAATCTTCCTGTCGAAAACGGACGAGAACCTTCGACAGAGATCTGGGAATTAACGATCTTGATAATATTTGGGAGCTCGCCGGCGCCGCCAGCTCTACCACTCGCCCTGGTAATTAATTGCACCAATTTGTTCCCTGCTTATGGTGAGCATTTGTCAAGCTCCCGCCGCGCCGGATGATTTTCGCACTAACTTCATAATCGATCTTCGACGATTCGATTAAGTTGTATGGATTGTTTCGTCACAACATTACATCGAAAGCTCATAATGAAAACAATTTATATTAACCGTATTTCAACGTCCTTATCATAAAAGAAAATATTTTCTTATCCTCTAGAGACTGGCAACATTTCCCCTCTGTATAGCGAGACTATAATACGTTGCCAGAAATAATTGCCAGCTATTAAGTCTCCAGACTTTTCTATTAGTCATTTGGACAACGATTTTTGGCCAGACGCTTGGTATCCATGGACACATTATCTCGACCCCAAACAGCGCAAATTCGTAACCTGTACTGAGGTTGGCGTATTTGCGCAGCTTGAGATTCTCTACAGAAACCACCGCGCTTTCTACTTTTTGAATTATAAGTCATTGTTAAAATTTAAACGATCAGTATAACATACAATTTGAATGGATTTAAAAGAAACCAAGTGTTCATTTCAATCTAATATTTTATTATTAATATTTTATTTATTTTATTAATATGTTTTCAAATATTTATAATAAGTATTTACTTCAAAATAATGTATTAGTAACTAAATGTTACATTAAAAATATTTAATGTAACATTTAATTAAAAATAACAACTAAATTATTAATGGAACTAAAAACTAAAATTTTAAAACATAAATTTCAATCTTCAGATAAAGTTAACTTTTAAACCAGATCATTGTGAGTCTTTTAAGCAATTTTGTTGTGTTTTTAACAAAGTATTTTGCATTAGAAAAAAAGATAACAAACACAATTCGACCTAAATACTTAAGATTACCATTATTTAATTCAATTTTAATTATATTAACTTACTCTAAACAACCGTAACGAAATTTTTTTTTTTGTAAAACTACAAAACTACAATAAAATTTGACGAGACATACTGTAAAAGTTTTGTAAATATGTAATACTTTTTATGAAAGTTTGAAAAATTTCGCATCACAAGCATAAACCTCCGAGTCCCAACACAATATAAAGATGCTATTGCTCGCTGTCACAATTCTACTTAACAGGGAAGGCAGACACCGTCTCCAACTTTAAGTAGACCGAGTTAAAGTTGCCTCCACTTCATTCCTAAAAATGAATAAGCATGTGACAGTGTTATGGTCGGACGAAACTTATAAACTAACATTTAAATTTTTGCTTCCCAATTTTCCTATAAACCTAAACCTAATAATTAATAACATTTTTTTAAAAAATGTATCAATTTTATATTTTATTAAATAAAATAAATTTTAATATAAAAACCAAAACTTAAACCTACAGACCATGAGTGATAGTCCCAAGAAGACTGGAGACATCTGTATAAAGATATAATCGTATATTAGCAGAAATAATTCCTGTCTTAAAATATTTTTTAGCGAATAATTAAGTAATTTGCACAAATATTCTGGATACTATTAAACTTAAAAAAACACTATAATTTGGTATCTCAAACGAACAGCATCCACAACGGTTGTCTCGCGGTAATGAAATATTAAATTTACGATTGCACATAAAGCTCGCGGGTAGTTGGAAAAACTTTAGCGATAAAACGTAACAGGAATACACTGGCTAGAATAAAAGGCACCCGTTTAGCGCCGGGACATTTCATTTGCATGCGAGACAATTCGAATAAATACCACCGAGGGAAACCTCGCGATGTTCGCAGAAGAAAAGTCAAATATATTATTTAGATCCTTCCTAATAATATGAATTAAGTAGGTAAAAAAAATATATTAAATGTAATGTAAAAAAAATACGCTGGTTAGAAAGCTATCTTCGATCCCCCTTGGATTCACTAATCCTAACTTGTAAAATCGTTAAAAACATTTGATCTGAACTGATCGGGTTATGAATAACATCTAGGTAAATAACGTAGTAAACGACACATCTGACTCAAAACAGTCGATCAATTGGGCAAACGAAGAGGAAAAGAGTGAGACGGGCGAATAATCTGAAGAAGGTCGCTGCCGGGGATTGAATAAGGGTTGCAAAAGACCGTGTGCAGTGGCCTACCATGCCTATCAAGCAGTGGAGAGACACGCGCTGATAATGATGATGATGAAGTAACGTTCTAAGAATCTGATAAGAAAAATGAGAGTTTTAAGACTCGCATATCGTATCAGAGTTTCCTTAATTATCCTCAATAAAATTAATCTTGACCCCACTTCGTTTGGTTCCCGCGGGATGGAGTTACTCCGTGGAATCCAATAAAGCCTAATGTCACTACAAGAAATGTGTTAATGGTGGCTATTTATTAGGCAGTAGGCACACCCCGCAAAAGACAATAAAGAATGCGTGAGAATCGCAACAGGTTTATGTTGCGATTACAAACTGTTATTATTTGTTTAAGGTGCAAACGAAGTGGTAATGTTTTTTATAATTTTCACGCGATTTACCTTAGAGATATACTTCTCCTGACATTTCGGCCAAGTGGCATTGACTGTGGTCACGGGTCGACTGGAGTGTTGTATTTTGGGGATTCTAAAAAGTTTATAAATCGCGTTAAAATTATAAAAAAGCGTAGACCACGGAGGCAGTTCCTCGATATAATAAATTTAAATAAAATATAATAAAATTAAAGTATAATATTTAATTTATTATTTGAGTAGTGATCTCAAATAGAATATTACCAAATACTCGTATAATGCTACAAATTGATCGCTTCATTATGAAGTGAAGTTGTTGCAAACGTTAGCATTAAATTAGTAGACAAGTTCACATGTCTTTGATACATCAATAGAACATCAAGTTACTCGAACACGCAGCAAATTTACAACATCTGATGTCGGCATTGTATAAAACTGACTTAGTGAAATTCTATGAGAGAAGTAGCGTTCCTGTCAATTTGTAGTTGGGCCATTCTACACACATATCTGAGGCTAAATTTAGAATAAAATTAACTAGTAATTAACTTAACAATAGAACAAATAAAATAGTATCATCACGACCGTTTCCCTTTCGGGGTGGTCAAAAACCACGCTTATAAATAAGCGGATTCACATTTAGCCAACTTTACTATAGGCCAATCATAACATTAATAAAGATTTTTGTGTCCCGACCAGGAATCGAACCCGGTACCTCCGAGTCTAAATCCATGGACTTAACCGCTAGATCACGGAGGCAGTAAAACAAATTAAAAAAATGTTTATTACAATACAACATTTATGTATATATTTGTAATTAAACCTTTATTTTATTTTAAATTTTGTAAATATTTTATTCTTTTTTTAATAAATATAAATGTTGTTAGTATTATTATAAATGTGCCGAAAACAATATTAAACCTTTTAAAATTAGTTCTAAAAAGTAGTAAAAAGTTACAATAAAAAATTACAATAAAAAAACACAATTGCGATACGGTAAGTTAAAATTGGTTTATTACTTAACTTTAAAAAAATGCATGTAAATAATTCAGTTAAATATTCGCACGTCAGCGTAGTGTATTATGTTATATAGAAAAAACCGACTTAGTGTGGAATCTTATTTCAGGAAACGCAACAACTATAGACACTGTAGTTTGTAATCACAAATTTTGGTAAAATATACATGTCGAAATATCCTTTCACTATCCTCGATCTAACAATTAAATACAATTTGTCCCAACGGTCAGAGAATGCCCGGCAAAAAGTTTTAAATAAAATAAAATTACACTATCGAGTAATGATTTCGATGTATGTCAAAAATAAAAACTACTGTACTGTTTACAATTTTTATTTTCTAGGTTCGGTGGGACATTATGAGGTTATACGAGTATATAATTTGAACGAAATGTTGTGTGAGAATGGCCCACTTTCCCCATCCGCTTCCTAATGAGAAACTATCAAACTCCAACAGCACATTTGTCTTGTTAATGCTAATATTCAATTCTCCGACGACGGTGGCAAGTTGGAGGAAGTGAACTAGGCTTTTAGTTGGACGTCCCGCGTCTTTCCTCCACTACAACTTGTTAAAGAGGATTTCAGCTGCTTTGTTTAAGGATATTTACTACATGCAATAAGTTCACAACTTCAAAGAAACTTTTAATTAGACTATGCAGGTATGGTTAATAATTTTCCACTTCAATAGACAGTTTTAAGATGAATTTTGTAACGTAATATTGCTATAGACGTATTTGGATTGGCTTTTACAGATATGTGTACAACTAATTAATAATTAACTGCCTTCGTAGTCTAGCGGTTAAGTCCGTGGATAGAATCGGAGGTACCGGGTTCGATTCCTAGTCACGACACAATCAATTATTAAATGTATATGTGATAATTCTCGAGTTTGGTACGCTAGAAACATCGACGAGCTTGCCACTTGTCACTATAGTAAAGTTGGCTAAATGTGAATATGCTCCATAACAAAACGTGGTTTCTAAGTACACCGGAAGGGATATGGTCATGATGATACTTTTATCTTTTTTTTTAAAATCATAATTTTATATGGAGTTACTTTCTTAAGAATAATGTTAAAAGTATCACCTGAAATTTAGAAAAAACAAATAAATCCCTTATGGCAATGTAGGAAGGTAACAATTTACCTCTCAATGGGCCTTACCAAATCTAAAGCGATCGTAATTTCGTCGGGCAATATTCTGCCGTTTCATATTTTCCTTTTGCTTGCCAAATATTATACAGGATGAAACGGGGAAGTTCGTTGTAGCTTTTAGGATCCATATTGCATTGTCTTCAACACAGATTTAAAAAATAAACGTACAGAGTGCTTAGTGCCTATTATTTATACAGAGTTGTCAAGTGCAAGTTTTTGTTTTGTAAATTAATGTATTGTGGATATAGTTAGTCAAAACTTATGTTGCTTTGTTTAATAATGTGCTACAATATGAATAATAAAATTATGGAAATAAATAAATTGGACTCTGCTAATATATATGGGGCACAATTTGTAGTTATTTTTAGTAAACTCATAGGAAAGCAAATTGGAATTTGATGATAACCTCATTCAAACATTAATTAATAAAAATAAATATATATAACGTCAGACTTGGCAGTATGGGCATTTTATGAAGATTATTTTTTACCTTTACACCATCCAAATTAAACCTTTGGAGATATTTTAAAATCAAAATAATGGGCAACGAAATTATTTCGAATACACGGGCAAAGCTGAGTTACACAATAAAAATATTCAGATACTTGATCGCCTTTAGAAGCCAGACTTGCAAGAATATGTATCTAGTGAATTTATCCTTCTTTCGCCACACTGATGGCTAGAGCGAGTAAAGTATCATCACGACCGTATCCCTTCCCGGGTAGTCGCAAACCACGCTTTTTTTAATGAAGCGGATTCACATTTAGCCAACTTTAACATAATCATGAAAAGTGGCAAGCTCGTCGATGTACCAAACCCGAGAAATAAATTAAATAAATTATTGTGTCCCGACTACGAATCAAACCCGGGTGAGCGAGGTTGGTGATAATCTTCAATGAAAATTATATTAATAAAATTCCATCCTGTATAACCAAGATACAACACGGCCGCGATTTCGTTTGTTATGTGAACCCGGTGCGCACTTCAATTTCGTACATCGCGCCGATCGCACGTCGAGCATCACTTAAACAAATATTCAGTTTACGAGCGTGATTCGAGTGTCAACGTCTTATTTGCGCGCATATTACTTCCTAAACGAGAATAATCGATTGTCGACTTAAGTTTGTACATAGATAAAATATTTATTCACGTTAATGTTATCCTCCGTGGTTTAGCGGTTACTTTTTAGATCTGGTTTGTGTTAGTCGAAAACGTTATTAGTACATTTCGTAATTTACGTCAGAGATTGCGTCATAATTACAAAATATTATTCAATTCTCAACTCTATAAGCTCTCGACCTCGTCGGCGTCCGTGCAAATATGAACTTTAATAGCGTGATATATATATAGTTAACGGATTCCATTATACAGCGTTTGCGCTTAAGTAACAGAATAGGGCTGCTGAATAAAATAATGGCACATACTATCAACGAGAACAACAAATAGGTGGTAGGCGGACTGATGGATAATAAATAAATAATTCCAGACAGGTCACACAGCGCCATCTAATTTCCGTGGTAAGCTACGAGGCTTGTGTTACGGAAACTAGATGGTTGATAAACTACATATTATACTTTTTTTTTTGTAAATATATACATATAAACAGTTAAACACCCAGACCGAGACAAATTAAACAATGTACAATTTGCCCCCGGTGGGAATCGAACCCACGACCTCCCGAGTTCACGGCAACGTTTGTTACCACGGAAGCGGTCGATGGATGGACTGATATTACAAAATTTGCCCAGGTGACCAGGGCGGGAAAGTATCCACGTTTCGGGATCAGGCTCCAATTACCTTCATGCCCAGTCAAGCCGGTGCGTTAGGGACTAATGTCAGTCATGAGTGTCTGATTCTAGTTGCTATCATTCATAGACCTCGCACGCCACTTGCCATCAGGTGCCATAAACCTCTTGGGAATAATTGCAATTTTAAAACGCGTTATCCTAGTAGAGTAATGATTCCAGCGGATAAAAGTACCCAAAATATCCGAAATTGTTATGCAACGGAAACAATGATATTTAATAAGCTTGGAGCTGCCACTAAAACTGTTTCAAATTAGGAGTCAAACAAATGCTGGTGAATAAATGGTTTTATTCGACAAAAGAACGCCTTGACACTAAGCTCGACAAAGTTGTGTGACTAAATAAATATTTGTATGCTAGAAATACGAGTATAATTACATATAACAATTTACATCCCTGTACCTACCATAGCAAATAAATTATTTCATTTCATTTCTATTTTAATTGTTACTGTCTAAAAGGTATTATTTTTTGTTAAATAAGATCAGGAGCAGCAGTCTCGACATTTTATAACGATAGTTAACTTAGCGATTTAAGGTTGTCATTCACAAGCCTTCCAACACACCAAATCGCGTGGTCACTTTCCAAAGTTATAAAAATGTCGGAATCGTACCGAATTTATCTGGAAATTAGCGATATTCGCTAACTATTTAGAAACGAAATTTGAAAGTTATCGATAAAGTTTAACAGTGAGACAGCAGCCAGCTAACATTTTGGCATTTTCTTCTAGTGTTGCAAAGGAAAAATATTATTGTCCAATAATATAATACACATATTAGGGCATAAAATGAGTTAATATAGAGCTGCCTGAGTTTTTAATGACATAAGTTCTCGTATTAAAATATTACCGTCCTACAATATAGCATAACTATAAGATGAAGTTGCGAAGAAATACAAAAGTTGCTATATTTATGTAGTTCGCTTTCGAATGACTGAGTCAAAGACAAGATTTAGCGTAAGGTTATGCTGATATCCGCTCTTTGAGCGAAGCGTAAGGTGTTATGCATACAATATTCGATGCCGTCTTTCTTACATCTCGTATTGCATTGTCTTCGTTCAATTCTAAAACATACCTAAAAGATTTACATCCGGTGAAACAATAACGCGTCTTTGTAACTTTATGTCTTTTCCACCTGTTCCATCGACTATGTATGCGTCGGTCGAGAGATGACTGATAGAATTCTAAATTAGGAAGCGCGAATTAATAATAATTCAAAGGATGGAATGTAACTGTATGGGTATGAGTTTTTGAAGTAACAAAATGTAACCGTTTCCGTTTTCATACAACGTTATGAAAACTATCTACATTTAATAACTATCTACATCAAGTACGTCGAGTGTTCAAAACAAATATTAGACTATTTTATTTCTTTATCTAACTTATTCATACTACACAAAAGGATGAATATTATTTGAAACTAAACTTTAAGGTCACTTCCATGCAACTTTTTCACTCGCACTCGGGTGAATGTGCATGCCCCAACCTATTCAATTCATTCGTACGCAACGAAATGGTTCGCAATCTATCCATTACCACGAGATCGCTATATACTTAAATAGAGTGTTATGGAAAGTAGTTAGTTTTATTTCGCTAGAAAACTAGCTATCGTTGTAAACCTCAGTAGATAGTTTAGTAAGTATCTAATATCAACGCATATATCTAGTATTAAGTAATATTTATAAACATAATAACGTATGATAAGCATTTCTATGCAGGTTTTGAGGTCAACAGGCAAATTACAATTTAGGTGTTCTAATGATTATTTACTAATAACTACATAGTTGACAAAAAAATCTAGTTAAAAATATATAATAAAAAAAACGACTGTTAAAGTTAAGTAAAGTTTAACAAACTTTTTAGCGACAGAACCCTTAGGCTAGATAATTCTTTTTTATTTATTTATTTATTTATTATTTACTTATTCCACAGCTGTATTTTACAAATAAATATTTACATTCAAATGATTACCGAACACCTAGCCAATTACGGAATAACATAATTTTCACTAAACATATAGCATGAACGGATTATTAACAATTTAAACTATTAAAAATAAACATAAGAATAAAAATAAAAATAAAGAGACAATATTTAAAAAAAAACCATCTAGGCATCATTATGTAAGTGTATGTATATGTGAATGTGTAGGTGTGTGAAGGTGTATATTGTAAGTGTGAGTGAGTGAAAATGTGTAGATTTCATTGCATTGTGCATATCTAATGTATTATTTACATAGAACTATACCTCCATCCTGCTCAGAATCCTTCCTCTGAATTGGTGTTTAGACAGACAGAAGGGATCGATATCTGTAACTGTCTTTATTTTAGTTTTTATTTTTAATTTTATAATTTTACGCAGACGGGTTAATGTTATTTTTTAAAATTTACTTTTTTGTTAATGTAGTAAGTAATATGAGCTGTTTAAGGTATGTTTGACACATTGGAAGATACAAAGCTTTCAAACTTTAAATACGTTTGCTAAATTATAATAATTATAATTTCATTTTTCTTAAATATGTAAGTTCGACGGGGGGCTAGTATAAATTTTATTTGTCAGGGCCGTCTTTAACCCTGCTAACGATATAAATTTATTGAGTACGCAGTTTAGTTTATCAATAAAACTGTAAAGAAATTATACCTACTCGTAAGTATAAAATATATAGGACGGTGTCTTCAAAGACATGCCAATGTTTACGTTTGTTTCTAGGGCGCTCCGGGGCCCACGAAGATATTTAACCGCTACCGGCGCTCAACTCCAAGATAAATAGAAACCGCCGAGCTTTAAATGCTTTTTTTTAACCCTGCGTTTCTATTTTCGTTCTTTTTAAGGGTTGAAAGGGTGTTACCGAATGTGGTTTTGCTAGATCACGATTACAAATAATATCTTTTCTTTTCTACGAGTATCTATCATTACAGCCCCTAGGAAAAATATTCAGAAAAAAAATGGTCTAGTAAAAGTGGAGAGTCCGATTAATTTTTTTGTCAATTACTTAAGTTTCCAGCAGTCGTACAGCCGGTTGTAGAAAGGTTATCTTTTGCATTTTTAACGTATGCTTATGAGACACGTCATATTGCTTAAAATAACCAAAGTGACAAGCTAACGACCAATCACTTGGCGTATATCAAAATAATGATCATAGATAATTTTAATCATCCTTTCTGCAACTGACCGGTAGTATTTTTTTAAGCACTCATTGTTATGATAGTGATTTCCTATATTGACGCTTAGTTTAAGCGTCAGGAATACGCGTATTTATGTCAAAAATATTAAATATACAAATAACAACTCGCGGTTGACAGTGATAGTGTGTGTATGTTGGTTAAATAATGTTTGAGCCTAAACCATACAATGTGGATATAGTAATGGCCTAGTCCACTGTTAGACATATATTTAGAGAATTTGGCCTACACTCGCCACGCTGGCCAAACGGGTTAAATTAATTTATTCAACTGTTTTTTTTTATTACTTTAAGGTCAATCATAACAACGAACATATTAGTGTATACGTACTTTAGCTTTAGATGTTAGAAAAAGGTTAACTTAAGAGTTCTTTTTTTTTTAATAAATATATTTTTAATTTGTGATTTAATGCACCCACAATCCGTGCTCACTATCCCAAAGATCAGCTGTTAGAAAATATTAGTAGACAGTTAACTCGCCTATGTACATTTAAATGTGATTTTGTTTATTGTGCAATAATTTACCTATGTATCTATCTAATACAGAGTTCTAGAAATTTCTGGAGAATTTGCCCAGACTGGAAAGTCAATATCATTTTTTATCGGTTAGTAATCTGGCAGGAACTTGGGGCCCCCTTATTGATCGCGGGGCCCGGGATCTTACCCAGAGTGCCCAATGGGAAAGAGGGGCCTGGTCGTTAGCTGGACCTGCAGCCCTATTCTATTGCTTGATCGCAAATTTTATTAGTGGATTTACGTCAGAGATTGCGTCATAATTATAAAATATTATTCAATTCAACTCTATAAGCGCTTGAACTTTACAGCGTCCGTGTAAATATCATCTTTAGCGTGATATAAATATAGTTAACGGATTCCATTATATAACGTTTGCGCTTAAGTAACAGAATAGGGCTGCTGTTTATTTTATTACAAATAATTATCCTAGTTTAGTAATGGATATAGTTACTCGAAATTATAATATTTTTAATTGTGATCGCTACAGAACATAACAAAGAATATTTTAAGCCGTACAATGTAAACCGTGACGAAAGGACACGAATTACTTGTAACCGCAAACGCCATTTTAAGGTATTACGATCACGCACAGGATCAGACACGCAAAACATCACGCAATACGTAAATTAATTTTTAGGACAAGATATTTATAATGATTAATATAAAGTGAATCAAAATTTTAATATCCTTTACTATATTACCTTTTATCCAAATAAAGGACAAAACTTAAAAATACCAAAGAACCCGTACTATGAAAATACCTATCGGTAGAAAGAAATAAATTAAATGAATTTATATAAACCCATAATATAGGTCTGCCTCCGTGGTCAAGCGGTTAAGTCCATGGATTTAGACTTGGTTTAGAATCCTGGTCGTCACACATTAATATTTATTAATTTAAATAAATACATTTAATTAATATTTAAAATATTTGTGCTGCTCTCTTATGAATATATTTTTATATTTTATACTTTGTGTGCATTTTTTATTATTATTATTAATTTGTCCAAGTAATTGTATGCACAGAATTAAATGTCAAACACGTTTGAGTACACCACTAGTCAGATTACAGCAACATTGTTGGTAAAGGATAAAACAACATCCGTCCTTCCGATGAAATAACGAAACTTAACAATTTGAACGTACAACTTGAGCGGACAATGTGCAGTCAACCAGCGAGCGCACTCTCTAACGATGCAGTTTTGATCAAAAACGATTCAATAGATTTTGGTTTTGTATACTTAATCACAGCCTCTAAAAAAAAAGGATATAGATATAGATCTCCACTGTTGGAGTTGTACCTTCCAGCAATTTCTGTAAAGTTTGGCCTACACTCGCCACGCTGGCCAAACGAGGGTCTGATGTAAAGTTGTTAATGATATTTTTTAACGATCCCACTATTTGATATTAGTAGAAACAATAGCACAAGAACGGTGGTGTTGTAAATCTATGACAAATGTATGGCACCATGGTTTATCGAATTGTATACCTTTCGAATATTAATTAAATAAATAAAAGTTTAATGCATGTATACGATGCGATAATATTTAGGTAATACCGTAGATTGTATTGAGTAACTTATTGCACAAAGTACCAAGGCTAACTTAATGCCGGTAGACATTTTCTGACAGCCAAACAGACAGAAGAAATTAATTATAAATTGGAAGTAAGATATTAATAAAATTAACAACGTAATATTACATATTATATTACTGAACTATTTATGTAGTGTGTTGGTTAGAAATTTCAACCTACATATTTATACTATAACTCTATCACAGTCAGCAGGTAGAAAAGGCCGGAAATAGCTTTAAGTTACTTTTAGGTAAATTTCAATAAAGTATTTTAACAGTAATAATAATATCACAATACTAAACACATGCAGAATCGTCAGGAAAAACCTACAAACAGAACCAGATCATCATTAAAAGTATTCACTCACTTCCATAAATAATGCTCCCTTGGCTAAGGCTAGCGAGCATTATTAAAATTCGGCATAAAAACCAAGAGTTGGTAATATAAACCTAAATAATAATATTAATATAATAATACAAACCTACATAAATATATAAAAAAATACATTCGGATTGAGATATTCCTTTTTTGAAGTCGATTAAAAATTATATACCTTACTAACATTGTGAGGAGACGTAAAGAAAGTTTTATTAGAACAAAGATCTGATAGTTACTTGTCTTACGTTAGCGGCTAAATTAATAATTAATTCGAGCACGCTTTACCAGCCGTCTCTATTTCTTGCAGACTGCTGCTTTTTGTAGGACTGTTCCATTTCAGCTTTGGTCTGTTCACTTCAATGGAGACCGCTAAGCACGGAAGGCGAACTAAAATAGTTAAGGTAAAACTTCTAGAGTTTGTATAAAAAATGTAGATTGAATCGTTTTCAAATCACTTTAAGAAGTGAGGTCGTCGGTGCGCGTCAAAACAGTTTCGTTCTGCCGCGTTAATAGACTTAGCAGTTCGACGACAGAACAACTTGTTCTACGGACAGACTCGGAGCAATAACGATGCACTGATACCATCTAAACTCATTCTCGAACACACTTCGAACAGAAAAAAATAGTTTAATACGAGTAGTTATACGATATTCACGTTTTATTCTTAACGTATGTTCTTTGTTAATAATCAAATAATATTCAGTTCGCGGTAGAACTACGGACAAAGTCAGAGCAATAACGTTTTTTTCATATTTTTTTGTACTAGCACGTCATGTGACCTGATGGTCAGTGGCTAAACTGGAATCAGACACTCATGACTAACATCAGTCCCTAACACTATGCCGGCTTGACTGGACATAACAATTCAAGTCTGATACGTGTGTTTACCGGCACGAACGGTGGATTCTTACCCGCCCCGGAAGACTGGGTAAATTACCACCATCAGTACGCCTACTACCTATTTGTTGTTCTCATTGGAAGTATGTACCATTTGTAATGATGTAAAATGACAATTTGAACTTTCAAGGAAAACAAATATTGTAAGCTTGCCATGATGATATTTATATAAAAAGAAATACCGCTTGAAACAAGACGTATTAAAAATGCCACCACCAAAACTCATTCTCGTTAGAGCACATTAATTTCTATGCATAGATACACATTCTTTGTTTCTTATGTCCGTACTCGTACATTATACGTATTTATGACTCGTACTTCTAACAGTTCGACAAGAAAACAACTTCAATTAAACGGGAGCAATAATACCTTTAAAATTATTAGTAAAAGATTAGAAATTAAATTTCAAATTTTTATTAAAAAAAAGTATCATCACGACCGTTTCGCTTTTGGGGTGGTGAGAAACCACGCTTATATAGAAGCAGATTCACATTTAGCCAACTTTACTATAGGCCAATTATGACAAGTGGCAAGCTCGTCGATGTCTCTAGCGTACCAAACTTGAGAAATATCACAAATGAGTTAAATATTAATTAAATTTTAATAATTTAAATTAATAAATATTTTTGTGTCCCGACCAGGAATCAAACCCGGTACCTCCGAGTCTAAATCCACGGACTTAACCGCTAGATTCATTTTCAATTGTTTTTATTTCGAAAGTGATATAGCATAGTAGCCCTCTTAGAGTGAAATATCCCGAGTGCATCTAGTTGCCAGTGATTTATCTAGTTAGTGTGTTTAACCCCTTCATTTGGAGAAACAATTTAAGCGACTTTAATCTATTTGTTTTTACTGCCTCTGCATTAAACTAAACTTAGGGCATTTGAGTTTGTTTAAGGGTTTAACAATGTCATCATTGGCAAATACGGATAAGGTTAAAATAGGTGAAAGCAAGCATTTTTTACAAGCAAATTACACAAGAACTGTAATTAAAGGCACAGGTGTGAAGCGACACGTTATTGGAAGCTTGCAATTAAACTAACACCTGTCCTTAATTGGGTTACTTCCACTACCAGTATACTAAGCTTTCTAATAGCGCAATACCTAGTAAAGTAACTAATCGATTTCCACCTAAAATAACAAAATAAGCAGTCCATTAGGATTAAGTAAATAGAATGTTAGATTTTCCACTAAAGGTAATCACAGGATCAGTGTGAGGAAAGAAAATAAAGGTGGCACTTAAACCTAAAACAAGAGAGGCACGGATTTGAGAGAATCTAATGTCTTTTAATCGGAACACCAAAGTAACGGGTCCGGGCAAATATTTTGCCACTCGAGAACGTTACCTGGCCGGGAAAGTGGCCGTGGGCGCGTCGCCGAGGATACAAAGTAAATATGTCCCTGCGTTTTCCTCCGATCCTCCCCACATTTTATCGGGGAGCGATCGGCGCTCGGGTCGGGAAATGAATTTAAAACGTGTTTGCGGGTAATCTGTTATCGGTCCCCGGATCCCTTGTCTCCTACGAGAATATAGACGTTCACAAGTTGGCGGTGATTTCGCGGTGGACACGAGCAAATAGTGGACATTATCGATATCAAAACTTATCTTTATGGCGACTCCGAAAGGTCTGACGACCGCGCATTAAAATCTACCTAAACAATTTATGATTCAATGACGTGCCTCGTGACTTTATATTATTTTGTACCAACGAATTTTTTTATGATTATAAACTTTGTACTTTGTGCCGAGTAGTTCACGAACAGCTTTACCTTCCACGTGAACCAAGTAAATAAATGGTACATGTCAAATGGTGAAATGAAAGCCTGGAATGAGAAACATCGAGTTAATTATTTCGTTACTGGAGCTCTCATAAGCCTCTATAACAGCGCCTTCGGGGTGGCTATGAGGTCATAAAAGAAACATAATACGCGACGACGTAGAACTCTTATTATTTTAGTATCTGCAAAACCGTGACAGAAAACATCTCATGAAATAAAACTTGCCTGTCGCGTTACAAGGAAGACGTGATGTGCCGACCGGCTACGCAGACCGCAGCTCTCAGCCAATGAGCGCTCAGTAAATCCTTAAGGATTTAGCGTGGACACCGGTTCGGATCTAGCCGAGCGAGCAGGTGGATTTCTATGGAAAATGCAGACTTTATGATAGCCGAGGGATGAGTTTCCATTTTAAATTGAAGATAAACTAGAAATGTTTCCTTGTCTCCCGTTGGAGTCGAGGCGCGTGCAACTGAATAAAAATGCACGTTTGCAAAGCCAATGCTCCGGCTCCGTTTAGGATTTCACCGAACGAAAGCATGCAAGATCCCATTTATATACACCTTGCTGAAACGAAAATGGGACATCTGAATAATGTATATAGGTATGTCTAACTTTAGCGAGGCTGAATTAAGGCTGAACAAAATTGCGAAATCACTCAGGTGTTCATAATTTTTATATCGAGATTATTCAGGCAGGAGTAAACTTTTTTTTTTTGATAACGCGACTAAGTCCCGGAAGCGCCCATTTACATAGCCGATGTCGGCGCGATGGTGCGTGGCGACTTCAAATAGGAATTATAATACCAAATTGAATACAAAACTTTCCTTTCAGTCCCGAGTAATGGAGGAGTCTATGCACCGGAACAGTCAAAAAGACAAATAGAACGAGAGGGGCAGTCGTACAGTTGAAATAATAAGTACCTGACATGTTTCTGGATAAAATTCCCGACTCCTAAACGATCACGAGGGTAAATTTTAGATTATTTTGGACGGGCGGCATTTTATACAAGTTGGTTTTATAAAGTATCATCACAACCGTTTCCCTTCCAGGGTGGTCAGAAACCACGCGTATAAATAAACAGATTCACATTTAGTCTAGGCCAATCATGACAAGTGACAAGCTCGTCGATGTCTCTACAGTACCAAACTCTGGAAATATCAGAATTAAATTAAGTATTAATTTGCTTTATTAATTTAAATTAATAAATATTGTTGTGTCTCGACCAGAAATCGAACCTCCGGTACAAGTTGTTTAAAATAAAAGGTACGTAAAGATAAACCCAGTTATAAGACAAATTATTTGTTTAACAAGATGCATTGCTGAAATAAATCGGTTACAACCATTTGCAAAAAGATCTTAGAGTACTCATTATTTCGTTCCAAGTTATTTGGCGCCCAACGTGGGGCGTCCGGCCGCTCGCCCGACATCCACCAGATAAATTATACTGCTCGTTATTATGTACTACTTCACACCATTAATATTTTGTTCATTCATTGTTTTTACTCTCCGGTCCAGCTCGCGCGTGGAGTTCTCAAATTCTCATGAAATATATTTTGGATGGCTCGTATTCAGGAGTAAAGATCTAGGACCTTGTGTTCTAGATGTACCTCTAGTTCGTGTTGCCCAAAGCAAGACAATGGTCTTGTATTAGAACAGCTGGTTGCGGTCTTGGTATTAATCCTCTGTTTCTAATTGTACTTTGTGCGACTTTAGTGTATGTCCGCAAACTACTATCTAAAGAAATACTACTCTAATTTTATTGAAATTTGGAATAGTTATAGAGCTCGCTGACCAACATGTTGGTCCAGAAATGTATATAACCCTATACTCGTAAAACGCTTTAAATTATATTTTATTTATAAATACAAACAAATGAGTAAGAGCGAATAAAAATAGATATTTCGGCATCCAAACATAAAGATATTTTAAAATACATATATACATGATGCAGTTACAATTTTAAAACATATATCTATCCCAATAAATAATATCGAGCCGACATTTGTCACTGAAACATCCCTATCATACTTCCCATCCGCAGTGAAAACACTGCCCAGATATACATATAATTTGATTTACTTATTCTAGAGTTTCATCATCAATCTTTATCGTCAAGTTTGTCATTCTTCTTCTATCAAACAGTATATATTAAGAAGTATTTATCTACATACCTACGATTTATGTTTATTTGGTACACAAAGAACTTTTAAGTAAAGTGCAACTAAGTATTTGAATAATAATTGAATAACATAATTTTCTTCCAATTAACGTCTACTGGAAAGAAGCTGATCTCTGAACGGTGAAAGAAGTAATTATAAATAATATTGCAGGAAAACAAATATTATAAAGAATAATCCGTATGACAAAACATCAGCTATGTCGCTGTTAGTGAATTGTTCAGCCGCTTGTGACTGGGTAATTTCCATACATTTCAAGTTCCGTCGCCTCCGGGACATTCGTTCTTTTGTTGATAAATGTTTGACGGCAGCCGCAAAGACGCCATTAAAAGTTTTTTTGTCGAGTTTACATACCCAAATGTTTACTCGTAAGTTCTTCGCGCTCACCTATTCGGTGATTTCTTTTCATCGCAGCGTTTGTTCAAGAAAGTGGAGTTATTTCTCCTGAATAGCGTCTTGAATAGGTAATTGGAAAACTTTTTGTGTTTTTCTTGTCATAACACAGTCTTTTATTAGATTCTTTCAGTTTTAAAATATGTTCTTCTACAAAATGAATTGTTTGGTTTGGTCGTCTTAATAGTTTTATAATTTTAATAGGTTTTATAATTAAAAAAAAAACAACTTTTGGGACCTGAAAGTTGATTCTCACTTACTCAATCACCTATTTTTTGGTTTTATTTGCAAATTAAGGCATAAAATAACATTATATATGTAAATGATTATTACAGTTATTTATTATTATGTAACTGTGTGTATCTTGATCAGTTAAATTTTGTGAATAGAATATTATTAGAACATTATGCACCTACCTAGTTATAAATGAGCCCGAAGGTAGACTGGTAGAAAAAGCTGTTTTTAGTTTGGTATTGGTAAATCAATAATGTATAAATAAATAAAATTAACGCGATTTACCTTAAAGACTTATTTATCCCGACGTTTCAGCCAAGTTGTATTGGCTGTGGTCATGGGCGACAGAGTTATACAATCATTTTTAGATTAATTATTCTAACAAGATTACAATTTAAATAAAACCATATTTAAATAAGTAGTTTTGTTTTTATATTATTGTATGATGTAATTTATGTTTATATATGTATATATTGCGTATTTATGTATTTGTATATGTATTAGTATGTAATATTGTTATGTATGTATTAATACTGTTAAGAATAACTTAATTAATGATTGCACCTACCATCTATACTGTCTAAATGTCCTAAAGGTTTGGCTGTCAGAGAATGCCTAGCGGCATTAAGTCCGCCTTTGTACATAGTGCAATAAAGTTTTTAAATAAAATATAACTGGATTCAAGAGTTTTAAACAAATGGTACAAAAAATAAATGTCCTTGTCAAATACTTTCAACAGTCAAGCGCCTGCGAAATTCTTAATGTTTTACTAGGGCTTGATCATACAACTATATATTTAAATTTTCAAATAACTTAATTGCACAGTAATATTAACAAACATTAAATGTAAAATAACATTAGTCTTATCAATAAAACTATTTAAACTACTATTTGCAATTCTTTATCTATTTATAATTATATATTTAAAAAAAAACATAATGATAATTTTCACGACTAAACTTTAGTTATTAAAAAAAAGAGTTGGAATAACACGATGTTAAAAAAATGTTTGCAGGTCTTTTTAATGTTGGAAGATTCAGAGTTTGAACTGGGAACACCGAAGTTCTTTGGAGAGCTATAACTCTGCGAAAAGCTGAACTTCAACCTTGTCGATAGTCTGAGACTGTGGCGAGACAAAAAGCTCACCGCAGAGCTTCCGGACTCTGTCACGACGACTAGATTACGTGAGTTATAAGGCATGTATCCATTGCAATACGATAGTTAAAAATAAAAACATACATACGCCGTTTCATTTATCCAACATGGCTACATAAGTTTCTTAATTAGTAAGTATTATTATGCTAAAAATATATTATTTTATATATATAATAGGTAATTAATTTGACAACGTATAAAAATAAATTAACTTAATGTTTTATTTTAAAACGTGTCGTAAGACATTGGATACTTATTCCGAGCTACAAGATGGAACATCGCCGCAATCGCTTTTTAATCCCTCACTTTCTGAAGGAGGTTAAAGTTAAGGCAACTGCGGGCCGTTTGGATTGAGCGCTAAGACTGATTTGTGGTTCTGCTTTGGAATTTACAATATATCTTAAGATACTAGTATTATATGTCGTTCTCTTGTTATAAATTAAGAAAAATATATATGCAATATTAATTTACTTTACACTCAGGGGCCAGTGCCACATTTGTTTTGTAATGTACATTTTTTATGTCAATAAATATTTTTATTATTTACAGTACAGAATGTAATAAAGGAATACGTACGTATTATATACGAATTTTGGGAGAATTTTTTTATTTAATATTAGTGAATTTAAATATTTTGCTAATATTTTGAGGCATTATTACACTAATGTATTGTTTATAATGTTAATATATTAATGTGTATGTTTTAATAATAGTACGTTGCGTTGTTCTTGGATGTAAAATGAATAGTAAAAAAAAATTGTCGGCTTACACTTCTATTCGTAAGTTCTAGTAAGTAGCGATATATTTTGTTGAATTATTACTTTTAAATAAGTAAGTAAACCTGTTCCTACAAAATTATTCTTTACGATGCTTGTTCTATAAGTAAATCTGACGATTATTTTACGCTAACAAAATTTATAAGGTGAATTTCCTTGGCTCGGCGCTCGCGGGATATTGGCAGACCCGGCCGCCTGCGGTGAGGTAATACTTACACCGCTCAGCTACGATCCCCACATTAGCCCGCTGGTAAAGCACAAGGCTTATAGCAAAACTTTACATTTTAAAATTAATAAACATCAATTATAAATTCTAATGCGAAAGTTGTGGGTAAAAGAGACCCTGGCTCACATATAGCTCTGAGACTCACATCATCATCATCAGGCTGTGTCTCTCCACTGCTGGATGTAAACCTCCCCCAAGGCTCGCCACTTTACACGATCTTCTGCCACCCTCATCCATCCCCCACCAGCGAAGTTCCTCAGGTCATCTATTCATCTGACGGGGGGTCGTCCCACTCTGCGTCTTCCAGTACGTGGTCTCCACTCCAGAACCCGTCTACTCCATCGTTCATTAGTTCTGCGGCATATGTGTCCAGCCCATTGCCACTTCAGTTTGCTAATTTTAAAAGCTATATCAGTAACTTTGGTTCTTTGACGGATGTCAACATTTCTGAGTTCATCTTTTCATTCAATTGTATCTGCCTACCCCGCAAGGGAACTGGCGTGAAGATATGTATGATAAATTCTGTATTGTATTATTTATTAAAGGTAAACGTTTAGTTTAATCAACATTATATTAAGTAAGCTGCTGGTCTTCTGCTAACAGCGTACTCTTTTACCCCCTTCTGCTTAGTCTTCCATTAGCATTAGTAGAATAATTAAAATAATAAATAAATGTCATAAATGCGTATAGGTTTACGTGGATATAGATATTTTGACTATACTTTAAAAAAAGACAAGCATATTTTTGGATAATTTGGACGAAGAGCTTAAACGACGCGCGACGACTCTTCCGAGGCTCGGGAAAAATGGGAAATTATTTATGTATTTTTCACAATAGTGGTTAAGTCCGTGGATTTAGACTCGGAGGTACCGGGTACGATTCCTGGCCGGGACACAAAATTATTTAATAATGTAAATAAATACATTTAATTTATATTTAATTTATTTGTAATATTTCTCGAGTTTGGAACGCTGGACATCGACGAGCTTACCACTTGTCATGATTGAGCTATAGTAAAGTTGGCTAAATGTGAATCCTCTTATTTATAAGCGTGGTTTCTGACCACCCCGAAATGGAAACGGTCATGATGATACTTTTAAAATCCATAATTTATTTACATTTACAAGTACTGCCGACATTTATTCTAAAATAAAATGATTATATTAAATTGTAAAAAAAAAGTAAAGTATTTACTATAGGCCCATCATGATAAGTGTTATCGTTACATATATGATAATCGTTACATACTACTACTTAAATACATAAATATATATATATATATATATAGAGTTTGGTACGCTGGAGACATCGACGAGCTTGCCACTTGTCATGATTGGCCTATAGTAAAGTTGGCTAAATGTGAATCCGCTTATTTATAATCGTGGTTTCTGACCACCCCGAAAGGGAAACGGTCGTGATAATACTTTACATTTTAATAATAATAAAAACTTGATTCAGTATAGTTTACAAGATATGAAAACAATAACATATGTATATCATCAAGCATTATGGTACAGGAAAACAAGCATTTGTAGCCGAACTAAGCATATAAGTACAGGTCTGTCCGCCGGCAGTCAACGCCCAGACACCCTTTAATATACATTATTGCATTACATTTCAAAACAAAAGAAACAAATTAGAAAAATGAAAGAAACAAATTGATCACAAACGAAAAATATAAATAGTAAAAATTGTGTGGTTTGTGTTTGATGTAAGTGTGTGTGAACTTTACATACTTTGTTATTATCGAATTCCTACTTTACTATTGACAGTAATTCCTCCCTAACATTATAGTCAAGAGACTGCAGCCATTGTGTGACATTCTTTCCACATATAACTTTAGAGCATTGACATAGCTACCTATTTATTAATTTTATTATATTTAATTTGTATTATTTAAGTAGTTTGTTATCCGTTTACTTCGAATAAAAATTGACTTGATAACTATGTATTTGAAAGCTTAAATGGCTGCAAATGGACGGAGAAACAGAAGAATGACAATTAGGATAAAATAACCGCCGAGTTAAATGCCCTGGGAAATGAAGTAGAGATAAGGATTTTACCGCTGCACTGATTTACGATCTCCTGACAAATTGTGACGGGGTTACGGGGCCCGATATATTAATGCTTTTGGAATTAACCTAAGGTGTGTCATTGGCATACTGTAAGTTAACTAAAAAGTATAGTATCCCATGCAAGGTGGTCAATATCACGTTTTTAAAGAAATACGAATTCACGCTTCGTCAACTATACTATAGCCTCATCATGAAAAGTGGCAAGCTCGGCGAAATCTTTAGCATACCAGACTCGAGAAATATCACAAATAAATTAAATAAATTGTTGTCATCACCAGGAATCAAAACCGGTACGCCCGCTATCTAAATCTACGGTATTAACTACGAGGAGATAGTAAACTAGCACATGTGACCTCGCGCCCTCCTAAATAGAATAGGAGTAACTAAATCAGGCACCGACGATTGCCATTAGTTCAGGCGTACATTAATGAGCCGATTTTAATAAAATTCAGCAGAGATTTTACTTCAAATTCTGAAATAGGCTTGGGTGTTTGACTCTAGGAACTCTTTCCTTTAAAAATCCAAAAAGATCACATTTTAAACCCCGTTATGTGTCTGCTTTGCCAAAATACTGCAATACTCTGTCCACATTGCAATAAGAGGTGACGACAATTTCGAAAAACTCATAGGGCAAGGTGGACGGTAAAAGAACAAGAGAAAGAAGACCCAACTGATGGTCCAGTCAGGTGAACCACCTGAACATATCTGTATCCAGGCCATCTTCCACTACGACTACCGGAACCAATCTGGTTGATGAGCTGCGACTGCGACGCAGTCACGATCCCCATCAGTGGGGTACCGTCAGAAGGTGTGTATGACGCTATCATCTGATTACCACCTTTTTTTCCCGATCACTATATTACACGGGTGTAGCCGGATCAAAGAGTCAGTATTGCATAAAGGTTAAGAAAAAAGCTCAATAAACGTTATTATTACATCAAAGGGCGTCGCAAATCGAGGATGTCCGCATCACATCTCGTAAGACAAATTATGTGCCCGTGAACAGATAGCGATATTGTCATCTAAAAACACTTTTCCCTTGTTTCCTCAGAAAATAGGGAAGGAAGAGAGCTAGAGACAGCTTGATCCGAAGCCATAGAGCCAGCAACAAGTCCCAAAGAGGAACGAACCAAAAACAACTTTAAGCGGACCAAAATAGAGATGTGTTCAGCTAACACATATAAAAACAGATTATACACAATAATACGGAGTCAAGTGTAAGACAAGATAAAATGTCTATTACGTAAAAACGTTGGTAAAACTACTACAATTGGTTCTGCTAGCTATATTTGAGTAAAGCTTAATATAAATGTACCGATATTTTTGTCGCTAATATTATAATGAAATAGTAACAATGCTACGAAACAGTATACTCAAAGTCAAAGTCAAAATATCTTTATTCACATAAACCTATTACAGGCATTTATGAAACGTCATTAATTTAATTATTTTGAATGATTCTACTCCTGCTAGTAGAAGACTATGCAGCAAAGTGGTCCAATCAGTAAGCTGTTAGCAGAAGACCAGCAGCTTAGCAGATTCCAGTGACCTGTTGATGTTTAATCTGACTAAGAAAGGAATCTGCAAGGAAAACTCAGCTATATCAGATTTACAAAATAAAACATATACAGAACTGCACCACAACGATCAATTAAAAACCTTTTAAATTTAGTTATCAGTACCTATGAGATTACAATACCTGGTACAGCAGTAACCCACCAGGCAAGTCAGAATTAAGATAGACTACATGCCTATGTGCAACCCGAAAGTCGACAAAACTCATCTCAGTGCCTCATCAATCTCAGTGTTATTTACCTCTAGTTAGTCCAATTTAATTTTTTTAACTTTCGTACTTTTCGCATCATAATAGTTTTTTCACTATTATTTATATTGTTCTTGGTGAGTACTTTTTATGGAATCTGGCTCACAAAAATAATAATAATTTTATCGGGTCTTTACGCGATTTATCTTAGGACATACTCGTTCTTCTCCCGACGTTACGGCCAAGTTGCATTGGCCGTGGTCACAGTTCGACCAGAACTGCACGATATAGCCTTTGTACATAATGGGCGGTAGATGTAAACCTACCCACATATTTTCATATTTTTACAAACACACAATATCCTTGGCTACATCGGGCGAATTATCACGGCGTCAAAACTGATTAATAGCTCGACTCATAGCTCGTCGAGCGACCTTGAATTTGTGGACGAGACTCAATGTCAGTGTCCACGTCTCTGCTCCGTACGACTTCACAAGACTTTTGTCTTCAAACATTGTATTATGGACGATGAGAGGATGTTCCGAAGATGCCTGAATGCCAATCATAGCTGAATGAGTCTGTCGGTTTCTTTGCTGAAGTTGACAGCGCCGAGCTGAATGATTTGTCCAAGGTAGTCGTAAGTTTGTTATTTAAATACACATATACGAGTAGGTACTTATGGTATTTCTTGGCTTAGTACGATTTTAATATACCTTTATGTCAAAAGTCCTATTGTAAAAAGAACTAAAGCACGACTGAGAACAAGCACTGATAAGGAAACTTTTGAAATGCTAAAGAATAATGGATGAAAATAATCAAAAAACTAAAGCGCTACTTTACAACAAAACAACTGTGAAAGATGTTCATTGATGTAACGCGGATCTTCGACAATAAATGAAAATTAATATCTCGACTACCATAATCGTTATTTTCTTGAATGACAAAGAAATTAATTTAATAGATAAATACAAATTTCTTGCAATACCTTATAGTACTAACTTATTAGCACTATGTTTATTTTAGAAACTGGTTCATACTTAGACAACTTTACTATTGATTCATTACTAGTAGCAAGCTTGTCGATGTATCGAGCTAGCGTGTGTAGAAATATCACACAGAAATTAAATATTTTATGTGTTCTCGACCAGGGATTGATCCCGGCACTTTCGCGTCTAAATCTAAGGGCTTAATCGCTAGACTACAGCAGTTCTGTTGAAAATTGTAAAGGTGGGTTTAGACCAAACGAACAAAAAGCTAGGCCACTACAAGAGCGTCGGTCATTTTTTTACTACAAATTGTTTTATTATTTACACCAAAATAATACTAAGCAAAAATGATACCATATTATTGCGCATTTTTGATTGATGTATTAGATCATACAAACGAGAGTAAACCACGCTCAATTGTCAACTAGAACTATAAAGAACCCATATCGACAAACAAGCACGTTCGAACATGCAGCGTTCTCGTTAAGCAACTGTTTACATGCACGTGCACCGTTTACATCAAGTCAGCGAACACTCATAGAATCCTCGCGTTGAATGCTGTGTCCTACCGAATAAATGAACATGAGAGCCACCAGCTCGGTTGTAAGAACGCTTTCCTCAAAATCCTCATTTTTCTTACGTACATTTATCATAGATTTCCAACAATCGGGAATCATACCTCGGAGAACACATTAGGCTGTTGATCCCGGTTCCACATTAGGTATTAACCAATTTGTGGACTCGTAAAAAAAATATACATAAATAAATTGACATCAGACCCTCGCCAACCAGCGTGACCTGAGCGTAAGCCAAATTCTCCAGAAATTTCTACAATAGACGAGGTCTAGGACTCAGTGTTCTAGGAGCTGTGATGAGAATGAACATTGGTTTGATCTAAACCCACCTTAAGAAATGAAATGTATGTTGTCGTTTGTTGGTATGTAGTGTAAGTGGTAGGTCGAGTTTGCGGGACGCTGGAGTGGGTTAAATGGAGCGTGGTCGTGAGCCCGCGGCCCGCTGCACTTGTTGCAATTTCTCTCCACTTCACTATGTTTAATTGTACCTAGTACCCTTACATTCGCTATAGACGAATAGCGTTAATTTCGCCTACGACCGTTTCGTCCATTATACTAATTGCGAGCGGCCACATTTCGTATAAGCACGCGGAGATCTCGACTCGGTGAGATGCCGGCAACCGACTACAAGAAATGCTCAGAAATCAACTGTCAAAGAGTACCAAGATGAACGAGGCAACTTTGTTAATATTCCTAATTGAGCTCTTAATGAAATTGAAAGAGTAAGGACACGCGTCCCGATTCAAAGTGGCTCTCTTGTGGCGTTGTAACTTCGCTAGCACCCCATCTACCTCCACGTCTCGTAAATGCTCTTATACAAATTACTTAGACAAAATTCGTAGCGCATACAAATCGGAGTCGAAGTCTCCATATTTTACAGAGCATGAAACATCCGCTCGGTTTACACACACCTTCAATAAGAGGAAGACGACGAACTTTGGCAAAATTAAGACGTTTTCTTCGGAGTACAAACTTTATTAGGAGTCGACTGGCACGGATACAGCGCTCGAATTTCCGATATACAATTAAAGGTGAATCGTCGACGAGTTGTAGGTAATGAGACAGGATATTGTGATCTGAGTCGAGTGGAATAACCCTGTAGATCGGCACCTGTGCCCGATAATGCGAAGCCGTCTGGAGAGGGAGCGACGAATCAATTAGGAGACTTGCCGAATTGCGCACAGACCTGCTCCCCAGATGCTTATCTACGTTTATGTAATGGACACCCAAAGCTATCTCATATTATTTTAATATTTTATATTAGAGTGTTATAAAGAGAACAGTATTTTTTAAATATAAATACTTTATATCGCTCAAAAGCTTGTACACAAGCAGCGGAGTCGTCCAGGCCCGGATGTTCAATAGGCCTGGGTTGAGGATGGGATAATCTACGGTTGGTTTTGGCCAGAAGGTGATGCCAAGCTGGCGCAGCATAAGTAAGTCGGGAACCGATGAACATCTTTAACCTGAGCGGTTCATTACAGGACGTAACATGGCTTGTGCCGCCTTTGCCGGGCCATCTCACCCATTGGTAATGTCTTGTTGATGATGCAGCCCAGGTATTTGACGTTGGGAGTCCACTCGATATCCTGTCCAAATAAATATCCAAAATGCTAAACAACTTTGTTGAGCGGAGAGAGACATACATTATGTTTATCAAGAAATTATGTGGTTATAAGGTTTTAATACATTGACAGACGGTGCGCGTCTGATAGTCAGGGGTAGCTTGTTGCAGCAGCAACAGAGAATGAATCTGAACATCGGCTTGAGGAAAGGAATCTTTAGCTGTATGTTGTGAAAAAAGAGCGAAGTGGCCCAGTTGTGCGTATTAGAGAAAAAATCAAAGCATACAATTAGGTTAAAAAATAATATGTATTTTTTATCTTAACATAGTTTTTTTTTATTAGAATTTAACAAAAATACAATTATGTTAATTCGCGAAACAACGTTGCATATGATCATTTATCAATTAGAATAATAGAACAACAATCAAAGTCTTCGCATGTACATGAGTAAGATATAAGTTTTATCATTATGTAAGGAATTCATTTTGCAAGTAGGTAGTACAAACAAAAAAACTTAGGTACTTCTAATAGTATTTTTTTTATTTTAAAACTTTATTGCACAATGTCGTTTGTCATTCTTTGCCTGCTAAGGATTATAAGAGACTTTAAGTGACAAAATAATAATGATGAAATTGACATTATCTACGACGTCTCTATGTCAGAGGTTCCCATTTTTTTTGCCACGGAACCCTAATTGATTATACTATTTTCTAGAGGAACCCTAGCAGCAAGGGCTTAGCTAATTCGATGACTTAAAATATTACCTTGTTGTTTGTATTTTTTCATATTTGATTTGACAAGAAAAACAATTATATGTATTAAAAAACATTTATTAAATAATGATACACAATGTAACTAGGTAAGTACGACTACCTGGATGTTTTTATGAATTTAATCTAGCACTCTTTTTTTATTTATAGTAGTTTATTATTTAATTAAATATTCATTTATACTAAGAGAATTAAGATAGTATATCTTAATTACCTATATATATATGTATCCATTTATGAAATAAATGAACTTACCTACATACAAATACTATAATAAATTAATACCAATAAAAATAAAGTTCTTTAAAAAAGTACTACTATAATATTATACGCCAGAGCGTGGCGAGTGTAGGCCAAACTCTCCAGATATATGTATGTTCTGGAAGGCCCATCACCATCAGTGGAGGTCTAGGACGCTGTGTTCTAGGGGCTGTAATGAATGAATGAATTGCATGAACCCATGAGGTTTTTATGCTGAAAAAGCGCAAATATTTACTTATCCCATTACAATAATTAAATCCAGACAAAATATGATTTTAAAATACAAATTTATATTTAACAAAACCGGTCCATATTTGTCAATGAAGGATGACATCCAAGCGGAAAAACAGTTTTAACAGGCGAATATGCTGGTAGTATGTGTGAAAGCAGGCGTATGTGGATTATTTACATGCGGTCGCCTCGCCGACTGGGCCACAATTAATGAAGTAGCCGACGCCGTTTGTCAATGCGGCAACACAGGCGGCTTCCACGACCCGCCAGGAATCCGCCCGGCCTTGCGGTCTAAAGATTAATTTATGTTATAGTTCGAAAATCTTTCGACGTATAGTTCCCAAATATTAATATTAGGTAGCTATCCGGTATACGTAAATCTATAGGTAGCTAAAATATTTATTGCGCACCCGATTACACGGATTGTGATCAAATTCCATGTTAGCAGCGCGCCGGTTCCGATATTAGAGGAACAAGCTCAGAGAGGGGTGATGCCGTGCGCCCCAGTAATCGTCGCGTTTAAATATAATTGCAATAAGTTAATAAAATCCCACAGCGATTTTAATTAATTTGTGGGAGACACAGGCGCCCAATTAAACGGGGATTTCGGATATTTTATAAAATGTCATTTTGTGTGGTAAACGTAAAAACGGTTTTTTCATTCAGAATTATCCGCGAACGTGACACCCGCCGATAAAGATATAATTATAATTTATTATATACGATCCGAACGAGAGTTATACCCTGGTACGTGTACCAAATTAATGAACATCATTTTAAAATATGTTTGACCTTTTGTGAAACATAAATTAATTTCGGGTAAAAAAAGTACAAACTTTACATTTTTATTAACGAATATAAAAACACGAGTAAGTATTTTAACTATAAAAATTAAGCTAATAAAAATATATAAACTAAATTATTAATAAAACTAAAATCTAAACTATATATAAACATATTTGATCATATGGTAGTGTGCCAAGAACACTCGCACCATTCCCCCGCTGCACAGCGTTACTAATTTGCTGCGCGAAAAAACTGCCAGCCCTCTTGTCACATACAGCGTTAACCAGCCGCTTAGACAGTTCTTTAAAGAACTTCTTAGCGCTTGGCCACCACGGTCCCATTGTCTCAAGACCAGAATTTTATTTATTTATTTTTATTTAAAAACATATTGCACAAAGTACAAAGGCGGTCCTAATGCCTGTAGAAATTCTCTGACACCTTAGGGACAAATTTGAACAAATATAGGTCCAATGAAAGTGACAATAATATAGGATAATTTAAAAATATAATATAACAATATAATACTTACTACTGTGATTTGGAGCTATATAAAATATCAATATACACACATCAAAAAAGTCTAGGGATCAAGCATGTTTATGCGGATTTCTTGTGATTGAGATGTGGCTTTGTAATAAATTTATGATTTTATAAATTTATATGGATCCTTTTTGGTGCATTTCATAATTTAAAACAGGAACTGTCAATCAAATTCGAGTAAAAGATGAAAATCAGCTGTCAATATTTTCCCTATAAAAACATAAGACGCATTGAAGACATTATTAGTGCTACTGTTTCCCTACTACTGATTAAAACCAACGTTATTATGGAGCGGCGACGTCATTTAAGCAGGGAAGAAATGATCAGAGCCGTGGGAATGATAGAAGCTGGTTCCCGGCAACGTACTGTGGCTTTAGCTCTGAATACAAGTCAGAGTGTTATCAGTCGACTTTGGACACGTTACCGAACCACTGGTACCGTGGCTGAGCGCCATGGAGGACGGTATCGCTGCACCACACGGAGACAAGACCGATACATTCAAATCACAGCTCGAAGAACTCCAACAATAACCGCCATGATGTTAGCCGTGAGCCTTCATCGCTCTTCAGGGAACTTAATTAGCGACCAAAAAGTCAGAAACCGCTTGCATGAAGTGAACCTTCATTCCCGAAGACCGCTACGGGTACCACCTATAGCAATGCACAATCGTAGGACTCGATATCAATGGGCTCTTGAACACAGAAATTGGACAGAAGAACAATGGCGTTTCGTGTGCTTTTCTGATGAGTCTCGTTTTGGTATGAGGCCGGATACAAGACGTATACGACACTGGAGAACCCCTGGACGCCAACAGCGATTAAAATCCTGCCAGGAAGTCCATCCTTATAGTGGTGGAACCATCATGGTATGGGCGGGTATTTCGATCGGCGGAAGAACTGAGTTGATTTGGATCAGAGGCAACCTCAACGCTCAAATTTATGCTGAGACGGTTGTATCAGACGTCATCGTTCCTCTACAAGTGCATACCGGTCCCTTATTTCAGTTAATGCATGATAATGCACGACCGCACACCGCAAGAGTTGTAAGACTCTCGCCGCAGCTAACATCAATGTCCTGCCCTGGCCTGCTCAGTCGCCAGACTTGAACCCGATTGAGCATGCATGGGATATTCTTCAGAGAAGAGCTCTGCCGAATATGGAGGGTATCCAGTCGCAAGAAGACCTTTTTTTGTTGTTGCAACGAACATGGGCGGCCATTCCACAGCGTGATTTGGATGAACTCATTTTGAGTATGCCAAACCGATGTTCTTGTGTTGTTAGTGTTCGCGGTAGAAACACGGATTATTAATTGTTTAAGTTACCCAATAAAATTAAAAAAAAAACTGTTATTTCAGTCTTTTTTTCGAACTTTAATGTTAGTGGTTCAAATGTCAAAAATCCCTTTATTAGGAAAATGGCAATTTTTTTTACTAATGCAAAGGTGACTTGGTTTATCGTTACTGTAGACAAACGAAAACATTTTATTTGATCAATCCTTAAAGAAAATTTTAATGAATATCAATCAGGAGAAAAGTTATTGCAAAAATATATGTTGATCCCTAGACACTTTTGATGTGTGTACTAGTAAGTACGAGTATATAGCAGTAAGATGTTTATTAAAATAAAATTCATTCATATTATCACAGAAATTCAATTTGACCGAGGCGAAAAGTGTAGGAATTTGGGAAAGACTAGTAAAGGGATATATTTTTTGTGTAGATGTCAAAGCTGAAAATGATTGATCGCACACACAATATTGTTGACGAACATTACGAAAATCACATAAATATCGTTACTTTGGGATTTTATTTTAGACCATTATTTTTAATAACTAAAATAATGTTCAGGGAGCTTTACTTAGCCTAGTAGCTTATTATATTTATTGTTAATTTGGAAGGAGAGGTGGTGGCTCGGTTGTTACTTCTAGGGGCTGGAATGATGATAATGCAAAAGGAATCTGATTTTTATCATCACAGCCCCTAGAGAGTCCCAGACCTCAACTGTTCGAGATGGGCCTTCCAAAAATTTCTGGAGAATTTGGCCTACACTCGCCACGCTGGCCAGACAGGTTTATTATAATAACCCAATTTTTTTACAATAAGCATAGATGGCAACTGCAATTATAGGGGTGGGGTGGATTTAAATTGTTCGTGTTGTTTGACACTGAATGGCCTTTTCAATTGCAGTAAAATGTGTAAACTAATAATAAAACAGAGGTTATTTTGGACTTGGAAAAATACGAAAAGTAATTGGTGTTTTGGGAAGCAGTCGCTCACCTGTGCAATTCAGTAAGATTGTTGCTAATCGCCTCGTCATGAGGTCGGTATGGTAAATTACGCGTAAAGCCGAACACAAAGGCTATGCGTATTCAAATACCATTAATCTCCAGTCCAGGAGAGGGAAGGGGTAGAATGAACCATCGCGGACAAAAACAATGCCGCCGGCGAATAACCGGCTCAGCATTGTTCCGGCAATTAGAAAGCTTTCCCGTGTAGCGACCGTGTGTAAAAACAGCGAAACATCAGCACGCATCGCCGCCTATTGCTCGTTACGTCTCATGTTTATTACAGTTATTAGGACTAAGTCTGGCTCGATATCAATGATTTTTCACGAGTTTGATTTGACTTAATCATACGGTCTATGAGTTCCGTTCCGATTGTTTTCATATTCGACGTAACGGCTCATGCCATTAGGATCGCTGACTGGATTTTAAAGACTCAATTTTAAATAAAATCTCGGTTTAAATTAAAACTCAGGGTTTATAGATAGATGTAGCGCGCGATGACGGGCTGTGGAAAATCCGGCTTAGGGTCGGTATTGGTGAATTAAAATTGGTTGACCGATAGCGATTCTGAAAATGACAGTGTACGCTGAGCCGATGCCAGTTAATCCCTCTCATTATTGTTATCCTTTAACCGAGGACCGACATCAACGTGCATACAATCCGTTACTTACTCAAATTATTATGTACTGGTTGCGTGAGCTTACCTGAAAATAAAACAAAACAACAATTAGTATCAGTTAATTTTATACATAATTATTGGGATGGAGAAAAACATTTTTTTGGGAAAGTATTCCGGGTATCCCATGGGTCCTGTAATATTGAAAATATTAAACTACTTCGCAGTTTAATATTTTCCAAAAATTATTTTACCGCTGAAACTTGAGACTCTCATAGCCGATGATCGTAGTCGCGTCGATGCTTTTAAGATGTGGTGGTGTTGGAGCCGTATGCCACGTGCACAGGGACAGTGTGTTGGACAGTGCGAAGAACCAATGTGTCAAGTGTGTTCGGCCATATAGCCCGTACAAGACCTGGAAAGACTTGACATGACAGGAAAAATCAAAGGTGAAGACCGCGTGGTCAAAGCCCCATACGCTGGTCTTAACACATCCGCACCACCCTAAATACCCAAGTGCACGATGCAGCCGTAAACAGACTCGGATGGTACAGTATCGTCCGGGACAAAGTGATCCGTAGAGGTGGTCACGACGGAGACGGAGGGAGTTTTTTGAAACATTACCGATGCCATTTTTTTTTTAAATACTGAGTCCGACATGCTACATCTCGCCCAGCTGGTAAGCGGAAGCTGGTAAGTGTAAGAATGGAAGCAAGCTGACATCAGTCCCTACCATTATGCCGATCTATCAAAACGCTTTTTCACACTTCGCTTGAAGGACTCCAGGTTATAGGAATTAATAAATAGTTTGGCTGTGAGAGCGTTGCACCTCTTAAGCGTGTGACAGATATGATAGTCTTCAAATTTATATGTACGCATAGGGAGTGGCTACGGTATGTATGAGTTGTTTTAATACATCTGTTGTGATTATTTATTCAGAGAATTAAAAATAATCACGTCAGACAATGATGTCGTAGGTACTTGTACTATGCAGCTTGTCATAAAGCGTTGTATTTTTAACAACTTTGGTAAACAATCTAGCAAGACGGCGAAGCACGTGTCTTGAATTTCTTAATATTGATCGTGCTACACAGGCAGGTGCAGAAGCAGTGGATATCTAGGATTCCGTGTTCAAGGCGCTGTAATAACAATTATAATAATAATAAATAATTATTTTCAGGTATCAGAATGAATATACAAAAGGCAGCTTCTGCATCTTTATCTTATTGTGGTCAAAGTAATACCCATTGGGTACGGCGACCACGTTCTAATGAAGCAGCCTGACTGCTGCAGTGGGGCTCGGCGCCGAGTTCCTCTTAGGTGGTTCACGAAGGGTCGGCGATCGGCCCAAATGTACATATGCACCGACGAAACACAACACCCTGCAGCCAGAAATCTTTATTGAAGAATATTTTTAACTTGTCCGACCGCAAAAGGAAAAAAATCGTGTCCCACACCAGCTCAGAGGTTTCCTCGACCGATTCGGACTCTCCTTAACATCCTATGTGGTCAAGAACACCTTGGTGTGATGAACTTTTGCGAAGCTGCGACACGTAGATAGATGTCATCGATGTGGTGTGTAATGAAGGGGATAATAACTTGTTTGGCTTTCCAGGTCATCTACAAAGACAGCTGAACTAACAGCATTTAATAAAAACTTTGAGATTCTAGTGTCTATAATAAAGTATATTACAGTTTTCATATTCAGTTGAAGCGGTAAATAAACAATGAGAATAAGTAAGCAACATTGTTTTTACACGGCGCGGTCGGGTGGCAATAACTGGGACTGTTGTTGGCTTAGCCCACTATTGTGCCGCGTTATTAAGCCGGCATAGAGGGAAGTATTGCGACCTACTGTACAGGTTAAGATCGGATTAGGTATACAATCTGTGTAACTAACTTTATGTAGACAATGCTAACAGATTTTATTGTAATGAGGTTTTAAAAAGAAAGTCAAGTATAGCTTAAAGTTTTTTTTTGTTATTTCGTATTTTATCTTTTTACTTGCAAACATTTTCATGTTTTTAGTAAATTGTTTGTTGTAGTTGTTTTATATAATTTTGTTGATTACAAAAGTAGTTCAAACTTTAAAAAAACATTAGTCGTTTACTAATAATCATTTTTTTATTATTATTGTAATTAAAATCTATTTACAAAGTATAAATCTAATTAATTACAAAATAAAAAATAAATAAAAAATGTCTTTTCAGGGATAGTCCCAAGGAGACTGGCAACATTATCTCTATGTATAGCGAAGCTAATACAATGGTAGAAATAATTGCCAGCTTTCTTGTCTTCAGACTTTTCCGTTAGCCGTTGGGATAACTCCAGACGCTTGGCTGAGGGTCCCCATGGACCCATCGTCTTGACCCCAAACGGCGCAAATTCGTAACCTCTACCGAGGTTGGCATATTTACTAATATGGCGTAGTTACAATGATGGCGGACTGATGATGGTAATTTGCCCAGTCTGCCGGGGCGGGGAAGTATCCACCGTTCGTGCCGAGTAGTTAGTATTAGGGACTGATATCAGTTATGAGTGTCTGATTCCAGTTGTTAACATTCATGGACCTCGCGCGCCATTTACCATCAGGTGGGTGCAAGGTCACATGTCGCGCTAGTATAAAAAAAAATATCATATTTACTTAATCAATCTATTATATTATAAGTTAGAAGTATTAAATTTTTATTTCAAATCAATTACAATGTAACAAATGAGTAGTTGCACCTGCCAAATCCACATCTATTAACGAAGCTATCAAGATGGGACAATTGGGGAAGTCAATCTGTCTTTCCTTGTCTCTTTTGACCCAATCACGATCTATCATCACTGGCGACGGATTAATCACACGAACAAATATATTGTTTCCATCCTACCTACTAAAGGTTTCCGCACATCAGATGTGAAACTCTGCTATACGCGTAAGCCCGAGCTTGCCACTGATGGGCCTATAGTAAAGTTGGCTAAATTTTATTTAGATTTTTTAAAAGTGTTGTTTCTGACCACCCCGGAATAAGGTCGTGATGATATTTTACTTTACTTTTTATAAATATGTATATACGATAACTACGTCTGTCGCGCGATAGAGACGTGGAATGCTCTTCCAGCCAATGTGTTTCAACTTTCCTAATACCTCGAGTCGTATATATAATTATATAAGATATAAGTATTAATATAGTTAATATATATAAACAAAGCAATCTTAAAAACACAATACAAGAAATACACGAAGCAGAGGTAAGCAAAATGTATCAGTGTTAGTGTTTGAGTAGCGAACCTGTGCCCGCGGCAAGGCTAATCCGTTTTGCAAACAATAGATGGCGCTGCGGATATGTGAACAAACAATAGTTCCCGCGGATAAACACACGGCGCTCCGTGTTTGCGGAGAGACACCTCGTTTGGCGTCTAGTTACGATTAATTGTTATTTACACCGCCGCTGCGGTATCTACTTTCAGTAAACTCTACCACTGCTTAGCAAGTACTTTGTTAACTTTGATTAGGACAGATAAATACATGGTAACAACTACACGTTGGGAATCAACAAAACTGGCTCTCAATGTCCTGCAGAGGCGGGCGATTCGGATAGTGGACGACGCTACAGTGTCTAAAACTTTCATATCGCTGCAGCTTCGCCGAGATGTGGGCCTCCTTGAGCGAGTTCTACAAGCTTCGGAAGAGCTCCACAACCTTATCCTTCTTCTTTATTGTATGAATAAAAAAGAACCTTCGTAAATTAGGTTTTACTAACATAGTTTTAAAAGTTTGTTACTAACCCATTGAATCTGTTTTTTTTTTTTTTTTTTTAAATGTAATAAAAATACTAGTTATTCCGCATCCGTCAAAAGATACAATATTTTTTAGGCGTGTCATTGGTAGAACAAGTTTTGAAATAAATAAGGTATTTTTTTAAAAGATAAAAATCATTGTCTGATAAACAAAACACTACTGTATGGTAAATAAGGCCGTGTCTAAAAATCACGATACCTATCGTAATAAATACCTAAAGGCTGGGGAGTTATACGGTCGGTTGCAGAAATGATGATTATCTTTTGACATATTTAACGTATGCACATCATTGCCTTAAATACCCAAAGACGACAGACAAAATTGAGAGAGAAACAATTACGTAAGCCAACGTTCGCGCGATCGACGACCTTGATTAGGCTCAGTATGAGTGGCGATATTTTTAGGAAAACTTCTCTGATTAAGATATGTACATATATGTATACTGAATAATAAAAAAATAAAAAATAATATAAAAATATTTTCTCTTTAATAAATTACACGCAAGATATGTTATCCCGTTCCTATAACTTGGAGTCCTTTAAGTGCAGTGTGAAAAATTGTTTTGGTAGGCCGGCAGACGTAGGACTGTCTGTCATCACTGGCTAGCGTCAGTTGCTCCCATTCTTCGACGTCGCGTACTGCTTACCATCAGCGCGAAACAACTTGCACACAGTATATTAAAAAAAATAAAAAACTATTAGAGAAAATAAAGCAAATGCTGAATGAGGATGCTGCCTCTGTTAAACATGCTATTATATCTAAGTGTGTTAAGTGAATAAATGGTATTGTCTCGGCGACAAGGCGATACTGCCGTCAAAAGACAGCCACGTCGCGGAAGTCAAAATTCAAAGCTCTAGACTACGAACATAAAGCGTTCGCCTTTTTACGCAAAAAGCTCAACTCATTTATCAAATCACTGTTGTCTACATTACAGAGGCGGGGGCGTATTGTGAGTAGGCTAAAAAGCTCGTCTACATAAAACGTTAGAACGCGACGAGACTCACGGATCTTCAATCCAACACAAAACGCCTCTTCCCGTCACACAGTTTAGGTTCAATCTCGGAACATGACAGCGACCCTTCGCACCTAAGGGCGCGACCGAGCCCGATCACAGAATCGGACTTTTGTTAACGAGTTAAATTAAACAAATAAAATTAATGAAAGCAAAAAGCGTTGCGATTTTCCAAACAAAAACATTAGCCCAGAGACTGCGAATAATTATAATTATTAAAATGGAAAAGTTTACACTGGGAGTTTAATTGAGTGGAGTATTTATGAGGTCGTCAAGTGTTTGTTGATAACGTCGAGGGCAAAAACTCGTAAATAATTTAAAAGGTTCCTCATGTTTTTTTTTGTTAAATTTTTTTTAGGTTAATTGTAAATAAATCATAAATTGTGGCAAACATAAAAAAGTTTTAATAAAGCTTTTTTACGGTTCACAAAAAGCATTTCGATCGAGTTTCTATTGAGAATTAATATTTTTATATTCAGAACGTGTTCAGTTGCATTGGCGACAAAAAGGATTACTTGGAACGTTAAAGGAAAGCTTTCATTTGTTTAGGTACGGGTAAAGCGTTCCTTAAGTGCAACAGCTCTGCAGGTAACAACGACTAATGCTCCAGCTACTGATGTGAATACGCTGAGCGTTGCAGCGAGAAATACTCACTTAAAAATTACCAAAGCACGGGCTTTGAGATGACGAACACGTACCCACTGCTCGCTCGCTTTCGTCCAACCCGCACTCGGAATCTCAGCTTACTTACTTAAGGCGGGGAAAATTGCTTAAGCCAATTTCACGTAAGGTAGTACTCGCTTAGATTTCCTTAACAAATAAACGTTCTGTTAGCTTTGAGAAAAATAAAAATATTTCATTTTTGTATATTCAAAGTCGCGTTTTTTCTATATCACATGCATTTGTAAGAATAAGATTTGTACGACGATTTAAACCCAATTCCATTCATTTATAACAAGATAGTATCAAAATGTGACATTAAAATAAGCAACGTCATTAAAGCCAAAACTAAAATTAACAACTTGGTTTGTTCTTGCTCGTATTCTGATGCTGATCAGTTTCTTAGGAGGGTTGTCTAACCCTTTAAATTTACTAATATATATATATATATATATATATACGAGTAGGTACATAATCTGCCCAAAAAGTCACAATTAAAATGTTCTTGTTTTAATTGTAATATTTCCTAAATTTCTTAATGTAATATTATTTTTATTTTTTTAGTTTACCTGTTGTAAAATATATTTATATAAACCTGTACCCATATTGGCCCCCGTGTTCCAGCACAGCTTCGTTCGGGGATCGCAGTCCACACTCTTTAAGAATTCCATTGGCAATTTTTGCAACTATATTTTTTTTTTTTTTTTATTATTTTGTATGCTAAAAAATTAAGTAAACGTTTATTATTATTATTTATTTAAATGGAGTGGCCAAAGACGTAATAAAAATCGACATAAGTTTCAAAGTAAAAGTAACCGTAATTGCTTAGAATAGAACCGACCGCAAAAAATAAAAATATCATGACAATGTTTCAAAATAAAAAGAATATAATATTAATTAATTAGAAAGAAAAACAAGAGAACAGAACTTTCCAGACAAGTCCCTTATTAAATGTAAACACGTAGGACCAAATTCTTTAGAGTAAAAAAATAATATTCCCGCCACGTTCGACCGAGTTTTTAAGTGAAACTCGTACAAAAGACATTTTCGCGGAAGCGCCTTACCTATCAAAGGTATTATTCAAATTAATTTAGCGTATAGACGCAAAAAGTAGGCGTCTCCAGGCAATGTACCCTCATATTCATAGAGCATCCCTAAATTAGCATCACAATGAGGTGCGGCGGCAAATTCTTAATGCGTCTAACCACTTTTCGTGCGACATCACGGGTTTATTTAAGAGAAAACTTGCAAAGAACCATAGTTGTTTGTCGGTTGAGTTTGCTGCAACAATAAATAATTATAATACTTTCAACAACGACATTTTCAAAACGTGATTTTTTACTTATATATTATTGTGCACATAAAACAAATTATGCATAATATTATTTATTTTAAAATTATATTTATTAACTGCCTCCGTGGATTTAAACGCGGAGGTACCGCATTCAATTCCTGGACACTCTGATTGGGTCGTAATAATGAATTTAATTTATTTGTGCTAGTCTCGAGTTTGGTACGCCTTGAGACATAGACGAGCTTGCCTCTTATCATGATAGGCCTATAGTAAAGTTAGCTAAATATGAACCTGCTTCTTTAAAGAAGCGTGGTTTCTGATTACCCCGGAAGTCGTGATGTTACTTTTTTTTTTAATAGACTTGATAAAATTACCCTTGTGTTCACAATATTAACAATGTTCTATGAACATCAATTAAAAAAAAGGAGACTCAAGGTAATAATACTATAAATAGGATTATCAATGAAACAAGTATCATATGATATCCCTCAGACAAGACTTTAGTATCGAGAGTGTTCTCACAAAAAAGTCGATTTAGTTTTTGCTTGTTCATTGTAATCTACGCATCCTCACAATAGGGTTAAAGTGGAACGTGTTATTTGGGTACATAATGAGAGATATTCTTTGGTAAACTGAAGTGAATTTGAATATGGATTGGTGTTGCAGTTCCGTAAACGATATGTTTGACCTCTTAAGTGTCCAAAGTGGGAAACACCTGAGCGTGGATATTGTTTTTGGACTACCCTTTTACGCTTTTCCGGCTATAAATAAATCAAAATATTCAGGAAGGGCTCGACTTTAAGGCGGCTTAGCGGAATCGTAAAATTCAACAACGTTCGCGTCGCACCGAGGTTTATCTTTCGGCGTCTCTTTCCGTGTTTCTGAGGGAATCGTAAAAGAGTACCGCAGTGTATATGAATAGAAAGCAGCTCTCCCTTTTCTTTTCCGCCGAAGACATATGGGGGAAAGTGGTAGCGCACTTTACAAACTTCCACCTGAAAGCAGATTATCTGTTCATAAGAAAAATACGTGCGTGCATCTTTATGAATAAAAATGACGAATAAACATTAGCGGCTTTTTATGAATTTTAAATGGACTTATTTCTAGGTAACGTCTTTTGTATTTAAAAAGCATGAAAAGGTGACGACGACGAGAGATTTTCGTTCGGAACAACAAAGATTTCTAATAATGAAAAAGTATACCATTGTTAGAATTTCAAGCAAAATAGATACATTAAGATCAACACGAACAAAACTAATATTCATTCTCTAAACTTTACAAAATTAATAATTTAGCCCAATCTATTATTTTACTCAGTAGGCAAAGCATGGCGCCCTGGTCATTAATAACAATTTATTTAGTACAATGCCCGCAACTTGGTGTTGCGAATTTTGACCTTTGTGAAACGTGAATTTGTTATTAATGGCGAAATCGTTTTGTAAATTGATTAGATAGTTTGTAATAAATTGGACAAGATCAGCGGGATACGATCACTTTGGATTCACTATAACATGTTATTTAAATAATTTTGTTTTCCTTTTACAAAATGCACATGTTGAAAGTAATTTAACAAAAAAATGTTCAATTTGAAATAACAAAATCTTGTTGGCATTTTAAAAAGTCCTTATCGGGACAGGGGCAAGCAGGTCTGCTCTTATAATTCTTTTTGTGGGTCGCTCGTTGTGTTGGAGTTTTCAAAGTTAAGGTTTTCACAAAGTTTGCGTCCATTTACAGAGAATGTTACTCCCGCATTGTGGTAACTAATTCAGAGTAATAATTAAATTTGTTTACAAAAAAATGGGAAAACACCAAGTTGCTACTATCCCTGTCCTTCTTGTTATCTCCAATCATTTCATCTCGTTCAACTTTTCGAATTCACGAGAAAACGTTTCATTCCCAAATATGATGACTCATCTAACACAGACATTATAACACAAGGATTTTTTTTCGAGTCCCAAATATATACGAGTACCAGTTAACTTGAATAAATTTAAGAAATGAGATCGTAGTAAAAGAAGTATAATGATGAGAGGTCCAATGTTAATTATACAGACACTGTTTAATATTCATTTAAAAAGGACATTAAAAACAGCCAAACCTAAAAAAGCAAAGATGTTATTCGGAAAAGGAAAAGCGTACCAAATTACTCCTGGTCACTTTAGGTTTTTGGTGAAAAAATAGCTCTGGGCTCACTACAAAGGGGCGGTACACGTATTATCATTCCATTAAACAAAAGTCACTCGCGTTTCGAGTGAAAACAGACAACTCATTTTTCCCGGCACAGAGAAATAATTTCAAATGTTAACAAGATTTTCCATAATGGAGTTGTTCACAAAGAGATTTAAGAATAACAAGTATGAGCTGCGAGCCATCTTCACCCTGTGCCTTGTGATTTTGACAAAATTGTATTACTCGTAAATGTTTTCATAATGTGTAAAGTTGGTAATGCCGTGACGAACGTACCCGGACCGCCTTCTGTCTCTAATAAAATATTGTTTGTTTTCCCGACAACTTTCGTCAATTCACAAAACTAATTTGTGTCAAAATTGGGGTATAAGTTTTGAATCAGGAATAAACAAGATTGAACGATAGCACGTCGCCGGTAAAATACAAGTTTAAAATGAAGGTATCTTAACTTTGATTAATCGTTATTATTGTTATTCTTTGATTGTTAATAACAAGGTAATCAACAAGTTTTATCACGGATTAGGCGAATAAGATAATAAATAACAATACAGTGAGTCAAACTGTGTTATTATTTCTGTCAGGAGATAGGAAAAATAACAGAAAACAGGCCTTCTCTTTGGAAAATTCGAAACATTTTCGGGAAATCTCCGAAGGATTCCTGTGTATTATATAATACACTGGGGAGGCTCATTTCGCTTTTACAGCCGGATATATTTGTGAATGCTCGTTTGTCAAATACAGTCATTTATTGAATGATTTATTTTTGAGTTGTTTCAACTATAAATTTATGAAGAATATGTTATCAAGTGCAGGTTATTTTTGATTTTATTAATTTATCTGTTTTCAGTAATTTTTTTATTTTTTATTATTTTACGACATGTGACCTTGCGCCCATCTAATGGTAAGTGGCGCGCAAGGTCCATGAATGTTAGCAACTGGAATCAGACATGCATGGCTGACATAAGTTCCTAACACTATGCCGGATTGACTGATCATGACGGCAATTCGAGACTGATCCCGAAACGTGTGGATACACTTTACTGGGTATTGGTGGATACTTCCCCGGCCCGACATACTGGCAAAATTACCACCACCAGTCCCCCAACACCTATTTTTTATAGTTACATTTAATATGATCATTAAATGTTTAGGTAATGAACGTTGCAAAATTCTAGGAATTCAATCAGTTCCCGCAGTCAATATTTACAGATCATTCGCGAAATGGATTGAAATATATTGGATAATATTGGCAGCAACACATTTCAATGCAGCTATCATTCTGTACCGAGCAACCAATTAACTTACACTTCAAATACAGATTTTCAAAAGTCAAAATACAGCAATCAATAAGCCGCATCCACCAATAAGGTAGATCAACATTTCATGTGTCCATAGCCGAGCAAACACCGGGCCATATCAATTAAACGAAAATCATCACGACCGTAATATCTTGTGGGGGGTCGAAAACAATTCACATTTACCCATCTTTAGCTGTCATGATCTAGCATGAATGGTGAATTATTCTAACACTACTAGTGAAGACTTGTAAATGACTTTCTGTATCTATTTTATTACTACTATTAAGACTTAACCGAATTCCGGTAGGAATGTATGGTGATAAAAAAAAACCGGCCAAAAATAATCTTGTGACGGTGACGTCCCCGTGATGGCAGCAGTGGAATGGCCTTAGACTTGATCGTACAGACTCCGCCAATGTCAACAGCTATCAAAGTTGATATTCGTATAATAATTTACGGATAAAGAAAAAAAAATGCAGAATATAAATTAATTTTATTTATTTCTAATAAACAATAGATTTTACATTTCTTTGATAGTATACACTTTAGTTGTGGTACTCCATGTATCAGTAAGTCTTGTTTCAAGCGGTGTTATTTTTATATAAATCTCACCATGGCAAGCTTACAATATTAGTTCTCCTTAAAAGTAAAAAATTGCATTTGACATAATTGCAACGAGAACAACAAATAGGTGGTAGGCGGACTGATGGTGGTAATTTGCCCAGTCTGCCGGGTCGGGGAAGTATTCACCGTTCGTGCCGATAAACCCAGTAAAGTGTATCCACACGTTTCAGGATCAGACTCGACTTGCCGTCAAGCCCAGTCAAGCCGGCAAAGTGTCATATGTCAGTCATGAGTGTCTGAACGTCGCTTACCAAGTGTGCGCAAGGTCACATGCCGTTCTAGTATAAAACAAACTAATTGTAAGGATCCAAATAAAAAAAAATATCCAGCACACCATTTGTTGACTATACCTTAATTTAATTATAACAACAAATCCACTAAAAGTACGAGTTTTTTAACAACTAGCTTGTAAAGGGAGATTAGAGATATACAAACATTCCGAACAAATCTGTTGTCCTACCTCAGAATTGCCTCGAGGACCCAAACATAAAAGTTGTGACCCTTAAAACACCGCGTAGTAAAAATAAAGGTTAATATTTATTTCTGTTATTCGTAAAGTGGTCTCGTAAAGTTAATAAAGGGTTTATAGTGGAACGCGGGTAGCACGTCTGAGATAAGCCCCGGTCTTCGGGTACTGAAAATCTTTTAAAACGCCATTAACCGAACCCCCGCTCTCGGCCAGCTCGTAGACAAAGGGCTTGCAACCTAATTGTTGACCTAATTGTTAAAATATTCTCGATGCAAATTCACAATCTTTACGGCCCATTCTGAATTTGTAGACGGCCCAGAAGAAGTTTCCGCAATAAGCCCTGCGGTGGGTGTATCTGGATTTCGGAACATTTTACGCACATAATCGTTGTAAAGTTTGTGCTTTTGTGCTGTGATACTTGTTCCAATACAACTAAGTTTCGACAAGGTGGTTTTAAATTCAATTACATATTTATTACTTTTTTTTTAGAAAATTAACTTTAATTTAAATTAGGACACGTGCTACAGGCAGCCAAGCTCCTACTTCCAGAGTTTATATAGTAAAAATAAAAAAAATAGATAAAAAATTAAAAACTTATAACTATGGTTAAATAAATTAAAAATAATATAATAAAATAGGTATATATTTAATAGTATATATTAAATATATATTTTATTCAATTCAATTTATTAATTTTCATATGGTTTACATTGTAACTCCCGGATATTGTCAAATACATTTTTCAGTTTCCAAATAAACTACATTATTAGCATAAACTATGGGTGGACCGTGAAGGTATGATACATTGTTGCCACAAACAATTACTTATATCTTAACGTAAGAATGTATAAATAAATAAATTCGTGGCTGTAAAGGAGCCGTGTCAACATATTCTCTAAATAACAATGTCAAATAACATTAATTAAAATTTTAATTCGTGACTAAGAGGCCGTGACATATTTCAAATAAAAATAATAATATTCATTATATCAAATTATTTATGTCTATAGTTTTATTAATACACAGAGTAAATACAATAACACATAATTATTTCAATATAGTAAAATAAAATATATAATATAACACAAAAATATAATAATGTATATTTATATTAGCTTTATATTAATTAATAGATTTAGAGTTAGACACGGCCATTTTACAGCCACGAATTTAATTTAGTTTAACATACATAATTTTATTATTTTAGATTGTAAGCTCATATGACCCTTTAACAGCCACGAATATGTATTAAGTTGACATACCAATTATAATAATTATTATTATTTAGATCGTAAGCTGAGACGACCTCCTTACAGCCACGAATCTATAATAAAAATTATGGTATAGCTGATGTGATGGGTCCATCCATAATAGCTGCTGGTTACTTTATAGTTATTGTATAAATAATAGTAAACTATGAAAAATAAAATTTATTGACAGTATCTATCTGAGTGTTGTGCTAACCAAAGAAAATAAATGATTTGTTTTATAGTGATGTGTTAAGTCCAATCTTTTAGTTAGGTTTCGGCATAAGAAATAAAATGAAATTGAAGAATGTGAAAAACGCAATATTCAAAATGTTTCCTATCAGAAAGACGAGATTAATAAAATAAACATCTTAAGAATTTCTCCGTTCCCCTATTTATTTGATTGGCACTGAAATGACGTTTCAGGTTTAATCCGATAGCACGAAACGAGAATGCAATTAAAAGGTTATGCCAAAATACAAAATGAAATACCTTCGAAGATGAGGCTCCACGTGACGCCTGTCCTTTTACTGCAGCCGGTGGAGGCCGAGAAAGTGGCAGCACCTTTAATTTAGATTTGGAGGTAATGGTACGTAATGTCGGCCGCGTTCCCCGACCGGCTCAAGGGCCCAACCTGTCAATTATTGCTTAGCCTTTCGTTAGCTTGACGACACAACGACTACTCTTCTAATTTATAATTACAAGAACGGTTAATTGGTTAATTGTACAATACCACGCCGAGGGACTGATACATCACATGAGTCTAGTCTCTCCTCTAGGAGTTAACAATTAGCTTACTATTAGCTAGTGTGAACCAACTATTGAAATACAAAAAGTTATTACAGACAATAAACCGATAGACGAATTATTTACAATAAAGTAAAGTATCAACACGACCGTATCCCTTGCGGGTTCAAAAACCACGCAAAGAAGCGGATTTACATTTAGTCAACGTTCTCTTAGGCCCATCATGACAATTGCGATTTCTCTAGCGCACCAGACTCGAGAAATATCACAAATAAATAATTGTGTCCCGACCAGAAGTCGAACCGTTCTAAATCTACGGTCTTAAACGTCAGACTAAGTAATCATTTATACTCGTAATGGTAAAAAGTGCAATGACAAGGTATTCCTCTGCCACACTCCCAAAGGTTATCTGTTATAAAATGCCGGAAGGCATTAAGTTCGCCCTTGTACATTACTTTTTAAGTTATTTTGTGCAATAAAGAGTTTATATATATACGAGTATTACAGTCCAATTAAAGTACAAAGGAATGTTTAAGCCTCTCTTATAATGATAGAAAAAGGAGATCGATAACCTCAATATTTTGATTTGCAAACGATATTAAATATAATTTACTTTTGTCTAATGTTAAATAATTATGTTAACACCAAAATTAGGTTTGCTTTAATTGGACAAAATGCTTTTAAATCGTGAAGAAAGTAGCGGCACGGAACTGGAACAAAATTCCAAGAAGGAATGACGAAACAGAGAGACGTCGCTATCATGACTGTTGTCGTTGTTGTTGCGTCCAGTTTGTGTGTTTAGGTGGATTAATTGGTTCAGTAGGTATCGAGGGGTACTTCTCCCTAAGAGAAAGGCTCTTAGCGTCCGCGCAATCCGATCTGCCGCCCTCTCCGTAATTTTCTCGTTAAAGGAATGAATAAAACATTTCATTCGTTGCCTTTCTTTTGTAATTGTTAATGGTTGATGGGTTTTGGAAATTTACGTCCAGGTCCTCAAATTGTTTCACGAATCATTTGTTATTTGATATCTAATTGAAAAATTAGAGATAAACGTCCGAGAAATATAAATATTGCCCGTATCTTTAATTTCGCTTCTCGAAATGTTTTATTGTAGGCAATCTGTATGAACAATTTTATTGTAATAAAAAATAATACCATATCAACGACATCTATTATTGACGCATATACTCGTATTGCTCAGCTATATATCTTTCGATCTCAATCGACTTATTAACTTCTGCATCCGATATGTATTTGGCTTGCGTAAGTATGATCATATTTCCCAATATCGTAAAGTGTTAAAATGGTTCAATATCCGAAATCGCAAGTCTGCACATTTACTTACATTTACTACCTTACAATATACTATCGTTTCAACTTTTTGTGTCACACACAACGTTGTTTTCTTCGCTCCTCCACCAATTATAAACTAAAAATTCCGCCACATTCTTCCAGCAGATGTTTTTCGGCAGACCTTTTTATTACCTCTTTATATTCGTAAAGCACCATCAATCAATAGTTTTAAAAATTTGCTTACCAAACACTGTCATGAAAAACAAGACGAATCCGCATAACTTGACAGAGTCCGTATATTATTGTATGTATTATAGGCGTTTATTTACCACGTGTAATTGTCAAAAGAGCAAATAGAGAGATAAACAATGAAATAAGTCAACGTTTCCGCGATCGTCGACCTTTCCCTCATATATGATTTGGCTCAGTATGAATGTCGATATTTTTGGGATAACTTCCTCTGCACCGTAACTTACGGTTTTATTACTGAATAAATAAAATAAACAATACGTAGATCTTTATTTTTATTCTAGATTATAAAATAATAAATATTTGCTCTTTAATAAATTACACGCAGTATATATATATATATATACTGCATATATATATATATATATATGTATATATTAATTTTTATATTGGTAAATATATACCATAGCTTTATTTTTTAGTTTTAAATGATATTCTCAATAAAAATATTTGTCAAACATTAGCCACAATCCGTGTTCACTTCTTCTAAAGGTTAGCTGTCAGATAATGTTTTTAGACATTAAGTTCGCCTATATACTGTAAAATGTTTTGTTTTCTGTGCAATAAATAATTTATCTATCTTAATAAAAAATAAAGGAAGGTAGAAACATTCCGCGCTTCATAAATGTACGCAGAAATATAATAAACATTACCGACATGAGATCTTTGAAAAATTCGCACCACGAAGATACAACTGTATACCGCAAAACTCAGTAAAAATCTCGAGTGCAAGTAAAAATTCCTGCGTTGGAATTTTCATAACCGTCCTATGTTGGCTGCGATCGACGAAACATTTCAGGTGAAAGATACCAAATTTATGTCCCGAGGCGCTCCACATCGAGATCCTCGCCGGACGGGATCCTCACTTTATTACAGCACCGCAACCCCCGCCTCACGAAATATGTCTACCCGGGTCTGCGGCATCAAAATAAACACTCTGTATAAAAGCCGCATATATCCAAGGTTTTATTTCATGAGGTGAACGCGTTTGGAGACACTTAAGTTTCTATACGATACCCAGATATTGTATTAATAAAAAGAGATTGCACAAAACCAGACCCAAACTTTGTTGCAGCGTGTTTCAACAAAATATAATTCAATATATTTCTGTGTTTTTTTTAAGAAATGAAACAATTTATGTATTAGAAACATGGTAGAAAAAGATAGATAGATAAATTCTTTATTGCACAATAAACAAAAACACATTTAAATGTACAAAGGCGAACTTAATGTCTAGTGACCTCTGGGATAGTGAGCAATGATTGTGGGTGTATTAAATCATTAATTTTAAATCGAGATTAATAATAAAAAATAAAAATCTTAAAATATTACTTACAACTAAAGCTAAAATACTAATATATAAAGATATAATAACACAAGTACATATAAATACATAATAAATATATATTAAATACATACAATATTATACCGATTTAGAGAGGTTATGTCGACTCGTCTTGCTTTTTGTGAAGGTGTAAGGTAAGTAAATTTTTAAAACAGAATATATTAACTATCAAATAAAAACTAAATCTCATTTATATCTTATTCTTATTTATATGTACAGATATTGAAGAGCGCAATACCTTTATATAGTTTAATAGAATTTGCCTGTTAACCGCGGGTGTAAGGCGGCGAGTGCAGGATATTGTAGTCCATGCTGCGAGAAGATTACACGAGTTTTTCATACCAACCCATTGAGCCAATTTCCTCATATTCTACACACGAGCATAATAAGGATCGCTTTTGTGAAGGAAAGAGGTTCGTGCACCCTCAATAGCTACGAGTCAGGATGTACTCAATACCTCGTATTAAAATGTTTAGTGGGTTACCACAATAGTACGATTCCGCATAAAATACGATCGATTTAACATTTTCCTCTTTCCTTGGTGTTCAGATTGTGCTTAGACGATTTTCATATCTTCGAAACAATAACTAAAATTAATATAAAAATCTAGAGACAGGAAGGCTAGAAAATATTTCTGCCGGCGTATTAGCCTCGCTATAATAAGGGGAAATGTTGCCAGTCTTCTTGGGACTACATTATATATATTAATATATATTACTTTTAGTTTACTGCCTCCGTTGTTTAGCGGTTAGCTCCGTTACCGGGTTCTATTCCTGGTCGAGACACAAAATAAAATATAATTTTATTTGTGATATTTTTCGAGTTTGATACCCTAGATACATCGACGAGCTTGCCACTTGTCATGATGTATAGATGTCAAAATTTGAACCAGCTTCTTTAAAGCACGGTTTCTGACCACTCCGGAAGGGATACGGTTGCGATGATACTTTATTACCTAGTTTTAGTTTATAGTTATTTCATTATATTTAAATAGTTGTAATTATAATGTTATATTGTTTACTTAAATATTTATTTTACAAAAAAAAATAGTTGAAAAATCTTTGAATATTTGATTGTGCAAGCAAGATTCAACTCAAAAGCGTAAAATCGTCTTAAAGAAATAAACTTAGGCCGCTGGTACTGTACAAGTACGACAGTGTTTATTATTAATGCGGTACAAGCATTTATGTAGTTATTACGTTACATGTAATGATCTAAAATAATAATTTAGCCTTTGTATGAGCTTAACCGCAAAGCCAGTAGCCGCCGTCGGGTGCAGGCGCTATCGGTGGTTTGTACACAGTAAGCAACAATTATCTACATACTATTATCCATGCAGGTTTTCAATTAGCTTTAACAAGAACATTAAGCCATAAGTTTAATTTAATAGTAATATCCGCAATGAAATGACAAACCTACTAACATGTTCACTTTAAGCTCTAGTCAGCGACTTATTAACATAAAAAACACACAATTGCTTGGTTGAGCATACAGTACATATGTATTTAATATGCAGTATATAACAGTAAAAATAATTAAACCTACTTAAATAAGTTTAAAGATACGAGTAACTAAAGAAACTGGCAACATTTACCATTTACCCTTAGAACTATGTTAGTAGGAAAACACATTGATCAAAAACAACGTAATACTAAACATAATGTTCATTTACATTGTGTGTGACATTAAGTTACAGCCGTGCCCCCCATACGACCCCAATAACATTGGGTATCGCAAATTTACATGTTTCCAGTTACAACTCCAATCCAGCTCTGTCAAAACGCGACGATATTATCTTCAGAATGCCATTGTCAGTACCTCTTACTCTATGCAGTATCGGCGCTGCCTTTTTGCGGATTATAGCTGGAAATCCATCCACACTCTCCATCGCAAAAATGCCCGACACATTGCTGCATCGAGGCAGTAGCATTCTACACAAATAATTGCCAGCCTTTCTGTCTCCAGACGGTTTGGCGTATCACCGAGGTCGTTTGAATATGCGATGGGGCTCTTTGTGTATTGAGTAGCTATTTCCTCAAAACTATAGAAGCCATTTAAATAATAAATTATATTTATGCAAATTAATTTTTACCCCCAATGCAATTTTAAAAAAGTTTAATCTACTCGAAACTTACGATTAATGTAACATTATATTATATACGGCTATAAAATCTACATCATCATCATCATCAGCCTGTACCTCTCCACTGCTGGATGTAGGCCTCCCCCAAGGCTCGCCACTTAACGCGATCTTTCGCTACTCTCATCCAATCCCCACCAGCGACTTCTTTTAGGTCATATGTCCATCTGGCGGGGGGTCATCCCACTTCTTCTCTTCCTGTATATATTCGTCTTCCTGTACGTGGTCTCCACTATAGAACCCGTTTGCCTCATCGTTCGTCGGTTCTGCGGCAGATGTGTCCGGCCCATTGCCACTTCAGCTTGCTAATTTTAAAAGCTATGTCAATAACTTTCGTTCTCTGACGAATATCAACGTTTCGAATTCTATCCATTAGAGATATATCAAGCATAGCTCTTTCCATAGCTCGCTGAGCGACCTTGAATTTATGGACCAGACCCACTGTTAGTGTCCACGTCTCTGCTCCGTACGCCATTACCGGGAGGACGCACTGGTTAAAGACCTTCGTCTTTAGACATTGTGGTATAGACGATGAGAGAATGTGCCGGAGTTTCCCGAATGCCGCCCATCCTAGCTGAATGCGTCTGTCGGCTTCTTTGCTGAAGTAGGCTGCTCCTAATTGGATAGTCTGCTACAAAATCTTATTCAATTTAAAAAATATATATTGAAAATTAAGATGAGTAATGCGGTTTTTTAAGATTTAATAGACTAAGATCGGGCAAGGCCGAACCACGAACCCATCTGTTTTTTATTAGATCGAGCGGTCCAAATTTACGTATTCAAACAGCGCACTGGGGCCCGCCGAAAGCTGTAGATCTCAATTTATACAATAAACTCGCAAAACATACCTTTGCGTATCTTTTACCAATACAAGTACCTGTAAATATCGTTAACTGATATTGTTTCTTTCGATCTCAATTTCAGATCAAACTTGAAAAAGTATTTTCTAAGATAAAATAAATCAAGTTTTTTGGGATTAAATTCAAAATACAAAGGCATGACTAGATAAATATTATAAAATCTTATAAAAAAAATGTAAAAAAAATAACTTCTATCATTACCTAGTGAAGAGATAGGAGAAAATAATAATAATATTAATGAAATCCATTTTGGGCTATTTTTGTACTAATTATGCTGTGTACAATTGTAAAGAAGTAAATAGTAGGTTCTATACTTTTATTGATTAGACTATTGTTATTTTTACTATATCTTATATATGTTATTGTGCAATAATATTTATTCATTGCACAAAGTAAAAAGGCGAACTTAATGCCCGAAGACATTCTCTGACAGCCAAACCTTGGGAACAAATTTGATCAAATACAGGTGCAATCATAAAGATAATAATACGAGAAATAAATAACTATTTAAATTAACAGCTAATTAATATAAGTAAGTAAGTATTACTTTATATGGAATAAATATTATATTATGTAGTTTTCGTATCAATTAAGTCATTTACGAATAGTACTAAAGCTGTCATGATGATATTTTAAATATTTTGCACTCTTATACTATTTATTTATTTATTTCCATGAAAATGTACATAACAGATTATACGTCTAAACAATACATATTTCATAACAACATTAAAACACAAGTGACTAGATGTGCGAATTAATATGGCTCCAAGTACTTTAGGACAATGTTTTTACTTTCCACATCCGTTGATGCGAACACATCAAAATTCTCATAGGACTGCACGATTTTGTTCAATAAAATTGCGCGGGAACGGGGGCACTCTGGAGTAGGTGTGTATGAGCACTCTCCTCAGCAAATAGTCGATGGCCGCGCGCGCAGGTACTTGTTAGGTACAAACAATGAAATTAATTTTAATATAACAGGTAGATATATTTTACCTCTAATAACATTTAATATATATAAAACTAATGCTTTATTGCGTCTAACTTCTAAAGAGTTATAACGCAGCATACCTAATATAAATAATGTGGGGTACAGAAAGGGGTAGTAACCATATGTCTTCTGGTACATGGCTCTGAGAAATAGTTTCTGCACCTTTTCCACCATTAGTGTGTATGTACTTTCTCTTGGATTCCAAGCTATGGCGTTGAATTCAAGAGAACTGCGGACATGTGAATTGTACAACACTGCCAGTGTACTCGGGTCAGTAAAGTTATATAAAATAAAGGGTCATTTTCCACTTAAATTGAAATATTGTTAGAATAATTTAACTAAAAGTGCATATATAACTGGTGAATACAATATAGCTCAAATCCCAATACAAGTTGAATGAATGATGTCCTTTAATAAAGATCACGACTATTTTATACACAAGTAGGTTAAAAGTAAAGTATTGTTATGATTGATTTCCATAACGTATCCACTAAATAATAATATATTATAATATTATTTTATTTCTACATTATATTATATGAAATTATAATGCTTGGTGATCATACATACTCGTAGATTAGATGCAAAAATAATGTAAACATAACTAGGCTCAACTGTAAGTACCTCCTGATAAGCAGACAACTTATTCGGAAGATAAGGATTAAAAGAAATGTCAATTTATATCTGTAAATCATTTATTTTTAACCTACATTGTATTTTTGAAATAAGCAGTGTAAATAATGTTTTTGCCAATAAAGTCTTTTTAGAAAGTAAAGTATCATCACGACCGTTTCCCGTTCGGGGTGGTCAGAAACCACCGAAATAAGCGGATTCACATTTAGCCAACTTTACTATAGGCTAATCATGACAAGTGGCAAGCTCGTCGATGTCTCCAGCGTACCAAACTCGAGAAATATCACAAATTAAATATTAATTAAATGTATTTATTTACATTAATAAATATTTTTGTGTCCCGATCAGGAATCGAACCCGGTACCTCCGAGTCCACGGACTTAACCGCTAAACCACAGAGGCAGTTTTTTAATTTTATTATTATTTATTATTTTGTGTACTCTGTATATGTACGTCTATTATAATAAATTGCATCCTTCGTCGTTATATCTTCACACTCCCAAATGTTTGTTGTTAGTAAATGCTTAGTCATTAGGCCGTTTATGTATATTTTTTCAGTGCAATAATGAATTTGTGTACCTATATGTATTTCTAACAAAATCGTAGTTGTTCCTTTGGAAGAGTTGCGCAATTCCCATTGCTATAAATCGGTGATTCTCGACTCTCTAGCTTTTACAGTCGATAGTTCACGCGTTAATCTACTGGCGTAGGATATGTTCTCCGTAATGTCCTCGGAGCTTGACGATGTACTTCGCGACGCGTAAAACATGGATACAGCTCTTTTACGACTGTCACTTAACATATTGTGCCATAAAACCGTGGCGCACGAACACGTGGTTTCGGTAAGTATTACGAAGTAATGAATGCTGGCTAAATTATATTGGCTATGCTACTTTCTAGCACTACAGAGTGACCTGATTATTACAGACATAAGTCATAGGCAGATTGCAAACTTTTCTGTCAAAGGACATTAATCATATATATGCAGTTTCTCATTTAAAAAAAAATAAAAAAAATATAGACTGAACTCACAAATTGTCCAACGATACGATCACAGCTTGAAAGGCCACCGGCCGAAAGGTGGTCGCATCACCGTGAGGCCTCATAAGGAGACCTCAAGGCGCCCACGGACTTTAATCCTATCACTGTCTCACTTCAATTTTGGCACTGTGTTTTTACAACTAAGACTGAAGAGAAAGTTAACGTACAGCATGCAAAGCAAAAGTCTACTCGACGGCAGCGGACCCGACCTAAAGGGTAGGGGACTGCGGTGGAGCCTGGGTGGGATGAAGACTGGATCAGAGGGTGAGTGAAGCCATCGAGGAGACTAAAATATCATCATGAGAGCTCAGTTCTTAAAAGACTTAATTGATATGAAAACTACATATTTTATTTTCTAAATAACTTAATTGCAGAGTAATTTACGCGGTAATTTAATATGGTCTTACTTTAAATGAATATGTTATTCTATTAATAGAAACAAACAACTTTTCCTAAGAAACCATATGTTGGAAATGACGAAAAAAATTGGCTTCTCCATACAAACTGTAAATTTAAAAATGCATGAAGATGCCAACAATTACGCGGTATAGTAAAAATAACATAAGTATTATTAATAACAGTATCGACACTACTATTTACATTTTTTATCACTGTACACAGCACAAGTAGAACTAAAATTGCCCAAAAATATGATGTTATTTCATTAAAATCGGTCGCGTAATACAGCAGTGAAAGACGGACAATCAGACATACAGACAAAGATACAACAATTACGCAATACGCACCACGGATGTTTGTTTACATTATTTATAGCCGATCGGTTTCCCTAAACGTTCCGACTGCAAACATCGGATACAAATTACGCATTCCTCTCATTTCGCGCGATTATTCGGCGCGTTATTTTTATTTAATTCTACACAGGTGCTCGGTGCTCGGGCGTGTTCCAGCCAATATTTTTGCTCGATTACCATACTGATGAAAAGCCAACACGAGTGAGGCAACATGTAACGTGCAGCTGCCAGGTAACAGTTTTATTAATAGCCGGTTAAACGGATCCTTTGAAAGGGTGCACCTTTGAAATGATACACGTACTTGTTCCTGAAAAAACATACGTAAATTTCGCTAATGAAAATACTGAACTAGACACATCAAAAAAGTCTAAGCAACATGTACTAATTCAAATTTTATAATGGTTTTTCACATTATAACGTTAGTATTTAATTTTTTTTTTTTTTTTTTAACAATATTAGGTGTATATCCTACGTAACTAAGATACCAAAGCATCTAACTAAAAATTAAACAAAAAATTAATGTATTGTAAAAGAAAGTTACTTTATTACATAGTCGTTTTAACAGTCAGGACTTATTAAAATACGAGACAGGCCGGATCTTCCCAATAATGGGTCCCGACTCCTAAAGTCGCTATGTATTAAAATATATAAAATTATTTCAATGGTGTAGTTAATCGGTTATCTAACATTTTGGCGACAGAACCTTTTTTCTTTTTAGTTTTTAATAAAGATTTTTTATTCAGTCTTGTTTTTTTAAATTTCTATTTGTTTATCGCCGTCTGTTACAAGATGGTGCAATCTTGTCATTTCATTGAGAGAGATAGGCCCGTATTAATAATTATTTAATGTCAAACTACTGAGGGTATAAATAATACATACATACGAGTACTGTGTAGTGGTCTCCGGCGGTTATCACGCGAAAATATAAACATTCGAATTATCTGGATTAAACCAAAACTTTAACCACACTTATACACAAACTAGAACTGCAAGCAATCGATCAATCGTGTAGTTAATAGGTTATTAAACTTTTCGTCGACGGAACACTTGGGCTTGTTTCTTTTTATATCATTTTTATTATATGTTACGTTTATGGACTATTAATAGATGTAAATTAAAACAAACACATACAACAAATTGAACTAGATACAGATGAATTTATGCGTGTTAAGTTTATTTTACAAAAGTAAACAAACACATCGAATCTGAATATGCAGTAGTTCCGTATTACTCGTAAAAAGCGATACATATAAATAAAAAGGTATAAAACTGATTATTTTCTAGAAACCAATAAGGATGGAGCTTCAGAAGTCGGCTTTTCCCAATAAATATATCGAGATGAGACCAAGATAAACATATCGGGAAGAAACGGCATCGGTTTAAAATATGCAGCCTTCCTAGATGCGAGAAATTTGTGTAAACACAAGTCGCTGCACTGTAGATCTCGCGCCGTGTGAGCGCTTCGCAACATTTTGAAATACATCATTCCGCGGTTTTATTTGAACCAAGGGACACGCAGCGTTGGAATACTATGTAACTTGAGTAAATGTTGCTTTATTTAAATATGTTATGTCAACGGTGGTAGACGAAAGGTTTAACTTTTTCACTTTAACGGAACACATGTAAACTACTCATCAACATTTTATATTTTATTTTAATTAATTATAAAGACATAACACCGCGTCTTGTCGTTTCCTCCAGTGACAAGAGGGCTGGCTCTTTCTTCGCCCAGAGAATCAGTATTGCAATTCAGCGGGGAAATGCGTTCTTGCCACCATTCCACGCGGACGGGACTTATATCCCTATACTTAATATTAATTTTATTTTATATGTTGTATATATTTTTTTTGAATAAATGTATATATACTCGTACAACAAAAAAAAACTTAATTGCACTATGTACAAAGGCCGACTTAATGTCGCTAAGCAGCCAAACCTATAGGATATTAGCACAGTTTTCATGGTAAGTAGGAAGACTGCCTCCGTGGTCTAGCGGTTAAGTCCGTGGATTTAGACTCGGAGGTACCGGGTTCGATTCCTGGTCGGGACACAAAAATATTTATTAATGTAAATAAGTACATTTAATTAATATTTAATTTATTTGTGATATTTCTCGAGTTTGGTACGCCGCGCTGGAGACAACGACGAGCTTGCCACTTGTCATGATTGGCCTATAGTAAAGTTGGCTAAATGTGAATCCGCTTATTTATAAGCGTGGTTTCTGACCACCCCGAAAAGGAAACAGTCGTGATGATACTTTACTTTCTACTTTTTTAAAAATTATACTTACTATTAGAAGACAAATTTCTAAGCATTCTTACGGAAGCATTATATACATTAAATATACGGACGGGGCAAGAGAAGCGTCTCAAAATTATTTCACTTCCGAATTTATTTGTAGTTTCTCGGACAATGTGGCTTGTATGCTACGGAAGTGTAAAAAACATTATATTTCGACAAGGGAAGAAAAACAAAGAAATATATTATTAATATATCTCTTAGAGAAACAGTGTTGCCATATTCAAAAATGGACAAATAGAAACAAAAAAAATCAGACGTAATAATCAAAATCAGTGTAATCTGTCGCACGCTGAAGATGTGGAATGCTTCTCCGACCTTTAGGTTCTCCCATTCCTAGTCATTCATGCGAAGTGTAAAAAACATCTTTAGGAACTGATGTCGGTCGTCAATGGCTAGCTCCCATCTTGGACCTTGCATCCATCAGGTGGGCTCAGTGTCACAATTTGTGCTTAGTATTAAAAAATATGTATTCATTTAAGAAAGTGTTACATGTGTTAGAAGTGGCGGCAGACATATCACACTCATATTATATACCACGTGTAATTGTGAAAAAAAATTATTTTTTTTTAGAGATCAGTCTTTTTTTTTAAAGATAAAAATCATTATCCTAAAAACAAGTGTTATTATGAGTATTAATTAATCTCGCTTACAGCTGAGAGACGAAATAGAGAAAGAAACAATGACATAAATCATCGTTTGCGCGATCGTCGACCTTTCGCTACTTACTTGATTAGGCTCACTATGAGTGGCGATATTTTTAGGAAAACTTCTCTGAACCGTAATTTATTACAGAGTAATTAAAATAAAAAATATGTAGTTCTTTATTTTTATTCTAGATTATAATATAAAAATATTTGCCCTTTAATTAATTACACGCTGTATAATGTAATGTAATGTAAATGGCTATCAGTAAGCCACTAATGAGATTGCGTTCCAAAATTTAAAATTATCTGTGGGACAAATGACTCTTCATTCTAAGAAAGAGATGGGGGAGTTTGCGCCCGCGCCTCTTTCTTTGTACCTACTAATATATTAATTAATATTAAATTTATGAGAGTAATTGTCTCCGCCAACAAACTGTGATTACTTTTTGTCGGGCTACTTAATAAGTTATATGTATTGGAAAGTAAATAAACGATTTTATTTTAAATGTATTTACTATCCGCTCGTACAAAGCACTCGTATATTTGTCAATTAATTAACATGCAAACAATAATTTAAATATAAATAAAAATGTTCTCTCGTGTTTCGGATGCAATAAAAACTCGACTATTCCAATTTCATTTTAATATTTATTTCCAATTGAATCAATATGCGCGAAATAGCCATTAGGCGCCAGTCAAAGAATAAATAGCAGAGGGGACTTCCAATCTACTAATTACCACCAAAAAGCGACGATCGCGGCAGAAATCCCCCACCTCTTCATTCCTGGCATCTTTAATAGCTTCTCATTGCAGCGACAAATTGTCGCGCGACAACGCTTTTCTACAAAAACATGGAAACAAAATATACAAATTTGCACTTTATTGCCATCGCTTAGATGAATCTTATGCATTCCAATATCCAATTCGTAAGAGTTCGGTTAGAGTTATTAAAATGGCTCGATATTGAATATTCGTGGGAGTACAAAATAACAGGGTTATTTAAAAAATGGTTTGAATATAGTGTGTATGTATAGTGGTGATTAGTCTTTATTATAAGACTATTGGTCTTAAGGTATAAATTCTTACATAAAATAAAATACATAGAAGTATCATCACGACCGTATCACTTGGGAGGTGGTCAGAAACCACGCTTATAAAAAGCGAATTCAAACTTAGCCAACTTTACTATAGGCCAATCATGATAAGTGGCAAGCTCGTTCGATGTCTCTAGCGTACCAAACTCAAAAATATCACAAATAAATTAAATATTAATCCAATTTATTTATTTAAATATGATTGTGTCCCGACCAGGAATCGAACGCGGTACCTCCAAGTCTAAATCCACGGAGGCTGTAAAATTAATTAAATGAAAATACATCTTTCCGTAAATTCCTAATGGGATATAAGCATTTATTTGTTTCGTATTATGTCTCCTATAACCTATACTGGGCCAATTTTTCATAAATGTTTTTGTACTGATAAGGAGAACACAGGAATAGATATTAATTAGTTAGTTGGTTCATGGTAATCTATACGAATACTATTATATAGACTATATAACGATTTTAGTTTTTGTTATATGTGGTAACTTGTAATTAGCTTGTAGTCACTCATGTATTCTTTAATTTATTTGTATTTAAAAAAAAAACGACGTTGTTTTGTTTTGAATAGTCGCTAAGTTTAAAAGTGAGCTTTAAGCAGAGGGAAGACCTGAGTAAAATTGTTGCCGGAAATAAATTACTGGTGGATGCCCGAACCGGAGGCGAGTGTTTGCGGGTCCAAATGTTTGCGCCGAGACCATCGTTAGCAAAGGAATGTAAGCCCATTGCAATTAACGAATAAAAAAGTCATCGATGAAAAAAATATAAAAGTACCTACATATTTATAATTATTATTATTTATATTTTAAAATATATATTCGAAGGAACAAAATAAACAAATAATTAAAATAAATTAAAAATTAAATTAAATATAAACTAAACCTTATAAAAAAAACCTTTAAATAAAATATGTCCTTTTTCTCCTATGTATAGCAAGGCTAATACATTGGCAAAAATAATTGCCAGCCTTCCTGTCCCCAGATTTCTCCGTCAGTCGTTTGGACAACTCCTTGGACAGGCGCTTGACTGAGGGTCCAAATGGTCCTATTGTCTCGACCCCAAAAGGCACAAAGATTATTTATTGTCTTATATGCACTGTCTGCCTCCGTGGTCTATCGGTTAAGTCCGTGGATTTCGATGCGGAGGTAGCGGACTCGATTCCAGGTCGACCCACCAGCGCTATTATATGTTACTTATAAGTTGGCTAAACCTAATCTAGCTGAAATAAGACCAAGGAATCGGACAACCCCACCAAATATTATTATTATTAATAAATTCTTCATTGCACGAAAAAAAAATGTACAAAGGCGAAGATTTTCTAACATCATCTAACCTTTAGGAAAGTATGAGATGAAGGGTAGTGCTAATATAAAATAATAAGATAACAAACAATATACTACATACTAAGAAATACATACACTACATACATACACTAAATACTAATAAATACATATTATAAAAGTAGTAATATTACACTTGTTCTAATAAGTACTTTTATCCTACATTTTATCCCACAGCTAGAAATCCTACGGGATACTAAGAAAAAAAAAACAATAAAATGATACAAACACAACAAATAATAAGTAAATACAAACATCAACGGAAAATTCAAACAAATCCAAGCGATGCGACCGTGCTTCTCTATAATCCTAGGGATATACATAGATAGATAAAAGTCTACGATAGGCAAAAGTTAACTTAAACGAGAATAATAATATGGTTATTTAAGCGAATAAAAATTATCGCAGCAAAGTTACGGAGACTGAAGCGATGCGCGGCAGATCGAGCGGCCCGACACACCACGCTCGGTGCAGCCACTAATATATTTTTAATTGATGCACGTTGTTCGAACAATGTGTTGGATAAACATTTACGCATTTATTCGGACGATGACAGAGTAGCATTTGTCAGTCGTTTTTCAATCCGGCACAGAGCTGTAATTGGTGGATGAGAGGGCAGTTTTGTACATTTAAATTTTACAAACAGATCGTGATTTCAAAGGCAATGTTCGTTCATATCGCTTTTTTTTTGATATAAAGGTATTTTAAAATAAATAAAATTGTTGTTGCAAAATATTTTAGTTGGATTTTTATAAAAGTTTAACTACTAGGTTAGGTAAGGCAGAGGTAGTTATTTAGGAGAAACACGGCCCAGGCAGGCCGGCAATACAATCATTTTTAATTTCCGACTGCAGAGCGTTCGGTGCACTGAATACCAATTACTAGGCCCGTAACTACTGAGCACATGGAATGCCGAGCTTTGCCGAGCCGCGCCACGCTCCAATTCAAACACTCGTACAAAGCGTATACAAATGCCTACTGAAATCAGAAACTTTTATCACAATGAAATTAGATGGACGCCAAGCATTCCAGATTAACTATTTAATTAAAAGAAACAGCGATGTTAATAAAACTTATTACGGGATTTCTGCCACTTAAATATGAAAACAAAGCAGAATAACGAAGCCATAATAAACGTATAACAGCGAACGAATAAACTACCTAATTCGCAATATTTTCCCTCTTCAGATAAATAAAAGCAGAGTGCAACGGTATTACTTCCATTGTTGAGAGTCACAAAGCTTTTGTTCAGTCGAGTACTAATACGGAATGCATCCACCCGCCATAGACGGACGCGACTTCAAGTGACTGGACTGCATTCAAAACACTAATACATCGTAATGCCCTTCAGTCTTTTTTATTCATCAGAAATATGAAACAAACCACAACACGCTCTGACGAGCTATGCATCAGAAATATGAAACAAACCACAACACGCTCTGACGAGCTATGCATCAGAAATATGAAACAAACCACAACACGCTCTGACGAGCTATGCATCAGAAATATGAAACAAACCACAACACGCTCTGACGAGCTATGCATCAGAAATATGAAACAAACCACAACACGCTCTGACGAGCTATGCATCAGAAATATGAAACAAACCACAACACGCTCTGACGAGCTATGCATCAGAAATATGAAACAAACCACAACACGCTCTGACGAGCTATGCATCAGAAATATGAAACAAACCACAACACGCTCTGACGAGCTATGCATCAGAAATATGAAACAAACCACAACACGCTCTGACGAGCTATGCATCAGAAGTCATCATCACACAGTCCCTAGAACACAGAGTTCTAAACCTCCACTGTTAGAGATGGGTCTTCGTGTTTTTTTTAGACAATTTGGCCTATACTCGCCAGGCAGCTATGCGGGCGAGGGACATATGTAATTTTTATAATGACAATTTATTAACAATTACACAAGTTGGTATAAGTGGACTAAGTGGACCGCGACTTAACGTGCTCTCCGAGTCACGAGAACGGTGGTGTTGTAAATGACAAATGTACATAAAAAGTGTATTTTTTTTTGTTGTTTATTGTTAATGTATTATTCTTAGGAGCCTATAGGAATACTTGAATTCGTCAAATTTATTTTTTTCTTATTTGATACCTATTAATATTAAATTAATACCTACAAAATAAAAATGGATGAAATAGCTGGCTGTTGTTATAATAATAAACTTAATTCTTAATTTATAGGACCTTAAGGGCGTTCTTACAACGAGCCACTACCACTAATTTCCAGTAAATTTAAATGTAACGTAGTAAGGAATGGGACGACCCCCCGCCAGCCCTAAAAAAGGTCGCTGGTGGGGGTTAGATGATTCGCGGTGAACAAGTGCCTCCCTCCGTAGCCACGACTCAGACCGTAGCCGTTAAGGCACGCAGGGCCACAATAAATACGGTTTTAGTCCGTAGGCGCCTTGGGGTCCTTAGGAGGCCTCACGGTGATTCGGGCATGCGACCTCCCGCGATGGCCCTTTAGGCTAGGGTTGTATCGTCAGGCGATTTTGCAAAACAACTTGCATTGTCGAGCCTTGGGGGAGGCCCACATCCAGCAGTGGAGAGACTCAGGCTGATGATGATGATGATGATGTCGAAGTAGGTATATGTTGTTCAACCCGTTTGGCTAGCATGGCCAGAGAAGGCTAAATTCTCAAGAAATATTTTCTGAAAAACTCTTATTCAGTAGTGGACGGATAGCGGTTGACATAGCTATGCGCAGGCGCGTGAAGGCGCCAAATCAGCTGTTTTGCTTGTTGTTATTTTTTTTTCTTAAAATATTTAAGAAAAAAAAAGGCGAGAACTAAAAGGATATCTATTGTTTGGGACGTGATTCTCCTGCTAACTCTAGTTGCGTACCCCGAGTTAGTGAATTATCTTGAGTTGTGTTTGTCCCTAGTTGGCACATCTTTACTCTGCGTTCCAGTGTTTGTGATGATAATGATAGGTATTCCTTTAACAAGTATTGCAATATGGTTTAATATAGAATGGCGTCTTACTTGACGTAAAAACAATTCTAGTTCGCATTATATTCACCTAAAGGTGCAATTACACTAAGAGTTAGAAAATAATTAACGAATAACGATTACCAAATACAAAACGTAATTTATCTGGCTGGCTCATAATGGACCTAGTAAAATTTAAAAAAAATTAAAAGACTGGCTTCTTTTAATATACATGATTTTTAGTTTTTATATTTGACTAAAAGTTGTAAGCTAATAGCATAAATTTGTTTGATTTTTTAAATTTGCTTTCTTTTAGTACCTACTTTATGTCGAATAATACAAGAATGCTGTGCTCAACTGAAGTCTTTGAAAATTGTATAATAATATAATATTAAGTACATACATACGAGTATACTGTTGTTTTAGTCATAATAAATAAACAGTGTCTGTTCGTTAAAAGATGAAAGGGTATCCAGTGGCAAACAAAAATTTTAATATTTCTGTAAGCGGGGAAGAGGAGAGGGCGTCGCGTTAGGTTCGTCGGTAGTGCGAATTGTTTAGTCAACAACGTGCGTCCACGATCGAGGAACCACAAAACTAACTATTCGGCTACTATTGCTCGTCGAAGGATTTGTTCCCAATACGAAAAGTTTATAATTTAACGTGTCTTTACGCAATTTATCTTACATACTTATATACTTTTCCCGACGTTTCGGTCAAGTTGCATTGCTGCGGGGTGTCGCCTTCGTCCATAATGGTCGGTAGATGTAAACCTACCCACTTGTCACTTTAAAAGTTGTTAAAGATGGCGACTTACAACACACACAATGTCTTCGGCTACATCGGGAGATTTATCCCGGCATCGAAACCAATATAATTACTGGTTTCCACGATGAACATATCTCTTGATTGTTTTTTTTTTTTTGTGTTTCTTTATTTTCACGTACTATTCTAGCGTAATAATGACGTAGGTATCTTCGTGTGGTGCAACTCAATCCAAATAATCCAATTACAATAATTATTATGTGTGCGAGCTGCCATCGAGAAGACTGCTTTGCATGTTAGTCTTAACGCGGCGAACGAGTGCCTTCACTTGTAGCCACGACTCAGACTTAGCTGCAAATGCCCTGTCAACAGTAAAGTGAGACGGTCCGTAGGCCATATGATGACTCGGTTCCGTCTATAAAAAAAGTGTTTGCGAAAAAATTATAATCGTATTTTTTTAACGATTACGTTTATAATATTTTTCATCCAGTGCAAACGCGGCCTTATTTGTGATATGGTCGGGCAGTGTATTAAAGATATAGCAATACAAGCCAAAGAGAATAGTGCATTAACGTTTAATGCTCGCAAGCAAGGCACTAGGTGAAATTTTAAAACTTGCTGCAGGAATTTTTGGGATGCAATTGAAATATGTCGATAGTAAATTTTATGTCCACGACGGGAGATAAAGCGGATTTAACGAGTGTTATAACACCCTATTCTTATAATTTTCTGAATCATTTTCTTTAATATCGTTAAAAAATAAAGTAAAGTATCATCGCGACCGTATCCCTTTCAGGGAGATCAGAAACCACGCTTTTCCAAAGAAGCGGATTTACATTTAGCCAACTTTACTATAGGCCCATCATAACCAGAGGCTAGCTCGTCGATGTCTCTAGAGCGTACCAAACTCGAAAAATATCACAAATAAATTAAATAAATTATTGTGTCCCGACTGAGAATCGAACTTGGTAACTTTGTGTGTGCCAGAATGCGAAATGAAAGTAATAATAATGTTTAGTAAACTTATTTACGAATAAATTTAAATTTTATGTAGTAAAAATGTAGTCTTATTGCCATATCAGGCCTGCAAGGAATATATGAAGGCCCAGATTCAATATTTGCTTCAGAACGCTTTTTTATGTTTTTATACATGTGACATATTTCATAGACGACTGACATTAGTCTACCACTAGGGCGGCATTGTGACCGACTTTACAAAGAGGGTCTCCTTTTTTAATGTGCAATAAGTCTATCATCATCCACCATTCTGCTCCTCTCTACCCAACCAAATACTGTATGATTTCGTTAATGCGGTACGAAAACATTACACGTAGAACCAGCAAACTACGTCTAACTGAGGTACTAAGCTAGCTATCGAGCCGTGAGTACGTAATGCGTATGTTTTATGCATTCAGAATCGCTCGCGACGTAAAATAATTTTCTATCTCATTCGTTAACATACGTGATGCACTGTGGGTGTGACTTTATATATATATAAAAAAAAATATGGAAAAAAATGTTATTAAATAAAATTAATTTGAGCACACCTGAGGAAGAGCATTTCACCTTCTGTTCTAGAAGTAACAAGAAGTAGAACATATCTACGTAACCACTTAGTGATTAATGTTGCCAGCGTGACATAGCGCAAGCCACCCCATGTACAAAATAACAGGTAAGTCGTCAACTGGACACACGGATCTGGGCACACGTATGATCACTTGGAGATATTACATATAAATTATTTTTGTAGTCATCTGGACACATTGAAAAATTTATGTTATTTATATACAAAATACATTTAGGGAGATAAACGTTCTACATATAATTTGATAAAGTATAATAAGCAAATATATTTTCAAATTTATTCATTATCATAATGAAACTGTCAGTTTGATTAATAAGTTATACAATTTAATAATTTTATATAATAGTGAGAAAAACCATTATAAGGCCTAAAGCTAGGAACACATTGTCAGACGCGTCCGTAGGCCGAGGCTGATAGTTGCGTCCATTGCTGATATTGCTGATAGTGTATATTGATATGTGTATATTGTTTGGACTCCTCTCTTCGGATGTCTTAGCTGGCATTTATTTCACAATGTTCGAGTATGTCGAATGCTGGCATTGAGCGACAGAAGACGAATGTCCATTTTTTCCATCAAAAAAATTTCTTCAGAAGCTATTTGTGTACTTGCTTCACTCCAGTATTTTTTATTGTTGAAGTTTATGCTTATGAAGTCATTTACATATTTAAAAAGTCTTTCCCTCCAATTAGTGTAAAATGTCACTACGAGCGATAGAGTTGATTCGCTTATGAGACTTAAATTGTTCAGACGCAAACGTTTCCCGTTGTCGAAATTGAATTTTTTTTTTTTTTTACAACCGAGCACATAAATGTGTGTCCGGATCCGTATGTCCAGTTGACGACTTGCCGAAAATAACCACCTTCTATAGAACAAAGAAAACTTGCTGTTCGACCTGTTACTGCAAAAATGAAACAGGCCCCTTTTTTCCCAAAAACCGCTACTAACTTATCTGTATAACACACCTTATGTCACGTATAATATACAGGATGGAAAGTTGAGATGGGACAGGTACTTATGTGACCAAATAATATTTGTAAAAATATGCGGTTTTTAAATTAAATATTAATCATGTCCTTTAACAATAATATATTTTCCCGCGTAAATATGTTTCAAGTATAATATGTTACTTTTATATATTTTTAATTATAAAGTAGTTTATATTAAAAATTGATAGGTATATTGTTCCTTCGAATAAATTTCGAATTCGAATTTACCCCATATTCTTATAGTTATATTTTTTTTATACGTAATACGATTTGTTGTTTCGTAAGCCAATACCTCAAGTGTATTTGTACCTAAATAAAAAATACTCATCAATATTTTGAATTGCAAACAAACTAGGTACATTTTTTTTTTGATAAAGATATGATATAAATATTTACAAATAAATAAGGCCGTTTTTTTCTTTTTTATTATATTATTGTTAAATATTTTGGTTTTTTGACTGATCCTGGAAATACAACTACGGCCCGGGATTAGGGTCTTATCATTCATTTCAATAATCATTACAGCCCCTAGAACACAGCGTCCTAGACATCCACTGTTGGACATGGGCCTTCCAGAACATATATCTGGAGAATATGGCCTACACTCGCCACGCTGGCCAGACGGGTTGGCGAGGACTGGCCAGACCGGTTGACGATTTTTCATACCTAGTTAATCGTAAGTACTCGTTACGAGTAATCATTGCAAAATTCACTTCACCAAAAATAATAATTAATAATAAAGAGTATTAAATCAAATTAAGAAACTCATAAGCATGTAATGGTGTAAAGTATTTAATATTTTTTTATTAAAATTAAGATGTTGTGTTTAATACCTACTTTGCTTTATTATAAAACCTCACAGTTATCGCAAAATATTTAGCCAGTACACTAACCTTTTGTTCATCTTCACTCCTTTTAGCTTCGTAGAACTTCAGTAACAAATCTTTGAAAGCAAACATACTTAGATAACAGAACTGTTTAAAGATAATAGAACATAACACTCATAAATGACACACACAATTAAGAAACAAAATAGAATAAAAGAAATAAAGACGAAAAGCAAGATTTAGTTGTTGACAGATGAAAGAGAGTGGTATTTTTTTAAAAATATTTAACTGGTTTTGAAATCAGTGTTGCTAGATTAAATATTTACGTTTTCTACCTTTATATACAGTAGTTTTTTTTATTTATTTTCGAACTTACAACATTTGTATTTTTTAAAATAATATTATCCTTGTCTATAAGATAATTATTCCTTACATGAATAATTTATTTTTGTACAAACCATTTCGCTTCCTTAAATGTTTGAAATATCCCTTAGGTTCAACTTTCGCACACATTCATAGTACCTAGTTTTCATAACTAAAAAGGCCTTTACGCGATTCACCTCAGAGACGAACTTATCCAAGTTGTTGGTCAAGTTGCAATGACTACGGTCACAGATCGACTGTCCCTAAGACCGTGTCCAGATACGAGTATACGCGATTTGGCGAGGTACTGGCCGCCAATACGTAATTGCTTTGCGTAAACGCAAGCAAAAGTTAGTTGTATTAAATTCGCCTATGTACCTACCTTATTTTTTAACCGACTACAATAAAGGTTCTCAATTTCGCTGTGTGTTTTTTTGTTTGTTACGCGATATCTCCGCCAATTATTAATTGATTTTGATCATTCTTTTTTTGTTTGGTAGGTTCATTTGAAGTGTAATAAAGATTTAAAATAAATATCACGCTCACCATCGACTATTCGATTCATCTAACTACCCGACCATATATTGTATGATTCTGCTAATGTTTCTATGCTAATTGGTATTAAATTATCCTTTGTAAATAATGGCCTCCGTGAGCGTGTTTTACAAGCTATACTACGGTGAGTGTTCTAAAGAGCTCCACAAACTTATCCCTTCTTCTCTATTCTCTATCTCGACCAGCACAGGCAGACCACAATATGCACCCCATATCCCTATGCGTACCTATAAATTTCGAGAGATTTACATCTGTCGCACGCTGACGATGTGGAAGCCAGTGTGTTTTCCCATTTCTAGCAATGCAAAGCATCTTAATAGGCCAGCATAATGTAGGGTGGGCGCGATGTTACAAGTAGTTCCCAGTAAATAAAAATAAAGAAAATGTAAAGAAAAACAAGCGCCCTCCAATAAAATAGGAAATCTTTAAATAAATTCTAGTATCTTCTATAACTGGAAGTGTTTGTGTTGTGATATTTTGTTGAAAATAATCACATTGGAAACACTGACAATGTGGAAGCTTGTGCAACTGTGAACCCAGCGAAGCGAAGGTGTCAAGCGACAAATTTTCCGCAACAACAAGTCGCCGATCTTCGCTTTGCTACGCTATATGCTACCGACACCATATTTTGTATTATAGCTATTTTGAAGTTTACATAAACTGTTTCACAATCTCATCTTTGAATAATTTCTTATATATTTTAAGGATCCAATCCACATTAAGTTGATTTTAAGTTATGGTCATTAAAGTTAGAAATTAGATTAGTCCAACATATATTTGCAATATGTAAAAAATATTCTAGATCGTTTTTGATATTATAGATGTATGTCATCTTAAGGATTCTCTTGTGCATTAAAAATTAAATTTCTTAAAAATTAGGGATTAGATCCTTTTCATCCGTAATTGCATCCAATTTAACAAATTCAGTATCGTATTTATTTTATACTTATTTAAGCGCCTGAATCATAATCATAACCTTTTTTTAATGCTGTATTGTTGTTAAGTATATTGCTATTTTATTTTTATTGTTTTGTTTTTATATTATTAATACCAGCCTACCTCAGCTGCAATTCAAGATCATTACCGGATTTACCTAATGTTTTAATGTAACATTGAACTACTCTCAACTCTGTGGTTTAGCAGTTAAGACCGCTAAATTTAAACGCGGAGATGCTGGGTCAGATTCATGGTTGAGGATAAAAAATATTTTATTTATGTGTGAGTAGTTTACCTGGTGGTAAGGTGCGTCTTACATGTTAGCAAATGGAATCAGACACTCATGACTGACATCAGTTCCTAAGACTATGCCGGCTTGACTGGGCATGACGGCAATTAGAGCCTAATCCCTAAACGTGTGGATACACTATACAGGGTTTATTGGCACAAAAGGTGGATATTTTCCTGCCCCAGCAGACTGGGCAAATTACTACCCTCAGTCCGCCTACCACCCATTTATTGTTCTTATTGAAAGTATGTGCCATTTGCAATGATGTCAAATCAAGGAGAACTAATACTGTAAGCTTGCCATGGTGATATTAATAATTCCATTTAAAGACTTGTTTTTTATTGAGTAGGTATACTATTTTTATTTTTATTTCATTACGCCACAACGAACAGATCACAGATCAAATGTAATTGTCTATTACTTGACTTTGAAACTGTAATTCTAGACAATTATTCACCAGCTTTAACCGGTTAGTTTGGGATACAATTACATTAACCCAGATTCTAAAGACCCACTCCGAGATTGTCCCCTAAGATTTTCTCCAGATAGTCCTTAATTTGCAAAAGTTTAACAATATTCCCATCCTATAACAATGAATGCTTTAATATTTCGTTTAAAAATGTAAGCTATACTGTAGCTAAATTAACAGGGTTATATAATATTTTTTTTTTTTTGTGGGTAGGTGTGAAAACAAACACGTAAATAAAATCAGTGATAATAATTTATTAATTATAAATAGTTATAAGCATAGTCTTAGTGTTATTTATAGTTAATTGTGTATAGTAATACACATGCAATAATATATTTTACTGCATCATACCTGCTGGAATACTTTTCTTCACTTTTATAACCAACGTGCAACCCAGTGACAAAACATTATGGCAGCTGCGATTGAGCACACTCAACAGCTTCTGGAGCAGAGTTTAGCCAAGAGGATGGCCGATTTCGAGTCTCAGCTTTCAGCTGTTAAGGAAAATCCCAACAACACAAAGATTGACACACTGGCTCGGGACTATCAAGAATTTAAAAGCTTTGCAATCGAAATGATGTCACTTCTGCGGCAGCAAATATCACAACTGCAAAGCACCGTGGATAATTTGGAGACCCGTAACCGAGGTGATTGCTTGTTGCTGAAGGGAATCCCAGAGGTGCCGGGTGAGAATATATCTGAGTGTGTTGTCACAGTAATTCAAGAGAAGCTTGGCATATCTGACGTTAGTGGTCAGTCTTTTCGCGCCTGCTATAGGCTTGGAGGAGGCAGGGAGGCAGGGACGAGGTCTGTTCTTGTGCGGTTTTGGGACCAGAGGTTGCGACAGAGAGTCTGGAGTAGTAAAACTAAATTTAAAGGTACTCCACACAGCTGCTCAGAATTTTTAATTAAGAGCAGGCAGTTACTGTTTGTAGAGGCAAGAAAGATCTTTGGTATGCGCGACTGCTGGACCCAGGATGGGTATATAATAGTCAGGCTTCCAGATGGAGTTAGGCAAAAAATCTTTCACTACGACGATCTCAGTGCCTTAAGACCTAGCCTACAGAGGGTAGACCCTGCACCGCAGCCTACTGAATCTGAAGTACAGCAAGTACCCAAGGAAAGGCACAGGAGAGCAGCAGCCAGAAGAGTGTAATTTACCTTGCAACTTGCAGCTCCGTGGCATAGTACATTTTGTACATAAAATTAAAATCACAGTTACAGTTAAACTCTTTATTACAAGTTGGCCTTATAGGCTTCAAATGTTATATTGTACAAGTATTGTCATAAGATGTTGAAATTATTAATCCTGTAGATGTCGGGAATAAAAATAGGTTAGTTCACTTTTGCATGGAAATCACTATAATTACAACATGGTATTGCTCCTATATAGGGTTAAATGCTGACCGTCAGTCCATTTGCAGTATACTCTTTATGATTTCGGAAGTTTTATACTTTTTTTTGCTGGAAAGCTGTAAAACAAAAACATACTTTTAATACATGTTTGTAGTTATTAAATTGTTAATCTCGATAATATTGCTTGCAGGATGTATTTGATGTTTAACTGTTAGCTGTAAATTAAATATAAGTTGAGTGATACATAAGTTACCGCGACAGATTGATTGCACTGTACTGTATATAAACCTCACTGATTGGATATGTCGTTCGCTTTAATTCCACTTTTATGGTTAATATATACACTTAATTTTTTCAGTTCACTTGTTTAGTATTTACACTATTTAATGGTAATTAATAATGATATCTGTGATAATGATGTATGTTTTTGGTTAAAGTAGGTAGGTATTGAAGCAATGACAGACCATGCCACAGATTATAGGATATGCAAAGTGCCACAGACCATATAGCTAATCAATGTGTAATGTTCGCCGACTTCTACTCTGTGTACCCAATGGTTTGTTTTCTGATACTCGTTCCGTGACCACAGTGCGTTTCTAAACTTGTAACCGCGTTAACAACACATGCTTTTTTTGTTTTAAGTTGAATCTATCATCAATATTTAAATATAATATAAAACACGTTTTTATTCACAAATTTAATCGCATCCGTGTAAATGGTTTTAATTTCTCTCTTTTTTGTTTTGTTTATGTCAATAAAAAGCGTTTTGTGTTAACATTTCTATAAACGGAACGTGTAGCTGATATTTTTTATTATTTTTTTGTCTGTTGATAAAAGGGTTTAACGTCCTCAGGATTTAAATGAGAACAGCTGTCAAACATTGTTTATATTCAGGTTCTACTATTACATCTTTTAATTACTATTATTATTTTTTAATACTTAAATGTAACTAGTGATTTTGTGAAGCGATTTAGCCAGCAGGACATGCAGTAGTTAATATATAGCATATATTTTAGCATATTATATTTTAACATAATTTATTATATTTACATAATTCTTGAGTATTTATATATTGTAATATTTTATTTTATACTTACATTGAAGCACAAATGGACTGTATAAGTGATGATGATCATTCGTTTCGTTCAATAATCAGCAGTGGATCTAGTGACTCATCATACTATGATGCTGTTGATTTGGACGATTTAATAAATAATGAATTTTCTACGTGCAAAAAAAACCTCAATATGTGTCATATCAATGCGCAGAGTGTGCCAGCCCATTATTCGGATCTTCTTGCTACCTTCTCTTCTCCTGATACTATTGATGCCGTTCTTATTTCAGAATCCTGGCTTAAACCTTCTCTGCCTTCCACTTCTTACTCTCTGCCAGGATTTATTCTTGTTCGTAATGATCGCACAGGATCGAACGGAGGTGGTGTCGCCATTTACTTACGCGCCGACCTACCATATAAGATAATAAAGTGTTCGCCTAATATGTACTCTGCATCCGCGGAGTATCTATTCATCGAAGTAAATTTCTCAGGATCACACGTATTGGTCGGTGTCGTATACTGTCCTCCCTCCATAAATTACTTTTCTCACCTCGAAGCCGTCCTTGAGGAGGTGGTGCCGCTTTATAATCATCACGTCATCATGGGCGATTTTAACACTTGCCTCCTTAATGACCGTGATACTGGCAAGAGCAGGGCGTCTAAACTCATAAATCTGACCTCCTCAGTCAATTTATCTAGGCTGCCATCTGGCCCCACACACCATCTTTCTGCAACTGATACTCTCCTGGATCTTATCTTCACCTCACGCCCTGATATTGTTGCCAGACACGGTCAGATTCCTGCTCCCTTCTCCCACCACGATCTCGTTTTCGCATCGTACAAAGTAAAACCACCGAGATATCGCCCTCCCACAGTTGTGATGCGCCATTATTGCCGGATGAACGTGGAAAAATTGCGGGAAGATGCAGCTGTCATTGATTGGAGCGTCCTATTAACCACTACTAATATAGAAGAAATGGTTGACGCTTTTAATCAGAAGCTGCTTAAGCTATACGACGTTCACGCTCCACTTCGAGCCACTAAACTCAAACGTGCACCAGCTCCATGGATATCCGAAGAGGTGCGGATGGCGATGAGAAAGCGAGATCGCGCGTATCTGAAATATAGACGTTCCCGTAGTGATGATAGCTGGGCTGCATATAGGGTTGCCAGAAATCGCTGCAATCAGGTATGTCGAATTGCTAAGCGTCACCACTTCTTCGACAACATAAATAACAAGTCTCCCGCCAAAATCTGGCAATTTTTTAATTCGCAGGGTTTGGGTCGCTGTCGTGCTCAGGTTAATCTTGGATCCGTGACACCTGATCAGCTCAACGGTCACTTTACTTCCGCTCCAGTTCTCAACAGTCTCATAAAACTAAGTACTTTAGACGAAATAGCCGAGTACCCTATGCCTGACGGAATCGAACCTTTCGCTCTGGCTGCCGTGTCTAATGATGTGGTCCTCAAGACGATTTGTTCAATAACTTCTAAATCAATAGGATGTGATGATATCAGTCGTGTTATGATCGTGACAATTATCGACCTTCTCCTTCCTATTATCACCCATATCATAAACTTTTCCCTCACATCTGGTCAATTTCCAACTCAATGGCGTAAGGCCTTCGTCATCCCACTTCCCAAAATCTCATCACCGACACTTCCGTCTCATTTTCGTCCTATATCTATACTTCCATTCTTATCTAAGGTCCTGGAGTCGGTTGTACACAAGCAGTTGTCCTGTTTTCTAAATTCCAATAACCTCCTAAACCCATTCCAGTCCGGCTTCCGTCCTGGTCATAGCACAACTTCAGCTTTACTCAAAGTAACTGAAGACATTCGAGGTGGCATGGAAGAAACCAAAGTCACAGTACTTGTACTAATAGATTTCTCAAATGCCTTTAACACAGTTGATCCTGATTTACTAATCGCCATTTTGTCTCGTCTAAGGATCACATCAGATGCTTTGCAGTGGTTTTCTAATTACTTGCATAGTCGCCAGCAACAAGTTCGAGTTGATCGGGTGTCATCGGAGTGGTGTGATCTGGTTACGGGAGTCCCGCAGGGGGGCATCCTTTCACCGCTGCTGTTCTCGTTATTTATAAATGGCATAACACGTTCACTTCACTGCAGCTACCACCTGTATGCAGATGATTTGCAACTCTATGTGCAGACAGATATCACCACTATAAATAGTGCAATAGCTTGGCTTAATTCAGATTTAACTAATATACACTCATGGTCGACACGCTTCGGGGTCGCTGTCAATCCGGGCAAGTGTCAAGCAATCATAGTAGGCAGTTCCAGACTTTTAAGTAAAGTAAATCTAAACAGTATAGACCCTGTTCGGTTTGACAGCTTTCCGATTGCGTATAGTAGTGAGGTAAAGAATCTAGGTGTACACCTGGATTCTAATCTTAACTGGGCCATCCAAGTTAACAATACTAGTCGAAAAATATTTGCTTCTCCGCACTCTCTCAATAAACTTAAAAATTTTCTGCCATTAAAAGCTAAAATAACCCTTGCCCAAAGTCTTCTCCTTCCTCTTCTCGACTATGGTGATGTGTGTAGCGTCGACCTTTCGGAGATGTTGCTCAATAAGATGGACCGGTTACTTAACACATGTATTCGGTTCATCTTTTGTCTGCGCAAATATGATCACATCTCTGAATATCGCGCCAAGTTAAGGTGGCTACCTATTCGTTGTCGCAGGAATCTAAGAATCCTCTGTTTACTCTTTTCTATTCTCAATGAACCTGCGACACCGAAATACCTCAAGGACAAATTTAGCTATCTTTCCTCATTTCATAACAGATCTCTCCGTTCGTCCCATAATTCTGTTCTATCTATCCCTTCTCATCACTCTGGTTTTCAGTCTAACTCTTTTGCAGTAGTGGCCGCAAATCTGTGGAACAATTTGCCGGTAGAAATTCGTCAAGTGCCGAACAGATCACTTTTCAAAAAGATGGTATACTCTCATTATTTAAACAGTTCCTCACAGTGTAAGTAGGTATTATATGTAGTGTATAATATATATATATAGTATGTAGTATATGTAGTATTGTGTACATATTAGTATGTATCTGTCTATATAGATATAATACTTAGATTTAATTTTAATTACCTTTTAATCTATTTAATGGTTGCACCTACCTCACAACACAAATCGTTTCATTGTCCCAAAGGTTGGTTGCTAGAGAATGCCTAGCGGCATTAAGCCCGCCTCTTGTACATAGTGCAATAAAGTTTTTAAATAAATAAATAAATATTATCTATATTATATAGAATTATTTATTTAAATATACAAACAGTATAAAATAATTACAATATAAATTAAAACTACTTAAAAGTAAAAATTAAAATAAATATAAACTAAACCTAATAAAAAATAAACTATAAGTAAAAAATGTCCTCTAGAGACGACCCTTCAGTGATAGTCCCAAGAAGACAGGCAACATTTCCCCTCTGTATAGCTACGCTGGCAAAAGTAATTGCCAGCTTTCCTGTCTCCAGACTTTTCTGTTAGCCGTTTGGACAACTCCTTGGCCAGACGCTTGGCTGGGTGTCCCCATGGGCCCATTGTCTCGACCCCAAACGGCGCAAATTCGTAACCTGTACTGAGGTTGGCGTATAGCTTGAGGTTCTCTGTAGCTAAATTGTGTATTTTTAGATGCAAACGTACATATAAAGGAACGGACACAGAGAGTATTAACCGATGCTAAAAACAGCGATCATAGTAAATCTTTTTTACCAATCGTTAGACCATAACTAAGCTGATATTACAGTCATTAATCGACTATGGAAATGAATATAATGTAAGAGTGCTACACTGATGGTACTTACGCACAGCAGCCCAATTTTATACAAATTTTGGGTGGATTAAACTTAAGTTACGTTCTTTCCCGATACCACATTAGTCATTGTCCCCGTACAGTATTCCACTTACCTGGTGGAACTAAAGTTGCATCGCAAAAGAAATTAGATGGAATAATTGTGAAAAAAAAAAGGGTGGTCAGAAACCACGCTTATAAATAAGCGGATTCACATTTAGCCAAGTTTACTATAGGCCAATCACGACAAGTGGCAAGTTCGTCGATGTCCCCAGCGTACCAAACTCGAGAAATATCACAAATAAATTAAATAACAATGAAATGTATTTATTTACATTAATAAATATGTTTGTGTGCCGACCAGGAGTCGAACTCGGTACCTCCGATTCTAAATCCACGGACTTAACCGCTAGACCACGGAGGCAGTTACCATTAGTATATTATATATATAGTATATATACAGTTAGTATACTATTTATTTAATGCGCTTAAATAAACAGACTTGGGCCACTGAATTTAAAAAAGAGTCCTGTAATAAATTTTATAAATAAAAAAACGTAATTTCAGTAAGTAAATAAAAACACTCTTATTTTATGGTTTCAATTCCGACCGTAATTTAATCCTGAAATTATTTTGTTAAAGATACTTTATATAATGTGAAACTTGGTTAATGCTTACTCATATTTCACGCATAAATTTTGCATATGCGTCGGAGAACAACGCACAGTAAGGTAAACCTTCTTTAAATATTCCTCACTTCGTAATCAAAGTGCTGCGTATAGAAGATAAGAATTCCCGGCGAACGCTCATGTATGTGGGAATCGTTATAAAATAAGTGAAATTATTTCTCGGCAGCTATTTATCAACATTTTACTGAAAGAAGCCTTCGCATTCATAATTTATGCTCCTAAGTCGAGATGCTAAGAAAATAACATATCTTCCGCATACAAATATATCTACAAAAATAAATAGCCTAGCTTATTGTTTTAGCAATGTAAGAATTATAACTATACTAGCTGTTACACGTTTAGCAATTGGTAGTTAAACTAATTGTTAATGTAAATACGAAAGGTTGCCTTGAGGTCACATGTCGTGTTTAGATAGTACCATATACCGTATATCCAAGTCTGTGTTCCTCGAAATATATCTGTCAAATTTGATTAAAATTGGTCCAGTAGTTTTGACGTGAAGACAAACAGACTGGAGTGATAATAATTAATAATAATAATAATAATGTAATAGTATGGTAAAGCCATAAATATTAAATACAAGTAGAAATATTAGAGATACTTAATAATAATAAAGTTAACCGGTATAAAGTTTTCACATTAAATCGAGAGAACAAACACTTTTACTCTGAGGATTATTTAAAATACTTCAGCTGAGATTCACTCAATGAATATCTTTAAACGACTAGATTAAATATAGAAAAAGTTTTTGTATTTGCTTAACGCCGCACGTTTGTAAGTGAATTGCTAAAGTTTAGAGATGAGCATAAAGTAGGGACGACGAGGAACAAATGAAAGGAGGCATTAGGAACGTGTCCAGTACAACACTTCGCACTTAATACTTGTGGAGTACAACAACTACGAACTATAAAATTAATGATATACGAGTGCATATAAATTTTGAGATGCAGCAGTCTTAGGAGCTAACAGTTGTTAGTTTAGTTAGTTATAGCTTGTTATGCGTAATAAAAAAACAACGGCCCGTTTTTTTAAACCAGTCCATCGTAAAAGCCTGAGTCCTTATCCTCTTTTCCACACATACGAAAAACGGATGGTAAAGATGTGGAATATCCAGCAGACTATGTCTTTCCTCATTCCCATAACCTGGAGTCCTTTAAGCGAGGAGTGAAAAGGCATATTGTTAGGCTGGCATAATAATATAAAAATAATAATCTTTATTTTTAGGCAACAAAATGAATATACAAAAGGCCCATAGATATACCTTAAAAACTAAAATATATAAAATATAAATATACACTGCAATACAGCTTCCGCATCTTCATGTACCGACTTCGACTGTCCGACGAAACACAACGCCCTGCGGCCAGAAAATTTTCTTCAAGATTTTTTTACTTTCTCCGACCGTACAAGAATGCGATAGGGTTATAGCGATAAGATTGGTAATTTCCATAACGGATTCGCACTCTCCTCGTCCATGTATGTGGTCAAGGACATACTGGTGTGTTGAACTTTTACTTTTATATCGTGCTAAGTACGAGTATAATATAAATATATATGTATAATTTTTATATGCAAGTAAATATTGTTCTTTGGCAACCTGATGATACTTGAAGAACAGAAATAAGGATGCAAAAAGGTGGTGGCTCGGTTGTAAGATAGCTTTTTTTCAACCTGTGGAACACTTATAGAATAGTTAATAAATTATCATTTAAAAAATACATCAGACCCTCCCCAACTGGTCAGCGTAGCAAGTGTAGGCCAAATCCTTCAGAAAATTCTGGAAAGAACATTTCCAACAGTGCGAGTATAGTACTCTGTGTTCTAGGGGCTGTTATGATGATGACAATGAGATGAGTCAGGTCATAATACACCTGCTGGGCACTAGTAAGAATGCTATCAACCAATTTTAGGTCCACGTGTGTATGTATTAAGCTAGCCTAATGGCTTAGCGATCAAGAAGCTCTAGAAGAAATGAAGACTGTTAAAATAACGTTAACGCAAAATAGCATTAGTCAGTTATAAATGGTGTATTTGACCTTAATGTATTTTAAGTAATAGTGAAGATGAAGGATGTAGTGATGATTTGCGAGTCAATTATTCACTGGAAGGTGCGACATTTGGCACATTTCTATTGACAGGAACCCCGTCTCTGCTGGAGATCGTTAATTTACGGTACACAACAGAATGATAGCTGGCAAGCTCAGGGGTAAGAAAACGTAGGGTGGGGTGACGTCTCGCGACTCTCGTTTCAACAAAAAGTGCCCGTTCGACCTTTAAATTGTAACCCTCATAATATTTGTCAAGATTGTCGACAGCAGAAATATAAAGATACATGTAAATATGTGTGCTATAATTTGCAACATTAAAACTACTCTCAAACCAACGCGATCAACTTGGTTCCATGGTAAATCCTGTATTGAGCGCCGCGTATTAGACGTAAAGGACGCGTTTGCATTAAAAAAAATACTATTTCAGTAAGTGATCGCCACCATTCATACCATCGCAGCCGCAAATTCATAGCGTTGATCTGAACGTAGCTTTAAGGTACTAAAGTGACCTTAAATTGAAAAAAAAAAACTTAAATAATACTGATTGACGCAGCGTTGCCCGTATAGTATAGTGCACCAGAAACAAAAAACCTTTAGGTGGCTGTAGGACTACATATCAACCATATCCATGTTTAGATGTTGATATCATGTTCTCATGTTTTCTGTGTTCGGAAGAGCATATTTGCTAAATTTTATTAAAATCGCTACGGTATTAGAGGCATGAAAGCAAGACAAACAAACAGACAGACTGAAAGTCCGTGGTGGGGTGATGACGTCAAATTAAGAAAATGAAGGTCAAGAAAGGCCTATTAGTTGTCAAGTTAGACTTTTGATTTAACTTTATTTAGAAGCTTGTGCTTTTGGTTTACAAACAGTTCACCCTGATTAAGACCGAGGACAACCTATATGAAAGTCTGAAAGTTTATTTAGATAAAGTGTGCCGAATTTCGCGGGTCCAATTGGCATTTTCCCTTTCGCACAGTTAGCCAGATGGATGTTATCTATTCATCGCGAAGGGCAGGCCTCACCGCCATCGTTGTTGCCTCAATAGGGGCACTTGCTTCGGGAAAATGTATTGAAATCACAATATGAACATTAACCCGAGGCCCCCGCTTTGTCCATTCACTAAATATTTTTTCTAAATATTGAAAAATGTTTGTCCAACAATGGAGTTAAGGTAAAATTATTTATTCACGACACGTCTTCTATGTTGGCTTGCATAAAGGGTATCCGATTTCATCGGTTTTCTTTATTAAAAAAAAAAAAGAAAAAAACGGATTCAGAGAAACAGGTCTTATTAAACCCAAAATTTTGTCGGCGAGTATATGTGCAATCTATGTATTTTTACTGTTAATATGATGTTATAAATCCGTATAATACCTGAATAAAAAATATATTATAACAATTGTTGGAAACCAAGGCCCATTGTAAGTTGACTCAGTATACTCTGGCTGGAGTTGTGTTACTAAATTATGACTATAATCTGGTTTAATACGTTTATTGCGTAGATGATGGGTGTGCAGAGATTGCCTATTAATGCTTAAAACTATTACCCGATCGTGGAAATGCTCTTCTCCGTGGTCGGTTAACTGATGTTAGGACCTAGGACCTTAAAATAATTTATTCAAACGGTTTTTGTATTTATTTATTAGACTGATTTATGTTTGATCCAGAATCAATTTTTAATCGGCAAAACATAATAAAATAATGAACTGATGCGCACGTGACATGTTCATAAAACCCGATTTTATCATGCCGTCGGGAGGGACATGTTTTCCAATATAGTAATAAAAAAGTCGCAAATGTTAAATTTATGGCAACGAACCATTGTAAAGAGATTAAACGATTTACCAGCATGAGTTGTGTTGTGGTTTGTCTATCACTAAATGCATAAAACATATAACTTGTGTTGATATAAAGCGATGGTGATCCGGTTGTAGGAACGAATTTCTTAAAATACAAATTTTCGAATGAGAAATACACTTTTCATACGTATTTGTCATAGATATGCGACTCCTATTCGTGTACTTCGGAGAGCAAGTCACCGGGACTTTTATTAATTATTTATCATTAATAAATTTAACCTTTCTTTTTAACAACTTGTATATAATATAAAGTAGGTACTATATTTTAATGTTATTTTCTAATTGATCAACCTAGTTTCACACGTAAATCACAGCCCCTAGAACACAGAGACCTCCACTGTTGGAGATGGGCCCTCCAGAACATATATCTGGAGAAATGGGCATACACTCGCCACGCTGGGCATACGGTTTGGCGAGGATCTGATGTTTGAGAGACGGAAACGTGGTGGTGTTGTAAATCTATAACAAATGTATGTAAGAAAAGTATTTCACATTGATACAGGCCGGGGTTCAAACCGCGAATATTTTTGGAATAGAAAGCATTCTTACAATTGAGCCACCACACGTATATAATATATACATATATACTATATATTAAATATACGAAATCCCAAGTTGTACAAGTATTTTATTTTGATTGCTCAGGATATACGAGATATATAGGAGCTATATGTACAACGTCACCCAACATTTAGAACTGATTGGCTATTGTCAGATACACAAATATTTTAGCATCATAATGGCGATTACGAGAATTGCCATTAAGGGATTAATTTCGTCTGAGTGCAAATATTAATTTGTATTTAGTTGTACTACTGCGTGCACTGAGTTCGGAAACACAAATTAATTACATTCGCTTAACAAAATTAGTGATTACCTTCATAAACTTACCCGCAAACATTTTAGCAGCAGCGAAAGAAAAAGTTTTATTAGATAGAATGCATTGAGAAAATAAGAAAAGAAAAAAAAAATATTGATTAAAACAAATTACTTATGTGAATATAATTTAAAATATACGGTTAAACAAAATCATTATAGGAATAAAAAAAACAGCAAAGAGCGGTGGTGGCGTGGTTGGAAGAACACCTTCCTTAATATCGTAAAGAGAATGGTTCGAACCCCGGGATGTACCAATAAGAAATACATTTTTATTACGTCCATCTGTCATAGATTTACAACACCACTGTTCCTGTGCTTTGGAAAACACGTCTAGCAGTAGGTAACGGTTCAACTAATACCTTGTGAAATCTGAGTAAGAGAATCTGAATATCTGCTCGAAGAGTGAAGAGGAATTGAGAGTTGATTGTTGTGACTAGAGCGAAGGGAACCGAAGGGGGGGTTTAATAATATAAAAAGTGGATTTCATTAGGATAACATATCGGTGAAGGTCGCTTTTATACGTATCTTGTACCATTGGTTAAAGGATTTTTTAATATAAAGAGAACGAGAATTCGGCTACTGATGACCTAAATTCGTTGTTTATAAAAATGTGGGTATAGTTAACTACTAGGCGTTTGGAAAATAAGTATTTTAGGTATTGTAACCTGCCTTCGCAATCACAAGATTATCCAACGCCTGCGGTTGTATGTAGTTATTTTATTTAGTACGGAGAGGATTCTACGGAACTCCTTTTTATTGAAAATGCATATAACTTTTTATATTTTTGATAAAACTACATATATACAAAAACTAAACACTTTCCTACGCGGGAGAGTATTATGCGATTGACTGTAACCGGAGTTATTATTTTAATCCTAATATTTATAAAAAATACTCGCTCTGTCGACCTCTCGGTCCGAGCCCCCGATCCTCTCTTCTTTTTTACAAAACAAAAACCCATCGACTATGTCATTGTCGTATTAATGACAATACTATTCATCACTTTCCCTTTCGCGGTGGTCAGAAACCACGCTTATAAATAAGCGGATTCACATTTAGCCAACTTTACTATGGGCCAATTATACACAAGTCAAGACAAGTGGCAAGCTCGTCAATGTCTCCAGCGTACCAAACTCGAGAAATATCACAAATAAATTAAATACATTAATTAATATTATTGTGTCCCGACCAGGAATCGAACCCGGTACCTCCGAGTCTAAATCCACGGACTTAACCGCTAGACCACGGAGGCAGGCAGACAATACTGTTCTTTATTCAAAATAATAAAATTCAAATAAAACTCCGTAACCTACATGTACCCGTTACAGTATTAGGTATAGCTTGTGTTTATGTTAGTGCCCGAGTAAACTAATGAACCAGGAATAGTTATAAAAGTATGCTGCAGCTTCATAGATTTCAAGCTGCTAATTAACAATATTTCACATACTTTAATATAAGTCGGTAAGTATAATAATAGGTACACTTCTGAGAAATGTATACTTGAAGATATGTAGTCTATTAACTTTCTAGGAAATAAAATTACGGACATGACAGAGAAAAATAGCAAGCTGCCTCAATGATGTAGCGGTTAAGTCTGTTGATCTAGAAGCGGAGGTACCAGGGACATCGGCGAGCTTGCCACTTGTCATAATGGGCCAATAGTAAAGTTGGCTGAATGTGAATCCGCTTCTTTACAAACGTGGTGGTGGTATGTATATAATTAGTTTGTGCAGTCTATGAAGTGTATTAATTATTTATGTGGTTTAAGTATTATTTTTTATGATGTTTATCATATATTTAATTTAACTAGTTATAAGTACCTAAAAGTAAAGTATCATCACGACCGTTTCCCTTCAGAAACCACGCTTATAAATAAGTGGATTCACATTTAGCCAACTTTACTACAGGTCAATCATGAGAAGTGGGAAACTTGTCGATGTCTCCAGCGTAGCAAACTCGAGAAATATCACAAATAAATTAAATATTAATTAAATGTATTTATTTACATTAATTTTTTTTTGTGTCCTGACCAGGAATTGAACCCGGTACCTCCGAGTCCACGGACTTAACCGCTAGACCACGGAGGCAGATATAAGTACCTACTTCTGATGTTGAATGATGAATCTATCTCTAAAATGTTCGTAATTTTATTTTCAAGAAAGTTAATAACTTGAAAAATCTTTGTATCGTGTTAAATAAATATCTTAACTTATACAATATTGTACGATGCCACTTACCAAAGACAACCCCAATTTTAGCGAATTCAACATACCTGAAATGACAAAATAAAGTTTTAATATTTACAAAGTAATTAAATTTATTTATAGGCAATTAAGGAGTTGTATACACAATACAGGTTTTGGGCTAAAGAGAATGCAGACCTGTAAAGCCTGCGTTGGCAGACATCTAGAAATTATGAAAAAGAAAATTTCCCCAGCGGCGAAGGCGCGATGCTTTATTAATGTCCGTTAACTTAGAGAATAAATCACGGTTAGCGCTAACGCCGCCAAATAAATAATTTTCTTTATTCATCAAAATTAAAAGGAACAGTTGACAAAGGGGCCTCCTTAATTAAAATCAGCTTTGCGGGCGGCAAGGTATTCCACGGACAACTTTCCAAGATCCGGCAGCTCAGTGGTAGGCCTTCTTCATAGCCGTTTATTTACTTTTCAACTTTAAGTAGACTTTCTCAAAATCCATACATTTAATACCTGAAAAGCTCCTCACAATATTAGTAAGTGTATATATGTATGTATTAGTATTTAGTATATTGATATTATAGTTAATAACAATATAATATGTAAGTGTATAATTAAGCTGTTAATTTTTCTTCCTAATGTTTTAATGTTTCTTTCATTGCACCTATAATGGTTCAAATTTGTCCCCAAGGTTTGGCTGTCAGAAAATGTCTACGGGCATTAAGTCCGCCTTTGTACTTCGTGCAATAAAGTTTTAAATGAATAAATAATATTAAAAATGTGAAAGAAGCTAAACTAAGAGTCTTTCAGACTATACGTATGTATATTTTTTTAGCTCTTACGACTATATTACTAAACCGATTTTTATGTAATTTGGCAAAATAATTCATTGGAACGCTAAGGCTGAGTTGCACCAAAATAAAGTATCTGTAATAGTAAAGATCACAGTTAAAAATGGCGTCGAATGTATGAGTTTTATTTTTTAGGTCAGCTGGAACAATCGACGCGATTTTAAATAAAATATAGTTTACAGAGACATAATTTAGGTGCTACTCAGCCTAAGACGGATCTTACTACGACATCGACCAAACCATATATGTATATATCTGCCTAGGTCATTTGAGGATTTTTTCGTCAGATCAAATAGCTAGTACCTAATAGAAGCTTCAATGTTTATGTTTAAAAAAAAACACTCATTTTGCTCCACTATAGTTAGTTACACCTAAGTGAAAACAAGAATGTCGACTACAATTTTGGAGTAGCCACATTCGGAGTCTCCACGCAGACGTAGCTGCAATGTAATTAAAAAAAGTTTGCAGAAAGCGAAGTGGGCCGCATTAGCTAGATCCCCGTAAATGGAAGGCGTTGAGTGTGGCCAGTGCTTCGAGGATTACTGCTCGAAATATACTGCAAAAACATCAACATTTGCAACAAGGTTTGAAGTGGGAACGCATTTAAACATTATGCCAGAAATTTATAACTCAAACACACGTCTTTTATGTTTGTTTATTTTAAATCAATAAAGTATAGCATAAAATAGGTTACGAAGTAAAGTCATGTACATGATTACCTACATCCGTAGGTACCGAGAGATTTATCAGCAAACGTTCACCCGCGCTTCAAGTGCGCATCGAGTTTTCAATTACACAAAGTGATGGCCGTGCGGTTGCAGGCGCTTCACGAAAAACGTTCTCGCGGTCAGGTTAGCCCGACCTATTGCACACAACTCCACACGAACGAACAACACCAAACTCGTCTTTAAACACTTAAGAAACAAGATTGATTTTATAGCGAACGGATTACTTAGAAGACGCACGGGAAGCTGGCTCTCGAACGTTAGGGGACAACTGCTTTTCGGAACGTTGAAGAAAACTCGATCGCTTTTCCAGAGGGAAGCTCTCAGTGGTTTATTGCGTTATTACCTGGACGTGTCTGCCGGCTGCGGCGGGACAGCTGCAATTTTGTGAAAAAAGAATGATACGTTGCTTGGAAAGGGATTTTATCGAGCTGAAGTGCAGCGCCCGGTCGACGGAGACGTGTCGAGACACACAAAGCGGCGGGTTTCGACGGCGATTTTCTTTTCGCAACAATTGCACAATTGGTACGAGGTGTTTTCTTTGACTCGTCGTTCACTTTAATCTGTAGACCAGAATTTTCGTCTCGTTTGAAATACTTTTTGTGTTTGCCGGCAACTACAAAGACTTTTAGCTGGCTTAGAACGGAGTAAAGGTATAAATGTGTGATAAAATTTATGGCGCAAACGTTATCGATACGCACCCACGAAAATGATATGAACCAATAATCGATTGATATAAACTAAACCCGTCGGCTAAAGGCTATGAAATAGGAGTAAATGTCGATAAAATAAAATAATAACCGGAGAATAAAATCTCTCACCGAGACTAAGGAGTAAGGGTGAATCTGTCAATATGTCTGGGCGGGGCGAAATAAAATACGACGTTCGAAGGAAAGGAAATTCGGTAAGTGAGAGCTTCAACTCTGAACTAACCTGCAATATATTAATAATAGTATTGTTTAATTATATAATAAAACTACGTCTATGGACTAGGTCATCAATGCAAATAATTGGGGTTGCCCTAAAGTGCAAGAAACAAAAAAAATATATCACTGTGCTATAAAAAATACAAATATAAATTAGATTTAATTAAACAGAAAAAAACTAATAATTACCGACAATAAGGAATTTGATTGTTTTCAAAATCGCATTACACCTGATGCGAATATATAAGAAAAAATCACCAATTACTAATACAGTAAACTGATTTGTGTATGCTTATATGTGATTTGTAAGTACTCTTACAAAACACACGAACTTTAAATAGGTGCACTAAAAAGACATATATGTCCTCTGCTTTATTTGACTAATATTAATTCGGCCAGTTGCAGAAAGGCTGATTATCTTTTGCCATGTTTAACGTATGCCTATGACACGTCATTGGCTAAAATAACCAAAGTGACAATCTAACTATCAATTACGTGGCGTGTATCAAAATATCGATCATATATTATTTTAATCATTCTTTCAGCAACTGGCCGTTAATATTTTGTTGTATCAATGTAGTTACTTTTTTATTTAAACAAAAACTATGTTTAATGTTTAGTATTATATAATTATTGGTCCTAACTTTTTTTAAAAATTTTTGGTAAAGCAATTAGCATTGTCTAGTTCTAGTTCATGTAAGTTATTTTCTGAATTGTATAATAATTATAATTTGCAAGTTGCGTGTTTCCATGTATAAAGTAACTGAACTCAAATCTGCAACCGACTGGAATCTGTTTGCACACCTAATAATAAATATATAAAAAGTACATCTAGCATCTGGATTTAAAGGATATGGATGGTTTAGCCGGTTCAGTGCTGAGGTTAGGATTGTCGTCGACGCAAGCTGGTCACGTCGTCGCTCGTGCCAGCCTCACTTCCATTTACCGATTACAGCCATGCACCATTGTGGAGACTTTACCACTTAAGGATTTGTTAGCCGAAATGGGCTTATTCCATTCTAAGTTTGCAATAGAAATACTATACTAAATACACAATGTTTTGTATGCAGATATTTCAGTTACTGTTTCGCCTTTTCATCGAACTTCACTTTATGGTTAATTCTTATCTATTCATGCTATATAGAAGCAGGAAAAGACAGTATTCTCATGTATATTATTTTCCCATATTTATAATTACTAAACCAAGTTACTAATTCAAGTCTGTAAGTAAATTCATAGTCAATCATGTGATAGCCAGGCCTATATTAACAATTCTATTGATACTATAACGCATGTATGTTCAATTAAATAATACCCTAGTTCTAAACAAGTCCTTTAAATGTATTCAAATAAACCTTTACACAGGTAGATGAATCTATTTATTTATTTATTAATTTTTCAAGAAAACTTACAGCACGAAATAATTACTTATGATAACAATTAAAAGCTTCCACAAATAAAAATATATATGTAAAGTAGGTAAATACTTAGATTAAAACATGAGAAACATAATAATTATTATTATTGCACAAAATAAGTGTACAAAGGCGAAGATTAATTCCTACAGGATATTTTCTAAAATGTAACCTTTAGAAGAATGAGATAACATATAAGTAAATATAAGTAGACTATTGCTAGACATATTCATCCTCACCGAGATTCCTAGCATGTGCTGGTAGACATTTGGAACTAATGGTTGCCCGAAGTACGGTCCAAGACAATAATATTATTATTTGACATATTTGCATTTCAATGTTTCTATAATATTGTTTATTCTTCCACTATCTTAATTGTATATTTTTGTAATTTTGTAATTAGTTTATACTTTACTTATTTTTTATTGTATTTTGACATCTTGCATGCTTGGCATTTGCCGTTAGTGCAAGAATGTATATTTTTTGACTTCACTCTGCACCCATAATATTAATCTCTCACTCTCCCAGATTAGCTGGTAAAGAATACCTTCATGGTATTATGCTCGCCTATGTACAACACTTTATATTGTATATTTTGTATGCAATAAAGAATTTTATTATTATTATATTTTTTGAACAAATAAACATAATTCAATCTTAAATAATCAAACTAAAAGAATATAAACGAAGGTATAAAAAAATAGATTTATTAATAAGTTGAAAATAAAATAAATAACCAAATCTATTAATCAATTAATTTTAAATCCGGTAAAGAAATTGAAATAAAATTTCTGAATGTTGTAAGAAAAATCTGGCTATAGTTTAAAGAACGATGGTGCAGAAGGTTTCCAAGCACAATGATGAGAAACAATAAAGCGGAAAGTCCCGCGATGTTGGCAATAACCCCTGACTCCTCATTATGTAGATTGCCTGCACACAGACATACGGCCACGTTCACTAACCGTCTTATTGCTGCCAACATGAGAAAGTTTTGCCTCATAATATGATTATTCGGAACTATATTGGAGACGTTATTGGCTACTGTCTCCCTTTACTAGTTTAGTTATAATTAATTTATGTTATCACTTAACAGTTAAAAGCCATATTCATATTGTTTATTTGTTTAATTTAAAATTGTACTGCCAAATTGTAGCTCAGTTACTTTGTAACTCATAGCGCTCTTGCTGTCTAAAATTATATAATTCAATTACGGCGTTTTTAAACCAGCCCTAATCGGTCGCAAGCCCGATACACTGTAGGGCCGTGACAGGTCTCCTTGTCTTCCTGGAAGAGATTGGATGGCTCCGCTGACGTAGCGAATGTCACGCACAATGGTCTTCCGGAGACTAATTGTAGAGAAGCTACGTTCATCGCAATCACAATCAATGGACCTTGAGAAGATGAATAAGACGGATGACCTGAAAAAGGTTGCTAGTGGGGGTTTGATGGGGGCAGAAGATCGTTCTCTCTTCCCCACACACGATAGACCCGACACCCTTACAGTAAATCCATGACGTGCTAAGAAATTTATTTTAAAGCAACTACAGGTAAATCGACTTAAAGACGTCTGATTTCGTAGTAGTGTAATACAGACAGTCACTAGCAATAATCCAGTTTGCAAAGGATGCCACGTGCCTCGCACCAGTCGGGTATAAATAGCATTTGAAGTGTCATAAAGAATGCTAAAAAAATATTAAAGTAACTACAGGTGAATCGAATTAAATATGTTTTTGTATTCGTAGTAATACAGACAGTCACAAAAACCGGAAAAATCCAGTTTGCACTAGCTACCACGTGCCTCGCACCAGTCGGGTGCAAGTAGCTCTAGCAGTGTCATGTTATTTTATTTGTTATTCTTTTATTAATAATTTTATAATTGATTTTATTTGTTGCTATTTAAATTATAATATAAGAACGAGTTATATTTAACCTAAATCAATTATCAAATGAAGCGAGGATATAGATGACTACAAAAATTCTGGAGTTAAAATTAAAATACGGTTAATAATAAGTATGTACAATAACGACTACCAACCTAAAAAATAAAATAGATATGCAAAGTTTTTTTTTTATCTGCTGACCGTACACTACTACAAACGTGAAAAAGCCTCTAAGATGATTTATCTGTACTTAGTTGAACCTAATATCTACCAATTTAAAAATAAGGATTAATTTTCTTTATGCAACTTAATTATTAAAAGCAACGATGATCATAGGTACTGGAGCAGTGAGCCGTAAGTGTATCTAAGGGATAATCTGCATAATTGGAAATCGTGAAAGGATATTGCGTCCACGTATGGGATGGGGCCAGTGCAATTTTCCGCGTCATTTCCCGTGCCTAGTTCATATAACCTCAGTAATGCAAGCCCGAGTCAAGTACTCCTTCTAATGCACTTAGAGAACTAATTTCCAATACTACGAGTACGATATAGGAATACCTCGGATGCTTAATTTAAAACCCTAGTATCTAGAAATGATTAAAAAGGCTCAGTATAAACAGTAACAAACAAATAAAACACTATGTGAAGGTTAATAGTCTACACCACACAATAATGCAGAGTTGACGAAGCAAAAGAGGTTCGTGACAAATGGTACTCAAATGTCTGTACCGAACTATACCAGCACGCCAAATAAACAAAATACAATATAAAAGTTGTATACTCTAGTCGCCACATCTGGATTCCCTGAGTCATAGGAGAACAGTCAATTTCCAATAAAGTTACACTATTCAAAGGTAGGCTATAATACAACTAATAAAATAATATTATGTGCTAAATCAAAGTATATTATACGTGCAAAAGACAAAAATATACATAAATAAAAAATAATTAATAATCTAGTTAAATAAATAGACATGCCGTTTGGAGAAGTAATGATTTAAGCTCTCATTTGTTGGAATACTTTTCGGTCTAATGCAAAGTGCAAGTTGAAGGATAATGCAATAAATGATTTCAATGTCCTTGCGGAAGAGCTGGACATTGATTTGTTTAATTCCAAGGCTGCAGACATTAGACGTCGGTATGTTGAATCGGTCAATAGCAGGCATCAATTATAATTAAATGCTTGTATAATGTTTATTAGTTTAAGTAACTTGTTTTTCACCTATATTGTTGATATTCTTCTGCAGCGATGTTTTCTTTCTTTGCTTGTTAATTTAATTTAAGGCTTATATGTGAAAACCTTTAATAGTTCTTAGGGAATTTACTGTTTTATATCTATAAAATAGTCAACTTTTGGTTTTCCAAAACAAATAATAATAATAATAAATATATATTTGCATTAGAAATCAACTTTTAATGAAATGAAGAATAAATTTTATTCAGTATTATAATATGATTTAAATGTGTGGTTGCTAGCTTTTTAAATTGCACAGCTTAGTTGTTCGTAATCTTAGGTAATAATCCGGGATGGAACGACCGGCGGTATTCAGGCTTTGAACGGTTGTTTTAACAAAGGACTTGTATCACGTAATGGCATTCCGTCGTATGATTCCAGACATGGATGCAGATTAAGATGTTTGGTCCAAATTCTGAATATCTGATTTAGATTTAGAGATTGTTCGTATTAAAAGTTTAACAACATCCGCACTATAAAAGCGCTATTACGTTGACTTAGCTTTGCTTTGTATAAATATATATATTTACACTAGCACGACATGTGACCTTGGGCCCACCTAATGGTAAGTGGCGCGCAAGGTCCATGAATGTTAGCAACACACTCATGACTGACATCAGTCCACTATGCCGACTTGACTGGATGCTTTTTCACACTTCGCTTAAAGGACTCCAAGTTATAGGAAAGTGGAAACACAGAGGCTGGAAGAGCATTCCATATCTTTATCGTGCGACAAATGTATGAGTCACCAAATTATATACACATATATACTGCAACCCAAGCACACGAAACACACGAAACACACGAATTCGCCTTTACGCCTTTTTATCGATTTTGATAAAAGGAAAAAATATTCTTCAAATTCAGTACGTGAAAATCTAAATACAATATGTGACCACAAGAAGATATTTTTCGCTGACCATTACAACCACAACACGGACAATACCAAGTCAAAGAACTAGTATTTTTTTATTAGCCTTAACATTAGTAACAATATACAAAAATAGTAATAAATATAAACAATTTATTAATAATATTAATATTAAAAACAAATTTAAGATTCTGACAGTAATCTTTATCTTAGTAATCTTTGACATGTGATTACCATTACAAATGAAGAAAATGCTAAATTAATAATCCAGTGCAGTTTTAATTAAAATGTAATAATATTTGCTTTGTTCAAAATAATTTATAATGCACTGTTTAATCCTAAATGAGATTGCACAGTAATTAATTTTCAATTTTGCTTAAATGTCGGTATAATAATATTTAAGTGAATTTATAATACTAACGTACATGTATATTATATAAAATACTCCTCTAAGCGAAACATATTTATTTATTTATAAACTCTTTATTGCACAAAATATAGTAACCGACTTCAATAACAATATAATGCCAAATCTATTATAATTAATTTTCCAACTCAGTTAGTCTATGGAAGGTCCCGGTTCTCAGGAGACACTAAGACTAACTAGTTTAGTTGCAAAGGAGGAACATAATGTGGATAACCTAGCAAGACAACCAGATCCCAACACTAATCTGGTTTTGTTGCCTCTAACATCATTATTGTACTACTGTAATACACTAAACATTGTTCAGTATACTCGTATTAAGGCAGGTAAAATATAAATAATAATTATAGAATAGTAATGATATAAAGATAGAGAAGAATATATCTATAAAACAGTGAAGAAGAATCTATTATGGTAAGAGAAAACAACAATTTTAAAGAAGCAGAAAGCACTCAATAAACTAAAAATCAACTAACCTAACCCGATTTTAAGGTTTATGTTAAGACAAGTAAACTAGTTCAAATTGTCCATTTTTCAAGTCCATGTATTTGAAAATCTTCCTGACTATAAAACTGTCGAATTGCCTACCATGTTCTGAAAGTGTGTCAATAATAAATGCAACAAGTACCTTTCTGTTGTTGCCCATTAATATCTTTATTAAATTTTCGCCAAATTTTATATAGCAATATGTGCACCTATTAGGTGACAAGAAAATAAGATTGCCGTTCTCAAAACTGGGCACTAATGTTGAGGATCGATGCGTGGCTCATCCCGCCCGTGAGGTGTCGGCACGCGATCTGTCGTGCCGGACAACGTTTTTTCATCGGATGAAAGCACCTATTTATAGAGCTCTGAATAGCTTCAGCGGACCGATGAGTCCGCACTTTTTGCTACGACTGTACGGTCAGTGGATATGAGATGTGCTTTGAAAGCGGCGCGGATAATTGGTTATTACTTATGTTAATGTACCTTCCGTTCCGTTAGTATGCTAATAAAATTGAATAACATATTTATTGCTATCGCTATTTGCTATTAAATATAAAAATAGCAGAGCATTGCAACACAGATATACAGTTGATTTTCTTACATACCTAGCCAATTTGAACGTTCATTGATCAGTGAAATAATAATAAGAAATATTGTAAAATCTACGTAATTATCATCATTGTTTACTTGTCAATGGGTTAATAAATTGTTTAGTTTCAGTTTCACTTCATTCCCTTTTCCATTTTCTCTACCTCCTTAACTATTAAAAAAGTAAAAAAAAAATATTAGTTGCTTTCATTACAAATTTACACACGCCACGTTTTATTATTACGTTCGTGACAATCTAAAATAGAAATGAAGTTTGAAGAAACAGGTGTCCCTGGATTACCGCGAGATAGAGTCACGTAGGATGGCGGCTGAATGACGTCGGCTCTAAGCCTTGATGCACATTGCAGAGGCGACCGAATGCATACGTGGTACGACTTTATTTGAATCGTTTTTAATAAGTATATAGGGTCGCAAGAGTGGAGAACATGTATGGGAAGCCACAGATTAGAACGACTCTTTGCCGGATGGACGGATGTCTTAAGGGTTACACAATATTGTACAAAAGCAATCTGTAAAATCTGCATTTGTAAATACCAAAGCTTTTACCTATAAGACGTCAGGTACGAGTATAATGCACCAAGCTGGCTTCGGACGCGTTGGTAGATTCAGGAAGTAACTTCAAAAAAGGTACGCGTAAATCCGGCAAGTGGAGAAGTAGGCAGTGATAGCAAACATCTTCAGCTTCCATTCCTGGACTTTTATTCCGTTTCAATCAGGCAAAATGTGGTCACTGCTTCTGTACGTAGAACAATAAGAACACTAGAATAACTTCCGTAGCTGAGATATTGTGTAATTGACCTAATAATTACATCTGCAAGAATCAATTATCCTACGACATACTAACGACGTCATAATACAATGAAGATTATCCTTAGTTATTCATATAAGAAGATGTCTTGTAATAAAGTATAAAATAATAACAGTTGAGGATAAACATAAAGAATAGAGATTTAAATAAAACTTTAAATATCATAATTTGGGAAACCGTCTTTTAGTCTGTAGGTCATTTTTTATGATTTTTATTCCATCAAAATTAATTAATTCTTTGCGAAATTTCGCCAAACCGTTGAAACTTTATAAGTCAACTTTGTTGCTCACTTTATTAAAATCGGGCATCGGGAAAGTTCACTTAAATAAAAGTTGATCTGGGGTCGAGGTTGTTCACTAGCCTTAATTGTTAAAATCACTAGCAATTTGCATCAGACGTTACCCAATAAAGTACATATTGAAAGATTTCTTCAGAAACCCGATCGGAGAAACGTATTAATTACAATAAAATTACAGATTTTATAGAAAAAGTTATAACCTTAAAATTTTATTAGTTTTATTTTCAAACAGCATTAAAACTTTGTATATATTATTGAGATTTATTAACCCTTGCGAATGGAGTAGGAGTTTATTCAGAAGTCTGTTTTTGGTAAACAATAAAAGCCACTAAAGGGAGTAATTCGCTTCAATAGAATCGGCGAACGATGGGAACGCGCTGTTCCGAAATGGTGCTCAGCAATGACATAGAGAGCGAACCGAGCACAATATATGGAACTAAACACCGGGACGTAACAAAAGACGACTAAAGAATAGACCACGAACAACCTACGGGCGTGCAGCTAGCCGTCGAAAGTATGGGACTATAGGCAAAACTAAAATCTAAATTATTACTAGGTATTTTATTTATCAAACTGTTTGACTGCTAAACCAAAGCTACGATTGTTTTAGGTTATAAACAAGGACTTAAGTAACCATTTTTAAAGAAATACTCAATTATTCTAAATATACTTTTTCGTCAATGTTTTAAACATTATCAGCGTCATCAACCGCTACATCAACTGCAAAGGGTTTTGTCTTTTAATCGACATTGCAAAAAGCTATTATTTCGATAATGGTATAATATAAATATTATTATTGTCAAGGTTTAGATTTAAGTTTTATTTTTAATTCAGTTTATATATTTTTATTGGCTTATTTTTTTTTTTTTTTTTATTCATTGTAAAGTTTTTTATTCTTAATAAACGACAAATATAAATATTTAATAAATTAAATAATCAAAATCATTATCATTACGACCGTATGTCTTTCGAGGTGGTCAGAAACCACGCTTTTAATGAAGCGGATTTACATTTAGCCAACTTTACTATAGGCTCATCATGAGAAGTGGCAAGCTCGTCGATGTGTCTAGCGTACCAAACTCAATAAATATCACAAATGTATTATATTAATTATTGTGTTCCGACCAGGAATCGAGCCTCCTAGCCTAAATCCACTGCCTTAACCGTTAGACCACGGAGGCAGTTAACTGTTTTTATATAATATAATATTATATAATAAGAAAATATGTTTACTATTACGTTAAGATGAATTTGCAAGGTATGTTATTATAGTGTAGACTGGAGTTATCAGAAAATATGTTATGTATTAATTATTGTTTCAATTATATTATGGTGCCTCTCCATCTTGACGAACACGAAAATCGTCCACCATACATAACAACATAGTACGTAGTCGTAGTTCCATGCAACAGGTTGCTCACATCGCGGATTCACATGACGATGTACTCGTAGTTGTGTGAGAGTGGAGCTATTTTCTTCTCTTCCTAAAATGTTTTTGGGCAATTTACTTTTGCTTTGTTTATGAACTTATCATAAATATTATTCACGATCGTATTTTCTTTATTAAATTATGTTCACATTCAGCTAACTTTACTAAGTCCATCATGACAGGTGGAAAGTTCATGGATGGGTACCCTTGATAAATAAATTATACTAGAAATCTATTGTGTTTTAATTTAAGAGCCTGGACAAATGCTTTTAAAACCAATATGTGTTGCAGCTAAAACACAAGAAATATTTAAGTCTTACAAATGATTATATATTCCAGCTCCCTTCGCTCTACTCACAACAATCAACTCTCAATCTCAGCAGAAATTCAGATTCTCTTACTGTTTCTGCAGCTCGCCAATGGAACAGGCTACCTTTGTCTATTAGACAGGCTCCGTCTTTAAATATATTCAAACATTTATTAATTACATACTTTTTCAAAAAACATCTAATTTCCACATCTTGATATATCTAGATAATTATTATATTAGTATTTATTTAATTTATTATATCGTATCACATATTTATCTATTGGTATGTTATTTATACTTACCATAGTATATTTATGATTGATTTTAACTATTATTATTATTCTTATTTCGTACTATTATAATAATTTCTCACTCTCCCAAAGGTTAGCTGGTAGAGAATACCATACGATTATGCTCGTCCATGTACATTATTTTATATTTTGTGTGCAATAAAGAATTATATTATTATTATTATTCCATCCTTTTGCAAAATTCTTTATTGATTAACTGGAAAAAAAATATTGTAAAAGTTTCTGGAGATATAGTCGGTCTAAAAACTATAGCAGCGCACCGTGGCATCAGCCATTGTTCTTGGTACATTTAATAATAAAATTTTCGTTGGTAGAGATTATGAAGTTTTTGTTATCTGTTATAAATATATATATTTTTATATTAATAAATAAAAAGATACTAGAACTCGAATCTAGTACCTCTGCGTCTAAATAGATCGTAATAGTAAATCTTAAACGCCTCGGAGGCATATCATGAACATAGATCGCAAATCTTTTGCTACCCTCATCCAACCCCTAAAGCAAACTTCTTAAAGTGCTCGTCGGTTCTGTAAGCTACTTGTACATGCCAACCAATTGCCAAGTTGTTTTGCTAATCTTGTAAGCTATAATGGTCATTTACGAACATTTATAACTGTTTTTATATTGTCCGTTAACATTAAAATGGCAAGTCAATAATCTTAAATAACCTAGTTTTATCCTTTTTGTTCCAAAGGGCTAGCCGCTCTATTGAAGTTATGTTGGAATATACTCTGGCAAATATCGCGTATATGGACAAGGTAATATTTTATCGATATCGCAAATCTTATATCGATAAGCGTGTATTTCCAGTAATAGAAAGAACGACTAAACCTCAAGTACAATTTGCGAAGCTATTGGCTATCGTGGACTTGGATGTAAGTTAAGAGCCATTGTTTCGCAAACTTGCCCAGCGAATAAACAAACGACACTGAAATAAAACTCACTTCTAAAATATAAAGTCCGTATTTATTTAGACCTTATCAAACTGATATTATTTATTATTTTTAGGTATTTGTTAAATATAATGAACTGTAAGTAGTATTTACGAAAAAGATTATAAAAGTTGTTGCTGCCAGTTCAAAACCACTAAATAGTTATTTGACATTCCATAAAAGTAGAATTCTTGTTCGATTGTTATTAAGTAGATTCGGTGAAACCGCCGAACACCCAAATACGTGTTTTCCACGAGTCTCTAATTCCCCGAGCGTGCCTCAGCCCCGCCTTGTGGTTTGTCCGCGAGATTTACAACTTTTCTTGTATTGGCCTATAAGTTTCTAAAGTGATTCTGTACTCTTGCGGTCTGTTAGGGCTTACGGCTTTGGTCTTGTTCGACAGAACATTTAGCTTTTGATAGGGATCATGCGATTATATTATGAAACTTTAAGCGTCTTATTGCAGTTAGTTGTTAATATTACAGTTTATAATAAACACTATCGTCATCAGCCTGTGTGTCTCTACCACGACTGCACACCATTGTGTTACCCTCGTCGAACCCTCACCAGTAACCTTCCAGTAGTCCGAGTAGATATCTTAGTCCTTGGGCGTAGCGCTCCGGGGTGATCGCCATTTAGCGTGCGTTCGTCAATCATTCGTCCATCTGGCGGAATGTCGTCCCGTACGTGATCTCCACTCTTTTAAAATAATAACCATCTAATTAGATAATTCATAATAACCAATAATTATAAGCTTTAATTTTAACTAATATATTTAATAGCCTTTTATTAAAATAAACTAACACAATTTAGTTGTTTCGTCAAATGCACTTGGTTAAAGTAACTCTGAGATGGCGTATTTAGTAAAACAATCATAACAAATCAAAGAAAAACACAATTTGTAGCTCTGGTGGCGGGAGAGAAGTGACAAAACTTTCGTCGCAACTAATTAGCAATACAAACATGAATCAACGGCTATTAGTTATAATTGAATGAAGCCGAGTCGAGTGGCGGCAAAGTTGCACGCGCCAGCCAAGAAATAATTTAAATATCATGTTTATAGAGAACCAGGAAGTGCAATTTTATTATTGTATCACAGCACTATTGTGAAACAAACAATTAATAGTATCTATATAATTATTATTTCATCACAGTTTAAATTAATTCTATTTTTAATTAAGTACCTATCTCTTTCAGCAAATTACACGGGAGTTCTTCGTGCCATTACTTTACTGTGGATATTGTTAGTCAAAAGTGGTGTATTTTTGTTTAATAATGTGCTACAATGTGAATAATTAAGGAAAATGATAAAGTTGACTTTATATATGGGGCACAAGTTGCAGCTTATTTTTTGCGGCTTTCCATAAGATAATTAAATCTTATAATTGGATCAGTTTACAATGTCTAAAAATACATATTTAAATTTACTTAACTGTGCAAGCTATTAAAAATACAAACAATATAAAAAACTTCTACGTTACTGATAATGAGTAAAATTATACAAGTAAAAAACTTTCCTCTCAAATTGAGTAAAATAAATAATCATAATAAAATTGTCGCGGTAAGTTTTTCTGTCTATACAACTTTTCGACGTCGACGAGGCGATAATAATATTTCAACGTAATTTTAAAAATCACTCCGCCACTCTGGGAGAAATTATCTCCCCCATTGACTAACATTTTTCAGAGCAAGTTTGACACCAATTCATTCATTTTTTTCTTCTACCAACGTCTCATTATCTCGAGAAAAGTGAGACGAAAAGTTATTTGATAAAATTTAAATATTCATTTTCTTACATTTGTAAATATACATTTAATTTAGACATTTTATTTATTTACAGGCTTAGTTGTCAAAACAGCGCAGAAATAATCTCTAGACAACAAGCCTTAAATAAGATAACTTTATGGACCGCTTAAATCCCGTCCGTCCTTGAACCATCAGGTCTAGTGATAGTGGTAAGGATGAGCGATTAAGGTATCCTCCCAGGTGGTAAGCCCTTAGTTTATTTTGTAGAATAATTTTAATTTCATATGTATTTTTTTGTTTTTTTATAATTAGTGATTAATCTATTTGATTTTAATATTTTTGTATCTTACTTCGAATTAAGTTACTGTACGGAGACTAATTAAAAAAAAACTATAAATAAACTCTCAGGGATAGACCAAAGGAGACTGTCAACAATTCCCCTCTGTATAGCAAGGCCAATACGGTGGCAGAACTAATAGCCAACATTCCTGTCTCCAGAATTCCTGTCAGCTGTTTGGACATTACAATAATTGAACTTATTGCAAATACTATCTGCTAGCAACAGTAAAAATGGTCAACTGCGAGTAGATATATTTTCACGCTTTTGGGCATTGTTTACGGAGTAACCCGCAGTTTGAGGCTTCATTGAATGGAGGTCGGCAGTGACATTGGGCTCCTACAAACAGTGTTATCGTGCCATCCGTCAGCCCGCGCGTGCGTTCACATTCGTTTCGCGGACAAATTCAATTAACAATTTATAAGGGATTATAATCTATCCGAATTCCCAATTTTGAGAAATAATATGTTCACAAATAATAAATTCATATTGATGGTCAGAATCCATGCTTTTAATAGAGAGGTTCATGATTAGCCAACTTTACTATATACGCTCATGACAAGTCGCAAGCTTGTCAATGTCTCTGGCGTACGAGATCGGAGTAAAGTTATCTTTTTTTCTTGGACTAGTGTAGGCCAAATTTTCCAGATATATGTTCTGGAAGTCCCATTTCCAGCAGTGGAGGTCTAGGACGCTGAGTTCTAGGGGCTGTAATGATAATGATATACTCGTAGTTTATGTTAGTTTAAAAAAACTCAGACGTACATATTGAAAGAACCCATTTAAAGAACTTTTAGACCGAAAATAAAAATATGTTAAAAAAAAACGATAAGGTAACTAGTAATTATTTTAACTTTTTTCCCCCTAGCTGGGTGTATTATGTAATTAATTATTTTTAATATACTTATTGGTTAGTTAAATTTTGTTACTGCTAATAGTTTGGCACTAATAATAATAGACAAGATTTTTGTTCCGATAAAAACAGTAAACTAGTCTGGTGTCTCTGTCTGCGCGATTAAGAGCTCTATGCCAGAAGTCAATGTGTGCGGTGCGCGTACTAATTACCCCTATACGTCATAGGCGCGGAAGGCACGCGTTCGCGCCATCACAGATCTGCTCCATCTCGCGTCCTACGTTTAAAATTATCGCTCTTAATATTCTCATGTGTGTAAGCATAAATTACAACGAATTCCATCTCTTGTTTCAACATTTGAACTTAGCTAATTTCTTGCGACATTACATTAAAATTAGAAAACCGAATTTGTCACTTGCTCTTACTAAGGTTTTTAGGTGAAATTTTATTTATTGTTCATATCACGTATCGCGGGGAAAAGCTTTATGTTATAAGGAAATTAAATTGCGCAGCCAGGGAAATATGAGGCAATAAAATAAGTTAAATGTTGGGATCTTAAGGAATACTTGAAATTGGCAATATCAACCTCTTATTTTTATTTATTAGCTATAATAATAAATATGTATTATTGAATAAGCCGTATTTTTTGCCAAGCCTAGCCTATCTTTAGCAATGTAGGTCTAGAACTCTTTTAAGTTTCAGCGGCTATTTTTTTGGATATTATTAAAACACAAAATTAGACTGCTACCGAATTCAACTTCCGGTCGGGACACAAAAAAAATCTTTATATCTTTCATAATAATAGTGATTTATTTATTTAGTTACTTAATGCTTTCGGCATTTTATAACAGCTAACCTATGAGAGTGTGGTAGAGGATTGCGGGGTCCATTATTATAAATATACAGTTACATACGAGTACACTACATAATAATTGTAACATATTATGCGATAAGGAGATTATTAAATATGTATATTATTAGATTTGTGTACATTAATGTCAATAGTTTTCCATAATAAATAATATTTGTCAGTAAAATTGTATCGTATTACCTGCATAAGAAAGTGACTAAGAAATTAACTGGCAGAATAACGCGAGAATAATGATTTTGTTCACAAAATAAATATATTTAGGTTCGTCGACGTAGAGACGCGGTTGATATCCCTCGGTTTATCAGATCTCGGTACGGGATTAATTAACTTAAATGCAACAAGTCCGGACCGTGTTTGCTTAAATCTTCAACAAGATTGTCGTCCAATTTTATTAGTGCCCCCAAAGATCTTTAAACCATAGATACCGCATTGACCAACAAAATTAAATTAAAACTTAATTTCTTAGCGCTTATTTATTTAAAACTCCAACAGCATTAAAAGATAATACAATATTATCAATTTTTTAACAATACATAAAACCATAAACAGTTTCACGATTTATACATAAATATATATGTTTATACATCTATACCTCGTAAACATTTCGCTAGACTGCCCTCGGCCAATTTATTTACATATTTGAATTCTTTAATCTAACTTAAAAGGCAAGTTAAATGTCTCTGATAATAGTGTATAATAAACTAGCCCTGGGTTTGCGAAATAGAAATAAATAGAGCTTTATAAAATGTTTCTTAAATATCTCTGGACTCCATCATCAGGTTATGGTGAAAAATTTATGGTACCCCTGATATTAATATACGAGTATACAATAAAAAATAAATGTATGTTATACTTGTATGTTTGAACACACATGAAATATACGTTTAAACATTGAACTATGAACTTTATAGAATGCTTATAAGCACTTTTATTATTGACATCTTGCACGCTCGATACTCAACACTTACTGTCGATACAAACTTTTGTATGATGCTACATCTACTTATTTTCAAGATCATTAAGTATCTCTACATTCATTCTAATTTATTATTTACCTATACAGTCATAATGTTTAGTGGATCAAAATTTATTTCCAACGACAAAACAAATTAAATAAAGATGCAGCAAATAGGTTAAATAACCAATGTGGAACCGACGACAAACGAGTTTAATCAATTTAAATGAGTCTTTTATTTTTAAAATAAGTTTACCTTAAATTCAATAAATGAAACCATTGAACCTTGAACCACTTTATTGGACTATTGAGTGTATTCACAACTAAACTTTACAAAATAGTTTATTATTCGCATATTTTATTAGGTAATTCATTATCTGGAGGAGTTGTACAAGTATTCGGATAGCTAATTTTCTTACACAATTTGATTAATGTTTTATGTTTAAAATACAAAGACGATATATGATCATGGTTGATAAGCATAAGATCAATGGAGATTGACAAAAAGTCTATGGAAGTTAGGCTGTACTTGCGTCTGAACCAAACTTTGGACAAAAATAATGTAAATGTACTAAAGTATATAACATAAAAATATCGTTAATTTATTAGATGGGAAAATTGAGATCCTAATTTTTTAAAACAATTGGTCAGGTCTTCCGTTTGAGAATATCATAAACCCTATTGCAGGCTGTCACAAAGGCGACTAAGGCTACAAGTTAATATTTATAAACCTAGATCAACTCCATGTAGATAGGCTGGAGAGTTAATTATCTATAATATAATATATAATAAATAGGGTTGATAGCAACAATAAAATCATATCAAATATCGATATATCGGTTTTAAATCAAATTTCACGACACTAGTTGTTGACAACTAACTTATAGCCGGCGAAACAATTCAAATGACGTTCTGTATTAATTTTATTTTTAAGCTTCCATTCCTATAAAGCTATAATTAAAATGATTGGCTTTATAAATCAGTTTAATATTTTTGGTAGATGAGTGGTAAAGATGCAAATACAGCTCACTATCTGGCCCTTTCCTTTATTAATAAACAGTTCCTGTAACACTTAGTTTTTTTTTTGTGTCTCCAAATCGTGGAACTTAAATTCTTTCAAACGAATTATTAAAATAAATTCCTACTATTTAATCAGTACTTCTTACGGTTTTCAGCTGACGACGAGTTTGACTTTATTTAATTGAGTCTGGTATAAAACACGCGACCGCCCGAGTGCAGAGCAAACTGCGATCTAACTTGTTGCAGTTAACGTAATTAATCCCTGACTTGAACTGATAGAGTCACGGAAGCGCTAATCTAGAATAAGACACGCTTTCGGAATATCGTCACGCCTTGTGGCAGAAGCTCTTAATACATTATTATTTCGAGCTTAGATTATTCACAATACCTGCAGGTAGCATGGAAGCAACAAAATATAATTTAATAGTATGCTTATGGATGATCTGAAAAAGATCGCTGTTGGGGAATGGATGAGGATTAGAGGAGATCGCTCCAGCTAACTCACCAGCAGGGCGAATGTAGGCCAAATTCTTCAGAAATGCCAATCTCCAACAGTGGAAGTCTAGGACTCTGTGTTCTAGGGGATGTGATGATGATAGGCGTCCAGTGGTGAAGTCAGTGAAACGATGTAGGCTAGCATAATAATTGTAATGATGACGACTTATATTAGTAAACATGCACGTTATTTATTTATAATATTCATAACAGTGTTCATGACCGAGTCTGGACTGGATCAACAAAAGTGTTGCAAAATTTTATGCTTTTTATTAAGTAATTCGAGTCAATAACGCCCAAAAACGCCGGGTATATATAAGTTCACAGCGCGGTAAAACCGCAAAAAAATAAACTGCAACTTATGCCCTATATTAGTGTCAATTTTATTGTTTTCCACAATTATTATTGCACATTATTAAACAAAATAACATCACTTTTGATTATCAATATTCACAGTAAATTAATATACAAAACAAAAAACTTGGACTAGGCATGTCCATGCAAATAGATTTTACATCCTTTCACACCTATAAACAAAATGTAGAGCTATAATTTTAGGTTAAGTTAATTAGGTTAAGGGCAAACATTCTGTCTTATAAATAAAAAGTAAATGAAAAATAACGAACTTGTTCAATAGCATTAGCAATTCCTTAAACGTAGCTTATCTAGTCATAGGTCAAATTTTGTCGCCAAACGGCAGAGTGATGTCAAATCGTGGAAACATGTCCTTATTGGGTCTCCCTCGGGATGGATCCCGGAAGCAGCCTAATGACGGGTACTTGAGGCACAATAGCACGTGTTCTTCTTGTTATTGGTATCTGACCTCACCGATACGAGCGATTTGTCTAAATGAGATCCGGACCTCTTTTCCGATACTCTTTGTTATTTTTCCCCCTTATATTGCTTCCTATGAGTGACGTATGAAACGCTATATATCGTCGGAGAATAACTTAAATCTATTTGGCTTTGTTCAACTGACATTGCGGCTACTACTACTGTAGAGGAGACTAAAACCAGGGTTTGATTACTGATCACGGCGATGACACAAAAACGAGATTTATTTGATTTTGCACTTGTCGAAAAGTTTGCTTAAATTGTATAAAAATCAAATATTATTAATTTCTATATTTAAGTAGTTATAATATGATATGATATAAATCTTACTTTTACGAATCATTACCATATTTTTTTTATTCTAAATAAATAATATAAAAATAATAGCGGTTGACATTAACAGTGTCGATTCATTAATGGATTGCTTAATACCCGTTTATATCGAAAAACCTAATATTGTATCTGATTCTATTAAGCCAATGCGTGGTTGACCCTCGCCAAGACGTCTGGCCTGCGTGGCGAGTGTAGGCTGAATTCTCCAGAAATGTATTTTGGAAGGTCCATCATAACTCGCCAATCCGTCTGGCCAGCGGCAGCTTGGCGAGTGTAGGCTAAGTACTGCATAAGTATAGTATATAAGTAAATTTCTGTATGAACCATCTTCAACAATGGACCCCTAGTGTTTCAGGAGCTGATGATGAAGATAGTGGTGGTGGTGGTGGTGGTGGTAACAAGCTCTAGTTAGCAACATAGCACAACAGTTAACAACCAAAGCAGATAGAGTCTTTGATAAACCTAGAAGCTAATGTGGACAAACAAAGATCAAGCTATTGCTTAAGTTTTACAAGTCTTTTAAAAATATTAACTAATGTGTAGTTATATGATACAATAGCAATAAAGCGAGTAAACAAATAACAGGTTTCGTTTGACTACATAGCTCACACAACAGCTCGCAGCCAAAGCAAAACTGTAGTGGGGCACCGCAGCGGCCTAATCCGGGTAACCGGCGATTAATCTTCGTTCCAGCCCTCACAAGTGTGGGTGAATTTGCAGCCATCGCAACGAGTGCCCAATGTGAGCGGGATCCATACAAATTTGTCATATTAATCTATACAACTTATAATACACTTCCGGCTCAGTCTATTTGTATGTTTTAATTAATCTCAAAAATCAATTTGGATTTTTTTACTACGAGGTAGATTGGTTTTTAAAGAAAAAGAAATTATTAACGCAACTGTATTTGTTTAAGGGTGCTCAAATACCATGCTTCTAAAGAAGCGGATTCATATTTAGATAATTTAATATAGGACAATTCGTGAAGCTCGTAGATGTCTCTATCGCACCAAATTTGACAAATATTACAAATAAATGTCCCGACCAGAAATAGAACTTAACAGCTAGACCACAGAGTGGTTTGAAAGAAGCTTTAAATTTATGTTATTATTTGTATAAATTAATTTACTTAAGGCAATGCTAGTTGAAAAGAAAATGGCATATTTGGCGTCTGGTCGTATACAGTATAATCTAAATGATATGGCAATAATGTTTTTCTTAAGAAACTTATTGGAATAATTTGCTACAAACTACAAAAACCTAGTATCATTATAAAATGGAGAGATCTACAATCATTTCTAACTTAATATTTATAAATTTAATAAGAATGCATACGAGTTAGCACAGACAGGCATATGATGTATCAGGTTAATAAGGCATGAAGAATTGATGATAGCTGCAGGTCTGCCGGTCCGCCCTTCCTAATGTTTCACTCTCGTTACTGTGACAACTTCCACCTTTTACCAAATTGTATTTTCGTGTTCAGTCGAGTTTCCTTATAAATATTATTATTACAAGTGCGACACGGTGACAGGCGGTAATGTGCCGTTGAAAGTATCGAACCTATTTGTAAGTAATGTAAACAATGCGTGTTATGACGTTTGGAGACGTCGAAACAGACTTTTGATTACGAATTGATAGGGAAATTTCAAACAAATCTTTATTTTTATAGCGGCCCAACTACGTCGTGTTCGATGTATATTTTACTGCCGGCTCTTTTAGGTGTTAATTAAAATTCCATTAGGCATTACCATTGTAATTCCGTAGAGCATTATCGAACTTTCAAAAATAACAGGTGTGAGTAATAGTAGAACGTTACAGGCTGATTTTAATAGCTACTAGAATACGTAGCTATGGAGTACGAGAATATCTGGATGAATAAATACCAGAGGTGTAATCTGGAGCGGATTATGTAACATTAATTAAAGGTTACAGTTATAATTTACAGCGATACCTTTTTGTTTGAATTGATAAACATTATAAATCATATACAAAAAGTAAAACAAAATTAAAGTATCTTCACAACCGTATCCCTTTTGGGATGGTCAGAAACCACGCTTTTTTTGAAGAAGCGGATTCACTTTTAGCCAACTTTACTATAAGCCCATCATTACAAGTGGTAAGCTTGTCGATGTATCTAGAAACGCGAGAAATATCACAAATAAATTATTGGGTCCCGACTGGAAATTGGTACCTGAGAGATTGGTGCGTGGAGAATTTGGCGTACACTCGCCACGCTGGCCAGACGGATTGGCAGGGATCTGATGTCAATTTTTAATAACACTTTATTAACGATTCCACAAGTTGTTATTAGTGGAACCGGGACCGACGGCTAACGCGCTTTCCGAGGCATGGAAACAGTGGTGTTGTAAATCTATGACAAATGTACGTAAAAAAAGTCTATTTCTCATCAGTAGATAAACCGACCTTAGGATATAAGGAAAGTAAGAGTTAATACGAAGTTCTTACAACCGAGCCACCACCGCATTATACTATATATTATACAAGTATATGCTTTGACTATAATAAATATATATAAAAAAATTAAACTGACTAATAAAAAAATGAGTCTGTTATTCATCATCATCATCAGTTCTTGAGGCTAATACATAATCCTAGACATCCACAGCTGGACAGAACATATTTCTAAATAATTTTGCCCTCAATAAACTGCCTCCGTGGTCCAGCGGTTAAATCCGTGGATTAAGACGCGGATGTACTAGTTTCGGGACACAATAATTAAGTTGTAGCATTTCTCGAGATTCTTACGCTGGAGACATGGATGAGCTTGCCACTTGTCATGATGGGCCTATAGTAAAATTTGCTAAATGTTAATCCGCTTCTTGACGCATAGTTTTTACCACCTCTTAAGGGATACAGTTATGATGAAACTTTACGATTTACTAAATTTTTATTTACTCCGAGTGGTGCGGTTTCTGTAATTATTTAAAGAAAAATCTCTCATAGTGTGAATAACAAATAATACTATGTAGTTTGCAAGAGGTACACGGTTGTATATCTACGTGGTTCTTGTCATTTGTTTACGAAACAGCCTCCCTGTACACGGTAATGGGCTAGACTTTGACACTGCCTTCCCTTGAAATTAAATCGTAATGATGACGGCCCCCTGTTTTCGGCTCTACCTTCGTTATTAAGACCGTCACTTGATGTCTTGAGGGCAAAATGAATAGAACTTCTTTAAAAGGTCTTCGTGGTGCGCCTTTTGTAGTAGGTATCTGTCTTCATACCTACACAAATAATGAGTACGGCGTTTTATGTTACGCGATTCTTGGTGACAAAAGTAGGCATCATTACAGTCCTTAGAACGCTTTTTAATTGGTTCTTTCACTGCGTAACATGGGAGTTCCAGAACACATTTCTGGAGAAATTGACCTGCTCATTGTACAAATTTATTTTCACTTAAATGGCAATACTTAATGCGATAACAGCGACGCTGCAGCCTAAAAAGGTAAGTCGGTGCACTATAAATGCTACGACAAATCAAGCAGATACAAGATGTCTGTCAACTCGTAAATAGGAGCGAGACAAATACACCGTCATTCATAATGACATGATGTGAGAAAGGGCAATACAATGGCAACCGCAGAAACCCACACTGCTGTCTATAAGCTGTACCCTTTGTATCTGAATTAAGGAGTCCGGAGAAACTAACGTTGTTTGAGATTACAACCGGCTATAATTAAAGTGCGTGCTCAGAAGGACTCTACAAACTTATACCTTGTAAGCGTATCACATGCACCAGGTCAGAATATCCACATGGTTAGCTATACCGTAGACATTTTGCGTTAATAATTGTAAATTTAAGGACTCGTACATCTATCGCACGTTAAAGATATGGAACACCATTCCATCTTGTGTTTCCACTTTCCTATAACCTGGAGTTCTTTAAATAAAGTGTGAAAAAGCATCTTGTCAAATTGGCATAGTGTTCGGGACATTCCTGAACCTTACGCGCTTCTTACCAAAAACTGTAGATTACATGTGCTAATTAAAAGAAAAAAAAAAAGAAAAAAAAATAGAGCCAAAGGTCCCGAATCGATTCCAAATAAATATTACCAATAATAAGGAAACATTGATTTTCTTCTCGAATATTTTTAATTAAAAAAGTTCTTTCAAGATTCTGAAAATAGCATGTAATTTATAACGAATTAATTTCTTTTTGGTGGCTTTTTAATAACTCAGATATAATTTGTACGTTACATAATTAATTTTAAATACACCCATGGTAGGTCGTTTTCCCGTTCAAGAACATTAATAAGTTTAAGACATTAAACCCACAAAGCACGTCAAATTGTAAAGTTACTCTCTCCTTTAGGTATTCAATTAGCTACAGTGATTAAATTTTTATTCATCTATTAAATTTTTACTTAAAACTCTGTTGCGACGAGCCCCGCGAGGTGTAGCGGCTTTTTATTGGTCTAGAGAATAACCTTTTTGATAGACTTAATCTTTCATGAGTTTTACGCAACTTTAATGAGCGAAACATGTTCAAAATTGTCGGAATTACGTCGTTTTTTTACAGGCTTTATAAATATAACACATACAATAACAAAATTCACCTTATTGACATCATTGCTTCGACGACCGCTGCTTTTAGGACTATTTATTATTGACATTTCAACAATACATATACAATAATATTAAAATATAATAGATTTCATCATTATCATCATTACAGCCCCTAGAACACAGCGTCCTAGACCTCCACTGTTGGAGATGGGCCTTCCAGAACATATATCTGGGGAATTTGGCCTACACTCGCCACGCTGGCCAGACGGCTTGGCGAGGAATAATAATAATAGATTTAAAAAAACTAAATTAAAAATACATATGAAATTAAAACTATTCTACAAAATAAACTACGGTAAGCCCTTGAATAATATAGGAAATATTTTCTTTTAGGTAGTTATGGCATTAGGGGTCGCCACATCATCACAGCCCCTAGGACACCACTGTTGGCGATGGGCTTTCCAAAATACATTCCTGGAGAATTTTGTCTACACTCGCCACGCTGGCCAGACGGGTTGGCGAGGGTCTGATATCATTTTATAATGACAATTTATTAACGAGGTTGGTATTAGTGGAACCGGGACCGACGGCTTAAAGTGCTCTCCGAGGCACGGGAAGGGTGGTGTTGTTAATATATGACAAATGCACGTAAGAAAAATGTATTTCTCATTGGTACATGCCAGGGGTTTAAACTGACCTTTGTAGGATTTTTAGGGAAAGTGTTCTTACAACCGAGCCACCAGCGCTTCTGGTCGCCACACTCTTGATAAATTCGTTTACCCAGCTCTTTCGCGAATTTCTGGGTATCAAGATAATATACCCCCATTGTTTTAACCCCAAATGCCACAAAGTTATAACTGTGTTTTATTAATCTTTATTAATCTAATTTTATGTAACTTATCTTATTTATTTACATGATTTATTTAGTGTAAATTTAAATTTATTTTTTTATTTAAATAATATTATATTACTTGAATAAAATTAAATACCTATAAACTAAACCAATAAAAAATATACATATATATATATATATATATATATTATTGGTCTGTTTTTTTTGTTTCCTTTTTACATAATATTTTTAGTATACTTCCAAACAAGTACATATGTATTACTGTTTGTAAAATTCAATAAAGATTTTTTTTTTTAAATAATGTATTGTTCTGAATAGCTGTAAATACAATAACAAATAAATGTTGAGTAAGAATGTGTTTTTGTGAATCAGTTGAGGTCTCCGAGGAGCGCTACCTGTGTCGGCAAGCCCAACTAGAGGCATAAATCTACTCAGCCCATGCTCTCTACGGGGAATAAGTGTAGAGTAATTGCGAGCACACGAGAGCTTGCGCGTCGCGAGAACATTAACTATTAAATTCGTTGCATATTAAACTACTTGCTCGAGAACGATGTAATCTAGATTCCACCTGAAACGCTTTATTCTTATTTTCTTAAGATTTGCTCATTTTGGGTGGACGGTGCAAATTAATTTTATTTCAAATTAAAAATCCTAGTTAATTAATCACACTTTGTGTTGTTTTTTGTGCTCTATCAATTTCATTTCCTAATGAGTATTTTTGTAGACAACCAAAATATAAGTCTGCGGCGAATTCTCCGGTGACTGAAAAGTTCTTAAGAGGTGAGTCGTGGAATTTCCTCAGGTGGCTTAAAATGCTCTCTTTGTTTTCGACAGTCAACAGGCCCTCTTCGTCATTCTGAAGGGTTCGAAACCCTACTTGACACGCTTCATTTTTACCTTTTCTTAAAGTTAAAAGTGGGACAAGGGCCTTACATGTGCCCACAACGTCGCATCAATATTTCTCGAAACTTTCTCACACTAGTCCACATCTAATTCCTTGCATCTCCACCGAGCCATGATTTTCTCAGCGGGTGCAGCGTACTGCGCGACCGTGGCAATGCACTTTCGCGACCCCTCGGCTTCACAAATGGACAATTTCTCCCTCGCTCCCATTAGAGTCGCTATTTGCTCTCCCTTTTCCGCCAAACATGCGCGCACGCCGGTTCCCGGGTACCGAGGTAATAACATTCTACGATGGCGCAGTACTCGCGCCGACGCGGAACCCGTTCCGCCGATGACTACCTCGATTAGTATGAACATGTGAAACAAAGCTTTATCATTAACTATTAAAACGAGCTGTAAAGGGACCTCAGGGATACACATTCGCTTAATAAAACTTATGTAAATGATTAATATAGAGGTGACAGAGAGATTACTATTGATAAATCACTTTACTACGTCCGCAGCACTATTTACATAATTACCTTCTATGGTTTGCAGCGCAGGGGTCGTAGCGAATATTATGTTTATTACAAATATACCAACATAATAATATACGCAGAATTTTTGTGACATATTATTAAGACATTTTACAACAAATTTTAGTCGAAATTTACTCTATTCTTTAGAACTTGGGGTAAAATATTTCAAATGAGTATGTGGTTGAAAGTAGAAAATTGGTAAACAATGTGTATAGGTAAAATTCTATTAACTTTTGTACTAGAAGCTGCATCAGCGATTACGCGGGAGTGCAAAGACACAATTCTCAGGCTAACACATGCAAGTTCCAAAACGACACAGGTGCTCCCTAACTACAAAGGTATCAGGACCCTATGCATGAAAAATTTAAGACTATATTCGTTAGTAGCACTCTCTTGGGGACGTCGTTACGGACCTGCGAACTTCTCGGCTTAGAAACACGAGAACGTCACAAGTTCACGGCTTTAGCGAACAAATCAGAGCGAACAGAGAACCGCATGAGGTCGATATTCGATTGGCATTAGAGACGTGAGTTAGAGATGATCCCGTAAGAAGCATTACTTCGTACAATGAGTAGTTTAAAAATTCAAAAACTCGTCGAGCCTTTCGGTGCGGCGAGGTGAAGCGCCTCGACATTGGTATCCCTGTAATTGAGAAGGTAATCTTTGTGTTCTTCTACACAAAACATACGAGTAAATTTGTGCTATAATAGCATGGCATAATATTATCTTTCATTTTGTAACTATTAGGATTTAGATTCTTGTGATAATTCTTTTTTAAAGATATTTTTTTAATAAAAAATACAAGGTATTAAAAAAGGATAAAGAACTTATATAAAAAAGCTCTCTCTGATATAATGTAGGTATAATAAAAATAGGAATGAATTTATTTTAAATTAATGAACAAAGTAATAAAAAAATCATCAAGTATAATTGGTTTGCATTAAAGCAACCGGAAGTGAGGACGGATTCCTCTTACAGGCGTACCATCAAAAGGTATCTACGAAAATATTTAAAATGAAAATTTTTCAACTCGTACTTTCATGTGTAAATTTAGCGAAGGCTTGCGCCTCGTTTCCGCCAGTTCTACAGTTAAATTTGAAATATCTCGGTGGGCATTTGATTGATATTTATTAATTTAAACATTTCAATGTTAGGTCAGATACAGCATAACATTTTTGTTTGCTATTATTTAACAGAGATTTTCGGCGAGTTACTGAGATAGCGTTTTATTAGAGCAACAATTTCACTAAGTTATTATAATTGGTAGCTTTATTCCCATTGTCAAAAGGGAAATAAAAATGTGTTTCAAATCTAAATAAGCCAAACATAATTAAATATTTTTCATTTTAAAACATTCCCACACAGTGAAATGAAACGTCATTAAAAAAACTAACCAGTTCCCTGCTACAACTCGACTTTAGCGTTGAGTTTTAGAGTTGAATTTTAAAAAGAATTTGGATGCAACCGACGGAGACTTACCAAGAGAACACGTTACGAGTGCGGTTGAGTAAAAACTGCGGTGTAATTAGTCTTTGGAGTCGAACCGTGAACAGTTGCAAAGAGCTGCAGTAAGGTCGATGCCGCCAACTTAAACCAGCCAAGGTAGGAACTTTTAACAGTTTCAAGAATTTAAAAGCTAATATTTTAAAACAAATAATAAGTTCATTTATTCTCTTCGCAAGCATGACCACATTTCAGAATATCGCTCTAAGCTTACCAATATGAATGCGAAGAAATCTTATGTCTGTCAGAGTCTTTCTATTAAATGAACCTAATACTCCTATATACCTAAAACAATACTTTTCATTCTGGACCTCCTCTCACGACAGAAGTCTTCGATCCTCACATAACTCCGTCCTTTCTATCCCTTCCCATCACTCTAATTTTGTCTCAAAGTCTTTCGTAGTCGCAGCGTCATCCCTTTGGAACAGTCTTCCAGTCAGTATCTGTCAAGCACCGAATAGAGCCACCTTAAAGAGGCTTGTGTTCATGTATTTAATTAATGCCCAATACTCCCAATCTATTTTAATGTGTGCTTTTAGTTTATTCTAATCATTATGTAGTCATTATTAATTCTTTATTCTAGATTAAATATAAATTAAAAGCTACCTAAATAATAAAATTCGAAGTATATATTAAAAAAAACTAGATACAAAACCTAATTTAAATATAAATCGTAACCGCGCAGCATGGTGGCAAGAACGCTGGCCGAATTTCCTCGCTAAATAGCTATACTAATTCTCTGGGTCAGGAAAGAACCAGCCCTCTTGTCCCCAAAGCAGACAATTAGACGAGGAGTGATATTTTTTAAAAATGTTTTAGCGCTTGGACCCCACGGGCCTAAAGTCTCTACTACTATTAAAAAGTGTATGTATGTATGTATATGTGTAGGTTTATAAATGATGTATATTGAGTAGTGTATGATATTAGGTTAAGTATTACTCGTATTTATTTAACTCTTATTTTTATACCGTCTCATATTTCTATTTGATATCTGTTTTGTCTCAAAGGTCGACTGTCAGAGAATTCCATTAAGCTTTTGTATATTGTGCAATAAAGTTTTTTTTTTTTTTTAAAACGTTATTTTTTTAATTAGTTACTTAGAACTAAGTAAACTCTATGCTGCGTTAAAGAAACAAAGTTATTTTATTAGTTAAGCAATAAAATTATATGCAACCAGTGCAACTATAGTATAGATAAGTTGGTATAAGTGAAACCGGGACCAGCTTCTTTTCTTCAACGTAATCTTCAAAGACACCGTGGTGTTGTAAATGTATGATAAATATACTGCCTCTATGGTCTAGCGGTGCAGACCGTAGATTTATAAATGATTTGAGATATTTCTCGAGTCTGGTACGCTAGAAACATCGACGAGCTTGTCACTTCGCATAATAGACCTGTAGCGATAGCTACACAAAAGAAAATAAAACTTCAAAATTCCAAATTGTGACGGGTGTTTTGACAATTATGGATATTAGGATTTCTTTGTTAAAGTTATGTTATTATTTTATTAAAAAACATTAATTTACAAATATCCGCATTATCGTTTATTTAAAAGCTAAGACGCTTAAGACCTTTAGCAAAGTTGGCCAAATGTGAATCCGCTTCTTTATAAGCATGGTTTCTGACCACCCCGGAAGGGATTCGGTCGTGATGACACTTTACCTTATAAATGTACGTAAGAAGAATTTCTTATTAGAACATGCAAGGGCTTATACTTGCGACCCTTGAATCAGCAAATGGTCAGGTCATCATCGCTCTACACTATGTCCAATATAATTTATCCAATCTTTTTCTCGATAAGGCAATCATAATTTTCTTGATAATTTTTTTCGGCAGGTCCCTGGTATGAAATGAAATGAAATGAAATGAAATATTTTATTTGCTAAAAAACACATGGTTACAGATTCGAGTATGGTCTCAGTTTTATAGACAACTCACATGTTTCGCCAGTGCGGCATGCAAAATTTTATACAACTATTATAAAAAATTAAATTACAAAATTAGAAACATTGGCACAGTCTTATAAATCATAAATAATAATTATTGGTCCAATAGGTTTCAATGTCAAATATAATTCATTAAATAATTATTCTAGATGTCAATTGTATTGCGTTATTAATAGTCAGGTACATAATTTTCTTTTCTACCATCTAGGAAGTCATTTACGGAGTAATAACACCGTTCATTTAACCACTTTCGGAGTATTTTTTTAAACCGTCGAATTGGTAGCTGTTTAATATTTTCCGGAATGTGATTGTAGACTTTTATTGCCATGCTATATGAATTATTTTGGTATACTCTACTTTTCGGAATGGTCAGTTGAATCAGCCTATCTACATTCCGTGTAGTTCTTGGCATTAGTTCTTTAGCTGTGTTAAAGTAGGAAAAGTGAGCTTTAACAAACACGGCTATTTCATATATGTACATGCAGGGAAGAGTAAGAATTTTTAATTTAATAAATATTGGCTTACATGAGTCAAAGGGAGACACACCACATAAGGCCCTAATACACTTCTTCTGTGTTATAAAGACTCTGTTTATGTCCACCGAGTTTCCCCAAAGTATTAGGCCGTACCTAAGGACTGAGCATGCATATCCGTAATATGCCGACATAGCTATTTGCAAAGTTGAAGTTTTTCTAATTTTGCGAAGGGCAAACACATATCTGTTTAACCGATTACAAACGCTATCAACATGAAGTTTCCAGTTGCAATGTGAATCTACTATGAGTCCAAGAAATTTTAAATTATTGGTGTCTTCTATTTTCGTTCCTAAGTAGTTTATGTTTAAATCCTGTTTGATTCCACCATTGTTGAAAAATTGAACATATTTTGTTTTAGATAAGTTAGCTTTAAGATTATTTTTATCCAACCAATTCATTACAGTACTAATGGTTTGATTCACTTGATTTTCATGTTCTGGGACATTATCAGAGTCTACTAAAATTGATATATCATCCGCAAAAAGTACACACTAATGCTTTATAAAATCTGGCAAATCATTTATATAGAGTAGGAATAGAAGGGGACCTAGCACGCTTCCTTGTGGTATTCCGCATTTATTTATCACAAAATTTGATCTATATGTTGTACTTATTAATTTACTATTCAATTTACTTATTTCTACACATTGATACCTCTGTTTTAGGTAGCTCTGTATCCAGTTACCCGTAGGTCCTCTGAGTCCATAACGTTCTATCTTATCAATTAGTGTATTGTGGTTTACAAAATCGAAGGCCTTCGTCATGTCAAAAAACAACGACGTTGCAGGTCTTCTGGCATTCATATTCTCAGTGGCTTTTTTAATTAATAAGTAAACTGCCAGCGCTGTTGATTTGCCCTTTTGAAAGCCCATTTGTTCATTTTTTATGATATTATATTTGTTAAGATAGTCAACTAAGCGGGTATAAATGGCTCTTTCAAATACCTTAGAAAATACTGGTACCAACGTAATCGGTCGATAATTATTTAAGTCCATCTTACAGCCTTTTTTGTGCATGGGCCGTACTATGGATAACTTTAGTTTATCTGGAAATGTTTCTGATTCAAACGATAGATTTATTAAAAATGTAATTATAGGAACTATTTCATTAGCTGTAGCTTTAAGTATTTTTGTAGCTATACCATCATAGCCCACTGCATTTGTGTTTTTTAGGGTATTTATGATTTGTCTAACTTCATCCTCACCACATGGTGTAAGATACATACTGTTATTAATGCTTTTAATTTTACTCATGTTGTTGTGATTACTTATTTTATTTTGTCTATTGTAGTTTGTGAAAAAAATATTAAACTCATTCGCAATGTCAAGAGGCCTAGATACCAACTTATTGTTTATATTTAGTTCCTTAATTGTATGTGTCATGTCATTTCTCCTATCATTGTTTTCCTTTATAATATCCCACACTGCTTTACATTTGTTCTTTGAGTTTTGAAGGTATTATGGGATGCGACATGTGTAGACACACATTCAGGCGACCTAGTCAAGCCCGGGAAGTGCGGCGGTTTCTGCTAAGAACCTCAAGCTGCGCATATACGCCAACCTCAGTACAGGTTACGAATTTGCGTCGTCGTCTTGACCCCAGACGATGGGCCCATGGGGACACTCAGCCAAGCGTCTGGCCAAGGAGTTGTACAAACGGCTAACGGAAAAGTCTGGAGACAGGAAAGCTGTCAATTATTTCTGCCAACGTATTAGCTTAGCTATAGAGAGGGTAAATGATGCCAGTATTCTTTGGACTATCACTGAAGGGTTGTCTCTAGAGGATTTTTTTTTTTCTTTTTTTTTATTACGTTTAGTTTATATTTATTTTAATTTTTACATTAAGCAGTTTTATTTATTTTATTATTAGTTGTACTACTAGCTTGTTTTCTTATTTGTATTTGGCTTTATAATTGTATTGTACAAAAAGCCCTGGTTGGGTTTGGATAAGAGTTCCAAAATATCGCGTCCCTTAATCCCCTTATAATCAGTAGTGGATTATGATAAAGACGATCTATTACAATCTAAAAAAGCATTAAGGTAACCTATATTAAGTCTTAGGCCTGATTCAGTGCACGACTGATGATGAGCGATGAGACGTCAGCGTTCATCGTCGGTCGAGGACTCAATCCAGTCCCAATCAAGAGCTTACTAAAATAAAAGTTAAATTAAAAATTGAAACTCACCGTATCGGACGCAATGCAACGCCCGTTGCAGTCTAGTAGTGAAGTCGGACTCACCTGGAACAACAAAGATATATTTTTATAAATATATTCATTCATTAAATTATGGTTTTCAAGTTGTAAATATTGCTTAGCAATTACTTTGTGTTGATATAGTATTTCCTAAATAAATTAAAATCTTTCTGCATTAACAATAGCAAAGTTGCCTGAGTTGAACCAAAAACACGTCTCTGTAATTGTTTCAATGAAAGTTAAAAATGGCGTCGAATGTAACAGTTCTATTTTGAAGGTCAGCCGTCAGGTGTTTGTAATTTTATTTAATAGAAATAAGATAGATTACATTTCTTAAAAGATGTACTTTTAAAAAATGATATGACAACAAAAAAATCGTCAAAAATATTGGATTGTGAGTGCGAGAGGCATGCAAAAGCGTAAACCCTCTTAAATCTTTGTATTGTTGGAAAAAATCTATAGAAAAATTTCGTCTGAAATAAAATATAATGATTTTATTTTCTTATTTTCTTAATCTCAGATTAATACTATAATAGTATACCAGTATCATTACAGCACCTCCGCTGTTGGAGATGGGCCTTCCAGAACATATATCTGGAGAATTTGGCCTACATTCGCCACGCGCTGGCCAGACGGCTTGGCGAGAATATAATGTCAATTTTTAATGACAATTTATTAACGATTCACCAAGTTGGTATTAGTGGAACCGGGACCGACGGCTTAACGTGCTCTCCGAGGCACGGGAACGGTAGTTTTGTAAATCTATGACAAATGTACGTACGAAAAGTGTATTTCTCATAGGTACATGCCGGGTGGGTTTGAACCGACTTTTGTAGGATTTAAGGAACGCGTTCTCACAACCGAGCCACCACCGCGCCGATATACCAAAGTATATTAAAACTTAATTCAGGATAAGAAACATCGAATTTAATTCAAACTTAACATAGACTTAATTATAAACCCATATCTAACATGAAACATGTTTAAATACTATTAAACTCTGTCTGAGTCTTGGAATATCGAATTATGTGAAATCAAATAGACCACAATACTGTAGGTTTAACTCTATTGGCTCAGAGATAATTGCTAAACGAGCCTGGATCTAATGTCTCAAGTTACGCGGAAAACAGACGTGGAGCTCTAAACTGGCCGAACTATACAGAAATACTCATACAAAGACAGGGTATCGTCAGACTGTTCCTATTTACTTACCCGTAAAATAACTAAAGAAATACATTACAACGCTAAAGGTGGGTTAAGACCAAACTAGCGAGTGCATATTCTATCTGCTCCTTATCAAAATATTTTTGTATTATTTATACAATATTCATTCTTTCGTTATTTTACGAGTGCATGCGCTCGCGAAGTTTCTATGGAATTTCTAAAACTGCTCACTTGCTTGATTTAAGCGGCGCACGAGTGGGCGTAAAGTAAAGAAGTAAAGTATCATCACGACCGTTTCCCTTTCGGGGTGGTCAGAAACCACGCTTATAAATAATGTAGCCAAATTTACTATAGGCCAATCATGACAAGTGGCAAGCTCGTCGATGTCTCCAGCCAGCGTACCAAACTCGAGAAATATAACAAATAAATTAAATATTAATTAAATGTATTTATATACATTAATAAATATTTTTGTGTCCCGACCAGGGATCGCACCCGGTACCTCCGAGTCTAATCCACGGACTTAACCGCTAGACCACGGATGCAGTTACGTACAATAGGCGTACAGTTGCTTATAGCGCTCTTGCAGCTTCACTGTGACAAATGAGCATGGAACACCCGTTGATCTAAACATAAATCCAGCATGTGCAAGAATTTTAGTTCTTGTTTTGATTTTTGCTAGATTGGTATTCGGTTGGTGTAAATAATAAAAACTAGTTGTCGTACTCTTCTCTTGTTTGGGCTCTAGCTCTCTGTTTGTTTAGTCTAAACCCACCTCTATGTTGTAGGCGTAGCATGATTATGATAGGTCATGAACAAAATCGTATGCTACATCGGGAATCAAAGCCTTTCTTTCTTTCTATCTTTTTGTAAACGCTTGAGAGAAGACAGCGAAGAAGCGCGTGTATCTGTAGCCAAACTTTACTATAGGATTATTATGACAAGTGACAAGGCTTTTCCAATGCTTTAGCGTATTAGACTCGAGAAATTATACAAACACAATTATTTTTGTCTCCACCTTTAAATCTACGGCCCTAACCGATAGACCATGGAGGTATTTGTAACTTTGTGAACTTATCATATTAAATTAAATATTAACTTTACATGCTGCACCTCGTAAAATATTACGTGGTTTTAATAAACTCGAAAATCTTAATTTAAGCAAATTAACTTGGTCTCCCACCGGGCCGAGCCACAACAGCGACGTGCCACTTCATACAATACCTACGAGCACATACAAACTTTGCTCATCTCATTCATTTAAAGCGCCAAAAGTGCATAAGTATGCGTTAAAAACATACATACGAGTATGTACATATGTTGAGGTACTTATAACTTTAGATTTATGACAATATTGTTGTTAATATTCATTAGACATTAAAAAGCTTGCCACTTGTCATTTTGGGCCTATTTGTGCAAATGATAAAAAAAAATTATATATGAGAGTTCTGATACTTTTATTAGTTTTGTTTTGTTTCCTGGAGGGTTGATGGACTGCATTTCTGGGGGTTGCTCTTGCTTGAGCAATATTTTGAGGTGTTGGATTGTGTGAGCGAGGGGGCCGGCATGAGAGTTAAGCCCTTCTGAATGTATATAAAAGTTATGTAAATTAGGTTAGTGCTAACATAGTTTTATAAGTTTGTTACTAACCCACTTGTTATTCGAAATATTATTATTATTAATATTGGATAAGACATGTTATTTTTACTATACTCGTATATTACGTGCAACTAAGTTATATGGAAAATTAAATATGTAATTTTCATACCTTTAGTACTAGAGTCGTAATAATGATATTTAAAAATATATGAAAGGGTATTTTAAATTAAATTGTAATCTTGTTAAAATAATTCATCTAACAATGCATATATAACTGTGAATAAAAACATATTTAGCCCAAATCCCCATACAATATTAATTATATCCTTTATTAGTTAGCAAATGGTGGTTTTAGCTTGCAGCGCAGTTTACGCCAGTTATACATATTAAGTAATTATATAACTTATTTAATATTGCACCTAGCTTTATTTTGCCTTGTCTTTCTATATAATTATTTTATTATAGCTAGAAGTGAAAAAATGTAAGGCTGATAACTAAAGCTGCTTCTTTAAAAGTGTAGTAACTGACTACGCCGCCAGGATGTGATGATACTTTAATTTGACATATTTTTTTAAAAATAATATTGTAAAGACTATAATTTTTTCCAAGAATTAATAAACTAAGATAGAGCTTGCTTTATAAATTATACTTGGTAAATCTTCTCCAACAATTCGGCTTAGACGTCGCACGATAGACGACGAGCTCAAGGTCGCAACACAACAAATTAAGGCTAACATTATTACAGACATACTTAATCTGAGAAATCAGCTTACAAGTAGCGTTTATTCCAAAGATGAAACGAGCAAAGTTTGTGGTAAACCTCAGTGAGTGAATCGACTTTTAGTTAATAGCTGGGTCCACACCGGACGATCAGACGCGGCAAAAGCGAAATCAAATACGCGGTCGTTGTAAAATGACGATTTTTAACAATGCTCAAAGGCAAATCTGTCATTTATGGCGATCGATGTGGACGTTAGTGTGTAGATCGGTCAACATAGATAATGAGACTGAATCCCGGGTTTCCAAAAATACATACATACATACATATCTTCACGCCAGATCCCTTGCGGGGTAGGCAGAGACAATTGAGCGCCATTTGACACGATCACGACATACTTCTTTCGCTTCGTCGACATTCATTAACCTCTTCATACATGCCCTTTGGTTACGAAGACTTTTTAATGCACCTTCAGTCAGTGTTTTATTTATTTGATCGTGATATGTGAGTCTCGGTCTGCCAGGGCCTCTTTTACCCACAACTTTCGCATTATATATCTGGTTCGTCAATCTTTCATCGCTCATCCTTTCAACATGCCCGAACCATCGTAGCATGCCTTTCCTTATTTTTGTCCCTATGCTTTCCTTCATACCAACCCTTTTCCGTATTTCGACGTTACGTATGCGGTCCGCCAAAGTGACGCCACATATCCGCCGCAACGACCGCATTTCTACTGCATTAACCCTACTCTCATGCGTATTCTGACGTATCCACGTCTCGCTTCCATACATCAGTGTTGGTACCAACATGGCATTGTGTATGGCGAGCCGAGCTTTGTCACTGACATTTCGACTGCCGATCAGTGACCCCAGGGCACCGTTAACACTATTTCCCGCGTTCACTCTTCTTTCAACGTCCCTATCGTACTTCCCATCCGCAGTGAAAACACTGCCCAGATATATAATTTCATTTACTTGTTCTAGAGTTTCATCATCAATCTTTATCGTCACGGTTGTAATCCTTCTTCTTTCAAACACTAGTACCTTGGTTTTTCTCGCATTCAAACGGAGTCCTTTTTCTGCACATCCCTCCTTCATTCTTGTGACTAGTGATTGCAGTTGTTGTTCGGACGATGCCATAAGAACAGCATCATCTGCATAAAGCAGGCAGTTCACCACTAGATCACTCATCTTTATCCCACAGTCACTCTCTCTCACTCTTTTTAGGCATTTGTCGAGATATAGAGTGAATAATCTAGGAGAAAGCACACAACCCTGTTTGACGCCCATTTGGGATTCAAAGCAAGGCGACATACCTCCCTCCACCCGCACACAAGCTTTGCAGCCCTTGTACAGGGACTGTATAGCTTGTAGCAGTTTGTCATTCACTCCATACTCCGGCAATATGTCCCAAAGCTTCTTTCTTACAACTCTATCAAAAGCCTTTTCCAAATCCACAAAAGCACAGAAAACCTTCTGGTTTAAGGCCAAAAACTTCTCTGTGATATTGCGGAGCGAAAAGACTTGGTCAGTGCATCCTCTTCCAGGTCTAAAGCCTCCTTGTGCCTCCCATAAAAGACCTTCAGTCTTCTCTTGCAAGCGTTTCGTGAGAATCTTGCCATACATCTTGCTCGCCAAACTGATCAAACTAATCGCTCGGTAGTTGGCACAGTCCAATCTAGATCCCTTACCTTTGTATAAAGGAACGATGACTGATTGCCGCCAGTCCTCCGGCACTCTTCCCTCCTGCCAGCAAAGGTTGCACAGTAGGTGGAAAGCGTTCCAGACCGGTATACCTCCGTATTTAATCATTTCAGCGAGCACTCGATCTTTTCCCGCTGCTTTGCCACATTTCAGGCTTCTAATTGCCGATTGCAATTCTTGCACACTTATTTCCTCCTTAAAAGTGGACGTTATAGTTGTGGATAGCTCTGGAGGTAAAGTACCCGTCGTGACGTCGTTAGGAGTACCACTAGCATACATCTCGCTAAAATATTCATTCCATCGCTGCAACACCTCATTTGTGTTTGCAAGAATGTTACCGCTTTTTGATTTCACTCTGTTCATTCGATAAGATGACAAGCAACCTTTGGCCTTCCTAACTTCCCTCCAGAAAAGTTTGGAGTTCTCCTTAAAGTTGCTCGTCATCCTATTTTCACCTATTTCCTTACATCTTTCACGCTTCTCCTTAACCAAAGATTTAGTCTCATTCTTGCAGCGATGGTACAACTCTTTTTTTTCTCTTTTTATACTTTCATTCATATTCAGCGAAGCAACGTAATCTATCCAAGCTTTCTTCTTTCTTTCTACCGAATCTTTGACCTCTTGATCCCACCACGCGTCACCCTTGGTTGCTCGCTTTTTTGCTACTCCACATACTTCTCTTGCCGATTCTACCATACCATTTTTTAGGTACTTCCAACACTCTTCTACATCTTTACTCACATCTTTCAAGTTGATAAGTTTATCTTTGACGCATTTCATATACTCCTCTTTCACACTATCATCTTGTAACTTTTCACTCTTTATTCTCTCTACTGCTGACATATTGCCACCTGATCGCCAGTGGCGCCATTTTGTGAACAGGCCACTAATCCTAGTGATTACTAGGTAGTGGTCTGTTCCCAATTCTGGCCCACGATACGCCCTGGTATCCAGAGTCTGTGTTCGCAGTCTTTCATCAACTATTATTAAATCAATCATACTCTTTTCACTATTCATCGTTCTTGTATACATGTGAATATCTTTGTGAGCAAACATTGTGTTGGACACAAAAATATTCTTTTCTAAACACACGTCAAGAATAAGCTTACCTGCATCATTTACTCTCCTATCTCCAAAATCACCTAGGACCGTTTCGTAATCTGCACGACGTGTCCCCACCCATCCATTCAAGTCGCCACATAATATTATATTTTCGTTCCCAACTGCCAAATCTAGAACTGTCCTGACCTGGTTCCAAAAATTCTCTAGTTCCAGCTGTGGTGCTGAGCTAACAGGTGCGTACACCACGACCACAAATAACTTTTTAAGGCCTATTTTAAGACGAACCCAGAGTATTCTTGGGCTTTCCAGGCAGTACTCGTACATACTGTCGGCCAAGCGACCGGATAGTAAGATGCCCACCCCCTGACTATACATCATTCGAAAGAATCTCCTATCCCAAGTTAGCAGTCCATGATCGTGGAATGTGAAGGGCAGATCCAATTTCGGATCATCCGGTGTGGACCCAGCTACTACCCATCGAGAAGACTGAGGGACAAACTAGCCGACCGCAATCTCCGGGTAACTCTATTATAAGAGCGAATTGCTAAACGCTTGTCTAAACTATTGTCCACTCTGCTTCACTAGACTATGTCTATCTATAATGTACATGTCCATTGTGTATTAAATTGTCTATTAATTGTATTCAAACCAAAATGTACATTATTATTATTAAATACTTGCTTCCACTTCTCATTAGACCCTTCCCAATCCATCCGGGCAAGCTTGGCAAGATTATCATTCTCCAGAAATAGTGTTTAAAATGACAAACCTACAATAGTAAAGGTGTACACTGAATTCTAGGGGCTTCAATGATGATTGAAAACGCAACTTGACCAATATTAAAAATATTTTAAATTTTAAATACGACCGACACAGACCAATAAAATAAGACACATGATAATTACAGACGACATAAAAGACGCAAACAAAAAGAAGACAGAAACTGTACTTTTTATTTAAAATAGATAATAATGAAAATAACGATTTATTTGATAAAGACAAACTTGACTGCTTAGAAACAGTTATTTTGAGAATCAAATATCATATCAAGTGCTAAAGGAGATCAATCGAGTAATGACAAAATGTACGTTCGCTTAAAGTTGATGGCCTCCAGTTTGTGAGGTATGTGCGGTTCCAAATAACTATCCCGTCAAAAGCTCTCATGAGATAAATGATTTTCAAAGGCTATTTGAGGTGACCGGACATTCACAAACATTCAGCAAGTTAATTATTCCCAAAATTGATAGGTAATCGGCATTCGATCTCGAGACTTAATGAATTTCCGCCAATGAAATATACATCGACCGACACATATATGAGTAAGTTATAAGTTAGGATGGGCCAAATGATTTCTAGAGCCCACGTACGGGATAACGCAGAGTGGGAAGACCCATGGACGGATCAAACTAAAAAAGGTGGAAAAGACGCACAGTGAGACGAAAGACCCAAAGCTGGTGATTGTTGGACAAAGGTTACGAAAGACCGCGTATAGTGGCGAGCCTTAAAAATACACAGGCTGATGATGTAGATGTTCTAACCTCTAATCCAATGTTGTTCTTTATAATAATAATAATAAAACTTTATTTTAGAATAAATTCCATTTAGTTTGGGTTATATTTTATCAAACGATAAATTACGAGTAGTTTAGTTTAGTTTAGTTTAGTTTTAACACCATACATTCCTACCGGAATTCGGTTAAGTCATACTCTTAATTTTTAATATATATATATATATTGCACATTTATCACTATAGATAGGTACATGACAAGTAACAGAACTGGAGGTTTAAGCATTTACAAAAAACACTTAAATAAATAGATTTATTGCAGCTGTAAAGAGGCTTTGTCAATAACTTATAGGTACCTAATAAATAAATGATTAAAAACATGTCAATTAACTTAACTAAATATTACTAATTATTACTAATTATTGTAGCAGCTGTAAAGAGGCCTTGTCAATAATTTTAAAGTACCTAATACATAATTTTTTAAAAATATGTCAATGTACTTAACTAAATAATACTAATCATTAAGAGTAATAATAAATATGTCAATTTAATTAAATTAAAAATAGTTATAATATAATAAATTATGCGAATATGTCCAATCTTTATGTCATAATTTTATTAGTATATGTCACTGATATATACACTATCCTATGTCATCATCCCTTAGCGCTTCATCTACAGTGTAATAAGCTTTTTTTATTAATACAGTTTTAATTTTTTTCTTGAAGTCATTATGTTCTAGGCATTTCATTTCTTTTTCCAGATTATTATACAGTTTCACACAGTTACAGATGAAACTTTTGGAAAACTTACTCAATCTGTGTTTAGGAACAGCTAACGATTCTTTTTGTCGTGAGGTACTTCTCATGGCTCTAATGTGATATAAATCCATGTTTTCCCTAATATACACCAAACATTGCATTACGTATGTGCTCGCCAAAGTCAAAATATTTAATTCCTTAAAGGCTTCTCTGCAAGTGTCTCTTGGTCTTATTCCGGCTATAAAACGGACTGCTCTTTTTTGAAGAATGAATATTCGGTTTGCTTCAGCAGCTGTCCCCCACACCAATAGTCCATATGCCATGATGCTGTGAAAATAGGCATGGTATACAGATTTTGCTGCTTCAGCCCCGGAATATTCATTAATCTTTTTAACAGCGTAACATGCAGGGCTTAATATCTTTGCGATCTTATTAATATGCTGTTGCCACGTTAGTTTCATATCCAACTCAATTCCTAAAAATACACTGCTTTGTACTAAATTTAGTGATTTTAAAATAATATAGTCCTTAAGTTCCTGGGATTCTTGTCTGTTACTATGGGTATCTAGGGAAAAGTTGAGTAGTTTAGTCTTATTAAGATTTATTAACAGATTGTTATGACCAAACCATGTTTCTAAATTTTGTATAACTGAGTTTAATTTTGGTACAAGCATATCTGTTTCGTTATTATTTAATATCAAGGAGATGTCATCGGCAAACATAACCATACTAATGTCTTTAGGAATACACACACCTATGTCGTTTATGTATATTAGAAAAAGCAGTGGACCCAACACTGATCCTTGAGGTACTCCCAATTTCATAGTTTTTCCTGTTGATTTTACATTATTGATATTAACAAATTGTTTCCTATTATATAAATATGACCTACACAGTTTTAAATCTTTGCCCTTAATACCATAATGATTCAATTTTGCTAATAAAATACCATGATGCACACAATCAAAGGCCTTCGACAAATCACAGAAGATGCCCAATGCTCCTTTCTTGTTATCAAGGCTGTAAAGTATCATTTTGACCATGTTACATACGGCCTGGGTCGTTGATCTATTTTTACGAAAGCCAAACTGTCTTTCATCTAAAACATTAAATTTTTCTAAGTGTTTGACTATTCTTGAATACATGCATTTTTCATAGATCTTGCTAAAAATTGGCAACAAGGATATTGGCCGATAATTGTGCGCATCGCAATGATCACCATTTTTGTGGAGCGGGATGATTCTTGCATATTTTAAAAGATCTGGAAAGTCTCCATTCTTAAATGCATCACAAATTAATTTTGTCAATGGATAGGTAATAACATTTGTAAGTTTTTTAATTAACTTAGACGATAACAGCCATAGATCTTGTGAATGCTTAGGCTTAAGATTTTTGATAATTTTAGCTATTTCCTTTGGTGTAACCGGATCAAATACGCTTTGGCTATTAATTTCTTCCGTGGAGAGTTTAACATAATTTACTGCCTGTTTGATGTCAACTTTTAGCTTACAGGTTGCATCTGCAGCTACATTATTAAAAAATGAATTAAAATAATTGGCCACGGTAGTTTCATCCGTATAGATAGTATTATACATTTTAATTTTAATTTCAGATGAGACCTTGTTATTTTTTCCACTTAACTCCTTAATAATAGACCAGCAGGTCTTAATTTTATTATCAGACTTTAATATTCTATTTTTAAGTTCTATACGCTTAGCCTCTAGACATACATTGCTATATAATTTACTATATCTTTTTATGTAAGTCTTAAAATTTGGTTCCTTAGAAGTTTGTAAACGTTCACGTAGTAAAAGCAATACTTCACGGGACTTTATTATGCCCGGGGTGATCCAAGTATTAGTGTTATTCGTTCTTACTTTTCTCTGAACTATGGGTAGGTAAGTATTGCATTCCAATATGAATTCCCTAAAAAATGATTCATAGTTTAGACAATTATTATGTAATGTCCGATTGTTTTGTAAAGACAGCAACAATTTATCAATTCTGTTGTTAGATATTAATCTCCTAGTTTTAATCTTTGGTATTTCACATATTTTATTAGATTTAGTTTTTATTGTAATCATTTGTGCTTTATGATCTGATTTTAAACCAAACAAAACACACGAATCTAAGACATCACCATTTGTAAAGATGTTGTCAATACATGTTGCGGTAGTCGCAGTTATTCTCGTATATTCAAATATCTGCTGGTACAGACGATAAGAATTCATTAGATCCCTAATACTATGGCTACTACCTTTAACTAAAGGAAAATCTATGTTAAAATCACCACAAACTATGATGGTTTTATTGTTTTTATAGGAAAGTTTGGTCAGACATTCGTCGAGTCTTTCAGTGAACACACTAAGACCTGTACCAGGAGATCTATAAACCGCTAATACGATAAGATCATCCAGCTCCACGCAGCAAGTTTCGAAATCCTTGTCTATAGATAGTTTTACAATATCAGTTCTGTTCTTTGCCCTTAATACCTTCTTTACATAAATCAAAGTATTGCCTCTTTTAAAGGAGGTTCTATGACTAGAACTTTTTATATTAAATTTATCCAGCTCATAAAGGCTGACTGAATCGCTTTCCAGCCACGACTCTGTTACACAAAATATGTCAATGCTATTTACATCGAGAAATATATCCAAATCTAACAGTTTATTTTTTATTCCCTGCACATTTTGATGACATATTATAATTTTGTTACTTCTAATTATTACATTACTAGGTGTTTTTTTAATGTACCCAGTTATTTCACAATTTCTTGAAGTGCTATGCGCTGAAAATTTAAATGTTGAGATTCTTTAGCCATTTCATTTTTGAGCATACTAATTATATTGTAGCTAATTATCTCTTTCAAGTCCTTAACCGTAGTTTTCTTAATATTTACTTCACTTATATTAATTACATCAAAGTTATTGTTAAAAAGTGCAAACGTGTTGAGTCTGCAGTTTATTTTATAAATTTCTTGATTAATTTTCGTTTGTTTTAAGTTCATAAAGTATGGTATATTCGTTATAACGAGTTTAATGTCTTTCTTAACTGCACATTCCATTAAGCTAGTAATTTCTGTAAGGTATTTACGAATATCGTCCTTTTCAAATTCTTGAATAATAATTATTAAAATAATGTTGTTTTCGTTTTTGATAATTTCTTTAGCTGCATTAATAATCTTCATTGTTGGTGCATTCGAATGTGTGTCACAGAAAGTATTGTATTTTTTGTGAATTTTATTTGACAGTTGCACTGCCATGTTTCTGGATGATTTGTCACCAATAATTCTTATTTTAGTTTCAATAGTCATGTCCTGTTGTTGTTTTTGTGTTTTATTTGTATCTGTCATGCTTTTATTTATTTTTGCCACTTTATTGCGTTCATCCATTTCTTTTTCTTTTTCAACTTGGACAGAAATCAGGGTATCCAACTTATAGTTTTTATTTCTATTTTTAAGCTTTCTTTTAAGTTTTTGACCGATTTGTTTTATATTAGTTTTAAATTTATTCTGTTTTTTGATGTTCATCAATTTATTTTTCTTTTTGCTTTTGTATTGTAGCATTGGTTTCGGCAGGGTTTCTTTAACGTTCATATTACTTTTACATTCATGATCGTGTAAGTCTTTTGTAAGCTGAGCTATCTTGATGTGTAGTAAAGAGTTCTCTTTTTGTATTACGTCAATTTGTGTTTTTAATGGATTCACGGTTGTGTTATTTATGTTACAAACCACTTTGTTTTCTTCATTTAAAGTAATATTCATATCTGTAAGATTATGTATGTTATTTTGTAGTTCTATATTATCAATTTCTTTATGAGCTAGTTGCTTTTTGAGCGACGTGTTTTGTTTACAAATTTTTTCAAATTCCAGACTGTTTTCTTCGTGTTCTATAGTCATTCTATCAATTAGTTTATTTTTGTCAGCCAGCTTTACTCTTAAATCACCTATTATTCTTTCATAAATTTTTAAGCTATTTTCTAAGTCTTCGATTCTGTGTTTCTGCTCATTCATTTTATTTTCTTTATCTTTTAGCACTTCGGAACGTGTTTTCATTCGTTTATTTTCCATACTTGAGTATATCTAAGGTCTTTTAGTTGTATGAGTCTCGATGTTGATGGCGGAGGGCTTGCGGATCGTAACATTCATATTCATCATAATACAAATATATATTTGTATATATATCAATAATTAAATACGTTTATATAAAGATATAAACATAAAAAAATGAAATACTACGAAGTTAAGAAAAAAAAAATAATAAAAAAAAATAATAAAAAAAAAAAAAAGCACGGAAGGGAATCGAGCCCGCAATATTGAAGTTTGAACTCGACAAAGTAACTTCAACGAAGATGCGGCGTCTCTTCTACGCCGACAGCTACGATCGGAAACGAATTTAGCGTAGGCTATATGCTTCAAACTTTAAGCAGGCAGGTGAGCAAAGGTCAGTCTTTTGTTTCGATGTTCAATACGGTTGTCGCACACAAATTTATAACACTTCACTTTAATATTTTTAAATGATTGCGTGTTTATTGTATCAATCCGTAAACTTTTGTTAAAATAAATATAAAAAATCAATTAAGCGCACTTCACTGGTTATTTCAATGTAAATTTTATTGCAATAAACTGATTTTAGCCATTAATTTAAGGTTTATTACGACGGAGCCTTCGTCAACACGTTCAACTCGGACGTTCAATCTTCAACTCTATGGATGACGAATATTTGAAATAAATAATAAAGATTTGCAAGAACCTAGAAGGTGTTGATTTTAATATTTCTGAAGATGTATTTAATTCACCTTAATGGGTTTATAAATAATCTGATTATTCCAGTAAAGTCTTCTGTATTCGGAATGCGGTTAATTAAGAATATTATTGCGAAACGCATTAACTTAATGTAGGAATTTGAAATGTATTTTCAGTAATCTTTAAATAAGGTTCCTTACTTCTGCGAATTGACTTAGTGGTTCATAGACCACATTCCATTTTCACTTAAGTAAATAACACAAAATGTATGTTATATTAACTAATTTGGAGTGATTTATAACAAATATAAGGTATTCCAAGTAACTCACTAAAATTAAATGTGGTCTATGAGCCAGTAATTAAATTCGAAGAAGTAAATAACCGAAGATTACGGATAATACTGTATGTAATAAAATGTGTAAATATTTTTTTCGAGTAGTGTTAATAAAGATTAAAAATATTTTAAAACTTAAAAGATAGATACTGTGGTATTTATAATAACCAAACAAGAGTGTGAGATACGTCAATACGTCTAATAAACTCCTGTTCGGTTAATTAATAAGCTGTTGCGAAGATCAAAGCGGTGGCAGTTTGCGAACTCACGATTTAATCTGCGTCAGACCAGTCGGCAGTTTCCGAACCTTATACAATGTTCCGTGTGACTTCTGTCAATCAACACATTTACGGTAATAAATTATCAAAGAAATTCAAACCTAATTCATTAGGTGATAGCATGTAATTTTCATCTATTGGCACTGAAAACTTATGTCTAAGTTATTGGAAAATGAAGTTTATCTCTTGTCTTAGCCAGACGCTGAATAAATTTGTGTCGCCTTCGTGATTGTGTTTAGTTATCAAAGCTCAAGGATTAGATTTGTCCGGAGAATAGTTTACATCAGAAGTGGGATAGACGTTAATCTGTTCTAGTATAGGAGTTAATGTTAATTAGTTCCCCCAATTCCTTGTGTTAATATTTGTTCTACAGATAGGATATTGTATTGAAAGTTCTGTTTCGTCGTGTGTTTAAACTGTTAAGTGCGTTAATTATCCGTGTGATGTTTACTTGATAAACGGTAACGTCTCCTCCGGTAGATAAATATTTTCGTTGCTAACAATGCGCAGGTGTTTTCAGCCTCGTCTTGTATACTTGTGTTTACCTTGGTTACTTAGACTTTGGTAATTCGTGCTTACAATGTAAATGTGGCAAAGTTTGTTAATGTTATTTTTTATTTGAAAGCAACATACATTTATTTAATTGTTCAAATAATGACTATAAATAGGCAAAGACGCTTTTCTGTAACTGAGTTAATAACACTTTAAAATTAACTGATCGTAGCTCGTAGACCTTTCCAAGTCATATACATATATCATTTTCACAAATTACGTGACTTTTCCTTCAGACCACAATTTAATTTTAGGGATTGTTCGTAACAGTACGATATGGGTTAAAAACTTTTGTTTGTCGACTAGTGAAAGGATGAGTCGGCCGATCGGTCATCGGATCGGTCGCACCACTGAATCGTTGATTTGTCGTCTCGTCCCGGATATTGAAGCACGTAATCTGACTGCAAAGTGTCTCGCCTGGCAATTTACCGTACGATGAATGGCCAAGCCATTATTTTCAACCCTTAACCTTTCAACTTATTAATATCTACATAATTTATTGTAAATTGCATTCTGCAAAAGTGATCCCAAGCGGATACTCCATTACTCGGGATTAAGCTTAAAAATGACAAAATTGTGGACTGGAATATAATATTAATTAATTACCTGCTTTGGATATGTTCCAATTATTTTAATTTAATTTACTCCATTCTTAATATAAATATGACCAATGACATACATATTAAAATATATTGTACTTTAAATTCAAAATAGAAATGGGTATAATATTCCATTAAAATTCCATAAATAATTTACTGAAAATCCGAGTCCATTAGCCAAATTTTCCAATGAGAATAATGTTCGATTCATTTTGTAATACAATGTTTCCGTTGTTAGCCAAACTCCACACGGCAAACTGAGCAACTCTTTTTTAATCAAACTCTCAATGGTTCCAAAAATACAATGTAAACCTAGGGGAGTATGTCGGCTGCTTAATTTTAAAACCTAGTTTTGTTTAATACAAGTATATACCATGAAGCAGCTACTAATTAAGATAGTAATGAAATTTAAAGATATTATGTACGAGTTACTCGTATGCCCATTTGAAACAATATATTATATTTTAAAAAATCATCTCGACCGTATCCCTTTTAAGAAGGTCAGACATCACGCTTAAATAAGCGGATTGAACTTTACATTATTAAATGTGGCAAGCTCGTTGTAGCCAGTACTTCAGTATATAAATCTACGATCTTAACCGCTAGATCACAGTAGTAGTCAGTCATAACTATATTAGATTTAAATAAATTACAACATATAGATGTATTAAATTTTTTATTTATTTTATTTAAAAACTTTATTGCACTATATACAACAGGCGGGCTTAATGTTCACTAGCAACCAACCTTTGGGACAATAAAACCATTTGTGTTGTGAGGTAGGTGCAACATTTAATAAATTAATAGGTAATTCAAATTAAATCTAAATATTATATGTATCTATATAGACAAATACATACTAATATGTACACAATACTACATAATATAAATATATTATATACACTACATATAAACCTACTTACACTGTGAGGAACTGTTTAAATAATGTGAGTATACCATCTTTTCGAAAAGTGATATGTTGGGTACTCGACGAATTTCTACCGGCAAATTGTTCCACAGATTTGCGGCCACTACTTCAAAAGAGTGAAAGCCAGAGTGATGAGAAGGGATAGATAGTACAGAATTATGGGACGAACGGAGAGATCTGTTATGAAATGAGAAAAGATAGCTAAATTTGTGCTTGAGGTATTTCGGTGTCGCAGGCTCATTGAGAATAGAAAAGAGTAAACAGAGAATTCTACTCATTAATAATAATATTTTCGTACTTATTTTGGACTTTTTCGGATAGTGGGTTTTAAAGTTATACAGCCGAAGTGATTTACGAACATCGTCCATTGGTGAAGACTGAAACATTCCAGTGGCCGAACATCATGGACTATCGCTACGTGCATCCTTGGCTTAAATTTAGACTAATTACTAAATTTTGTTAACTGATTAATGACAACCTGTTTACGTAAAACTACAGGTAGCAAAATGATCACAAACGGATTTATGATTCAGCTTCTTGAAAAGAAAATTGCGCTATTGCCATAATCTTGTTTCTTAATAATATAAAACAGAGTTGGGTCAGTTACACCATTTATAATTCAAGAACGGCTGGGTCGACTTTATGATCTTTGATTCGTTGGATTTGTCTTCACCCCGAATAGCAGAACTACTATTGTGAAACAAGTAGATGAATTACCATATTAAAATCATTAGAAGTCTCTATGACATTAAGGTTCTCAGAGTCGTTTGCTTACTCTACTAAATTTTAAATGAGCCTGCAACTCCGAATTACCTCAAGGACAAATTTACCCATCTCTTTATGATCGGTCTCTTCGTTCGTCACACAACTCTGTCCTCTCCATTCCTCCACATCATTCTGGTTTAATGTCTGACTCTTTCGTAGTTGTTGCAGTAAATCTTTGGAACAATTTACCGGTCAATATTCGGCAAGCATCCAACAGAATAATATTCAAAAGATTGGTATACTCACATTACTTAAACAGCTCCCAATAGCGTGTATAAGTGGATATTGTATGTAGTATAGTTATGTATATGTATGTAAGTACTATTAGTATGTAGTATATATATAGTTATTATTTAATAATGATCAGTCTTAAATACGTCTTCGCACCTACTCCTCAATCTAAGTTTTACTTTTTATTGTCACAAAGGTTGGCTGTCAGAGAATGTCTAGCGGCATTAAGCCCGGCCCATGTACATAGTGCAATAAAGTTTTAAATAAATAAATAAATAGAGATTACTGTCAATATCGCAGCTTTCGGAAAATATCCTAACAATTATTGTTGTATATATGTACAGTGTTCTAGTTCTTTTTTTGGTCTTTATTTGTCCATGGTAGGTAAGATAAGGTATTGATTTTAGTAGATAATTCTTATTCATAAATTGTGATTATGTTTTTATTTATTTTTAAATTCGTCTACTTCTTTATTTTCCGTTTCCTGTCAAGTTCCAACCATAGATTGATTTTAGTGTTTACTTTGTTGTAAATACTGTAACCTGTTATTTGCAATGTGGGAAAAATGTTGTGGAATAAGTAGACGAATTACCATATATTTATATGTAAATTTTTAGAAGTCTCTATAACATTAAGGTTGTCATAGATATGACAGTCAATATTGAAGCTTTTGGAAAATATCCAAATTCAGTTGTGTATTTTAATATAATTATTTACCACAGTGTTTCAGTGTTCATTTCAGCCTTTATTTTTATAATTACTATTAAAACATTAAACAAAACGAAACAAAAAATATGACGAAATTTATTTCATCATACAATTTAAATGGAACGCTTTTCGGAATATTAATAAATAATATTCCTATAACCTGGTGACCTACGATTATAAGAGAAATGTTAAAAAGCATCTTGATATTTGGCATAATGGTATGGACTGATATCGATGTCATTAGCTGCCGTATAGACTATAAAAAAAATATAAAATACAATAAAGATGAATCTACCACTATGCCGGTTTCCCTAGACGTTTTCCCATACTTCGATTGAAGGATTCCAGGTAATAAGATAAGGGAATACACCAGTTGAGAGAGAATTACACATCTTCATAAAATACTACAACTATTAAAAATAAAATACCTACGTAATAATATTCAGGAAATCTGGTTGAGTAATTTGATCATAAATTATGATCCCTCTGATTTCTCACAACTGATTCTGTGGCCCTTTATTGAATTATACCCTTCCAAATGCGTTTACCTGGTTATGCCTAACTCAATAAACCATTTATGATATTACGCCCACGTTTTTCCTATAATGGGTACAATTAATTGATTGTTATAATAACGTCCACAGTTTATATATATATTCACGAATTTTGAATATATTTTAAAATAATAAGTAATAGCATCCGTTTAGACTTAATGAAAGCCAAACCTTCATAAGAAATGGTTTATTAATTAAATTTACCTATTAAGCATTGACCTGTGTATACAGGCCGGACATAACTTTTTTGTTTTTTAACACCACCAATTTTATAACAATTGAACCCTTTGTCGGTAGCAACCCCGAGACGTTAAGTTTCTCTTCTACACGTAATGGACTCGGCACCTGCACGGTGAATCCACGGATAACTAAAAAAGAGACGGGCGTTACTAGGCCTAAGCATTAGCCACAAACATATGAATGCCAGGACAAACGGGAGACGCCCTCAGGCTAACAATAAATATTTGCATATTATCTATTTATATATTCGTTTATCTATATGTATAATTTATGTAACAGTGTAAGTATTTAGTGTTTGTAGTATATTAGATATTGTTAAATTTTGATATCGGCACTACCCTTAATCTCACACTTTCCTAAAGGTTTGATGTTATAAAATGTCTTGTAGGCATTAATCTCCGCATTTTTACACTTATTTTGATTTAATAATAATAATAATGCCATTAAATACAATATGTATAATTATTAGATTTTTAAAAACCCCCGTTATTGAAATCTTTATTATCTATATAGTAGGTATAACGAAACGTATTATGTTCTCTAAGGTTGGTTTTTAATTATAAATAGCAATATTTAAAAAAATCCCTATAAATATTACATATTTTTTAATTATAGAAAAATTAAAGAACAAATATAAATAAGTATAGGCGCGGTGGTGGCTCGGTTGTGAGAACGCGTTCCTTAAATCCTACAAAGGTCGGTTCAAACCCACCCGGCTTGTACCAATGAGAAATACACTTTTCCTACGTACATTTGTCATAGATTTACAACAACATCGTCCCCGTGCCTCGAAGAGGACGTTAACCCGTCGGTCCCGGTTCCACTAATACCAACTTGTGGAATCGTTAATAAACTGGCATTAAAAATTGACATCATATCCTCGCCAAGCCGTCTGGCCAGCATGGCGAGTGTAGGCCAAATTCTTCAGATATATGTTCTGGAAGGCCCATCTCCAGCAGTGGAGGTCTAGGACGCTGTGTTCTAGGGGCTGTAATAATGATGATGAGAGAACAAAGCTAAAAATATATATTTGTACAATAATTTGTCAATTTTAAATTATTTTTATTTATTTATATTCTTACAACAAACAACATAGAGTATAGATACAATGTCACATGATGTGAAACTAGTTTTTTTGTTCCATTTTGACAGATTTTTCTATAAATATTGACTGCGACATTACCTCTATTACTTAAGTATAGTCAGGATGTTCAGTTGTTTTTTTTAAAGACGAGGTAAATTGTTTAATGGTTACAGCCATTCAGCCTTGGGTTAAACATACAAAACTAAGTAACTTTTAAACATGGATTTTTGAATATTTTGTATTTAATGGCATTATTAATATTATTAAATAATTTCAACTATCTATTTTCTTCGTAACATTCTGCTTCCGCTTATTACATATCTCAGTCACAAAGGTTAGTTGGAAGAAAATGCATTTACGGCATTAAGCTCGCCTATGTACCTGCACTTGTTTTGGTTTTGTACAATAAATAATTTATTATTATTATTATTATTGTTAGAGATTTGTCTTTAATATAATGATATATATAATATTTCATATTGGATAGACCTCTATCCGACTCTTTTGTCTTCTTTTATAATGATATTTAACTTTACCGGCTTAAAACAACATACTTCGCGTATATTTTCCGTTGGCCCTAAAAACAAATTTTATCGACCCGGTCATACTTATAAAAGTCTATAATACTAACCCAATTTGGTATCTTTTACATAATTAAATCGCTGTAGCAAATAGGCTATTATATTGGTATCAGTTTACGCGATCTGAAGGCCGCTTGTATCGGGTTCCTGCAGTTTTAATAAGTGAAATTCTAGCCGATGCAGCTCATTAGGTTTTAACACCACAAAGGGTTAATATTGACCAATTAATTATTCAAGGCTTTGTTCGAGCCTTATGTGCGGTTTAGCTGATTTAATTTCAATAATGCAAAGTTCGTTTTATTTCGAAATGTGTATCCATTTACTGGTAAAATAGTATTTAAATTATTGTAACATAACACCGTTTTGTTTACCAGCAAAATGTTTTTATTAATTCAGCAGTTTGTTCATTTAGTTATAGTTAGGTATTTCACCACCAAAAAATAAATTTAGGCAAAATAAATATACTGCGTAGATTTTATTAAAGAGCAAATATTGTTATATTTTAATCTAGAATGAAAATTAAGAATTAAGTATATTTTAATTTAATTATTCAGTAATTAAATCTAAATTAACGGTTCAGAGAAGTTTTCCTAAAAATATCGCCACTCATACAGAGCCTAATCAAGGAGTAAGGAACGATCGAGCGAACGTTGACTTACGTAATTCTTTCTCGCTCTATTTCGTCTTTCGGCTGTGGGACGAGATCAATTAATAATAACACTCTCCAGCCTTTAGGTATTTATCACTATGGATATTGCGATTTTCAGACGCGGCCTTATTCAACATGCAGTAGTGTTTTGATTTTCAGTTAAGATTTTTTTAATGGGGTTCCTTCATACGTCCCAACTTTTTTACCCCTTTCTATAAACTTGAAGATGGTTCCATTTATTTCGTGTACCAAATCTAGGATTAACTTTTCAGTAAACAAAAAAAGTATTACAATATCGCCAAGAGTCACAAAATTCATAATGTTGGCTTAAGTTTGGCACACTTAAGTTTGCATGAAAAGTTGAAGCTAAGTGGGCCGGCATATTACTTTACAGCTAAACTAAAATCTTAAGTCGAGAAGTAGCCAATTTTCCAGCTTGTCACGCATGCGTGCTGAATAATGCATTAACGGTGCGATCCCCCGGTCAACCGCTTCCGCTTCCTGTGTAGAATTAATGTGCTTTTACATTAATGGCTAACTTGTGAGATTATCCAAGTTTAATGCTGTAATCTTGAGGTTGATTATTGATCTTACGTTAATATGTAATGTGTTCTTCATCCCGTTGTTTTGATATTACATGTTTAATATGAGCATTTTATAGAGGTATAGTTATACTTAATTAATATTATTACTACATAAAGTTAATATTAATTCTTTCAGTATATAATAATATAATAGTAATAACAAGCTAAATAAAAATTTTGTTTCGGTATATGTTGTATAATTTAACGCCACATGCGAATTAACTACGGTGTGGATATATCATTTAATACAATATTTTAAACGCTACCTAAATAATAAAATTAAAAATAAACTAAACTATAAATAAAAAATATCCTCTAGAGACGTCCCATCCTAGATAGTCCCAAGGAGACTGGCAACGTTCCCCCTCTGTATAGCGAGGCTAATACGTTATAAGAAATAATTTCCAGCCTTCCTGTCTCCAGACCTTTCTGTCAGCCGCTTTGACAACTCCTTGGCCAAGGATTATTAACTTCGAATAAACCAATACAATATTTACTACTTATTATCAAAATGCTAAAGATCTAACGTAATCTACTAATGAAATACACATAGCTAGAATAGAGATATCAGCTACACGAGATGATGGCATTTAGTGTAGGGCCACATCCGTTTCCGTATAAAATTAATTGGCCCGTAACATTCGGAAGGATGTGTGACTGCAACCACTCACGACTCCCGTGGGATTGTTACAAACTAGTTTGTAACAGGAAATTTTCTTAAACACTAAGAACATGGTTAGCTTGAACTTAATCATTCGAGCCCCTAGAACACAGAGTCCTAGATATTCCCTGCTGAAAACGAATCACTGTGAGGCGTAAGTGTATGTTTGCAACTTCACTGGAGACCAATTTTTATAGGAAATTGTGGTCACTTTTACTGGTCGTCACTAACGCCTATTAGTGATTTTGCATACACTAACTCCGTAGAGTTGACGTTAAGTCCTAGTAAACTTTTGAGAATTTTCTATCTAAAAAATACTGTACCTATCTATGCGTCAGAAGGCATTCCGTGCATGCACATCGCAAGAAATTGCTTACGGCCTCACCGGGCGCTTCTGATGTACAAGCCTAGAGACGAGTACCTGCCGGCGCACGTTAGATTTTTTATGGCAGATATTTATTACCAAAGCGCCTGATATAAGACTGTAGATTAAGATACGGAGGTTCGATTGCTGGGACACAATAATTAATTTGTTTGTATCTCGAGTCTGGTACTAGACATCGACATCGATGAGCTTGCGACTATTCATAATTTATTTATTTATTCGAAGTAAGATACATATAAAACAATTATTAAAGTCATAGACAAACAATCCTGTCGGGTTTGCTAGCCAAAAATATGTAAACAACATTGAAAAATACTAAACACGGTAATAATTAAAACTAAAAAAAATATATATAACATGTAATTAAAAGTGAAACCGGGACCGACGGCTTAACTTGCTTTTTGAAGGACAGCAATAGTGGTATTGTAAATCTAAGACGAATCTACGTAAGAAAAGTATTTCTTATTGGCCGGGAATTTTAGAATTTTAAGGAAAGAGTTCTTACAACCGAGCTATCACCGAAATGGTATATTGCCCGTGAAACAACAAAAACCTTAAAATCAATGCACTTTGCATTCGAACACGACCATAACCGGCAATAACTGTCATATACTATTTCATTATGCACCGATTGGTCTAGATTTGATTATCATACCGTTTGGTTCTTTGCCATGTCTTATTATATAATGACTAAACTAAAAATAAACTCAAAAAAGCAGCTCATTCGCATTATTTGACACAATCATTTATTTAATTTATGTATGATATTTTCAGAGTTTGGTACGCTAGAGACATCGACGAGCTTGCCACTTATCGTGATGGGCTAAAGTTGGCTAAAAGTGAATCTGTCTTTAGGAGCGTGATGATACTTTACTTTTTATTGATATTCTTAAAATTTCTCTGCCCATAAGTTTACGATCTCACTTTCGTCAAAGATTTTCGCGGGTCAAAGTTAGGAATGTTAACAGATAATTACCGCCAAGTTTTAGTTGGTACGAGACATTTAACAGATGCTTTATTCGGGGCAGAGTTGCCGCGAGCGCACGATGAATGCTAATGAGATTAACATGCGAACTGAACTAACTCTTAACAGAGTACAAACAAGCCGTAATTTGACTTGTACTTCGGGTCGATACCAGATTTTTGGTGGCGCCCGTTAACACATTTGTAGTCTTGTCTATTGGTTAATTACGTTAAAATCTGGCAATAAGATTTGTCGACGGACTATTGAAAGACATATTAACTCAAATGATTTTATTGTTTTAAAAATAAGTAAAGTATCATCACGACCTTTCGGGGTGGACGGAAATAACGTTTTTAGCAGCGGACTCACGTTTAGCCAATACTCGGTTACACTAATACCAACTTATGGAATCGTTAAGTCCCATTTCCAACAGTGAAGGTCTAGGATTCTTGTGTTGCGTGCTACGGAACTGTAAAACACGTTTTTCTTTGACGGGAGAGTGTCAGTTTATTTTAAGTAAGTAAATGTTTATTAATTTATAATTTTCAAGTTTTCAATTAAAATACACGGAGCATTCTAGAAGTTGTCATTTAGAAATAGTATTGCTACTCAATCATAATGTTAACATTGGCTCAAATTATGCTCAGTTGAACATTAGATAAAGAAGTTCCTCTAGTCGATAATAGATGACGCTATTATAGTTGCACACAATTATAATCTTAAAAACACTGGCCATTATGTTGACATTAGCTCCATGCATTTCACCTTATAGTTTTAATGGATTATTTGTTGGGAAAGCTATGGCCATAGCACAGATCCCATGTTTTGGAGCCCAAGGCACATTATTAGTTAAAGCACCAGCCTGCTCCCTACATTTTCATTTTTACTTAAAAGTAGTGTTGTATTATGTTTTTTTATTTGGAATTTTATGAAACTAGTAGTATTTTTAAGCTATTTTGTATTAGGCTTTTATTATTTATAAAAATATTTAAATTTATACCTGGCCAAGGTGATATTTTGTATCGCAAAAAGCTCAATAGCGTATCGATGCTTTTAAGATGTGGAGAAAAATGAAGATAATGTTTTGGACTGAGCATCGAGCTAAAGTGTCGATTTTTAAACATCTAGACATATCGACTAGGCTGTCCACCATATGTCTTCGTCGGATACTCCAGTACTTCGGACACATTGCCAGAAAAGGAGGAGATAACCTGGAGAAACTTTAAGGTGGAAGGAAGGAGACCGAGAGGCTGAAGCCCGGTACGATGGTCCGACCAAATCTGCATTACCACCAACACTAGCGTTCATGATGCTGTACATGCCGCCGAAGACAGGAATGGGTGGCGTGCTATCATCAAGACGTACACCAATTCTATGGGAGGTCACGACCTTCAGCAATGAGGAAACACGACGCAAGGTTTAATGAGAATTATTCCGATGGCGGGTATAATTTTAATTGCAGTATCTGTCCTTTCTCTTTAAATAAGCAAATATATAAGTTCACGTTTATTAGATAAGGTTATAATAATTTAATTCTACTAAACGAATGTGGTTGGACTAATTAAAACAACTACATTCATCACCTCGATAATAATTTACAATGTTTTAAAAATATTGTGCGCTGAAAGTCTTTGAATGATTTGATTGATGAGTTAAACCTGACATCTATACAAAGTTCCGTAATTCCATTCAGTCCGCGTGTTATGTAAGCAGGGTATTGGCTAAATACAAATGGTGTCTGTGCGATGAAGCATGGTGTCATTCATGTTTTATTAAAATAAAGAAAAATAATCGCTCGAGCTTTGACGCTGTGAAAAAAGTCCAGCGTGTCACGCTTCACCATTTTATGGCCGATATGTTAATGGACATGGAACGTGTTTTGAATCACGATGAAACATTGCCGCCCAGACTTTTATTTTTATTACAACTTTGAATTACAGGAACATTTCCGTCAGTGATTAAAAAGAGTTCCGGTAAAAGGGTGAAAAGTTGACCCGATAAAAAGTACGAGTTTATGATTTTCGCGATATTTTTTTATGAATATGCGTAACATGCATCATTTTATTTAAGTCTTTATCGACCAAGAGTATATTATTATTTTTAAGGTATATGTATGTCTATTAAAAAAAGAAAAAAAAAAATGCTCCTAACTATTTTTTGTACTGTCGCCGAAGACCGTGGATTTAGACGTGGAGGATTCGATTCGTGGTTGAAAAACAATAATTTATTTGTGATATTTCTGGACGCCTCTACATCGATGAGCTTTCCACTTGACATGATAAAGTTGGATAAAAGTGAATCCGCTTCTTTAAAAAAATAAGGGGTGGTTATCATCATCCCATAAGAGATACAGTCGTGATGATAATGTTACTTACCGCACCGAGGCAATAAGGAATTTTTATTATTAGTTTTTTTTTATTACGTATTTTTAACGTTTTATTTTTACGACCACTTTTTACAATTTTTTTTACTTAAATCTTGTTATTTTCAACACTGTGTACTGACATATTTTTTATGCTAGCAAACCAGACATGATCTATTATGTCTTATTGGTTTCGTTTGTTAACTGTTTTAAGTAAAAAAATATATTTTTAAAATAAATAAACATATAAATGTTAATGTAGGTTTTTCTCGTTTGCGTATAAGTACACAGGTATAATAACTAAATATGTTATTTTAAATTTAGAAGTATGAGTTTCGAAGCCGGTATGTTGAGGGTTGATTCGTGGTCTTCAAGTTCGTGAGACGCTGTGAAATCAAATGTCGTGCTGATTTTAATAAAAGTCTCTATTACCTTTACAATTTACACGAGCGGAGAATCTATTAAAATAAAAGTTTAATAAAACATTTAAGTAGGTAATATTTTAACCCTTGCAACACTTTGTTTTATCTCTGAATCTGTAATACCCCGAGTACACAACTACGGTATACTACTAAAAGCCACCATTTTTTTATTTAGAACGTTACATTTTGTAGGAGTCGTAAGCCATAACGGTTGACTTTTAAGTGCCAAGCTGAAAATAAATTTTATGTATCGGCCACATCCATTGTGATTCTGAGCCATTTTAAGCAATTATACCTACTGCAATGCCCGGTTCGCCACTTCCATTCACAATTCTAAACCGCTTTTATTAAAATCACATATAGAGGAAAATGATTCGATTAAATTTAAGAATATGTTTTTTTTTGGTTTACTTTAAAAATAGATTGGACTTAATAATACTAAATACTACTACTTAATAAACTATATAAGAAAATAAAAAATAAACTACAAGTAAAAAATGTCCTCTAGAGACGACCCCTCAGAGATAATCCTAAGAAGACTGGCAACATTTCCCCTCTGTACGCGAGGCTAATACGTTGGCAGAAATAATTGCCAGCTGTCCTGTCTCCAGACTTTTCCGTTAGCCGTTTGGATAACTCCTTGGCCAGACGCTTGGCTGAGTGTCCCTATGGGCCCTATGTCCGAACGGCGCAAACTTGTAACCTATACCGAGGTTTGCATATTTGTGCAGCTTGAGGTTCTCAGCAGAAATCGCCGCACTTTCCGCGTTTGACGAGTCGCCTGGATGTGTGATAGGGCTAATGTGTCTACACATGTCGCATCCCACACCAGGGGCCTGCCAAGTTTCCACGGCCCAACGGTCATGCCGTCGGGTCACTTTCCATCGCTGCGCGCAATCCCAGAGGGTTCTAGGATACCGTGTTAGGCCGGCATTGTGTTAGAGACTGATGTCAGTAGTTAGTAGCTGGCGTCAGTTGCTCCCATTCTTGGACCTCGCCTACCGATTACCACCAGGTGGGCGCGATACTATCGATATCTTCGACCGAAATCATGTACGATGCATGTATGGTTTATGTTATTAAATTATTATTATTATCGATAGTGGACTATCGACCGGCATCACTAGTATTTATGTAGATATTTTTATTAGGTATATTGAATTAACATCTCTATATTATACAATAACATTTTTTATTTTAACATTTGAGACTACATACTAAAGTTCCATATTAATAGATTTGAAACAGTTAGTCATTTAATAGAGTAAGACACTTCGGGTGTCGTTGTATTCCGATTGAGACCCGAGTTTTTCCGATGGAAATACATTATGCACTATGTTAAAGCCTGTGACCCATCGATGGGAAGAGTCGCACCTCAGCCTCACTTGGCGGCGGACATCAACAATTTGTGTTTCGGTGACGTCACACCACGTGTGCTCAATTTTCGGTCCTGCAGCAGTTTCTGCCGAATAGCCACACGAGTGTATTTATCGGTCGGAACTGTTACTTGGATTTTTAGTTTTATGTGATATGACATTTATGTGAAAAGAGTTTTAGCATCAGAAGAGCTGGTCTTCTTCTGGAACGCTGGGGTCGACTCCACTGAGACGTTGTCAGCTGCTGCTGGAAGAGGTAAGTGCTTCTGCCCCTTTCTTTGGACTTCACGGAGCTGGCTCGTCATCAAGCCCCCCATACCACATTTATCTGTAACATCTTTAGCGTGCGACAAAAGTAAACTCACAAAATATTTCCGATGCATACAAAAACAAATTATAAGTTAAACTGCCAAGAATGTTAGTATCCACGTGGTAAACCTACGTCTTCGGTGGGTTTGCTTATTGTATTACCGCACGAGCTATTTCTGTCAGGATATTTTTAGAATCTTTCTTTAGCAGTTCGGAATAATAGTTCAAAAAGTTTAGATAAACAGTTCAAATTCCATTAGGATGTGCACGTTTGTTATATCGTAGTACTATTCTGTTTCTTTGAGCGCATTCGTTTAATTATTTGAAATTATATATTTAATTATTATATATATATATATATATATATATATATATATATATATATATAAAGGGATAATATGTACCTATTTAATTTTTGATTTGTTTACTTTTTTGATAAATTTCCCTGTGGCATCTGCTATTTAAGGAGCACAGTTTTAAATGGTTATTATATATATATAAATCTCATACACACCCTCTTACACACACTCACACATATATCACGAACACATAGAGAGGTCATACATCATTTATCGTTGTAACATTATAACACCGAAGAGCACCGATATCCCGCCCTATAGGCCAACCTTGTGTAGGTATCACAAACACATCACCCTATATTGTTCACCTATTTTACATCTTTATATTTTTTGTGACAATAAATGATTTTATTATTATTATCATTTTTTATATTATTATGTAAACAATCCAACAACTATATCAAAACTAAATAACAATAATGTTCGAGAAGCAAACTACGCGGACGTTTCACCGTCACTACTGCAGATTCCACGAGGGTTAAAAGAAGATAATATAAAATATGCATTTGGGTTATCGAATTGACTGTCTTTAATAAATTAATATAGACAGTAGTTTAGATAAGCTGCTGGTCTTCTATTACCAACTTACTCTTTAGACCGCTGTGCTGTTTAGTGGCCACTAGCAGTTACTAGTACCACATTAAAAAAATATTTAAATAATGGCGTGTCACAAATGCCTGTAATAAGTTTAGGTGAATAAAGATATCTTGACTTTTACCTTGACCCTATTTAAGGTTTGCGCTTAACGAAACAGACTTTGGCTGCATTCTCCACTCAACGACCTTATGGTAACTTATTCAAAACGTTTTATCACTTTCCGGCTTTCTTAGTTAAAGTTTAACAGACGGTTGCACGTTAATTTCGCGGTTTAGAGTCCACTGTCTTAATAATACTATTTTCACGGTATCTTAGAAGAAACACTTAAAAGTTGAGAAAAGTGCAGAGTATTGTGAAAGTTGCGGTTAAAGTTTTTAGCAAAATCTATGAAATACTTAATACAGCTAACTTAATTCTCGTATATGAAACGTAAATAACATAACTTCACTTAATATTGAAATTATTTATTTATTTATTTATTTAAAACTTTATTGCACTATGTACAAGGGGCGGGCTTAATGCCGCTAGACATTCTCTGACAGCCAACCTTAGGGACAGATAAAGCATTTAAAGTGAACGGTAGGTGCAAGTAAAAATCCAATATATTTTAACTAAACGATCACATTGTAAGCAATAAACAATATGTTAATTATATACACACATAAACGCATACATACATACACACAATAATACATACCAATACAATACATATACATACACATACATATATACATACAATACAATATATATACATACACATACATAAACATACATATAATACAATATATATACATACACTAAGTAGGTCTCTTGTTAGGAGCCATTTAAGAAATGCAAATAGACCATCTTTTTAAATTGTGCTCGATTTGATGCTTGTCTTATATTTAAGGGCAGGTTGTTCCACAAATTCGCAGCAACAACTGCAAAAGAGTTTGACACAAAGGAAGAATGATGCGAGGGAATGGAAAGAAGAGAGTTATGTAAAGAGCGAAGGGATCTGTCATGAAATGTGAATAGATAGGCAAAGTTGTTCTTGAGGTATTTCGGTGTCGCAGGCTCGTTGAGAATAGAGAAAAGTAAGCAAAGGATTCTGAGATTTCTGCGACATCGAATTGGCAACCACCCTAATTTAGCGCGATACTCAGAGATATGATCATATTTTCGTAAACAATAGATAAACCGGATACATGCGTTAAGTAGCCGGTCCATCTTGTTAAGCAAAACCTCCGAGAGATCGACACTACACACGTCACCATAGTCAAGGAGAGGAAGGAGAAGGCTTTGAGCTAGGGTTATTTTAGCTTTAATTGGCAAAAAATTTTTGAGTTTATTTAGAGAGTGCAGTGAAGAAAAAATTTTACGACTCGTGTTACTGACTTGAGCAGTCCAGCTGAGGTGAGAGTCCAAATATACACCCAAGTTCTTGACTTCACCACAATATGCAATCGGAACGCTGTCAAACCGAATAGGGTCAATTTTGCTCATGTCAACTTTGGACAGTAGTCGCGAACTCCCTATTATGATTGATTGACATTTATTCGGATTGACAACGACCCCGTAGCGAGTAGACCATGAGTGTATATAACTAAGATCAGAATTAAGCCAAGCTATTGCACTATTAAGTGTGCTGACATCAGTCTGCACATAGAGCTGCAAGTCATCCGCATACAGGTGGTAGTGACAATAGAGAGAAGAAGTGATAGCATTAATAAATAGAGAAAACAATAGTGGAGAGAGAATTCCACCTTGTGGGACACCTGTAACTACATCACGCCACTCAGACGACATCTGATCCACACGAACTACATAATTAATTAAATTACATAATTAATTGAATGCAATAAATAATTTTGGAAAGATAAAGAAGTTAAGGCCTGTGCAAATGAAATACTTAATACTGCTAACTTAAATTACTATTAAGTTTGGTTTTGTGACCCGTACCTTTAAATAATCGTATATAAAACGTAAAAAACACCAACTTTAATATTTTTTACTTTTATAGCCCCTAGAACATAGTGTCCTAAACCTCCACTGTTGGAGATGGGTCTTCCAGAACATATATCTGAAGCATTTGGCCTACACTCGCCACGCTGGCCAGGCGGCTTGGCGAGGATGGAGGAGGACTTTAATATTAAAATTACATAATTAATGGTTGCATTAAATAATTTTGGAAAGATGTAGAAGTTAAGCCCGGAAAGGCCTGTGTAAATTAAATACTTAATACTGCTAACTTAAATAACTATTAAGTTAGGTTTTGTGACCTGTACTTTTAAATATTCGTATATAAAACGTAAAAGCATAATTTAACTTAATATTAAAATTGCATAATTATTGTTGCAAAAAATAATTTTGGGAAGATGGAGAAATCAAGCCCGGGAAGGCCTGTGCAGATGAAATACTTAATACGAGTACTACTAACTTAAATAAGTATTAAGTTTGTTATATAATAATAAATAAATACTCATATATAAAACGTAAAAACGTAACTTTAATATTAAAACATAATTAATTGATTGAATCAAATGATTTTGTAAAGATGTAGAAGTTAAGCCCGGAAAGGCCTGTGCAAACAAAGCCAATCGTTTCGTAAAATTGACGAGTAAACTTGCCAAGTATTTTACGATCAAAGGAACCCGAAATTACCGTCATCGTGTTAGTCCAAAGATTCCCAATATTCGTTAATACCGACATTTTATTTACCTCGGGAATGTCTACTTTGAGTATCTTTTAAAGAAAATGTCGATGGAAACTAATCTCAGGAAAGTTACATACAAACGGAAATGCTTCTGATGTTACTTACTCGTAGTAGTTTAATTAAATTGTTTTTTTTTTCTGATTGTTTGAAACGAATTCAGTATCGTCGTGTTATTAGTTGCTTCCGTGTTTAGATTCTTTATGCTCGCCGGCTAGTAAATAGTTCGAGTTTAGTTAATTTTGTTGGTTCGTAAGTTTTCCGTTTTTTTTTACTGAAAACCTTTGTAGCGTGTGATCAAGACTAAAGTTTGCCGGAAGTTTTCACTTCAAAAGCTTGATACGTATATTCAATGCTATTTAGTTCGTTAAGTTTCAAACATGTGAATAATGTAAAATTCCTTTATAATGAAGTATGTGAAGTTATCCGCGAATTTCCTTAAAAGATTTCAGGAGTGCTTTACATTTTACCCTCCTTTTTTATCATTACGACCGTATCCCTTGCGGGTCAGATTTTTATTTAAAGAAGCGGATTCACATTTACTTAACTTTACTATTGGCATATAATGACAAGTGGCAAACGATATCTCTAGTGTAGCAAACTCAAGAAATATCACAAATTAATTAAATATCGTAAATTTCTGTGTCCTGACCAGAAATTTTACCTCCGCGTCAAAATTTTTCATTCATTACAGAACACAGCATTTTAGACCTCCACTGCTGGAGATGGGCCTTCCAAAGCTGGAGGATTTTGCCTACACTTGCTTTGTAAATCTGTATGTAAGAAAAGTGTATTTCTCATTAGTAGGTACATGTCGGGTGGGTTTGAACTGACCTTTATAGGATTTAAGGTACGCGTTCTTACAACTAAGCCACCACCGCCGCGCACCGCGTCAAAATACGCCGACATAACCGCTAGACCACCGAAACAGTCTATATGTATATATATAGATGTATATATAGATAAACTGAGTATTATTGTTTAAGTAACAGTACTTAAACAATAATACTAAGTTTATCTATATATATAAAAATGAATGTCTGTGTTGTATATGTATGTTTCCTATGCATTTCATATGCATACTTCTTGAAATAGTACTACTGTTGTCCGATAGGTGGCACTGATTTGTGGGGCATATATATACATACCGAGAGTACATTCATTGACTGTCAGACGGTACAAAGTTCGCCGGGTCATCTAGTTATAATATATATATATATATATATATATATGTGATTTAATTCTACTTGTTATATAGGTATTGTTTTTAGATTTATCCTTTTTTTTTGTAATATCTATGTTTAATATTTAAGTGGAAACTTTGCTAGATTGTGTAACTTTTGTTTTAATATCATCATCATGCACAGTATTAACATACTTACATGGTTTTATAAGTTAGTTCTTCATTAATTGCGATGCAAAAATATAAATTTTGATCATGACCCAACGAGCTGTTTTTAAATAGGCATTGAAAGGAATGCAGGTAATCGTAGCAGTGAGTCACTCTACACAGTGCAATACAGTTCAATAGTCGCAAAACGTTTCTGAATAGCTATCCTAAGAGCTAAGAAGTAATTCCGCATGCAGTGCTTATATAAAATTAGCTGAGTCAACAAAGTTCTAAGTAAGACGAGGCTGACAATGAAGTTAGTGGTGCATTTAGTTGGAAACCGCCTCAAGCACCATCTCTCAGCAGATCTCTTCAAGACGTGCAAACGTTGCCGAGATTAGCGCAACTCTACGTTTTCATAAAATAATAACATATGTTAGTACTTATATAGACTTAAGATTTAGTTTTAGCTCAGATATGTACTGTAGGACCTATACCATTTCTGTTCGTTCATTTTACTTTTGACAGCTCGAGTACTAATCAATTAGTGATGTCCTAATCTTCTCTTGCCTCATCTTCTTACATTTTAAATGTATGTATATACAGATATAATATTTATACGTATGTATTATATTTATTTATAATGATGACAGATTAAATGCTTTTATTATATTTTGACTAGTAAGAATGGCTAGCGGCATTAAGTCCGCCATTGTACCTAGTGCAAACAGTATTAACATAAATAAATATAATAATATATACATGTCGTGCTCAGTAAGATAAAACATATAATGCTGTTTATTTTTTTATTTTAAAATATTATGCAGAATTTATGATGAATTTAAACCACTGCAAAATGAACATCACAAAGTTTTAAAAAGCTTATAATATATATTCTAAATATAAGCATGACATTTAAATTGTAGGCATCAGCGCGCTTCAGGCAATAGCTTGTTTTGCACTACACCAAGCGGAAAGAAAAACGAACGCTCATAATTTGTCAAGAATCCTTCTTCAGGGTAACAAGTATAACAGTATAAAATATAATACAATAAATAGCAAAAATAAGTAAAGTATCATCGTATACCTTGGGGGTGGTCAGAAACCACGCTTTATTTTTGGTTTTTAAAGAAGCGGATGCACATTTAGCCGATTTAACCTAAAAATAAACGTAATAAAATGAATTCCTTAGCATCACTTGCTATGAAAATATATGATGGATTGCAATTGAGTCAACGAGGTTAGATATCCAATGCCAAGATTTTTTAGAAATTCACAACAATAATAATATTATAATAATAATTTGACATCGATTGCGTTAAAAGAAACAGACTAGGACCACAAATGTAATAAATTGAAAAAGGTGAAATAATTACAAAACATGTGAATTCGGCTAATTGAATCGAGAAATAATTTCCCAGAAACGATATGACTGTAATCAATTTGATAAGATATATTCATTGACATTTATTGAGGCTTGACGCGTCGACCCCGCAACTCGTTTCGTGCTCGGCTGAACATGAGCTCCCGATGTCACACGCGTGCCACAGCCTGCGTTACCAGTCAAAAAGCGACACTTCCAACCTGCTTGTACACTAAGACAATTATATTATTTATTCAAGAGACTTGTTTTTTTGCTTAGAGCTTCCTTTGCTAGTAGAGGAATATTAGGCAAAGATCGATAAAGCGTTTTTATGCTAAGTTAAGGAATATTAAAGACTGAGGTCCGGATTAATAGTCGCTTCTAAGACGCGAGCTAAGTTAAGTTCTTTGTTACTACTTGTTCTAAGCTGAAGCACGAGCTTCGCTTAGAATTGTTATGGATTTGACTCTAGTCATAGTAAAAGCTTGGGAAATTATTGTTAACCGAATGCTGAACAAAGAATCGTCCTTTGCCGGCAAATCACATGAGACCGTTGGCGCGCGTTACGCCTAGTTTTTTTCAATAGCAACACTGGTCAAGTTGTCCTTATTAAAATATAGAGATCTTTATGCACAAAAATAAATAAAGTAAAATTAACAGTGTTAGTGGACTCTGACACACACGATGTTAAAGTTAAAAGCTTTTAAAATTAGGTTATATAGAAAAATATTAAAGATATCATGGAATGACAGAATAACAAATAAAACTGTCTTGCAGAGGATGAAGAAAGTTTTCCAAGGTTCGGATCAGTTTTAAAGTCGTGGAACTTTGAACGATAAAACGGATAAAGCTTGATCTCGGACATATCAAGGTCAAGGAAAGGAGTCGCTTGCTGCAGCAGATGCAATACCTTTCCGTGACTTGCGACAGTGAATTTCAGAAGACCGGGAAAAAACACACACCATGATTGAGTCTTAGGAAGTGGATCGAACCTAATTCTTATCCGCGGCCAATAACATCAAAATAGTTTTGAGGAACGTTATTTGTTAACAGTATATTACCATTTATTTGGTTGGTCCTATTTAATTCCTGCAATAAGACTAACCAGGGGTTAATGACGAGATACTGTTGTCAGTTTACTCCAGATCACTAACAAATGTCTTAAAGGATTATCAAATAGGTTGTTAGTATTATTATTAAATTCTTTATTGCACGAAAAAAATATACAAAGGCGAAGATTAATGCCTACAAGGCATTTTTTGACGTTGCTAAAGTTTTTGTTGCTAAGATTGTTAAAGCAATAAGGTAGATTTGCCGTTTGTCGAACCTGACTTTAATTCCCTAGCATCATTAGATTAAAGTCAATGCCGTCTCCGACTTACAGTCTGCATAAAGTCAAAGTAAATACCCACAGATATATTTTTATTAGGGCATATTGCCAATCCTTCTACTCCTGTAGTCTGTGGGTCAACTATACGCAGCGAGCATACAGCGCCTTACGAGTCCAGTATAATAATGGTTTCAGAGTATTGTTGGGGCTGCCACGTTATTGCAGTGCGTCCGGAATGTTTGCAGAGAATCGTGTTCATAGTTTTTCTGCTATCATGCGTGAACGCACTGCACCTCTAGTCAATAGAATTAGAGGCAGCACCAACAATATGCTTAAGGTCATATCGGATAAAGTGGACTGTCCATTAAAGTGTCACTTTATTAAGATTCACTATAACGACAGATTGACACGTGTACAAATAACTAAAAATAAGGCACTAACACAAAATTTTAGTTTGCTAACTTTAATATAAGCCAATGTTACTAACGTAGTGATACTAACAAAAATAAATTGTAATTATCTATTAAATTGAATATATTAATATTATTATTATTATATTGTATTCTCATCACGATAATGCTATAATTGATAGGCAGCTGGAAATAACTTACGCTATTTAATCAGGAAATTCACAATATACTTGGACATTTACTAAAATATTTGCCGCTTGATTAATAGAGATATTGAAAGGATTCCAGTTTCAAGCATAACCAAAGATGAAGGTCCTAATGGATACTATTCAATATTCATCCATAAATACGAACGAAGCTTTGTAAGTCTATTTGTATATATCTTGTCCATGATACTGAACCGATTTTAATGAAAGATAGGAAAGAATAAATAGAATAGAAATACAACTGCCTCCGTGGTCTAGCGGTTCAGTCCATGGATTTAGACTCGGAGGTACCGGGTTCGATTCCTGGTCGGGACACAAAAATATTTATTAATGTAAATAAATACATTTAATTAATATTTAATTTATTTGTGATATTTCTCGAGTTTGGTACGCTGGAGATATCGACGAGCTTGCCACTTGTCATGATTGGCCTATAGTAAAGTTGGCTAAATGTGAATCCGCTTATAAGCGTGGTTTCTGACCACCCCGAAAGGGGAACGGTCGTGATGATACTTTACTTTACTTACTTTAGAATAGAATTCAGGGACGGATAAACTCGTAGGTTGTATGACGGCATGATCGATGTGGCCCTCTGTCTATTAGTTAGTCTTGCATTTTTAAATTTAAATTAAATTTGGCAAAAACACATGACTATACGGTTTTTTGTGGACTGCCTCGGTAGTCTAGCGATTAATGCCGTTGATTAAAACGCGGAGGTGCTGGGTTTGAATCCTGGCCGTGAGCACAAAAAAAATGAAGACATTTCTCGAGTCTGGTACGGTAGAGACATCGACTTGTCATGATGGGTCTATAGTAAATTTGAGTAAATGTGAACTCGCTGTTTAAAAAAGTGTGGTGTCTGACAACCCCGCAGGGAATTATGCGGTGATGATAATGGTACACTTTAATAAACTGGCGAACCCGGTTACATAGCTACTTCAATATAGTATTTTGTATTTACAAATAAACAATTTTCATAGTTATTGATGCAAAACAAGTCAAAAATGTTAATAGAATGGAGTGAATTGAGTATTCGGTAACGATTTCAATTATTTTAACAAAAATTTATTTGCATTCATTTTTAAAATAAATATCATATATTTTTGAATGTTTGCACCGTATATTGTTGTGCAGGCTTTCAGTACATTGTCGCTTCACAATGATATTACAGACAGGTGTTCGTAGCTGAATGTCCTCGTAAAACAACACTATATAGATTTATTATTTTACTGTTCATACAAAACTATTCCGTTCATGGTACGAGAACTCTATTATAATGAAAAAGTAATCCGATTTAGTATTCGTATTTATAGGAAACATGTATTATTTTTGTTTAGACTTAATCTGTGATGTTTCCTATATAGAAACAAAATGTTCAAAAAAAGCTAAAATGTTTGCACATGCGAGCTTTATGATGTATGGCAGTTTCAAATAGCTGATAATAATTACATTTATATAATGATTTAAAATAAGTAATAATATTAATGTAACATTTTAAAGACAAACTGCCTCCGTGGTCTAGCGGTTAAGTCCGTGGATTTAGACTCGGAGGTACCGGGTTCGATTCCTGGTCGGGACACAAAAATATTTATTAATGTAAATAAATACATTTAATTAATATTTAATTTATTTGTGATATTTCTCGAGTTTGGCACGCTGGAGACATCGACGAGCTTGCCACTTGTCATGATTGACCTACAGTAAAGTTGGCTAAATGTTAATCCGCTTATTTATAAGCGTGGTTTTTGACCACCCCGAAAGGGAAACGGTCGTGATGATACTTTTTTTACTTTTATTTTAAAGACTTGTGACTTTTTAGGTAAGTCTTGTTTCAAGCGGTGTTTTTTTTTAATTAACATCATCATGGCAAGCTTACCATATTAGTTCTCCTTGAAAGTAAAATTGGCATTTGACATCATTCAAATGTCACATACTTTCAACGAGAACTACAAATAGGTGGTAGGCGGACTGATGGTGGTAATTTGCCCAGTCTGCCGGGGAAAATTGTATCCACTGTTCGTGCCGATAAACCCAGTAAAGTGTACCCACGCGTTTCGGGATCAGGCTCGAATTGCCGTCATGCCCAGTCAAGTGTTAGAGACTGATGTCAGTCATGAGTGTCTGATTCCAATTGCTAACATTAATGGACCATTAGGTGGGCGCAATCGAGCTAGTATAAAAAAAACGAAAGTCACGTAACTCATAATCTACCATCGGATATATTGCAATTATAATATGTGTGTGTTATATAGTGTTATGTTTTTTAAATAATATAACTAACTGGAATCCATTAAGAAAGACTAATAATAATTACATTACACATTGTTAATAAATGTGCATTGTAAACGCTTGATATTACATCGCGGCTGTAATATAACGGCTACCTTATTCAGGAGTCCATAGCCTATAACCTAAGCAAACATTTGGGACAAAATGATAACTAAGTTGCTAACATGGGCCCAAACCCGCCACTTATTAGATATTCAAATAGGTACTTTGAATAACTAATTGTTTTATAGTAATGTGATATTCGTAATGAAATGCTCTATGTTAGATACGCATTGTTTCATCTGTCATATTAACACATTATATAGGTACTTAGTGTGGAAATACGCTAAGAACTTAACCTTTCTGTTCTTCTTTCCGTTCTGTGCACCTTCTGTGTTTGTTCTATCTAATATAGCTGAGTTTTTCTTGCAGATTCCTTTCTCAGTCAGATCAATAATTAACAGTTAATTTGAATCTGCTAAGTTGCTGGTCTTTTGCGAACAGCTTACTATTTAGACTGCTTTGCTGCTTAGTCTTCTGCTAGCAGGAGTTGAATGATTGAAAATAATTTAAATAATAACGTGTCGAAAACGGCTGTGATAGGTTTACGTGAATAAGAATATTTTGACTTTGACACCAAAACAGCGTCAAAAAAGTTTGTAAAACAGAACAATGTGAAATGGTCTTTCAGCTTCAATTAGACTTGTTGCCTTACAGAGCATAAATCATGCGTGGAATATTTTTCTCACTGGGATTATTACGCCAAGATACCACCCTGCAGATCGTTTGATTGTTGTCCTGGGGCTTACTGTCCGAATTGTGGACGATACCACATTCTCTGAAACTTTCGAATCCTTGCAGCTTCATCGGGATGAGACTATTCTGAGCGTGTTAACTATATTATGGTGAGTTATGAAAATAACTTTATCACCTTATACCTTCCTCCGTAGTCACTATTTCTACGCGTATGTAAACAATTGAGGACTCAATCTATCGCACGATAAAGATAATAGAATGCTCTTTTAGAATGTTTCCACTTTCATATAAAAAAAAAACAAAAATAAAAAAAACAGTTTCTAACAAACCTGGCTTATCATCATGTATGCGCGAGGTGAATGTCGTATTAGTTTAAGAAAATATGTAATTGTTCGTACGTGTCTGCCCTGAGCGCTCTCAATCACAAACTCCAACCAGGCCATAATCCACCACACTGATCTAGGGAGGTAGGGAGATTTTTAATTAAAACGTAGAAAAATGCTTCTAGTTTAAGTTTTTCATAAACATCTACAGAACTAAACGTATTTCTTAGTAATATAAAACGACAACAAACTTGTGGTTTATAAGGTTTTCTGAAGTTAATTCGAAGTTTGTATAAGATAACTATTAAATGAAAAGGCAGAATAAATTTAAAACTTACCGTGGTTGTTTTAACTAGAAGATAAGCGTAATTATACATTTTTGAAAGTTAATCGGATTCTGTGAAATGGAATTGTAAATGTTAGAGAAGTACCTGGGAGCTGTAAACACTGATCTAGCGTTAATTGAATGTCGTCTTGGACTGTTCAATTAATCACTAGCTGTAGGTACCATACTAATGGCTTCCTATCGACATTATAGCCCTGCATTAAAGGTCCATTTTCCACCTTTAAGAACTTAGGATTTGGTCAATATTTCATATATGTCAATACTTAATAATTAGTGAAATAATTAGTATTAGTGAAACCAGGACCCACGCGACGGCTAACCTGTACAGCATTCGCGACAATTTGCGTAGGATAAATCGCTACACAGTTGTGTTGCCCGCGGCCGATGTTGTTGTGGTCGTGTGGGGCACAGCTGTGTGATTAAAGATTGTTATTTAAAATAAGTATTATTGTTATTATATTTTGAATTTTCAACTAATGTGTATATAGACAGTTGTTTCGCAGCGGCCGATGTTGTTATGGTCGTGGGGGACGCAACTGTGTGGCAAAAGATTGTATTTTAAGTAAGTATTATTATATTTTATACTTTAATTTACATTTTAACTAATGTGTATATATATACACAATGGTGTCACCAGCGGCCGACATTGTTGTGGTCGTGTGGTGCACAGCTGTGTGGTAAAAGATTGTTATATTAAATAGTATTATTATACTTTTTAACTAATGTGTATACCTACAAACATAAAATGTAGTTTTAGGTTAAACTGCTACTAACAAATCGTCAGTCGAATTCTATACCGAAATATCTCCGAAATCATGTGTTCAATAGAATTGAGAATACCATTCTGTATTCTGTTCATTTATAGGAATTGTAAAATATTGCAGAATCACTCACGGAACTACACATTTTGGTTCTAATTTAAAGAAAACGACATATTCTCTTAAAGATAAATATATTTTATTTATTCTCGTCTTACTTAAGCTTTAAACTCCAATTACTTAAAATGGTATATATATTGAAATGTACCGATGAAGTATGGACTGATTCTAAAATAAATAATTTATTTTTATTTATTTATTTAAAAACTTAATTGCACTATGTACAAAGGCGGACTTAATGCCGGTAGGCATTCTCTGACAGCCAAACCTTTAGGACATTTAGACAGTTTTCATGGTAAGTAGGTGCAATAATAGATATAACAATTTATAAAACAAATACATTAAAATAATACTTACTATTACATATACAAATACGTAAATAGGTTATATATTATACATATATGTATATATAAAATAATACATATAAAATAGAACTACTCATGTGATGAAGGAAATGGGACCGTGACCTTCAGATGTTAGAAATATATTAAAAGCAATATTTTTTCCAATGTATGACAACATGTATTAAATTATTAACACACTAGTACACAATAAAGCGGTAAAATTCGAAATAATCAATAGTATGCCTTATCTGTGTGTTTATCAATAGAGAGCTTTCGAGAATTAACATTGATAACACGCTACTGATTAATGATTGGAATCCGACGACCAAAAATACTCTTATTACAACTTCTAATGTGTTTTCCAATAATTTATTTGTCACTTTATTCCCCAACACGCACGTCATCAGCCTGTTAATGTAGTACATACTCCTTATCATTCCTCTTCTCGATAAGTAAAAAAAAGTATTATCACGACCGTTTCTCCTCGGGGTGGTTAGAAACCACGCCTATAAAGAAGCAGATTCACATTTAGCCAGCTTTACTATAGGCCAATCATGACAAGTGGCAAGCTCGTCGATGTCTCTAAGAAGTACTTAAATGACTGGCAATTTTGTCTCGAAGATCAGCATTAAAACGGCAAGTTTTTTTATGAACAATCCACACGAACAAAATGAAGAGAAACGAAAAATGATTTCAAAATATAATAAATTAAAATCTATACCAAACAAAAATACCTATTACCTTATAATAGGTATTTTTGTTTATTAACTTGATTTTAATTTATTATATTTTTAAATAATTTTTCTTTTCTCTTCAAATAAACAGCACTAGCTTACCAGACTCGAGAAATGTGACAAATTAAACAAATGTTTGAATAACAAACAAATAATAAAATACAAACATAATAAATACTTTTATTACGTATATTTGTCATTACCAACACCACCGTTACCGTGCCTCTGAGAGCATTACAAGCCGTGAGCCGTTAATAAATTGTCATTAAAATTAACATCAGACTCTCGCCACCTGTCTGGCCAGCAGCGTGGCGAATGCAGTCCAAATTCTCCAGTTATATGTTCTAAAAGAGTCATCTCCAACAGTAGAGGTCTAGGACGCTGTATTCTAGGGACTGTAATAAAAGAATAATGAACAAAAACCAGGAGTCAAACCTGGTATCTTCACGTCTAAATTTACGGCCTTAACAATGCGGTCCGAACCATAAGCAGGTAGTTAGTGCACAGGAATACGAAGTTATGTATACATAAAACATTTTTTCAATTTATAATTTATAAAATTATTTCAAGTTTTTTTCTTAAGACAAAGTGCTCGATTTGATCTGAAATGTCGTTAAAGTCCGAATCGCACTCTGAGTAACGTAGCTCGACGATATTTGGGGACGCTATTTGAATAGGGGGGACCCAAATTTGTATCCTTAAGCAAGGGTAATAGGAGAAGTTGGACCGCTACCTTATGTAATCGAACGGGAGACGCTGCAACTCTAGTGACTAAAACAAAGTTTGTTTTTATCTCTTAACTTCACAGACACTTAGCAACATACTTGGGTTTCTAAATAGCGATTTGGTGGCTCGTCGGAGTCTTTACGAATTACTTTCGTATTTATTTAACCAGTCTTTGAGTTTGCTAGATAAATAATTTATAAAGAAAATAATTTAGTGCAGTTTATTTATTTTATATCAACAGCAACATGACACTTGTGGTGTATGCCTTATTTATAATTAGAGGAGTAAAGTTTGTTTAGTCAAAGTCACTGTCTTTCTTGTTTAATGAAACATTTAATACGGGTAAATCTTTATTTAATTATGCTAATGCATATATCAACACTATTATTAATAAGTTTTAGTTTTAAGAAAATGACAGATAAACTCAAATTGCTTATTGTTTATATTGTCCGAATACTAATTTGGTATCGATTTTGTATTCGATTCAACTTATTTCGCAGCAACATTCCTTATTCAAATGCTTTTTAATTGGTTAACGACAAATCCCACCGTTCGTAATCGGGCCAATAACAAAACTTATTTTTAATAACACAATAATTGTGTAATTATTAGTGGGATCGAATGTTCAAACCCTGGTAGATGAAGGTTGAGATATACTCCAGTTAACTGTTATGACGTGTTTTTTTTTTAGTCTTGCATTCCAATATCAAGTGACAGGTGATCGTGAAGGCAATAAAGACTGACGTTAGCAGTGAGTTGATACTGCGACATATATATTTTACTTTATTTAGGTAGAAAAAACACCATGTACACAGGCGAACTTAATGCCGCTAGACATTCTCTGACGGCCAAATCTTTAGGAGTCCGTCGACGCTGTCCTGGTGACAGCGTCAAGTACCGATGCATACATTTACACAGTTTATCTTGTTACGGTAACGTCCAGGTGACGGTGACGTTGGACAAAAAGCCCGCGATAGTATCTACAAGTATGTGGTAAATTTCTTACAGTCTCTAGAATACAGGATTTGGCCTACACACACCACGCTCTGGACAAACGGGTTGGTGGATAAATAGTTTAATATTATAAAATAGATACTGTACCTACATAAATGTATTTTTTATTTTAAAAAACTAATTAAAAATAAAATGTAATATTTAATTTAGTCAACACAGTTATCTAATGTATTTATCATAAAATCATCAAACATACGAGTGGCAACATGAAATAAAAACCTCGTTGCATAAAACGTGTATAAAAATAACCCGTAAAAAGCCTCTGGACATCGGAGACCATTCATCAAAACACTCCATCAAACAAAGCTGGGAAAAACATTTGCTTACAGAAAGATTCACTACAACTGCTATAAAAAATACGTTTAAATTTGAATGTAAAATATTCAGCGATAAAAGCTGGTACCATAGACACTTTTTTATATTAAATTTTAAGGTTTAAAGAGCGTTTCCTCTTGGCGCAGCAAATCGCAGTGGAGCGGGGGAATGCTGCCACTGTGTTCTTGAACGATATAATAGTATTGCTTTAGGTGATAATTACAATTTAGACAAAATTTTATGTACATGTTAGTAATATTAATATTTTTGGCGCGGTGGTGGCTCGGTTGTAAGAACGCTTTCCACATCGTACAAAGGTCGGTATTTATTATTATTAGTATATTTTAATATTAATATTTTGTTGATTTAGACGCGGAGGTACCGGGTTCGATTTCTGATAAGGACACAATATTTTATTTTATTCATTTGTGATATCTCTCAAGTTTGGTACGTTAGAGACATCGACGAGCTTGAAACTTGTCATGATTCATGATGGGCCTTATAGTAAAGTTGGCTAAATGTGACTCCGCTTCTTTAAAGCATGGTGGCTGAACACACCCTGTAAGAGATACGGTCGTAATGATACTTTACATTTAAATATATATATAATAAAATATTTATTATTTTTTCATTCATTACAGCCCCTAGAACACGGCGTCCTAGACCTCTACTGCTAAAGATGGGCCTTCCAGAACTGGAGAATTTGGCCTACACTCGCCACGCTGGCCAGACGGCTTGGCGAGGATATGATGTCAATTTTTTAACGATTTCACAAGTTGGTATTAGTGGAACCGGGACCGACGGCTTAACGTGCTCTCCGAGGCACGGGAACGGTGATGTTGTAAATCTTTGACAAATGTACGTAAGAAAAGTGTATTTCTCATTGGGACTAAGATAAGGGGGCGTTTAGGGATTATTAAGAATGCCGTATAAGAAGGTGAATCTGTACAGATCTGCGAAAACGGAAGTTAAGCCACTTTAATTGAATGCGAAATAGAGACATGATCATACTTAAGAAAGCCAAATACATATCGAATGCATAAAAGACAAATATATAAATGAAAAAGATGTGGGTATGGTACCAGCCCTAGAAGCTATCAAAAGCTATCTACTATGACAGTAGTAGGCGACAATACGTGGCTATATCATCGTGTGGCGGCAACTGGCAACACATTAATTTGTAGCAGGTGTCGATGGCCGATACCATGTCACTATTGCAATACAAAAGGGAATACATGTGCTTTTTATTGTTTTTATTTATCACCAACGTTATTTGCAATGGTTTCAATTGTGCATTTTTTGGTGTAATTTAATAATAAATCCACGAACTCAACCGCTAAACCATGAAATATAATATACTATATTAAATTAAATTACACCAAAAAAAAGCACAAGTGAAATCGTTGCAAATAATACATATATAATATATAAAATAAATAACACATCACAGCCTCTAGAACTCAGGTTTCAGACATCCACTTGGAGAATTTGGACTAGACTCGCCAGATGGGTTGGCAAGGGTCTCATGTAAATTTTAATGATAATTTATTAACGATTTCACAAGTTGGTATTAGTGGAATCAGGACCGAGAAAGCTTAACGTGCTCTCCGAGGTACGGGAACGGTGATGTTGTAAATCTATGTCGTATGTACGAAAGAAAAGTGTATTTCTCATTGGTACTCCAGGGTTCAAACCCACCTATTTAGAATGCTAAGTAAAGCATTCTTACAACCGAGCCACCACCGCTCTTATATTCGTATATATTTTTTGTAATTTTGATATCTCGGTTATGTTCGCTGCGCATTTTTTAATTATAAAACTGACTGTAAATTAAGGAATCCACTATTTTGACAATATGCGGTAAAAAAGAATAATTTCCTGTATACTCGTATCAAGATATTACAAGACCAACTAATGTTGTTCAACTCGTCACGCATTTAGGCGTCAAGTGGTGTGGTTTATCAATGTTACAGCACAATTTATGAAGCTACGCGCTCGGCAACTTTTATTATCTTTGATTGTATCATCATAGTGATCAGATTGACAAACTGTTTTTGCAAACTATTACATAAATAAATAAATATTTCCAGACAGGTCACACAGCTCCATCTAGTTTCCGTGGTAAGCTACGAGGCTTGTGTTACGGAAACTAGATGGTTGATAAACTACATATTATACTTTTTTTTTTGTAAATATATACATATTATACATATAAACACCCAGACCGAGACAAATTATAATATGTGTATATGTATTTAATTATTTATATATTTGTAGACAAAAAAAAGGTGGCGATAGGATCTACTCGTATTATGATTATTATCATAGACATTATGCCAGGGTTAAAGTACTTATTATCTTTTATTCACGTATGTTATCATTGCGTCGCGAGTGCGTATTTTGCTACAGAATGTTCTGGGTTCAATGTGGCACCCGCAAACACTCATTTAAGCCGTACATTAATGAAACTTGGGCAGTTAGCAACACACCTGGGGACACACAAGTCACAATATTCTATGAAATATTTTCTATTCTATGAAATATAATCCAAATTAAAGACAATAAAGTTTTTTCTGCTCGTAATTTGGTAGATTCTTTCTTAACCTCCACTGTTGGAAATTGACCTTCCTGAATTTCCTGGAGATTTTTGCCTACGCTTGCCACGACGCTGCTGGTCAAACGGGTTGGCAATTTTTTAATAACACTTTATTAAGGTTTCCATAAGTTGTTATTACTGGTACCAAAATCGACGGCTTATCATGATTTTCGAGGCATGGGAACTGTGGTATTGTAAATCTATGACAAATGTACGTAAGAAAAGTGTAGATCTCATTGGTACATGCTGGGGGTTTGACTGACCTTTGTAAGATTTTAAGAAAAACCTCCTTACATACGAGCCACTACTGCAAGTTGATATATCTGTGCCTTGAACCAATACGTCATCTTTTGACCACAACATGTGACCCAACGGCCACCTGAATGATATTATTGTATACATAACAATATACTTGTAGTAAAGCTACAATATAAAGTGGAGCAAGTACTCGTGTATTCTCATTTAAAATTATTTCTTTAAACTTAACGTGATTATATAACTGTCAGATTTGTAAAATTTACTTCAATTTATATTGTTATTTCCGCAACAAAATCCTTTATTTTTAACCTAAAATTTACTGTGAAATGATTTTAAGTAATAAAAAAACGACCAAAAATATATAATTTTTTAATAACAAAGAGGAATGGCGCCTTAAAAGTTAAGTATCATCACCTTTTGGAGCATTCAGAAACCATGCTTTCATAAAAGCGAATTCACATTTAGCCAACTTGACTATAGGCCCATCATGATAAGTGGCAAGCCCGTCGACGTCGCTAGCTAACTCAAGAAATAGCACAAATAAATAAAATAAATTATTGTGAATTATTACTGGTTTTATTGTTATTTATTTATTTACGGGATCGCCAAAGGTGTGAGCAACAATTCACAAATAAATAATATAGATTTGGATTAAAAACATAGACAAAAGTTAGATGCTGCTAGTGTTGCCCAATCTTGGTCCTCCATCTTGCTTTTTTCTTTAATTAGTAAGTGTTTTGTGTCTGTCTTTTTTAGGATTCAGAGGTAAACATATCGAACACTTAAAGCAGATGACTTGACATATAATTTGGTTAAAGGAAAATATGTTTATAATTTAAAAGAATATTTTGACAATTGTAATACCTAAAGTTTAAGCTGACAATATTGTATGAATACCTACATGTAAGTTTTTGGACATATTTTATTTAAAATTTATATTAATATTTGATATATTTGCTCGCCAATTTACTTGGCAAATGTTGTTATGTTAAGTTATGTTATGTTAAGTGTAAATTAGACTAACATTTATGGAAATTTTTTGAATTTGTGAAATATATTTATAAAACAAAATAAATAAATATTATCACATTATGCTATTACAAAACCAATAAATTTGGCCTTTGAATTTTGGCCTTTCTTCAACAACATAAAGTTAGAACCAAAGTTCCTACTAAAATGATTACCTGAAGCTCGTAACTTAAAATATAAACCAAGTAAACCTCAATAGATGGCTAAACAAGGTCAACCCAAGTAGTTTGTCAGGGGTCGCCAACAAATCTGCCTGATTTAAAACCACATTAGGAAACTTTCGCCGTTTACGAACACCTGAGGAACTGTATATTACTGACATGCCTTTATTTAGTTTGGAGCTCAACTTATCGGAAATTGTGCTACCTATATTAGGCACCAGGCATCCTATAGCAGTAAAATATTTTTTTATATATATAATTTTTACTGGCTCTTGTAAGCAGTGGTGACTCGGTTGTAAGAACGCTTGCCTTAAAATCCTATATAATACACTTTTGTTACGTGCATTTGTCATAGATTTACAACACCAACGGAGATCACGTTAAACCTTCGGTACCTATTTCACTAATACCAACTTGTGGAATCGTTAATAAATTGTCATCAGATTGCCAATCCGTTTGGCCAGCGTGGCGAGTGTAGGACAAATACTTCAAATATTTCTCAGTCAGAGTCTCTGTATTTTAGGGGTTGTGATGATGACGATACTGGCTTAGCCGGTTGATTATCACAAAAATATAAGTAGATAACCAAGCTGGAGTCCAATAACGGTAGGATGTTTGCTCATATCTGGTTTTGACCCATACCAAAGTGTTTAAAACAAATAAAAATAACAATTTACTTTGTCTAAACAAAATAAGTTTATAAATAACCTTAAATTTAAATAATATAAATAAAGATAATTCTGATAAATGCTATAAATTGTGTAAAGACAGATCCGTTATTAACTCGTAAATATTATTTATTTATTTTATTTATTTAAAAACTTTATTGCACAAAGTACAAAGGCGGACTTAACGCATGAAGACATTCTCTCGACAGCCAAAGCTTGGGGACAAATTTAACCATATAAAGGTCCAATCATAAAGATAATAATAATATAATTAATGAAAATTAACAGTAAATATTAGATTTACTCACATCATATTAGGCGCGAATATTTAAATAGTTTTAATAAAATGATATTGAAATATACATCATGCGATATCATTTTAAGATTTTAATACTTAGAGCTTTCGTAACATTTCTAACGCAGTACGTCGTACATATCTCAGTATAGATTTGTGAGTTCTATTGAAATCAGTAATGTCGCTCGCGGGCTTACTCATCCGTTGTGAAAAGCAGTGCAACCTCCACCATGCGAGCTATCTTTGTGTTCCGTTTGTTCAAACTACACCTTTCTTTGGTGAGCTCTATTGAACATAATGTACCCACGAGATTTTCCCAATATAAAGCTTAGAAAATATTACGAATAAAACATGCTACTTGTCTTCTTGGGTATATGGATTTATTCATCATCATATTTGTAATATTTTTGATATCTCATACACACGTAATAATAATACAAGTTAATTCATACATAAGATTAGAAAACAAAATAATAGAAAAAAACATTTTAAATCAGCTCGTGCACATTACAGTTTCATCATCATCATGTCTCTCCTCTGCTGGAAGTCTCTCTTGCAACTTTTTGTTACTTATTGTCTCCACTCTAGAACCAGTTTGCCCAATCGTCGTCGTCGGTTCTGCGGCAGATGTGTCCACTAACACATAAGACATGACACTAACTTACACAATATTTTATCTTACTATAGTCTCTCATCATCAGATCAGAACTAAATAAACTACACACCTGATTATTAGATCACTAGTAATATATAGAGCGGAGGTTGTAAGAACACTTTCTTTATAATCCCAAAAATTAACAGTTCAAATCCCGGCATGTACCAATGAGAAATAGTTTTCTTACGTACATTTGTCTTAAATTTACAACACCCCCGTCCCCGTACCTTGGAGAGCACGTTAAGACTTCGGTCCCGGTTCCAAAAGTAAAGTATCATCACGACCGTATCCCTTTCGGGGTGATCAGAAATAATGCTTTTAAAGAAGCGGATTAACATTTACATTACAAGTGGCAAGCTCGCCGATGTCTAGACCACGGAGGTAGTTAATCCACTAATACCAGTTTGTGGAATCGTTAATAAAATAATCAGACCCTCGCGAACCCGTCTGGCCAGCCGTAGCGAATGTAGGCCAAAAACTACAGACATTTCAGGCACGCCAATCTCTAACAGTGGAGGTCTAGAACTATGTGATCTGTGGGATGATGAAGTGATGATTAGGGTATAAAGGTAAGATTTACTAAAAGAAACAGGGAATTTAGTAGATAAATAAAAATAAATCACAAATAAAACAAAGCACAAAATAAAATTGAAATAAATTTGCAAAGCGTTCAATAAACAAAAAATAAATAAAACGAAACGTCTGCTACTTACGCAGTACTAACACAGAAATCTACAATTTCTCAACGCGCACACGTACCTGAAATAAATACATTAACTTCATTACACATTTTATTGATACTTGAAATAACATCTACTAACTAAACTAATATAAAAACTATAAACTTTGTATTTTAAGGAAGCTTTGATTGTAAAAGAAAACAAAGAAAGTTTCTTTGCATTCATCGCGTATAAGGTGATTAACCTAGTGGCTCGGGTTTGTGACCGAAAATGATGGATTAGGTTACGAGTGTTTCTGTGTCATTCTTTACCCAACCAAATACTGTATAATGTAATTGGAAGCCCGTTTGGGTTAGGCTAAATCTTTTAATGGATGATATTAATAATGCAATGGACCTACTTGAGTGCATCAGGACAGCTGTAGTTCGCGAGAAATGAGAAACAAAATTTAATCTGCCAGAAGTAGAACAACTAAAAAGAAGACTGAATGTTGGATATTAAAACCACTGAAATAAACACACGGATAAAATTCCATTCTTAAGTTATGTACCTACGTAATCCACGGGGATCATCATGAGAATTGCAAACACAAACGCCGTCGGCACACCACTAACGCGCCAGGTAATAGAACACTGTATGGGTTGTAATCCTTCCAATTGCGCATAGCCGGTGCATTCCGAAACGAGCCATGTTTCACACAGGGTGAGGAATGACCGAATATCGGCTCCCAACAACTTTATGTGACTTCAATCATGCCATAGAACTGTACCCTATTTCAACGGACTAAAATTTAAATTATTTTGCACTGAGTCTATAAAGCAATGATGGACCTGTACGCCTAAATCTGTAACTATCAGCCTTGTATTTGCGTTTTCAAATATACTGACTAGGATTCTGGTACACGGATTTTTTTCCAACTCTGAATTGTCTCCCCTGAATTGAGTTCAGGCAAAGCAATTTTAAATGAGTTTTATAAATAGAGAGCTGATTTAAAGGATTATGTTTTAAATGGATGGTAACTTAACAATATAACTGTAAAATATTTAAAACATTTTACTAACCGATTCGTTTAATCTCATCACAGAACAAGTCGCAGTTAAATATTATTAACACAAAACGGTAAAACACTTTGATATTTTTGTAACAAAGAATTACTTAAGATAATCACTTAAACAAAATTAAATGCACACTGTGGTAATATTGTAAAGTATTCTTGGTAGACAACGCGTGTAATCTATTTCGTAAAACTCGTTAATAGCGAACTAAAACCAAACATTCCCTTTGAGGCAGAAGTAAATAAATACTGGCATCACTGTAAATGAATATTGAATGGAGTAAGTGGAGTTGTGCGCAGACGCAGCGTGCATTGCCCTACAGCGCGGGGGGAGGCGGGCTGGCACAAGACTGACGGCATTCCTTAGCGCTTCCTGACCACTGCAAGTGCAACGGCATTGCACTAGTACTTTCCATAGCCCCCTCTTCTCCTAGCCCCGCGGAGGAAACGGGCTCTAGCCGCGAGTCACTGGCGTCGGGTACGTTTGAACCGCACCGCCATGTGCCGGCGAGACTTATATTTTGAGAATTGACAGAGATACTTGAAGTTCCAAGTAATCATGCATGTTCGCGTGTAATCGTGTCATTATACTGGCTATGCCTCTTTGTAAGATTATTAGGATTATAACTTTTTATGGTTATTTTAAGCAACTTGAGACAAAAACTATGTATTATACAAACAGATAATTTTTGTAGCGTTAGTCATTGAAAAATATAATTCCCTCGCATCTCCTCTAATATAATAACGAATTCATGACTCTCTGCTTGTAAGGGTACTTTTATGATTGCCGAAATAAATAAAGTAACAAAGTAGTTGAATTCTGTAAGAGAGCTCAACTTTGATGTGAAACACAATATATGTATGTATGGAACAGAGACTTTTTGTAAGTATTCGCCCTTTTTAAAATAATCACAAAAATCCGACAATATGAAAATAAAGAGGTGCCCCTCCCGCCTCGCCTGCTCTTTGAAGAAGGCATCCCTTTGTACTGTAATGCATTAAGATTATTAGGTTGTCGTAACAACATCTTATTACTTTAAATTTAACGTGTCTTTGATATTCTTGAAATTGTATTTTGAGTCTACTTTTTTGACGCTCAATATTGTTTTAAAAATTTTGTCCAATATTGAATTATCCGTCGAGACGCCTTCTTAGCATAACTTACATCGTTGAATAAATTGTCTTTTGTATTAACACCGTTTTAACTGTTTAAAGTGTATCGTTTTTATATTTTTATTCGAAGTTAAGTACAAAGATTTAAAAATAAAATGAATTATATAAAAAATCAAAGACTAAAATTATTACCGTCCGATGAGCGTAGTGTGCCGGGGACACTTGCAGCGTTGAACGGCAAAGCTGACCCTTTGAGCAAAATATTCTCTACTTAAAGGTTTACTCGTCGCCAAGCGGAGTTTTTCACCAAGCTCACGAGAGAACGACGTTTTAACTTAAAAAAATATATTTTTAAAACCTATAAATGATTTATAGAATGGTTAAAATGAATTCACTAACAGTTTCTTTAAAAAGGTAAGTTACATTTAAATCACCTACTGGAAGCTCAGCTCAACTTACTGTAAATGTAATTCCAAATTGTAAAAAGTAAAGTATCATCACAACCGTTTCCCTTTCGAGATGGTTTCTAACACACTTATTGCGTGAGGATTCACATTTAGCCAACTTTACTATAGGCCAATCATGACAAGTGGCAAGCTCGTCGATGTCTCCAGCGTACCAAACTAGAGAAATATCACAAATAAATTAAATATTAATTAAATGTATTTATTTACATTAATAAAAAAAATTGTGTCCCGACCAGGAATCGAACCCGGTACCTCCGAGTCTTAATCCACGGACTTAACTGCTAGACCACGGAGGCACTTCAAAATTAATTCCAAATTGATTATCTGTAAAACTGTGAATTGATAATCTGTAAAACTGTGAATTGATAAGCTGTAAAATAGTGAACGTGATAGTGAAACAAAACTCGTAACACATTCAGAGGTCTATTCAGAAAATAATTCATGGGACGTGTCAGAAATACATATGAAAAGTTTACAAGAGTCAATTACCAAAATGGACCGGTGTTCGATATAACAGCAGCTACGAACTAAGCACCATAGAGCAAAAAGTATGGAAACATGAAGGTAATCGTCCGTCTGCTGAAAGCTTTCCACGAGGCTTTTAAGCGCTTATCTTTGAAATGATAGCCGCGACCGGATGCTGAAAGGCTGCGATGGCAATTTGCTTACATTAGGACCGGCCATGTTTTGCAAAACAGACACCGTGAAAGGTGTTTTTTTTATTCAGTCCGAATTCGTGAACGTTACATTCTGTCATGTCTCCGATTTCAGTTTTTCGTTAAGTAATGGTGGCCCGCCTCAGATCGACCTAAATGAAATCGATCCGTCTGTTTTGATTATTTTATATATTATACCTTTTTTTTCTACATTTCTGTTACAATGCTATTCATCATTATCATCATAGAACGCAGAGTCCTAGATCTCCACTGTTGGAGATGGGCCTTGCGGAAATTTATGGAGATTTTAGCCTATTTTTGACTTTATGGGCTAACTCGTTTGATGTTTTTTTTTTAAATGACGATTTGTAACGATTCCACAAGTTGATATGAGTAAATGGGACTGACGGCTTAACGTCCTCTGTACTAATATATAACTCTAACGTGCAAATGTACGTAAGAAAAGTTTATTTCTCATTGGTACACTCTGTTCTAACTGACCTTTTGAGTATGTTAAGAAAAGCGCTCTTACAACAGAGCAACCACCGCACTCAGTGCTATTTAACAAAGCTTAATTTGCAACAGTCGTTTATCGAAACTTGGGCCTAATGGAGATCTTAATAAGTTTTGTATTGTAGTTTATATTAATGTGATAATGATTAACAGAGATTTACCTAGCTATTAATTTAGTAAAAAAAAATCCAATACAGGGATATTGGCCTCAATTTTAGATTATAAAGAAAGCGTTCCCACTTACCGGACCACCGAAAATCATCCGGGAAGGTATACTATTTTTACTCAAAGGTAAGATTATAGACCAAATCAGCTAGATACGAGTACATACGAGTATGTACGCTCGGTGAACGGTTTGTTTATTTTTCTGACTATTTCTGGATAACACGGTACGCCTTTGTTTCTTGAGTTACGACCGCATTCAGTTATTTGGGTTTACAGTATATATTTTTCGTATGCTATAGTTTTTTTTTTCTTCTTTTTATTAGTAAAACGTCTGAATATAATAGAACTTAAAGGTCTGGCAAAGCTGAAACAATATGTGCTATTTTTGTCATTAAAGTATCAACACGACCGTAAAAAAAATACACTTATAAAGAAGAGGATTCACATTTAGCAAACTTTACTATAGGCCAATCATGGCAAGTGGCAAGCTCGTCGATGTCTCTACAGTACCAAACTCGGGAAATATCACAAATCACTTAAATTCTATTTTTTTTCATTTTATTTAAATTAATAAATATTATTGTGCAGGACACATACACCATCGAACCTGGTCCAAGTCTTAAGTCCAAATCCACGGACTTAACCACTAAACCACATGAGGCTTTAAATAGTGCATATTAAAAATTAAAAATATTGTAAATCCATAGCTTTTAAAATTATTTCAAACAATTTCTTCACTAAAACAGACGATTGACTTTCTTCAAAGAATAGTTATTCTCTCTGTTCTCTTTAATAGATCTTGCATTTATGTAATCACTTTTTTCAATAAGAATAAAAGTTTTGATTTCATAGCAATCAGAATTAAAAGTTCCGCCCGCAATAAAAAGCAAAAAGAAAGTCATACGTAAGTCTAGTAAAACGGTTTCAAATTACAATTTCCCATAAATTCCAAATCCACTTGGAATAAAAAGGAAAAACAGAGGAAACATTTTTAATCTAGGTAGAATGATGGCGAGATTGTTGTAGTATCTCATAGGTATGGCGGCATAGACGAACGCATATGCCCGTTGAAAACCGATTGCTATGGATCTCAGTCAATCGTATAGTACGAGTTCAACTAGAAATATGCGAAATTTCTCTTTTTTTTTACGTCCGCACAGAAATATGACAAGGGTTCGACACGGTCCAAATGGTCGGATATTCACCAACTACTTAAGCTCCGACTTAATATCGATGTATTGGTTGATTTTATTGTCGTAATAATACCGAAAATTTATTATTGTTTTCATTATTATTTGCTACGAAATAACCCCAAAATAAGTTTTAATTTTTTGTGTATCTACCGAGCACGTTAAGCCGTCGGTCCCGGTTCCATTAATACCAACTTGTAGAATCGTTAATGAATTGTCATAAAAAAAAATACGTTATATCCTTCTGCCATTATATAAGCCTTCTGGCCAGCGTGGCGAGTGTAGACCAAATTCTCCAAATATCTGTTCTGGAAGGCCCATCTCCAGCAGTAGACGTCTAGAACGCTGTGTGGGGCTGTAATGAAAAAAAAATGAATCTACCGAGCGGAATAACACATGTCGGCTAAATTGAGAACTAAAAAGTTTTTAAGGTCGTTTCTTTGAATAGATTTTTTCTTCCTTTAAAAGTTTACTTCTAAATAAAACAAAAACATTTTTAGATCAGACGTTATCCTATTAATACCTACAGATATTTCCGTTTGACGTAAACTTTAAATTTAATAAATATATTCAGCCGAGGTGGCTTGACAGTAAGAACTTCAAATCCAAAAAGGTTAACGGTTCGAAACCCGGCATGTATCAATGAGAAATACTTCTCTTACGTCACAGATTACGTCGTCGATCTCAGTTTCACTAAATAAATGTGAACCGTGTGGCCAGTGTAGGCCAAGTTCTCCAGATAAAGTGTTCTGGAAGGCATACCTCCAAAAGTGAAGGTCTAGGATTCTGTATTCTAGAGGTTGTTATAATAATGATGATTTGTATATATAAGTAAGTTGTGGGTAAAAGAGGCCCTGGCAGACCAAGACACACATATCACGATCAAATAAATAAAACACTAGCTGAAGGAGAATTAAAAAGTCTTCGTAACAAAAGGGCATGTATGAAGTTGATGAATGTCGACGAAGCGAAAGAGGTATGTCGTGATCGTGTCAAGTGGCGCTCAATTGTCTATGCCTACCCTGCAAGGGATCTGGCGTGAAGATATCTTCTTCTTCTTACGGTGCCATCTCCTATCGGAGGTCGGCTATCATTAAGGGGATTTTGATTTTGTTGGCCGCTGTCCGGAACAAGGATCTGGTGCTCATCCCGAACCACTCCCTGAGGTTCTTGAGCCAGGAAGTGCGTCTTCTCCCCGGTCTTCTGGAGCCTTGTATCTTGCCTTGCATGACGAGCTGCAGCAAGCTATACTTTTTATTGCGCATGATGTGTCCCAAATACTCCAACTTCCTTCGCTTTACCATTTTCAATAGTTCAACGCCTTTGTTCATTCTCTGCAAGACAGTTTCGTTTCTTACTCTGTCCTTCCATGATATCTTCAACATTCTCCTGTATATCCACATTTCAAAAGCTTCTAACTTCTTCGACATTGAAGATATGTATGTATGTATATATAAGTAATTAACAGTTGTCTAAACGTTAATTTAAATGTTTTACTTACAACACTGACATAACTAATGTTTAAATAAACTTTACTAAGAATATGTTTTTACACAATGAAATAGTCGAGACCTTTACCTCCGGAAAACAAAACAAAGTGTAACAGCCAAAATGTTCCTGGATATTAATATTTCTTTTGAGAACCGGTTTTATTCAGCGAAATTGCAGTTAGAAAGATCCTATTAATGAACGTCCGGAGCTCCTTTGTTCCGGTCTCGCAGCATTTCCTGCACAATCGCCTTGACACTAAGTAATTAGTGAGAAACATTTGTTACCCAGATCACCACTTTTATACTCACTATTATTTGTGACTAAGAATATACGCACGCTTTGTATCCTCCTTATCCTTAGTCGGTACCCCACTCATGGTATCGTGATTCCGTCGCAGTCGCAGCTCATCCACTAGCCGTCTCCAACGGTTTCGATCCTCAGCGTAGTGGATGGCCTGGTACACAGGGATGCATAGGTGGCCAGTTAACTGGCTGGACCATCGCTTGGGGCTTCTTACCCTTGTTTTTTTTACGGCTACCTTGCCCGTAATTGGAAGTTTTTCTAGATTATCGTCACCTCTTCTTGCAACGTGGTAGTATTGCAGAATTCGGGCAAAGCAGACGGTAGAATCTCTGCTCCCTGGCAAGCTTAAACTCTTCGAGCACAGCAATTTTAGTAGGTACGTCGTGCGGTCCGAGGGATTCTGAGCAAACGACGTCAGCACTACATTTCAAACGCATCAATTCTCGTTCTATCCGCTTTTATAGTTCATGTCTCCGCACCGTACAGAAAAAATGGAGAAGACACGATTTGAATAATATTGTTTTTTTTTTTAATTTTGCATGGTTAATATTTTAATTTTAGTAGTTTCTTTATATTAATTCTTATTAATTAAGGCTGACCCTCTGAACAAAATATTTTTTACTCAAAGGGTCACCCGTCGCCAAGTGGAGTTTTATCCCCAAGCTAACGAGAGAACGCCAGAGCCTCCTCAGACCACGGACCCATTGTTTTGACTGCAAGTGGGATGAAGTGGTGATTAATGATTAATTATTTATCACTATCACTACATATTATAAAACAAAGTCCTCCACCGCGTCTGTCTGTCTGTTTGCGACAAACTTAAAAACTACTGCACCGATTTTCATGCTGTTTCTTTTTATCTTTCCTTTTTTAGGAGTTGTCGGAAAAAAATAAGGTGTCTGGGAGTTTTTAACGAAAACGCTGCCTAAAAACCCTTTGAGATATAACAAAATAATGTATGGTGGAATTGTGTATCTTATATAGGTCTACAGAAAAGTCCGCAATGGCATATGTCTATCTCTTAAGGATAACATACTCTCACCATTTTAATACTTAAAAAAATGGGCAATTATAAAGCGGTAATTTGAAAGCTAATTATACAATTACGGCATAAATTCTTATCATTTTAAATACATTAGTTGACTTAATTTCATAAAGATTTTTTTTTACCTTTACACCATGTAAATTAAATAAATACCTTACCTTTACCTGCCAAAGCCCGGTGAAAAAGTTAGTTTGTGATATTTCTCGATTATGGTACACTGTAGACTTCGACGAGGTTTACACTAGTCATAATCGTGCTATAGAAAAGTTGTCTAAATGTGAAACAGGTCGTGAATATTCTTTACTATTATTCAAAATAAAAGACTTGTGTTATTGTTAGAAGTACTTTTAAATATAGAAAATTACTAAGGTGTAGTTTTTTACTACTGCTTGTATTTTTCTTGAGGGGCTCCGATTGTTCCGGTTCGTATAAGCTAGCACAATGACCTTAATTTTTTTGTATAATTTGTAAGCACACTAGGTGACGTAATAGGGCCCCTTGAACAGTGCGGCTGTCCAAATGAAAAACCTAGCAACTAAACCCAAAAATAAAATTATTTAATTTAATAAAAATATGTTAAAACTAATCGATTATATAAACACAGTCCACCGACTATTTCAGATGTCACAGCTGAACTATATTTGTCACTATGTACGATTTATTATATGCCTTAACTGTAACAACTGCATTGTATTGTACATTTTTCTTTTGATTATTATTATTTATTATGTTATTACTAACTTTTTGATTATACATCTCATTAAATATAATTGTATTATAAAAAACGAGGATTATGCTTAAGAAATATTTTATGGACTATAGCAAACAAATTAGAAATACAAAAAAAACTTTACTTTAAAGACTTTTATACAATTATCCATTTACTGTTTAGCCGTCAACGTATTACGAAATTTCATATAATTTATGAACTTTATATATATACTTATCTTTAGGAGTAAAAAAAGGTTATTTTTTACGGCGATAAGATCAGTTTTTGAGAATATATTGTTGTTAAACTTAGCAGTGAGAAAATATCACAACTTTTTATTACCATGAGAGTAATACGAATGAACATTTTTTTCGGACTCCTAGTCGTTTTTAAGATGTTATACTCGTACCTATCGGGCGCTGAATTAATATTAAAAACCTGGATATATATATTTTTTTAACGACCAATAAAAAAATGCTTATTTACAGTTACTAGGTTTTAAATTTGTACAGTCAAGTGCCTTGCTTGTTTTAATTTTCACAAAAAACAAACTTAGAAATAGACGAACGAAAATTGCTCATTCCTATTTTGTATAGGTATTTAAATATTAATTTGGTTACAAAGCTCAATACAAAGAATTAGTACGGGTTATTCAATATTTTTCATAACAAGTTAACTTTTAACGTTTTTATGACAGGAGCAACACAGTACTGAAGATGGGCCATGAACCATACTTGTGGACAACGCTCACTAGCTAGACGTGTAAGCGAGGATTTGGTGCCATTTTATTTTTGGAAATTTTCACGATCAGATCTCTTCCGTTTAAGTCGTCAGTCCTGGTTCCACTGGCCCCTAGAACTTTCTTTTTCTAACGGGTTCTGTTAGAACATATATGTACTCGTATCTGTAGAATCTGGTCTACACTCGCCACGCTGGCCAAACGGGCTGGCAGAGGTCTGATATTTTTGTTTTTACATATATTTTATTATTACAATTTCCATGAAAAATTATTAATAATTCCACAAGTTTATGTTAGTGCATCGGAGAGCACGTTAAGCCTTCGGTCCTGGTTCCACTAATACCAACCTGTGGAATTAATAAATTGTCATTAAAATTTGACACCAGACCCTCGCCAACCCGTCTGGCCAGCGTGGCGAGTGTATGGGCCAGAAATTTCCGGAAGGACCATCTTTAACATTGGAGACCTAGGACTCTGTTCCAGGGGCTGTGATGATAATAATGATAAGAATTTTAAGTCTAATCGCGTTTGACACTGACAGTGTCCGTGCGGATATTAACTCGAATAGCGATTGACAGTAACAGTTTCTGTTAGTTTAGGTATACGAGTGTGAGTGTGAAGTGTCAATGACATCATCCTAAGCGCTCTTGTCACTGCTGGTGTACCCGTAATTTTAGAACCATCTGGGATTGTGCGGAGCGATGGCAAGAGACCCGACGGAATGACTGTTGGGCCATGGAAACTTGGCACGTCTCTGGTGTGGGATGCAACGTGTGTAGACACATTAGCTCCATCTCACATCCAGGCGACCTCGTCAGGTACGGGGAGTGCGGCGTTTTCTGCGGAGAACCGCAAATTGCGCAAATATGCCAACCTTGGTACCGGTTACAAATTTGCGCCGTTTGGGGTCGAGACGATGGGCCCATGGGGACCGTCAGCGAGGCGCTTGGCCAAGGAGTTGTCAAAGCGGCTGACAGAAAGGTCTGGAGATAGGAAGGCTGGCAATTATTTCTGCCAACGTATTAGCCTCGCTATACAGAAGGGAAATGTTGCCAGTCTCCTTGGGACTATCTCGGATGGGACGTCTCCAGAGGACATTTTTTATTTATAGTTTAGTTTATTTTTAATTGTAATATTTAGGTAGCTTTTAATTTATATTTAATGTATATTAATTAACTTCTAATAAAATTTCATATAAGGTATACGAGTATACCATTTCCGCTCCAGACGCTTAAAGAAATGGACGTTGCTCACCGTTTTGTTATACTAAATTGGTGTTACCCGAGTGGCGCATAAAATGCAAATAATCTCATATAGTGGCATTTTATAAAGTGCGGGTTTCATAGAGATCCCGTAGAGTAGTTAGTTTACGGGACGGTTATCCTAACGTCGTTGGTCGGCGCTAAATTTTTGGCATAATTAGAGTGCGCGACGCGACGGCACGCGCTCAAATATGAAAAATGCGACACTGCCCTACCCTTACTTCATTCTTTTTTATTATGTTCTGTTCGCTATACTTCATCAAGCTTACAGTTTAAAACTCGATTTAATTTCACTTAAGTAAATCTAATCCCGATTTAAGAGCTGTCGAATCATTTTTGTTTAATAAAATTTATTTAATGTTAACAGAAGAACTTAAAATTAGTTGGATAAAATAGTAAAAAATACAATTTAATTAACTATACTACTGAAGATGGGGAATGCTTTCCCAGCCAGTGAGTTTCCCCATTCCTATAACCTGAAGTCCTTCAAGCGAAGTATGAAAGAGCTTCTTAATAGGCCGGCATAATGGTTGAAATTGATGTCGGCCGTCAGTAGCTGATGTCAATTGTTAATTTGCCATTCTTGGACCTCGAGTACCGGTTACCATGTCATGCTCAGTATAAAATGACAATAATGTGCTAAAGCTAAAATGTGGTGAAAAGTATTTATTAAACCGCATCGTATCGCGGAATGTAGTTCATTCGTGACACCGATCAATCAGTTTTCTATTAATTAATTAGCAAATGAAACTCGGAATTAACTGACTAATAAGAAAAATCGTCATGTCTCAGCAGATCGGGTGAGAGCAATTAGAATCACGGAGGATTGTTACATACCGGTTTGAGATCGGCCACTTTCCACTGCATTGATGCACGCAGTGAAACTGATAGAATAACGAACTATGCAACGAAGACCGATCTTTACCTATAATATATTACCTACATAAAATATACTAAATACTATAAGATATATATTTATTTTTATTATCAGTGCAAAGATGCTATTAAAACTATATGTAATACCGGCCAGTAAATTATGCTTGTACGAGTAAAGGCAATTACTAACTCTGCATTCTGCAAACAATTTTGCCTCATGCTAAGCCTCATAAAGTGTAAGACGAAAAACGCAATCTATCAGGTGAATTTCGCCCGTTATATAGAACAAGATTTGTACTAGGAATGACCTTTACCGATCAAGTATCCGTAATTAAATGAAAGGCCATACAAGGTGGTTTATTTAAGTGAGCTTAAACTACGAGGAATATATTTCTTCTTTCTGCACAAGCGATAAAATATATTTAAATTTTGCTTTAAACCAAGGTGAGTTTAGGTAAATAGTTCTGTTTGAGATCTGTACTGCATGCGTTATCTAGTAATTAAGACCATAGATTTAGGTGCGGAGATAATGTTCGATTCATGGTCGGGGCATTTTAATTTATTTGAAATATTTCTCGGGTCTGGTATGCTAGACATCGACGAGCTTGTTACTTGTCATGATTTGAATCCGCTTCTTTAAAAGGGTTACGGTCGTGATGATACTTTTTAAATATAAACTTTTTATTTTATTATTTATTTAGGATTATTATTTTAAACGTTTCTTAATGATGAAACGACACATAATATTGGCTGAATTCATTAAATTATTAAACCGGAAAACACTTTAATAAAATTCCATTTAGTTTTATTGTTAATGTAAGCTTGTTCTCTGCATTTGTATTAGTATTAGCTTTATATTTATATATTATATTTTTTGTAAAACTGGCTCCGTTAAAGCGGTTAAGTCCGTGGATTTAGACTCTGAGGTACCGAGTTCGATTCCTGGTCGGGACACAAAAATATTTATTAATGTAAATATATATTGGCTTATGTGTTTGTTTGTATTCTTTGCGACTTGCTTAGTTTAGTTAGATTTCTAGTTTTAGTTTAGTTTCATTTCCACCAAAAAAGTACTATTTATATAAAGTAAAGCCATGTATGGCCAATGTGTTACTTATAAGGTATACCTATGTATTTATTTCTGTAATGAGATGTGGTTTTTGTAATGATAAAAAAATACATTTAATTAGTATTAAATTTATTTGTGATATTTCTCGAGTTAGGTACGCTGGAGACATCGACGAGCCTGCCACTTGTCATGATTGGCCTATAGTAAAGTTAATAGTGGAAACGGTTGTGATGATACTTTACTTCTTTCTGTATAATTTTTCAGTCAGCCCCGGCTCCAATAATATCAACTTGTAGAATCGTCAATAAATAGTCATTAAATAAACATTAGCCAAATTATCCAGAAAGTTCTGAAAGATCATTCTCCAGCAGTGGAGGTCCAGGACTCGGTGTCCTATGTGGGACTCGATGTGAAATTTAAGTGTATGAATAGATTATGTTAAAAGATACTACAAAAAATATCTGATCTAGTCTTAGCAAGTTTTATTATTGAAAAAGTATTATTACGACCATATCCCACTCCGGGGTAGTCAGAAAACACGCTTTTTTTAATGAAGCGGATTCACATTGAGCCAAGTTTTCTATAGGCCCATCATGACAAGTGGCAAGCTCGTCGATGTCTCTAGCGTACCAAACTCGTGAATAATCAAAAATGAATTAAATAATTTATTGTGTCCTGAACAGAAATTGAACCCGGTACCTCCGAGTCTAAATTCTCGGACCGCTAGACCACGGAGGTTTTATTATTGTAACGGTACTTTGATGGTATTTTCACATGGAAAATTTACACTTACAAATCTGTTTTGTCATGCCAGACATATGTGTATGATACTTGTGTCTTTGACCGGCCATTAAGAAAACGCTTATTTTGAAGCGGTGGTTTAATGGAAGTCTTAAAGTTAAAAAAAACTGCTTATATCATCATCACAGCTCTTAGAACACAGAGTCCCTGACCTTCACTGTTGGAGATGAGCCTTGCAGAAATTACTGGAGACAAATTCGCCATTCCTATCCTACACTCCTACATAATACAAAATTAAAATTTAAAAATATTTGAAAAAAAAAAAATGTATCCGTGTCGAGCGGTTAACTCCGTCGAATTAGACACGTAGGTACCGGGTCGATTTATCGTCGGAACACAATTATTTATTTTATTTCTTTGTGTGGTATTTCTCGAGTTTGGTAAGCTAGATATCGACATTCGAGTTAGAGTTGGCTACATGTGAATTCGCTTCTCAATTTAAGCGTGGTATCGTGTTCATTAGACATTTTATAAATTATTTTATTTAAACTTATTCATTTTGGAAAACCAGTTAACAAATTCAATTACATATAAATACATTAAATATTGTAAGAACTATTAAATATAGGTTTTAAAATTAAGTAAACAATTTGTTGTGGAACAAGTAGATGAATTACTACATTTTATATTTAAATCTTGAAGTCTCTATGACATAAGGTTGTCATAGAGAAAGATTGTCAATATGTAGCTTTCAGAAAAATGACCTAATTTGTGTTGTTAATTTTATTATATTTATTTTACCACAGTTCAGTGTTTATTTCGGCCTTTATTTCTCCACACAATTAATTATAAAGTGGTGTTAAATTGATTTTCTTTACGTTGTCATAATTTTATTAAGATTAATATAAAAATTATTTAGTTGTTTTTATGGAGTTCTTACTTATAATTATGCAGATTGTAAAACTTCTAAGAGAAGTATCTAGGTACGTACCCAGTTAAAACTTTTAGATAAGTTTACAAACAGAAAATGAGATTTTTGAATAAAATCAGGTATCAAATAACGTAAACATACTAGTACCTTCGACGGGTGGTCTTAATGAGAAAAGTTTAATACCACTTCTATTTAAGTAAAACTTCTGTCATCAGTGTTTACTTTCATAGCTTACTCGGGCAGCCCGATACCAAAAGATTAGAATTCAAATCATTGCGGAAAATTCGGGTTGTAATTCTTAGCTTTAATACCGTTTGGTTTATATCTTCTAGTACCAAATATGAACAACATTATTTTATTAAGTTATTTAACTGATTACTTTCATAAAATAAAAAAATATATAGATAGGACCCAGGTGATAAGGTATCTATTATAATTTACTTCCCATGTTTATCTTTGTTCAGTGGATAAATTGTATCTAGTTGGTCGTAGGAGTCCGGGGGCGCGCATCGCCGTACATTAGTCCTCGTCCCGCGAGAGTTGTTATCAGATCTACCGTTTGTTTGAAACTTGGTCGTCGCGCTCTCTTCTCGGCAACTTTCTGTCGGCGTGTTTGTTGTGGTACTCACCATGTTAGAGAGCAGCAGGCGCTGGTGTTTGTTGAGTTGGAGGTCGAGGTTGGAATGGATCGGGAGCGGGAGCGGGAGCGGCAGGTGCAGTGAGAGCGGGTGCGGCTGCGGCGGCGGCAGCAGCAGCGGCGGACAGCAGGCGCACGGCGTCACGTAGGGCACGCACCCGAGCTGCGGTGGGAACAGCGTGCCGGCGGCCTCCGGGAGGCCTCGGACGATCTTCTCACAACCGACCTCCGAGCGTTCAACCGCCTCGTGCAACACGACCGTCGCCGTCGGGACTGCTCTGCGGCGAGACGAGCTCGCAACGCCGACAGAACGAGAAGTTCTCAAAAGAGCGGGAAAATTCGAGTTTTCGGCGGGACCGAAAGAGTTTTTAAAAAAGTTCGAAAACTTCGAGAAGCGGGTCAAAAGTCTCGTGGGGAGCTTCCGAGAGAGGGACGGCCGCTAGGGGGCAGGAGTTCGAACGGTCGGAAAAAGCAAGAGACTCGGGCACAGAGCTCGCGAGAGCGATGTGGAGAGAGCGGCGGTGTGCGCGGAGCACGAGTCGCCGGGCCGGCGTGTGGCGGTGGACTGACGGCAGGTGGCGGGGCGCTGGGGGCGGGCCCACCTGCCTCACCTGGCGCCTGCGCCCCGCACAGCCTCCGACCTCCACATCAGATGCAATACTATTGCCTAACTAATTAGAACATTATCAATAAGATGTGTATCCTTCGAAAAAAGATGTAAAAACAAGGTCAATGACCTAGTAAAAACCATAAAATGATACGAGACAAGAAACAACTTTACTAACCTACAAAGTTGATTGTTTTGTCATCTTAGTAGTCGTTTGTGGATACATCATTAGTGGTTTCTGACGTTCGTCTACTTTCTATACGAGTATAAGCCTATTGCACAAGCTTAGTCTGGATTAAGTGAACCTTGTAAAGTTGCAATTTAAGATTAAAGGTAAATTAAAGAAATGTATAACAAAAAATCAACTATAGAAAAATTTATGTTTATAGTATGTATTACGGCTCAATAATAATAATATCATAGCAACCTTAATTATACTCGTACTATAATTTTTATTTTAAATAATTATAATATTAATTAAACGAACGGGACCTACAAATTTACTTTATTAATAAATATAAGTAAATAAAGTATAGTTAATTATAACACTTGAATCTTTTTATCCAATTTTACAATATATTATTAAAACTCACAGACAGCGGAGTCATCCAAGCCCGGATGTTCCATGGGCCTAGGTTGGGGATGGGATAATCTCTCGTTTTCCCGAAGAATCTCGGCGGCTAACTAACCGCCGCGCCGGTGATTCAACGCACCTTTGGTGCTGGGCGCTGTTCCTACTACAACACCGCCCTTGTGGCTCACGAACCTAGTTTCCTAGATTTGTCTACTTTAGTTCTTCTCCAAGAGGGCCTCCCTAGGTAGTGGCCTCCCCTTCGGGGGCCGTGCGAAAGTAGGAGCGATATCCTGAAGATGTTTGTAGGATCCCTTGTCAGCCCGGTAAAACATTCAAGTACGTTTAGCTAGGCCGACAACAAATGCCTCGATAGTAGGCATCTCCAGATCTCTCGCAATTACAGAATTTCGGACGAACCACGGCGCTCTGGATACCACCCTGAGCGATTTGTTCTGCTGACTCTGGATCTTGTCCCTGTTGGTTTTGGCCAGTTTTTTGGTGATGCCAAGCTGGCACAGCATAAATAAGTCGGAAACGGATGAACATCTTGTAGATCGGCACCTTCAACCTGAGCGGCAAACTGGAGTTCATAACAGGACGTAACATGGCTCGGGCCGCCTTCGCCTGATAATTATTAGAACTATTTATTAGTACTGCCTAATTTATTATCTTAAATCGTTATAGAGTTTTCGGTTAAACTAAATTTTAGACCGTTCGTAGTATGATATTGGAATTGCAGCCCCTATTAGATTTGCTTATCACAGTGTACCTACAACGTAAACATCGTTCAAAAAATCCCACACCAAGCGGCGTTTTCCGTAAGATCACACTAGGCCAGTAGTAGCATTTTATTTGAAAGAGACTCTTGTTTAACAGTGGTTATATTATTAAAATTTTACGAATAATTATATTGCTAAAAAAACGAATGTCGACGAACCGAAAAAGGTATGTGGTGATCATGACATATGACGGTCAATTGTCTCTGCCTACTCTTCAAGAGAACTGGCGTGAAGATGACGCGCGTAATCCGAATAAAATGCTATTCCGTCAACTTCTCTCCGTAAAAGTTACTTAAATAGGTAACGTTAGTACCGTCAGCATAGATTCGAGATCATTTTAATTTGATAATTTCTTTATTATCTTCCCTTCATATACAGAATGTGGCGTAGATAGTGGTCCTCATTTTACGGTTCTCATTTCGAACACTTATTTAAGTTTTTTGAGATTTAGTAGTAGAAAATAGTATTTTAAGTTTCAGTTAATAAATAATTTTATTTTATCTTAATCTTTTTTTTTACACATATCTAACTCAAATACCCGAAACACTAACTTTTGTAACCATTGTAACCACTGACTAACAATAGCGATAAATGTAATTATTGTATTTTTTACTTTTTACTTTTAAACTGCACTAAATGGACAACTTATTCAAATAATGGGCACTGACCGTGTAGTACATTTTTTTTACACCACTACACGATTGCGGGTGCATTATAAATAAAAACAAATACTCAAACATACATAATAATAATTTAGAAGAAAGAAAATACTTTATTCATCATAAAATTACAATGGTTACAAAAGAATAAATATGCAAGGAATAAATATAAATGTAAGCCTATTTACATACTAATACACAAATACCAATAAAATATATATATATAGTTAATGGTATCCATTATATAACGTTTAGGCTTAAGTAACAAAATAGGGCTGCTGTGCTCCAAAACATGGGATCTGTGCTATGAAGACCCAATGTATTCTCAGCTTTAATGGTGTTATCTAAAATTATTTTATAAATTTATTTAATTTATTTTTTTTATTTGCGAATTAAAGGTCCTAATACGATTTTATTTGTATTATTTAGGTGTGTATTTTAAGTCCTTAAAATTATTGAACAAATTGTGTTAATAATTTTATAATATTAAATGGGTAAGTTTGAACAATTAATTGTGTATCAATCCATGAGCATGTAACAGATACATCGAATACAGAGCCTCCGGTGAAACAAGCCCAAAGGGTTTAATTCATCAGATTTACCGCCATTTGACGTTCAACTACGGCTGTCCAATATTAAAACCTAGTAGGTTTAAAAACTATTAAAACCCCAGTATCCACAAATAAAATATTGTTCAGGATATAATAATTTCTTTAAGATTCGGACAAGTCGCATCGACCATAACGAGAGCGATTATGTAATATATCTCAAATAAGAGTATTACCTATTTAAATAATTAAAGGTTATTTTTAAGTACGCGAAAGTGTAAAATGTTTACGGAGTAGTAGTTAGTAGTTTTGTGACAAGTTTTGTAGTCTTGTAGATTTTTCATCATCAGTCTCCTGTCTCTCCACCGCTGGATGACTACCCCAAGGTCTCCCGCTGAATCGACGCCCAAACTGGCAAACGAGTTCTAGAGAAAGACCACGTATAGGACGACCCTACGCCTGGCGAGGGATGGATGAGGACTTTAAACGGCGTGAGCGGTGCTGATGACTATCATCGGTAATTCTATCCATCACAAAAAAAAACTAAATTAGCTCTATCAAAAAATTGCTGAGCAACCACGAATTTGTAAACCAAACTCTCTGTCAGTGTCTATGGATGAGAGGAGTAAAATTAAGGGACAATAAATAATATTACGAAAAATAACATCAATAAACTAAATACATGGTATAGAGAATACATCAGTCCCAAACATGTAGTTTATTCATAATATTTATTTATAACAGTGAATTCCAAATATTGCAGAAATTGATGCTTTTCATGGAGTTTCGCGTCAATATCGCCAAAACACGTCGGGTATATGGGAGGCATAGAGTGGAAAAACCGAAAAAATAAAATGCAACCTCTGCTCCATACTCGTATATAAAATCAAATTTATCGTTTTCCATAATTATTCACATTGTAGCACATTATTAAACAAAATAGCACCACTTTTGACTAAAATTATCCACAGTAAATACATTTACAAAGCAAAAAATTGCACTTGACATGTCCGGGCAAAAGGCGGGAAATCACCCTTATTAAACTAAGCAGTGTTTATTTTATTTACTTTATTGCACTATGTTACAATAGGCTCAATCTCACTTGCGACTAAGGTAACAATAACAATAAAGTTATAAAATAGGTGCAACGGATTCTACTTGGCGCGGTGGTGACTCGGTTGTAAGAACGCTTGCCTTAAATCCTACATAGGTCGATTCAAACCTCCAAGGCACGTACCAATTAGAAATACACTTTTCTTACGAACATTTGTAATAGATTTACAACACCACCGTTCCCGTGCCTCGAAGAGCACGTTAAGGCGTCGGTCCCGGTTCCATTAATACCAACCCGTTCATAAATTATCATTAAAAATTGACATGATATACTCGCCAACTCTTCTCGAGTCTCGAGCGTGGCGAGTGTAGGCCAAATTCTACAGAAAATTCTGGGAGGCCCATCAGTGGAGGTCAAGGACTCTGTGTTCTAGAAACTGTGACGCGACGTGATTCTACTTTAGTCAGTTGATAGGTTTTTAAATTAGGCAGCAGAACAGTAGAGTACCTCTTCTGTTTTCGATAGTATTAATTAATTCTCGCTATTGGTGTGTACAAGGTGGGGTAATTAGCAAGTGCGGTAACGTGACATGTGTTTGAAGATGTGCTTCCAACGAGATAACTAAGTACAAGTATGTATCACAATATATCTAGCTAAAGGTACAGTCAGGCAAATCGGCGATGGCCTATTTAAAAACATCTTCCGTTTTGGCCATAAACAGGCCCAACTTTGTTGCGTGCCTCAACTTATTATAGTTCAATAATCATAATTAATTTGGTGGTTTTTTTTTTTTTATTTAATATCAACATCTGTTTTACCCCAGCATTAAAGTTTTATTAAATTAAATAGCCAATTCGTTAAGATTTATGTGATGAATATAACAGAGCACTATTTATACGATTAGGTACTTTATTGTGTATATTAGGAATATATTATAATAATAATAATAATAATAAAATCTTTATTGCAAAATAAAAATACATTACAATTCAGTTTTTACATAGGTTAGGGCATAAAATAAATCGTTAGTTACAAAAACAGTTTAGCTGTGACATCTGAAATAGTCGGTGGACGGTGCTTCAGATGTCATTGTAGGAATTAGTACTTACAACATTTAATTTTACTCTAGACAATATTTATTTATATTTGCTGTAGGCAAGACTTAAATAATTGTTTGTGTGTATGGTTAGTGTGTGTGTGTTGGTGTGTGTGTGTGTGTGTGTTGGTGTACGTGGGTTTGAATGAATGTATATAAGTATGCATGTGTTAGCAACAACCTATATCTTATAATATTATTTTACGATTTTAAACAGGTTTTCAGTATCCTCATAAGTTAGTTCCTGAAGCCAGTTCCTAACGAGTACCTTGCACTTTCTGGAGGTTTGGGAAAAATATTAAGCTTTTTATTTAACCTATTATATAACCTGCTACTTAAAGTGATATAATGCCTTTGGGCCAACGCAACCCTACAGCATTTAGTGTCACATACTCGATCCCTGGCTCGCACATGGTTGTTGATTTCATTATATGGTAAGACAGCGTGTGTTCTTAATATGGTTTGAAGAATAAATAGCTGCCTCACAGTAAGGACTTTGCTCTCTTGATATACCAGGGTTGTAGGAAATCTATATGGTTTTTTCATCATCACCTTCAAGATTGCTCTCTGCGCCCTCTCGAGTCTAAGCATAGCCGTTACATAAGTACCACCCCATGACGTAATACAGTACGATAGGATTGACTGTGCCAGCGCATAATAAACCGTCCTGAGCGTGTCGATGTTAGCAGATGCTCGTAACCTCTTAAACACAAATATGAGTTTCCTAGCTCGCGACACTAGACTATTCAGGTGTTGATGCCAGCTTAGTGTTTTATCAATTATGACTCCCAAATACTTAATACTTGAAGTACGGGTAATCGGTAGGCAATCGCACACATCATTATTGGTTTTACAGCATGTATGAGCCTTAACATCAAAACAATCAAATGCGGGCTGTGACGCCCCAGAAACAGAAAATGCAACATATTTAGTCTTCTCAATATTTAGGGTAAGAATGTTAGTGGACAGCCATGACATGACATCACGGAGAGCATCCTCAGTGTGCTTGTGTGCACTTTTCCAATCTCTTCCCTGTACAATGAGTGCCGTATCGTCTGCGTACGTAAATATTTTGGAATTCGGTAGGTTTAGGCGGCATAGGTCGTCGATGTAGATTAGAAACAGGGTAGGTCCTAATACACTACCCTGTGGGACACCATAAGATAACACCTCGTCATCACTAGTAAGGCTGTCAATCTTAACGCACTGGCTACGTTCTTTCAAGTAACTGCAAAATATATCCAAGACAATGCCCCTCACTCCAATTCTTTCCATTTTACGCAGGAGAATAGGAACAGAGACAGTGTCAAATGCCTTAGACAAATCCAAAAACACCCCAATAGCTTTATTTCGTTTGTTTAGGCAACCAACAATGTCATCAGTGAGTTTTAGAACTGCATCTTCTGTAGATCTGCCACTTCTGAAGCCATATTGGTTGTCTGCCAGTATGTTATACTTGTCTAAAAAATCTTTAAGTCTGTTATTCAACACCTTCTCCAATATTTTGGAAAGGGTTGTGAGCACTGATATTGGCCTATAATTATTAACACTGTCTCTGTCCCCACCCTTATGTATTGGATGTACAAGCGCTTTTTTAAAAGCGACCGGAAAAACGCCTGTAGTCAGACACAGATTGACTAGATACTTAAGCGGCGGTATTAATGCGTGACGAGCCATCTTTAAGATCTTGGCAGGAATTCCATCCCAGCCAACTGCACAGTCACTGCGCATCCCTGTTATTATTTTATCTAATTCTCCATCATCAACCTCCAACAAACCCATAGAATTATTTAATACTTTATTCGATAAGTTAACACCTAGGCCAGTAGTCTGGTTTCGTAGCATACTCGCAGCCAATTTTTGGCCTACATTTACAAAAAATTTGTTTACCGAATTGATCGAAATCTTTGGGTCCCCCTGAGTATTTATTAGTTCATTGCAGGGATGAGTTACATTTCCCAGTCCTGCTATACTTTTAATTACCTTCCACGTTTGTTTAGGATTATTTTTAGCTTTTTGTAGTTCCTCTTGTTCAAATGTTTGTTTTAGTTTTTTAAGTAGTTTGTTACAGAAATTTCGATATCGACAGTAGGTTACTCTTAATATCATATTGTTTGGATATTTTTTTGATTGTTTATGTAGTCTGTCTCTATGTCTGATGCACTTTAATAACCCTGGTGTAATCCAAGGTTTAATTGTTCTATTTTTACGCGATATTTTAACAGTTTCAGTATGCTTTTTAAGAGTTTCAGATATTTTAGTCACTAAAAAATTTGCTGCAATGTTAGCATCAGTAAAGTTAAACATTTCAGAGAAATCAATATTATTTAGTTCAGCCTCGACTAATGGATAGTTTATCTTGTTGGCTATAGTTTTAAGATTTTGTGTCCTACAAGCTGATTCAAAGCAAAAAAGTACCGGGGCATGGTCAGTGATATATGCATCTAGTACTAGAGTAATAGATTTCTTGTTAGTCTTCAGGATAACATGGTCTAGGCAAGTAGTGTCACGGGTTGGTAGAAAATGCGCAGGTAGAAATCCATGTGAGGCACCAATGTTTAAGTACTCATCGGAATGTGGACTGTTACTATTAGGCATAATATTAATGATATTATTAGATAATTTATTATAGATAAACCACATGATTTCCAAGTGTAAATAATCCTCTGATTGTATCGGCGGGATTGTAACTATTAAATTTAAAACAATAAAAAGTTTTTGTTAATTGTTGCTAGAGTAAAAAAAATAAAATTAATTACAGATTATGTAAACATAATATCATCACATCATCATCATCACAGCCCTTACAACACAAAGTCCTAGAACTTCACTGTCGGAGATGGGCCTTCCAGAAAATTCTGTTGGTATTTAGTGGAACCGAGACCGACGGCTTAACGTGCTCTACGAGGCACGGGAACGGTGGTGTTGTAAATCTATGACAAATGTACATAAGAAAAGTGTATTTCATATTGGTACATGCCGGGGGATTTGAACCGACCTTGTAGGATTTAAGGTTGTTCTTACAACCGAGCCATCACCAAAGCGGACTTCCACCGCTTAAATATCATATAAATACTTACCTAAAGCTAATTTTAGAAATACACCTGTCTCTTGAATTTTATACTGGCTATAATTTCTTATACGACATTCTTTAGATCTACCGAATGAAAGACAACTTTATCATTTCTGTATACGGTTGAATTTTGATAAAATAATAATTTGTCTAACACTCGATAATCTTATGGATGCTGCCTTCATAAATACACTAGCTGTTTAACTCGGCTTTGCTGTTTAACTGCCTCCGTGACACGTTAATTTATTTGTGATACTTCTCGCACTTGTCATGATGGGCCAATAGTAAAGTTGGCTAAATGTGAATCCGCTATATAAATTTAAAAAGCGTGATTTTTGACCACCCTAGAAGGGGTACGGTCGTGATGATACTATTTTTCGTCTGTCGCAAAAATACACCAGCTTGCCGTGGGGTCACATGTCGTGCTTAGATAATGATGTAACCACGTCTATTATGACATCTAGAAGTATGGAATTTTTATTTAAACACATAGTAACGGAGATTGACTAAAAGTCTATGGAAGTTAGGCTGAAGTTGCGTTGAACCAAATTGTCGGCAAAAGAAAATATACAAAAATTAATAAAATATCGTTAATTTATTCGACGGGAAATATGAAATAATGTAATTTTAAAAAAGTTAGGTAAGATTTACCGTTTTTAGCACCAACTCGATTGCATGACAGGCTGTTAAAAGACTATAACTTAATGTTCAATAAACCTAGGTTAACCCCATTTGGATGTACCGCGGGGAGGTAAAAGCAAAATAAGTTTATACACGCTTTTATATTTATTTAAAAAAGCGAGTTTCTAATCAGTCACTAAAACATAATAGGGTCTGACAACTGAAAATTCCTAAAATCCATTTTTTTTTCAAATAACATATTGGTTTTTAATCGAACTTCACCACACTAGTTGTTACCAACTGACCTACGGTCTGCCGTCGAAACAATTCAAATGACGTTCTGTGTTAATTTAATTATTAAGCGCCTTTTACTATAAGACAAAAAAAATATTTTAGGATTCATAATTCAAACTAATATTTAAGGTACAGAATGGTCAAGACGCATCTACAGCTCACTTTCTGGCATTCTCCTTTAGCTAAAAAAATACTCGCATCTTCAAAACCCTCTGATTTCTGACCATCACCCATGATGACGATAATTAATTAAAATCGGTTCGGTATAACTAGATTATAGGCGTGAAAGCAAGATAATCAGACAGACGAATTAATTCCCGCTGGATCATATGTCGTACTCAGTTGATGACGTCATATTTAAAGCCTATGTCCCTCTTCGGTTCCAAGGGATGTTTTTGGGAGGGTTTAGCTTTTGCATCTCTCTTGCTCGGACAATCCAATATTTTAAAAGAATAATAAATATTAAAAATTTGATAGAATAATAATTATAATAGAAAAGATAAATTAGTAAATTTAAGACAGAGAATAATAGCAAAAACATTTATGTACCGATTTTACCGAGTATATCCAAAGTGTCTGTAATTTTATTGCCTAGTTTAGTTGATAGACTATAAAAATACTTTGAAAATCTTGGAATGTTATAGACGCCGCAGTCTAGAAACGTCGAGAATCGAGCTTAGATGATGACGTCATTAAATGTGTCAATCTCTGTCAGTTCCGTAGGCTTGAAGGCAAACAGACAGAGATAGAGACTAAGCTACTTTTTTATTTATAATAGAAAAATAGACATTGAACTTGATAATAGAGAATTCCACATTTGAAGTTGTTATGGCAGCAACACGCCCGCGTGGGCCCCGGCCATTGACCCTGCGCTTGCGCAGGTCGCGCGCCAAGCCGTCTACTACATTATAATTATGTAATATTTGTACACTTGTTAGCTTTGACAATGTTTCCTTATATTAAGTTCAATGTCAACCGGCGGCGTTGATAACAGAACGAGGTGACCTGGTGACGCAAGTTTGCATACAAATTGTTGCGTCTTGACTCAGCGCTTTCATCTTTATTTTATGTTTATTTTCTACTATTTAATTGAATACTAAGTAATTGAATATTATACTCGTAACTGCGAAAGCTGTGTCTTTCTTCTTGATACTCAAACTACTAGACCGATTTGGATAAAATTTGGTACAGATGTTTTTTGGAATCCAGGGATGGACATGTAACTTTATGGCAACCAAATACATAGAATTCAAGGGCAGATATTGTCAATTGGTAAATTATTATTTAAAGTTTGATTAAGTATTTGGTATTTTTTTGTTATTGGCGACGTATAAATATAAATATTTTTGTATCGATTTACAAGACTATATTTCATTACAAAGAAATTCAAAATAACGGATACGAAATAATAAACAACACGTGCCGCGGATGGTACAATGTTCTAGTGGAATTAAGCAATAAATAACCAAGGGACATAAGTGTATGGTATAGTTTGTTGAAAATAAATATAGTAAAAAGTAAAAATCACGGTTTTTTCAAGGAGCGAGTTCACATTTACCCATCTTTACTACAGGCCTATCATGCCATACCAGACACGAAAAATGTCACAAATAAATAAATTATTTTTGTGTTTTCAACTCAGGGATCGGTGGGGGCTCGGTGGTAAGAACGCTTTCTTTATAAACCAAAAAAGGATTGGTTCGAACCCCGGCATGTACCATTAAGAAATACACTTTTCTTATGTAACTACATTTGTCATAAATATACAATATACAAAGAGGGCGGTCCTGGATCCACTAAAATTAACTTGTTAAATAGCTTAAATAAAAATTTTATTCGATGTAAATTAATATACATTAAAAGCTACCGAAATAATAAAATAAAATCATCCAAGATTGTCTCAAGGACTGGCAACATTTCCCCTCTGTATAGCTAGGCTAATACCTTGGCAGAATGAATTGCCAGCCTTCCTGTCTCAAGACCTGTTAAATAGTGAATAGTTAATAAATTGTTAATAAAATTGCTCGCTAACCCGTCTCGCCAGCGTGACGAGTATAGGCCGCTAAATATGTTCTGGAAGGCCCATCACCAGCAATGGAAGTCTAGGACTCTGTGTTTAAGGGGATGTGATGATGAACAACGGATCGAACTCCGCACCTCCACATTTAAATCTACGACCTTAAACGCTAGCCCACGGAGGCAGTCATATAAGTATTAATAAGTGTATAATATAGTTTGTTAAAATGAATAAATTGAATTAATCAACTATTTAATAATGTCTAGAAAAAGTGCTGAATCCTATTAAGTACATTATAATGCCGTCACGACGGTTGACCATGGCATTTACGCTTTACTGGCCACCTTGCATAAAGTAGCTCGAAAATGCACTTTTTTCTGCACACCTTAGTTAATTTTTTGCTATGGGCAAATGCAGAAGCTACCGTTTGATTATACATACTGGTACATGTCGACATATTGAATGTCTTGAAGCTTTATGAGAGGTAGATAAAGTTGAAATTTTCATGACAATCGTATGAAAATCGCAGCATGTATTAATATTTGTTGAACGGGACGGTTCTGTTGGGTAAGCATGATCGACTTCAGCAGACTCTGCTATTTAGCTAGAATAATGATGCATTGCTCGCGAGCGTACGTGCCGACCATATTTTTGTATACTGGGTAATGCTAAAAAAACTAAATACCTTTGTGTTAATTCCGATATATAATTATAGAGTTGGTCGCATAGCGAGCTTAAACTATTTTGCATTCATCATAATCACAACCTCTAGTTAGTTAGTAAAGGTTTTTTTTTTACCTTATACTAGCACGACATGTGACATTGCGCCTACCTGATGGTAAGTGACGCGCAAAGTCCATGAATGTTGGCAACTGGAATCAGACACTGTGCCGGCTTGACTAGGCATGACGGCAATTCGAGCCTGATCCAGAAATGTGTGGATACACTCTACAGGGTTTATCGGCACGAACGTTGGGTACTTCCCCGCCCATCAGGGTATTGAAGGTTGGCGAGGCGATGTCAATTTATAAACGATTCCACAAGCTGGTATTAGCAGAACCGGTGCAATGGTTTAACCTGGTCTCCGAGGCAGGGGAACGGTGGTGTTGTAAATGATAAATTATATGGTTAACAATTCATTTATCTTTCAACGGTTAGAATCTACATGGTCTTCACACACTTTTTCAATAGTTTCTAACAAGTGAAAGAAATATTGTATATATTTATTTATCTATGGATTATATATAGTTATTTATGTTTTATATTAATATTAGTTTTAGTAGTTTTGAATTATTTATATTCCTGTTCAAATACAATGTAAACTCCATGTAACATCACTCGATTTAACGACAAACTCCCTAAAGCGTCGAAATCAATTGGCTTTGGTTGGTTTAGCTTGTCTTTCATACAATGATTCCATCTCCATTTAACAACAACTCTCTATAACGCCATAAAATGCACAGTCCCTTCAGTGTCGTTATATAGAGTTTACGCTGTATTTACAACTACATTCAATTTTCGACTAAGGTTGACCGAGTAAGAATGTCTATCGGCATCGGACCCGCCTTTGTACATAGTGCAAAAAGTTTTAAATAAATAAATAAATCAAATCTATTCTTTTTAAAAAAAAAGTAATTATGTAGTCTATTGATAAAGTGTTTGACACGACTATAAACACTGATCCCAGCGGACAGCACGCTCTTTGGTGTCGACGTCAGATGAAATTAAAAACAGAATTTATTATAAGGTTCATTAAATATTTATCATAATGCTTGTCCGTTACGGCGCACTGGAGTGACCACATAAAATGGAAGCGAGATACAAAAAATAAAGGTGTATTCATAATGTTTGGAGACGAAAGGCATCAAGTTAGCCCTTGTTCATTTGTCATCATCACAGCCGCTAGGACTGTGTTCGTTGAAGATAGTTCTTCGAGAAATTTCTGTAGAATTTGTCCTAGACTCGCCACTAAGTTTAACTAAGGCCACACGGGTTGACGAGGCTATGATATGATTTTTTAGTAACAATTTATTAGAAGACTTAACGTGCTTTCCGAGGCACGGAAACGTAGGTGTTGTAAATCTATGACAAATGTACGTAAGAAAAGTGTATTTCTCATTAGTACATGACAGGGTTCGAACCGATCTTTTTAGGATTTTGAAGAAAGCATTATGAGTTACCACCGCTATTTACAACCAAGTCACCAAGAAAGAAAAATACTTTTTTGCTACATATTAACAAAAAAAAAGTAAAGTATCATCACGACCGTTTTCCTTTCGGGGTGGTCAGAAACCAAGCTTATAAATAAGCGGATTCACATTTAGCCAACTTTACTATAGGCCAATCATGACAAGTGGCAAGCTCGTCGATGTCTCCAGCATACCAAACTCGAGAAATATCACAAATAAATAAAAAAATTATTAAATGTATTTATTTATTTAATTAAATGTATTTAAATGTATTATTTTCCGACCAGGAATCGAACCCGGTACTTCCGAGTCTAAATCCACGAACTTAACCAAATATAGCTTAGTAGTGAACACAAGTGGTGGCAAATAGGAAATCAGCTCACGATGTCTCTAGCGTACCAAACCCGAGAAATACGAGTACATTAATTAAATTTATTTATTTCATTTAATTAATATTATTGTGTCCCGAACCCTGTACCTTCTAGTCTGAATCCACGGACTTAACCGCTAGACCACAGGGGCAAATAAATAAATATATTTATAAAATAGTAAATCTAGGCTATCAAATATGCAGTGATGCATGCTTCTACGTGTTTTACCAATATCTATTGTTTGACGATGTTTGATATTATCGTGGCGTTCTCTTTACAGCTGACTCAGTGGTAATTTGGTCGCTCGTAAATTCTATGTGCTTGGAGACTGAGAGACGACTTCAGCTTTACGTGCAGTACCTCAATATTATAAAGCTTTCCTAATAAACTCCAATCGAGATCGAATGAAGAATTAATCGAGCGACGGGGCGAAATTAAAACGGTTGTGCTTGATAGGCCAAAGTCGTGCACTTTTATACAACTTTAAGGATTCCAAGTTGGTATTAGTGGAACCGGGACCGACAGCTTAACGTGCTCTCCTCTACTGCTGGTGTTGTAAATTTGGGGGGGGGGGGGGGGGGGGGGGGTTGGGGGTTGAACCAACCTTTGTAGAATTTAAGGAAAAATTTACAACCGAGCCATCACTGTTAAAAGTTAAATAACAACTTATTAGCTGTCGACAATTGTTCTACTGTCAGAGAAATGCCCCCCTCAATAATCAGACACTCATGTCTGACATCAGTCCCTAACACTATGACGGCTTCACTAGATGCTTTTTCACACTTAGCTTGAAGGACTCCAAGTTATAGGAAAGTGGAAACACAGAGGATGGAAGAGCATCTTTATCGTGCGACAGATGTATGAGTCCCTAAATTTATACGTACGCGAAGGGATGGTGACTGCGGTAATTTGCCCAGTCTGCCAAGTCGGGGAAGTATCCACCGTTCGTGCTGATAAACCCAGTCAAGTATATCCACACGGGATCAGGCTCGAATTAATGCCCAGTGAAACCGGCATAGTGTTAGGGACTGATGTCAGTCAGTGGCTGATTCCAGTTGCTAACATTGGACCTTGGGCGCAAGGTTACATGTTGTGCTAGTATAAAAAAAGTAATAAGAAAGATAAGGAAAGATCTGCAGATCAAAATAAGCTCTCAGAGAATTCAAAGAAAAGTAAATAATAAACTGGGTTTATAAATTATTAAAATTCACTGACAAGATATCACGATAATCCTGTACAAGCAGGACGGTAAGTCAAAATCGTCAGTCCCTTAGCCCTGTTCCTTAATTAATAAATGTACATCGCTTCTTAACTTGGAATTATATATGTATTATAAGAACCTCCGAAGGGAAGGTCCATAGGTCGTGGGTTCTTCGTCAGACTTTGTAGCGGTTTGGGTACCACGGTGGTTTACTTAGGTCGTTCGCCGGAGGCAATTCTAAATGAATGTGAAACGTATTTGCTTTGTGACTTGTAAATGCTTTTGTAGGGATAGAGATATGGACATTGTTACAAGTTTCATAAGTTCCAAGGCTACATTATTTATTTCTTTACCAGCTACTTGAAAGGATCAAAACAAAATTGAAAAACATAATTGTAGATCAGATCGCTACTAAACTTCGTATGATGCTGGGATAATCTGAAGATTGCCCCAAAAATTTATCAAAATCTGTCCATTGATAGATTTATACTTAAATCGTATCTACTTACTATTATTATTGGATTGTTGCACCCTGCCCATAATCTCTCCATCCCAAAGGTTAGTTGTCAGAAAATGCCTAATAGGCATTAAACTCGCCTATGTACTTAATTTTAAGTTTTGGTGCAATAAACAATTTAAAATAAAATAAATATTATTGTTTAATTGCATATTTGGTATTAGTTTTTAGAAATATTCATTAGTAGTATACTCGAGTCCGTCAACTTCCGGAGGTACCGGGTTCGATTCCTGGTCGGTACACAATAATATGTATTAATTTAAATAAATAAATTTGATTAATATTTAATTTATTTGTGATATTTCTCGAGTTTAGTACGGTAGAGACATCGACGAACTTGTCATTTGTCATTATTGGCCTATAATAAAGTGGGCAAAATGTAATGTTGGCTAATTGTGAATCCGCTTCTTTATAAGCGTGGTTTCTGACCACCCCGCAAGGGATACGGTCGTGATGTGGCTTTACTTTTTTTAATATACTCGTATTACGTAGTGTTTATATGGGAGTTTGTATGTTTTTTTAATCTCTGCCATGGCAGAGGCTGACGTTTTGTTTCTTTTTTTATACTGTTATTCTGTTTCTATTTGTGGAAACTTATAAATGACACTCACAATGTTGCTAAGTTTACTTTTATTTGTTGTTGAAAATTGTTTTACTTGATTTAGTCACTACATATTATAAAAAGTCATCCGCCTCGTCTGTCTGTTCGCCATAAAGTCAAAAATTACTGTAACGATTTTCAGGCTGTTTTCACCAATGGATGGAGTGGTTCTCGAGGAACGTTTTAGTATATAATTTGTTAAGTCTTTGTATACATTAACGATATTTGTTGGGGGTGTTGAAAAAAAAACCGTCTGGGAGATTTAAAAAAAAATGCTGCCTAAACCATTTTGAGAAATAACAAAATAATGAATGGTGGAATTGTGTATTTTATATAGGTCTACAGAAAAGTATGCGCGATGGCATATGTCTATCTCTTAAGGATAACATACTATATCCATTTAAATACTTTAAAAAATGGCAATCGGAAAGCTATATACACAAATACAGTATAAATACTTATCATTTAAAATACGTTAGTTGGCTTCAGCATTTCATTAAGATTATTTTTTCCCTTTACATCATGCAAATTAAATGAATAACTTTGGAGATATAGCAAAATCAAAATAATACGCAACAAAATTCGTGTCGCCTTTTACACAGGCAAAGCTGGGTAAAACAGCTAGTAAATACATAAATAAAGACGACATGTGTAATTCATTATGTTATCCTTAAATACATATACTATCGCGGACTTTTCTGTAGACCTAGGTATACAGCCTGACAGACTGGTAAAGCATTCTGTATCTTCTGCGTGCGAAAAATGTTAGTCTCAAAATTTATATGTACGAGTAAGCATAGAGATAGTGGCTGTTAGTGTAGCGAGGGAGTGAAATGCAATGGCATTATTATCTGCTTTCATGACAATAACCTTCTGCGGTCTTCGTTCGTGCTAAGCCGTATACATTACATTACATAATGTTGTACTTTACTTTTAATACCAGCAATATACTCTGCTATTTCATATATTATGGCTAGTTTATTTTAATTAAACCATTGGTACTTTGTTATCCGTACACTGTTTGCTATTATATTCTCTTAAATTGAAAAAAATATATATTCAAGCGTTTTTAACATCGCTATAGATAGAGTAATGAATTAAACAAAATAATATTAAAGTATGCAAATATTCCGCAACCGAACCACAAGCAAAATATGTATCCACATACAATACCCACTATCCCTACGCGTACCTACTATTTTTTTGTTGTTTATACTAGCACGACAGCGCTCAAGCTCCACTGACTTCAGTCCCTAACAGTATGCCGGCTTGACTGGGTATGACGGCAATTCCAGCCTGATAGCGTAAAAAATAATTGTGAAGTAATGTCAAACGTCAAACATAAGGAACCTGCAGAAATTGTTCCCTATTGTCTCAAGTTTCGGGCCCAATTTTCGGCTATTTATCGTCATTGTTAAGTATCTATATTTATATATAGTTCTATTGACTTATCGTTTATAAGCACCCCTATAACCTCACTTATCACTATCACAAAGGTTAGTGTAAGAGAACGCCTACGGCATTAAGTTCTCCTTTGTACACTATTTTTATAATTTTGTGCAATAAAGAATTTTATTATTATTAAAATAGTTGATGATGTTTTATTCTGTATCAAAATCTGCTCAGACACTCCTTTCAGCATTATTCGATATTCTTCGTAGTTTAGACAGTAGCCACCCACGCTCACTTGAAAAATTAAACCTGTATAACCTTGAGCATGCGAGTATTTGGTTAGGCAACCCATCACCGCTGCTTTTGTTATCGCATTTTATTCTACGTATCTTGTAAGAAAATAAAATTTACTTATAGCCGTACATTCTTTGATCAAAATACACTGACCATGGCGGTGTGCCTTCATCTCAGAGCCCAAACTGTCCACCCACACCAGTGTCCATGACACCATGGGCTTTCTTACGCTAGAAGTGCTGGCCGCATTTCTTGTCACGTTACTCTCAACAACATCATCCAAATACTGGAGTATCAGCGATCCTAGAACCCTTTGGGATTGCGCGATGCGATGGCAAAAGATCCGAGGGCATGACCGTTGGGCTGTGAAAACTTGGCAGGTGACATGTGTAGACTCATTAGCTCCACCTCACATCCAGGCAACCTCGTCAAGCGCGGGCAGTGCGGTAGTTTCTGCTGGGTACCTCAAGCTGTGCAAATACGCAAACACGTTTGGGGTCGCGACGTTGGGCACATGGGGACACCCATCCAAGCGTATGGACAAGGAGTTGTCCAAACGGCTAACAAAAAAGTTTGGAGACAGGAAACCTGACAATTATTTCTGCCTCGCTATACAGAGGGCAAATGTCTGCTTGGGACTATCCCTGAAGGGTTGTCTCTAGAGAACCTTTTTTACTTATAGTTAATTTATTATTAGGTTTAGTTCAAATTTAATTTAATATTTTATTTTTAAGTAGTTTTAATTATATCATAATTTAATAAATTTATTTCCCTTATAGCCGATCAATAGATGCTTGAACTTATTAGAAATACCGCTGTGGCCCTATCTCTGGGGTAATCAGTTGGTTAGTCAATATTCGGTTGTAGTAAATTTGGCGCATTACTTATGTAAATGAACTCACACATAAACTTTTAATTACACACTACAACGTAACTTGAAATCCCAAAATTTTAACTCTACTCTTGACAAAATATGGCCCAAATTACTTTGGATACTGTTTCAAAATCAAGATATTCCGTGTTCTTATTTAGACGTGACAAGTGTGATGTGGGCTTGTTAAGGAACTACACTACACTTATGTACGAGTATTTGACATGTAAATTGAATAAATTACTCGTTGTAATAACACTTACACAAAAAGCAAGACGAAAAAGACAAATTTCTAAGCATTCCATGGATTCACCGTGCGGGTGCCGGGTCCATCGTGTGTTGGTAAGAGATGAGAAGAATGGTGTCTCGGACTTGCGACCGACAATAGGCTGGTTCTAGAAAAAGAGGCCTTCATAACTTTACTTTATATTATTGTTTTTTTGTATTGTACATTTATATATCTATATGTTATTTATGTATATATTGATAGATAAGTACCATAGCTTTATTATATATATATATATATAAATTACTATATTAAATATACTATAATTAATATATACTATACTAATATTAAAACTAAAAGAATTATATATATATATATATATATATATATATATATATATATATATATATATATATATATATATATATATATATATATATATATATATATATATATAATTCTTTTAGTTATAAGTTGTTCGCTCAATAAAACTCTTTTTCAAACATTAGTGGTCATGCACCCACAATCCCTGCTCACTTCTCCTAAAGGTCAGCTGTTAGATAATGTTTTTAGACATTAAGCTCGCCTATGTACTGTAAAATGTTTTATTTTCTGTGCAATAAAGAATTTATCTATCTATCTATAATAAGACTTAAGTCGTATAAAAAGAAACAGCTATAACATCTAAAATAAACATTTCCCAAAGCCTTCTCCTTCGACGTGTGCAGCGGTAATATCTCAGAGGTATAGAGGTATTGCATAACAAGATAGACCGGTTACTTAATGCGTGTATCCGGTTTATATATTGTTTACGTTAATATGATCATATCTCTACATACGGCATTAACGGAATCATACAGTATTTGGTTGGGTAGGGAGAGGAGTGGAATGGTGGTCAGTGACCGTATTGTCGCGCAATATAATAAAAAAGGAGTTTTTTTCAAACAAGCCTATTGTCGGTCGCAAGGCCAAGACACCATTCTTCTCATCTCTTAACCACACACAATGGACCCGGCACCCGCACGGTGAATCCATGGAATGCTTAGAAATTTGTCTTCTCTCTTCTCTATCGCGTTAAGTTAAAGTAGCTACCGATTCGGTGTCGCAAGAATCTTAGAGAACTTTGCTACATTTTTCTTGCTGAATAAACCTGCGACATACCTTAAGAAGGGCTTTGCCAAATTCTAGTTTTGTTAAAACTCATTAGTCGTTGTAGTCACAAATTTGACATAAGACAAGACATCAACTAAACGCTATTTAAATAAATGCTCTATTTTTTCTAATTCCTTTCCTAACAAAATATGTAAGTACTATTGGCATTGGTTATGATAAATCAGATATATAATGCTAAAGTTGTGGGTAAAAGTGGCGAAACAAGACTCCACGACCAAATAAATAAAACGATGGCTGATGATTCAGTCAAAAGTTTACAGAAGAAAAGAACATGAATTAAAAGGTTGATTAATGTTTATAAAGCAAATGAAGTACGAGTAAGTGGTGATCGTGACAAATTGCGCATAAGGGACCTGGCGTGAAGTTATAAGGTATACCAGGGTAAATACGCGTATACTCCTTCCTATGTACAATAATTGTCTGCAAAATTAAAATGATTTTCGTTTAAAACTGTATAGGTAAAGTGGATCTTGTAGTGAAAATAAGTTAGTAAAAGAATATAGGTCCAACATGTAAAATGTTTCGATGGAATATATAAAATAATAAATTTCAATGTCGCCTGTTATAATATTCACTTTACCCCCCTCGGGCCCCTCACGGGCTTCACCGAAAGCTCTTAATGCCGACTCGGCCTGACCTCATGCCTCCTCCATTATGGCGTTTATACATAATGTATGAATTTGTTATGCTGTTTGATGTAAGGCAGCTTTACGAGACGCAGGTAGTGCTAAGGTTTTAGGACGATTTTCTCTGATGTTATTAGAGACATTTCACAGAAATACCCTTCAACGAGACAACTATCAAATTGAAAATAGAGTGAAAATGAAACTTGAAAGACAACCAAACCTTGACATTTTCAAAATTTAAATTAAAGGTCACCTAATTGGAAAGGCAAAATTAGCAAACTGAAGTGGCAGTGGGTCGGACGAGATCAAGAGTGGAGACCACGAACAAAGAGGCTATTTCTCTGTGACGACTTTCCGTCAGTTGGACGGATAACGTAATGAAGGTCTGTCTGGTGGGATTTGAATATTTTTTGGTAACAACGATCACGCGCGTCAATGGCGTGCCTTGAGCACACTTGAGTATGTCCAGCAGTGGAGAGACATAGGCAGATGATTTTTTATTTTTAAATCTACGGGTTTAATAAAAACTATGTTATCGAATTGAGTAATGTTTTTTTTTATAATTCCGAGCTGTCAATTTTTAGTTCCATTATCACCTCATGTGGCTTTTTAAAATTCCACACATCGTGTTATCGTTTCGATCTTGGATCCAGGTATCGATCCCGGTGATGATAATGATCATCATTGTCAACAACATCATCACCACAGCCACTTGAATACCTAGACCATAAAAGTTTTTTTTCAGAAATTTCTGGAGAATTTGGCCAAAAATCGCCACGCACTGGCCAGATTTGATTGGCGATGATGATGATGATGATAATGAAATAAAAACGTTAACAAACACATTTGGAATTATTATTTTATATTAAGTAATTTAAAAAAAAAAACACTGCGGTTTGGTTAATCTATGCTAATAATATAAAACTGAATAAAAAATAGGTCAGTCATTATGTACATGTATGTCTGTTTGTCCGTCCTATACGCCTATATTACTGGACCGTTTTTAATGAAATTTGATACGAATGTTCCTCGAAACTCAGGTACAAATATAAATTATGGAGCTTTCTGTAGTGGGTAACAAGAGAGGCGCACAATTTATAAACGATCGCGGTAGGATGGAGTACCAATTATTGAGGACACAAGAACCCGCACTAGTAACCATAATCTGATTGTTCAGAAATTATTCGTTGTGTAATATAAGAGGACCCCTCGAAACACTAAAAGCGGCTGCCTACTAACAAAGCTGAAAGCTGATCATACTGTTTGACAAACATTTTAACACGACATCAAAAAGTTTTCAGGTAATTAGAGAATTAAATTTGTTGAATTCTCAACAACATAGTGTGATTTTCCAGCTGGCAATAGGGAAAAATAATGTTCTAATTTAGTGAATAAAGTTAAATTTTGAACACATGTGTACTTATTTACCAAGTGGTAAATAAGTGATATTTATTTATTTTTATTTATTCAGGAAACATACAAATCTTAAAACATAATTACAACAATTCTAAAAGTTACACAATCCAGCAAAGTTTCCACTTAAATATTAAACATAGATTTTGCAAAAAAAAAAATATGATAGGGATAAGCTTAAAAACAATACCTATAAGAAATATAACTAAATAATATACATATATATAGTAAAATAATGGAAAGAAAAAGTAGTAATCAAAAAATAATTAAATTAGAAGTTCTCCAAGCATTCCAATTATGATTCATGTAGCAAATTTAATATTAATTTATTTTTTTAACCTAGCAACATTAACACTGAACAAATCAATATCACCGAAATTTTCATTGTAGTTTAGGCATGATCTTAGCACAAAGGAGTTTTTCAAGTATTTTGTTCCAGCATATATACGAGTATAAACACTTTTTCGGGAATTATAAAATAGCTAATTTGTTTTAGATTATTTAATCCTACACTAAATGAGATATAATAAAAACTCATTATACTATTAATTAGAAAAAAACTAGCGCGGTTTTGTCATATATTTACAATACCACCGTTCCCGTGAGGGGAAGAGTACGTGAAGCCGTCGGTCCCGTTTCGAGTTATACGAAATCGTTAATAAATTGTCATTAAAGTTGGCAACAGCTGCCAACCCTTCTGGCTAGCGGTGGCGAGTTTAGGCCAAACTCTCCAGATATACGAGTATGCACTGAAAGGCCTAAAGGCAGTGGAAGTCTAGGACTGTGATTTAGGGACTGATACTCCCAACTCAAGACTTGATGCTGTGAAAATAAACGTTAAGCGAAATGTCGAAATTTCTAAGTGAAAAATCTCCCTGAACGCATCTAACGAGCACTAGTTATAAAACACTTTCCAACTAGACACGTTCCTGAGAGTTTCAGATAGCAAAATAATCGCGATGCATCATCCTCTAGGGCCTTTTACATTCTGTGCATGCTGCACAAACATGAGTGGAAACTTTGAGATGAAGCTGGTAAAAACTGTCACGTGTAGCAGGTTATAAATGACTTCTATACTCCCGGCGTCACTTTCGGTCATAATGGTCAGTATTTATACTAAATGTGCTTTTATTTAATATACTGCGTGGAATTTATTAAAGAGCAAATATGTTTATATTATAATCTAGAATAAAAATAAGGAACTACGTATTACAGTAATAAAATCTTAAGTTACGGTGCAGAGAAGTTTTCCTAATCGAAATGACACTCATACAGAGCCTAATCAAGATCAACAAATCAACAACAAATCACAGGATTGACGGTCGCGCAATAGTTGAATTACGAAATTCTTTCTCTTTCTATTTCGTCTTTTAGCTGTGGGATAGATCAATTAATAGTAACGCTCGCTATCACGTTGGATATTGCGATTTTCAGACATGGCCTTATTCATCATGCAGTAGTATTTTATTTTTCAAAAAAGTGACACCTGAAGCTTAAAATATGTTTTGCTCTTTTTACAATTACACATTAAAGCATTTAAAAATAAAAAAGTTCTCAGGCGAAATATTATCCTACGCATACTTGTATACGTAAAAATGCTTTAAATAAAAGGTACTTAAAATATGAAGCAAGAATAAAAAATATATATTTACAGTTATAAAAAAAATAATGAACCAATTTTATTTAATTAAACAGAATATTTTCATAATAAGGTAGAAATAAATAAGCTATAATATATTTTATTAAATTAAATATAATTTACGTTAACACAACTTTATGTTTTACTAATTAAACGATCTACAGAGCCAAATAACATCCGCTAAAATTGTAAAAACCTTTATTTGCGAGTACTGGCAGTTTTACCGTTAGAAAAACAAATTATTATATAAATATCAACTTTAGCAGTTGACATTGACAGTGTACGTTTGTTAAAGAATTCCTTTGCATAACCTTTTCGCTTAAATAAACATACTAAGGCTACTGAACTCTTTCTGTTTACCTATAAAAAGATCAGAATTAATTACTTTTTAACGAGTACGACAATTATATTATAACAATTTAATTAAGCTATCGTCAGCGGTCATTGAAAAAAGATATCTTCTAAAACAGCCGTGACATCTCAAAAAGTAATTGAACAGTGTTCAACGAGAAACACAGCATTATTGTTCGGTTATAGAGTTTATATTGTGTTGGCAGAGATAAGACGGTAAAGGAGCAACTTGTTGCGCGGCTTGCTTGGTATGCGACACACGTCCCGTCTGCACGACAGCTTGACACCAACTGAACGGTATTTAAGCGCGGCACGTTGATAGTCAGCCGCGTCATGGTTTGCGGGTAGCTCTAAATATGCTGAAAGGTGAGATGAGAGAAAAGAATTCTACATTTCTACTGGTATTTGAACGTACCTATTGTAAATCTGTGGTGCGCAATTGCTAAGACAGATGCATATATGAATAAAAGACGCAAAGACCGTTATCTCTGTAAAGTGTTATATTTCATTAACTAAAATTAATTTTATTTATTTATTACTATCTGTTTTACCCGGCTTTGTCTGTGATTAATTTCGTTGCGCATTATTTGGATTTTGCTATATCTCCTATGGTATTCATTTAATTTGCATGGTGTAAAGAGAAAAAATCAATCTTCATGAAATGCTCAAGCCAACTAACGTATTTAAAATGATAAGGCTTAATACCGTATTTTTTTTAAGTATTAAAATCGATATAATATGTTATCCTTAAAGAATAGATATATACCATCGCAGACTTTTCTGTAGACATATATAAGTTAAACGATTCCAAGATTCATTATTTTGTTATATGGCAAAGGGTTTAGGCAGTGTTTTCGTTGAAAGCTCCCAGATGGCTTATTTTTTTTCGGCACATCCAACAAATATCGTTAATATACAGAAAAACTTAACAAATTATATACGAAAACCTTCCTCGAGAAACACTCTATCCCTTGGTTGAAACAGCATGAAAATTGGTGCACGAGTTTTTGAGTTTATAGCGAACAGACAGACAGACAGACGCGGCAGAGGACTTTGTTTTATAATATGTAGTGATAGTGATTTATTTAAGGTTCACCAATAGGGTATACATTTATACGAGTATTATCAGATTATGCATATACCATTTCGGACTAATGCTACACTGATTACAGGAGACCACAGCATGCATTATAGTACCAACCATACTACAAAAAAAATAGTTACCTACCAAATATAAACTATATGTATATATATGATTTTTTTTTATTGCATGTACTAAATGGTTTTGCCTTAGCACCTCAGAAACAAGAATCTAGTTTTCGTTTTAAAATAATTCAACTTATTTAAGATAAATGTAGGAAAGTTTGAAATGACATTTAACGAATTCTAGGAAGCGTTCCTGCAATATATTTTGTTACACACTAGTGGCATTAGTGCAACAATGTACTTCTTTGAATACAATGAGTTAAATGAAAGCTCTAACAGTTTACACAGAAGAGCCCTTAATACCCTCTATCGCAGCATACATTGTGATGTTTCTCTAAAACAAATAATATTATACACAAAATAGTCTGCAAAAATATTAGCAAACTTTATACGAGTATGCACGTCAGAATGAACACAACATCCTGATATTGTAGCGCTGTATTTTAGCAAATTAAAATTGTATAGAACACAATTTGCTGTTTGAGATCTACATACATATGTCATGTTTTTATTTGGGAATCAGTTTAGATTAATCGATACCTGTCAACAAATTATTAAAACTATTTTATTTAAAAAAAATAGTAATAAACCTCCAGCAAAGCGCCTGGCCAAGGAGTTGTCAAAGTGGCTGACGGAAAGGCTGGCAATTGTTTCTATCTACTTTACAAAGGGGAATGTTGCCAGTCTCCTTGAGAATATCTCGTATAGCAAGTGTCTACAGGACATTTATTATTTACTTTAGTTATTATTTAATTTTATTTTTATTATTTTAGTAGCATTTAGAAAAAGACAAATTGCTAAGCATTCCATGGATTCGCCGTGCAGGTGCCGGGTCCATCGTCTGTGGGTAAGAGATGAGAAGAATGGTGTCTCGGGCTTGCGACCGACAATAGGCTGGTTTAAGAAAAGGAGGCCTTCTTTTTTTTTTATTGCGCGATAATAGGCTCCCTCCCTACCCAACCAAATACTGTATGATTCCGTTAATGCCGGCTTGGAAGCTCGTTCCATAAATGTATTGACGGCAGACCTGCTTAGGCCCAGTTCTTTCAGTAAGTGATGCAAAATAAATATTAATTAAATAAATATGAATTAAAAAATAGTAATATAGTAGTAGATACCAATCTTTTATATATTGAGCATAGTACGTGATATTGCGCCTTTATGCGGACTTGAGGTCCAATATTAGAGCAACTGACATCACAGCCCCTAGAACATGGAGTCCTAGATCTTCACTACTGGAGACGGGCCTTATATTTATTAGATAGATATACACTCGCCGATCTGCCTGGCCAGATAGATTGTAGAGGGCCTACTATCTTTTTTTTTACAATTTTTATTGAATGGTGTTGGCTGGTGCCAGTGGTACCGGGTAGAGATGTGGACGGCTCAAGTGGACGGTTTGCCCTATCGGTCGTCGGTTCTGTGGCAGATCCGATACTGCACTGCCACTTCAGCTTGCTAATTCTTAAAGCTTTGTCAGTAACTTTGGTTATCTGATAAATATCAACGTTTCGAATATTATCTATCAGAGAAATACCAAGCATAGCTCTTTCCATAGCTCGACCTTAAATTTGTTGATTCGGCAATTCGAAATTATTTTGATAAATAAGCCACAGTGTACGTATAGCTGGTTGATTTTTTTTCATTTTCCTTATTGACCAACGTTCGGTATCGGATATTTTTCCATGTTTCACCATTGAACTGCTTCGAAAAGTCATAATGAAGCGAAATTTTCCACGTATTCAGCTTTTATACCATCCTCATATGAATAGGAATTCTCCTTTAAAAAAGTAAAAAGAAGTTATAAAGACGAAATGCCGGAATTACCTGCTAATTATTTTACGTTGAATGCAATGAACTTAGCCAAGAATACTCGTGGTTATATTACGTAATAAAAATTTAATCCGCCAGATACACTATTTTCGTCATTTTTCTTCCAACATACGATGGGCCCGGCACCCGCACGGTCAATTTATGGATTGCTAAAAACTTTATACTAAAAGTACGTACGCCTTTAGATAATTAAATAGTTGTATATAGTTGGACAACTAAACCGAGAACCACTTTTTGTTATGACATATGAGATTTCATAGCCTTGACGATACTATCATTGTATTATCAAAGTAGTCAAGCTTTAGTATAACATATATATAACGGGCTACGGAGAGCACGTTAAGCCGTCCGACCCGGTTCCACTAATACCAACATATAAAATCGTTAGTAAATTGTCATTATAAATTGCTATCAGACCCTCACCAACCTTTCAGAAATGTATTCTGAAAGACCCACCTCCAACAGTGGAGGTCTAGGACTCTGTGCTCTAGGGGCTGTAATATTCGTAATATTCATAGTCCTAACCTCCACCACTACTGCATATGGGTCTTCCAGAACATATTTTTGGCCTACACTCGCCACGCTGGCCAAAGGGGTAAGCGAGGGCCTAATGACAATTTGAACGTTGGTGTTGTAAATCTATGACTAATAAAATCGCGGATATTTAATTTTAAGAGAAGTGCTCTGAGCCACCACCATGATTTATTTTACATAATTTAAATTATATTCGTAAGTACGTAGGTAAAATTGAATCAAAAATTGATTAGCTACAAGTGACAAATCATTTAAGACCGAAGAATAATAGATGCGTTCGCCAAAATTCCTAAGATCCGAGCGTATGTTTTTGTTCGGGTTTTCGGCGATACTGATAGAAGTCGTGTTTGATTCATCACAAAGCTCCTCGGAGGGGATATTGGCTTTAACTTTAATTAAATTTCAAAACTTAAAATAATTCCTTTGTGCAGTAAAGGAGGGAAGAGCCGCTATCGCTGTGATGCTTTGTATCACAAAATAAAATCTGCTACCGTAATCTCTTGTTGTTTAAGTGCTTCGTGTTTGTCCGAAGTATTTCTACTAATAGGAACATACATGCTACCATCGTTACGATCGTACTCTTTTTATCTTTACAAGTACTGAACAGAAGCTATTATTTTATTTTAGCTAAAAAACGCACTACTGAGCGTATGGGTTAGTTTATAAACCAACAGCATTGTGCGGTTTGCTAGTATGATAGTTAACATCTTAAAACCCGCACATAGTTTTAAAAAAGTTGGACTCCATAGTCTAGCGGTCATGTCCGTGCATTTAAGAAGAGTCTGTATATATTTAATCATATGTATGTATGTCTGTTTGTCCATCTTTCTAGCCTATACTGGACTTTGGTAAAATTTGGCAGATATGCAAGTTCAAATCCAGAGACGGAAATAAGCTCTATGACGTCATGACCTGACCACACCATGTTAACCCACAGCCGTCAGTCTGTTTAATTCGCTTTCACGCCTATAAATCTGAACTGATTTTGATGAAATTTTGCAAAAATAATTCTTGAAAATTAGGAATCAAAATAAAATTGAAAATAATAAGACGCTAATCTAAGAAAGTCATGAACTTGAACTGAAGGTTTTTTTCGTTGTCCAAGTTACTAGGGCTAACATTTTTTTTATTAAACTATATTGCACAAAGGCGTGACGTAATTGACATTCTCTGCCTGGATTTCGGGATAATAAGATAAATACTTATTCATAAAATTTTATACGAATTCATACACAGATACATATAATACACTACATAAATAAGTTATACTATATACTATATAAACATAAATTTAGGTACTACGTATAAGCTATGCAGGTTAATAATAAGCAACAATATCAATTATAATTACATGATAAATATTTTTTTTTTTTAAAAAAAAAGCTAATTTAATAAAAAATATGAACTCAGATAATGTCTGTAAACTAACTTTTGGAATATGGCTTTGTTCCGAGCATCCTTAACCGCCGTTTTTTAAATTTATATTTCATCTTATTATTTTATAAATACGCTGCCCTTACTTGACTCTACTTGCAATATTATAACGAAATGCAATGTCTGAAGTAAGTGAGCCAAGTTGGACCTTCGTCTGCATCTCCGCCGAATGTTTGTCCAGAACCTGAACGTCTGCGACTGCATCAATTATTCAAATAACTACAACGACAGACTAGGAGTAATTTGGAACGTATTACTCTAGAAGCGAAGTGAATTAGTTATAGGACCGCCTGGAACACCCATGTAAGAAGCTTATAACTTTCACGTCAATGAACAGAGACCAAAGACTATCATTATTAAAGTGGATCGCGAAGTAGAAATAATATAACGACTATCTTACAAAGCCTCCTTCATATCAAAGGATTTTTTTTTGTTATATAATATTCAAGATTAAGCATGCATTAAGGTCTGTTTCATCTTATATCCGCTTTATTATTTTTATATATTATTAGCACGGGCTATGTAATAAAAAATATATACGAGTACAGTATGTTTCTAATCCTGAGATGGATTTATTTAGTTTAAAAAAAACACCTATTTAAAATTAATCTTACTTAATTAATATTCAGTAGGTACGCATGATAAATATAATTAGATGAAAATGGGTTGAGGAAGAAAATAAATAACTTGCCACAATATATTTTATTTAATGTTTAGCACATTTTGTTAATATTACCATTTAATTTTATTTTTTTTGCATGGTTTATATTTATTAGAATTTACTTTTTTTATATTATTATTACTATAATTGACTATTTTTTAAATGTAGTGTGCATGATTTAAATAATTGTTTTGTTTGTCAGCTGTTATGTCTTACCTTACTTCGAATAAATAAATACTATGTCGACGTCAAACCGGGAATGGGTAAGAAACTGATGGTGACAGTTATCATAAAAAAAATGTCAAGTAGATACTCGTACCTTTAAAACAAATAGATCAATTGTAAAAGAGAGCGGGCATTTTTATATATAATATTTGTTACATGTTTTTATCTTTGTTCTTATCGAATAAGAACGTATTTTACACTTCCGTAGCTTGCAGGTTGGAATATTGCCATTTAAACAAAAATAAAACAATTTGAAAGTGACGTCGAACAATAATTCTCATACCGTTTGACTTCTTCAACCGGCTTGTTATATATTTTATGTATCTGTTTTAAAATTACATATAAAGTAAAAAAATTAAATCATTGGTATTCAAAAATATATAAATTAGTTTACAGGTATAACGACTATGCTTGAGATTTTATATTTTATTTTAATGGGACAGCCTGTATAATAGTTAAAAGCAAATATAAAAACATTTACTTTCATTGACGTAGATAATGTCTAGGCAATGATATTTCGGTCTACATATTTAAATATAATGAACAATTGTATAACCTTCATTATATTATATTATAAAATATATCATATAACCCCAAATGCCATAACTACCTAAAACAGAATATTTCCCTTATAATTCAGAAAATGCGGCGAGCGTTTTAGGTACCCTCCCTGGTGGTAAGCCCCTAGTTAATTTTGTAAAATAGTTTTAATTTTATAGGTATTTTTAGTTTAGTTTTACTTAAATTAGTTTTTTTATATATTTGATTTAATATTTTTGTATCTACTTCGAATACAAATATTATTTATCCATAAATACTCGTAAATATATCACATATTATATCCAACAAATGATGACTCACTGTACAGCAATAACAAAAGTAAAGTATCATCACGACCGTTTATCTTTCGGCGTGGTCAGAAACCACGCTTATAGAAGCGGATTCGCATTTAGCCACCTCGCTCCTATTCAGAAGTATGGTAAACCTAAAATAAAGTCTACGAGTTATAATTCACCGTTAGTAATAATAAAAAGGCATAAACTCTTTTTTTTTTTTTTTTGTAAAATGTGTTTATATTCTGGTAAGAACGGGAGACGCACGGGGAGAGTGTGAAAGAGACACAAATACAGTTACCGAGTCATTATTGTCCTTTTTCTCTCTCTGTCAGCGTTAACTGGTAGACAATTTTATTTTGTGAACTTAGCATTTAAAATCGCACTACACAAAAAAAAATCACTTGAGCCTTATTATTAAGGGTGCGATATATCTTTAATATTTTGGAAAAACAATCTGAATATAGATTTTTGGAATAAAGGTAAGAAAGGATTAAGAAGGTAGGAAAGCTGACATAGCCGGATTAACTGTTCGTCGCAGAGCGTTTTCAAATGACGATTTCCTGTGAAACAGGCTTAGTTGCTCCTGAACACGTCAATAAATCTGACACTTGTCAACGCCAGGGGTGCCCAAAGAACCTTTTACTTTAAAATATTAGTTTTGCAAATTTCACTGTGCCTACATAAAATATTTACACGCGAAATGATTGTTGTTTATGCACCCTTAACCTAATCTCTGAGGGTGTTTTATGAAGTTTATATACGGATGAATACGATAAATAATTCAACGAATGACGAACGCTTATCATATTAAATTCTTAAGTTATTCAAAACATTGTTGCCTGTAACGAATTAGCAACCGCCATTATCCGCTTTTCTTAATTTTTAATGAGCACCTAAAGTTTTAAGTTGGAATCTTGAAACCTTCACACTGGTTCAAAGTTCATATCATGAAGTTGGCTTTGTTTATACAAGTTAGAGCTATGTAAGTTCGGGCCCTGCGGCTTTAATGATCCAATATTAAACGAACGCCGAAGGTATTAATTAAGGATTCTCAAGTATTATCGCGATATTCAGGTGTGTTCTCCTCGGCTCCAACTCCCCGGCTCTTGGTTAAAAATATTTTTCATATTCAACATTTTCAATTTATCATTTTATCCATATCCGTAGAAACGTCCATTATATTTTGTACGCGGTAATTTTGTTCCTTTTAACAATGTATTACTCTTTGTACTCCGATTTCGTTCAATGATTTTATTTTTATTTGCCCGACAACCAACACACTACAAATAATATTCAATACGCATTTCATTCTATTTTTTGATGCAGAAAATAAATATTAAAGGTTTACGCAATTTAATCCAAAGTTCATAAAGTATTATCACGAGCGTATCCCTGTAGTGGTCAGAAACCACGCTTTTAAAGAAGCAGATTTACATTTAGCTAACTTTACTATATGCCTCCGTGGTCCAGCGGTTAAGTCCGTGGATTTAGACTCTGAGGTACCGGGTTCGATTCCTGGTCGGGACGCAAAAATATTTATTAATATAAATAAATACATTTAATTCATATTAAAATTATTTGCGGCATAAGCATCAATGGAGAATTCATCTCACACCTCCGATTTGCGGATGACATAGTCATTATGGCCAGTTCACTCAAGGATCTTAGCGGAATGCTGAACGGCTTAAACGTAGCATCCCAGCGGGTTGGTCTCGAAATGAACTTAGACAAGACGAAAGTCATGTTCAATGATCATGTCAAGCCGAGGCCAATCTGCATAGGAAACGACACTCTCGAAGTTGTGCAAAATTACGTATACCTCGGGCAGACTATCCAATTAGGAGCAGCCAACTTCAGCAAAGAAGCCGACAGACGCATTCAGCTAGGATGGGCGGCATTCGGGAAACTCCGGCACATCCTCTCATCGTCTATACCACAATGTTTAAAGACTAAGGTCTTTAACCAGTGCGTCCTCCCGGTAATGTCGTACGGAGCAGAGACGTGGACACTATCAGTGGGTCTGGTCCATAAATTCAAGGTCGCTCAGCGAGCCATGGAGAGAGCTATGCTTGGTGTATCTCTGGTGGATAGAATTCGAAACGTTGATATTCGTCAGAGAACGAAAGTTACAGACATAGCTTTTAAAATTAGCAAGCTGAAGTGGCAATGGGCCGGACACATCTGCCGCAGAACCGACGATCGATGGGGCAAACGGGTTCTAGAGTGGAGACCACGTACGGGAAGACGCAGAGTGGGACGACCCCCCGCCAGATGGACAGATGACCTAAAGAAGGTCGCTGGTGGGGGTTGGATGAGGGTAGCGAAAGATCGCGTTAAGTGGCGAGTCTTAGGGGAGGCCTACATCCAGCAGTGGAGAGATACAGGCTGATGATGATGATGATGATGAAAATTATTTGTAATATTTCTCTCCTTTGGTACGCTGGAGACATCGACGAGCTTGCCACTTGTCATGATTGGCCTATATTCTTCTTCTTAGTCGCTACACTCTTGGCAGAGTGGCCTATATAAAGTTGGCTTAATGTGAATCCGCTTATTTATAAGCGTGGTTTCTGACCACCCCGAAAGGGAAACGGTCGTGATGATACTTTTTACTATATGCACAAACTTATTGATGTCCCTAGCGTACCAGAGTCAAGAAATACCACAAATAGATTTAATAATATATTGTGTGCGGACCAGGAATCGAACCCGGTACATCGGCGTCTAAATCTTAACCGCTGGACCACAAAGACAGTCAGAGTTCATATTACTATGAAAGTTTATTTTTTAGATTGTCATTGTAAATTAACGTTTATAGATATTCATCATATTATTTAAGTAACTTAGTTAAAACATGGTATGTTAAACTATTCCTAAAAAAAAAAAACAAAGTATCATCACGCCCGTATCCATTCCGGCCAGAAGCCACGCTTTTAAATAAGCGGATTCATATACAGCCAACTTTACTATAGGCCCAATGATATATATGACAAGTGGCAAGCACATCGATGAGTCTAGCGTACCAGACTTCAGAAATATCACAAATAAATTATTGTATTCCGACAAGGAATCAAATCCCGTACCTATGCGACTAAATCCAGACTACGCAAACTATTCCTAGTATTTATTTAATTCACTAACGAGTATTTGCCGAGAAGTCTCGATGTCCTATTACTCGAAGCTTTATGAGTCTTAAAAATATAAATAAATTAAATACTGTAAAACTCTCTGAGTTAAAGCAAAGTAAATTGTAATATTTAAGAGAGAGCGAAGAAAATTATTTAAAAAAATAAAAGATCCACTTTACCTGCGCAGCACTGGTTGTAAATCAAAAAACAAAAAAAAGAGTAGAGCAAACAGACAATTCAATTAAGCGTTTATAAAAAATGTTTTGCCTTTAAAAATGACATGCGGGGAACAAAAATATTCAATTTCATGCATAATACGAACTCCATTTAGAAACAAAACGCAAAATAAATATACAGAGAGATGAAATAAAGGCAATCCTAAATAATAGGTTTACTGCATTACAGAAAATTGTTCTGAATGTGTAACTCCAGCATTGCGATGTAATGACCCGCGCAGACCAAGATAGATTCGATAAATTCGGCCAAACCACCCCTTACGACTTCATATATCTTTCTGGATCGTCGATTTTGCCAATTCGTCTCCTTAAGAGTTAAATTAGGGATGAAGTGAATTAGTTACGAGTGGAGTATTAAAGAAAATGGTTACCACTTCTCAATGGTTTTAAGGTAAGTGCTAAATCAAACACAATTGTCATTTCAAACGCACTGAGTGAAATTTTTAGCAGATAAGATAGATCAGGTAAAGTGGAAGATTATTGTTTTAAAAAACTTTTTAACAGAAAATTTTATCTGACTTAGACTTTACCGTGGGGGTTCAGATACTACTCTTTTTTAAGAAGTAGTTTCACGATTCTTAATTAAATTAAGGAAAACTACTGTCAATATTCAACAACAATTTAGCCGACTATACTATACGCCCATCATTACAAGCGGCAAGCTCGTCGACGTCTTTATCGTACCAGACTTGAGAAATATTACAGATACTTAAATAATTATTTTTTGTTTTCGACCAGGGATCGAATCCGGTACCTCTAAACTACGGTCTTAACTGGTAGACCATGGAGGCAGTCATTTTATGCATATTACTTAATGCACAACCGAATTATTTACCAACGTAGTTCATTATTCCGTATAGTTACATAATCGAATCAACGAATGAAAACCAAAACAATTGCACATGTTTTCGAACCGTAGAACAATAAAACCACAATTTCGATGCACTTCGAATAAAGAGCAGTTGAGCATAAAACTAATGAAATAATTGTTTGTAACTCTGACGCTGGAGGCAATGGGAAAAAAACATTGACTCAGATATATGGATTGGTCATTGAATACAACTTTTTAGTCACCGATAGAGGCTGAACCCAGGCAGAAATTGCATTGCATGCTTGATAAGTTAGTCTTATTATACTAACTCTATTATTATTACCCTAGAAATCGAATATTCCTATAAACCACATCATCAAATCAAATAAGAATTACGTTTACACATGCAAAAGAAATAATCAATTCAAGACTCAGTATTACGCAAAAGAAAATAAAGCAATATCTTTGAATCACTTACTGAAATAATTTAGCTCAAGCAGGTTTGTCATCAGAACATAAGCTTTCAAGACGATATGTAAGGAATCATAAGGTATTTAGTTCGGTATACGGCACGCAGCAAAACATAAGAGAAAAAAATAATATTACAGTGTTGCTGTGACAAACAGGCGTCCAGGTCAGCATAGGCTGCAACACTTCGGATGCAGCGCTGAAAAGGTTTAATATACTACGAGTATATTATAAATAAAATAATATAGATGCGACTCCAGATTACCTATCATTTTTTATTTTACACTTTACTATGTAAAAAACTACAATATTAACAAAATTTACTGCCAAATTTCTCTTGCTTTTAAAAAACCTAGTCTACAAAATTCTCAACTGAAGTCAATTAATGAATCAAAAATAATACTAATAATATATAGAGAGGTAGTTTTATCTGTACTCCTGGGTGCTGAGGCATTAGTTAGTATTGATGTGTGTATAAAATATATGTGTAGTTGTGACAGTGTGGATGTGACTATAACAGTTTTAAGTTTAAGAGTGACTATGTAATTCTTTAATTTAAACTTCTAGTTATTTCCGCCTTAAAAGATTTTGAAGGTATATAAAATATGTCAATATGACAGAAATTTTGGGCATAACTAGTTAGGTATAAATTAAATAATAAGAGTAAGAAATGTTAAATATATCAAATGAGAGAGAACAATATCCGCTCTAATACTGATTAGGTTACCTTTAACATAAACACGTAAAGCATAGCAGTTATAAATTTGTTCAATGCCCGATCTCTGCATATAAGTCAGCGTGAAATAATTGAGTTGGCGATGCACGGGAAGATACATAATACAGATTTGTTAACCTTTTATTAATTTACGTCGTCAATGAGTCTTCATATTTGCTTTCCGCAAAAGCTTAAATGGCTCGGCTTTAACTCGCAAATATTTAAAAGAGATTTAAAAACAAGTCGATGTTTTATTTTTGTATTAAAATATTGTAAAATATTTTTTAATTACAATGTGTTAATGAGAGAGGTGGTGGCTCGGTTGTAATAACGCTTTCCTTAATACAAAAGGTCACGAAAAATATTCTATTCTATTCTGATACATCTAATTAATCACCGGATACAACTCTTATTACTGACTGACTTTGCAAATCCACTTCGCTTGCTAATATACGAATACTGCTATACTGGTATATACGGGTATGTACAGTATAATTTTGGTCCTGCCTCTCACTCAATTATTCATTTTATTTATAAGTTAATAATCATTAATCTATTGGTTTTCACTTATTTATTATTATTATTATTATTCTTTTACTTGTGCTAGTTACAGTTCAATTGCACTATTTATTTAAATCTAATTACTATATTTTACTCTTATTATAATATCATCATCACGACCGTTTCCCTTTCGGGGTGGTCAGAAACCACGCTTATAAATAAGAGGATACACATTTAGCCAACTTTACTATAGGCCAATCATGACAAGCGGCAAGCTCGTCGATGTCTCCAGCGTACCAAACTCGAGAAATATCACAAATAAATTAAATACAAATTTAATGTATTTATTTACATTAATAAATATTTTTTTTGTGTCCCGACCAGGAATCGAACCCGGTACCTCCTAGCCTAAATCCACAGACTTAACCGCTAGACCACAGAGGCAGTTACTCTGAGTATTTTACACTTATTTCTGTTGTAATTGTATTGTCTAAATAATAAAGTCTATTTGGCTTGTGTACTATTGCCATTTTGTTTATATGTTTCAAATAGTAAGCTGTGTTTTTTTTTAAATAAATAAATAAATACTTTTACTTTACTTAATAAGCCGTCAGTCCCGGTTCCACTAATACCAATTTGTAGAATCATTAATAAATTGTCATTAAAATTGACATCGGATGATTGCCTTTAATTTAATTAAGAATACTAGAGCGAGCGGTGCAGTGGTGGCTCAGTTATAATATAATATGTTTTTATTAACCAAAATAAAGAGTATAATATAAAAAACCTTTAAATCTAAGTACAAATAAATATACCGTAAATATGGGGTTTCCTGGCCTCCATGAAGAGTTAACTTGCGTCATGGACACCAGTTGATTCCCTACAATTTGAAAGCATAGTTCCATTAAAATATCCATAAACAAACCTTATTGTAAGAACGCTTTACTTAAAATCCTTCAAAGATCGGTTCAAACCCCCCGGCATGTACCAATGAGAAATACACTTTTCTTACGTTCAATTGGCATTTATTTACAACACCGCCGTTCCCGACTCAGAGAGCACGTCAAGCCGTCGGTCCAGGTTCCACTTAGAAAACATTACATCAACAGCAACATCACATTAGAAAAGTGACATCAGAACCTCGCCAACCCGTCTGGCCAGCGTAGTGAGTGTAGGCCAAATTTTCTGGAAGGCCCATATCCAACAGTAGGGGTCATGGACTATGCGTTCTATATTTGAATTAAATTCTTATAATATAAAAAAATACTAGTATAAAATCGTCAAGCTGCGTAGCGTCTTCAACCATCAGGTTGAAGACGCGTCATATGTAAATAAGCATATCGTCAGCGCTTTGTTCTGTGAGGTTAAATCCCTAGTTTTTGTGGTTCAACTTTAAAGTAAAATGTTTTACATATTTTATTTCAAAAGTTTGAGAGTTGTGCGATCGCCATCGCAGCTGTGTCAAATGATAAGTGCGACATTTTAGCGTGCAATGTAAATGAATAGAAGGTGCCCTCTGCCGGCCGCCGCTTGCGCATATTTAAATTTAATTAAGCTTCAAGAGCACAGCCCTCTTTGTGCGAAGCAAAGAAAGGGAATGTTTGCTCAACAAATGACTGCACCCACCGACTTCTCGCCGAGATTTTTTCTGCCGCATATTAAAATCTTTTTTGCTCCATTTAACGCAGGCGCCAGTTTGGCTCATTCTGCGGGTTCCACCGTACTAAAGGCAACTGTGTTAATTAAAAAAAAAAACACGTTTTCATTGCCGTAGATATAAAAGGTGTTTCAGAATGTTTTTTGTTATTGATATTTAAAAAGACATCAGTACTCGTAAGAATTTTAATTCGGTTTATTTGATACCAAATAAAAGATCAGTTTAAAATATTTATTCGTAAAAAACAAGCGTTTGCACACCGTTCACTTCTTCACACTCGTTTAAGCTTCAATTCTCAATCACACGCTGGAGCATCGACCTAGGAATAGCTTTAATTTCAAAGGGTTGTAGACTCTACTCGTTAAATAGCCCGCCCCACAGAAAAAAATCAGCAGTCTCCTCGGCGGCTTATCACTCTGTCAGGGAATAACTCATGAACAGCAGCTAACGAGTAATTTATAACAGCTCCAAGTTGTTGGAAAATTAGGAAATAAGAAAAATGGACGGGCAGCATTGGGGAAGTTACGACACATTGTATTAAACATAACACAGTGTTTGAAGAGAAAAGTTTTCAACCAGTGCTTTCTGGAATGTCGTATGGAGCAGAATTGGACACTGACAGTGCGTCCGATGCATAAGTTCAAGGTCGCTCAGCAAGCTATGGAGAGAGCTATGTTCGGGATTTTTCTAAAGGATAAAGTCAGAAACATTGAAAGTTACCAACATAGCTTTTAAAATTAGCTAGCTGAAGTGCAAAGCTGAAGGGCTGTACACGTCTGTCGCAGAACCGGTTTTAGCGATGGAGTAAACGGGTCCTGCAGTGGAGATTACAGACAGTACTTATCTGGAGAAGGCAGAGCGGGACAACCACAGCCAGATGGACGGATGACCTGGGGAAGGCCGCTGGTATGGGCTGGATGAAGGTGGCAAGAGATCGTGTAAACTGGCGAAGAGACACAGGCTGATGACGACAATTATAAATTAAGTATCAAATAATGTTTTTTTATATTAAAAACAAAAATAATTCTTAGACATCCTTTATAAAAAAATGTTAACATAATTTTCATTTTGAATAATGAAAAATATTCGAAATACCAATATCATTTGCCATATAGCAAGATTAATTTTAAAATATCAATTACCAGATAGAATTGGAATAAGTTGACTGGAATTCTGTGAAAATTGGATCTTCAATCAAGCCTGATTAATTAACAATGTTTAATATGCAAGGTCTACTTAAAATTAACAAAACAGGAGTACCTACCCCTATCCAATTTGTGCTATCATTATGACGTCATCGGAGAAGGATTTAATTAGAGGGCTTTTGGAGGCCTCCGAGGTAATTGTTGTTCAATGGACGACTCTTTTGTACTTTGAGAGGTCTGTTACTATTTTCTCACGTCTTCAACTCCTTTTCTAGCTCGTGAACTTTTTATTGCACAAATAACTTAAAAAGTAATCGATGACAAAGTTGATGCTTTTCGAAAATTTATAACAGCTTATCTTTGGGAGTTTGGTAAAGGATTGCAGAGTGCAAAAAACCATCACGACCGTATCCCTTCCGGGGTGGTCAGATACTACGCTTTTAAAGAAGCGGATTCACATTTAGCCAACTTTACTATAGGCCCATCATCATCTTTTTTTTCATCTCCGTACAAACTGTTAAATTTCAAATAGCTAATTTATATGGACAAGCGAAAATTTTCGTCATGATTCTTATGAAAAGTTACTTGTTTCAATCAATAGAATAACATATTAGTCTAGAGAAGGACCATACAAAATTACGCAGTATATATAGATATATAACTAATATATACATATATATCTATTTTATTTTAATATTTTCGTATCTACTTCTAATAAATTAATATTATAATTCGTTAAAAAAAACTTTAATTTAAAATGAATGCCTATATTTTTTTGATAAAAAATTTTTACTATTAATTTATTTATTTGTAAGTTTTTAAACAAAAGTAAGTAGCTTCAAGGGTGGTCAGAAACAACGCTTTAAAAAAACAAATTAACATTTTAGGAAGCTTTACTACAGACACTCTGATATTTATTTTTTATTTAATAACAAAATTACAAAGGCGTATCTAATGCCAATTAGCATTTTACTATCAACATTCGGAACATAATCATACCTAAACTACATAAATATAATGTAATGTCGTTATAGTATATAAAAAACTGATTAATAAGCATATTTTTTTCTTTTTAATTTGAAAGTTAAAAATCGCGATTCAACCATACAACCAACCATAAATCTAGGGAATAACATGTTTTATTTGTCAATCCCTCCTCACTCCTCTAGCAGATATTCTCTCACCGTGTCTGCAGCTCGTCAATGGAACAGGCTGCCATTAACTATCCGACAGGCAAAATCTCTAAATATATTGAAAAAACTTATATTTTCTCACATTCTTGAAAAACAAAATTCAACATAATCTCCTCACCTTGGCATATATTATTTTATTAGTATAATATAATATGTATTTTATTGTATTTATTATTCGTATTTATTACATAAGTATAATATGATCCAATAGTTTATTAATTATTATTACTTTTCTCTTATTTTTATTTTTTATATATATCATTTTAATTTTCAGCATCACTAGCTGCAACGGTATATCCAACCAAGAAGCGTTGTTGAAAGTTACAAAAGTTAAGAACAGTGTTAGATGCGGCATGAGCATGTGAGAGTTATTACCCGGTTCCCTGATCCCCGAATTAGTCTAAACTTGCGGGTAACTTACCAAACTTTAACCTGACGTACAAAATTAAACGTTGCTCATCTTTAGCTATTTACTTAAATTTTGATACGAGTATATGAATTATATTACGCTGCAGATATTAATAAAGGTATGTAGTTAAATTCTGTTTCTTTGAGCGAAATTGTATTTTCTCATTTGTATAATCCACAGCCATATAGTTTTTTAAATATACTTTTTATTATTTTTCCTTTTATATTTATTACTTTAGTTGTTTGATTTGAAATGAAATGAAATATCGTTTATTTGCAATAAATACAGTACAGTGGTCACAAAACTTTAGTCAGGTCTACTCACATATATTCTACCTGCAAGCAGGCGTGCAAATCTTTACTTACACACTAATATCATAATCACAACTACACTAAAACAAAAAACAATATTAATTAACCTGTTTTGCATACTAGTTATTCTTTTACACTATAAAATCTATGTCGATGGTCGAGTAGTCATTTCGTCAGTTGTAATTTTAGTTTAGGGCCCTGCAATAATTTTATTTCTTCAGGAAGCTTATTATATATTATTATACACATATTAAATACATTTTTCATACTTATGTCTTTATAGCAGGGGGGCTGGTATAATAGATTTGAAAACTTGGCTCTTTTTTGTCTGGGTATGACTTCACTACGCTTCCTAAAGTGTTCTGGGTGAAAGTGTACGAAAGACATACATCTCTAATGTACATACACGGTAGCGGTAATATTTTTAGTGTTTTAAAGAGAGGTTTGCAACTGTCACGATACCAGACATTTGACATTGATTTTATGTTTTTTTTTTTTATTTTATTTCACAACTTGAAAGCCTCTCCATTGATAGAAACAAACAACTTTTCCTAAGAAACCATACGTCGAAAGTGAAAAAATCATGATATATAGATAGTTAAGTAAAGTTTGTTAAATGTATATCCGCTACCTTAAAGCGTGGTTTCTGACCACCCCGAAAGGAATACGGTCGTGATGATACCTCTAACTATTAGGCGAGTGAGGAAGGCGTGAGTGAAAATATGTTTAACAATATCTTGGATTTATTATAACAATGTATTTTATTTTAAACCATTTTTAAAGAAAAAGCAAAAAAATGCAGTCTTTGTGAGTCTTTAAAGAAACCCCGTTCTCTTAGCCTGAGGAAAAAGGTTAGTTAAGTTTTAAAAGTAACAAATGGAATTTAAAAGCTTAAAGGGGAGAGAGAAAGAGAGAGAACATGTTTTAAAAAATAAAATAGATCATAAAGCTTTTGGGAACATTTTTATTTCATTTTGGGACAAAGAGTCCTATATAGGTTTCACTTAATGAAGAAAGGTAAGCTTAAACGCAATCCTTAGCGAAGTTGACAATGTAGAAACCTTGGAAAATGTAAAGATTAACTTTTACCTGGTTACCGTCATTGTGTAATTCGTTTTATTATAGAACAAAGACATTGTTCAAAAATAATTTTACAATTCCTTTAGCAAAAATGCACATGAACGAAGGCTAATTGAGAGCATAATTATGAAAATGATTAAAACTATAAAATGAAATATTACGGAACAAATTAATACACAAACAAGCGAAGTGCTTTGCAAAATGCAAACGAAGGCAATTTCCCTCGAATAGACCTAAATGTGAACAAAATTCATGCTATCAAACCACTGAAAAGGCTAGTAATTATTATTAACAATGTTGAATTAATTGTTATCATTAAAATCTGACGTCGGCATCATTTGCCGTTCAGGTTTCGGAAATGGAAATATAATCCCACACATGGCCAGCATTAAATGCCTGCCTGTATTGACTTAAGGAGGACTGGGCTTTAAAAAATATTTTTTTAACTAATAGTGTGAATAAACTTTGTATGTACGAGTATGCCTGTTTGTGCGTTTTTGACGCCTATATTTATTAACTGCCTCCGTGGATTAAGACTCGGAGCTACCGGGTTCGATTCCTGGTCGGGACACAACAATATTTATTAATGTAAATAAATACATTTAATTAATATTTATTTTATTTGTGATATTTCTCGAGTTTGGTACGCTTGAGACATCGATGAGCTTGCCACTTGTCATGATTGGCCTATAGTAAAGTTGGCTAAATGTGAATCTGCTTATTTATAAGCGTGGTTTCTGACCACCCCGAAAGGGAAACGGTCGTGATGATACTTTTACTATATTTATTATATCGATTTTGATAATTTTTGGCAGAAATGAAATATATTTATGAGTTCTAACTTGCACTATTATCGTAAATTTATTAGTGCGCGAATAAACAATAAAATATATCCTATGTTATACAAGACTGCATTATTCGTTAAGCGTTCTTACAACTGCGCCACCACCGCTTTACTACCACATATACAAACAAATCTGTAGTCGGCACCGATGAGTTTGTTATATTGTTTTATTTATTTTTATTTTTCTATTCCACCTATACTCTGTATCGCTAATCGGATTCGGCATACAAGCAGAGGTGGTGCTAAGTTGTAAGGACGCTTTCCTTAGTATTTGTCATAGATTTACAACACCACCGTACACGTGCCTTGAAGAACACGTTAAGCCCTCGGTCCCGATTCCACTCATACTAAATCTTTGATCGTTAATAATATGTCATCAAATATTTCCATCAGACCCTCGCCAACTCAGCTAGCGTGGCGAGTGTAGGCCAATTTCTACAGATTTTTTAAGGAGGCCCATATCCAACAGTGGAGGTAAACTTTGTGTTCTAGGGGCTTGATACAAGCACCCACTTGCGTTAGCGTTTAATCAGTTGATTTATAAGTCTGGTTGTTTGCTGTTAGTCAATAATAGCCTGCTTTTACGAACAAGCAGTTACAATTTAAATAAACGGTAAGCTATTCATATATTATATTAAAACTTTTTAAATGTAACTGTTAAGACCGTATGACCTAACATAAGTTAACCGACCACGGAAAGGAGCCTCTCCGAGGACGGCTAATAGTTTTAAGTATAAGTATATTTTTTGTACAGTTGAGTCATTGTCGGGCAATAAATGCATCTAAACTAGTATACAGTCCATTTTACCCCGTACCCCGAGTTATCCTACAACGGGCCTTCGCCCCATCAGTAACTAAATATGCAGTAGTAACAAGAATAGAGACTACTTAGTTAATAAAAAATAAAAAATAATAATTTTAAAACATAATTATTTATTTCAGCACAGGAAGGGTGGCGGTTTCTGCTGATAACCGTTTGGGGTCGAAAAGATATGGGACCATGGGAAGCCTCTGCCAAGCGTCTGGCCAAGGAGTTGTTGAAACAAATGACGGAGAAATCTGGTAATAGGAACGCTCGCAAATATTAATTAACACATTAACCTTGCAATGCAGAGAAGAAATGTTCTCCTTGGGAGTATTTCTGATGGGACGACTCTAGAGGGCATTTTTAAATTATAGATTGTATGATTTTTTTATTTAGTTTATTATTCATTTAAAAGTTAATTGCACCATTATTTGACAGCCAACCCAAATAATGAAGTATTTATTAAACAATAGTTAATTATTTGCTTTAAAACATATATATTTTTTTAAAAGGCAAAATATGCTATTTACCCTTCAGAAAATTTAATATTAAGAATGGTGTAAATATATATATACATATATATAATAAGACACTGTCACAACTACACACACACCAATACTAGGCCTTGGCGCACAGGAGAATAGGTTAGGGTTTTTTTTTGTTTCACAATTATTATTAAAAAAAAAAAATGTGTATCGCTCACTATATATTATTATTATTATTGATTCATTATTTGGCTTGTTAAAAAAAATGTAGTCTAGGTTTAATTTTAAGCGCTGTTGAATCTGTAACTAAATAAATAAATACAAGTACAGGTAAATATTATATCATTAAAAAGTATTGTAACTATGTATTGTATATAAATATTAATTAAGTTCGTTCCTAATTTGCACATATGAACATACAAACTCCCACAACATTAACTCGGAGAATATTCATTATTGTGGATACGTAAAATAAATTTGCTAGTCAAATGAGTTTCTAAAAAGCCGATTAAGCGGAAACTAAATTGGACCAATTATTTACTTCACACACAGGTACAGAACACAGCTTTCGGTGCTTGCAATTGTAATAATACTCGTACAGTGTAAAAATACAATCGTAATTACTAAGAGCAGCAGCGCCAACGTTATTTGACAAAAGTATCCTACTATTTACTCCAAGTTAGTTCTATTTAGTTTCTGAATTTAGACTAAGCAGGGGTAAATGGCGAGATACTGTTGAAAAACAATGTTGGTGCAAATCGCCCTTAGTAGTTTATTTATAAAATAAGAATAAACTGCCTCCGTAGTCCAGCGGTTAAGTCCGTGGATTAGACTCGGAGGCACCGGGTTCGAGAAACAAAAAAATATTAAAAAATATTTGTGATATTTCTCGAGTTTAAGTTTTAAGTAAATAAATATAAATTATCTATCAAAATAGTAAATAAATCGCTTCGTATAAAATAACAAATTATGAATTTTCTCCACTTTGGTACGCCAGAGACAAAGCTTGTACAGTTGAGGCCATGGATGGAATACTGTTTCACCTCTGGGATGGTTCCGCTAAACCTTACAGATTCTCTCAATGTCCTGCAGAGGCGGGCGATTCGAATTATTGACGACACCACAGTGTATAAAACTATCGAATCGCCGCAGATTCGCGCGAGAGTGTTCTACAAGCCAATACACGGTGAGTGTTTTGAAGCTCCATAACCTTATCCCTTCTTCTCTATTCCGCAACCATAACAGACGCACAGGCCAAAATATACACCCCCATATCAACCCTCTGCGTACATATACATTTTGAACATCTGTCGCACGCTAAAGAGATCAACTGAATATTGTTAGGCCGGTATAGTGGTTGAGACTGATGTCGGTCGTTCTGATGTCAGTTGCTTGCATCCTTGGACCTCACATACCGCTTACCTCAGGTAGACGCGATGTCACATAACGTGATCAGAATAATAAAATAATCCGACGTATTAAAGGTATTAGGTTTTTATAAAAAAATACAGTCTACATTCCACGCTTATAATATTTAATCGAAAATCTTGACAAAATTGTTGTTAAATACTAGCACAATATTTTTGTATTACCATGAAAATTTAATTTACTTAGATATTTTTCTCTCAACCTATTTAATTTTAAAAGCAAAGCTTTCTGTGTGGTCTGTGAGGTAGGTATTTTATTTAATGTTACAATTCTTTATTACACACAGTATTATTACAAAGGAGGAATTTCTTTATTGCATTAGGTATTGTTTTAGTAGTTAATTAGATATATTTATTACAAAACACACAAACATTTTTGTGGGTACATGTTTATTTTATTTTAAATTCTTTATTGCGCACCAAAACTTAAAATTAGGTACATAGGCGAGTTTAATAATTAATGCCTGTTAGGCATTTTCTGACAACTAACCTTTGGGATGGAGAGATTATGGGCAGGGTGCAACAACCTAATTTTCTAATTTATAAATACGAGTCCACTACATAACAAGCAATTACATAAACTATATGCAACTATTATGAACATATACATACATATATATATATATAATATATTGCGTACCGTATATTTAATGTGTACTGGATGCAGTGTGCTCCTGCTTATCAAGAAACAAGTTAGTGACTAATTAATTAATTTAAAGTTGTAATTAAACTTTTTAAACTTTCGCGCACATTCATAATAGATATTTATAATTTTAACGGGTCTTTACGCGATTTACCTTAGAGACATATTTCATAGTCGGGAGAAATATGTGTCTAAGGTAAATCGCGTAAAGACCCGTTAAAATTATAATTAAGTTGTAATTCATGAAAAAAAAACGAGTATATAAATATTTTTAAAAATACGTGTGGCACTGCCGCGGTAAAGCATTTTTGCATATGCAATAGCATTTTTTATCAACAAGTTTTTTTTTTTTTAAATATTAATTCAAGTTTTTTATATTACTCGTGGACGCGGCCAAAAAGAACGCTGTCTCACCTAGCATTGTGTCTAAAAGAGATAGAATCAGTTATGAGCAGGTAGCAGCCAGTCTACACACATACGTCTAGTCGCACGCACACAAACACCGTGCCAAAGTCTGCCGAACTGAAACGACGTTAGACGATGCACGGCTTTCAACGCCGCAACGCTGTGCCGGTCGCAGTGGGGGGTGTTAGGTTTATTTTCGTTACGGAATTTCTTGATTCGGTCGCCGCTCTCAAAGCCCGCGATAAAAGCTATGCAATAGCTTAAAAAGCGATTACCTGGTGGCCCGTCCAGGTCACTGAGAAACTGTGTTATTAGTAATGTTAATAAAATATTATTGTGTAAAAAAATAATTTATGTATTTACTTACCCACCTTTTTTTACTATAATTTTCACTATAATAAGAAATATCGTACAGCAGAAGATTCATTTTATTATTACCTGAAACAGAAATAGATAAAATATTTTAAAAAACCTAATTGTGTCTTAGAATAAACTACCATAAACCAAGTTCGGGTCATCCGTTCCTCTGGCAGTGATGTGATATACTCGTAAACTACCATAAACAAAGTTCGGGTCATCCGTTCCTCTGGCAGTGATGTGATATAAACTACCATAAACAAAGTTCGGGTCATCCGTTCCTCTGGCAGTGATGTAATATAAACTACCATAAACAAAGTTCGGGTCATCCGTTCCTCTGGCAGTGATGTGATATAAACTACCATAAACAAAGTTCGGGTCATCCGTTCCTCTGGCAGTGATGTGATATAAACTACCATAAACAAAGTTCGGGTCATCCGTTCCTCTGGCAGTGATGTGATATAAACTACCATAAACAAAGTTCGGGTCATCCGTTCCTCTGGCAGTGATGTGATATAAACTACCATAAACAAAGTTCGGGTCATCCGTTCCTCTGGCAGTGATGTGATATAAACTACCATAAACAAAGTTCGGGTCATCCGTTCCTCTGGCAGTGATGTGATATAAACTACCATAAACAAAGTTCGGGTCATCCGTTCCTCTGGCAGTGATGTGATATAAACTACCATAAACAAAGTTCGGGTCATCCGTTCCTCTGGCAGTGATGTGATATAAACTACCATAAACCAAGTTCGGGTCATCCGTTCCTCTGGCAGTGATGTGATATAAACTACCATAAACAAAGTTCCGGTCATCCGTTCCTCTGGCAGTGATGTGATATAAACTACCATAAACAAAGTTCGGGTCATCCGTTCCTCTGGCAGTGATGTGATATAAACTACCATAAACCAAGTTCGGGTCATCCGTTCCTCTGGCAGTGATGTGATATAAACTACCATAAACAAAGTTCGGGTCATCCGTTCCTCTGGCAGTGATGTGATATAAACTACCATAAACAAAGTTCGGGTCATCCGTTCCTCTGGCAGTGATGTGATATAAACTACCATAAACAAAGTTCGGGTCATCCGTTCCTCTGGCAGTGATGTGATATAAACTACCATAAACAAAGTTCGGGTCATCCGTTCCTCTGGCAGTGATGTGATATAAACTACCATAAACCAAGTTCGGGTCATCCGTTCCTCTGGCAGTGATGTGATATAAACTACCATAAACAAAGTTCGGGTCATCCGTTCCTCTGGCAGTGATGTGATATAAACTACCATAAACAAAGTTCGGGTCATCCGTTCCTCTGGCAGTGATGTGATATAAACTACCATAAACAAAGTTCGGGTCATCCGTTCCTCTGGCAGTGATGTGATATAAACTACCATAAACAAAGTTCGGGTCATTCGTTCCTCTGGCAGTGATGTGATATAAATAAGATCATTTGTGGGGTTGTAGAATAACGGCTGGCGTGCAATGTGCAGGGGAGGCCAATACTTAGCAGTTATTTTACGTTTTGACTTGTATTCAATCTTCACAACTGTAATATTTATTAAAGTCACCGGAGCGGAGAGAATAAGCAGAGGGACACGGGCTAATGATCATCACAGGATAAAAGTGCTTAAAATAAACAGAGGTCAGCAGTTTTGGTCAAAATAACTATTTTAGTTATTATTTGTTAACGTAATATTGTATGTATTTCTTTTTATATTAAATTAAATTTAGTTTCATCTTTTTACTTTTTATATTAGTTATAAATAAATAATATATTTTATTGTATTTTTTAAGTAGAAGCAACCTTAGTTATGTATGTAGTTAGTAAAGCTTATGTTTTGTTAGTTTTAGTGGAAACTTAGTTGATTAATGAGATAAACAATTTTGTTATTACTAGGTGTAAGAATAACTGTTTGTTTTCAAATAATAAATAAATAAATTTATTAATTGTATTCTTTTTTTTAAATATATATTAGATAATATATATAGAATTATTACTTTACACAATTTTATAGCTTTATATAGTTTTTTTTATATGCTGTAATCTACTATAATTATGGTGGCACCTAGCTCCATGTTATTTTTATTATGATGCAATGAATTGGTGTACATCTGGTTGGAGATCTAATAAATAAATGTTGATGAGGATGATGAAACAAACTTCATATAAAATTATATTTAGTGTTAGCACGATATCGACTATTATGTACAAAGCGACTACTATACGTATTTACAAAGCAAATACAATAATCTGTGCTAAATCACGCAAATCCGAGCATATTCATAACAATATTATTACATAGTATTATATCCCAGAGGTTACAATCTAGCTTCACCCAAGTCAATATTTGAACACTCTCTTTATTCTCCCCTTAGGGCTGTTTGTCCACCGGAGATATTAAAGAGCCCTGTGCGGTGTGTATAAAAATAAAATTTTATTTTTCCAAGCCTCTCTCAGTATATTATTCAATAGGTGGTAGGCGGACTGATGGTGGTAATTTACCCAGTCTGTCACTTCAGGTGTTGCGTCGTGGAAAAACATCCATAAAGCGCCTAGTATTTTAAAGTAAAGTCAATGCAATGAACCATCCCGTGTGCACCAAGAAAGCCGAAGTCAGACTTGTTAAGCATGCCATTAATTGTAAAATGACGACCACGACCACTCTGCCATTAAGAGAAAGACGCCTTCTTCATACTGGTTACAACTAGAGTGGTTAACACTAGGCGTACTCGTATATATCTAATTGTAGCCAGTATAAAGAACACTAAATTATAGTTTTAGTAGAATGGAATCGGCTACACCAAACGGGATACACCTAAGTTCAGCTCAACAGCTCTTGCCGCCGCGGTAGCTCCTATTTATCCAGACTGCGTTTAAATAAACAAGACCTTGTAAAAGTATATCCCTTTCTTAAAATGAACATTAAGCTGTAACTAGAAAAAACATATTGTCAAGCCGGCACCGTCTTAATAAAGATACTGAAATTCCCATTCTTACACATCTCATTTTCTTCGCACATATCTGGTGGATTTACAGCTTCAGGACTAGCTCCTATAAAGTTAGAGCCAATATTGTGCCAAGACAATCTTTGCATTTCCATTACGTAGTTACAAGTTGTATATTGTTGTGTGAAGAAGGAGAAACATCACTGGATTGCGTGTTTATCAATGCTTTTGTAAGCGTCGCATCGCTATAGTTTTGTGGTAGACGGTCACTAGTGTAATTAAAAGGTCCAGTCAAAAGATAAAAGATTTTAAATAATAAATAATAATAACTTCCTTCAAAGTTAAATACAGGTATTTACTACTTTGTAGTGCCTTCGTGGTCTAGCGGTTAACTTCGTGAATTTAGACGCAGAGGTACCTGGTTTGATTCCCGGTCGGGACACAATAATTTATTTAATTTATTTGTGATATTTCTCGAGTTTGATACGCTAGAGACATCGACGAGCATGACACTTGTCATCATGGGCTTATCGTAAAGTTGGCTAAATGTGAATCCGCTTCGTTAAAAAAAGCGTGATTTCTGACCACCACGAAAGGGATACGGTCTTGATGATAATTTAATTTATTTTACTCCTTTTTACTAGTATTATAAATGTGAATATTTGCAAGGATAGATAAACATATTTACAAAAATAAATAAATAACAGGGATGTAAAAATGAGTGGACAGATGTGTTTGTTTTTCTTTGTTAAATAGGAGTATATGCGGGGCAAAAAGCCAAACAGTATAAGAACCAAAGTGGGCCAATCGTTACAGGTTGACTAAGTCAGTGCATTGCCAGTTATGGAAATGTTCAACGTGCACTTCCAAACTGATTCATTTGTTTTAATCATTGCAACTACCTGGCTCCAAAAATAGCGCAGCAATACTCGTATATAAATTAATATCATTAAATGAGTGTTGCTATTTAATGTTATATGGCGTAAAAATTATGTACCAAACATTTTGTACTTAAATGACGACCAATGCCCGCTCTAATTTATATTATAAATCTTTGATTTTAAATAAATTTAAACACTGCTCCGTAACTGCTTCCGTGGTAGAGCGGTTAATTCCGTGGGTTTAGTGTCGGAGGTACCGGGTTCGATTCCTGGTTGGGACACAATATTTAGTTATATATATATTTAATTACTATTAAATTTATTTGTGATATTTATCGAGTGTGAGTGCCACGCTATGTATGTCTCGACGAGCTTAATACTTATTGGCCTATAAGTAAAGTTGGCCAAATGTGAATCCGCTTGCTAAGCTGTTAGTCTTCTGCTAACAGCTTACTCCTTGGACCACTTCGCTGCTTAGTCTTCCACTAACAGGAGTAGAATCATTCTATATAATTTAAATTATAACGTGTCACAAATGCCTGTAAAAGGTTTACGTGAATGAAGATATTTTTACTTTGACTTTGTTTCTTTATAAACATGGTTTCTGACCACCGAAAAGGGTCGTGATGATACTTTACTTTACTTAACCGTAATACTGGCCGTTTTTTGTGTAAAACTATGTTTCCATGCGTTATTATTCTTAGATTATAATATTGTAAAAGAAAATCTGAAGATAAAACCAGGAATGCTGAATTTGGTGTGCAAATCGGTAAGAGCTTGTTTGTTTTAGCGCGAGAAGCTAACAGAACGGATTCAACACAAACATTTAAATACAAGTAGAAGATTTTCCTTCTAGAAAGACCAGATTATTCCTTCGTAGAAAAAGTTTTGTTTTATCGCACCCATTTTCTTGAAACCAATACTATAAAAGTAGTGAATTTTTTAAACGATAAATCATTTGTAGCAGGTGGCGCCGTTCAGCTTTCAAGATTTTGCCGCGAGGAAATGTTTGATCCATTTTAAAATCTTTGAAATACTTTTACACTATTAAAATTACACATTATTTGTATGGATTTATACCTCAATTATTTCGGCAAAGAATCACACAGTAGTAATAATTAAAGGCCCCCTAAATACAGCTCTTTTAAAATCAAATCGAAAAATCTATCTATTAGAATCATTTAGGATTTGGTTGAGCAGATAAATCTCCTGCCTCCGTGGTCCAGCAGTTAAGTCCGTGAAGACTCGGAGGTACAGGGTTCGATTCCTGGTCGAGACACAATCATATTTATTATTTTTCAATAAATAAATTTAATTTATTTGTGATATTTCATGAGTACGCTGTAGACATCGACGAGCTTGCCACTAGTCATGATTGGCCTATAATAAAGTTGGCTAAATGTGAATCCGCTTGTTTATTAATAATTTGGTTAGAAGAGATCTTTTATAATTAAAAAAAAAAGACAATTGTAATGCCTAAAGTTTAAGCTAACAATATTGTATGAATACCTACATGTAGGTTTTTGGATACATTTTATTTAAAATTTAATAAATAATATTAATGTTTGATATATTTGCTCGCCAATTTACTTGGCAAATGTATGTATGACTAACATGCTTCGGCACACGCACGGTATTTCTATGGATTATTAAGTTTGGCATCTTTGTCTTATTCTCTAATCTTACGAGCTATTCGCAAAAAATGAACCCTTAAATGTAGAGTTGAGATCAGTTGGAACAGATGGTGCGGTTGAAGATATAATCGGGGTTGCCTTTGTGCTCCAGAACTAATGAAAGCTACCTGCCTTTCAACTGATATACATATCTTTAATCAACGCTAAACTTCTGCCCGCATCGGGTCGTGACACTACGATATATTTTGACGGGCTCCTTGTTGTAGGGCTTAATTACATTTGGCTAAAAATACAAATACCTAAATTAATTATTGAAAAACAAAAATTAAAACTAAATATACATTAAACCTAATAAACTAATAATAAAAATGTCCTCTAGAGGCGACCCATCAGGGATAGTCCTAAGGAGACTGGCAACGTTTCCCCTCTGTTAGCGAGGCTAATACGTAGGCATAAATAATTACCAGCCTTCCTGTCTCTAGTCTTTTATTCATTAATTTTTAATATTATATGCATGTTGTGTTGCGCTATTGGAAATAATCTAAAATAAATAAATAAATATAACGATTTGAAAGTTTTCATATTTTTTATTAGGTGGGTACCTACTAGTTTTATTTTCATTTAGGTATATGTTTATAATAATAATAATAAAAGTTTATTTCCAATATAAATCCTATGTACATGTTTTTCTATTGGAGACCCACTAGGGAGGCCGGTATTGTGGGGTCTTATTATACTAAATCTAAAATTTACATCATTTATGTCATAGAAATCAAATTCTAAATACAATAAATCAAAAACTATTACACTGCTTATTGTTTATAAGTAGATATTCATGATTTAAATTTAAGTATATTACAATAATTTATTTTTTATTTCTTTGAATAAACGTTATTTCTAGTATTGAAATTTATTATTTTCCAAAAACTAACCACCAGGATAAATAACAAAAAAACTTGTTTTTGACAATACTACTAAATGAATGAATGTACATCGTATTTGTTGGAGTAATAATTGAGAGCTATGAATGTATATATGAACAAGAAATGATATGTATATATATATATATCATATATCACTGCTGAGGCCCGCCTATTATGAAGATTAGGCAAAATAAGTGAGAGTTATAAAACAAAAAATGTAAAAGGACAATGGACGTTTTGCTATAAGTCGTAATTTATATATTTGGACCTCTTTACGATGCATATACGATTGAGACCTACCTAAAGGTAAGCTAATATAAACCAACAACAAAACCAACATGTCCCAGTTATATCCATAAACTAAGATTTTATACAAGTAGTATTTCACGCTTCGCTCGAACCATAAAATAAAAGATTTTTACAGCCTATTTTATCTATACCGACAGGCCAGAGCTAAGGAAAATAATAGGATTTTCCTTAAATAGTATGTGAACTAATGATAAATACCTCTAACACCTAAAAAATTACAAAAACGTAAATAAAATCAAATTATGGAAAACATCTTTTATATCTATAAAACATGTACTCGTAAAACCACGTAAACCAAATCAAATTATGAAAATTACACCATAATGTATGCATTTTAATTATCATGTTTATTTAAGTGTATACCTACACGAATTAAATTTACCGCTAAATGTAAATGTCACGTGAAATGTAAATTTAAAAAACTAAATGGTATAAGTCTATTTATACCATTTAGTATTTAGGTATTTATTTAACTTTCAACACAGGTTTGTCAGACTTCGAATAAAATTATCGCAACGTTAGTCAGGTTTTCATTTACCAAATTTAGGTACTCCTGTTGAAAAATGTAAAAACAATAAAAAAATATTATTTAATTTGTAATTATAATAGTTCTAAAGTTGTCTAATGTTTTATACTAACGATACACAATATTAAAACGTTTTCGGCTATACGTTTAATATATTTTAATTTGCGAAATTTGCACTTATGATAAAATTGTTAATGCGATAAATACAATTAATAATAAAAATGTATTGGACGTTTTGCGAATACAGCGTTATTTAACAATCCCTACGACACAGAAACGCAAGAAAACTAATCTCTTTGAAACAATGCCATTGCAATATCTTTGGTTTACGACAACCGTTTTGACTTGAATAATAAATATTTGAATAACTATTTCATTGTGGGCCTTTGTTCAATCTCAAGATATACCATGATCAACCAGCTTATGAACCCAACTCACAGAATAGTAATTTAAAAATATTACATTAATGTATTGTAAAATTAAACCACTAGGTTTTAATACATAACATATAATTGTAATTAAATATATATGATTTCCAAAGAAAACTTCCATATTTTGTAATTTCATTTATAATTATCTAAAATAGAGAAAGATATATAAAACTATTTAGTTTTAATTTAGTAACTAATAATTTATAAATTCTTATTTTGACTACTTCAATTCCGTGGTATTTTTTTACCCGGTAGGAACATTTCGTGTCCCACATAGTTAGAGGTGCAACTTCTGCCGTATTAACCCGGCTTCGCCCATATACCGCGTGTCATTGTCAAAAGAGCAAATATTATTTTTAGGCTTCAGATGTCATTAGTAGAACGTATATTTGAAATAAAAAAGGTTACTTTTTTAAAGATAAAATCATTATCCGAAAAACAAAACACTACTGCATGGTAAACAAGGCCGCGTCTAAAAATCGCGATATCCATCGTGATAAATACCTAAAGGATGGGGAGTGTTATTATTATTAATTGTTCTCACCCACAGCCGAAAGACGAAATAGAGAGAGAAAGAATTACGTATGTCAACGTTCAAGAGATCGACGACCTCTCGCTACCTACTTGATAAGGCTGTGTATGAGTGGCGATATTTCTAGAAAAACTTCTCTGCACCGTAAGTTAAGATTATATTACTGAATAATTTAAATAATAAAATACGTTGTTCTTAATTTTTATTCTAGATTATATTCCTGCCTCCGTGGTCTAGCAGTTAAGTCCGTGGATTTAGACTCGGAGGTACCGGGTTCGATTCCTGGTCGGGACACAAAAATATTTTTTAATGTTAAATAAATACATTTAATTAATTTGTGATATTTCTCGAGTTTGGTACGCCGCTGGAGACATTGACGAGCTTGCCACTTGACATGATTGGCTTATAGTAAAGTTGGCTAAATGTGAATTCGCTTATTTATAAGCGTGGTTTCTGACCACCCCGAAAGGGAAACTGTCGTTGTCGCAAACCCCAATGCGAAAAAGTCTTTATTATGGGTTCTAGTAAGAAATATTACTATTTAATGTTAAAGCCTGGATAAGTATATTAAACCATACTTACACTGGTTCGCCCCCAGATGACCTTTTACCTTTCTAACCTAAAAAACCTGTAATGTTCTTATTCCTTAGTGAGACAGAGTCTCACTCAAAACCTTTTTCACATGAATATAATTTCTTATATTGGGCATGTGTCTTATCGTATCGTAGCTTACTATAATTACCTTTCTTGTAATTTAGTAAATATGAGTCTAGCTCATAACCTTTGTTAACATTTAAGTTTCGTATCATTCTTACCAACACAACTTGGCTTTAGTTAATCGTATCTTAATCCTTCCGAATTGGTACCAATCCTTAAACCTTGTATTTATTCTTATCTTATTATTCACTTTATTATGCATAATTCGTACTCATATCTTAATTAAACCAACTTAAACATTCACATCTTTCCTTTCTCACATTGCCACTTTTCACGCGTCTCCACGCCATCTTATCTTCCCTCTCACTCTCTCAATTTTTTAGTATTGCCACAGGCAAAATTATTATATTTTTAATGTATTCGCATTCGCGACACTCCCGCCCACAAAGGCGAGCAAAATCTTATCCTATAAGTCATTACTGTGACTTAATATAAACAAAAAGTTCATATACAAATTTTTTGTTTAATAATATTCTTATTTTACCATTACAAGTTCAAATGAAAGAACTCTTACTTAACTACGAATATACATACTCATTTATCTTTGTTGATTATAAATAACTGCTTAGTCCACAGACCAATTTTCTCTTTAGCTTTTACTGCAGCCATTCTTCTTGTTTTATTTTTATCTCTTGTATCATTTATTATATCATCATCATTAATATTAATCTGTTCCTCAACATGCTCCTTAGCTCCGCTTTCCATAATATTATCTACAGAATTTGGTTCTTTATCTTGTTCTACTTCTTTGCTAATATCCATACAATTATCCTTTTTAGTATCGTTATTTTCATTATCATTATCGTCAGTTATTTCTAAAGGGTATAAATGTGCAATTGAACGGGTAAAATCCTTGTTACCCACTTTAACTTTAGCTATTCTAATTCTTCCATCTGCACCTTTAATCAGTGTGCTTATTTTACCTACTTTCCAACACAATCTGTTGGAAATATTATCTTTAATTTGTACTATATCACCTACTTTTGGTGGTGTCTTAGCCAATACTACTGGTTGTTTATGTTTCACACTTCTTTCTCTTAATGAGGTTAAATAATAGTTAACAAACATTTTTTCAAATTCACTGATGATCATAATTCCTCTTTTCCAGCTTTCAATCACAGATACCTTTATAGTAGAGTCTTCTTCTAATGTTTCTTTATCTGATGTCTTAATTATCAAAATCTTACCTAGGCTTAAGAAATCAGAAGGTTTTAGTACATATTCTGGTTCTGAGCCAACGTATGTGAGTGGACGAGTATTCACTACAGCTTCAACTTCTTTTATTATAGTAATTAACTGTGATTCATTTATCATATGCTTATCTAATGTCTTCTTAATACAACTTTTTACAATACCTATTAATCTTTCATAGAAACCACCATGCCAAGGTGCTAGTTCCGGTATAAATTTCCACTTAATATTACTATTTACACAATATTCTTTATGTATAACATCAGCAGCTAACTTAAATTGATTTGCATTATCAGAAATAATTTGTACTGGTAGTCCTCTGCAAGCAATAAATCTTCTTAATGCCAGTATACATTCTTCAGCTGTAAGATCTTTAACTATTTCCATGTGTATCGCTCTAACTGCAAGACATGTGTAGAGACAAATCCATCTTTTCTCTTTAACATTTTCTTTATTATTAATCAACATTGGGCCGAAGTAATCAACTCCTGTGTAATCAAATGGTTTACTGTATTTTACTCTTTCTTCAGGTAACGGTGGAATCTCTGGTAATTTGAATGGGCCCCCATTATGCCTTACACATTGTGTACATTTTCCTATGACTCTCTTCACTTGAGCACGTCCTTGTGGAATCCAATATGTTTGTCTCACCAAACTCAGTGTATGAGATGTTCCAACATGATAATTTTTAAGGTGGCATTGTAATATAATATCGTCAGTAAATTTACAATTCCTCGGTATTAAAATTGGGTATTTCATATCATAATGCCAATCAGTTTTTTCCATTCTTCCTTTACATCTTAGTATACCATCTTTATCCTTAAACAATTTTAAATTCCTACTTAAATCAGTTTGAACACCTTTCATTTCCTGTTGAAAATATTTACATTGTATCTTAATTATATCAGATTCTTCTCTGTCGTTTGATTCTTCACTTGGATTTAAATTTTCTTCTATATTATCTTCTATGTCTTCTCGATCTTGGTGATGGTCGAGACCCTCCCCCACGGCAAAAACTTTAGAACTGAGAGCTGTAATTTTAGACTTATTAAACCAAACATCTTCAGGTTCTTTGAGAAAATCTGGACCATTTATCCACAAATTAATCCTCTTTAAATTATTATCGACTCTTGTTGCTATATCAGCAGGATTATTTTCAGATGACACATAACAAAACTGAAAGTCTTTGTTCTTTTTAATTTCAGTAATTCTTCTAGTGACAAATGGTGGCAGCAGTTTATTTGAATTTATCCAGCTTAAAACAATTTGGCTGTCTGTCCATAAATATTGTTTAGATATATTCAGTTCAATAGAAGATTTTACGTATTTTAGCAGTCTGCTACCAATCAAATACCCTAGCAATTCTAGTCTAGGAATTTGAAGATTATCTAAATCTTTTAAAGGTGTCAATCTAGTTTTGGACATTATAATTGAAAGAGATCTTTTACTTTCATATTCTTCTAATAAGTAAACCACTGCTGCATAAGCTTGCTTAGATGCATCTGTAAAGCAGTGTAACTGATATGTCCCTTTGTTCCCATAATTAACCAGACATCTATTGACCCTAAATGTTTTTATATTGTTCATATTGTTTAAAATTAAATACCATTTTCTTGTTAATTCCTCTGATAATGATGTATCCCATTTTATTTTTGATTTCCATAATTCTTGTAGAAACAATTTTATGGGCAAAATAAAAGGTGAAACTAATCCACATGGATCAAATATTGATGCCATGTGCTTAAGTACTATACTTTTTGTGACTTTTCCAGTATAACCTATTTTCATATTGTTTTTAATTTCAAGTGTATCACCTTGCAAATTCCACATCATTCCTAAAACGCTTACCATCTCTTGTTCTTTACCTCTTTGATCTTTAGGTATCATTTTGAGAAAATCTTGATTATTGGAATTCCAGTCTCTTATATTCATACTCATTTCATTAAATAATTTTCTTGTTTCTTCATATAAATTTACAGCTGTCTTTACATTCTTTGTTCCTGAAACCAAATTATCAACATAACATTTTCTTGCAATATTAGTTAATAAATCATCTCTTTGAAGTGTTTTTCCCATATGATAATGGATGGTAGCTGTTAGTAGGAATGGGCTTGAGATTATTCCAAAAGGCACTCGACAAAATCTCAAGTACATTAAATTATCTTCTGTGACTCCTTTGGAGATGTCCTTAAGCCATAAAAGACGTGTGACGTCACGGTCATCTTCCTGCAAGTGAATTTGCAGAAATGCTTTTTCTACATCAGCTATTATTCCTACTTGATTTTGTCTAAATTTAATCAACAGTGCTGTTAGATCTTCTAGCATTAATGGGCCCTTATATAGGCATTCATTTAAACTGTTATGTCCCTTCAGCTTTGCTGATGCATCACACACAATTCTAACTTTTTTACCTTCCTGATGGACTCCATGGTGTGAAAGGTAATGTATAGGACCAGTATCTTGTCTTGAAATATTTATTATTTCTATTATGCCAGTATCTAATTGTTGTCTAAATATTCCATCATACTCTTTTAATTGATCTTCACTTAGTCTTTTTATCAAACTATTTAATCGTCCAAATGCTAATCCAAAATTGTTAGGTAAGTCAGGTGGATATTGAATCCATGGCCATTTGACATGATATTGTTGATTTATGTATTTAGTAGTATCATTAAAATATTTAATAATGACTTCGTCTTGTGTCAATTTTGGTGAGTCCATAATACCAACTGTTTCCAAATCCCATAACAGTTTGATGCTATCTTCCTTTATGGGTAAGTCAGGGGTCGAGAAATGTTGTTGTTCAATATCACATGAATTAACATACGTCAAAATATTCATTTGAGCCATGTTATCTCCTTTATTCATGTCTGGTAATTTTAATTTTCCTGATAATATCCAACCAAATACTGACTCAACCAAAAACAAACCGTTATTAAGGTTTATTATCTCCTTATGAATAAAATTGTAATAATAATCATTTCCTATTAGTAAATTTATACTTTCTCCTGCTGAACCATCATCAGCTATTACATATTTAGTCAAGTCTATGTTAGCAATTAAATTATATTGGTTTGGTATCTCATTTGTAATATAGGGAACCACACTAGCTTGTATAGTGAAAGAATTTTCTTTTGTTTTTATTATAAAATCTGTAAGAAGATTGTCCATTTCCTTCGGTTTGTTAGATCCAAATGTATAAATTAAAATTTTGTCATTTTCAATAATTTTTAACTTTAATTGTTTTGCTATTTTATGTGTTATATAAGTTTTCTGACTTCCTGTATCTAATAAAGCACGAATAACACATTGTTCCTGGTTGTTTGCTACTTTACATATAGCGGTTTGTAAAACCGTTCTGTTACTGTCCATCTGTACATGCATAACTTTATTTTGTTGTCTTACCTTATAATTTTTAGGACATAATGCCCTATTGTGAGAATTTATCTCTCCACAATAAAAACATTTCTTCTTTAAGTTGCATGTATTTGCTTTATGATTTTTTCTTAGGCAAATATAACATCTATCCATTATTTTTCTTTTCCGTTCCTCCAATGTTTTTACCTCTCTGCATTCATCATTAAAATGTTTTCCATTACAAAATATGCAGGAGAAACGCTGCCTTTTTTGTGGTACTTGGGTAAAATACTCTTGTTTCCTTTTTATTGGTTTCTTTTTACTAATATTTGGCATAAAACTGGTTGCAACCGCAACTCTGGAGTGATTATTAAAATGGTTCTTATTTCTGTTATAATATTCTAATGGTTTTCTGTCTCTTACATGAAGAATTTCTGTGGAAAAACTTGTTGATGGAGTCGGTTCCTTATCGGGTATTGTCATAGACTCTCTTGCAGAAACCAGATGATTAATGAATTTTCTTATATTTGTTACATCATCAGATTCCTCTTCATTTTTCATTATTAAATGTAGTTCCTTTTTAATCTCATCCGGAAACTTATTAATTATAATACCTCGTAAGTGAGCGCCATTGGTGTTTTCTCCAAATGATTCCAGAACTCTTAAATGCCGCTCAATTTCATTAATGGTTCTCCTACATTCAATAGTAGAATCATTTTTTCTCCGTAAGCCATACAGTTCCATATAATGGGCATCTATAACCGCCCCTTTTTTACCAAATCTTTCTTTCAAGGTTTTGATTGCAATGTCATAATTACAATCTGTAGTCTCTAGGCCTTCAATAGCCTCCTTGGCTGCTCCTTCTAGACTTGATTGCAAATAGGTAAGTTTATCTACATTTCTTATATTTTTGGTGTCAACACTTGAAGAAAATCTATCCCAAAACTCGTGCCAACGAAGCACATCTCCTCGAAACTTTTGGAGCTCTAATTTAGGCAGTTTTGTTGTGACATTGTACTCATTTCTGGGTGCCAAGCGTTTTTCTACTGCTAAGACTTTATTTTCTAACTGAATCATAACTTCATCACACTGGAGCTGTATGTTGGTATGCTCCACAACCTCCTCAGTGGACGGATTCCCTTTCTCCATATAAAATTGTAATTCTGAAGTGTACCGCTCATTACTCGTTTTCAGTAATTTCGTTTCAACGATAGCCTCATTGATATTATCAGACTTCAATATCGAAGTCAGATTACTGCACCGCTCTATGCCTTCTACAACCTTCGACTTGATTACGTTCAATCTAATTCGTAGACTTTCTTCCATATTTTAGGTAATTTCTTTAACTCGTCACTATTTATATCTCAACTACTAACGATCTCTCACAATTAAATTGCACCACAGAACAAGATAATAACTTATAATTCTTAAAACTCTCTTTCCAATTCCGCAAACAATAACAAACAATGCACGACGCTAACAAAAAAACGACGCGACGCCACCAACGTGCGTTCCGAAATAAATACGTTAAAATTCTTGGAATAAGTAATTCGAAAATTTATTTCTTTATAAACAATTATTAAATTATTTTACCGATATTAGTATGTATTAATTATTATTTTATTTTTTATTATAAAATGGCTATTAATACGTTATACTTTACTACAAAATACTTTTAAAAACGTAAATTAATTTAATGCCAAAATATCACCAATTTTACTAACGCACTTTCTTTGGCATGTCAAAAATATGGTAATTAATTTTTGATTTTTTGTTGCATCCTTTCAAATCCTTTTGTACACTCATTATACTCTTAAGGAATTAAAATATGTTGCCATATTTATTTATACACTTATTTAAATTTCTTATTTTTACAAATAACTATTTAAAAAAAAATATATTAGATATGATAATAGAGGATAATAATATCTTTTAATTTAATTTTATGAAAATATTATGCATCTTACTCACTATAATTATGTTTTTAACATATTGTACTACATTTTTATTTCCATACACTAAATAGTACTCGGTTAAAGCAAAAATTTAAAATTTCCAAGTCGACAAGTCTCATAAATTATTTATTATGATTGTCAACTAATTCATATTCTTGTCATTGATATTTAACTTTAATTATATTTAATCATCATAGTTATTTTACTTTTTCTTCTTTTTTTTTTTCTAAACACTATTTTGAAGAGTTAACATTTGTTAGTTAATAAGTTTTAATTTATTAAATTATTCATCATATTATATCATTCTTATTTTAATTATTAAAATTATTTTACTAAGTTTATGTATTTTTAATATCTTTGTGTACCTTGTCTTGTATAAATTATTATAATATTATTTTACAGATCATCCGTGTAATCTCATCACAAACTATATTATGAAATATTAGAATTTTTAACAGTTACTACAAAATTCTGTAGGTAGTAGTAGTAGAAGTCTTTTTACTGAAACCCAACTATATCACCATATGTCAAATTCACTAAACTTATATGTATACTCAAGTCTTTTTCATAGAAGTGTTTTTACTGAAACCCAACTATGTCACCAACGTTTATAGTATACTGGTAGTAAAGTCTTTGTCATAGAAGTGTTTTTACTGAAACCCAACTATGTCACCAACGTTTATGTTTTTTAAGTAAATATGTATATTCGTAGGTAATTCTTTGTCATAGAAGTGTTTTTACTGAAACCCAACTATGTCACCAATGTTAAGTAAATATGCATACTCGTAGGTAATTCTTTGTCATAGAAGTGTTTTTACTGAAACCCAACTATGTCACCAATGTTAAGTAAATATGTATACTCGTAGGTAATTCTTTGTCATAGAAGTGTTTTTACTGAAACCCAACTATGTCACCAATGTTAAGTAAATATGTATACTCGTAGGTAATTCTTTGTCATAGAAGTGTTTTTACTGAAACCCAACTATGTCACCAATGTTAAGTAAATATGTATACTCGTAGGTAATTCTTTGTCATAGAAGTGTTTTTACTGAAACCCAACTATGTCACCAATGTTAAGTAAATATGTATACTCGTAGGTAATTCTTTGTCACAGAAGAGTTTTTACTGAAACCCAACTATGTCACCAGTGTTAAGTAAATCTGTATACTCATACGAGGGGCGTTCAAAATATTCTCGGTATTGATACGTTACAACCTCTTTTATATATATATTTGTTACTGGCCGCTAAGATTCATCCATTGACATTAAAAAAAAGTAAAATTGGAACCGAGATGTTCTTTTGTTTTTCTGCAATTGCCGAACAAACATGAACACCATGAGCGAATTAACAATTTTAACGAAATTAGAGCACCGATCCGTCATAAAATTCTTGACAAAACAGGGTAAAAATCAAAAAACCATAAAAGAGGAAATGGATTGTGTTTACCGTGAGTCTGCTCCTTCTTTATCTACTATTCAAAAATGGTCTAGCGAATTTAAGCGTGGAAGGGAGAGTATTGAAGATGACCCTAGACCTGGCCGGCCTGTAGTGGCTACCTCACAAGAAAATATTGATAAAGTGGAAAAACTTATATTGGAAGACGGCCGAGTGAAGGTAAAATCTATAGCTCAAGTAACCAATCTCTCTATTGGTACCGTACATGACATTATACATGACCATCTTAATATGTCAAAAGTAAGTGCAAGATGGGTTCCGCGAATGCTGACGCTTCTTCAAAAGGATATGCGTGTGGCTTGCTGTTCAGATTTTATCGACCTGTGTGGTGAAAATCCCGATGAGGTGCTGCAAAAAATAGTTACTGGAGATGAAACCTGGGTTCATCATTATGACCCAGAGAGCAAACAGGAGTCCATGCAGTGGCACATTAAGGGTTCAGCTCATCCCAAGAAGTTCAAGGTAATCCCGTCAGCTGGCAAGGTCATGGCCACAATATTTTGGGATTGTGAAGGAGTTTTGCTTATCGATTATAAAGAAAAAGGTGTAAATATCACAGGGCAGTACTACGCTAACGTTATACGTCAATTAAGAGATGCGATCAAAGAAAAGAGGCGAGGAAAGTTAACCAAAGGTGTTCTGCTTCTGCATGACAACGCCCCTGTCCATACTGCTCATATTGCCAAGGCAGCTATTGTTGAATGTGGGTTTGAAACTGTTACTCATCCACCCTATAGTCCGGACTTAGCCCCAAGCGACTTCTTTTTGTTTCCCAATCTTAAAAAGGATCTGCGTGGAAATAAATTTTCTGACGATGAAGCGTTGAAGACGGCCGTGGAGTAGCATTTTTACACCAAAGATAAAAAATATTTTTATGAGGGATTAAAAAAAATAATTGATCGATCTTATAAGTGTATGAACATAGGGGGGGAGTATATTGAAAAATAAAAATATCAAACTTTTCGTACTTGTTTGTTTTTATCCACATACCGAGAATATTTTGAACGCCCCTCGTACGTCTTTGTCATAGAAGAGTTTTTACTGAAACCCAACTATGTTTTAACTTTACTAAGATCTTAACTTATCCTTGTGTATTTTTGTGCTGAAAGTCATAATACCTTCCTCGGTGAGGAAAGCATCCCGGCACCTCCACCATGTCGCAAACCCCAATGCGAAAAAGTCTTTATTATGGGTTCTAGTAAGAAATATTACTATTTAATGTTAAAGCCTGGATAAGTATATTAAACCATACTTACACTGGTTCGCCCCCAGATGACCTTTTACCTCTCTAACCTAAAAAACCTGTAATGTTCTTATTCCTTAGTGAGACAGAGTCTCACTCAAAACCTTTTTCACATGAATATAATTTCTTATATTGGGCATGTGTCTTATCGTATCGTAGCTTACTATAATTACCTTTCTTGTAATTTAGTAAATATGAGTCTAGCTCATAACCTTTGTTAACATTTAAGTTTCGTATCATTCTTACCAACACAACTTGGCTTTAGTTAATCGTATCTTAATCCTTCCGAATTGGTACCAATCCTTAAACCTTGTATTTATTCTTATCTTATTATTCACTTTATTATGCATAATTCGTACTCATATCTTAATTAAACCAACTTAAACATTCACATCTTTCCTTTCTCACATTGCCACTTTTCACGCGTCTCCACGCCATCTTATCTTCCCTCTCACTCTCTCAATTTTTTAGTATTGCCACAGGCAAAATTATTATATTTTTAATGTATTCGCATTCGCGACAGTCGTGATGATACTTTTAAATTATAATATAAAATTATTTGCCCTTTAATAAATTGGACGGAGTATTGTGCTAGTCATTATCAAATTTACGTGGGGACCCATATATTGCTTTGATCATGACGTCATATAGCGTATGTCGATTCATGGGTTCCAAGAAATATATCTGACAAATTTTATTAATAATTTAGGCGTGAAGGCAATAGCGACAATTTCAATTCGTATTGATATTATATTTATGTTGAACTTTGGCTTGTAGAACAATATCAGAATCTTAATTTTATTCGATTTTAATACGGAAAGAAGGAAGGAAGCTATTACAGAAGTAAATAAAAATCTCGACAATTTGTTGAGCGAGTTAATACTTTAATACCAGTGGCAACCCGCGGCCGCGGTGTGCAGCCAAGGGCGAATTTAAATGGAGAAAATCCTACTACAGATCTATGAAATAAAAAAACAACAGATACAAATTGAAAATATACACATGTAATCAGAATATGACGTCATGAGCCATATCCGTGCTAGGGTTTCAAAGATCTGCCAAATTTCATTAAAATCGGTTGAGTAATATTAAATAGGCGAGGCATTGTTTTCGACATTTTGCCTTTAAGCAGTTTATTTTACGAGTAGAGCAACCTGTCAACGATGGCCGGTATATTTTACAGGACTTTTATTTATTTATTTTATTTAAAACTTCATTGCACGTTATACAAGGGGCGGACTTAATGCCGCTAGACATTATCTGACAACCAACCTTAGGGACAATGGGGACTATTTCAAATGTAAGGTAGGTGCAAATATTTATATATAATAATAATAAATAAATCTATATACATAAAAATACAATGATATTACTAAATACATACTAATAACTATGATATATTAAATACTAATAATACATATACTACATATGATACCATTAAATAACTTATGAACCATTTAAATAATACGATGACACAATTTTTTTAAACATTTTTCGATTGGATGCTGTGCTTTTATGTAAAACAAGCATTTGTGTCATGTCATTATTTTAATGTTTCTATCTATTCCTGCTGGTGGAAGAATAAGTAAGAGTAAGCTGTTAGCTGCAGCTTAATAGTAAAATTAAATAAACATAAAATACAGGGCGTTAATCGGTTAGTTATTCTGAGTTCTAATACAGAGTAACTCAAATTGGTCAACTTCTCTCTCTCTTTCTCTCTCGCTCTCTTACTCTATCTCTTTCTCTTAGTCTCTCTCGCTCTCTTACTCTATCTCTCTCTCTTACTCCCTCTCTTTCTCTCATTCTCTCTCACATTCTCTATCTCATTCTCTTTATTATTTGTATTACTATACTGCACTGATATACGCTATGTTTTTATTTAGGCAATAACGAGTCGCCGTTGAATCAACTCCTTGGTTTTGATTGTTTAAATTTAATTTTCAATCGAATGACATACTGAACTTATATCGGCTAATTTTGGAGTTACGTGGTGTTAGTACTTCAGCGACGATTTGTTGTTTGAGTTTTTTATAAAGTCAATTCTATAAGTTTACAAACCTACAATTTGTATCCTAATCGGACTAACGATGGGGTGGAGGGGGTAAAAACGAGAAGAGGGTTTTACATTAATAGTTCCCGGCAAAGTTACAACCGCAATCTTCTTACTTATTATGTAATAAATATCGTAACGTTTGCAATATTGTTGAATATGGTCGTTAAAGTCTTACAAGGTAAGGTTGCTGCGAGGTGATATATGTGGCCAGGGAAAGTATATAAAAATAGCTTTATTATTTTTATCTTCAGATAGTCGCGCTTTAGGACAATACGTGTGTTAAGTTGGAAAATTAGTTTTTTTTTAATCATATCTTTAACCTTATTTATTTATTACAAAACTTTATTGCACAAAGTACTACCTGTCGGGCTCAGTATAAAAAATAATACACTCTTAAGGTGAGTTTAGACCAAACAATCGAATGATTCTAAACAACACTTGCTCGCTTGATGTTAACGACGCGACGCACGAGCGTGTGAATAGTTGCTAACAGCGTTCATGCATGTTTCTTTTCTTCACAAAGCAATTTCAAAGCATCCTAGTTGACGAATGAGCATGGGGCACTCGTCCGCGTGATCTAAACGTTAATCAAGCATGAGCTAGAATTCTACTTCTTGTTGTTCTTATTGATGTAAATGATACATACGAGTTGCTGTTCTGGCGCTTTGTTCGTTTGGTCTAAACCTACCTTTATGTTGGCAAGGAAAGTGTATGATAATCGTTTTTTCATTCGTTTTATGTTCGGATGGTCGGCATAGTTTGTTCCGCTCGGACGCATTGAAGGGTTGCGAATGTCTCGGTGGAGCCATACATCACTTAGTGACGCGGTTAGTCCCTATCGTGCTCGGCTGCCAATACCAATACCTAGTAACTAATAAGAAAATTGCTATATAGATAATTATCGACTTTATTTTTTTTATTTATTTATTAAAATGTAGTGTCATCACGATCGTATCTGTTACGGGGTTGTCAGAAACCACGTTTTTATAACGAACGAATTTACATTTAGCCAACTTTACTATAGAAGTATTATTATATTGGGTATAGGCCATCACGACAAGAAGCAAGCTCATCGATGTATCTATCGTACCAAACTCGAAAAGTATCACAAATAAATTAAATAAGATCAATTAATACAATACTGTTAAACTAACTCATGTCATTACTGTCACAATACTTCGAGGCGCGGTTTTAAGTATGCTTTCCTCAAAATCTTACAAAGGTCGGTTCAAACCCCCGGCATGTACCAATTACATATACATTTGTCATACATTTACAACACCACCGTTTCCGTGCCTCAGAGAGCACGTTAAGCCGTCAGTCCCGATTACACTAATACAAACTTGTAGAATCGTTAATAAATTATCATAAAAAATTGACATTAGATCCTCGTCAACCCATCTGGCCACCGTGGTGAGTGTCGGCCAAATTCTTCGGAAATTTCTTCAACAGTAAAGTTCTAGGACTCTGTTTTCTAGGGGCTGCTATGAAGTGTCTTGAAAGTAAACAGCTTTTTTTTTTGTTTTATCGATAGTTAGTAGGTTTTTAATTGTACAGCCGCGATGTCTATTGTTTTATGCACTCACCTTCACCTTTATCTGAACTTTAATGCTCTGGGATTACGTTCGATTAAATGTGTTTTAGAACTTTACCGCAGTATCGTGAGCTGCTTTTAACCCGTCAAAGGTGACGCGACTTTAAAGATGTGCTAGCAAATAAGCAATGCGTGAGTAATAGTTTTCACCAAAAGTATTTATTAAATTTATCTTATTTTATATCTTTATTTCATATATTAACTTATAGAACGATTTATTTCACAGAAAGAAACAGAAATAAATTCAAACATAAACTATATCTATAAAAATGAAAATCATTCATTCGAGAAAAAATATTACAATATTTAAAATTAAATTCATAATAATACTACGGGATATAAGTCCCGTCCGCTTGGAATGGTGGCAAGAAGTCAGGCTGTAAAAAAAAAATACTATCTATAAATAAATACAATCCTCTAGATACGTCCCATCAGAAATAATCCCAAGGGGACTTGCAACATTTCCCTTCCATTTTCCTCTGTATTGCGTTATTCTATATATTAAGTAACATTGATCGTATAAGAGTGGTGGTGTTATTAGTAGTTATTTACAAATAATATTTAATATCCACCAGGGATAGTTAGGTCTGACGGTAAGCGTTCGGATGGGATGTCGTTGTTGCCATACAAACGAGGTTGTCGGGATGCCACATGTGTTGACACATTCTGTCCGTCAAAAGTGACATCCAGCCATAAGACACCCGGGGCCGCTGCAGATTCACCCGCGCGCCTTAAACGCAACAAATACGCGGAGATCATCATTAATCACTACTTCATCCCATTTGCAGTCGAAACGATGGGTCCGTGATCCGAGGAGGCTCTGGTGTTCTCTCGTGAGCTTGGGGAAAAACTTCGCTTGGCGACGGGTGACCCTTTAAGCAGATAATATTTTGCTTAAAGGGTCAGCCTCGCCGTTCAACGGGGGAACGCAGCGAATGTCCTCGGCACACTGCGCCCATCGGACAGTAATAATTTTAGTTTAGTTTGTAGTGTAGTTTATTTTAGTTTTTTTGTTTATTTAATGTTAGGTTTTCTTTTTAATCATTTAATATTGTAAGTCTTTTATACTGTTTGCATATTACTTCGAATAAATTTGTATAATGTTATTTACATGTTTTCCTTTAATAAATCATTATATTTTTTATACAATAAAGTATACTTTTCAGCGCTCGATTTGTTGTTTCTTAGCAAAACGAAATACCTGATTCAAAGTTATGAATTTAAAATATACCAATGTTTATGTTTTTTTTTTACTAAATAGGCTTTATGTTTTTGTCATGTGTAAATAAAAAAAAGCGCCAAGCCTTTGATCAACATACAACAACCGTTGCACTGATTCGTAATGGAATTCGAAAAATTTGCATCATTAAAAGTCAATTGAATTTACTTGTTTTCATTTGGAAGGCGGCTGCCGCTATAGCAATCAACGCGGACAATTGTTCGCCACTTAATGACGAAAGAGGGATTTTTTAAATAACTCTAAGGGAAAATGTTTAAGTGCTTAATTACGCAGACTTTTGTTACGACTTGTTAACAGTATAAAAGTAAAGAAAAACACAAAAGTGCAAAATAGCAGCTAAGAAGTGTTAGAATTCAATTTACAAAGTGTATCAATTGGTTTAAAACAAAGCTATAAAACGAAGGAAGATATCGGAAGGAAGCTATCGGTAAGTAAAAATAGACTTTGTCAAGTTTAAAATAAGATTAAACAGTTGTGCCGATATAAATTGTATTTCCAACAATCAGGTCATTTTAGAGACGCCTCTGACTCGAAGTCTTGAGGAAATTGATAAAAAAGGAAGACTTGAACCAGGGCTCAGAGGCGGCCCCTCTATTTGTCGTCTGATCGTCGTCGCTCGAGCCACAAGTGGGTAACTAACTAGACGATCTTCGCCTCGGTTCGCGTTAAAATATTGCTGATTCGAATAAAAATCCCAATTGCTATCCCACTTTGATGTCGAGGGAAATGAGATCGGCGTCGAACCCGATCCGAAAGGGGATAAACTTCCCTTTTTAAATTTAGTCATAAGTGCTGAAAGGATGAGTTACGCGTCAATCCCAGATTGGAGGGTCTTGCGCCGATCTGACCGGTTCGAGTGGGAATTTAATTCAACCCCCAAGATATCAAACATATTGGTGGAATATCTACAAGTCTGCCTCGGTGGTGTAGTGGTTAAGACCGTAGATGTATATAATTCAATTCTTGGTTGAAAATATAAAAAAATATAAATTAACTGTGACAATATTATTGTGTAATAAATTGAATTGAATTAAATAATAGAATACAAAATTAAAAAATGATTTTATAATGATGACCTTCCAGAAGATTTGAACCGGAACTCTCTACTTTAGTAAAATACGAAACATTATTTTTTTTACAATTCTAATCGGTCTATGGCTAGGCTACTGTTGTACTGATTACTCGTATTATAGAGTATTACGAGAGAATATAAAGATCTAGCCGTATGCTTGAATCAATTAAGCAATTTAATATTAATGACTATTTCAAAAATACACCTTATATTCGTGGGTTATATGATTGTTTTTTCCATCAAAATCGTCTTTAGTTCTCATTTTATTGAAAGCAACACACGAACGCCAAACAAAAGGCGGAGGGATTTGTGAAAAAATAACTTTTCCCTAATATAACGTTTTCGTCGGTTATTTCCTCAGCAGTCACAGGTGAGATTTATCCTCGTATAATTGGATAAAGAACGAGAAGTGATACGAAGCGGAATAAGGGAGGGGGTTAGCCTGAGGGGGGGTGAAAATAAATCGGCATTCTTAATATGCAACTACGGATTATGAATCTAGGCAAATTTCAACATTATATTTGTATTAAGAGATACGGTATCGATACTAATAAGTAGTATCGAATAATATCAAAAAAAAATAAGGTATTCGTCGCCATTAGGCATTCAATGCCGTTAAGCTAACTCATGTTATTGCTGGTAGTAGTTATCTTCGCCCTGGAGCGGACCGCTCCGGGGTGATCCCCATTCAGCGTGCGTTAATCACGGCGGGCGAAAACCCGCCGGTAGCTTGTTTTTGAGTGGGCCGACGGCCCTCCGGTGGCCGTGCCTGGAGAGGTGCGATGCCCCGAAGATAGTTGAAGCGGCTGCGGTCGGCTCGATCGAACATGGATTTCAAGAGCCTGGCCACGAACTGCTCGATGGTCTCCATCTTCAGGTCACTGTCGCGCGCAAGGAGATGTTTTGCTGCGCTTGGATTCTAGCCGCTATGGTAAGTAGCAGCTAGGTTAGCTAGGCTATTTGATATGAGTTAAACTCAACGTGTATTTGTAAAGATCTTAGGTATAGGTATAAATCCGAAAAAAATAAAAGATACTTGACGATATTCCACTACATCAAATATCCATTATACATTCATTCTTAGCAGGAAAAAAAACGCAAGAGATAGAGAAGACAAGACAAATTTCTTAGGATTTAACGTGCATAATGTGTGGGACATCGAGGATAAGAATGGTGTCTCAGGCTTGCGACCGACTATGGGCTCGCATCAGTCAAACGTGCAAGCGGTTCGTGATAACCTAAGCTAGTGTATTCGTAAGCTTCTGCAGTTTATGTAAAGTGCAATAGATCACTTGGAGTTACGATATCTAATACAATAAGATATATAATAAGTATCGGAAATAAAAGTGCTTGATACCAAAAAATATCGATACTATACTCATTTTAATTCGAATGAAATTTGCTTTCCTCATCCGATTTCTTTTTCGTTTCCTTTATTTTGTAGAGGTTCAATTTTTACTTAAACATAGCACAAATAAAATTTACATTTATGGAACGAGCTTCCAAGACGGCATTAACGGAATCATACAGTATTTGGTTGGGTAGGGAGAGAAGTAGAATGGTGGATGGTGAGCGTATTATCGCGCAATAGAAAAAAAAGGAGGCCTCCTTTTCTTAAACCAGCCAATTGTCGGTCGCAAGCCCGAGACACCATTCTTCTCATCTCTTACCCACACACGATGGACCCGGCACCCGCACGGTGAATCCATGGAATGCTTAGAAATTTGTCTTCAACTATGAAGTCAAAATCAATACATTTCAATTCTTTTAATATCAGTCATTACTTACCCTCAGTTAAAATTTACAGCTTTCAAATAGCTTTAAAACAAAGTATGCCTTCGTATATCCAAAAGTTAAATTAATCAATCATTTCCAATCCGACCGTGGTTCTAATAAAATGTGAAAAATGAACCAAATCAATCCATCAAACCGACGGAAACTGTGGGTTCTGTTAATTCTTTAATTTACAACCTTAATGTTTACTTTATAAACGTCGAGCGGGTTAAACCGACACTGTAACCGACTTCCAATTTAGCTAACCGTCGACGGAATATTTCCACGTTCTTTTTTACTTGCAAACTAGAGTTTGCTCACTGAAATTAGTTTACGCCCGTTTGATCGGATATGCTCTTAAAGAAGTTAAACGTTCGAGGATGCAACGATATTCCACCTATTTTTTTCAACAAACAACCAGAAATAGCAGATCGATTTTGGTTAACGTGCCTTTTAAAACTATTTTCAAGTATGATCGTGTTTACGGCGTGTACGGCGGAGATTTAAATTTGTCTGATATTTATGCAACTTTTATATTTTTTAGATTAAATTAAATTTGCACTGTTTTTGAGTAAACAGAGCTGTGTGTTACCGATTAGTTTGTTTCTGCTTTATATAAAGCTTAATATCTGACTTAGAGTATATATACTCTAAGTCTGATATTAAGCACGAAATAAAGTATTAACGTAGTAGTAATTTTTTATATATTTTATTTGTTGTATAATATATTGTATGCGAAGTAATATACAAACAGTATAAAATAATTACAATATTAAATAATTAAAAAAAAAACCTAAAATCTAATAATAAAAAAATTTTAAAGACAAAAAAAAGTATATGTTTAATATTTAGTTGTAACATAATTATTTTTATCTAATTGTTATGTGTTACTTATACTTTCATTACACCTACAGTTGTTCTAATTAGTCCTAAAGGTGTTTGCCTGTCAGAAAATATCTACGGGCGTCAAGTCCGCCTTTTGTACTTTGTGCATTAAAGTGTGAAATAAAAAAAATATAAATTTTTTTTTAGTAAATAAAATTTGCACTGTTTTGAGTAAACAGAGCTGATGCGTCACTGATTAGTTTATTTCTGCTGCATTGTACATTTCTTAATATTTTGTGTGAGTCTGATATTAAGCACAACAAATAAAAATGAAACATTTCCGTTTCTGTAGATTTTTATATATTTTATTCGTAGAAGGTACGCGCGTAAATTTCCTTCCATATGCAACATTGTGAGATCTGAATTTCTTCCCATGAATTTATCCGGTCGTAACCAGTGTCGCGGGACTTCTTATCTGAGTTAAATTTTTATTGTCCTCAACTCGTATGAAGTCTTGAAAATTTAATAGCGCAACCCCTTTCTGGAGGTAATCGTTTGTTGAATTTCTGATACATTGTAAGTTTGTAAAACAAATTTACATATTACGAGTGGAAGTGCATTGGGTTTTATACGAGCGTTTAACTATTTGGGTTTATTTTAAGTTATAACTTTTTTTTATGGTGTTAATATTTATACTACGTGGTCTCATCTGGAGATGCCTGCTATTTGTGAAGAAGTGCTTTTGGAGGGGAGCTAAAGTAGTCGAACCTAGACATTACCATTTGTATTGTTACCTATTCAGAACCTGCCGGGAAAATGGGGGAATGTCCAGATCCCCAACCCAGACCCATTAGTCATTAGCCATCCAGGCCTGGACAAACAAACTGTCTGTATCTGAACTTTTCCACCTTTGCCATTACAGCGGCTGTAGTCTTATAGAAGATTCCTTTTTTTTTAATATCAATTTAAGCGCGAGTGAGCTTATGTCAAAATTACAAAATATTAATTCTAATAGCGATTGACAGTGACAGTTAGTAAACGATTAATAATAATAATAATAAATTATTCATTGTACAGAACCAAAAATAGTGTGGGTACAAAGGCGAACTTAATGCTATAAATGCATTTTCTACCAACTAACCTTAGTGAATTAAATAATACTCTAAACAACAGAATAATGTTGCTGGACTATTATAATTTATCATTTTATTTTAGCCGATTGGTGTCAAGAATAACGTCCAAATTTAAATTGTTTACATTAAAATACTTGTCCTTTGTATAGTTTTAAGGCCGTAATAGGGAGAAAAATAGTTTTCAGCTGCGATCCAATTAAACAGGTTGATCAGTGTATTTAAATGGCAGTCCGCACACGAACTTATCGAACACAGGTTTTCAACTGTAACGCAACTGTAGTTGGACGCGAGTCGCAGTGCTGGTTGCCGTGCCCGTGCGATGCGTTGCCGATGCGAAATTAAAATATAATGTCGGAGCAACAAGAAAATATTATCTATAAATTCTTCCATTTGAACAAACATTCTATTTATTACTTAATTACTTAAGACAATGTCTTTTTTTTCTTATTGTGGGTGATAGTTGTCTCGATAGTTTTTACGTAACAATTTCGGAGTTGAGCCCCTGGACTGATCAAAATATTAAAGATTACATAATATGTATAGATGATTTTAATAATGAAGAAAAACTTCGAAACAATACTAAGTTGTTTTATTATTATTTTTTTCTTTAAATTCTTGTTAAATATTAAACGGGGGGTTAAAAATCGTCTTACGTAATAAATACATGGAAATAGCAGTTGCTAACGCGTATCGCCAACTAATTTTAGTTTGGTTTTGGTTGCCCCATGTGGGAAGGGCCTAACAGACGGGGAATTTTATTATAATAATATTTTGTTATTAAACAAATGAAGCAAAATGTTTCATCTCTCAGTACTCAGATTTAGGAATTCCGACTTGTACATTCCTACTTCATGCATATTAAAAATACAAGGTACAGACGTGTAATTTAATAAACGCATATTTGAGGTAAACCACATACATTTTTAAGATATATAATTTCATAAATGTTATAAAAAAAATAGATTCAAAGAAGATTAAAATTCGCCGGATTAGAGCGAAAATAAAATCTATTTTTTTTAAGTATTCTTTTTTACATCAGTATTTTAAAAAACTCTTAAATTTATAGAAATACACTTTAAGTTCATAAAATTTGCTACACAACTACCTGCTCTTACATCTCAAAATGTGACAAATATGTGAAAAAAAAACCACAAACTTTCAAAACGCATTTTTTTTTTTTCAAAATATTATTTGTGCAATAATTGTTGATTAAATAAGTAATAAGTAATAGGTTGAATAACTTAGTTGGTTTTTATTCTAACACGGCGTAATACAAAAGCGGCATTATCCCTTAAACATAAAATAACTTCATTAAGTACCAAGGTAGGTACCTAACTTAAGAAACAAGAAAGAGTACGTTTCACATACAAATACAGCTCTTATTTTTTGGCTCAAGAGTTGTAAATGTTACTCCCAACGAGATGGCCGAAAAACATTGACTATTATAATTTTAAATAAAATATTGTACTAGTCAATAATATTAAAGAACTTTTAGTACCATGTTAGTTAATAGTCGAAGAAGGATTGAGTCGTTGTTTTGCCGGAAACGAGGTTGTCGACGCCGATTCCAGCCGGATGTGGCGTTCCGGAAAACTTGACGGCCGACGACGTCCGGCGAGCGGTTGGGGAAACACTGCACACTGGCGATTGTGCGCAACGATTTATGGAACAAATATTGCTACATAATTAACTTTATTTTATCTTGCTTTAACTTATCTTCACGACCGTATCCCTTCTATATATGTATATATAATAAGGTGGGTTCGAACCCCGGTTAAAAAATATACTTTTCTTAAGAATATTGTCATAGATTTACAACGCCACTGTTCTCGTGCCTCGGAGAGCACGTTAAGCCGTCGGTCTTGGTTCCACTAATACCAACTTGTGGAATCGTTAATAAATTGTCATTAAAAAAATACTTAATTTTATCATTTAATTCTGCCAAATTCGCCAGAAATTTCTGAAAGGCCCAACTCTAACAATGGACTCTAGTCTATGATTCTGTGTTCTAGGGGCTGTAATGATACTAATGCGAATCAATATTCCATGTCGCATACAGTATAAAGAAATATATAATGTATTTATTTTGGCATCAATTTAGTAAAATATAATACTGTGTGCATTTACAACGTGTTCGAAATTGTGCGTGAAACAGAAAGGCGTCGATGTTCCGCACGCAATGTTACAATTAGACGGTGGCCGGCGTTAAAACCTAATTTGTTATTTTGGTAAGTGTCCCCTTAAGTTTTGTGGACATTTCTTTACGGCACCCCAAAAGCTTTACTTACTGGCAATAAACAATATAACAGGGTAGATTATCGTAAGATAATCTTTTGTTAATGTGAACAGAAATTACCTGTTTTTTGTGTTCTTCTATTGTTAATTGTCTAAAGAGAATGTAAATGTAAAATTATATAAAACCACAAACTAATTACTTAACGGCGGGATATCCGGGAGGAAAAAGCATTAAAAAATAAGATTTAATTACGACTGTAAAACAAAGGTGTCGCTGCTGATCAATTAAAAAATATAACACGACATCTTCTCAGTAAAATATATATATTTATTCGGTATATTGTGATTTTGATTTAGTGGGTCAACAAGTTATAAGTTGGCAATTATTATTGCCAACGTATTAGCCTCGCTATACAAAGGGGAAATGTTGCCAGTCTTCTTGGGACATCTCTGATGGGTCGTCTCTTAAGGACAAGTTTTTTTTTTATTAGGTTTAGTTTATAGTTATTTAATTTAATTATTTTTATTTAGGTAGTTGGTAATTATTATTTATTTATTTTTATATTTTGTAAATATTCTTTCGAATACACATAATATACAGTCTATCAAATGTTATTTATTAAAAAAATGATCGTTGATTTTGTATTTTAATTAGTTACAGCAAAGTTTTTACGTTATTTAGTTACGTTTTAAGACGCTTAGATGACCTTCGATTTAAATATATATATATATTAGCAGTTTTAATTGAGTTTAGTTATATATATATATATATATATTTATAAGTAATATATATAAAGGCACCTACACTTAAGATCAATTAAATCTGCGAAAATAATACCTTTTAAATACTTAGTTTTTTTTTTAAATTAAACATTAACAATAAAAAAACAAAAAATCTATTATAAAAATTTAAACAAAAATACGCAACTTGTATATAATTTTGTCCGTAAAAGTATTTTAAGTTCGCTGTATATCAACACTCTGAATAAATCTCCTTTAATTATAAAAGCCAATTTATTCAAGAATCATTAAATTTACATTACAATAAAATGTATACAAAAATCATATAACTTTTACCTATTCTGATATATTTTTAGTAAAGGTTTAGTAGAAAAGGGAGGCTCCTGATCGGTCAGGGGCCCCTAAGTATCTCACAAACATAAAAAGCCGTATTTATTTCTAACAATTTCCCTTTCGCCAACAATTGTCACCTCTGCTGTAATAAGCGAGAGCTCCGCCACAAAGTTATTGAAAAGGTCTTTTATTGGAAAACTTTTATTCTCTATATCCGAGCAACATGAAAAAATAAAGTTGTTGTACGTGGCGTAAATAAGGCGTAACAGCCGACTACATACAAACAATCGTAGGATTATAGTTTCGTCAGGAGTTGGTAGTTTAAAAGGAAAAGTTTTAAGTTTTTGTCCTCGTTTGTGATAGTGTTTTAGTATTAATTGTGTACTAAATATTTGTCGCTTGTTCCAATTACTGTTGTTCTGTTTGGTTAACATTTCAATTGGCATTAATTAAGCTACAAATGGAGTCATTAGGTTGAAATAATAATAATTTATTTTAGTACTACTAGTTTTGTGACGATATTGCGATGGAAGTATTCGTATAAAAAAAAAATTAACAATATAATTTTATATTCTTTTTATAGTATTTGGAACACTTTGTTTAGTCAATTTACATAATTAAATATTAATCTAATATTAGTTACTGGAACGAATAGGCGCTGGTTATAATACTTCAAAATTGAACGAAAGAAATGAAATTAGCAGCAACTAACCTTTGTTCCAGGTCTCGAACTGGTAACCAAATTCCTTGGTGGTTTTGGTAGCCGACTGGTCGCGAAATCGATGGTGATGGTGAGGATCACAACCGAATTTACTGGAGGTTCAAGGCACAATCACAGCGAATAATTACGAATTAATTTGGGAGCAACGATATGCTTCGACCGGCGACCGCGCTTCGACTCTCTCCGACAGAGAGCGTTATTTTCGGCGGAAACGTGATTAACCAAGTGCACCAAGCATAGTACGATAGTCGCGTGGAGACGATAGAACGTTATCGACGCAAAGTGCGCCGGCGCATAAAGACGTTACCGCAAATATTCAAATCAACGACTCAATTAACAAAATATCGCACAGTTACTTTACAGTTTATAAAATAACACAATCATGGTCAGATAGCGTAATACAAAACAACACAACATAAACCATTAACGACCTGAATTTGTAATATATTATTGAATAAATATTGAATGTAATTAATTATAAATAAAAAAAAAAAACTATAATTTAAATATGGGACGAGCAGCTCTGCAAATTGGTACTGGAAGATAAAATATCTTACAGCGGGCTCGCCTCATGGCCGTTTCCACTAGGGAGTCGGGTCTCTGGTTGCAGGCTTTTCCCTAAGCATCGGTTGGTACACTCCTTGATCGAAATAGACTGACCATGGCGGTGTGCCTTCGTCTTGGATCCCGGACTGTCCACCCACACTAGTATCGGTGTGGAGAGCCCGTTTTCACGGATCTCGGATACCATGGGCTTTCTTGCGCTAGAAGTGCTGGCCGCATTCCTCGTCACGCTGCTTTGAACGATATCATTCGAATGGCTTTTGTCACTGCTGGAGTACCCGCTATCCTAAAACCATCTAAGATTGCGCGGAGCGATGTCAAAAGACCCGACGGCATGACCGTTGGGCCGTGGTGTGGGATGCGACATGTTTAGACACATTAGCCCCATCCCACACCTAGGCGACCTCGTCAAGCGCGGGAAGTGCGGCGGTATCTGCTGAGAATCTAAAGATACGCAAATACGCCAACCTTAGTACAGGTTACGAATTTGCGACGTTCGGGGTCGAGACGATGAGCCCGTGGGTACACTCAGCTAAGCGTCTGACCAAGGAGAAACGGCTAATGGAAAAGTCTGGAAACAGGAAAGCTGGCAATTATTTCTGCCAACGTATTAGCTTAGCTAGGAAAATATATATATATAGGGAAAATGTTGCCAGCAATAAAAGTAACATGCTTGTGTCAATTTTATTTCGCAAGCTGAAATAATTCAAGATGACGGACGCTCTGCCATTAACGGAAAACCTTAGACGGTAAAGTCTGGGCACATCGGATGTGACGTGCCTGTGATGTGACTATGACGCAAGCGATGGAACGTCTTATATAGATTCTTAATATTAATGATTTATTTTTAAATTATTTGTCTTTATTCGATGTCGCAGTGGATACCCTAATCATCGCGCTTTTAAGATTGAAGCACATTTCAAAATAAACAATTTCGCTACTATTGCTCGTTGAAAGTTTTGTTCCCGATTCGATAAGTTTATGTAAACAATTAAGTCACTATTTCAGAACTAAAGGAGAAATCTATCTTTCGAGAAGTAAACGACAATCCGCCGTCATTACTGCAGCGCCGAAAGCAGTCGACAGATGCCACAAATGTTTACGGTACGACATGAGAAACAAAATTTAAAGGCGTTATTTAATAAATAAAATTATGTATCAAGGTCATAGATTTACTGTTTTTTTATAAATTAATAAACTGTATAGTTAATTTATTATTGATTTCATAATTCAAAAAACTGCCAAGATTTTCCATTCACACTAGTCGACACGAGGGACACTAATTAGACGGCATTTTTTTAAAATCCGTTATTGTAACTTCGAATTAACTGTTTTATAAATTAATACACACAGTAGTTTTTAGTAGTTACATTTTGTAATTCGAAATCTGCCATACTGTGATTGGTTCTACTTTACAACCATTGCGAATTAAGTGTCTATTTAAAATTCCCTTGCGAACGAACAATGTATAATTTAACGCCCCTATTACTCGTATGTGTCGCAGTTTCAATGTCCTGTCTATTCATCATGCCAAATTAGGTCTGTTTAATCTTGGCTCTAAAATCCGCCTGGTTAGAGCTCTTGTGTTCCCTATTTTTCTGTATGCTGCGGAGACGTGGACCCTACGCGAAACAGAAAAAAAACGAATTAATGCTCTAGAGATGTGGTGTTGGCGGAGAATGCGGGGCATATCATGAACGGAGTTCCGAACAAACAAATCCATACTGTACGAACTGGGGATCAGACAGCGCCTTTCCTCGACTGTACAATTACGCATTCTCACTTTCTTCGGGCACGTATCACGGCGTGGAGAAACATCAATCGAGCGTTTGGTAGTCCAGGGGAAAGTCGATGGCAAGAGGATGCGTGGTAGGTCTCCGATAAGATGGACCGATCAGGTAAAGGTTGTAATGGATCATCCCCTACATGAGTGCACTAGGAAAGCCGGGGTCCGAGAGGAATGGCGACGGCTTGTTAAGCGTGTCACTAGCACTCCAATGGCGACCACGACCACTCTGCCAAGAGTGTAGCGACTAAGAAGAAGAAATCTTGGCTCTAAAGCAGCATTTGGGGGTCAGGTAACCAAACTGCTAAGCTGCTGGTCTTCCGCTAACAGCTTACTCATTGGACCACTTTGCTGCTTAGTCTTCTACTAGCAGGAGTAGAATCATTTAAAATAATTAAATTAATGACGTTTCATAAATGCCTGTAATAGGTTTACGTGAATAAAGATATTTTGACTTTGACTTTGAAAAACTATTTATAGGGAAATTATTTATTATTTTACAATTAGGTGTAAATTGAAATAAAATTTTAGATATGTATTTTTTTCTTGAACTTGCATTTGTTTTTTGTAAACTTCTTTGGCTAGTTCATTACTAATATTATTATTTCTGTGTAGATAGATACTTTAGTCATGCATGCCGTGTGCAATTGTTTTAGGTTGTCAAATTTAATAACTGTAGTACCTATTCTAAAAAATAAACATCAGACCTGTATCTGATGTCCCCTTAGCCTTAAAGGTTGCTTATTGTGGCGCAGGTTGGCACGTTTATATTGTTCAAAGCATAATATCTGTTACTTAACGTTGGCTCATAATATTTGGTCGCTTTTTGTCCGCGACGTCGCTTCTTGTTAGCTCAAATGAAAAGATTCCACTTCTTTACTTGCTCACCGTATTGTGCGTATATTTTTTCCTTAATAGATATTACTACATTAGTTTTATACAAATTATCGTAATTATTCCTACTTGTTGTTTTATTTTGGTTCTACTTTCTTGTTATAAGAAAAAGTAATTATCTATTTATTAAAATAGGTTGCTTATACTCGTATCTATTAAGTAAAGTATAAGTAAAGTATTATCACGACCGTATCCCTTTCGAAGTAGTCAGAAACCACGGTTTTAAAGAAGCGGATTCAAATTTAACCAACTTTACTATATCATCATGACAAGTGACATGCTTGTCGATGTCTCAAGCGTACCATACTCGACAAATACTACAATTTAAATAAATTATTGTGTCCCGACTAGGAATAGTACCTTGTACCTCGGCGTCTAAATTCACGGACCACAAAGGCAGTTTACAATTTAGAATTATTTATACTTATATCGAATTACTCTTCTAGCTGTATTCATAAACGATTAACCAGGGCAAGTTTTATTTGTCATCCGTCGCTATCTGATCAACAGTGAACTAAAGTGACAAACACTTGTCGGTTTATAGCAAGGAAAGTTAGGCATAAACATTTATAATTACATTTGAAGTTACTGCAGACATAGCGAGAATTTGATTATTTCTTTAGATCTAGCACAATATTATGAATCTTGAAAGTAAAGTAAGGTAAAGCCTAGAGACTAGCACAAAGGCCTCAGAAAACAAGGGACAGCCTTCCGGCGAAGTTATAACGGTCTCTGTGGAATTGACACGAAACAATCACGACGTAGAACCAACGGCGTAGCATCTACGGTGTCTCGTAGCACTTCCGTAGCACCTCGTAGGCCTCGCCGTAGCAGCGGGGTGCGAACTAATGAGGGCACAGATATTGTACCGTCCGAGGTGCCGTCGGCCTCTATAAATTGGTTTCATGCATATTTATTTATTCAAATATTATGTATGAATTGAAATCTCGCCTGTGACTACTGAAATATAGCCCCTCTGAGTGAAAATTGAATCAAGAGAGTGAATTAAGGTGATACACAATCTGTTTTTTATACAATCTGAGTGTGTTTTGGATTCTGAATCATATTTTTGGAAAAGTATTATCATTTAGTTTTTCGGAATCTGTATAAAAATTCTGAATATAAATAAAAATCTGCCTTACCAGTCTTGATACAACAAACAAAAAGAACTGGATATTTCAGCATCGGTACAGTCATGACATTATTAATATTATATTTTTGAATTTATATAATAGTAGTAAAATAAAAATAAAATATTTAATCCTAGAGATATATATTTTATTTATTTATTAAAATGTAAAGTTAAGTATCATCACAACCGTTTCCCTTTCGGAAACGTTTTCCTTTTAAATAAGCGGATTGACATGTAGCCAACTTTACTATTTATTTATTAAAATAATTAATTAATAATAAAATATAGTACAACATATTTATAACAGATAAAAAAATGTTTAAATTTTTGGGTGAGACTCATTCCCATGTTGCAATGCTATAGAACTTTTATGTTTAAATATTTTTTAGTACGATTATCTAAAAAAAATTCAACTATTTTTATCTAATTGATGTACTATTATTATTTATCATTGTTATATTTTTTACCATAAGTTGGTACTAAATATTTGCATCTACGTTACATTTGAAATGGTTCACTTTGTCTCTAAGGTTGGCTGTCAGATAATGTCTAGCGGCATTAAGTCCGCCCCTTGTATAACGTGCAATAAAGTTTTAAATAAATAAATACTATTACTTTTATTTTTTGTTGTATTATTCTGCGATTTTACACGTCTATGTTTTGCAATATTGATATAACATAATATCATTTTATAGTACATATTGCTGTATCCGTAGCAGTAAATGTTAAATATATATTATATACAAAAAAAAACGTTAAAACTATAACTGCTGTAACTACACCTTCAACCACTATGTTATTGTTGGTAATATTCTTATATTTTGTATTTTTGGTGTAAGCTCAGCTAAGCTCTCGCATCTCTAACAATAAAATTATAGTAAATAAAGGCATCCATTATTTTAATAATTTAACGGTTTGCGGTTAATGAAACAGATTAGTGCCAGAAGTTAAATTACCAAAAACATGGAGTTAGTTAGCTATCTAAATATAATTGAAAAATGATTATCAAAAATGCAAGGCTAACTAATTCTGAAACTTATAACACGTAAAGTGTACGTCCGTAATTTATAATGCACGTGTTTTTCAGAACTGTATGTGCATGCTGAAACTCTATGCATAATAGTTTTTTGATGACTTTGCTGCGGTTCGAGCTTTCTGAATAAATTCCAGATAAAAAGCTTTTAATAACTCGAAACCGATGTTGTATTTTTATATAAAATATATTTAAATACATTAATAGTAGTCAGTTGTCTTTTAAATCGTTTTCGTACATTTTATAAGCCTTTTTAGTGTGTTGATAAGCTTGCTTGATGTTATCATGAAAAGTAATTTTTTTTTAGATGTTGTAGAACCGAATTAATATCTGTCTATACAATATCAATGTTATATTTGTATTACTTTTATATTTTAATATATTTTATCTAAGCCAAAGATTAACTTACTGCATTGAAAACATTATATCTTATATGGATATAAATAACCGTCTAGTCATATGGAAATGACAAGAAGTAATATCAAATCATTTATTACAATTTCTTGTATTGTTACTATTATTATTTGTTATTATTACATTGTTTTTATTATTATTAACAATACAATATGAATTGATCTTAAAATAATACCAACAATAAAAGTCCCAAATATAATAAAATACATTTGTAGAACTAGGTAATAGAATTTTTTGTAACTAATAAAATCATATATCTTTTATACCTTGCTTATATGTCGAAGTATAACACGAATTTTTTGTTAATCTACACACTACACATATGTCATTTAGGTAGTGTGTTATGCAAACGAACATGTAAAGTAAAGTTAAAATAGTTTATTGAAGCAAAAGTCAATTAGAGTTACAAAATTTGGTACAGGAAATAAAAATTCAAACAAAGTAAGCAAGAAAGAGATACAGAACTTGCTCCCCAAACCATTATGTTGTATCTTGGGGTGCATTGTCGTGTCCATAAGAAGTAACCCTAAGTTACTAGTTTTACTGAGGCGAAGATGAGGCAAAACTAATTTTTGATTATTGCGTGTGTTCTGAAAATGCAAGTCACAATTTATTTTAAATTGTTTTATATTCTTCTAGGCGTACATACATAAGAATATCAATGGGAAATCTGCGCTCGACCATCTTAAACAATTCATACTTTCAGTGTGTTCTTGTATCGGATACACCAATAAAATAAAATGATATTATAATATCAATATTGCAAAACACTGACGTATAAAAGCGCAAAATAATACAACAAAAAATAAAAGTAATAGTATTTTTTTTTTAACTTTATTTAAAGATGTCCTGATCCAATATTGTATATTTTAAACTTTGTTATTTATAGCGACTAACAGCATGATTTATTTAAATTTAATTATTGAAATGTGTGTGTATTTCTTATATAAATAAAAAACAAGCGATGAGGAGGTAGAGAATGTTATTCGACATGAAGATGAATTATTTTTACAATTTCATTCCTCACTAACAATTAATATCTCTCCATACTTTGTGGAATTGATAAATGAGATCTGTATTTCAAAGCGGGAACTAATTAAACTCGGGTACAAATCAATACTTATACATTAAGTCGGTTTTACTTGCGAAGCCAATTCTCTAAGTTTTATTTAAATATTGATACTTAAGTGACACCCGAGAAGGACTATTGATATAATGGTTATTAAAACACTGATTACTAAAGTACGAATAAATTAGAATATTATTTAGAAGTTGACAAGGCTATAGTACCTCGAATTTAGGTTAAGATCCTGTACTGCCTTGTTATAGCCAATGAAGTAAAAAAAAAATACATTAGGTCCAAACACAAACATATAACAAGACAGGGCAAGAAGCTAAACGGTATAAGAAAGCTAGTCCAATTGTCGCATAATAAATTCTTTTACAGTCTCCGCTGCTCGTGAGTGGAACAAACTTCCTCTGGTCATCAGACGGGCGCCGTCAATAAATATATTTAAAAATCTCCTCATTGCCATTTCTTAAATAAACAAAATAATCCGACTACCTGATATCTATTTCTGTCTCTTTTTATTTGTTGTGTAAATTATACATATTATTTCCTTCGTTTTGTTATGTATTTCTTACCTAAATTTAGTTAAATGTATATATTTTTATTGATATTTGTGTATTAGTATGTAAATTATTATTATGTATGTTTAAGTATTTGTTTTTATTTCTAATGCATCCGCAATCGTCTACATTTCCATTTGGTTCACAGGAAACACTCGGATATTGTCAATTTTTACAAATAAAATACAATATTATTAAAATTAAATTATGGATGGACCGAAATAAGTAGTGACATTGCTGCCATAAACAAGTACTGCAGCTTAACCTAGATTTCTTCGACAACAGAACCTCGTTTATTTTTGTAATTAATGATCGATTACCCTATTTTATTTTATAAGTTTTCATCAATTGCTAAGTATTGAAAACATTTTTGTAAAATTCTACTATAATATATTTTTCTAACTGTTGTCAATAAGACTTAGACGTTATTTTAATGAACGTTATCTTATTGTAATAATTATTATATTATAAAATAATAACAAATACAAATAAACATTAATACAACTTAGATAGAGCGGGCATCGGTAGCCATTTTTATACAAAATGTTTGTTACAATATTTATTTTTTTATATATACATCTTTTATATTTAAATGCCTCCGTGGTCTATCGGTTAAGTCCTTGGTTTTAGACTCGGAGGTATCGGGTTCGTTTCCGGGTCGGGACACAATAATATGATATTTCTCAAGTTTGGTACGCTAGAGACATCGACGAGTTTGTCGCTTGTCATGATTGGCCCATAGTAAAGTTGGCTAAGGGTCGTGATAATGATTTATTATAATGTTAACTATGTACATACGAGTATATAACGCTATTAGACATGAGAAAAGAGTAATGTTTTGTAGTTTTGTAGCAAGGTTTAACGTAAATAACGTAATCCATTATTAACGTTTATGCTTATAGAGGAATAGACTGCCACCACTGTAAACCAAATAAATATTCAATTTAAAACATATATGGACAGCAGCTAACAAGTGGCCGCAAATCGTGTTAAGCTCAAATAAATTCCATCATCGAATCAAGTACGAAAAGTAGGTATGGGATTCGACATGAGGTGCGACGTAACAAAACTACAAAAAGAGAGCTCGGATGTATATTATTTTTTTGTCTCGATTTTTTTTTAGTTCGATGTGCTAGGGATACTGTTGTCAGCATCAGTGGCTGGTGATAGATGCTCTTTGGTATCGCCTGTATTCAATTGATGTATGAATCGATCCTCTCCCGTCCCTAAATCCATACGCACAATTTCGTGTCGTCGAGTGAAGCGGTCGTGTTGCTTGCGCACACGCATAAAGACTAATATTTAACAATTATTTGTATCATTACCGGCCGGTGTATTAAAAGCAGTGTTTGTGAAGTGAGCATACGGGAAGACGTCACCCCCCCGAAGGACATCAGGTGCGTACTCCTTGCAATATCCCATTTTCCAACTTCTTAGCCTTGTTATTAATGCAACTAGCTTTTTCCTTAGATTCATACAGTCCACTATAAATAACCCCCCTTGCATTTTGTCTAAGTGGTCCTAAACGAACCGGGATCCTCCTGCCTTACAGGTTGCCAAAAATTGGTTAATTTCGTTAGGGTTTAGTGTAGGATACCTAGGTTAGGCAGCATTGACATTGCGTTCAATTGCTTGCATGGATTTCTTATGATTTTGCTTGTATGTTTGTTCAAAATACTATATTTTAGGCCGTAATATAATGCGTAGACCGTAAGTAACTAACAGCAATATTACGCGTGAAATAATACTATTTTATTTTCACGTTATTATATTTGCCGTTTACTTAAATACACTCAATTAACGTAAGTTTAACTATCTGCATGTAAAATGTATAGGTTCTATAAATATATTGTGCAATAAGTTTGTAATAACAAAAATTCTTTATTATTATTATTTTTTGGTAAATTCTTGAATAAGTTAAAATCCAATCATAATTTCTATTTACTTATTTGCACATTATTTATTTGTTAATTGCTCCTATCATTGGACTTTGCGTACCGATTACCATTAGGTGGGCGCGGTGTCACATGTCGTAGTGTAAATGCGAAATTTTGTCAGGGACATTTATGGAAACCATAATTTGGGATCGTATTAATGTTTTAGAATAAACTTGTTTTTTTCGTACTACCCACATATTTTGCTTTTTTTATATTAGGTGTTTTTTAGCAAATCTGTGGCAAAATTGTATGTTAGGACATAGATACAACATAACGTATGCTTTATTAGTGGTTTATGTTTGTATAAATGCAATAATTATTGTAAAATCACAAATTTACAATTTGTTTAACTGATTGTGCGGTTTAAACGTTATAAATTTGACATATCTTTGTGTAGCCAGTTGTGTGTGTTTAAACCGTATCCAAAGGACAACGTACATTTTGGTATTTTGTTGATTTTATTAATTTAAACTTCTGGTTGTTATAAATTTAACTTCTTTGCATCTTTTAGGTTTGTTTTTGGGTTTTGTTATAAAATGTCGTTAGATTCAGATAAAACTACAATGGATTCGACTAGTAAAGATAGCATGAATTGTCAAATTGTTTATGCTAAACGGAACGCTCTGTTTTCGCGAATGCAACATATTTATAACTTGTCAAAGAACACTACAACTGAACGCACCCGTGAATCTTTTCTCAATGCAGTTGGTACAATGAACGAGTTGCGTAGCGAGTTTCGTTCTGTTCTTGACGAATATATTTCTTTAAAGTTGAGGTCAGACCCAAAGGCAACGCCTAATTATGAAGCAATAAACTCGTTTGAGGACATGTACTGTGCGTCCAAACGAGTGCTAGATTCTTTGTAGTGCTTTTGCGTAGTGCCTTTAGAACAGAGTAGTGAAGCCGCTCTTAAGCGACCTAGGTTACCGCCTATCGAGATACTATCGTTTGATGGGGACGTAAGAAACTGGCCATTGTTTTATGCTAGTTTTAAATCTATTATTCATCAGAATCCATCGCTGTCAAATGATGAAAAACTGTACTATCTTCTTGGTAGGTTGTCTCATAAGGCGCAGAGTGTGATATCGGGTATTACACCGAGTGGTGATAATTACTTTCTAATTCTGCAGACTCTTCTGGACAAATTCGAGGATAAACGTTTTATGGCTGCCACATATATTGAACAAATAATAAATTTTAAATTCAATGGTACACCATCGGCCTACAACTTTCAGATGTTTACCGATAAGGTGACCACAGCCGTAAATGCTTTGAGAAATATGAGTCTTGATGACTTAGCCGATTTCATTCTTCTTCATTTATCCTTAAAGAAGCTAGATGCAGACACGGTCAGAGGTTTTGAGATGTACTGTCGAGACTCTCGGGTACCTACATTTTCGCAGCTAGCGGAGTATGTTAGGACCCAGGATCGCGTCTTCCAGAGTGTTGGTATGCAGTCGCGAGCCACACCTGCCAAACAGGTCAAACCTTTGCGTCCCAGTGCACCGAATCTGCAAACTTATGCTGTCGATGCTTCACCATCTCATAATTTAAAGTGTTTGTGCGATAATATTACTCACGATTTCTTGTTTAAATGTCCTGAGTTTAGTAACTTAGCTCCTAAGGATAGATTTAACTATACTAAATCCAGAAATGCCTGTATAAATTGTTTAAATATTAAGCACAATACAGGCAAGTGTAAGTCTAATCTTAAGTGTGTTTCTTGTAAGAAGAGACATCATTCTCTTCTACATTTTGAAAATAACTCTGTTACTCCTCCCGCGTCAAGTGACGACGGTCAATCATCTCAGACTCAATCCAGTTTATGTTCTGTGTCGCCTACCTCGCTCGCGTCAAATACAGATGGCGCTAGTGTTAGGACTACTACTGTAGCCTTGGCGACTGCGCAAGTTGTTTTGTATGATATTAGTAATCGTAGGCAGGTCGTAAGATGTCTGCTAGATTCAGCGTCCCAGAGCAACTTCATTACGCGTGAATGTTTCTCGAGGTTGGGATTTTCTAACATTAGAAATTCCAATGTTGTAGTCAGGGGTGTCGGTGGAGTGGAGAAGAGTATTCAAGGTGAGGTAGACATTAAGTTCTTCTCCAAATTTAACATTAATGTCGGTTACGATATGAGTGCTCTTATAGTTGACCGCATTACTGGTGATCTGCCTTCAGTCCCTATTGACGTGGCAGCTTTGCCACACCTTAAGTCATTGTCGCTTGCGGACGATGCGTTTGCTACGCCAAGTTCCGTTGACATGCTTATAGGTGCAGCAATATTTCCTCATTTGTTGTTACCAAGTGTGGTTAATAGCAATGTTGATAATATTCCACCAGTCATTGAGACTGTATTAGGAGTTGTCGTGGTTGGGTTACTGCCCACAGCGACGCCTGCGCCCAACACTTGCGTCACTGTGACGTCATGTTGTTCGGTTATGGATAATAACTCTGTTGATTCTCTTCAGCGCTTCTGGGAGCTCGAAGAGGTATCTGTCCCTCATATTGAGGATCCTGTTAATGTCAAGTGTGATGAGCACTATAAGACTACCACTACTCGTGATATTAGTGGTAGATATACAGTTGCTTTGGACTCATACTTGTTGCGTAACTCGTATGACGAGGCCAGAAAACACTATCTTTGCCTGGAGCGCAAGAAGGAAGCTTCCCAATTATTGCGTGAAGCCTATGACAATGTGATATTAGATTACATCCGTAAAGGTTATTTGTTGCCTGTTGCTGACAATAATCCTGAACTTCCTTCCTATGTCATACCCCACCATGGGGTTTATAGGCCAGGTAAATCTACACCACTACGACCGGTTCTTGATGCTAGTTGTGTGACTAGCTCCGGTCTGTCCCTTAATGATATACTCCACTCGGGTCCAAATCTACAAGGACATCTGTTTTGTATTCTTCTAAACTTTCGTCTGTTTCCTGTTGCGATCTGTGCTGACGTGAGACAAATGTTTTTACAAATTAATGTCCACGAAAGTGATCGCCGTTTCCAGCGTATCTTGTACCGGTTCAGTCCTCGTGATCTACTCCAGGTCTACAAGTTCAGTAGAGTTTTTGATTTGGTGAAATGGGCTTGTAACTCGGATAAGGTCCTGGGAAGTATTCCTGTTTCACACAGAAATTTATCTGACGTGGAGTTGGATAAACAGACACAACAAAGGATATTAGGTCTTCATTGGTCTATGTCTGATGATTGTTTTAGGGTTCAATTAGCAGCTCCTGATGACAGATGTACTAAACGTATCATTCTGTCTGTTGTGGCCCGATTATGGGATGTCATGGGATTTGTCGCTCCCACAATCCTTTACGCCAAACTTCTAATTAAAGAGTTATGGATGTTAAAGTGTGATTGGGACGATCCTTCTCCTCCTCATATTATTCTATTATGTCAGAGATATTACCGAGAGTTGCATTGTTTTAAGAGCTTGAATATTTCACGACCTTTTGGTGTCTTTGATGACGTGATTGGTAATGTTATGGGTTTCGCTGTTGTCAGTGAGCGTGCGTACGTTGCAGTAGTCTACGTGCACATCACCCATTCCGACAACATCGGGATGAAAGTGATACGTGCTAAGTTTAAATTAGCGCCCACTAAAACACTCACGGTCGCAAGATTAGAACTTTGCGTCGTCCAGTTGTTATTGCGCTTGCTCCGTTGCGTTTACGATACTTACAGCCCGCGTCACGCCGTAGGTTTTAGGGAAGTTTACGCCTTCTCAGACTCCAACGTAGTGTTATGTTTGCACAATTATTTTCCACACCAGTGGCACACCTTTGTTGCCAATTGCGTGGTAAGGGTTGTTGAGACTCATCTCTTCAAGTCCATTGGACAGCAGGTCCTGTCATTTGAGGAATTGTTAATGATTTTGACCCAAATAGAGAGTTTAGTTAATTCTCGTCCGCTCACACAGTTGAGTAGTGACCCTGCTGAGCCTTCTGCTCTCACGCCTTCACATTTTTTGTGCTCGGCTCCGCTTTCTTCACTCCCTGTGTCTGAGACATCAACTAGGAATTTACGCGATCGTCATTCTTTGTTAGATTCGCTAGTTCAATCATTTTGGAAGCGATGGCGTACTGAGTATTTGCATCAGTTACAAACTCGCTCCAAATGGCACAGTCCTTCCGTTCCCATCAACCCAGGTACTGTTGTAGTTGTTATGACGGATAATGCTCCGTTATTCTCATGGCCCTTAGGCGTTGTTGAAGAAGCTCACGTGTCTAGTGATGGCATCACACGTGTTGCCACCGTTAAGACCACAAGGGGTACTTATGTTCGCCCTGTAGTTAAGCTATGTCTGTTGCCTAGTCAATAGGTCATTAGCAAACATGTATATAGTTAATATAATTTGTTCTTTAGGTTAATTAACTTTCTATACTTAGATTAGTTTGTAATGTCTATAGTTAGATAAGTTTAGTCTCTTTTAAAGGCAATCCTTTAAGGCCGGGGGAATGGTATCGCCTGTATTCAATTGATGTATGAATCGATCCTCTCCCGTCCCTAAATCCATACGCACAATTTCGTGTCGTCGAGTGAAGCGGTCGTGTTGCTTGCGCACACGCATAAAGACTAATATTTAACAATTATTTGTATCATTACCGGCCGGTGTATTAAAAGCAGTGTTTGTGAAGTGAGCATACGGGAAGACGTCACCCCCCCGAAGGACATCAGGTGCGTACTCCTTGCAATATCCCATTTTCCAACTTCTTAGCCTTGTTATTAATGCAACTAGCTTTTTCCTTAGATTCATACAGTCCACTATAAATAACCCCCCTTGCATTTTGTCTACTCTTATTATTGTGCGTCGCACATGGGTAAGTCAGAATGTAGTCACATGTCGTGCACAGTATGAAAAAAACATTAAACCAGTAAATTGTTAGTTTATATTTTAAACTGTTGAGGATGACATTATTTTAATGTATAAACCTAAACAATGTCAAAATAAACAGGTTTTTTTAGGTAAAAATAAATTCAGTTTCCAAGTTGCGTTATATTCTTGCTTCATATTAGTTAGCTTTGATATATTCGCAATTTAAGTTGCCTGAAACTCATCGCGAGGGCGGCCGGATTAAATTACATATTTTTTTCTCTTTCATACTTATCTCAGCCAACGGCTTTAACACTCAGTAGCATGGCCTATGTTTAAAACTGTCAAATTTTACATCGTAATTCAAAGTTTTATAGTTACGGACTATGAACGACATTGTTCACCTTTTTGTATTTTACTCAATAAAGTTTTTAAATTGACATTTATTCGAAATAACATTACAAAATACTCAAAATAATAAAATAATATTCCATCTGTCCTTGACCAACCAGAAACCAGGCGCTGCTGCTTTACATATAACCTCAAACGGCAGAAATACACCCAACTTATTGGAATATGTGTTTTTGCGCCGTCTACTCCAGACTCATTGGCGGTCAGTCTGGACATCTCCAAGGCCTTCGATAGGGTTTGGCACAAGGCTTTGCTTTCCAAGTTGCCGGCATATGGTCTGCCCCCACGGCTGGTGGACTGGATAGCTGGCTTCCTGCATGAGCGCAGCATTCGTGTCCTTGTGGACGGGAATGCGTCTGATCTCATGTCAGTGAACGCTGGCGTACCGCAGGGCTCTGTGTTATCACCAACACTCTTTCTTCTGCATATCAATGATATGTTGTCTCTGGGCAACATTCATTGTTATGCAGACGACAGCACGGCCCACGGGAGGTATCTAAGTCCCCGAGCTTTGGGAGGTAGCCAACTAGAGGAATCACGGCTTATTATGACGGCAGAACTGGACGACACCCTTCACAAAATATATTTGTGGGGTGTCCAAAATCTTGTCCAGTTCAATGCCAACAAGACCCAGGCATGCGCGCTGACGGCCAAGAAGTCCCCCTTCTCTCCTCCCCCCACTCTTCAGGGCACCACGCTGGATCTACAGCCCAGCTTCAGCATCCTCGAGGTGGAAATACGCTCAGACCTTAACCACCGGAACTACATTGAGAGCATCACCAAAACAGCGTCAAAAAAGCTCGGAATACTGAACAAGGTGAAGCGGTTTTTCCCGCCATCAATCAGACTGTTGCTGTATAAAGCACAGATCAGATCATGCGTGGAATACTGTTCACACCTTTGGGATGGTTCAGCCAAGTACCTCACAGATGCTCTCAATGTCCTACAAAGGCGAGCTGTTCGAATTGTGGACGATGCCACTATATCTGGAACTCTCGAATCCCTGCAGCTTCGCCGAGATGTAGCTTCTCTGAGCGTGTTCTACCGGCTATACTATGGTGAGTGCTCTGAAGAGCTCTATAACCTAATTCCTTCCTCCCCATTCCGCAACCGAACCACACGCACAGGTCAGAATATGCACCCACATACCGTAGTCACTATCCCTTCGCGTACCTATAAATTTGGTGACTCATACATCTGTCGCACAATAAAGATGTGGAATGCTCTTCCAGCCTCTGTGTTTCCACTTTCCTATAACCTGGAGTCCTTCAAGCGAAGTGTGAAAAGGCATCTAGTCAAGCCGGCATAGTGTTAGGGACTGATGTCGGATATAAGGGTCTGATTCCAGTTGCTGACATTCATGGACCCTGCGCGCCACTTACCATCAGGTGGGCGCAGGGTCACATGTCGTGCTAGTATAAAAAAAAAAAAAAAAAAAAAAAAAACTCTCGGGCCGTGGGGACCAAGTGCAACGTTCAATGCGTTGTCAAAACAGCGTCAACACCTCGTATGACAAGAGGGTTAGGCAATATTTGGGCCAAAGGATCAGCATTGCCATTCAACGTGACATCTTTGGCCATGCTCGTTGGCAATGATTTTTATTTATAATATTTTTATTTTATTTTAGTTGTGCTTTTTAATAAGTAGAATATATTAATAATAATATATAAAAATACAATTAAATATTATTATTAATAAATTTAAGGGTCTGTACGCAATTTTTCTTAGAGTGAAGCTGCATTCTCCGTGGTCACGAGTCGACTGGAACTGCGCGGTGTAGTCGTCGTCCATAATTAGCGGTAGATGTAAACCTACCCACTAGTCACGTTAAAAGCAACTTGACCGAAACAGACTACCCACAAAATATATTTAAATATTTTTACAAAATAACTTGGATTTGACAGTTCTAAACATGTTACCGGCACTTAACACTGTCAATAAAAAGTTTTCCAAGTTTTTTTTGAATACTTGTTTTTTGTAAACTGGCACCCAAGTCAGTAGGAAAGTTTACAATTTTATTAAAATTTGGTAATTACATAAACTTTGTTTTGAAAATGTATTAATCCACTTATTTTTTAAAGTCAGTCTTACTTCTAATATTAAACATGGGTTAATGGGCTCTTTTTACGTAATCATTCTCCCATCACTATTTTTCTATTCTACTAATGACGTTTTATTATACGAATGTAACTAATTAGGATGGGATTAAATTGCACGCCTAGTTTTATAGCTTATAGTTAAGAATTTCCGACCTAGGTATTCTGTAAATCGATATGCAATACAAAATACAGTAATTTTAAAAGAAACCCAAGTAAAGGGAAACCCCTTCACATGTGGTGAGAAACCTAGTAGTTTTCCTAACGAATGTCTTTACGCGATTTACCTTAGACACATATGCATTTATCCAGACGTTTCAGTCCAGTTGCATTAACCGTGGTCACGAAAGCGCCAAGAGCTTTTCACTTTTAAGGTTTTTGTCTAAAATCACACTATATTCTAAGAATGAACTAGGTTTAGTTTACCGAACCATTTTTAAATAAAGCTTTCATAGTTTATGAGTTTGATTGATGTTTACCTTAATTCCGATGTGTATAGGAAAGTCCGAAGCGAGGGCAGGTTGTGGATGAAGGGCCGACAGAAGCGGCATCGGAAGGGGACAGGTCATCATACTTGCGCCAACCTAGAAAGAGAAGAAACCAAATTTAGTCAAAAAAAAACTGTATATTTAATTTAATAAAGGAACTAGCTCCTAATATACTATCTCGCCTAATTACATTTTCGTATATATATTACATACAATATTATACGGATTCTGTCAAATTATGTAGACTCGTCTTGCTTTTTGTGAAAGCATATTTTTAAAACAAATGATTGTTCCACACTATATTACAGGGCAACTCCGGGTCAAACAGCTAGTCATTAATGTAGCCTGGATTTCGTTTTTATGGAGATAGTCCTGTCTGTCCATATTTTGTTTAGGTGAGACTTGGCGTTCTTCGCCATTCCGATGCGTCTTCGAATTTCAGCCTCGCACGATCCAGTGTTGCTGATGCAAGAACCCAGGTAGATTTCCAGATTCAACTAGTGTCTTTTAGCGTGTTGGACCGGTCTAACCAAAATGTTTTTTTTTTTGCTTCTGTTGATAGAGGCCGAGCTCTTGACTAATGCGTTCCATCTTTTCGAAAAATTCCAACATGTATTGTATTTACTTTCAATACTCGTATATAATAAGGCAAGTTTACTTTAATAAGGCAAATTTTTCTTTGGAGAGTAAAAAAAATAAGTTAACAAAACCAGAGTGACTAAATAAAAAAATAACACAATCAGCATAAACAGCCTACGAGTACCAGTTACTGCCGTCCGATGAAAATATCCGATTCAAAAGCGATATTGAATGTCAAAAACAATTTGGTTAGCGATAAAATCGGAAAGCCCGGATAACGGGAGCGCCTCTAATATTCTGTGTGGACCGGTGCGCTCGCTGAAAACTTTATGAATAATATATGGGAGCGAATGCAAGTGGAACACCGTGGGAGATCAACGAGAATTATGTTGTGCGAATACATACGTCATAGTTTATGGATTGCGAATTATTAAACGCTTGCGTTTTGTGATCCGGCTTCACTCGTCGTGGTTATTTATTTATTTTCAAACAAACTTTAACAGCCCACGCAGCAATTATTATGAACGCTTGAATAATTGTATGAAATATGATTCAACCAATATCATGTTATAGTAGTGCTATTACGTAAATAGATGTTGATAAGCGATTGAATAATTACAAAACTAAATCGAATTTCTTTATTATAGAAAAAAATAATTGGGTAAACTAAAATAAATAATATTTTGGTTGCAATTTAAATAAAAATATTTATATATTATTAATGTTATAATACGATGCAAACGAATGAATAAAGGCATTACAAAAATCAAATGCAAATAATAAAAATATGTAATATTTAATATTAAAACTTTTTTTTTAATTGTGTTAATTTGTATCATATTTTATTATTTGCTTACTAATAAATAAATTTAAACTTAAATTAGCTTGTGCAACAGCCTTGCTTAGTTGCATGCCAGTTTATATTTATTATATCGTTTATACAATTTTCTTATTTTAGCCCCTTTTGCAATAATAAAAATATTTAATAACTTAATAGACAAGACGGATGGAGTATTTGAGTATGTTGGGAACTAATTTAGTCCAAAAAAGCTTGACGTCGTTGATTTCTCTATATATATATAAATTACTTTTATTTTAACTGCATTTGTTTTAACAGCACATTTCTTTTTTTTTTTTGGCAGATGTTTTTCTTATCGACATTTAATGATACCGATAATCCGATGTCATTTACCGAGTGCTCGGTTCGTCCCAAAAAGGCTATTATAGGCGAGAACCACAGAGTATCACGTCCCGTGATTGATTTGTCTAAGAATAACTATGAATCACTGTTTTTATTAACTTAAATCTAGTATTATTTCACAATTTTTGCTTTATTATCTCAATCCATACATTAATTTAGAAGTAAAACACGTCATTTTATTATTATTATTACAAACATTGTAAGCATCCTATAAAGAAGCTACATGCCTCGTAACCCAACTAAATAGTTTTGGGTAGACGTTGATATACGAGTCAGTCACGACATTTCTTTTTGCAGGTATAAATATTAGGCACTGAAGTTTCCTGTTGCATTCGTATTTTTGTCTATCCATTTTGTTTTTTTTTGTGCCATATGAAGTTATTCAGAAGTATTTGCCTAAAAGCAAAATGTTTAATAGTAAAATGGTAGGAATTGACAATTAGCAATTGAAGTAGTACGTCTATTAGCGATGGGGAATACAGATACTAGAGTAAAGTTAACTGGAATCTGCTACTTTGGACCACTTTGCTGTACAAATAATGACGTACATCAATATTTGCTTGGCACTCTGCCTGTCACATGTTCAAACCTCCCAAAGGTTAGCTGGTGGGTAATGCCTCACGGCATAAAGCTCGCCTGTGCACATTAAACTGAAGTTATTTTAGTTTTTGTGCAATAAAGTATTTTTATTATTATTATCACGACCCCTAAAATACAAGAGTCTTAGACCTCTAATAGAGATGGACCTATCAGTACCGGGTTCAATTCCTGTTCGGAACACAAAAATATTTATTAATGTAAATAAATACATTTTAAATAATACTTAATTTATTTGTGATATTTCTCGAGTTTGGTACGCTGGAGACATCGACGAGCTTGTCACTTGTCATGATTGGCCTATAGCAAAGTTGTCTCAAATGAATGCGCTTCTTTAATAAAAAAAAGTGTGGTTTCTGACCACCCCGAAAGGGAAACGGTCGTGATGATACTTTACTTTACTTTGCCTATCAGAACATATTTCTGGAGAAATTGACCTATACTCGCCACGGTGGCCAGACGGGTTGGCAAGTCAATTTGAATGATCATTAACGATTTCACAATTTGGAACTACCAGAATGACGACTTAACAGGGTTTAAAGGTTTGGCATCTCTCTCGCTCGCACAATACAACATTTTTAAAGATTATTCAAGTCGTGAGTGTACTTTTGAGAAATGTAGTCTATTATTCTACATATCTTCACGTCACATCCCTTGAGAGGTAGGCAGAGACAATTGAGCGCTACTTGTCACGATCACGACATACCTTTTTCGCTTCTTCGACATTCATCAACCTCTTAATGTATGATGTATGATTCAACCCTGATCCCGGCCTGTAACACCAGGATCATTCCATCCGTACAAGCCAAACAAAGTGATAATTAAGGCGAATTGAAAAAAAGCATAGTTAAACATATTGAAAATATAAATAAAAAATAAATAAAAGAAAATATACAAAATAAAAAAATAAAAAACAATTTATAGGTTACTTTATTTTAAATTTTATTATTAAGGTAGTTTTTAATTTAATTTATATTTAATGTACTTGTAATGTTATTAACTTCGAATAAAGTAGATAAAATCAATTTTAAAAAAACTTTTTATTGTATTCGATACAAACCCAACAAAACAATAATAACAACTAACAAACGTTGGTCTTAAAAAATGCAACCTATAGGCAAAAATTCTGACCGAATGTACCGTGAACTTTGTTTAAAAAAACTCGTGTATCTCTACACTACCTGAAAAGCTCCTCACAATGTTAGTAAGTGTATATATATACACATATGTATATTTATATATAGTATTATGTATGTGTTAGTATTTAGTATATTATAGTATATATAACAGTATAATTTGTGTATGATTAAGCAAGGAATTTTTCTTGTTAACTTTTAATATTTCTTTCATTGCATCTATAATAGTTTAAATTTGTCCCCAATTGTGTCCCAGGTTTGGCTGTCAGAAAATATCTACGGGTATTAAGTCCGCCTTTATACTTCGTGCAATAAAGTTTTAAATAAAATAAATCAATAAAAATAAACTTTAGACTTAGACAAAGGCGGATAATGAAAGTATTAAAATATAAGAAGACTAACAGTGATCTTATTTTAATAATAATGTAAGTATTAATTATCTAAGAGCAAATGATATGATTCAACGTAATATGTTTTTTAGTTACATCTCTTGGCGAAGTTTTCTTAGAAATAGAGCGTATTTATTCAACAAAAATATCTCAATATTCCATTGAATTATTTATCATATTTACAGATTTAGGAAGGATATAAGATATTCACAGTGATTTGGATCAAGAATGTTTATTTTGCTAAATGCTTGTTTTTCTTTGATTCTCTAATAACTCACGGAATTAATACTATCGATATCTTTATACTTAAAATCTACATCAAATACTTAAATAGTAAAGTATCATCATGACTTTTTTAAGAAGGTTCACATTTATCCAACTTTACTAAAAACCCATCATGAGAAATAGCAAGCTAGTCGATGTCTCTAGCGTACCAAACACGAGAAATACACAAATAAATTATTGTGTCCCGACCAGGAATCTAACCCAGTACCTCTGAGTCTAAATCCTCGGACATAACCGCTAGATTTATATTATTTTCTGGTTAATCTTTATCATATCTATATATATATATATATTTAATAAACATACCTGAAAAAACGTGGCTTATTTTTTCTGTAATAACAAATTTAATTGGGATGTACTCAAGTTATCTTCACTTTTTAATATCACACATTTAAATTAAAAAATAAAGTATCAACACGACCGTATGTTTTGACCTTATACCAACAACGCTTTTAAAGAAGTGGATTCACATTTAGCCAACTTTATTATAGGCCTATCATGACAAGTGTCGAGATGTCTCTAGTACCCCACACGAGATACGGTTGTGGTTATACTTTAGTTTACCTTTTAATATTAAATTAATGTCATTTTTAAATCGTAAAATAAAGTTATATATATATATATATTTTTTAAAGTAAAGTAAACTATACCTTTTGAAAAAAGGTACCTACAAAAAAGTAAAAAAAAATGTCGTTATGCAAAAAATTCAACAATCCCTCCAGGAATGCGGAAATGCCTGTCTCCAAAACATATCTCAATTCTCCAAGGGTAAAAAAATAATGCCTGTAGTTTCGGAGCCGAGTTAAGTTTTATTATATTTTTTATACTAAGCACGACATTTTACATCTAGGTTTACGGTTAGGGGCAACTGATGCAAGCCACTGACGGCCAACATCAGTCCTTAACAATACATCCTTAATAAAAGGACGTTTTATAGACCTGTTTCACACTTAGGACTCCAGGTTATAGGAATGGATAAACACAAAGGCTGGAAGAGCATTCGACATCTTTATCGTGCTACAGATGTAAGTAAATTTGGGGACTAATTTATACGTATGCGTAGGGATAGTGACTACGGTATGTGAGCTCTTCAGAGCATTCACCATAGACTAGCCGGTGAAACAGGCTCAGGGAAGCCACATCTCGGTAAAGCTGTAGGGATTCGAGAGTTCCAGATACCTATAGTGTCATCATCCACAATTCAAACAGTTCGTTTCTGGAGGACATTGAGAGCATCTGTAAGGTCCTTCCCGAAGGTAAGAACAGTATTCCACGCATGATCTAAGCCGTGCCAGACCTCTACCGGCTTGTCTGCACCGGTAACCCGCTTCGCAATACAATCACCCACACACATCACAGCATTAACCAGCCGCTTTGACAGTTCTTTAAATATCTTTTAGTTACTATTAAATAATTGTATAATAATTGAGTCTAAAGATAATAAAGGTCAGAAACGATCTAGCTTTTGCTTCGTATAATTAATACTAATTTAAACATTCAGCGGTTTTGGAACCTTGTTCCTATAGCAACAACTCTTAGCGTTCCCCCAGCATAGTTAGGTAACTCCATTAATTACATTAATGAAAGATAACACAAGTGTCGTGACGTACCGGAGCTCTGAATAGTTGAGGAGCAAGTGGTTTCCCGAATGAGATATGATACCGAAAGAGGTTGATGGAACTAATGGCTTCGTTAATTTGTGAAATTGAGCTCTTTCATTACATAGTCTTAAGTTTAAATTTAATTGAGCCTGCAGCCAACATCTGTTTCTTCAAGCGCAAACATTATATACAGTATTCCTTTAACGAACAGATAATGTCAATGTCCTGTGTTGTTTTTTATTTATTAATATAATTAAAAACTACTTAAATAGTAAACATTAAATATAAACTAAACCTAATTTAAAAACAACAAGTACGCGAAGATCATTATAAATCGCCACTTCATTCCATTTGCAGTGAGCGTTAGCTTGGGGAAACAATTAGCTTGGCGACGTGTGACCCTTTGCGTTGAGAATATTTTGTTCAAAGGGTCAGATTTGCTGTTTAACGGGGGAAAGCAGCGAGTGTCCTCGGCACACTACGCCCTTCGGACGGTTAGAATAAAAGCTATAAATATTGTAAATTTTCTGGCGTTTAAGTAAACAGACTAGGGCCGCAGGTAACGAAGGAGTGATGCCGTAGATATTCTTGTTTTTGTAACATTGAAACTTGGGAGCCTACTTTTTAACTAGGTTGTGTAATTAAATGGCGGAATAATATTTAGGCAAATAAAATATTATTACTCGAATACGAAAGTATCGCTAACTAATATTTATAAATAAGAAAGAAGCTTGATGTGGCTGTGTGTGTAAATTAATTATTTTGATGAAATATGGTAGTGATATGTGGCTTAGAATCCTAGGAAACTACGACCAAACTATGTGCGTGTATGATTGGTTTTTGAGTCTATACTTCTTGGTCCATTTCAATGAAAACTTTGAGATGTTACTTGCATTCGGGGATTTTCTTGGCGTCATCATTTATATGTGATAATTAATATTATTTTATTAAATAGATTTACTGTTATATATATGTATGTAAATTGTAAGGTATTTATCTACCGGTTATGAGTTACCTAAAAATAAACGATTAATTGATATTAATTAATTATGGGTGTCTAAATGCCAGAAATAAAAAATAAAAAAAATTTTTTTTACTTTATTATTAGTCCACCAAAATATTGTTCTTCAATCATACGGGTAAACAGCTATATTATATAAAATTTAATAACGAAATATTAATATGTTAACTTTAGTTAGTAGACTTAATTGATACGGGTCAAAAGCGGGCGGCGGGCACTACAATGGATAATATTAATTAGTTACATGCCAATTAACAAGTCACTCAAACTTTATAAAATAAATTTACGTATCGTTTCCAACTACAATTTGTAAATAAACTAGATATTTGTTCCCGCTTTACCCGTGTAATATAGTGGTCAGCGAAAACATATCTTCACGCCAGATCCAGGGGTAGGCGGAGACAGCTGAGTGCTATTTGAAATTATTTATTATTCTTTCGTTTCGTCGACATTCATCAACCTTCTCACACATTCTCTTTTGTTCCGTAGGTTCTTTACTACACCTTCAGTTAGTGCTATTTGGTGGTGATAAGTGATTCTAGGTTTACTGGGGCCTGTAATTTTACCCAAAACTTTAGCATTATATGTCTGGTTTGTCAATCTTTCGTCAGCGAAATTACCCTCAAACCCGCATAGTCACGTGTAATGTTTAGACGTCAACGTCTTGCCAAACCCTGGGTTTTCTGTTATCTCTATTAAAATTTAATAAAATCTATTAAGTAGTTTAGATATGAAGGCGAATCAAACAGGTAGACAGATATAAGGTTGTGGGGTTCGGTAATATATTCGTAAATGCGAGACAAACAAACATTCATCTGACAGACAAAGCTATTTTAAATATTATTATACTATTAGTATAGATTTCTTCACGGGACGGCTGGATCCTATGGTTTTGACGGATCCAATAATTTGCTCGACTCTTACCGAAGCCCAAATACCGGAGAGATTAATTAATTAACTATTCGTTTAATTAAATCATCCCAGTAGGGTGAAATTTATTTACGCCCACTTTAAAACGACAGTCAAAAGAAACTTCCTGTTCATCGGAAACAAATGATGAAAATTCGGGAAATAATTGATAGGTTTCCCGAAGACCGTTGTTAATAAAGATTTAATTCATCGTTGTTGTCGACGAGCCAATCGTTTTGGTCTCATCGGTATTCAGGTGGGGTTGGAAAATGTAAAAACATTTCTCGATATTATTTAGAATTGTAGGTAGTCAGATACTGATACAGTTTGTAAACAACTAGACTAGAGAAGATTAAGAGACTTAAACAGGACTACGGGATGGCAAAGGTATCTAGCCCATCTAGTATGAATGTCGATATATATTATTTTATAAGTTATTAAGGTTTTGTATTTTATTATTTTTGACTCGGTCGAGAATTTGTAGTTTTCATGCAAGTCTTTGATAAATTATAATTAATCAAAAGTTTATATTTATTTATATTTGCAAAAAATAAATAAAAAGAAAATATATACGTCATGCAGCATGTGACTTCTAAAACTTGCACTTTACATGTCCGTCTAAAATATAACAAGAAACAACCAAGTCATCTCAGACCCCACCTTCCGGGGGAGACGGAAATCTGTACCAAGGCCTTGGCCTCCTAACAGAAGTAGCATTCGCTGCACGTAATAACGGGCAGGGCGTGTGGAACCTTTATTTTAGATCAAATGTTACAAGCGGGCGCGGCGAAGCGTGCAGAGGTGCCAAATTTCTCACTAGTGGGAAATTAGTTCAGTGTTTTCATCCTCATATCACGGAAGATAACATCGTTCCGTCCAAAATAGCGCGAAAGACTCCTCGTTATGCTTTTTTGACTTGGCTAAGATTTTGTAGTTTTAATCCAAGAATTTAATACATTATAATTAATTGAAAGTCGATATTTATGACATTTACAAAAGTCATTAAAAGTCTAGCATTTGACTACTGTTTTAGTTTTGAGTCTTGCAAATGTTACAAATGAATATGTGTTTCTAGTTACTAGCATTGTTGGGTACCCTATTGATATAAATGCTTTAAATTTTAACAAAACATCACCATTCAGGATTAATTCTTTCTATTCCAAAAATTTCCACCGTTCAATAACTTCAGCAACATGTGCTTTGTTCATTTGGTTATTTATTATATACAAAAAAAATGTAAACGATAAGGGGCTACCTACAGAACTCCGAGCTTGCCTGGAGGATGCACACGTTACTTTTTAAACAGTATGCAAGAGAAATCTAATGTTTGCAAAAAACCAAGACGCTGGGACTCGTCCATCCGCGAAATTTCCTAACCCAATAGTAACTTATTCTATTACAGTTAAATGTCTTGGAACGTTGCTTTGACTCTGAAATTATATTTTTTTTAGTTTTCTATTAAAAAATAAGATATTTAGGCTATAATACAATAGCTCGTTTTTCTGATAATAAACCTCTGACATGTAAAAGTGGCGCGGTGATGGCTCGGTTGTAAGAACGCGTACCTTAAATCCTACTAAGGTCGGTTTTTTTTTTTTTTTTTTTTTTAATACTGGACACGACATGTGACATCGCGCCCACCTGATGGTAAGCAGTACGCGAGGTCCAAGAATGGGAGCAACTGACGCCGGTCACCACGACCGACATCAGTCTCTACCACTATGCCGGCCTAACAAGATGCTTTTTCACACTTCGCTTGAAGGACTCCAGGTTATAAGAGTGGGGAAACACACTGGCTGGGAGAGCATTCCACATCTTCAGCGTGCGACAGATGTAAGAGTCTCCAAATTTATGAGTACGCGTAGGGATAGTGGGTAAGGTATGTGGATGCATATTTTGGCCTGTGCGTGTAGTTCGGTTGCGGAATAGAGAAGAAGAACACTCGCCGTAGTAGTATAGCTTATTATATAGTATAGGTTCAAACCCCCCCGGCATGTACCAATGAGAAATACTTTTCTTACGTACATTTGTCATAGATTTACAACACCACCGTTTCCGTGCCTCGGAAAGCACGCTAAGCCGTCGGTCCCGGTTCCACTAATGCCCACTTATGGAATCGTTAATAAATTGTCATAAAAAAATTGACATCATATCCTCGCCAAGCCGTCTGGCTAGCGTGGCGAGTGTAGGCCAAATTCTCCAGTTCTGGAAAAAAACCTCCAGCAGTGTAGGTCTAGGACGCTGTGTTTTAGGGGCTGTAATGTATGTATGTATGTAAAAGTACAAAATACACAGAAAAATAAACGATTTGAATTATTCAAGAACGTACACAACTGCAGTTCTTTTCATTTTGGCTACTAATAAAGTACTGTTAATTTCTTAATTTATGATCGTTATTTAAAGTGGGTGTGATGTTACATAGAGTAATAATAATAATGAATAAACTATATTCTTTTAAAAACTATACAATATACATTTGAAACAGTTAAATTGATCAATGCTTTGTATACAATTTTAGCATCCTCTGACTCCCGAACTATTTGTGTGTGTTTCAGGAGTCAGTGTCTTCCATGAATTTGTACATAAATGCTTTTATCCAGACCCAATATATCTGCTAATATACATATCACAATAAAACCTTTGTCTATTTACTTATTTTCCGCCATTTACTCATTCCAAAATACATATTATTATTCAACTACACACAAAATATTTTCCAGAGTGTAGCTTGTTAAATCGAGTTTACAGTGTATATACAATTTCAAAGTAAAGCAGATCGTCTAGAAGCATCCAGCCTAAGAGATCGCAACGTGTGTTACAAACATCGATAAATCGGAACTAATTCCTCAGACATACGTGTTTAGGCTCTGTAATCCCTCTTCGACATATCCGTAGGCGTTGTCCTCATAGACAGCCAGAATGGTTTTTTTTATAATGCTACAATTATTTAATACGAAAGTTTTCAACCAGTGCTATCTCCATATGTCGTAAGGCACAGAAACGAAGTTGGTCATTGACAGTAGGTTTGGTATACAAGTTATTATTATATATTTAGTTATTCCGGACAGACAACATTTGAAAAGTTCGTTCCGTACCAATCTAAAGCTTTGCTATAAAAAAGTATTATCGCGACCGTTTCCCTTTCGGGATGGTGAGAACCCAATCTTCTAAAGAAGCGTATTCACATTTAGCCAATTCTACTATAGACCAAGACAAGACAAGAAGCTCGTCGATGTCTCCAGCGTACCAAACTCGATAAATATCACAAATAAATTAAATATTAATTAAATGTATTTATTTACATTAATAAATATTATTGTGTCCCGACCAGGAATCGAACCTGGTATCTCCGAGTCTAAATCCACGGACGTAACCGCTAGACCAGGGAGGCAGTTCAGCACATTACATAATAAAATTAGCAAACTAAAATGGCAGTGGTGTAGACCAATTCCGATAAGACGCAGAGTCGGAAGATTGCCAGATGGATAGATATAAAAGTAGGAAGCTGGTGGAAGCTGGATGTGGGTGGTAAAAGAGTGTGAGAGAGTAGTAGGATATACAAAGTCTGACGATAAGGACCGAAAAATATTGAGACGATCACGTGGTCGCGTTCTATTAGGACAACATGACGTGAAGTCGTCGTGGAAATCAGACGAGAAAAAATCCATAAACGACTATTTTATTATCCCTCTTTATTAAATTGATAACAGGTAATTTATCTAATTAGTTAAAAGTTATTTCTTGTCTTTTTATTATTTGTTTGCTATTACTATAATAATCAATTAAGTTGAAACAGAGGTTGGATTATTTAGTGCATCGGCTAACAAGAGCTATTTCATCCAACTATGGTATGTACGAGTAAGAGCTGTCAATTTGTAGTTCGTTTCCGTCGCTGTCTAAAATCCCATATTTCATGTTCTGGATTCGATAACGGATTTTGTGCGTGCTAGAGCTAGAGTTATGTTTACTTATGACAATGACTATCCACTGAGCCTGTTACAGCGGGGGGATGGCTGCTACTTGCGTTACGTGCTGCTGTGGGGACCGAGGACCGAGGCCGAACGCGTTTAAGTTATTGTTGTTTAAAATAATTAATTAATAAAAAATAGTACAAAAAAATTACAAGAGATAAAAAAAACCTTAAGTTTTTCATAATTAATGCTTTAAGTTCATAAGTACACCGCCTGCATTCCCAGGCACTGCATTTTTTTTTTTTTTTTTGGACCGACTATCTCCAGAAACTAACAATTGTTCTTAAATAAAATGGATTGGAATTCGGTTTACTTACGGGCAAGTAATCTATCTAAATTCTGACTTACCTGGTACCAGGTACTGTATTATCCTAGTATAGGTAAATTTAAAGGTGAATTATTATTTTTTGTAGTGTAATTCTGTACTTATTAAGTAAATCTGATATAGAGTTTTCCTTTCAGTTTCCTGTCTAAGTCAGATTAAACATAACAGTTCATTAGAATCTGCTAAGCTGCTAAGCATAAGAATCTTCTGCTAACGGGTTATTTTTTGAACCACTTTGCTGCCTAATCTTCCACATGCAGAAGTATAATATTTTTTTTTTATAATAACTTGTCACAAATGCCTGTAATATGTACTTTGACTTTGAGACAAACTGGCAATATTAATAAGGATTTTTAATTGTGAATTTCTCATTAATCGATTTTAGTGTATTAACAGTGTTAAGGCAGCATCCCAGCGTAGTTTAAGATTGATTTGCATTCGAATTGAGATCGAAAGTCATTGTCACAAGTTCGCCACCTGTTCACAAGTTAAGCGGAACTACGCTTAATCACACTATTAAAACTTCTGCTATAATAGCATTGCAGATATCAGACTTATATTAACAATACAGACAGACAGACAAACACATCTTGATAAATCGCAATCAGTTAATGAGACCAGTGGTCTATTCCGTTTCTTTAACTATCATCATTATCACAGCCACTAGAACACAAAGTCCTAGACCTCTACTATTGAAAATGTGCCTTCCAGAAAATTTGGCCTACACTCGCCACGCTGGCCAGACGGGTTGGCGAGGTTCTGATGACACTTTTCTAATGATTTATTTATTTATTTTATTTATTCATTCATTTCCACAGCACATTACAGAACATAAAGATTTATACATTATAATTAAGTTTATACATTGGCCAAATTAGGAAACATACTTTATTACTGATACTTAGGTGTCAAAGAAAAGGAGAAAAAAAAGAAGAAATACAACCAAAAGATATAGAAATTCAATTAAACAAAAAAAACACAATAACACAAATAAAATTAGAGATATCCAATATTGAATTAAATTAAAATAAAATTAAAAAAGAAAAAAACTAAAGATTTAATTAATAATTAAATTAAAAAGAGTTCTAAATTAAATAATTATTGGCTGCCCTAACTACAGGAAAGTGTACCCTAACAGTGAGTGAGATGTGATGTAGCCCTGTAGAATTGACATCTGTACTTCGGATGCAGATCCCAGTTGTTGATGCTGTCCGCGGTGCTGCTGTCAATTTATTACAATTCAACAAACAAACAAGTTGGTATAAGTGGAACCGGGACCGACGTCTTAACTTGCTCTCTGAGGCATGGCAACGGTAGAGTCGTAAATGACAAATGTACTTAAGAAAAGTGTTTTTCTCATTGGTACATGGCAGGGTTCTAGCCGAACTATTTAGGTTTTTGTTTCTGGAAAGCGTTTTTACCGTCACCACCGCTCATCCATTTTTTAACCACTATAGCTAAATTGTTATTATTATTACAGAGTCCGTTCTTTAAAGTATTCCTATAACGTTAGCGCTTATAGAAACAGACTTTGATTCCATCTTAGTTTAAGATTGATTTGCATTGGAATTAAGATCGATAGTCATTGTCTAAGTAAACATAACTCTAGCTCTAGGACGCACAAAAACCGTTAATAAATACAGAACATGAAATATGGGATTTTAGACAGCGACGTAAACAAACTACAAATTGACAGCTCTTGTTGTTTGTTCTTTTGGTCTAGGCCGCGACATACCGCGGTTGAACTAGGCAGCAAGGCGGTCTAATGAGTAAGCTGTTAGCAAACGACTAGCAGATTCTTACATATTACGCCTATACCACTGTGACAGTTTTATTTAAAGTAGTACTTAGTAACCCTGGGGACGACTTGTTTTTCTAATTACACGAGCGAAGTCGGATCAACTAGCAACTTTAATAAAAATAAAAAGTTATTATACACCTGTAACTTTTTTGTTGAAAAAAAAAAATTGTGTCGAATTAATGAGTTTTATTTTGAAGACATGCGTTAAATCAACGCCATTTTTAACTTTAAACGTTACAATTACAAATACTTTGTTTTGATACAACCCAGCCTTAGATGCTTTAATAATTCTTAAACATGTAAATGAGTTAAATTGGAAACGAATGTTTATGTAAAGCACATTTATTTGATATGGTGATTACCTCCATTAATATGCATAAAGCCAAAGTAAAACGACAAATTGACAATATTAAAAACGAATCAAAAGTAGAACTTATGCGGAAAGCAGACAATTTGCACAAGACGATTTGATTAGATTTTAAAACATTTATTTTATAAAACAATGAAAAATCTCAGCCATAAATTAAACAAGTTGATTTTGAAATATAATGACATGGCAGCGGAAAGCAGTGAATGACATCATCCATTTTGGGCTACTTATGTATTACTTGTGTGTGTAATAATAAAAAACATTAAATCTATTTGGAAAATTAAATATGCAGTTTTCGTAGCAATCAAGTCCCTGCTAGTATCATGATAATATGCTTAATGTTTTGCACACCTTAATAAAAAAGGGTTTTTTATACTTCAATTTTAACCTTTTTTGACATTTTTTTATTTTATTAAAAAAATAGATGCTCGTATAACTGTAAATCCAAACTATAATTCTATTTCAAATCTATAGATTATTAATGTTTACATACATCAATAAGGCTGTCAAAACAATAATACACTTTTTTTTTCAAATCGAAAATGGCTCAGCACATTTAGCCATGAATACAGCATGCAAAATCATTGGTCAGACTTATATTATAGTATATACAAACTTATGCTACAAATTTTATTTTATATGTTGTAAATATTTTTTCGAATAAATGTATATATTAAATTTTATATTTTGTAAATAATCTATACAAAATTATATGTATGTATATATCAAAGTACCTATAATTTACATCAATCAATTATTATTATTTACTTAACATACTTGTACAATATTTTTACACTCCAAATGTTCCTTTAAAGTATAAACTCTCCGCTGCTGGAGCACTGGATACAGCTGCATACAGTCAAGTAGACAGCCTCCAGTAGCGGATAGTTTAAAATAAATTATTAGTTATACTAAATATAGATTGAGTAAAATTGTTACTAACAATTTATGGATGTAAAGTCCGAAATAAAAGTTTATTATTATTATTATAAAAACATTTTACACTCAGATTTTTATCCTTAATTTAAATATACTTATTGGAAGCTTATTAAAGATTTTAATAGCCCATGTTCCACAACTTCGGCTATGCCAATCACTTCTAGTATATAATTTACACCTATCTTTTAGAGTATGAAATAGACGTGGATGACATTTTAAAAACATACAGCATTCTAGTATGCAAGGAACAGTCAATAATTTTAGTTTCTTGAGCAATGGTCTACAAGAGGTTAGTGGAGGTACATTACATAATGCTCGAAGACATTGCTTTTGTCCTATGAAAATTCTATTGATTTCTACCGCATTACCCCATTTCAAAATACAAAATGCATTCAAAATTATTTCGTGATGAGGCACCTCAAACCATTATATTACATAAATTATATTTATAATACTTTATTTACTCATCCATATGCAGTTTTTTACCACTATGCTATTCCAAAAATAAATCTCCTTACATTTTGACTCCACCCTACTGTATAGTATAGCTTGTAATGACAAAATTCTCGAAAGCAGTCAATTTGCACAACGTTTTTGATTCAATTTGAAAACAAAATATAAAGTTTATTAGTATACATTTGGTGTGTAGACGGTGTGTCACGACGTCGGCAGGGCAATTCAAAAACCTAGTAACAGACATTGAAAAAAAAAAGCCGACTTTTAAATGTTTTTTCTTTATAATTTCTGATTAATTTTATGTGGCTTATCATCAGGTTTTTTTTAGTTTAATTTTGTACATACGAGGTGTGACAATTAAGTAATGAGACTGATTATATTGCTGCGATTGTGGTAACCCTGCGACCTTGAAATTCCCTTTCCCTTTTCTCGGCATCCTTCCCCTCACCATTGATATATTTGCCATCGCTCTAGCTTGTTTAGTTCGCCTGCTCTGTCGTGTTGAGTAAACGTGTGTTCGTGGTGCTCGTCACGAAAATGGAAAAACAAAATCAAGAGCAACGCGTCGCGATAAAATTTTGCGTCAAATTGGGCGAAACAGCTTTGGAAACGTACGCTAAAATTTTAAAAGTGCATGGTGATAGTGCTCTTAGTCGTGCCCAGGTGTTTCGATGGCATAAAGAGTTTAAGGAGGGGCGTAAAAGCCGAAAAAAGCTCGCATGAGCAAGTCGAAGGTGAAAACGATGATGATTGCCTTTTTTGATAGCCGTGGAATTGTTCACAAAGAATTTGTTTCACCGGGGCAAACCGTAAATCAAGTATACTATCGCCAAGTGCTCGAAAGATTGCGAAAACGAGTCAACAGGGTGCGCTCAGACATCGCTCGTAACTGGATCCTTCATCACGACAACGCGCCGTGCCACACCGCCCTCAGCGTGTCCCAGTATTTGGCCTCTAAAGGGATCGCCGTGTTGCAACAACCGCCTTATTCGCCCGATATGTCACCCTGTGACTTTTTTTGTTCCTTAGAACAAAATCGGTGGTCAAAGGAACCCATTTTGAGTCGATTGAGGACATCCAGGCGGCCGTGACGAGGGTACTCGCGGACATCCCAGTCGAAGCGTTCCAGAAATGTTACGAAGCATGGAAAACGCGCTGGAATCGTTGTATAGCTGCCCAAGGGGACTACTTTGAAGGGGATAGCAGAGTTGTAGAATAATTTTGAAATATACGGTTTTTATGGAATCAGTCTCATTACTTAATTGTCACACCTCGTATATGTAGTTGTAGTTCTGAAGTCGTTTTTTTTTACATTTTTTTGTGTATTTACTAATTATCAAGACGGGCTTCTTATTACAAATTGATGACAATCTTCTTTGTTCTTGGCTAATAAACCGAACGTAACAAACACAAAAAAAAACAAAACATACAGTCGAATTGTGAACCGCCTTTTTTTTGAAGTCGGTTATAAATTAATGGGGTGGTAAAATTACAACAACTTTTAGAAATAAAAATGATGCCGCGGCATCAAAGTATGGCGCATACGTTTGGTTCGCGGTGTCGGTTCTAGTAATATCAGTTACTCCGTTTTATAGTAGGTTTTTAATTGTCAGAGCCGAGGTGTACTTTACCTTTTGTGTTCTTTTCATTTTATCTCGTCGGTCTTTATTGTCGTCATAAATTAATTTGGTAAGTTAGATTGCGGTCCTCCCGGAAATCTTCAATTGTAGGTAGGTACCTACGCTTTTCAATTTCGAGCCGCTCTGTATGTGACGTATTCCTAATTTGTTTATTTATTTTTTCTTCTTTCATTATTTGTTCCCTAATTTTTGTCGAAGTTCTTAATATCTATCATCTCTCGTTCTTTTGTTTGTTTTTTTTTTTAAAGGCGACTGAATTTTATATTTCTATTTTATAATTTTAATTATTAAAACCGCATTTGTGGGAGATATTACGAATATAATAACGAGAGTCGGTACAAAATAACATTTAGAGTTATAAAGAATTGACCAAACCTCAGTGAGCAAAATTCAGCCTGTCTAGTTTACATAGAAGTCTTCGTAGGTAACTAATTTAGCTTAGTACATAACTAAACTTGCTTTAGACAACATAACCCCGGGAGTTAGGAGTTAGGAAGGCTAATATGACGTCCAGATAAGTTGCAGTTTCAGCTCTACACTTTGTTAAATCTATAACTTGTCTATTAAATGCTTAAACGGTTTTTCATCGCCGACATTTCGTAACTAAAACAAAGAATAATAAATACTAAAATTAATTTTATTTAGATCTTTACATATATCGTGACCTGACCGTGTCTGAGATCTGTCAGCCAACAAACTTATGTTGTTCCTAGAGCAAATAACTGCTATAGTAAGCGTACTAGACAATTTTTGATCCCTAAAATTCTCAATTGCTTGACCATTAGGGACCAAAACATATCTAAAGTTACTTATAAAAATAAAATAAAGCAAAAACTGCTGTCAAAGTTCTAATTTAATTTAATAATGTACGAAAAATTTTAAATTGTGGAAATGTGTGTTAGAAGTGGCGACAGACGGCTACATGTCGCACCTGTATTATTTAAATTAATATCAGTTTTTTTTTATATAAGTATTTATAAGTTTATAGGTGTGATTTGTGGCTGACTGTAAGCCATGTACCTATGCGCTCCGCGTCCCCGCGCGCCCTCACCTCGCCTCCTGCCTGCAGTCGTTCGTTTATTGCATATTGAGTTTTAGTTTCAAAATTTAAAATAATCTTCGGAAGAAATGAGTGTTAATCCTAAGAAAGAGATAGACTTTAATTAATGGTACCTGTAGACAGACGGGGTTGGCGCGCGGGTGGAGAGAGGTTCGCGCCCGCGCATCTTTTTATGTACCTACTATAAATATTTATTATTAAGCTTCGAGAGTAATTGTATCCGCCAACAAACTGTGGTTACAGTTTGGCGGGCTATTTAATAAGTTAAATGTATTGGAAAGTAAATAAATGTTGAATATTTTTTTTTTTTTTACCTATGATGCGCCAGCTTGGCACCACCTTCTGGCCAAGACGAACAATATCCAAATACAGTAGAACATATCGCTCAGACCTCGAGCGCCAATGTTCGTACGTAATTCCGTCATAGCTCGAGATGCCTACTATTAAGGAGTTTGTCTTCGGCTTGACTAGAAGTATGTTCTATCGGGCCGACAACGTACACGTCAAGCTTCTACCGAATATCGTTTCGTTTAGCGCACGGTCCCCCAATGCTCCCATCCTAGAGAAGTGCTCCTGAAGAAGAGCTGAAGCAGTCAAACCTAGCACCCCTGGGTTCGTGAGCCACACAGATGCTGTTATACGTAACGCTAGTAATGGTGCCCAGCTCTAAAAGTGCATGAATTACCCGCTGAGATCGTGCGTGGAAAAAACAGGGGAATGAATCCATCACCAACCCAGGCCCATTAGCCATCAGGGGCCGACTGTCATATTTTTATTTGTGAAGTAATGTAGGGAACAGGCTGGTGTTATAACTAACAATATGCCCTGCAGCTTGTAATTTGTTTTGGAGCCCAGCAGCCCTATCCTGTTACTTAGACACAAACGTTATTAGTGGATTTCGTTATTTACGTCAGAGCATGCGTCATAATTACAAAATATTATTCAATTCTCAGCTCTATAAGCGCTCGGCCTTGACAACGGCCATGCAAATATCAACTTTAATAGCGTAATATATATTATATAGTTGACGTATTCTATTATATAACGTTTGCGCTTAAGTAACTGGGCTCCAAAACAAATTACAATGAGGTAACGAAATAGTTTTTGCTAGACTTCCCATGTGCATATTTAGTACTTCGTAAGTCGTTTGCAATATTGAAAATCTTTATGAGCTCTGGGTTGCCATGAAGTTTCTTGGGAAAAATTTTTCATCATCATCAACCTGGTTAACTATGACTTCGTAAAATTTACCAGCAGTATGTGATAAAAATTTTATCGAACATAAATATAAGTAGTGGGAGGGAACTCATCTAAACTTGAAAATTTTAGTAAAAATATTACAATGTGTGATGTAGATTTTTTCATTTTTGTAAACGGTGATTTATATGAAGTATTAACTAAGCCCAACTCGATCCTTGGCGCTGCATCAGACTAAAAAATATCTTATGGATACATTTGAACATCACTATAGGATTCCAGATGAACTAGCTGTATCAGACTATAGGCCAGACATCCTCTTTTTATTTCTCGGAACTTATCCTTATTGAACTTACCGTTCCGTTGGAATCAAATATACCAAAAGACCACAACATAAAGTCGAATAAATATTACGATCTCAAAGAAATGTTCAGGAACGGGTTCAAGACTCAGCTTTTCGCAGTAAAAGTTGGTGCGAGAGGAGTTTCAGCAAAATCTTTGCACCACTTACTGAAAGAAATGGGCCTAAGCCTCTGCCGTAACATTTATGGAAAGAGCTTCCAAGACGGCATTAACCGAATCAGGCAGTACTTGGTTGGGTAGGGAGAGGAGTAGAAATGTGGGTTGTGAGCGTAATATCAAACTCTTTAAACCAGCCTATTATCGGTTACAAGCCCGAGACACCATTCTTCTCATCTCTTACCCACACACGATGAACCTGGCACCCGCACAGTGAAACCATGGAATGCTTAGAAATTTGCCTTCTCTTGTCGCCTCTGTCTAGTTAATAAGGTTTTAAAAGGCTTCAGCAAGTTGTGTTTTTATCTGAGACATTAAATATTTAACAAGACAGGGCATGAAGTCAAACGCTAAAAGGAATTAAAGCTAGGACAATCATCTCAGAATTTATAAGTCTATAACAGTGTATTGCCGATTATAGACGAGCATTTTCATAGTAATTTTGTTGTTTCATTGAATATTTCTCGACCTGCAAGCTACGGAAGTGTAAATATGTTACACAAGAGAAAAAGAACAAAATAAATGGCTGGTGTATAAATTTTTCACTTATCTTATTTTTTAGATTTTTATCGAAATATAACGAACTATTTATATAGGTACGAGAATTATCAAGTAAACAAGTCAAGACAACCGCTTGTCGAGACAAACACGAATTGGCCCACTCATTCGGTGTAGCGCGAGCTGTTTAAATACAGTTACAAGCACCGATAACCAGCACTCATTATTCAAATTTCAGATGAATATCAAGTTGACAAGCAAAGTGTTCAAAATATATTTATTTAGGTATTTTTTTTTTTTTTAAATCTGCATTTACTTAACAATGAGGAAGCAACATATACATATTAAAGCCATTGAAATTTTTTCACACACATATGTATATCATAATATACAAACTAGTAGATACGGTCAAGAAAAAGTTATTAGAAGAATTAAACTGTTATGGTTAAAGTTACGGAAAGATACCACTCAATTACTCTCTTAGTTAACATTTAGTAGAGATCCTATGCTCAACACAAGTTATCTATAATTAAATTTAATTTACAAGACAAGACATGCATGGCCGGCCACTATAGTTAGAAACCCTACAATCTTGGACAATACGCCAACTGATATTCAATTTGATGACGAGAACGCCTTAAACTATAGGATGTTATAGGATTGAGATAATCCTTTGACAATTTACAATTAATTACACTGACATTCCCCATAGGCCCAGATACAAAGCGTGCAGTCTCCGCAACGACAATGAAAGCAATTACATCACGCTGTTCCTTCTCTTAGCTCGGAGATCACTCTACACTGCTAACATTGGTCAAATATATTTTGTATTTATTTATTTTATTTATTCAAATCTTTATTTGACCATGTACAAGGGACGGGCATAATGCCGCTAGACATTCACTGACAGCCAACCTTAAGGACATTATAAGGAAACAATGAACATCCAGACATATATTCTCACAAACTTTCACATTTATAACAATAGTAGGATAATACTAGCTGTGGCTCGGCTGTAAAAACCTTTCCTTAAGAACTTAAAAAGGTGAGTTCGAACCGCGGCATGTACCAATTACACTTTTCTTATGTACCAGTCGTACCCGGTTGCACTAATACCAACTTGTGAAATCGATAATAAATATTCAATAAAAATTGACATCAGATCCTCGCCAACCCGTCTAGCCAGCTTGGCTGTTTGACCCGGGTACGCCCGTGTAATATAGCAGTCGGCAAAAAACATATTTAAGGCCGTGTCACTGTCAGGTGATGATCTCGATAGCCTATGTTCATTCCTGGATATCAAGAAACATCTCTGCCAAATTTTATGAAAGTCGCTCCAGTAGTATAGGCCTGAATGCAAGACAAACTTACTGATAAATGGCCGAGGAGGGGCAAGTCTTAGTTTTATGATGACGACGAATAATCTATGTCCGTCTCAGGACAATTCAAGTTAATTTCTCAAAAGTACTATTAGACTTAAAAAATCTTTGATAATGTTTAAGAGTGCGAGCGAGAGGGGTCAAAATCTTAACAATATTTTTTAATAATTATTAAAATATATTTAGTGAGTTGATTAAAAATACCAAAGTTCATACAGATATCTCAGAATGGTTTTCATTTAGCACAGGTTAACATTTTTTCATGCTCCATTCAGATACGATTTCCATATATTTTTACATTTTGCTCCTTTGTTCCTTTCACACTTTCATGGATGATGGATTACCTATGAAGAGGTGCATGGCAGCCTTACTTCATCATATTTCACAGAAAAATCAACTTTAAAAGTTCGCAGCCGAGCTTCGGAAAGCAAAGGATTACATGAAACGCTTAAGGTTTACGTTGGGATAAATGTATAGTAAACAATTCTTCTTACAAACATGTAAAACGCCAATCGACGTGTCAGTGGGTTGATGGGGAAACTTTTCATTTTGTCGATGTATCGAGGTGGGGCGCTGTTGGCGGGAAAACAATTTTCCTGTTGTTTAATGGCTCATTTTTAACATTATTGAGAGGAAAGTTGGTGAGTCTTCGCATTAGAAATTGTTTTAAGATACAGTGTAAGTATGAAGAGAATTCCGTTATTGGAAATGTTTTAGGTTGGATATTATCTGAAATTATAACAATGTAAAAAGAAGACAATTTTATCAAGCTTAAAATTGGTTGAAAATGTAATTTACTATTGTATTTTTTTTTGTTTGACGGCCTTGCACACCGAATGTGTATATGATATGATGTAGACAAAGCACGTGTACGCCACGCAAGTCTTAATTCCAATAAGAGTTTAACCAAGTTCAAATCAAAAGAGCGGAGGTTAATAAAACAATATTAACGGTTTGAAAACAAGTTATTTCGTATTATTAAATATATGCCGTAATGTAACATTACAATAATAATCTGATTGAGATGCAATCATAAAGTTCTAAATCAGTTTCTTGTGAGATAAACTACATTAAGTCGTCATAAAGGAAGACAGTATAGACTTTTTCATGTGTTCCCAAAGCCCTAATTCTGGCGCATTCAATTCACGTGTCGGTTCGATATATTCGAGTGCAAGTGACAGTTCTCCATAGAAAATTGTTCATTTAAACAAATCGAGTCGACATGTATATCGAAAGCACGAGAATCGGGTCCCTAGACTTTGACCTTCTCGTCAAGTCGATGATTTGACTAACTATTAATATTATAAATAAATAATAATATAAAGATGGATAATAACCTAATTATAAAATAAGATTAAGTCCTAATTATGTCATAGACCTCTAGATGTAGTTAGATCCTCATTAGTTATGTACCTGGCACACATAATCTCCCAATTGATTCAATACTAATTATGCATTACGCAAACACTGTAATGATATTAGGTGAATTATGAGAAAGCATTAGCTAATCCTAATATTAGTACTGATCAAATCAAATACATTCTCCAAAGGGTAATGTACTAATTAATTAGTAGCCAACTCAATAACTAGCTGCAGTTTTGGAAACCAAAACTGGGCAGAATTTACCCGGTTTAAAAAAAAATCCACCACCTTTTTTTTATTACAAGCCAGTATGACGTACGAGTATATTAATTATTTTTGTTAAATTGCATTATTATTATTTTTAAATGATACAGCTGTTTAAAATCAGTAATATAAAAAATATATTAGGTATTTAATTTAATGTGATCTATATAAAATTGGAAAGCCACTTATTATTATTATTATTATTATTATACTTTGATTTTTATTATTTATTAGACGTCTCTTTCCAATCTGGTCCAAATATGTCCTACTGGAACAACCATGCATCGGTATTTGTGTATTTTATAAATATACAGAAAAAAAGTAAAGTATCATCACGACCGTTTCCCTTTCGGGGTAGTCAAAAACCACGCTTATACAGAAGCGGATTGACATTTAGCCAACTTTACTATAGGCCAATCATGACAAGTGGCAAGCTCGTCGATGTCTCTAGCGTATCAAACTCGAGAAAAATCACAATAAATGATTTAAATTAATAAATATTATTGTGTCCCGACCGGGAATCAAACCACCTTCGAGTCAAAATCCGCGGACTTAAACGCTGGACCACCTAGGCAGTAATACAGTATATATATACATATATAGTTTAACTACAGCAACGGAATATTATGGGTAGACTTTGTATGAAATATAGTCATAAAGAAAGTTCCTGGTACTAAACTAAAATAAATTATTTCAGCGTTCTCTTTAAATGTCTCAACTACACTACTTAGCGAACGTGTGTCGTAAAGTGCATAATGTAATACAAGATCTTAAATTGGTACATTTTACTGCTGTTTTCCGGACTCCATTAACTTATTAGTTACTCGTACACCTGAAGACAGCCCACTTTAGCCTATTTTGTAAAGAAAACTCAAGTACAAGCACTTTTAATCTAAGTTTAACGTTTCAATAAACTGTAATGGGTCACCTGCTCAAAATAACAAGTACTTATCAGATGTTAAAAAACCAGGGTTTAAGTTAGGCTAACTTTATTGGACTAATCAAATCATCGTCAACTTGTGACATTTTCTTTATTATCTTCACAGCCTATGAGCCTTCCAACTGCCGAGTTAAAATCCACAAGGTCGAATGTCTGAGAATGCCCAAATTAAGCTTTGCGTTTTGCAATAAAGTTTTTAAGTGCTATTTGTAACACACCTCCCATGACTTCCTGTCGTCCTTTATTTATAAAACTAAAATTACTGACTGTTCCTTCTATCTATATACTTGAATGCTGTTAATTTATAAAAAGCCACCCGGAACTTTTTAAAACTCTTGGGGATAATTGCAATTTTAAAACGCGTTATCCTAGTAGAATAATTATTCCAGCTCATAAAAGTACTCAATATAGCCGAAATTGTTATGCAATGACAACAAAGATATTTAATAAGCTTTTAGTTACTATAAGGGAGCTGCTGCACTAAAACTGTTCAAATTAAGAGTCAAACAAATGCTGGTTAATAAATGTTTTTATTCGACAAAAGAATACCTAGACACTAAGCTCGACAAAGTCATGTGACTAAATATTTGTATGCTAGAAATGGTGAAGCATGTGATATAATTACATATAATAATTTACATCCCTGTACCTAACATGTTTCTGACAAATAAATTAATTCATTTCATATAAAGAAATAAATAAATAAAAAATCCCGAAAAAGAAGGCCATATACCGAAAACGCGTTGCGGGTTACAATGTCAACAAAAGAATAAATAAATATTTATATTTTATTATATTTTCGACTAAAGATTTAGGCTAAATTGCACCGAAGTGAAGACTCTGTAATTGTAACGATTAAAGTTAAAAATGAGTCAAAGGTTCCGGCGACGACGAAACATCAATTCAAAACTCATACATTCGACGCCATTTTTAACTTTCGTCGTTACAATGTCAGAAACTTCTTTTTGGTGCAACTCAGCCAAAATTTTCTATTGTAACCACTAGGTTAGATTTCAAAACAATATTAATTTCGTTTTTTTTTTTACTTTTTTCGTTAAGTTGTGTTTTTATAAATACATTAATCCGCAATTCAATTCTATGAACCAATTGCGCGGGAAAATTACGAGGGTTCTTTTATGAATCTGAGATAATCTCATTATTTTTTTGCCTACAATAAATATAGTTTTAAACTGAAAAATACTTCAAAAGGAAATTGGATATCTTGAACAAAAGCAAACATGTAAAAAGTAATAACTTACAGCAAATTGAAAAATGTGTACATACTCGCATGATAAAACTTTTATTCCTGTCGTCCCCAAACACACAAAAACAATTTTGACATTACTGGGGAGCAATGGGAAGAAATTAGTTTCGATGTAACCCAAATTATTTTTCAAGGCGAACGATTATTTAAATATATTTACACCAATAGCAACTATAAATGTGAATATGAGCTTTGCATAGCTGTATGTATGTACTTATGTTTAATAGGTTATAAGAGGGACAGTGTAAGTGATGTCATCATAATGATTATATAATAAGGGTGACTTATTGGAGCAAAAATAAACTACGACTAATTTATTCTCACTGGTGGTTAACAGCACGAAATTTGACCGTATTCCCACTGTCCCCCGCGAGAATGAAATAGTGGGGGACAACGGGAACACAAGGAGATCGTTGTGTTAGGCTTTGATCACTCCCTTTTCAATAATAGAAGTAGAAATGTAAACCTTTGTGCACCCTGCCCCGGGCAGTACGAAATGTTACCATTTAATTTGCCAAACCTAGGGACAGTGTTTCGAAACAAAAGTATCGAGTACAAAAATATCGTAAGAAAACGTACTCGACTTATTTTGAAAAAAAAAAAAAACATTTTATGTGTTTCTAATGTAGAAATGCGGTCAGCGGCCTGCTGCTAAAGGACCAATGTGCTGGTTGAAATTCGTCAAACCTAACAGATATTATTTAAAAAAATATTATGAATACGGTATCGAATCAAAGTTTTGTACTAACAAAACATCGAGTGCAAAAAATCGGTATCGGAAAAGTACTCGATAACAAGAATATCGATTCTTTTTCCGTGTCCCTAGCAATAGGTATCTAAATTACAGCTCCCTATTTCCAGTACCAAAGGTTCACTTTATTAATTCTTTTGTGTTGGTTTCCAGGGCTTATGTGGATGAAGGAATGGTTATTCATTTCAAGAAAAGAAAACATTCAATTATTTATTTTGGAGTTTAAAAGTAATCATTAGGTACCTATATTTTATTTAGAATTATTTTTTCGTAGCAATCAATGGATTCACCGTGCGGGTCCCATGGCCATCGAGTGCGGACGAGAGTTGAGAAGAGAAATGTGTCAACCAATAATAAATAATGTACGATTATAATAGTGCCACATTGATTTGTACGTAAGTAATCAATTCTACTAAAGTGTGGCCAGCAGCGTGTCAACTATAGTCCAAGTTCTCCAGACAAATGTTTTGAAAGAACCATCTCCAGCAATGGAGGTCAAGAACGTGTTGCGAAGGCTGCAATAATCAAATTAAAATCTCCAGTATATATATATATACGAGTATATGCAAGGATTAGTAAAAAAAAATAGTTTCTTAAACAATGGTCTAGAAAATGTTGGTGGAGGCACATTACATAATGCTCGAAGACATAGCTTTTATCCTATAAAAAATCTATTGATTTATACCGCATTACCTATATCAAAATACCATATTTGATGACATAAGTATATTAAAGTTTACTTCTGTAGTCTAGTGGTACAGACCGCCTCGGGTAATAGGTGATTCTCGTCTAAAACACACATAACATACAGGTTGGATTTTTAAGATGGGAAGTGCAGGTACCTTAACCGTAATAGTCATAACTATTTGAGATACGAGTATGCCAAACTGCATTCACAGATTTTAGGAAAAATATAATATTTCAGCAAAAGGAAGTTTATTCTGCACAAAAACTTTTTTAGATGCCAATCGATCCTGTTTCTTATAATGACCAACAGTATCTACTGGACCGTCTGAGGTTTGAGTACTAGAAATATTTCAGAAATCAACAAAAGCTTTTTAGATGCCAATCGATCCTGTTTCTTATAATGACCAAAAGTATTTATCTACTGGACCGACTGAGGTTTGATTACTAGAACTACTTCATAAATTAACAAAAAGATTTCCCATGCTATATATATGAAATATTTCAGAAATCAACAAAAGCTTTTTTAGATGCTAATCGATCCTGTTTCTTATAATGACCAAAAGTATCTATCTACTGGACCGACTGAGGTTTGATTACTAGAAATATTTCATAAATCAACAAAAGCTTTTTTAGATGCCAATCGATCCTGTTTCTTATAATGACCAAAAGTATCTACTGGACCGACTGAGGTAGGTGAGTGCTAGAACTATTAAAGAAATCAACAAAAACTTTTCCCATGCTACCTATACCTAAAAATCCAACCTTAAGGTGCGGATTTTTAAGCAATTAAATGTTGAATGTCTCTGATATATCGAGTAAAACTATTTTTTTCTATGCATTTGATTTGATTTGATTTATCTCTATTGCTTTAAAATTGGTACGCTAGAGACACTGTTGAACTTGTCATTGTAGCTCACAGAAAAAAATCAAAGATAAACCCGCTTTTTAAAAAAGCGTGGTTACTGACCACCCCGCAAGGATTTACGGTCTTTGCTTGTAATTAGTGAAATAACAAAATAGTCGTAGAACTTCAGTAATTAATTATCTAGACATATTAACAAACAATTTAATATGTATAAATCATAGCAAACAGTCAATTCAAATATTAGCTTAGCAGTTATGCGGGCCGACAAATAGGTTGGCTTGCCAGCGCCGAATACTTTCAGCATTATCAATTAATTAAAATACAATAATTTTTACATGTCTTAATACACATGCTAGTATTTTCAATTGTTGAAAAAATATTTACAAAAAATAAAATAAAATTAATGTGTCTATGCAAAGATAAAGAAAGAAGTACATCAGTTCACTGCCCGCGGGTACACCCGTAGTTGCTCTAAAGTTTGTTATTTAATATAATTATTATTATTTAAAAGGGGTTTTCTGCAGCTGCTTACATAAGGCATTCTAGTTTTACAAAGAAAACGAGATTGCCTTATAATGGCTCACCTTTGTACAAACAAGTGAACTGAGATTTCAGCTTTACAAACAAATACCTACAGAATGGTATAACAAAGCCAGTCTGCAAAGCATAAAATAAGTACTTATTCTGCTTAAAAGCGAAAAACCATTCCATTAGCCAAGTCTATTAGTATAATCCCCTTTACGCACACTAGTAGTCATTTTGCATTTACGTTCAGATTAATTTTCCTGTGTATCGTTTATCCAGTCGATTAAGTCTCGTGTATTATTTTAATTTTTCATTACACACAATGTCCATATTGACCAATTTATCGGATCGGACACTGAAATAATTTCTCACAAATGCACGAATGTACTTCCCGGTGTCAAACTTTAGTTGATTTATTATACAGTTTAATATTCTGAATGGTAGGTACGTAAAAAACAATGCGGCAGTTATGTTTACTTATGAGGGCATTATGTAAACACAGTATTATACATTCTTATGTATTATTACCTTACAACAATAATGAAATACAGTTTACTGGTGTTGTACTATTGATTTATACCTCTGCATCGAAATATTGTAGAAAACAATGGAGGAGCTGCGAAGATCCGAAGGATATACCATCCATCTTCTCGCTAAACTCTTACGCTGACGTCTTTTGTACCCAATCCATTGTGGACTTAATTCTTTCTATAATATTCACAGGTTATCTAAGCGATTAAATTGATTATGTTCTTTTGTTAAAGACTTCAGTTTATTTAAGATGATGTGGTCGACTGGCACAGATTTCGCACCTCAAACTAAGGTGGGCTTGTTTTAATGTGAAATATTTCTCGAGACTTGCTAGTTGTCATGATGACTTTTTTATACTACAACCCTCATCCGGCCTCCATCAGTGACCATCTTCAGGTCATCCGTCCATCTGGCGGAACTCCAAAACTCGTCTACTCCATCGTTCATTGGTTCTGCGACAGACGTGTCCGGCCCATTGCTATTTCAGCTTACTAATTTTGAAGGCTATATCGGTAACTTTGGTTCTCTGACGAATTTTCATTTTTCGGACTTTATCCATCGGAGAAATACCAAGCATAGCCCGCTGGGCGACATTAAATTTGTAGTCTGTCAGTGTCCACGTTTCTTCTACGTATTATCGTCTACTAAAAGAACACACTAGTTGAACACTTACGTCTGCAAACTCTGGGGTATGTTTGATAAGAAGATGTGGCGCAGCTTCCCCAATGCCGGGCGGCCTAGCTGAATACGTCTGTTAGCTACGCCTAATTGCACAGTCTTTCCAAGGCCCTTACGTCTACTAAGGGCCTATAGTAAAGTTGCCTAAATATGAACTCGTTCCTTAAACAAGCATGGTTTCCACCCTGGTATATGTCGCTAATTAAATTGGGTTTGTAAACGAAAAATAATGTGCTGGAAAATAGCATCGCTTCGGGCATATTGGAATACAATAATAATTTTAACATGTTAAAGTAAAAATGATTGTGTTTTCATTTAGTTTGCAACCCTCGTTGTCCGTCAGAAATCCGGCAAATTATGAAGTGTATATTTTTGGAAGGCCCCGAGGCCATGCTTTGCCTGTGTCAAAACGAATTGAATACCGGTAATCGAATACTCGCAATGGGAGCAATGTCAATATTTTAAATTTATATAACGAATTTAATTTACATTCAACATAACGTCAAAAGATGTATTTCGAATCGAAATTTATTCCATTAATTACATTTACCAAACATTAAATGGTATGACGTAAACTTCAAGTTAAAAAGTAAAGTATTATCACAGCCGTATTTTGTTGCGGGACTGGTCAGAAGCGAATTGCATTTAGCTGACTTATTCGTAACTATAGGCCCATTAAGACAAGTGGCAAACTCATCGATGTATCAAGTGGACGAGACTTAGGAAATGTCACAAATGTCGTCGCATCTCAGGGGGACAGCGCATAAAGGGAGCCGCGGCGGAAAATGTGGAGTCCGGCAAGCGGTTCAAGTATGTAAGTATATTAAGAGATATTTGTGCCATTTGCTGTAGAAACTCTAAGCCCATGGAATCCAAGCGCAAAAAAGTTTTAAAAATACATAACACCGCGTCTTGTCGTCTTCTTCGGTGGCAAGAGGGCTAGCTCTTTCTTCGCCCAAAAAATTGTTATTATTATTTTCTAATAGTTCACTTTAAATTTAATATTATAAATTCCGTAGGTCATTCATTAAGCGTTATATTGTCAAAATTATTTTATTAATGTCAGTTTTATTTTAGCCGAACTTTAAACGTCACAATTACATAATGTCTTGTAATATGAACTCTAATACCGGTCGACATTGGCAGTGTCGGTTAGCGTTTAACGTTGGCGCTTGCGATATGCACATTGAGAGGGAACGCAGAGCGTTGGCGGTACGGGGGAACATGCTCGCACGCAGATTTGCACAATGTACAGACGGTGTTAAAATCACGCTTTTTAAAGCGTACTGCACGTCTTTCTACACCAGCAGTCTGTGGGTGAGATACTCTGGTCGGGCCTACAACGCTCTGCGCGTCCAATATAATAATATCTTCTGCCTCGACGCAGCAGTGCATCGGGCATTTTTGCGGAGGCTCGTGTGGATGGATTTCCGGCTATCATCCGCAAAAAGGCAGCGTCGATACTGCATAGAGTAAGAGGCATTCTGAAGATGATATCGTCGCGTTTTGACAGCACTTTTGTTAAGTTGGAGTTGTAACTGGGAACGTGTAAATCTGTACAGCATTTGCGTTACCCAATGTGACTTACACACAATGAACAATATTTTTTATATTTACATTGTTTTAATTTATGTGTATTTCTACTAACATAGTTTTAAGTTAAATTATTACTAACATATATGGATCAAATCCGAAATAAAACAATTATTATTATTAAAGAAATGGACTCAATCCCAGAATTCGAACTCGGTATCTCCGCGTCGAAATCTACGGTCTTGACCGCTACATAAACTATAATTATTTGTAGCAATAATTAATTTAAACATTTTGAGTGTAATAAACGTTGTTGACGTAGTGTGTGGTAAACAAAAGAAGATGGTTCCTTTTATCTTAGCATCGTAACATCTTAGAACTCTGAGAACGTACAGATAAATCAGTTCGAAGACGTTTTTGCGTTTGTAGTAGTGTAATGCTGACAGTCACCAAAACCGGAAAAAACCAGTTTGCGCTAGCTATCACGTGACTCGCACTCCCGTATCAGTCGCATATACTTACTCGTTCTAAAAAGTTGGAAGATACGTGCCATTTTATTTGTTTATATTCCCTATATTAGTTCATTGTTAAAAAAAAACTTTGTTGTTTATGATATGTTGTTTTATTACTGTAAGAACAGAACGGTTCGAACCCTGGGAACCAATTCGAAATACTTTTCTTAGGTACACTTGTCATTGATTTACAACAACACCGTTCCCGTACCTCAGAGAGAACATCAAGCCGGTCGGCCCGGTTTTACTAATACTAACTTCTCCTGAAATATATTTTGGAATGCCCATATCCAACAAATTGTAGGGGCTAGAACATAGAGGTTATTATCATAGTCTAACCTAAATTATTTTTCTGATGAAAGCGAGCATGAGGACGACTATAAAATGTCTGTTGTTAAAGAAATACAGAATTAAAAAATATGTTGAATATCTACAATAATAAAAAGAAGTACAGTTCTCCCAAAGTGATAATGCGCATAGAAATCTTCGTCACTGTTCGGCAACGGTCGTATTCCCCGAGCGTCGGAAGACGATATGTATATAGAGTGGTAAAGTGCATTTTCTTCATGCATAATTTAGTAGAATTATGTGTAATAAACTAATAAAAACTAATAAATAAACTATAAAAAAAGAACGGTGTGTAATATCAGCTCTATATAATTCCACTCAGAGAGAACACATGCAGTCACCGACCGCCCGAATTGTTTTCGATTGTGTACACATGATATTGACTTCTATTTCTTTCGAACAAGGTGCAAAATGCAAGTGCAATGTTTAGGCTCTTACGATTCAATGATTCGGGTGTTTCCGGGAATACGACAATTAGCGAAGATCTGTATGTGCATTATTAATTTGGGAATACTGTATGTATTTATCTGCTGACCACGCAAAAAACGTCTTTAGCTGATTCGTCTATAGTCGACATCAAAATAATAATAAAAACTGCAACAACAGCTGCTAGCCTTAATTAGATTTTTTTGAATTACACAACGTGGCGAGCATTATTCGTAGCGTTTTCTCCGCATATTTTAGGGAAAATAATGTAAAATTGTAATATACTAGAGGGCAAACCCGAGGGTCGACGTAGGTAAGTGATTTTTTATTATGTTCTATATTTTATGAGCTATGTAACAAGGCACAATCAAAGTTATGTTTTTACCTGACTGCGCGACGCAAAGAAGAGTTATGTTCCATTAGTATACATATTTATGTATGTTGTTCCTTTGTGGCTTACTGGAGACATAACGCGTGGGTTAATTTTGATGATTCTCACGTCAATCAATTTGTCTTCATCACGCGAGTGTCACTAAAGATATGACATTAATCGAATTTTATTTAGGCAACAACTAGACACCATAGTGTGGAAAAAAAAGCGACGAACTATATTGAGTGAGGTATCATCGAATAGGTATTTGAAAATCATGTTGAGGTTTTTTTATCATTTTTTATTTAGAGTGGCCATTTAGTATTTATAATTTTGTGAATTTTGTTTGTACGACTCTCGATGCAAAAAGTATGGATGTATGAAGCAGGCATGCTTTAGTGATAAACTATTTTATTGCAAGACAATAATGATGAGATTGTATTTAAATGTGTATTGAGTTTACCGAAGGCCTCTTTTGTAAACCAGGCTTTAGTCGGTCGCAAGACCGAGACATCCATCATTATTTTTATCGCTCTTGTCCATACACGGTGGACCCGCACGGTGAATCCATGGAATGCTTAGAAATTTATCTCATCTTCTCTTCCGTATTTTTTGTTGAAAAAATCTACACATTAGCCACATCACTATTTAATTTTGTCTCTTGATAACCCTTGTCTTTTACATAATTGTCAAGCACGTCTTACGGATTATGATTTTAACTATAGTACGACTATGTATTTACAGTCGAAATTGAAAAATTACCTTTATTCGTATACCAATTTGTCAGTAACGTAAGGATTTAAAATTTCCATTGGGTAATCCAGTTAGACTGACCACCGCGGGCGTTTGCTGAAAATGGAATATACGTAACTGACTAGGTATTTTTTAAAAACCTATTTTATCTCTTTCCATTAACAGTTTATGAAAAGGCCGTGTTTTCCATTCACACGGAAAGAATAAATAAATTAATACTATTGATTCAATGTTTTGTTACAAGTTCTTCAAAAAATATAGAATTTATTTGATTTACATACAAAATTAAACTTAAAATTATAACTGTTGTAAATAGGTATTGTCTAGAAACGACGAGCTATCAAATAGAGTGAAGACAATCGGAGAAAGAACGTAAAGATTACTGGAAAAGACGTGAAGAGGGTTGCTGGTGGGGGTTGGTAAAGTAGAGCGGATGCAGTGGGATCATGACATCATGTTATCATTCAATTTAATTTGTTTATTTTGCATAGAACAAAAAGAGATGTATTTTGCACTTTTACACGTCAATTTTTATAATATTGATATAAAACAATATAATTTTATAGTACATATTGGTGTATCTGGAGCAGTACATGATAACCAACATTTGGAAAGACAAACAATAAAATAATAAAAATAACAAAATTATAAATTCAGAATAACGCTTAACATTATAGCTGCTGTAGATAGGCATTGTCACACTATAAGCTAAGACAGACACAATTATAAAAATATGAATGTCAGTTAAAATAATAGCTGCTGTATATAGGCATTGTCACACTATAAGCTAAGACAGACACAATTATAAAAATAGAAATGTCAGATAAAATAATAGCTGCTGTATATAGGCATTGTCACACTAAGCTAAGACAGACACAATTACAATGAAATAATACTATAGCAATAGCATCAGAACCGCATTATCATGATTTTGTACCTTTAATAATCTCGGGCTAATTTAGATATACGAGCTAAAACTGATATATTAAAAAAAATATATTATGTTTGCCGGAAATCTGATTCAAAAAAAAAAAAAAAAAAAGAATCCTGCAGTTTCATTTAGTTTGAAGTTTGACAATTATTCCCAAAATTGGATTCTTATAAGCCACCACCGCCACCACCAGCTAGTTTAATAATAATATACGTAGTGCATTTTTAAATTTTAGGCTTATAAATATTTTTAGGCCCACCACCGTGCAATATGACCGGTTATTCGATCTGTGATTAAGGATCTTAACTTATACCGCTGCAGTCGAAGAGTTCAATAAAAATATATTTAAATAGTACCTATAACTATTTTGTAGTTTTCAGCGCTCAGTTCTTAAAAACAACGATCAATAAACGTCAAAACATGAAACAATGAATGTTCGCTGTTAAGGTTTGAATAATGGTCTAGCAACAGTTTGTCATGCAAAGAAACTACACTCGCGAACAATGTATACGGGTCACTTTATAAATTAATGTTATTTAAGCTTTAGTACTAAAACGAAGTTTTTGTAATTGTAACGAATAAAGTTAAAAATTCTTCTAAATTAAATTGACATATTCGAGGCCATTATTAACTTTAATAGCCATTTTTTTAGTGCAAATGAGCCTAAGACAGAGTCTACATTGATAATATATATGTACACTTTGTTTCAATGGGAATAATTTCCTATAATCTTAAATGCCTGGCTAACCCCATTTTTTTCTACATATAATAAATCGAAGCTATTCCTTGCGCTATATCAGTAACTGTGGATTTTTGACGAATATCAAATTATCTTCAAATATGGACGATGAGAGGATCACAATCCTAGCTAAATACGTCTGTCAGCTTCTTTGCTAACTCTTACATAAAAAAACAAAATTCGCGAGAATATCAATATAATTAGTGGTTACCATTGACAGCGTCTCTTAATTAAAGGATTCCTTTATACAAATATCCCAGATAAATAAATAACGTTAATCGCTGCTTTAGATGGAAGTCGAAATTTGTAAGTTTTGAGTTTTTTAAATAAAATATGTTTTAATTGCTTAAATAATAAATAGAGTTTGGCAGAAGCACAGTAATGATTTACTTGAACGAGATAAACAAAGAAATAAATTGCGCAATAAAATAATAAATATATCGGTCATTGTCAATCTACGACAGCATAATAAAAAATAAAAAAAAGCTTTTTTTATTAAACGTACGGTTTGCGCTTAAATAAAAATAATTTGGATATTGGTTACATTGTTTCAAAGTGTTACAAGACTACAAGCGTCAGCAGTTGACAACAGGTAGGCCTGGCGCTCTGCCAACAACGCTTGAAAAATGGCTTGTGGAGACTTGGTCATTTACTTAAAGATGCAATATTGCCTACTATTCAGATAGTGTTTTGTTTTTATAATAAATACATTGTTTACATAAAGTTTTAGTATTCATTTGGATTCTTTTATCAAATTACTACACTTATTTGTAGTATTATACTCGATGAAATTAATGGGTCGAACGTTTCTGTCGCAGAATCGATGAAGTAGTCGAGTTCTGGTGTGGAGATTGTGTACGGTGATACTTGTACGCAGAATTACTGAAATACTGAAAATTAGGAAAGAAAAAAGAGTGTGACCGCTCAGTGCGCGGATTGATTCCACTCTCGTGGACGCCGCTCGGAGCGCTGGCCACCGATCCCACGGTGGTATTGGCCGAGCGGCGATAATGTCGCTGTGATCGCGACTATAATGGCTAACTATGATAATGATTTCATCACAGAGCACTGTTTAAATGGTCTTCACACGTTTACTAAATAGCTCCTAACAATTGCAAGTAGTACGCTACGGTCGTCCTATTCCGCGTACGAGTATTACCGTACATAATCTTCACACCAGAACTCGCCTACTTCATCGGTTCTGCGACAGAAACGTTCGACCCATTGCCATTGATTGTATTAAGTATGCTTATAGAAAACTGCCAGCCCTCTTGTCACAAACAGCTTAGACAGTTATTTATAAAACTTCTTAGCACTTGCTTCTAGCTCCCATTGTCTCAAGACCAAATGGCACAAACAAGTCATTGCTAATAGCTTTGTAATTTCGACGTTAAGGCTTTTCAGCCGAATCCACTGCAGCATCAGCCCTGACAGATGTGCCCTGCAAATGGGACCAAGCAAGGGTGTTGGCACACGTAGCGTCCCACACCAAGGTCAGTTCATCAGGACTTTTACCATCACTGCGGGATATCCCACAATATACAGATATATAAGCCCAATACAACTTTGATTAAATACATTTGGAACATGATAAAAACCATGTAAAAATATAAAAATTCATTTTCTTCTAAGTGACGATCGCGGAGTAACGACGTCGAGTCTCGACGTTCGAAATTGGCGTGTAAATGTCTTAGCCTCTGTTTGAAGCTGTAGGGGAGTTTCCAACCACGGCGTGTATGAAGGAAATTATCTCATTTTCATTATGTTTTCGTCGGGTGTCACCGTAAGTGCCTCGAACAGGGTTAAGCGGGCGTATCATTGCCTTTTACAAATTTTATTACTTACCTACCTTTTGTTTGAGCGCTTTTTATGACGTCACGGAATTCGTTTCAACGGCTTGTTGCGTTCTCAGGGGTGTGCCAGATTCTTGACAAGTTTATAACTAAGTTAATGTAGTCATTTAGGTAATTTGGCAATTTTCGAACTAGTTAATAACGAGTACTTGTACAAGTATATTCACACAGAGAGATATATATATATATATATATATATAATATAATTTGAAATGGAGTTAGTGTGATGTAAAGGGATGGACAGTAAAGAGTTATGGCCAGAGTGGCCTTAGCTCTTTTCATGATAGGATTATCATGAAAAGAGCTAAGAAATGAATAAAATGTTTTTTTTTAAATATTTAGGTGAGGACCAGACAGAGAATAAAAGACAGAGAATCCTAAAATTACGCGAACTCTGACACATGATCGTATTTACGCAATCCGAATATAAACTTTATACACGAGTTGAGAAGTCTCTCTAGCTTATTAAGGTATTCCTCAGTTAGATCGACACAACCGACATCGGCATACTCATAAACATGAAGAAGAAGAGATTGAGCAAGAGTTATTTTAGCTTTTACGGGCAGGAAATGTGCGAATACTTTTCTATTTATATTGTTGATCTGGGATGTCCAGCTAAGATTAGAATCGATATAGATATCAATAATTTTTAACTCATTATTACTTTTTATTTAATAAATAAGAGAGAAATGTTACAAATATTTTCCGATTCTGGTACAGAAAGTTCGTCACGATGGACCTATAGTAAAGATGGTTAAATGTAAACCCACCTTATAATATACTAAAACCGTGGTTTCTAGCCACCACGCAAAGGATTACTGTCGTTATAATACTTCAATTTTTTTTATTCAAAATAATGATGTGAGAAATTTTGTTAAGGTTTTTGTTTGGTAACAGTTATAATTAATATTTTAATTTTAGAAGCTTTGATAGAGTTACGTTGTATCGACCTTATCATTTAATTAGAACAGACAATAGAATCCGGATTAATTAATTTAATTTTGTCGAAAATTTAATAATAACGGTGATTAAATTAAAATACAGGTTTACCTGGCCAGTGTTTTAGGTATACTGATAACAACATTATTTAAGATAAATAGATTATGGTTTTGATTCCTGGTCAATAACAATGTTTACCTTTTGATATATATATATTTTTTAAATAAACGACACTTCACGCAATTTAACTTAAAAACTGCCTCCGTGGTCTAGCGGTTAAGTTCGTATATTTAGACGCGGAGGACACAGGTTTTCCTTATTTTTATTTTTTTATACTAGCACGACAAGTGACCCTGTGTGAGTGGCGAGCAAGGTCCATGAATGTTGGCAACTGGAATCAGACACTCATGACTGACATCAGTCCCTTACATTATGCCGGCTTGACTGGACATGACGGCAATTCGAGCCTGATCCCGAAACGTGTGGATACACTTTACTGGGTTTATCAACACTAACAGTGGATACTTCCCGCCCCGGCAAACTGGGAAATTTACCACCATCAGTCAGCCTACCACCTATTAAAGTTTGATTTTTGGTTGGGACACAATAGTTTATGTTTAATATTTTTTGAGTTTGGTGCGCTAGACACATGCGAGTTTGGCACTTGTCATGATGCTAGCAAAATTAGCTAAATGTGAATCCGCTTATTTAAAACTGAGGTTTCAGACCAACGTGACGATTATTATTTTTACCTTAGCAAACTATTTTTAATGCGTCAATGTATATCTCGGTCTCATGTCCAGGGCACATCTGTCAGGGTTAGGGCGGCTGCGGACTCGGCTGAAAAGGCCAAATGTCGCAAATACGAGTATGTTGCTAATGACTACGTGTTTGTGCCTTTTGGTCTTGAGACAATGGGTCCGTGGGGGCCAAGCGCTAAGAAGTTATTTAAAGAACTGTCCAATCGGCTGGTCAACGCTGTATGTGACAAGAGGGCTGGCAGTTTTTTCGCGCAGCAAATGCTGTGCAGCGGGGGAATGCTGCGAGTGTTCTTGGCAAACTACCATATGATCAAGTCATGGGTGAATATTTTTATATATAGTTTTATTTTTAATTTAGTTTGTATATTTTTATTAGCTTAATTTTAATTTTAATTTAAATTATTGTATTTTTTTTTATTCATAATAAACCTCTCTATATACTTAATATTATATGTATATTAAGATAAATTTTAATATTTATATTATTTGTCATTTTTCCAGTGGCAGTGGTACCTCGGGACAACCAAAAATATTTTGTTATTATATTAAATAACCAAGGGACTGCCTCCGAGATCTAGCGGTTAAGACCGTGAATTTAGACTCGGAGGTACCGGATTCGTTTCCTGGTCGGGACACAATAATAATTATTAATTTAAAGAAATAATTTTAATTAATATTAAATTTATGTGTGATATTTCTCGAGTTTAATACGCTAAAGACATCAACGAGCTTGCCACTTCTCATAATTGGCCTATAGTAAAGTTGGCTAAATGTGAATTTGAAAGAAAATTAAAGTTATTCTCCTTTTTGCGTAACTACGTCCAATTATGGAATAAATTCTGAAATAAATAATCATTATTAACCGATAGACCAAGAAGATGAATTAAATTCAAATTACAATTCTTAAACGAGGTAAGTGTAAATAAACGAACACGCAAGAATCGCGGATAGGCAATTAAACAAAATTCAAATTTAAAGAGAACAGTAATTAAACTAGCCCCGGATTAGAAAAACGTTTATACAGAGCTAAGAAACTATAATATTAGTCGATTAAATAAGATCATCGATCTAACATCTTTAGTTTTCTTAAGTCCCGCAACCGTTTTATCGGATCTCTTCGAGTAGGCTGAGCAAAGTTTTTACGGTTTGATTTGTTGGAAACTCTTCGGTTACGGCTTCATGCTTTACAACTTCATGAAACCGCGCTTCGTTTGATGTAGGGGTTTGGAAATTCAAATCCCTATGGATTGCTAAGGGGTGGAATTTTGTTTAATTGCCTATCCGCGATTCTTGCGTGTTCGTTTATTTACACTTACCTCGTTTAAGATTTGTAATTTTAATCTAATTGCCAAAGGTGAGCCGAATGTTTACTAACATCGATACAGGTGTGTTTTTGACGACAAAAGCTGTTTAAACCATCACCCGTGTAATCTAAGGATAGCGCCATTAACCCTGCAATATCTTGTAGATATAGTGTAATAAAGTATCATCATCACGACCGTTTCCCTTTCGGGGTGGTCAGAAACCACGCTTATTAATAAGCGGATTCACATTTAGCCAACTTTACTATAGGCCAATCATGACAAGTGGCAAGCTCGTCGATGTCTCCAGCGTACCTGTGTGGTGTCCCGGACATGTGGAATAAAAAAAACGTGTCGAATGCAGCTCTCGACATAAGAGATAGTGGTAATCACTAAGTTCTCTCTTTTTATTGATTGGGTGCACCCAACTCATCAGTTCTACTCATTGTTTTCAATTCTATAAGAAATACGCTGGCCAGATAACGTGTATGACGTAGCCATATCGCGGAACGCTGAGCGTCGCACTATAACGCTATGTGATAAAGCCTTATTGTCAGAATTGAGTCAAACTGTCAGAAATGTTCAATAGCCAATGAAATACCATAAGGTGCCCTACACTTACATGAGTCACGCCACTAAACTGGGTAAAACTCCCTGCAGTCAAAGTCAGCGATTTATTTTATATTTAATACAATTTTTTTAATAAGTATGAAAACATCAATTTGTATGGTAAACCGTACAAGACGTGAATATATACGTTGACAAGCAACTTGCATATATTTTTTAATTTTTATTAATATTGTTATATTCAATTGAATCAACAATCCTTAAGTTTTGTTCTGGTCAACTTATTCACGCCTTGTACCAATTTAAAATGTGTGGTCTGTAATAGCTAAGTGAAGTCGGGTGAGTATATGAATGAAGTTGGGTAAGTATACGTGTGAATTCGGGTGAGGTCACCTGAGTAAGTGCGTGAGGGCATCTAGAAACTGTGCTCTTTGTAAGGTGGGCAGGGTGACTACTGAGGAGTCCAGGTGGTCGAGGGAGACAGAACACCCACTGCTGGTGGCCGCATGTTCGAAGGCCGCTCCAAATAAACAAGTGTAATAAAGTTTTAAATAAATATAGCATGTACAAACAGAAAGAAAGAGAAAGATAGGAAAGGATGATTCTTTAGCGTGATGTAATATCAATTTAATAGATTAAACGCGAATCGTAAGGAAGCGTTAGTGGACCGTGTCAACTAGAAAATGGCTTTCAACATTGTGCCCTCGCCGCGACGATAAGAAAAAGGGTTGAACCAACAAAGCGAGCTTTTTACAAACCAAAGCTTTGTAAATTAGTAGATAATCTGTGAATAATATTGAGTTTGTCGGGTATGTTATCAAATGGACACTCGGATTTCGACACATACGAGTATATGCTGATGAATTATAGAGTCATCTCAAATACTGCCGGGGGATACTGAAAACTGTAACATGGTAAAATATTATATTAACCATTTTACATGAGGAGTTGTGATATTTTCTTACTGCACCTCAGTGATAGTAACGATATGGGTTAGTTTAACGGCATTCTCAAAGACTTAGCCAGTAACCGACCGTTTGACATATCAAATATCCATAGCATTAGGTAAGACATTTAAAGTCAATAATTAATTAGACTGTCACTATGATCACAAGAGTGAATCGCGAGGAGCGAGGAGTTTGGGTGGTCGGTCGAATCTGAAGTGAAAAATCCAAATGTGCACACTTCACCGGTTTTAAAAAATTAAAAAATTTATGTACATAAAAAAACAACATGTGACATCGTACACACCTGGTGGTAAGCGGTACGCGAGGTCCAACTGGCGCAGAATCAGACGTCCGTCATCAGTCCCTACCACTATGCCACCCTATTAAGATGCTTTTTCACACTTTAGATTTAGGAATGGGGAAACACACTAGCTGGGAAGCATTCCGCATCTTCAGATGTAATTCAAATTTATATATATGGTTAGATAGGATAAAATTATTTACAGAATATATTTTTATTTGTCTGTACTTTGCAAGGGTTAAATTCAAAAGTGTGTCCAAATCTGTGTGTCCAGTTGCCGACTGACCCGTAATATTGAGTTTGTCGATCCTACGGACTGGCCGTAACGTCGTTAGTCGCACAATGGCGCCCCAGTTCGACGCGCTGAAATGATCCGTGACGAAAACTCCGCCAAATTAATTTAAAATTCTCTTACAAAGACCTGCTCACAAAGCCAAAGCGGTTAACAATCTTTTGTCGAGGTAGCGACATGACTATTAGAGTTCGCTTACACTTTTTATTTGAATTAAGTGGCGTTACAAGTAAATTATTTTAAAATCCCAATACAAATTATATATAATAGATTTTTTAAGGAATTAGTTTTCAACGAAGAAAAGTTATATTGCACTTTTGTTTAATTTTGAATTTTATATTCTGAAACGTTTTATTAAACCAGCAGTCCTATTCTGTTACTTAAACGTTTGCGTTACGATATATAATGGATTCCGTTAACTATATATGTATATATCACGCTATTAAAGTATGTAATAAAGATATTTGCACGGCCGTTGTCAAGCTTATTTAAGAATTGAATAATATTTCTAATTTTGACGCAAGCTCTGACGTAAATAACCAAATCCACTAATTTTATCACAACTTAAATATAGGCTCATCATGACAAGTGGCAAGCTCGTCAAATAAATTAAATAATTTACCTTAAAGTACCTCCGAGTCTAAATCCATGGACTTACCGCTAGACCACGGATACTATTTTTTTTATATTTAAATTAGTCACATGTTGTTATCAGTAGGTACTTAATTATAAATAAATTAGGATCAGCGTTGCCATTCAAAGTGGCAATGCTGATAGTATCATTAGCACTTTGCCCATTGGCAGCGATTTGGAGCATTTTTTTTATTTATAATAATTTTATTTTGTTTTTCTTTATTTTAGTTTTTAGTTGTATTTTTAATTATAAAGTAGTTATTTTTTATTAATAGAAATTTTGTTTTAAAATATAAAGTCACTATGATAAAAAAAAGACATTTTTATTCAATAAAAGAGCTTCGTGAATATTTAAAAAAATTGCCCTAGTTCAAAATTTTATTATTATTTTAGTTACATGTCATTGTGATAAAAAACAAAAGAGATTTAGCGTCCAGACACGATAAATATTGCAAATTATTATGATCATCTACAGTCTTAACCGCTAGACCACTCTTCTAATTAGTTAATAATACCATTTTTTAAAATTTGTAAACCACTTTTAACATAAATTAAATTTACCATATTTGGATTACTTTGGTAAATATCTAGTGAAATCACTTAACGATTCCACCCTGTATAAATAACATAAAAGATTATAAAGAAAGTTATAGATATCTGCAAAAAATTGACGTAAGTATTAAATCACGTATTTCCTGAGCTCTGGCTCACTTCTGTGCCGTCATCGTCATCTTAACAAGAGGTATTGTAGACGCCCGTATTGTGCCGGGGATTGCTTCCACGAACGAACCGCCGGGGAATAGATTTAAAATTTCCTTGAAAGAGCCCCGCCACAATGGCACCTAATCTTACATTCGAATCTGTGCCTCGGATGAAACCTGCACCAAAATGAAATTTCGACTAATTAACTAAGCGGACATTTTGGTAACGAATTTCAGAATTATCCGCCAAAATTCAATTTAACCCTTAATAGTACACGAAAAACATTTTAAATAAAAACTTTTCAGGTAATTTATTATTATAATATTTTAGTTATATTTAGAAAAAGAAATGGGTGTGGTCCATACTAATATTATAAATGTATGTGTGTATGTATGTATCGTATATACCTGAACTGATTTTGATAAATATTGGCATAAATGTTCCTTGAAACTCAAAGACGGACATTGGCTATATGACGTAATCATCTGACCTCGACATGTGACCTCACAGCCATATATATGTCTGTATGTTTAATTCGCCTTCAAGCCTATAATATTACTCAACCGATTATGATGAAACTTGGCAGAAATGATCATTAAAATTCAGGAATGAATGTTGGGTAATACGACGTCAAAATTAAAATATGTCAAATTATTCTAAAGGTATGTGTACACAAGCAACGGTCCTGCCTCCGTCATCGTCTAACTGTTAAGACCGTAGATTTAGACGCGGAAGTACCCGTTCGAGACGCAATAATTTAATTGTGATATTTCTCAATTTTGATAAGCTAGAAACCTCGATGAGCATTGCCACTGGTTATGATGGGCCTATAGTAAAGTTATAGTAAAATGTGAATCCGCTTCTATAAGAGAGTGCTTTCTGTCCACCCCGCAATTATCTACGGTCACAATAAAACGCCTAATATTATTTTAGAAATAAAAATCACTTATTGTTAACAAAACTTTTGTCTCGCAATTTCCTCCCAATCAAGAAAAAAATAGGGCTCACGATTTCTCACAAACGAAAAATAAGCAATAACATAGTTTCAGAAGTGTCATCAGAGTAAACAGGTATTCGCTAATGACATAAGTTGGAAAGCGCAAAGAAAACCTACAAGATACGTACATTCAGCAAAACGTATCTACGATGGATCGACTGCCCCTCTGCACGGGCTGGGATATTTGACAAAAATATACGTTTTCTTAGGGTTTTAAATATCTATATTACTGAATCGATTTTAATAAAATTTGGTAGAATTGTTCCTTGAAACCCTGAGACCGACTTAGATTAGCTATGACGTAATCATCCACGAAATGTGATTCAATTGAATTCGTTTATTTAGCAAGTAGGCATAGGACAAAAAGAGATGTATTCTGCACTTTTACACGTCAATTTTTACAATATTCAAAACAATAACGTTTTATAGTACATATTGGTGTATCTGGAGCAGTACATGATATGGTTATCATTCATCATTTGGGAAGAGAAACAATAAAATATTAAAAATAACATAATTATAAATACAGAATAACAAAATTATAAATACAGAATATGATCTCACGGCCATACATATACTCGTAGTATATCTATCTGCCCTCCTTCCCTAGAATATTGGGACGGACATAAGGTATATCACTATACGCGCTATGATTCCATACAAGCCATAAAAAGTAATTCACTTAAGTAACTGAAGGCCAGCCGAGGCTTACAACAAGTGTATGGAAAATTGGATTAAGCTTTGACATGCTTGTTTTTGCTCAAAATGGCTCAAAAGGAGCCTATTTTGAAGGCGGTATTGAATATTGAGTTATGTAAAAAAAAAAAAATTGTGACAGTCCGGGTCAAATTTGACCAGGCCTTGTGTAAGACGGGTAACGCCGGGTTAAACAGCTATCTGATAATTTATATGTAATCTTATGCTAGGCACTACCAAGTAGGTACTGTAATGTAATGCAACGCTACGTCGCCATTAAAGTTGCTATTGTCGGTTTAGCTCGCAAAGTTTAGGCGGTTGCGTTCGGAGTTGCAATTTTAATGCATTCAAACACTGTTGTAGCTGTTTTCTTACATACTAGTACCTGTTCAAGGTAATATTTTACCAAACTTTGTATCTTCACATTAAGAAATAATTCTGTTGTCGGATATAATTGTAATTGATTCATGTGTATCTGCCGGTTCATTTTGAATAAAGAGCCATAAAAAATAAGCCAACGCTCTGTTTAGTCCAACTGTACAAATAACTAAAGTGAGGGTTACACACACCTCGGACTTTGGGGAAAAAGACGAATATCCCAAAAGTGTCAAGTCATCTAATATACGAATAGGGACCAAACAAAAGCTAAGTAATAGGTGTACCTTCTGCTTCAAATAAAATACGTAACGTTTTCTCTCACATTATTTTAGTTATTGTGAAATCGACAATTGACCGAAGTGTTACATTAAAATATAAAAAAACAGTATATCAACATAACAAAATAAAATTTTACAGTGAATGTTAGTAGTAAGTGATTTTAAATAAATATAGTACTAAATCTTTATTGGAAGTAATATACAAACAATATAAAAAAAAAATACAATATTAACTTTAGATTAGAAATAATTTTAGAACCAACCGGTCTGAGTCGAGACGATGGCAAGCGTCCAGACGGAATGACATTAGTTCCTTGGAGATTGGGTCAATCCCTGGTATCAAAGTCAAAAAGTCAAAGTCAAAATATCTTTATTCACGTAAACCTATCACAGGCATTTATGAAACGTCATTAATTTAATTATTTTGAATGATTCTACTCCTGCTAGTAGAAGACTAAGCAGCAAAGTGGTCCAATAAGGAAGCTGTTAGCAGAAGACCAGCAGCTTAGCAAATTCCAGTGACCTGTTAATGTTTAATCTGACTGAGAAAGGAATCTGCAAGGAAAACTCAGCTATATCAGATTTACAAAATAAAACATATACAGAACTGCACCACAACGATCAATTAATAACCTATTAATGGGATTAAATGGGATTTTACCTGTTGGGATTCCCTAGCCCCTTCCCACCTTCAAGGAACTTCTGTTGCTGGTGTTGCAGCGGAACAAGCGCAGATCAGCAAGCGTCAAAAATATGAAACTATTTCCAATAGTTATTTTTTTTCGACGTTTGCTGTGACGAACGATGGGCCTGTGGGGATCGGAACTTAAAGCCTTTTATAAAGAAATTGTTTCAAGGCTTATTGACGTCTCTGGTGACAATAGGGCTGGCAGTTTTTTCTCCCAAAAATTATACAAAAAGTATACTAATTCAAAGGGAAAATGTTGCTAGTGTATTGGCCACCATGCCACAAGACAGCGATGTTGAAGATTTTTTTTGTAAGTATTTAATTTTTATTTTCTATGTATTATTATTATTATTATTGTTTTTTTAGGTTAAATTTAGATTTTGTTGTAATATAGTTTATTTAATATAATACTAAAGGGTAGATGCGACTGAGTCGATAGAGCTACATTTAACAAAAACACAAGTGTGGCGACATATAGAAAATCAGCTCAGTATAAGGGTGCTTCTACACGGTGCATGTTGCTGGAGCGAGTTACTGGCGCGGCCTACTCGCGTGAGCCAACTGCGCAATTTGTATAAACAATTTACTTGCCCTTTGCCTTGTTTGGTCGTGGTTTTGTAAGTTGAATCGAAACCGACGTATTTTTTGTCTCGGTCGGTTGGATCGCGCTTGTACATGCCTACACTTGCGCGGGTTGCTCGCGCCGTTAAAAACACAAATTGCTGGACCCGCACGCTTTGAAAAGCTTACTGGTGGAACCGAGAATCAGGCAGTGTCTTTTCATGACTAATCACGCATTCTCACTTTCTTCGGACACGTGTCACGGCGTGGAGAAACATCTATCGAACTTCTAGTAGTCCAGGGGAAAGTCGAAGGCAAGGGCATGCGTAAGGTTGCAATAGACCAATCCCCCACATGAGTGTACCAGCACAGTTGCGGTCTGAGATGAGTAGCGACGGCTTGTTAAGCATGCCAAGTGTATTACGACTAAAATAATAATTAATAAAATGTATTTACCGCAGTCGTCTCCTTTATTTCCCCATAGTTAGTCTAGTTTTTAATGTTGGCAGTTGGAACTTCCAATAACTATATAAAATTTAGTTTCAGTTACGAGGTAGGTTGTCATATAGTGAGCTCGTCGTAAAGCGGTGTCGCCATAAACCGAGACGTTACACCCAGAGTACCGAGTACATACTAAGTAGCTAATATTATAACGAGAACAGCAGCCACATTCTGTTCCTTTAACCGCAAGAAAATAACGTCTTTTTAAGGAGTTATAATGTAGACTTTGTAGATATTGAGCGAGAGCGCAGGTCGTTGGCTGTCCGATGTAATATGTTAGCCCGTAGGTTTGCGCGCTGCACCGCCCAGGTAAAAGTGACTCTTTTTAGGGCATACTGCCAGTCCTTTTACACGTGCAGCCTATGGGTGGACTATACTCAAAGAGCGTACAGCGACCTGCGCGTCCAGTATAATAATGCGTTTAGGATCCTGATGGGGCTGCCGAGGTTCTGCAGTGCCTCGGGTATGTTTGCTGATTCGAGGACGGACAGTTTTCAAACAATTATGCGCAAAAGATCTGCGTCTATGCTGTGCCGCATGAGAACCAGTACCAACAGGCTCCTAAGCGTATTGGCAGATCGGTGGGACTCTCCGCTGCTGGAGCACTGGATACAGCTGCATACAGTCAAGTAGACAGCCTCCAGTAGCGGATAGTTTAAAATAAATAATTATTAGTATACTAAATATAGATTAAGTAAAATTGTTACTAACAATTTATGGATGTAAAGTCCGAAATAAAAGATTATTATTATTATATAAATTAGCGTTTAATCATACCTACTTTTTTATTTACGACGGCGATCGAAAAATCCTGTAACACGATCACAGCCTGAAGGGCTACCGCCGGCGAGGTGGTCGCATGCCCGAATCACCGGGGGGCCTCATAAGGAGACCTCCGTAATTATCATAATGGGTACAGATAAGAATAATAATAATACTTTTAATGATAAATATCAAGTAAAATATAGATGTTTCCGGGGTAGAACACTCGTTAGAAATGTGCAAGCTTAGTAGAACACAATCAAACTTACATCAAAATATACAGACGTGGCGACCGAGTGCCTTCAATGACTCGGACTTAGCTGTCAAGGCACGCAGGCAACATTGAAATAGAGACGGTTTATAGGGTTTTAGCCCGTAGGCGCCTTGGGGTCTTCTTATGAGGCCTCACGGTGAGTAGGGCATGCGATCTCCCGCGGTGGCCTTTTCAGGCTGGGGTCATATCAAAATCATCATTGATGTTTTTACGTACCATTTAAAAAAAAAAAAAAACACTCCATCGTTAAGGGATTTCTTTATGGTGCGCCCAAACAAACAGAATTTGACTACAGCACTAAAATTTAGTGTTAAGACAAAATAAAGCGCTCACTATTATGTCTTCGGCGTATCCACACTTTCATATTCATTGACCGTAAAAATATTTTCTATTTTGCGAGATTGAATTTTCGCTAACATTGTTTGTAGCCGCTTTTCGCCCAGGTAGGGTTTCCGTCCTATCAATTTTATTTTTATGTGGGTTTTGCGTCTACATAAACTCCTCTCGGATCGCCCTCTTGATGCCGCCAATGTTTTGTTGCACCTCGCGTCAAATATAATCAAGCTATAAAAATAGTAAATTATTTATTACATATTTCAAAAAACAATTCGGACAATACAAAATTTTACTTATTTGTAGAATAATGTTTATCTTTTAGTAAAGTATCATCACGACCCTATCCCTTTCGGGGTAGTCGGAAACCACGCTTTTATAAAGAGCGAGTTCACATTTAGCCAATTTACTATAAGGTCCATTACAAACAAGCTCGTCGATGTATCTAAAGTACTAATACTCGTACATTCGAAAAATATCACAAATAAATTAATGTGTCCCGACCAGGGAATCAAACCCGGTACCTCGGAGTCTAAATTCTCGGACTTAACCGCTAGACCACGGAAGCAGTTAAATTTCCTAAATACTGTTAATATTTTTTAGTAATACTATAAATAAATAATCATTTCCAACCCTTCTAAATGGTTTACTGTGCTCTGCTAAAATGAAAACTAGACGTAAATTGAGCTTCAGATTCGCCAGCTGCAGCCGTCACTGACCGGACATGAGGAATTGACGTATGATTAGTCTGCAATTTCCATGTAGTTTCGTCATTCAATAGATACATACTGCTATTTCATTCAAAAAGTTATGTAAAACGGTGCCAAATTTTAATATGAAATATATTGTTAATGCCGTGGTGTTTGTTTATTTATTTATTTATTCGAAGAGAAAGGACAGAGACAGGCAACATAAGAACGTAAAAGATAGCAACAGAGTAGAAGCAATTAAAATTATACCCGCCACCAGAATATTTCTCACTGTGAACAATAGTGCACTCTTTGTGCGATACAAAATTCAGAAAATATCACCTTGGCCAGGTATAAAGAAAACAACTGCATTGTGTTTGAATGCATTAAAACTGTTAGGCGAACTCCGAAGCAAACTGCCCACACTTTGCGAGCTAAACCGTAAGTAGCAGCTTCTTGATTTTGGCTTTAAAGGCGGCGCGGGAGTTACTAAATATATCCACGTCCGATACACGCCTGTTGTACGTGTCGCACATCCGACGTACAGGTGCGCGCATGCCAGATATTGTACGTACGCGGCAGACATGGAAGAGGTCGCAGGAGCGAGTCTGTCTCAAAGGGGGCATTATAATAAATACCTTCTGTCAGGTTTGGACAACTGAGTAGGCCTCGACAAATACTATACAATAGTGTCATGTCAGTTGTAAGTCTACGGTCTGAGAGTGTCGTCAGTCTGTAATGTGTACATAGTTTGTCGTAGGACAGATATCCGGTATCGTATCTACGATTAAGTCATCTTAAGAATTTCTTTTGCACCATCTCAATTGAGTTGTCAAAACGCTGTAATAAATTATATATATATAAATATGGGACAACTAAAGCAGTCCCAAAGGTTTGACCAGTATATAATGCCGCTAACATTAGATCCCGGGTCTTTACGCGATTTTCCAGTCAACCCGTGTCCACGGCCAATGCAACTTGGCTAAAACGACAAGATAAGGCAGGTACGATAAAAACTAACAGATAATATTAGACATCAATATACCTGCGAGTATCAATTACTACTGACAAATATTTCGGTCTATTAATTTTGATCTTTGCTCACGCGACAATTTGCGTATATAGCCGCGTCTCTATGTTTTGGTGGCTCCGACAGCGATCTATTGCGCCTTGCGAATGTATACTAAAAATGGTTCAAATGCATGATCAGGTAAAACTTTCTCGGTGGATTCTCAATAGAATAATCTTGATTGACGTTTAATTAATCTGGGACATACATAACAGGATTGTTTTGACTGTTAATGGTTATACTTTGAGCATTAATTATTATCTGAACTAAACAATGATCTTAAAATTTTGTAGATGTAGCTATGTGGTCGAAAGTATTTCAAATACCTTAAATCGATGAACTGCATTATAACAATAAAATATACAGATCACGCATTATAATAATTACAATATGTTTTTGACATACCTACTTATTATAGCTGCATCCGTGGTCCAGCGGTTAAGTCAGTAGATTTAGACTCGGAGGTACCGGGTTCGATTCCTGGTCGGGTTACAATCATATTTAATAATTTAAATAACTAAATTTAATTGATAATCTCGAGTTTGGTACACTCGCGCTAAAGACATCGACTAGCTTGCCACTTGTCATGATTGGCCTATAGTTAAGTTGGCTAAATGTGAATCCGCTTCTTTATAAGCGTGGTTTCTGACCACCCCGAAAGGGAAACGGTTGCGATGATACTTTACTTCTTACACACTGCCTAAACCGTTAGGCAATTGGTGTTAAACTTACATACCTAATATCTCTGAGAGCATCAGGCACATATTTATTTATTTATTTAAAACTTTATTGCACTATGTACAAAGGGCGGGCTTAATGCCGCTAGGCATTCTCTAGCAGCCAACCTTTGGGACAATACAGAATATTACAGTCATGAGGCTAGGTGCAAACGATTGTAAGAAACGTTGCCAAATAAATTATTTTAATCTTACATACACTATAAAATAAATACACATACATACAAATATGTACATAATAATGCATAGTTATGATAGAAGTTTGTACTAAAAGCGATATCTAGCTTGGTATATCTTTAGACCAACAGTCACGTGACGCTTTTTATGTGGCTAACCTTGTTATTAACTTAGTTTGGTCACTATCAAGCAACTAGTGCTCAGACTGGAGTCTTTGAAGCAACTGCATGGCTGTAACATATGGTGGTCTTCTCGCAGCAACTTTCTAAACTCAGTCTTGTCGTTGGGTGGTAACTTCCAACCTGGGTGCCTTTCAGCCACTTGACCAGTAGCATGATAACTCGACCATAACATTAATATCACGTTTTGGTTTATTTCAATCTCACCGTTGAGTAGCCCAAGCTTAAAAGCATGCCTACGGCTTTTAACAATTTCTTTACGTTAAATGGAAAAATAATTATTGCTACCTTGTTTTAAAACTTTAATTTGACACAAAATAATATACTATAAACTGTGGTACGTAAATTAAAACCTTCGAGCTTTGCTATAGTTACACATCTTTTGTTTCTAATTTGTTTCTTAAATTCAAGTTTATAATCATTTAAAAAGGCCTACAAAATTTCGTTTCTTTAAAAGATTTTAAAACCGGCTAGTATTCAGTTGAAGAACGTTATACCTAGACGTGTGTACATGCTTCACATCAATATGCAATCTGGTTATCTACCAATCAGTTACGCCCAGGGGACCTAATTTAATTAAATTATGTACTTGATGCGGTATCCTTGGTTGATAGGTCTTTGGACCAACAGTTACGTGACGCTATTCAAACGGCTGTCAAAGGCACAATACCTCAGATACATGCATCACATCAATGTGCACTCTGGTTCTCTACCAATCAGTGTATCATAAACCTTTGAGCATCACATATACAAGATCATACAAGGCTCACATTATCCGAATACAATGTTATAATTAATTGAAAATTGCATGCTTTAGGTACATCCTCATACGTAGTTTACAATAGTAATTTCTTGAAGGAAATTTCGAAGCAGGTTAACATTTATTATATAAGGTACACTAGCAGGTTACAATTAATACATATCAAGCACTTATTTACAATAATTTATAAGGTCGGAATTGCAACCCAAGGGCAGTGTGATTAAAATCAACTGTATTTTTCAGATTTTAAAATTTTAGGTTTCATCAATTTTCATCATTATCAATATATTATTACTATATATACGAGAATAAATATATTATTATTAATGTCAACTTATGTTGAAAGTTTAGCCTACGCCCATGATGACAAAGAGCAAGCTACAAAAAAAATACACAAATAGTGGGTGTAGTGTAATGGAGGTTTAAAACTATCCTAAAAAAAAATTGGGTAGCAGTACCAATGAGAAATACACTTTAATGACGTTTTGTCATACATTTACAACACCACCGTTCCCGTGGTGTAGAGAGCACGATAAGCTGTCGTTGCCGTTTCCACTAATAACAATTTGTGGAATTATTAATCTCATTAAGATTGATATCGTCTAAACAGTGTAGGCCAAATTCTCCAGAAATATTTTTAGTAGTGGAGTCTAGGACTCTCTGTGTTCTAGGGCCTGGAATGATGATTTTCGGGTAGACTGAGTCGTCCGCGTCGTGTCGCCCAGTCGACCAGTGACCACGGCCAATGCAACTTGACCGAAACGTGAATGATGATAATATAACTTTGGGTCTAATGATTTATCAACTACAAGCAATTTGTTCTTAAAGACATCGACATGCATAGTTGAGCTGGTGAATATTCTTAGCTCTTGGAAGTATTTCTATAATTCAGAAGAGCTATGTATGGTGCGGTGATGGCTTGGTTATGTGCGGTGGTGGCTTGGTTATGTGCGGTAGTGGCTTGGTTTTAGGAACGTACATACATACATACATATCTTCACGCCAAATCCCTTGCGGGGTAGGCAGAGACAATTGAGCGCCACTTGTCACGATCACGACATACCTCTTTCGCTTCTTCGACATTCATCAACCTCTTCATACATGCCCTCTTGTTTCGATGGCTTTTTAATTCACCTTCAGCTAATGTTTTATTTATTTGATCATGATAGGCAAGTCTTGGTCTGCCAGGTCCTCTTTTACCCACAACTTTCGCATTATATATCTGGTTCGTCAATCTCTCTTCGCTCATCCTTTCGACATGCCCGAACCATCGGAGCATGCCTTTCTTTATTTTTGTACCTATGCTTTCTTTTATACCTACCCTTTTGCGTATTTCGTTATTACGTATACGGTCCATCAAAGTTACGCCGCATATCCGACGTAAAGACCTCATTTCTACTGCATTAACTCTACTCTCATGCGTATTCTGACATATCCACGTCTCGCTTCCATACATAAGTGTTGGTATTAGCATGGCATTGTGTATGGCGAGTCGAGCTTTATCACTGACATTTCGACTGGCGATCAGTGACCCCAGGGCCCCATTAACACTATTTCCCGCGTTCACTCTTCTTTCAACATCCCTATCATACTTCCCATCCGCAGTGAAAACACTGCCCAGATATATAATTTCATTTACCTGTTCTAGCGTTTCATCATCAATCTTTATCGTCAAGGTTGTCATCCTTCTTCTTTCAAACACTAGTACCTTGGTTTTTCTCGCATTTAAACGGAGTCCTTTTTCTGCACATCCCTCTTTCATTTCTGTGACTAGTGATTGCAATTGTTGTTCGGACGATGCCATAAGAACAGCATCATCTGCATAAAGCAGGCAGTTCACCACAAGATCACCCATTTTTATCCCACAGTCACTCTCCCTTACTCTTTTTAGGCATTTGTCGAGATATAAAGTGAATAATCTGGCGGACAGCACGCAGCCTTGTTTGACGCCCATTTGGGATTCAAAGCAAGGCGACATACCTCCCTCCACCCGCACACAAGCTTTACAGCCCTTGTACAGGGACTGTATAGCCTGTAGCAGTTTGTCATCCACTTCATACTCCGGCAATATGTCCCAAAGCTTCTTTCTTACAACTCTATCAAAAGCCTTCTCCAAATCCACAAAAGCACAGAAAACTTTCTGGTTTAAGGCCAAAAACTTATCTGTGATATTGCGGAGCGAGAAGACTTGGTCAGTGCATCCTCTTCCAGGTCTAAAGCCTCCTTGTGCCTCCCATAAAAGACCTAAGGAACGCTTTCCTTAAAATCCTACAAAGAGCGGTTCAAACCCCCCCGGCATGTACCAATAATAATAATAACGTTTATTTTCCAGATCGATTTTACATAGTTAAATACAATCCAATTATTAAAACTAATATCAACAGTAAAACTAAGAACTAAGTATATAAAATAAAATTAAAAAATAAAGAAAACGAAAATTTAATATCTATACTGGGACTATGATAGTCTCGCCATAGTTGGTGCAGTCTGTCCTGGCCAGTCACAGCTGATATTATTTTGTTGCCTGAGTTAAATACGTGTAATCTGATGCCCGCTGTTCTCCATTGCATTAGCGCGGCCTGTGCAGAACATCTCGCTAGCACTGCCAATGAGAAATATACTTTTCTTACGTACATTTATTTACAACACCACCCACCACGCCACGGAGAGCACGTTAAGCCGTTGGTCCCGATTCCACTAATACCAACTTTATTATTTGTATTTTCATGTATTTCACTCCTAATATTATTATCAACTGTTTTCTATCCAGGACGCTGTGTTCAGGGGCTGTAATGAATGTATGGGTCTGTGCCATCAACTAAACATTTTTTTAAACATATTTTTAGTAGTCCCCACTGTTATTGGATCTAAGGTAAATGAGTATGTGCAAAAGTTTACACGAAATGATGAAAGGGAAACTGTTGGTTATTAATAAAATGTACCTACTTTCTCATTTACTATTTCTTTTGATACAAAATAAATTAAGTACAAATCGAGTTTAAGCTTGTAATCAAATCCTCCGCATCTGAATTTACGGCCATAACCGCTAGGCCATCGTGGTGGTCATGTTCAATAGTAATTGAAACTACACGTTTGATGATTGCGCAAATTGATCATGTTTCAATAAAAAAATTCAGTGAAACAACAAAAATATTATTCTGATAATAAAATTCTGCACACAATTTACCTTTTTTAAATATAAAACAACACACGCAATATTTTTTGTACTTTTGGAGGTACTTTACCAAACTGTTATTACATATTCAGACTGTCTTTAAAGTTAATATTGGTCTAAACTTAGATCAAAATATTTTAGTTACTTGTTCTATGTCGACGGAGAGAAAAGTTGGTTAAGTACAGGTCGCGCGGTGAAAGATGAAGACTATAGTTAAAACATATTCCATAAGACAAACTTAAAAAGTAAAGTCATTATCACATATAAAAGTCTCCTTATATATAGAAGCTATAGTAAGGGGATATATAATCGTATGTACATATTTTGGCCTATGCGTATAATTCGGTTGCTAAATAGATAAGCAAGGATAAGGTTGTGGAGCTCTTCGGAACACTCACCGCAGTATAGCTTGAATGCTCGGAAGACCTCTATAACCTAATCCCTCCCTCTCCATTCCGCAACCGAACCACACGCACAGGTAAGAATATTCACCCACATACCGTAGTCACCATTCCTTCGCGTACGTATAAATTTTGGGACTCATACATATGTCGCACAATAAAGATCTGAAATGCTCTTCCAGCCTCTGTGTTTGCACTTTTCTATGACATGGAGTCCTTCAAGCAAAGTGTGAAAAAGCATCTAGTAAAGGCGGCATACTGTTGGGGACCGATGTCAGTCATTAGTGTCTGATTTCAGTTGCTAATATTCATGAACCTTGCGCGCTACTTACCATCAGGTGGACGCAAGACCAATTGTAGTGCTGGGTTAAAAATAACACTTACGTCTCGGCGAAACTGCAGCGATTCCAAAGTATTAGACACTGTGGAATGTGGGAAACTCGAGAAATATCATAAATAAATTATTGTGTCCCAACCAGGAATTGAACCCGGTACGCGATGGTCTAAATCCACGAACTTAACCGATAGACCTAAACCTTCCTTTAAAATTGAAATTGGTGGATCAGCTAAATGATAAAAACCACTTGTAAGAATTACCAATGAATATTTTTCTTTCCTAATTCCGGAGGAAAAAGTGACGTTTTGATCAATTGTCAATGAAATCCGATAGACAGCAACAGGTTGCCGATTTCTCACATTCTCAATAGGCTATCATCGTAGATCCTCGTTTTATTGAAAACCATTTAGGCGCATTTATGTCGCTAATAATTTATCATCTACTAAACTATCGTGTAATATCTTTTAACTGAATATTAAAATGTAACTGCCTCCGTAGTCTAGCGGTTAAGTCCGTGGATTTAGACCATCGCGTACCGGGTTCAATTCCTGGTTGGGACACAACCATTTATTTAATTTATTAGTGATATTTCTCGCCCAACGCTAGTGATATCGACGAGCCACTTGTCATGATTAGCCTATAGTAAAGTTGGCTAAATGTGAACTCGCTGCTTATAAAAAAGAGTGGTTTCTGACCACCCCGTAAGGGATACCGTCGTGGTGATATTTTTTTTATTACGATTTATTCAAAAAAATATTAAAATACAATTAATATTAATACTAAGGGTAGGAATATAAGTCCTGTCCGCGTGGAATGGTGGCAAGAACACTGGCTGCTGAACATTTCCTCGCTGAATTGAAACCGGAGGAAAGGAAAAGACGCGGTGTTATGTATTCAAAAACTTTTGTGCCCTTGGACTCCATGGGTTCAGAGTTTCTACAGCATACGGCACAAATATGTAATCTTTTAACATTCTCATATAGGTACTTGCGCCGCTTGGTAGACGCTTGGGACACAAAAATATTTATTAATGTAAATAAATACATTTAATTAATACCTAATTTATTTGTGATATTACTCGAGTTTGATACGCTGGAGACATCGAAGAGCTTGCCACTTGTCATGATTGGCCTATAGTAAAGTTGTCTAAATGTAAATTCACTTATTTTATAAGCGTGGTTTCTGACCACCCCGAAAGGAAAACGGTCGTGATGATACTTTACTTTTTTTTTTTACATTTCTAAAAGCGCATTTACGAAAAGCGTCTGACTTAATTGGCAGTGTTTATCAATTGTAAATTAACCTAACCATGCACCAAACAGCTCAACCACAAAACGACCATTAGAGCCTTTAACTATGTACGTATACAATTACGTAATCTCCATGTATGTACACCACTTGCAGTGCAAGCTTACACTAACTAGTGGTTAGGAACGTTTAATTAAATATGATACACTAGGCTAGCTCATCTACGTGGTGTAAAATAAAACTAAATGACATCATTCATCTTGTATGGAGATCAGACCCAATTTTAACAATTATAAAAACTATCATAGTTTGAGAGTTAAGTGGCGGTATCAAAGAGATCAAAAATAAGATAGAGCAGGCATTGATTGTAAATTTCATGCAAAATGTGTGTTTCATTTTTTTTTACCCTTTTAATTTCTTCTTCTCTTATCGAAGAATAATGTTTTACACTTTTATAGCATGCAGGCATATTGTCAGTGAAACAACATAATCAATTTAATCACTTCAAAAGCGAACCGACAATGCATTGTCTTAGACTAATTAATTCTGAGACGATTGTCCTAGCTTGAAATTCAGGAATAGATATAAGTCTATGACGTCATATCTAAATATGACTGACTACGGCCACCCAAAGTGTTTTTCGTTTACCACTATCTGGTAACAGCTAATTATTTATGCTAGTTAAGTACTTAATTTTATATAATGTTAAATTTCATATTCCATCATTCATGGTTAAAATGTGCTGAGTATAGCTCCGTCCACTATAATTTCCTCGCCAATTAATATGAACTATAGAGTGGTTCGATCAATTGGGTAGCGTACAATAGGTCTCAGTTACTGTAAGACGTCCTCCGAGCTACAATGGCCGAGATTGTGCTCAATGTGCCAGCAATTACATGATGTTCCGTTCTATGTGAGATTAGACGTTCACGGGCCTACATCGCATGTCCTAGATCACATTTCCAGGATTTCCGGTCGCTACTAAGTATCATCACGGCCATATTTATTAATTTATTTATTCATTCATTCATCATTACAAAGATATTTAATTTATATACATGACATATCCATTATTATTAGTGTATGTATTTTATATTTAGAGTTAATTTATGTAAATATTTATGTATGTTTATAAATGTATATTTTAAGTATGTAACTGACATTTTAATATATATATTTATTTATTTTCGTTACTTTTTAATATGACATATGATATACCCAGTGAAAGGTATAGCAACCTTTGCGTTTTGTTTAATATTTATTCTCTCCTTCTAACTCTGCACCCCACAATTATTTATGTCGTTCTTCCAAAGGTTAGCTGTTAGAGAATACCTACAAGGTATTAAGCTCGTCTATGTACTTCATTTTATTTTGTATATTTTAAAGTGCAATAAATAATTTTATTATTATTATTACAGCCCCTAGAACACAGCATCCTAGACCTTACTGTTGGATATAGCCTGAACATACGGGTTGACTCTGTATGGTGTTACGTTAGACTTATATGTGATTGATATCTTGGAAATGCTTTTTTTTTCTTTTCCATACAAATTGGCTAATTTAAATCGACATTTTGTATGGAGAAGCCTTTCTTTGTAATTCCGACATATGGTTTCTTAGGAAAAAATATTGTTTCTATCAATAGAATCACATATTAGTCTAACATATAATTCTAACGTAAAACTTTGGCCCACACTCGCCACGCTGGCCCGACGTGTTTGGAAAGGGCTTATGTCAATTTCTACTAACAATTTATTAAAGATTCCACAAGTTGGTTTTAGTGGAACCGGAACCGTACGGCTCAATGTGCTCTCCGAGGCACGGGACTGGTGGTGTTGTATATCTATGACAAATGTCTTGATGATATTACAATATTATTTATTTATTTTATCCTTATCCACTTATGTTTTATGATCCTCAAGATAAACTGGTGGAGATTTCATAAACTTATTCCAGTTGAGCAGTGATGCAAATTTTTGTTCCACAAAGTGGTTCTACACTTTAAATAGATGTTTTTATTTTAATTATCGGACTGAATTTTATTTAAATGAAATAATTAAAACTACTTAAAAGTAAAAAACAAAATAAATATAAACTAAACCTAATAAAAAAAAACTATAAGTAAAAAATATCCTCTAGAGATAGGGATAGTCCCAAAAAGACTGGCAACATTTCCCCAAGGCCAAGGAATTACAGAGGTATAGCGAGGCTAATACGTTGGCAGAAATTACTGCCAGCTTTTCTGTCTCCAGACTTTTCCGTTAGCCGTTTGGACAACTCCTTGGCCAGGCGCTTGGCTGAGTGTCTCCATGGGCCCATCGTCTCGACCCCAAACGGCGCAAACTCGTAACCTGTACCGAGGTTGGCATATTTGCGCAGCTTGAAGTTCTCAGCAGAAACCGCCGCACTTCCCGCGCTTGACGAGGTCGCCTGGATGTGTGATGGGGCTAATGTGTCTACACATGTCGCCTCCCACACCAGTGATCTGCCAAGTTTCCAGGGCCCAACGGTCATGCCGTCGGGCAATATTTTAATTTAAAAGATTTCATAGTTTTTAATTACAAAAACTTATTAAAGTATCATTAGATTTTGGTGGCAATAGCACCCCATATTGACATGAATATTTGATTGATTAAGTTTTAAAAGAGGGTCTTCTTGTATAGCTTTGTCTATCAATACAATAGCTATTGAAAAATATATATATAGATGCAGTTATTATCCATTAAAATTCAAATTTACATTAAACTTTTTTCTGCAAAAAAAAGGCATGCAGCCCGAAAACACAATTTACTTAGTCGTGATGTAATTACTATTTGCTATTATTTATTCATCAATAACGTGTTTTGTGTATGTATATAAAATAAATATCCTACCACTGAGAATTAGGGCTTGGACAATTTAGGAAAACATACGCGGCGTTTATCTGGCTCTATCGTAGCAAGTTTACAATTCAATTCAATATCATTTATTTCAGGCATTACTCATACAAAATACTTTATTTACATTCTAAGCCTACTTAACTTATACTGAAGCACCCAACATAATTTAAACTCAATAATCTAGGACCGGCAGTCATGGCGAGATGCAATCATGCCCAGGATACTGTTGCACTGTTCCGCACGCGTTGAAAAAAAGAACCGACTTTCATGCGAATATTTACGAAAATCGTGTTTTTCCGCCAGTAAACGTTAGCTAATTAATTTAGGTCCCATAAAAATCAATCTAACATACGAATACTTTTGCGCATCTAGAAAAGTTGTTTTTTTGACCGGTTTTTTAAATGGACCCGTTTTAAAAACAGTGTAAAAAAACCACTAGGCCCTTTCCCTAATTTGTCTGTGCAGCAGTTATTTGAAAGAACTTTTATAGGTAGTTTAATGTTATTTGTAAAACATGAAAAGGTGTTATCATATATCTAAATATTTTTAGGACGCTACTAACTGTAGGTATTATTGGTGAACCTATTCTATTATTAAAAAGGGTCTACTGACAAATGTGGTATCATCACGACCGTATCCCTTCCGGGGTAGTCAGAAACCACGCTTTTTTTTAAGGGAATACACATTTAGCCAACTTTACTATAGGCCCATCATGACAAGTGGTTTAACGTCTAGACGGAGGCACGGAAGATATATTATTAAGATTATACGATACATAAAGCCTTAAATGGGTTCACAATTTATAATCAATTACTAAAAAGGGACCACAGTGCTACGTTTGTTTGACACATATAAAACACGGGTTCAAATCTCATTTTTTTTTTTATTTCTACTTTTAAATATTTCTTCTTAATAACTGTAACATCCTAAACGAAGTTAAAAATAATTCGTTAGACCCCTATACATTTAGATGTAACACGTACATGAATTGTGAAAGATCTAATAATTTACACCGCGATTATTTTACAAAATGTGTCCTCACCCTAAGGTGAGAAGAAAACGAGAAATAAAGTAGACTTAGAAAAACAATTAGTCGTACTCATTACTTATTTATAAATAAAGGACGAATAAGTACCTCCTAATGTTATTTATGACAACCGACAAACCCACCCACACGAAGCTTATCCAGTCTTTCCATATAACTAGGCCACGGAATACTGTCTCTTGGGAAGGCCAACAACAAATAAATATCCATTTTTATCCAATACGCGGCCAAACGTACCCGAACTTTTGTTTATGTGCACGTAAATTACTACCCCACATCGAAGTAGGAATAAAATAATTGGGATGTATCATCACGACCGTAATCCTTTGCGCAGTGTTCAACTACATACTTTTTTTATCTGGATCTTATTTACCCAACTTTACTATAGACACATACTAAGTGGCGTATCAAACTCGAGAAATATCACAAATCAATTTATATTATTTTTCATTCTAGACATTCAGATAACAGCGGTGGCTTTAAGAACGCTTTAGTTAAAATCCAAAAAAGGTTTATTAATGAGAAATACATTCTTTTTACGTACATTTGTCATATTTTTATAACACCACTGTTCTTGCGTGACTTTAAAATAACTTTAATAATAACTTGTGGAATCGTGTATGTAATTAGACTCTGTACATCCCGTCTGGACGCGGCAAATATTGTGAGGAAGTCTAGGATCTGTGTTCTAAAGGAATGTGATGGTGGTGAAGATTCTCGATCAGGATTCGAACGCGTCTGAATCTACGATCGTTACTGCTAGACGAGAGTAATAATAATTGTGATGTGAAATATGTTTCGAGAAAACACCTCTGACGTCCATTTTGTTAGTGTGAAAATGATAGGGGTGGGTGAGCGATGGTTTTTTGTTTGTTTTAATAAATGCTCCGTCAGGAATATTCGGTAATTGAATGCAGATGAATTGTACTGCGGATGATGTTCATGAGTATTGTATGGCATTCCAAAAGCGCAGAATGTCTTTTGTTTACTCAAAAAACAATGTTTTGAATGCGAAACAAATGAAAGTCGGAAGGTATTTTCCAATACCCGTACTAAAACAATGGTCGGGTTTTCAATATTTGGGTTTGCATGTACAATATTGGACAAATTCATTTTAAGCCATTTTATTATTGGTACAATAGGAAATGTGTGCAAAAAATAATCTTTTGTATGCTTGTTGAGTTACGCTAGCTGCGTTTCCGAAAACATAAAATACGTTTGTTTATTATCATAAAAACTGTCTAAGTCTTGTTTAAAATTGATAATAATAATAATAATTCTTTATTTATACAGTAGAAATTAGTTACAATAATAAATACAATAGTGAAATATTTATATAATAAATTACATGATGTGAACAAAATTGACGCTACATATTTCCAATTGTATTGCACGTTGGAGCCCAAACCAGGAATTTTCGTCTTGTGTCTGCACTAGCTACCCTAGTATTCTACAGTTATTTCACAGATGTATAAAGCTTATGACTATCAAGTAAGTAGCTACATAAAAAAACAGGTCATGCCCTTTGCAATATATATGGATTATTATATGAACAAATAGTTTATACCATATTCAATAATAACCAATATTTTTTGGCACTTAAAATTAAATTTAATGTTATATTAAAAATCTCATATATGACAGCAAAAGAAAAGGTCAGTCGAAAGGATTATGGAAGGATCGTAATATCAGCACAAAAACAAGACTTGTCTGCAGTCTCGTATTTTCCATATTGCTATAATATTTGTCTGAACCTGGGCACTTAGAGCCACTGATCCGCGTCGCCGCCTTTTGCTATGTTCGACTTCAAATCAAATTAAGCAAAGCTTGCTTTTTTACCGAATCTTAAATAAAAAGTATAGAGAAACGCCGAGTCGAACGAATTTTAAAGCGAAATATAGTAAAAACGCGCTTAAAGCGACAAGTCAAACACAAAGTTTGAGATGTGGTGCTGGAGACATATTGGAGGACAGCGCGGAGAACCAACTCAAGGAGCTCAAAGTCACTATCAGGCTCTTTTCCATCTGCATCTAACGAGTCCTTAAGTATTTTGGTCATATAGCAAGGAAAAGTTGGGACGATCTGGAAAGCCTGGTGAACAGGAAAAAAAACACACTCATCACCCCAGTTTAGTCGTGTGCCGATGGCGCGACATTGTCTGAGACAAAATGATCCGTGGGGGTCACGACTCTCAGCATTAAGGAGAAAGATGCAAGGAGGAGCATGTGACAGCAAAACACATAAATCAGGCATTTGTTAAGTAAATTAAAGGTAGAGCTCTTTATTCCGATGGAGTTTAATTTTTAAACAAAGTTAAGAAAGTGCTTTCCAAGTTGCGGCAAAGTGTAATTTATCTTATTGTTGCGGTTGGAGTTTGTTAGAAGCACACATATTGAGAATTTAGTGATATTATACTATAAATGAATACAGCATGTTATAGGTAAGATACGTTATTAATTCATCACAGCCCGTAGAACACAGAGTCCCAGACCTCCTCTGCTGGAGATTTGGCCTATTCTGGCAGTTTTAATGCTAAATTATTAACGGAACAAGTTGGTATTAGTGGAACCAGCAGCCCCATTCTGTTACTTAAGCGCAAACGTTATATAGTGGAATCCGTTAACTACTTGCACGGCCGCTGTCAAGGTTGGGCGCTTATAGAGTTAAGAAGTATAAAAAGTAAAGTATCATCACGACCGTTCACGGATTCACATTTAGCCAACTTTACTATAGGCCAATCATGACAAGTGGCAAGCTCATCGATGTCTCCAGCCAGCGTACCAAACTCGAGAAATATAACAAATAAATTAAATATTAATGAAATGTATATATACATTAATAAATATTTTTGTGTCCCGACCAGGAATCGAACCCGGTACCTCCGAGTCTAAATCCACGGACTTAACCGCTAGACCACGGAGGCAGTTAGAGTTAAGAATTGAATAATATTTTGTAATTATGACTGAATTTACTTAAAATTAGTCGCGAACGTTATTAGTGGTAAACGAATTAATTAATAGTATGGCGACCATATAATGCCATAACTATCTAAAACAAAATGCATTTCAGATACTTCTCAGGTGGTAAGCCCTTAGTTTATTTTGTAGAATAGTTTTAATTTCATATGTGTTTTTAGTTTAGTTTTATTTATGATTAGTTTTTAATCTATTTTATTATATAGTTTTACCTTAAATAAAAATATGATAAAAATGTATGTTAATATTTAATCATGTGTTTCCTGTGCAATAGATATGCACTTAGTCCGTTTGAATGTATTCATCAGTGCCTACCTTAAGTAGTTTAAAATGTTCATTTTAAAATTATGTATTAGTTACAATAATATATTGGAATATATAATAATGTTCAATGGAAACACTCCGTAAAGCATGAAGTGAAATATTTACACACTTGATTTATATGGTGTAAGGTTGGTCTCATAAAGTTGGCCCACCTGGGACCCGTCGCTAAATATTCATTTGTCAGTCTCGACTCAACTTAAAAAGGATTGCTAATTTCTTAGATGGCTTTTGTACAAACTTTTGTTTGGCGCTGACGACTTCTTGCCAACTACCTCTGTATGCGAATAACATGTTTACGTGCGAAATAAAGACAATTGAATTTGTTTATTTTCTGTAGGACATAGGCATATGACAAAATTTACACAAAAACTACACTTATAATCATAGCTGCTGTAAAAAGGCATTGTCATCTTAAAAAGTAATAGACAAATATAAAAAATATAAATGTCACTTAAGATTATAGCTGCTGTAAAAAGGCATTGTCATACTATAAACTATACTATATAAATACAATTAATTAAAATAATAAATAAGCCCAACTACCTATCGTTCTTGTCTTGTCAACAGTATACTCTACTATGTACGCGTATGTACTATTATATGAGTTCGTAACAGTTTCTAGAGCACAGAGTCTTAGACCTCTACTGCTGGAGATAGGCTTTCCAGAACATTTCTGTAGAACTTGGGCTTCACTCGCCACGCTGGCCAGACGGGTTGGCGAGGGCCTGATGTCAATTCAAATAACAATTTATTAACTATTCGTCAAGAATGTAACTTTCTAAGCATTCCATGGATTTACCGTGCAGGTGCCAGGTTCATCGTGAGTGGGAAAGAGAGATAAAAAAAAAGAATAGTGTCTCGGAAAACGGAGGCCACTTTGCGCAACAAGTTCCTTACCATCCACCATTCTGCTCCTCTTCCTTCCCAACCAAATACTGTATGATTCCATTAATGCCGTCTTGGAAGCCTGTTACGCTCGTTCGTAAATTTATGACAAATGTACGTAAGAAAAGTGTTGGCATTGGACATACCCAGGGATCGAACCGCGCACTTTAATGGGTTTTTCAAGTTTTCACAACCAAGCCACCATCATCTATTTACTGTCAGTTATAGCAAATATTATACAAATTAAAACTGTAATAAAGTTAGAGAGTGACAGTTTTCGTTAAGAAATTCCTTTATATAACGTTTGAGGTTAAAGAAATAGACTTTTATTGTATAATTATATTTTTCTTTAGTTTTCCAGTTTTCTCAGGAAACAAGGATTAAAAAATCTTTAGCACAACTTAGTTCACAGAACACGTTTTAAAAGTAAAGGCAAAAAGGTAAAAATCTTGTAAACACAAAGAGGCTATAAAAGCAAACTAAACTAAAAACAATTCAATTTGACATAAAAGTGAGCACACAAAGAAAACACTGGCACTCACAATATCGTTTAGGGATGTAGGAACTTACTTACCTGTGTCGTATATTTTATGAAACTACCCGAATAAAAAGATAAAATGTTATTTAGAGTAAAACGAAAGCTTTGATTAAAAAAAAAAGAATAGATTCAGAAGAAGTGTTCTGAACAAGATAGAGGTGTAGTGTATGTAAAAGATACAATGCAGAATGTCATAACTAAATAATGTAGATGACACTAAATCCTTCGAATATTACAAAATATGGTTTTATTATGACTGCCTTCGTAGTCTAGCGGTTAAGTCCGTGGATTTACAGTCGATGGTTCGATTCCTGGCGCCTAATTCTGGCGCTTTAGACTTGACTCGGTTCGAAATATTCGATTGAAAAGCGACAGATCTTCATAGAAAACTGTCAGTTTCATTTGAGCAAATCGAGCGGACATGCATGTCGAAGGCGCGAAAATCTGGGCCCTAGTCGGAATACAATAAATTATTTAACTTATTTGTAATAGTTTTCAAGTTTGGTACGCTAAAGACATCGACGAGCTTGTCATAGTAAAGTTGGCTAAATGTGAATCCGCCTCATAATAATTAAAAAGAAGCGTGGTTTCTGACTACCCCTAAAAGTCAGTCTACAGTCGTGATGATGATACTTATGCTTTTATTTTCAGCAGTGGAGGTCTAGGACTCTGAGATTGTGATGACATCATTTAATTTTATAGGTGGTAGGCGGACTGATGGTGGTACTTTCCCAGACTGCCAAGGCGGGGAAGTATCCACCGTTCGCGCCGATAAACCCAGTAAAGTGTATCCACACGTTTCAGGATCAGGCTCGAATTGCCGTCATGCCCAGCCAAGTCGACATAGTGTTAGCAACTGATGTCAGTCATGTGTGTCTGATATTGACTTACCATCAGGTGGGCGCAAGGTCATAAAACGAATGGATCTATTTTGGTTTAAAATCAACTTTTATTATTTACACCCTTCGCATCCATTTTTTATAACTTTGGTGCTATTACGTAGGTATCTCGAACATCGAAGAATGGGGTGTACCTATCACGCAAAACTTTTTGTAGATGTCGCTAGCGGCAATGGTACCTTGTTTCATAGGTGACATTTTTGTCATAGGAGTTTCTCATTATTTATGTTTTTGTATATATTTTTTTTATCAGAAAAATATATTTTAATTACCTCATATTAAAATTTAAATTGCCTTTAACATATTTCGTTAGGCATCCCATTTGATTACATTCGAATAATTGAATGGTCTTAGTCGTATCTTTGACCATAAATCTGGTATATAGTAAAGTAAAGTATCATCACGACCGTTTCCCTTTCGGGGTAGCCAGAAACCACGCTTATAAATAAGCGGATTCACATTTAGCCAAGTTAACTATAGGCCAATCATGTCAAGTGGCAAGCGCGTCGATGTCTCCAGTGTACCAAACTCACGAAATTTCACAATAAAATAAAATATTAATTAAATGTATTTATTTACCTTCGAGTCTAAGTCCACGGACTTAACCGCTAGATAGATAATATCTTGTTTTTATTATGTGAAATTACTATTTGAATATTAAAATATTTAAATTAATCAAAATCAAAATATGTACCAAAGTGAATAAATCTGGTAGCGTGTAGTAAATTGGAAGCTAAGCTATCTGTGAGCTTCGTTTAATATATAGACTTGTTAAAGGCTTTGCTGGCTTTGTCACAGGTGAAACTGCTGGAACAGCCAATAAGCCTGTATTCCTGGACACAAGCCAACCTCACCTGTTGCGTCGACCGAGCTGCACGTATCAGATTGAAAATCTAGATTATACCATTAAATCTCATACATTACGATAAAAACACCTGATAGATTTTTTTTTTTACTAGCGTACTGTAGCCCGGTTTCGCCCGTGGTCTTGGTAGGGTAAAGTATCATCACGACCGCATCCCTTGCAGGGTGGTCAGAAACCACGCTTTTTTTTAAAGCCGGTGTTGGCTCGGTTGTAAGAACGATTTCTCTAAATCCTACAAGGTCGGTTCAAACCCTCCCGGCATTTACCAATGAGAAATACACTTTTCTTACGCACATTTGTCATAAATTTACAACACCACCGTTCCCGTGCCTCGGAGAGCTCGTTAAGCCGTCGGTCCCGATTCCACTAATACCAACTTGTGGAATCGTTAATAAATTTTCATTAAAAAGTGACATCAGATTATCGCCAACCCGTCTGGCCAGCGTGGCGAGTGTAGGCCAAATTCTCCAGATTCCAGTTCTGGAAGGCCCATCCCCAACAGTGGAGGTCTAGGACGCTGTGTTCTACGGGCTGTAATTAATGAACTATAGGCCCATCATGAAAAGTGGCAAGTTTGTCGAAGTCTCTAGCGTACTAAACTCGAGAAATATTGCAAATAAATGATTATGTCCCGACCAGGTATCGAACCTTCGGTTCGCCACCCACGGACGCTAGACCACGAAGCAGTCAGAGTTGGCATTGGTATCATGTTTATTTTTTAGGGGTTTTTATCTTGCTTGCTAAAAAAGTAACTTACTATAGACTACTGTTTTTTTAAAAAAACAAACTAACAATAATATCTTCCCTTATTACCTTTTGCAGCCATCGTGATCGAGGCGGAACAGAAGCTATTGGTCGTCCTGATGTCACTTTACAACTGTTTTCGACGACTACCCATAACAGATAAAACTGACAGCGTCTTCCAGCACTGTTTCCCGCGCCACTTTGAATCTCAATTTGTGAATTGCAAACGTCGCAAATAACGTATTAGAGGCAAAATAAAAAGCGTGAAAGCCGATTTTATTAATGTGCTGGGAAAATAGCAGACATTCCAATTAATTCGTGTTAAAATGTCGTAAGATACAAACTAGAAAATACATAAAATAAACGTCTGAAATTATTAAGAGTCATCGAACCGTTGGAGATACGAGAAAAACATACTAATAATGTGTTAAATCTATCATCGAAAAAATATCGTCAAGGCAAAAATAGCAATATTATGTCACTAGTGGGCGGGGAAAATCTAGATATTGGCCACTATACTATAAAAATAGCTGACTTTTTATTTCGATATGTAATAATCTGTATTATGAAACAACAAAAAAAATTAAAGCGTGTTTAAATATAGTAAGCAGAAAACTAAATTATAAATTATTTAAAAATACTTCATAAATACAAACAGTCTGACTATTCTTTATTTGAAGGAATATAATTAAAACTATTTTAAAGTAAAAATTTAAATAAATATAAACTAAACCTAATACAAAATAAAGTAGGAATAGTCCCAAGAAGACTGGCAACATTTCCCCTCTGTATAGCGAGGCTAATACGTTGGCAGAAATAAAGCAGTTATTTTTTTATTACTGGTAATTGTACAAACATTAAACCGTAGGACATTTAAGAAAAATATAATATGTTAAATGTTTTATCGATGAAATAAATATAGCAATATTTAAAATAGTACCTTAATAGTAAAAATAAAATTATAAATAAAAAAATATTTTAAATGACCTATAAAGATGTCCCAAAGTAATTGATAATATTTTCCTTTTGTATAGCTAGGCTAATAATAAATAAAAACTATGGCATAAATAATTATTAGCCTTCCTGTCTCCAGACTTTTTCGTCTTCAGCTTGGACAGTTCCTTGTTCAGGCGCTTGCCTAAGGTCTATAGTCACATCGCTCGATCAACCCCAATGAGTTATAAATGTTTCGTTGAGAAAATAAATTGAAAACAAAATATTTCGAAGGCAAAAATGGTGATCGCATGGGACGTCAGTAGTGGGCGGGGCAGAGCGTGCGGCCGATTAGCCGAGGTGTTTGTCTCCGACTAACGCGCGCCTCGCTGCTCGGAAATAGAAAATAAAGGCCCGTAATGTGAACTTTACACGACATTGGTTACTTGCATGATCACTTGAAACTTGAAACAGAACGTTACTTGGAATTACGACATAAAATATGGTTTATTGCTACTTTGTTCTTACTTACTTAGTCGTACACAATATTACATTATCTTTATATCAACATACGGACTGGCGGTTTTTTAATGCGATACAAAAACAAATACCTACGGGATGAGTATCAGAAATCTGCCATAGTAGTTTTACCCGGTTCTTAGCATTTTCCGCGATGATAAAGTATTTTTAGTATTTATTCGCAAGGATTTATAGATCGCTAAGATTATAATTAAATAATAAACATACTTGTATTTTTTTATATGAAGTTTGTAAGTAAACTCTTGTAGTTTGATAATGCCTCTGTGGACAGCGGAGCTAATAGTAATAAGTGATATTCCCCAAATTGTGTCTGTCTTAGCTAACGAGTATAGTGTGACAATGCCTCTTTACAGCACAGCAGCTATAATCTTAAATGGCATTAATAAATATATTGTGCATATTCTAGTTGTAATAACAATGCCAATTTACAGGTTTTGTAATAAACACTAATCATGATTTCAACAGTAAATGATGTACTATTCCACTGGTACGCTAGCTAGAAGGTAGTGGACGGGCGTGAAAAAGAGCAAAAATTAATAAATTATAATAGTGGACTGTATGAAGGGGCTGGACGCTCACACGCACTTACTTGTATTCGCTGCAGGTGGTCTTGGGCTTTCCTTGGGTCGCCAGGTTGCTGCTGGCCGCGGGCAGGCTTCTTTTCTCGCAATTTCGAAATTGCGAGCGGTTGATGTCTCTTCTTCAAATTCTGTGCAAGCAATGACCTTGGCACATTTTCACTGACGCTTCTGACAGCTGGGTCGCGTTCAATAATGTTCACTTTTTTCCCATGCGCAAGGTGCGTTCGGAAAGATCTCGCAGGTTTTAGAACGAGATAGGCACACCCTTCCGCTAGTGCGTATGAGAGGGATAAAGGATGGGTATGGCGATATACAAATTAATAGACAATAAATAGACAACCTTAAAGTTGTTTTTAAATATGATAAGGCGCAAACATCCCCCCGGCCTTAAAGGGTCGCCTTTAAAAATAAATGGTGAAAATTACGCAATTAGAAACTGATGGCTTTCTAAAATCAATCTTGCATATAGTCACCTGACCATACCCCTTAAGTGTACCTAGCTACCTAATAGCAATAGGAAAGAAAAACAAATATTCAACCTAACATTAAGTGTAAGAAAATAGTAAGTATAAGCACAAATAAAATCTTAACATTAGATCGAAAAGTAAAATAATAATAATAAAACTAATAAGTGATTATTTAAAGACTGACCAACACCTATTGGGTCGGCAGCGGGCAAAGCCGCACAACAGGGCGCACTAGCATCCCGGTTGCAGTCTTCACTGTCACTACTCTGTTAGCGACAAATGTTTGCCATCTATTTGGCTCGGTATTAAGCCAGCAAAGCGTTACCTTAGAATCGGTAAACGCATAAAGTGCGGTAATACTATATCGAGGAATAAAAGTATCATGAACACGGCGTAATAGCTTTGACATTAGTTCAGCAGCACAAAGCTCTAGCCTAGCGATAGACACAGACTTGACGGGCGAAACCTTTGACCTTGCACATACCAATGTTACTAATACGTTACTGTCAATCGTGACATGCATATAGACGACAGCTCCGTACGCTCGCTCGCTCGCGTCGGAGAATCCTAGCAAACGAACGGTACAGTTTTGCTGTACACCTAAAAAACGCGGTATTATAAATTTATTTAATTGCGGTAACTCCAAACAAAATTGGCTCCATAATTTACGTATACTAGGCGGGGGGGCATCGCCCCAGTCTATTTTTAACATCCACAATTCCTTGATAAGAAGCTTTGCATATAAAATAACTGGAGCAACGAATCCCATCAGATCCCATAAGCGCGCGACAGTGGATAATATTATCCTTTTACTGCCTTTATCGCTAGGAGGGGCTTTGATACATAATTCAAAATAATCGCTTGACTTTGACCATAATAGACCTAATACTTTATGATCTATGGACTTATCAAACTCGAATTGTTCGAATTTATGCGATGCGGGTACGTCCTTTAATATTGACGGTGAATTACTCGACCATTTCAAGAGATCGAATTGTCCGCGCTTAAACAATTCTATCAGTTCGCGAGCAGTTTGAGAAGCTAGAGACTCGGATTCAATGCTACACGCTATATCATCCATATATAAGAAGCTACTTGCCACGTCGCGTGCGTTTGGAAACATATCGCCATCGTCCTTAATTAATTGTTGGACTGTGCGTAAGGCATGGTATGGACTAGACCTTACTCCAAAACACACGGTTTTAAACTGGTAAACCTTTATTGGATCATCAATTTTAAATCTGTACAAAATACGTTGAAAGCGACGGTCGCTATTCTGAACGTTGATTTGTAAAAACATTTGCTTACAATCAGCTGTCAATACAAATTGAAATAATCGAAAATTTAAAATTATTGTAAATAAATCACCTTGTAAATTAGGGCCACTATGAAGAATGTCATTTAGTGAAACCCCTGATGTGGTTTTACAGCTAGCGTCTAAAACTGAGCGAATCTTTGTTGTAGTTTTGTCTAAGCGAAAAACTGCATGATGCGGTATAATATAAGCGGGATTATTATCATTTAATTCTGAAAGCGGTACAGGACTTAAAAAACCTTTAGTAATATAATCATTGATGACATCATTATAAGCGGCGCGGAACGTCGGTACTGACTCTAATTTCTTCTCCAAACATAAAAAACGCTTATAAGCAATGTCATAAGAATCGCCAAGTAAAAATTTATCTGAACAAAACGGTAATGCAACCGTATACCGACCACTGTCTTTATCTCGAACGGTGGTCGTGCGGTAATGGTGCTCACACTCAATCTCGCCGGCTGAGTGTTCCTGAGCTGCGGAGACTGGCGATTCATCAATTTCCCAAAACCGTTTGAGCAACGTATTGATAGGGTCTAGCGAAGCGTCATCAGCTTGAGTCGCAAAACATTGAGTCGAAGCTGATCCTTGACGATCTTGAAGAACAGGAACTGAACCCATTATAACATAACCCAAAACAGTTTGTATAGCGGGAGGTGCGGATATATTATTATTCCCAATAACACCTGGGAGTAGTAAATGCGGAAACAAAGCGGCTCCAATGAGGGCATCAATTGGACCGGGTACACCAAACGATTCATCTGCGAGCGGTAATCCTTCTAAGAAGGGTAAAGCGGATATATCCACTAATGTGGTAGGTAAATTTTCAGTAATTTTATCAACTACTAATGACACAATATTATATTTTACTTTAGTATTAAATCTTGAAGAAAATTGGTAGGATATAGAACCCTGAACCATTTTCTCTGTTCCCCCAATACCCTTTACCTTTAAATTATTTGAACTGATTAACTTGTTAAGCCCCAATCGAACACAACAACTATAAGTTATAAAATTGCCCTGAGATGCACTATCCAAAAGGCACCGTACCTTATGTTCCGTTCCGTTAGAATCTCTAACCAAAACAACGGCAGTAGCTAATAAAATAGTAGTGGGCACTTTACATTGCGGGTTTTGTATGTGAGATTGGGCAGCGTTAGCACAAGAACGAGCAATGGACGTTGCACAAAATGAAATGTTCGCTGACTCGGACCTGGAACAGCTGGCAGCAGGATCAGTCGAGGTAGAAGGGGTTGGCTCCATAGCCTTAGGCAAAGTGGCAGCGTTTACTAAATTATCAGGACCCGCTGGTTCCTTATTAAAATGTAGTAAGGAGTGATGTTTGCCTTTGCACGTTTTACAAATTTGTTTAGAATGACAGGTAAAAGTTTTATGTTTAATACTTAGGCAATTAATACATCCCTTTAAATCCTTAACGTGATTGTATCGATCAACGGGTTTTAGTTCTGTAAACGCAGGACACAAATACAAATGTTCATGCACAATATTGTCGCACAAACATTTATGTGGTTTGGAGACGGAGACAAATGTTTGTTGTTGCGGTATTTTGAGCGGTTTATCATTATACGGACGAACACCTTTCTTAGCAACATAATGCTGAGAACTAGACATAGTATTTTGTAATATTCGCATCTGATCCTTGACAAAATAAACTAAATCACTAAATGAGGGTATCTGAACGGTTCTCTGACTCATTTCAAATGCCTGAGTGGTGTCAGAATCTAGTAATTTAAGAGCGATGCTCAAAAATATAAAGTCTTCTAGTTCCCGTATATCTAGTTTTTTAAGAGAGTTAACCGATGCTACATATTTATTCAAAAAAGATTCAAAATTCGCTATTGACGGTGAAGTAAAAGGTTTTTGTTCGAATATTTGATTTAAATATGAAGCGGCAAGTAGCCGTTTATCTTCATACTTATCCGTAAGACTTTTTAATATTAATAGGTAGTTTTCTGCAGAAGGCAGGGTTCCAGCAAATGCGAGTTGCGCTTTACTCGAGAGCTTTCCCATCAAATAATACAACTTTTCTGAATCGTTGAGTGATGCATTATCATGAACCGTAGCCTTAAAGCTGGCATAAAATATTGGCCATGTTTTAATATCACCATCAAATGATAAAAGTTCAATTGGGGGTAGTCTGGTTTGTTGCCGGGAAAAATCTCCATGTTTTTCACTTTTTACCGATGATTGCGAGGACAACAATGATGTATATCTATATTTAATACGGCAAAACAGCTCTTCAAATGATGACCATGACTGGTCATCAATAAGCGCACCCGGTTTTATTTTAAGCGACAATAAATTAAATTCATCTATAACCTTGTGGAACTCTGTGCGGATTTCGTCCAAATTTACACATGAGGAAACAAATACTTCCCTCGACGCTTCGTCATCAACATTCTTTGAATGATTATATATTGATTGAATGCGAGAAAACAATGAATTACGCTTAGACAATGCAACTTGTAGTTTAATTTCATTGTCAGACATCTTGGTACAAATTATCCTATTATTTTATAAAATATTGTAACTTTTATGTGTTTATAAGCTGTGCGGGTGAGTATTACAACATACAAATAACTATTCAGACCTATAAAACAACAATTAAGCTAACAGTAAGCGGGTTTATAACAGGTGGGTACCAAAACTTTTTTCACAAAAAAATGGTTTTTCCCTTTTTTATATATATTTGTACCTAATAACAATAGTAAGCCAAATAACCCAATACCCAAATGACCTAAATGCAAGATTGATTCCTGTAACACAAAAGTTTGACAAGAAATGTAAAGTTTTGCGGCGCGGGTTTACGAAATATCGTATAAAATTTACAGGAATTATCATATAAATACAATAGACTACACATATACCTATAAGGATAGGAAATAGGCAGGAATTGATAGGAAAACCGGCTCGTAAGAGGCCAAATGGACGGGCGTGAAAAAGAGCAAAAATTAATAAATTATAATAGTGGACTGTATGAAGGGGCTGGACGCTCACACGCACTTACTTGTATTCGCTGCAGGTGGTCTTGGGCTTTCCTTGGGTCGCCAGGTTGCTGCTGGCCGCGGGCAGGCTTCTTTTCTCGCAATTTCGAAATTGCGAGCGGTTGATGTCTCTTCTTCAAATTCTGTGCAAGCAATGACCTTGGCACATTTTCACTGACGCTTCTGACAGCTGGGTCGCGTTCAATAATGTTCACTTTTTTCCCATGCGCAAGGTGCGTTCGGAAAGATCTCGCAGGTTTTAGAACGAGATAGGCACACCCTTCCGCTAGTGCGTATGAGAGGGATAAAGGATGGGTATGGCGATATACAAATTAATAGACAATAAATAGACAACCTTAAAGTTGTTTTTAAATATGATAAGGCGCAAACAGGTAGTTACTTCGTAATATGTATATAATTATAACAATATTGTATAAAAATACGTGAAATAGTGCAGTATACATTGTCTTATGAATTGCATCAAATAAAACATATTTATTTAAATCTTAATTGCACAAAGACTTATAATGCCGCTAGACATTCTATTCTAGCCAAGCAACAACTTGACCACTTAATTGAAAGGTAGCTGCAAAATTGTATTAAATTCTACGGTTTTAACTATATTATTATACACTAATATATATATATACAAATAACTCGCAATTATACTAATTACGATAAAATTGGATCAAATTTATTTGATAATATATTTTGTTATATTATTACATAATACTTTTAATCAGAGTATTTTACACTAATGTATTTCATTCCGTAACAAACTAGTAGTAGTATAAAAAAAAGCAATACATTTTAAAGACAATGGTAAAATGCACATTATAACTTTATAACTGCCTCCGAGGGCTAGCGGTCGAGTCCGTGGATTTAGACTCGGATGTACCGGATTCAATTCCTAGTCGGGTCACAATAATAGTTATTAATTTAAATTAAATAATTTATTTAATATTTAATTTATATATAATATTCTCGAGTTTGGTACGCTAGAGACAACGACTAGCTTGCTACTTGTCATGATTGTAAATAAAGTTGGCAAAATATGAATCCGCTTCTTTATAAGCGTGGTTTCTGACCACGGAAACGGTCGTGATGAGGCTTTATAACTTTATGTCGTTTTTTTATTGAAGTTAAGGCATAATAAATTACATTCAAGTCGACTTGCGAGGTGTAAAAAGGCATAACCTGTCTATGGGCGATACAAGTTAAGCGCGGTCGGTCGCCAGAACGTGACTGCTTTTACGTATTTATGCAGATGTATTGCAAAGATCCCCCCTACACATCCCTAAAGTACACTCATCCACACAACTCACTATCCACTTTACTTCTACTTAATAAAAAAATAATTAATTAAACGACGTTGGTGACTTGGTTGTAAGAACGCTTTTCTTATAATCTTAAAAAGATTGATTCGAATCAATTAATAATGTACCATGAGAAATACATTTTGGTCCACCAAAAATAAATAGTCATTATAATAATAATAAAAATCTTTATTGACACATTTTTTTTCTTTTACCTAATATATAAATGTGCTCTGTATCCTGGACTAGTCTGATGAAACAGAGTGTGTTTCAGAAGACAAGTGCTCTTCGTTAAAGTTACATAATGTATGACAATAAAAGACGAAAATAATAAAAGCAAAAAACAACACATAAGCAAAACATAAATATAAAAATAAAAAATGAAAGGATATAGGGCAGAAATAATATTAAAAAATTACATAATTTATTTTAGAAGACATTCGGTTTCGTCATAATTAAGAGACATAAGCCATTTGTTTAATACTTTCTTGCACAATGATTTGGTTAGTGGGTATATATTTAATTTACTATTAACTTTATTATAAAAAAATACATCAGACAGCGTGGCGAGTGTAGGCCAAATCCTCCCGATATGTGTTCTGGAATCTTTGAGTTGTGGTCTAGAATGATGTGTTCTACTAGGGTGAAATAAGGCATCAGCACAGCCCCCTAGCTGAAGATATGCATTCCAGAATATATTTCCAAGAAACTGGCCTTCTTTTACCACGCTGGGTTTTATCAATTTCTTAAAGATCCGACAAGATGGTTTTAGTGGAACCTGGACCGAAGGCTTTACGCGCTCAAATAACGTAAGAGAAGTTTATTTTTTTATTACATGCCGGAGTTCAAACCGAGATCTTTCTGGATCGAAGAAAAGCGTTTCTTACAACCGGATTAGCAGCCATATTCTGTTACATAAGCGCAAAAGTTATATAATGGAATCCGGCAAATAAAGGAAACTGTCAGGGGTTTTTTTTTTTTATATTTATTAAAAATGTGTATTCTTGTAGAAAAGTTTTCACTGCAGACGACGATAGCAAAGAAGGTATCGCATTTAGTTTTGTTTTTTTATGCACATAAATAAATACATATTTACCATAATTTCTCTATAATGTGTTATAAAACTATTTTTAATGTAATATAATATATATTCTTATTTTAATGAATATAAATGTTGTTAACGCACTGTAGTCAACCTACACTTCTCGTTTTCTCAATGAATTTGAAATTAAGTTATGGATAACTTTTGATATAGCGTAAAACGTTATATTGACGTGAGCTCGGCTATGACTAAACTCGGGCTAAAAGTGACAGTAATTAATAAAAATCTACTATTTTGACGATCTTATGTTTGCGCTTAAGTAATGGAATACCGCTCGCATATAGGTATATATTAATAACTGTACTTGACTGTACCACTCACGTAGCTTTCTGCCAGTCAGTTTCTTGGTGTGAGAAAAAATATATTACAGCCGTTTGGGACAACCTAAAGGAACGACAGTCATGCATATTATTAGACTTAGCTAAATGCTGCGAGTGGACAGAGGTCGCATACCCTTAATATAAGTGCTTTTGCACAAAGTTATTTAACGGTCAAGGTTGCTTTCAATTTAGCTTATTTTTGTCTCTCGTAAAAGTTCTGATGATTTATTTATGAAATTAAAATTTGATTATTTTGCACTTCCAAAGCCAATCTTACATCAAATGTTGTGAAACAATAAATACCCAATATAATAAAATTAAAATATACTTATGTCATAATAAATATAATGTTAAAAAAAAATTTATTAGGTTTCGTACGTAGGTTTTTTTGTATTAGTTCATTAATAATTTCATTTTTCATTTGTAGTAATAATTTATTTTTAGCATTATTTCCTAAATTATAGGTTACAGTATTACTCAAAAAAATTAATGATGTTAAAAGAAAGAAAAAGGCAAGTCCAGCAATTAATTTAAAAGTATCATCACGACCGTTTCCTTTCCTAGGTGGTCAGAAGCCACGCTTATAAAAAAGCGCATTCACATTTAGCCAACTTTACTATAGGCCAATCATGGCAAGCTCGTCGATGTCTAGCGTACCAATTAATTTAGCATTGTCATACTCAGAATTAAATATAAATGATTAACATATTATCAGTATTAAATGTCAAAAATATAAAAAGAAAATAAAATATATTATACTGTCCATGCATTTTTAAAATTATTTACCTACATTTGTGTTAGTACAAATATTTTTTTAAACTAGGGATTATGTTTGGAGTTAAAATGTTTTAACGCCATAAAATTTTAATTTAAGTAAATTATAAAACATAAAAACTATTGCATTAGCAATTCAAATCAACGAATGATATAATCAACGGGTTCTAAAGGACCAGATGGACGGCTGGTCTAAGGTGTATGCTTGGATGAGGATGGTAAAATATCGCAAGAATATCATGACATGGCGAGTCTTGGGCAAGACCTATATATCCTGACGTGAAGAGAATTGTATGCACAGCCAATTATTTGTCTGCCTGACTGAATTCACGCCTATGCTACCTACCATCATCATCAGCATGTGTCTCTCCACTGCTGGATGAAGGCCTCCCCCAAGGCTCGCCACTTCACGCAGTCTTTTGCAACTCTCATACAACCTCCGCCAGCGACCTTCTTAAGATAATCTGACCATCTGGCGAGGGGTCGTCCCACTCTACGTCGCTCGCCCGTACGTGATCTCCACTCTAAAACCCGTTTGTCCCATCGGTCGTCGGTTCTGCGGCAGATGTGTCTGGCTCACTGCCACTTCGGCTTGCAAATTTTTAGAGCTATGTCAGTTACTTCTCGGTTCTCTTACGAATATCAACGTTTCGTAATATACATCAGGAAAATACCTATGCTACTAGAGCGATTTAAATAAAATTTAGCAAGATGGTTCTTGGAACTCAGGGAAGAACATGACGTTACAATCTTAATATGGCATGTACTAAGGCTATCTGAAGGTAGTTTTATCTGACAACTATATTACACTGGTAAAGCTGTTATACAGCTAGTGGTTATATAAAAAAACTAGCATTGATGTCATAACAGAATAGAATAAGTCTTCGTTCCTCGCCTCAGCAGTTGTTTCTGCGCGTCTAGTTTTCATAGAGAAAAATTATAGTTTATGAGCTACAATCTTTCCCCTTGAAAGCTACTTACGAAGGACGGCCACCGCCGCAACCACCACATTAATATTACTTACAATAAATAAAATTCATTTCATAACATTTAATAAACGAGACACATACTTTACCGAGGAAATAATAAAATCGCACCAACAATTTAACGTTTTATATATTTTATAACATAAATATTTATTTTAAGTGTCTTCATCTTAAGGTTCCTACCGCCAGTTCTGTTCTTTGCTCGAATATAACACTTTCCAGGCACGATAGATGTACCTAAGTAAAAAATATTTTAAAAGACTTAAGTCAGTGATGAATTACCGGCCCTAAGCCTGAGATGAGATCGTAGGATAAAATTGTAGGTGTATTTTTTATATTTTTGACTTTTTAGTCGTTTTCCTAAAGGTTAGCTGCTGGAGAATACCTATAAGGTCGGTAGCTCGCCGACTTTTTTATGTATTTTTTTCTTTATTTTATTCAAATAAAGTGAAAAAAGTTAAAAGTCATTTCTCTTAATAGAGCTTATCTGGTGCTTAGTAAAATGAACCTAGAAAGCAAAAAAAATAATATCATCACGACCGTATCCCTTTCGGGGTGGTCAGAAACCACGCTTTTAGTCAACTTAACTATATGCCAATCATGACAAATGGCAAGCTCGTTGATGACTGTAGCGTACCAAACTCGATACACAAATAAATTAAATATTAATCTATTTATTCAAATTAATAAATATGTTTGTGTCCCGACCAGAAATCGAACCCGGTACCGCCGAGTCTAAATCCACGGACTCAACCTCTAGACCACGGAGTCAAAATAAACAATATACCTATTCCCAATCCTCAACTAAATATTGCCGGAATTCGAGATCCATCTTCATTGATCTACATCTCTATATTGAAAAGGGAAACGGAAATTAAGAGCCGGCATAGACGAAGATTTCAGCCTAAGAACATGTCACTTTATTAAACTGTTTCGGCCCCAAATGCATTTATTACTCCTAATATAATGATCCTATATATGTTGTTATACTAACATGTATAATGTGTGTCGCAATAGACCCAAATTAATGGTTTAGTACGTATGCTAGACCTGCATCTTTTGCAGCTATGTGCCCACCATTACCTGTCTGAATAAAGCATGTGCAATAATGTGTATGCTGTGTATGCTATTTCTGCTTTAAAAGTTAAAATCTAGACTATAAAAGACTATAATATTTGTACCATAATATTTCAAAAGTACGTATTCTGGTAGAAAGACAAAATTCAGAAACCGGGAGAGGGGCATTGGTTTCGGCTAAATATAACAATATTTGTGAAATATAAAAAAAAAATGGATATACGTATATTACGTTTTAAACGAATTGTAAAAGTGCAATAACTGCACCCCCATCCGAAATCATTTAAAACTTTTATAGCACAGTGCCGATTCTCAATCAACTGAGGTGAATGTCGAATTTATCATAATATCTTTCAGAATGCATGAAAAATAATGGTATTATCATCATCACGACCGCATCCCTTGCGGGGTGGTCAAAAACCACGCTTATACATAGGTTAATCATGTGCTTGTCAATGTTTCTAGCGTACTAAACTCGAGAAAAATCACAAATAAATAAATTAATAATCAAACTTATTTATTTAAATTATAAAATAATTATTACTGTGTCCCGACCAGGAATCGAACCCGGTACCTCCGAGTTTAAGTCCACGGACTTAAGCGCTGGACCACGCATTCTCTATGGCTTGAGAATTGGGTCCCAGATTCGGCTACGGTTACGGATAAAAATTTATTTCGGTTACAATTTCAGAGCTCCATAACATCGCATAAGCACTTATATACGCTTTATCCAACTCCTATGAACAAGCATAAATATACATGTCTACGGGCCCCGGGTATCCTTATTCCATTAGAGTTGGTAAATCAAGTGTGTCACCTGCTAAGTCGCCCAGTGAGTTGGGCAAACATTAACGGACGAATAAATTAATCATTCAATAAACCTGCACCCCCTGTTAGCCGACCAACCATTTGTCAACAAAATGCAGGTAAATGGTTGGTGTATCAGCTGTTTTATTTACCCACGCATTTCATAATAGCTATTCAACATTTTAATTGTAATATTTATTATGTTTTTTTTAACAAATCAAATAAATGTGATTTATTACTCGGTGAACTGATTTGATTTGCCACCAATCCTTGATACTTATATTCGAACCCATAGCATTAATTTTATTTATATTGTATTTTTTTTTCGAACAATAAATTATATATACCTACCTATTATAAGCTTCATTTATCTCACACTGATTTTCGTTTTAAGTAACGAAATAATAATAATTCGTTAATTACCATAAGTTAACATAAATACAAAGGTTACATTTACATTACATTACTTAAACAACATTCCAACTTATAATTACAAAGGTTATGAAATAATTATGAAATAAAAATTAAAACTAAATTAGAAAACTAATTATAAATAAAAATACTCACCCATGATTTGTTCCTGTGGCAGTGTATAATTTATAATTATAAGTTGGAATTTATATATAAACTTATTATTATACTAGATTAATTATTATTAAACGATATTTTTTTTTCAAAAAATAAATAAATAAAATGTAAAAGAGCATTTTACTACATTTAATTTAATATTGTACACAATATTCTTCTTATTTTTATGTTACACTAATGCTCTATCGATTCGGTTTACTATTTGTTTTTTTTTTCCATTTATTTCTTTTATTATGTGAAAATGAGAATGCACATTTTCGTTAGAGAAGTGGGCCCAATAAAAAGTTTTCGTGTCATAATGATTAAATTTTTATTAGATAGTTAATATAATGTGTTTTCATAATCTGTAATTAATCCTGTGTTTTATGTATAATAAATAAGAAAGAACCTAATCGTATAAATAGTGCTTTGTACCTAACTATTTAATACATACGTTTTTACAAGCGTAAGTAAGTAGTACGTTTATTTTGTCAAAATAAGTAAATAAATGTTAAAAATTAAGTAACTTTTCAACGATGACAACGGGTACTTTGTTTTTATGTTATGGCCACAAAGTTAATTTCGAAAAAGATAAAAAGTAAATTATTTTTTTGTCAACAACGAAAAAACTGTACAAGGAAGTAGCATAAAAATTAATACATCCCCACTTATCCGTAAGACCCTTCTTATTACCTGGACGGTTACTCTAGAATTGAGAAGATTCTTGGCCTTCGATACAAAACTGATATACCATAGGGTAAAACTTATTAAGTGACATATTGACAATTTTTTTTTTTTTTTCTCCTATTTCGAACAAATCTATGACAAGTAAAAGATATTACGAATATACAGTGCTTCATACTTAAACGTGTTGGGTAAAACACAATATATTTATAAATATATCCATTAAACAATTATGGCACTTAATGATTTTGACCTTTCAATCGAAAAAAGGATTATAAAAATAAAAACTTTTTTAACTAATAGTTGTGGATAAATAAAGTCAGAAATAACTCTGTAGTAACTGTAGTAAATAATTTTATTATGCCTAATATAATTTTGAGGGTATGCTATCTGCTGTAGATACAAATATTTCCAGGACAATGTAACTAATTAAAAACTTGACATTATATTTTAATTTGGACTTATTTTTAATTAATTTAATTTGTTTGTTATTTTTAAGTTTTTTTATTTTATTAATATCATGATAAAGTTTAACGGTTTGCTAAAATGTAATTTATTGTAGCATAAATTTAGTATAATAAAAGTAAATAGGTACCAAATTGTTAAATGGCACAATCAATATTGTACGCCCTGTCCCGGGGTAAATTGTCAGAACTCTTTTGTAACCAATAATGTACAAACAACCACAACTATGACAAATGTATTATGAATTTTTGAATTTCGTAAAGCTTGAATATCGACAGTCATCTTTTAAGATTTAAATTCAAAAGCCATCTACTTATTCCAGAAAAAAATTCCCACGTTGCAAATTATTACAGTATTTAGATGGAAAAACTACTAAAAAATTGTATGTCAGTAGAGAATAAAAATAAAGATGACCTAAATATAATTATTAATAATAATTATTATCTACTGATAACAACACTCTAAATTTATAATAATAATAATTTAAATCCATTGTATTCGTAAAGATTGATAATATAAAAATAATGATTTTTACTACATCAAATATCCATTTTTCTTAGTAAGAATTGAGCATTATCACGATTCCTCGCACGGTACAATGAATAAGTTCGAGATAAAGGAAACATTCGATTTAAAAAAGAAACTAAGTTTTGTATAAAAGTTGCAGAGTGGGCCTTCAGAATCTTTAGAGATCGCTTTGTTCCAAAACAATTCTCGATTATCTTGAGATTGGAAATAAAAGTGATAGGTAAATAGCAATATTAAGGGTAAACAGCGGTATTTCTCATCCCTGGGGCCCTCTTATTTCTGGGCGAATCCATATTCTACGTTAAATTAAATTTCGTAATAAAAATCGTATGCTAAGCTGCTGGTCTTCTGCTAACAGCTTACTTATTGGACCACTTTGCTGCTTAGTCTTCTACTAGCAGGAGTAGAATCATTCAAAAGAATTAAATAAATGAAGTTTCACAAATGCCTGTAATAGGTTTACGTGAATAAAGATATTTTGACTTTGACTTTCTGTTAGGATAAAACTACTTTACTGGTTAAGTTTAGCAATTTTACAATTATCTCGAGGCCAATGGCGAGCTGGCAACTTGACATCCGTAGTGATGTCTCATAGAGTAGTGATGTAGTCGACTAATTGAATGAACAGTCTCGATGAATTCTTGATTATTCAAACGCTACCAATTATTAAGTAAATATTTTATTTAAAAGCTACCAGATGACAGGATTAAACCCTATAATCCGTATGTGTCGACTATTCTTGTCGAGTTCTGTTCTTTGCTCAAATGTAACACTTTCCAGGCACGATAGAGATACGAGTATGTAGTCAGTAAATTATATAACATAACACTCGTACCTAATAGAATTATGTACTTAATCATAGACCTAACCAAATTCCGGTGGGAATGTACGGTGACAAAATAAAGAATAAGAATAAAGAATATAATGACCTCTCCAGCGATACTGACATACTAGACATTTTTAACCCAAATGTTAGTATATTTAGGAGACAAGTATTATTTATTGAAAACTAAAATTATTTTACTTTTGACATCCTAACAAAGAAACGGTCTTTTACCATCTTTATTTATTTATTTATTTAAATACTTTATTGCACTTAAAAACCTAGTACATAGGCGAGCTATAACGCCATAAGGCATTCTTCACCAGCTAACCTTGGGGATCATGTAAGGTCTTTAATGTCACTTGAAATAAAATATAATATGACTTAACACAAATTTATTATTTCCTCTTAATAATATTATGAATGTAACCAAGAAGTTATATACTAAAAAATATATTAATGATTCTAATGAATCCAGTTTCGACCATGCCAAACCTATAATTTATTGTTTAAGTGCTTAAAATGAATTATTAATTGTTTGAATAGCAACTGGGCCTTTTAACAGAACGGATCGAACAGACACGATTTAAAAAAAGTCAACAGGTTTCTTTCAAATAAACGTTTAAAAAAAGTACGTAACCTTACTTAATCATTATTCTTCTTAGTCGCTACACTCTTGGCAGAGTGGTCGTGGTCGCCATTGGAGTGCTAGTGGCACGCTTAACAAGCCGTCGCCACTCCTCTCGGACCCCGGCTTTCCTAGTGCACTCATGTAGGGGATGATCCATTGCAACCTTCACCTGATCGGTCCATCTCATCAGAGACCTACCACGCATCCTCTTGCCATCGACTTTCCTCTGGACTACCAAGCGCTCGATGGATGTTTCTCCACGCCGTGACAAGTGTCCGAAGAAAGTGAGAATGCGTAATTGTACAGTCGAGGAATACTTAATCATTACATACATACAGTTACCTAGCGTAATCAGCGACTGAGCTCCATTTGTCACGATCAACTCATACACCTCACAACCTCTTTCGCTTCTTCGACATCCATCAGTCTTTTCATATATAGTCTTATTTATATGTAATTATTTATTCATTAAATTTATCCGCTTTGCTTACGCGGGCCATTTTAAATTTGTCCGCGGGCTACATTGTGTATAGGCCTGGGGTTAAGTAGCCTTGCTATAAACAGCCTATATCTCATTGGAAATTGGCCAAATAAAAGTGATAGGTAAATAACAATATTATAGGTAAACAGCGGTATTTCTTAGCCCAAGGGTCCTCTTATCTCTGGCCGGGTCCATATTCCTCGGTACTCGGAAGGCCATCTGTTATTTTTCCCCATTACATATTTTAATGTACGTCGGTGAATTCCTTTGCCCTAACTGCTTAGGGCTGAAACACATTAACACATTATGCCGGCTTTATCACATTTCGCTTGAAGGACTCCAGATTATAGGAATGGGAAAACACACTGGCTGGGAGTGCATTCCATATCTTTAGCGTGCTATGTAAGAGTCTCCAAATTTATATGTAGGCGCAGCGATTTTGGCTAAGGTATACAGTACCTATAGTATAAATTGACGATTGATTGAATTGATTTACGGAACGACGTTCTATGGTAAAAACGCATTTGTCATTTAATATTTAAACTATTCGAATTTAGAATTGATGCTTGAAGAGTGCGTTGTACATTAATTATACATCACGGCTCATTGAAATTATCGTGTCGTGAAATTTTACGATGTTGCATCGGGTAACGTTTATGTGTTTTAGCCCTTACAACCTATTGGTCTACTTAAATAAAACAGTTACATTCAATCTTCAGTTACAATCGCGCCACTTAATTTATTTACAAAGTAAAGTATCATCACGGTCGTTTCGGGGTGATCAGAAACCAAATTTATTACTGAACGATATTTTCTGAAATTTGGACAACTTTACTAAAAGCCCACTGGTCAAGACAGAGAGCGTACAGACTTATGAAATTAAGAACAAATTCAATGTTTTTGCTGTGTTCCAACCAGGAAAAAAATTGAGATAGATATTGTCAGTGCTAAATGGACGCACTTTTGACTATATTACTATTACAAACACGGGTCTTAAATAATATATGTATTATTAACCGTAAATTACACATAAAAATTATTTATACTGTGACTTTAATTGCAAATATGTATATTAAGCCAAATTTGGATTTTTATAGTATAATAAATATCATTGTCCGAAAAAGTTACGACTTTGTGAAAAATTAATTCTCTCCAAATAGCTTGCTTACTAGAGATAGCAAAGGCATATTTGGAACAGAAATAGGGCCCCAATGTAAACCTCTAAAGAATTCTGCTTACACAGTGAATAAGAAATTTGTACAATGGATGCTACAATACTAAATATTCCATTTAAATAGCTCTACATTTGTCTCAAAAGCTTACGGAGTCAGGGTTCATAAGAAATTCATTGGGTCTCAGGGCACACGGAATAGATATTCAGAAACTCAAAACAAATAAGAGGACAATGAAAAGTGATTTTATATAAAAACAACCCAGAGTTACAAGGAACATAAATATCTGCCTTACATCAAAATCTTTTTTCAATTATTATTTAAGGACAACTTAAAGCTACATTACCTATGTATAATTTTTTTAACATGAGTAGGTTGTGCTCGGTTAACAAATTTTACCTTAGTACTAAAGTAATGGTAATGAATATTTTCACCTAAGTCCGCCCCTTGTATAACGTGTAATAAAGTTTTAAATAAAATAAATAAATAAAGAAAATCTAAAACGTTATAAAAACTAAAAAGAATATAGTAACTATTATTGTAAACCACTTATGAATCGTTTTGTAAGAATGCGTCGTGCAGCCGCCGGAGATAATATAAATGGATAGTGATCAATCACATTAGTTTAGTAATATAGACCTCAAGTTGAGCTAAACTTACCTACACATACATACACACACTCAAGACAAACCTTCTTTTCCATTTTAATATTAGTATGAATGCAGACAAAAGAACTTTATTTGCGTATTTAATATTTAATATATCGTATTTTAACAAGCATTTTTCGTGAATAATTCCTTGTCGTTGATGGAGGAGGCCCTATGGATTTTTTTGTACATTTGATTTGAAAGCAGACGTAGGTACTCGATTTAACGAATAGACATTGTTAGGCGCAGAAGACATCGCGAAAGAGCCCCTCCTCGGATCCATAATGTTATTATTCTCATAAGGAAAACTCGAATGAGAATCCATAGAATGTAATGTATCAAATAAGCTTAAAGTAATTACATCGTTAACCTTCAAGTACATCTCATTATAAAGTTACGTAAGATTAAATTCCGAAGATTAAAGATTGGATCTGATACGAGTATGGATTACTTTTGCCGCATGAAAATAGGGGAAAATCGGTAATAGCAATTAATAGTATAAAAACTTTAGACTAATTTTGCAAGGACCGTCAATCGACGTGTGAAAATGATATTGTCAAGACAGTATAGTGTTAGGGATAATTAGAGGCATGGCCACATGTGGAAATGGTATTTAAATGTTTTGACTTTTATTTCACTAAAGCTTTTCATTCATCATTTTATTTTATTTTATTAGGAAAACTTAAGGTTACAGAATTTTAATTAGACATAAATATAAACACTTAAACCACTTAAATTAAGCAGTTTCATTCCTCTATTTGACTTTAGACGGCTCGACACAATGATGCCATAATGCGTTAGTGACTAAATTTTTTGTAACAATCGACTTTATTTATGAAGAATGTTTATTTATTTAATTATGTATTTATATTCGATTTAGAACTTTACTGTTACTTAATCTCATTACAGATCCTAGAACAGAGCGTCCAAGATCTCCACTGTTGGAGATGGGTTACACTCGCCACGTTAACCAGATGAGACGGGTTGGCGAGAATCTGATGTCTATTTTTAATAACATTTATTAACGATTCCACAAGTTGTTATTAGTGGAACCGAGACCGGCGACAGCTTAACGTGCGCTCCGAAGCACAGGAACGGTGGTGTTGTAAATCTATGACAAATGTACGTAAGAAAAGTGTATTTCTTATCGGTACATGCCGGGTGGGTTAGAATCGACCTTTGTAGGATTTTAAGGAAAGGGTTCTTACAACCGTGCCACCACCGCCGCACTACCTACTTTACTTAATTAATTATAATATTTAAATATTTTTGTTAGTTAAAGTCTTGTCTTTTGTTTACGGTGGCAGGCCCGAGACTCCATTCTTCTCCTCTCGTAGGTAGTAGATAAAGTATCGAAGTAAAATAGGAAAAGCTGTCTCAGTTTACAATTTATTAGGTATATTTCAATTTTATTATAAAAAAACATCTAATCACACAATACCAAACTACGTTTAGAACAATAAAAATAACAAGCAAAAGTAATATCAAATAAAGTTACGTGCTATTTCGCGGCAAATAAAAGTTACAGAAAACTTTTCCTTTCGTTAAGTTATCAGCGCCATCTAGTGGAATCAGTCGGAACTAAATGCTTATGTAGAGTGCTGAACGACTTAAATACAAACCGCGATTGTTTCATTCGTTTACAACACTAGCGCCAATTTAAACTTATTGGCGGGAAAAGTTTTTGTATAAAAGTTTACAGACTACAGCTATGCACAGACGTTTCTCAACTGTTAACGAACGGTGCGCAAATTAAGTTTAAGAGTGTTTTAAAATAATAATAAAAGGATTGTAAAGTAAAAATAGTGGCTATTGAGAGAGAAATAGGTAACATTTATATTAATAAATCCGCGAACCTGTCTTTGAAGATGTATAATGGCAGGCATCTCACATAGCACTGCTCATTCATCAATGAAGTAGTACCTGCAGCAAAAATAACATAATTTATATTACATTTAGAAATAATCACTTGTAAAAATAACATAATTAAATTTAAATTTAGAAATAATCACTTGTAAAAATAAAATAATTAATATTACATTTAGAAATAAGCACTTGTAATAATAACATAATTAAATTTACATTTAGAAATAATCACTTGTAAAAGTAACATAATTAAATTTACATTTAGAAATAATCACTTGTAAAAATAACATAATTAAATTTACATTTAGAAATATTCACTTGTAAAAATAGCATAATTAAATTTACATCTAGAAATAATCACTTGTAAAAATAACATAATTAAATTTACACTTAAATCACTTGTAAAAATTAAAATAGTAGATAAAACACGAACATTTTTAAAAAAAATATTTAAAATATATATATGTATCATCACGACCGTTTCCCTTTCGGGGTGGTCAGAAACCACGCTTATAAATAAGCGGATTCACATTTAGCCAGTTTACTTTAGGCCAATCATGACAAGTGGCAAGCTCGTCGATGTGTCTCCAGCGTACCAAACTCGAAAAATATCACAAATAAATTAAATATTAATTAAATGTATTTATTTACAATAATAAATATTTTTGTGTCCCGACCAGGAATCGAACTCGGTATCTACGAGTCTTAAATCCACGGACTTAACCGCTAGACCACGGCGGCAGTTAATGCATAATGTATTGGTATTTTATTCCGTTATGTCTATAATAATAATTTATTTATTCTAAATATGTTGGGTACAGGCGAGCTCATCGAGTCATTAGACTTAAATGCATTTTATACCAATTTCTACTTAACTAGTATAAAAAAAAAAAAACTTTACATTATGCATTAAAATCTGTGACACAAAAATGTTCATCAGTCAACGAGCCAGGTTGGGTGCAAAACTAATTAATATTCGAGACAACAAACGAATGTCCGGGATGCATTGACATACATGCCATTACCAGCCTTTAAAAATAATATTTTATCCATAAAAATAGAACATCGCAAATGAGTAATAAATAACCGGGAACAGACTTATAACCTATAACCATTAACTTTTAAAGAAAATAGGCTACGAATTTAATTTCAGAATCATTTTATTTGTTAAAATGGCTTCGATAAGAGCATCATCCACAGCCGCTATTCCGTTAGGGTTAGAAATAGATTCTTCTAATGATAACAAAGAAATATTTGATCAAGACCTCGGTATAATTAAGCGCTATTGCATGTGTGTGTTGCAGAAAACTAAAAAAAAAAAAAAAACTTTATATACATGGCAATATTATGCACGTTTCTTTAATTTTTTATTAAAGAGAGATTGCAGTTTTGTGTAGCATTATCTTTCTCTGTGTGTGACAGAGAAAACGCTATACAAAATTGTAAATAGCTGATCCTAGCCGTTCATCTCACTTTTGTAAACGATGTGCTAATATATTTATTTGTTCAAAAAAGGTACAAATAACAAAACAACTATTAAAATCGTGTTTGCTAGCCTAATAAAATGTATATTTAATGTTATGAAGTACATTTACGAGTATACTCGTAAGTTTTTTGTAAGACTACTCACTATTATCTAATTGTTAAGTTTTACTTATACTTTTATTACACTAACAGTGTGTTGTTTTAGTAATTACCGAATGTTTGGCTGTAAGAAAATGTTAATAAAGTTTAAAAACTATATTTAACTTGAAAAGTAATGCACATTTACATAATGGTGCTTTTAAGTATCTGTAAAGTCTGTGTAAAAATTAAAATACAAAAATAATATCTTAACTTTTCCAAGGTTCATTTATCATCATTACAGCCCCTGGAACACACACTGGAGATGGGCCTTCCAAAACATATATCTAGAGAGTCTGAGTCTTTCACGCCATTTTGCGCGGAGATGTCAAGTGCAAGTTATTGTTTTGTAAATTAATTTACTGTGGATATTATTGGTCAAAAGTGGTGTTATTTTGTTTAATAATGTGCTACAATGTGAATAATTATGGAAAACCATAAATTGCACTTTAAATATGGGGCACAAGTTGAAGTTTATTTTTTGCGGTTTTCCCGCGCTGTGGACTCCCATATTTTACCCGACGTGTTTGGGCTATAATGCCGCGAGTGACTCCAAAAAAGCATCAAATTCTGCAGCATCTGGAATTTGATGATCCCCAACTCGGTTATGAACTCTGTTATGAACATATATTATGCAAATAAATTACGTGTTTAGGACTGATGTATTCTGTACAATGTCCTTTAAAGACAATTAAATATATATATATATCTGGAGAATTCGGCCTACACTCGCCACGCTGGCCCGTCTGGCGAGGCGAGGATTTGATGTCAATTTTTATGTCAATTTATTAACGATTCCACAAGTTGGTATTAGTGGAACCCGGACAAATGTACTTACGAAAAGTGTATTTCTCATTGGTACATGCCGGGTGGGTGGGTTTGACCCGACCTTTGTAGGGTTTAAGGAACGCGTAAGACAACCGAGCCACCAATGCGCCTCCCAAGGTTAATTGTAAGTAATTGCCTGGTCATTGAGTCTAGTTAATGTATTTATTTATTAAAGGATAACTAACGACTAATAATAAAATTGGAAACAAGTATGGAAGTATAAAGGATCAATTAGAAGTTGACGCAAATGCATGTCCAAGTTTTAAAGCAATAATGTATTTTAAATAAAATATTATGACCAGTACCATGTATTATAGTCAATGAGGTGATGCATGCACGACTGTCAAATAAATATTTACACCTCCTTTTGTAAACCCGACGCGATGGTCGTCAGTCAAAATAGTTTGCCACTTGACATTGGTTTTTTGTAGTGCTAACTACACGAGTAACGTCCTCGTAATGTTTTTGAACTCTGGCATTGAGAGTTTTTGTACAAATTATTACGAAGCATTGTTGTATTTACTCAAATAAGAAAAATGACGCTTACCTAGCTATACATAACTATAATATTGTAATGTATAAAACTTGTAATGTCCATCACTTACATAACCTATACCTTCATATAACCTAAAACAAAAAATAAATTCATTGACAGCAGGTATTCAGACAAAGCAAAGGTGAGATTTTGAATTGATTGAGCACCTTTTACTGAGGTAAACGCAACGTAATGCATAAAATGTAAATAAATAGTAAAATATAATTGTATACGTATACATTTTGTTTGCACATATTTATGTTTACTGAGAAGAGGTTTTTTTTTTTTAATTATCCACAATATTTTACGAGTTCCATATATTTACCATGACAGTGTCAGTCAAGCACCTAATTTACGGCCGGTTGCAGAAAGAATGATTAAAATAATCTATGATTTGATTGTGCCACGGGATTGGTAGTGTAGTATTTCAGTCAATGACATGCCTCATAGTGTTAACCTTTAATGTAACATACTTATTATTATTTTATTATCCTAGTGATTCAATATAAGTTAAGAATGATTAGCAATATGGTTTGGTAAAGTAGGTGGCGTTGTGTTCAGACGTTCGCATGCTGATTTCTAATTGGTCCTATAACGACTATTCACGATCACGAGCCGCTTAGAGGATGGCACGATTTATTTCGCGGTATATTACAAGAAAACATCAGACGAGACCTTGCGCGCCTTTAAAACAATAACTAAATACTCGTATTTGTAGTGGAAATAAATCATACAATATTGAAGACTTGATTAATTTGGCATATTAGTTACAATAATAGGCATACGTTAAACATGTCAAAAGATAATCAGCTATTCTGCAACCGGCCGAAATCCTTAACTGTTTAAAAGCCGTATAATATTTTATAATACCTAGCAAATCCATTTTGTTCGAGTTGATAATAGGTGCCGTTACATGGCCTTCGCTGTCCACGCGAAACGGTTGAGTTATACGAATCAGTACCCATTGCATTTGAACAATTTTCCATACAACGCATTCAGTGTAGGCTGTAATCAGTGACTAGATTAAAATCACTGACCTTTGTAAATGTGCTTCACTGTACGTAACTAAAGCGTGCTGCTGATTGGCGTTTACGGTTTTGTTCCAATAGTTTTGAAACTCGAGTTACGGCCGGTTGCAGAAAGGATAATTAAAGTAAAACATGATCAACATTTTAATATACTCGACGTGTTTGAGCTTAGCTTATCTTGGCAGTAAATAAATATTTAACATGTTATTGAAAAAGTAAGGGTTTTTAAAATTAAATTTAAAAAAAATTAGGATAGCTGTATCAAAAAATAAATAAAAGACCCCCAACAGATGTTATTATATACATATTTAAAAGCGTAAACGTTACCTATATAATGGAATCTGTTAATTAAGAGTATATACAGGGTGACTTTTGTATGAAAAACATTTTTGGCGTATACGATAAAAAAATGACTTTTTTTTTGCGTCTCTATACGACTTGTCTATTTTTAATTTACTTTTTAGTTTGTATGGAGAAGCAAAAAAATGACACTTGCGGCGTATGGTTTCTTAGGGAAAGTTATTTGTTATTATCAATAGAATCACATATTAGTCTAAAGTAAAATCATACACAACCACACGATGTAGGTACATACGAGTATGACGCTATAATAATATAATTTAATAAAAAAAATGTCTAAATACTTATTATGTTTTCGAGGTAATCTCTCGTTCAAAGTCAAAGTCAAAATATATTTATTCACGTAAACCTATTGCAGGCATTTATGAAACGTCACAATAATGATATAATAATTATTATAGTATGTAATTTACTCAACTCTACTTTTCTAACAATTGTAGTTTGAAATTCAATAAATTCACCAAAATAACTAATTCTAAAACAAATAGCTCAGAAACTGTGCCATAAATAATGCAACTAACGGGGTGACGTCACAGCCAGAGTGCCCGCGCCGTTGTTAGCGAGATCGTATTTGAATAGTTCCTGACTCACGACACATAAAGTCGTAACTTATATGTCAAACATAAGTTAAGTTTATATACATATATGTATTAAGTATGATCTTTCCATCAAACATTTTATATTTTCGCGCACAATAATAATAGTTTTTATAATTTTAAGGGGTTTTATACGAGTATAATCAAATAATGAAATAATTAGCGCTATTTTTGACTTAAGGTCGCTGGACCTTATAAAATATAAATTTATTCAGATTTAGATTATACTCGTATTTGTCAAAATAACAGTTTTTACCTAAAAAAATAAGCTGTATAAAAACATCATTTAGATGATAGATAGATAAATATAAATTCCAGAAGTAGAATGTCAAAATTAACAATGATGTAGACGGAGCTGTGAAAAAGTAAATAAATTATGAAAAAGTATCATCATGGCCGTATCGTTGCGGTGTGGTTAGAAACCAAGCTTTTGTAAGGTGCGAGTTCACATTTAACCAACTATACAAGTGGCAAGCTCGTCAATGTCCCTAGTGTACCAGGCCCGATATATTTTTTTTAAATTTGTGTTTTCAACCATGTATAGAACACAGCACCTCCGCGTTTAAATCTACGGCCTTAACCGCTGAACCACGGAGGCATTTTATAGTAAATAATGGACAAGCATAATACTCTAGAAAAATGTTGATACGCCTGTATGTCACTTGAGTGACAAGTTGTTGTGTGTATGACGCATCATTAGCCGTTTGTTTCTCTGAGGAGTGCAGTTAACTAACTTCAGACTCAGACAGACAGTAAATGGACATTTAAATTCAAAAAATATGTAACTAGTTACAGTCAAAGTATTTATATATTCGAGTAACACAAGCATTTCTAATAAGACATTATTTAAATTGCTTCTATAACCGCTAATAGAAGAAGACTAAGCTAAAGAAAACTTGGGATAATTGCGTACGTTTAATCAAAAAAACACCTTGTGGGATACATATTTTCACGCCAAACCCCGCAAGGGTAGGCAGAGACAATTGAGCGTCGCTTGTCACGATCACGACATACTTTTTTCGCTTTTTCGACATTCATCAACCTCTTTATTGCTATTGTTTTATTTATTTAATCGTAATAAATAAGTCTTGGTCTGTCAGGGCATCTTTTACCCACAACTTTCACATTATATATCTGGTTCGTCAATCTCTCTTCCCTCATTCGTTCAACATGTCCGAACCATCGGAGCATGCATTTCCTTATTTTTGTCCCTTTGTGGTGTGACCTTTAACTTGTGGGAATTAGCGTTAGTTTACTTTTTGATCATTTATTTAAGGTTAGAACTCCGTGGATTAAGACTCTGAGGTACCGGGTTCGATTCCTGGTCGGGACACAAAAATATTTATTAATGTAAATAAATAAGTACATTTAATGAATATTTAATTTATTTGTAATATTTCTCGAGTTTGGTACGCTGGAGACATCAACGAGCTTGCCACTTGTAAAGTGGGCTAAATGTGAATCCGCTTATTTATAAGTGTGGTTTCTGACCACCCCGAAAGGGAAACGGTCGTGATAATACTTTTTTTTTCTTTTTATTTAAGGTGCTGTACACGGTGCATGTTGCTGGTGTAAGTTAATGCTGCGGGCTACTTGAGTAACGCGGCCGTCTCTACTATTCTTTAAGCAATAAAGTTTTATTACAATATCTCAAATTTCACGAATTTTACTTACATATACGAGTAAATGGTATATGGCTAGATTCTACTATCCTACTTCAATGTTATAGTTGATAATAATTAAATCATTTATTTCTAATTTCAGTTAATACAAAAATATTGTCGATAGTTTGTTGGTAACAATGTATGCGTAATTAGTATTAAAAGTAGGTATATCGGCATGTGTTCATCTTCGTATATATATAATATAATATATCATATTTAAGTTATTAGAGTATATTTGTTTTCGTATTCAGTTTTTTCCTTAATATTTTATTTCTATTATGTATAATAAATGTTTTTGTCTTCTTATTGTTAATAATTTTAGTATACAGATTTTCACACTTGTCACGCGCGGTAAAGCCTTCAATTTGTATTATTTGCCAATTTTGTATATCTGTAAAATTGTTTGTTGCCTAGATATGAGAAAAAAAATACGCGCAATCACCTGCACTTATTTATTTTTTATTTATTTATTACAGCCCCTAGAACACCGCGCTTTAGACCTCATTGGAGATGGGCCTTCCAGAACATATATCTAGAGAATTTGGCCTATACTCGCTATACGATGACCAGCCGGGCTGGCGAGGGTCTAATATAGTAGAACCGGGATCGACGGCTTAACGAAAACGGTGGTCTTGTAAATCTATGACAAATGTACCTAAGAAAAGTGTATTTTTCATGGTACTTGCCAGGGTGGTTTGAACCGACCTTTGTGGATTTTAAGGAAACAACCGACTACAACTTCCTACAACCGAGCCACCATCGCTTTACTTATAAAATATAGGTATGAACAAATTCATGTACTACATGCACGAGTAAATACTATATTAACATATCGCTGCTTCAATGCATGCTCAAATGCAGTTGGGACACAAACCAAAATAATACTTTTTTACATTAGAGCTAATAAAAGTTTTTAAAATTTTATTTTGTCTATTGCTCTGTTATCTGTTGGTGTCGTATCTACAATCTACATCTTAAAATGTGAATTTTATGTACTTTTTTTCTTTTCATATACTTAATTATTGATGTACAGGGCATTTTTTGGAATAAAATATTTTTTTTTATATTTTTAATTATGGCTCTTTTGTATTGAAGCAGCGATATAATGGATCTGATTTGTTAAAATTATATATAATTATATATATATTATATGTTCGTATTGCTACACTAGATATAAAATTATATACCTACTATCGATTACATAGATTTTTTTATTCGTTCGTATTGCTACACTAGATAGAGGCCTAGCCATCAAATATAGGTCAAAACAGATGCAATTTTTAATTTTATAAATTGATTGGTATTTAAATTTACCCTATTTAACGGATTGTTAAAAATCACGTGGTCGTTACTAGGTGTATACAGAAAATTACATACCAAAGTCCCACATACTTGAAAAACCTTCACTAACTAACAGACGGCATCTAGTTGGTGCACATCTTAGTAGCTTGATAATGGGTTTCCAAAAGTGTGTCCAAAATTAAAACTTTAACTGAACACACTGTGTGTCCATTTCCGTGTGTCCAGTTGACGACTTGCCCCGACAATAGATGGCGTTTGTTTACATTGTTCTCGCTATGACGTCATGTGGATTTGGCATGGTTTGGTGATGTTGACGGTTTCAGTTAAGGCGAATTGTCACGTTCAATTAGATTCTCCTATTGACAAACGTAAACCTTGTTACGCCGGCAATTTAATTTTTGGTAAAAAAAAAAATATTTAACATAACGTTATTTTGTTTTTATTCTACCTCTTGATATTGCCATTGTTATTATTTTTAACCAACATATTTTTGTCAAATAAATTATTGATCCTAAAAATGAGACAGACTAATGGCTGTTAAAAGTGCAAGAGCGGGTAGTAATTTTTGACGAGAAGATTTTAAATACTGGGCCCCGATTCTCGCGCCTGCGACATGCATGTCCGCTCGATTTGCTCGAATGAAACTAGTTTTCTATGGAGATCTGTCGCTTTTCATTTCAATATTTCGAACCGACACGCAAGGCGAAAACGCCAGAATTAGGCCCCTAGTACAAGATTATATTTGATTTTATTTATTTGGAATAACGAACAATTGTACAATAAGGACACAATGCAAATTACTCTTACATACTCGTAGTACAGGTAATTATGCAATTAACTCCGTTATCCAAAGATATTTTTGTGGATGTACTCGTAAATACAATTATAGGATAAATAAAAAAACCATTTCAAATACAAAATGCCATAACTACCTAAAACAGAATATTTCCATAATAATTCAACGAGGAAATGCGGCGGGCGTTTTAGGTACCCTCTCTGGTGGTAAGGCCCTTAGTTTATTTTGTAGAATAGTTTTAATTTCATAGGTATTTATAGTTTAGTTTTATTTATAATTAGTTTTTTATTTTAATATTTTTGTATCTACTTCGAATAAATAATAATTAATACAAAACATAAGTATATGAAAAAAACAATAATGAATGACGACATAAAGAGTGAATGACGACATGAAGAATGACTAACGATGTATACAATTTAATTAAAATAATTACATTTTTATCTATAGTACATTGTATTTTTAGAAATATACAAAATATAAAATATTGGGTATAATAAAACATCGTAAAATTTATTAGCCAACGATAAGTTAATTAATTTTAATTAAATAGGAAGCATATTATACATCATAAGTGTGGTAAATAACTGGTGAAATGTCGCGTATAATATTAGACAACATCCGTTAGGTCTTGTTTCTTTGAGACAGTAGTAAATTTGGTAACTTTATTGTTTTGGCACCGCACACGGCCCACTGCATTCTGCGTCAACATTACGAACTGCGAAATGAACTGAATGGGCCGTCTGTTAAAGTTATGCACAAATAACCAATATTAAGCTTTGATATTTCAAAATGTAAATTTATTGACAAACTTTTACTGATGAATTCTAAATATTTATTAAGGTAAATAAATACATTTATATATTATTTAATTTATTTGTGATATTTCTCGAATTTGGTCCGCTGGAGACATCGACGAGCTTGCCACGTGTCATGATTGGCCTATAGTAAAGTTGGCTAAATGTGAATCCGCTTATTTATAAGCGTGGTTTCTGACCACCCAGAAAGGAAAACGGTCGTAATGATACTTTACTTTACTTTTTTTACCGAATGTCATTGGTGCAAGATCTTCGATGTCACAGGCATATTAGCAATCTCTAGCAAATTCAAAAATAAATTTTACATACTTACTAAAAGTCAAACTTAGTGTCCAAATCTATGGCGTCAACCAACTATTCAATATCTTCGCTAAATCTAAGTAAGTGACAATTAATAGTGGTTTAGACCAAGATAGGTTAAAATAAGTCTCACAATAGCTGTGTAAACGAATTTACATCTGGAAAATTACCTCGAAATTTATTGCGAAACATCAGAAGGCGAATGTTTTCCTTTTAAAAAGTCAGCGACATGTTGAAGGTGGGTTGTGAATCACGATTCACTGGAATACAGATAAGAGTGTCTAAGGCAGTATGTGTGACTGTATGGAAACACTGAGTGCGGCTATTAGGATGTAGCGGCGCGGAAACCCGGAGGAATGTACTGCCGCGCTTACACCTTCCAGTCAACTTCTGTCTTCTAATATGTACTTTTTTTAAATTATATATAATTGTTATATATTATATAATTATTTTAAAATATTTTTTGGAAGTTTTCCGTGCTTTATAAAATTATGTTGTAATAAACTATTTATATATTTGATACCCACAAATTCATAAAAGAGCTGGGTAAACGAATTTTTTAAGAGTGTGGCGATCCCTAACTACCTAAAACAGAATATGTCGATTATAATTCAACGAGGAAATGCGGCGGGCGTTTTAGGTACCCTCCCTTGTGGTAAGCCCTTAGTTTATTTTGTAGAACAGTTTTAATTTCATAAGTACTTTTAGTTTTAGTTTTATTTATAATTAGTTTTTTAATCAATTTTATTTTAATATTTTTGTATCTAAGTAAGTACTTCGAATAAATATTTTATTACATACAAAAAAAAAACTTATTGAAACATTTATGTACCTATTTCTTGTTTTGTATAGTAAGTAGTTAAACTCCACTACGTACTATGTTTATATAGCGAAACCTATAATTGACCTTATTCCATAAATTGTACCATACTATTATTAAGCATACGTTGTTGGTTTCTTAATAAATAAATAAACTTTTAGGTGTTTATTTATTATATTCAGTTATGACTGAATTTACTAAAATACAGATAAGAGTTTCTAAGGCAGTACGAGTGTTTTTGACTGTATGAAACTCTGCGGCCACTAGGAAGCGACCACTAGCACAGAAACAGCCAGTTTCTCGAAAGTATTTTTGGTATTTAATTATTACTTGTAAGTAAAAATAAACATGTAAATGTTTACCTAAGTAATAATTAAGTACCAAAAATACGTTCGAGGAACTGGCTGAAAGTCATTGTCGCCCTTATAATATAACTTTTATTTGTTATGTTTATATAAGGTACTTGCAATACAGAAATAAAGTGACACCCGAAAGCAAATGTAGCTAGAAACCTAAAGTAATATAACGCCGCACTTACACTTTCGAGTAAACATGATTGCGTTAATACTGTTAATACGACCACTTCCACTTAAAATTACTTTTGATTTACTTAAAATTTTAAGACGGCGATAGTGAGAAAAAATTGTTAATTTCAAAAGTCAAGAAGCTAAAAACATGAAGGACAAAACATTTATATACTTGTACATCTAAAAATACAAGAAAACATATTATACAAAGTTTATTATATGCGTCAATAGTACCTTAAGCTTAACCGTGGTCAAGTAAATAGTATTAAAATGTAATAGTAAGTAACAAGCCTTTATAATCCAAAGAATGACATTCATTCATTATTAAAAGTTTAGAGCTTACGAGTATTCCAGAATTTTTAAGTCTGTGATTTAAAATGCTACATCATTTTCAAATTGTATAAACATTTAACATACAATTAGTTTTTTTTATAACCAGCTATTGTCACCTCTATTGTATTAATTGTACTTTATTTACTTTATATATTTGAAATTATGTTAAATGTAAATTTCGGCAGTCTGCATCACATTCTATATCGTAGCAATATTAGGTAGTGCAACATAAATAATATCTAATGTTTACAGTTAATTCTAGCCAAAACTTACGACATATTGTTGGTAAGTATTCAAGAATTATATCTATCTATATTCCAGGAATTAATGTGTTTATTGTATTATAGTCGTAAAATGCAAATTTACAACAGCTATGATATATTATACCTTTTTTATGTACTTTTATTCAAGTCGACTTGCCCTTGTAAGCGCGTCACATAGGTACTGGGGGATTCCGATGAGATGAAAGGACATATTCATAGAAAGGGAGAGCCTCGAGCATACGACGAACATCCATTGCATATATCATGATATATTCAGAATAATAACGAAGTAAAGAGCAATATAATTGTTAGATTAAAACGTAAATTAAGTGCTTTGTATAGTTTTTTTTTTCATTATTCGTCTATTCCTTTGGGTATTTTCAATTTCCTTTCCTAAACCGAAAATATATTAACAACTATTGTATATTTATTAGCAATATTTTTTATACTCTTTATAATTCCATAAAATAAGAAAAGCAATTATAATTCCAGCAAGAGATTAAACTAAAGAAAACATATTTTCTCGCCGTGGGAAATATGTTGTACGCGTCGTTAAAACACTAAACTTAAGCTGGGTCTACACCATATTATTACAGTGTGGATCATATTCCCGTATCACGTTATCGCATAGTATCGGCAACATATTGAGTCTACACTAACGATCATACTCGTCGGGGATACGAATACGGTGTTCAGTAGTGTTGCCCATAGAAAGACCAAGACTAAGACTCTTGCTCGCAAACTACTACCTAAAGTTTTGTTCTGATTTACCTAAAATTTGAAATGGTTAATATCTTGTTGACCAACATATAACTTACGAGTATAACTGACGGAATAATTGATTTAAATTATTTGTGGTATTTCTCGAGATTGGTACGCTAGAGGCATCGACGAGCTTGCCACTTTTCATGATGGGCCTATAGTAAAGTTGTCTAAATGTGAACTGCTTCTTTAAAAGCATGATTTCTGACCACCCCGAAAAGGATACGGTATAATGATACTATGTCAGAGCAAAAAAAATGTTTGTGCCACATAAAATCAATGTTAATATTATACTCGTATATTAGATATTTAAAAGACTTATATATTAATTTAAAAACTTATTTTCACTATGTACAAAGGCGGACTTAATGCCGCTACGCATTCTTTGACGTACCTACACGTAGCAGTAACAATAAAGAAAACAATCTCAAAAAATAAAATTAAATATTTCTAGCTAAATTAGGAAAAAAAGTCTGAGCAAGACTAATACGGACCAAGATTAGACAACACTAGTGATCAGTGGATTCCTTCATTTTTATCGTTAAAAAAATGCGCAAGCTATTTATTTTTATTTATTCATTATTAGGAAAATTTACAGCAACCTTTACAATAATACAATAGGAATATAGTAACTTGAAGCCTTACAAATTTTTACTGATAGTATTGAGTTAGTAGTAAACACAGCAGACAAAACGTGTTAAAATAATTCAATTCAAATGCAAAGCCACCATCACTACAATTGAGAGAACTGAAAGAATTACAAATAATATAAAAAATATGGTTGTAAAATTCCTAAAGAAGCAAAAACAACAAAACCAACGAAACACAATCAGTAGTGAAGTAGACCTATCATAATTAATATTTGTATTAATAAACAGCATAATTTACGTTGTCGAACCTACTAAAGATGCTCATCACAGTACTGGGTAGTCAAACTTACATCAACATATACAATATAATACGAATATTAACTTTAATAGCGATTGAAATAGACAGTGTCAGTAATAGGATAGAGATAATACATATATAGACCATATACATATGTGGTCCCAGCTTCTGTGTGAACAATTACTGCCGATGCAAGTAAGAAGCTTACTGGAGCATTATGATCGAAGTATATGGAATTAGATATTATATGGTAATAAGTAGCTCAGGAGGGGCAATTCTGGAAACTGAGAGGATTTAACAATAGTAGAATAGTGACAAATTGCAAGCAGCTCGTCAAAAACTATTGAATTTTATTTGCAGTAGCTCTAGCACGCTAAAAGCCGTCTCTTTTTCTTCCAAACAGTACACTAAAAAATATTAACCCAGGTTTTTAAAATGAATTCATCGCCGCTACAAAAATGTCGTCGTATATCAAGGCGCGGTGGTGGCTCGGTTGTAAGAACGCGTACCTTAAATCCAACAAAGGTCGGTACCAATGAGAAATACACTTTTCTTACGTACATTTGTCATAGATTTACATACAACACCATCGTTCCCGTGCCTCGGAGAGCACGTTAAGCCGTCGGTACCGGTCCCACTAATGCCAACTTGTGGAATCGTTAATAAATTGCCATGAAAAATTGACATCATATCCTCGCCAAGCCGTCTGTAGGCGAGTGTAGGCCAAATTCTCCAGTTCTGGAAGGCCCATCTCCAGCAGTGGAGGTCTAGGACACTGTGTTCTAGGTGCTGTAATGAATGAAAATATCATAACGACCATATACCTTGAGGTCAGAAACCACGCTTATTTACTATACGCCCATCGTGACAAGTGGCGAGCTCTTCGATGTCTCTAGCGTACCAACCTCGAGAAATTTTCGTATCAAATTAAATAAATTATTGTGTCCCGACCAGGAATCAAACCCGTATAAATCTACAGCGTATACCTCTTTAAAAATACTAGGCGTTCGATCAAATAATTCATCGATATTCCTTTCTTGTTAATTTTAGGTAAGTCTTATTTCAAGCGGTGTTATTTTTATATAAATAATACCATGGCATTTGAAAGTAAATATTGGCATTTGACATTATTGCAAATGGCACATACTTTCAACGAGAACAACAAACAGGTTGTGGGCGGACTGATGGTGGTAATTTACCCAAACTGCTGGGAAGGGTAGTATCCACCGTTCGTGCCAATAAACCCAGTAAAGTGGATCCACACATTTCGGGATCATAATCGCCGGCATAGTGTTAGGGAATGATGTCAGTCATGACTGTCTGATTCCTGCTAACTACCTCGCGCGCCACTTACCATCAGGTGGGCGCAAGGTCACATGTCGTGCAAGTATAAAAAAAATATATATAATTTTTCATTCGTAGTACCGTGATTATAGTATATATTTAATAAAATTACATAATATGAAATAATAACTACAAACAAATAAAATTAAATTAAATAACTATAAACTAAACTTAATAAAAAATTTAAAAAATCCTCAAGAGTTGTCCCATCAGAGATAGTCCCAAGAAGACTGGCAACATTTTCCCTCTTGTCAAATATTTGGCACAAATATAGTAGTATATCACAATACGAGTATAGTGATACTCTTAGTAATGAGTTAATGACTTTAGTTTAACGGCATTGTATTCGTAAATCCAAAAATTTCTCAGTTAACCGACTATTTTCCATTACATCAAATATCCATTAATCTCAGTGCAGTGTTGCCATCATAAACGGGATGCGCAAGAATTATAGACGTGTCCTCATTTAATTTTTACTGGCAATAATCTAATAACGATTGTAATTAAAGTCAAACGATTATACAGTATGATTTATACATGTACGTGGTTGGCAATATTTTAAACCACAAGGAATATTCAAAAATGCTTAAAGGAGACTCAAGGCTGATTTTGATTTAAAAAAAAAAAAAAATCTAGTCAGGATTAAAACCCGAAAAATATGATAAACAAATACATCCTGCATTATTTATTTATTTATGTAAATCTTTATTACACAAAGTACAAAGGCGGACTTAATGCCGCATTCTATGACAGTCAAACCTTCGGGACAACAGAAGCAATCGAACAATGAAAGGTAGGTGCAATTACAGACTTAATTAGATAATATAATGACATATATAAATAAATACATACTTAGATACCTAAATAAATAATACTTACATATCTACATACTACATGCGAATACATACATATGAACTACACATATAAACAATAATAATATACATACATATAAGTCAATGTAATTTTATTGCATTATTGAACCAGCAAAATGTGTTGATTTTTTTATTTTCAAAACAGTCCTTAGAACACATCCTAGACCTTCACTGTTGGAGATGGGCCTTCCGGAACATATATCTGGAGAATTTCGACATACACTAGCCACGTCCAGGCACGGGTTGGTGACGGTCTGATGACATTTTTTTTATTTTTTTATTATTTAAATTCTTTATTGCACCAAAACTTTAAATTAGGTACATAGGCGAGTTTAATGCCTGTTAGGCATTTTCTGACAACTAACCTTTGGGACGGTGAGAGATTGCAACAGGGTGCAACTATCTAATAACATTTTATATTGGAGAAATATTAGGCCTCCTTTTCAAACCAGCCTATTGTCGGTCGCAAACCTGGGACACCATTCTTCTCATCTCTTACCCACACACGATGGACCCTGCACCCGCACGGTGAATCCATGGAATGCTTAGAATTTTGTCTTCATATATTTGTTTTAGTAAAATAGTGGAAATTTATCTTTGTCTAAAATTTCGTATACGCAAAGGAAAATATGTCCAAAATGTACGTAATTTTATTTTCTAGTCAGCTGATGATTACATTTCTTAAAAGTACCCTTTGGAAAATTTTGAAAATATTGGGTTGTGCGAGCGAAAGGAAAGCACAAGCGTAAAGCGCTCTTAACGACTTCACAAATTTGTATTAGTGGAACCAGGAGCCGTATTCCATTACTTAAGCGCAAACGTTGGATTGTCAAAATAGTAAATTCTGTTATTTACTACCACTTTTAGCCCGAGTTTTTCCGATCTATTTCAAAGGTCACGCATGGAGTTGCAAAATCATTGGTAAAACGTGAATTAAATACTTACTCTAATTATCCGCGCGAATTTATAATAAAGTTAACAACATTTATATTAATTAAACTAAGATTATATATTTACATTTACATGGTATTATAACACACATTAGGTAATAAATAAAAAATATGGCAAATACTAAAAGAAATATATATTAGTTTTTTTTTTAATAAACCCATCGTAACGTTATTTTGCTGTCATCTATAGTGGAAACCTTTATACGATAATACCAATTTTAATAGCGTTTTACACAGTTCCGTTATTTAAGGGATTCCACTATATAACGTTGGCTCTTAAGTAACAGAATACGTAACAGAGTATAGAGTACTTGTACGTGACAAATGTACGTAATAAAAGTGTATTTAGTGTGTGCAGCAAGAGTGTTATTTATAAGCATTAAATTTGGAGAAGTCATGTCGAACAGCAAACTTAAGGAAGCTGCGACAATTAAACTCTAAATTAGGATTTAACTAAGCACACTTGAAAAATTCATCCTGTATGGAAGGGAACTATTAAATCCAGATACTAATCGTAAAAGCCCTGGCGACTTGCCAGTAGCATTTCCCGACAATGAAAAATAATTCGACATACGCCGCGCGGTCTTGTTTCAATAAAAGTAGTTCAAAACTTTAAACGTTTTATTGCTCTTGCTTGTTGGTACCCAACATATAATACGTATACGAGATTCGATTTTGAAAGAAACGAGCTACAAATGTAATACTTTTCCATTAAGTTTTACCAACTTTCAAGTTTAAACGCTTTGCGTTAACATTGACAGAAATTGTGGATATTTTATTAACTAACCTATTAAAATATTTCTCTTATGTAGTTGGAGTATTTCATGGGCATTCTAGAACATATTTCTGGAGAATGTGGACTGCACTCGCTATGCTGGCCAAAAGTCAAAGTCAAAATATCTTTATTCACGTAAATTTATTACAGGCATTTGTGACACGTCATAATTTAAATAATTTATAATTATTCTACTCCTGTTAGTGAAAGACTAAGCATTTGCTGCTGTGGTCCAAGGAGAAAGCTGTTAGCAGAAGACTAACAGCTTAGCAAGCAAGCAGAAGGGTTGGCGAGCGTCTTATAATGGTAATATATTGTTGTAAATCTATGACAAATGTACGTAAGAAAAGTGTATTTCTCATTGGTACATGTCAGGGTTCGAACCGCGACCTATTTTAGACTTAAGTAAAGTTTCCAGAACAAAATTTATATTATATATAGTATGGTTACATTGCTGCTTTAGATGTTTAGAGAGTTTTTTAAGAATACCGATGTCGAGGATCCCTGGGTTTCCTGTTGTTATTTGTTGTTCTCTTCTCCCGATGGATGACGTTTGAGGTGATAGGGAAGGCAAAGGGTCTAGCCTATACAGCCAAGTCTGACGTAATATATCTTTCTTTTTTATGAGTTAATGAGAATATCATCAAATTTCAGATGTTGCAGAATTTGATGCTTTTCTTGGAGTCACTCGCGGCATTATAGCCCAAACACGTCGGGTAAAATATGGGAGTTCACAGCACGGGAAAGCGCAAAAATAAACTGCAATTTGTCCCCCATATTTAAAGTCCAATTTATCGTTTTCTATAATTATTCACATTGTAGCACATTACCTTGGGTTTCCCTGTTTGACAGCTGGAATGTGTGTTATTTTAATTTAATGTAAAAGATATGACAAGAGATCAAAAATATATATTTGTAAAATATAAAAAATAATAATTACAAACAATGTAAATAAAATAATAAATAACTATAAATTAAACCAAATAGAAAATGTGCTCAAGTGACGTCCCATCAGAGATAGTCCCAAGAAGACTGGCCCTGTATGGTGAGATTAATAAGTTGGCAGAAATAATTGTCAGCCTTCCTGTCTCCGGAAAGAAAGAATAATTAAGTAAAGTAGCCAATGAGGAAACGACTTAGAATACGCGTGTTAGATCATCATTATTTTTATCAGTCTGTGTCTCTCCACAGCACATGATCTTTTGCAACCTTTTGCAGACGGATGCTAAACAAAAATATTATATCACAACGTTTTGGATTTTTTCGGATATATAGAGTCTTTTAAACTATTAAATATTTATGTTTTGTTTTGAGGGTGTTGTTACAGCCGTTACGTTTTAAAAAACGATACATTTATTACAACATTTCATGTTTCGAGTAAACGCTTACAAAATGTACTGCGAGTGATAAATGATTTATAAACACTTTCACATCATGACTCTACGAACCTTAAGAGAAGAATGTCTTCATCGTGTATCATAATGAATCATAGAATGTTCTCGATTGTGTTTAAGTGTCTCTACAGACAAATAACGATGATTAATACTAAAGTACGCTTCCGAACTTAGCGACAATACAGATTACATGCGACATATAGAAACTTGTTGAATAAGAAGCTCTTGCAATGTTTATTATATTTTTTACATGTTTAACATTTGATTATATTTCACGTGATCGGTAGTTTGGTTGTGACTTTGTTATTTTAAGCAATAACGTGCCTTATAAACAAATTTTTAGCGTGCGTTAATTTAATTATCATTTTGGAAACTGGCCGGTAAAATGGTAGGGACAAATGTCAGTGATCAGTTTCTCATATTCTTGGACCTTGCGTCACGCTTACCATCAGGTAGAACACCCTGTTCAATAAATGCTCTAAACTCTATACAAATACAAATTATTTATTGATTAAAATTTACATGGATGGCAGATAATGTTAGTAAGCATGTGTATGAGTGAGTCACCAAAAAGGTTCAGGGCCCCGATTCTCGCGCCTTCGACATGTATGTCCGTTCGATTTGTTCAAATGAAACTGACAGTTTTCTATGGAGATTTGTGGCTTTTGACACGCAAGTCGAAAGCGCCAGAATTAGGCTCCGGGATCCGCGCATTGGTCGACCAAGTTGAGGTTCATTACGGTTATTACAAGTTATATAAGATAATAGTGTTAGTAAATATAATATAAAAGCATAAAATAAAATATCGAAGTCATTAAAAATACATAAATATAAATAAAATAACAAGCTAAAACTGTAATAGACGTTCTAAATAAGTCTGTCTCGTGTCATAAAGTTTATTAGAATAAATGTATTTTAAATAAACCGCTAAATTAGGAAGGTTACCTTTGACACGTTCTCTTATTAATTGTTAATCAAATTAATTGATGTGAATTATTGTCGTATTATTTAAGTTCCGTTGCGTGTTTGGTTACAATTATACAAATTAATCATAACATAGAAAACGGCAATTCACAATAATTATGGTCACTCGCCAACCCGTCTGGCCAGCGAGGCAAGTGTAGGCCAAATTCTCTAGATATATGTTCTGGAAGGGCCATCTCCAACAGTAGATGTCTAGGACGCTGTGTTCTAGGAACTGCGATGATGATGATGGTAGGTACCGCCAAACACTATATTTTCGGAAACATTTTTACTCTACATATATTAATAAAATTAAAAACTACTTAAATAGAATAAAATTAATATAAACTAACCTAATAAAAAATGTCCTCTAAAAACGACCCTTCAGGGATAGTCCCAAGAAGGCTGGCAACATTTCTCCTCTGTATATCGAGGCTAATACGTTGGCAGAAATAATTGCCGGCTTTCCTGTCTCCAGACTTTTCCGTTAGCCGTTTGGACAACTCCTTGGCAAGATCTCCATAGACCCATCGTCTTGACCCCAAACTGCGCAAACTCGTAACCTGTACCGAGGTCGATGTATTTGCGCGTAGCTTAAGGTTTTCAGCAGAAACCGCCGCACTCACCGCGCTTGACGAGGTCGCCTTGATGTGTGATAGGGCTAATATGTCTACACATGTCGCATCCCACACCAGGGACCTGCCAAGTTTCCACGGCCCAACGGTCATGCCATCGGGTCTCTTGCCATCGCTCTGCGCAAGCCCACGTGGGTCTAGTATCGCGGGTACTCCAGCAGTGACAAAAACCCTTCGTATGATATCGTTGAGAGCAGCATGACGAGGAATGCGGCCAGTACTTAATAATAATAAAAATACAAATTATATCTGTTGCTTTACACAAATTACTATCGTGAAGCGATAGTTGAGAAAAGAATTTGGAGAATCCAAGATCGAAAATAAGTAATGAAAGAGGGTATAAGATATGTACAATTAAGGATTATTAACAAATAAAATTAAGTGTTAAAAAGTAAAGAGATGAATGATGTGACGATATGAAAATTTTAAAACTAAAAAGCACAGTTGACTAATCATCCAAGTAGCAATGTGTAGCATGCCGTGTCACTGCCCTTGGGTTGCAATTCCGACCTTATAAATTATTGTAAATTTGTGCTTGATATATATTAATTGTAACCTGTTAGTGTACCTTAAATAATAAACAAATAAACAAATATGAGGTTTTGAAGTTAGAAGAGCACGAATAATTAATTATTATATTAATATTTAATTAATGAAGCTCGACAGCGTTCCGGAGCGTTGCTGACTTCGTAGATTACTGGGTGTTGAGCGGTTAAAGGAGCAACTCGTGGAGCGTACGAGCAGCGATGGTGGAGCGTACGTCTTCAAACGAGCAGTGTTAAGTAAAGAAAACTTCGTTGAAGGTGAAGAGTTAGGAGACGGTGAAGAAATAGTAGTCTTTTGAGTTCGTAACTTAAATGGTACAGACAGTTTTAGAGTGTTGTTACGATGGCGTATTTATGCTAACAGAACACCTATTTAAATTATAGACGTAGCTTTTAAGTCAACATTTAAATAGCTTGGCACAAACGTTGGTACTTCCCCGAGGCACCTTATAAAAAATATGATAAAGTACTTATTTACATTTTACTGACATACGAGTACAAGCACGGGAAGAGAGGGGCACGAATATCAACATACTCGTGGAACGGTTAAGGGCGAGCATGGATTGTTGGGCTCATTAAAATCAGGAAGGGCTCTTGAGAGCGCATCGTACGTATTTCTACCACTGAGCTTACTATGCAAACTTTTACGATATACATTGTATTCCAGCAAATACTTAATAAATAATTAATCATTAAGCTACGAACATAGTAAATTATAATTTTAGGAATATTTATTTATTTATTTAAAACTTTTTGACTATGTACAAATGCCGCTAGACATTCTTACTCGGTCAACCTTAGGGACATTACGAACATTGTATGTGGAAGGTTCGCGCAAATTATAGAACATAATATAGGGGAGAAATTAAAATACTACAAAAACTAAACTACTTACTAGTAAATAATATTAATATACTAAACACTAATATACTTATCATTATCAACACTAATATCATTATTGTTTAAATGAAAATGAACACTATGATGTGATATATGTTGTTAAGCTACGATTATGTGCTAGGATTTTAAGTACAATAAAATACCAAATAATAATAAAAAATAAGCAAACTAAATACAATTGTTGTATTGATAGTTGAAAACTCTCCAAACCTTAAAACGTTACCATTTTAAATATATCCGATATGAAAAGATTTTTTCTGGCAACATCATATATTAATAAGTATATATTAATTTTAACAGAATTACTACACGCCTCTATTATACAAGCATGCATAGTGTTAGGGACTGTTGTTAGTCATGAGTGTCTGATTCCAGTTGCAAAATAATAATTATTTTCATTAATGACATTATATATATTCAGAAAGTATATAAAGTTGTTTGGTGGATTAATGTGTGTTTTGTCTTAATTTCTATTGTAAAATAAATGATTATACATTAGTATTGATGTATTTGACGTGTAAAAGTGCCTAAATAGGCCTACTTACTGAATAAATTAATTTGAATTTGAAAACATTCACGGACCGTGCGCGCAACGTATGTATAAAAAAAAAATGTGTAACGCAAGTTATAATTTTGGACCGATATCTGTTTCGAATCAATATAACAATATTTTTTTGTTTAGATATTAGTTAAAAATAATTTAACTAATTATTAATAAGAAAATAAATAATTTAAATATTGAGGGAAAATAATATGTACCTACACGTTTTAAGGTACGTCGCGATGTACCGAGTATGACAGTTCTATTCCTTGAGCGTAATGACCTGTTTGGCAGCTGGAAGGAATTATTGAGTGGACGAACCGTTAAGGAAAATACTCAAAAAACAGGTGTTAAATAATTTGCGACGTAAATAAAATAATTTAACTTAGGCTGGTAATTTAACAGTTCAAGAGAACTATTTGTACTATAATAAAGTTTGTAAGTGGACGTCTAAGTGACTATGAATGTCAGTTAAGCCATTTTATATAACTACTACACTACCCCTTTGGTTTTCGAACTTTTACATGAATATTTGCGTATCCAATAAAGCTTTTAAGACCTGAGCATTGTTTGCAAAAACTCTGGGGCTCATTAAGTAATCGACCATCGGAAATCAACAACTTTCGAGAACTCCAACTCATCCATTGCGCTTTTTGAATGTATTCTAAATATGCGCTGCTGTAAGCAAGTCTCAATGCATTGGTTACTGTCTAACTGTAGTTTAATAGCATACTAAATAGACCCAAGCCGAAATTCCCGATATTGTTAATTGTCTTTATTTCTCACCCCATGACCGTTTTCACTTACAAAGTAATTTTCCATCAATTAGCGCTCAAAGAAGAATTCCTTCAAGTCGGTTAACTCCGAGATTGTTTTTCTGATTGGGACCAAACGACGCCGGACACAATATCTGGACATTTAGACTGGCACAAAGGAATATTTAATATTACGTTGACAAAACTATTGACCCTTGGGAACCTATTGAGGAGACAATTTATCTGAGGATGAAATCACTGGCTATATTTAGAAATAAAATAATAGGTAAAAAAAGTCAGTTAAAAAGCATAATTGATGGTTTTAGTGTTATAGCGTTTTTAAAAGTAAAGTATCATCACGACCGTTTCCCTTTCGGGGTGGTCAGAAACCACGCTTATAAATAAGCGGATTCACATTTAGCCAACTTTACTTTAGGCCAATCATGATAAGTGGCAAGCTCTTCGATGTCTCCAGCGTACCAAACTCGAGAAATAACACAAATAAATTAGATATTAATTAAATGTATTTATATACATTAATTATTATTTTTGTGTCCCGACCAGGAATCGAACCCGGTACCTCCGAGTATAAATCCACGGACTTAACCGCTAGACCACGGAGGCAGTTATAGCAGTTATAGCGTATTTGTTATAGGTATATATTTTTTGTTACTTTTGTTGTGATTATTCTATTATATTGACGTAATACTTATTTTTATTAAAGTTTAAGGCATCGATCTCGTTCGCACAATCCAATATTTTTAAAGATTTTAAGTCTGTACTTTAGAGAAATGTAGTTACAAACTTTCTAGGAAATTACAGACAATTTGGATATATTTACAAATATTCCAATCTATGCAGCTGTAAAATGGCCTTGTATATATAATTATATATAGGTATGTCAAAAATAATAAATATAAAGCTAATTACTAAACTAATTAAAGCGGCTGTAAAGAGGTCTTGTCAATATACTATACTAAGTTTAAAAAAAAAAAAAATTAGTAGCTGCAACTTTGTCAAGAATATATTTACGCAGTTTTTGCACCACTTGCTGAACAATTTGGGCCTAAACAGGTCTGGCATCAATACATTTATAGAAAGAGCTTCTAAGACGGCATTAATGGAATCATACAGTAGGTATTTGGTTGTGTAGGGAGAGGAGTGGAATGGTGGTTGGTATTATCGCGCAATAAAATAAAAAAGAATGTCTCCTTTTCAAACCAGCCTATTGTCGGTCGCAAGCCCGAGACACTATTCTTCTCATCTCTTTTTCACCACCGATGGACCCAGCACCCGCACGGTGAATCCATGGAATGCTTAGAAATTTGTCTTCTCTTCATATAACTAATTTTAACAGATAATAACATTATATTTTTAAAATATCCCTAATTTTATTTCCTAGTAAGTTAATTAAATTAAAATTAAATTAAATATATTTTATTTCAGGCATTTAAAAACCCATAATTAATTTAAACAATAATTCTAATTATAATTTTAATCTAAACTAAGCATAAAAATAATTTTATTTGTAAATACGAGCTTTGTTTTTTTTTTAAAGTTACGTTGACTTAAATGAAATTAAGACAACAAACCATTTAAATACAATTTATTCTAGAGTTCGTTTAAAAAATCAGCTCAAATAAAATATGAATAACTTTTGTAAATGAAAAAATGTACCTAGACCAGATTGGTTGGTTTTAAAATTCAGAAGTAAATTTTCAATTTCATACTTCAAATAGCAGTGTGAGGTAATCTTTAGGGCGTGAAATGTGTATTGAATTTTTAATATATCATCCATCGTGGAGCCACGAGTGCAAAATGTAAAGGTAGCTTACCGCGCATATGCTATACGTGTATATTTCATATTATCTTAACCATAGATTTAACTATATTTAGAAGGGAATATATGCTTATGTATATTAATTATTTATTTAAAAAAAAAAAATGATATTGGGTTTAGCTTGGCAAAAGTCGAGAATATTTAGAAATCCAATAATTAATCGGTTTCGACGCGACGCCAGGAAAAAGCGCCCTGTGTCGGCAAGGTATTGTGAGTGTCGTGTGTCGCGATTTCAAAAAATATTTTAAATTGATAAGTGGGTAGGTTTACATCTACCGCCCACTATGTACGAGGTTACACCGAGAGATCTCATAAAGAGACCTCAAGGCGCATTCGCACTAAAACCCTATAACCGCCTCACTTCATTGTGCCTTTATAGCTAAGTCTGTGTCGCGGCTACAAGTGTAGAAAATGGGAAGAAAGTCACTCTAAGATATTTAATATTTTACACAAGCTGTAAAATAAGCCTACAAAAGATGCAGGTAGGTACAAAAAAAAAACTAATAATATCGAATAAATGTGTCCCTGTTAGCTAAACTAATAGTCTTTCAACTACTGTTGCCTACAATACAATAAAGCCAGCAAAAAAAATATTAAAACAATTTTGAAATAGTATATGATCAACATGTCTCGTATAATATTAATTATTCTATGTCCTGCTATACTTCAGGCTAGTGCATGGGTTATAATAACAAATACGTGTCTGTAACTTTGTTAGCTCTATGAAAGGTATACGTATACGTATGAGGACGAGCTAGGTTGTATGCACCCCGGCATGGCACTCGCATAAAGTTCTCGATATTTTTCACAAATTGACATATCTGTAAGATTGTTATTCCTATGCTGGCTCGTCTGAAAATGTTACAGCTATTCGTCGGATGAGGTCGAGTGAAGTTGTTCTTGATACACACCCCGGGGTGGTAGGGGCACTCGCATTCCATGAGCCTCTCGAATTTTTTACACAAATTTCGAAACCTTTTCTCAATTCCTTTGTTAAAATAGAAGCAATTATTTTAAAATTAATTTAAGGTTACAAAAATATGTTTTATTTATTCAGCAAAATACTTTCTTACTCAGTAAAAAATATGTCGTATCTCGATTGACTTACTGCTAAAACCTCTGTAGTAGATTTTTTTTACTGATATTTTTATGTTTATTGCATAAATAGTAATCTACAGTATTTGTGATTTTCATACATTTTACATTATCCCTATAGTTAGCGTAAATTCAGTCTGGAAAAAGCAACCGGATGACTCTTGGTGCGAGCATATGAGTTCCTGAGGCAATTTAGAAACTTTTTGTATAGTAAGGCTCATAACCCTAAATAGACGAAAGCGGAGAAAAAGGGTGGGTGTAAAATGTAAAAAAAAATGTTTAGCAACCGAATTGAATAAATATTTACATTTATATATATATATATATACTGCTGGTGTACCGGCAATCTTAGAACCCTCTGGGATTGTGCGGAGCGATGACAAGAGACCCGTCGGAATGACTGTTGGACCGTGGAAACTTGGCAGGTGTGGAATGCGACGTGTGTAGGTAGACACATTAGCTCCATCTCACATCCAGGCGACCTCGTCAGGCGCGGGAAGTGCCGTGTCTTCTGCTGAGAACCTCAAGTTGCTCAAATACCAACCTTGGTACCGGGTACGAATTTTCGCCGTTTGGGTTCGAGACGCCTTGAGCAAGACGCCTGGCCAAGGAGTTGTCAAAGCGGAAAACGGAAAACGAACGGAAAAGTCTGGAGACAGGAAGGCTGTAAATGTATTGTAATATATTGTAATGTATATATGTTTATATATATATATATATATATATATATACATCCTTGTATAGTTCATGCGTCCTGGCTGGGAAAACGACTTATGGCGTCCATCATTTCTACTTGTTATATTGTCAATGTTACAGTGAATACATACTTTTATCTATCATACGTATGTCAAAATCAACTTATATTTTCAAAAAAATTAAAACTGTCGATATTCACACTTCATACATTCTAGTGTCCTTGTGGCGTCACGTACATTTTTACGTCCAGGTGTATATTTTTTGTATATTTCTAACTACACTAGTAGACTTCTTGCGCAATTACAACTTCAAGTTATTTTCGCGTCCGTAATATACACCTTATCTTAACAATCCACTCTGATACCAATTTGACATCCTTTATGACAGGAACATACCAGTTGCAAAAATAAGTTTATTGATTCTCTCTCCTTAATTTACCTTGTAGACAGGTTTACCTATGTATTGCTTTTCAATAAATTCATATTATACTGGGTGACATTGAATGGTCTTACGATAGGCTAATATGATACTCGCCTGATCAAAACAAACAACTTTTTTCAAGAAACCATTTGTCGGAAATTATATATTTTTTTGACTTCTCCATACAAAGTGGTAATTTCAAAATAGCAAATTTGTATGGAGAAGCCATTTTTTTTGTCATTTCCGACATATGGTTTCTTGGGAAAAGTTGTTGGTTTTGATCAGGCGAGTATCATATAAGCCTAAAGTAAAACCATTCAAGGTCACCCAGTATAAACACCCAGACCTAAGCAAATTGTACAGAAAAACGTACAAAAAATTAGCCCCGAGTCTGAATCGAACCCACGACGAACGCAAGCACCGTTATCACTATAAACCACGGAGGCGGTCTACTATGCTTAACAATCAATAATATCTAATATTTGTACAAGTTATTAAGCCACCAAGTTACCACGTCGATCTACTTTGTGCCTGAGCTGAATTCTCGTCACTGAAGGTAGATGAGACGTAAAAACGAAACTACACTTATTTATAATATCGAATGACATGATTAGTGTGATTCCGATACGATGCTATAAAATCTAACCAAATTATTTTATAAATAACTTGTTGTAAAGACCTATAGTTAAATGTTTGAAAATATTTTAAAAAATCATATAAGTAGGATATTAAAAATATTATTTAAATACACGTTTTATTTATTTAAAAACTTTATTGCACTATGTACAACGGCGGACTTAATGCCGCTAGGCATTGTCTGACACCCAAACCTTTAGGACATTTAGACAGTATAGATGGTAGGTGCAATCATTAATTAAGTTATTCTTAACAGTATACTTCTGTATCTTAATACATACATAACAATATTACATACTAATACAAATACGTAATATATAAATATATATAAACATAAATTACAGCATAAATAAACAATAATATAAAAATAAAACTACTTACATGATGAGGGAATTGAAATATGACATTGCTGCAATTGAGGATAGTGAGGACATGAAAAAGAGACATAAATTTGGGACAATCTAGTTAGAAAAAAAGTGTTTCTAAACCATATTTTTGAAGATGACTCGATTTGGAGCTTGCCTAATACCTAAAGGTTGGTCATTCCAAAGATTTGCAGCTACAACAGCAAACGAATTAGAGACAAAAGAGCTGTGATGGGAAGGGATGGAAAGGGTTGAGTTAGAAGAAGAGGGAAGAGTTCGATCATGGATTGAGCCTAGAAAAGTAAGGCTGTCTTTCAGGTATTGCGGTGTGTCTGGTTCGTTAAGGATGCTGAATAGTAAGCAAAGCAGTCTGCGATCTCTACGCTTACGGATAGGTAGCCATTTAAGTTTATCCCGAAAACAAGAAATATGGTCGTACTTACGTAGACCAAAGATAAACCTAATACATGTGTTGTGCAGACGTTCCATTTTATTAAGTAATTCTTGAGTAAGATCCACACAACACACGTCACCGTAATCGAGTAACGGCAGTAGGAGCGATTGTACGAGCGTAATTTTAGCTTTCAATGGCAAAAAGTTTTTCAATTTATTGAGAGAGTGCAGCGACGAAAATATTTTACGACTAATATTAGTGATCTGCGGTCTCCAGCAAAGACAAGTATCCAGATATATACCCAGATCCCTAACCTCACTGGAGAACGGAATGGGCACGTTGTCAAACCGAACAGGATGTATTGTAGTAAAGTTGACTTTAGACAAGAGTCGAGAGCTGCCAACAATAATTGACTTCGGGTTGACAACGACACGCAGACCAAGACTGTATACTACAAAGATCGGAATTAAGCCAAGCTATAGCACTATTAAGAGTGTCGACACCTGTCTGCACGTAGAGTTGCAAGTCATCAGCATACAGGTGGTAGTGACAATAAAGAGTGGAGGTGATTCCATTAATGAATAATAAAAAAAGTAAAGGAGAGAGTATGCCACCTTGTGGGACGCCTATACTCATATCACACCAGCTTGAGACCTTTTCACCAATGTGAACCTGTTGTTGACGCCCTTGTAAATACTGTGAAAACCATACCAAAGTTTCTGACGACATTCACGTTCTCATTATTCAATGAAAACCAAACTACGCTGTATGGAAACAGTTCGAGCAACCATAACTACCTTATTCAGCAACGTTTCGCTAAACTGCTGTTTAGTTAGACCAGTGAATAAGTGTGTTTTTTTTTTCTTTTTAGTTCTTTAGGCGTAGAAAGAGAAAAATCACACTGGTTCCCTTGTTTAACTAAACTGCAGCGGTTTAGAGAACCGGTTCTGAATTAAGCAGTTAATGTTTAGGTAAATCTTTAGATGATATTAATCTTAACATGGAAGAAGAACTAGAAGGTGACGGATTAGAAACAGAGGATATCTTAAACTTCGCTGAAATAGAAAACAACGAAGCATCTGCATTTCAAGAAATAGAAACTTTCATGAGTACACACATGACTACTACTACACCTGCCAATGAACCGTTAGTATCCAACATAAATTCGGCTACGACAAAAACTTCTAACTTTTGCTATAAACGTTTTGGACAAAAACTTAAATTTTAAGCCAATCTTTGTATTTTAATAACTCTGGATGGGAAGCTTTTAAAGCGTCACATTCATTACGCTTTGGAGGCTTTTTTGTATTAATATTTCTTTTAAAATAGTTTGTTACTATTTTCTTTTGTTCATTTGTCCATGGCACCAAGACTCTTTTCTTTTTTGTCGTAGCCGAAGTTATGTTGAATACTAACGGTTCATTGGCAGATGTAGTAGCCATGTTTGTGCTCATGACAGTTTCTATTTCTTGAAATGCAGATGCCTCGTTGTTTTCTATTTCAGCGAAGTTTAAGATATCCTCTGTTTCTAACCTGATTCGTACTCTATGCCTTTGTACTAAATTTGAATTTATGGTAAAGTGTGGAAACCAACCTTCCCGTGCACCATACATACACGTGATAAAACCGTTATTTAAGTAGGTAGGTACTTTGTATAAGTCTTCTCATACAGGCTCGTCAATTACCTACCGATAGGTACCTAAGTATCGATAATTGAAAAAATACCAGTACTGAAAACTTAAATCACTTTATTTGATGCCAAATTTAGTATCCGTTGGCTCCTTAGGTTGGCTTTCATCGTGAAACTATATTCACGTTAAAGATAGTAAATAGACATATATTAGTATACAAAATATTATTGCTTCCATTCATTCAATCAAACGCGCGTCCAAGCAGTCGATCCACGAGTAGTGAAACGAAAACAATTTAATTTTTAAATATCCAAGTAACACTAAGCGGCAACGTCGCGTCGTACGCACAGCACGCTCTCTTCGAAAATCGGCAACATCCCAAAAATAGCCGCGGATGTAAGATTATCGGCGCAATGTAAAAAAATATTCATGCAAAATAATATACAGAAATGCAGCGCCACTCACGACAAATCGGCGCATTACATTATACTCGTGCAGACGTTCTAGAGGTAAAAATGCTTCCACACAATTTTTTTACTACAGATACAATGTACCTATAGGTATCGATTGGTGGTGATTTGGAGGGAAAATAATCTTGCGTCCGTATATCGGACGCCATAAGTCGGTGGACGCAGTATTACTATAGAATTTTTTGGCAAAGGACGCATGAACTATACCAGGATATATATATATATATATATATATATATATATATATATATTGTAATGTAAATTAATTTACTTCGAATAAAACATAAATTTATCATTATTATTCTTTTATTATTTGTATTTGTCACATATTTCACTCCAGCTGTATAAAGGTTGAGATTGTATTGAAAAATACATAATTAAAAATTACCTAAATGTATAAGAAACTTTACTGATGTGTACTAAATATAATGAAACCAAATAATAATAATAATAAAAGAAAAGAATATACCTACATATATTTCTTTAGTTAGTTAAAATAATCCGGAGCCGTGTTGGATCCAGCTTGAATTATTCCTACACGTACGTTATACGCAGAGAGTGAACAATTGATCTAGCGCCTCGCGTGTCTCCGCTCCGGGTCTTCCATACAGATGTGAAACCAGCCTTACTGTTTATGGAGAAGGCTTGAGAACTCTTCAGTACAAGAGGTAACATTGAGGAAAGGCTAGGTGTTAATGAAGTGGAGAAAGGGCACCAAACAAAAGATTTATAAGTACCTACTATTACAGAATCAATCTTATTGATTCCCGAAATTTCAAGTCTTCAACCGTTATGGATGAATTTTATACTTATATTTTGTTTCTAAGTTTATTAGATTTAGGTTGCACTAGTAAAGACTTGTTAAAATATGATTAAATAAAACTTTTACATTACAGTATATTTTTGTTTCAAGTAGTTACATACATATACATACATATCTTCACGCCAAATCCCTTGCGGGGTAGGCAGAGACAATTGAGCACCACTTGTCACGATCACGACATACCTCTTTCGCTTCTTCGACATTCATCAACCTTCTCATACATGCCCGTTTGTTTCGATGGCTTTTTAATGCACCTTCAGCTATTGTTTTATTTATTTGATCGTGATAGGTAAGTCTTGGTCTGCCAGGGCCTCTTTTACCCACAATTTTTAAAATTATATATCTGGTTCTTCACTCATTCTTTCAACATGTCCGAACTATCGGAGCATGCCTTTCCTTATTTTTGTCCCTAAATAATACCTATCACGATCAAATAAATAAAACAATAGCTGAAGGTGCATTAAAAACTCATCAAAACAAAAGGGCATGTACAAAAATGTTGATAAATGTCAAAGAAGCGAAAGAGGTGTGTCGTGATCGTGACAAGTGGCGCTCAATTGTCTCTGCCTATCCCGAAAGGTATATATGTATGTAACAAGTACCTACTCGAAAAATAAAGTTATGATTGCCATGAAATTATCAGCTATTCACAGGCTCACTTCAAACCTGCGACTCATTAGCGTGGTCTAACGAGCTTTGCAGCGCTGTTTATTCAGGCGGGAAAATATTTTTATAATTATGGTAACCTAATATATTTGGAATAGAATACACTTATAGGTGACAAAACACGTACTTTTATTTTATGACTGCCAGCAAATTAAATATTAATTAAATGTATTTATTTACATTAATAAATATTATTTCGTTCCGACCACGAATTAAACCCGATACCTTCGAGTCTAAATCCAAGGACTTAACCGCTAGACCCGGAGGTAGTTTATATATGGTTGTTGTATATATAATATAATATATATACAAAAACCATATATAAACTGCCTCCGTGGTCTAGCGGTTAAGTATATATATATATATACAACAACCATATATATATATATATAAACTGCCAACAACCATCTCATCGGAGACCTACCACGCATCCTCTTGCCATCGACTTTGCCCTGGACTACCTGGCGGTCGATGGATGTTTCTCCACGCCGTGACACGTGTACGAAGAAAGTGAGAATGCCTGATTGAACAGTCGAGGAAAGGCGTTGTCTCATCCCCAGTTCCTCCAGTACAAACTCCGTCCATGATATGCCTAACATTATTTTTGTAATAGTCTACTCAGTGTTTAGTTTTATCTATATTTCCATATCTATTTCTGTGAAAACTTGTTATTAGCCCTTTCTTACTTTATCTTTTTTTCTTTATATTTAAGTATTGTTTAGGTGTAAGTTTTCCTAACTGTATAAATAAAATAAAATAATAAAACATTCTCTGAGACCACCACAACTCTAGACCATTAATTCGTTTTTTTTTTCTGTTTCGCGTAGGGTCCACGTCCCGCAGCATACAAAATATAGGGCACAAGAGCTGTAACCAGCCGGATTTTAGTAGCTTTGGTAACGTTTCGGTTCCTCCATATCTTCTTTAGCTTGTCCATAGTAGAACTTGTACCTGCCATTCGACGCTTGATTTCATCCTCGCATCCACCGTTATTAAATATTAGTATTTCTATCGAAAAGATACAGCGATATTAATAACGAAGTAAAAAGGAATGTTTAATGTGGAATAATAATAGCGCGAAAAAATTCCTACGGATATCTCAAAAGTCTAAACACAAAATTAATCCAAGCAGCTGTCTTTTATGTCAGAACATTCACGTGTTGTGTTTGTCTGTCTGCGTTTCTTTAAAATGTGTGGACTTTGTGTATTTTTCTCTGGGCGAAAGTTGTTAAACTCCCGTAATAAATGGCTAGTCAAAAATAAAAATAAGTTCATCGTTTATAAAGTCAATTTTTATTTTAACTACCTTAAATATAAACAGCTGCTATTCATAATAAAGATTTAATTATAGCTGACTGAATTATAACAGATGTGGCCAAACGAGTTTTTATTTTCTTTATTTATTATTTTGTACCGAAATAAAGATATATTTTTTATTATGATTAAATTTAAGAGATTTTGAAAAAAGTAATTTTTGGTACTACAGATATACTATTTATAGCATTCAAATAAATAATTAATAAGTGATTTAAAGTAGGAAAAATTAATTATTATTCTTTAATATAACTTTAATATGTAATTTAAATATCCATTAAAAAAAAAACTATTTTGACATTATTTTATATATACTGAGTCAGAGTAAAAGTAAAGTAAAGTATCCATAGGACCGTAACTCTTTCAGGGTGTTCAGAAAATTTAGCAAATTTTACTATAGGCCCTGCATGAAAAAGGCAAGCTCGTCGATATCTCTAGCGTACCAAACTCGAAAAATAAATTGTAAATAATTATTAACCAGGAATCGAAACCGGCACCTCCGAGTTAATTTCCACGGTTAAACCGCTAGACTACAAAGATAGTTGTTGATAATTGATCGCCATTTGTCACGATCTCGACTTACCTCTGTTGCTTCTTCAACATTCATCAACCTCCTTACACATGCCCTTTTTTATTTCGATGGCTTTTTAATGCACCTTCAGCTATTGTTTTATTTATTTGATCGTAATATGTGAGTCTTGGTCTGCCAGGGCCTCTTTTACCCACAACTTTTGCATTATATATCTGGTTCGTCAATCTCTCTTCAGTCATCCTATCAATATGTCCGAACCATAGGAGAGAATTGCCAAGTCAAGCCGGCATAGTATTAGGGCCTGATATCAGTTATGAGTGTCTGATTCCAGTTGCTAACATTCATGAACCTCACGCGCCACTTACCATCAGGTGGGCGCAAGGTCACATATCGTGCTAGTATATATGAAAAAAAAATGTGGGAATAAATAAAAAAAAACTATTGAATTTGAGAATTCTTATGATCTTATTAGTAATAGATGTTGTCTTCAATTATAATACATTTAATATTATATACATTGCCTATTACTAATTAGATCATAAAATGCCTTATATACAATTGAAAAAACAGTGTTTTAATCCCGTGTTAAATGAGTTAAATGAGAATGCCCACTTTTCTTAGAGAAATGGGCACAATAAAATGTTCTCGTGCCATAATAATTTCTCCTTAATTTGATATTTATTTATTTTATTTATTTATTTAGAAGAAATTACAGACATTAAGGTTGATAGTACATAGGTTGATAGTTAATATATTGTTGTGTTTTCATAATTGACTAAAACTTTTTTTACGTTAATACATAGTTTCGATCCCGCCGATTTAAAATCCAGTGTTTTATCTATAATAAAGTACCTGATCATAATAAAGAACTTAATCTTATAAATAGTGCTTTGTATCTATTTCATAAATTTTTAACCAATTGACTATTTAATTAAATTATATTTTAATGCTGGGGTAAAAGAGATGTTGTTGATTATTGAATTGAACTTCGTTGAGGCACGCTGCAAAAAGGTTTTGGGCAATATCTTTACTTGCGCGGTTTTGTTTGCTAACCAACAAAATGTAACTTTAAAAACATTAAAATGATTAATTAGTTATGCCACAGAAATCCATTACGCGTCCACTTACATAAGCCATTTGCATTCTTACCACAAGTACAAACGGATCGTAAATAATGCAAACAATGAGAGAATGATGTGTGAGTGGCGTTTATGTCAACAAGTGCTATTTTCGACCTTTGATCACTGCCAGTTTGATTTGAAACCACATGGTGAATGTTATAAATCCAACTAGTTCAGAAAACACGACTGGGCTATTAACCAGATTTACTTTTTACGCTTGTCACTCGTCATGATGGGCTTGTAAACTAAATATGAACCAGCTCCTTAACTTCTTCACTTTTCACCTAGCATTTTTACATTGTTAATTGTGATGGTTACACTGAGAAAAATATATCCACGTTTTAAAGTCTTTAATATTAATTCACCGTCCGCTAGGCGTACCTTTTAAAAACGACTAGGCGTCCCAAACAATAATTCAACCGTATTCCTTTCTTGGCAATGCATATTTATGTTGTTTTTATCACTGCCAGCACTTCGTAGTATCGTGAATTTTATTTTATTGTAAAAACTGATTTTATCGCCGAAAAGCTTAAAATTTTTAGTTCTTTTTTAAGTTTACAATAACAGTAGTTTACCTAAATTCAAAATATAAAAACACTTTTTCGGTTAGAAGGTCAGTGTCTCGGACACTGGACTCTCAAGCATCTATTTGATGCTAGATGCAGATAGCTGCATAGACTCGGGTAAGCCAGCTTTTATTTATTATTAAGATTACCTATATTCGTTAACATCGTACTAAATCGCTAAGTTATAAACAAGAAGCTGTCGCCTCGGGAATGTGCTAAGAAGTTTCCTGAACACGAACCCTAATTAGACCCTGGGGGATGTGCAAAAGCTTTCAGTTTGATATTATCTTGGCAAATTTTCAATTACGCTAATTCTATCAAGGTGCATTTCAGCCTCCAGATTTAAAATTTTAATCTCATATTTTTTATGTTCATTAACGAGCATGCTACTTGTCATGATGGGCTTACAGTAAAGATCGATAAATATAAATCAGCTTCACTAAAAAAATTAAAAATCAACAACGTGGCTTCTGACTACCCCGCTGACGGTTGTAATGATTATTTTCATTTACTTTTTCATTATGTGCCGAGCCTTCGGGAAAATTATGTTTCTTTAAGCTCAGATGTTATATAAAGAATTCTTCTATCTTCAGGCAGCGGAGTCCTCCAGGGTCGAGTTTAATGGGCCTGAGTTCAGGTTGGCAATAATGTAATTGTGCGTACAACTTTAGTAGTATAACAGTGCCCGAGTGGCTCACGAATCTAGTCTCCTTCTTTATGCTATGCAAAAGACGGAGCGATATCCAGAAGATGCTTGTAGGATCCGTTGTCAGCCCGGTAAAACATACGTTTAGCTAGGCCGACAAAAAACGCCTATTATAGATATCCTACATCATCGGCTATCATATAGTAGGTACGTAGTACCTAATTTATGTTTATGTAGTATATAAATAGTATAACTTATTTATGTAGTTTATATATAGCGCCTCCGTAGTCTAGTGGTAACAAACGTTGCCGTGAACTCGGGAGGTCGTGGGTTCGATTCCCACCGGAGGCAAGTTGTACATTGTATAATTTGTCTCGGTCTGGGTGTGTATATGTATAATGTGTATATATTTACAAAAAAAAAGTATGATGTAGTTTATCAACCATCTAGTTTCCGTAACACAAGCCTCGTAGCTTACCACGAAAATTAGATGGCGCTGTGTGACCTGTCTGGAAATATTTATATTTATATGTATGTGTGTATGTATTCGTATGTAATTTTATTAATAAATATTTATTATAATCAATAAATAATATTCTATAGATGTATATTTTTAATATATTTAATTTTAATTGATATATTGCAGCTACCTCACATGAATGTTCTCGTTGTCCCGAAGGTCTGACAGGCAGAGAATGTCAAGCGACATTATGTCACGCCTTTGTATATTTATGTGCAATGAAGTTTTAAATAAATAAATGTTTCTTGCAATTACAGAATTTCGCACTAACCACGGCGCTCCAGATGAGCGATACGTTCTGGTGACTTTCATTAATCTTTTCACTAATAGTTTTGATCAGATAGTTTTGAGCAGCATAAGTTAGTCGGGAACATCTTATAGATCCACACCTTCAACCTAAGCGGCAAGCTGGAGTTCATTACAGGTCGTAACAGGTCAACAAGATCTATAACCATTCTAATAATACCATAAACTAAAGTATCACAAGGTTTCCTTACTACAATTAGAAACAAACATGTATTTTCAGTCATAGCAGTCTTGTGAGACTTAGAAAATTAGAAGTGCAATACCAAGATTAAGACCGAGATCAGCTGTTCTGGTGTCAAACCTTGGTATTGCTCTGGTCAACACTAAACATGTTACATGAATCGAGGCGCCTTCGCTTAATCAAACCCTTAACTTACGTAAAAGTTATTTTCTAAGGTAATGTAAAAGTGCAAACCTGCGGAACAAGCTGCCGGTAAATATACGACAAGCATCCAATCAAAGCATTTTCAAAACAATGGTATATTCATATTATTTAAATAGCTCATTACAACTCATTTAGTTTATTTATTATATTATTATATGTGGTGTATGTATCGGTATTAGTATTTAGTTTATTATAGTATTTATTATTGTGGTTTAGATAATATTACATATTTATTACGTAATCATATTTCTCTAATTGAACCTACCTTAAGTCTTTAATGTTTTACAGAGTCCCTAAGGTTGGCTGTCAGAGAATGTCTAGCGACATTAAGTCCGCCCCTTGTATCTATATGTATATTGTGCAATAAAGTTTTAATAAATAAATAAATGAAAGTAAAATAAACGGATGAAAATGGTATAATGTAAGACAGCAAAGGGGTCCAACGAATAAGCTGTTAGCAGAAAACAAAGAACAAAGTATGGCATAATAAGTTTAAGACGTTGCAAATGATGAAATAGTGTTTAAATGAAAGAACTTATTTCAAAAGTTCTTTGTCGCAACAAAGTTACGAAGACATGTTTCTTAAAATACACATAAATATAGTTTCAGAGGTAATCTCGAGTTAAAACTAAAAACAAAGTAATTTCACACCCCTGAGACGTTGAACTATCTGGAACGAGTGCTGAGCCATTCTTAGCTACATTTACATTTTCTTTATTAATGAATGAATCTTAAAGAAAACTCTATTCGACTTACAAGGCAAGGTAGAGACGAGCTTTGCAAGTTTAAAATCTCAAATTTTTCTTTGTATTTTTTATAAATCGTCAAAGTAGTGAGAAGGTACGTTTTTTATAGTTGACAATTGTAAAAAAAACATGTGTTTTTGTTTTATGTTTATTTTATCATAGTACTTAAAATTACACCGATTTTTGTTTTAATACATTATTTAAGATACATAATTAGCGTGAGTGACGTCACTTAATAGTGAATATTGTAAATTGCTACACAAACAAATCTGCTTAATTAAGATGTCGAAAAACATCTTAATTAAGCAGTATTTAAGCACAACGCAAAAGATAAATTATTAAATATAAATCTACATACATAATAGCAAATAGTTATGTTAGTGTTGTAAATTAGTTGTTCATTATTTTACGTATTACGTGACGTCATCGCGCAGCTATTTGCAACTGCAGCATTTCCGTGCAAATATTTTAACATGATATTTGAAAGTAGATTTTTAAGCGATTTAGACCCCATACAAATTATAAAGTATTTTTCCAGGAGTCCGTAAGTAAAAATTGTAAAGTAGGCTATTAACTGTGTAAATAGACATGCAAAGTCACACCCACAGTAACATTACCGATATGTCTTTAACAGGTGAAATAGAATTTGTCAAAGTAAGATACGAGCGAGCGAGATAGAGTACATAGAAGCCGGCGGCGTCCTTACTGCTCGATAGCTAGCTTACTACTGCCTTGCTACTGACTAAAGTAAGTCAGTTAAACGTAGTTTGCTAGTTCCACTCGTAATGTCTTTGTAGATTCCCCTTTTACTTTAATCTAAGTTTCTGTGAAATAACGAATCAAATCAAATCAAATCATTTATTAATCCTTAAGTATAGGTACATACATATTACAATTGGTATTCAGTAGTTTGTTCGTTCAGCTATACTTTACCCTTAAGGACATACAGATATATTTATTTAAATGCCAAAGACAAAATTATTTTCATAAATGCATATAAATAAAAAAAAATAAAAAAAATGGTATACAAACACAAAAGAAAATATATAATTAGTGTCCTATTTTAAATATTATAATGTATGTCAAATGTGAGATCATCGTCAGTCAGAAAATCGTCAATTGTATAATAACATTTTCCCAGTAAAGCTTTCTTTAGTTTTGACTTAAATAATGGCAAAGGCAAGTCCTTGAAACCGTCCGGCAGAGTATTGTACAATTTAGGAGCCAAACCAAAAATACTTTTACTCAAGAGAGCAATAAAAGTCAAGTGATTGACAATATTAAGAACAATACAATAATAAATCACAATAAGACAGGATTTAATAAATAACATTTAAACAAAAAGACAAACATTAAGTGAAAATCTTAGGAGAAATGCAACAATACGACTGCAGTAAGAGTTGGTTCTGCTCAACTCAAAGCTACGGGTAATCCTCTTAGCTCGGATTGTGAACTGCTTGTTTACAGGAGGTGACTGACGAGCAGATTCTTCACTAAACAAATCCGATTAGCATAAAAATTACACCATTTATTTCCTAAAAGAAACTAGGACTTTTACCATAACACGCGGACAGCACTAATATTCATATACGTATTATTAATTTTAAAAAATTAAGTATCCAAATTTCGATAAAGTTTGTGCCTGACTGATGAATGTACTCGCACTCATAAAAATGTAAAACTACACCCTATTCGCTTGTTTGTGCAAAATGTTTTTAGGAACGTACAAAAGAAAAATATAAGTATAGGATGTTGAAATGAGTTTCTTTATCTAAGATCAAGAGAACTACTGCAGGAGACAGGTTATTGGATAGAAAATCCGGAACACATCAAATGCTCGGTGTACCCTTTTGTAGGATTTTTTTCTTTTTTTCTTTACTAGGTCACTAGAAATCATAACCTAATCTACGAGTATTATCTATACTTCTTCAAATAAAACAATTATAGGTCACCCTTAACTATGAAAACTTAAGTATATAATATCTCGGACCATGCTTATTTTTTCCCCACATTTAAATCATAAACTGTGTAAAATTATGTTCTTATTTATATTTTTTATTTTTTTATTAGCAGTTCCATAAAATGACAATCGGGTCTGACTTTCTAAGTTTAACATAAATTTTCAACGTTTAATAGGTACTCGCTTATTTGTTAGCAATTAATTGAATGGAAAAAGGAATCATTTAATAATAATAACACGTAATAAATAAATTCTATTAAGACCCAAATTATCGCGAAACCCTCATTTGTAATCAATTAGATAATATTATGAGTCCGTGAAATTACTTACCAAGATAAAATTTTGGTAAAATAACGTTGATGTAGATCCAATTTTTGTGATGATCCAATTTTCGCCGTCCCAAGTTTTACCCAAATTAATTTACTTTAAAAGATTATATTTAAAAATAACTTTTAAAGGAATTTACACTTGATTCGAAACCATTAAGTTACGAGATTAAAGACTTAAATTTCACCCTTATATATGACTATTTAGAGCTTTAATTTCTTAAATTAACATCCAAAATATAAGATAAAAAAACATTGTTTAAGAGTTTATATAAAAAAATCTCTGCAAGCCAAAAGTTATCTAAAGAATGCCATGCAAAAGTTAGGCTTTTGGAAGTTAAATTGAAAAGTTATGGGTCTAAATTGACAGTCTCAGTCCTTGGACCTAAAAAACAATTTCAGGAAGAAAATCCAGTAATCAGTTTTTCTAAAGATAACTTCACTGAGTAACGAAAATAAACCTTAAATTTCAAACTAAAAGATTAATGAAGAACTTGTCTTACCTATTAACGCTACGATCTTTGATGTATTTATTAGTTATCCCTGAATAAATCTAATAATATTATTCGTATAAGACGTTGTGATAATTTCATTCAGTAAAAAAATACAGTTAATAATTATTTATTATGATTTATTATAAACGATTGTCCAAGCTTTGATTTCATACAGTTTAGCTTCTTGCCCCGTCTTGTTATTATTAAATTGTATTTAACTTTAATGAAATAAAAATACTTAACAGTTGAAGAAATTAAGAGATTTGCTATTCTATTTGTTGCCTGTTTTAATAAATTATTCTAATGTTAAGGCCAGTTGCAGAAAGGTAGATTAAAATAACATCTGATCAATATTTTGATTTTCTCCACGTGATTGGTAGTTAGCTTGTCACTTTGGTTATTTCATCCAAACACGTGCGCATAATCATACGTTAAACATGTAAAAAAATAATCAACCTTTTTGCAACTGGTCGGTAGATTGTCAAAATAGTGGATTCTGTTATTTACTGTCACGTTTGTATTTGTTCTCTGTCACATTTGTTCTCTGTCAGTTGAAAACGGAAGCGGTCAATATATCAGGATTTCAGATAGTGCAAGTTAGCCTCGAAAAATGGCGTCGAATGTACGAGGTTTATTTTGAAGGTCAACCGTCTACTAATACATTTGTCACAATTTTTACTTTAATCGTAACATTTACGTAGACTTCATTTATCGCAATCCTCTTCCTAGCGTCCTCATTGCTGAAGGTCGTGACCTCCCGAAGAATGATAGGGTGTGCGTCTTGATGATAACACATCAGCGTTCATGCAACATGGACGCTAGTGTTGGTGGTGGAGCGGATTTGATCGTACCATCGTACCGGGCTTCGGCCTTTCGGTCTCTTTCCTTCCACCTTGCCGTAACAAAAGCTTGTTTCCTCCTTTTATGCGAAATCCAGGCTAAGCCAATGACGCCGATTAGCGTGGGAATTTAATTTACTTTTAGGATAATTTTAGCTTTAAATAATTACTAGATGTAGGAGTTTTAATAATGTGAAGACTAGAGCGAAGGGAAAGTTTAAACGTGCTCGAGCAATCAAGACTTTTGTAATATTAATCTTTAAATTAAAAATAAGTTTCCTTAAGTTTCACTTTGGAACTGCATCGTCGAAAGAACAAATTGTGACTTAATTTCACTATTAGTTTAGGAAGTCAAACTTCAAGTATTTTTGTATGAATTATGTTAATATTGATAAAGTTTTGTGGTTTGTTAAGCTTTATTGTGTTGTCCGCTATTCATGTGAATTAGATGGTTTAAAAAAAAAGGATTAGGTTTTTTCGTTCTGTTTATTATCAGACATGGGGTATTTTAGTGGTCCAGATGACTCTTAACCCAACACCCATGTCCGTGAGTTCCTTCACACGGCTCTCAACGATATCATCCGAAGGGCTCTCTGTCACTGCGGGATTGCACAGAGCGATGTCAATAGACCCGACTGAATGACTGTTGGGTCGTGGAAACTTGGCAGGTCTCTGGTGTGAGATGCGACGTGTATAATCTGCACATCCAGCAGTTTCTGCTGAGAACCTCAAGTTTCACATATATGCCAACTTGGTACCCGGTACAGGTTACGAATTTTCGCCGTTTGGAGTCAAGACGTAGGCCCATTGGGACCCTCAGCCAAGCGCCTGACCAAGGAGTGTCAAAGCGGCTAACGGAAATGTCTGGAGCTTTGCTATAAGAGGGTAAATGTTGACAGTCTTCTTGGAACTATATCTGATGGGACGTCTCTTAAGGACATTTTTTACTTATTATGTTTAGTTAATAGGTACTTAATTTTATTTTATTCATTAGTAGTTTCTTATTATTATTTTGTAAAATAAATATTATTTTATTCGATTAAATCTGCTGAACCTATTAATACTTAATTTAATATTGAAACTCATTTTTACTGTGAAATAAATAAGAATAAGTGTTACATCTATTTAATACAATGATTTAGTAACGTTAAAAACATTTTAAAATGACAAAAGATTTATTTTTACAATGTTTACAATCAAAATTACTCGATTCAGTAACTTATCTACGAAAAGCAACAAAAGAAAATTTTGGCAAGAAAACCTATCAAAACTTGAAGAAATTCAATAAGGGCACTTTGGAAGTTTGTTAAAGAAAGTAGCTAAAATATTCCGACAAAAGCTTCCTAATAAAAACGCATTTTCTCATCTTCGTAATATAATAATGTCGCGATCACTTGATGAGGTGGTAGTTTCTTTCAGCTCAAACGCTATACAGGTGTCCCATAGGTCAATGTCAAACCGGGAATGGGTTAGAGAACACAATAATTTATTTGTGATATTTCTCAAGTTTATTACGCTAAATACACTTATCATGATGCATATTCTGACCTGCGCGTGTGGTTCGGTTGCGGAATGGAGAGGAAGGAATTAGGTTATATAGCTTTTCAGAGCACTCACCATAGTATAGCCGGTAAAACACAGAATATAACGGAGTTCATATCGAGTTGGGATCATCAAATTCCAAATATTGCAGAATTAGATGCTTTCTATGGAGTAATTCGCGTCAATAAAGCGCAAACAAGTCGGGTATATGAGAGTTTTGAGCGCAAAAAATAAACTACAATTTCTGCCGCATATAAGAGTCAAATTTACGGTTTTCATTCATACTAAAAATATCTACAGTAAAGTGATTTACAAATCTAAAACTTACATTTAAATTTATTCCTTGCATATTTTTATTTTTTGTAACCATTGTAATTGTTGCGATAAATAAAGTATTTTCTTTCTTTCTTTCTTTAAAAACTTGGACTTGACATGTCCATGCAAAAGGCGGTAATTCACTCATTAACAGTTCTATTCCTCGAGGGTAGTGACGTAGAACACGGGTGTTGACTTTCGAGGTCGACGTCTAGGCATTGCAGTGATGACGATGATGTGATGATACAGCTTAAATAGCTTGTAGAAAATAAATCTACAAATAATGAGAGCGATGAGAGATGTCGTATTCGCTCAAATCGTAATTAGACTGGCATTAAACCATATTGAGTAACGATAGTTTGATTAATACAGCTGTGATTTCACGAAATGTCTGTTAATGATACACGCCTAAATACAGATAATAAATGGTTATTGCTAAACTTAAATTGTTAATTGAAATTAATGATATATTTACCGAGTGCTAATATAAAACTTTTGAAGCTTGCTCTTCGATACTCGGGAATCTTTAGCTGTAAATCTTTAACAAATATATTTTTGAAGTAAAGTAAAAAAAAATGCTCAATTAATATTTACAATCAAATAAAGTACATAGGCGACCTTAATACCTAAATCAATAAAAATAAAGATATTCTCTAACAGCTAACCTTTGGAAGAATGACAAAAGAACTTGGAGGATGCAGAGTTAAAGGAAAAAAATACTAATAGCAATAAATAACTATGTCACAGGGTATTTTAATTTAAGTAATATTATGTAGTTCCTAATAAATATTCTACTTAAATAAACATACATATAAATACTATTAAATACTATATATATATATATATATAATCTATTTTTACTTATGAATAATAGGATTGCCAACAGTGCTAATAGCGCACATGTTTATACCTAATGTTAAATCAAAATTCTGATGCTGTACCTATTATAGGAGACCACCAAATGCTATAAAATAACAACTCGATATAAAAAAGTAGTTATTTGTATTGGTATACAATGTAAACTGCAGTAACAGGATCTGTCGGACATTCGATCCGCTAATTGTTCATTCTGAGCCGAGTTCTCACAGTCTATTACTGAGAAATCAAATGTGCTATTACTAAGGTACATGCTTAAGTTTTTAATAATAATAATATTTATTTATTTCAGAATAATCACAGGTTATAACCAAAACATAACGTTACAATATTATCAGATCTCAAGACAAAAAGATTTTATATTATATATACTGTTCATTTCTCCAAAAACAGTGGGTTAAATTATACAAATTTACAAAACATTAGTAAATAAAAAAGACATAATTTATATCTGAGTGGCATAAGATTATTCTAATAATTTATTATTATTATTTAATACATTTTTTATGAATTTGTTATAATATAATAGCGAACAAAAGTAAGGAATCATAGCATTAGGTAATTGACATAATTATATTATAATAATGTTTGCTTGTTACTAAACATTGACATTACAAATAATGTATTTTTTTTGTTTTATAAAGTGACAGGCGTATAGAAGAGAGATTGAAAATATTTGAACGTTATGTGGTAACCTCAAGAAAGTAAACGATTAGAATTGATTGATTTCGAAGTCCAAGAATAGGAGAAACAGGCATCAGTCACTGATCTAAATTTTAAAGCAAAATATGAAAAAACATATCGAAAATTCAATATACTAAAAACAGTTTATTCTACGGCTGAACTAAATATATGACCTTCGTAAAAGTTCACAACTTCAATATAAATAAAAAATACAAGCTAGTGCTTGCTTTCAGGAAAAGGATTTACGAATAATCCAGAGAACGTAAAAAACCCAGTAAGTAAAAGCTTTTACCAAATCTCTCGCTGTTCATACACAAATTAAATATTTAGCGAACTTTTTCTTTGGAACAACTTTTATCTCGGGGACATCAGTATGGAGTGCGGCATTAAATCTCATGGACTTCCTGTCATTACTCCCTCCTGTAAACTTGGTGATAAAATTGTCACTACCATGGACATAAATAAAATTTTAATTCACGGACTAGCCCAACAATACCTATAATTTAAGTATAGAGCTACCAAGTTATCTGTGAACAGCGAAAATAGGAACCTTCGCTACGGGTTAGTGTTGTCAGTTTTCATTAGTAAATATTCCCCAATACAATAATTGTAAATTTAGTTCACTTGATGTTTTACCATAACGAACTGTACGAAATACTCTTTTATATGCTTAAAATCATCGCAATGTAACATACAAGAGAAGCGAACATTATTATCCCTTTTGTTATATGTCAAAAAGTCGCGGCATGATAAATCCGAATAACGAATAACAGTTAGATTAAAATTTGCCTACACTTTATAACTGATGATAGCCACAGTCTTTTGTTTAAAGATAAGTTGGTGACTGTCGAATATATTTAATTTCACCGGATAACGCCCCACTAGAGACACAATGCAGTATGGTAAATTTAGTTTTCAATGTTTTTTGTAGGCAATATAGTCCGATTTGGGTCCTTCTTGACATCTATTTATTTATTAAACTTTTAAAAGTTTCGTGTATAATAATAGTTTTTTTAAGTAACGGGTCTTTTTAATCTAATTTATTATTTTCCATTTAAGATTCCACGCCTGTGATCAACACCACGCGTGTGTACTACAAAATACAACCACAATACAAATTACAAGTACAAATATACGTCCATGCCTCCCACCATAGGATGTCCCAGGTGTCTCTGTTTATATCTCTTGATAAATTTAATATTAATGCCGAGCTAGTATTTGTAATTTACAGCCATGGTATGTTAGGGTATGTTTTTAGTTGTTTTTAATATTGAAAGCGACATTTCACGTATTAGGTAGAAAAATATCCTTAAAATTCTCTCTGGTGGGTAATTAAAATTTCCTTTGTAGCAAACGATTAACATAAAATAATGATGAAACAATGAACGCTGCTAAAATTATATATAATTATATATAAGTCGGTGTAACATGAACAATTTGGTTAAAAGAATCGCCAGTTTGGCTCCAAGTAAAGTGGTTAAGGAAACAATTTGCTCAGGCGTGGTTATCGCAGGCGATGCGAAACATGATAACTGAACTACACGCACCGTAAAAGGGGAACGAATGAACAAGGTATGTTGTATCAATAGACTTCTATATAGACTGGAAAAACAATTCAATTCTTGCCAAGGCGATGGATTAGGGCCAACGCAAATCCTCTACAAATTGAGGAGTTTGTTGTCGGTTTGACTAAACTTTTTACTAAGCTAATTAAGGATTTTACAAGCATCATCAGAATATCTCTGACATAGCGCTTGCAACTAGATAGTAGACCACTTTCTAGGAATACGTTTCTGGAAAAGAGATATAACAAATCTGAACAAAAAACTGAACAATTCTAGTTCCTTGGATTTGTAAGCTACTGTAATATTAGGAACCTACTACCAAAGGTGCAGCAAGCAAGTCGTTACCCAAAGAAAACAACTCAGATAAAACAAGACACCTAGCCCAGCCTAACTTAATCTTAACGAACTGAAGCCCTTTATACTAATATACAGTGGAACATAATGATAAAAAACTTAGAGATCATCTTATGTTTACCGTACCTTCCACTTCCACGTAGAATTCATTAAACTAAACAGTAATTGTAGGTACACAACAACAAAAAAATACGGGCGATTAATCGGATTAAAAGCAGTACTACAGAATCGATAACGACAACCATTCCGCAGTTTGATTTATAAACAAAACTATAATCGCCGATTGTTCCGGTTTCATTTTGCGAGAAATGCGAGACATATTGCGTCACGTCCATTGTTTTGCTGCGAAATAAAACCTCGCAGAATAGAGCCGTGAAAGAAAAGAACTGGCGGACTCACAAGGAGTAAGTAGTCGGTGTCAGAACCAACGACAGTTCTCTGTTCGAGTTGCCGGGAAACTTGAGGGAGCTCAGCCGACTTTGCAGTTTATTAAACAACTCCAACGGCGTTGAAGAATAAATTTGTATTGTTAAGATTGAATTCTTGATTCGGTTATAATAGACGCCTTTCATAGAAAGCGCTGCAGTTTATGTCAACGCAAAGTGCTGAACTACTTACTCGAACTAATGTAAAAACTTTTTTTAAAAACACCTAAAGGACATAATAATAATAATTTTTATTGCACATTAAAATATACAAAATGAAATGAAGCACATAGGCGAGCTTAATACCTTGCAGGTATTCTCTAACAGCTAACCTTTGGGAAAACGACATAAGAAATTGTGGGATGCAGAGTCAGAAGGAGCGAAATAAATATTAAACTAAATGCAAAGGTTGCTATACCTTTCACTGAGTATATCATATGTCATATTAAAAAGTAATGAAAATAAATAAATATATAAATTAACATGTCAGTTACATACACAAAATATACATTTATAAACATACGAGTTTGCGCCGTTTGGGGTCGAGACAATGGGCCCATGGGGACCGTCAGCGAGGCGCTTGGCCAAGGAGTTGTCAAAGCGGCTGACAGAAAGGTCTGGAGACAGGAAGGCTGGCAATTATTTCTGCCAACGTATTAGCCTCGCTATACAGAGGGGAAATGTTGCCAGTCTCCTTGGGACTATCTCGGATGGGACGTCTCTAGAGGACATTTTTTATTTATAGTTTAGTTTATTTATAATTTTATTATTTAGGTAGCTTTTATATTGTAATTCTTTTATACTGGTTGTATATTACTTCGAATAAACATACATAAATAATAATCTAAATATAAATATATACACTAATAATAATAATCCATATCATGTATGTGGTTGGTATGAAGGAAAGCATAGGGACAAAAATAAGGAAAGGCATGCTACGATGGTTCGGGCATGTTGAAAGGATGAGCGATGACTGCAGACCGAGACTCACATATCACGATCAAATAAATAAAACACTGACTGAAGGTGCATTAAAAAGTCTTCGTAACCAAAGGGCATGTATAAGGAGGTTAATGAATGTCGACGAAGCGAAAGAGGTATGTCGTGATCGTGTCAAATGACGCTCAATTGTCTCTGCCTACCCCGCAAGGGATCTGGCGTGAAGATATGTGTATGTAGCATATCATGTATATAGCATATCATGTATATAAATTAAATGCCACAGGGAAGTATTTTATCGTCAACCCTATTTTTGATATATCAACGACTTATGCAGACTCCCATTGACTAACTGTGATATATTCACGTATGCAGATGACACAGCTCTTCTGGCATACGAGGAGAACTGGAATACTGCAAAATCTCACGCTGAAAAAGGTCTACAGGTTGTGATGAATTGGCTGGCAACCAATTTACTCACACTCAATTTTGAAAAAACCAAGATCATTCGTTTCTACCCTCCCAACTCTCCTGAACCACCAGTGATCTTTGATGCACTCGTTGCTCATGATTGTGTCAGTCCGGAAACCTGCAAGTGCCTGACGCTAACGCGAGTCGCGTACACTAAATACCTCGGTGTCGTAATTGATGAAAGAGTCGACTGGCAACCTCAGGTGGAGGCTCTGACAGCAAGAGTAAGAAAACTCATTTACATATTTAAAAACCTACGGAACTCAGCGGACGGCACAGTAATGTACACAGTTTATACTTCCCTCTGCCAGTCAATATTATCATATTGCATCACCATTTGGGGTGGGACATATAAAACAACATTCATCGCATTGGAGAGAGCCCAGAGGGCAGTCCTAAAAGTAATACACTTTAAGCGCAGAGACTACCCAACCTCTCAACTGTACCAGGAATGCCAAGTCTTGTCGGTGAGAAAACTGTACATTCTGTCCGTCATTCTTCGTCGGCACTCGGCCCTCCCTTTCAGCAATGACGTAGCTCAAAAACGCTCTGGTGCATTAATATGTCCGGGTATGAAATGTAGAACTGCATTTGCACGCAGGCAGTATGAGTCTGTAAGTTCAAGGTTGTACAACGAAGTCAATAAAATAAACTCCATATACCTATTAAATAAATACGAGGTTAAAAAGAAAATATCAAGCTGGTTACAAAATCTGAGCTACGACCAGACTGAGATGCTTCTGTCCGTTATGGAATAGTATTATAGTATCTCGATCTGGTCGTCTAACTATACATACCTTTACCTACTTTTTATGTTGGTATCATAACTTAGTCTAGAAGTACATAAAATATTTATACATATAATATATATTTTTATTTATTTATTTTTATTATTTAATTATTATTTGTAAACACTAATATTTTTAATTGTAATTTATAACCTAGAATAATAGGCTAACTTCCATAACACAAGTAGCTTGGTGTGGAGTTAGAAAGACTACTTTAATACACCCTTTGTACAACTAACAAATAGCCTTAAGTACTGTATTAACAAAGTATATCACTATCAAATTGTTGTACTTATGCAATAAAATTATTATTATTATTATATTATTATTATTATTATTATAAAAAATATCATTTTGCTTTTTAAGTAAGTATGAAGATAGAAGATGCTTAATTATGTATTATTATTGATTTGTATGTCAACGAGGATATGTAGGTAGTCTGGAGTAACGTCTAAAATAAACGATAACGACACTTGAGTATTTTGTCATTTTGGACGATTCAACATTATGTTATAAGTACGATACGCTAATATAAATTTAAAAACTCATGTTATACTAGTATTCGGTTTGATCACAAATCGTTTAGATAGCCATAGTATATTTTAAATTCATTTTGAATACATTTACTACATAAATAATAAACAAGATCCATGGAGCTGAATTCAGTCGTGCGGCGTCGTTAGTTTTCAATGAATTGTGAAAACGTGCTCTGAAACAGAACATGTACGCGATGAAACGTAACTCAAACTGGGTCGATGTAATATATCCCCTCTACTGATATTCTAAGGTAGAATTTGAAATGATTAAATATAATATAAGTTGTAACGTTTATCCATTAAAGATGAGTTGGTGACGTGAGAAGCGTTAAATGGTTTGATGGTTGATTTGCTCGTGGCAGTTTGGCTTCTACTGCTTTTGAATTTAAGTCGAGAGCGTACAGTTATTTGCGGACGTTTTTTATTTTCATATGTTACGGCGGAGTGTTGTGGCGGTTTGAAGTGAGATTTATAGCTATTGTAAAACAGTTGTGTTTCGCTGGCGTTGTTTGAGATCTCTATATGCATGGGGCGGACTGAGATCCCAGGAATCCTAATTGTGCTCCATTGAGAGATTCCAGCGTGCGTCTTTATTTTTGAATAGCAAGGACTTGTTGCTCGTGGCACGTATTTGTGTGAAGGTTGGCCGTGATTTACTCGCATTGCACATTTGTTGCGCAATGCACGTTTTCTTGGCAACCCTTTTGTTCTATTTGCACTGGATCCACTTAGCGTTGAATACGCGAAATGATGTTTCAGCAGGCACGTGTCTTTTATTTAGAACTTTTTAATTTAAGTGATACGACACGACGCCAGTTGCATTATTATTATCATTATTAAAATCTTTATTGCACGAAAAAGTAAACAGGCGAAGATTAAAGCCTACAAGGCATTTTATAACATCTAACCTTTGGGAGAGTGTGAGATGAGTATGATGCTGATATAAAATAACAGACAATATACTACATTGATCACCTACTAAGATATACATACAATACATCTAAGAAATACATAGGTACATTCGAGTATTGTACAAGTATATAATTTGGTCTAAGCAGGTCAATACATTTATGAAAAGAGCTTCCAAGACGGCATTAACAGAATCATACAGTATTTAATTGCGAAATAAAATAAAAAAGTAGGCCTCCTCTGCAAACCAGAAATCGACGAGATTTGTCATGATTGGCCTATAGTTAGCTAAATGAGAATCCGCTTATTTATGAGCGTGGTTTCTGACCACCCCGGAAGGAAAACGGTCGTGATGATACTTTACTTTTACCAACTTTAAATTGTTTTAGATCAAATGGTCACTCGAAATTTAAAAAGATTAGAAAAACCTCCACAGGATTTTTAAGTACCTATTCGATGATACCCCCCCCCCCCCCCCCCCCACTCAATATAGTTCGTACATTTCCAAAAGGGTTGGTATAAAAGAAAGCATAGGGACAAAAAAAGGAAAAGCATGCTACGATGGTTCGGGCACATTGAAAGAATGAGCAAAGAAAGATTGACGATTGATGATAATACGAAAGTTGTGGGTGAAAGAGGCCCTGGCAGACCGAGACTCACATATCACGATCAAATAAATAAAACATTGACTGAAGGTGCATTAAAAAGCCTTCGTAACAAAAAGGCATGTATGAAGAGGCTAATGATAATAACGTCGACGAAGCGAAAGAGGTATGTCGTGATCGTGTCAAGTGACGCTCAATTGTCTCTGCCTACCCCGCAAGGAAGACAAGGAAAGAGACCGAGAGGCCGTAGTCTGGTACGCTGGTCCGACCAAATCCGCTCCACCACCAACACTAGCGTCCATGATGCTGTGCATGCCGCCGAAGACAGGAACGGGTGGCGTGCTATCATCAAGACGCACACCAATTCATCGGGAGGTCACGACCCTCATCAATGAGGAAACAAGACGCAAGGAGGAGGACCCCGCAAGGGATCTGTCGTGAAGTGTGTATGTATTTACACTAATATGTTAGATTTCATAACTAGTGCGGCTATATGTTACCAATAAAAAGATCACCAAGTCGATATAATTCCGAGTTACCAGAGCTAATATAATAAGTTAAAATAATGGCTCAATAGCTAGGAATATCTTTAGACAAGTTGAAATCTGTCCGACGTTTATGTTACGCGTATAATTGAATTTAGGGCGATGGTTGATATTAATATTGTATTTTCTGACGTTACTTGTTGGCATTTTAATTTACTTTGCTAAACAATTTCGGAAATGTCAAGAAAATTTCCGAGGTGTTTGATATTACGATATAACGTCGAACGTTTGATAAAGTTGTCATATTAATATGAATCGTGATTTAATTTGAAATCTTGTGAGTGTATAACTTTTTCAAGTTAGGTAATTAATTTATAATAAAGTATCATCACGACTGTATTTATTTCGGGGTAGAAACCACGCTTTTTTTAATGTATCTTATGTATAGGCACATCATGACAAATGGCAAGCTCGTCGATGTTTCGAGAAACATTACAAATACATTAAATAATTTAATAAATCACGACCTTCTAATATCTAAAATAATATAACGTAATACGTATCTATAGATGATAATATGTAGGTATAAATTCACGATTACCTCCTTAGTCTAGCGGTTAAGTCTAGGCTACAGGAATCGAACCCGGTACCTTCAGTGTAAATCCACGGACTTAACCGCTAATTACGTGATATTTTTTTACATAAAATAAAAAAGTTAAATATCAAACGACCATAGTTTGCTGAATGTTCAGAAACCAAGCTTTTGTTTTCACTGCAAGCTCGTCCATTATTTGAAACTAGTATAACCGTATAAAATAATAACGCAAAATAAGATATTTGTTTGATCATACTCTAGAAGTCTAGAATAATTCTACCTAGTCTATGAGCTAGATCAAGCCAATATAATAAAAAATCATAAATTGGTTTGAAACCAGTGATCACTGCGACCATTTCAAGTTGTCCAAATATTGTTGGCGAGAAAAATACAAGATTTTTTTGCCAAAAAACAGCAGTTTTTCGATAAAAACTATTTTAGCAGTTCTTTGCGTCATAAAAAGATAAAACATAAAGACAGCGCTACTAAAAGAAGCATTACTTTCAGATCTATTCATAAAATCTTACAGAACTCAGAACAAGCTATACAGAAAAAAGACAAGTTTACACATGTCGTACTAGTATAAAAATATAAAAAAGCCAATGGTTTGTAAAATCCATTAATATTGCACAAAAATCGTCATAATTAAATAAAAATCCTGAGAACTAGAGGATGAATCGGGTTGTTCACTAACTTAAAGCTTTTTTTTTTGGCTAAGTTTTACTGGCCTCACTTAACGTGCGCGTACTGAGTTTCTATGCGTCATTATTCTATGAATAAAACTATGTTTTGTTAATAGTAAAATACTAAAAATATTCATGAAACGAATCTAAGAATCCAATGCAATCCAATTAAATGACACACGATCCCAGATTATGAGAAAACATATTAGTGAAATTAGGTAAAAGCATCATTACAACCGTAATCTATTGCTGGGTGACAACTGGGACACGGAACTGAAACTCTATTCAACGCCATAGAGGATTTCAATTCAATTCATTTATTCATTATAAGATACAGATAAGTAAACTCAGATTTGTCAGAGTTATACATAAAAAAGAAGGCCATTAATAGAAAAAACAGCCATCGTTACTTACCACTTAACTCTATACACGAACACTACCTAAAGATGCGCAAAAGAAGGCCATTAAAAGCAAGAAAAGCCATCGTCATTTACCACTTAACATGATAAACAATCACTACCTGCAGATGCGCAGAAGAAGGCCATTAAGAGCAAAGGACATCGTCATTTACCATTTTAGGCCGGCATAGTAGTAGCGACTGATGTCGGTCATAACTCTATAAACAATCACTACCTAGTAGATTGTTTAAAATATAAAAGATTTTAAATTTTATATGGTCATTATAAGATGTTGTTAAGTTAGCTAATTACTTAATAAATAAATAAATAAGAAAATTACATAATGTTTTTTTAATGCATCATCTATGGCAGTGATTCCCGAAAGGTGGTCCGCGGAACCCTGGGGTTCCGTGGAAGAGTCACAAGGGTTCCGCGTTCCGTCAAAAAATTAACAAAACATTCGTCGAAAAAAATCAGCTCCACATCTTCGCCAACTGTCAGACATTAAGCCCAATTTTAGTGCTAGTTTAAGAAAATACGTGAAAAAAAATCATTCTTCTCATTAAATTCATAAAAACATCCAGGTACATTCCTAGTTACATTGTATTTCATTATTTAATAAATGTTTTTTAATACATATAATTGTACATGTACATTTGCTCTTTTTTTCAAATCAAACATGAAAATATACAAACAAAAAGGTAATATTTTTTGGCATAGAATTAGCTAGGCCCTAGCTGCTAGGGTTCCTCTAAAAATGTATAATCAATTAGGGTTCCGTGGCAAAAAAAAAATGGGAACTTCTGATGATTTGTCAATTAATATACTTAAGTAATTCAAATTCAAGCACACACACAACTTTCTTTCTACAATTCTGTTATCGATATTAACTTTGTAGCTGCGCACGGTGGCTTGTCTCGTCCACTGAACGCATTTAGTCTAGGCCACCTGAACTCCAAAAATCAGTTTCTAAAATAAATATGCGCCTTGTAAAGTTTAATATTCAATTAAAACATAGCATCTGTTTGTAGTGCTTTGATTGATGGGCCGCAATGTAATTAATTTCGCATCCGATAAGTGACGGTTTGGACGCAGATACCGTACTGCAGAGTTGTCGATGTTATTGTATAATTAATAGCTGTAGAAATTATACTGTATTAGCTATTTTAGCTTTTGTTTGTGAAATATAGCGGTCGGCAAAACCCCTCTAAGGTGTAACGTCATATAGCATATTTCCATGAAGACAAAAAAAATATTACAATTTGGTCTTATCGAGCTCTTTTGTATTGTCACATCAAATTGATATATATTTATATAGTTTTTACGATCTAATATTAATTGTCCTATTGCTTATTTGCACCACTTAATAATTGGGCCTAAGCAGGTCTAACTTAACTAACATTTATGGAAAGAGCTTCCAAGACGGCATTAACGGAATCATACAGTATTTGGTTGGGTAGGGAGAAAAGTAAAATGGTCGATGACGAGCGTTTTTTTGCGCAGTGAAATCATCTCTCAACTCATCTCAACACACGATGGATCCGGCACCCGCATGGTGAATCCATGGAATGTATAGAATTTTTTCATCTTCTTCTGTAAATATACACGAACAATAAAAGATTTCATTTCAGCCCCTAGATCACATCGTCCAAGACCTCCCCTTCCAAAACTTATCTGGAGAATTTGGCTCGCTTGAACTCGCCATGCTGGCCAGACGGGTTGGCGATGGCCTGATGTATTGGTGCAACCGGGACCGACGGCTTAACGTGCTCTTTGTAGCACTAGAACAGTGGTGTTATAAATCTATGACAAATGTACGTAACAAAAGTGTATTTATCATTGGTACCTGCCGGGGCTCGAACCGACCTCTTTACGATTTAAAGAAAATCGTTCTTACAACCGAGCCACCACCGCTCTTTGTACATAACCATATAGGAACATACATATTTACACTTATAGACAGATAGTTTTAATGGACGAAAATCTGGTAGACGCTTGACTTCGTCATTGAGGAGTTTGCCGTCATACTGAATAGACGTAAGTTTTATCGGGCCTACAACGGGCACTTCAAGCATCTCCAGAATATCGCCTAGTCTTAAAAAGACTGAAGTAGTCGAAGTTAGACCCCCTGGGTTCGTGAGCCACACGGGCGCTACTGTTACACCAGTAACGGCGCCCAGCACCAAAATTGCATGAATTACCAGCGGGTAGTAACCCGCTGATATCCTGCCGGGAAAAACGGGGGAATGTCCCCAACCCCGTGCCTGGACGACTCCACTGTCTGATACGCAGATTGTTTCATAAATTTGTGTAACAGAATTAGAAACAAATTCAGAATGATGCTAGGGGACAGAAATAAGATATTTAATTACATCATTTTTTTCTTAATGCATACATGAAAAATTTTGGCACACGGTAAATGTGAGCACAGCACTTTGAATGCACTTAGGCCAAATATGTTACAAAATTATAGGCAGCACTGTGCGGCGTAGTGCATCAGCTGTAGCGTAATTAGCTTGTGACACAGCTTATTACAGATTCTACAATACACTCAGGAACGCGTCACCCTAATTATATTTCATTAAAGTGCCAACTTGCTCTAAAATACCTGTTTAGTTTGCGTTCCAAAATTATATATATTACTTCTGACAGCTATTTATTATAAGAAAGAGACAGACTTATGGCTATCAAAAGTCTTAGAGGGAATAGAAATTCTGACAAAATTAATTAATTAATTTGTTTTTATTATTTTGTTATTCTAGTATTTGTTGCTACTTATCACTGTTTATGATGAACTTCATAAAAGTACTATTATTTAAAAAAAAATACTTTATAATAAAAAATATAACTAAAAACTAAAATAAAGAATAAACAAATTAACTTCTTAATTAATTGTTATTTATTTACTTAATTTTATGTATATGCCTTGCCTTAAATAGTAGCTATTTCAAATTGACCGTATTATTGCATATACACATATTTTTGTAAAAAAAAACTCAAAATTCGTCAGTTCTAAATATTATCCACGTTGCTTGTGCCGGTTTTAAACTAATTACTATTTAAATCTACAAAAAATGTTATTAACTAAATTGTAAAAACATAGGGCAACAAACTAATATTTATTTATTGTAATAGATGTAATGAATGAAAGCGCTAGAGCCCCCTCTAACCGTGACATCACCCAGTTACCCGCTGATATGCATGTCACATTTCACATTATCAACTCAACCATTACAGTAGCCTTTATCTATGCCACGGAACTTAAAACCATTTAATAACAAAAATATGAAGCTATGAGGGTAGTCAGAAAATATAAATACTCGTAGGTATTTAAAAAGTTTAATTCAATAATAACGCTTATTTTTTATTGAGATGTATATATATAAATCCCAAAGTATTTCAATATTACACTTATATTATTATTATTAACGAACCGCTTACGTAATGACAAAATACGCAATATGGTAGGTATGAAAGAAAGCATAAGGAAAGGCATGCTCCGATGGTTCGGGTATGTTGATAGGATGAGTGGCGAGAGATTGACGAACCAGATATATAATGCGAAAGTTGTGGGTAAAAGAGGTCCTGGCAGACCAAGACTCACATATTACGATAAAATAAATAAAATAGCTGAAGGTGCATTAAAAAGCCATCGAAACAAAAGGGCATGTATGAAGAGGTTGATGAATGTCGAAGAAGTGAAAGAGGTGACCGTGACAAGTGGCGCTCAATTATCTCTGTGAAGATGCGGCATAAATGTCAATGGAGAATACATCTCACACCTCCGATTCGCGGATGACATAGTCATCATGGCCAGCTCGCTCAAGGATCTTAGCAGAATGTTAAACGGCTTCTCAGCAGGTTGGCCTCGGAATGAACCTGGATAAGACTAAGGTTATGTTCAATGACCATGTCAAGCCGAGGCCAATCTGTGTGGGAAATGCTACTCTCGAAGTTGTGCAGGAATACGTCTACCTTGGACAGACTATTCAGCTAGGCGCTGCTAACTTCAGCAAAGAAGCCGACAGACGCATTCAGCTAGGATGGGCGGCATTCGGGAAACTTCGACATATCTTCTCATCGTCCATACCACAGTGTTTGAAGACAAAAGTCTTCAACCAGTGGGTCCTCCCCGTAATGTCGTACGGAGCAGAGACGTGGAGCTATGGAGAGAGCTATGCTTGGTATTTCTCTGATGGATAGAATTCGAAACGTTGAAATTCGTCAGAGAACCAAAGTTACTGACATAGCATTCAAAATTAGCAAGCTGAAGTGGCAATGGGCCGGACACATCTGCCGCAGAACCGACGACCGATGGGGCAAACGGGTTCTGGAGTGGAGACCACGTACGGGACGACGCAGAGTGGGACGACCCCCCGCCAGATGGACGGATGACCTGAGGAGGGTCGCTGGTGGGGGTTGGATGAGGATTGCAAAAGACCGCGTGCAGTGGCGAGCCTTGGGGGAGGCCTATATCCAGCAGTGGAGAGACACAGGCTGATGATGATGATGATGATGATGATGAAAGTGAAGATATGAATGTTTGCAATTAGCCTAGACATTTCTATGCTATTAACCTTAGCTAAGGAAGTAGATACTTATATTTTTTTTAATATTCTACATAAAGGTTAATAAAGCACAAAATAATAAACATAATGTAAAAGATAAATAATAATAATAAATATCGGCAGACTATCTTGTGATGTGAGGAGTAGCTTTAGTAAAGATTAATTATCCAAAATAAACTAATAGCATTAAATAAACAAAACAAAAAAAAAATACATCATGTTATATTTTAATTCACTTTCAATTTTTCATCAGTTGTAGTCAAATTTTAATTTAACACGTAAATTAGGATTTAAATATGGGCTTAACATTATACGAATTGGACATATAACACACGAAACCTAATCAAATAAAAAGTCAAGTATCCAAGCGTTTAAGGGACTATTGTGAAGAATATGGACCCCGACTTTACTCTTTACAATAGAATCGTTGTAGGTACAAATCCCATATTATTCATAGGATTTCGATCCTTAATATTGTTGACAAAAGGGTCAGAAATCCTTAAAACTTTTCGGCGAGTCCACCGGACTCATAACAATCGCTCCCAATAAAAACTCAGTGTCAATCTTGTCGTGTTACTGACCCTTTATCAGACCCGTTTCAATAGCCACTGAAAATATTTATTTCAATTGCTTCAACTCATGCTTTTTTGGGTATTATATTTATTCACTTTACATTAACACAAATCTTACTATAATAATATGTTTATGAAATGACATCAAATGAAATAATGAAGTAAAATAATATTTATTTGTATGAAATACAGTTAATAGGTAAGTAATTAGTTTTTATATATCAATCACAGACTGCTGTACAGTAAAGACGTGAGTGCATCCGCGCTTGACGTTCATTAATCACAAGATCGACGTTATGGATGAGCAAAACCCCATGCAGATCTGCTCAACCAGCTACAAGGAAGAAGACCTCAAAACCGCCCAGGACGTGCTATCGGAATTCGCGCGTCCCAGCCAAACTCGTCGCGTGTGTGTGCGATGTAAAAGCTATGAATTACTCGTATATGCGGGATTTTGTATAATTCAGGAAAAAAAACATATCTCTATAACCCTTTAAATCTATAGACAAAGCGTAGTAGATGACCCCAAGTATCCCGATTTTTTTTTACGATCCCTCGGCGAACACTCTGTATAGTAAACTCATACAGACTGTACTGTACGTGAGAATCGATCGATAACCCAAATAAGCATTTAAAATTGTTATTTATTCAAAAGGTTTAGGAGTCATGGTTTTTTTGTATAGTACGTAACCACATTAAGGATCCCATAACGTAAAAGTTTATATTCCAACACCATTGGTTATGGGCGATAAATATACACAAATGTCGGGTTTTAGATTATAATCTTCAGTAGCCAAATTCTGTTTCATTGACCGCAAACGTTACAATATCGTACCCTTTAATAACGGAAATGTCAATATATTCACAGCCCCTAGAACCTACAACACGGAGTCCTAGACCTCCACTGTTTGAGATGGACATTCCAGAAATTTCTAGAGACTACATCGCTCGGGTCTAATGTCAATTTATAAACGATTCAACAAGTTGGTATTGGTAGAACCGGGACCGAGGAATAAACGTGCTCTCTGAGGCACGGGAACGGTGGTGTTGTAAATCTATGGCATGTACGTAAGAGAAGTTTATTTTGCTTTGATGTCGTGGTTTGAACTGACCTTTTTAGGATTTTTGAAGAAAGCGTTCTTACAACCGACCCACTGCTAACTATTAAATTTATTTATATTTATATTTTTGGAAAATATTCAGTATTTACATAATATTGTAGGTATATAAACAAATTGAAGCCTTTGAATATTTTTCACATATGAATATATAAACTGGTAGATACACTTTAAAAGAAAAGGTTACAGAATTAAGCAAAAAATATGAGTAGGTATATAGTAACTAAGTAATAATAATGATTTTTAAAAACCATATTAGACCTTTAAAAAAGGTGCAACAACAACAATAAGAACATGTGGTTTCGGTACACCTAATGAGCATCGCAAAACCCTAACCACTGACGTCTAAGCAAATTATGATTGGTTGTAAATCTGTCAATATTAAATGATTCATCAGACCACATGTTAAAACTCAATGTACCCTCTGCAGAAACGAATTTTGTTCGTAATTCGTTCCAGCAAATGGGACGCAAAGGAATCTATGGCTTCTGCAACGACTACTTTACCCCTATTATGTTCTTAGTCGCAAACGTTATTAGCAGATTTCGTTATTTACCTCAGAGATTGCGTCATAAATACAAAATATTATTCAATTCTCGACTCTTTTTAAGCGCTCGACCTCGACGGCGTCCGTGCAAATAAGATCTTTAATAGCGTTATGTATATATATATAGTTAACGCATTCCATTATATAACGTTTGCGCTTAAGTAACAGAATTGCTGGGTACCCTAAACTTTATATTTATTTGCTATATGCATCAGAAAAGTGAGATCAGCTATCTGGCGACGCAAGATTTTACAAATATTATTTATATTAAAGTTAATATTCGTAAAATATTTTGTATTTTTTGTAAGCTCGGTAAAAAATGGGAAAATGAAATGTTACAATTGTACTGTGGGGGCGAAGTGCTCAGAAGTTATTTAAAGAACTGTCTAAGTGGCTCGTTAATGCTGTATGTGACAAGAGGACCGGCAGTTTTTTCGCGCAACAAATCAGCATAGCTGTGCAGCGGGGGAATGCTGCAAGTGTTCTTAGCACACTGCCACATGATCAGATCATGGGTGAATATTTTTATATATAGTTTAGTTTTAATTTAGTTTATATACTTAATATGATTAGCTTAATTTTAATTTAAGTTTGTAATCATTGTACTTGAGATAGCTCGCTTATGCTCGGAGAAATTTTAACTATAACACTGATAGATAGATAAAGAAATCTACTATTTTGTTAATTTAACGATTGCGCTTAAAAAAACAGACTAGTGGCACAGCTAGTATTGGTGAAAATAAACACGTGTTTCGGCATGGTAAATTGTACCCATAAATTAAAGCGAAAGAATGTATCTACGTTAATAGAATTAAAGCTTAGGGGGTGACATTAGTATTTATGGCTTCTAAAACTAAGGACGTGGTGTTTACTATTGTACCGATTGTTAATTATAAAAAGGACATCATTTATAACGTATTTACAGCTTTATTTTTGACCTAAATTATACTAACCAGATTACAACTTAAGTAGAAAAAAACCTTTTTTTTAATTTCGTGCAAATTTATAAATTATACTTGTGTTACTAAATATGCCAAGTTTAATAACGTTAATTATAAGAAATTATAGAATAAATATACACAAGTTTTTACTATTCGAAGTTAATTAAAGTAAATTAAATAAAATTAAAAGCTACCTTAATAATAATTTATAAATAAAATTAAACTTTCTTCAGTAAGGACATGGGAAAATATTTCAAAGCAAAATTCAAAAGTCTAAAATGCCGTTTAATATAATGACATCGCATGAAAGCACTAAAACGAATTACATATCTTTACATATTTTTTATTTTATTTTTCAGTAAAAATGTATAGCCTTCATTTCTACTAGTATTTCCTAAAGCAATTGTTGCACACAAGGAACCAATATCCTATAATAGGGCACTTTAAAACGTACGAGACTTTCACACTATTGTGCTGTAACTTACGGTTCTTAGGGTGACCCAGCATGAGCCGAATATAAATAACTTTTTAACTCAATTTGTATTTCAAAGCATCGGGTTTTAGTTAATAAAAATAAGAATAAACGTGATTTACAGTCGAGGAATGGCGTTGCCTGATGTTTCCTCCAGTATGGTAGCAAAATAACTAATCATTCATCATTACAACTCCTAGAATACTGAGTCCTAGACTGCTGAAGATGGCAACCTTACAATTTGAAAGTAAAAATTGGCATTTGACATCATTGCAAATGGCACATACTTTTAACGACAACAACAAATAGGAGATAGGCGGACTGATGGTGGTAATTTGCTCAGTCTGCCGGTGCGTGAAAGTATCCACCGTTCATGCCCAGTCAAGCCGGCATAGTGTTAAGGACTGATGTCAGTCATGAATGTCTGATTCCAGTTGCTAACATTTATGGACCTCGCGATACTTACCATCAGGTGGGCGCAAAGTCACATGTCCTATAGGTATAAAAATTAAAAAAAGCCTTCCAGAATCTGGAGAATTTGGTCCACACTCGCCACGCTTGATACACGGGTTGGCCCGATGATAATTTATTAACGATTCCGAATGTCGTTGTAAGACTATGACAAATGTATATTATATGTAAGAAAAGTGTATTTCTCATTGGTACATGCCGGAAATCGAAACGCGTCTTTTTTAGCTTAAAAAAAGCGCTCAATATTAGTCACAAATATTTCGTTATGTAGGTAGGTAGTATGTATATATACATTTATTTAATCAGAATGTCAGCTGGTTAGTCAACAAAGCGGTATTTCAAAAACATTAGTAAATGACCTACTTTGTATATGCAAAATAGTAGGAACAAACATAGATATTACCTATAATACAAATGTTCATTAACTACCCTTCCAATTTGACAGGTGTCAGTGATACTAACGGATGAATAAGCTCGGGTCAAGGTCAGCTAATTCAACGTCAAATGTACAGTCTCCAGGTATTGTTTGAAATCGATCTATATTGAAAACAAATTTATTTTATAATAAAGAAGCTGGTTTAATTATTTTTTTAATAAGATAAAATAATTACTTGTATATTGTTAACTGAAAAAAATATTAAAAAATATTTATTCGAAATTAATTAATATACATTAAATATAAATTAAAAGCTACCTAAATAACAAAATTAAAAAATAAACTAAACTATAAATAAAAAATGTCCCCTAGAGATGTCCCAAGGAGACTGGCAACATTTCCCCTCTGTATAGCGAGGCTAATATTGTTAACTTGAATGAAGAATCTTTTTATTTTATTTAATTATTAAACTATTCGAATATATGTTATCCTGAAAAAATCAGTACTTGATAATTGGTTTATCTATTATTATTGACTAGCTGTTTTAACCGGCTTTGCCCGTGTAAACGGCGATACTATATTAATTTCGTTGTGCATTTTTTTGATTTTGCTATATCTCCTAAGGTATTCATTTCATTTGCATGGTGTAAAGGAAAAAACATATCTTCATGAAATGCTCAAGCCAATTAACGTATTAAAGATGATAAGAATTAATACCGAATTTGTGTAAATAGCTTTTCAATTATAGCTTTATAATTGACAAAGTTGGCTAAACGTGAATCCGTTTATTTATTTATTTATAAACGTGGTTTCTGACCACCTCGAAAGGGAAACGTCCGTGATGATACTTTTTTATTATTTTTTAAAGTTTTTAAAGTATTAAAATGGATATGGGGTACCGACTTAGTAGGAGGATAATAAGTAATTGGAATGTAAAATGTTTTAAATAAATTGAATAAATGTTAATCTGTAAGTGTAATTATTATTACAGCCATGTACAAGTACCTACGTCACTAATGTGTAATAAAAAGAAAGTACAGTTAGCAATGCAAACAGTCATAATGCAATTATACCTTTAAAAAAGTTAGGCTATGACTCTATCAAATGTCTTTATTAGGTTTTAAATCAATATTATCGTCCAGAATACATAGTATTTTTTTACTATACCTTAATAAGGATGCAAGTAATGAAACTTAGCTGTAGTTTGAACAAGACACAACATAATTTTGCAAATCGCTGCCCCTACACTTGACAGCTTTTTGTTAATTCGTTACTAAATCACGACGCGTTATCACCAGTTCTGTCTCGCCGGACACATGCGAATATTCGCATTATGGAAGCCAAGATTAATAAAAATATTTTCTAGTGTAAGTAGGGGCCGGTTACTGAATCCTTCCTCAGTGACATTTCCTTAATTAAATACAAAAAAAAACACTAAGGAAGGATTCAGTTACCGGCCCTAAGTTAATCGTTTCGCAGATATTTCGCTACCACAATAGTTTCGCAGAGATTCGTCGCCACATGTGAATGCGTCAGTGTAAGGCGTAAAATATCAACATACTTTTAAATGTTTTTTCTTTAATAAAAACGCAATGTAAACAGACAAAATTTTATATTATAAAACAACACTGTTCAAAGAGAATATGGAATTTATAGCCTTATATTCTATTATTACCGCGTTTTACTGGCTCTTTTTTGTGTTCCAATATTTATTTGGCTTACCGAGTTACTAGGACTCCTACTCTATACGTACGAAATACGAAACTACGAATAGGTAATAATAGGTAATAATAGGTAGCTATTAATTTATAGAGGTTATTAATATATATTTTTTCAAGTTATTTAAATGACATAATATAGAATTATATATACCTACCTACACGTAGGGTGTTTATTTTTCGTAGGTTCCCCATAGGAAAAATAAGGAATGTTTGGCGCCAATATTTTTTGGGATACTGGTGAACTCGTTTGCTATTTTCCAATAGTCTATTACAGTGATTCCGTTACCAACATTGAGTTTTAGCAAAATATTATACGAACGAAACGCTGGAGACATCGACGAGCTTGCCACTTGTCATGATTGGCCTATAGTAAAGTTGGCTAAATGCAAGCTCGTCAATGTCCATACCAAACTCGGGAAATATCACAATTAAATATAATATTAATTAAATTAATATGCATTACGAATATATTGGTCTGGCGATATATATTAATATTTAATTAGGTTTTGTAAGTATTGCTATTTGTTAGTTATTTTAATATTTTTTTAGGTTTTCTTTCTATATTCCTAATAAACTGTTCTGTCTTCTAATAAGAGCATAGTTCTTGAAAATAAACTAAATTATAATAGCATCTGTAAAGAGGGATCGTCAATTATACCTACACTAAAATAAAGCTAGAATTGGTATTTCCAGAGTAGATACCCTTTATACATTTATACAATTACGTTGCTGACTGTACTTCGTCGGGAGAGAATAGGGGCTTGTGACGCCAAACACCCGTTACCGTTATTGGTTCACATGTTTCAATTGATTCGATAGCTCACTTCATTCTGTTTATTGCCCAACAGTTATTCCTCGCATTAAATATCAATACAGACTCACAAATAAGACAATTGACATTCTTAAGTACCTATCAATTGAGCGTTGACAATATTTTTATTTAAATTAATAATTAATCGAATAATAATTTACAAATATTTAGGAACTGTTGTGCAGTAATGTATTTGGATAGGTGTATGTCGGGAATGTAGTAGGTATGTAGGTATATTTCATCTATTATTTTAAATCTAGCTAGAGCGGTAGTGGATCGGCTGTAAGAACGCTTTCCCTAACATCTTAAAAAGGTGGGTTTGAACCCCGGCAGAGGGGCTATTAGAGGCTATGATGATGAAACTGTGATTTTGGAAATTTAAGGTGGGTTTAGATCAAATTCTCTCTCTCACTCTCTCTACTCTTTATCATTATTTTTTTGCAAACAGACAATATTCTTTCACGTTTAAGTAAAGCGCACGAGTATGTGAACACATGCTTAGATCGTTCTTGCATGACGTGGTCGCATCTCGAAGCGCTTTCTTCAGAAGCGTTTTAGTTGACAAATGAGCATGGAGCACTTATTAAATTTAAACATCAGTCGAAGTTATTGTGCAAAAATTCTAGTTCCTATTCTTGTTAGTATTCTGTTGGTGTAAAATAAAAGCAAGTTGTGGTCTACACCAAAAAAACCTACCAATTCTTGTTTTGGTTTTACCTCTTAATTAATTTTGTCTACCCAATACACGCCATAAACTTTTGGATGGATGTCCTAAAGAAGAGATATACACTAATAATTATCGTGTAGCTACGTATTATTTGCCCTCCAGGCGGGAAAATTAATGTCATGTACCTATCTATAATGATAATGTGTAAAAAAAATATAATTGTAAATTACGAGTACGACTTAACCGAATTCCAGTAAAAATGTATAGTGTTAAAAATAAAATAGAAATAGAAAAAATATCCTAAGGTAATTTGTCATAGATTTACAATACCAACGTTCCCGTTCGTGCTTGGAGAGCACGTTAACACTTGCAGAATTATCAAGAAGTTGTAAAAAAAAATCAGATCAGATCAGACCTCCAAACTCTTACATCTGTCGCACGCTGAAGATGTGAAATGCTCTCCCAGCCAGTGTGTTCACTATTCTTATAACCTTTTAAGCAAAATGTGAAAAAGCATCTACAGTGGTTGGCACTTGAGTATTGTGTTCTGTGGGCTGGCGTCAGTTCCTCGTACCGCTTATCATCAGTATATTTTGTGTAAGATTGTGCATACAACATAATGTATGGCATTTGTTTTTGAATTAAATAAATAACAATAACGCATCAAAAAAAAAATAGTTATGGACCAGATTTGATACAAGTCAACATACTGCCCATTTAACGCGAGGTCGTATTCATTGCTCCCAATTGACTATTCCTTAGATACCCAACAATTGGTATGACATGGAAATTTTATACAGTGTACATAACCTACTAATTCTTTTTATTTAAAACACTCGCCAACAGTGCTAGCAACAACGCATAGATACATAGATTTGTACTACATTATTTACACAAGAAACATTTTATCACACGAGACAGCATTCTTCTCTCTCTCCCACACACGATGAACCACGGGGTACTAGTGGAAGAAATGTGCCCACCCTTCAACAGATTTGAAACACGTGTCATTCCAAGCGTCTATAATAGGTTAAATCTTTTTTTGCTAAGATAACTTTCTTTCAAATAAGTACTTATAAATACCTACTACATTATTTAAACAAGTAACATTTTATCACAGAGTTACTGGAAATTAGAAAGTATCATCATGACGAGCGTTTCCCTTTCAGGGTGGTCAGAAACCACGCTTATAAATAAGCGGATTCATATTTAGCCAACTTTACTATAGGCCAATCATGACAAGTGGCAAGCTCGTCGATGTCTCCAGCGTACCAAACTCGAGAAATATCATAAATAAATTAAATATTAATTAAATGTATTTATTTACATAATTAAATATTTTTGTGTCCCGACCATGAATCGAACCCGGTACCTTCGAGTCTAAATCGATGGACTTAACCGCTAGACCACGGAGGCAGTTAGTCGTTTTTTTTTTTTAATTGAGCAGCTAGCTTCTTCTACACGAAACACTGCATCGTGGCGAGTGTAGGCCGATTTATCTCTATATTCTGAAATCCATCTCCAGCAGTGGAGGCCTAGGAGAGCATTGCACATTTTCTGCATGCGACGGATGTAAGAGTCTCCAAATTTATATGTACGCTACGGTATGACGCTGCATAATTTTATTACGTGCTTCGATAATGATTTCTATAAAATTAAAATCGTATGACACTGTAAAAAGAGACATATTATTTCCTGAGGTCTTCCGTCATGGAAAAGATGACCTTCACTTCTGAGCACGTTTTTCACCACCGAAAATGATTTCCAAGGGTCGCCCCCTACTTTCCGCACCGTTTACTGTTCTTCAATTATGTGATTTTCTTTAAGTGGTCCCTTTTTCCTTTGTAAGAGGTCACAGTGAATTTATTGAGTAAAAATATTTTTATTATAATCCAACATAGTTTAACTTCGTTTCGATACTCGTACATAGACGTTTCAGAGATATGCATTTGTTTATTCGTATTGAGAAAAACATTTATTCGAAGTAATATACAATAAAAGAATTACAATATCAAATAATTAATAATAATAAAACCTAACATTAAATAAAAAAATAAAATAAAAACTACACTAGAAAATAAAACTAAAAAAAATAAAACTTAAATTATATCTGATTGATGGGCGTAGTATGCCGAGGACACTCGTTGAGTTCCCCCGTTGAACGGCGAGGCTGACCCTTTAAGCAAAATATTCTCTACTAAAGGGTCACCAGTCGCCAAGCAGAGTTTTTCCTAAGACCACGAGAGAACGCCAAAGCCTCTTCGGACCACGGACCCATTGGTTTTTCTTTAGACGTTTCTGTAAATTTGCCTTTTGATTTATAGGATTATATGATTATAGGATCATAGGATTACAGGGTTAGTAGTGATTAAGGATTTAAGACGATTACGGAATAAGGGATTATAGGATTAGATGAATAAAGAATTATAGGATTACAGGGTTAGTATTAGTGATTAAGGATATAAGACGATTACGGAATAAGGGATTATAGGATTACAGGGTTAGTATTAGTGATTAAGGGTATAATACGATTACGGAATAAGGGATAATAGGATTATGGGATCACAGGGTTAGTAGTGATTAAGAATATAAGACGATTACGGAATAAGGGATTATAGTATTACAGGGTTAGTATTAGTGATTAGGGATATAAGACGATTACGAAATAAGGGATTATAGGATTATGGGATTACAGGGTTAGTATTAGTAATTAAGGATATAAGACGATTACGAAATAAGGGATTATAGGATTATGGGATTACAGGGTTAGTATTAGTAATTAAGGATATAAGACGATTACGGAATAAGGGATTATAGGATTAGATGATTATAGGATCATAGGATTACAGAGTTAGTAGTGATTAAGGACATAAGTATATACTTTTTTTTTTTGGAGGGTAGGTGTGCAAGACAAGACGTAAAAATTTAATAGTGATTACAAATAAAAAGTTAAAATAGTAATAATAGTAAAAAGTTATGTTATATTTGGTGATTATCTTCATCTAATTTACATGCAATAATATATTTGTAAAAGTCTGCACTTATCCTGTCGGTAAATATCGAACTTCAAGTGACAATACGAAATCACAATGACAGAGAGAATCGAGCAACATCAACAACAATTGGAGGAAAAACTGGCGAAGAGAATGGCCGAGTTTGAGCAACAGCTTTCAGACATGAAGGACAACCCTCACCATGAAAGTCCTAAAGTTGAGGAGCTGGCTCGGGAGTTCCAAAAATTTAAAACATTTTCGGTTGAGATGCTGTCACTCCTGAGGCAGCAGATATCCCAGCTTCAGGCTGCTGTGGACCAGATGGAGACCAGGGATCGAAGCAATTGCTTGTTGTTGAAAGGCATCCCAGAAAAACAAGATGAAAATGTGTTCCTAACAGTGGCGGAGGTGTTGCGTGAAAGACTCAGCATTACAGATATCAATCTACAGTCCTTTCGAGCTTGCTACCGCATTGGAAGGAGTAACGAGGCTGCTACGCGGTCTATCCTTGTTCGATTTTGGGATTATCGCATGAGACAAACAGTCTGGACCAATAAAACTAAGTTTAAGGGTTCTCCTTTTAGTTGCTCGGAATTCCTTATTAAAGCTAGACAGCTATTGTTTGTGGAGGCACGAAGAACCTTTGGTGTTCGTGATTGCTGGACGCAGGATGGCACCATTGTGGTGAAACTCCCCGATGGTGCAAAACATAAGATTCTGCATCGTTCAGATCTAAATGACTTGATGGCTGCCTGTAATAAAACTGACCCGGCCCCTTCATCTACTCATCAGGTTCTATCTCAGCAGGTTCCAAAGGAGAGGGTTAGGAGAGCAGCAGCCAGAAGATAGTGTGTCTAGAAAGTTATTAGCTAAATGTTGTGGTCTGTGTCCTTAATTTACATTTGAATGGTGTTATCTTTGCGTTGTATTGCCACCTTAGGTTTGTTAATGTAAGTACTTTCAGTGTTGTTAGATTAGATGGAGTTGCTGTATTTGATTCCTGGTTGAGAACACTGTATTTAACTGTGACTTTTCTTAAATCAGGCACTAAGACAATAACTAGCATGCACATGATGGCATGATAAGTTTGGTAAAGTTGGTTAAATAAAGATTTATAAGTATTGGATCAACCTGTCGCAAGTGGTACAAATTATACTGATGACTTTACATCTACTGCAAATTGATCTAACTCTGTATAACTAACTGGTTTGGAGTGTGGCCGGCTATATTAAACTTGTATTAGAATGATTTTCCTTTTTATTTACATTTATACACATAATCATTGTTTAGTCTGGTAGAAACCCTTTTCTGAGACGGTCAAGTGTATCTTAGTTTGGTTTGGTATTGTTATTGTTTTACATCACATCACTTTCTGTATCAGCATCATACTGTCACTTTGTTAAGTTCTCCTTTTGCCTAGATAATGCATGTTTAAAGAATAAACTTAAATGGTAAATTTTAATGATGTTTTCGGGTTCCATCATGTGAGGTGATGGGTGCTGATGTGGAGAGGGTATATGCAGGATAATGGTACACTATATTTGTGTGATATTTTATTTAATATTTTTTTATGTACCTATTGTCAACACATGCAGTACACAAGCTTTAGGTGGCAAACACAACATTAGGGTGTAATGGGCAACTATGTTTGTCTGTAACAAATAGCCCGCATAATGAACAATCAATTAATAATGCAATGCAGCACATATTTCACCAAAGATAACCTAACCCAGACCAATGTAAATTGTAATTAATAAGGAATTTTAAATAACAGGGCCGCGTTCGGTACGGACTAAAAAGTGCTTGTTTACATTTATTTTGTACGTACATTGCGTGATTATTTGTTTTTAGTTTAGATTATTAGTGAACCCGCAGTGTACAGCGTGATTGAACAGTTCGGTGACGGTTTTGAACGCAAAACTATTGTTTTTATTTTTAAATTAAGTATTGGCATAGATTCTTACTGTCCGTTCAGAATTTGTTTCATTTTATAACTTGTTTTTGTTTTGTCTTACATTGTAGTTTTAGTATTTAATTTGATAAAATTCATATCAATGCCAATGCTTTATGTAAATTTTATCTGTATAATGTCACTTTAGTATTGTTTTAACGATAAATCTGATAAATCATCGCCAACCGGCAGGATATGCAGTAAGATTAGTTTTTATCTATTAGTTTAATATAATTATTTACAATATATTTAGATATATATATATATATATTATTTATATACTTTACTTACAACTTAAAATATGAATTTATATAGTGAGGATGACTCTTTTTATTCCGTTTCAAGTAGCACATCTGGTGATTCCTTTCACGATGTCGAAGTTAGTTTAGATTCCGTTCACGATGCCGAAGTTAGCTTAGATATCTTATTAGACAATGAATTTTCCCCATATAAAAAAAACTTTAACCTATGTCACATTAATTCTCAAAGCGTGCCAGCGCATTATTCCGATCTTTTATCTACTTTCACTTCTCCAAATTTAATTGATGCTATTCTTATATCTGAATCTTGGCTTAAACCTTCTCTTGCTTCTACTTCTTACTCTCTTCCAGGTTATATTCTTATCAGGAACGATCGCACAAGCGCAAATGGAGGTGGTGTAGCCATATATTTACGCGCGGATCTGTCATACAAATTAATATGTTCCTCACCTAACCAGTATTCGGCCTCTATTGAATATTTATTTATAGAAATACAGTCTTTGGGAAGTCGAGTGCTGGTTGGAGTAGTGTATTGCCCTCCCTCCATAAACTACTTCGCTCATTTTGAAAGCGTTCTTGAGGAGTTGGTACCCCTTTATACTCATCACGTCATCATGGGCGATTTCAACACCTGTCTCCTAGATGACCGTCAGGTTGGCAAATCCAGGTCGTCTAAACTACTCAATGTCACTTCGTCAGTTAATTTATCTCCTCTGCCGTCTGGCCCAACTCATCATCTAGCTACAACATCTACTCTCCTCGACCTCATATTTACATCACGTCCTGATGTTGTTGCCAGCCACGGTCAACTCCTTGCTCCCTTCTCCCACCACGATCTCGTCTTCGCCTCGTACAAAGTGAGACCACCTAGGTATCGCCCGCCGACAGTAGTGATGCGTCATTATTCTCGAATGAACATGACTAAACTGCGGGAAGACGCAGCTCGTATTGATTGGGATTCCTTACTTACTGCCAATAAAATTGAAGATATGGTAGACATATTTAATCGCGAGCTGCTCAAGCTGTATGATGCTCATGCTCCACTTCGACCCACAAAATTAAAGCGGGCACCTGCTCCATGGATGACGGAGGATGTACGAATGGCAATGAAGAGACGAGACCGTGCTTACCGAAAGTATAGACGGAACCGCTGTGATGATAATCTGTCTGCGTATAGGGTTGCGAGGAACCGCTGCAATCAGGTATGCAGAATTGCCAAACGTCACTACTTCTTTGAAAACATAACCAACAAATCTTCTTCAAAAATATGGCAATTCTTCAATTCACTAGGGCTGGGGCGCTGTCGCGGTCAAGTCAATCTGGGTTCTGTGACACCTGATCAACTTAACGCTCATTTTTCTGCGGCTCCAGTGCTGGACAGTGTTGTAAAAACTAGTACCTTGGCCGAGATTGCTGAGATGTGCATGCCTGATGATGTTGAACCATTTTACCTGACAGAGGTTTCTAGTGATGTTGTTCTTAAGACGATAACCTCAATAACTTCCAAAGCAGTAGGATGTGATTCCATAAGTCGTGTTATGATCATTACCATAATTGACCTCCTTTTACCTATTTTATGTCATATTATTAATTTTTCCCTTACTTCTGGTCAATTTCCCTCTCAATGGCGCAAAGCTTATATTATCCCACTTCCGAAAATTTCTTCACCTACACTTCCTACCCATTTTAGACCAATATCAATTTTACCTTTCTTATCTAAAGTCCTTGAGTCTGTTGTCCATAAACAGCTGTCCCAATTCCTAGGTGTTAATGATCTTTTAAACCCCTACCAGTCTGGTTTCCGTTCTGGTCATAGCACAACTTCAGCTTTACTTAAAGTAACTGAAGACATCAGAATAGGCATGGATGAAACTAAAGTAACTGTACTTGTACTCATTGATTTCACAAATGCCTTTAATACAGTGGATCCTGATTTGCTTATCTCTATATTGTCTCGTCTTAGAATCTCACCGGATGCTCTGTCATGGTTTTCTCAATATCTTCATGGTCGTCAGCAACAGGTACAGGTTGATCAGGTGTCATCGGAGTGGTGCGACTTGGACACGGGCGTACCTCAAGGTGGCATTCTTTCCCCACTGCTGTTTTCTTTATTCATTAATGCCATTACGTCACTTATTCATTGCCACTACCACCTGTATGCGGATGACTTACAGCTCTATGTGCAGACAGATGTCGACACCCTTAATAGTGCAATAGCTTGGCTTAACTCAGATCTATTTAATATCAGCTCATGGTCGAAACGCTTTGGAGTAGTTGTCAATCCGACCAAGTGTCAAGCAATAGTAATAGGGAGTTCCCGACAGCTATGCAAAGTTGATCTTAGTTCTGTCGACCCGGTACGGTTTGACAACGTTCCAATTCCGTTTAGTAGCGAAGTAAAGAATCTAGGTATTTACCTAGATTCCAACCTAAGCTGGACAACTCAGGTGAAAAACACGAGTCGTAAATTTTTTTCTTCACTGCACTTTCTCAATAAACTCAAAAACTTTCTGCCGATAAAAGCTAAAATAACCCTAGCCCAAAGCCTTCTCCTTCCTCTTCTCGACTATGGTGACGTGTGCAGCGTTGATATCTCAGAGGTATTGCTTAACAAGATGGATCGGTTACTTAACGCATGTATCCGGTTCATCTATTGTTTACGTAAATATGATCATATATCTGAGTATCGCGCTAGGTTGAAGTGGCTGCCAATTCGGTGTCGCAGGAATCTTAGAGTACTTTGCTTACTATTTTCTGTTCTGAATGAACCTGCGACACCGAAATACCTCAAGAACAGCTTTGCCTATCTCTCTTCGTTCCATGATAAATCTCTTCGATCCTCTCACAACTCTCTTCTTTCGATCCCTTCGCATAACTCTAGTTTCATTTCAAACTCATTTGTCGTTGTAGCGACAAATTTGTGGAACAATTTGCCTCCTAACATCAGGCAAGTAACCACCAGATCGCTATTTAAAAAAATGGTCTATTCGCATTTCATTTCCCAACAAAATTTGTAAGTATATTATTATGTATGTATGTATGTATGTGTAGGTTTATGTATTAGTATTTAGTTTATTATATGTATATTTGTATGTATGTATGTATATGAAGTTGTATGTATGTGGCTAGTTATTAAATAATACTTTTGATATTTATATTTAATATTTCAGCACCTACTTTCCAGTAAATAGTTTAAAGTTTTCCCAATGGTTGGCTATGATAAAATGTCTTGCGGCATTAAAGCCCGCCTTTGTCTTTGTACAATAAAGTATTAAATAAAAATATATAGGCCCTAAATCAGGTAATACTTTGTCACTTTTGTTGTATGGCATAGTGATTGAAGGAAGAGACTTACTAACTCCGGTTTAGCAAAAACTGTAAGATAAGACTGAGAGCGATAAAGCATATTTTTTCTTTGCACTCGCTTGCACAATCCAACATGTTCGAAGATAATTATTAAGTTACAGGATCCGCGGATCTTGAGGCCAACACTTGAAACATTTGAAGCGGGACAAAAGAGCATATGTGGACCAGCCTTTTTACGTAAAAAGTGTGGCTAACTCAAAAACAAAATGTGGAATAAATTCTCTTGAAAACCATTAGCTACATTCAGGTTTAAATACGTATGAAAAGATTTGGTGTAAGGCGAGGAGGGTAGTATTAGCGAGATTGGAGCAATCTCCAAGATATATTTGCCGTTTTATCCATTACTCTTGCGCGACTTTTTCCATATTCAAGTAGATTGGTACATTTACCCATATACACATATGCTATTACATTAGATATGAGTCTGGAAAATGAATGATAAGCGAGGAATCATCAAGATGTCACAGCATTATCACTATGTAGGACAGGACTCATTTCATCATAATAATCACAACCCCTAGCCCTAGACCTCATGATTCAAATAATATATGATTAAAGTTTTGATATAGTCCACGTGGTTGTTAGTTAGTTTGTCACTTTGGGTATTTAAGGCAATGTGCTTCATAGGCATACGTTAAACATGTCAAAAGATAATCATCCTTTTTGCAACCGGCCGTATAACTCCCCAGCCTTTAGGTATTTATCACGATAGATATCGTGATTTATAGACGCGACCTTATTCACCATACAGTAGTTTTGATTTTCGGATAATGAATTTTATCTTTTTTTAAAGTTACCTTTTTTATTTCAAAAATGAGTTCTACCTACACCTGAAGTCTAAAAAAATATTTGCTCATTTTTCAATTACACTAAATATATATTATATATAATAATAAATATAAAATAAATAGAGAGGAAGACAAAGAAAGAAGACAAATTTCTAAGCATTCCATGGATTCACCGTGCGGGTGCCGGGTCCATCGTGTGTGGGTAAGAGATGAGAAGAATGGTGTCTCGGGCTTGCGACCGACAATTGGCTGGTTTAAGAAAAGGAGGCCTCCTTTTTTTTTCTATTGCGCGATAATACGCTCACCATCTATAATCACATATATAAACATAAATTATTTGAAAAATATAAAATTAATATTACGGATACGGATGGGTGGAATGGGGGCAATGATATAAATGCAAAAGACAGATTATTGGATTAAAATATGCATTTAAATAAAGACAATTAACAAAAATAAAATAAATAAGTTAGGTATACAAATAAAAATGCATAAAAATATAATAAATGTCCTATTTTAAATATAATTGATGTCAAAAGTGAGATCATCGTCCGTCAGAAAAGCTTTCTTTAGTTTTGACTTGTCCTTGAAACTGTCTGGCTGTGTATTGTACAATTTAGGAGCCATACCAAAAATACTTTTACTTAAGAGAGCTGTTTTATGTTTAAATGAGTTGGTTTCGTGGACACCATACATAATTAAACAAAACAATTGAACGTAGCGGTAGAATTGCAAATGTTGTCCCTGTCACACAGCCTCAATTGGCGAGCATGAGGGCGACCCACTAACTATACTCAATGAGACGTGATAAATTCAACAATTGATTGATGTCGCTACCATTGTGTTCGTTTTATGAACTTACATTCATCATACAGTGCCATAGACCTACTGCCGGTTTCCGATTACAACAATCCAATCATTTAGATATACTTTTAGCGATAATCGAAACAGCGCTTTACACATCTCAATGATGACAACTTGGCTAGTGTTGCTATCGAGAAAACAACACATAGAAAACGGTCCTAACGGACGTGAACGACCACGAATGCGATTGGCCGGTTTGCCAAACTACATGGGGCAGCGTGGGCTCTTTAAATAGAGATGCAACGGCCGACAACAGGGATTCTCGATTAATCTTTTGGCATTTTGTGTCATGTTTATTTTACTCGAAAAATATATTTACAAAATATTAAAAAATATATATAAAATACTAATATGAAATTAAATAACTATCGATTAAACCTATTAAAAATAAACTATAAATAAAGAATGCTGGCAACATTTCCCCTCTATGATAAGTCATTCTTGATTATTATTAAGCGAAGTCAGTTATTATACTAGTAGCAAATGCATTACCTATACCACTCAGTTTTAAATACTCCTTATAACTTTGGTTTATTAACCAATTACGTGCCCTATAAATATTAAACGGGCGTGAATGTAATAATCTTTTTGGTAAACCTTCTAATTTGAGAATTTACGGAGTCGTTTAAAACCCTTTTTTATTTTTAAACAGGTTGACAGTTTAGCTAACTTGTCACACACTACCACTTCACAAGTGGCAAGCTCGTACATGCCATATAGAATGTGTATATTTTTTATAGCCGGGAAACAAACCCGATGCCTTCATGCATCTAGTGTTTCAATTCTAACCTAGCGGTTTAATTTAACCAAAACACAAACTGATGTAGGTACAGATAAATCAGCTTTGAACCATCTTTGTGTTTAGTAGTGTTAATACAAACAACACCTGCCTCGCACTTCCGTATCAGACGATTACTGACAACCCCGGAAGGGAAACGGTCGTAATGATAGTTTACTTTTTACATATTACTAATTATTGATTTCATTTCGTTCTGATATTATTTTACTATGTTGTTGGTTTTAATTCTTGTTATTTGATACAATATCAGAACGAATTTACCTACTAAACGCAAAACTGGTTTGTCTGTACTGAATTAGATTAATGTTAAAGGTATGTTTTCGAACAACCTACGCAGTACAAATGAAAAGTAATTAAAGTAAGTGTGTGTAACCGGAAGAATCATTAATATCTAACACAGTTTCTATGTCTAGGTAACAAAAAGGCGGTCGCGATATGAAGAATGGGCCTGTCCACACAAACTTCCCATGTCACACCAACCCGCTCTAATGACACTCGTGGAAAACCTTTTTGTGTATGCAACAATGATCATGAAATTTAGTAGATGTAACACTATCAGTCGGAAAATAATTCCCACAAATTTGTGCTTACATTGACAGTGAGCATCATTGCCTTGTCGCATGGAACTTTGAACGTACAAGGTGTCAGTTTATTGGATAAAAATAAAAGTGCTTATCATTATCCACATTACAACCTCTAGAACACTAACCTTAATTGTATGAACATTTCCCTTAAAATCCTAAAAAGGTCGGTTTGAACCCCGATATGTACCAATGAAAAAGAGTGCCTCGGAGAGCACGTTAAGCAGTCGGTCCCGGTCACTAATACTAATTCGTGGAATCGTTATTTAAAAAAATGGCATTAGATCCTCCCCAACCCGCCTGGCCAGCGTGGCAAGTGTAGGCCTAATTCTCCAGAAATTTTTGAAAGGCCCACCTCCAACAGTGGAGATCTAGGACTCTGTTCTAGGGGCTGTGATAATGATGATATAAAAATAGACATTGTGTTAGAAAATCCAATTCATTAAAGCTAACGGAAAAGTCTGGAGACAGGAAAGCTGGCAACGTATTAGATTAGCTATACAGAGGGGCAATGTTGCCAGTCTTCTTGGGACTATCACTGAGGGTCGTCTCTAGAGGTCATTTTTTATTTATAGTTTATTTTTTATTAGGTTTAGTTTATATCAGTTAATGTAAAAAAAAAACTATTAATATGTTCTAAAATCTATATTTGCCTAATCAAAAAAAGACCAATGCTTTTTGCGACTCTCGCAACACTGTTAGGTTAGGTTGATTATAAGCGTCAAAATAACAGAGTTCAATTCAGCACTAGACGCGGTATCTAAGTTTGTTTAGATCTTGGGTATGCAACATAGAATCATACATCTTTCGACCACAGAGCGATGTGAAAGCCACTTTTGGGCGGTTTAGGCGGTTATAGTAAATTCAAACTTTGTGAAGACGAATGGGAAGAACCCTAAAGTCCCTGCTGAGTGGTTTATTTTATTACTAGTTTTGTGGTCGGTGTAGTGTCTTCCAAACATAATTATTAGCCTCTTACAAGTTTATATCAAAATTAACAAAAAAAAAAACTCAAATCGTTCGTCAAAACTTTCTATAATGTTTTAGGAACGGATTCAAAACTCAGCTACCAGTGCGAGAGGAATTCCAGCGTATTCTTTGCACCAAATATTTATTTATTTAAAATCTTTATTGTATAAATACAAAAGGCGAACGTAATGCTGCTAAGCATTCTCTGCCCAAAAAGTTATTCTAAACTTTGGGGCATATTTAGTACGGTGCAAATAAATATAACAAGAGAATAATCAATTGTTATAATATTTTAAAACTAATTAAATAACAATACACATACACACTAATATTACGTTAATAATATATATATGTACTTATATATACACATAATACGAGTATACTATAATTACTTATAATTCTAGCTCGTCAATGTCTCTAGCGTGCCGAACTCGTGAAATATTATAAATAAATAAAATAAATTTGTGTCCCGATCAGGAATCGAAACAACGAAAAACAGTTATATAAAAAAAAACGTAATCCCAGAAAAAATATTTCTCTATTTTGAGTAAAATAATAAGTCTAAGCAAAAGTGACTGCAAGACCAAGATTGTGGTTGCCCAACAAGAATTCAGTCTATCTTGTTCAATTATTATGTGTTTAGAAGCAAATTTATATTGTTATCGACTTTGTTCGGACGAGCTTGGGGGGGATATTCAACAAAAAACCTAAATGGATTTTTGTTGATCTACAAAAGCGTCCTAATTTTTTCTTCTCCCTAATACCATTTTAACTGATATTACTCTCAAATGAATATTCATTCAGTACAAAATCGTTTAGAGATAATAGATGGAGGTTCATATTAAATGTTCGCAATGAATTATGGATCTTCGTTCACAATTCTGGAATGCGGTATTTTTGTCATGATTATTTAATTTGAATATGATTAATTGATTGAAAAAGCGATTACTTACGGCTTCTTGCAGTTCTTGACAAATTCTTTGCGGAAAGACTTTTTTTATTACCTGAAAATTTAATAATAAATTTTATTTATATTACATACAAAAGCCAAAATATGCACCACTATACGCGTAAATATAAGTTTAAAGAATCTTACATCTGTCGCACGCAGAAGATATGGAATTATTTCCCAGCCATGAGTTTCTCGATTCTTAGTTTTTCAAGCTAGCAATAAGGAATTATCAAGAATAATGTTAGGCGAGGTGGTGGCTCTGTTGTAAGAACGCTTCTTTCCTTAATCTTACTAAGACGGTTCAAACCCGCCCGGCATGTACCAATGAGAAATGCACTTTCCTTACGTACATTTATCATAGATTTACCTTATTGAACTTACCGTTCCGTGGGAATCAAATATTCCAAAAGACCACAACATGAAGTCGAATAAATATTATGATCTCACAGAAGAAATGATCAGGAACGGGTTCAAGACTCAGCTTTACGCAGTGGAAGTTGGTGCGAGAGGAGTTCCAGCAAAATCTTTGCATCACTTACTGAAAGAATTGGGCCTAAGCAGGTCTGCCGTCAATACATTTATGGAATGAGCTTCCAAGACGGCATTAACGGAATCATGTAGTATTTGGTTGGGTAGGGAGAGGAGTAGAATGGTGGATGGTGAGCGTATTATCGCGCAATAAAAAAAAAAAAGGAGGCCTCCTTTTCTTAAACCAGCCTAGTGTCGGTCGCAAGCCCGAGACACCATTCTTCTCATCTCTTACCCACACACGATGGACCCGGCACCCGCACGGTGAATTCATGGAATGCTTAGAAATTTGTCTTCTACCACCGTTCCACAGGTCCCGGTTCCACTTATACCAACTTGTGGAATCGTTAATAAATTGTCATAAAAAATTGATCTCGCCAACCCATCTGGCCAGGCGTGGCGAGTGTAGGCCAAATTCTCCAGATATATATTCTGGAAGCGTCATCTCCAACAGTGGAGGTATAGGACGCCGTGTTCTAGGGGCTGTAATGATGATGAAGAATATTGTCCAGCCGATCCAATGTTCCTTCTCAATCAACATTTAGGGTCCTAAAAATACTATGTAAGAGATTCTAAAACAATTCTGATGCTTTTTTCCAAGCAAAAACATTTTTCATCATCATTACAGGAGCCGCTAGAACACAAAAGTGGTATTTTTTTTGAATAAGTTTAGTTTTTGTAATTATCATTTTATTTTCCGGGGAAGACGATATATGTACCTGCATAAATATATTTTTTTTAAATCGTCAAAAGGTGGTATGTCTGTCTGATAAGTTTAGTTTTTGTAATTATCAATTTACGAGTATTCTCCGGGCAAGGCGATATATGTACGAGTACTTACATACCTACATATAAAAATAAAGAAATCGTCAAAAAGTTTTTTTTTCTGATAAGTTTAGTTTTTGTAATTATCATTTTATTATACGGGCACGGCGATATATGTACGTACATACATATCAAAATAAAGATATCGACAAAAAGTGGTATTTTTATTGTGATAAAAGTTTAGTTTTTGTACAGAAAAAAAATACGTTTTTACGATGTCTTTCTGTTTTTTTCTGAACATACAGACAGACAAAGCTACTTTCTCTTTTGTAATATTAGTGTGGATTTATAGCGTGTCGAATTAGTATTGATGAAAAAAACCTGGGTTAGAACTAGTGACGTGGAATATTTGCTACCAACTTAGTTCATAATTCAGCCCCCTGGGGTGAAACTGTGCCTAACTTTTACGAACGGGAATGTGAAAGTTTGGCTTGTATGAAGTTATTTACAAAAGCATAGATAAACAAATGGCCAGTGGTCAGTTACTTTCATCACGCCAGTCTCGAGAGACTGCGACGTTGGCAATCGGGGTTAAGTTGACACTTTTTTGACGAGTTTTATCCGTAAAAACATATTTATTTTTACATGCATAGCCCCTAGAACACATGGTCCTAGGACTCCATTGCTGACGAAGTCCATTCTTTTTCAGCACATATTTTGATCTACACTTGCCACTACAGACGGGTTGGCAATGATCTTATGTAAACTTTAATGACACCAAATAAATTAAATAAATTATTGTGCCCCGACCAGTAATCGACTGCATCTGAATCCACAGACTTACTAGTCAGACAAACTGTCTAGTTTTTGTTTTAATTCATTCATTTTCATTTTCAAAAAGTCTATGGAAGTTAGGCTGAACTATATAGCTTCTGATTCAAAAGAAAGGAAATGTACAAAGGATTATACAAACAATAAATGGTTAATTTATTCGATAGAAATTTGGAAATATCGCAATTTGGTATACGTTAGGTAATTTTTACTCTTTTAGAAATAACACCAACCCCATTACATGGCATGCTAACATACTCGTAAATGCCGAGTAAGTGAACTGTCTAAGTGACTGGTTAATTCTGTATGTGACAAGAGGGTTGGCAGTTTTTACGCGTAGCAAAATCAGCATCGCTGTGCAGCGGGGGAATGCTGCAAACATTCTTAGTCACTGTCACATGATCAGGTCATGAGTGAATATTTTTATATAGTATATATATATATTTATCCTAGCTCGACATGTGACCTTGGGTCCACCTGATGGTAAGTGGCGCGCAAAGTCCATGAATGTTAGCAACTGAAGTCAGACATTCATGACTGACATCAGCTCCTAACACTATGCCGGCTTGACAAGATGGTTTTTCACACTTCACTCTTTTTCACTTTATTATCTTAAAACATAATATATATATAATAATATATATATATATATAATAATATATATAATATTATTCTCAAATATCGATTTTAAAGCAAATTTTACCACGCTACTTGTTCACTTCCGTGGTCTAGCGGTCCATCGATTTAGGCTTAGGGGTACCGGGTTCGATTTCTGGTCGGGTCACAATGATATTTATTAATTAAAGTATATATTTATTCGAAGTAATATACAAACAATTTTTATTTTATTAGTTTTATTTTAAAATTATTTATTGTTAGGTTGTCTTTTTAATTATTTAATGTTGTAATTCGTTTATACTGTATTTGTTTGTATTAAAATTATTAAATTTAATTAATATATAATTTATTTGTGATATTCTCTAGTTTGGTACGCTAGAGACATCGACGAGCTTGCCACTTAGTATGATTAGCCAATATTAAAGTTGGCTAAATGTAAATCCGATTATTTATAAAAAGCGTAGTTTCCGACCACCCTGGAGGGAAACGGTCGTGATGATACTTTACTTTTTTTACTAGTTGACAACCAAGTTATGGTAGGCCGGCGAAACAATTTAATTGACGTTCTGTATTAATTATATTTTTAATCTTCAAAGTCAAAGTCAAGTCAAAGTCAAAATATCTTTATTCACGTAAACCTATTACAGGCATTTGTGACACGTCATTATTTAAATTATTTAGAATAATTCTACTCCGTTAGTGGAAGACTAAGCAGCGAAGTGGTCCAAGGAGTAAGCTGTTAGCAGAAGACTAACAGCTTAGCAAATTCCAGTGACCTGTTAATGTTTAATCTGACTGAGAAATAAATCTGCAAGGAAAACTCAGCTATAGCAGATTTACAAATGAAACTTTTTCTTTTTTCTTATAAATATCTTCCTTTCCTTTATTGCAAAAAAAATAATCCTTTATAATTTTTGGTACATGAATGGTAAAGGCGCATCTACAGCTACTAACTGGCATTCTCCTTTATTTTTATCATATTTGTAGTAAAATATTTTCTCTTTTACGACGAAGATGCCTTTGACATAAGAGGATATTGGTCATATCTTCGCCCACCCCAAAATACCTGTCCGCAAAACACAGATTACTTTGTAAACCTGTTTTTATGTGCGGGTATTATTTAGTCCCCTTTTGTACAGAAGATTTTTCAAGACTACTCTACTTTCCTCTACTCTACCAAACAGAAGATACATATGTATATACCTATATCAATCAAATACAATTATTAATGTCATTACTCAATAATATTTGGTTATTATATTTGAAAAAATACGCATAATTAAAACAGAACTGCCTCCGTGGTCTAGCGGTTAAATCCGTGGATTTTGACTCGGAGGTACCGGGATCGATTCCTCGTCGGGACACAAAAATATTTATTAATGTAAATCAATACATTTAATTTATTTGTGATATTTCTCGAGTTTGGTACGCTGGAGACATCGACGAGCTTGCTACTTGTCATGATTGGCCTATAGTAAAGTTGGGTAAATGTGAATCCTATTTTTTAAAGGTGGTTTCTGACCACGATGATACTTCTGTTTTAATAGTAAAGTAACATCACGACCGTTTCGGGGTGGTCAGAAACCACGCTTATAAATAATATATTCATGTACGATCAGCATAACTGCTCCCAAAGTACGGGCAAAACCTCTTTTTTTTTTTTTTAAGTACAAAAAAATCTACAATCTGTTTCATTTAACATTTTAGTATGCCTCGTTATTATTTATTATTAAGCGTGTCACTTATTCAGTAAGCTTTATAAGCAAATTGTGTTTTTTGCAGTAACAGGCAGTTAGTCATCAACGTCATTAATTACCGAAGGATGTATTTATAAGATAAAATGGCCGAGCACATCATGTACGGTCAGCATAATTGCGGCTCGCAAAGGACGGACAAATCCCCTTGAGGGTGACTGGCGCCCTGTGATAAGTCGCCGATGAGCGTTGAGCCACCGCGAATAGATTGGCTCGGTTGTTTGTTGACCATCGACCCCGATGTCTGTTGTTGCCCGCTATACCCTGTTTGGAATAGCCACTAACTAAAACGATTAATTAAAAAACTATCTATTACGAGTACAAGGTCTTTCATACATCATTTTCATACAATTCCAAGTAAAGTCAAAATATCTTTATTCATGTAAACTAATTTTGAGCTTCAGCACCCGCGGCGAACGAGTGCCTTCACTCCGTAGCCGCGACTCAGACTTAGCTGTTAAGGAACTTAGCTGTTAAGGAACTTAGCTGTTAAGGAACGAAGGGCCAACAGTGAAAGAGAGACGGTCAGAAGACCTTCAGGCTGGGGTCGCATCGTCAAATGAGCTTCAGCATGCGATGTAGGTATGACTTCATGTCATCACCATATACGAGTACATTAAATGGTACTTATGTCAAAGAATATATATAATGTCATAAATTAAATCGTAATAGCTACACAATATATTTCATTTATTTAAAAACTTTATTGTTTAATACAAAAGGCGTATGGCATTTTCTTACCATCAACCTTCGGGACAAGAAATCGAAGTTTAGGCATGTCAAAATAAAATGCACAAATAAATTAAAACACTTATCATAAGTACTTATAACTAGTTAAATTAAATATGTATATATGGTAAACATCATAAAAATAATAATACTTGAACTACATAAATAATTATATACACAATAATATGCTGTATAATATATATGTATAGAGATAAAATTATGTATTAGATACAAATTAATGAAATTTAAATTTAGAATGATTCAAAAATTAAGCTAATAAAAACATATAAACTAAATTAAAAATAAAACTAAACTATATATAAAAATATTCACCCATGACTCAATCATGTGGCAGTGTGCCAAGAACACTTGCAGCATTCCCCCGCTGCACAGCGATGCTGATTTGCTGCGCGAAAAAACTGCCAGCCCTCTTGTCACATACAGCGTTAACCAGCCGCTTAGACAGTTCTTTAAAGAACTTGTTAGCGCTTGGCCCTCACGGTCCCATTGTCTCAAGACCAAAAGACTAATGATAAATATTATTGTAACAAAATATGCAGCCAAAGAGAAACATCGCAAGCAATTTACCAAACCAATTGGCAACTTCAACATTTACGCCGACTAGAAACACTACTTTAAAAGCTATTACTTTTTAACCTCTAGGTTTAATGGTCTTCCAAATAAAGTTGTAACAAGATTATTCAGTAGTATATACTACTTTATATATACTACAAAGAGTATTTAATTTATATTCTATAATCCTGTGGGATTGTCGCTTCGAGATTACTTCGACATCAGCTGTTGGGACAATATAGTATCTCTGAAGCTAACTTTGCGAATTTTATAGGTACGTAATAAATACAACGCAAACAAAAGCTAATAATTTACAATAATATAATTTCGCAACGTGTTGTTTATAGAGAAATAAATAAAAGGACAGCCTCCGTGGTCTAGCGGTCAAGTTACATTTAGACGAGGACGATTCAATACCTGATCAAAAACACAAAAAAGGTCTCAGGTTCCCTGTCCTTGCTATGTGGTCTAGCGATTAGGTCCGTGGATTTACACACGCAGGTATCGGGTTCGATTCCTGGTCGGGGCACAATTTATTTAATTTGTAATATTTCTCGAGTTTGGTACGTAAAGACATCGACGAGCTTACCACTTGCTGGGCCTACAGTAAAGTTGATTAAATTATTTTTAATAAAGCTGGGTTTCTGACGACCCCGGTATTTTATATGTAAGTAATCTACAAGATATGGTCAGCCACATCCAATTACATAAACGTAACTAGCTATCCACGTACAAAAAAATAAACGTACTATCTAGGATTAATTTGTAAATCGCTTGACACTTGTTTGTTTTTTTTTTTAATATAAATATATAATTTTCTTTAAAGTAGCTTGTTCTACGGGATTATGGTCGTAATGATACTTTTAACTTAAGAAACAACCTGAATGAATCAACTGAAAGTTATTAATTGCGATTTTAAATCTCAACTCGTTAATTTAACTCGCCACAATGCTGTACTTCTTATCTTCGCATTCAGTAAACGTTATATCACGAAACAATGGGGCGCGATATGACGAAAATTTTCAATTAAATACAAAGATTATTAAACTATAGATACAGCATTGAGTACTTGTGTGCAATAAAGAATTATATTATTATTATTATTAAAAGTCATACAATACAAATAGATTGACATAATGAACTTTGCGCACTACCAGTATATTTTATCGCTCAAATCCTGCACACAGGTGGTTTCACACAAGAGCAAACCTATAATGTTTATTGTAGATTTAGGCATCTTTTAAGATATTACAACAGCACAAGTGATCTTGTGTCTACAAAAGGGTAAGAGAGACGCGAATACCAAGAATTGAAGCAACTAAAATCGTTTACTGAAGACAACTTTAAAAAAGTATCTTCACGACCGTATTCCTTCCGAGATAGTCAGAAACATCGCTTTTTTCTTTTTATTGAAGCTGATTCACATTTAGCCAACTTTACTAAAGGGCCCATCATGACAAGTGGCAAACTCGTCGATGTCTCTAGCGTACCAAACACTCGAGAAATAATACAAATAAATTAAATGATTTATTGTGTCCCGACCAAAAATCAAACCCGGTGCCTCCGAGTCTAATCTCACGGACTTAACCGCTAAACGATGGAGGCAGTTAGCAGGCGAGATAATTATTTGTGTGAATTCTTTTAATCCGCTAATGCTACATCTACTTAATTTTAAGACCATTGATCAAACAGAACAAAACGGGGCGCATCGCCTTGGCGGGTATTGTTGTTGCCAACGGCGCGGGCGGACGTCCGGCGTGCGGCGCGGGAGGTGGCGGAATGACGCGGGAATGGCGACGACCACGCTATTACGCCAGGAATAGGGAACACACGTTGACTTACATGTTATGACCGAGAACATTTCTTATCAATCAAAGGCCATGCGCATCTTTAAAACAATAGACGTACGAATCCGTCTGATCAGTATTTCTATGATGCTATGCTATTTTATTGCTGGCAAGAATATGCAAAGTTTTCAGAAATATATTAATTGCAGGTTCGTCTTAAGCAGTGGAGGTCTAGGACTAAGTTTTATACTGCAACAATTGACAGACGGTGTTTACGACGTATATAGCTTGAGCTTTGTGACATATGTCGAAGCAATATGCCTAGGTCTGCGATTATTGTATATAATTTTTAGTGTATAAGTGCATATATTTGTAATGAAATTAAACACGAGGAACATGAGAAGTGTTTTTAATTTTTTTTTATTATATATTTTTATTATATTGTACATCCGAAATTATCTAGGTCAAAATCTATTAATAATTTTATCTTGTTCACATATTACATATAATGATATAATGCCACTCTCGTGCGTTACTTTGTCCATCAGATGGAGTCAAAATAATTAGTATAAAACGCCCGGGTCCTTGAACATTAATCTACGTGAAGACAGCAGATTACGCTGACTGATACCGTGCATAGATTGATAATATACAGCCGCCTGCTGCATTGTTCAACATTCTGAGGACTTAATTGAAACTAGGCACCCATACAAATTACTCCTGACAGTATAACGGTGTTCCATGACGTGCAGCTATTTCATTGACAAATAGCAAGTTAAATGTACGCGTTTAAAATCCATTCAGAACCGGTATGTTTAGCACTAAACGCAAAAGTTTAATTGTCTAGTTTTTGTTTTACTTTTATATATTTTAAATATAATTGTTTTGTTTATTTTCATTCTTGTAGAATATTTACACTGGAGGAGGTACCTACTTAAGAATTTGTGGATATCCCATTGACCCACAGAATTAACTTTTACTAAACTTTCGGGTTCTACGTGTTACCGCTGTACCAGGTATTGTAATCGCACAGGTACTAATAGCTGGAATTAAAAGGTTATTTATTGATCGTTGTTGTAACTCTGTAGGTATATGTTTTATTTTGTAAGTCTGATTTAGCTCAGTTTTCCTTCCACATTCCTTTCTCGGTCAGATTAAACTTTAATAGGTCACTGGAATCTGCTAAGCTGCTGGTCTTTTGGTAACAGCTCACTCTTTGGACCACTTTGCTGCTTAGTCTTCCACTAGCAGGAGTAGAATCATTTAAATTAATTTAATTCATGATTTGTCAGAATAAAACTATTTTTATTGAAATAACTAACAGTACGAGTATGTGCTGTCTACATCAAATTATTATAAATTTATTTTAAATGATGTATACTCGTAATATATATATATATATGATGATTTTTTTTTTCTAGCACGACGTGTGACCTTGCGCCCACCTGATGGTAAGTGGCGCGCAAGGTCCATGAATGTTAGCAACTGTAATAAGACACTCATGACTGACATCAGTCCTTAACACTATGCCGGCTTGACTAGATGCCTTTTCACACTTCGCTTGAAGGACTTCAGGTTATAGGAAAGTGGAAACACAGAGTCTGGAACAGGATTTATTTATTTATTTAAAATTTGAAAACATCATGGCTAAATTTTGTATAGAAACAGTTAAAATAAACAATATGTGAGCGTGACTATAAACTAGGAAGGATGAAGAATAGATGAAGACACGAAAGCTTTATTTATTATTATTATTATATTATTATTATCTGTTTGTTAGTTGTAAGGTATTTATCTATAGGTTATTAGTTGCCTGATAATAAACGTTTTATTATTATTAAACGTCCAAAGGTCATGCTGGCTTCTAAGATATTCATGAATGAAAATGTAATGGCTGTTTCACAGTAGACGGTAAAATAATACACATAGAAATATTTATTTCACTTTGCGAGGAATATTCAAAGCCGCGTCACGTACTCAACATTTATCACCGATTTTACATGACATTGGATTTAGATATCCATGTACGAGTTCGTAGTAGAGATGTTATGGAGCTCCGTAACAGTTACGGAAACTTTTGGATATTCGAAATAAAATTGTAACCGTAACCGAATCTGATATAAAAGTTTGGAATAATTTCGGATTGCGGTGTTGTCGAAATGAGACGTACGTAATGACAGGTTTTTGATTTTGCCCGGCAGAGTAGAAACACTGGCCTTTATCTTTTATCTATTAATATTTTACTGTTACAATATCTTTAAAATAATATCCGTAACTGAAATTATCTGAAATTAGGGCTGTTCCTTGCCATGCTGTATCACTCTATCTGGCCAGGTATTTTGTTTACACGTTATTATAAATTTTAAATTTTGACTTAACCGATTGTTCCAATACACTATGGCTATAAATAAATATATCCAGACCAGAAATTTGTAAATCTATAACATCCGTTCGTATAGCACAAAAAATTGGCTAAGTTAAGAAAATGGATTGTGCACAAAGCGCGCAAAGAATATTTTTAGAAATAAAATACTACTGTGGTATAGTATCAAAATAATCAATTTCGAGCTAATATAAAAACTGCCTCCGTGGTCTATCGTTTAGGTCCGTGGATTTAGACTCGGAGGTATCGGGTTCGAATAATGGTTGGAAAACAAAAAAAAAAATTGTCTCGATTTTCGTACGCTAGAGACATTGACGAGCTTGCTACTTTTCATGGTGTGCCTATAGTAGAGTTGGCTTATGAGAATCCGCTTCTTAAAAAGTGTGGTTTCTGACCACCCCGTAATGGATACAGTCGTGATGATACTTTATTTTTTTATATAATAATTACACAACATTGTACTTTTATCTACATTAATAGCTGATAATATTAACAATGTCAATAATAATAATAATAATATATTCAATTTAACAGATAATTACAATCCATTTTTGTTAGTATACCTATCACTATGTTAGTAACAATGGCTTACATTAAAGTTAGTAAACTAAAATTTTATGTTAGTACCTTATTAATACTTATTTGTACACGTGTCAATTTGTGTGAATCTTAATAAAGTGATACTGTATTGGACAGTCCACTTTATCCGATATGACCTTAAGCATATTGTTGGTGCTGCCTCTAGTTCTATTGACTAGAGATGCAGTGCGTTTACGCATGATAGCAGAAAAACTATCAACACGATTCTCTGCAAACATTCCGGACGCACTGCAATAACGTGGCAGCCCCAACAATACCCTGAAACCATTATTATACTGGACTCGTAGGGCGCTGTATGCTCGCTGCGTATAGTTGACCCACAGACTGCAGGTGTAGAAGGATTGGCAATATGCCCTAAATAATGTTAACTTAACCTGTTTTGTGCAGCGAGCGAATCTGCGGGCCAGCATGTTGCAGCGAACAGACAACGCCCTACGCTCTCTCTCTATGTCCATATCATCCGAAAGGTTGTCCGTTAGCACATGACCTAGATACCGGAACGAGCTTACTCTATTTAGTATGGCCCCTCCAAGGGAAACTGTTGGCACCTGGGCGGGACATCTGTTTCCAGACTTGAATACTAATATCTCACTCTTTTTTCCATTATATTTCAGACCATGTGACTCTGCATATCGTTCACATATTGCCAGTAACTTTCTTAAAGCACTGATTGAGGGGCTCAGCAGCACCATATCATCTGCGTAACTTATATTATTCATGCATTGACCATCAATGTAACATCCGAAGCCAGCGCTGCTGAGCTCCCCAATCAACCTATTCATGTACAAATTGTATAGTCTTGAAAACGTCGAACCCCCTTGACGGACGCCGCATTTTAATCTATATTTCTCAGATAGAGTACCATCCCATTTCACTGTATTTGTCTGATTACCATACCAGTGTCTAAAAATTGAGATTAACTCATTAGGAGGACCTGTTTCGGTAGCTAATTTCATCCACAAAGTCTCGTAAGACACCATATCGAAGGCTTTGGAAAGATCTAAAAAACACGCATAAACTGGCGTGTTTCTGTCAGTATAGTAATGAACGGTGTGCTTGAGACACGTGATGGCACTTTCCGTGGAAAGACCTGTTCTAAACCCGAACTGAGCACAATGAAGGTTGCAGTATTTGTCCAACTGTATGCCAAGCAGACCATCCAACACCTTTGCAATTATTGTAGCCAATGATATGGGCCTGTAGTTACATTTATCTGAGGGGTCTCCTGTCCTGTTTTTGATAATCGGCACTACTATAGTTGCCATGAGATTTTCTGGTAGATATGAGTGACTGAGACACAATCCAAACAACAATGAAAGCACCCTAAACAAATGACAACCTGCGTGCTGCAGGTGTTCAATGCTAAGGCTGTCGTGTCCTGGCGACTTGCCAAGTGTCATATTTTTAATTACATTCTCGATTTCTTTTGCTGAAAAACGTACACTTTGTTTACATCCTATATACTGTTCACCACTAGCCTTAGCATTAGACACCTGCTCATCCATGCCATTAGTTGGTGTTATTCTAAAATGATGCTTAAACATGTTAGCTATTTTACTAGCATCTCTAACTCCATCAACACTCTCAGGTAGACTCGCTCTTGGGTTCAGTTTGTTGGTCTGTTTCCAAAAATGCGAGAAGTCTCTTGCTTTGTGGTATGAGGCCATGATATCTAGCTTAATTTGTTCCTCGTGTTTTTGACACCACTTAAGCCTTGATTTAAATATTTTCTTTGATTCACACATTGCCTCATAATAACAACCTGATGTCTGCTTTCCATATAATATCCATTCCTGAAAACAATGACGAGCCATCTTGTGATACTCTCTGACATGCTTATTCCAGCCTACTACCTGTTTTTTATGTTTAGTTATTTTACCTGTATCATTAGAACTTAATATGGCAGCATCACTTAATATATTAATAATTTTATTATACATATTATTAATTATTTCTTTATGGTCTAAATTATTACAAAAACTATCACAGCATTTACTTAATTCCTTAGGAAAGTCAATATCTTTTAAGTTTTTATTACAGTATTCACGATATACATTTATATGTGGCCCATCCCTATCATTCCATAGAACATTATTTCGTGGTACATTTTTACTATGTATTTTATGTCTCAATATGTCTAACTTACACTCTATCACTAATGGGAAATGATCTGACCAAAATATGTAATTTATTTTTTTATATTTTATAACGTTTGCATAAACATAATTTGGCTGTATATGACCTACTCGTAAAGCTTACTGTACTTGTTATACAAGTACGAACAAAAGAAAAGAGAACACTATTATAGCATTCGCATTCAATTTAGCAGAACATGTCGCGATTCAAATCTCTGCGACCAAAGATCTTGAAACTATGGATACCTCAGTTTAAAAATGTATTAAATATCGGTTTCTCGACTCTTTAAAAGTATATTTTATATTACATCTTAAAATTCACACAATAATAATATTGGCTTAAGCATATTTTTATTTATTGCTTGGCACGGACGTGGTTTTTAAACAACACTGCGGTGCATGATGACTTATTATTACCATTATGCCCCTAGCAGAGGAGAAGCATTTCAGAAAAAAATGGCCTACTCTTGCCACGCACAGTTTAGACGGTAGAATTTGATAATTTCCATTCGAATCAAGATCCGGGATAGACGCGACGACGGCTTAATTTGCTCTACGAAAAATATGAATGGTGCTATTTTAAAATGATAAGAAAAATCATCTATGCCAAGTGCTTTATCTACTTAAATTCAAGATCTTTGTCCGCGGCCTTTCCTCCACAGCCGAGTTACAACACTGTTAAGTCCCCCCTCAAGTGGAAATATGGGTGTAACATTACGTCTGGAACTCAAATCCTCGAGAAAGTACGCACTATTTTAGTCCTAAACCGTCATAGAAACAAATAGCTCTACCAGCGGCCCTATTCTGTTACTGAGTCGCAAACGTTATATAATGGAATCCATTAACTATATATATATCACGCTATTAAAGTTGATATTTGCACGGCCGCAGTCAAGGTCGAGTGCTTATAGAGTAATTATGTGGTAATCTATGACGTAAATAACGAAATCCACTGATAACGTTTGCGACTAAGTAACAGAATAGGGCTACTTAGTTTCTCTATTACTTTTGAGTTGGAGTTTGGATAAAAAAGATATAAAAAATATTGACTTATTGTTTACCCTTTTCGTCCGCTAATTCTATACTCGTATCTACCTAATTTTAGCATCATTGCTCGCAACGTTCCCTCCATAGCCCAGTTACACCAATGTTTAGTACGAAAGACGTAATATTATGTCTGGAAGTCAAATCGTAAAGAAAGGGCGCGCTATTTTCGTCTAAACAGCCACAAACTCACGTCCTTTGAATTTTTAATCGTTACATTCACCCCGTAACACACTGGGGACATGTCGGCGCTACAATTTAAAAACCTTGTAACAGAACAGCACTTACACAGAAAAACTGCCACCGTGGTCTAGCGTTTAATTGAATTTAGACGCGAAGGGTGAAAAATCTATTTAATTTATTTGTTTCTCGAATTCGGTACTCTAGAGACATCGAGTTTGTCACTTGTCATGATGGGCCTATAGTGGCGTAAGCGTGGCTTCTGAGCACCCCGGAAGGAATACGATCGTGATGGCGGATGAACTGCCTTTCACTATAAATATGTAAAAAAGTCTAAGAATATAAATACTTAAATGTTTATGCTTAATCTATAAATATATATTTTATTTTAATTGTTTTGATATTATAAAATAACAAAATTTCATTAAATAGTAATTTCGAATGCTCGAATAGGCCGTTAAAAAAACTTAAACACATTAATCTACCTGTATGACCTGTGTCATTAAAACACAAAACGGCTCCGTCAGTTTCAAGGACTTGCCTCTGCCATTATTTAAGTAAAAATTAAAGAAAGCTTTAATGGGAATATGTTATCATACAATTGACGATTTTCTGACTGACGATGATCTCACATTTGACATAAATTATAATATTTAAAATACATACCTAACTTTAAATAAATACAAAAGAAAGTCTTGTTTCAAGCGGTGTTATTTTTATATACATATCATCACCACGGCAAACTGACAATATTAGTTCTCATTGAAAATAAAAATTGTCATTGCAAATGGCACATAATTTCAACGAGAACAACAAATAGGTGGTAGGCGGACTGATGGTGGTAATTTGTCCAGTCTGCCGGGGCTGGGAAGTATGCACCGTTCGTTCCTAGAAACCCAGTCACGCGTTTCGGCATCAGGCTCGAATTGCAGTCATTCCCAGTTAAGCCGGCATAGTGTTGGGGATTGATGTCAGTCATGAGTGTCTGATTCCAGTTGCATTCATGGACCTCGCGCGCCACTTACCATCAGGTGGACGCAAGGTTACATGTCGTGCTAGTATAAAAAAATATACACATCTGTATGCTCTTGAGAGTAAAGTATACCTGAACGTACAAACTAGTGAATGTCAATTATAAAATGTATTTATCTATACTTAAGGATGAATAAATAATTTAATTTACCTACTCTTATTTTTGTGTGAAATTTGTATATTTATACATTGTCAGTTTTTAAATTAGACAGGCAATGTTACCACGCATATAGCAACGCGGTTAAAAATGTGAATCCTGTCAAATTAAGGCTCATTCATCTGTATACCGCATTAACATCAACAATTGGAATATACATACTCGTATGTATGAGTACATAACCATTTATAGGTTTATTTAATTTATTTAAATGCCAAGTAAATGTCATGTGACGAATTATGACTATAAAGCATTTATTTACCTTGCAAGTTCTTTTTAGTAACTGCATAAAATATAAATGCTAATATGTTTTTTTACAGAAACACAAACTTATTTTTTTAGACAATTTTGACATTATTCGGCGCTCACATCTGAGGGTGGCTTGCGCCAACATTATTTGACAACAGTAACTAACCATTTAATTGTTGATAGTCTTAATATGACCCATAGATGTGTTTAAGCGCTGTAAAATTCTACCCAAAATTGTAGTAGAAAGATAATTAAAAACTGTATGGTTCCTAAAATCTGGAATGCACTGGTTGGCAGAGAAACCTGCAGCCCTATTCTGTTACTAAGTCTTAACCGTTATATTGTCAAAATAGTGAATTCTGTTATTTGCTACCACTTTTAGCCCGATCATAGCCTTACGTCAAATTAGCGGTTTCCACTATTTCAAAGGTCACCCATGGGGTTGCAACTTTATAATCATTGGGAAAACTTGAATTAAATACATAAATTGTCCGCCGCGAATTTATATTAAAGTTAACAACATTTATATTAATTAAACTAAGATTAAATATTTACATTAAACATGGTATTATAACACACATTAGGTAATAAATCAAAAATATGGCAAATACTAAAAGAAATATATAATAGTTTTTTTTAGATGAATCCATCGTAATGTTATTTTGCGTAGTGGAAACCTTTATAACAAGAATACCAATTTTAATAGGGTTTTACACTGACAGTTCTGTTATTTAAGGGCTTCCACAAAGGGACTTTGTTGACTAAGCCAGTTGTTAAAAAATACCTAAGAAAGTTTCTCATTGACCTATAAAATAAAACATACATAAATAAAATTGTAATAGTACCCTCTGAAACACTAAAAACATACATTGTTACTAACGAGCGACATTTCTCGCCAACAAACCTGTGTGGTTTGACGAGATATAACGATGTAAAAATGTTAATAAATAGAATGAATAAGAAAATTAAAAAAAAAACTACACAAAAAATAATTATCGTAAAATACATATAACCACAAACAAAAACCAGTAATATAATTCACATACTTATAATATCTTACGAAATATTTAAGTATTCGTTTCTCATATAAAAGCTATGTAAATGGACTTTTAGTTTCCGCCTTAATGACATTTCAGGTAACAATTTCAGTTTAACCAAAAAACATCATTTTAATGTTTGTTAAATTATGTTTGTCATACTCATACACAAAGGTCGGCCATCAACTCTTAATGAGTCCCAATGCTAATCCTAGCAGCCAGCATTATGGGCGGATTTAAAATTCAAATCTTATATATATTCCGCCCCAAAGGTAAAACATATCTGAATATGTAGCCAACCCTTCAGTGGCCAAATTCTGATTATTTTAGCGAAACCGTTAAGTTGTCAAAATAGTGGATGACTTTATTTACTGTCAGTTTCATCGTCAGACATACTCGAGCTTAGTTAAAATTACAAAATTAAATTATTTATTGTACAATATTTCTGGTATACGATTCCTAATCGAAACACAATAATTTATTTGTGATGTTTCTCGAGTTTGGTACGTTACGAGACATGGACGAGCTTGCCACTTGTCATGATGGGCCTATAGTAAAGTTGGCTAAATGTGAATCCGCTTATTCAAAAGCGTGCTTACTGACCACCTCGCAAGGGATACGGCCGTGATGATACATTATTTTTTTATTGTACATTATTGAGAAATAAATAAATACATAGGCGAGCTTAATGCCGTAGATGCATTTTCTACCAACTTTCTCCCTTTCTTCACACTGTGTGACTTAAGAACTAAGCGGCTGGAGAAATTTATAGCGACATGTTTTTACATTGAAATATATTTATTAAACAATTGAGCCTAGCAGGTCTGCCGTCAATACACTTATGGAATGAGCTTCCAACACGGCATTAACGGAATCATACAGTATTTGGTTGGGTAGGGAGAGGAGCAGAATGGTGGATGGTGAGCGTCTTGTTACACAATAAAATAAAAAAGGAGGCCTACTTATTATTATATATATATTAGCCTGGTTATTATAGTCGGACATCTCTCTCTCTCTCTCTTTCCCACGCACGATGGACCCGGCAACCACATGGTGAATCCATGGAATGCAATGAAATAAGACTTCATATATTTGTTTAAGTAAAAAAGATATATCGTTAGAAATGTTTTTCAAATTATCTCTGTCTGAAATTATGTACAGATGTAGTGCATGTTTTCCATCGTATTTTATCGGAAAAGTTCGTATTTATCGTGTTCTTTCTTTCTTAGGGTGGTTGTAACATTCTTTTTTATACAATTCTATTTTGACATTTAGCACCAAATAATAAAGTTCCATATTAATGGATATGAAAATGTCACACATTAAATACAATAATTGATTGAAACTTCGGGTGCTGTCGTATTCCGATTGAAAACCCGAGTTTTCCCGATGGAAATACATTATGCACTATATCTGTATATGAAATTGAATAACTAAATAGATACAAAGCTTGACAACCCGCAAACAAAACAAAAACATTTAACATGTGCGATTGCAACAAAAACCACAATAAATTTTAAATATTCCAAAATTTATTAACATCTCATTGCTGGTTGAAAATTTAAACATACAATACAGCAGTCGCATACGATTTGGCTATAAAAGTTCTCAAAATAACTTTCATTTATTTTTAGTTAACACTAGAATTAAATGGGTATATTGAACCGGTTTGCTTTGTGCCGTGATGAAGATATATTGTAACCAAAATTATTAACTATATGCTCGGGTAGTAAGTAGGTATGAGGCTTGCGACCGATATAGGCTAGTGTGATTCGCGTGTTAAATGATTTTTTGGCAATGACACGCTTACCATCCAAATACCTACTATTAATAATAATAATAACGTTTATTTTCCAAATCGATTTTACATAGTTAAATACAATCCAATTATTAAAACTAATATTAACAGTAAAACTAAGAAATAAGTAAGTATATAAAAAAAAATAAGAAATAAAGAAAACGAAAATTTAATATGTATACTGGGACTATGATAGTCTCGCCATAGTTGGTGCAGTCTGTCCTGGCCAGTCACAGCTGATATTATTTTGTTGCTTGAGTTAAATACGTGTGATCTGACGCCAGCTGTTCTCTGTCGCATTAGTGCGGCCCAGCCCGGAGCGCGGCCTGTGCAGAACATCTCGCTAGCACTGCACCAGCGAGGGTGATGGAACATAGCTCGCCAACAATCATTGTACTGGACACGCGTTGTTGACAAGGTTGCTTTTGTGTATTGAGACCACGGTGTACACGCTGTACACTATTGTAATTGTGATTCTGCTAATGCCACCTTGGAAGGTCGTTCCAAAAATATCATTATCACTGCTCCTAGAACACCTAAAGTCCTAGTCCTTCACTGTCCACCAGACGGGTTGGTGATCTGATGTCAATTTTAATGACAATTTATTAACTATTACAAAATGCCTCCATGTTACGTAAATTGTGTAACAATTTATTTACCTTATAGGTTTTTAGTAGTATCATCATCACGACCGTGTCCCTTTCGGGGTGGATTCACATTTAGCCAAGTTTACTATAGGCCAATCATGACAAGTGGCAAGCTCGTCGATGTCTCCAGCAGCGTACCAAACTCGAGAAACATCACAAATAAATCAAATATTAATTAAATGTAAATAAATTAATAAATATTATTGTGTCCCGACCAGGAATCGAACCTGGTACCTCCGAGTCTAAATCCACGGACTTAACCGCTAGACCACGGAGGCAGTTTTATATAGTATAGGCAGTTATAGGTTTTTAAGTTGAAATTATTATTACAAAGTTATTAGGAAACAGAGTTATGTTTTGTTAAATAATGATATCACTAATGGCCGTCATGAGTTCGCCATTAAAATACAGCGAGGTTTTAAAATTTATCATCTCAACAATAAGAGTACTTGGTCGCGGATGACCGGTCCATTTACATTAGTGACATAAACGCAAACAAAATTTGCGTCTTGAATGATGTTTCAAGGTTAACCGCTCTGTACCAGCCGCATGAAAAATGAGCCGGCAAAAGCGAAACCAACGGAATAATTGTAAAACATTTTGCTGACAGTTTTAGGAAGAAATAGATTAATCTAAGATACGTCTCAAAGCGACTTTTACCGATCGGTTAATCTATAACACAGACGAATAATCAAGACGATTAACATTAACAAACAAAAGTTTTTAACGAGACTAAAAAAGAGACTGTCCTTTTTAAGGAGATGAAGCATTAGAAACCAATATTTATTTATTTCAAAACTTTATTGTTTTAAGAACAAAAGGCATATGTAATGCCGATTGGCATTCTCTTACCATCAACCTTCGGGGCATTGTATCGTTAAGGTAGGTTTAAATAATAAAATTAAAAGTATATATTAACATAATTTAAAATAATTTTAACATTAATTTAAACTAATTAAATAATTACATAATAATCATACTTAAACTACATAATAATACATAAATAATATAATACATACATAAACTACTAAAATTATATACGTATAAATAAATATATTACATCTACAAAATACAACTACATTACATTAACAAAAAAAATTTAAAGAATATTTATTCATCATTATCACGACCGTTTTCCTTTCGGGGTGGTCAGAAACCACCCTTATAAAGAAGCGGATCACATTTAGCCAACTTTACTATATGCCAATCATGACAAGTGACAAGCTCTAGCGTACCAAACTCTGAGAGACTGAGAAGAAATTTGAAACTGAATTTATATGATATTCAGTTTTTGTGCAATTTTCGGCCAGTGGTCTTGCCACTTACATGACCTGTATGACTAGTGTGACAGTGAAGTTTTCTAAACGCAACTATAGTAATAGAGTTTTTTTACTGAATTTTCGATGTTCATTGCCTGTTATTATAGCCAAACTTGCAATAACACGCAATGTAAAATAAAAAAAAACGTAACTACAGCAGTTACGTTTTACAAAACTTGCATTTTACACTAAGCACACTGTAGTAAAGGAATTACGGTCGTGATGATACTTTATTTTATAACATGATTTTTAGGGCAAACCGAGAAAATTTAATTTCTTTAACATTTGTCATGCAGCTGTTTGGAAGCGGTCCAAATATTTCGCTACATATTGACGACTTCTTGTCATCAACATCCATTAACACATTTAATAAAAGCGAGAAAAAACCATTAAACTAAAAGCAAATAAAATACGCGGTCACTGAAGGTCAATTCTGTACCTATTACAATAGATATGTAGATCTCACAATAATTGTACCCGTATCATCATCTTCACGGCTGAGCGGGCTTCCGGTATCAAATATATCGGCATCGGAATAAAAAGTACTCGATACCAAAAAGTATACTTTACCTCGTATACTGCGAGTAATGGGGTGTATCAGGCAAAGCTTTTTTATAGATGTCGCTAGCGGCACTGCTACCTTGTTTACACCTATATCGGATCATTTTTTAATTTTTTTGTAGTTTTTTATAACAGAAATAAGTATTTTAACTTAACGTTACCTATCTTAAAAGGCGAATTAGGAAAGCGAACACCGTCTTTAAAAAGAAAAAAGGTTTAATTAATAGAACGGCAATTTTGACATCACCATATCTTTAATTTCGCTTTGAAATCTCGTGTACACTTAAAAGCTGCTGACTTCGGTAATATATTTAGAAAATAATAAATTTCGTAATAACATAAGTTTTCTATGCAACTGATAGTTCTATTAGGTACCATCTATCATGCGCCATCTATCGTGATAAAAAGTTAGTGATACACCCCATTGTCAAAATAGGAAAAAAAAAATATTTATGCTTTAGGTATCACTTGTAGAACCTCTATTTAAAATTTAAAAAAAAACTTTTTTTTAAAGATAAAAATCATTATCCGAAAAACAAAACACTACAAAGTGAATAAGGCCGCGATATCCATCGTGATAAATACTCAAAGGCTGAGGGAGGAGTGTTATTATTAATTGATTACGCCCACAGCCGAAGGACGAAATATAAAGGGATTTTTTTTTAAAGTCAACGTTCGCGCGATCGATCTCTGCTTTCTTGTTGATTTGCTGATCTTAATTAGGCTCTGTATGAGTGGCGATATTTTTAGGAAAACTTCTCTGCACCGTAACTTAAGATTTCATTACTAAATAATTAAAATAAAAAATACGTAGTTCTTTATTTTTATTCTAGATTATTATATAAATGTATTTGCTTTTTAATAAATCCCACGCAGTATAATATAGTATCAGTATAGCTGGGTTTTACAGGTGGACCTTCAAAGCCACATCCTAAAAACAAGGAATAGCGAAAAATGCTTGAAGGAGTAAAAACTAAAACTACAGCCGGTTGATTTAGAAAAAATCTCATTGCACCAGCTGATATGAGTAGTATCGCTTATAAGGATCAATGGTAAAAAGTGAAATGTTAGCAACTGGAAACAGACACACATGACTGAAATCAGATCCTAACACTATGCCACGCCTTGACTGGGCATGACGGCAATTCGAGCCTAATCCCGAATGTAAATATTTACAAAAAAAAAAAAAGTATAATATGTAGTTTATCAACCATCTAGTTTCCGTAACACAAGCCTCGTAGCTTATCACGGAAACTAGATGGCGCTGTGTGACCTGTCTGGAAATATTAAAAAAAATATATATATATATGTGTTTATAGAGAAAGAAATCGATTATTTAAAAAAATATTAAATGTAGATTGTATTTTGTAGGTATATTGGTAAATAAACATTATTATTATTAATTAATTTAAATACTAATCGGAAGGAAAAGTACTCGATATCGAATAGTATCCATAATTTTGAGTGTCACGCGTAACTATGGCTGACGAGCGACGCGCCAACCAATACAACACGTTACGCTGCCCTCACCTCTTTTACCTGCGATCGAGGTGAAGGTCATGCTCCACTCTCCGTGAACTGAACGTCCGGCGCAAATGTCAATGTGAACGAAGTCGTCGAGCCCCGAGCACCGCGTGCGACGACGCGACGTCCAACTGCCCGGCCAGCCATAATAAACCGACCGGTTTTGTGAACCTGGTCCCGGCGGAATGTGGATTTTATGGAATTCTTTAACACTAAACAGCTTCTTTAGGCGTTTTTAAACTCAAATTACTCGTAGTGTTTTTTAATAACGAACCCGGCATGTTATATAAGCCTGATTGGTAATAAGTAGGACGTTTTATACATTCAGCAAAGTATGTTTATTTAAAAATATGCTTCACACCATACTTCACGCTACAATAACTCTATATTATAAAAAAATATATAATAAACTAAAGTGAACGTCTATCTACTTTCTTACAAGTATGCTCAGACTTGAAAAATCATTGAAAAAAAAATATTGTTCGAGCAAGAGAGCCTTAATAATATTACAAAAAAAATATATGTGAATTAACGTTTCAATATTATATTAAAAATATATAAATTCCAATTGTTCACTTATATCGAACAATAAATGAGCAGGAGGTCAAACACAAAAATACTTTTGTAATGCCTCCGTGGTCTAGCGGTTAAGTCCGTGGATTTAGACTCGGAGGTACCGGGTTCTATTCCTGGTCGGGACACAAAAATATTTATTAATGTAAATAAATACTTTTATTACTTTAATTTATTTGTGATATTTCTTGAGTTTGGTACAATGGAGAAATCGACGAGCTTGCCACTTGTCATGATTGGCCTATAGTAAAGTTAGCTAAATGTGAATCCGCTTATTTATAAGCGTGGTTTCTGACCTTACTGAAAGGGAAACGGTCGTGATGATACTTTTGCTAACTGCAGCCTTATTTTAATTTACATAAACGTATAAGAACAAAATCTAGTAGACATTTGATTTTAGAGAAAAAAACAGAAAAAAATGGGGGTTTTGCATTCGCTATTCCGAAAGTACAAAGGTTACCAATTAAGCTCTATAATCAGCAGTCTTATAAATGATTACCAAATAAATGAAACCTCTGCAATAAGACCAAGACATAGCACAAAAAATACACAATCGCAGCCTGTACAGAACATTAATTAAGAATGAAAAGAATAAGTTCTATATTAAAAGTCATATGGCTGTTTCAGATTTACAGGAAACCGAGTTCTAAGTTAAAACAGTTCAGTTGAATTTCATTTGTATGTTTATCAAGCAAAAAATCCTATCTTACTAATAAAATAAATAGAATGTTTCTGAGAATAGATGTTTGTTGCCCTTTAACACAAAATATAGTGTAATATAAAAAAATAATAGCACGACTTGTAATACGTTACATGCCTCCGTGGTCTAGCGGTTAAATCCGTGGATTTAGACTCGGAGGTACCGGGTTCGATTCCTGGTCGGGACACAAACATATTTATTAATGTAAATAAATACATTTAATTTATTTGTGATATTTTTCGAGTTTGGTACGCTGGAGACATCGACGAGCTTGCCACTTGTCATGATTGGCCTATAGTAAAGCTAAATGTGAATCCGCTTATTTATAAGCGTGGTTTCTGACCACCCCAAAAGGGAAACGGTCGTGATGATGCTTTTACTGTAACATCACGTGCACCAAAAAGTACGCGAGGTCCAAAAATGGGAGCAACTGACGCCAGCCACAGACTACCGACACCAGTCCCTACCACTATGCCGGCCTATTAAGATGCTTCTTTATACTTCGCTGTTATAGAATTGAGGAAACACAGCCTGGAAGAGCATTCCACATCTTCAGCGTGTGACAGATGTTTCCAAATGTATACGTTAGGATAGTGGCTACGGTATGGGGGTGCATATTTTGGCCTGTGCGTGTGGTTAAGTTGTTAAATCTTATTTTTCATCCTGCCTATCACCTTACTCGATCCCCAAGATTAGCTGGTAAAGAATGTCTACTGGCATTATAGCTTGCCTTTGTACTATTTTATGTGCATTAAAGAATTTTAATAAATAAGAAAGGGCTACAGTTGTGATGATGCTTTATAATAGTATAACCACATGTGACCACACCGATCTTCGCGCATTTATGTTTACCGAATTACTTTTGATGAAATTTGGGAAATGGTAGATAAGTGTGTTCCTTAGAACTAGCTTTGTCTGTCTGTTTGATGACTAGACTACACAAATATGAAGTGAAGCAAAGCCGGGTCAAATTGTATAAACTCTTGCAAAGGTTTATTTGGAGTGCAATGTGGTTTTACAAAAAGTTGGCGTTTCCGATCGTAATTATTCGTGAACCAAAGTATCTAATATAAAATATGTAGCTGAATATATTTTTAGCTCTTTATTTGGTTCTTTAGGGGCGTTAATTAGAAATCCTTTGTGAGTTTATAAATTATTTACGATATATAATATATTATTTGTAAAAGACCACATGAGATAAAGGTAAAATCTATGGATTCACCGTGCGGATGCTAGGTCCATAGTGTGTGGGGGGTAGTGGAGAATAATCTATCTGGCTTGTGACCGAACAATTTAGACCCTTTTATTGCGCAATAACACTTCTCATCCACTACTCTGTCCAACAATAAATACTGTACGATTCTAGTGTCACCTTGTGGGCTAGTTTGAATACAGAATCCTAGACGGAGATGGGTCTTTCAGAACATATTTCTGGGGAATATGGACCATACTCGCCACGACAGACAAGTATTAGTAGAACCGAAACCGACGGATTAACGTGCTCTCCGCGACACAGAAACGGTAGTGTTTTAAATCTACGAAAGAAAAGTTTCTTACAACCACCGCCAAAAATATACTAGTTAATTATTTAGCTAAATTAGACAGAATAAATGTGCTAAAAAAAATTATGAATAAGTACGAAGGTGCAACGTGATGATAACCTGAAGCCGTCGAGCGAGTTACTAACGAGGGGAAAAGTGCCTATTTCCTAAGTTATAATGACAGCCGCCGCTCATCCAGCCAAACATAGCTCTACCTAGGCATTCTACATAGACGACTACAGCAGACGCTGGCTTGGTGCAATATTTAACAATGTGTCGCATTCATATTTAGTTTAAATCTAAATTCGAAAGTTTCATCTATATTTCTTGCAGGCAACATGAGAAACTGAATAGAGTAGAAGCAATTGAAATTATACCCGCCACCAGAATATTTTTTACTGCGAACAATAGTGCGATACAAACTTTCGTAAAATATCACCTATTAAATTTTAAGTTAACTCAAAAGAAAACTGCCCACACTTTGCGAGCTAAACCGAAGCAAGCTAAATGGAAGACATCGCAGAAGCGATCGTACGATTAAGAACAATAAAATCTACATACTACATTAAAGTATATATCAAATAACAACAAATAAAAAAACAACGATAAAAAAGCAGGTGTGTGTGTCTAGTAAGATACAGAGAAGATAATACTCGTCAAATAGACGTACTTCAAGAAGGAATTACTCGTGCAATATCGATCATTAGGGAAATCGGATTACTTTCAGCAGTAGGGAGAGACAGGCTGATAATAATGATAAAGTAATAAATTAAAAAACTAAAATACGTTGACAAAAACCTTCTTAACAAAACATAAAAATTGAATAAAATGCCACAATACTATCCACTAACATTAACTTGTAACAGGTTAAATGTTAACAAGTTACGAAATATCATCTTCTAAGTAAAAGTTATTTTAACGCTATTCCGAAATTAGGAATGTTTCTAATTTGTTAACAAAATTTGACTATTCTTTGATCTCTTCTACACTCTCTCTTTTTGTACAAGAAACAGAGCAAAATAGAAAAAGGACAAACCTAAACAATGAAATTACGGAAAATAGGCGAATCGTCGTCGTTTGTAAATAAACACAGAGTTTTTGTGCCCAAATCCCCTGTCCCTACTGAAGATTTATTTAAAAAGTTTTCAATGTGACCGTAGAATATGTTATTCAAACTTATTCAAATGGTATTAATACAATTAATGTTTTATTCAAAGTAGAAAAAATAAAAAAAGTAATTTAGATATCAATGAACTAATATAGTAGACATCAACAGAGTCTTTAAAACACAAAAGAAGTGTATTAGGGCTTTATGCGGCGAGTCACCCTTTGACACATGTAAGCCAATATTTATTAAATTAAAAATTCTTACACTTCCCTGCTTGTACATACATGAAATAGCGTTCACTTCTCCTACTTTAACACAGCTAAAAAACTAATACCAAGAACTACACGGAATGTAGATAGGCTGATTCAACTGACTATTCCGAAAAGTTTTATACTAGTAGTAGATTTTATACCAAAATAATTCATCCATTCCAGAAAATGTTAAACAGCTACCAATTCAAAAGTGGTTCAAAGTGGTTGAATAAACGGTGTTATTACTTCATAAATGACTTCTTAAATGATAAAAAAAAATGTACCTGACTAATATTAATTACGCAATACCAATACAATCTCGATAATTATTTAATTAATTCTATTTCGACATTGAAATCTAATGGACTAATTATTATATATGATTTATGGGACTGTGCCAATGTTTCTGAATTTTAATTAAAACTGGATCAAAAAAACCTATTTACAAAACATAATTTAAATATATTTCTGATTTTGTATTTTTATAATAGTTGTATTAAATTTTATTAACTTGAGAGTTGTGTATAATAACTGGGACCATACTTGTACTTGTAACTATGTATTTCTTAACAAATAAAATATTTCATTTCATTATAAATCTGTTCAGTAAATAATTTGAATACGTGAAAGGAATATGAAAGACCCTAGAGTTAATAACGTATCAAACTTTTAACATCATAATATTGAGTTTATAATACTCTTTCGAGACAGTTAAGCTGATATCGTTCTTACGGCCTAACTTTTACAGAAGGTATTGAGGAGTGGAAGCCGGGTCCTTGACCCGATCAAAGTTTAGAAGTCTTCGTAATATGATCAGAACTTTGGGACTAATAAATTTGTTCACCGAAACTTCACAACGATTTGCTATATGCATAGGTATTTTTAAGGTGAAGATATTTCTAATAATAACTTTCATAAGAAAGTAAGATGAGTAGGTAACCGAAATAAAATTTCAAGCTAAAGATTTTTATTGGTATCTGGAGCACGTAGAACAAATCACACAAACGGTTACATGTAGTAGTTTTCTATATCACTGTAATTCAATTTGTGTAACATAAACAGTGAAAGTGGTACTAAATCTAGTTGTACAAGATGTGAACTAAAAGATTACCTGCAATATCAAATGTATAGAGAGGGTAGCTTTTTTGCGACTAACCTAAAAGGGATCTTAAGTACCGAACCCGCAGACATTATCATGGAGGCGTAGACCCTTCCCTTTAGGTGAGCACTTTTATATGCCTATCAAAGCTTACGAGTACAATAAAACACAATTGTTTTCCATTAGTCCACGTCCGGTTCAATCCAAACTAAAAACTCCGCTAAACGAAACTTAAAAGTGAAACAAACGCAAAACTCAATAGAATTAATCTCATCAAAGATTAGGAATGCAAATTAGAGACAAGCGGCAATGGACTTTGTTTGTTAAACTTTACAGTTCCGTGAATTCAAGCGGAAGGAAGACGAAATTAATTTAAGAATGAAATTTAATTTGTGAAATGAGCACTAAGTTACCGAAATTATTAATAATAAAAACAAATAACAATAACTAGTTAACAATGTGTTTTGCATTAAAGTATCAGAAATCGTTATTAATTTATTTATACTTAATGAAGCAAGTACAAAAACCTTCGTCAATTTGTCAGTTTAGCGAATTAAAACGAGTTTCGTTTACAGGATTTGCTGCAAAGGACAGCAATGAATTGGGACAAACAATTCTAATTTAATTAAAAAGTAAAAGACATAAATTGAAATAAACCGAATATTTGCGACACAATCCTTTGTTTAATAATTGTACATGCCTAATTTTATTAGAAAATACGTTGATTCTATGTTTGCATAATATCTTACAGTGGATATTACCTCTAGATCATATTAGTTACCGGTAAGTTAACCAGGATTTCTTAGACGCGTCTCTAAACATACAGTTACAGCCCCTAGACCTCAATTGTTGGACGTAGGCTCCGTAGGTTCAAGAACATATAACTGGAGAATTTGGCCTACACTCGCCACGAGACGGGTTGGCGAGGAAGAAGTCGAATTCATCGTAGTCTAAATCAGAATATAAATTAATTTATATTTTATGTCAAATGTCAACATAATAGTGGCGAAGGAATTTAAATAGATCTGGATTTGCGAAACATATCTAAATAGAGATCTAAGTAAGTCTAATAAAAAAAATTGCTTGTCAATTGTTGTCTGACGGTCTGCAGCCTTACAGTAAAATAATCTGAATATCTGTTAGAGGAGTGGGAGGGGATTTTGAGTTGATTGTTGAAAGCAGAACGAAGCCTCCCTCGGCTCTGCGTATCGCACAAGAAGTCAAATCAGGGCTTGAAGTAAGGAGTTGCACAAGGAGTGTTCAGTATACTGCAAAAGCGTATAATTATTAATGTATAAGGTATGATTTTTGTGCAAATTAATAGCTATCTATTTGCCTTGATTCATTGGAAAATACTACAATGTACTTCAGTAGGTAAGTGTGCCAACGGTTAAGATTTCTCTATGCCGTCATTAGCAGCGTCGTTAAAGTTTTCGATGGGCAGTTTAAGTTTGGGAGTTATATTTTAAAATTTCGTAAACAAAGGTTTATTCAAACGTCCTCCATAATCGTTTTTACATATTCATTGAGATGTCAGGGTGCGTCGCAGACGTCGCGGCTGTTGGAATTTGAATAACAAATAGCCGAGATCTACATGTTTCTAGCCGGGATTTTCACGGTTCTCTCAGTCTTGATTTCAGGAATACAATACTGGCCGAGGTATGAGCCGTGACAAACAGTTACAGTTTCGGCTTTATTGAATTGCTGCCTTTTGTAAAAATAAGGAATAAAAATGAAATTGTGAAATAAAAGAAGTATTAACATATATAATAGATACATAAATATCAATAATTATATTGATTACCCTTTAAGGCTTACTTTTTACTTTAAGTATTTATATATAGGTATAGTTTAAAAGTAGCTTTTTTTTTTAAGTATCAGGTACCTTACTTCGATTTATTTTGATTGGAGCAAAAATGCGTTGTGTTAGTCAAAATGGCCAACATCAATTACTCTAGAGTTAAGGAATTAGGCGTGTCTGATTAAATTAACGTGTTCATTTTAACAAATTTAATAGAAGATAATTATCGTAATCCTAATTAGTGCCTGTCTGACATTTAAGGGAGCTATTAAACTTTCCGAACTCACCTTGGATGGGCTCGCATTATTCATTGGGCTGGTAATGAAGTCAAATTCATTTAAGTAATTAATAATATATATAGCTAAGTGTTTTTACTGTAATCATTATTTATTCATTCAAAACCCTGAACTAGCTTTATCTAAATCTAGTTTAATTTTAAGCTCAGATTTTATTAGTTATCACATTGTACTCTTGAATCATAGTCCTAACTCTTAAGAGGGTTTAAAATTTGCATCCCTCTCATTTGCACATAAAATTACTTTCTACGAAATAAAATTACGGACATTTTACCCCTTTGTAAACCAGCCTATTGTCGGACACCATTTTTCTCATCTCTAACCAACACACGATGAACAAAGCGGGTTTGCATCTATGGAATGCTTAAAAATTTGACTTCTTCATATACCTAATTTTGGACAAAGAAAAATAGCTAAACCATTTATTTTTCTAAAACAAATCTATGAAGACAATATACATATAGTAGTTGATAGACTACATTTATTTAAGTTATTTTTTTAATTCTGTAACACTCAAAATCATATGGATCGTCGTGATAATAATGACCAAAAGTTAGTTTGACGGCATTGTATTTAAAGACTGATCCCATCAGTGAAAATCCTAAGAATCAGTTAACCGACAATTTTATATTACTCGTACATAAAATATCAATTATCTCAGTGTCATGATTTAGTTGAATGGTTATAAATACAGCTATAACAAATTTATTTTTACGTGATAAAACAAAAATAACCTAAATAGATACCTACTCAATATACATTAAATATAAATTAAAAGCTACCTAAATAATAAAATTCGAAGTAGATCCAAAATATTAAAATAAAATAGATTAAAAACTAATTATAAATAAAACTAAACTAAAAAATACCTATGAAATATAAAACTATTCTACAAAATAAACTAAGGGCTTACCACCAGGGTACGTAAAACGCTTGCCGCATTTCCTCGTTGAATTATAAGGGAAATATTCTGTTTTAGGTAGGCATTTGGGGTCGCCACACTCTTGACAAATTCGTTTACCCAGCTCTTTACGATTTTATGGGTATCAAGAGAATATACCCCCATTGTTATAACCCCAAATGCCACATAGTTATAACTTTGTTTAATGCATTTATATTGTATGTGCTTTTTAAATTCGGCTGTATGAGCAGCCTAACCGGCCTTTTTTGATGTAGAGGAAATGTGGCAATCGGCAAAGGTATCCCACACAGGTGGCATCCCAAACAAGACATCTTCCCTCACTCCATACAAGAGACATACCATCCGGCCTTTTACCATCACTCCGTGATAGACCAGATGGTTCAAGGACGGACGGGATTTTAGCGGAACATAAACTTCTCTTTAAAATTTGGGGCTTAGTATCTAGAGAATGTGCCTCCGCTCTTTTAAAAAATTAGCCCGTGTAGACCCATTTTATTAACCTACTCAATTAATATATGAATGCGAATTCAAACAAAAGCTGCTAATTGCAAAGCAGCACATTAATGTTTTTATGCAGTAAGACACGAGCATCAACGTTGTCATCCACCTTCACTCGTCTGCCCGAGTTCTGGTAGTTCAGTCAGGCATATCACCCCGCTATCCTTTTAATCGGTTTAAGTCGGTTAATAAAATAAGTAAAATTAATAAATATAAACATCTAAGATCATAGAAAAAATATTGAAGCTTTGTCTATGTCATATAAAATTAGGTTTTTTAATAAATTTATAGATGTAAACGACCTTATGAATATATTGTTGCTTTTTTAACTTATTAATAGTTTTTTGGTTTCCCATATAATACGAACACCTTCACACATTAGTTGAAAACTCTCAGCGCCATTTTTGGGGCAAATAAGGTTTATTTAAACAGCATGAGGCGAATAAGGAATTTTCGATAGGGATTTTTAATGTGGGGCAAATATGGAAGCACTCTTAAGAGTATTTGGCCCTGTTGGTTGTGTCTGACTATAATATAATAGGTCCTGTTCTTAGGGTTAAAGAGGCAGTCTATATCGTTATTGACTTACAGGCAATAGGCAAATAAAACGTGGAGGTCAACAATCTATTCCTATGTAAACATGGCGAGTCTTGCGTCACCGCTGGCCAGATGAACGCGTCTTGAATATCAATAATGGCCGACCAGTGGCCAATGCGATAATTAAATTTTCCACACGCTTGACGCCCGTCACGCCAAATCGGACCGAATTCTAATGAACAATTCTTAATCGAACCGGAAAAAAATTCAAATAACTTTTCCCTGTCGCAAACAATGATAATTCTTAGACAGGGGTGCGAATTGCCCATTGCGTATTACATCGGCAATATAATATTTTTGATTCTAAAATTCTAAGAATGTCTTACAGTCGCAACAAGACGTAAGAGTGGGGGTACAGTCGCGCCCAAATTATTAGGATATAGTTTTATAATACTTTTATATTAATAAATAATATAGGTATTTATAGACGTAAGTAAATAAGAACTGAAAACAGTACTCCAACGATAAAATAACATGCGCGGTAACCAATTGTTGTGGAATAAGTAGATCGACTCTAAATGTAAATTAAAGATTATATTTTATTTACCACAGTTTTAAGTGTTTTTTCAGTATTCATTTCAATCATATTCGGACCTTGCGCCTACCTGATAGTAAGTGGCGCGCGAGGTCCATAAATGTTAGCAACTGGAATCAGACACTCATGACTGACATCAGTCCCTAACACTATGCCTGCTTGACTGGTCATGACGGCAATTCCAGCCTGATCCCGAAACGTGTCTTAACACTTTACTGGGTTTATCGGCACGAACGGTGGATACTTCCCCGCCCCGGCAGACTGGGCAAATTACCTACCACTCAGTCCGCCTACCACCTATTTGTTGTTCTCGTTGAAAGTATGTGCCAATTGCAATGATGTCAAATGCCAATTTTTACTTTCAAGGAGAACTAATATTGTAAGCTTGCCAAGGCTTGATATTTAAGTATATAAAAATGTCGTCAAAATCCCGGTTAGGTTTTTTACGTGATATAATATTACTTTTTATCGCTTATTTTACCAAAATTTGTAGAACGTATATAAATACCTTGTTAACACAACTAACAAAATCCTTGTAACGTAAAATTGCAAGGTTATATACGTACATAATACCTTCTTTTGGACAATAACAGGTTACGCCTGTATGTACGAGATGTTTTTTTTTCTATGGATATTTGCGTTTAGATTTTGTTTCAGTAAAGTGGTATAACTAGAAGGAATTATTTATTAGCAAGAACTGAAGAAGACTTCCAACGAAATCAATACTTCAATAGAGGCTGTTACAGAGTACCTACTTTTAAAGGATATAATTAGACGGCAAAAATAAACTAATGAAAGCGCTTTCGCCTTTAATTCATTCGACTCAACCTTAATTTATCCATGTCCATTGAACACAACAGAATTGTTTAAAGAAATTTAAAAGGAAACGTAACAATCGCTACAAAATAATGTGTTTACGTAGAAGACATTAAATATTAACAAGATGGGGCAAGAAGCCAAACGTTATGAGAATTAAGAAGGTTGCCTTTGCATCGATCTCGCTCGCACAATCCAACATTATCTATTATTTTTATTATTTAATTGATATATCATTATTATTATAGTAAAGGAATCAGTGTAACTGGTTGAGGAATGAGAAGGAATCTTAAGTTGGTTGTTGTAAGAGGAGCGAAGGGCACAGTTGTGCGTATTACAAAGAAATTCTAAGAGGGATTTAAGATATGATATGTATAAGGATTATTAAGAATGTTATAAAGTAAGATGAGAACATGGACAGACCTACGAAAGCGGATATAGAGCCACTTTAACTGAACGCGAAATTGAGAGACATGATCATACTTACGCAAGGAAATAAAATGTTTCATTTTGATTTTATCAAAGAAGTTTTAAAAGTTACATTATGACATACAAGTGTAGAAATTTGAGAAGTTATTTCCAATATGGTCTTGTAAGTAAAAGTTGGCAAGCTAAGCATATTGATTCAATAGTTCTGCATATAGGGTGGGTAAGTATTGAAGCATAGCGCCTGCGGTCGGAGATCCTCAGGACGCCTATAAATTTGCAGGTGTTCCGAAAACTGGCCACACGAAAGCCGTTTTGTGGTTTACAAACCAACGCCCTGTATACCTACCATAATACCATGTATATGTAGTTATCTATATACATATCTGCCTCCGTGGTTAAGACCATAGATTTTAACGCGTTCGAATCCTGGTCGGGACACAACATATTATTTAATTTGTGGTATGCTAGAAACATCGGCGAGTTTTGTCGTGATGAGCCTTTAGTATAGTTGGCTAAATGTTGGCTAAAACGTGATAATAATTTGATACATATAGGTAAATAATACAAGTTTCATTGGAGCAACATTGTGATTCTATAACTTTTGACAACTCGAACCAATCCATTGCATCTTGTAAATGAATTACGGGAATGCGTAACTTATGCGCAAGAAGCAATGAATTAATTTAAACTCGCTCGACCAATCGTCGTTGTAAATTTATTTCGTAGTAAGTTGATAGACTACATTTCTCAAAAGTACATTCATACGTGAAAAATATTTGTAAATATTGATTTGTGCGAGCGAGATGCAAAGATGTTAATCCCTTTTACGAGTATGCCGTGTTTGACTTGAAAGCAAATCTTTTTTCAAATCGAGTTTAGCTTAAAATGTTTGAAAACCAGAGCAACGCTAAGTCGAATGATTTTCAAAGCGAAAAAAAGCGCTGAAAGCGTCAAGTCAAACACAGGGTTAATATGACTATCCTCGATCTAACTTATATGTCACAGTCAACTTTTTTATTTTTATAAAATATTGTGTCCCGACCAGGAATCAGACCCGGTACCTCCGTTTCTAAATCCAAGGACTTAATCGCAGACCACGGAGACAATTTCACTTTTTTTTTTCTTCTGATCACGCCATGTGACACTGCGCCCACCTGATGGTAAGCGGTACGCGAGGTCCAAGAATGGGAGCAACTGACGCTAGCCTCAGATGACCGACATCAGTCCCTTCCACTATGCCGGCCTAATCTTAGAATCTATAAAAGTTTCCTTATTTTTGGATCTATCGTAAACAAATCTTTAATCAATATACGAGACTAAAATAGTATGGAGGAACTTAAGCAAGTGTATTTCCAGCTAATGGTCGATTTCGGATGCGGTTAGACAAGTTGTACCGTGTCGTAAGAGTTGCCTTGCCACTGCCATTTGCAACATTACGCCTCAGATGAGACTGCAAATTACTCATTTGTCTACCGTCCCGCATTTGCGAAAGCGTTGCGAACTATAAGTGAAGATCCGAGATAACTCGTGGATTCTGTAATGTAGATTGTTTTGTTGAGAAACGCGCTATTAGTTAATTACCTTACAAGGCTTAGCATGTGAATTACATTAGAAAAATTCAATAGGTGGTAGGCGGACTGATAGTGGTTTGCCCAGTCTGCCAGGGCGGGGAAGTATCCACCGTTCCTGCCGATAAACCCAGTAAAGTGTGTCCACACGTTTGAGGATCAGGCTCGAATTGCCGTCATGCCCAGTCAAGCCGACATAGCGCGCCACTTACCATCAGATGGGCACAAGGTCACATGTTGTGCTAGTATATATAAAAATAATAAAAAAATATCATTTTTCTTACTCGTAACACCCGTATACTTAGACGTTGTCTCAACGGCTCCTCTACTCAATTATTCCTTTCAGCTGTTTTTTATGTTCTCTTCTCCCGATGGATAATGAATGAGGTGATCACAAAGGGTTCTAGCCCATACAGCCAAGTCTGTATGGACGGAGGAGGCGCGCGATGCCGTGAGTTGTAATCTGTCTGAATCCTACAATAGGGCTGGCATGGACATTATTATGTCCAAAGCCCTGATAAAAATAAGAAAAAAAAAACAGCTAAGTCTGACTTTAATAAGGTTATCGTCAAATTCCAGATGTTGCAGAATTCGATGCTTTTCTTGGAGTTACTCGCGGCATTATAGCGTATACGTCGAATATAATATAAGTTCACAGCACGGGAAAACCGCAAGAAATAAACTGCAACTTGTGCCCCATATATAAGGTCCAATGTATCGTTTACCATAATTATTCACATTGTAGCACATTATTAAACAAAACAATACCACTTTTGACTAACAATATTCACAGTAAATTTATTTGATAAACAAAAACTTGCACTTGACATGTCCACACCTTCACTGTTTGCCCTGGTGCCTTTATAGCTAAGTCTGAGTCGTGGCTACGGAGTGAAAGCGTAATTTGAAACCTTCAAGCGTGTTAATGATATTTTTGGCTAATACTCGTATTTATTCTTATTTTCTTATTAATAAATAGTTAAAATACTTATTTTAGTTAAAGAACATTTTAAACAAATTAGCAAACTAATTTAAATCAGATTTCGTTCCAAATTTATAAACAATTTTCGTACCTGACAAATGTTTATAATATGAAAGAGACATATATTTTTCATAGATGTAATAAGTGCTAGTAGTTAAGTAGTGTAGTAACTATGACAAAAATCATATTTAGAATACGGAAACGCAATCTTCAATCATGTCAGAAAAATAAACTAATGTTTGCGAAAATATTTAAAATTGTTATTTCGAGGTTTGGAGAGTTTACTCGTACAACTAAGAATACCGATTTGGAGGATCCCTTGAGGAAACCAGTTTGACAGCTGGAAGGAATAATTGAGTGGAGGAGTCGTCGAGGAAACGTCTAAGAATACAGGTATAAGTCTTAAGACACCACTAAACTAAAAGCAATTAAGCGCTCTGTCATAATAAAGTTTTCAAATTAAACTTTTAGTAAATAGCTTTTATTTTTAAATTTTCCAAACCCGACCATTTTCAATCTCAACGTTACAGGCGTCAAGTACGAAACGGCCACTTAAAAGGACTTAAGCTCTCGGCTACTCCTGTCGCCTTATCCACGTGAAGTGCTGTGACGTCACGACGACGCCCTGAAGCGTTCGCCCTGAAAAACGTTAATTGCACAGCGCGGACCGGCGTGAGACGCCGAGCTCCTATCTCGCATTGCATCCGGCATTCCTCAACCCTCAGCCAGCAGCCCCGTACCGACCTTAACCCCCCAACGTAAAGCTCACTTTCATTCATTCCCCTATCCAAAGGTATTTAATTGCCGATCGTCACAGCCGTCTAAAATGAACTTCAATTCCATAGACATAAGCGCAAATATTATTTGCTTGTGATATAAAAATGCGAAAAGTCGTTGAAGTCGGAGGCAGATACTCGCAGAATACAGGCGAGGAAGTAAGGACTGAAAGAAATATTTATTGTACCTTCGAGCGGAATAATTCTAAAGTTTTATTTAACGCTTTCATTTCAATAACCAGGTAAAAGTATTTTATTTTGTTTAGCTTTTTTATATTTGCTTGTTTTCATTATAGCTCATAGAACACAGTGTCCTAGACTTCTACTATTGGTGATGGGCCTTCCAGAGATATATATCTGGAGAATTAGGCCTAAACTCGCTACGCTGGCCAGACGGTTTGGCGAGAATCTGATGTCAATTTTTAATGACAATTTTTTAACGATTCCACAAGTTGGTATGGTTGGTGGAACCGGGACCGACGGCTTAACGTGCTCTCCGAGGCACGGGAACGGTGGTGTTGTATATCTACAACAAATGTACGTAAGAAAAGTGTATTTCTCATTGGTAAACGCCGGGGGGGTTTAAACCAACCTTTGTAGGAATTTAAGGTAAGTGTTCCACCGCGCCATATTTACTTGTTTACTATATATTATTAGTTATTTTTTCTTATATTATTTTTAATGGCATCTCCTGCCATCCTGATATACAACATGTGTAGTAAACAAATTTAAACAAAACACATCAAAAATAAACACAGACCGTTTCAATGTCCAGGAACGTTTAATAATCGTGTCAATGTTTTTACAGAATATATACGGCAAGTTGCAGAAAAGCTGATTATTTTTTAACATGTTTAACTAGAAGCCTATATATGTATGCCTAAAAATAAATAAAATAATAAACTTCGATTTCTTGGCTCACCTGATCGTAAGTGGAGCGCAAGGTCCATGAATGTTAGCAACTGGAATGAGACACCTATGACTGACATCAGTCCCGTAACACTATGCCCGCTTGACTGGGATGACGGCAATTCCAGTCTGATCCCGAAACGTGTGGATACACTTTACTGGGTTTATCGGCACGAACGGTGGAAACTTCCCCGCCCCGGCAGGCTGGACAAATTACCATCATCAGTCCGCCTACCACATATTAAATATTGTCTATTGTATCTGGTGTATCTTTTTAAATAAATACCAATGTATTTTAAACTGCCTCAGTAGTCTAGTGGTTATGACCGCAGATTTATTCGTGAAAGTACCTGGTGCTATTCCTGGTCGGGACGCAATAATTTATTTGTGATATTTTTCGAGTCTGGTATTATTAGAGATATTTAAATTTCTACTGACGCGGACGACGCGACGTGACGTTTCAGTCAAGTTAGTAATATTTACATTATGTACTAAGGCTATAAATAAAAGTTTTGTGATTAATAGTATTAGACTATATAATAAATTACCAAAACCTGTAACAGAATTAGGAGAAACTAAATTTAAAAGTAGTATTAAGAAAATTTTAATTGCAAAAGCATATTATAAAATTAATGATTTTATTAATGACAAAGATGTGTGGAATATTGCCGCTCTGCAAAGATTAGAGAATTAGTTAATAGCACATTAGGTTCTTTTTTAATAATCTATTTTTATTTTTGATTAACTTTACAGTTATTATGTAGAAATATTTTGAATGTAACAATTAGTTACTAATACATTATTGACTAATTAGTAAATACTGTTTATTGTGATACAGTAATATTTTTTTTATTACCTTATTATTATAATATAATTATTTTTTATATAACATTTAGTTACTATTATGTATTTATTATTTTATTAACTAATATATAAGTTTGTTAACGGAATTGCATGGCAACATTTGGGTACTTAGGAAGTAATTGTTATGTTTATGCTTGTGTGTGTCTCGAAAGTCATTCTTAGTGTTCAGGTTCTCATGGTGTGGCGTGTCCGGTGGTCGCCCCTTCCTTAGAAGGTCATTGCAGTGGTGGCACGTGTGTCGGGTCCCGGTCCGCACCCTAAGGGCCTGGTTGAGCGGGGGGATGGCTGGCACATGCGTTATGTCCGTGATCGGGTGCTGCTGTGGGGGCCTGGGACCTCTGCCGAACACGTTCAATTTATTGTTCTTAAATTAACAGAGGTTTTTGCGTTTTGTCGACTTTCGGGTTGCACATAGGCATGTAGTCTACCTAAATTCTGACTTGCCAGGTGGGTTACTGCTGTACCAGGTATTGTATTTTCATAGGTACTGTTAACTAAATTTAAAAGGTTAATAATTGATCGTTGTGGTGCAGTTCTGTATATGTTTTTATTTTGTAAATCTGATATAGCTGAGTTTTCCTTGCAGATTCCTTTCTCAGTCAGATTAAACATTAACAGGTCACTGGAATTTGCTAAGCTGCTGGTCTTCTGCTAACAGCTTACTTATTGGACCACTTTGCTGCTTAGTCTTCTACTAGCAGGAGTAGAATCATTCAAAATTTTTAAATTAATGACGTTTCATAAATGCCTGTAATAGGTTTACGTGAATAAAGATATTTTGACTTTGACTTTGACTTACACCGCATAGCTCCAGTCGACGGCCAATTCAACTTGACTGAAACGTCGGAAATATGTATGTAAGATAAATCACGTAAAGGCCCGTTAAATTATAAAAACTATTAAGTAGTAAGTCTATTTAGTTGAGAACTTTAGTAGTTAAGTTTACGAAGCAGAAGAAGTATCATATAGGCAACTTATTAGTTTATGAGTGAACCTCATTAAGAAGCTACTAAACCAACGAGAAACCGAGTCAATATGTCGGTCGGCTCACATATACACCACATAAAACGGAAAACCTTCCTTAAAGAAATTTCCTACAACTTTGCCAAGGAAGTAACAACTTTATCTTCTGGATATATATATTGAAAATCAAAAGAATCCGAACAAATAAGGAGAGACGCAACAGTTCCCGTGAATGTTTGCTTCAACCAAATTCTGTTTAATTCAGCGCATACGTTATATAAAGGAATTTAATTTTGATTATGGCCCAGGAGTTGTCAAAGCGGCTGACGTTAGGGTCTGTAGACAGGAAAGCTGGCAATTATTTCTACCATTGTATTAGCCTCGCTATACAGAGGGGCAATGTTGCCAGTCTCCTTGGGACTATCTCGCCAGAGGCCTTTTTTTATTTATTTAGTTTTTTATATATTTAATGATTGGCTTGCAACGAGCCTTAACCTAAAAGTTAAAGGTCCAATGAATTATTTATTTATTGAAAAACTGAGGACAAGCTCGCGCGTTTTAACGATAAAAATTTTGGTAAACCATAAAATCTACAATAAATTGAATTACAATTTTGTAATAAATACATAATTAGAGTAGTTATAAAAATAAAATAAAGCTATTTATAGAAATAGATAATAAAAATACGAGTATATAAAACTAAAAGAAGAAAAGAGAAAAAGAAAAGTGCAACAAAAATCTATAATAATTCGTTACTTTGTCAAGTTAACGGTTGCGGTTGAAGAAACAGAATTTGTATACAGGACCGCTCGGAGTCACTAACACTCGCAATTCATTTTGTGAACGGAATACATTATTTGTGAACAAAAGAAACAGTACTCTTTTTCCAGAACATAAGATCGAGTATCCCAGTGAGATGAAGCCGGAGAAATGTAAGAGAATTTCCCAGTTCCAATGTCACACAATATTCGTATTTACCGCGCTAGGTTTGAAGTCCTAAATGGATTAGGAATTTAAGATTTTTTTGCATATTTGAACCGCGATCATTTGGCAAGCTTACTATAATAAATGTTCTTGATATTGGAATTTTAAACAGTACTAAAAGATGTATTTTTTTTTCTAAGATTATAGTGTTGTAAAATTGTTATTGATAGAATTATATTGATTGATTTTTTTCTTTTTTTCATATACCTACGCGGTGTGGCAAATAAAGAGGTACTTTTAATAAATAGCCCAGTTGATGGGACACGTCTCTAGAGGGCATTTTTTATTTATTATTACTTTGATTAATAACGTATAGAACGATAATTTATATTTAAAAAAAAACAACTATGAGCCAAAAAATAGTTTAGTGTGCGTAAATCTTGTGACAACATTTCTTTTGTTTTTCCAATGCATAGTGACGTGACACCCATTAATTGCACACAAACCGTAATAATCAAATAGAAATCCCGAGAACTGTTTGCACGGTGATTTGACCTTAAGACTGTCACGGTTTGTTCAGATATCAAGCTCTTATGGCTCAGTAAAACATGCTTCACTTATCGTGCGCGTATTCGTTTGTAGGCGTTATTATTCTAAGTCTAAATAGTTATTTTTAATTCGGATTAATTTATATAATATATTATTTTATATATTTTGATTTATTTATATATTTTATACGATGGGCCCATAGCCAAGTTTGTTGAAGTTTGTTTGAAAAGTCTAGAGATCCTCACTATACAGAAATTTGAAAATATTTTAAATATATTTTAATAAAAATATATATCATCAAACTATATAGGTACAAGTACAAAGGTTGCCGTCATATAAGCTACTGAATTAAAAAAAATATAACTGTTATGCTGTGCTCTCCCAGCTAGTGTGTTTCCCCATTCCTATAAACTGAAGTCCTTTAAGCAAAGTGCAAAATAAATGGCATAATAGTAGGGTCTAGGGGTCGTCAATGGCTGCCGTCAGTTGTTTCTATTTTTGGACCTCGCGTCACTTACCATCAGGTGACATCAGGCTCAGAAAAAAATTAGGAAAAAAATAAAAGAATAACATTAGGCATTTAAATGTAAAGGTAACATAATCTAGAGGTTGTAACTCCTGTACTTACTCGCCAATGCGTATTTTATACACCTATAACCATTAAAGCGAAATTGATTTCAATTTTATGGTTTGTGATCCCAAGAATCCAATCACTGTTATCGTTTTTGTGCGCCATTAAAATATAATGATTTCATGTAAATTTCAAATTATTCCACATGCACACAAAATATTATTGGTTCCTATAGTAAAAACAAAAACGAAGCCTTAATTTGGTTGAAAAAAAAAAAATTCATTTATCCATATTATTTAACCCTCGAAAAAAAATGATAGTGTTAAAGTTAGCCATAAAACCAAAATCAATATTCTACAGACAAATCAGCTGGGAGCCGTGGTATTTATTTTTATTTATTTAAATACTTTATTGCACAAACACTTAAATTAGTGTACATAGGCGAGTTTAATGCCGGTTAGGCATTTTCTAACAACTGACCTTTGGGAAAGTAAGAAATCATGGACAGGGTGCAAATAAATATATTACAAGATTCTTTAACTAATACATATACTACATATGAGCAAACTAAATATACTACACACTATAAAATAACTTATATACTACATACAAAAATAATTATTATGCCAAATATCTATATTTATCATCTTGATGTGGTTTACTCCTGTTTATTGAAAAAGAATGTAGTAACTAGACGTTTAAAAACTATCTGTTACACTACTACAATTGCTACACGTCTTTAAGCTTATTTATCAAGTGTGCCGGACACATCTGCCGCAGAACCGACAAACGATGTTCAAACGGTTTCTAGAGTGCAGACCGCGTACGGGAAGACACAGAGTGGGACGACCCCCCCCCCCCCCAGATGGACAGATGACCTGAAGAAGGTCGCAGGATGAGGGTAGCGAAAGATCGCGTTAAGTAGCGAGCCTTAGGGTAGGCCTACATCCAGCAGTGGAGAGATACAGGCTGATGATGATGATGAGATAAAATATAGTTTTTATCGATAGTCTGTGGAATTGATAAACCAAATTAAGAAATTTGAAGACAAACATATTAAGAATGACGAAGCTGTGTAGTTTTAATGAATGTCCCCACCTCCTCCCCATCGAATGGTAAGTCTGAATAAGTGTTTGAATACTGTCAATAAACATAGATATTTTAGTCTATGATGACAGTGACAGTGAAAGCATCACATTGTAGTTTTAATCATTGCCCATCTCTCTCCCCTCATCAAATGGAAAGTCTGAATACCTGCTTGAATACGGTCTATAAACATAGATATTTTAGTCTAAGATTATCAATACACATAGATAGTTTATTTAGTCCAGTATAATTTTCCACAGAGTACGATTTATTTTGAAATTTTTCAAAATTTTATTCATGATACAATTTATATTCCAATCTAGTTGGATCTATTAGTTTATTAAAACGTAAGATAAGTTATATTTATGCCAATTGGTGATGACAGCATCATGTTTTAATAAGATAAGCAATGAGAACGTTTTATCTTATTGTATACAGATATTATCAAAAGTCGTTGAAGATATCACAATTTTCCATCGAAAATACAAAATATAGTAAAATATAGTAAAGCTTGGTCCACATTTTCTTTAATATATTTTTATTTTGTATATTTTACCTAATAACAATCGTTATATTTTGGTACATTTTTTTAATAATAACAATAATGCTAAGCACTGCATATCGTAGATAAAGGAGCATTATTATTTGTCTAATATAATATAATTTAGACATTTCACACGTATGAGGCAGATATTGCATTATTTTCGGTAAAGAGTATTAATGTGATTTAGGGTGTGCACCATTATATTAGTAATAACTTTAAATCCTAATACCTACCTTGTATACCTTCTATATTTGTAACTTTTAACTTTTGTTGTGTATCTTATGTAAAAATGTAGTTTCACCAACTTGCCGCAGTGAATGTGAAATGGATTACTATATGAGGAGATCAGTACCTACCTATTTTATAAGTATTATTATATATATTATTATACAATATACAACTGTTTTATCTATTTAGTTTATTTTATTATTTAGAGAGTACAACTTATTAACATTATGTCTGATTCTGGTTCTGAAGAGTATTTTTCATGTGACACAGCAAGTTCTGACGAATTTGATATATCACAGGGTGCTGTTCTGCTAGGTGATATACTGCACGATACATTCTCATCATCGCCTAAAAATCTGAATGTCTGTCATATTAACGCCCAAAGTATACCCAGCCATTTCTCCGATCTCCTTACCACATTTTGTAGTAATCATATACACGCCATCCTAATTTCTGAAACTTTCCTTAAACCATCACTACCTTCTTCTACCTATTCCCTTCCTGGGTATACTCTTCTACGTAACGACCGCGTGGGTAAGGGAGGAGGTGGCGTAGCTATATACATTCGCTCAAATCTTAAATATAAAATAATTTCACAATCCCCTTCCCTCTACAGTCGTACTTCTGAACACCTTTTTATTGAGATAAACCTCAACACTATTAAATTTCTACTTGGTGTAGTCTACGCCCCTCCAACTCTTGACTACTTCAGTAAACTTGAAGAGCTGCTAGAACTTATTCTACCTTCCTACGAACATAATCTAATCATGGGTGATTTTAATACCTGTTTGCTTAAAAATAACTCCCGAACTAAGCGTCTTAAACACATTACTTCATCTGTCAATGCATCTATACTCCCTCTTAACCCTACCTTTCACCTAAATGATGCGCACAGTCTTCTCGATTTAATTATCACCTCTAACCCTGATAAAATAACGTCTTACGGTCAACATCTCGCCCCAGGCTTTTCTCATCACGACCTTATTTTTGCCTCCTACAGGATTAAGACACCCAGATTTAGGCCCAAAGTCATTCTTCAACGTAGCTTTGCCAGAATGGATCTGGAGTCGCTCCTGACTGATGCTGGGAACATGGATTGGAATAAAGTGACACAAATGGGGACAGTTGATGGTATGGTGTCCGAGTTTAATCGCATACTAATAGATCTTTACGACAAGCATGCTCCTATTCACCCGGTTCGTATGAAGCGTCCTCCGGCACCATGGTTGAGTGAAAAAATCGTAAAGGCCATGAAATGGAGAGACTCACTAAAGAGAAAACACCATAAATCACCTTCCGATGATCGCTGGAGTGCATTTAAGTCTGCAAGGAATCGAGTAAATCAGATGTGTAGGAACGCCAAACGCCAATACTTTCACAAATCTATTGAATCTTCTACTCCCCAAAACATTTGGAAATTTCTTCGTTCAGCAGGTTTTGGTAAACCAAAATCTGACTCTAATTTCTCTGTAGATATTAATGGCCTTAATCAGCATTTTTCAACAGCACCAATCACCTTAAATCCTGCGATTAAGGCCGTTACTATTTCACAGATAAATTCTATCTCTCATCTTGACAACTCTTCTTTCAACTTTCAACCTGTGCTCAGCAGTGAGATAAATAGGATTCTTAAATCTTTAACCAGCAAGGCTGTCGGATACGATAATGTCGGGCGCAGTCTACTTTTACCTGTCTTAAACATTATACTTCCTTACATCACTCACATTATCAACTTTTCTCTCTCATCTTGTTCATTTCCTCAAGTTTGGAAATATGCACATATTGTGCCTATTCCAAAGAAAACAGCACCTACAGACTTTTCCCATCTCCGTCCTATCTCAATACTCCCCTTTCTTTCAAAAGTCTTGGAACGCGTGGTTCACCGTCAGCTTGCCGATTTCCTAAACCTAAATAACCTTTTCAATCCTTACCAATCTGGTTTCCGACCGTCTCATAGCACCAATACTGCTCTAGTCAAAATTGCTGATGACATACGGTTTGCTATGGACAACAGGAAACTAACTCTCCTTACCCTTTTGGACTTTAGCAACGCATTCAACTGCGTTGATCACGATCTTCTCTTAGCTGTCTTGCGATCTCTCAATATCTCACTGTCTGCGCAACAATGGTTCTCTTCCTATCTTCGCGGGCGCCAACAGCGCATTCGCCTGGATGATGTCTTTTCAGACTGGTGCCCGGTAAATGCTGGTGTCCCGCAGGGCGGCGTTTTATCTCCTCTCTTATTTTCTGTGTTCATTAACACCTTAGTCCGCTCAATCAAATTCTGCTCCTACCATCTGTATGCCGATGATCTGCAACTTTCGATTAACTTTGATGCAAACGAACCGCAAACTGCTTTTAATAGGGTGAATTTAGATTTGGAGTCTATCCGTATTGCGTCTCAAAAATACGGACTGTTAGTTAACCCAAACAAGACTCAGGTAATGGTTGTGGGTACGAAGCAGTTGACAGGGAGGTTGGACTCAGGTTCACTTCCAGTACTAAAATTTAACAATATACCTTTATCTGTATGTCATAGCGTCAAGAATTTGGGACTGCATATGAGTAGTGACATGTCTTGGGACTGCCATGTTGCTGAAGTCAGCAAAAAAATCTATGCATCCATGCACTGTCTTTGGCGATCGCAGCAATTCATTCCTCTCTCGGCAAAGCGTACGTTAGTCAGCTCATTACTTCTCCCGATTATCGACTATGCAGACGTCTGTTACTCCGACCTCACCGAAGAGCTACTAAATAAACTCGATCGACTTCTCAACTTATGCATCCGATATGTATTTGGCTTGCGTAAGTATGATCATGTTTCCCAATTTCGCAAAGAGTTAAAGTGGCTCAATATCCGAAATCGCAGGTCTGCACATACACTCTCCTTTCTTTACGGCATTCTCTATAATCCCAAGGCACCCCCTTACCTAAAAGCTCGTTTTCAATTTCTTTGTGACTCGCACGGTCTTTCACTTCGTTCTTCCCATAACAATTTACTTAAAATCCCTCCCCACTCTTCCAGCAGATATTCAGACTCCTTTTCGGTATCTGCAGCTCGCCAGTGGAACAGACTACCTTTGGTAATCAGACAAGCTCCATCTCTCAAAATATTTAAAGACAAGTTATACAATTTTTTACACCATAAACAGAAAAACTTACCATAACTTTCTACAATGTACTTAGATATGTATTTATTATTTATGTATATATTTATTTAATATGTAGGATATGTATATTTAATTAGTATGTATTTATATTTCATAATTGTTGATCACAATATTATTTCTGCACCCGCTTATAATGGCTCCCCATTCACAAAGGTTAGTTGGTAGAAAATGCATTTATAGCATTAAGCTCGCCTTTGTACCCACACTATTTTTGGTTCTGTACAATAAAGGATTTATTATTATTATTATTATTATTTAAGTTACTTGGGGGTTTTTATAGTCGTAATATATTTATATTTGTATTGCACATTAAATATTCGAATATCATTTTTTTTTGTTTATATAATTATAGATATTTGGCATAATATACATCTATTTGTGTATGTAGTATATTATAAGTTATTTTATAGTGTGTAGTATATGTAGTTGGCTCATATGTAGTATATGTATTGGTTTAAGAATCTTGTAATATATTTGTTTGCACCCCCTGCCCATGATTTCTCACTTTCCTAAAGGTCAGTTAGAAAATGCCTTACCGGCATTAAACTCGTCTATCTACACTAATTTAAGTTTCTGTGCAATAGAGTATTTAAATAAATAAATAATTCCAAGTTCTATGAAATAACTAAATTCGATTATCGATTAGGTTTACACAACCCATCCCTAATGTGAGCTGTCAAAATTATTATGCTAAAGGTATAGGAACACAATACAGCAGAAGGCATAAAACCACAAAACTATACAACTATGTATTTGAATATTTTTTCCGAGAAAGGCATGTCAATAAATTCTGACAGGTTACAAAAAAATATTATTTTGGAAAAATTGTTTTATTTTTGTTTTAAACTCACTTGGTTTGTAGTCTAGTTATAATCTCAGGTAGTTTATTGTATAATGTTATTTTCAAAGGCAAAGCATGCTTAAACGTTTTTCTTAACCTGGTTTGCCTTATATAGATTTGATTTTTGATTCTTAGGTATATTGTATAGTTAGTCAAACTAGATATTTTTGGAAGCTAGCTTTCGCATGATTCTTCTGTATGCAACTATATACATACAGAGTCGTAACTGTCATAAGCTTTTATATTGAGAACCATATGTTTGACACCCACCTGTTGGTAAGCAGTACCAAGACAGGAAGATTATCTATGAAAACCAGCCATTGACGACCGACGATGGTTGATGGTAGGCGGACTGATGGTGGTAATTTAACAAGTCTGCCGGGGCGAAGAATTATTCACCGTTCGTGCCGATAAACCCAGTAATGTTTCGGGAACAGACTTAAAATGAGTGTCTGATTCCAGTTGCTAACATTCTTGGACTCGCGTGCCACTTATACCATCAGGTGGGCACTAGTTGTGTTAGTATAAATAACAAAACAATCAACGAATAGATACGATACGATACAAGTTACCATTTATTTACAAGAGAAATTTAATGCTTAAGTAACATAAGATAAAAAACAAACAGCTAACGAGCACCTTCCTACTGGTCACAAATATTAGGGACAATACGAATGTAAGGAAAACAAACAAACTACATAATAATGAAGAAAGACATAGGAAATAATAACCTCCTGGGAATTTAAACGTGAAATGTCTAAATAATAACAAGACTGTTCAAAAGCAACTAGATGTACGAGTAGCATTCAAACATCGTATACAGGATAAACTTTATTGGAAAAGCAGACAAGATATTGGAAGTTCGCCAACAATAATTCATCTTTCATCAGATACAAATTAGACTTGTTCCGATTGCCTAAATCGAAAACATTAGAATAATCCAACAATCTATTATGCATATTCAATTTAATTCATTTATTCACTATAGTATACATGAAGTATACTCGGTTTTATCAGTTAAACATAATATTGTTTACCAATTATCATGTCGGTAATGAAGCGAAATCGCTTATTCGGCACCTATACCTATGACTGATATGAGTCATTGAATTCTGTATTGTTTCAAGGCTCATTGACGCCTCTGATGATAATATGTCTGGCAGTTTTTTCTCTCAAAAATTAAGTATCTTAATTCAGATGGGAAATGCTGCCAGTGTATTGGGCACTATGCTTTAGGACAGCGATTTGGAGGAGCTATTTTAATTTTTTTTAGTTCTTAATTTAATGTACTTATGTCAAAAGAAATAATCATAGTAAATGTCAAAAACAATAACAATAATAACATAATTAGAATAATAATAAAATATTAGGTATTATAATAAATCTTCCATTTAAACTTTTTTTTATATTTTCTTTGCTATTTAGTTACTTCGATTCGATTCCTGCTTATGTTATTACGGCAAACCAAAGTTTGCGTATATTGCGACGAACCTAAAAGATGAATTATTACATTTTAATTGTGAAATCCAACCGTTTGCAACACATTTTTCTAGAAAGATGGATCCACTTCACATGTTATAAATGACTTGTTAGCTGCTCTTCACGAATTATTGACAGAGCGATAAGTCGCCGAGGTGACATTAACTGGCCACCGAGGAGCCTCAGACTATTTTTTCCTGTGAGGCTACTTAAAGAGTAGTCTACAACCCATTACCACCCAATTTGGATGCTACAAAAAATCGCAGACCAAATTAAAGCTATTCCTAGGTCGATGCTCCAGCGCGTGATTAAGAATTTGTTCTAGGTTAAACAAATATTTAAAATTAAAAAAAAGTAAAAAAGAAGTCTAGTTTTTAACAAATAAAATTTACAAACTGATCTTTTATTTAGTATGGAATTAATATATTTTATTTAAATATCAAAAACGAAATACATTCTGAGACACCCTACACTTACGACATGCTGAATGACCACAATACAGTTAGATACGTTGTACTTATATGACGCTCTGTTCACGCAGGCTGTCGCTTAGCTGGCTCGCTCGTAGCGCTTAGTCATGGATCCTTGCCAGACGTCTTCAGGAAATATGGTAATATATAACTAGCTGCAAGAGATATGCATACAGTTTGCCTATAGAATACGCGGTATACTCCTACTATAGCTTTGTTGTTTAGACATTGCGGATATTAAGTTCTCCATCTCATCATTCCGGATTTGGTTCGAATTCCTTTGCGGTTGTTGCTACAAATCTGTGAAACAATCTACCTATTAACATAAGGCAGGCATCTACCAGATCATCATTTAAAAAGCTGGTCTACTCACATTTTCTAAATAGCTATTTATATTATTGTGTATGTATTATTATTTAGTATATTTATAAGTAGATTATATATAAGTATTAATATCTAATTTATGTGTCACTTATACTTTCCTTGCACCTACAGTTGTTCTAATTAGTCCTAAAGGTTTGGCTGTCAGAAAATGTCTACGGGCATTAAGTCCACCTTTTGTACTTGGTGCATTAAAGTTTTGAAATAAATAAATAAATAAGTTCAAGTAAGTGCTGTATGTATGTTTCTTCTAATCATTACCAGTACCTAACCATTGAACTAGTTTATAAAACGGTGTATTAATTGTCTTATATCTTACCTATTTTTAAGTAAGTATTTATTACCATATAATGTAAACTAATAATATGGGACGATTGTAAATAAACAATACTCTACTACCAAACTCGGTTGCCAGAACGCTTTCCTTAAAATACATAAAGAACTAGGATCCCGTGCCTCGAAGATTTGTAAAAACCCTAGCTTATAAAGAAGTGAGTTTACGTTTAGCCAACCTTATTGGGTAAAGGCATGTGCTAAGCTTTAAGTCAAAGTCCAAAAATCTTTATTCACGTAAACATGTTAAACAGCCATTTGTGACACGTCATTGGAATGATTCTATAACTGCTAATGGTAGACTAAGCAGCAAAGCGGTCGAAAGAGGAAGCTGTTAGCAGAAGACGAGCAGATTCCAATGCCGCCAATTCCTACCTGTTAACATTTAATCTGACTTAGAAAGGAATATGCAAGGAAAACTCAGCTATATCAGATCAGATTTACAAAATAAAACATACATACATATGTACATATCTTCACGCCAGATCCCTTGCGGGGTAGGCAGAGACAATTGAGAGTCACTTGACACGATCACGACATACCTCTTTCGTTTCGTCGACATTCATCAACCTTTTCATACGAGTACATGCCCTTTTGTTGCGAAGGCTTTTTAATGCACCTTCAGCCAGTGTTTGAAACAATAATATATACTGTAAATACAACAACAACAATAATATATACTGTAAATACAACAACAATAATAATATATACTGACTGCCTCCGTGGTCTAGCAGTTAAGTCCATGGATTTAGACTCAGAGATACCGGGTTCGATTCCTGGTCGGGACACAAACATATTTATTATTGTAAAATAATATGTCTAATAATAAAATCATGATTGGCCTGTAGTAAAGTTGGCTAAATGTGAATCCGTGTATTTATTAGCGTGGTTTCTGACCACCCCGAAAGGGAAACGGTCGTGATGATACTTCATTTTTTTATTTTTTAAATAATATATAAATATATATTAATGAAAACGGTATAAGATAAATATTTAAGTAGTGTGTTACTCGTAGCATGCAAAAGACATAAGTGAGACACATGCAAGCAATATAGTGTAAACGGAGATAAAGCGAAGCGCCCTCGTCGATGTGTACCGAATGTCCCCAGCGAATATGGCCGCAATATCTTCTCAGCTTTGCGGGTATTCCAGATTTCATATGACATCATTTACATATGATATGTAGACGTAAGGTGTGGTATCAATTTCTGCTGTCTGACAATTATTTAATAATTTGAAAAATAAAATATGTAGTTTTCAAATCAATCATGTCATGATGATATTTTAATCATTTTGCACACCTAAACTACATACATACATACATATCTTCACGCCAGATCCCTTGCGGGGTAGGCAGAGATAATTGAGCGCCATTTGTCACGATCTCGACATAGCTCTTTCGCTTCTTTGACATTCATCAACTAACCTAAACTATATAAAAATAAAGGATTTCATATACTTAAATTGTAATCTGGTTATAATAATTTATCATAAATGCATATATACTCGTAACAGTGAATAAAATTCAGGCCCAAATCCTTATAAAATGCCCTTTTGGAAGGCCCACCTCCAATAGTAGAGGTCTAACAGGAGAGGTGTGTTCTAGGGGCTGTTTACTACCTGATAAGGTATACTCGCATGCTGTGGATTTTTATTGAATAAATAAATAAAAAAAATTGCAAAAAGGTTTTCATTTTTTTTTAATATCACCATCACACAAATTAATAGAATCTTAGTAGAGTAGAAATCTTTATACAACAACATGAATGTGAATATGTGTTATTAATTCTACACAAAACACAATTTAATTAACGTAACGAAATTAAGTCGATCGCTAATTTTGACGTGCTAGGTATATTTATAACGTTCCCACGCCTCGGAGAAAAGCATTTTAAATTAATTATCATTCTGTTTTGAGATAAAATCGCGACGTTTGATAAAGAGGCGTGTAAAAACAAGTATCCAAATATTTTGATAAATATTTTTTTACAGATTTATTCAAATTACACAAGATAAGCGCTGATATGAAAATGAAAGGCAAATCCAAATAATAAATTGACAACACATTTCCATTTTTAGGTTTAAAATGAATGCTACATTTACAAGTACCTATACATTGTTGTATAGTATTAATAAAATAACATCAATAATACAATATATCTTTTTAGATGTGGTGAGTTAAAAATGTAAAATAAATAAGACTGCCTCTCATTAATTTATTTTATTTTATGTTATCAATCATTAAACCTATTGGTTTTCATTTATTTATTATTATTTTTTCTTTCTAATTTTCCTTTACTATTGGTAGTCACTGTTCAATTGCCACTATTAATTTAAATCTAATTACCATATTTTTCTGTTATTTCTGTTTTAATTGTATTGTCTAAATAATATAAAATCTATTTGGCTTGTGTTTCACTATCGCTACTTAGATATATAAAAATAGACCTACACTGTTGGAGATAGGCCTACCCGAATTTTTTGAAGAATTTTGCCTACACTCGCCTTGCTGGGTTGGTGATGTTAAAATTATAATGACATTTTATTCCCGATTCCACAAGTTGGTATAGAACCGAGATGGAACCGAGACCGACGGGATAACATGCTCTCCGAAGCACGGGGACGTTGGTGTTGTAAATCTACGACAAATTTTGGGAAATTGCACCGGCCTTTTTAGGGAAAGCGTTCTTACAACCGAGCTACCACCGCTCTCTATTAAAATTAACATATACCAAATCATTAGTTTATTGAAAAAATAGGCAAGTTTGTTCGGCCGAGTGTAATCGAAGAATAATAATAGTATCGAGAGAGTTTCATGTATTTTTGTTAGAAGAGCAATTTGGCCAACAATTTGTATTCATTAGCGAAGCGAGCAAGGACTCAATAGGTCCTCGTAACCAAGGATTTAACGTCTTAGTTGCCACTTCGCGCGACGCGGCGACGTATAAGGCTCTATTTTAGGAATGTTCACAAAACATTTCCCAAATTCCTCACAAAACTTTCAGTGATGGGTTACGATCAAGTGAAACAATTAACAAGTGTGCTAAACGTTGTTTGAAATCCGTAGGTACTTTTACGAAGATTGAGAGGCATACCATGAGATTATGCATATCATGTCGCAAATAAACTTTTATATATTCTAATTGATAATTCTTATGCAAAAATTAAAAAAAGGAATAAATAATTTGAAAATTAAATAAATGAACTAATTCAGTTGGTATCTAAAGCTGCAAATACTGTGCAAAGACAGATCTTACAATATGGCGCTGCATTGAAAATATGATTAGAGATTAACTCTAATCATTATTAAATTCTTTATTGCACAAAATGAGTGTACAAAGGCAAAGATTAATGCCTACAAGGCATTTTCTAACATCTAACTCTCTTTGGGAGAGTGTGAGATTAAGGGCAGTGTCGATTATAAAGTTTAACAATATCTAATATCTACACACACTACATACTAATAGATATTACACTGTTGCATAAATTACATTATTATGCCAAATATATATTGTTAGCCTCATGACGACTCCTGTTTGTCTAGAAATAGAGCAGTGACCAAGCGCTTAAAAACGTGAACAGACGGCGCGTGTCTAATAGCGAGTGGTAGCTTGTTCCACTGGCGGACTGCAGACACAGTATACGAATCCGAATATCTGCTAGGGCATTTTAAGGTTGTAAGTTATGTGAAGAACGAAGTGGAAGGTTGTGAGTAAGTATCACACGTAAATTTATTTTGTATTAATCAAATCTTTGTAAATTGGGTATTTTAAACTCTTAGCTCATCGAAATTTCGTAATCTCTATTCTTGATTTTTCTATAATTTTTATGATTATGCGTCGACACCGCGAAATGTTACGATATTTTTTGTGTAATATGTTCACGTCTATAATTACCATATTTCTTAAATTAAGCGTAAATATTTTAACCCAGTGGCTGTGGCCCCTAGTGTTTGAACACGCAAAATGACTTCATCGTTAGCTCATGATAAATGCACATGCCAACACATACTTTAGTTGAAGACGATTTAAGGATGATTTACGTTATATGGTGTCAGGGCCGGGCCGGTCCCCGTCCGTGTCCGGTCGTCGTCGTCTGGGTCGATCTTGGAATATATCGCCAGATATAGTGTAGGACTTCTTCTTCACGCCAGATCCCTTACGGTAGGCAGACAATTGAGGGACACTTGTCACGATCACGACATACCTCTTTCGCTTTGTCGACATATGTACATGCCCTTTTGTTACGATAGCTTTTTAATACACCTTCAGCCAGTATTTCAGTGTTACTTGTATTTCGACGTTACTTGTGCGGTCCGCCAAAGTGATGCCGTATATGCAGTTGCAACGACTTAATTTCTACTGCATTAACTCTACTCTCATGCGTATAGGTATCTGACATATACTGACATATCCATCACGATATCGGACAATTCACGAATTTCGTTTCACAACAACATTCCCCATTCATTTGTATTTTTTTAGACGACAAATTTTGGGACATGGGTTTTTGTATCAACCTACCTACGCCCTACCAGTACAAACCTGCATCACACATATTTGCGGATTTACAGCCGTATCTTGCTCATATATTCTCCTATAGATATCTGACCGTGTACCGGCCGTGCGGCGCGCCCGGCTTTGACCCCCTCCTCCCATATATAATATTTGTTAAGAACCCAAAGGAATAAATGAACAATATAATTCACTTTGGTTTTGTATTACAGTTTGTATTTACCATTAAAATCATCTTGACTTATTATGTAATCTTAAATATTTTGATCAGTCCATGTATTCGGAAATTATATATGCTACTGGAATAATCCTAATTTTGTGGATTTTTGTAATCCTATATAAAAATTATCGAGAACCCCTCTCACCCTCTAGTAAGAAAAAAAATTGACCCCCCCTAAATGCGTAATAAATGAATGTATAACTAGCTTAAGCTTAACACAACGCCGCCATTTTTTTTTGTTTTAAATATATTCAAATCCTGATTAATTCTAAAGTACCTAAAACATTTCGATGTAGATAATAATACTCAGTACTAAATACTTGGAATTAGCAATCACAGCATTGTTGTTCACCGATTACTTCCCGTGATCAATGACATCATATATTATCGAGAACGCAGTATAATTAATTTGCAAATGTTGGCTCAATTCCGTGAAATATATTGTTAACAAACTTAAATTTAAATTATTACGAAAAAGTTTTGTTATTTCATTATACCAAACATTCACATTTACAGACGTTTCTCGAAACTTACCTAGAATATAATAAGGATAAAATTGTATCTATGTTATATTTGTTTCAATGTGATAAGGACAGAAAAAATGATTTAACTAATAGTTGTCCCCAAAGAGATCAAATATAAGATAGAAAGGACATTGGTTATTATTTCCATACAAAATGGTTTTTACATCAAGATTGTTCTTATTCTCATGTCGAAGTTTTACACTTCTGAAACATGCAGATCGACATATAGCATTAAAATCTTTATCTACAATTATACATATTTATTCAAAGTAAGATACAAAAATGTAATTTATATTTAATTCATTTGTGATATTTCTCGAGTTTGGTACGCTAGAGACATCGACGAGCTTGCCACTTGTCATGATTGGCCTATAGTAAAGTTGGCTAGATGTGAATCCACTTATTTATAAGCGTGGTTTCTGACCACTCCGAAAGGGAAATGGTCGTGATGATACTTTATTAGTAAGATACAAAAATATTAAAATATAATATTTTAAACATCAATTAAAAAGTGCGCGTCAAACACTATAACCTGCAATACACTGTCATAGACTAATTAATTCTTAAACAATTGCCCTAGTTTTATTTCTCATACAGTTTGGCTTCTTGTCCCGTCTTTTCAGATATTTATTTGCTTACAAAGGTGCTTTAATACAATAGATCTACTAGTATGAATTTGACGAGTTAATATCGTAGATCATGAATTATTTTTATTATTCTTTCTGCAACCGGCCTATCAGACTTATGAAGTGACACTAAATAGCATAAAAAAATAATGTGACGACTTGTTAACTGAAGCAGTAGCTATTAAAGCCGTAGTAAACTTTATTAATGCCCGTAAAAAAGACAAAGCCAATTATACAATGACTATTAGTCAAGAACGGCTATAGACATTACAACATAGTATACAAAAAACATGCAACGTTCAAACAATTATTTAACAACCTTGATAAATTAGGTATGTAACAGCGATGTACGAAAAGCATTGACTAACTTGTTAGTAGCGGACCAAATGAAATAGGCAATGCTGCAAATAAAAAAGACGAATGCGTAAAAAAAACTTTAATTAAAAACTGAAAGAAATAATAAATAAAAAATAAACGTCATGCCCAGTCAAGTCGGCATAGTAGGGACTGATATCAGTCATGAGTGTCTGATTCCAGTTGCTAACATTCATGAACCTGTCACATGTCGTGCTAGTATAAAAAAAATACAGTAATAAAACTAAATAAATACTAAAAATAAGCGGTTCTCAAACTTTTTAGCGTCAGAACCCTTGGGCTTGTTTTTTATTTTAGTTTTCGTTGCATTATTTTATCGACACGGTATAATGTTCTAAAAAAGCTAAGTCTCAACAAATGGTAATAAATATCTACACACGACATATGACTGAGTTGTCGTAAAAGCACAGATTGTAATGAAAATCGTGTCGGTCCCACGACCTCGACCGGGCGGAAATCGTGGAAGTGTTCATTAACAAGGCAAACCATTGTTTATAGGTGGCCTGGCTGCATGTGCATCAATAATTCCTAGTGGTTCGCAATTACCACGAACATTTACCAAGAGAATTTAAATAATTTATTACAAAAACCTTTTCCCGGGTAGGTTTAATAAGATTAATTCCGTAAAAAGGTCGCTCTCTCATTCAAGAGCACTATGCACTAATATTGAATAAAGAAAAAAAGTGCCTACAACAGAAAATATATATCGCACCGTTAGTAATACAAGGAAATAATATATATATATTTTTTTATTATGCCCATGCATTACCAACGGTGCGAAATGTTCGATAAAACTATGACTCACCATTTCAATATTGCACCTGAACACAACACACGATTTTTATTAATTAAGTTAATAATTCAAAACGTAATAACTAGTAAACAACTATTTCATTAGCCAATTTCATTACTGACACACATCCAAATAGTGTACAATATAAAATATAATACTCGTCCGTAACGTCTGTCTGTATGTTTATTTTAATCTTAGCAAGTACTAAACTTATTCTCATTTAGGTTTATAGTTTAAGATACTACGTCTAAGGATAAATACTCGTCGTCTAAAATATATTCAAAGTTTTTTTTTTATTTCGATCAAATAAAACTGTCTCTGACTGGTTAAGCCCGTGGATTTAGACTCGGAGGTACCAGGTCGGGACACAATAATATTTATTAATTTAAATAAATAATTTTAATTATTATTTAATATATTTGTGATTTTACTCGAATTTGATAAGCTAGAGATATCGACGAGCTTGACACTTGTCATGATTGACCCATAGTAAAGTTGGTCAAATGTTAATCCGCTTCTTTATAAGCGTGGTTTCTCACCACGCCGGACGGAAAACGGTTGTGAAGATACTGATGGTGATGATTTAAACACATTCTGTATTATTACATTAGCTGATAGTGTCGGTTATAAGAATCAAATTTTGGGAAGTAATGTCAATCGTCAAACTTAGGGAAACTGTAGGAATCGATCCTTTTTGCGGATCTTATTTTTGGCTACAATTTATTGTAACATATTTTTAATTGTACATATTTTGATAAGCAATAAGCAACTCATCACCGCTGCTTTTGTCAGCGTATTTTATTTTATAAAAAGTTGATTTTATTCGATTAACTTATCGGTGAAGGTCGGTCTTCTACGGATCTTGTATTATTAATAGTGAAAATATGTTTGCGATTAGTTTATATACATTTGCAATGTGCAATGTTATACTGAAAAAATCGGCTTTGTTTCTATCTAAAAAATAAAACACAATTATTTTATGAAATTTATCAGAGATTTATATAATTTATTATTCGAAACCCTGAAGCTCTAATCATGAAAATATAAAAATAGTTTTGTTCAACTAACATTGCAAGTAAAGCCAGGCTACTAAAGCTAGTATCACACATAGTTCGTGCCGGTATGTGGACTTTACAATTAATTTAATTTATTAGTCATGAATTGTGTAGCGCTGTCGATTTGAGCATGGGTGAAGGGATTTGGAGAAATAACGCGCACATGGTATGGTATAACGTAAAGGGACCTATGATCGACCCCTTAAAACAGGCATCTATAATCGAGGTAATATTAAAAAATAACTTACTCGTATATTTGCAAAAATAAACAGCAGAAACGTGATGGCAGTGGGTCTGGTGCAGAAGTTTAGAGTCGCTCAGCGAGCTATCGAGAGAGTTCAGTATTTTTCTGATGGATAGAGTCCGAAAAGTTGACATTATCAGAGAACCAACGTTACCTTACATAGCCATCAAAATTATTAAGCCGAAGTGACAATTGGCTGAAGACGTCTGTCGCAGAACCGATGTTTATTGGAGTTCTGACTGATCGGTCCTGGAGTGAAGACCACGTACGTGAAAACGCAAAATGAGACTACCGCCCGCTAGATGGTTAGATGACCTGAAAAAGGTGGGGGCTGGATGAGGGTGACGAAAGATCGTGTGAGATGGCGTGCCTTGGGGGAGGTCAACATATATCCAGATATGAATCTATTCGGTTTTTTTTAATGGAAAATATTACCATGGATCAGATCTGCGCGTTTAGATTAAATAAAAATAAAAGGATGATTAAAATAATCTAAGGTTCATTATTTTGATATATGCGCCATGTAATTGGTAGTTACCTTTTCACTTTGGTTATTTCAGTCAATGACGTGCCTCATAGGCATACGTTAAACATGTCAAAAGATAATCAGCGTTTTTGCAATCTGCCGTTAGCCTATTTTTCGCATGTAACAGTCCATCACTGTTAAAAAAGTGTTATTTTAAAATACCTCAACAATAGATGCCTATTTTAAGGGGTTCGATAATAGGTGCCGACCTTACTCGTATATACGTAGATTTGTACATTCTACGTAATGCAGATCTATAGGCAAATGAGGCTGTGGGAAGAGAACTGGAGATCGTGAATCGGATAAGTGAATTGCGCTATAAAGTTACCGCGAGGAATATCTGCAATAAGGAATCAATGAGCTATTGTCCGGAAAAATGTATCAAGCATTCAGTTTAATTGCCTTTAGTGTTCAGCTTTAAAATATTAGAGTTTACAAACTTGGAGAAATGTACGTATTTACAATTGTCAATGAAATTAAAATTTACAATTTACAATTGTACACATCATCATCACCTGTTGGGGGTGGGCCTTCCAGAATACATTTCTGGAGAATTTGGCCTCGTCCGCTGGCCAAAAAGGTTGGCGAGGGTCTTTTTATGTTTTTTTTTTGACAATTTATTAACGACTCCACAGTTGGTATTATTGGAACCGGGACCGACGGCTTATCGTGCTCTCCGAGGCACAGGAACGGTGGTGTTGTAAATCACAACAGTACGTAAGTAAAATATTTCTCAAAGTACCAACCGGGGTTCGAACCGCGTACCTTTTCGATTTTAAGGAAAGCGTTCTTACAACCGAGTCACCAAAGCACTGAAATACACATATTGGAATAATAGTTAACACAATAAACCTACAATTTTAAAATATAATAAAATACTTAGAATAAATAAAAATTTAATCGTCATAACGGTCACGGTGGTAAACCGAAATTGTTAAACCAAATATAGTATCTAAAAAACATTGGTTGTTAAAAAGTTGTGCGCTCGAAGGCATCGACAGAAGTTTTATTTTATTCCCCACGACGACGAAGGCTGCGTTTCTCCCCTCATTTTCCGGTATTGTTGCAAGGAATGAGAACCGTTTAGTCAAAATCTAGCTTGCCAATTTACATAGCAAAAGTTTGTAACTCAAGTGCTACTAGTTCTACCTGAATTTTAATGGTTTTGCTTTAGCTTTTACGTCACAGTTAGTTATTTTTAATTTCAACCCATTTTTAGGCCCCACATTGTACACATTATCACCAACAACTTTTCTAAAAGACAATCTTTATTATTATATTACTGCTGTATTACATCTTCATAAATTTTGTACTCCTCAATCAATTATTTTTGATGAAATTACTCTCTACGTCAAAAATCAGTCATGTGTTTAAATAAATTTAAATTTATAAGGTAAAAGATTTTAAGGTGTATGGAACTATAAATTATAAACTCGACAGATGATATGTCTATCGATCAAACGATATGAAAATTTACAATCGATATCATTTATCTGTTGACAATTTGACAGTTACCACTCAAATAAATCACCCGCTCTGTTGTGAATTTGTTTGACTTTAATATCATGAGAATATCACTGATAACCTTATAGAAATGGCTTGAAGTGAGAATTTTATTGAAGACAACATCGCTTATCAAGATATGAAAACAAATAAAAGTATAGATGAATACCTTGTTTACGTAATCTGAAAAGTAGCACGATGGACGGATAACCTGGAGAATGTGGCTGGTGAGGTTTGGATACAGATGAAGGCAAATGAGTAAGGTAAATAAGGAATCCAAAGTATAAATACATGCTGATGACGATAAAGACCTAGTTATAGTATTTGTACGTATCCTCAATATATTAGCAAGTTGAACAGTGAATATATCTGCCGCAAAACCGATGGGGAAAACGAGCTCTAGAGTACGGGAATACGCATAGTCGGACTACTCTTCGGGAGAACAAATGACCTAATGAAAGACGCTGGTTGGGGCTGTAAAGAGACACAGGCTGAAGATGATGATGATGATCTTAAATATAGCTTCAGTAGACTAAAAACTTGCTTATTAAATTCATCATGAATTTTATTGAAATTCGTTTGCTGAGTAAAATTAAATACTTTAACATTGCAATGACTTGTGTCTACAGAAAATCGGTCACCACTTGGATACTATTAAAAAGTAAATTTAAAAATAAATATCTCTTGATATATGAGATCATTTCCTGTTGACGGTGAAGTAAATTCGAATGCTAGTAATCGATTTCTGGACTCGATCCAATTTTTTTCTAGAACAAAGCTCACGATATCATATAAATTAAAATATGTCTTTTCTGTAACGTAAGAGCCGAAAGGTCTCTGTACCTATTAGACTACTTACTAGAGTATATTATTAAAAGCTTAAAGATGTTGAAAACTAAAAGAATATATTCTTTAAATATGTTGTTTAATCTCTTGTCATGTAGAAGAATAAAACAACTCAAAATACTTAATCTTAATATTTAAATACAATAATGACACTTTATTTAAATGAAATAATTAAAGCTACTTAAAAGTAAAAAATAAAATAAATATAAACTAAACCTAATAAAAATTAAACTATAAGTAAAAAATGTCCTCTAGAGACCTTCAGGGATAGTCCCAAGAAGAAGGGCAACATTTGCCCTCTGTAATACGTTGGCAGAAATAATTGCCCGCTTTCCTGTCTCTAGACGTTTCCGTTAGCCGTTTGGACAATCCAGAGGCTTGGGGGCACCCATGGACCCATCGAATAATTAAATAATGTAATTTATTTATTTTATATTTTGTAAATATTTTGTATTCGTATTTTTTCGCCTGATGATACGACCCCAACCTGAAAGGCCACAGCGAGATGTTGATGCCAGAATCACCATAAGGCCTCCTAGAAGACCCCAAGGCATCTACGGCCTAAAAACCCTATAAACCGCCTCTCTTTCACTGTTGGCCCTGCGTGCCTTAACGGCTACGAAGTGAAGGCACTCGTTTTTTGAATTTGATATAATATTGAACGTGATGTTGCCAACACTAAATATTTTTATACATATAACGTTAAAGACGATTTTTAACACTTTTATATTGTAATTATTAGGATATTCACATTTAATAGTTACGTTAAAACAAATCTACGATTCGAAAATATCTAAATGGAAGACAAATATATAAATCTACACTTGGTTGGTAATTTTCGGCCATCCACCGCCACGCTCTGTGATTCACAGGCTTAGCACATGTGAAGGCTATTGATGCCTTAAAAGTTACTACGAACTTACATATTCATCATAATTGACTATTTATCGAATCGAATAAGTTTTTTTAAAAGTATTAATATGAGTAAAAGTGTATTAGTTAGGAAATTACTAAAAATAACACCACGAAAAACATTTGCTTAAAAACATTTCCAATAGGTCATCAAATGATATATTATACTTGATTGTAAAGGTTACATTTGTTTGCTTAATCAAGGTTTTTCTTGTTTGCTGTCCTAATGTTTAATAGTTATTGAGCAATTCACACTGCAGTGAGCAAAGCTAACATTTGTCGATCTACGGTGACATTTAAAAGGTTAAATAGTTTCAATAGGTCAGGTTATATTTTGTAATTTCTTTAAATATTAATTACACACTTCATAATAGGAATAGGTAGTAGTAATGTAATGTCGGAATTTTGCTATGCGAAAGCGGTGATAAAGGTCTAATCGCAAAGCCTCTGTCATTGATCTTTACCTGATAGATTGTGTAATCTAAGACATATATTGTACCTAGTAAGGTTAATAAAATTACTTGAACAGTTGTGGTGAAAAGGTTGGTTCGAGCCTTGGCATGCACCAATGAGAAATACACGTTTTTTACGTACATTTGTCATAGATTTACACGCCACCGTTTCCGTGCCTTGGAGAGCACTTTAAGTCGTCGGACCCGGTTCCACTTATGCCAACTTAAATTGTCATTAAAAATTGACATCAGACTCAACCCGTCTGGCCAGAGCATGGCGAGTGTTGGACCAAATTTTCCAGGTATACTCGTATGTTATGGACGGCCAATCTCTAGCCGAGGGATTTACGTATATGTAAAAAACATAATGTAAGGAAAATATAACCAACTCAACGTCTTGCAAATGAAATTGTTGAAATAAGTATGAAAGAGATGACGAGTCAAAATCTTGGTTGCAAAAGGATAAACATGACCCCCAAGCTATATCGCATCGATCTAAAATCGACAAATCATTTAATAAGGGTAAAAATGTATATCGACCAACTTAGGCCAGCGCCCCATTATGCGGAATGTTCGTCGCGAAATAGCCGATACATTTTATTACGCATAATTTATCTTCTACGGCCACACTAAGCGGAAGTTCGGCGATCCGTCAGCGTAACGTTTGCTTTCGGCAATTTTCCCGTCTTTCATGTCCGAATATTCCGCAGCGTCGCATTGTATTTTAAAGCGACGCGCGACATTCGGCGAAAGGACCGCGTCGTGCACACGTTGACAACCGGTTGCAAACAGGCTTAATCTTTTGGCTGAAATACCCGAAGTGTTGATCATTAATTTTAATCATTCTTTCTGCAACCGGCCGTGAGAAGTTCTCGCCGAGAAGCCATGACAGTCAACTGATAATAATCCGCGACAGCACGCTTGTTATGTGTCTGCAATGTTTAGTGGCGGATTTACCGCGACGAAATTTCCGTCTAATGTGGCGCTGGCCTTGGCGAGTTGAAGACTTAACTAAAACAAAACTTACAAAGGTTTGACTACTGTGAAACAGTGTGCAAACCAAAAATAAAATAAATAGTTTTGTATCATCTAAAGTGAGTTACGGTGAGTAAATGTAGAAAAGGAAATGCGTTTGGAATATATTATCGGCGCATTACGTACGGGTGGATAGCCGGAGGGGTATCTCTCGAACCAATGCAGCTCTAAGTTTTAAAAACCCAGTAACTGCATATGACGAAATGGCTTAGAACATATACAAAAAAAACTTGTCTTTTATCCTTTTAATTGTATGTCAATCAATATATGTATTTAAAAATCTCCTCATCGCCCATTTCTTTAATAAACGAAATAATCCGACTTTTTTAATATCTCGTATCTCTGTCTCGTTTTATTTGTTGTGTATATTGTACGTATTTTTTCCTTCATTTTGTTATGTAATTCGTGCATAAATGTAGTTTATATTATTATGTAAATTATTATTATGTATGCCTAAGTATTTGTTTTTATTTATAATGCACCCGCAATCGTCTACCACACTCCCAAAGGTTAGCTAGTATAAAATGCTAGAGGCATTAAATTCGTCCTTGTACTCAACTGTTAGGTTTTTAAGTGCAAAAAAGAATTTATAAATAAATGTATCAAATGTTACTATATATACCTCTTAAGATAAGCCAACTTAATTGTCACGGTAGGTTTAGACTAAACGAACAGAGAGGTAAAGCTAGAACAAGGCATTGGTCTCGTTTGTAGGTGTAACCGATAACTCTGTTTTTATAATTTACATCAAAGATTTTGTAAGACGACTCACGCGCCTCTACTAGCTGCGCCGCCTAGAACCGTCATTAATTTGCAATTGCACACTAGTGCAAACATCAGAGGCGGCCATGCAGATTGACGCGCAAGTTGTCGTATATGACAATTCTCTAGCACGATCTTGTATTTTGTTTGACATATCTAGTAGACGAGTTCGTAGTCTTAAAAAATATTTGATTTAAAAGAATACCAACGAACAGAAAAGAGAAAACAACCACTTAATTCTTCAATGTTTTTCTTTTTCCGATGCATCGGTTACAATTGTAAAACCATCATAATCAAATAAAAAACCAAAGAGCTGTTTGCACGATGATTTTTACCTTGATACTGACACGGGTCGTTCAGTAAGTCATTTTGGCAAAGTTTTATTGGCCTTACTTATCGCAGCGCCTATATGTTGGAATTTCATGGGAAAACCGAAAATGTGAGTTAATGGTTTTTAAATTGTACAACCGAATGCGATGCAGAATCCAGTTGCACACTTTTCAGACTTCATCCGAGCTCCATGTAAGAGCTTTAGAGGTACTATACATGTCTATTTATAACCCCGCATCTGTGTACTGGTTGTGCTCACCAAATTCTCCACAGGAATTCGGATACAAATAGATTTTTGTTGATGTTATCGCGTTTTTTTTATATAAATATTGGACCTGTTATTCTTTATGATTTACTTCATCATAAGCCTGTGTCTCCTGTTGGATATATTTATTTATTTGTATTTGGAACTTACTTTATTATTATTATTTTATATGTACTTATTATTTAAAGTTATATTTTTGGATGTAAATATTGGGACCTGTTAGTGCAGTTAGTGCATCGTTTTCCCGTAAGTAGTATTTTTTTTTTTGTAGTCTCGTCTACTACAATCCTCACACGTGTCCAGCCCATTGCTAATTTTAAATTAAGAAAAATCACTTTAATCCATATCCATACACTTCGTCCGTATTTTACGCCAATATTACTGGACAGATTTTGATAAAATTTGCCAGATATATTCATTGGAACCCAAAGTTCAACATCAAGTCGACATGTACGAGTAAATATGACCGTGACTCTACAACCACCTGAAGGTTTTTTCATGCTGAACACAAAAATTACACGGGCAACAGTTAGTTAGTTATATCATAAACTACCTAATGTTACTAAATGGGGATTAAATTCGAAGTTATTATCTCCGTGTATTTCTCATCTTAACATATCGCTAACTAATAACTTAATAGGCATAACTTTCCCGATAAGGTACGCGTAAAACTTCCCAAAACTTTGCGTAAGTCAGAAAGCCCTACTTAAGTAATTAAGCGTAATTTAGTCGAGTAATACATTTTAACAATTCTACATGACTGAGTTTTTAGCATTATTTCTTTTTTTTTCTCTTTTCTATTAAGTAACATTGTAGCAGAACTTGCCCTGATTTAGGGAAACGTTTCTGAATAGGCTTATAAATTACGCATTGTATATTTCTTACATCAAAATAAATTACGCAATTATCTATTAGACTTATCAAAGTTTCTTTGAAAATTGAGCAATAAACCACTTTACAATAAAAAGGATTTTGCAGCTTACTTTTAAAAGCTATTGGCAAATGTAATATTAAAAGAAAATGCAAGCACTTATGGGGGTTTCTGTGTTCACTCAACCATAAACCAACTGCGGATTTGATTTTCAACTAAGCTCTAGCGAAACCTTTTTACAATGCAAAAAATTCACTTACAAAATATAGAGATGCTTTTAAACTGCAAATAAAAGTAAAGTATCATCACGACCGTACCCCTTGCGGGGTGGTAATAAAACACGACAACTTTACTGTAGGCCCATTTTTATTTTTTTTATTTTATTTAAAAACTTTATTGTAAATCTATACAAAAGGCGAACGTAATGCTAAGACATTCTCTTCCCGTTAACCTTTGGGACATTTAAATTTGAGTACGGTGCAAATAGAGAAATAAAATATAAAAAACATAACCAATATTAAAAATTAACAAATAAATAACTATAATATATATACTAGTAATATATAATATATACACATACATACTAATACTACATAAATAAAATACAATAAATTATATAATAATACATAAATACCTTAATATTAATAATAACTACCTACAATAGATTAAAGTCAGTAAAAGTTAAGCTAGGGACTTATAAAAATGACTGTACACTCTTTTCTTGAATATTGGTCTGGTGGGTGTTTGTCTGACTTTAACAGGAACTTTACAAGTGGTTTTTATGACGAGTGGCAAGCTCGTCGATGTCTCTAGCGTACCAGACTCTAGAAATTTCTAATTAAATAAATTAGTGTCCCGATCAGAAATCGAATCCGGTACCTCCGCGTCTAAATCTACGGGATCAACCGCTAGATCACGGAGACAGTTACTGTTCTTTTTTACTGAGCACGAAGTGACATCGTGCCCACCTGATGCCAGCCACTGACGACGAAAATCTTACCCTACCATTTTGCTAGCTAACCCTCGCCAGCGTGGCGATTGTATTCCAAATTCTCAAATAAAAATTTGGAAGGCCCATCTCCAACAGAGGAGGTCCAGGAATCTATGTTGTAGGAGCTGTAATGATGATGTGATGATGCCAGCCTATCAAGATGCTTTTTCACACTTCGCATGAAAGACTCCAGGTTATAGTACTAGGAGAGCCATTTTTAGCGTGCGACAGATGTAAGACTCTCCAATTTTAGATGTAACGATATATAATAGTGCCTACGGCATGGATGTACTCGTACATATGCTTCTGTTAAATGGTTATTATTGGTCACAATAGTACGAATTAAATTGGCGTCAAACTAAACAGAAGTCCTCTTGAAAGGTTAAGAGTTTCTTCGGATATCAAAACACAACTAGCACGGTCTCCAACACGCCTAGTTAACTCCAATCTAGGGGTCCTGCTGGGGAGGGAAGAGAGAGGGGTCGAACCGTAATTAATTACTGCTCTGCCGCTGACAAGTGAAGCTGTGGATAAATATACCGTTTGACGAATAAACTACAGTATCCAACGAAATTTGTCTTTAAATTTGTTCGGTGGTGTAACTTTTTGATGCCCAATTTAAATTGTTATTGTTTAGGATTACTTCTGCCTCCGTGGTTTAGCGGTTAAATAAGTAGATTTAGACGCGGACGTACCGGGATCGATTCCTGGTCGGGGCACAAAAAAAAATTTAAAGTGTGATATTTCTCGAGTTTGGTACGCTAGAGACATCGACGAGCTTGCCGCTTGTCATGATGGGCCTGTAAAGTTGGCGAAATATGAAGCCACTTCTTTAAAAGTGTGGTTTATGGCCACCCCGTAAGGGATACGGTCGCGATAATATTTAGCCTGGGTTGCACCAAAATGGAGTATCTATAATTGTAGGTAACGATTAAAGTAAAAAAATTGGCGTCGAATGTAACAGATTTATTTTAAAGGTCAGCTCAGCTGGTGTATTAGACGCCATTTAAAACTTTAATCGTTACAATTACAGGGGCTTCGCTTTGGTGCAATCCAGCCTTAGTAAATAACAAAGTGTACTGTAGAATATAGAAAAAGTAGATCGACATATAAAGTAGAATTTTTAGTTCCTTAGTCCCTAGTTACACCTTTAGTGACACACTATTAAATAAATAAATATTTCCAGACAGGTCATACAGCGCCATCTAATTTCCGAGGCTTGTGTTACGGAAACTAGATGGTTGATAAACTACATATTATACATATAATTATATATACATATATAATTCTCGTATATAGTATAGTATTAATATATTGATAAAGATGAAATGGATAAAACTAAAAAAATTAAAACTGAAAAACACAGTTGACTCTAATCATCCAAGTAGCTATGTGATGTGTAGCATGCCGTGTACACTGCCTTTGGGTTGCAATTCCGACCTTATGAATTATTGTAAATTTGTGTTTGATATGTATTAATTGTAACCTGTTAGTGTACCTTAAATAATAAATAAATATAAACACCCAGACCGAGACAAATTATACAATGTACAACTTGCCCCCGGTGGGAATCGAACCCACAACCTCCCGAGTTCACGGCAACGTTTGTTACCACTAGACCACGGAGGCGGTCAATATATTATCGGTCAATATATATTAGTGTGTTGTTGGATATAAATCAGTTACGTATACGTGATAAGTTATATCCTTTCAGGGAGAGCCATTGGTGGTTGAAAAAACCATAACCAAGGTAAAAATTACCAGAGCCCTATACGATACTCGCCTGTACTGTATTTTAAAGTAACATTAATTCGTTTTGCACTAATAAAGACAAGGTTAAGAAAAATACTATGTGTGGTATAGTATGAATTGTATGGTCTCAATCCTCTACACATCCAGTTGCATTTTCCTACAATAAAAAAACTAATAACTCAGAACAATGAAAAGTAAAGAAGCTAAAATAAAATACTAAGTACGTATATCTACGATAAGGAAGTAATTGTGTAAGTACAAGACTCGAGGCAACAATTTGGTTGGTCTAATGACGGCTGTAATTTCAAAATAAGTGCTTACGGATAACTTCGTATATTAACTTCTGGACCTATGTTGTTACTGTCGCATGTTTCTATCTATGTCAATTGGCCGAAGATAGGGAGAGACTGATGTCAGCTGGTTTCGACTTTTATATCTTCTACACACTATGCCGGACGCACAGTTTGGCGGGCATGGCGCCCCAAAAAATCCGGCGGCGAGTGACTTGCCGCAGAAACAAGACGCGGCAAGTGCCGGCTGCATTACCGGGCCATTCCCACACGGCAAAAACTCGGTATAGTGTGTAAGAGCCATTAAAACTGGCGTTTAGCATACTATCAGACAGGAGCGGGGTCACATGTTTTTATTTTAAAATTAAAAGTAAAGTAATATAAAGTAATGTTTCCCTTCCGGAGTGGTCAGAAACCAAACTCATAACAAAAACAGCTAAACTTAAAATTAAACAGATTATGTAATACGGGTAAAAGGCCTAAACAGATTTTCAGATATACAAAGTATTAATGTACTTTGTATGTCGCCTTTTTTTATTTTTCCACAAAATGGCGTCTGGTTGTCGCTTTAATGAAATTTGATTAATGTCATACGATTGACGTAAGAATCATTAAAATCAAAATCAGTGTGCCACAAAGGAACAAACATACATACATACATTCCTTCTTTGCATCGCGCAGTCGGGCAATTAACACAATTACAAAGGAATACAGCTAAGATACAAAAGAAGATATTAATAAACGCAATAACTTAAGTAATAAATATAAATGTACTAGGTACACAATTTATTAATTCTGTTTTAATACCTAAGACTAAGATAAAAATTAGAAATGCGTGGGCAATAACGTAGTATAAAATCGTAGGTCAAGTCAGAGTAAAACTAAAAGTGGTTTTACGTATAAGGGAATGTAGAAACGTTGTGAAGCGAGACACAATACGGTATTTCAACCCACACACGACCCTTTTATTCTATTTTTGTTCGTTGTTTTTATTTCCAAAAAAACATTTTGTGAAGGCAAAAAAGCACCTGCTACTGTCAAAGGGATGAACAAAAAACTATACCTGTGCGCACGAGTTGCACCAGCCATATTCAGAGTTCAGTAGTCATTATGTCTGTTTTATATACTTACTAAAAAAAATATAACATTAGATAAATAAAAAAACGTAAAACGAATTTATAATCATGGTCATTCTTTCTTTTTAAAATAGTTTTTGGAGCTGGCGTAAGTTTTTAAATATTTATAGTTGCTTCGATTTATTAACTGGTATTGAATCGCAAATATAAGGATTATTATTTATTTATCTTTATACGAGTATAAACTCGGTATGCGAAATCTAAGAATGGAGGCAAGCTTAAAGCGAGAGTTGACTAATACATTTTAAATTAATAAAAATATTTACCTAAATTAATTCAAAACATTGACATTATAATAATGTAAAATAGAAATAGTAATTTTAAATAGTTATCTTTGATTTATCAATATATTAAGTTTATAACATAAATGTTTCACATTTTAATGCGTCGTGCGTAGAATGCGTCAAAAATTATGTATAAGACTACAATATTATTTTGTACACAATATTCTAGAAAATAAAGATATTTACTACTATTATGCTGGCCTAACAAGATGCTTTTTCACAATTCGCGTGAAGGACACCAGTTAGGACGGAATCTATATTTTAGCTCACTAATAAACAGAAGCAGTTACTTCGGGATTTCTACGGAACCTTATAATTTAAGCAATTATCACGTACTTGGCGTGTTATTTTATTATAACCCTAATGTTGTGTGGTATTTTTGTGATGCAAATGATCTAATAAAATAGTTTTTTTTACTTCTCTAATATTAAACACAAGAGTGGTGAGGAACTCTCCTAGTAAAATAGTAATGTATGTAAAAATATGCATGACAACATAAACAGCGTTTTTTTCCAAAACCCAATGTTTTAAATGTCACTTACAAGGCGTAACTAAAAACTAGTTACTTCGGATTATACTTCACTCGCTGTCTGACCCGGCCTCATTCGTGTAATATAGTGATAGGAAAATAAACACATGCCGTGTTTACTTAACTCGCTTTGAGCCTTAAGGTGTTATTTTTATTATTATTTTTTTGTTATGAAAACAAACAGTCACACAAAGTAAATATACATGATATAAATTAAACCAAAAATAGACCTAGAGTTCCAATAATAAACAATTGTAAGCGCTCTGTTAATGTAGGTTTCGCAGCGTGGTTAGAATATTTGTATATTTCACCTATATAACAATCGCTGTATTTTGGTATGTCAGTTTACAAATTTTTAAATAATAACAATAATGCTAAGTACTGCATATCGTAGCAAAGAAGCATTAGAAACACAATACAGCCCAAAGCATAAGACCACAAAACTATACAACTATTTTAATGAGTTTTCCGTCAAATAAATAAATCATGTCAATAAATTCTTACAGGTTAAAAAATACATATATATAATTTTTGTTTCATATAAAACGTCACCACACGTTCACAAACGCATCGAAATGTCAGTCATATCGCATTTAAACGCCAAACATTTTTTTTAACAATTATATTTATGTCAATCTTGTATGGAGATTTGGGCTGAATTGTATTTAGAGTTATACTCGTATATATTTTTGTGATAAATTATTCTAACAAGATTACATAGGTATTTACCAAATAACTTAATTGCACAGTAATATATAGTTTTTTTATTTGTACAAAGTTCAAAGGCGGACCTTGGGAACAAATTTAAACAAAATTAATCAATAAAAGTATCGAAACTTCTATACAGCACAAGTAGTACAAAAAATAGCTCAAAATGGACATTGTCATTTTATCAAAATCAGCTTACTGTGAGACAAACAGGCATCAATACTTACACACAGACAAAGCTTCTTTTACATTTATACAATTATTGTGGATTTGTAAGAGGATAAAAATGTTATTAAAAATACAATATATCTAAATCGATGACATCAGTAATATGTCTGCCTAGAGATCTATTCGTGTTAACCGCCCGGATCCGGCTGTTAAGTCCGCAATCAAAATTACTAGTTTTATTACCACAAACATAAAGCAGCACATTTATGTTAAATGAAGAACTTTGATGTCGACAAAATGTTATGATTATTTTTTAACAATGCGTAGTTTACGCAACTCGAGATGTCCACTTAAATATACTCTTACCGTTGTGTTATTTGGGACTATTTGACTTATGTTTTATAATTTAAAGTTATTGACTTATTACTAACTGCCTCCGTGGTCTAGCGGTTAAGTCCGTGGATTTTGACTCGGAGGTCCGGGTTCGATTCCTGGTCGGGACACAAAAATATTTATTAATGTATATAGGTAAATACATTTAATTAATATTAAATTTATTCGTTATATTTCTCGAGTTTGGTACGCTGGCTGGAGACATCGACGAGCTTGCCACTTGTCATGATTGGCCTATAGTAAAGTTGGCTAAATGTGAATCCGCTTATTTATAAGCGTGGTTTCTGACCACCCCGAAAGGGAAACGGTCGTGATGATACTTTTTTTTTTTACTTATTACTATTAAATGCTTATATTTGAAATAAATTGGTACATATACATTATATGAATTAAAAAAGGCACGGTAAATCCATTATATAATAATAATTCGAAGAAAGGTACAATAAAATATAAATATTATAAATAAAAATATTAACCTATGACTTGATCATGTGGCTACACTGCACTGCCAGCACTCTTGTCACATTCAGCATTAACCAGCCACTTAAGACAGTTCTTTAAATAACTTCGCACTTAGCCCCCACGATCCTATTGTCTCAAGACCAAAAGGCACAAACTTATTTGCGACATTTGGCCTTTTCAGCCGAGTCCCCATAGATTCCTACGCCAATGCACGACCCATGAACCACGGCACCAAAATTAATTTAAGTTGGTCCTCGCGAACGGAAACGTGCTCTGGCCCCTATTCCACCACGTCGTCAATTGTCAGTCACATATGTCGAGTGACAATTGTCAAGCAAAAGGTGTCATATTACAATTTTGAAAATTATATTTTATAGAAATTCCTATACACATGACAGGATTTTGTTACAATTGTATTCTAAATTTAATGACATTTATTTTTCGAAACAAGAATCATTTTTCATTGTTCTTGCCACCATTCCACGCAATTGGGACCAAAATTGGTAAACGTAGTATTAATATTATTCAATTTTATTTTAAAAGGACTAACTTTTAAAATATTAATCTCTCTTGACTACACTTTTAGCGAGCGTCTTATTAATTTGGTCGTGACAGGTGAGTCTTGATCTGTGTTTTTTTTTCCGTATTATTTATTATCTGGTTCGTCAATATTTTACAAGCTCTAACGATTACCCAATGAACGCAATTAATAGCAGAAATTCGATATCGAATAGTGGATAAAATTAACACTGCCAACATTGTTTTCTAAAGTAGATATTTATTGCGTTGTCTTGGCTTACGACAGACATTGCAACGTGCTAGCAATAAAGTTTTAACAAAGCTTCGAGATTCACAATGTGGTTAGAAGACGAACACTGTAGAATCCATATGAATCATAAAAAAGGGCAAATATCCAACAAAATAGTACAAAAAACTATTAAAATAAACATGAGAATATTGATTGTATTCTAAGAGTATCATCATAAATTCAATGGCCGACAAATAAATACTTTTTTTTTTTGGTGCGGTTAAAATTTATTTAGATATTGTTTTTGAATGTGTTTCTTATTACGTACCCACTACCCACGACTATCATACTTGTAGCAGCTCTAATTTCACAATTATTCTGAATTTAAAAAAATTTGAAGATTATTCTGTTTTGTAATTCGTTTTTTTAATAACTCCAAAACTAGAGCTGATACCTACACTACAATAAAACTAAATGCATATTTGAATTCAGTGAATCAGGTCCTAAAATTATAGACCAAAATATATTTTGTACATGTGCCCTTTATGCAAAAAAATGTGAGATGCATTTTTGCAAAACATTTAAGTGAAATGGTACAGAATTTTACAAAAAGATTGTATTATTATTATATTATTTACAATATGTTTAAACAACTTTAATAGCATCTAGTATCATCACGTATTTAAGTATACAATATAAATAAAAAAGACAATTTTTCATAAGGTGATATGTATATACCGAGAAAGGATTTTCGTATCAATATCTCCTTATCTATTTACAGTATTTTTGCATAAATTAGTATTAGCTTCAGAAGACACCAAAAGAGAGAAAATCTAGAAATTTAAAATAATATATAATATAAGTCATGATTCATATATGTAGTGTTAATTCTGTCTACAATGTACAAGAATAATTTGACTTAGCTGTCTTCACGGTAAGCGACAGTGTCAACAGAGGCTTTCGCGAAGAGGCAATCTCAAAATCTAAGAACACAGATTCGCTTTTGCGCACTGTCAGCATTGACAGCCAGCCAACGAGTATATTTTTGCGGCTAAATTATATTATTTTGTAGGCTAAAGAAGACTAATTCCATTGTAATCTATTAATTCAACGTGAAGGTGCTCTGTATATGATGTACGAGGGAAAGAATAGTGTCTCGGACTTGCGGCCTTGGTATAAATAGGGGCCCCTTTTTTTTATTGACCATGAACGTTTTTTTTTTAAATATACTTTAACTACATGTGACCTTGCGCCGACCTGATGGTAAGTCAAGATCAGACTCGTGACTGACATCAGTCCCTAACCTAACACTATGCCGGACTGACTGGGATACGATACGATACGTGTGGATACACTGCTGAGTTTATCGGCACGAACGGTGGATACTACCCCGCCCCGGCAGACTGGACAAATTACCACCATCAGTCTGCCTACCACCTATTGCTTACCATCCACTTTGTTGCTTCTCTGTATGATTCTGCGTTCTCTTGTCGAAGAAGAACGTGTTTTACACTTCCGTAGCAAGCATGTCGGCATATTGTCAAAACAACAAAAACAATTTGAAAGTGTATGTACGACCATAACACTGCACTGTCATAGACTAATTAATTCTGAGACGTTTGTCCTAGATGTTATTGCTTGTACCACTTGGCTTTTTGCCCCATTTAATGTCAATCATCTATAACTATTGTTATGTCGAAGTTGAAGAGCGACCCATATGGTTCTAACCTAGTTTAAAGTAAGCGCTTTATTAGGAAGTAACTGGTTTGTTCAAGCCGGAAATTTTAGACCAATAAATATATTCGTGGTATCTTCTCATAATTCTTTTAAACTTTACAATACAATTTGGTTAACACAAATTTGGCGGTCAATAGTAAATTTTTACCCGACTGCGCGACGCAAAGAAGGGTTATATGTTTATCAGCCTATGTATGTATGTATGTATATTTGTTCCTTTGTGGCACATTATTATTGTTGATGATTCTCACTTCAATCGATTTGTTTCCATCAATGTGCATTGCCGGTTATGGTCGTGTTTGACGTGCACTCTCAAATTGATTTTGTTATTTTATGGACAATATGCCGACCAGCATGCTAATGTGTAAACACGTTCTTCTTCGACAATAGAAGAAGAACAAAGTAGGTAGGAGGATAAAAGATTTTTCATGTCTGAGTGTACTTTGAGAAATGTAGAGAATAAAATTACGGACATTTTATAGAATATTATACATAGTTTTTTTTAGTAAAAATGAGTTAAATTATTATAAATGTATTTGCTATTTTTCTCTGTCTAAAATTAGGTATATAAAATATGTGTAAAATGTCTGTAATATTATTGAAAGATTGAATAACAATAAAAGAAGACTTGAATAATGCTGTATTGTGCGAGTGAGAGGGTATATTGTGCGTCATATATTATGGGTATATTATTGTGAGTATATAGAATGCTGATATTCGTATAATATTTTATGCTAGTTCGGGTAAGCTCGCCCATTTCTAACGACAAAACTGACAGTAAATAAAGTTTTTATTTTTTTCGGTTTTAGAAACAGACTTTGGCTACAGATTATTCCAATTACCGTACAACGAGTTCAAGCCACTTGTTCGTCACCAAAATACACTTAAAACCAAACGTTTAATATCCTCAATTTAAAATAATTCTTAAGTATTTTAGCTTTGTAATGTGAAACAATCTCAAGAGGATAGGTCGTGTCAAGGTCACGTATGAACTAGCAATAGTATTAAATCTATTGAGTCATACCAATGATGTTAATACACTAGATTCGCAGCGATGCGTTGAAAGCGTGTCGCTTTAAATATGTCCACAGACATAATTCGCGCCAGTGTACATCTTGGTTCCGACGGTGCAACACGCGACACAAAAGTTATAAATATGGTGAAATGCACAGTGAAATCCTGTCATTCTCGTTCACAAACGCATCACAAAAAAAGTGGCATTACATTTCATAGGCAAGTTTTAATTTAGCTTGTTTAATTACAGTAATAAGACTTTAAAAATAAAAATGTTTTATCACGCCATATTTTATGGCCTGTGATACCAATAAATGATTTTTTATTTTCCCTAAAAGTGGGGAATATTAAAAAATTATCATGTGATTTAAAGAATGAAAAAAAATTACTTTTAATTACATGTGGCAGTTCTTGTATTCAATATTTTCGTGTCGTGTCGAATATACCTTTAACATGAGTACTCCGGCATATATTTAAGTTGGCGCTGGTATACAAAATAAAACCTTTACAACCTAAATTACAAACAATACTAATTTTGGTGGTTTTCGATTAAGTAATAACATACAAGTATAATAGTGATAACAAAAAAGACCTTAGTACAATGCTTGGTAACAGTTATTATAGTTTTTAAATTTTGTATTTGCGCCAACTTGAAAAAAGATGCTATTTAACACATACATGAGGCATTCTAGAAATCAGTATATTGATATTTTACTTACATGAGCCTCATCAAGACCTTTCATACGAGTTTTGTTATTCACTAACCTTTACCACAAACAAAGGAAGTTAAATTAAAAATTATTTAAATTTCAGTTTTGTGACCGTAGATGTTAGTAACAATGTGTACAAGACTATGTAATGAAGTTAAAAAAAGTTCGTAAAAAAACGAAAATGTTAGTTCAAATTCATTTAATTATTCATTCAAAGGGTAATTTGAATTAATTTCTGGTATCACACGTCACGTGATAACGCGCAACATTGCTGTCTCTTTCTTTTTAACAACTTATTCGTAAGATTATGTAAAGTGTAAGTGAGACAAATATATTAACATTGTCAACGCTTTTATTTTCGAAGCTACGACTCAATTAGTGGCAACTGACACGCTTTTGGTGGTACGGAAATGTTCGATTTGCGTCTCTATATATAAATCTCATTGAGTCATACCTATTTATTAATTCGCCTTGGATTTATTATATTCTATTATAGTTTGATTAAAGTATTTACTTATTTAATTACGTTTTTTTTTGTTTTTACTTATAATCTTATACTGAGCAGAATAGATTAAATTTAATAAATAATATAATTGAACACATTTCTGGTAGGTAATTTAAATTTAGCTTTATTACTATTATTTCACATTAATAATAGTATTTTTTGTTAAGTAATAAATAAATAAAAAAGTATAAATTTTAGTTTTAGCACCTGTAGTGAAAAATTGAAATTTCGTAAGCGCAACTACTTACAGGTCGCGCGATGAAAGATATCGCAAATCTAGATTCGTCTCCCTCTAGCTCACATGGTCTTATTGACAAGAAAGAGAGAAAAAATAGTGGTTTGCTATTGGTATCATAAACAGGCAGTTCTCACTTTAATTACGTTAGTGCGTAGTGGATTTCTACCTTTACTGCGAATTAATATTTTAAGTTTATAACCGTATCATATCATCACGACCGTATCCCATTTGGAATGGTCAAAAACCACGCTTTTAAAGAATCGGATTCACATTTAGCCAACTTCTTTAGGCCAATCATGACAAGTAGTAGGCTCCGCAATGTCTCTAGCGTACCAAACTCGAGAAATAACTCGGTATCAGCGTATATATATCCGTGTCTACTTAATCAGAAACCACGCTTTTATAAAGAAGTGGATTCACATTTAGCAAGCTTGTCGATGACTCTAGCGTACCACACTCAAGAAATACTACAAATAATTTAAATAATATATTGTATCCCGGCCAGGAATCGAACCCGGTACCGCGGCGTCTAAATCTACGGTCTTAACCGCCAGACCACTGAGGCAGTAAACTCTCTGTATAATGCGTATAACCCTTTGCATAATAAAAAATCTGCCTTCGTAGTCTAACGGTTTAGACCGTAGATTTAGACGCCGAGATACCGGGTTCGATTCCTGGCCAGGGCGCAATATATTATTTAAATTATGTATATGTTTTTTTAACGTTGTTTTAGATTCCGCACTAAAGTCGATCAGTACTTAACCATATTTAAACTAAAACGCTTACATTGTTAGTGCTGGATATTTTCTCTTGAATGATTTATCATCAACATTGTATTTTCTAAGATGGCAAATCTTAAGTTGTGAATTACCTTCAAGATGGACCAATGACTTTGGAGCGAAGAGTGTCCAATCAAGATAGGTAATTGAGTGAGAAATACGGAGATTGGAAATGTGAGGAATTGTACAATTTACGAAGACAGACAAAAGGAGCGGCTCATAATACAAGTATCTGCCTATTCAAATTATGTGACGTCATATTCGAAATAGGAATACAAAGAAGATTATAAGTAGGTAAAGCAATATATTGGAATTAACATATAAGCAAGCCGGATCCGTATAGTTATACCAAGTTATCTGTGAATCGGTGAAAATTGGAACTCTACTCTTTATACAGTTTAGTTTTGTCAGTTTGTATTAGTAAATATTTCACAATATTATTTTCACAATAGTTATTAATTTAGTTCACTAGTCGTTTATATTCTTAAGTCTATCGAAATATTTTGTCTAAACATAAAATCCAATTTGTAATAGAAATAAGGTTTTTGCGTTGGATAATCGGCATCACTTTGGCGGACCGCATACTTAACGTCGAATTATAATTATTAGGGTAGAGATATAAAAAGCATAGGGACAAAAATAAGTAAAAGCATGATACGATGGTTCGGGTATGTTGAAAGGATGAGCAAAGAAAGATTGGCGAATCAGGTATAATGCAAAAGTTGTGGAGATATCACGATCAAATAAATAAAACACTGACCAAGGTGCGTTAAAAAGCCTTCGTAACAAAAGAATAGAGCATGTATATAAGGAGGTTGATGAATTGAAGCTAAAAAAGGTATGTCGTGATCGTGTGCGGTGGTGCTCAATTGTCTCTGCCTACCCCTAAGGGATCCGGGGCCTAAATCTGGCGCTTTCGACTTGCGTGTCGGTTCTAAATAATCAAATGAAAAGCGACAGATCTCCATACAAAAAATTGCCAGTTTCATTCGAGCAAATCGAGCGGACATGCATGTCGAAGGCGCGAGAATCGGGGCCCTGGCGTGAAGATATATATTTTTTGTAGAGAAACATACTCAGTTCTAAATCTTCAGCGACGCTTCACTATGGGAACAGAGAACCTGTAATTTTGTATTAAAATGCTAGTTCTACTCGTGAACTAGCAAACTACGTCTAACTGACGCACTTGAATCAGTAGCAAGCTAGCTATCAAGCCGTAAGGATACCACACGCGCGCGCCTTCTATGAATTCAGTTTCGCTCGCCTACCTCTGTAAGAAATTCCATCTCGTCGACATCAGTAGTGTAACTCTATGGGAATTTGTCTATTGGCTTCGCATTTTGTAGTGAACAATACGAGTATAGCGTGATTATTTTAATAAAATATTATTGATACAATAATGGATTTTTTATGATCGGCCAATTAGCGCTTTTACCGTGTCGAGGCGAAGATTTTCTTTATACCTATTTTGCTTGGGCAAAAGTACGGATACAATATAACCGTCCGGACCGGAACTGACAGACTGGTTTCTCTTCTACAAGTTGTTAAAGTTATATCATTTCTAATTAAATTAGCATGCGCAATAAACGCTCAGGAGGCTCACTCTGAATATTAATTCCGAAACTTTGGGGTTTATCAGAAGTTTTAGAATCTTGTTTCGTTGCAATCCGTATGGCCAAAATAAGAGTAGGCCGAATTTTCTAAATATATGTATATATATGCTCTGCAAGGCTCATCTCCAAGAACATTAGGTGTAGTAATAGTTAAAAATGATATAGCAAATTATGCACAAAGTAAAAAAATAACATTTGAAGATTCCCAAACTTGTTAGCAATTTGACTAGCTGATTATTTATGATTCGATTATTTTTATTTTATAATTTTCGGCATGGCCTAACACTTTACCTAATTAACAATTACTTTATATTCTACCTACTCTAATCTATTTTTTCTAATATAAAAAATATTATATTGTATAATAAAAATTGTTTTTTAGATTTTAATAAATAAAAAGAGGAGTATTCTGCACTTTTATACGTCAATTTTTTACAATATTGATCTAATACAATATCATTTTATAGTACATATTGGTGTATCTGGAGCAGTACATGATTACCATAATTTGGAAAGAGAAACAATTAAATAACAAAAATGTTACAAAATTCAAAATAACGCTAAATATTATAGCTGCTGTAAAAAGGCATTGTCACACTAGTATAACACACATAATTACTCGTATAAAAATATAAATGACTGTTTAGATTGCTGCTGTTTAAAGGCATTTGCATTCTAAACTAAAATAGACTGTAACAAAATACAAATTTGTTAGTATAAATGGAAACGAAAATAAGTACTATAATTAATTTTAATTGTTACTTTACAAGCAACAACCTTGTGTGTGTCTATTCATATGTTCAGTCTTAATACTTATCATTATCAGTTGTAATGCGAAGTATCTACATCATGAGTCTTAAATTTAAAGCAAACATCATTGTGAGTGAATGCTCTAACGTGTTCTGCCGACCTCACATTTAGAAACCACGTAAACAGTCGACTATTCTGCCGCGCTATTGTAAAATGCAGTAGTTAACACTTTATTTAATAGTTTCGAGAAAAATAAAGTATATAATAGTCTATAAGGTTCATAAAGTATTATATAATTGTCTTAATTGTCTTTGTTTGGCTCCGTGGATTTGAACGTGGGTTTGATTTTTGGTTGTGACTCAGGACACAATAATTTATTTGTTATAATTCGATTCGTTTAGTATGCTAGAGACATCGACGTGCTACTTGTTATAATGGCTCTATCTATATAGTAAAGTTGGCTGTGTATCATCTACCAAGGAATACGACCAACTTCTTAAAAAAAATTTAAACTTAACTTAATTAAAAACATTATTGTTATTGTTATTTAATAATATTTTGAACTATTTAAAATATATAAAATACATATGCTGGGGTTTGATTCCTGGTCGGGACACGATCATTTATTTAATTTAATTGTGATTTTTCTCGAGACATCGACGAGCTTGCCACTTGTCATGATTATATAAGTAATAAAGTTAGCTATTTGAGAATGCCTCCGTGGTCTAGCGGTTAAGTCTGTGGCTTTAGACTCGGAGGTGCCGGGTTCGATTCCTGGTCGGGACACAAAAATATTTATTAATGTAAATTACATTTAATTAATATTTAATTTATTTGTGATATTTCTCGAGTTTGGTACGCTGGAGACATCGACGAGCCTGCCACTTGTCATGATTGGTCTATAGTAAAGTTGGCTAAATGTGAATCCGCTTATTTATAAGCGTGGTTTCTGACCACCCCGAAAGGGAAACGGTCGTGATGATACTTTACTATACTTTTTTCTTAAAAAAAAGTCTTGTTTCCGATTACCCCTCAAAGGATACGGTCGTGATGATAATTTGCTTAAAGTTTAAATTAGCAAAACTCTTGTGATTTTGTAGTGAACAATATAGCGCATACCGTATGTTCTCATTTCCGTTTTAATCAAACCATAATCATTAACATCTTATAGAAAAATGGATTAAATCGGAATGTAGATCTCGTTTAGTAGGTTAAGCAGGCTCTACACGTATAGTTTTAACTGACAGCTTTAACTGTTCAGTTAAACTGCGCAGTTCAATCGTTGCGTGTGTAGCGAAAACTGACAACTGTGCCAATCTAATCGAATTTGATAAAACTGTACAGTTCGGACTGTGGAGTTAAAACTGAACATCTATATAGTATAGTAAAAAACTGGAGTTGACTTGGAGAAAACTTGGAGTCAACAAGTACAATAACAATTGAAAAACTGATGATGAAATTGAACGTCTGTAGGCACAAGAAATGTCAGTTATAACTGGCAGTTCAAATGTACGGTTAACAGTCTAAATTTAAGAAATCAGCGATATCATAAAATTGACAACAACTGTACTTACCGCATTTTTTAATAACGCAGCAGTATTATTCAAACATTTGCCGGTAACGTTTCACTAAACACTCCCACAATCTTCACCTCTGTCAATTATCTTAATATTGACAACAAACCTCTTAGCAAACTCGTATGTAAATTTTCATGCCTCCTCCGGCAAACACTTTACCAATTGGGATTTGGATTGGGATTTTTGGATCCCCAAACTTAACAGGGAGGTTACACGCTCAGTTTAATTCATAAGTTTTGTTCAATGACCAAAAGATAATCTTCTAACACAATCGTCACAGATTGACGGACTAATATATTTTAAATAATTTCCGTCAATCCATCAAACGCGATCTAAACGGCGACTAAGTTTTCTATACATATAATGCGTAGAATGTATTAAAGAGCAAATATTTTTTATATTATAATCTAGAATAAAAGTGTGAAACCGAAATACCTCAAGAGTAGAATAATCTTCGCTCTCCTCATAACTCTGTTCTCTCCATTACCTCTCACCATACTGGATTTATGGCCAACTCATTTGCTGTTGTCGCCGCAAATCTGTGGAATGAACTACCGGTAGAAATCCGACAAGCATCCAACCGAAAAACGTTTAAAAAAATGGTGTCATTGTATTATTTAAATGGTTCATAAATTATTTAAGGGTATCATATGTAGTATATGTATTATTAGTATTTAATATATCATAGTTATTAGTATGTATTTAGTAATATCATTGTATTTATATATATATAGATTTATTATTATTATTATACCTATATAAATATTTGCACCTACCTTACATTTGAAATGGTCCCCATTGTCCCTAAGGTTGGCTGTCAGATAATGTCTAGCGGCATTAAGTCTGCCCCTTGTATATCGTGCAATAAACTTTTAAATAAATAAATAAAGAACTACGTATTTTTTATTTTAATTATTCAGTTATAAAATATTTAGTTACGATGCAGAGGAGTTATCCTAATAATATCGCCACTCATACTGAGCCTAATTAAGTACGTAGCGAGACGTCGACTATCACGCGAACGTTGACTTAGGTAATTCTTTCTCTATCTCTATTTCTTTCTTCTCTGTTTGCGAGATCAATTAATAATAACACTTACGGCCGGTTGCAGAAAGCATGATTAAAATAATCTATGATCAACATTTTGATATATTTCACGTGATTAGTAGTTAGTTTGTCACTTTGGGTATTTAAGGCAATTACGTGCTTCATAGGCATATGTTAAAGATTTAAAAAAAAAAAATTTTTTTCAACCGGCCGTAAAGCGACGGTTTCTGTCAATTTTAGTACCTAAACCTAATAAAGGTCCAATAGACACTAGTTATACTTAGTACCTATAGGTATAAAAAAAAAAGTTGACTGTATCTTTTTTTTAAATATCTATGAATGCAGTTTAGCATAGTTATATGTATGTATGGTCTCCTAGGAACGTTTTCCTGTAACTATAAAGGTTAAGGTACCTACCCTCAATGTTCCGTTTCAATAATCCACATACTTAGGAGTATGTACTTCTTACATGCTATTTCATATACGCCGTTTTATGACGCGTTATCTCGTTCCGCCATGCCTGCGTATTACTGAGCCGAGTTAATCGAAAATAACTACAGAATTCAACGTTAGTTATAAGCGATAAACTTGCTCATACATCAGTAAACTTGGGATAAATTGGATTCAATATCTATGCGACACAGACAGTTGTTATTTTCTCTCCTTATACGACAATCAATTAAAAAATCAGTAACATTCATCTAGCATGTGTTCAGATTCTTTTACAGTACCAGCAGCTCACCAGTGGAACCGGCTAGTACATTAGCTTTAGTTGTTAGAAATAGGTTAACTTTAAAAACTTATTGAATTTATATATGTATATATTAATATCATCAATTTCGAGTTGGTCAGAAACCATGTTCTTCTAAAGAAGCGGATTCACATTTAGCCAACTTTACCATGGGCATGACAAATGGCAATTTCGTCGATGTCTCTTAGCTTACTAAACCCGAGAAATATCACAAATAAATTATTGTGGCCCGACCAGAAAGCGAACCCGGAAGCTCACAATCCCTGCTCATTATCGCTAAGGTAAGCTGTTAGAAAATTTCACTACCCTTTAATCTTACCTATGTAAATTTAAATGTAATTTTGTTTATTGTGCAATAAATAATTTATTTATCTATAAATTTGTATTCTATAAAAAAATAACGCTGAATAAAAAAAACGTTTATCGCTCTACCTGCTCTACCGCGACCTTAAAATGTGCGGAAATATAACCCAGCTGACTTTTATTAACTGATGAGCAAAAGAGATTGTGACTGTACCTACTATTATACCTATGTACTCGTATGTGACGATCCATGATATTATGAGTGCACAAGACGGAGGATTAAATTACGATTAATGCAATGGAAATGAGATCATTACATCCCGCTCGTAAGTGCGGCTTCAAGATAAGGCAAAGATGGGTGACGTCACATTTCCAGTAGGTACAGACAGCTTCACAACATACTTTTTATTATTGTCCTTTGCAAATTAATCATTACCTGGAGGATTTCTATACAATTTAATAGGTCAACAGTCAGCAAAACAACTCTGGACCACCCAAAGATTTTCTTGTAGCAATGCTAATTATAAATAAATAGTGCGTGATTTTATTTTACTGCCTCCGTGGTCTAGCGGTTAAAGTACGTTGATTTAGACGCGGACGTAATGGGTGCGATTTCTGCGGAGTGAGGCGGAGTGCACAACCTTTCGAAAACGAATCGTTTAAGATCGATTACGTCTGTCAGAAATGTCAAAAGCTAGGCGGAATGTCCAAGATTTTGACATTCCTGACAGACGTAATCGATCTTGGACGACTCGTTTTCGGACGATTGTGCACTGCGCCTCACTCCGCTGATCTTGCCACAGGTGATAATGTGCTTATAGTAAAGTTAGTTAAATATGAATCCGCTTTTTTGAAAAGCGTGGTTTCTGACCACTCCGGAAGGGTATGTATTCCTTCCGGAGTGGTCATATAACATTTTTTATTTCTGATTATACCGACAGTACCTACCTAAAATTAAACTTTAAACTTTCGCGCACATTCATATTAGTTTTTATAATTACACAAAAGTCTTTACGCGATTTAGATAATGATAGAAACTAGGAATATCTCCCAAAAAAATGTATTAAAGTACTGAAAAATAAAAGAGAGTGTCTTTATATTTGATATGGACCAAAGGAGCGAATAAATTCCTTTAATATTTATAACGAGATAGAAAAAAAGCTAAAAGCCGGCCCTAACTAAAAAATTGTGAAGCAAAACTTGTGCGAGGGAGAGGATGCAATAAATTGTAAAGATGGAGGGAGATGACGTCACGCGTGATAGACCGGCCGAAAGAACAGCGACCCAACTGGTTAGACAAATAAAAACCGAGGTCGCGAGACACCGGCAAGCGTGGCCCGTGGCCGTTGTGTACAAAACTTGCCTTACCGACAACTTTTGGAAACTTTTGCATAAAGTTTTACCCTAAAAGTATTCAAAGAAACAAATTAATTGTTCTTTATTAGGTTGTAGGTAAAAAAACTCGAACTGCACTTAACCGCTAGACCACATCAGGTAGGTACACCACCTTACTGCTTTTATCTCATTCACTACAGCTTCTAGAACAAACGGACTATTGAGGATTAGTTTTCCACTGCTGAAGCAGCCTTCTACATATTTTTGAAGAATTTGGCCTATACTTACCGCGCTGACCAGGTTATAGAGGCTTGTGCAGAGTTTCGAAAATTATTGAAATCATCTATGTTTATTTTCGCACAAGTGTGCATATTTTTTATGTATTATAAAATAATTATTTGGGCCAAGGATCAGCATTGACCCATTATAATAGAAACTTTTTTCCCTTTCTTTAGTTTGCAATTTTTTTTTTTTTTTTTTTTATTATTATTAAGTACCTAGGTAGTTTGTAATTTTATTAATTAATATTAACATTTCGTTATATGATTCGTAGTTTGCTTGTCACTTTATTCGTTGAGTTAATCACCTTATAACGTAACTTAAAACTATAACCAAATGTTATTAGTAGGTATTATTTTAATCGTCATTTACGTATCTGTTACTTTTTACTAAAGTTTATCACGAATAGGTGCATAATAAAGCAGGTACATAAAGGTAGGTACCGGTACCGGTGTTTGTTTGACAACAGTTACGCTATGTGTCAAAATGTCAAATAAATAATTAAACACGACTCACCTTTGTAAAGAATATGCTTGCGCGCGCAGGTAATCACCGATTCCACAGGTGAACGTTATCCTTGAATTTAAACAGTTTTTTTTAAAGAAGCCGACTTGGATGGCAATGCTTGCACCTCTCCAGCTCTTATTAGTTATGCACCAAGACACTAGCTATAACACACGGTCACGCGGTTTGTTTATAAAATTATGAATGATTTAAAATAATTTTGACGGCTTCACTGCGCATGCTCAAACTACACGCGCCGGTTTCAAAATAAAGGTTATGTTTTAAACTTGCAGCACTTTCTGCAAACTTATATTTTGACACTTCACTTAACACAAGTTTCCCAGTAGATTCCGATTAGAACTACCTTCAAAGTACACAAAACAACCCGTTGAGGCCTAGCCACCGAGCCACAGGTAAATACCTTGTAATAACAATACGTGGAAAATATCTTTTACCTATTCACAATCACTATTTGATGACAGGAAGATTTTTACCTGTCGTAAATGCTCATAAAAACTTTTAAACTCCGGAACCGGTAATTTGGTTTCACACGTGACACTGTCAAAACAAAACTCTTAATTAACACTAGTCATTTATAGGACGCAGATCACGCTCTCGACGTCGCCGAATGCAAATTAAAAATAAAGAAATAGAAAAGAAAATAAACGAAGAATACTAAAAGATAAAGTCGGCGGCAACAAACCCAAGCGTCCGACACTCGTGCTGAGCGCTATACTGAAGCGCGGAGAGACGGCGGCCCCCTCCCGCGCCACTCCTTGCGCGCGCCCGGGGGACCGCGGTCAGGCCCGACGACTCTACCTATCAAAAATATTAATAAAGTTTTAAAAAAAGTGGCAGCAAACATCTAAGAGAGACGAGGACGAACATCCTAGAGGTTGCCGGCGATAACGTATGTTTACATTGGTTTTTATGCGCGTGGAATATGCGAGGCGTATCTGTAGGCGGGAAGCATTCAATTAATCCGCCAACACGTGCGTTATACACAGGGGTTCAATTCATCCTCTCTCATTGAATGATTGCGTTCGAGTTGTTTTTCGGTCAATGATCGAATATGTAGATTATTTTCAATTCAATTCGTACTCAGAGGATGAGAAGTACTTGCGTTTTTTAGTCATTGAAATGAAGCTAAATAATATATATACTAATTCAAAAACAAAGTGAGTGCAAGAGTTTTTTATTTAGGGTCAATTTCATCATTCAATCTGAACGCGATTAGTTCAAACTAAACCGAATCCATGCGGCTAACCAAGTTAAGAGCTCTATTTCCGTTTTACTCGAACTTTACTGCCAAAATCTATTGTTTACTTATCCTCGAAAAAAATGCGTTATTTTTGAAGCGCAAGCAATAATTTTTGATATCAGAAAACATTAAATATTTAGTTATAAAACAACAGTAGGTTAGGTAGGTAGTTTTCAACTGTTGCAAATATTACACGCATCACGTTTATTTCGTTTTCGTAAACGCCATCAAAGTGTAGCTGGTGAAATCGAATTCTTATAAACCGAATTTAACTTTTAAAATTTGAACACACTTTTACAGATTTAAGTGTTTTACTAGCATGTCATGATAGTAAGTGGCGCGCGAGGTCCATGAATGTTAGCAACTGGAATCAGACACTTATGACTGACAACAGTCCCTAACACTGTGCCGGCTTGACTGTGGGTTATCGGTACGAACGGTGGATACTTTTCCGCCCCGGTAGACGGGCAAATTACCACCATCAGTTCGCCTACCACCTATTTATTGTTCTCGTTGAAAGTATGTGCCATTTGCAATGATGTCAAATGCTAATTTTCACGTTTAAGGAGAACTGATATTGTAAGCTTGCCATGGTGATATTTTTATAAAAATAACACTGCTTGAAACAAGACTTACTAAATTATATACCTAATGAATTACTAATCTCAGTTTTAATAGTGAAGATGAAATTGGCCCTTAAAAAATGCAACTATTATTATTTGTATTTTGTCGTGCGGTAAAAATTACCACTACTATTCTAAAACAAAGATTTAAACTTAAGCGGTCCAATCCATCCCTGACCAAGATTCAAACCCGGTACTTCTTGTCTTTTACTGCCGTAACCACTAGGCCATAAGAGCAGTTAAACTATAGTTACTACAATCACACTTTATAGTATTTTATAGGCATAAATTATGATAGGTGGTCGTTTGATCGACTAACACATCACTTTGTCAATCGTGAAAGTAGGTAACTTACCTACATATTATTATTTATTAATAATATCACATGATTTAGAAACATCACATCATCGTCAGCCTGCTACTCTCTTTTTTATTACCATCCTCATCTAAGTGATCTTCTCAGGTCATCCAATCAAAATAGGAAATGTACGCTTATTATGCTTTCTTTATAAAATCATCTATTTTCACTATTTGATACCTGTATTTTACCGCATGATTTTATAAGCTTTTAATCTGGATTAACATGTTATTCAAAAACAAACATCTTTTGCTAAGAAACCATATGGAATTTTTTTGGCTTCTCCATATGAGGGACCTAGGTATTCTTCTGGCAAAAGACAATTTCGAAAAGTAAAACAAGTCGTAATGACATAATCCATTGCAAATTATTATTATATTATTGTAAATTAGGAAGTATCAAGTACATAATTATAATAATAATAAAAGTATATTAATTACATATATATATATATACACATGAAATATATATACGAGTATTTTTTGTCAGAAAAGTGCCCGTCGTTGTCGTCACGGTTCTGTCAATAATGTGACTCATCGGGCTTTGGCTACTGCCGGGATCCCCTCGGTTCTTGAACCGTTGTATCTCTCACAGTAATTGTAAAAGACACGACTTTGGTTCCGTAGTCCATGTGTCGAGTATGGCCGTGGGACGCTGCTTGAGTCGACACCCTTTCTTGGTCTCATGTCCAGGGCACATCTGTCAGGGATGCAGCTGCGGACTCGTCTAAAAAGCCAAATGTCGCAAATACGTGTTTAAGCCTTTTGGTCTTGAGACATTGGGACCGTGGGGGCCAAGTGCTAAGAAGTTATTTTTAAACTGTCTAAGCGGCTGGTTAATGCTGTATGTAACAAGAGGGATGGCAGATTTTTCGCTCAGCATAGCTGTGCAGCGGGGGAATGCTGCAAGTATAATTTAGTTTATATATTTTTATTAGCTTAATTTTTATTTTATTTTAAATATTTGTATATTACTTCGAATAACATTTTCATTAATGGTAAATTAAGTAAATTTTACGCAAAGATATTGCACCCGGGCTCAAGCCAAATTTTTTGTATAGTGTGATTTTAAATGCTAAAGGCACAAGATGGAATTGTCTACTTAAATATATCTTAAAATAACTTTCATTGCTATTTATACTGTATTATTAAATAACAAATCTGCAGAATATTACATTTACAACTTAAATAATACATACATACATATCTTCACGCCAAATCCCTTGCGGGGTAGGCGGAAATAATTGAGCGCCACTTGTCACGATCACGACATAGCTCTTTCGCTTCTTCAACATTCATCAACCTCTTTATATCGTGAGCCACACGGGCGCTGTTAAACTGCTAACGGCGCCCAGCACTAAAAGTGCATGAATTACCGGTGGGTGGTTACCCGCTGAGATCCTGCCGGGGAAAACGGGGGAATATCCCCATCCCATTAGGCATCCGGGCCTGGACGACCCCACTGTCTGTCTGTGAACCTCTTTATACATGCCCTTTTGTATCGATGGCTTTTTAATGCACCTTCAGCTATTGTTTTATTTATCTGATCGTGATATGTGAGTCTTGGTCTGCCAGGGCTTCTTTTGGGCCCCACAACTTTCGCATTATATATCTGGTTCGTCATTCTCTCTTCGCTCATCCTTTTAACATGCCCAAAACATCGGAGCATGCTTTTCCTTATTTTTGTATCTATGCTTTTTTTCATATCTACCTTTTTGCGTATTTATATCATTACGCTTGCGGTCCATTAAAGTTACGCCGCATATCCGACGCAACGGCCTCATTTCTACTGCATTAACCCTACTCTCATGCGTATTCTGTCATATCCACGTCTCGCTTCCATACATAAGTGTTGGTACCATCATGGCATTGTGTATAGCGAGTCGAGCTTTGCCACTGACATTTCGACTGGCGATCAGTGATACCAGGGCACCGTGAACACTATTTCCCGCGTTCACTCTTCTTTCAACATCTCTATCATACTTCTCATCCGCAGTGAAAACACTGCCCAGATATATAATTTCGTTTACTTGTTCTAGAGTTTCATCATCAATCTTTAACGTCATGGTTGTCATCCTTCTTCTTTCAAACACCTTGGTTTTTCTCGCATTCAAACTGAGTCCTTTTTTTAACTTAAATAATAAGCATTTTATTCGAAAAATAAGCCGGAATGTAAGAATCCAGAATCTTTAAACGCATTTTCCCAAAAAAAAACTTTTCGTATTATGATTACAAGGGTTATTAGTAACGGTGCGATATATGAATCCCTGGAATCAATGGAATGTTGAGAAATCTAAATTCTCTTGTCTTCATCTTTGTGTTTTACTCTACACCATCCCTAAAATATTATATTAAAAAACCTTTTTATACGACTTTTTCACTACGTTTAATTTCGTTGTAACGGGTAATATTTTTAAGGTTTATATTTTCAGCAGAAGGTTTTAATTTGATATCATAGCTGGGTTTGTAGGGTTCAATGTAAATTAGGGTTTTATAGCACCTTTTCTTCATCAATTACTTTTACAGTTCACTTTATTTTTTCAATTAGCTTGGGACAAATAGATTTATGTGTTTTTTTAAAATACCTTTGGGAAGAATAAATAATAAGCTAGCTTACCCCGGCTCCGTTCGTTTTTTTTTATAAGATTACAGTAAGTTAGTAAGGTGGCTTATAAAATCCAAAAAATATTGCTATTCGAACATAAGATGACAGGCATGTTTGGTATATGCTTCAGTAAAATAAATTCATTTTTCTTAGTCTGTCTATGGCGAGAGATGGACAGGGATGTGTTCTTGAAGGTGCAATGGAGGTTTAGAACTCTAGGGATTGCGGTGATGGTATACTTGTTGCGCCCAGAGCGAAATCTAAGTCCAGGGTTAGCCATAGGAGACACGGGGAACAGCTTACATTGCAGCCTAAGGCCTTGAAGAGCGAGGTCACGTCACTCAATACAATTATATATTGAAGAAGTTTGTGGTCTGCTAAAATCCCGTCCGTCCTTGAACCATCAGGACTTTCACGTAGTGATGGTAAAAGGCCGGATGGTATGTCTCTTGTACCATGGAGTGAGGGAAGATGTCTTGTTTGGGATGCCACCTGTGTGGATACCTTTGCCGCTTGCCACATTTCCTCTACATCAAAAAAGGCCGGTTCGGCTGCTCATACAGCCGAATTTAGAAAACACATCAAATACAATAGCATTAAACAAAATTATAACTTTGTGGCATTTGGGGTTGAAACAATGGGGGTATATTCTCTTGATACCCACAAATTCATAAAAGAGCTGGGTAAACGAATTTTCCAAGAGTGTGGCGATCCCAAATGCCACAACTACCTAAAACAGAATATGTCCATAATAATTCAACGAGGAAATGCGGCGAGCGTTTTAGGTACCCTCCCTGGTGGTAAGCCCTTAGTTTATTTTGTAGAATAGCTTTAATTTCATAGGTATTTTTAGTTTTAGTTTTCTTTATAATTAGTTTTTAGTCAATTTTATTTTAATATTTTTGTATCGAATTACCTACTTCGAATAAATATATATTTGGACCCAGAAAAAAAAAAATTATATATATTATTAATTAAAATAAATTGCCTATGCCTACGCAGTTAGGTTAGGTTAAGCAACAGAACGGTGAGCTGAGAAGTATTTTATTTACCCGATCATCAGCAGCCATATATGGTTCTCCGAGCCGAATTAATTTTATTTTATTGTATTTTATTTTAAGTACCTAGTTTAAGTAAAAACTTGTTTATGGCAACAGTATTTTAGTTAAAAATTATGGTATAGCTGATACGAGTATCATGGGTCCACCCATAGTAGCTGCTGGTCATTTTGAGTTATCTTGTCTAAATGATTATAGAATGTATTGACAATATCCAAATGTTGAATGATTTGATTTAATTTGAACCAGCTACCTATGGATAGGTGTCGCTTTGGCCGTAACAATACTGAATATAAGATTAAACAAAACAATACAAATTACAGAATAGTATTAAAAAAATAGAAAGGAAAAGATAATGTCAAGTACCCTATATCCTTGCCTATGTTCCAAAGAACACCACTACCAAAAATCATCAAAATCGGTTAAGTAATATTGGCGTAGAGGGGGGACAAATACATGCATTGTCATCATCCATCACTACTCGATATAAACCTTGCCCAAAGCTCGCCACTGCACGCGATATCTAGCTACCCTCATCCAACCCCCACCAGCATACATACATCTAGACAGACAAATCTTTATAATATTAGTACAAAACCTCCCTGTGCGCCTCGTTAGATGCAGATTCGAGACGATATTTGAGCGCAAATCGTCACGAAACAAGATATAGGTATTTTTACCGACAAATTGGCACATTCGAGTGAGAGTAAAACGTGATCTGTTGGTCGTATATATTTTTATGAAATCTTTTTTTTCTACAAGTAAATATTTATAACATTTTATTTATTAAACACTAAATTGAAGGTAACTATAGGATAATACATTTCAAACCATCAATATATGAGTAACTTATAATTTATTTAACAAGTGCTTTGTTTTCGTTTTTTTTTAAGGTACCAAATTTGTGCAATTTTTATGTTTCCTTATTAGTTTTATTAAAAAAGAGAAAAAATGTATAATTTTATTTTAGAAGTCATATTTTTATTTTGTAAATTTGTTAAATTTTGTTAAATTTATTTTTTTGTTTTAACAGTAATATGTTTCTAATTTCTTCTTCTTTTTATATTGGTGAATGCTGTGACACCTAATTGGTACATATATTAGATAAGTTATAATTATACTATGTTGTGTGTGATAATATATGTACTGCTGTGTGTACTAAATAAATAAATGTCTCCAGTGTACCAAATTCGAGAAATATCACAAATAAATTAAATGTATTTATTTACATTAATGAATAGTTTTGTGTCCCGACCAGGAATCGAACCCGATACCTACGAGTCTAAATCCACGGACTTAACCACAGGCAGTTGTTGAGCACTATGAATAATATACTTGTATATATAATCATTTCAATGGTGTAGTTAAGCGGTTATTAAACTTTTTGGCGACGAAACCCTTGGGCTTGTTTTTTCTTTAAATTTATTTCTTTTCAGTTTTTAATTAAAGTTAATTTTATGCCTACGCAGTCGGGTTGAATTAATTTTAAATTAAGTTATTTTACTTGACTTGGTGCCCCCAGATAAATAAATATGTATTTGCGTAAGCAGTCTAAAAGGTAATCATTACTATTTGCAACAACGCTTCATAATAATTTACTAAAGCCATTGGACATCCAATGTGAACTCGATAAAAGTTACAAATAAACCAATAATTTCGTATTGCGTCCATTACTATACACCTAAATTAAAGTCCTACGTCTAATAAACTGTGTTGCAAGTAATACAAACTATTGTAGCCAAAACGTTTATAAAAAAAAGTAATCAAGTTTCACGCTTTAAGCATTGGCAGTAAACACAGCTCAGCGTTGTTAATCAACCTTGGCTTTTGTTTTTTCATTTTACATTGCGTGTTATTGTAAAACTAAACACAAGTTTGGTACAAAATATTGCGCATTGTGCAATAAAAAAGAAACACGTGTTCCAAACTCGGAAAAAACGAACGGCGGTTTTGGCGGCTGCAGTCCGACTCCCACCCGCCTTCAACCCTTTACGCTCCTAAAATCAGAGCGGAACATTCATTACGCAATATTTTTATCCCTAGAGAAAATCGTGATGAAGCGTATGGAGAGAAAAACAGGGAACTTCGTTTCACAAACAAAAGCTGCACTGAAAGGGGCTGTGAAAAAACATTTTCATTGTGACTGGGACGCGCTCGATTTTTAATCTCTCCCCTCCCCGTCCTCACGTCCTCGCCATTGTAAGTTTATTGTGGGCTTCAAAAAATCTGTTGACTTAACGACTGAAAGGTCCATCATTACGAGAACTATGGAACTTCATGCAGAATTTTACCCTCACAATTGGAACCAATCAAAAATTCACTTAAACACAAATAATAAACAATAGGTACACTAATTTATTTAGATTCTATATTAATCACTTTTGTCATTATAGTTGTTGGCGCCATTCGCTATTATTATATTGACAAATTTTGGATGGTTTGACGATATTGTAATTCATCGGTGCGTCAACAGACATTCCTAATTTGTTACCCCTATACCTTGTCCTGTCTCTTTCTCGCCGTTTTCTTTCTATATTGCCCATCTCGCTTACTCTAGTCCAAAGGCCGGCGCTTACGCACTGAATATGAGCAGCGTCTATATAACCGACCGCGGAACAGCCGCAGTTGTTGTCGAGTCGAAAAATAGTCGTTGTCCTAAAGCGTCATAGAAGGCGCTAAAGAACTCGCCGCGATCGCTGTTATTTGCAAAACCCACAAAATTTGTAATAAAGAACGAAATAGCAGCTGCTGTTTGTTGATTGTACCGATTATCATAGTATTGTCTATTTATCTAATTTGAAGATAACCCTTCAGACCTTCCCGCGTTGGCCCTTCAGGCTGGGGTCGTATCGTAGGCAGTTTTTCGATCTCCATCTTAAAAAAAACCTTTCACTGTTAATACAAATCGTACAAGTCTTTACTCCATTTTAGGCGCAGGCAAAACGCGTGATTGTATGAATCAAGGAAATTAATTAGGTGCGACCGTTGCCTTTTTTTCCGCCATGATTTTATTTTAATTTTGCGGTATAGCGGTTGACCGCTCACAAAAAAAAATCGTAGTGCGGGCTTAGCCAAAAATAAATTCTTATTTGTCCAAAGCATGACACTAGTAAATCTTCAATTCCATTAGCACTTGAAATCCGCCACGCAATCCATATCAAGCAAAACAGGTGTTTATATCTGAAAGCCAACGAGAGCCTTATTCCGAAAGATGCCACGTCATGTTTTATTCAAACCTTTCAAGACAAAGATCCTGAATACACGTCTGATAGATACGCGCACGCCTATACATGAATAGATTACCTACCTTTGTACCGTATTGTCTTTCGAATACCGAAATAAATAACTTAACGTGATAGTTGCCTGAATTTCAAATTAAGCTAAATATATATTTTTTTTTAAATAGTAGAACATCTGAATAATCGTCCATGAAAGATAAAAATAAATATTAAGTTACAACTGTAATCGTTTGCGAGTACACCAATCGGATATTTCATTGTAAGATTTTTTTTACCAACATTTCTACATAAGTCTTATTTCAAGCGGTGTTAGTTTACAATATTACAATATTAGTTTTCCTTGAATGATTTTTTTTTTTTTCATTCATTACAGCCCCTAGAACACAGCGTCCTGGACCTCGACTGCTGGATATAGGCCTTTCAGAACATATATCTGGAAAATTTGGCCTACACTCGCCACGCTTAACGTGCTCTACTAGGCACGGGAACGGTGGTGTTGTAATTCTATGACAAATGTACGTTAGAAAAGTGCATTTCTCATTGGTACATGCCGGGTGGGTTTAAACCGACTTTTGTAGGATTTAAGGAACGCGTTCATACAACCGAGCCGAGAAATGGCTTAAATGTAAAAATTAGCAATTGACATCATTGCAAATGGCACATACTTTCAACGAGAACAACAAATACGAGTAGGTGGTAGGCGGACTGATGGTGGTAATTTGTCCAGTCTGCCGGGACGGAGAAGTTTCCACCGTTCAGTCCGATAAACCCAGTATATCCACACGTTTCGGGATTAAGCTCGAATTGCCGTCATGACCAGTCAAGCCGGCATATTGTTAGGGACTGATGTCATGCATGAGTGTCCAATTGCAGTTGCTAACATTCATGGACCTCGCGAGCCACTTACTATTAGGTGGGCTCAAGGTCACATATGTATATAAAATAAAAAATGTGAATAAATCTAGGCCCATCATGACAAGTAGCAAGGTTGTCGATGTCGAGAAATGTCAGAAACATTGTTTATTTTTTTTATGCGAGCTCTACCAGAAATTAAACCCGGTTATACCTCGCGTTTCAATCTATAGTCTTGACCCCCAAGATCTCTGAGAATCTTTACGGTATTTGTTCATCTGGACGTCAACACACTCTACGCGTCCTTACGTCCTTCGTATTCACTCTAGAACCCGCCTACTTCATCCCTCGTCGGTTCTACGAAAGTGTACATTAGTACAATCAGTTATATCATATTGCATATCAACATGGGGTGGTGCAGCTAAAACTAGACTACTTGAGCTAGAAAGAGCCCAGAGACTAATACTAAAGGTGTGTCTAAAAAAACCGCGTTTATATCCAACAGAAACCCTTTACCGTGATGCAGAAGTTCTCACAGTACGACAACATTACATATTATCTACTATATTACGGAAACACTCTACTCTTGAATTTCCTAAACGGATAATTAGTACAAACAAAAGAAGATGCTACGAAGTATGTAAAATTCCACCTGTAAAATCTTCCTTTGCACAACGATTCTTTCTCTTTAGAGGAGGAAAACTGTATAATCAAGCAAATAAATCTCTAAGTATTTACTCTAATAATAAATATGAATGTAAAAAGAAAATTACAAGTTGGCTTCTAAAATTAAACTATTTGGATACTGAAAAACTGTTAGAAATTATAATTTAAACTGAACGATTTTTAAATGAATTACAATTTACTTAAATAGATAAATATTAAAAATAAAAATATAATATTAAATAAATAGATATTCACTTATATATTTTTATATTTTATTTATTTATATATATAAATATATATTATAAAATATGATCAAAATAATAAAAATAAAACTATTTATATATAAGATAAAATAATATATACACCTAATTATATATACACTACACTACACTACATTACACTATACTACATTACACTACACTACATTACACTACACTATAGATGTATTTATTATTAAGTTTGAGTCAGAGGAACCTGGAGTGCTTTCACACAGACTATGCTTTCGCTTAGTTTAGTTTTGCCTCCAGTCTCCTACATAAATGTTTTTAATAAATATGTTACTAATTTTAAGTTTTGTGGGAGAAAATAAATAACTTTTTTTTTTTTTTTTTTTTTTATTATATTATTTCATAATAGATAATAAAACATATATAGTCAGAGTCGTAATATCCTACTTAAGTTCAGAATACAAACACGGTATGTCTTTTTAATGTCGTACCTATACAGCATGATTTTGTGAAAGTACCTATGCATTATCAGCTTGTGTCTAGGCTTCCTCCAAGGCTCGACACTGCACGCAGTCTTTTGCAATTCTCATTCAATCCCCGACACCGACCTTCTTTAAGTCATCTGTCCATCTGGCGGAGGAGTCGTCCCACTGTGCGTTGTAACTTATATGGTCTCCACTCTAAAACCCGTTTGCCTCATCGGTCGTCAGTTCTGCCCTTGTCGTTATCTTGGTTCTCTGATGAATATCAACGTTATTTGAATTTTATCCAGAGAAAAAACAAGCTTTCTCTAAAGCTTGCTAAGTGACCTAGAATTAATGGACTAGACCCATTGCACGCCTCTGCTTCGTACGAAATTACTGCGTGGAAGCACTAGTTAAAGACTTTTGTCTTTAAACTTTGTGGTTAGGGCGATGACAAAAGAGAAAGTGCCTATAGGTAGATAGATAAATTCTTTATTGCACAATAAACAAAAACACATTTAAATGTACATAGGCGAACCTAATGTCTAGTAACATTTCCTACCAGTAAAACCCTTTCAGGATTATGGTAGCAGTTATTTTTTATCGTTGATTTTAAAACGCCCTGTGTTATTGAATATACTCGTACGTGTAGTTTTGCGTATTTTAGTAAATGAGTGAAGAGAGATTGACGAACCAGATATATAATGCGAAAGTTGTAGGTAAAAGAAGCCCTGGCAGACCAAAACTCACATATTACGATCAAATAAATAAAACAATAGCTGAAGGTGCATTAAAAAGCCATCGGCACAAAAGAGCATGTATGAAGAGGTTGATGAATGTCGAAGAAGCGAAAGAGGTATGTCGTGACCGTGACAAGTGGCGCTGCAAGGGATTTGGCGTGAAGATATGTATGTATGTATGTGATTAAATACAGATTTTAATTCTGGCTTTTACTATATTATTTCCATTTTCACACTCTGCACCCATAATATTAATCTCTCACTCTCCCAAAGGTTAGCTGGTAGAGAATACCTTAATGGTATTATGCTCGCCTATGTACAACACTTTATATTGTATATTTTGTGTGCAATAAAGAATTTTATTATTATTATTATTAAATGTAAATATTTGTATGTAATATCAGGCGAAAACCTAAAGGTAGGAACAGAACCAGTTGAACAAAGTAATTGTGGTCGTTTTCGTGTCGCCTAATAATGCTGACGTGGAAATTGTTATTGGGTATGACACAAGGACAAGAATTCGGATCACATTGTTGTATTATTAAATGTAAATTCTCTCATAGATAAACATGCTCGTACGCCTGACACAACAAAGATATTTATAGAAACCACAAAAATTTTAAAGCACATTGCAGAAATTACACGTTCGTTCTCGGATCTTTATTTGTTTATTTATATAAAGTACATATTAACACACACATAACATAATATGATGATAACTTAAATTAGGTGTCACTTTATTTACCTATAAAGAAGAAACTAAAGAAAAACTTATTTCTTTTGGAATTAACAAAACTTCATAACTTTTGTGTATTTTTTATTGTATTTTATTTATTATTTGTTTTCAGATAACCAGTTTGTGTTCTTACTTCCAACATATTGTTTAATAATTAATACTAAAAATCCCGCCTACTAAAGCTAGTCCTGACATGACGGGATGTCCTAGTGTGGAGACCAGAGATTTATTATATTTGCGTGTTTTATATTTCAAAAACATTTAAAATTAAAAAAAATGTTGTTAAAAAACTAACCCTCGTAGTCCAGAAGTATATTTTACTTTCTATACAAGGGTTATGGTTCCAATAATTTGTTAATTGCCTGTAATAATAGGTCCTTACAATGAAATTGACGGTTCACATGGAAAAAGTGAAACAAAAAAATATATATGAAATGATATATTTAACTAATCATTGCTATTTTATAGGTTTTTATAGGTTAATGATGCCATTGCTAAAAAAATTTTGGAGCGATAATCAATAAAATCTTTGAAGGCGGTTGGCTGCCCCATCGGAATTGATTTTTTCCTTGCAAGCAATTGTCCAATTTTTTGTTGGTAATCAGTTGCAAGGCCTGGGAAGTATGGTGGGTGTCGGAGACATTCCAATTGCAACTCAGCTAATTTAGCAATCGTCTGTCGTGAAGTGTTAGGTCCAGCGTTGCCTGAAACAGCAATGGGCTAGAGCAATTGACCAATCATGGTTTGCAATTATTAATAATAAATATTTCCAGACAGGTCACACAGCGCCATCTAATTTCCGTAGGCTTGTGTTACGGAAACTAGATGGTTGATAAACTACATATTATACTTTTTCATTTTTTTTTGTAAATATATACATATAAACACCCAGACCGAGATAAATTATACAATGTACAACTTGCCCCCGGTGGGAATCGAACCCACGACCTCCCGAGTTCACGGCAACGTTTGTTACCACTAGACCACGGAGGCGGTCTTGTTGACAATACAGATCTGCCGTAATTGCCTGGCCAGATCTTAAGAAACTGTAGTGAATGACACCAGCACTGGTCTACAGAACACTCACCAGTATCTTTTTCTGAGTCAACCTTCGCTTGGGACATTTAGCCGGCTCTCCTGGGTTCAACCACTGTGATGAGCGTTTCCGATTATCCTACAGGATCCTTTTTTTTATCACAAGTAACAATACGATGTAACGCAGCACTCAATGCGTGTTTGTTGGTGTGCTTCACTCAATTCATGAGGTACCCATTTTACAAGTTACTTGTATATTGATGGTTTAAAATGTGCGAGAACAATTTTTCTAAATACATTCATGCCATCATAATTGGCACTGCTGCAGAGATTACTGTAGGTGTTGCACAAGGGTCTTATGATATACTTCACAATAAGTGAAAATTTAGAAATAACGTATAGAGTACACAAATAGGGCACAAAGGAATGAATTTTTTACTAATTTTTAAAACCTTGACATAAATATTTATTATATTTCATATACATTTTTTTTAGAAAATTTATGGCTTTTATTAATGTAATAATAAGAAAGCTATATAAACAAAAATACATATATTTACTTACGTATAAATATATAAACAAGTAAAAGCTGTGCGACGCAAAGAATGGTTATTTATATTAAGATTACGGTTATGAACTGTACTCATCTAATTAATGTAATGTATGTAACTAATCAATCAGTAAGAGTAAAATACTCCAAAATCTAAACCTAGCTACTTACTTGTATTACGGTTCCGCACTTTCCCATCTTAACTTTTCAACCTGTATATCTATCTAAAATATACACAACCAACTCGTATATAAAGTCTTAAAGTGATATTGTACATTGCATTTATAACGCAGTTTTATGTGCTTCACTTATCCTGAAATGCCCTTGACTAGATTATGAATAAAACATGTAGAGCATCGTTGGACGAGCGGCTATCCATCTTTTACCGCGCCGTGACACACTCTTATCCATTACCCGGGAAATGGTAGTGTTTTCTTTCCTATTCTACTTTTATTTTTTCCTTAACATTGAAAAGTACTGGGACATCGTTACATTATATTTTACTGTATCCTAATGTAATTAAGTCGTTTCATTTAAAAAAAAAATCTTCCCTCGTCTAATTGTCTGCTCTAGTGACAAGAGGGCTGTTTCTTTCCTCGCCCAGAGAATCAGCATAGCGATTCAGCGAGAAAATGCGTCCAGCGTTCTAGCCAACACGCCGCGCGGATACGATTTATATTGAAATTGCTGCTAGTCTTCTGCTAACAACTTACTCTTTGGACCACTTCGCTGCTTAGTCTTCCACTAACAGGAGTAAAATCATTCAAAATAATTTCAATGAGGACGTGTCACTAATGCCTGTATGTAGGTTTACGTGAATTAAGATATTTTGACTTTGACTTTGAATATATTATAGATACATTTATAATCATCAGACTGCGACTTTCCACTGCTGCAAACGATCTTTTGCAAAACTCCAACCTCTATTAATAATCTGCGCCTAATTTAAGCAAGAAAAATACGTATTTTTTCCGCTTGCAATACCAACGATCTTGATTATTATCTTACGAACCAAATATTGGTAGGACCTTCGATGGGGTGCTTTTTTAGATAGATTCCGTATTTATATTTTGTTGGCTTATAAAAGTATCATGACGAACTTTATTCCGTAGGAGTACTTAGAAACCACGCTTTGGAAAATGCTAAAATCAAATACTAAATCTTAAATTATCAGTAAAAAATAATTTATTACAACATTCCACGAGTGTGTAAGACATGAAGAACAATATCAAGATAGAATGAAAAAAAAAAAAAAAAGAAATCCGTGAAATTACCGTTTTTTTATATACACTGTAGCTTTTTTTACAGAATTTGCAATAAATTATTTATTCGAAGTTAATAAAATTAAAAGTATATTAAATATAATTTCAAAGTACCTAAATAATAAAATTAAAAATAAACTAACCTATAAATAAAAAATGTCCTCTAGAGACGTCCCATCCGAGATAGTCCCAAGGAGACTGGCAACATTTCCCCTCTGTATAGCAAGGCTAATACGTTGGCAAAAATAATTGCCAGCCTTCCTGTCTCCAGACCTTTCTGTCAGCCGCGTTGACAACTCCTTGGCCAAGCGCCTCGCTGACGGTCCCCATGGGCCCATCGTCTCGACCCCAAACGGCACAAATTCGTAACCGATACCAAGGTTGGCGTATTTGCGCAATTTGAGGTTCTCCGCAGAAAACTTTCCCCGCGCTTGACGAGGTCGCCTGGATGTGAGATGGAGCTAATGTGTCTATACACGTCGCATCCCACACCAGAGATTTGCCAAGTTTCCACGGCCCAACAGTCATTCCGTCGGGTCTCTTGCCATCGCTCCGCACAATCCCAGATGGTTCTAAGATTGCGGGTACACCAGCAGTGACAAGAGCCCTTCGGATGATGTCGTTGAGAGCCGTGTGACGAGGAATGCGGCCAGCTATTCTAGCACAAGAAAGCCCGTGGAGTCCGAGATGATCGACTGGTTCTCCGCATCGACACTGGTGCGGGTGGACAGTCCGGGTTCCGAAGCTTTTTTTTATTATTGTATTTTATAATTTAAAATCTACCATGCTGTACCTAAGAGAGACGTGTACTATTAACAAGAGAGATAGAAAAAGCGTTTGAAATGTAGTGGAGGAGAAGGATAGAGAGAATTAGCTGGACTGAAAAAAAAGAGAAACTAAGGAGTCCTTATAATATAAGACCAACGGACTATGTTTGGTATGATAGATAACAGAAGAGAAAATGAATGACAATTAGCTTAAAATACGTACCAATATATTTGGATCAAGTAAAGAAAAGAATATTTGTGTCACACATATAGCTTTTAGTTCTACAACATTCGAGAATTCGACCACTGGAATTAAACCCGGTACCATGACGTCTAAATCTACAGCCGTAACCGCCAGACCACTGAAACAGTTTGTTGGGTTATATTTCCTGGAATCAATTTGCCCGTGAACTTGGGGATTGTCCTTGAGGCCACGTAATAGAAATACGGAGACCGAGCCATATTGAGATATTTACGACTCCAACATCGCACCGGATATTGATATAAATGGCTTACCACCTGAAAATATTTAGATTCCAATATATGTTTGTCTTTTATTAATAATAGCTGTGTTACCTGCTAGTCTTCTACTAAAAGTTTACTTTTTGGACCACTTTGCTGCTTAGTCATCCACTTCCAGGAATAGAATCATTCAAAATAATTGAATTATTGAAGTGTCACAAGTGCCTGTAAAAGCTAAAGTGTTCCATTTTATAGTGGTGACCGTGACAGGACTCTAACCTGCAATCTTCGGATACAAATAGTCCATCATCATAGTCAATCACCATGTGGAATCAAAATCTTGAGAATCACAATTAGATAATGCATCCCAATTATCATGTTTTGCAACATTTCTCGTGGGTCTTGTTTTTTTACTTATAAAATCTCAAGTTTAAAAAGCATTTTTAATGAGAGCAATAATATTCACTGAAATGTTAAATCATATGTGTTCCGACCCATTAGCGTAACTCAAAACACCTTTATATCTGTGAACATAAAGTTTTTACGTTCGTTACATCACTGAATCTAACGTCTCACTGAATATGCATCGATGTCTTTTTAAGGCCGCTCTTCACTTTTATATCCTTCATCATTATCATCAGCCTGTGTCTCTTTACTGTTGGATGTAGGCCTCCCCCAACTAACGCCACTGCATGCGGTTTTTTGCAACCCTCATCCAAACCTCGCCAGCAAGCGATCTTTAGGCTACTTGTCCATATGGCGGTTTCCAATCTAGATTTTGTTTGCCCCTTCTGTAATTTGCCACATTTCCACTTCAGCTTCTAATTTTAAATGCTATGTAACTAACTTTACACTTTTATATTTGAACACAGTAACTTTGGTTCTCTAATACCGACGCTTCGAAATCTATCCATCAGAGAAATACCAAGCATAGATCTCTTTATAGCTAGCCTTGGCTTTGTGCGCTAGACCCACTGTCCAGTGTCCACGTCTCTGCTGCGTAAAACATAAAGTGGAGGACGTACTGTTTCGTCAACGTTTCGAATTCTATTCATCAGAAAAAAATCAAACATACTTGTTCTCTCTATAGCTTTCTGAGCTATCTTAAATATGTGGACCAGACCCACTGTGAGGGTCTACGTCTTTGCATCGGCGCAAACACACTAGTAGATGACTTTTATCTATATCCTTACTAATATTTGTCAAAAAGCGCTGATTATCTGTATGTGTGTGTGGGTTTGTCCGTCCTTTACGCCTACATTACTGGACAAGTTTTGATGAATTTTGGTAGAAATAATCCTAGGAACCTTGGGCATAGTATAAAAAGCGTCATGACCACGACAACGAACCAAAAGTTACTTATTGGACCGGTTTAGTCTTGCCTGTAATGCAAACCCATTATATAATGACCAAAATCCAGCTAGTTGAAGACTAATCAGCAAAGCAGTCCAATGAGTGAGCTTTGGTTTGGGTTCGCTTCCTATAGGTACCATTATACTAGCGCATGTGTTTTGAACCGACAAAATCACTCTTTTATTTTAATAAACTACCCAAGGTGCGGTTAAAGTTATAAACTATAATAAACTAGTTTTACTTTGCCAATAGGGAATGGACTTCTGTACCTCAGCGTCAAATCTGCGGCCATTATCGCAAGACCACGGAGACATAAAGGAAACTAAATGTATTGTTTCAATCCGAAAAGTGAATTTAGTTTCTATTCTAGTAAGAAAGTTTGGTGGCCGCAAGCACGTAGCTTTTTTATTAAGGTTTAGTTCAAAGTTCAAATCGATGGCTATCATATGGACCGGTCATTGAAAATAATTTTAGGTAACATCATAGAATATAATGTCACTACTGTGCGTATAATACGCAACATTGGTGATGCGATCTACGCGCGGTTCTTTTTATTTTTATTATTTAATATATGTCCATATATTTTTCAACTGATGGCTCACGTTATGAAGACGTACACATGTACGCATTATAACTCAGCGGAATGCGTTCGTCATAACATTTCGTACTCAACTCAGTAGAAGGCATAAATGGCCGTGCACTCATTGGCTGTGCTTAGTTAATAAAAAATAATCCATCTTCTTCTATTTCCTAAGGTGCCATCCCCTATCGGAGGTCAGCTAACAATTTTAATTTTGTTGATCCCGATCCCTGACGTTCTAGAGCCAGGAAGTGCGTTCTTCCCGGTCTTTTGGAGCATTGTATCTTGCCTTGCATGACGAACTGCAGCAAGCTATACTTTTTATTGCGCATGATGTGTCCCAAGTACTCTAACTTCCATCGCTTTACTATTTTAAGTAGTTCAACGCCTTTGTTCATCCTCTGCAAGATGCTTTCCTTTGGGAGTGTGGAAAGTTATGTATACGTGCAAATTTAATTTACTTGTCCACTTACATAATAAAAATACATAAAATATTTACATATACCTACCCATATATATTTTAAAATAAAACAAAAACACACAATTAAAAATTTTACATAAGAAATAAGTAAAATAAAAATGTAGTATATATTTAGTTATTACTGTTCTGATTCCGAAGAAGTTATGTGTTAAGTAAATATTATAAACATGAGAGAAGCTTTATAGGTATGTATATCTCGCCTTCACGCCCATATTACTGAAGCTATTTTGATAAAAGAAGCCGCTCCAAACAACCGCCTACGTAGCTCCGCTGCCGTCTCCGACTCGACTAGCCACTCGTGCGAGTGTATCGGTTAAATTGAAACTTCCATGTCCAGGTTTCCAGTCCAGGGACACTCTGATCCAGTTGCATCAAATCCTCAGGTTTTCTGTCCAGAGACCGTACGACCCAGTAAGTCTCCAGCCCCCAGTTAGTTCGTTAACTCCTACCCCTCTAGGATCTGCTGCCATCGAGAGTCCCTTTACTCGTAGCCACGACTAAGACTTAGCTGTAAAGGCACAACGGCCCAACAGCGAGTTGAGACGGTTATAGGATTTTAGTCCGTAGCGATATATCCTACAGCGATAGGGACTCCTCACGAGGTCCATAGTAAGTCGGGCATACAACTTGGAGAGTTGTATCAATGATGATTGTGACCATGACATGTATCGCCTTAATAAATGCAGGATATAAAGTACATTTAAAAAAATATATTTAGTATTTTTCTTCCCAGGTTCGGTTGTGTAGTTGGGTAATTTCCACCACTCTAGCTAAATATCCTTTAGTGAATGGCGTCTTTAAACTGATGTTATTTTTACCGACTCAATCGTAAAAACGTATTTACGATTAGTCCCGACCGAAATATGAAGGGACTCACTTCACAGAATGGCCATTTTGACTTACAATACTTTTATAAAATATACTTCGTAAAAAATCAATCATCATTAAAAGTTAATTATTGCTACGAGTAATTAAGTCATCATCACAAGGGCCGCCACTGCATGCAGTCTTTTGCATGCCTCGTCTAACCCTCGCCAGCGCCTTCTTTAGGTCATACAGCTACTTTTAAGAAAACTCTGTCAAAACATTGGTTTGACAGAGTTTCTTTGAGTGTTTCCGAAACTACTTAAACTGTTATTCATACTTAATTTATTTCCTTACTATTTACTTTTTTATTAGATATCTAAATTTTAGCTTGCTTTCATAGTTTCCTATATGTGAAAACATATTAATGGTCTGTAGATATATACTTGATTTTGTAATTAGTTATTAAGTACTGTTTGTTTTCCAATAAAAAAAAATAAAAAAATAAAAATATACGTACATCTGACGGGGGGTCGTCTCACTCTGCGTGGTTTCGCACGTGGTCCAATTAGCTTGTTAATTTTAAATGCTATGTCATTGGTTCTCTCACGAATATCATCGTCTTGAATTCTATCCATCATAGAAATAGCAAGCGTTGCACATCATTATGGTATTGACTGCTGACCAAATTACAACTTTTTACGAGATGTTTCTCATTTTATAATAAATGATTAATTTTTATTTATTATTATTAATTCTGACTAGCCTGGTGGGTTACTGCTGTACCAGGTATTGTTATCTCATAGGTACTGATAACTAAATTTAAAAGGTTATTAATTGATCGTTGTGGTGCAGTTCTGTATATGTTTTATTTTGTAAATCTGATATAGCTGAGTTTTCTTTGCAGATTCCTTTCTCAGTCAGATTAAACATTAACAGGTCACTGGAATCTGCTAAGCTGCTGGTCTTCTGCTAACAGCTTACTTATTGGACCACTTTGCTGCTTAGTCTTCTACTAGCAGGAGTAGAATCATTCAAAATAATTAAATTAATGAAGTTTCATAAATGCCTGTAATAGGCTTACGTGAATAAAGATATTTTAACTTTGACTTTGATTTATGTGACCATAGAGTTTAGAGGCAGATCGAGAAGATATTTTTTTAATGATGAATTGGTACATATTATATTAGATAAGTTACAATAAATAAAAAACTACATTCACAATAAAAATAAAATGTTAATTAAACAAACACTGTAAAACTGAATTTTAACAAGTAATAAAAATGTCCACCAGAGAGGTCCCATCAGAGATAGTCACAAGGAGACTGACAACATTTCCTCTATTAATAACGAGGTTATTTATTTATTTATTTATTTAAAAACTTTATTGCACTATGTACTATGCTTAATGCCGCTAGGCATTCTCTAGCAACCAACCTTTGGGACAATGAAACGATTTGTGTTGTGAGGTAGGTGCAACCATTAAATAGATTAAAAGGTAATTCAAATTAAATCTAAGTATTATATCTATATAGACAGATACATACTAATATGTACACAATACTACATATACTACATACTATATATATATATATATTATACACTACATATAATACCTACTTACACTGTGAGGAACTGTTTAAATAATGAGAGTATACCATCTTTTTGAAAAGTGATCTGTTCGGCACTTGACGAATTTCTACCGGCAAATTGTTCCACAGATTTGCGGCCACTACTGCAAAAGAGTTAGACTGAAAACCAGAGTGATGAGAAGGGATAGATAGAACAGAATTATGGGACGAACGGAGAGATCTGTTATGAAATGAGGAAAGATAGCTGAATTTGTCCTTGAGGTATTTCGGTGTCGCAGGTTCATTGAGAATAGAAAAGAGTAAACAGAGGATTCTTAGATTCCTGCGACAACGAATAGGTAGCCACCTTAACTTGGCGCGATATTCAGAGATTAATTCAGAGGTTAATGCGTTGGCAATAATATAAAAATAAATAAAGGTAAACTAGAGTAAAATATTATCGCGAACTTCCGGGGTAGTCAGAAACCACGCTTTTTTTTAATGAAGCGGATTCAATATTATTAGTCAGCTTTACTGCCGACCCATCATGACACGTCGCAAGCTCGTCGATGTCTCTAGCGTACCAAACTCGAATAATACTCATTTATCGTATCCCGGAATCAAAGCCGGTAGCTCTGAGTGTAAATCCACGGACTTAACCGCTAAAAAAAAATATTTATTAATTAAGAACGTTAACTAGCTATTTTCAATAATTCCAATGTCTCCGGTTTAAGTATTCTAAACATCCTGTTAAATAGCTGTGGCATTTTGCGGTGACGTGTGACGCCTTCCAATTTGTCCCCCCAGGGTATCTCGACCCTTACCGTCACGCCGCGGCCGTCATATTTAATAACTATCTATTAATGGACAATTTACAACCAATGAAAGGGAAAATTTTCCATGTCGTTTAAGCTTTTGTATTGTACTAAACTTAAAGCCTATATATATACTTATTTTTAGTTCATTGTTGACTTGATTATTGTTAAACTGTTGTGTTATAGCATGTGCCCATAATAGGTGCAGCATCAGACTTTTGATTAAGCCTTAGGTACAAATGCATGGGAGCTGTTGGCACTTTTAATAAATAAATAAATAAAATGTAAGTAAAAGTTTAGTGTGTTAAAAATTGGGATTCTTCTGGAACAAAAAATCTCTTTTACAGAAGGTAGTGCTAACTGAAATAGTTATATAATCTAATAAACGTTATTTAATTTTAGAAAAGGCTAAAATTTTGATGCTCATGTAATGGTTCTAATACTTCCTAATATTTAGGTTAAGCAATTAAAACAATTATTTATAGCCCCTCAATTTTCCATCAATTAAGACCGTTCGGTATCCGGCCTTCATTATTACTATCGGGAAAGTTCTTAGCGATCGCATTACAACTACTTCTTCCATGGTAATTGATCGAATCTATTATTCAATAGTCAAACTCTTCAAGCAATTAGAACATCGCTTTAGACGCGGTTTCGATGATTTAAGATGAAATAGAATTGAATTCTAAAAAAATTGTTCAACTACGGTCGTGTAATATATTATATATAGCAGTCGGCAAAAAATACACTTAAGGCGGCTGTAGGGTCACATGTCGTTGTCAGATGTTATCCCTATATAGCCTATATTCAATACTGGGTATCAATAAACATCTGTACCAATTTTTATTAAAATCGCTTCAGTTGTTTAGGCATGAAGGCAATACAATCGAACTGCCAGATTAATAGTAATCGAGTCACGTGTCGTAACTCTATGATGACATCATATAGCCTATGTCCATGGTTCCAAGAAACATGTCAAATTTCATAAAAATCGGTTCAGTATTACAGTCGTGAAAACAAGATAACAATACATACCTTATACTAACCTTCTGTCACAAACGAGTATATTCGTATCAATATGGATGTTGCAGTAATGCTTCCTTATTTTCCAAAGGCAGGTAGGCAGCGTAATAGGTTCAATTACATGAATTCTGCGCGTAATTACTGTAATCAAAGGGCCGCTAACATACTATTTCGAGGGAAAATTCAATTTATTTACAAATTCACTGAGTTTATTTGAAACAAAGTAGAAACAAATACAGTAAAAGCTCATTCAACCACTAGTCTGAGTAAACATCGAATAAATCTAAATACTTTTTTGATCCTGTAAAGCTATTTTAATTTCTTGGCAGCTTATTGTCTACGAACGCTGGTACTTCCCTAGAGAGTCTTACTTGTTTATTTTGTTTAAATACTTCATTGCACTTAAAAATGTAGTACATAGGCTATAACGCCAAGAGAATTTTTTACCAGCTAACCTGGGGGATTATGAAAGGTAACGGGCAGCCTAAACAAAAAATATGAAACATACTTAAATTATTAAAATAAATTTAATACTTATTTATAGCTCACAAATATATATACATAGGTACCTACACAATATAAATATATATATAATAGGTATCCAAAACTATTTGACGTCAAGAGAGTGGCAGTTTGTTTCTCAACAAATAATGTGGTTAGAAGTTTTTTAAATACATTGACAGACGGTGCGCGCCTGATAGACACTAATAGAGTTCCACTGACAAGCCGCAGCAACAGTGAAGGAATCTGTATATCTGCTTGAGGAATAAAAAACAATCTTTAGCTGATTGTTGTAAAGTGTTAGCTGAAGACAGTTTTGCGTATTAGATACAAATTCAAATCATGATTTAAGGTACGAGGGTGTTACACCTAAAGAGGATTTTTCATCGAGAAGTTACTAGTAAAATGTCAAATTCATTTTTTTTACTCCTAGCTTCTTCGCGACTTGAATAAACAATTCCTTCTCGTCAGCGGTACTTCACAGACGGGGATCGTGACTCCGTCGCAGGCGCAGATCATCCACCAGTCGCCTCCAATAGTTGCAGTTCTCAGCGCGGTGGGGTGGATGGCTAGGTGTACTGCGATGTTCAGGTGGTCAGTCAGGTGGACTGGACTATCATTTAGGGCCGGCTTCTTTTTCTTCTTGGCGGTAGTCCGGTTGTAAAAACTCTTTCCTTAAAATCCAATAAAGTGCGGTGGTGGCTCGGTTGTAAGAATGCTTTCTTTTAATCCAAATTCGAAATGCGATGTTCGAACCCCGGCATGTACCAAAAAAAACTTTTTTTACGTACATTTGTTATAGATTTACAAAACCACTGATCCTGTTGCTCGGAGAGCACATTGTTGGTCCCGGTTGCACTAATACCAAGTTGTGGAATCGTTAATAAGTTGTGATCCGATTCTCGCCAACCCGTCTGGCCAGCAGCGTGGCGAGTGTAGGAAACATTCTCCAGATATACGAGTATGCTCCAGTGGTGGAGGTCTAAGTGTTCTAGGGGCATATACTCGTACATATACATAAATCTAAAATATAAATAAATACCAAATAAAAATACAAACGTTACATAACATCACAGCACCTAGATCACAGAACTAGAATATAGAATCTCAGATCTCTACTGCTGGAGATGGGCCTTCCAGAATATATAGAGCAAGTATTTGGCCAATACTAGCCACGGAAGCTAGACGGGTTGGCAAGGACTGAAGAGATCGACGGCATAACTTGCTCCACTGCCATTTATCTGTCATGTTTTAAAAAATCGTTTTAGCTATTAGGTATGAAGTAAAGACAAACATATGTACATTCATAAATAACAATACGCAGGAAAAGTTTCTTCTACATTTATAATATAGTATGGATAATAGCCATTGGAAATAACCACTGCCCTGAAGTTTACTAGACAGCTACCGGTCTAGATTCCGTTTAATACTGAACTTTTTCATTTAAAATAGATAATTGGCTTACATAATAAATAACCAACTTTGTTGTTCATTAAATATTACATTTTTCAGCAGTAATAAAAAATTAAGAAATTTTGTGTTGTATGTATGTTTGATTTCTTTGAATTTATTCCAATAATTACGCCAGTTTTAGTATTTTGTGGCGAAGACCAACAGAGACAAGATCCAAAGTGAAGTACCTCGTGACCCCTCCCTCGTCCGTTTCCAGGACTGTAGCGAAGACCAAGTGCCTCCGACCACCATCAGGCCGGGGGCCGCAGAAGATGTCAGAAGATGCCACATCCTCGTGGCCCCTCCTCCGGTCGCTCCCAGTCCGGGGGCACCAACAGAGTTTTCCACAAGGACCAATCTCAAATCTCAATATCCAAAGACAATAGAAAATAAGTCACCGGCGGGCCATTGCCTGCTGTGTCTTTCGCCAGCTGTACGGAGACAAGACCCCTTAGCAATCCGCGCCCTATTTCTACTACTATCCAAAGTGGTCTCCCGAGCGACGTGGTTCTTGCGTAATTCCGTCATAGCTCGAGATCTGGAGATACCTACTATTGAGAGGTTTATCATCAAGTATATTCTATCGAGCCGACTAGGGACACTTCAAGCATATTCGTCTAATGCACGGCCAGTTCCTAGAGAAGTGGTCCTGGAGGAGAACAGAAGTAGTCATACGTAAACTAAATTACCGGCTCATGGTTGCTCACTAAGATCCTACCGGGGATAAAAGGGGAAAGTCCAAATCCCCAACCTAGGCTCATTAGTCATCCGGGCCCACTGCATATCTGTCTCGGCGTTCTAGCTAGTAATATAGCTAAAATACCAATGCTCTTCACACATTTTTTCGAATACTCGTACCTACCGTACTCGTACCGGGTTCGATTCCTGGTCGGGACACAAAAATATTTATTAATGTAAATAAATACATTTAATTATTATTAGATTTATTTATTTCTCGAGTTTCTGGAGACATCGACGAGCTTGCCGCTTGCCATAATTGGCCTATAGTAAAGTTGGCTAAATGTGAATCCGTTATTTATAAGTTTCTGACCACCCCGAAAGGGAGACGGTCGTGATGATACTTTACTTTTTTACTCGTACCTACCTAAGTTTATTCTTCACGGCGCTCCTCTCTTTACTTTCTACGGCGACACTTTAGAAACCTTTGCACACTAATAATACGTAAAAAACAATGATATGGCCGTGATATCATTATCATCGACAAGAACATAATAGAAGACAAATTTATTAGCAATTCACCGTGCGGGTGCAGGGTCCTTCGTGCGTGGAGAAGAGAGGGGAAATACAGAGTATGTGACTGAGATAGGCTGTATGGTTATTTCGAAAAGTTGCCAAAAATTTAGAAAAAAAATCGAAGCTCGCCAATGCTTAATTCGAGTGAAAAAGTCTGCGAACATTGATTGAGACTCACGGGAGTTGTTGCGGAATGTCCCAAAATTGGGTCCCCTTCATCGATACGGGGAAATACCTACTTTTATTGCATAGGGGAAAAACGTAGCTATTCAAAAATCCTTGCAAATTAAAAGTCTTTGCAGATAACCTTTTTTATCTTAATCTTCGCTGTTTATTTATTAACAAACATACGATACAGAGCTTTTTTTATATAATTTAAACTACTTAAAGGATAGTCAATATTTCCCCTCTGTATAGCGAGGTCAATATCAGGTTATTCAGCTACCAGCTTTCCTGTCTCCAGACTGTTCCGTTAGCCGTTTTAACAACTCCGTGGCCAGACGCTTGGCTAAATGAATGTCCCCATGGGCCAAACGGCGCAAATTCGTAACCTGTACCGAGGTTACCTTAAAAGTAAAAAAACTCTGATTCCAGTTGCTAACATTTATGGACCTCGCGCGCCACATACCATCAGGTGGGCGCAAGGTCACAAAAAATAGTTTGTTAATTAATTTAAATTATTATTTTGCATTTTGCCAGCGTATCATTCTTTCTGCTCTTTATGATTTTTGTTGTATAAACAAAGTCAATTCCCAGAGAGTATTATTTTGTTGATCTACCTTTGTTTGCAAAGATTCTTTGGATTATTCTAAGAATGCTCGATCGCTTGATGTAAACGCATTGTCATTCTTTTGGTGTAAATATTAAAAACGATTCGTCGTTTACATCAAAATAAAACGACTGACGCTCGTGTTCTTAATGAGGGCAAATATAAGATGAAGTGGGCTCAATGTTTACGCCACCTAACGAGCTTTGGGGGAGGCCTATATCCAACAGCGAAGAGAGTGGCTGATGTTGAACTTAAAAGAACTAACTGACACAAGGTTCTCTTGTCGAAGAAGAACGTGCTTTCGTAGCAAGCAGGTCGGCATATTGTTTATAAAACGGCAATGTCTGCACAATGACATACGCTAATTTATTCTGTACTGATTGGTCTAGCTTTGATTGTCATTCCATTTGGTTTTTTGCCCTGTCTTGTTATATGTCTCTGTCTGGTCTCAACCCACCTTTATATGCAATGACGAATAAATGAGCTGCAGTTACTATATACTCGTACATACCTACATAAAACAACTTTAGATTGTGTTGATGTGAATATTGAATAATTATATTTGGCATAACCGCACAATATCAATCAAGGTATCATAATTACGAGTAAGTGTAATAGTCAATTAACTAGATACATCACTATATCAAAGCATTCATCTGATAATTGGCTAAATGATTAACACAAGTGATTATTTAGTGTCATAAACTCATACCAATTATTTAACAATTTAAGCTTAGTCGATTTTTATTTGTAACTGAGATAGTGTTATACCTATAATCTCAGAAAAACAGACAACTTTAACGCAAATAATTTTAAATGTTTACTTATATTATGTTTATGTTATATTATAACATTTATTTAAAATACTTTATTGCACTAAATACTCATATGTACACAGGCAGGATTAATGACTAAGCATTTTCTGACAACCAAATTTTGTTTATCCGATGCAAATTGCACAAAACCGTCATAATTTAAATAAAATACCGATAGAACTGCTTGACAAAAAAAATACATTATAACCTCGGCAACACGTCTGGCCAGCGCGGCGAGTGAAGCCCTAATTCTCCAGAAATATTTTCGGGAAGGTCTAGTGGAGGCCTAGTAGATTATTACTATAGTAGATACATATACTTAGTTACATGAGAATCAATTAAAATTTAATGTTGGTAACAGCAGCGGTAATCTCGCTTATAATTTCCTTCAAAATCTAGTCGCCCAAGGCAACTACAACCAAAACCTTTACTCAACAGCAAAATTTCAATTATTTTGTTAAGTACCTACTACTTAACAAAATAATTGTAGGTACTAAGTATTGAACTTATTTGTAAATTAAAACTTTGACATTAATTAAAGTAGGTTTTGGAAAACATGGAACCTCGTTCTTGCATGTAGTGAGCATATACCAGTTTTTTTAAATATACTCTATTCGGAGCTTAGCGGATTTTAACTGGCAAAGGTTAGCAGCCACTGCAGCGAACGATTTGGACACTAAGGTAGTACAGTGAGTGGGAACAGAGAGCGTATTGGGTATTGGGTTCATGGTAATCTATACGAATACGGATTCGTCTCAATTGCGCCACCAAATTAAACCAGCTTGTAATCGGCGGTCTGGCTTCCCTTGAGGCCCGCGGACCCCCGTATCATAATAATAATAAAATATTTCCAGACAGGTCACACAGCGCCATCTAATTTCCGTGGTAAGCTACGAGGCTTGTGTTACGGAAACTAGGTGGTTGATAAACTACATATTATACTTTTTTTTTTTTGTAAATATATACATATAAACACCCAGATTGAGAGAAATTATACAATGTACAACTTGCCCCCGGTGGGAATCGAACCCACGACCTCCCGAGTTTACGGCAACGTTTGTTACCACTAGACCACGGAGGCGGTCGAAGAAGAAATAGGAAGAAGAGCGAAGAGTCTTCTCATGTGTTGCACTAAGATACGTAAAATAATCCTTAAAATAATTGGGTGTAGACGGCTCGTTAAAAATGGAATACATAGGACAAATAGCGAAGGCAGTCCAAACCATGTTACGTCCTGTTCATTCAGCTTGCCGCTGGAAGGTCCGGATCTACAAGATGTACATCCGCTCCCATCTCACCTATGCTGCGCCAGCCATGCACCACCTTCTGGCCAAAACCAACAGGGACACGATCCAAAGTCAGCAGAACATATTGCTTAGAGTGGTCTCCCGAGCGCCGTGGTTCATGCGTAATTTTGTCATACTCGTAGCTCGAGACTTGAAGATGCAGGTACTATTGAAGAGTTAGTCGTCGGCCTTGCTAGACGTATGTTCTGTCGGGCCGACAACGGAAACTTCAAGGATCTTAGGAATCAATCATCAATCATCATCGCCTTGCGCTCGGGCCCCCAACGGGAGACCACTTCCTAGAGAGGTGCTCCTGGAGGAGAGCTAAAGTTGATAGTGTCTGCAGTACCAAAAGTGCATGAATTACCGCTGAGATCCTGCCGGGGGAATGTCCCCATCTCCAACTCAAACCTATTAGCCATCCGGGCCTGGGCGACCCCACAGTCTGTCTGTCTGATATATAACAAATATTGTTATACTCGTACAATAAAATTTATTTCAATAAAATAAGTGTCGTCTCTACTATTCCTTAGTCATACGTTTCTCGTTTGTTTTAATATTATAAACGCAAGCCTTTGTACATTTCGCTTGCATATTGTATTTAACGGAGTAGGAAATTTAACGCATGAGTACCTTTGCCGGTCCCACACTAAATTAGACGATTCGCTTGCTTAACTCTTTTGTGTAGCTCATTTGCTTCGTGTATGTATAAAGTTACAATATTTATCTTGCTTAAACCGTCCAGAGTAAAGGCCTGAGCACACTGCGGCGGCAGTCTTTAGGCGCAAATGTAATAATGATAATAATAACAATCTTTTTGAGCTTACTTATTGTTACCTATATACAAAGTTTAGCAAACATTATATAATATATACCTATTATAGGAAAAAATATTAAAAGTTATGATTGATTGTAAACCACAAGGATAGCTATTTTAGAGATGGCCTTTGACTCCTAACCTCAAATAGCCAGCTCCAAAGAAGTTAATAAGAAGAAATAAAAGTGCAAAAGAAGATCCAACAGAGCAGACATGTAAAATGATAACCAGCATATATAATTTTAATAATATCTATCTACGCTATTATAACTATAAACATTTTTAAATCTTTCTGTTTTAAGAATCCCATTTATTTTTTTATTATATGTGAAATAGGGTGGGACTACTCGTCACCAAATCACTGCGACCAGTAGTGGTCTATTGTGACCTCCCTAGACTATAGTTGGTTCGCTAGACTAGGAACCTTAGTATGGGCTTAGGAGCGAGGTGTCGCACCTCCTCGAGGCTCAAACTGTGAGACCAAAGATGGTGCTTCGCGTGTGATGCAGGGCATAACAGTCGCAGAGGAGATGGACTGGTGTCTCAGACGCCTCGCCACAGAATCTGCACTTATCTGTTTAATTCTCTTGTTTAATTTACAGTGACCAGTTAGGGCTCTAGTGAGAGTTCTTAATTTAGGATATTTACCGTTATATTTAGTGAGAGTATATTGAGCATCGCCTTACGTTAATATTATAAAATATTTTACGAATATCAACTCTAATTTGACTGGCAGTGTGACGTAGAGCGATCCACTAAACTACGAGTATACGAAAAACGTCGCTCGTACCACTATCATAAATTTGCCCTAAGTAGAGATGTCTATATAGCTCTTTAGTACACATGTTTTGGCTAAGCTGCAATAGGGAGTTGATGGGGGCTGTACACTCGCGACCGAAAGCTTTTTCTCCCCAAGACGTATTGACCGATAGTCTTATGTTCGAGGGCAGCCCAGTACGCTCTCCAGATCAGTTGTAGTCGCGCGAAACACCACGAGACCCCTTGAATGCCAGATATAACCCGAGGCTAAGCGAGCACTGCTGTATACACTCTCGCACTCGCTCTGTCTCGAAGTGTCTCAGCGGAAGTGTACGTACAGACACCATGAGACTTGTTGACAAATTACCTATTCCAGTGTAGGTAGGCCTTTAATCTTGTATCTACTATTCGCGAAAGTAGACTCTACAGAAACATTCTCATACAATTAATTATTACCATATGATTTGTATATTGTTTATAGGTAATGTGACCTTTGCGGCTGGAAGTGGTTTCAAGAAAGTTAGTAACTGCCATCAGCTCAACCTAGTAGATGTTGACTATATATTAAAACATGGCTTTAACAGAAAAGATAAACATGAGAAAATTCACACGCCAATCGGCGTTATACATCAACCCGCATTAGGCCGCAGGTGTATTATCTCTTGACCACTAAGTACTATTAATCAAGAGATACTCTTCATCTTTATTATTAAGTAACATTAATTAAGTTATTTGAAAAATATAATATGTAATGTAATGTAAAATATGAAGTATTTTAGTACTAGAGTTGACATGATGATATTTTTAACATTTTTCACACCTAAATTATATAGACGGACTAAGGGTTTTGCCCCTTCCTCATCACTGTATATTATTAATGAAGATGATGCTGACGAAAAATATGTTTATAATATGTTTTAAAACCTAGCATTATGACGTCATAAAACGCATTTATTTTACGCCTTCAATTTCTTAAGTAAAGAAATCGAATTACTTCGGAACGAGACGAGGCGCTCTACAGATTCTAGCTCAGAATATTTAATATGAATAGGATCCATTTTGTTCAGTCGCTAAAACCTTATTAGATTAATTATATTTTATAGTATCTAGTATAATGGTATTATGTAAAACCAAGCTATTCAAGTTATTGTAAACATAAGAAGTATTTTTATATGACATTGGCTAGCTTGCCACTTGTCATGATGGGCCTAATGCCCGGTTTACATTGATCAAGAGTTAAGTAAAGTAGCGGACAGTAGCGAGTCAATTTGGCCTTCAAGTTGACTTTCAAGTTGATCCAAATAGAACGTCTTTCTGTCTTTTGGACAGGTGACCGCCGCCCCTCCACCCCCGCGTGCATAAGTAAGACGTGTTGTGTTCGTTCGTAGTGTTCTGTGTTCAACAAAATGGCGGGAAAATGGTCCGATGTCATAACAATGGAGTTTGTGAATGAGTATGTAAGCTATTAATTTCTATGGAACGGCAAAAGTTCGTAAAACAATTCTTCTTTAGTCTGCTTAATAATAATTGAGATAATTCTGCCGCGCAATAGCGCACGCATTTTTCAATGTGACTCGTACATTTCGCCGGAGAAATGTCACTTGCAGGCAAGTGTAAACAATCAATTGTCCAGACTTTAGCTACTCGTCACTGTACTTCTACTCGCCGCTTCTCTGAAAGCTTGATCAATGTAAACTGGGCTTAAAGTAAAGTTATAGTTCACGAAATTTCTTCAAGGTTGAGTTCTATGACAGATGTCAAAGAAACATGCCTATATAGAGCTGGGGCAATATTTATAATTGAATTATCGATGTTACATTATTGATACTTGTATATTTTATCAGTACAGGTACAGGTATAGTGCATAATGTATTTCCATCGGGAAAACTCGGGTCCTAATCGGAATACGACGGCAACCAAAGTGTCAATCAATTATTGTATTGAATAAGTGACACTTTCATGTACACGAAACTTTATTATTTGTTGTCAAAAGTCAAAGGCTAATTGAGAGAGCTCGATAACTACGAACTTATCCGATAAAATACAATGGAAAACCAATATATCTGTAAACATAGTTGTCAAACCCCGGCATGTACCAATGAGAAATACACTTTTCTTACGTACTTTTGTCATAGAATTACAACGCCACCGTTCCTGTGTCTCAGATAACATGTTAAGCCGTCGCTTGGTCACTGTTCCACTAATACCAACTTGTAGAATCGTTAATATTTTGTCATTAAAAATTTATATTAGGCAAAATTATCTAGAAATTTCTGAAAGTCCCATTTCCCACAGGAGAGGAGGTCTTGGACTGTGTTTTATGGGCTGTGATGATGATGAATATGTTTACAAGTTTTAACCAATTATAGCCAAAGAGATCTAATATAAGAAAGAGCAGGCATAGGTTGTTATATTTATACAAAATATTTATTAGGTTTTTTACTAACTATCTACTTCTTGTTCTCTTGTCGAAGAAGAACAAATTTTTACAATTATTGTCCGTGAAAAAACTAAAGCACGTCCATAACCGACGATACATTTTTGTACATATACGGTGTGAATTTGTATGGCCTTACGTTAGACTAATAACTGTTAGTTTTAAAATAGACAGTTTGTACGAAGAAGTCAAAAATAAATGTCTTTTACGACATATTTTCTATCTAGTCAGACAGTATGTATAATCGATTAATGTGTATAATCGATTGTTAATATATATTTTTTTAAATGTTACCTTTTGCTCTAAATAGGACTAATATCCTTTTTTGCTTATATGTAAACTTCTAAAAGTCAATAAATATTTCTACTACTTCTAAATTAAAACGTATGTACAAAATTAAATAATATTAATAATTGTCGATCAAATGCAAAGCCACCCCTTTCTCGATAAGCAAACAAGCCCACGATGGAAAAAGTTGTGAAATGTAATAAAACTTTTAATTAGTCTTTTGTCGCGTTTTTTTTTCGATTCTCCGCTATCGATATTTTGTTTATGTCGCTCGCCATGGCTTGTTGGGATTAAAGAATTAAAAACTTTCCTCTGGTTGCGTTCGACTAACCGAGAAAAGCGCTTCTTATTTTTTATTTTATTTAACCTATTTAAGTTAGAGTTCTCCAAACGGTTGACAGTTTATCTGGAGAGAAAGGCTGGCAATTCTTTCTGGTGGTCAGTTCTAGAGGCCATTTTTCATTAGTTTATAATTAATTGAATTCATTCATTAATTACAAACCCAAAACACTTTTACACTGGCCACGCTGCAGACTGGCGAGTCTGGTTGGCGAGGATCTGATGTCAATTTTGAATAACGATTCCACAAGTCGGTATTAGTAGTCGGGATCCAACGTCATAACGTGCTCTCCGAGGCACGGGGACGGCGGTGTTGTAAATCAATGACAAAAAAAAGTGTATTTCTCACTGGTACATGCCGGGAGGGGTTTGAACCGACCATCAAGGTCAACAAGAATCTTTTCCTTGGAAACCATATTATTATGTCGCGAATGACAAAAAAAATGGCTTTACCATACAAACTTGTAATTTTAAAATAGGCAATTTGTACGGAGGAGCCAAAATTAGTTCCTTAGGAAAAGTTGTTTGTTTCTATCAATAGAATCACATATTAGTCTAACGTATTTGTATAACCTCGTTGTAGGTATATACGAGTAACTACATTGAGAGCATCACCAAAACAGCGTCCGAAAAACTAGGGATACTAAACAAGGTAAAACGTTTTTTTTCCGCCCTCACTCCGACTTAGCTTTATAAAGCACAAATACGGTCATGCGTGGAATACGTGGATGGTTCCGCTAAGTACCTTACAGATGCTCTCAATGTCCTACAGAGGCGGGCTATTCGAATAGTGGACGATACTACAGTGTCTAAATCCTCGAATCGCTGCAGCTTCGCCGAGATGTGGCCTCCCTGAGCGTGTTCTACAAGCTATACTACGGTGAATGTTCTGAAGAGCTCCACAACCTTATCCCTTCTTCTCTATTCCGCAACCGAACCACTCGCACAGGCCAAAATATGCATCCACATACCGTAGCCACTATCCCTACGCGTACATACAAATTTGGAGACGCTTACATCTGTCGCACGCTGAAGATGTGGAATGCGTACCACTTACCATCATCAGTTTCACATGTCGTGCTCCGTACATAAAAAAAAATAACATATATATTTTTTTAAATAAAAAATGTTAATATTATAATAAGAAAATCAGGTCATCCTTAGAAAATAATAAGTTATAATAATATTTCAAACGATCAAATAGGATGAGAATAAATATTTAAAAGTTAGTCGTTTAACAGAAGGGGCCAAAGCTTTGTTTCTAGTCCATTTATTATCAAAGCCAAGACCGTAATAAACCATTCATGTACTTCACTCGGTGCAGCCCATGGAGGGTAACTCACGAATTTCTATTACAAGGTTTACAAATTTTCAGATAACACATTTACTTTATCTGATTTTCATATTTAAAAAAAAAGTTTTTTGGACTGGGTGGACTATTTGCTCGTAATAGTGGTCAGAAGAGTTGGGGATCTTTCAATTTCAAGTATTGAAGAATTTGATTCTTTTCATGGAATAATTCGCGTTAATATCGCTCAAACACGACGGGTACATGGATGTTAAAGGAACTGGAAAGCCGCAAAAAAATAATAATATTATATTAGTGTCAAATTATTCGTTTTCCACAATTATTCACATTGAGCATATTATTATACAAAATAACATCACTTTTGACTAATAATACCCACAGTAAATAAATTTAAAAAACAAAAAACTTGGACTTGGCATGTCCCTGCAAATAGCGGGAATTCACTCCTAATAGTTTTCAAAGGTGATTAACAGCTGAAAATACAATGGCAAATCCATACTAATATTATAAATATACAACAAACTTTGTCTGTATGTCTTTTTAGCGGTCCTTTGCGCCTATATTACTCCGACCTATTTTCATAAAAAAAATACAGTGACATCACGGCCAGTTTAATCGTTTTGCCTTCACGCCTTAACTACTGGAGCGATCTTGATAAAACTTGGCAGAAGTGTTCCTTAGAAACCAGTGTTGGCGTTATCTTTATAATCATCAGTCTGTGTATCTCCACTGCTGGATGTAGACCTCCTCCAGCTCGCTACTGCACGCCGACTTTTGCAACCCTCGTCCAACCCCCACCAGCTACTTTCTTTAGGTCATCCGTCCATCTGGCAGGGGATCGTCCTACTCTGCATCGTCCCGTACGTGGTCTTCACTCTAGAACACGTTTGCCCCATAGGTCGTCGATTCTGCGGCAGATGTGTACGACCCATTGCTACTTCAGCTTGCTAATTTTGAAAGCTATGTCAGTAACTTTGGTTCTTTGACTAATATCAACATTTTGAATTCTATCCATCAGAGATATGCCAAGCATAGCTCTCTCCACAACTCGCTGAGAATTTGTGGACCAGTATGCCTAGTGTGACAGTGAAGTTTCGTAAACGCAACTATAGTAGTAGAGTTTTTTACTGAACTTTCGATGTTCATTGCCTTTTATTATAGCCAAACTTACAATATCACGCAATGTAAAATAAAAACGTAACTACAGCAGTTACGTTTTCCGAAACTCGCATTTTACACTAAGCACACAGACCTACTGTCAGTGCCTACGTCTCCGATCCGTACGATATTACGGGGAGGACGCCCTGGTTGAACTTTTGTTTGACATGACCACTGTATTACATATGACGGGTCAAACAGATAGTGCATAATTATGATCTATCTATCCTATACTATATATATTCGTACTATCCTATACCTATCCTGTATTTAGTCACTCCTGGGTATATGCATTCCCCAAGGCTCGCCATTGCTCTTTTACTACCCTCATTCAACTTCAACCAGCGACCTTCTATAGGTCATCCATCATTATCTTATTCTCAGCATCATATATTTGTGATATTTATCGGATCTTATACCATCGCTGCGCCTGAAAAGTTCAATATGTGTTTTTTATAAAGTTTTGGGAAACAGAAATAAACTAACCTAATGTTTCTTATGTAGTTTATATGAAATTTGTTAAGTTTGGTTTTAGTTCGAACATTACAAAAAGGACTTTATCAACACATAGAGAATAAAACAGAGACTATGTTTGGTGCAAATATCAGAAACTAAAAAATGTACATATAAAATTTGGCAGGCGTTGCGACTATACGCTAGAGACATCGACGAGCTTGCCACTTGTCATGATTGGCCTATAGTAAAGTTATCTAAGTGTGAACTGGGTACCTCCTTAAAAAAACATTGGTTTTTGACCAGCCCGCTAGTCATTACGGTCACCGTAATGATACTGATGATAGTAAGACAAAAGTAGCTTTTATTGTATTTTAATGAATCGTATCAGCGCGCATCTTCATAACATAAAGTTTCATAAAGTTGGTAGTTGTGAATGGCGTGTTCCGAATTCACGGATACATAAAAGGGGCTCGTCGCCTACATACTCGTACAGCTATTCAGAAATGGCGAGGGGCACAGAATAACCTCTACTGATTTCTCAGGAGATGCCTTTTGAATGGAGGTCGCTGGGCCACGCTGTCACGATGGATTGCTATGGAAATATATTTGACAATTTTATTTTTTTAATAAAAAACAATATTTAAATTTATATATAGAAACGAGAAGATGCACGTCTTGCAACTATAATCTTAAGAAGTATAGCCTAAAATGAAGCGTATTGGGAAGAGTCATTTTGTTGTTGTGAGTCTTATTTCAAGCGTGTTATTTTTATATAAATCTCACCATGGCAAGCTTACATATTAGTTCTCCTTAAAAGTAAAAATTGGCATTTGACGGCATTGCAAATACCTTCAACGAAAATAACAAATAGGTGGTAGGCAGACTGATGGTGGTAATTTGCCCAGTTTACCGGGACCTTGCTCCTGATGGTAAGACTACCCCGAAAGGGAAACGGTCGTGATGATACTTTAATTATGATATGAAACAAAACCTAATTTAAATATAAATCGTAGACGCGCGACACGGTGGCAAGAACGCTGGCCGCATTTCCTCGCTGAATCTCTGGGCACACTGATTATGAAAACACATTATAATAACTAGCGCAAATAAAAAAAGAAATCATTATGACACGAGAACTATTTCTCTAAGAAAAATAGGTATTCTCATTTGGGCAAGTATTTTTTTTATTTCATAATATAATAATCTCTCCCTCCATGTTAATATAGCGTATAGGTAAAACGGCGCGACCCGCAGCTGATTTCTTCGTCAGACTACGCACGGGAATCGGTACTCTAATACAGCTAATTTTTGGCTAAATTTAACAAATTTTATTACACTAATGAAGTGGGTTCCGTTTCTAAAGTAATTTCAAGGAAAATTTGATACTTACGTTCTTCTGCGTGTAAGTTAAATAGTGTCGTGCTTAAATTAAAGGGTAATTTACAATTTTAAAAAATACAATTCACAATTCAATTCAAAGAGGTTGTACTTTTATAGTTCTATTTTCAATCATTTTTATAAAATACTTATTAAGTCTCCCTATTAAAAGTAAGTAGAACTACATACTAAAGCTAGATGCACTATACAAATTTGACTGACTAAAGTTTGGAGAACCTAACGCGTTATTTTTATTTTTTTCAATAAGATAAGAAGAACAATAATAATAATAACGTTTATTTCCCAGATCGATTTTACACAGTTAAATACAATCCAATTAATAAAACCGTTAAATCTAAGAACTAAGTATATACTTGTAAAATAAAATAAAAAAATAAATAAAACCAAAATCAAACATCCATTCTGGGAGTATGATAGTCTCTCCATAGTTGGTGCAGTGGACTACCTGGCCAGTCACGCACAGATGATATTATTTTGTTGCTCGAGTTAAATACGTGTGATCTGACGCCGGAGAGAGAGGTATGTGTCGTAACACGCGCATTATCGAATCTACCTTACTTATCTGCTATATTCGAGTGGATTAGTACTGAACATCAGTATGTAGTCTTTAATGCCGCCACAGGCATACATTTCACAAATCTGGAGTGTATCCATTTTCATCAGCATCCATTAACAAATTATTTGCCATTGTAATGGGAATTAGTGTGCTTGTACCATGCTACAAACCTGCGGCGGCAGTCCATTACATTAGATTGTCAAAATAGTGAATTCCGTTAATTACTGACAGTTTTCACAACATTTTATACAACTATCAACTGGTTTACGCTTTAAAAATGAACGAACGTTATGATGTAAAATTAAATGACAATCTAGTAACTATTCCAATAGTAGGTATTAATGGAACCAGGGTAGACGAGACGGCTTAATGTGGTCTCCGAGGCACGGGAACGGTGGTGTTATAAATCTATAACAAATAATAATAATAAATAAATAATAATAACAAATGTATTTGTTATTGTGGTTCAAACTGCGCCTTTCTGGTTTTTAAGGACATGATTCTTACTACCATCACGTTACCATCGCGTTATTGTATTATACCGTGTGTTGTATGTTCTTACGTTTGACTAATATGTGGTTCTATTGATAGAAAAAACTTTCAATCTAAGAAACCATATGTCGGAAGAGACAATTTTTATTGGCCATACAAATTGGTTATGTTAAAATCTACAAAACTATCGGTTACGCTTTTGATATATAAAATTGAAAAAGCAAAAAATAAAAAAAAATGGTAGTCTGCCCAATGAAATATGAAGAATGAAATTTAAAGAAATAATGTGTTAATAGAAACATCCTATATTATTAGTACTCCAGCTGATAGTGTCGTTTATAAGGATCAAATTATAATGGATGGAAAGTAATGTCAAACGTCAAACTTAAGAGAACTGCTGGAAACGACGCTTGTCAAAATTTTCGGTTCCAATTTCGTTATAAATGTTTTTTCTATTTTCTCTGTCTAAGATTTGTTAATTATAATATATATAAAAAAAAAACAAAAACTAAATTTAAATATAAATCGTATCCGCGCGGCATGGTGGCAAGAACGCTGGCCGCATTTCCTCGCTGAATCGCTGATTTTCTGGGCAAGGAAAGAACCAGCCCTTTTGTCAGCAGAGCAGACAATTAGACGAGGGTTGATGTTATATGAAAATGTTTTAGCGCTTGGACCCCACGGGCCTAAAGTCTCTACAGCAAACGGCACAAACACGTAGTCTAAAATTAGGTATATTAAAATGTCTAAAATGTCCTTAACTTTATTTTCTAGAAATATAAAAGACTTCATTTCTCAAAAGTACACTCAGACATGAATAATCTTTAAAACCCTCTTCACAAATACAAATAAAAATAAATGGAATAGTTATTATAATAGTTCTGAACTAATTAAGAAAGTACCAATCGTTTTAAGTGCAATCACTTCGTATTCAAGATGAAACGTTTATTATTACAAATACCTAGTTTTTTCAATCTACTGTGCCATTGTTAAAGCTAAAATTCTTATTTAAATTATTTTAAACTAGCTGTTTCACCCGACTTTACACGTATAATATAGTGGTCAGCGAAAAAAAACCTTCAGGTAGCCGTAGAGTTGCATTTCATATTTAGTTGCATTATATATTTTGACGTTTTATACCTCATATCTATTTCTGAATTTCAAGAATCATTTCTGAGAAAAAATATTTAAATCGGTTCTGTAATACAGACGTGAAAGCAAATTAAACTGGCAGACAGATATATTAAGCTGTAAGGTCACATGTCGTAGTCAGATTTCATCAAAATCGGTCCAGTAATATAGGAAATCCATCGGACAACAAAAGTTAACGATATAGCCTTTAAAATTCGTAAGCTGAAGTGGCAATGGGCTGGATACGTCTGTCGCAGAACAGTTGAACGATAGAGTAGACGGGTTCTGGAGTGGAGACCACGTACGGGAAAACGCAGGGGTGGGACGACTCCCCGCCAGATGGACGGATGACCTGAAGAAGTCGTTGGTGGGGCCTGGATGAGGGTGATTGTGCGAAGTGGCGTGTCTTGGGAAAGGCCTATATCCAGCAGTGGAGTGACACAGGCTGATGATGATGAATATAGGCGTGAAAGACGGGCAAGTAGACATAATACACATTGTCTTTCACATTCATAGTATTCGTTTGGATGTAATAAGCTCTAAGTCTGTTGGTTGGTGGCGAAATCTTGAAGTTGTTGTCACGTGGTTGGTACGTCACAAAGCTCAAGAGAAAGCTCTGAAATTGGTTACTAATCTGTCGCCTCGCATCTAAGCCTTTTGGCTGAAACAGGCTTAATACCATACTCTATTCCATTCAACTTAACACTGGTTCTATTTCTTTCAACACAGTACAGAAAGGATATCTCAGCGTAGAAGTATATTTGCATTGCATAAAAAAGTGAAAGATTTAAGAAATAATAATAATAAAAAGAAAATTCATTATAACGGGCTAACGCTCAACTTCTTGATCAGTTTCATTCACATAACTCTAAAAAGCAGAAAATAATAATAATATATCAAAGTTACCAAGTATGAATTAACAGAAAAAAATAAAAAATAAATAAATCTGAATGTGGTATTATCCTTCGTAAGGATTAAATAAATTATTATATACTTTTTAATTCGTTATGAAAACATGGTACAATTTATATATATTTTTTATTAATACTTCTCCATAATCTAGCGGTCCGAGGATTTAGAGTCGGAGGTACCGGGTTCGATTCTTGGTCAGGACACAATAATTTATTTGTGATATTTCTCGAGCTTGCCAATAGTATGGCCATAGTAAAGTTGGCTAAATGGGAATCCACTTTATTAAAAAAAGCGTGATTTCTGACTACACCGGTACCGTACTACTTTTATTTTTATTAAAGCAGCGGTTTGTCTTCTGTCCTTAAGAAATAAAACCGCGAGTTAACCGATCAACAAACATAGGTGATTTGTGGATTTCCTCCGCTAGATTACTCCTTACGCAAATCATGTCGGCAAGCTTGCTTCTGCTGTTGGTTTAATTCTCCTGTAATTAGGTACGCATACATTCAAACCTCCCAGTTGGTTTAAGGTTTGTCAGCATTTGCACACGGATATGCCATAACTCCTTTGCCAGAAAGCTATTAAATTTCAAACTACTAAGCCGTTTCTATCCCATTGAAGTAACAAACAAAGTATCACAACCAGAGATCTATGAAGCGTATTCGCATTTCGCCTATCATATTAGGTACAGCCCCCCTAGCATAAGGTGTGATCTACGAGTACGTTTAAAAAGTCAAGTTATATCAACGTAGATATGTCAAGAGTACGCCAAATAAGTCACAAATAGTTTTGCGATCATGGCAACCTTAATTCTTGGATTTTTGGCAGACCCGTCAAAGAATATTACATATATATATTTATTTATACTAGCACGACATGTGACCTTGCGGCCACCTGACGGTAAGAGCTGCGAGGTCCATGAATGTTAGCAACTGGAATCAGACACTCATGAGTGACATCAGTCTCTAGCCGGCTTGACTGCGCATGACGGCAATTCGAGCCTGATCCCGAAACGTGTTTACTTTACTGGGTTAATCGGCACGATCGGTGAATACTTTCCCGCCCCGGCATACTGGGTAAATTACCACCACCAGTCCGCCTACTACCTATTAAGTTAATGTTGCCCAAAGCAAGACTAAAACCAACGCTGACCAAGTCTTGGTCTTGCATAAGTACAGACTCGGTCTTGGTCGAGTTCTTCAACTTCTAATCTTGGTCATGGTAGTGGTCTTGCGCAAGAGTTGTAGTAAGAAAACCTTGTGAGAGTTTAGTGTCTGTCCGCAAACTAGTATCTCGAAAACTACTGGTCTGATTTACTTAAAATGATCTTGTTGACCAATATGTATCCAAAAGTGTATTCAGAGGTAGTGTTGGAGATATTTCAAGTCATCTACTATAAGGGTTCGATATTTTTACCTCTGGACCTGAAAAAAGACAGACACGAAAGCGTTTATTTCTCTTGTGTGTCTTTTGTACATGTCTGTTTGCCGTCTTTTACGCCTAGTCGCCGATTTTGATGGAATTTCGCAGTAATAAATATGGAAATAGGCTATAGCGCATCCTCATCTGTCTGTTTAATTCACGATCACGCCTATATTACTGGACCGATTTTAATATAATTTAGCAAAAAAATATTATTGAAATTTTAATTATAGGGCATTAAAATAACGATGACGCTTAAAGGCGCAAAGAATCCCCGCTACAGGCTACAAGCTGATTTTGATGATGATCAAGGCAAAGTCCAAGCACGCTTGATATTCTTAGGGTAGGTACTCGTAGGTACAGCGTTATTGTTAAAGTGGCTTTAACATTTTTTTATTAGCAGAACAAGAGAAACGTGTTGTTAAAAGAAACGTATTATTATAGGATATCTCGAGCAGAGCACACCAGTCCGTGGGTTGAGGTCGGCTGTCCAATTTAAATACATAGTATCAAAAATCCCGTCTGGCCAGCGTGGCGAGTGTAGGAATAATTCTCCAGAAATGTATTTTGGTACTGTGTTCTGGGTGATAATGATTTGAAAAAAGGATAGAATCGTTACGACCGTATGTAACAAGCGGTAAGGTCGTCGATGTCTCTAGTATACCTACCAGACTCGAGAAATATTAGAAATAATTTATTGTATCTGTACTATTGAACCAGGCACCTCCGCGTCTAAATCTACGGTCTCAATCGCTAGATCACGGAGGCAGGCATTGCTGAGCCGTTATAAATAAACATGTACTCGTTCAGAATAATAACCAGTATACAAGAAATCGGTAAAGCATAAGCTTTCGAGAGAAAGTTGTTAAAATAAGTTTAAAGGTTTTACTAATTGATTTAAAACAAAATATTTAATCGATAATAAACTTTAAAATAAATGTACATAATATGAAAATTATTATTATAACGTAAATAAATTTAAATAAAACTGTCGGATCATCAATTCCAAAGCCTCATTCAAATTTAAGAAAACTAATGTCAACGAGGGAGTTCGACCGGCCGCAATTCTATATCATTTTTTTATTTCACAAGTTTAAAGTCGTAAATATGTTTCTACATCAAGACGGAATTTTTAATAGCCAATAACCCATCGCAACCCAAGTAATAGGTATATTGTTATTGCTTAGCTAACATCCCTATACTGTTAAAATATACTCGTATATTTAAAAAACTCGTAAATAAAATGTCTAACGGTTATTTTACTATTTGTGTTACCAGGTACTAGGTTTTTAAATCGGACAGCTGAGGTAGGTAATTGAAATCTGTCAGTCGGACACGACATTCGGATGATAAATAACATAGTTTCAGCAGCTCAGGCTTTGGGGAGAGGGTGGAACAACGTAAGTAATGTTTACGGACATGTGTGCTTTCTTTAGCTAGGTAGTAACTTGTTTTTTTTATATACTGAGCTCTAGATGTAACCTCTCTAATTAGGAAAAGGTTAGATAAAAGAACAAGAGGAAGAAGCCCCAAACGAAAACCTATCCACTATGCTGAGGACCAGAACTACTACAGACGGCTTGGCTAGCTACGACTGTAATAGTTGCGTACTGACAATAGAGGAAAACAAGCGACCCTGCGCCCAACTGATGGTAAGCGGTAAGCAAGGGACCTTATGACCAACTGACACCAGCCACTGATGTCTGACATCAGTACCTAGCACTATACCGGCTCAACAAAATGCTTTCACACTCAGAATGCTTTTATTTTCATGTGAGTTATTCATACCTTCGTCGTCGCGTTCCCCGAAAGCACGTAAAGCCGCCGGGTGCAGTTTCACGAATACCAACTTCAAGGATTGTTAATAAAGCGATATTAAAATTGACAGCAGACCCTCGCCAACCCATCTGACCAGTGTGGCAATTGTTTGCTAAATTCTGTAGGTATATCTCCTGGAAGGCATGGGCCTTCATCGGTATCTCCAGTAGTAAAGGTCTAGGACTCTGTGATCTAAGGTTCTGATGATGTTGAGATGATTTTTTATTTTTTTGATAATTATGACGCATCATTTTTTATTCAAAGTTAATTAAAATACATTAAATATAAATTAAAAGCCACCCAAATAATAAAATTAAAAGTAAACTAAACTGCAAATAAAAAATGTCCTCTAGAGACAGTCCCAAGGAGACTGGCAACATTTCCCCTCTGTATAGCGAGGCTAATACGTTGGCAGAAATAATTGCCAGCCTTTCTGTCTCCAGACCTTTCTGTCAGCCGCTTTGACAACTCCTTGGCCAAGCGAGTCGCTGACGGTCCCCATGGGCCCATCGTCTCGACCCCAAACGGCGCAAATTCGTAACCGGTACCAAGATTGGCATATTTGCGCAATTTCAGATTCTCCGCAGAAAACGCCGCTCTTTAGAAATTTAAAATAACCATTAAATAATCCAAGTATATATTTCCCAAAGCAATATCTTAACAACGTAAAATAACAATGTACAACTTACGTAATTTAATAAACAATACCTACGGCTTGTTAATTACTCAAAAAGAATTCGGAGACTTTGTTGTTTATTAAAAAAAATTTTAATCCTGTCACTACGAGGTTAGGCCAAGACAATATTTTAATTAGCTTCACAAAGCTCGTTGCCTCAAATATTATTGTACAAGTCCCAAACATTTTAATAGGCACAAACAATGATATTGAAATTAAGTAGATGTCGAATTAGCGTCTGAAAATTGTCCCACAAATGAGCAGACATATTAGGTAAATCTACATCCCTCGCTAACCCGTCTGGCAACTGTATATCTCTAGGAACGGTAGCCCTAGCAAAATCAAATTTGGTTATCGAATTGACATTTGTAACGAGTTCTTTGACTTAACAAGGCTTATTCTTATATTAGATTTATTATTTTAGACAAGAAAACATCATACATTTTTGCAAACATGTTTTTCTTTTTGATTACTGTTTATTTACGTTGTTTTATTTAATACTAAAGACTGTTAAATCTGTGGTGCAAATCAGGGGTGTTATATAGCTTCGTAACCGAAACTATCCGATATCTGAAATAAAAACCTTTTAGTAAACGTAACTGAATCCTATCAGATTAATATATAATATAAGAATCATTTTGGATAAGATCGCAGTCTTAAAGAATCATATTTTATGACAGGTTTTTTTTTCCTCGAGCCTACACACTACCCGCGCGCTTCCCCTATATAAAGCCGAATCACGTACTTACCTATTTGTATTGTATTTTTACAATACTTTAAAAATAGATATCCGTAAACGATACTATCGTATAATCTGAAATAATTTTATACCCGTAACCGTATCTGAAACTAGTATTAAGATTGTTTCTATATCCGTATTCAGATCCGAAATTGCATTACATAAAATCCCTGGTGCAAAGACATGAAAGACACATTTTGTGTTATGCCATCAACGCATTTTAATCCTATGAACTATCGGATTATTATTATTTCTTAAAAAAATTTTTTGAGTCATATTGCAGATCTTGACTTTTGTCTTCGTGTTATTTTTTAAAGTTTTGATGCCATTTATAAATTGAATTTTTTAAATTATCTAGTTTTGCCTTGGCAAAAGTATCATCATCATGGCCGTATCCGTTGCGGCGTGGTCAGACCACGCTTTTTAAAGAGGATTCACATTTAGCTAAGTTTACTATAGGCCATCATCATGAGAAGTGCCAAGCTCGTCGATGTCTCTAGTGCACCAAACTAGACAAATATTAAATTAAATAAATTATTATGTCACGAACCGGGTTCTAGGTATTAGCTTGGCGCCACAGAAATATAACTTTACTTTTATTTTTTACTTTTGTATAGAAAGTTTGTACTTTACCGATTTCAGCTTTAGAAAAAGAGTCTTAATTTAATTTTGTACTTGTTGCGGTATCCATGGTTAAAATATCTTTGTGCACAAAGTTAAGGACAATTGAATTGAAGGCAGGTACTGGGGCTGTGGGGCATTTGTAGACCAGTTAGGGGTTATGATGTCGTAAAACATTGTTGAGTATAATGCCGAGGCTTATGTATCCAGATTGTTCTCGAGTCCCTAATTAATTAAATTATTAATCTCAGACACATGCCCAAAAGATCAGCATAAATTATTTTAAATAATTAAGTGATATTGCGTTACAATATTCGAATTAATCACCCTGTCAGATTTACTACTCGCACTAGCTTCTTTTTCTAGGTAAATTTATTTGTCAGCACGAAGATATTTAATTTTGGAATGCAATTTAAATAATAAATAATAATAACTGCTAGTGTACCCGCAATCTTGGAACCATCTGGGATTGTGCGGAGCGATGGCAAGAGACACGACGGAATGACTGTTGGGCCGTGGAAATTTGGCAGGTCTCTTGTGTGGGATGCGACGTGTGTAGACACATTAGCTCCATCTCACATCCAGGCGACCTCGTCAGGCGCGGAACGTGCGGCGTTTTCTGCGGAGAACCTCCAATTGCGCAAATACGCTAACCTTGGTATCGGTTACGAATTTGCGCCGTTTGGGGTCGAGACGATGGGCCCATGGGGACCGTCAGCGAGGCGCTTGGCCAAGGAGTTATCAAAGCGGCTGACAGAAAGGTCTGGAGACAGGAAGGCTAGCAACTATTTCTGCCAACGTATTAGCCTCGCTGTACAGAGGGGAAATGAAATAGTCTCCTTGGGACTTTCTCGGATGGGACATCTCTAGAGGACATTTTTTATTTATAGTTTAGTTTATTTTTAATTTTATTATTTAGGTAATATCGAGCGCTAAAAGTTGGCCTAACCTTACCGGTATAACTTCGTGTTTCACAACATTCAGCAGTAGTTTACAGTCGTGAAGATACTTAGCTTTACTATTGTTTCTCCATTAGCCAACTACCGGAACATTGCAAGGACATGGAACACAAGGAAATGTAATAACCTGAAAACCCTTGTCACACCGTTTAAACATGTAATATCACAACATGTACACAGCAACGCGTATGAAAGCAGCATTAAGTCTACAGGACACAGAATAAATAATGAAACCTGGCAGATTGAGGTTGCTCAAAGCGCGGGCAACGTCGCTCATATCTCTGGAACTTTTACAAAAACCATAATATATGGACCTGCCCAAAATATATTTTTATTAGCCCTTTTGTTAAGTTGCTTTTCTTTATGCCATAGTTAATCGGTCGTAGTTTTGATCAATTTATTGTATTATTAATTTTAAGAATGCTTATATTTCTTAAAGATACTATGGATTGGTTAAAACAGTATCATTACTACCGTATCCATTTTTAAAGAAGCGGATTCACATTTAGCCAACTCGTCGATGTCTCTATCATACGAAACTTGAGAAATATCACTAATAAATTAAATGAATTATTGTGTCCAGACCAGGAATCTATCCCGGTACCTCCGCGTCTAATTCCACGGATTTAACCGCTAGACCAGGGCAGAAGGATTGGTTAGAACTGTCACAATATATCGATTTTAAATTTATATATTAAATAAATTAGAACATTATAGTATTGTGTTCGACTAAAAGTAAATAAGGCAAAGGTTTAAGGTGCTTTTTTTAACCATTTTTATATGAAAACCATAGAGCAACGCCAAGTTGAACGACTTTCAAAGTAAAATAAAGTGAAAAAAGCTCTTAAAGCGACAAAAAAACATAGGGTATTTATACGATTAGGTATTTTATTATAAATAAACCATAGGATGTATATAGTGTAAATAATTCTCTCAGTATATCGGCGGGATCAAAACTATTTAATTATTAACGTAAAAAAAAGTTTTTGTCAATTGACGTTATGCTAGAGTAATATAAATAAAATTAATTACAAATTATGAAAACACAATATAAGTATCAACTATATTATTGATATACTATATAAAAAAATATACTATCATAAAAAAATAAAAAAAATATGAAACAAGAACATTTTTTGTGTACATCTAAGAAAAATGGGCATTCTTATTTTGTGCAACAACCAATTTCGAATTAAAAGTTTCGAATTGTGCTAACAAATTTATAACAACGTTTATCGGCTTCGTATTGATTTGACCAAAAAAATTTATTTTAGGGCCACCGGTATAGCAAAAATAATTTGTGATGGACTAGTCCATATATATGGATCTACGACCCGCTTTAAACCTAAGCTTAAGGCTGTTGTCGCAGGTAAACATTGGCACAAAGATTTTTCAGGAGTACTTTATCACAACACCGCTAATAATATATATAAAATAATAATTGGGGTTCCTGTCACTGTCGAATAATCAGCGTATTAATATTTAACATTACAATTATATTTCTTAATTAATTTTCAACTTTTTCTGATCACAAGAGCTTAATTTCACAGCGCTCGGGATATTTAATATAAAAATGATTTTTCATTATTCGCTGCGATAAATCTATATACATATATATTTATAGTTATAGAACAATCAATAAAATAAGAATAACTACCACCAAGGTGTATATGATGTGGCATTCAGATTACCATCAACTAGATGTGGGGTAACAAGATATCGTACATAGTATGTATAAAAAATAAGTTCATTGGTAAATTAATACACATTAAAAGCTACATAAAATGAAACTGACAAGATCTAATAAGAAAAGAATGCGGCCAGCACTTCTAGTTTATTTATCATACTGCCCCAGAACACAGAACCCTAGACCTCCATTGTTGGAGATAGGCCTTCCGGAACATTTATCTGGAGAATTTAGCCTACACTCGCCACGCTGGCAAGAAGGGTTGGCTAGGATCTGATGTCATTTTTTAATAAAAACAAAATAATGACCGACGACTTAACGTGCTCTCCGAGAAACGGTGGTGTTTTAAATCTATGACAAATTGACAAACAAAAAAGTGTATTTCTCATTGGTACATGCCGGGGGTTTGAACCGACCTTTGTAGGATTTGAAGGAAAGCGTTCTCACACCTTTTAGTTCAATAGTATATTTTGCATTGCTTATAATTTTTTACTTATTTAAATAAAGCACTTCCTAAAATAGCTTAAAAAAATATTTTAAAATCAATATTACAGGTACAAAGGAACGAGAAAGCGAGTGAGATGGATAGGATACGATAATGGAGCAGGATGTTTGAAGAAACGGATGAATGATTAAATGTAAATTAATGATAAAGTAAAAAAAGTAAAGTATCATTATGACCGCATCCCTTCCGGGGTGGTCAGAAACCAAGCTTTTACAAATCGGGTTCTCATTTAGCCAAATATACTATAGGCTCATCATGACAGTTGCAAGCTCGTCGATGTCTTTAGCGTACTAAACTCGAAAAATATTACAAATAAATTTCATAAATGATTGTGTCTCGACCAGGAATCTAAATCTTCGGACTTAACCGATAGACCACGGAGGCAGTAAATAAGTGATTAATTATTTTATATACCTATTTAGCTTAGTTATTAATTTTATTTGTATATACTATTATTGTAATAAATTAATTCTGTTACATTAAATACAAGTATTACTATATACTAATTGACAAATATAGTTATCGTATTTTATTCACATAATATCAGTTTATTTTAGTTAAGTATTGTAAAGTTAAGAACGACTTAAAAGTAAATTAAAATAAAAGTGCGGGTATTTTATTATTTAAAAAAAAAAAAATTACGTGGCAGCTTAATGTATTTCACTGTGCCATCCCGCGAGTACACGAAGCAATCCCAGCGTAAATTATAAACGTTGCACAAAGTTGTCGCTCACCTCAGCTCAGACGATGCACCAAAACGCAATAGTGCTCCACTGTCCCCGTTATCCTCTAAAACTCAACAATTTTAGTTTGGAAATAATTCTATTTTACAGATGACGAAGAATTAGTGTCTCGGGCTTGCGACCGACATAAAATTTAAAGCATTTTTCAGTGTGAATTAGAATTCATCTAATAGCGTTTGACATTTATTTTTCACCGTTAGTTTAAGGATTGATTTATATAACGTTTGTGGCTAAAGAACAGAAGTTTGAGGAAAATTCAAAATATGATAAATTTTGATATCAGCCTATGTATATAACATAATTACTAAATTTTATTATAAGTAGATGTACAGCCAAAGCGGCATTAACATTTTAATAAAAACTATCATCATGGCCGTATCCCTTGCAGGGTGGTTATAAACCACGCTTTTTAAAGAAGCGGATACACATTTAGCTAACTTTACTATAGACCCACATGACAAGTGGCAAGCTCGTAGATGTCTCTAGCATACCAGACTCAAGAAATATCACAAATAAATGATTGTGTCCCGACCAGGAATCGTTACCTCAGCGTCTAAATCTGTGGTCTTAACCGCTAGACCACGTTTATAATATTATTTTATTTTAAAACGTACGTTGCACTGTCGTATTTTCTGTCAGCCAAACCTTTAGGACATTTAGACAGGTGGTAAGTGCAATTAGCAATTAGGTGAAATAGAAATATTAGTATGGGCGTTACAAATCCAATGAGTTTGGTATCTCATTCTAAAATCTATTTTTTACCATAAGATAGAACTAAATTCTATCCTTCAGCCGTGTTTTTTTTTTTTTTTTTTTTTTTTTTTAAATCATATTTTATTAGGGGCTTTTACCCAAATTGAGCATGTCAGCCCCATCGTAACTTAACCTAAATAAAACACACAATTATCAGTTTTCCAACTGCCTATTCTTATTATAAATATTTAAAAAAATAAATACTAACCTAGCCGATTGGGAACAAGGGTCAGCTAGCACCGAATTGAAGGCACCCGTATTATATGGATTCAGTTTTAGATGATGTATTAGGTATTGCCTTTCGCCCTGGCTCCTGACACAATCCCTTAAGATGTGTTCTACATCTTCTACTTCACCACAAACTTCACAGTTGGGTGAAGCAGTCTTTTTCATCAGAAACCCGAATTTGTTTAAGGGAATGTGTCCAGAGCGAAGGCGAAATGCATTGACAACAAGTGTTCTATTAAGCCTGCATACAGAAAACCATGGCATATGAAAAGGCCCATTCTGTATTGTTTTGTACCAGATTCCTTTATCTAGTGATATTTTATTAAAATGATCTTTCCATAAATCATGGTACTTGCGCTTGTATTTAGGTAGAACTTCGGAATAATGAGGTAGCATAGCTAATTCAATACCTTTTTGTACTCCGATCTTAGCCAGTCGATCAGCCTCTTCATTGCCATGTATGCCTGTATGTGACGGAACCCATTGTATCCTCAATTCGATGTTTTTTTCTGATAGTCCAGTAATTAATTTTAAGATCTGATACCCTATCGGTGTACCTCCGTAGACAGAGACACATCGACGTAAATGCTGGATTGCACTCCTAAGGCCGTGGTTTTTACCACACAGACTATAGCTAGTTGCAAATAAAACAACTACCTACGAAAAGTTTTGAACTTCTAGCAAACTTTTTTTCTTCTATAAAATCAACTAACGACATCTATATATAACGAGGTCATTATTTCTTATTTGTTGTTCCATGCCAGTCTACGAGTTGCATGCTGTCTTCACTAGATGGCGCAGTCAAAAAAAAATACAAAAATGACTTTCAAAATATCCACTACATACAGAGGTTATATTCACAAATTTCTTGGTAAGACCCTAAGACCTACAATACACTAATCTGGGATCCAGCAATAGTCCTAGATTGGTTAAATAACAATCCAGCAGATAATACTCCTTTCGATATTTCTAGACGAGTAGACAACAAAAGTCGAATAAATATCCCTCGCGGCGAACGAGTGCCTTCACTCGGTAGCACGACTCAGACTTAGCTGTTAAGGCACGCAGGGCCAACAGTGAAACAGATAGTTTATAGGGTTTTAGTCCGTAGGCACCTTGGGGTCTCCTTATGAGGTCGCACGGTGAGTCGGGCATGCGACCTCCCGCGGTGGTCCTTCAGGCTGGGGTCGTAGGAACAAGTTCAAGCACAGCTTTACGCAGTGGAAGTTGGTGCGAGACGAATTCCAGCTAAATCTTTGCAACACTTTCTGAATAAATTGGGCCTGAGCAAGTCTGCTGTCAATACATTTATGGAACGAGCTTCCAAAACGGTATTAACGGAATCATACAGTATTTGGTTAGGTATGGAGAAGAGCAATATGGTGGATCGTGAGCGTCTTCTTGCGCGATAAAATAAAAAAGGAGGCCTCTTTTATAAGCTAGTCTATTGTCGGTCGCAAGCCCGAGACACCATTCTTTTCATCTCTCTTTTCACACACGATGGACCCGGCACCCGCACGGTGAATCCATGGCATGCTTAGAAATTTGTCTTCTCTCTTTTGCGATATATTAATCTCTATGGAGTATTATCATTGGATTATAATAATTATAATACATAATGTAAGCTATTAGCTGTGAATCCAAAATTAGCTGCAATAGAGCTGTATCATAGACATTATTCAAGATCCAAGTATCCAGCTATTGAACACGAGCGCAAGCTTTCTAAACGGATTCATGCGTATAATGGATTAATTAACATAATTACAAGGACGATTTGTTATTCATGAGCGAATGGTAATGTGATGTTAGTAACTAATGTATCACGGCCTATGTCTATTACGATGATTATTATAACCAAATTTTCACCACCACCATTTCAAAATGAGCAAACTGAAGTGGCAGTATGTCGGACATATATGTCGCTAATGAGTATAAGCATTCTACGGGGCCTGAGACAAAGCGTAAACAAAGAAATCAATGGTTCTCAAACTTTAACAAACGAAGCAAATGTACAGGCACTTCTTGGTCCAGGTTCGTTCTTTTTAAATATTAATACAAAGAAAAGGTGATTCCCAAGCTTTAACAAACGAAGAAAATCAGGATCGCTATTTTTTAAAAAAGAAAACACTAAACAATGCTAAGCTCGTCACCTGCTGGCCATTACAGAGTCGTGATCGCGGCCCCGCCTCTCGGCTCGTTTACTTTAACCTTCACTGATTTCCCCATGCTTTATCCGTAGTTACGGAAAGCGAATTCAACCCTGTTAAGAGTTAAAAGCTTGATACTGATTCCCTACTCACCCCAGAGGCGGTTTAACTGTCTCTTAAGTTTCTGCCAAAGACAATATATATATAACAAGCTGGAGCAAGAAGCCAAACGGTATGAGAATCGAAGCGAAATCGACAATTGTCTCAGAATTAATTAGTAGGTATATGGCAGTGCATTGCCGGTTATGGTCGTGTTCGGTGTGCACTTTCATTTTGTTATTTTACTGACAATATGCGAACCTGAGTGCTGCTGAAGTGTAAACACGTTGAAAAGAATAAAGTAGATAGCGTATAAAATATTGTAACAATTTGTTTGTATGAAATTATCTATCAATGCCCGCTCTATTTCATTCGATCTCTTTGATTTCTGTGGTTAAAACAGCTAAAGAGAAAGGACAAGTTTGTAAATGTGCGAAAAAAAAAGATCTTATCTTTTAGTTGCGACAGTACGACAAATAGCTTTTTTATGTTGCCGCGGGCCGCTTGGCTGCGGTTACATTGAATACTGGTGGCTTTCTACAAATAGTCTCCCAGTCTTCCCCTCGACCCATTTTCTAAAAGCCAATAGTTGACTATCTATATTTTATAAAGAACTGCCTGCGTTGTCTAGCGGTTAATACCGTGGATTTAAACGGGCAAGTAAGATTCCTGGTCGGGACACAATAATTTATTTGTGATGTTTCTCGAGTCTGGTAAGATAAAGATATCGACGACCTCATGATGCTATAGTAAAGTTATTTAAGAGCGTGTTTCTTGACTGGGCCTGGTCTTGATAAAACCTACTTTACTTAAAGGTATAGTTTAATAAAATTAACAACATATTAAACTTCTTCCGTGGTCTAGCGGTTAAGTCAGTGGATTTAGTCCTGGGGTTCGATTCCTGGTCGGGACAAAATATATATATTTTTATATTTTTTTTATACTAGCACGACATGTGACCTTCCGCCCTCCTGATGTTAAGTGGCGCGCGAGGTCTATGAATGTTAGCAACTGGAATTAGACACTCATGACTGACATCAGTCCCTAACACTATGCCGGCTTGACTGGGCATGACGGCAATTCGAGCCTGATCTCGAAACGTGTGGATACTTCCCCGCCCCGGCAGACTGCGCAAATTACCACCATCAGTCTGCCTACCATCTCTATAATTTTTTGTACCATTCTATAATTATTTGTGATATTTCCCGAGTTTGGTACGCTAGAGACATCGACGAGCTAGCCACTTGTCATCCGCTTCTTTATAAGCGTGGTTTCTGACTACCCCGAATGGTACCGTGATGATAAAAGGTTATTAATTGATCGTTGTGGTGTAGTTGTGTATATGTTTATTTTGTAAATCTGATATAGCTGAGTTTTCCTTGCAGATTCGTTTCTCAGTCAGATTAAACATTAACTGGAATCTGCTAAGCTGCTGTTCTTCTGCTAACAGCTTACTTATTGGACCACTTTACTGCTTAGTCTTCTACTAGCAGGAGTAGAATCATTTAAAATAATTATATTAATGACGTTTTATAAATGCCTGTAATAGGTTTACGTGAATAAAGATATTTTGACTTTGATACTTTACTATATTGTTTTGTGTACTTATTTGCGGCGAACAGTCTTTCACAAACAAGTATTGTAATCAGCGATCGGCGAGAATTCTCATTTATTCTCAGAGCTGTAAGAAATAGTCAATAACGGATTGCCGACGAAAAAGGTAATGAAATTGAATAGCTACGTCCCCCAAATTCCGTTTTTTTATACTTAGCACACTTACGTCAAACAAGAAAAATATATTTTTATTCTCTTTTAAAAATAAAAATCTAAATAAAAGAGTAAATATCAACCCATTGTTAAAAAAAATGGCGAAGGATAGTTTTCAGAAACGCTGCCGATAAATATATTTTTATTTTTTGTTTAAATCGTGCTTATACTCGTATCTTTTTTTTTTTTTCAAATCCTTTTGTTCACTTTATGAGGCTGCTCCTCTCTTCTCTTCTACTTTTCTTTGTCTGTAGGATTTCGGCCCTTGATGTTGCTATTTTATACAACATCTAAGTCCGAGATCATAGGTATGTGCGTTAGAAGGTGCTACTGACAGTTTTCGGTAGTTTCGCTGACGCTCACGCTTCCACACACCTTGTCACTTTATACTCGTATCTTATAATTATAAATTTAAAAATATTTTAGATTTTTATTTTTTCTATTTAAAAACGGTAAATATATTCATACGGCCTACGACGGAATTCATAGGCCAAAAAATATAAAAATATTTAAATTTAGTGAATATAGGCGTGGTTGTAGCTCGGTTGTAGGAACTTTCCCTAAAATCCTACAAAGGTCGGTTTAAACCCCCCCGGCATATACCTATGAGAAATACACTTTTCTTACGTACATTTGTCATGGATTTACAACACCACCATTCCCGTGAGGAGGAGAGCACGTTAAGCCGTCGGTCCCGGTTTTACTAATACCAACTTGTGGAATGGTTAATAAGTTGTCATTAAAAAATTGACATCAGATCATCGCCAACCCGTCTGGCTATCATCGCGAGTGTAGGCCAAATACTCCAAACAAGTATCTGGAGATATGTTCTGGAAGACCCATCTCCAACGGTGGAGGTCCAGTTCGCTATGTTCTAAGGGCTGTATTGAGAAAAAAATATTGTGAATCACGCAGTCAAATTTGCGTCTATTTATAAAAACTAGCCATCATAATGATAATAAACGCACCAAACGAGACGGGAATGGAATCGTTTGTAAAATACAGTCATCCGTTTTCAATATAGCTTCAGTGATTATTTGTTTTGTACATTGTTCATGCAAATAAAGCTGTGCTTTTTTGAAAATAAACTCCCGACTTTATGCAATAACGAACTCGATGTTATTTACTTAATCTAGCTAAAACACTGTTATTTATTTTGTATGTTACATGAAATGTTAAAAATGTTTTAAAGTAGAAAATATTTAAAAAATAGGAGATGTTATACAGATACAAACTGCCTCCGTGGTCTAGCGGTTAAGAGATTTAGACAGGATTCTTGGTTGTCGCACAATTATTTCATATATTTTTGTTTGCGCCCACCTGATACGCGGCACGTGAGGTCCAAGAAAATTAACAACTGTCACCACTGATATGTCAACACTATGCCGGCACACTATGCATGTAATATGTTTTTTTATTATTTGGATGAGCGATTATTATTATGTTATATATATTCACTATTATTTATCTTACTGCAAGCCTACGACGAATAAGTCGACTTTTTAGTTTATCTACATATAAGCTAGTAATATTGTCCGTCACATGTGACATCCAGCCATAAGTAACCCGGGGCCGCGGAATCATCGTAAATCACCACTTCATCCCATTTGCAGTCAAAACGATGGGTCTGTGGTCTGAGGAGGCTCTGGCGTTCTCTCGTGAGCTTGGGGATAAACTCCGCTGGCGACGGGTAGTCAATATTTTCAAGTAGTGAATATTTTGCTCAAAGGGTCAGCCTCGCTGTTCAACGGGGGAACGCAGCGAGTGTCCTCGGCACACTACGCCCATCATCGGTCGGTTATAATTTTATTTTTTTAGTTTTATTTGTAGTGTAGTTTATTTTATATTATATAATGTAACTATTTTTTTTAGAATAAACTAGTTAGTTCATTTGGCATTATTTTATTAAAACCAACACCATATCCAAAAAAACACTTGTTGTTTACGAGGCGAAAGTAAGGCTAAGAATCAAATCATTTTTTTTTTTAATTGAAACCAACACTTCCAGCAGATATTCAGATTCATTTACTGTATCGGCTGCTCGTCAGTGGAACAAGCTTCCACTGACCATCAGACAAGCTCCTTCAATTCACACCTTTAAAAAACAACTTAATACTTTCTTTTTAAACAAGCAGAACAGTATATTTTAAATTTAAATATTTCTTCTTAATAATATTATATTATCTTCATATATATCTACTATATATTAATAAGTATTTAAGTAGTCTATGTATACATACTATTTATGTAGTTTATTCAAATTTAAAATAAGGTTAAAATTGCACCCCACATATTATACTGTCTCACTCTCCCAAAGGTTAGCTGGTAGAAAAAGCCGAAATGGCTTTAAGTTCGCCTTTGTATATACTTTTAAGTTAAAGTACTTTAATAATAATAATAAAAAAAATACTTAAATCGCATACACTATCCGTAACATATACGTAGTAATATTTTACCAATCAAAGTAAAATCCAAAGCTTCCAAGTTTTGTTTACCAAATGAAAGATGAAATGAAACAATACCTTTATAACATTGGCCGTGTTTTAACAATGGAGTATCGCTGTCCGTGTTAATTTCCCTACCAATTCAAAAAGTATATTAAGTCTTATTTCAGGCGGTGTTATTTTTATATAAATATCACCATGGCAAGCTTACAATATTAGTTCTCCTTGAAAGTAAAAATTGGCATAGGACATCATTGCAAATGGCACAACAAATAGGTGGTAGGCGGACTAATGGTGGTCATTTTCCCAGTGTGCTGGGGCGGAGAAGTATCCACAAAGTAAAGTGTATCCACACGTTTCGGGATCGGGCTTGAATTGCCGTCATACCCAGTCAAAAGCCGGCTGTTAGGGACTGATATCAGAAATATTTGCCAAACTTCCTGTCTTTAGATTTTTCAATAAGCCGTTTGGACAACTCCTTGGATGTTGAAGAAATTTGGCAGGGATGTTTCATGTAATCTTGGGTCGCACATATATTACAATGACGCGATGACGTTATCATCTTACCACGACATGTGTCCAATATGACGCCATGCATTAGCGAAGCCTAATTTTTTTGTTTTCTTGTAATTCAACTCGGTACTGCCTCGCGTCTAAATATATTTATATATTTAATTTATTTATAAACTTTATTGCACAAAGTACAACGGCGGACCTAATGCCCGTAGACTGTCTCCGTGGTCTAGCGGTTAAGTCCGTGGATTAAGACTCGGAGGTACCGGGTTCGATTCCTGGTCGGGACACAAAAATATTTATTAATGTAAATAAATACATTTAATTAATATTAAATTTATTTGTGCTAATTCTCGAGTTTGGTACGCTGGAGACATAGACGAGCTTGCCACTTGTCATGATTGGCCTATAGTAAAGTTGGCTAAATGTGAATCCGCTTATTTATAAACGTGGTTTCTGACCACCCCGAAAGGGAAACGGTCGTGGTGATACTTTTACTTTACTAGGTTTAATGCAAGTTATATAAAAATAATATACAACTACGAGTATATGATAATTTAACAAATATACTACCTACTTATATACATTGATAAATAATATATTTTGCATGTAAGTATTTTTTTCGAAGTAAAATTAAATTAAACAATAAATAAAACATGTCCTCTAGAGACGTTCCATCCGATATAGTCCCAAGGTGACTGGCAACATTTGCCACCTAAATTAGTGAGGCTAATACTTTGGCAGAAATAATTGCCAGCCTTCCTGTCTCCAGACCTTTCCGTCCGCCGCTTTGACAACTCTTTGGCCGCCTGGCCTTGCTGAAGGGAAAACTATGATATATTAACACTAATATATATAGAATATATATATGTTTATAGATAAACAATAAACATACAAAAATACAACTTACTCGTGGTTTAGATCTATTCATGAAGTGTGAATAGACCAATTTTTTAATAACAATCTGTTAGTTGCCTGCCTTATCTTCACCGGAAGATCATTCCATCCACGGACCAAAGACCACTGAGGTAGTACAAATTCAACAAAGTGAGCAAAATCCGTGCTTTATTCGAGGCTACTTTATATTTGTCGAAAGCAAATACAAGCTGGGGCAATTCGGCCATTGTTAGAAATATTCCAATTGTTTGTTAGTGACCCGCCGTCGGCCATTCGGCTTATTGTTTACCTGTTGTATGGTAACAATGTTCCACAATATTCTAATTAAACTTGGGTATTTAATGAATTTTCAATGTTTAATTTAACATGTGTGACCCTCTGTTCGTTAATAATAATAATATGTTTTATTCAGAATAACCAGATTTAGTTAACAAAAAATTTAGTTAACTATATTAGTAGGTACTGACATTATTTACAAAAAAAATATATAAATTTAATTCTGCTTCCTTTAGCTCGCACATTCCAATATTTTCAAAGATTGATTGTACTATTTTTTTTTAAGAAATTTACAATCAGCTCCTTTTAACTTTCATATACACGTATCTCTAAAATTGAGGAAAACAGCAAAAATATTTACAACGATTTTCATCTCTTTTAAGTAATTACATGATTAATAGAACTGTACATTGAATGGTGCTGCCATAGGAACTGCTAGACACACACTTGTAGGGTTCGTTACTCTTATAGAAAAGTCTATACGCGAAGCAGGAAGTCTTTTTATTGCAAGAGCTCTGGCTGCAAGGGAGTGACTACAAATAAAATTTTGACCACATTTGTAAAGGAAGTGGAAGTTGGTGCGAGAGGAATTCCTGCAAATCTTTGCACCACTTTATAGCGTTACACTATGCCTACTTAACAAACAGATACCTCGAATTCCTCGTGTTTAGGCTTCATAATATATCATATCTAAACTTTTAATTCATATTTCTCAACTTGGATAGGCTCTCTCTAATTTTTTTTCTTCACAACTATCGCTTCACGGTAACTAACTAAAAGAGTTGTGCCTATGCAGTTAAGTAGGTCTGCCGTCAATACATTTATGGAACGTGCTTCCAAGACGGCATTAACATAATCATACAGTATTTGGTTGGATAGGGAGAAGAGCAGAATAGTGGATGGATTTAATATTCTAATTAAACTTAATATAATAAAATAATAATAATAAATTAACATAAAAAGGGGGTGTTCGATTTTAAACCAGCCTATAATCGGTCGCAAGCCCAAGACATCATTCTTTTAATCTATCTTTCCCACACATGATGGTATTCTTCTTCTCTATATGACTTTACCATCTGAGCACGACAGGTAAAATACGGTCAATTGAAATATATATTTTTCGACCACTATTACACAGGCAACATGTAAAACAGCAAGTATATGTTTTTCGATGTTAGTTTAGCGCGAAAGAGTAAAGAAAAACGTCTCTGAATAGAAGCTCCTTTACTACCCAAAATATACAATTACTTAGATATTATTATAACTAGGAAAATACTTACTGTAGTAATTACTCTGCTAGGTACTCGTATGTTTGGAAGCGAGTGTTTAGCCCGAGGCGATACTAGCAGGTACAAACTTACTCAGTGATTAAACCTTTGAAGCTCATTCTGAAATTATTACTATTGTAGTTACATTTAGTTGAGTTTAGAACCCCGTTAGTAGAAGCACATTAAAACATTTATCATTTGTACATGAAAATATAGTTAGCAAAGAGTTTGCTGGATAATGAAATATCATTTTACTGCTCTCGTTCTCGGGCGCTTTCTCGTAGAAATACTATGGGGCCAAATTAATAGTCAGATCTAAGCATAAAGTCGTTCTTTCAAATGTCAAAAATGACAGTTGTTTAATAGAAAAACGCACGAGCTCATGCTTTGATCCGACTATTAGTAGAGCGCGAGTACGACTAGAACTAGGCGGCTAAGAATAGAATCGAAGCCTGCCTCCGTGGTCTAGCGGTTAGGACACGGAGGTGCCAGGTTCGATTCCGGTCAGGGCACAATAGTTAAATTGTGATATTTCTCAAGTTTGGTACGCTAGAGACATCGACGAGTATGCCACTTGTCATGCTGGGCCTATAGTAATGTTGACCAAAACGTGAATCCGCTTCTTAAAAAAAGCGTGGTTTCTGACCACCCCGCTTTATTCACATAAAACTAATTTAGATAAAATATATATTACTTTATTTAGAATAAAAAACACTACAAAATGATTTAAATAATAATAAAAATTAAGCTAATAAAAATATATAAGCTAAATTAAAAATAAAACTAAAATCCAAACTATATATAAAAATATTCACCTCTTTTATTTACATTTAAACATAGAAGACGCTTAATGAAAGACCCTTTATAAGTTTTATTTTGAAGGTCAGACGTCAGCTGGTCCAATCGACGCCATTTATAACTTTGATCGTTACATTTACAGAGACATCGGCCGCGTTCGTTTTATAGCTTTTCCAACATTTCGTAGCAACTTCATAAACCAGCGCGAAATGTCGTTTTTGTTACAATACACATGGTCTTTGAACAAAACTTTTTAACAAATATAATAGAAAACTATAAAGTATATAAAAAGGTAAACAAACCATTTTATATGATAATGACATCTGTCAAAAAGTAACATCAATAACCCTCCTTTCAACACGGTACTGACATACGAAATTAGCATCAAATGTTAGAATTTTCATTTAACGAACGACTGGTGCTAAAAAAAGTGGTATTTTCATGCTATCATTTCTTAAAACGAACGCGGCCATCGTTTTGGTACAACCCATCATTAGATAGGTAGAAAATTCTACTGTATACTTATAATATTTAAGGACGAAGCGTAAATATAAATTAAAAAGGATCTCTTGAAGAAATTTCAAGGGATTTGTATGTCATTATTGAAATGTAACCTATTTCGCACAGCCATCAAAATAACAGGTAAAGTGGGTAGAATTAACTTTTGTGAATGTTCTATGTTTAATTAGGCGCGTACAAATACACTGGCTTGTGTAAATGGCCGGAGGAGTTGCGGAACCGCTTACCGCCGGCTGTCCTTTGTACCTTTCCACCAAACTTTCTACACACTCAAACTTTGTAATCAAGCTGACTTTAAACAATTACTCATTCATCGACCAATTTGTTCGACATTTTCCAACAATCCCTCGTACTTAGTGCGTTAATCATTCATTACATTACATATTCGCGGAATAAATAAACTTTATTTCAAATTTAAAGCTAAATTTGATTCATTTAAGTACTTTGCTTTGTTCGTCAAACACTCTAGAAAAATAATTCAAGAATATACAAGTTTTGTTTAAAAACAAAAAAAAACTGTTTCAAACAAATGCTGGTTAATAAATATTTTATGTTAAGTTATGTCACTAAATAAATACATATTTTCATGCTAGAAATAGCGAAGCACGTGATATAATTACATATAATAATTTACATCCCTGAACCTACCATGTTTCTGACAATTAAATTATTTCATTTTATTTGAAAAATGACAATGTGGTCTAAAGGCTAAAACTGTGGTTTTATTATCATTTGTGGCATTTTTTGAGTCTAACGCCAGAGACATCGACGAGCTTGCCACTTGTCATGAAAAGTATTTAAATAAAGAAATAAATTAAATGAATCAGTCCAGTGTAGTTCTCGAGATAGTAGTTTGCGGAGAGAGACTAGGGGCTCACAAGATTTTGTTAGTGCAATTAGATAAAATTTTCAGTCAGCAAGAGTCTTGCGAAACTAAGACTAACATCAGCTGTTCTGATGCAAACCCAAGACTGGCCAAGCCGTGGTCTTGGTTTTGCTTTCGCCAACACTATAATGATACTTTACTTAACTTCCTTAGTGGTCTAGCGATTAAGACCTTAATTGGAAGGTACCGGTTTTTTTCTGGTATGGAAAAAAAGTATTTATCGAAGTAAATGAATATACATTAAATATAAATTATAAACTACCTCTCAATAATAAAAATAAAATTAAAAATACTAGTAAACTAAACTATAAATAAAAAATATCCTCGAGACGTCCCATCCGAGATAGTCCCAAGCAGTTTGGCATCATTTCCTCTCTGTATAGCGAGGCTAATACGTTGGCAGAAATAATTGCCAGCCTTCCTGTCTCTAAACCTTTCTTCTTACCTTTTTTCTTTAGTATTTATCTTCTCATGTTGTGTTCAGTATATAAAAAAAAGATTCAAGAGAAGTTATAATATTCTATTAACAAAATCCGATTTTCATAATTCAGGCAGAAAACTGGCTTCCTGAACCGTAGCAGGTGGGCTTAATACCAAGACAGACTATTGCGGCGCACGTAATAAATGCAGGAGGCAATCAACGCCACGGGAGCGGGTAAAAATATTAATAGCCGAGAAATAATTATGTATTCATGACTTTCAGCCTCGCCTGTGGGATAAGGGAAATAACCTATAAGCTGGGAAACTAATCCGTTGGGAGTCGGCGGACCAAGGTTACCCCAACTGACCTCAGATTTGTACAAAATGAGCACTAAATAAGTGTTAAGTGCTTTCTTTGTTTCTTTATCATCAACCCTTATTAGTTACTTACTACTATGTTTATTTAGAAGAAATTACATAGGTTCATTCTAGAATCCGTTTGCCCCATTGTTCGTAGGTTCTGTGACAGATGTGCCCGGTCAATTGCCATTCATCTTGTAATTTTGTAAGCTGTATGCATACATAACGAGCACTGCCAACTTCATAACATATACATTAGGTAGCTTTACACCAAACGAACAAAGAACTAGAGCCAACATATCAACATGTAGAGTACCTACATCCGTATACCCATGGCTTAAATCCCCTCCATACATTTTCCGCTGATTGTTTCATCCTTACCGTAGTTTCCATGCATAGACAATGCCATGTGTATCTCTAACAAACGCTTTAGAAAAGCCATCGAATAGCTAAGCTGATCACAGCTATACTGTAACAGGAATCAATTATAATTTTGATTGGTTTAATACCTATTACAATAGTAGAAGAAATATATTGTGTGCGCTGAGGGATTGTTTTTGTTACTTTTTGTTAATTAGATCATCCTTAATAATGGACCAATTTATTAATTTCGATAGTAACTATGTAAAAACACAATAAAAGTACAAATTTGTCAAACAAAAATAATAGTAAATCAATTATTAAAAATAGCGGAATAGATACGTAACTAAAATCTTGTAACTAAAATAAACACAAATAATAATAATAATAATAAATTTATTCGAAGTAAAAAGAATAAAACATGCATTTTATGGCGCTCAGAATCACGAGTAAGATGTTTTATAAAAAACACCTGCGTTACGGGATTCAGGACTCCATAGGTATACAATATAACAAAATTTATAAAACAAATAATATTATAGAATTTAGGCATGCAAATTAACACAATTAAGAATTAATAATTAAAGTAAGCACATATTATTAAATTTCTAAAGAAGTACACTCAATTTCTTTATTTATTTTTAGGGGCAAACAAATATTTAAAATTTATTTATTTCTTGGGAGTTCTCTCTAACGACTTTCACATACCTATTATTCTTAAAATTATTGATTTATTAAAATTTAAACACTTTATAATTGTGTCTGTCTTAGTTTATAATGTGACAATGCCTGAAAATGTGAAGCAGCTGTATTCTTAAGTGACATTTTATTTTGTCTTAATTGCGTCTGTTTTAGTTTACAGTGTGACAATGTACAACGGCTATAATTTAAAAAAGCGTTATTTTATTTTATTTTGTAATTTTAAAATATTTTTGTTATTTTATTGTTTGTCTTCCCAAATAATGGTTATCATGTACTGCTCCAGATACACTAATATGTATTATATCAATATTGTACTAATTTGACTTGTAAAGACGCAGGATACATCTCTTTTTGTACAATAAATGATTTAAATTGTATGAATTAAGTTGATAACATCTAAAATCTGTATCTTGTCATAGTTAGAAAATGATGTCGATCATCAGTGGCTGACTCCTTTTATTGCACCTCACGTACCGCTTGATTAGTGTCCGCGATGTCACCTTCTGATATTCAGCTGTCTTGCTCAGCAGATTGAAATGTGCATCTTTAAAAAAAACAATTCGCCTCGACTAATATAAAACCTTTTAACTCAGAGTGACTGGTTGCTCGTTTCGCTAGGGCCGATAATTCGTGGACGTTTTGCGACAATGCCGCAATCGGGCCCCCATCTACATAATGGATTGTTCGGGTGGACGCGCCGTCCGGTCGTCCGCTCATTCAATTGTCGTGGTCACTCGATGTGCTCTCCACCGGTTATTGCCGCATACGGAATTAGTAATTTCCCTCGCTAAATCACTACGATATACACGCAACTACATTATAATCTTAAGTATTTTAATGATTGTTTAAGTTTGACACCTGTATTCTACGACGTTTACCCAACGACTCCTTGACTCAGCCATTCCTTCCAACTGTCAAACAGGTTCCTCAAGGGATCCTCGAAATCGGTATTCTTCGAGTCGAGACCATCACTCAAGTCCTACGTCTAAAACAAAAAGTGACAGCACAGCTGTCTTGTAGTTTTATATTGAGTTTTGCCTAAATTAATGGACCCGACTTTTCTGATCAGATTTATGATTTATATGTAGTACAACTCAGCCTAAGTATCTAAAGACACTTGTACAAATCAAGTTGATATTAAAATAATTAGAATTCACGCAGCCACGTCCTAACTTATTATGAAAAAAAAAAAGTACTTTTCCACTGTTAACTTCTTGTTTTATTAAACATATCTAAATACATATTATCATTTTAGCTTATACACAATTGGATATACACGAAAATAATTTTAAGTTTACATTACGAGGAAGTAGAAGAATAGGGTATGGTTTATTGTGGGGGAAAAAATCAATTAAATATTTCCAGTAAGTTATTTTTCTGGCAGCATTGAAGGATTGCGTTTTCGTATATTAAATACCTATTCATTTTGTTAGAATTACAACAAGCTCTAGCACTTTTGACTTCCATAAGTCTGTCTCTTTCGTATTATGCATATTCAATATTTATATGTCATGTAATTTATATATATTTTTGGAACAACATCTCATTTGAACGAGTTTGTTTAAAAAATATTAAACATGTCTTTTTAGCTAAAAATAAGTTATTAATACAAGTTTAAATAATATTAATATTGTCAATAATTACATTACAATGTACGTCGCGATGTACCTTGAGTTTGACAGTTCTATTCCTAAAGCGTAGTGACGTCCTAAGCGTCCCTTCGTTTGACAGCTGGAAGAAATAATTGAGTAGGGGAACCGTTGAAGTACTATAGTTTCTTCATGACCGTTTCCCTTTCAGGGTGGTCAGAAACCACGTTTATGAATGAGCGGATTCACATTTAGCCAACTTTACTATAGGCCAATCATGACAAGTGGCAAGCTCGTTGATGTCTCCAGCATACCAAACTCGAGAAATATCACAAATATTTTAAATATTAATTAAATGTGTTTATTTACATTAATAAATATTTTTGTGTCCCGACCAGGAATCGAACCCGGTACCTCCGAGTCTAAATCCACGGACTGAGCCGCTAGAACGGTATTTTTTAAAATGTTGCCCTATGCCTAATTAAAAATATTATACGGTAAACACTTCAAGTAAAAATACAAGATAATAAAACATTTTAAATGCTATCTATAAATACGAGTAGGGTTCGCTTCTTATTGAGGATTCAATTAGGATGGTTTTAGTCAGATTATTAATATAATTAATCCTCTTAAAATTATTAAATTAATTTTAAGCACAATTAAAAGGTTTTATAGCAAAACATTGTTAAATTATTTGTGCAGTTTAAAATTTAATTGGACTATTGGGTACTTGAAAGTTATTTTTACGTAATATCTTATTTTACCAAATATATACATATATTTCAATTAATATTATTTCGCTGTTCAACTATTAAATTTAACTAAATAAAATGGATATGATTTAACTTTATTACTGTATATATTAAATCTTATTTATTACCATATATGTATATATTAATTTGAATTTAATTTATTTGAAATGATTAATTTTGTTATTTGATAGTGTAAACTGTAAATGAATTATTTAGATGTTAAGGCATGTTTTTATTTTTATTTTTTATTATTATTGTTTTAGCTTTTTGCTTTACATTATTATTATTTTATTATAGTTTTTTTTAAGTTAGTCTAGTATAATCGTATTATTGTTTGCCGTATGTTCACATTTTGAGCTGTGGTCCAGATTAGTACCTAGTAGATTAATTTATAACAGTAGCAGGCGTCGACTGAACCTTGTAGTGAGCTTCTTTGTTAATAAATAAATACATTCTTGTCATATCACCAATGGATAAAGTCCGAAACGTTGACTTCCGTCAGAGAACCAAAGTCGTAGAACCAATGAATGATGGAGTAAACGGGTTCTGGAATGAGACAGAATTGGACGACTTCCAGTCAGATGAACGAATGATCTAAAGAAGATCGCTAGTGCGAGCCATAGAAAAGGTCCAGCAGTGGAGAGACACGCGCTGATGATGATGATGGTAACCTAAAACCTTTATATTTTTATTAATTTAATTTTTTATTTATAAACTTTATTTTTAAATAAACAAAGGCGGACATAATGCCTATAAATAATAAATATCAAAAATAAATAAATATTTCCAGACAGGTCACACAGCGCCATCTAATTTCCGTGGTAAGCTACGAGGCTTGTGTTACGGAAACTAGATGGTTGGCACTCTCTTCCAATCAACCTTCGGGACATTGAAACTTAAGAGGTAAGGTTATGCTAAATAAACAACAAATATTAAGGAAAAAAATAATACAATATACTTACAACTAAAGTATTAAATTTAATATATAAGTGGGTATATACAATACATATACGACAATAAATATTGTCCTTTTAATTTAGGTGAGATACTGTGAGATATAGCAATTTTAAATCGACCAATAACCAAGATTCCCGCTGTGCGCAAATATATCAAGTATGATGTATGATTTCATAAAGATAAAGATACATATATGTGTATATTTTTATATGGATTATTTATTTTTAAGTGGCCACAATCTAATGATCAATTTGCATTTTGCAAACATTTGCAAAGATTTTTTAGTTCTGAGTTTTGAAAAATGTAGTAACCTTTTAGGGAAATAAAATTATTATCATTTTAGACAGATGAAAATAGGACAAAACATTATTCATCTACACTCGGAAACTCTTTTAAAATGTTGGAGTGAGCAAGGGAGAGAGATGCAAAGCTTAACAACCATCTTCAATCAATTTATAAAAATATCATTTCTAGATTTGCCATAAGATTTGCAAAATATGTTTTGCATTTCTGACAATTAAAATGAGAGTAAATAGAGTAATATATATATATATACATATACATAAATACTGGGTGACTTTGTATGGTCTTTCTTACGTTAGACCAATATGTCATTCTATTGATAGAACCAAACAACTTTTTCTAAAAAAAACATATTTTGGATATGAGATTTTTTTGGCATCTCGATACAAATTGACTATTTTAAAATTAGCAGTTTGTATGGAGAAGCCATATTTTTTATTTTCGACATATCGTTTCTTAGGAAAAGTTCAAAGTCACACGGTATATTGTTTATTAATATTAAACAATAAATATAAATTAAAAGCTACCTAAATAATAAAATTAAAAATAAACTAAACAAAACCTTAAATTAAATAATATTTATTAATTGTTTTTTTTTTTAAATACTGAATACGATATGTGAAGTTGTGTTTACCTGATGGTAAGCGGTACGCGAGGGATGCATATGACGCTAGCCACTACGACTGACATCAGTCTCTACAATTATGCTGATCTAACAAGATGTTTTTTTTCAATTCGATTGAAGGACTCCAGGTTATATCAATGGGGAAATCTTTGGCTGGTAGAGCATTCCACATCTTCAGCGTGCGAAAGATTTAAAAGTCTTCAAATATATGAGTACGCATGGGGATAGTGGCTACGGTACGTAGATGCATATTTTGGCCTGTGCGTGTTTTTCGGTTGCGGAATAGAGAAGAAGGGATAAGGTCATTCATTCATTCATTACAGCCCCTAAAACACAGCGTCCTAGACCTCCATTGCTGGAGACGGGCCTTCCAGAACATATTTGGAGAATTTGGCCTACACTCGCCACGCTGGCCAGACGGCTTCGCGAGGATATGATGTCAATTTTTATTGACAATTTATTAACGATTCCACAAGATGGTATTAGTGGAACCGGGACCGACGGCTTAATGTGCTCTCTGAGTCACGGGAACGGTGGTGTTGTTAATCTACGACAAATGTACGTAAGAAAAGTGTATTTCTCATTGGTACATGCCGGGTGGATTTGAACCGACCTTTGTAGGATTCAAGGAACGCGTTCTTACAACAGAGCCACCACCGCGCCTGGTAACTCCTTAAAACACGCACAGTGGTATTTGATGCTGATTGTCAATCCCATGTTTTTAATAATTAAGTTATTTTTCTTTTTTGCTCTTAATAAATAAAATATTTAAAAAGCTACTATTTGAACAATTTTACGTATTCTTAACAGATTAGGGCCGCTGCAGTTGGTAATACAATGGAAGAGGGATCGTATGTACTGAAAGACTGAAACAATTAAAATGCTACAAATAGAAACAATGCGAACAATAGTGAATGGACGTCCGCATGCAATTCCAAATACTAAGAGTGAAAGCAATACTCTAAGTAAAGAGTTAAAGTCTAACCACACCAGCGGCGGCAGTCTCTACTCTGTTTATTTAGGAAAACTTACAGCTAAAATACATGTATATGAAAGAAATATAATACTCTAAAGCCGATGACAAGAATTTACAAATAGATACAATAAAACGCATGCAAGAAAAACTCGCGCTAGGCGCGGTGGTGGCTCGGTTGTAAGAACGCGTTCCTTAAATCCTACAAAGGTCGGTTCAAACCCGCCCCCGGCATGTACCAATGAGAAATACACTTTTCTTACGTACATTTGTCTTAGATTTACAACACCACCGTTCCCGTGCCTCGGAGAGCACGTTAAGCCGTCGGTCCCGGTTCCACTAATACCAACTTGTGGAATCGTTATAAATTGTCTTTAACATTGTCATAATATCCTCGCCAAGCCGTATGGCCAGCGTGGCGAGTGTAGGCCAAATTCTCCAGATATATGTTTTGAAAGGTCCATCTCTAGCAGTGGAGGTCTGGGACGCTGTGTTCTAGGGGATGTACTGAAGAAGAAAAACTCTAGAGAATATTAATACAAATAGTAAACAAGAGCAACAATAATAGATACAATAAAATGAAACAATAAGAATACATGAGAAATGTATCTATACTGCCGTACATAGAAACATATATATTAAAAAAACATAAATAACAATTAAAACAACAGAGAGAAATTTTCCCAAACCAAAATAAAAGTCCACAAACTCGAAGTGTCCATTCGTCATCGCTCGTCTAACCCTATTTAAACCAGCCTATTGTCGGTCGCAAGCCCGAGACACCATTCTTCTCATCCCTTATCCACACACGAAACACGATCGGCCCGGCACCCGCACGGTGAATCTATGGAATGCTTAGAAATATTTCTTCTGAAATTCTGACCACAAGAAGATAAATTTCTAAGCATTTTATGGATTCACCGTGCGGGTGTGGGTAGGAGATGAGAAGAATGGTGTCTCGGGCTTGCGACCGACAATAGGCTGGTTTAAGAAAAGGAGGTCTCCTTTTTTTAATTGCGCGATAATACGCTCACTATCCACCATTCTACTTCCCTCCCTACCCAACCAAATACTGTATGATTCCGTTAATGCCGTCTTGGAAGCTCGTTCCATAAATGTATTGACAGCAGACCTGCTTAGGCCCAATTCTTTCAGTAAGTGATGCAAAGATTTTCCTGGAACTCCTCTCGCACCAACTTCCACTGCGTAAAGCTGAGTCTTGAACCCGTTCCTGATCATTTCTTCTGTGAGATCATAATATTTATTTTACTTCATGTAAGGGAAGGGCAAAGTATGTAAAACTCAATCCAAGCCCACCTCGTTTCTTGGCACCGCATCTGACTGGAAAATTCTTATGGATACATTTCAACATCATTATGGGATCCCAGACATTCTCGACACAAATAATCCAAAAGACCTTAACATGAAGTCGAACATATATTACACTCGTATATATTAATAAATATATTTGTAATAAAAATGACATCAGACGCTCGCCTACCCACCTATAGGATAAATTCTCTGGCAATTGTAGGCTGTGTCTAGTTCTAGAGATTGTATCTCGACCAGGATTCAAACTCGGTTCCACTGCGTCTAAATCTACGGTCTTAACTAGACCACGGAGGTTGTGACATAGTACCCGAATAAACTTACGTAAATCCATTTATGGCGTTTCAAAATTGGATAGTAAATAAAGTTACCACAAGCATTGCCGTTTCTTATAGCCTGAAAGGGTTACGCGAATTTATTATAATTAACTTTAAGTCCGTTGTGTTTAGGGTAAGGGTCATAATTAAGTAAAATTTATTTTGTTTTTATTAGTTTGTCCTTAAGTTACTGTTTTAGATAGGTAGGTACTACAATTTGAAAGATTATTCAAGTCTTAGTGTATTTTTGAGAAACTTCCTACTCGTAACTTAACCGCCACCGTGTCCAGTGGTTAAGTCCGTGGATTAAGACTCGGAGGTACCTGGTCGGGACACAAAAATATTTATTAATATAAATACATTTAATTAATATTTAATTTATTTGTGATATTTCTCGAGTTTGGTACGCTGGAGACATCGACGAGCTTGCCACTTGTCATGATTGGCCTATAGTAAAGTTGGCTAAATGTGAATCCACTTATTTATAATTGTGGTTTCTGACCACCCGGAAAGGGAAACCGTCGTGATAATATTTTAACTAGGAAATAAAATAACGTACATTTTGTATATATTTTTATTTTCATACACCTAATTTTAGACAGAGAATAATAGTAAAAACATTTATAACTTTTTACTCAATTTTACTGAAACAAATATATGATTAATATTAAATTTTAGCGCAAAATAATAATAGTTTTTTTTATATAATTTTATAAAATCTTTACGCGATTTGCCTTTTGCAATTATACCCGTTAAAATTATAAAAACTAATATGATTTATTAATAAATATAATATATGAATCTGTAGCGGGTATAATTTTAATTGCTTCTACGAGTACTCTGTTGCTATCTTCTATGTTCTTATGTTGCCTGTCTCTGTCCTTTCTCTTCGAATAAATAAATAAATAAATCTCTCAAATGTCCATCATTTTATTTTATTAAAAGTACACTCAGACATAAAAAATCTTTTAAAATAATTTAAAACTTTTAATTGTGCGAGCAAGAGGGATGCATAAAAAAGTGTCAAAGTCAAAATATATTTTATTCACGTAAACCTATTACAAGCATTTATGAAACGTCATTAATTTATTTATTTTAAATGATTCTACTCCTGCTAGTGGAAGACTAAGCAGTAATGTGGTCCAATAAGTAAGCTGTTAGCAGAAGACCACCAGCTTAGCATATTTAGTGTATTTCTTATTGGCACTTATCGGTGTTCGAATCGACTTTTTTTTTTGGTATTTTAATGTAATAATAATAAAAAAATACAAAAGAGCCACTACCGCTCCATAATTTAAATTAATACAGAATATACTAGAAAAAAGAAATGACGTAAAACTTAAAATTGAAAGCTTAATTGTAGGCGATGAAAAGCTCATACTCGTATGTAGTTAGCCCCCATTGACTTGTGAAAGAAAAAAAATCACAATAGCCCATAACACAAAAGGCCTCATTCAGCCGACTCCGGACGTCAAAAAATCGAAACCAAATTGAGATTTTTAACAGTTCACTTGTTACAGTCAAAAATAACAATAGATTTCCACAGAATGGACTTGTATCAATTTCTGCTATTAAATGGGACTATTCTTTTTGAAATAATGTTTTATAATTTAAAGGCAGGTAAAATATAAAAAAATTACAATACTTTTTGAAATTTAAATAATAATAATCCGCTTGGCTATACAAATAAAAATATGTTCACTAATCTAATAATTACAACTACAGAAGCAATATATAAAATAACATTAACCTTAAGTTGCTACGTATGTTTCAGTAAAGTATAAAGGCTGTAAGATAAGCGAAGAACCTGAAAAAATAATACAATCAATTAATAATAATAATATAATGCACACATAATATGAAATATTGTGCATAGGTATTCATATCATAAGTGATGCGAGGAAAGTTATATAATAATATAAAAAATAGGCAATCACGATAATATGTACACTAATTTATATTTTTGTGTAATAAATTATTTAAATAAATAAATGTCAGTGAAAAGCAACTTGAAATGGTAACTTTAACCATCGATGATTAAACACTAATGGACGCGAAGTCGCATGATGTGCTTAATTGTTTTGACCGTCCACATGTGACTTAAGGTCCAATAGCAACTGAAATGTACATTAAGCTGGCCTGTGAATATGTTTTATGTGGTATTACAAAATAAATGTTTTAAAGATGCGTTATAGTACTTAAGTATATAAAGGGTGGAACAATAGTCTTTTAACATTTAGAAGCACCGCCCTATTCAAATGCTAAGAGTCTATTGATCTATCCTAAAGAGTATTGAAAATCTTACTCCAAAAAATGAGTTTAGGGACAAAGGCACTATGTATGCCACTTTGATCGACATCGGTCGAAGCCAGCGCGCCATCGCTATCGTCATCTCTTTACGTATTTTTGGAGATAATCTTATCCAGTCGCTGGCAAACAATGACTGCACCACAAATTGACTCTAAAATTGTATTAATTGGATTAGTCCTCATCTGAACGTCACAAATAACAAAATCTGCGTCCTTGGGTCCATTGCAGACAAGAAAATATATATTTAAAGTATTTGCTGAACTCGTCGTCAACTTGACATATGATAAGAGTAATACTGTTTGACATCGAAATAAGTTATTGTAGCTTAGTTAAAGTAGGACACTACTTTTGTTTAGCTTTACTTGGCCAATTATGCCTTAAAGAGACCTCCAGGAAACGAACAAGCAGAAATCCCCAGTGTCAGCACTAAAATCGATTCTAAATCTGCTCGGTGTCAAGACCAGCAGCAAAGTAACACAATGAGTAAGCTGCTAACAGGAGACTAGTAGCTTAGCTAATTAATGGTTCATCTAAATAAGGAATCAGCTAGGACAGCTAAGTCAGAACTAAAGATTATAACTTAAAATATCAAACCTCGTATTCGACTTGAGTTCCATAGTAACAAAAAATTAAAAGCTCTATTTGCAGACACAGCAGGTACTGAGACATGTTGAAAAATTCAGCAAATATGACTTTTACCTGAAACCAAAATTAAACGATCAAAGGTCTATTTAGGCGCATCAGGAACAGTAAATGATGTAGACGTGCACTTTGACAGAAGCCAAACCCCAGAGCCGCATTTCTTAAAAGTCACAAGCAGAATACAATTTAGAAAGTGATTAAAAATCAGTTTACCTTTCATGAAACGGCACTCAGGCTTGAAGCCCATCCAAACGGTGTCATAGTTGAATTCCGTATATGCAGCCCTACGTGTTATCTAATTGTCTACATGCACGCGTTCGATGTGCCCAGGTGTATTTACTTATAATACTATTAACTTACAGTAACCATTCTGTAGACAACTATACAGAACATAAGTGCTGATACCAGAAGCTGCATGAGGATGCAATTGTTAAACAAAGACTCCAATTTATCTTTGAAGCTGAAAAAATAATATAACATTCCTAACTATATCTAAATCAAGAATGTTGACTTAGATACTCGTATGAAGTATATTTTGACTTTAGCAACAGGATATTTGAAACAAGGAACATAATACAAGGTTTGAAATTCAGATAGCAAGTTAACCCATTAGTATCCCAAAAATCTGGCAGTTGATAGACTAATTGTGGTTTAATAAATTAGGATAATAGAATAAAATGTATAGATGTAAAATATATTAAAGACAAACAACACTTACACAACAATTTTACTATATTTTAGTACTAGATATTTCAGACGTTGATGGACAATATTTTCATTCAAAAGGTTCGGATGGATTTGTCTACTTCTTATTTGATTTGGTTCAACGAGATTTTCTAGATGACGTCGTAACATTTTTAACTGCGCTCTGATTTGTGAATAAAATCCGGCTATTACACAGTCAAATGTAAGGTCGCCAAACCCGAGCCATGTTATTAAAACAGACTCGTATAACGCTGAAACTGTAACCCTGCAATGTTAAATTACATTTACTACAATTACTTAATTGTCATTTAGGTTACGCACCAATATATAACCCCAATGTTAGCTTTACCTATTGAGGTCTATCCAAAAATTTACAAAATAAAATCACGTAGAGAGCATTAATAAATACTTAATCATTGAAGATCGGATGAAAATGGGAAAAGACCGCGTGCAATTGCAACCTTGGAGATTCCTCCAAATGCCTATGTTCAACTTAGGTACCTAATAGTATAATCAGTAATAAAGAGAAAATACGACGGTATGTCGACTGAATTCCCTAGACTCGGGTTGATGAGAGAGGCGAGTAACATGAAGTTCCGGCCTGGTTAGTCCAGACATAACGATCTTCAGTAAGGCTGATAAAAGATACCTGGGGTATAAAGAGCAAAACCATCTGTAGATACAATGTATCATGTAGTTACACTTGCAGTTAGTAAAATTTAGAAAAAATATTTTGTGGTCGATCCTAAAGAACGTCTGCTATATAGTCAGTAAAAAAACATCGACAGCGTTGCTTAAACTCAGGTTGTTGAAGGAGCAAAAAGCTACGAGATTCTGGCTATAGTTAAACCAGACATCGTGATCTAAAGCAAGGTTTTATATTTACCCAATGGTATGATCAGTGTTAAAAGGAAAATATGAAGGTATGACGACTGGATTGCCCAAAACCAGGTTGATAAGTGGAGCGAGCAGCCATGAAGTCCCAGCCATGGTGAGACCAGTCATCGCGATTTTTAGCAAGGTGCCCATCTCGGTTCGGTCGGCTTGCAGAACACTTACGTCATACGAAGTTTTGGGCCTAAAATATGGATCTGAAAAATATATTAAATTTAAATGATTGCTTTAAATTATCATAATATTTTAAAAGTGAAAACTAGTAGTTAAATCTTCTGCCATATACTATCAGTGACTACACCTGCACAGCTGCAGTCCTTCCTGTGACCAAGGTCATCATCGTTGGGATAAATATATCTGGAAGGTAAATCGCGTAAAGATTCCTTTATTATAAAAACTAAAATCAGATATGAGTCTGAAATATTTTAGGTGCAGACAACGTAAAATACGCCACCTAAAAACATTTCCGTGGTACCGGCTATATATTGTATACTTACTGTCCATAATATCCATCAGATGATCAACCTCCTTACTTTTAATGTTAAGAATAATTATTTTGTAAAATAATAAGACTGTCTCCAACAAAACCATTAAAGATGCCACAACATGATTCCAATCATCCGCCTAGAACAAATTATACAAAATTCAGTCGAACGTTTCTGACAGCTACGAACGTTATTGCCCCTTGATAATAAATTTTGTGAATTCTCTTATTTTCTAAATTCCAATTACCTATTTCGTTTTTATTATATTTTATACTTGTAAGCGGTACGCGAGGTCTATGAATGGGAGCAACTGACGCCAGCCTCAGAAGACCGACATCAGTTCCTACCACTATGCCGGCCTATAATGTAAACACTCTATTACAATCAGTATAAAAATCAATTTTTTTACCCATTATAAACTTTATTGCACAAAGCAGAAAGCAGTTATGACAAGATAAGGTAGGTGTGATCAAAACTAATAGAGAATATTAGACGTCAATATATACTTATCAATTATTACTTATTTATATCTTACATACATTATAAATGAATATAGCATGTTGCAAGTTATATGTGAATATTAGAATAAGTCCAAAATTCACATAAACACGGTGTGCTGTATTTTTAAATTTGGAGCTGAAACTTTTTTGTGGTTTACAGAAAGCGACTGCAGAAAGCATTTTAAAATGTTTTTCTAATGATTGGGTAGGTAATATTTCTTCCATTATAATAAAAAATAATAAAATAATTAGTGTTATGTCTTTACAGACTTCACACCTACTTAATAGTGTGGTATTTTCTTTTTAAATATCATGATCGTAACATTTTATTTAACATTCAGGGTTTTATAAACAGCGTGTTCTTTAAATTAATGCTTATCATATATTATTCTGTATATTTTGAATATGTATGTATATATTTTAGTGATCGGTTAATTTATGTAGTAGGTATACGATAAAATAAAAAAATAAAGTTTAAATAATTGTCGTACAAAAAAGTAAAGTTTATGAAGAGATAGAAAAGGCAAATTTCTGAAGAGCATTCCATGGATTCATCGTGCGGGTGCCGGGTTCATTGTGTGTGGGTAAGAGATGAGAAGAATGGCGTCTTGGGCTCGCGACGGACGGCTGGTTTACAACGGAGGTCTTCTCTTTATTTTATTGCGCAACATTCTACTCCTCTCCCTACCCAACCAAATACTGTATGATTTCGTTACTGCCGTCTTGAAAGCTCTTTCCATAAATGTATTGACGGCAGACCTGCTTAGGCCTTATTCATGTGCAAAAATTTTGCTGGAACTCCTCTTGCACCAACTTACACTGCGAAATGCTAAGTCTTGAACCCGTTCCTGATAATTTATTCTGTGAGATTATAATATTTATTCGACTTCATGTAGTAGTCTTCTGGAATATTTGGTTCCCACGGAACGATAAGTTCAATAAGAATTTTTTTTTTCAAGTTCCGAGAAAACACTAAGTTGTTAATTTTTTAATACGTTTTTATTAATAGATAATATTTTTTTGGACGTTACGTGGGAAGTTAGAATAATTGTTTTTTTATACATAAAAATGAATCACATTCTCTATTAGTCTACTCTCTACTCCTTAATCATATATTTTTTTTTTTTTATTTGACTGATGGTAAGTGGCGCGCAGGGTCCATGAATGTTAGCAACTGGAATCAGACCCTTATATCCGACATCAGTCCCTAACACTATGCCGGCTTGACTAGATGCCTTTTCACACTTCGCTTGAAGGACTCCAGGTTATAGGAAAGTGGAAACACAGAGGCTGGAAGAGCATTCCACATCTTTATTGTGCGACAGATGTATGAGTCACCAAATTTATAGGTACGCGAAGGGATAGTGACTACGGTATGTGGGTGCATATTCTGACCTGTGCGTGTGGTTCGGTTGCGGAATGGGGAGGAAGGAATTAGGTTATAGAGCTCTTCAGAGCACTCACCATAGTATAGCCGGTAGAACACGCTCAGAGAAGCTACATCTCGGCGAAGCTGCAGGGATTCGAGAGTTCCAGATATAGTGGCATCGTCCACAATTCGAACAGCTCGCCTTTGTAGGACATTGAGAGCATCTGTGAGGTACTTGGCTGAACCATCCCAAAGGTGTGAACAGTATTCCACGCATGATCTGATCTGTGCTTTGTACAGCAACAGTCTGATCGATGGCGGGAAAAACCGCTTCACCTTGTTCAGTATTCCGAGCTTTTTTGACGCTGTTTTGGTGATGCTCTCAATGTAGTTCCGGTGGTTAAGGTCTGAGCGTATTTCCACCCCGAGGATGCTGAAGCTGGGCTGTAGATCCAGCGTGGTGCCCTGAAGAGTGGGGGGAGGAGAGAAGGGGGACTTCTTGGCCGTCAGCGCGCATGCCTGGGTCTTGTTGGCATTGAACTGGACAAGATTTTGGACACCCCACAAATATATTTTGTGAAGGGTGTCGTCCAGTTCTGCCGTCATAATACGCCGTGATTCCTCTAGTTGGCTACCTCCCAAAGCTCGGGGACTTAGATACCTCCTGTGGGCCGTGCTGTCGTCTGCATAACAATGAATGTTGCCCAGAGACAACATATCATTGATATGCAGAAGAAAGAGTGTTGGTGATAACACAGATCCCTGCGGTACGCCAGCGTTCACTGACATGAGATCAGACGCATTCCCGTCCACAAGGACACGAATGCTGCGCTCATGCAGGAAGCCAGCTATCCAGTCCACCAGCCGTGGAGGCAGACCATATGCCGGCAACTTGGAAAGCAAAGCCTTGTGCCAAACCCTATCGAAGGCCTTGGAGATGTCCAGACTGACCGCCAATGATTCACCAAATTTATCCATTGCCTCACCCCAGACATGGTATACGAATGCCAGAAGATCACCCGTTGAGCGCTTTGGACGGAATCCATATTGGCGGTCATGGATTACGGAGTGATCTTCTAGATATTTAACGAGTTGGGCGTTAATAATTCGTTCCATTGCTTTACACAGTACTGAGGTTACGGCAATGGGGCGGTAGTTGGAAGGGTCTGAACGATCTCCCTTCTTCGGGACGGGCTGCACATTGGCCACCTTCCAGGTTTCCGGCACAACACCAGAGGAGTATGACTGACGGAATAGGCGCGTGAGGACTGGAGTCAACTCAGGTGCACACCTCTTTAGAACTATGGCTGGGATACCATCAGGACCATTAGCCTTGCGAACATCGAGCGATCGGAGCACTGCCCGCACATCACACTGCCGAATGCGTAAATCACGCATTGAAGCGCCGCAATCAGGCAGTGTGGGGGGCTGCGCATTCCCGTCGTCGAGTCGGGAGTTAGCCGCAAAGAGTTTGCCCAGATAATCGGCTTTCTCCTTAGCGGTGTGGGCTAATGATCCATCCGGATATCGTAGAGGTGGCAATGAGGAGCGACAGAAGTTGGTCTCTACAGACTTTGCCAGCTGCCAGAAAGTGCGACTGCCTCTCGGTTGCGCGGCTATGTCTCGGCCAATCTGAGAGACGCGCTGGGACTGAGCTCTGACAAACACCTTCCTGCAGGCCTTAGAAGCTTTGTTGTAAGCTGACTTTAAGGAACTGATATTGGGGTCAGAGTGAGCCCGACCCCTCACCCATGCCCGGTATGCAGCATTTTTTGCTGCTACAGCCGAGGCACAATAGGTGTTAAACCAAGGTCTGCTTTTGCCGCTGCTGATGAGTCTGGAGAAGGGAATATAATATTCCATCCCCAGAAGTATCTCATCAGCAACGGTAACCGCAGATCTGGATGGGTTATCGTCCTTAAAGCAGCGGAGCCTCCAAGGGATGGATGCGTAGTACTCACGCAGTCCATCCCAGTCTGCTGACGAGTAGTGCCATACGATACGCTCAAAGTCCTTCCGAGGAGGAGGTGGAGCGCGTGGCACTGTCGTAGCTACCAGGCAATGATCTGAGCCACCGAGAGGGGCTAAAACTGATACATTATACCCGGCAGCATGACTCGTCAGCAGTAGGTCAAGCAAGGAAGGTGTATGTCCGGCTACATCTGGAATCCTGGTGTTCTGGGTTACCAGTTGTGTCAGACCGTATGTCAGAGCAAAGTCATGAGCAGTTTTTCCCGCATGGTCGGTTTTAGGGGAACCCAGCCATTGTGAATGGTGAGCATTAAAATCCCCCAAAAATACCATTTCGGCGGTAGGAAACCGCTCCTGCGCATCATCTGTCGCTCGACTCAGGTAGTCGAAGAGCTGAGTTGTCTCGAAGTCTCCCCTATGGGATCGGTAAAGGCACACGTAGATCCGAGACTGATGCCCCAGATCCACATGCACCCAAAGGACAGAAAAGGAGTAGTCCTCCATGAAACGAAGACGGCGACAACAGACATCATCGCGGACATACAGGCATACCCCAGCCTTCGCATGGAAGGACTCTTCCAGCGAGTATCCGGGGTAGTGTAGGTATGATGTGTCCGCGGGCTTTAGTATCTGTGTCTCCGTCAGAAAAAACATTGCCGGGCGCGTCGTCTCGAGGTGATGATGAACGACGTCGAGATTGGCGTGTAGACCACGAATGTTTGTAAAATCCACGCCAAACTCGACGGTGGGGGTGTGCACCGCTGTATTATGTTTTTTCTTATGTTTTGTTATCATGAAGGTTGGGTTTGGTTGGGATAGAGAAAGAATGAAAAACATAGAGGAAGACAAAAGAAAGAAGCGTAAATGGCGGTGTCGACGCAGTATATGTGGAAGCCAGCTGAAGGCTACCTTACCTTGGGCTGCTTGGAGAGATATTGGCTGATCCGTCGTACGGAAGGGCCCCCGAACCCCCCCGGAAGCACTTGCTGGGACCCCACAATCCGGTCACCAACCGGCACAACAAGCGCACCCGGGATTATGCGCAGCATGATGGGGCAGCCAGCCGATGATGGTTGTCATCGGTGGGCCCCTGTACTATGCCGCGGGCGGCCAGCGGGACAACCGTTTCTCCGGGTCTCCCTGACCGACGGGTCACCCCATCTCTCCCAAACAAAGGCTCAGCAGCCGACAGTTTGCCCCTTCACAACCGCGTCGACACCCCCCAGCATGTTTGTTTGGGCATGCCGGCAATTCGAGCCTGTTCCCGAAATGTGTGAATGCACTTTACTGGGCTTATCGGCACGAACGGTGGATACTTCCCCGCCCCAGCAGACTGGGCAAATTACCACCATCAGTCCGCCTACCACCTATTTGTTGTTCTCCTTGAAAGTATTTGCCACTTGCAACAATGTCAAATGCCAATTTTTACTTTCAAGGAGAATTAATGTTGTAAGCTTGCCATGGTGATATTTATATAAAAATAACCCCGTTTGAAACAAGACTTACTTTAAATTCAATCTGTCGCCGAAAAGGCAGCTAAAACTAAATATACTCGTAAATATCTAAGTCTAACAAATGATTATACATATATTTCTTCCTTTTGCAATAGAAATAGGTTCTCGGAGTTTAAAAACAAAAAAAAAATGTTAACTGGAGAAAAAAAATGTAGAAGTTTCTGGATATAGTCGGTGATTTGTTTAAAAAGTGGAATGCATTGCAAAGCATTTTATTTATTTTATTTATTTATAATAGGGTAGCCAACAGTGCTAACATCACACACTTATTTGTACTTAACACTAAATCAGAAGTTAGATGTTGCACCTATTATAGGCGACCACCACATTACCACAGTAGCTTTTATTGCCTATAAGAAATAACAAAATTATAAAATTTTCAATAAGTATACAAAAACTAAATATTATTCGAAAAACTAATTCTGAAACAATTTTTAAAAATATATATATAATAAACATACAATTCCTTTTAGAAATAATAAAAAAGTAACGAAAATAACTAAAATATTACCTACTTCAAGTAATAAAGTAAAATTAAAATAAAATAAAAAAATAATAATATTAAAAAAAACCTACATAAAATTTACTCATAAATTTTATAAATTTTGGGCAAGTTGTTTTAAGCATTAAAGTTTAAACATTACAATGTTAAGTTGCTACATCCTGTAGTGGTCTAGTTATTAAAAAAGTGCTATGAATTTAACTTTTCATAATGAAAATAATTAAATTGTCCTAAATTGGGTTGAAAATTATACTTATAAATTTATATAATAATATAATTGCTCAAATTACGTTATTATCGACACCTACACTCTGTTCACCGAGTTGATAAATATTATGGTAACGCCTTGAATAGCGACTGTCGCTTAATTATCGCAAACTGTATGACGGGCGTCGCTTTTCATCGCGCGTACTGAGTATTGTGGTACGAGGCGCGCAGCTGTTGTCAAGCGCCTGGCCGAACGAGCGGGTAAAAATAATCGGAGCGCAATTTCTAATAATTTAGGAATTTTATTTCAACTCTCGTCGAATAGACTATATTGTAATTACAGTTTTTATTTATTCTAGAAAAGCCGTTAAAACAAACTTAGCAACATCATAATTTTGAATTCCTGAAGTTTTATTTTCTTAAGCGTAGCCACAAATATAATAAATATATTCAAAACATTTATTATTAATTTAATTTCTAGTTATTTGATTGCCTTCTAGCGGTTAAGTATGTGGATTTAGACCCTGAGGTACCGGATTCGATTCCTGGTCGGGACACAAATTTATTTTATTTATTTGTGATATTTCTCAAGTATAGTACGCTAGAGACATCGACGAGCTTGCCACTTGTCATTATAGGCCTATAGTAAAGTTGGCTAAATGTGGATCCGTTTATTTAAAAGCGTGGTTTCTGATCACTCCAAAAGTGATTCGCTCGTGATGATACTTCAATTTTTGTTTATTTTTTTGTTTTCTTAGCATACTAATTTTATTAATAATTAATAGGTAGGTAAAATATTCGTAATGCCCCTTTTGAATATATCGAATAACAAATAATCAGAAGCGTTAACAAGACACACAAAACATAATAGCGACTCAAGTATATAATTAAAACGTTTATAGATATAGTTAATTATAAGATATGTACACTATATCAAATATAATTAGGCTGGTATCAAATTAATTACCAATAAAACGTTTACCTCTTTTACTTAGGTAAATTAGCACCATTTATCATTATAGTCGTGGTGTGAAAACAACTTGTTCTTAAATGATATAATTACAAATATAATAAAACTAAATATAAAAAAAAAGTAAAAAAATAACGAATAGAAAGTCAAAATGACGAAATATAAAGTATCAGAAAGTCTAAAAATCCATTTTCAAGTATTAACGTGGGTCGGATGGTATCGACCAATGATATTTTATAAAAGTAGAGCTCTGAGGATTTTACTCAAAATTTACAGAAACTTCGTCATGATATTAATGATTTTGTATAATTTTCAACACGCAATTTTTGCGCTTCAGGTACGCCAACCAAGTGTGTAGAATTACTTTTCCCATTTATTAGGAAGATAAAAAAGTATATACTATCCAGACTTATGAATAAACAAAACATGGTGGCAAATTACATAATGGTAACAATCAACACTTAGTCAATGACCATCAAAAAATGCAAGAAATAATAATTAGACACTAAACTATTGTGGATTGCATGTTTTAGAAAACATAACAGCTTTGAACTTAAAACTCAATGAAAAGTCCTAATACTAAATATATATATTTTATATATATATTAAATTTAATTATATATTTAATTAATAAAATATGGTTCGTTCCTCGCCCAGAGAATCAGCATAACGATTCAGCGATGAAAGTAGCCAGCGTTCTTGCCACCATGCCGCGCGGATACGATTTATATTTAAATTAAGTTTTGTAAGTAGGTGTTTTTGTTGTTTTTGTTTTAGTTTATTTTTTATTAAATAATTATCTTTTGGGAATTTTAACTTATTTTGTTTTAGTCGCTTGATGAAATAAACAACATGATAGCAGCGTCTCTAATTTTGCTTACTACAATAAATAATATCTGCAAAATGATAATTTTGTACATGAATACCAGCCGCTTGCGTAAAATCATGGAGATAATGGATGGTAAGCATTTAGATTATACATATGTGTTTATCTATTTAAAGACGGAATTAAACAAGAGACTATTAAAGCTCAAAATTAACGATCGCCAATCATTATTAGAACCCTAGAATATACATGGTGTTTAAATAGAGGATTTTATGTAATTGAAAAAAAAAAACATATCTACAAAATAGTGGCTTTTAGGACCCAAGGTCCAAGGTGTTAAGGATTGTGAATCTTATGATTTAGTAAAATTTCAGAAATTATTAATTATATTCGTATATATTATCATGTACACACACTACGTCTCCGTGATAACTAAACTTCATTCTTTTAAAACTATCAAAAACTAAAAATATAAAAGTATGAGAACACCAGCCAGTCGTCAATACAAGGGTGGAAAGGTAGCAGATGACCACCCAAGTAACCCGAAAATTTTTGACGGTCCATGCAGCAAACTTTCTGAAAAGTCCTAGATTTTAATACTGAAGGAGAGCCTTGCAGAATATATTTCTGGAGAATTTATCCAACTCTTGCCATAAAGCACTGCACATACAGATGAGGGTCCATAGTACAGTCGGTGATTATAAGGTCTTAACAAAGTTAGTTATCGTCAAACCATAACAGATAACCAAAGGCCTCCCTGAATGTCGAGAGGTCAAAATTAGAGCCAGATTCGAATGGGAAGATAAATATTATTTGTAGGACTGTATACATAATTGTAAAAGTATAGTGCATGAAGTTTTAGATATTATAACTGGTTATTGAAAAATTTTCAGGTTCACATTTTGCTCCACAAGATAATTACGACCATGAAGTTTTAAGGCAAAATTCGAATACAATGAAAGTCTTACTAGCTATGTGTCACACGTCTGTAATAGTTTGTTGTACGCTATGGTGTATCGCGCCTTTCAGAAACAGAGAAAAGGGTCTGGTAGTGGTTATACCAGGTTACTACCCTTTCGAAACAGAATCTATTTTTGGGTGAGTGAAGAAGGCAAATGGAAGGTCCCTTTGAATATACAATTTATACATATAGTACAATTCATTACCGCTAACTCGTAACATGCTACTAATTCCAACGGAGGCAGTTGTACTAGCCGGATTAATTCATAACGCCTTATCATTAAACTTTTCATATTCCCTTACTGTAAATCGTACTCATACGTTCATGCATGTTCATCAATATTTTTATGATCAATGTTGTTGCGTAGACCGTTAGCCACTATATCGTTTAGTTGGTCGTAATAAATGACTCACCATCTTGGTCTGCCAGGTCCTCATTAACCCACAACTATGTTTTTAATTAGCAGTTTTTATTTTAGATTTTCCGTGATGGTGATATACGAGAACGTGGTAATGGCGTGGGTTGGGATCGGTCACACTACCATAGATGTTTTGATTGTTTCCTACTACATCATAATAAAAGCAGAATTGCGGATGATGAGACACCACTTAGAACGTATAGCTGATCCCGACGACCACATGATTGCGATGGGCAAAGAAACTGATCCTAAATATTTTCGGGATTCAAATTTGACCTACGCCAAAAACTTACAAAGAAGACTGGTTTACAATATTGTAAAATATGAAAAGATATATTGGTATAATACAGGGTCTAGTATAATGTCGTTAGTCATGTTTACAAGTTTTGCTTAAATAAATCTTAACATGGCCATGATACTTGTAGTGAAAATATTTTTTGTTAAGTATGGGGCGGATATGCGGTTTCAAATGTAATATGCGATGATGCAAAGCAATTTTGATGAGTATAACTAATTTACTCTTGGGTACAAAATATTATTTTAATAGACTACTTTTATAATACATTTTTACAGCTATTTAACTCGATACTTGTAAATCCCTTATTTAAGGGATTCCACTGTATAACGTTGGCGCTTAAGTAACAGAATAGAATATTATTAATTAATGTTAATAAATACATTTAATTAATATTTAATTTATTTGTAATTTCTCGAGTTTTATTCGCTGGAGACATCGACGAGCTTGCCACTTGTCATGCTTGGCCTGTAGTAAAGTTGGCTAAATGTGAATCCGCTTATTTATAAGCGTGGTTTCCTACCACACCGGAAGGGAAACGGTCGTGATGATACTTTTTACTTGTAAATCCTCGAATGTATAATTAAAAATAATACAAAAACGTAGCAATTTAATTAATCCATTTTTAAATTTCTTTTAGGCTAATGAATGAAGTACAGTCAATATTCGACAACGCTATTGTAGTGCAGCTTTTAGTATCTGCCTGCATTTTATGTGTTGTCGTGTATAAAATGGTTCAGGTATGCTACTTGTATACTACTATCGCCAATTGCTAAGGCGCAGAAAACCTCAAGAACGAAAAGTGATGTGTATTTCAAGGAACCTTAAGTAACAAAAATTTAGATATTTCTCGAGTTCCGTACGCTAGAGACATCGACGACCTTGCCACTTGCCGCTCATAGTGATGTTCTGAGCATTCTTGCGTAATTCCGTCATAGCTCGAGATCTGGAGATGCCTACTAGACGTATGTTCTATCAGGCCAACTATGGACACTTCGAGCATCTCCAGAATATACCCGCTAGGATTCTGCCGGGGAAAACGGGATGTCCCCATCGCCAACCCAGGCCATTATGCATTCGGGCCTGGACAAACCCACTGAGTGTCTGTTATTAAAAAGAAAATGACAATGGTTTCTGACAAGGGATACAAACTTTTTTATTTTTTGTAATATTTACAAAGGTTAACCCTTTCAGACCTGGCGTCCACAATTGAGGACACAAAGTTTGATAAACTATTACAAAGTATAATCTAAACTAAGTACGTACCCTATTTTTTGGCACTTGAGTTATAACTGAATTCGTGTGTATGAAACTATGCATATACTCTTCTTTATTTTCATAGAAAAATAAGCTTTTACATTTGTCATTACGATGATATATATCCTCAATTGTGCTAATAATAAAAACCTCAAATAATTAATACTAAGTATTTTTATTAATATTTTTTTATAATTACTATACTATATACGATATAAATTATTTAATCAGGTCTGAAAGGGTCAATTATTAATATATTTGTATGATAAGACTAAAGTTGGTTAAATGTGAATATGCTTTTTTTAAAAAGCTTCATTTTTTACTGCAAGGGTTATTAAACCCTTAATCGTGATGATACTTTACTATTTTCTAAAAAGCAAAAGATTAAAAAATCGTGAGATACAAGTTTCGCTGTCTGATATTAAAATTTTGTGTTATTATTAACAGACTTTTCTCGTTTCAGCTCGTCTCTATTAGTTTTGACTTTTTCTACTTGTTTCAATACGGCTTTAGCTTGGGAATGCAGTTGTTTCTTTACTGTTATTTCGGGACTCAAGCCGAATACGAGGTAAACTAAATTTATTAAGTTTTTTAAGTAAGTTATAAGATTATTATTTTTCATAAAAATAAAGCTGAGATTTCTACAATGTATAAGTATTATAACTATACATCACTTTAATATTTCAGAAAGGCTGGCAACTATTTCTGCCAACGTATTCTCATTATACAGCGTACCATAGTCGACGCAAGGCGATACGTGGAATACGATGTCATCCTTCACGATTTGCGGATGGATACACTGGAAGAATTCATGCGTCGTCTGGCCGACGGAATGTTCGCACGGGCAGATATATCAAATTTACCACTCGTAAGAAGTTTGGCATCTCTGCACGCCAGACCCGACGCTCCACGGAGCATGGTCTGATAGCCTAATCACGTTGACATTTCGCGGCCACAGCCGCGCCCGCTCGTACTGCATAACCTATAATAAAGGTTACACACGCCCTGCCCGTTGTTACGTGCAGCGAATGCTAATTTTGTTAGGAGGCCAACACCTCGTTATAGATTCTCGTCTCCCCCGGAAGGGGGGTCCGAGATGACTCTATAGTAGTAGCGAAAAGTTGCCAGTCTATCTGTGATGGGACGTCTCTAAATGACATTTTTTTTTTATTAGGTTTAGTTTATACGTATTTATTTGTTAATTACTTTGTAATTATTATTTAAATACCTACGTACCGTATATACTTAAAAAAAACACAATTTATTATATAATAAGAAACCCCAAAAATAAATTAATTAAAACAACTAAAATATAACAATACCTTCAAAACCTAACTTAAATATGAATCCTTTCGGGGTGGTGGTAAAAACGCTGACCGTATTTCCCCGCTGAATCGCTATGCTCATTTTCTGAGCATAATATACTAAATATATAGTAGTGTTAACGTTATATTAAATTTTTATTGTATGGGTTTTTTATTGTATATTATATATGTATAATCGACTACAGTCGACATGGCATAAAAAAATGATTGCAAGCATTAACATCGGATAACGACATAATTAAGGCTATTTTTGACATAAGGTCGTTTGACATTGTGTAATAGTATTCTTTAAATTTATACGTTTTTAAAACATTATATTCCAGAGTTTCTTTATAAATGACTCCTTATACGCCAGCGACTGGATCCGCCTGAGTCCTGGGTTTCGCAAACAGATGACCATAGTAATGGCACGATGGACACATTCTCTGAAACCAAGATCTGCCTATATCATCCCACTGTCACTTACTACTTTTATCGGGGTAATATTCTAAAAACCACAGCTCCTTTTATCATCACAGTTATTTTGTTGGCAGCCATATCTGATTTGGTTTTTTTTTTAATCTTCTATTATGAAAAAATAAATTAAAATATAAATTAAATTACATAAGTTAAGTCCTATAATTATGATACCCATATCGAGAAGGTTGTGAAAAATATTTAATCCTACTTGCGTATGGCTATTTTGTATTGTTCATCATTTACCAAATATTAGATTAAATTTGTCAACAGAAAAGGGGTAACATTTTAATTAATAAATATGACCCAAACAACAATACAAATATTTGTTCTAGAGGAATACACCTTCCAGACCGGTCCTAGACCTTCCAGAGTTGGGCCTTTCAAAAATATCTGGAGAATTTGGCTTATACTCGCCACGCTGTCCAGACGGGTTGGCGAGGGTCTAATGAAATTTTTTTATGACAATTTATTAACGATTCCATAAATTGGTATCAGTGGAACCGGTACCAAAGGTTTAATGTGCCCGGAGAGGCACGGGAACAGTCGTGTTGCAAATATTTGAAAAATGTACGTAAGATATATTTCTCATTGGCACGAGCTAGGGTTCGAACCTACCTTTTGAGGATGTAAAGGAAAGCGTTCTTACAACAGAGCCATCACCACTCTTATATCTTCTCTAGCTCTTATCTTATATCTTCACAAGATCGGGATTTTATTAATATTTGGTTTTTGTGGCTCAAACAAGGTGCAAAAAAGGTTGATACCCAAAATTAAATTAAATTAGGCCTTTATTTTTTATCTTATCTTGACATGTTTATCTACTTATTTCTCGGTAAAAACCAGAATCAAAGTGTTGGCTTTTTTAAACAGGTCATATTTGTTCGTATTGTTTGTTTGGGTCATATTTATCAAAATCAAAATCAAAACATTTATTTTCTAGAATACGGTACATAATGTGGCTAGTAGTAGTAGTTGTCCGGCGTATCCTGCCGTCATGCAGCGTGAAAATATTTACATTTATATACTATTTTACAGTCAATAGTTTTAACACACCTATACATAAAAATAAAAACAAATTAAATTAAATGGAACAATAAATTACATGTCAATTAAGTACCTACTTATATTATGTCAAAGATTTATTATGATATTAATTATGATAATAATTTAATTATCCTACTCAAGTACATCACTGAGAAAATCCTTATTTGAATAGTATACCTTTAGTACCAATAGCTTAAATAACTTTTTTTGAAAATCCCTTACATTTAATGCTTTTAGATCAATCAGATGGCAAATGATTAAATATTTTAATTGCCATACAGTAAAAATTTTTCGAGTAAATCTCCAAGCGTTGAGATGGAGAGACAATTAAAATGTTACCTCTTTTCTGTTGACAAATTTGATCTGATATTTGGTAAATGATGACAATACAATCGTATTATATTGTAGTATCATTGTAAATCCAAAATGGCCACCCGCAACAAAATATAGGATTAATTATTTTTCACAACCACATCACAACAATATGGGTATCATAATGATAGGGCTTAACTTGTAGAATACAGAAGATTATGAAAAATATAACCCAATCACATATGGCCGGCAACAAAATAGCCCATTACATATTTTTTTCACAACCTATTTAATAATATCTGTCAGAGCGTGGACGCTAAATGCAGAGGGCCTAACACCTAAGTCCAAACTCTGAGCGAAATATATAAACCTAACAATATATAAATTATAGTGGTAGTGTAAAGATAGGAGTCTCACTGCCAGTTTGGTCAGCTAAACAATATCAAAGGGCTTGACTAGTAGAATATAAACAAAAACCAAATCCAATATGATACCCAACAAAAAGGATCAGCATATTTTTTCAAAATATTCAATAATATCAAAAAAATGGACAGTACACCACAAAAAATACAAATTTAAGATGAGCCGGTACAAAATAGCGTATTTTAATATTTGTTTCAATCACCTTAATATCAGCATCTAATTACACCTTAGAATTTGGATTGGTGGATCTTCCACAAAAAGGATGTTGCCCTTAATACTTTTTATGTCAATCCGGATATCATGAAGACAAAGAAAGAGAAGACAATTATTTTAACAATCCGTGCGGGTGATATGATAAAGATTTTTTTTTTAAATTATTTATTTAAGGCGCTATTAACAACATGGTCATAAGCGACCGCCTAATAACACATGAATTTTACAGTGGGTTTAAATATTTTGAAACATATTAACCGTAATTAAGAAGCTGAACACATCCTGATAATGTTCATCACTGAGGCACATTTTTAGTGTTGGGGGTAAATTGAAGCGAGATCTGTCATTATCGTAAGCGCTGCAATCTATTAGGAGGTGACTAACAGACACCTAACAGTACATCTATCGCATTTATTCTTTGGATTTTTTGTTATAAGGCGGATGTGTGTTAGGTTGGTATGCCCGATTCGTAGTCTAGTAAGTACAGATTGGTCATGTCTACATGTCCAGGGGACTGGGGTTTTATCCAATACTGAACTACGGACTAGGGTTAGAGATCTAGTATTGTTGGTTTTCCACATAATGTCCCAGTAGCTATTAACTCCAGCTTTAATGACCAAATAATTAATTGTTATTTTTTTCAGGTATTGAGGCTCTCTTATTCTCTATACACCATTCTTAAAACGACATCTGATTAAATCAATTAAGAAATGTAATACATTTTATTAATATACTATTATTTAACACTGTAATTGTTTTTATATTACATGTTTTCCTTTGTGGCCTCAGTCTGTCTTTTAGCGCGAACGTTAAATGGGGTGAATCACTAAATTTTTATCACGATCTACGCATGATAGATGGTACCTAATATAACTGTTAGTTGCATAGAAATCTTGTATTTTTATTACGAAATTTATTATTTATTATTTGTGAAATAGGGTGGGACTATTCGTCTCCAAGTCACTGCGACCAGTAGTGATCTATTATGACCTCCCTAGATTATAGTTCGTTCACTAGCCCTACGGCTTCAAGGAACCTTAGTATGGGCTTAGGAGCGAGGCGTCGCACCTCCTCGGGGCTTAAACTATGAGCAAAAGATACGAAATTTATTATTTTCTGTATATTATGCCGAAATGAGCAGCTTTTAAGTGTACAAATCTAGATTTTTAAGCGAAATCAAAGATACGGTGATCTCAAAATTGCCGTTCTATTAATAAAACCTTTTTTCTTTTTAAAGACGATGTGCGCTTTCTTATTTCGTCTGTACCGTAAACTACAAAAACATTTGAAAAATGATGCGATATACATAGGTGTAAAACAAGGTACCATTGTCGCTAGCGACATCTCCAAAAAGCTTTGCCTGATACACCCATTGTCGCCATCATTATTACAGCCTCTAGAGCAGAGAGTCCTAGAACCCGACTGCTGGATATTGGCTTCCAGGACATATTTTTGGAGAATTTGGCCTTCTTTTGCTACGTTGGAATGGTATAGCGCCTTAATTGTTTTTACGTCTATAAGCTAACATATAATTAAAATATTTTGACAAGATATTGACAGTGTTACCAAATAAACTGTAATTAAGTTTTAGATAATTGTTGGTTTGCAGCTGTTGGTTTTCATAAATATACAGGCTGAATATTGAGTAATATTTTAGAAAATAAGTTTGAAAATAATTGGTTTATCATCGCAAAACAATAAAGGTAGATGTGACAAGTTAATGGATATTTTTTTTTTAAATATTTGTTGATATTCGTTTAATGTTTTGTTTAAAGGAATACATTATTTTGGCAATCTAACGAATACGTAGAAAAAATAGAATTGCTGATTAACACAACACGTGAAAAAACACGTTTTTAGTAGCTCTAGCACGCACCAACTGCGTTATCGAATCGAGTACATGAGGTACGGATAACGGTACGGACAAGATATACTTATGAGGTGCAGCGACCCAACTTAACTACAGATTGGCAGCTCGAATGTATGAACTTTACGTAGCAGAATTTTTGCGTGCTAGAGCTACAGGTTTCGGTTGAGGGGGTTTAGTGAAACATTTATGAATACTAAGTTCTGTTACAGTTTTTATTTAAAATTTATGAAGGAGTTATTACTTAATGTTTATGATAAAATTATACGGACACTTCGATCAAGAATACTAGATAGTTTTAAACAAAATAACTGCGAAAAACTGGCTATCGGATCCCTACGTAGAGATCTGATAGCCAGTTTTTCGCAGCTATTTTGTTTAAACACATGCGTTCTCCCATTAATATACAATAAACAGATATAGTATATTGCTAAAAGATGTATACGAATATAAGCCTTATCCCGCAAATATAATGGTAAAAATTATATAATTAATATTGAGACTTACAACTTATTGTCACTATAATTAATTTATAAAGTATTAATTACAAAATCAACCTAATATTTATAAACATAAGTTAAGTTAATTTGGAAATAACAGCACACGATTATTTTCTGCTGTTATTTCTCGGGCCGTTTACGAGCTACTCGTATTGCCATAAATCTATTTTTTTGTATTTAAAAGACGGTGATCGCAATATCATCAGTGAAATGTATCACGGCCTGAAGGGCCCAACCCGGGTTGTGGTTCGCATGCCCGACTCACCATGGGGTCTCATAAAGAGACCGCAAGGCGCCTACGGACTAAAACCTTATAAACCGTCTCTCTTTCACTATCGGTCCAGTATGCCTTTACAGCTACGTCTGAGTCGTGGCTACGAAGTGAAGGCACTCGTTCTAGTTGTATTCTTCATCGATGTTCAATGACCTCATTTAAATAAATAAAAATTGAAATTCATTAATATAAATGTAAACTTTCAAATAATCAAATATTAATAATAGCATTACCATTGGATTTATATGCATATTGTATTTAAAATAAGTATGTAAATATAATGCAAATAATTTTGCACTACATTTACATACATGCTGTATAAATTGGTATTAATTATACGTATAATTGCGGCAATTAAATTTAATAATGTTTCGGTAAATATTTTGTAGAGATTTTACACTATTTGCTGTGATTTCTTCGTATTAAAACGTTTTTGACGAAATAATATGGAGAGGGCAAAGGTGTCCGATTGTCTTCAGATTCACTTCCTAGTGTTATCCTGGGTGGGGTGGTATAGACCCATGGTTTACTACGAAAGTAGAGCTAAACGAATATTTTTCAAACTTTATAGGAACTTTACCATGATTCTTATAATTGTGTATGACCTACAACATGTTATATTTTTAGCGCAGGTAGATAAGTTTGTGTTGTGTGTCCTTTAGTCTCTGGGAGACGATTGTACGTGACTTTTGTTCGGTCATCCATCCAATCTCCTCCCGTGCGGACAGAACACTCGCCACGTTGAGGACTGCCTCTGGATATGTTCTCGCTGTTTGGAGGAACTTCTGAGTGTAGTTCTGATGCCTATGCTTTGCTCAAACTTTTCCCATACAACAGTGAAATTATCCTTCTTCCCCTCCCCTTTTTCTTTCCTCCCTACACCTACCAACACACACACGTACAGACACCACACTCAGAAGCACATTTTTTTTTTGTCCTGATGATATGGAATAACGAAAAACTAAACATATTTAGCTAATTAAAAAAAACATATATATATATAATAATAATAATATAATTTTATTTGCAAAAACGTTTGCAAAAATATATTTAACCAAGAGTAAAGCCTTTTTGAATAAAAATATTGTGACGTCACAGCGCACAAAACAAATCATTTCTCCGTTTTAGTATACATATATATATGAGTATAATCATGTTTTTTTCTAAATTAATGTATTTTTATTACTGGAAGTCCCTGTGTCTTGTTATACAGTATAACTCCTGCGGGAGACAGGGTTCACCATAACGAACCATTATTCTTTTGTGTTATTAAACGATTTGTATTAGTACTTATACTAAATTCAATGTGCAATTTTATTGAACAAAATCGCAGAGTCCGATAAGAATTTTGATATGGAAAGTAAAAAGATTTTCCTAAAGTATTTCGATTTCACAAATATAGTCAAAATCCTTGTGTGCGAATTATATTGTAAAATATGTATTGTACACTATTATGGAAATAAATATAGTAATTGCTATCTATTATATAAATTGTAAAAATATTAAAAAAGAGGAATAAATACCTACTAAACTAAAAACTAAAGAATCCAAAACTAATAAAAAAACTATAGACGTGTTATGAGAGATAGTCCCAAGGAGGCTGGCAACATTTCACATGTATAGCGAGTGAGGGTAATTGACTAAAACAATTGACAGCCTTTCTTTCTCCAGATATTTTCTTTAGTCGTTTGGATTTTTTGGAGTTTTTTATACTTATTTTAATCATATGTTTACAGTCGCTTGATGTAATGGACAATATGATAGCTTCATTGCTTATTTTGTTGACGGCCATCAATAACATGTTTAAAGTTATAGCTCTATATTCAAACACCAAACGCTTACGACACATTTTAGATGTTTTAGATGGTAAGTAGAATCAATTTTATTTAAAAATTTAATAATTAAAATCTAAGTATGACGATATATATTATAAAGATATAAAAAAAGTATCATTACGAACGTATCCCTTCCAAGGTGGTCATAAACTACGCTCATGAATAAGCGGATTCACATTTAGCCAACGTTACTATGGGCCAATCATGACAAGTGGCAAGCTCGCGATGTCTCCAGCGAACCAAACTCGACAAATGTCACAAATAAATTAAATTTATTTATTTAAATTAATAAATATTATTGTGTCCCGACCAGGAATCGAACGCGGTACCTCCGAGTCTAAATCCACGTGCTTAACCACTAGACCACGGAGGCAGTTTGTCGATAGGTATGCATAATAAATTGTGAAACGGGTTAGGAAGGAAAAAGTTATTTTGTTTCATGTGTTATTCCATTTTGTTATTATTAATGTTTCCTTTTATATTCTTATTAGTTATTTATAACTTTAGTTTTTACTTTTAATTGCATGTTTTATATATTTTTTTACTATTAACTTTTATTTTATATTATTACCATTTTTTTTTTAATTTGTCATTGTTGTGTACATTTTTTTAGGCTAGCAAACCCGACAGGATTGTTTGTCTATGATTTCAATAATTGTTTTGTTTGTTAGCTGTTATTTGTACCTCACTTCGAATAAATAAATAATAATTTAATTTTATATTTTATAAATATTTATTTCAATAAATTTGTTATATTTTAACCAATAAACTACATAATTATATAAATAGTGTGAATATATAAATCACATTAATACGAGTATTTGTACATTATATACGCGTAAATATTAGATACTATATCCTTTTCTTATACCAGCCTATTGTCGGTCGCAAGCCCGAGACACCATTCTTCTCATCTCTTACCCACACACGATGGACCCGGCACCCGCACGGTAAATCAATGGAATGCTTAGAAATTTGTCTTTTAGAAAGTAAAACTTTTTGAAGTTAAATTATATTGTTTCATCACATCACAGTCCTAGACGTCCACTGTTAAAGTTAGGCCTTCCAGAAATTTCTGGAAAATAAGGCCTACACTCGCCCCCCTGGCCAGACGGGGGTCTGATGTCAATTTATAATGATAATTTATAAAATAAATAAAAAAAATTCTTTATTGCACAAAAACTAAATTAACTTAAAATTAATGTGCACAGGCGAGCTTTATGCCGTAAGGCATTTTCCACCAGCTAACCTTTGGGAGTTTTAACGGATTACAGGCAGAGTGCCAAGCATTTACTAACAAAAACAATAATTTATACTAATACTACATAAACTACATATCATACATATTATAATACATACAAGTATATCTATAATACAATACATATAATTACATATATACAGAAACAAACAAATACACACTATAATATAGGGTTAAGGTTAAAAATAGAGAAAAGAGTGAAAGAACAGTTTAACACAGATACATAACTTTAGTTATTCTGAATGGATAGAAAATGGGAGTAAAGATAATTTTTGAATGAAAGCGCAGTCGTTAGATTTCGAAGAGAGAGAGGGAGAGTGTTCCAGAGATTCTCTGCGGTAACAGTGAAGGAATTTGAATATCTTGTCGAGGAGTGGAGAGGAATAGCAAGAAGGTTATTTTGGGTAGATCGCAAGTCACGAACATGAGTCGAAGAAAGAAATTTAAAACGTTCCCTAAGGTATAATGGGGAAAGGGGGTTGTTTAGGACTCCAAAGAGGGTAGTGAGAATATGCTGACGTCTGCGAAAGCGGATATTGAGCCACTTTAATTGAATTCGAAATCGGGAGACGTGATCATACTTACGTAGGCCAAATACATAGCGTATACATAAGTTGAGAAGGCGATCAAGTTTATTCAGCAGCTCTTCTGTGATATCAGGATAGCAGACATCCGCATAATCAATTATAGGGAGTAACAGTGTTTTCGCCAACGATAGCTTTGTAGATAGGGGCAGGAAGCATTGAGCTCGTTTCAGGGTGTGCATAGATGCGAACACTTTCCTACTAATTTCACTTACCTGGTGATTCCATGAGAGGTCCTGACTGATATATAGTCCTAGATTTTTAACTGTTTGGCAGTACGGAATATCTATATTATTTAATCTGACATATGGGATCGTGGAAAAGTCTACTCTACTAAGCATATCCCTACTGCCAACCATCATGACTTGCGTTTTGTCAGGGTTAACTAGTAAACCAAACCTATTAGTCCATACCCGAATTGTTTCCAAATCATGGTTAATTTTATTCACCGCATCTGCTGCTTTTTCCCTATCAAAATGTGTATAGAGCTGAAGGTCGTCTGCATAAAGGTGATAATTACAGTCTATTGATTTTGTAGCATTATTAATGAAGATAGAAAACAGCAGAGGGGACAGGACACCACCTTGAGGCACGCCAGCCGTAGATTGGCACCAGTCAGAAAAAAAATTTATCAACGATTCCACAGGTTAGTTTTAGTGGAAACGGGACCTACGACTTAACCTGCTCTCCGAACGGGAACAGTGGTGTTGTAAATCTATGACATATGTACGTAAGAAAAGATGTACATATTTCTCATTGGTACATGCCGGGGGGTTTGAACCTACCTTTGTAGGATTTTGAGGAAAGTGTTCTTACAACTGAGCCACCACCGCTCTATAATTTAAATTATATTTTGCTCAGTTTTATTTGTCATTATAAATAAACACTTCTAGGTCCTCATTTCGAACCGCTCGATGAAGAAGACCACGAAATTTTAATGAATAATTCTAAAGTAATGAGAAATATGCTAAAACTATGTTATGCATCTGTATGCTTGTGTTGTACCTTATGGTGTATTGCTCCTTTTACAAATCGGGCTAAAGGTGTAGATGCCATCATTCCTGGATACTACCCGGTGAACAAGAATTCCAACGCAGGGTAATTACTTTTCGTTTATTATTTCGTTCCGTACTAATAAATCCATCTTAAGATCTGAAAATTCAAGTTCAGCCATCCTTTCTTGATTTAATATTTTGTAAAAAGCGACCAGTCACACTTGAATGAGTATCGGATCTTAAGAACGATTTATTAATATGGTTCTTGGTGTAAGTGGGACCGGAACCGACACGGCGTAATTAATGTAGCAAACTACATGCTGGGGTTGAAACTACATTTGGATTGAAAGACGGCGATCTCTGCCACAGAATAATATTTTAATAATAATTACACAAGCATTAAAAGACGACTGCATAATTATAATAAATTATTTTTCAGATTTGCTTTCGTAGTAATATATGAAAACATGGTGATGGCTTGGTTGGGTATAGGCCACACAACAATGGACGTGATGATCGCATCGTTATACATACTTGTGAGAGCAGAACTACTGATGATGAGAAATCACCTCCAACACATAGCAGACCCCCATGACATCACTGCTAATACAAATCGATACAATTATAGGGACGATAATCCAGAATATGCCAAAAAGTTAAAAGAAAGATTTATCTATAATGTCGAGAAATATGACAAGATTTTCTGGTATGTTGGTTTCATCATCATATAAGCTGTTTTTTTTTTATAACTAATAAGGTTTTCCGTCTTCTTTAGCTATAGGTATATAAACTAGTTGGATAATAAAATCGTGGTAATGAAAAACATCGTTATTCACCAGCCCTTTGCTTAGTAGTAGAATGTGGTTAACGATGATGTAGATTATTATTTAGAAATTTAAAATTCTTTATTGCACACAAAATATAAAATAATGTACATAGGCGAGACTAAATTTTACGATTCTAAGTATATAATAAAAAACAACGAGGAATATCTAAAAGTTTTGGTAGGAGTCGAAGTCGATGATGCGTGCATTTTTCTGAATACTCTATTTTATATTCTTTAATTTCCTTAATAATTTTTTTCCAAAATTCAATTCTTATAACAGAAACTATCGACTGGTGCCATAATACAGTATGTGTTGGATTTTTTAAAATTATTATGTTTGATGAATTGTGTTTTTTCTTTCAGGCTAACAAATGAAATACAATCTATATTTAATAATGCTATCGTGGTGCAACTGATAGTGTCAGCTTGCATTCTTTGTATTGTTGTTTATAAACTTGTGCAGGTAGGTTGTCTTTATTATATCATAATGTTCACGAGAGTTGCAGAGTAGACAGACGATTGAGCCTAACATTTCTATCGGTCACTACATACCTCTTTTACTGCACCTACCGTAGTCAGTATAGTGGTCTGCAGGACAACTTTTAACCACATCCTTCGGATTTTATGTATATCTGGTTCGTATTCATTTCTTATATTATTCTTTCAATCTGCCCTAACCAAGAGAGCTCGCTTATTTATTTATGTTCGTATGCTTTATTTCATACACTTTTGTGTACTTTGTCATTGCTATCACTTTAGCTATTATTTTTATTTTAACTATTTACATTAATCTTACTCCCATGCGTCTATCTTCTTCATCTTTTATCTCTTTTATTTAATCTTGTATTTTTTTCTTACAGATTGTGTCCATAAGTTTCGACTTTTTCTATTTAATACAATACATGTTCAGTTTGGGAGTGGAGTTATTTATCTATTGTTATTATGGAACTCAGGCGGAATATGCAGTAAGTTTTTGATAACTTATAGGTATACCCTCTGTAGCAAGAGTGAATGATTCAGTTAAATTTAAATAGTTAATGGCGTGTGATCGAGCCATTCCTTTCTCTTTATTATTTATTATTCTGTTAAGCATTATTTGATCTTCAGCCCACCATTTATTATCTACGGCCTCAATATCTGATATTAACTTATTAATTGTTGTTTATATTGAGGTATATATTTATTTCCTCGCCAAGCCGTCTGGCCAGCGTGGCGAGTGTAGGCCAAGTTCTCCAGATTCAGTTCTGGAAGGCCCATCTCCAACAGTTGGAGGTCTAGGTCGCTGTGTTCTAGGGGCTGTAATGATGTAATGATATATTTATTTAGGACGTTTGTTAGTAATTATAACTGCCTCCGTGGTCTGGCTGTTAAGTCCGTGGATTTAGACTCGGAGGTACCAGGTTCGATTCCTGGTCGGGACATAAAAATATTTATTAAAGTAAATAAATACATTTAATTATTATTTAATTTATTTGTGATATTTCTCGAGTTTGGTACGCTGGAGACATCGACGAGCTTGCCACTTGTCATGATTGGCCTATAGTAAAGTTGGCTAAATGTGAATCCGCTTATCCATAATCGTGGGATTCTGACCACCTTGAAAGGGAAACGGTCGTGATGATACTTTACTTTTATTATATTTGTATGTATGTAATTAATTTGTATTTTATATAGTAATAAATAATTAAAACTATCTTTTGTTTTCGTAACGTCGTCAGTTGGTAGAAAATGCATTTAGGGCATTAAACTCGCCTATATATTTGTTTTGGTTTTAACAATAAATAATTTACTATTATTGCGCACTATGAATGGATAATTATCTGATTGAATTAATATTACGCATATTTTTAGAGTATATTTGTGAATGACTCTCTGTTCGCCAGCGAGTGGTACACTTTATCCCCGAAATTTCGTAAAATGATGATCCTAGCTATGACACGTTGGGCACAACCCTTGAAGCCAAGAGCTGCCTATATTATACCGCTATCACTCACTACATTTATTGGGGTGAGTACTTAAAACTAAAAGGAGAAGCTCAAATTGCGAAAGAAGACCAACCTCTGGGGTGCGAATTTGCGCTGTTTAAGACCATGACGACCCTCGGCCAAGGAGTTGTACAAACTGACGAAAAACTCTGACAACAGAAAGGCTGGCAATTATTTGTGCCAACGTATTAGCCTCGCCAAGCCGTCTGGCCAGCGTGGCGAGTGTAGGCCGAATTCTCCAGTTCTGGAAGGCCCATCTCCAGCAGTGGATGTCTAGGACGCTGTGTGCTAGGGGGCTGTAATGATTAGCCTCGCCATACAGAGGGGATATGTTGCCAGTCTTCTTGTGACTATCTCTGATGGGATGTCTCTAGAGATTATTATTTAATAATTAAAATTTGTTTTTTTATCGATTATAAAAAGAAGGAATATCCTTTCCCACTCCTATTTTCCCGATCATGAGTATATGGTGGGTCAGTTCCATTCTTAGACCTTAGAAGTCAGACATGTTGTGACATATCTTGCAAATCAGAAACTGTGAAAACTTAGATTTATTTTACTGTATTTTAGTTAAATAACTTTAAATTGTTTAATTTAATAATACTCGTAAGCATCTACGAGTACAATGTAAGGCACGTTAATAGTTTTAATTTTTAATTCTCTGTTTCCTACTGAAAATATAGAAATACGTGTGGAAAAATATTTTGATTGAACAAAGAATTCCGAGATATAGAATTTTAAAATAAATGTGCAGCGCGCGATATATCTCATTTCATAACAATTCTCGCTACTGATGCCATGTTTGACTTGAAATCGAAGCAAAGCGTTCAACACTGTTTTACCGAATTTGCCTTAAATTATAAGAAAACCAAAGCAACGCCAAGGCGTACGATTTTCAATGCAAAAAAACAAAAGTAAAAAAAAAAAGAGTTAAAAGCGACAAGTCAAACACATGGTGAATAAGTGTTGTGATATGACGTAACGCGATAGGCACGCCTGCTAGCTAGCTTAGCTATCTGTAAAATCATAACTACCTACTTAGTCTTTTTGAATACATAAAAACTATATATTTTGTATACAAGCTGTACTAAGAATTACGTTAATGATTTACTTTTATATATTAACAAGTTTTTTTAAAAATTTTATTTCAGGTACTGAGACTCTCGTATTCCCTTTACACAATTTTAAGTACGACTTAGGATAATTATGGATATTTTTTTTCACGCTCATTGCTTATATAGTATCTAGTATTATGTTTGAACAAGCTATTTATCAGAATTAGATGCAATTATAACTTTGTTAATTTTCTTATACGCAATTACGATAGTTTCCTCACATAATTTTAATTGTAATAAGAAAACTTTTTGTATGTAACAATACAATAATGATACAAGATGATTTGAAAAAAAAAAAAGATATTACATATATTAAATTAAATTATGGCTGATTTATTGTGTCTACGAGCTTCGGTCACTAAAATACCTAGATTATAGGTCCCATACAAAACCATGTCTTAGCGACACCAATCTGCGTGGGCAACTCTCGAAGTTGTGCAAAAATACGTCTACCTTGGACAGACTAATTTGGCGTAGCGAACTTCAGCAAAGCAGCCGATAGACGCATTCAGCTAGGATGGGCAGCATTCGGGAACAGTGTTTGAAGACGAAAACTTTTAACCAATGCGTTCTTCCAGTATTGTCGTACGGAGCAGAGACTTGGGCACTGACAGTGGGTCTGGGCCACAAGTTTAGCTGCTGCTCAGCGAGCTATGGAGATAGCTCGGTATTTCTTTAATGGATAAAGCCCGAAACGTGGACATCCATCAGAGAACCAAGGTTACCGACATAGCTTTCAAAATTAGTAAGCTGAAGTGGCAATGGGCCGGACACGCCTGTCGCAGAACTGATAACCGTTGGAGTAGACGGGTTCTGGAATGGAGACCACGTACGGGAAGACGCAGAGTGGGACGACCCCCCGCCAGATGGACGGATGATCTGAAAAAGGTCGCTGGTGGGGGCTGGATGAGGGTGGCGGAAGATCGTGTGTAATGGCGAGCCTGGGCGGATGCCTATATCCAGCAGTGGCGAGACACAGGCTGATTAAGATGATACAAAATCAAAGTGATAAACTGTCCGTGTTGATTATACTTTAACAGCTATATATGTTTATTATAAAATAATATTAAATAATAGCCCATACTAGTTTTAATTTAACATAAAATATACTTTAAGCCTGAACAATAATGTTTCAACATTTGTAATACATTTAACGCGTCTTCATATTGGACCGTATTGTCGGAAATAACAACACACTTTTATTTTGAATTCTTATATGGCTCCTTTCAAAGCAGCCACCTTCCATCTAGATGTTATTGATCGAAGAAAGTCGGTGTCGGTAAATTTTAGTCAAAAACAACGTAAGTAAATAAATATATCTACTGACGAGGTTTTGTTAGCCTAAAATAATAATTTTAACATAAGTGAGTTGCAATCAATTGTAATTAATATGTCAGTTAAAATGTGAAAGGTGTTATATTTTAATAATTTTGTGGTTAATTATTTAAGTTAATGCTGCATGAACTATTAGTGTCACACGCCTAGAATTATCTTATCAAGTAACTACAGGACGATGTTAAAAAAAAAAAAAAAGGATACTAGCGTGTATATCCATGGGCAATCTGGTTCATTGTGTGTCAATGTCTGCTTCGTAAAAGGTAATTCTATTTTTTTCGTATTCCTTAAGGCCCAAGCAACAAGCGAGTAAAATCGTGGTGTCATGGCTCGTCGGTAAAGGATGATTCACGCTACACCGTGTCGCGACCGGGCCGTGCTTTTTGTATGAAGTAATTTATGCCTGACCGTGGCTCGGCGTTTTAATGTCTGTAGGTATTGTTTCCCGGCTCCAGCACGGTCCGGCCCCGACACGTTGTAACATGAACATATGCGCCCTGGCGCCTGCAGAGCAGTCAACGTCAAATCTTAGTGTGGTGAGCAGCTCAACAGCAAAATGGACGATCCAGGATCCAGGATATATTGCTGGAGAATTAGGCCTACTTTCGCCACCAGGCGGGTTGGAATTTTTGGTAAGCTTGAGTTGAATTCCAACATGAGAGAAATGTTACAAATCAATGGTGAAGTCCGGCCTTACCACTAAGTTGGCTTGTCATAAATCCAAGTAGTCGTATTGTGATTTTATAACTTGGATAACAAAAGCCTGAAATAGCAACAAGAAATTTCTACAATTTTCCTAAACTTTATTGTAAAGTAAACCATTTTGGAACACCATATTCATGTGCTACGTTATTAAAACCCATTAGACCTAATCACTGCTACGTATTTTAAAACCAAGTTGAAATTCGAAAACTTAATTCATTTGAGACAGACATCACAAACTTAACAAACGTAGAAAATAGCAAGATGAGTACAAAAAATAATATCCAAAAACCGAAACCTAGAGAACCGTTAGATATAAGTTTGAACGTAATATTTTCCTTAAGAATCTATAAACCATTTTATGATACTAAAGTGGTAAAGGATACAAGACGAGAGACTTTATACAGAACTCTGCTGTTTGTGTTGCTCTTTATTTATAATTTGCAACATGTTATTTTTGCGATTCAGGTGAGAACTAAATCATAGCCAACCTATAATATTCCATTGTGAAGCAATAACCACTTGTTAGAGTGCTTATCTACTTACTCTTTTTTAGAATTCCCAAATAACCTGATTTTCCTAAACTTTATTTATTTATTTTAAAACTTTATTGCATTATGTACAAGAGGTGGGCTTAATGCCGCTAGACATTCTCTAGCAACCAACCTTTGGGACAATGAAACCATTTGTGTTATGAGGTAGGTACAACCATTAAATAGATAAATACGTAATTTAAATTAAATCTAAATATTATATCTTTATATATACATACACAATACTACATATACTACATACTATAAATATATCATATATACAATACATATAATACCTACTTACACTGTGAGGAACTGCTTAAAGAATGTTTACCACAGGCACGAAATTATTATTAGTAATTGAAAGTTTTTATTGCCCAGTAAAGTAGACTAAAAGTTTTTTTAAGGAACGATAGAGTTGTCTTGAAATTGTGGTCCATTATAAATGTTTTGTTATAAGTATATAACTAATTTTATAGTAATAAATAATTTAAACTATGTATTCTCCTCGTAACCTTCTGCACCCGCTTATTACAGACCTCAGTCACAGTGGTTAGTTGGTAGAAAATGCATTTAAGTTCGCCTATCTACCTGCACTTGTTTTTGTTTTGTACAATAAAAAAATAATAATTATTAATGTTTATTTATAGATCAAAGTGAACGCTCTTTCAATTTAACAAAATCCTATAAGATTATTCCATTTACTGCTAATTGCTGACCTGCTTAGTTTCTATCCGTTTTCGCATTGAAGTAATTTTTAATATCTATTGTTTTATCTAGTCAATAGGACATATGGAAAACTTTATCACAGTAACATTGGTTCTTATTTCTACCGTCAACCATCTCTACAAACTATATACCTTTCACGTGTATCGTGATCGCATTGAAAATATCATCAGAGTCACGGAAGGTATGTATATTTAAAGTTTCGGTTTTTGTTTGTAATTTATTTGTAACTATCCTCGACTCTTTTTCAGAGCCATTATTCGCACCAATATTTCAAAAGGACTACAATTTGTTGGAGTATAATAAAAAAGTAATAAGAATACTACAGAAAGCATATCATTTCTCTGTGTATTTGTGTGTTGTCCTTTGGTTTTCGGCTGCTTACGCTACAAGGTACTACTATGGTCAAGCTGTTATACCTGCCTACTTCCCATTTTCATTGGAACCTATGACAGGGTGAGTTTAAATTCCTAGCCACATCATGACTTTTACTGGTATTTTTGGTTAGTTATAATCATCAAGTCCTAGACCTTCACTGCTGAAGATAAGCCTTATCTTGCCAACCAGACGAGTTGGCAAGGGTCTATTTTTTTTTTCCTCGTTTTCCTAATAAGTTCACAAGTTGACATAGTGAATCTTTTCGAGCTACGGAAATGGTGGAGTTTAAGACAAATGTACGTGCATTTCTCAGTGGTACATGCCTGGTTTGGACCGCGACCTTGGGATCGTTTTTCGTAACAACTAGACCACTGCTACCTGATCGGATTTAGAATAAAGCAAAACTCAACCTCATCATCATTATCATCGGTCCTATGTCTCTCCACTGCTGGATGTAGGCCTCTCCCAAGGCTCGCCATTTCACACGATTTTTTGCCACCCTCATCACCCACCAGGGACCTTTTTCAGGTCATCCGTCCATCTGGCCGGGGGTCGTCCCACTCTGCGTTTTCCTGTACGTGTCCACAGACAGGACAGACGTGTCCGGCCCATTGCTACTTCAACTTACTAATTTTGAAGGGTATGTCGGTAACTTTAGTTTTCTGACGGATGTCTACGTTTCGGACTCTATCCATCAGAGAAATACCGAGCATAGCTCTCTCCATAGCTCGCTGAGCGACCTTAAACTTGTGGACTAGACCCACTGTCAGTGTCCACGTTTCTGCTCCGTACGACAATACTGGAAGAACGCATTGGTTGAAAACTTTCGTTTTCAAACACTGGTATGTTTGATAACAGGATGTGGCGTAACTTCCCGAATGTAGCTCATCCTAGTTGAATGCGTCTTGCTGAAGTTGGCTCTCAACTCAACCTACCGTTGTTAAAATATATTTTTTATTTGAGAATCTTGAAAACATTTGTGATTTGTATTAGTCTAAGTAATTTATCTTGGTCTTTAATAAAATCTAAATAACATGAACTTTTTGTATCTTTGCAGTTTCACTATCGCAGTTTTCTACAAATACTTGGTAATAACCTGGATAGGTATTGGACATGTGACAATAGATTGCGTGATGGCAGGTTTCTATACACAAGCGAGCTCACAAATTGCAATGCTCAAAAATTCCTTGGAAAGACTCGCAGACTTTGATAATTTGAAAGACCCTGAACTGGAAAGAAGGGATGCAAATAATAAGTACAGAACCATTCTGGAAAATAATTTCGTATTTTGCGTTAGAAAATATGAAAAGATTTTCTGGTAAGATACATTAACTTTTTAATTAAAGTTTATGCAGGGTTGTTATTGTAATATTATTTTATGTTCCAGGTACGTAAGGGAAATTGAGTCAATATTCAACAAAGCACAGATAGTACAATTAGCAATGTCTATAATCAGTCTTTGCGTCGTATTATACAAAATTGTGAGTTTTATATACCATTCTTTCTCAGTCAGGTACAACATTACCATGTCACTGGAATCTACTAAGCTGCTAGTATTCTGCTAACAGCTTATTCTTTGGACCACTTTGCTGCTTAGGCTTTTACTAGCATGGGTAGAATCATTTAAAATAGGGAATTAAAATAATAACGTATGTCAAATACCTGTAATATACAGAGTGACTTTGTATGGTCTTACATTAGACCAGAGATTCTCAAACTTATTTCGTCTACCGCCCACTTTGAAAATCAACTATTTTTCAGCGCCCCAATTTTTATTTTAAAATATAGAGTAGTAGAAATTACAAATAAGCCGTCGAATCCTCTAAACCATACCCATTTTTTTCTGGGCCCCTTACCGCCCCCGTCTAGGCATCCAGCGCTCACAAGGGGGCGGTATCGCCTACTTTGAGAAAGACTGCTTTAGACTAATATGTATGTGACTATTGATAGAAACAAACAACTTTTCCTAAGAAACTATATATGTCGGAGAGACAAATTTATTTGGCATCTCCATACGAATTGGCTACTTTAGAATTAATAATAATAAAATTCGTTTATTTCTCTCTAATGACATAAATTAGTATAAATAAAAATGAAATATAAAAATCTGGGCATGAGAGCTGGTGCCTGAAGTGGATATCCGAAGGATATCTGTATCTCAGGTCACCAGATTGCATGCCTCAGACTAAATACAAATTACAATTTGTGTTTGAAAAAAATATAATAATATAATTATTAGTTTGTTGAAGCAATAGAAATCATTCCGAGATATGGTTTATTAGAAAAAGTTGTTTGTTTCTATCAATAGAATAATATATTAGTTAAAAGTAAGAGAATACAAAATCACACGGTTTATAATTATAATGTGTAACATATCTCGTAATATAGGTTTGCGTGAAATAAAAATATTTTGACTTTGAATAAACTATCCAATAAACTTAATATTTCAGCTTGGTCCAATAAATTTTGATGCCTTTTTCTTGGTTTTATATTATACTACATTTCTTCTTCAAGTATTCATATTTTGCTACTGTGGGACCTTGATCGAATATGAGGTGATTCTATATTCTTATTTATTTTGTAAATTAATATTTACTAGAATAAGTGGTTATGCCTCCGTGGTCTAGTCTGTGGATTTAGACTTGGAGGTACCAGGTTCGATTCCTGGTTGGGACACAAAAATATTTATTAATGTAAATAAATATATTTAATTTATTTGTGATATTTCTCAAGTTTGGTACGCTGGAGACATCGACGAGCTTGCCACTTGTCATGATTGGCCTATAGTAAAGTTGGCTTTATAAGCGTGGTTTCTGACCACCCCGAAAGGGAAACGGTCGTGATGATACTTTACTTTACTAGTAGTTTTAGTCTTTAGATCTTTATTTATAAAGTTGATATTTTACAAGATTATTTAATTTATTTTTTTACTAGCGGTTAAGTCCGTGGATTTAGACTCGGAGTTTCGATTCCTGGTCGGGACACAAAAATATTTATTAATTACATATAAAATACATTTTATTAACAAACAATATAAAAGAATTACAATATAATAATTAACCTAAAAAAATAAACTAAATCTAAATAACAAATTAAATATAATAAAAAAAATATATACATACCTTATAATATAAAAATTTCCTCCAGGCCATTGTCCAGTGGCATGGTGCCCAAAACACTGGCAGCATTTCCTCGTTGAATTTCAATACTAATCTTTTCAGCGAGGAAAATCTTTTATTAATATTTAAATGACATCGACGAGCTTGCCACTTGTCATAATTGGCCTATAGTAAAGTTGGCTAAATGTGAATCCGCTTCTTTATAAGCGTGGTTTCTGACCACCCCGAAAGGGAAACGGTCGTGATGATATTTTTGAATTCCTTTCCTAAATATGTATAAACTAAAAGTATGTAAATAGTATAAAAAGAGCGGGGCACCCTGAGACACAAGCATCACGCTAAGTTTAGGGGTCTTAGTAAAATGCAAACATGTTGGGGAAAATTTTTGTCGATCTCCCAAAAGTTGCCTGTTAGAGAATACCTATACATATATATGTACTTTGTTTTTTTTATATATTTATGCCATCAACAACTCCTCTGGCCAGCTGCAACGTGGCGAATGCAGATGATTTACCTATTATATTATTTTTACGAGTACCCAGTATAAATAATTGTTTGGCTAGAGAGAGGAGCCGAATAGTGTATGGTGAGCGTGTCATTGCGCAATGAAAAAGAGGCTCCTTTTAAAACCAGCCTATGCCAGTCGCATGCCTCATTACTCCTACCATTTGCTCCACACAATATGGACCTGGCATGGTGAATCCATGGATTGCTATGAAACTTGTCTTCTATATGTAATTATGCGATATCGTGTTACTTAATTTTATTCCGAAATACGGAAAAGGGTTGGTATGAAGGAAAGCATAGGGACAAAAATAAGGAAAGGCATGCTACGATGGTTCGGGCATGTTGAAAGGATGAGCGATGAAAGATTGACGAACCAGATATATAATGCGAAAGTTGTAGGTAAAAGAGGCCCTGGCAGACCGAGACTCACATATCACGATCAAATAAATAAAACACTGACTGAAGGTGCATTAAAAAGTCTTCGTAACCAAAGGGCATGTATGAAGAGGTTAATGAATGTCGACGAAGCGAAAGAAGTTTGTCGTGATCGTGTCAAATGGCGCTCAATTGTCTCTGCCTACCCCGCAAGGGATCTGGCGTGAAGATATGTATGTATGTTAATTTTATTTTGCAGAGTCACTCCATAAATTACGCTATATTTAGTTGCGACTGGACGTCACTGTCTCCCAGATTTAGGAAGCTGATGATATTCGCCATGCTGCGATGGTCGCGTCCTATAACCTTATTCACTGCTAGTGTATTACCACTGTCAATGAACATGTATATTCGGGTATGTGACAGAATAAAAGAAAAAAAAAAAATTATCTGCTTTTTAATTGCGATTTAAAGTGTTTTTTTTTTATAATTAAACCTAGCGAATTTCGGATCACTGTGGCCACGAGAACAAATGCAGCCGTAGTTTGAGTTAATATAGAGAGTAGATTTAAAACTACCCACTTTTCTAATTATGATTATTCGTAAAAGTCTAAAAGGTGTTCCAATATATTTGAAAATTTTCATCTTGTAAAGTATTGCACTACTCGCCTTATTTTTAATTTTTATATCTGATATAATTTATAAATATTTTCTTTGCAGGTCCTAAAGTTATCATATTCGCTTTTCACTCTTTTAAAAGAGACTTCGGAATAGATGAAGAATAGACACAGAGTTTGTTAATATTATTATAAGTAGTTACTTAGAGAGTTATTAAGAGACGTTTGTCTAAACTTATCTTGGCTTAAACCAGGTAATAAATATGTATGTTGTAACATGTTTTAAAAAAACGAAATTTATCTAGCTATGGTTTAGCCAAACGTTTCTTAATAGGACTTTTGGTTTATTTTTAAATTAAACAAAGTGTTAATTGAATAAGCTGTATTTTATTATTTTTCTATGTATAGTCGTAAGTAAATACGATAAAATATGACTTCACTTATTAAAATATGAACAACTTACAAAGAACGGCATAGTTATAAACCTAATAAACCTTTTATCAAGGAATTAAGGTTATGTAATTCAAATATTTAAAATCTTATTAAGCTGGCATAGTGATACTGACGTCAGTTTTAAGGCTTTATTTGGCAGTAGCGAACTGGCATAAGTAAAAGAAAATAGCTTCTAAACTTATGATTAGGTTTTAAAATATATTATAATTGAACACAATAAAGTCATAAAAAATTACTTACAACTATTTGTCTTTGATATTTTTGAAATCTATGAAGCGTTATAATATGCTTTATCGATCTCGGTTTAATTCTTAGAAAGAAAATATTTGAAATCTGAACTTAGGAAGGTGGTAACCATATTTGAAAATGTTCACCAAAGCCTAGTTTGTTTCGTAAGGAAGATTCTAGAGTGGCGTCTCGCGTGGAATCTCGCGGCGGTGAGTTTGGTGTCCTGGAGAGATCTCGTACCACTTCTCTGGCGGCTCGCGACAACTTGGACACCTGGGTCACACCTTCACGAACGTCTTCCATTGAGTACTAAAATAGAAGGGCAAAATTAGCAATTTATAGAATCACTACATCGACGAGCTTGCCACTTGTCATGCTAAGCCTATAGTAAAGTTGGCTAAATGTGAATTTGCTTCATTAAAAAAAAGCGTGGTTTCCGAAGGGTTACGGTCGTGTTGATACTTGACTTTACTTTGCAGTGTACAATTTGTTACTTGACACCGAAAATACTAAAGACTACTAGAGAATACACTCGCAGCACAACCAGTGATAGAATTAACGTATTAACTCGTGCCACAAAAAACGAACCAATCGCCGAAATTGTAGCTGAGAAGTAAAAGACAAAAAAAGATAATATTAACGAAGATTGTCACGTCGCTCGGTAACTGTAAATTATTACTGTTATTTACCTAATATTTATATCTCAAATAAAATAACATTTTCTTCAGTGTAATAAAACATATTACAATAAATATATACTAACATATACTCGTACCTTATGACCATTGCGAAGATTGTAATCATTGAGTTTGAAATAACTATAAACACGATTTATAAAAAAAAACTACTATTATTTACCTCTCAGCTACTGAAATAGGAGCGAAAAATGTGGCGTGGCGTGTTTAAAAAATAAACACAAATTTTTTGGTGTGCGACCTGTAGCTAACTTGTAAGTCAGCAGCCCTATTCTCTTACTTAGTCGCAAAAGTTATTAGTGGATTTCGTTATTTGCGTTAGAGCTTGCGTCATAATTATGAAATATTAGTCAATTCTCAACACTATACGCGCTCGACTTTGACAGTGGCCGAGCAAATATCAACTAAAGGTCGATTATGACGCAAGCTCTGACGTAAATAACAAAATCCACTAATAACGTTTGCGCTTAAGTAACAGAATAGGGTCGCTGACTTACAAGTTAATAATAATATTTTTATGAGCATGTGCAGAATCATTTGGAAACGAATTATCCTAAAAATAGTAAATAAAGTATTGGAAAATTGCCTACGTTAATATGCGGTATCCGTTAATCAACACAAGACAAGTAACTCGACGTGGTAGGTGTAGTTTGGATTTTTTGAGAGACGTCTTGCTTAGTAGAAGGATTCTATGGACTATGATGTTTTACCTGATCATCGTCTGGCAACATATGTGGGTATATCCGGATCCAGTGGCCCACTCGTCCAGGGGCGCGGTCCCACCTTACTCCATTCCCCCACAAACAAGCACTGGAAATACGCCTTCGACCTTGTAAAGGTACCGTACGCGTAGGCTCTTCAGTAAACGTGTCAGTTGATACGGGTTCTGTACCTGACTATTAATAAAATGTTAGTGACGCACATCTATTTTTAAAAATATAAGAATATAGAGGAGCTTCTTTCTGAAACCCAAAATTAATTTTTCAGATAGCAGTGTCGTGATTTCATTATGATCCAATAAACCGTTATTTTTATTTTTAATAGCGTATTTATTTTTTCATATTTCAGCACCTAATTTTCACTAAAGTGTTTAAAGTTGTCTCAATAGTTGGCCATGATAAAATGTCTTGCGGCATTAAAGCGTATGTCTTTGTGCAATAAAGTGTTAAATAAATTTATTAATACGTGCTAAACTTTTTTGCCCGTTTGCAAAGCATCAAGTTTAGCCATTTGGAATGAGCGATTTTCTTATACGTACTTTTTTGTAGTTAAAACTGTGCTAAATAGATTGGACAATTTTGGAAATTCTGACAATAAATGACATAAATGCATCATGTACAAAAAATTATACATGCAATAAGTACTTTAAATACCAAATAAAAATACCAAAAAACAAAAAATTGTTCACCTAATTCGAGGAATTCTCCCAAAAATCAATTTGAACTTATCTACTACGCCATCTTTCTAAATTAACAGACAATCGCTGATTGTTATTTTAACAAACTTTACTTTCACTAAATTTTGGTTGAAGGTTAGGTAAACTACCATTAGCTTTCTACTAACTTTGCTAAAAACAAAAATTTACCGCGCATTCAGGAGTCAAATCGCTCGGAACATCTTGCCAATTTTTCGAATTTCGAATGGGGACTGTTCTCTCAATCAGATCCTGAAATTTAGGTAACTTCTGAGTATTTTTAAAATTTAAAATGACTATAAACATAAGATAGAAAATCCAAGAATAAACACAACTGACATCAGCTGTTTATATTTTATAATAAAAGAATACATTGCTATGCACCGACTCGCTGCGCACCTTGACTCGCTTTGCATGAAAACAAAAAAAAAATCGTGTGATTTATGTGTAGTTGTGTTAGTGGGTTTCAGTAGACTTTAGCTTATATATTTTCATACAAAGCTAAGTCAACGCGAGTGTGTGTCCGTGCGTATCTCTTTTAATCAAGGATAACAATTAATAGTAAACGAATCAGCAGCCGTACTTCGTTAACGCAATAGGTACGAGTATATCGGTTCCTTTAACTATATACGATTATTTATAACGCTATTGTAGTTGATTGCATGGACTCTGTCATGGTTGAGCGCTAATTGAGTTAAGAATTGTATAATAATTTTGACGCAAGCTCCGTCGTAATTAACGGAATCCACTTAAACGTTTGCGCTTAATGATAATTCACCCAACGTCCTGCCAGTAGGATTTTTCGGAATGACATAATTTCATGAATTATAGGACTTAAAATCGTGCCAGGACGCAGTTACCATATAAACCAATGGAAGGCGAATTTCATGCTCTTTCGAACGATACTTTCAACTTGTTAGACACAATTTAAGACTTGTAGTTCAAGTACACGCACGATCTATATATTTTATTGCTTTAAATAAAATTAATATATAATAGTATAATTGGTTCGCAAATACAAAAAAAGACAGCAAAAAGCTCGCTACTGTTGTGTGAAGTGTAGAGACAATAATTTGTTAAAATAGACTGGTAGAAACTGTATAGTCTACTTTCAATTTGGCATACAAACCAAAAAATAAAAATGGTTAGATCCTCTTTATGCACCAATGTCTTACCCGTGACTGTGCACTACTAGAAGGACAAGAAGAACAGTTTCATATACATGTCAATTCAGCAGTTGAATCAAAAACCTTCCTGAAGCTCATCTAGCAGGACGAAGAACCGGGTTAACTATCATTAAAGTAATGAAATACGGCTGCACGACTTTATTGACATAATAAAAGCACTTTTAATCCAATTACTAACGGCATCTTTGTCAGCAAGCGGTGGTTGTATGGTGACACAATGAATAGGCAGCGCCCGCCTCGACTTCCTCCAGCGCGTGGCTCGGCGACCTGACGCACTCGGCGCGCGGAGCCGGGGCTGTCTCTTACAAGCACCTTCGTCGTCTGAGTTACTGAGAATACATTTACCCGTACATACATCATTATCATCATCAGCCTGCGCTCCCCATTGCTGGATATAGACCTCTCCTAAGACTCACCATTTCACACTTACTCCTGCCACCCTCATCCATCCTTTACTAGCGACCTTCCCCAGATCATCCGTCGTCCCACTCTGCGTCTACCAGTATGGGTCTTCACTCCAGAACCCGTCTACTCCAACGTTCATCGGTTCTGCGACAAACGTGTCCTGTGGCAGCCCAACTTCATCTTGCTAATTTTGAAAGCTGTGTCGGTTACTTTGGTTATCTGTCGGATGCAAACGTTTCTGACTTGATCCTTCAGAGAAATCTCAAGAATAGCTGTCGTCATAGCTTGCTGCCTTATTGAATAGTCTGTCCAAGGTAGACATACAAACATTATCATCGTTAAATAATACATCCCACTGCTGAGTAACCGCCAGAGTTGCATGCCATTTAATCATAGCCCCTGGAGTCCTAGACGTTGCTGCTGGAGATGGTCAGTTACCTTTTGCAGTGGAGATGTAGGATTCTTTTTTAGTGTCTGTAATGAAAGTCATCGACACATTCATACTAACCGACAAAAAGAAATCCATAAACAATTTTCATTCCATTCCTCTTTCAGCCTCATTAAATTCAGATCCGTTCCTATTTTACCACGAATAGCGTTTAATAATAATAATTTAAGTTAATTTCAACCAAAATAAATAATAACCTTTCAAGAGGTATATTAGGCGTTGGTGGTCCTTGTAAGAATGACAATCCAGTATGACGCATCGGTAGACCGAGCAGGTCAAAAAGCTCGTGCAGCATCGGTCTCTTCACCGACACATCTGCTTCACAATCTGCAGCTAATGCCGGAGAAAGATTCACCTGAAACATTAAACATTTGTTTGGCAAACTTTACTAGAATCATGGCAAGGTAACGTTAACAATAACATTTTTTTTTAAAAAAAAAGGCTATCGATTTATAATAAAAAAATATGAAAGAGGGCCTATCATCTAAGTCCAAGCTCTGAGCAAATATATAAACTTAATAATATATAAATTATAGTGATAGTGTGCAGATAGGAGTCTCGCTGCCGGCAGTGAGGGAATGGGTAAGATGATATTCACGTCCAGGCGCGCAGGCTCACGCGACTGTGCCTAGGTGGCTAGGTGTCTTGACCGACGTGATGGATCCTAACTGAGTTCGGGAAGGGATTCAAGGTGATGGATACACGTTCAATCGAGCAGGCTCACAAGATCGTACCCAGAAGAGGTAGCACGCAAGGGCAACGCGTAGGAAATGAGACAAACAACGTAATGTTGAAATTAATTCATCCCTAACTAAATAATTAAATACTCAATTAAGATAAAACAGCAAAAATTGCAAAACTAAAATCAATTGTCAAAATCTGGTTTCTGTGCCTTCTCAGAATTATCTTGCACTTACTAAAAATTCAAACAATTACGACTTACTTCAAGTAACCAAGGTTTCAGCATGTCATCAAGCAGTACATCGAAGCCGTAAAACTCGAAGCAGTTTTTGGTGGGAGGTGTACCGGCAGCCTGGGCCAGTAGGGTGAGGGTGACGAGCGACCTGATCCTTTGCCACGCCAACCACTCGCTCGCTCCCCATCGACCGGTCAGAGCTCGGCGAACCTGCTTTAGAGTCCACTTGCAACCTAGAAGTACAAATTTGATTTTGCTTCAGCTAAAAAGTTTTTTAATTTACTCACTGTTTCATCAAGAATTGACCGCGTAATAGTGGTAAAACCCATAGTTGGCCGTAGAGTCACATGAAATCTTTATATGTAGAAGTCATGTTCAGCGCTGAGTTAACTGATCATCTCAGCCAAATTTTATTCAAATTGGTCGAGTTTTAGCCTTGTGGTCACAAATCGTAGTCAAATGATAACGTCAATTAGGCTATCCGTCAGTTAGCCCTTGTCGCTGCGCTCTTCGGCAGTCTTTTAGTCTAAGTAAATTTTTTGTTCGTCCATCATCTCATTTTTAATGTAATCAAATATATTTGTATTTAAATGTACTAAAATCTACTCAGTGACTTGTACTTGTAGTTGACTGTATATTTTCCTGCCAAACCCTTAGTGTTACGGTGGCTGCCACCTATAATCTAGTTGATTCGTGATTGATGTGTTTGGTACCTAGTTGTTAATTATTAAATGTCAATCGTGTATTATTATAGCCAGAAACTAGAATTGGAAAGTAGTAGTCCAGCCCAATGTGTTATCCCCACTACTTTCCAGGTCATTCGACCTAGCCCACATCATAGTGAGCCTTTCACCTGGTAACCCCACCACATCGTCATTGAACCCGTGGAACTCGTGGTGAAAGTACTGTTATATGTGCCGCTACAATTACGAGGAACGATTCTACAAAATTGCATCATAATCGGTCCAGTAATATAGACAATGTGAGATTATTTACCATTAAATTTCACTAAGCAAGCGTTTATGGCGCACGTGATCCCTTCTTTTACGATATTTTCGAATCTGACCTCCGTTAAATTAATGATATTATATTATTACATACCATTTCCAATTCTGTCTTTGCATTCGGCATACCGTGGCCCGGACTTGTTTAGAGACGAATTAGTCAGATGTCGATAGGGATTATGAATATCAGATAAAGTATACTTGTCTGTACCTGAAATAAAAATAACACTTCAGTTTTATTTATGAATGAAGGAGAAGTCCGTTATCAAAACATGGTATATTTATTTGTTTTACATTTCCATGCATTGTCTTCCACTTCTGAGCTATGGTCCAAATTTCTCTAGTTCATCGGGAAGTTAGTTCAAAATCAAATACAACATTCCCCCCGGACAGACATACATACAAGAACATGTTACGAGTAATAATAAAATATGTTAATTTAATAATAAAAAAAAACCCGACTGCTTAAAAAAGAACTTTAATGAATAACTGAAAAGAAATAAATAAATACTAAAAAGAAAAAAACTATCCGAAAAAAAAGAACGCCGCCAAAAAGGTTTATAACCATTTAACTACACCATCAAAATAATATACTTTATACTTTTAACAGTCGTGACCCATTGTTGGGAAGATTCTCGGTTTTTAAACAGTTCTGACTTATAAAGTCACTATATAAAATGTTCAATGGTGTAGTTAAGCGGTAATCATACTTTTTGGCGACGGACCGTTAAGCTTGTTTTTTTCTTATTAGTTTGTATTTATTTGTTTTTAGTTTTAATTAAAGTAATTTTTTACGCAGTCGAGTTTGTTAGTGGACGCAGCGGCCGTGCCGTGGCGGCGATCACGCGTAATTATAATAATTTGAATTGTCTGGATTAAACCAAAACTTCACATTGTTATACCTAATTACCTACACTAATTATTAAAAACTTCTTTATAACAAACTCGAACTTAAATAATAATAATATTAAACTTTACACATATAAAGATGAATTTATTTATCGCCAAATGATCCTATCGGAACACTCGGTTAAGTCATTTTTTTTAAATAACAATGCTAAACAAAATACCTGCCCAGATATGGTGATACAGTATGTCAAGGAATAGCCCCAATTTCCATTTTTTTTTTTAAATTATTATCTCTATCTAATAAACCGAGAGATGTATGTTTGTTAGTATTCATACTCAAAGATGTGAAATCCGCAATTTATCTTTCATACATTTAAAAAAAGACTATCATGTTATGAATGAAAATGTGATTTAGACCGTTCCGAATTGATATCACGCTCTGAGCATCCAAATCGTGATATTTGATTCGGAACGACTGTCTGTATCATATTCATTCTAAGCGCTCTGAGCATGATTCGGAACAAGGGGATAATGTAGTTCGTCGAATTTTGTTTTTCCACAATCTGGCGTCTGGTTGTCGTCTTACTGAAATTTGATTAATGATTGACGTGAGAATAATTTAAATTGGACTACGAGTTTGGTCTTCAGTGTGCTTCAAGGAACAAACATACATAGGCTGATAATAACATAACATCAGGTAAAAACATGGTAAACAAAACGTTAAGTCGTGTATAATTCATCACTGCTCAGCAGTAATATGGGTTAATAATAATATGAAAATAGTTACCAAATCTAGCTAAACCTTCTGCATACATATAGGCGGTTAAAGGTCTGTATGCAGGAACACATACATAGAGACGCAAGTCGAATTTGTAGCCTGCGATCAGAAGCGGTCTCTCGATGTACCGCTGGACCACTGCAGCACTGCCACATTGCATTTCGCATACACTCTGAAATTCAAGGCATAGTCGTCAGTTTTTGGACATTTCTCCTTAGGTATAAGCAAACGGTCGCATGTATATCAACATAAGTCCTAGACCTCTTGGTAAAAATGGGTCTCCAGAATAAAATCATAATCGCAGCCCATAAAACACCGAATCCTAGACTTCCACTGTTGGAGATGGTCCTTCCAGAAATTTCTGGATAATTTGGCCTACACTTACCACGCTCGCTGGCCAGACGGATTGGCGAAAGTCAGACCTTATTATTTTGTCAACAATTTCACAAGTTAATATAAGTGAAATAGAATTGGAAACCGGATAGAAATGGAAACCGGATAAAAGTCGATACGGTCGTGATGATAATTTACTTTTTACATTAAATTACTGCTATAAGCAAGTGAATTGTAACTATTATTATAATCTATTCATCTATATTGTTATTTAGCTGTAAATTTTCCTGTAATAAATAAATAAATAAGATCGTGGCTGTAAAGAGGCCGGGTCAACTTAGTATAAATTCGTAGCTGTAGGGGTCGAGTCACTTTACAAACTAACATAAATATCTAAAATAAATCTAAATACTAGGTCGTGGCTGTATAAGGGCCGTGTCAGCTTACAAATAAAAAATTTAATAATATTAATATACAAATATATAGTTTTCAAATATACAAATCTCACGAAACGCCTGCAAGAAAAGACTGAAGTTCTTTTATGGGAGGCATAAGGAGGCTTTAGACCTGGAAGAGGATGCGCTGCTTTCTGCCAGATTATTTACTCTATATCTCGCTCAAATGCCCAAAAAGAATAAGAGTGATTGTGAGATAAAGCTGAGTGATCTAGTGGTGAACTGCCTGTTTTATGATGATGCTGTTCTTATGGCATCGTCCGAACAATAACTGCAATTACTAGTAACAGAAAATAAAGAGGGATGTGCAGAAAAAGGACGCCGTTTGAATGCGAGAAAAACCAACGTTTGAAAAAAAGGATGACAATCGTGACGGTCAAGATTGTTTATGAAACTCTAGAACAAGTAAATTAAATTATATATCTGGGCAGTTTTATCACTGCGGATGGGAAGTATGATAGGGATGTTGAAAGAAGAGTGAACGCGGGAAATAGTGTTAACGGTACCCTGGGGTCACTGATAGCTAGTAGTACAATGCCATGCTGGTACCAACACTTATGTATGGAAGCGAAACGTGGATATGTTAGAATACGCATTAGAGTAGAGTTAGTGCAGTAGAAATAAGGTCGTTGCGTCAGATATGTGGCGTCACTTTGACGGACCGCATATGCAATGACGAAATACGCAAAATGGTAGGTATTAAAGAAAGCATAGGGACAAAAATAAGAAAAGGCATGCTCCAATGGTTCGGACATGTTGATACAATGAGTGAAGAGAGATTGACAAACCAGATATATAAAGCGAAAGTTGTGGGTAAAAGAGGCCCTGGCAGACCTACCTTACCTATCACGATTAAATAAATAAAATAATAGCTGAAGGTGCATTAAAAAGCCATCAAAACAAAAGCGCATGTATGAAGAGGTTGATGAATGTCGCAGAAGCGAAAGGGATTTGGCGTGAAGATATGTATGTACAAATAATGAAAACAAAAATCAAAAGTCAGCCTATGTAAAATTATAATACTAGAGATGAGAGTCCTAAACTAATAATTAAATTTCACACTTTTCTTTATCAATTTAATGATTTTGGATGGGACAGTCATGGCGAGATGCAATTATACTCAGGATGTGTTGAAAAAGGGAAGTTCTTACAAATAATCGCTGAAAACTCCGTACGGGCTTTAGCGAACATTACAGAATAGACAATTCAGCAATTTTATAACAAAAGTATAGGAAACACGTTTATACGAGTAACTGACATAGAATTCTACCCAATGCATTAAGTAAATTAGTCTTTTAAGGTGAATCTAAAACCTAGGTAAACTTCCACGTAAACTGGTACACGTAAATGGTTGCCCTACTTCCCACAAATCACATCAGATTCGAGGCATGATTTATGGCCCAAAATAAATCTGTCTTCTTGTAAGGAAATTTATTGTGTTCTTACATCGCTTTCTCCACCGTGACTTATTTTATTTCCAACATGATTTGCAATTTTAACATTGTATACTGTTTGTTAACTTAAGCGTAAATATCTTATCATTTTACTCGTAGGTACTCCTATATTACTTTTAATCCTAGCTTTTATTTATTATTATTTTAATTGTTCTGTTCTCGTTATTATTATTTTTAAATATTATTATTAATTAAATTTCTTAAACTTATAATATCATAATTAAATTTAGTTTGACATGTTGTGGTCACCTATTCGTTCGCTAATGTTTTTTTTTACTCTGTTTGCTTCTATTAATATTTATTTATTTAGAAGAAATTACAGACATTAAGGTTGATACACATAGTAATAAGAAGATTAAATTATAAGCTTAAACTAATTCCATTTACATTTCTTGCTCGACAGACTCAGGACTGTTATATCGGCCCATATATTGGGAAGGAATATATTTAGTAAATAGTGACCTGTTTGGCGCTTATTGAAGTTATGTAAGATAAGAAAGGTTTTATTTACCCTAAAGAGGAAGATTCCTCTTCCCTGACTCTGGGCAACCGGCTTGTGGATCCACACCACACTGGAGCTCACCCCGTCATCAGTGCCACGCCTCAGTCTTGAACACTCCGATACCAACTTCGCGTATTCCAAGGGAAGGTGATAGCCTGGAGGACTGGAATACATAAGATAAAACCTTATATTCTTATAGCCGATAAATCGACTAGCATACGAGTATGTCTGGCCAGCGTGGCGAGTGTAAGCCAAATTCTTTCCAGATACCTATATGTTCTGGAAGGCCCATCTCCAACAGAAGAGCACTAGGACGCTGTATTCTAGGGGCTGTAATGAAAAAAATAATGATGGTATCAATGATAAATACTTTTCTTACGTACATTTGTCATAAATTACCAACACCACCGGTCCGTTCAACAACACGTTAAGCCGTCAGTCCCGGTTCCACTAATACCAACTCGTAGAATCGTTAATCAATTGTCATTAAAATTGACATCAGACCCTCGCCAATCCGCCTGGCCAGCGTGTCGAGTATGGACCAAATTCCCAGAAATTTCTGGAAAGCCCATCTCCAACAGTGGAAGTCGAGGACTCTGTGTTTATTTATTAAAGGAAAACTATTGACAATATCCAACAACAAATAGAACTAAACGTTAGCAACAGAGTGTGATTTATAAGTTTTCACAAATAAAAATATATTAACAATGTAAAAAATGTTCTAGGGGATGTGATGTGAATGATTCTACTCTTGCTAGGAAGGCAAAGCAAAGTGGTCCAAAAAATAAGCTGTTGGCAGAAGACCAGCTCATTAGAACATGTTGAGGTTCGAACCCACCTTTTTAGGATTTTAAAGCGTTCTAACAACATAGCCACCACAGCTCTTGATGCCTATAATAGCTTAACGTGAATAAAGATATTTTGACTTTGACTTTAAAAAATAACTACATTCGGCTATAACAATGATAATATATATAATGTTAGTTTTTAGTTATTTTCAATAGGTACATAATAAAGGATATACGAGTAAGTTTAGTTCAAAGTTCAGCCCATTAAGATGCTACTTCTATCCCTTGCAAAATTATCTAAAATTCATGAGGTTAGGCAATCGTCAACAAAATTCCAAAAATAACCACCATTACCTTTAATAACCGTCGTGTTTTACCAAATTAAATTAACCATCATAAACTAGAAAACTTGAAACTTTGTGTTACAATTACGACAAATCTTTTATCACGTAAAATATTTCGTCCTTTTTTAAAAGAACGGCTGAAAGCCTTGTTATGTCGTGAGGCACGCCACCCGCGTATTCATTCAGAAATGTGACGTGGCATCTACGTCTATACCCAGGGGCGGCCTTTGGGGGTGGCGAGCAGGGCAACCGACCGGGACGTCACTTGAAAGAGCCTCGCGCACTCGGACACGATCATGACATACCTCTTTCGCTTTGTCGACATTATAGAGTAGGACCTCTTTATACGAACTTTTTGTTACGACGGCTTTTTAATGCACCTTCAGCCAGTGTTTTATTTATTTCATCGTGATATGTGAGTCTTGGTCTGCCAGGGCCTCTTTTACCCATAACTTTCGTATTATATATCTAGTTCGTCAATCTTGTTTCGCTCATCCTTTCAATTGTAGAATGCCTGCCTAACCTTATTTTTATCCCTATGCTTTTTATAACTATAATTTTCCGTATTTCGACGTTACGTATGAGGCCTGCCAAAGTGACGCCACACATTCGACGCAACAATCTCATTTCTACTGCATTAATACTACTCTCATGCGTATACTGACAAATCCACACCTCGCTTCCATACATCAGTGTTGGTAACAACATGGCATTGTGGATGAAGAGCCGAGCTTTCTCACTGACATTTCGACTGTCGATCAGTGACCCCAGGGCACTGTTAACACTATTTCCCCCGTTCACTCTTCTTTCAACATCCCTATCGTACTTCCCATCCGCAGTGAATTTCTTTGTTCGAGAGTTTCATAATCAATCTTTATCGCCACGGTTGTCATCCTTCTTTTTTCAAACACTAGTACCTTGGTTTTTCTCACATTTAAACTTGGAATATTGTATTTTGTTCTCTAATAATAATATCATATTATATAAATTATATAGGTATTCGGTGGGCTATACCTTCTCCTGTGACTCCTTCCACGGATCACTCTCTCTCAGACGATGCTGCGCCATCCGGGTGCATACTGCGGCATGTAGAGCATTGAGGTGTTGCTAAATAAATAATTGTGTTAAGGAATCCTAATACACAGAGATAGCTGCCAGACTACGAAGGCAGATTAAATGAGGATAAGGTAGTTTATTGGAAAATGACCTAACCCTGAAGCCTAAAGATCAAGTTACGTGCGTAACATAGCTCGATTAACAAATTGGTTTTCTAATAATAGTCTAAATCACAAATGTACCTATTTATAGCAGCTAAGTCGCGTCGCGTTACCAAGCTAGCGAGTCTCACAAACAATCATTAATTCTTATACCCACAGATGTCATGCCTAAGGATATGGGAATAAAAACTTTTTAAATTACTAAGACAAATCATGACTTGCAAAAAGAGGACATATCCATATTTGTAGTTTTAAAACTACACAGTGCCAATTGCTGAGAGGCTAATCGGAAATTCGAGGACCACGCGGTATATCCACACGACAAAAGACGAGGTGGTGCTGTTTGGGTGCCAGGTGGCTCTAATGAGCTATTATTATTAAGGCATGTCATTAACCTACAAAATAACAACCCTAAATACAACAATTAATCGCTTTTTTCAAAAACCCGACATAGTATTAGAACCCGACATAGTATTAGAACCCGACATAGTATTTGAATAATACAAGACCATTGATATCAACGACCAGTATCAGAACGACATTCGCCGAAAAACAGCTAGGTCACACATCTAACAAACTGTATAATACAGTGAATAGAATCACGCCAATTCACACTCTGACATCGAGAGAATTAAAACATTCAATAACATCATGGCTTAAAACAAAAGATTACGAAGAGACGGAAAATTTGCTTACATAATTAAGACATATTTATACACTTTACTATATTAATAAAATAAATCTAAATAAAGTAACAATAAAATTTATTCAAAGCAAATTCATATACTATAAGTTATATAAAATAAAATAAATAAATAAGAAAAAAAATACATATGATAAAAAAGAGACTACATTACTTACTACATATAAAAACTAAAAAAACCATTAATAATAATAAATATGTATATATAAAAAATAAATTAAAATATATATATATATAGGTATACAAAAAAAAATAAAAAAGCTAACCCTTATAACACATAATACACATATTTTCCTTCATATAAAATTAAAATAACACATTCTTGTAAAATATTATTATATTTAACTTTAAGCGGGTCCCCCAATACAGGTCTAACTAAACTTAAAGGGGGATCCAGAAAATATACTATTTAAACTTGTATTTAAAGAAATAAAATATTTTTGTTTTTATTTTGTTTGTTTTTTGTATTGAGACTGAAATGAATAAAGTATTAATTGAGAATATAATAATTGAAAGTTGTAGTTGGTTTGGTGTTTTAATATTCTTTCCTCTAACATTGATGTCCAATAGGTCCCCTCAGAAACCCAACATAAAGTTACAGAAGGAAATGTTGCCAGTCTTCTTGGGACTATCACTCGGACGGGACGACCCTTCGTCTCTACATTTTTTATTTATAGTTTATTTTTATTTTTACTTTTAAGTCTAATTATTTATACTTATTAGTCCGATATATGTATATAATATAAGTTAACATAAAGTCAAATTTAATTGTAATGCGACCTTTTATCTTCTCAGTAATGTCATGATTTTTTTTTTTTTTATCACACAGCGCCATCTAATTTCCGTGCTAAGCGGTAAGCTTGTGTTACGGAAACTAGATGGTTGATAAACTACATATTATACATTTTTTTTTTTGTAAATATATACATATTATACATATAAACACCCAGACCGAGACAAATTATACAATGTACAACTTGCCCCCGGTGGGAATCGAACCCACGACCTCCCGAGTTCACGGCAACGTTTGTTACCACTAGACCACGGAGGCGCCGATTTTAAAATCTATTAAAGCTTTTTGCAGTAAAAGTTAACGATTGCCTTGAATTTGTGTCGCGTGCCACAAGGCAATAGCGGGAATCTTTTAATATCCTTTTAATCGTTTCGAAATTGCATTAGTATTTCACTTTCGCAATAAAATCAATTTATACACCCTTCCGGGCTATAAATATTTTAAATAAACATTTTGTGGTTTAGCACCCAATGAAGATAGTTACCTACCATACAATAGGGTAGGTACTTGACCAAAGTATTAGTTCCAGGGATCCGTAAGTAAAAATAAACAATTTTAAACACATTTTGAAAAATTTACAAGTAGTCTATTAACATTGCTGACGTCAGCATCGTATCAAGTCAGAATGGTGGTAGGGACTGATGTCACCATACGTCAAGTCAAGAAAGTGGTCTTCTAGTTTTGACAGAGCTTGCATGTTTGATTTATGAAAAACAATATTGAACCTTAGCTTATTTATTCAAAGAGAAAAGACAAAGACAGGTAAGAACAATAAAGCAATAGAGTAGAAGCAATTACAATGATACCCGCCGAAATAAAATTTGGTAAAATATCGCCTTGAATAATTTAAGAAATCAACAGCAATGCAAGTATTTGAATTCCTAAAACTGTTAGGTGAACTCCGAAGCAAACCGTCCACACTTTGCTAGCTAAATCAGCGCGGCGTTATCGTGGAAGACCAATTTTATGGTAGTAAAATTATATATTAAAAAAATATAGTAAGAAACAAAAAAAAATCTATCGTTAGTATTTCTCTAATTATGTAGGTAGTTAAAAAAAGTACCTAAAATCGTAAATAGATCCGTATATCTTCCTCATGCATCTGAGTAATCTGGACAGGTTGTCTTTTCTGCAAATAGATCCTCCTTTCGGTATATGATTCATAAACTGAAAAATAAATAAAAGATTCAGAAATTATGGAAACTTTTTTTTAAGTTTTTACTAGAATATTTTTATTTTATTTTATTACTATAAGAAAAAAAAACATTAATATAAATACCTAATTTAAATAGAAATAGTGTCCGCGCGGTATGGTGGCAAGAACGCTGGCTGCATTTCCTCACTCAATCGCTATATCATTATCTAAGCAAGGAAAGAACCAGCCATCTTGTCCCCAGAGCTGACATTTAGACGAGGAGTGATGTTTTTTAAAAATATTTTAGTGAACTCCACGGAAGGAGTGTCTCTACATTATGTGAACTGCCTTAATAAAAAATAAAAAAGTGGCACCCCGTTTTCGCCTACCTGCCAGTCTTCTAGAACTTTGTAGCAAGCCGCAGGGAAGGCGCAGTTTTTCCACCACAGATTCCAACGGTCGTCTCCACCATTGTAGCCCTGGTATACTCGCCAACCTCGCTCTATACATACCTGCAATTGCATTCATAAGTTATCTGTAATGGTGGCTTACAGTTTACACCTCACGCAGCCTGGCAACCAAAGCTTTAAAAGGAAGCTTAATGTTCAGTTTTGATAGTTCAAAAACTTTCGCGGCATTCAACACTGATATATAAACATATATTTATTTAGTTGTATTGTATTACATTACTTTCCGCTTTCTAAATTATTTTGCGGGTACCATTGGGTGACCAACAAAAAATGGTCGCCAGGGTGCGCCCGGCAGAAGCGATCGAGGTCTCGCCGCGTGTGCGCGCAATTTTGTGGTGAAAAAACATTCTCGTACGACAAACTGTGTGTGATCTCAATTTATGGACTGGGGTGAGCTTTCCCTATATTTATCCTATTTTATATTTTCATGTACGTTTATTACTTGTCGGTTTACACGCAGCATTTTGCGTGGGACAGCTGAGCGTGGGTCTGAGTCAGCCGGTGCAGGCATCTCTTTTAAATACAGTCCACTCATACCATCTAAAACTGCAAACTTAAATAAACTTGGAAAGGGATAACCCCGGATTTTCGAGCGTTAATATAAGACATACAGGTTTAGCCTTGCAGAACTGCATCCGATGCGAATCCGTGAAAATTCGAATCTAGAAATCCAGGACCAAATATCTAACTGCTAACGCACAAAGCGTTTCTTCTCGCATCCGGTCTAAAACAGTGGAGGTCTAGGTATCTGTGTTCTAGGGGCTGTCATGATGATGATGATAATTGAAATAATTGTAAAAGTAATAATTGTAAGTAAGCATTAAAGGCTAGGTACTTTCTAAATTACAAGTAATTATGATTTTGTTAAAACCATCATTAGATTTGAAGCAGTCAGTTGATAGTGTCGGTTATTTATTTAAAAAACGGGAAATAATGAGAAAGTCAATCTTACGAATAAAATAGAGTAAAAAGTTAAGTATCATCACGTCCGTTTCCCTTTCCGGGTGGTCAGAAACCACGCTTATAAATAAGCGGATTCACATTTAGTCAACTTTACTATAGGCCAATCATGACAAGTGGCAAGCTCGTCGATGTCTCCAGCGTACCAAACTCGAGAAATATCACAAATAAATTAAATATTAATTAAATGTTTACATTAATAAATATTTTTGTGTCCCGACCAGGAATCGAACCCGGTACCTCCGAGTCTAAATCCACGGACTTAACCGCTAGACCACGGAGGCAGTCAATACTATGAGAAATAATTGAATTTAATTAAAAACCCACTGTGTTTCAATTATCTATTTTTGGTATTAAAATATGACCTCAGTTTACTTAAGTCAGGTACGTGCTAAGTTTATTAACAATAATTATTAACTTAAAGTGTTAATAAAAGTTAAACAGTCATTGACGTCGAACAGAGGTTCAGGGTCAGCCGAGGTTCAGGGTCAGCCGAGGTTCTGTCAACCTGAAGCATGCTTACTTTTAAAATAAAATTTAAAATAAACAGAATGAACTTCATAAGTGACTGCCTCCATGGTCAAGCGGTTAAGTCCATGGATTTAGACTTAAAGGTACCGGGTTCGATTCCTGGTCGGGACATAAAAATATTTATTAACGTAAATAAATACATTTAATTAATATTTAATTTATTTGAGATATATCTGGAGTTTGGTACGCTGAAGACATCGACAAGCTTGCCACTTGTCATGATTGGCCTATAGTAAAGTTGACTAAATGTGAATCCGCTTATTTATAAGCGTGGTTTCTGACCACCCTGAAAGGGAAACGGTCGTGATGATACTTTACTTTTTACTCTATTTTATTCGTAAGATTGACTTTCTCATTATTTCCCGTTTTTTAAATAAATAACAGACACTATCAACTGACTGCTTCAAATCTAATTATGCTTTTAACAAAATCATAATTACTTGTAATTTAGAAAGTATCTAGCCATTAACGCTTACGAAAAAAAATCACCCTGTATATATTAAATAAAATAAAACCCAAATAATTAATTTGCTGAGCAATAGTCACTATATCATTTATGAGGCCTGCCAATACTTCACCACGTTTTGGCCTGAATCCACGGTTCGCTGAATAACGCCGTTCGGAGTGGAAATATTATAACGATTTTTTTCTGTCACCGTAAGGGCAACTAGATATATAAATAAATTATTTATTGCACAATACATAAAAACACATTTAAATGTACATAGGCGAACTTAATGTCTAGTGACATTTTCTAACAGCTAACCTTTGGGATAGTGAGCTGTGATTGTAGGTGCATTAAATCACTAATTATTTACAATCGGGATTTAAAAAAAACTTAAAGTATTACTAGCAACTAAAGCTAAAATACTAATATATAAATATATATAATAACACAAGTACATATAATACATAATAAATATATATACAATATTATACCAATTTAGAAAAGTTATGTCGACTCGTCTTGCTTTTTATGAAGGTATAAGGTAAGTAAATTTTTAAAACACTTAAGTGAGGGTGCTTTTCGAACGGTAAGTGGAAGCCGGTTCCACTGGCGGGCTGCTGATACTGTAAAAGAATCTGAACATCTGCTGGAAGAATATGTCAGAATTTTTAATTGATTGTTGGAAGAGGAACGAAGTGTACAACTGTGTGTACGAAGTGCACAACAAACTTGACATAAAAGAAAAGTACTTATGTCGAAGCCGCATTGTTTATTTTTTTTATTATTTACTTAGGGTAGCTATTAACAACATGGTTATAAGCGACCGCCTAATAACGCATGGATACTACAGTGGGTTAAATCTTTTTGTACATATTAAAAAGTTGAACATATATAATTTAAAATTTGAAGACATTCTCATAATGTTACCAAGGCACATTATTAGTGTTGGTGGTAATTTAAAGCGAGATTTGTCCTTATTAGTAGGTGAGTAATAGATACCTCAGAAGTATATCTGTCACATTATTTTTTTGTTATTAGCTGGATGTGTGTTACATTGGTATGGCCGATTCGCAGTCTAGTTAGCACAGATTGGTCATGTCTACATGTCTGGGGAAGTGGTGTTTTATCCAATACTGAACTACGGATTAGAAATCTGGTGTTGTTGGTTTTCCACATAATGTCCCAGTAGCTATTAACTCCAGTTTTAATGACCTTTTTAAATTCTATTGCTGTTTATTTAAAGCATGGGTCAATAGTGGCTAGCTTTGCTTCGTTATCCACCTTTTCGTTACCTACAATACCCTGATGACTTGTAATGCATACCAATTTTACCGTATACTCTTTTTCAGTTATTTTATTTATTTATTCATCCTACGACACATGTCCTAAATAGAGGGAGTTTGCATTCGCGTGATATTCATCTATAAGACCTCCCTCGGCACGTGTAACTGTGTAAATAAAGAGGAGCTTGCAAATTGATATTTCATTATGAAACTACGTGCGATAATTTTAAAAATTCATTTTTATTGTATTTAGTCTAATATATTAGGTAAGCAGTCTAAAGTAAGGGGATACAAAGTCAACCTGTATATCCGAGAAAAACTCGTTACGCGACATGTACGAGTACCATTAACATTAAACCGAAGTTATTTATAAACAAGCATATTCATTTATATAAAAATTAAGTCATTATAATAGACTAACGGCCAGTTACAGAAAGAATGATTAAAGAGTGTTTTAAAGAATGGGTGTATTTTAAATAATCTATGATCAGTATTTTGATATAGACCACGTGATTGGTAGTTAGCTTGTTACTTTAGTTATTTCGGCCAATGACGTTTCATACATACGTTAAACATATTATTATTATTAATCTCATATGATTGTGATTTGAATTATTTATTATACAAATTTCAAAATCGTAATAATTGCCAGCCTTCCTGTCTCCAGATTTTTCCGTCGACCGTAGTAGTTTTTTAAAATTATATAAATATTCCTTTTTAGAAGCGGTGGTGACTCGATTGTTTTCCGCTATCCTTGAAATCCTTTTAAGGTCGATTTGTACCCCGGCATGTTTTAATGAGAAATGCACTTTTCTCGCGTACATTTGTCATAGATGCGCCTCGAAGAGACGTTAAGCCGTCAGTACCAGTTTGGTATTAGACCAACTTGTGGAATCATTAATAAATTTACGCCAACCCGTCTGGCTTTCCAATAGTTCTATTTCCAACAGTGGTGGTCTAGGACTCTGTGTTCTAGGGGCTGGAATAAAATATTTATTATTATTATGATGAAATTACGGTGAAAGCAAAACGATAAATCGGCTCTAATTCAATTACTTACCGAAAAAAATACTTACTTTAACTAACAATGCCGGTCCCGAACCATTGTCATTCAGTCGAAATATGAATGGGTCTTCATTATTCTGTCCTTCTTCCATAGTTAAAAGTTCTAAAAGAAATATATATATATATAACATTTTAAACTAAAAATTAAAACTACATAAATACCTTTTTAACATAACATTAAATTATTGTCGTTGGCTCCAAATGTCAAAATAGGTGATTTTATAAAATTACTAAAAACATTAATATTTAAGTACCCTCAACCTAAAAAAAAAAATTGTTATGTTACTTTTAGTTTTTATGTAAACAATAACATGATATATGAATACACAATAAACAGGTTAGTGAACTGTCAATGTAGCAAGATAGGGGAATACAATAGTACGAATCGACCGAGCTATCCGCCCGCCCGCCCAACACTGCACGTTACGATTTCACAGCGTAATCGTCATGATTTATAACCAAGCTACGAAGACAGGCTTACAAAACGTAACTAAGCTAAGAGACAGTGCCACTATTCTGTTTATTTAACCGACTAATAAACCGACAAAATAGTATGACTTTATTGGAATGTGTATAATTGTTAATCATAATAATGTGCACTGAAATGAGTATCTATTAAAAAAATGAGTTTTTTTTTTATACTAAGCACCATATCATATCGCGATGGTAAGCGGTACGCGAGTTCCAAGAATGGGAGCTACTGTCGCTAACTTGACATCAGTCCCTACATTATGCCAGCCTACCGAGATGCTTTTAGAAGGATTTTAAAGGATCAAGCTATAGGAATTGTGATACACACCGGCTGGAAGAGCATTTCACATCTTCACTGTGCAAGAGATCTAAGAGTCTTGAAATTTATATGTACGCATAGGGATAGTGGCTACGGTGTGGAGGTGCATATTTTGGCCTATGCGTGTGGTTCGGTTGCGGAATAGAGAAAAAGGAATAAGGTTATGGAGCTCTTCAAAACACTCATCGTAGCTTGTAGAACACGCTCAGGTAGGCCACATCTCGGCGAAGATGGAGCGATTCGAGAGTTTTGAGTATATTCTACAAGCTATACCACGGTGAGTGTTCTGAGGAGCTCCATAACATTATCCCTTCTTCTCTATTCCGCAACCGAACCACACGCACAGGCCAAAATATGCATCCACATACCATACCCACTATCCCTACGCGTACTCATAAATTAGGAGACGCTTACATCTGTCGCACGCAGAAGATGTGGAATGCTCTCCCAGCCAGTGTGTTTCCTCACTCCTATAACCTGGAGTCCTTTAAGCCAAGTGTGAAAAAGCATCTTCTCAGGCCGTTATAGAGACTGATGCCGGTCGTTAGTGGCTGACGTCTGTTGCTCCCATTCTTGAACGTCGTGTACCACTTACAATCAGGTGGGCTCGATGTCACATGTCGTGTTCAGTATTTTTAAAAAAAACCTTATTCTATATACATTTATCATAGATTTACAATATCACTATTTCGATGCCTCAGAGAGCACAAAATGTGTTCTGGAGAGCCCATCATCAACAGTAAGTAACTTTTGTTCCGTGTTACGAATATTAACTTTAATAGCAAGTTGTGGGTACGAAATTATGGTTATGTTAACTAGTATTTATATGCTATGCAAACTTTCTGTACAAATTAACATTTAAAATGTTATCCTGTGTAAAAATCAGTGACCTACTTACAAAGGAAAAGTTTAGCTCCCCTTATCAATGTGAATAGCAGAGGACGAGCGAGCGGAGAAGTATTTTATCGTCACGAAAAATTGCTTCCTGAAAAAACGTGGCGTGACTCTGTTAAGTTTGATATTTACCTCGAGTTATAGACGAAATTTCACCGCGATATTGATTGGGTTTTGTTTTAAAGAAGATTTTATGAAAAACTAAGTACCTACTCGTAAATTATTAAACGAGTAATAAGAGAGAAATACGAAAAATACTACCCAACATAATTTCTGATTTTTCTCTCTACCAGAATACTGTAATATATTTTCTGTCTAAAAATATAATATATGAAAAGCATTATTCAAATTGTTATCTAACAACCATTAAAATAGTTACCATATTGATTGCCGTAGGATTATAAAAATCTCATAAAACGTACTGGAAATTATAAATAATGCAGACCGTGTGATATGTCTGTTATTATGGCATTATACAATAATTACCAGAAACGATATGTTAATATTCTTATTAACGTATAATGTTTTTAATGCGTTACTTAATAAACGTTTATAACAAATTAATTATTAATTATATAAGCCTGTATGATTACACTTATTATTCTAGCAGATAATATCCGTAAGCGTAGAGATCGCAGACTGCTTTGTTTACTATTCAGCATCCTTAACGAACCGGACACACCGCAATACCTGAAAGACAGCTTTATTTTTATAGGCTCAATCCATGATGGAACTCTTCGCTCTTCTTCTAACTCCCCCCTTTCCATCCCTTCCCATCACACCTCTTTTGTCTCTAATTCGTTTGCTGTTATATCTGCAAATCTTTGGAATGACCTACCTCTAGGTATTAGGCAAGCTCCAAATCGAGTCATCTTCAAAAATATGGTTTACAAACACTTTCTTTCTAACTAGATTGTCCTAAATTTATGTCTGTTTTTCATGTCCTCACTATCCTCAATTGCAGCAACATTATATTTCACTTCCCTCATCATGTAAGTAGTTTTATTTTTATATTATTGTTTATTTATGATGTAATTTATGTATATATTTATATATTACGTATTTATGTATTTGTATATGTATTAGTATGTAATATTGTTATGTATGTATTAATACTGTTAAGAATAACTTAATTAATGATTGAACCTACAAACTATACTGTCTAAATGTCCTAAAGGTTTGGTTTCAGAGAATGCCTAGTGGCATTAAGCCCGCCTTTGTACAAAGTGCAATAAAGTTTTTAAATAAATAAATAATATTTTGTTCAAAGGGTCAGCCTTGTCGTTTAACGGAGGAATGCACTGTCTTTGGCACACTACGCCCATCAAACGGTCATATATTTAGTTCATTTATTTATTAAAAACTTTATTGCTTAACACGAAATGTGTATGTAATGCCGCTTGGCATTTTCTTACCATCAACCTTCGGGACAAGAGATCAAAGGCATGGCAAAAATAAAAATGACAAAAAAAAAGAAATCACTTATTAGTACTAGTAAATTAAATATACGATAAACATCATAAAAATTATAATATATAAAATATGTATTTTTTATAAATAAATTAGTCTATGACAGTGTAATGCGATGTAATGGTCGTGTTCGACGTGCGCATTGTAGTTTAGTTTATTTATAATTTAGTATTTATTATTCCGATACAACAAATCCATACTGGGGATCAGACAACGCCTGAACTGAATTACGCATTGTCACTTTCGTCAGACACGTGTCCCGGCGTGGAAAAACATCAATCTGGCCTGGTAGTCCAGGGGAAAGTCGATGGCGATCAGTTGAAGGCTGCAATGGATCATCCCCTACATTAGTGAACCAGGAAAGTTGAGGTCTGAGAGGATTGGCGATTGTTTGTTAACCGTACCACTAGCACTCAAATGGCGAGCACGACCACTTTGCCAAGAGTATAGCAATTAAGAAAAAGTAGATTATATTCTGTATTTTTTTTTTAAATTGTCCTTTCGTCCTAGTTTTCGTCCGTGGATTTAAGCTTGGACGTACCGGGTTCTATTCCTGGTCGGGACACAATAATATTTATTAATTTAAATAAATTAATTTGATTATTATTTAATTTATTTGTGATATTTTTCGAGTTTGGTATGCTGGAGACATCGACGAGCTTGCCACTTGTCATGATTTGACTATAGTAAAGTTGGCTAAATGTGAATCCGCTTCTTTATAAGCGTTCTGACCTACTTTTCCCGCAAGGGAAACTGTAGTGATGATACTTTACTTTAAGTATATTAAATAATATAGTGTTAGTTTATAAAAAATATCATATCAATGAAATTATTACTTACGTAAAAATTCAATATTAATTATACAAAGTGCGTAGATACAGCGTGGACGTCTATTCTTTTCCGCGGCTAATTACCAACTGACGCATTTTACTTGTGACTTCAAGTTTGTGCTTCAATTCTATAGGTACCTTCATTTCTTAAATTCCAAGAATTGTTTACAACTTTATTTACAATGAAAAACCAACTCTAGTTTTACATCATGGAATGCATCACGATTCAATTCGTGCTATAAAATAGTGTTGCAAAAACTTTAGAAAGTAAGACCAATTCAAAGTAATAAATAAAATGTTGAAAGAATTGTCAAGGGTAAGTAAAAGTTCGTCGAATAAAACATGGCGGCATTATTATTAGCTGGAAATAGCGGGTAATTGATGCATTAAACACACGCTCTTTGGAAAAGTGCAAGGTCGCATAATAAGAAAGCTAGCCTTGTTAACTACAATAGTATTTAAATAAGAACTAAACATTAATATATATATATATATTGGTGGTGACAAGAGGGCTGGTTCTTTCCTCGAAGAAATTCGGCCAGCGTTCTTGCCACCATACCGCGCGAACACGATTTATATTTAAATTAGGTTTTTTTCTGTTTTAATTATTTTTTATTCTAGTAATTTTAGAATAATTATCATTACGCTTAAAAGAGGTTTACACTTTTGCACCCTCTCGCTAGCACAATCCAAAATTTTAAAAGATTTTTAAGGCTGAGGTGCTATTTAGGTATTTTTAGGGATTTTTTTTTATATATATTATATATATATTAATCATAGATTTGTTTTAGTAAAATAAAGTAAATTAGTTACAATATTTTTGCTATTTTTTCTTTTTAAAATTACGTATATGAATTAGGAAATTATATATTAAATACCGTATAGGAAATAGTAAGTTCGTAAAAGTACACTCAGACATAAAGATTCTTTAAAATATAATTTTTCATTGTTTATTGCTTTTATAGCGAGCGACGCGACGTGCTAACATTGAAAGAAAAGTTAAATTAACGCAATCGACATTGTTATAATCATATTTAATATTATTTTGGTCCTTTTTATATACCTACTAATACATTTTTATACAACACCGCGTTGTGTGCAACTTTTGTAGTTTTATAGTAGATGGATTGTTTAATTTCTTCGTTCTAAAGCAGCCTCGTAGTCGTCGACTGACTTCATCATGATCTCGAGCTTTACTCTTATATTTGGCGAGCTACTACCTCCAGCGACCCCGACTACCTTATGGCGCCGGAGAATGTTGGCCAATGCACTTTTCACGGACATCAAAGCGTACTGGTAACCTACACAAAAGCACAAATTTTTGTTAAATTATCATTACAGTTCGTAAAACACAGAACTCCATTGTAGAAGAATTTAGATTTAGGGGTTAGTTTCTATAACTTGTACATTGCCTTAGAAATCGTGCTTCTTATCTTATATTAAGTGTTGGGCGCCAATGTTGCGAATTAAAGTTAAAAGGTTAAAGACCAAGGACTCGACAAATAAAACAACAATTACGGGTTGTAGATTTATTTTATATTGAATTGAGGATACATTTGTGACTGCCTCTTTGGTATAGCGGTTAAGGCGTAGATTTTACGAGTTAGATTTCTCGTCGAGAATACAGCAGTATTTCCATTTATTTGTGACACATCTTGAGGTTGGCATGCTTAAGACATCGAGCTTGCCACTTGTCATGATGGACCTATAGTAGGTAAAGTTGGCTAAATGTGAACTCGCTCCTTAAAAATGTATGGTTACTAACCACCCCGATAGGGATCAAATCTATTTATACTTTTATCCTAAATCAGTAGTCCATCAGATTACAAAATATGCTCGATCTAGTAATATAAGTCCTTGCAAACCTGTCTGGCCAGCGGTCGCGAATGTAGGCCAAATTATCCAGATGTATGGTCTGGACGGCTTATTTTGAACAATGGAGGTCTAGGACACTGTATTATTGGGGCTGTAAGGATGATTAATAATATAAGTTGCGACATTTGTAATGTAGCAGTATCCTTACCAATACAATTTCTAGGTCCACTGCTAAAAGGCATGTAACTGCATGTATTGGACAGTTTGAAATGTTCTGGCAGAAATCTGTCCGGATTAAATTCCTCCACGTCATCACCCCAGTACTTCGGATCCCTGTGCACACCCCAGATGCTCACCATGACCCCACTGCCAGCCGGTAATACAACACCAGAAGCTAATAAAATATAATTTTTAAATCAGATAATTTTAATAATTTAAACCGGGTTCGGGAATCAAATTTATTATCCCAAGGAATGAGAAAGAATCGTACTAGTACAACAAACATATTTTAAAAAAAAAACTATTACATTATATTAGTAAGTATATCTTACACTAAGTTTAGTGAACTAAAGTTAGTCCTAGTAATTATTCAAAATTTAAAAGCATCGCAATTAAAACTAAAATAAACCAAGACAAAACAACAGAAGTTAACCTTGTGGTCGGCTTCGGAAGTGCTTAATAGTGAGATGTAATTAGTTGCCAATGAAGACAGTATAATAAATAAACCTTAGTGCTTGGTCTACTATTAGAGGTAGATTAGAATTGGTTTTATTTATTCAATCGTAAATATTTATTGAATTTACGTAAAAGAAAAACTCACGTAAAGCAATTTCTTCAGTAACTTTTCTTATGATGAATGGCGCTGGAGGAAACAATCTCAAAGACTCTTTTACGACGCATTCCAAATATTGCAGTTTGATTAAATCTTCTTTGACCAGGCGACGATCGGAATCACCAAATACAAGATGTAATCTAAAATTATATGTATTATTATAAAAAGCGGCGGAAATGGGTTGCCTAACTAAATATGTTCAAGTATATACAGGTCTAATTTTGCCTGTGGGCTTGGATGGCTACTTTCTAAACCACTAGGTTTAATAAAACCTAAAATGTATTCATTAACTGACGATTTGATATTATTGAAATATCTATTTTTCTCACTGCTGTCATGACGATCGGTCAAGCACTGTAACCGACCTTAAGGATGTTTAAATGTCGCTGTTAAAAAAAATATAAAGTAAATAATATTTAAATATAAAATTCTTATTAAAGTCAATTACAGCGGGTCTGATCCACAAGTTTAGAGTCGGTATGGAGAGCTATGTCTGGTATTTATTTGATGGATAAAGTCCGAAATGTGGACATACGTCAGAGAATCAAAGTAACTGACTAACCAAATTAGTAAGCTGAACTGGCAATGAGCCGGTCACATTTGTCGCAAATCTGATAGATTGAAGACGTAGAGTGGGACGAAGCCCCGTCAGAAGGACGGATGACCTTGCTGGTGGCGGCTGGATGAGGGCGGTGGATGATCGTGTGAAATAGTGAGCCTTGATATACAGAAGTGAACAGACACAGGCTGATGATGATGATGAAAGTCAATTATTATAAAATTGAATAATATTTACTCATTATAAACTTTGTCTTGTATTTGAGGATACATTCCCATCAGCTTCAAGGTGTAGGCGATGCTGGCTGCAGAGGTATCAGTGCCAGCTATACAGAGTGATAGCACCTCTTCACGTAGCTCCTCGTTACTGTAACCCTTATCTCCTCCAGAAAAGTTCAGCAACAACTCCAAAAACGTCTGCTTTTTATACAATTCGATACCTAGAAAATGTATCTAAATTATCTAATGTATCTCATTGTCAAAACTTTCGATAAATTTCTTTATCATAAATTCAGCACCTGTACATACATCACAGAGATAGGGAAGCAGAGGTGATCTAACTGCGGTCAAAGCGTGGCATTTCTCACACACAAGTAATGTTCGCACACTAATACAGAAGACAGGACCGGACTCATTTGCGAAATGTCAAAATATTATTATATAAGTATAATTATGCATATCGCTCACAAATCCGTCCTGAATCAGTGTATAAAGCCCACTTCGGAAGATAGGTTTTGTGTTCTACGATTAAAATAATGAAATGAGTATTTTTAGCTATATGGTTTTTTAAAAAATACAACATAATATAATAAAATCGTTTATTTATATTTTCTTACATATATTATTCAAAGCAATGGCACGCTAATTTTGGACCGGATGGCGAGTGGTATCTGGGTCTCGAAGAGATACCGAACCCCTCTGTACCGGCCGAATGGGCCCTAAATGGTCGGGGGGGAACGTAAAAATTATGACGAGACAACCAGATGGTAATGCGGTTGAAGTTGCTTGGAGTTTTCTGTAATGTTTATACCCTATTTAAAATTTCAAACATGTCTCTTTTCTTTTATCCAAAAAAGTACTTTTTTTTTACCGCTCATATTATTCTGAAAAATAAATAATAATTATTGTTTTATAACTTAACTTCCATAAATGTTTTGTAAGTATGAAATAAATCTAAGTATTGTATCTATACAAGGTGGAGTTTTGAGACGGGACAGTAAGGGCAAATATCTTAACCGTTATAGTTACAGGAAAACGTTCCTAGGAGACCATCCATAACTTATTGAGATATTCTGAACTTCATTCACAGATTTTGGAAAAATCTAGTCAGCAAAAACTTTTGTTTTTATGCCGATCGATCCTGTTTCTTATATGGATCAAAAGTCTCTACTGGAGCAACTGAGGTTTGAGTACTAGAAATGACAGAAACCAAACCAAAAAGGCCAAAAAGGTAGCTCGGTTGATAGAATGCATTCCCTAAAATCCAAAAAAGGTCGGTTTGAACCCCGGCATGTACCAATGAGAAATACACTTTTCTTGCATACATTAGTCAGATTTACAACACCACCGTTCCCGTGCCTTGGAGAGCACTTTAAGCCGTGGTCTAGTGGTAACAAACGTTGCCGTGAACTCGGGAGGTCGTGGGTTCGATTCCCACCGGGGGCAAGTTGTACATTGTATAATTTGTCTCGGTCTGGGTGTTTATATGTATAATATGTATATATTTACAAAAAAAAATAAAAAATTATAATATGTAGTTTATCAACCATCTAGTTTCCGTAACACAAGCCTCATAGCTTACCACGGATATTAGATGGCGCTGTGTGACTTGTCTGGAAATATTAAAAAAAAAAAAAAAAACCTTTTTTACTAATTAACCCGGTTCTACTAATACCAACTTGTGAAATCGTTAAGAAATTGTCATTAAAATTTACATGAGACCCTCGCCAATCCGTCTGGCCAGCGTGGCGTGTGTAGGCCGAATTCTCCAGAAATATTTCTGGAAGACCCATCTCCAATAGTGGAGGTCTAGGTCTCTGTATTCTAAGGGCTGTGATGATAAATAGAGGCGTGAAAGACGGACAAACATACATACATACATACATACACACATACATAAAAAGCTTTTTTCACGTTTATAATATTAGTATGGACACCCAGACAACCTAAGCGAAAAACGTAAATATATTTTTGGCCTTGGGTAAGAATCGAATCTACGCACTGCGGGCACTCTGTGGATACAATTCCATAGGATTTACCACTAGACCACGGAGGCGGTCACAACAATAAAACGGTAAAAAAATAATATAAAAATTATTAATTTTACAAATCCGACCCTGTGTTGATGGAACTGTCAATGTTGTTGTTTTGCAACAATTTTTACGTTTTTCTCTAATAAAGCAACAAAAATTGTAAGATTATTATTTTAATTTCGTTAGAATACAATGAAATATATCTTCTGTCTCTCACATATTTTGAAATTACAAGAATAATCACTAATTTTATTGAATTATGTGTTTGAATGCATGGTGTCAACATTTAAAACTTACTTGTGGAAGGTTATTCCTAGCACTTTTTTATGTTTTGCACTGTCGCACATATAAGCACTACACTAGACCATGATTTAGTAAAATTTTCAAGATGTAATTTTAGTTAAATAATGAATAATCACAATAATAAGTCGAGATGGTTGAGTTCGCTGTTGTTACTTTATTGTCTGTCAATTGCCTTGTAGTCTATGGTTTCAATGAAAAAATGCCACGGTTGCTCGTTTATGCAGTGTGTATGTGAACTGAGGAAGTGAGATAGCTATATGATCTTTGCGATGAGAATGAGTAAGCGCAACTTATATGGTTATACGACTAAATAATATGTTGTCTCTGCTTCCTTAACTCTGTGACATACATCTATATTAATAATACAAATTAATAGTTCTACATTAAACTCGAAATAAGGTAAATCTAATTCGTACATACCATTAACATCATGAACTTTGACGTCTGTCCTACTTTCAATTTCATTTCTTTTGTTACGTACAATCTGAAAATGGAAATTATTAGTTGTACTTGTCATGTTTCCATTTAATGAAATAGCAGATATCTCAATTTTTTTTTATTCGATGCTTAGATTATTTTGTTTAAAAATACCTCGTCAGCAACTTCGTGAACATCTTTAATACATTGATGATATTCTTTGTGCATTGGGAAGAATTTAAATAGCCAATCTGGCATAAGCCATATGTGCATCATTCTTGCACAAATCAATTGCAGTCCTTGTGCCAGAAGCTTTAACAGTCTAGTCTCTGGATTGTCTTGACTGTTCAGTTGTATACCCGTTACGTTTTCTAGAAAAATACAAAATCGAATAATGTTCTATATTATCGTTTAATATGGCGTTTATATTAACGGCTGTCAAAATCATATTTATAAAAAAAAATATTCTTGGATCTCGAGTAGCGATACCACCAGGTCGGCGCGATGTCGTGTTCAGTATAAAAAATCCTCTATTTTTCTCGAAAAAGTCATCAGTCCTAATTATATTAGTTATGTTTATGTGTGTTATAATTATTTAAGTAACTTATTAGGTATAATAAAAATTGATTTTTTTTTATCATTACTTTATCCCCAAGGTTTCTGGTAAAGAACGCCTACTGGTATTATAGCTGGTACTATTTTTTTATTGCAATAAATAATTTATTATATTATTATTCCTACTTTTGGAATCAGTAAGAATGTTTTAATAATTGACACCAAACCCTTGCAAAACCGTCTGACCAGTTAGCAAGATATGTTCTCCAGCAGTGAAAGCCTGGTTTCATTCATAAAGCTAAAATGATGCTCATAATTCCTGTTTAATAAATTGTAAATTTAAAAGACGTCAACGAATCCAATCATTATTTGATAATTACAATTTTCAATAAATTGAAAAACTATTAACCATAATCGAATTGTTGGCGTGCTCAAGCGACATTCGGATTCAGAAATAAACATGAAAACGGAAAGTAGTCTTATTACGAGTATATCCTGTGTACAGTCATCACCATATTGTTTTAGGCAGAGTACCCAAATGTAAGTATAGCTAAGCTGATGTAAGCATCCAAGTCGTCGAAAGTTTATGATGTTCATTGTTTCAGATTTAGATACTTTATCTATGTTATGTCCTGTTTCTTCTTTCGTTCTTTTAAGGTGGTTTTTCATATCTGTCAATGGTGGTGGTCATTCTGATCTATTCAGTGATAAATCTAAACCTTACTATACGTACTTTAATAGAAAAATATTTGTACATTTTATTCAAAATAAGGTACAAGTAATCACAGCATATTAATATAACCATAGAGATCAAGTAAGCTAAAGCCGGTATTGGTTGTTATTTTACATACAAAATGTTTGTTACATTATTTTTTATGCCATCTACTTTGTCTTTTGTCGAACGTTCGTTTTTACACTTCCGTGGCACGCAAATCTGCATATTGTCTGTGAAATGTCAAAAACAATTTAAAAGTGCACGTCGGACACGATTATAACCAGCAATGCACTGTCGTAGATTATTATTATTATTACCATTTATTCTGAGACGATTGTCCTCGCTTTGATTTTTATACCGTTAGGATTTTTGCCCCCTCTTGTTATATATTTAATTTTTTTTGAATATATTCAATGAATTTGACATAACGTTACTTAGTAGGTAAATAATAATCGTAGTAATATAACAACTATTTAGTTCATAGGTAAATGTTGTCATACTCGTATAACAGATAAAGTAAAAAAAAGTAAGTCTGAATATATTGAACATTGATCATGTTGAGTGGTTAATTAGATTTTGTCTACATAGTTACATCGCTGGCCTAAATTTTGATGGTGACTGTACTTATTATTGTAATTATTTTAATTTAAAAGCACGAATGTTAACGAACTGATATTAGATTGTAAAAACAACTCTACATTAAAATTAACTTAGATTGAGAATGAGTAAAAATATATTTCATACATTTTTCAGCTTAAACAAAACATTTTCACACTAACAGCGTTGTCGAGCCGGAATAAATACTTATGTCAATTGCAACCAAAGTCAATTACGAGCTTACGAGCAATTCTCAACTCTATAAGCGCTCGACCTTGACAGCGTCTGACTGGAGACATCGACGAGCTTACCACTTGTCATGATTGGCCTATAGTAAAGTTGGCTAAATGTGAATCTGCTTATTTATAAGCGAGGTTTCTGACCACCCCAAAAGGGAAACGGTCGTGATGATACTTTACTTTACTTCTTTTTATATGAGTGTATATGTATTGTTTAATAAAAACAACTAAATAAAATATAAGTTCTAAATACTTGAAATAATATGGGCTATCTTGCTTACCAAATACTGAGTCCAGGGTGTAGGTGCTGACAGCAGACCACAAGCTGAACTTGCCAGTTCCATTCCGTCGATCCAGCAGTTTGGCAAGTTTTTGGCTTTGTTTCGAAAATACTCGAACAAAATTATCGACTATCCTTGGAGCAAACGCTGGTAGCATTATCTTACGGCGACGTCTCCATACGGAAACTACAAGAATTGTTAGTAATAATTATATTTATTCAATATTTCCTCTTTCCATGATTCCATTCTTCTAAAGATTTTTTTTTTCTCTTATAAAGATCTCCTTTTCCTTGCACCATCGAGTCACCTTACACCAGAATCAAAATGTGTCTTAATACCCGTAACAAATGAAAAACTTTGACAAAAGTCAAAGTCTTTCGTCAAAGTGATAAGCTACGAGTATGTATGTCCACACCAGTGCGCTTACATCTTCCTACGAAGCATGACTAAACAACCATATCGCATGCAAAAGCGTACAGATATAGTTCATTACAGCCCTTAGAACAGAGCGTCCTAGACCTCAAATGTTGGAGATGGGCCTTCCAAAACATATAACTGAATTGGCGAACTTTATTATTTAACTGCCTCCGCGGTCTAGCGGTTAAGTCCGTGAATTTAGACGGGAGGTACCGGGTTCGATTCCTGGTCGGGACACAAAAAAAATATTTAGTAATGTAAATAAATACATTTAATTAATATTTAATTTATTTGTGATATATCTCGAGTTTGGTACGCTGGAGACATCGACGAGCTTGCCACCTGTCATGATTGGCCTATAGTAAAGTTGACTAAATGTGAATCCGCTTATTTATAAGCGTGGTTCCTGACCACCCCGAAAGGGAAACGGTCGTGATGATACTTTACTTTACTTTAATTTTTATTATTGATAGCAGCACATGTTAACCAAAAAAATGGCCGTAATTTTAATAATGTTGGAATGTGCGATCTTAAAGTTTAGAACCTAACTTTACCTACCTGGTGCAAATCCCGTCCCGTATCCAATGAAATCCCGTACGTATCTATGAATATCATCTTTCTCTAAAAATGACTTTAAAATTACATCCAGATCTGTTGGATTCACCATAACTGCAACAGAAAACACTTTGATGATTTTTACTGAGACATCGGTTTGGTACAACCGATCCTAAATTTGGAAATAGACTTTGGAAATAAGCGAAAGCTCTATACTTCAGTGAGGACAACCGGATTATCTAATAATTCTTGTTTAATTGTCTGTTAATATTAGTAGACGAATATTAAATAACCACTCAGTACTGAATACCCTTTCAAAATTACTATGTAGTAAAATCCGATAAAGTAAAAACTCCGATACGTACACGTAAAGTTTTACTTCTTAAACCGTAAATGTTTATACAGTCGAGCTGCCAATGTAGTTCTGTTACGTCGGATTTCATGGCGCACGCTCCGTAATAAATCTCAAATGATCTCGATTCATTAACGAAGTTTGTCCGTGCTACTACTTGTGCATTTTTTATTTTATAAATTCTTCGTAGTAGTTTTGAATTTAAACAAAAAGTAAAAACATTACCTTTACTTTTATTTTATCTTTTTAGGTAAACCAACATAATTATGAACAGTATGGTAACAATTTGCCTGTACAGGTTCACAAAAGTAGCATGCATTTAGTTTGTACAATTATGTAGCAAAAATAAAGTAAAATGCACTGCCGCAGACAACTATAGAATATTAAAAAAAAACATAAAATAACATACTTGTTGTTTTAAGTAATAATTACCGAAAAAGAGTAGTGGTCCTAACCAGATTTTTGCTATTCCATTATTCTTCATAGCAAAGTAAGAGAATTCTTTCATCGTCGTCATTGCATCTGTAACGAATATTATTGTTGTTAGGTGTAGACGAAATTGTTCATTTTTTCTTGGCTAACTGACAGTAATCGATTAACCTGTACGGAATCACCTTCAAGGAATCATTAAACTAACGGAAACTAGAGGTAGGTAAGTTATCCTTATTGAACTTACCGTTTCGTGGGAATCAAATATTCCAAAAGACCACAACATAAAGTCGAATAAATATTATAATCTCACAGAAGAAATGATCAGGAACGGGTTCAAGACTTAGCGTGGAAGTTGGTGCGAGAGGAGTTCCAGCAAAATCTTTGCATCGCTTACTGAAAGAATTGGGCCTAAGCAGGTCTGCCGTCAATACATTTATGGAACGAGCTTTCAAGACGGCATTAACGGAACCATACAGGATTTTGTTGGGTAGGGAGAGGAGTAGAATGGTATTGTCGGTCGCAAGCCCGAGACACCATTCTTCTCATCTCTTACCCACACACGATGAACCCGGCACCCGCACGGTGAATCATGGATTGCCTCTGATTATCTTTTTGACATGTTTAACGTATGCTTATAAGCTTTGGCCAAAATAAGCAAAGTGAAATGAAAATGAAATGAAAAAATGAAAATGAAAAAACCTTTATTGAACAACATAAACACAATACACTGGAATGAAACATATTCATTTAGCAAATAACAGTACAACAACAATTATATATGTAAAACAAAATATAAAGTACTAAGACCCCTAAACTAGGTAAACCTGAACTACAGGGGTCAGTCAACAATATGATGTGAGAAAGTTGCAAAGTGACAAGCTAACTATGATAAATGATAATGTACTCGAATAATATGTATTGCATGCCTAGTTTAAAATTTATACTTAATGGTAATTATGAGCAGGTCGTCTTCTCCCTTAATACAAATTACAATTACCCTGGTAAATTTAAATATTGTTAATTTTGTAGGAGAAATAAATTACCAATAAAAACGACCAATCACGTGGTACTAGCCGTAAGTATGTTAGTCTTTAACACCTATATTGCTGGACCGATTTTAATGATATTTTATAGAAATGTTCCGTGAAACCCGGGAACATAAACTACATGACGTCATTATATGACCAACCACGACATGTGACCCATACATATACAGCCATATGTGTATATGTTTAATTGTTTTAATAGGTGGTAGGCAGACTGATGGTGGTAATTTGTCCAGTCTTCCGCGGCAGGGAAGTATCCACTGTTCGTGCCGATAAACCCAGTAAAGTGTATCCACACATTTCGGGATAAGGCTCGAATTGCCGTCATGTCCAGTCAAGCCGGCATAGTGTTAGGGATTGATGTCAGTAATGAGTGTCTGATTACAATTGCTAACGTTAATGGAATTCGCTCCCCACTTACCATCAGGTGGGAGCAAGGTCACATGTAGTGCTAGTAAACCGATTTTGATAAAATTAGTCCAAAATTATTCTTGAATTTAACAATGTTTAGGGTAACTTCAAAATCTAAATATTGCATGACGGCCATCTGAAGATTTTTTCGCTGACCAGTATATTACCTGGTAATTTCGGGTGAATAAAGCTAATTGATAAATAATAAGCAGTAAAATGAGCGGATGACCTAAAAAAGATCAAGATGGCGAGAACCTGCGGTGGACAGACACGGGCTGATGATAAAGCAGTAAAAATATGGTAGGTACTTACCTTCAGAGTTACCTGCAAACTTATGAGCTATTCCTAGTAAGGGATAGTGGTTCGGACCCGGGATCTGAGAAGCCAACTCATACATTCTACGACGTTTGTATCGAAAAAACAAAAGCCAAGATGTCAAAGCAAAAACAACTAATGCCAACAACATATTAAAGTTTATTCCCAATTCCACACAAACGAGTGGCTTCCAAATGCATTGAAGTCAGTCTGAAGATTAATTAAGATTAATAAAATTAATTATAAGTGATAATTAATACTTAATAAGTAACCCACACATAAGTATTATTATATCATCATTCATTACAGCCCCTAGAACACAGTGTCCTATACCTCCATTGCTAAAGATGGGCCTTCCAGAACATATATCTGGAGAATTTGGCCTACACTCGCCACGCTGGCCAGACGGCTTGGCGAGGATATGATGTCAATTTTTAATGACAATTTATTAACGATTCCACAAATTGGTATTAGTGGAACCGGGACCGACGGCTTAACGTGCACTCCGAGGCACGGGAACGGTGGTGTTGTTAATCTATGACAAATGTACGTAGGAAAAATGCATTGCTCATTGGTACATGCCGGGTGGGTTTGAACCGACCTTTGTAGGGTTCAAGGAACGCGTTCTTACAACCGAGCCACCACCGCGCATAAATATTATTAAATAGTATTTACAAATAGTCATATAAAGATAATAAACCAGAATTATAAATTTGAATTACCGAAATAGTGTATTTTCGTTTCGTAAAAAAACACTATCACGACCGTATCCCTTTGTGGTCAGGAACTACGCTTTTAAAGATGCGGATTCACGTTTAGCCAACTTTACTATACTACATTATGACAAGTGGCAAGCTCATCGATGTCTCTGTTGATGTTCCTTTCATGATCCCCAAGGTTAAGCGATATAGCTCGCATAATGTACTAGGCTTTTAAGTGCAATAAAGTATTTAAATAAATAAATAATATACTGGTTAGTAAAAAGATCTTCAGGTGGCCGTAGGTTTAGATAGATAGATAGATAAATTCTTTATTGCACAGAAAATAATACATAGGCGAGCGTTTGGGAGATGTGAGCAGGAATTGTAAGGTGCATCTAATGTTTGAGATAAAGAAACTTATTGTGTAAATAACATATAACTAAAATATAATTATATTAAATATATAAATCATGTTTTCCTCGACAAGACATGAATAACAAAGTAGATGGCGTAAACAAACATTTTGTATGAAAATGACAACCAATGCCCGCTCTGTTTTATATTTGATCTCTTTGAGGACAACGAAATAATGAATAAAACAAACAGCAAAGTGTGAAATAATATTTTATTATCTAATATACTATGATGTCATTAGTTTTTCACACAACCGCACCATGTCAATAATTACTTAGCTTATGAATCAATATACAGTATAACAATATATTTGTAATAATAATGTACTCGTAAATTTAAGATCTGTATGTTTCCTGAATAAATAAAAAGAAAATAAAAAATAAATAAATCGTATATTTATAATAATGAAAATCCTCTACCACACTCCCAAAAGTTCGCCCTTGTACATTACTTTTAATTTGTTACGTTGAAAAGTGTATGTCTCATTGGTACATGTCGGGTGGGTTTGAACCGACGTTTGTAGGATTTAAGGAACGCGTTCTTACAACCGAGCCACCATCGTATTCTTAGTATAATTTATAAATAGCTACATAATCACTAACGCAATTAGTGCACATAAGCTTTATCTAAGAGTACCTATCAATTTATGCATATGATTAATTTAATAATACTTCTAGAAATAGTTAATTAGGTTGGTATTAACAGTACCTACAGTACAGTAATAGCTCTATATACGCTAACCCAATGGGCTACTTTCTACCTCTAGCCTTTAAAAACTCTGTTGCGTAAAGTTTTAGCTAGCTTTCAAACTGTAAATGTTTATACGGAGTCCTTCGCGCCACTTTGCGCGGAGATGTGAAGTGCAAGTTTTGTTATGTAAATTAATTTACTGTAGATATTGTTGGTCAAATGTGGTGTTGTTTTGTTTAATAATGTGCTACAATGTATATTTATATAATTAGTTATGGAAAACGATAAATTGGACTTTGAATGTGGGGCACAAGTTGCAGTAATTTTTTTGCGGTATTCCCACGCTGTGAACTCCCATATTTTACCCGACGTGTTTGAGCTATAATACCGCGAGTGACTCCAAGAAAAGCATCAAATTCTACGGCATCTGAAATTTGATGATGACCTCATTAACTCATAAAAAAGAAAGATATATTACGTCAGACTTGGCTGTATGGGCTAGACCCTTTGCCTTCCCTATATATTGATCATCCATCGGGATAAGAGAACACAACGTAAGTGTTTATACATCCGTGCTGCTAATGTGTCATACGTCACACATCATGGTGCCCGCTCTTTTTAAAATCACATACATCATGTTCTCTATTCGATCTCGATTCAATAACCGCGTTTGTGCGCGCTAGAGCTACTGTTTTTTCAGACGCAGCGTTTAATCTCCTCCTCTGCATCATCATCATTAATTTTTGGCGTGCAAATATTACCAAATGTCTTCACTGTTTAGGAACAGTAGGCATTTAAAGACAAAAAACGGGTTGTTTTTTTTAATAAAGGTTTTGGTAATACAAAAATAAAATATGTACCAAATGTTGTTTTAGGTATATAAAGTTGGTTATTCACATATATTTTGGCTTAGCCATGAACGAGAAGGCTTTAGAAAGTACCCATTTGACGGTACTAATCACCTTAAATTATTAAAATTCCTCTATTTACTATCATTTTTTCTTAACGTCATCTCTTCCTCACGTAAACGGTGGTGAGAGAAAACAAATATTCAAACAAGCATTCCATGGAGTCACCGTGCGGGTGCCGGGTCCATTGTGTGTGGTAAAGAGAGAAAAGATTGGTATCTCGGGTTTGCGACTAACTATACGCTGGTTTACAAAGGAGGCCACATTTTGTTTGTCAATGTTTTGACAACAGAATGTACATAAGAAAAGTGTATTTCTAATTATTAGGTACATATATAATGTTTGCCTTTAATTAGACAGACAAGGGCCACGGCTAACTTGGGATCAAGAAAAGGGAGGAGGGTAAAAATAAAAATGTTTTTTTAATTACTAAAATAAATACATTTAATTACAATTATTTAGCATGCATTAAGCATAGCACGGAAATCCAGTGGTCGCTTCCTACTACCCAGGTCGTGACTTTTCCGTGATAATTTTATTTGTAATAAGTCTAGCCTAGATATTGCACAAGCAAATGACCTTACTCTTTATAATGACTAACATATATAAGGCTGTTATCTATTAAGCATACCTAGCACTTATCCAATCATCATCATAGTAGCCCTTAGAACCCAGAGCCCTGTACCTTTACTTTTGAAGGAACATTTGCTTTCCGACCTATTAACACGGTCAACAAGTGCTAAGTGAATAAGTGCTAAAAGATGTGCTAAGTGAATTAGTGCTAAAAGATGTGCCAACTCGAGTTGAATTTCACGTAACTCAAATTAACAGAACGAAGCTTTAAGCCAATGACAAAATTAACAACCGCTAATTGTCTAAGAGGCCGAGTTGCACCAAAACTTTTAGTTTTGGTTATTTTAAAGGTCATCAGTTAACTGGTACAATCGACTACATTTTGAAAGCGTTTAACGCCCTCTCGCTCGCACAGCACAGCATTAACTTTATAGGAAATAAAATTACTGACATTTTAGACATATTTCTACTTTTATACTATATTATTATTTATTTATATTAAGTATTATTATACCTAATTTTAGACAGAGAAAAAGAGCAAATATGTACATTTAAAACGATATTACTAAAAAAAATCTATGATTACTATATCTCAAAATATCCGTAATTTTATTCCCTGGTAGACTCAGACTTAAATAATATTTAAAAGTGCTGTATAGTGCGAGCGGGAGGGATGCAAAGCGTTAAACGCTCTTAACTTTAATGGTTACAATTGCAGAGACGTACAACCCAGCCTAAAATACGTCTAAGAGCGACCTTCACCGATCATCCCAAAGAAAACCACTTTTTATATAATAAAATACTGTAACAAATGCAACTAACCATTTTCGTTAGGTATATAAAAATGTTCTAACAATAGGTAATTCTTTCAGATGCATCGAAATTATCAAAGTAACGGTAACTAAATACAATAATAATAAATAATAATAAGAGTCCAAACGCAAAAAAGTTTTTAAAAGACATAACACCGCGTCTTGTCGTCTCCTCCCGTGACAAGAGGGCTGGCTCTTTCTTCGCCCAGAGAATCAGTATTGCAATTCAGCGGGGAAACGCCAGCGTTCTTGCCACCATTCCACGCGGACGGGACTTATATCCCTATCCTTAATATTAATAATAATTTTATTTTATATGTTGTACATATTTTTTATCGATTAAATGTATATTCTCATAATAAAGATCTTCGGCGTGTAGTTAAAGGTGTAAGGATCAAAAGGCTGACTTAGGGCAAAGCTGCGACCAATTAGCCAGTACCAAAATAACATGTTTAAGCAAGTGAATTAAATAATAATAATAAAATTCTTTATTGCACACAAAATATACAATATAAAGTGTTGTACATAGGCGAGCATAATACCATGAAGGTATTCTCTACCAGCTAACCTTTGGGAGAGTGAGAGATTAATATTATGGGTGCAGAGTGTGAAAATGGAAATTATATAGTTAAAATGAAGCGTTATTCTGTATTTATAATTTTATTGTTTCTCTTTCCAAATGATGGTTATCATGTACTGCTCCAGATTTACCAATATGTACTATAAAATTATATCGTTTTTATATCAATATTGTAAAAATTGACGTGTAAAAGTGCAGAATACATATATCTTTTTGTCCTATGCCTACTTGCAAAATAAACGAATTGAATTGAAATATGTAAATAAATACAATATATACTACATTTATAATACATAACAGAAAAATAATAATACATAATTAAGATAAATAATTATATATACATATATAGGTACTAATACTATGTCATGTGATAGGATACGTTTTGCTTTTTGAGGAAGTAAGAGAGAAGAAGTTTTTTGAATATATTTAAACATATTTAAGTTACCAGAAAAAGGTCGCCGCTCTGCATAATAAAGCCCAGTTACCCTATATCGTTTCCAATTCCCTCTGCTCTCAATTACCTTACATGTATTCGGGTAAAAAGAAACGATGAATGTATTTATATTCTTATTTTATAAAAAAATGTTGTTGCATTTGTAACTCTATTATTTTATAGCATTTAAAGTTAGGTGATATCAATTATCCCACTTTCCAATAGTAGATAGCTTGAGTTGACCCATCTCTATCTAATTCTTTTCGTTTGCAAAGAATAACCCACCAATATTAAAGTCGCTGAGAGTAGATAAATATTATGAAAACATTTCGGAATAGCGACGGTCGCCTAATTATCGCAAACTGTATGACGGGCGTCGTCTATCACAGCGTGTACCAAGTATCGTGGTACTAAGCACGCAGTTGTTGTCAAGCGCGGCCCTGGATAGGCGAGTGGCATCGGTAAAAATAAACTCAGTTTTTTAATCACCTCTCAGCGGACTGACTATAAGCACTTATTCGGTATGTTTACATGCAAAGTCGCCCTTATATTAAGCTTTACATTAAGCAGTATAACCGGCTCTAAGGCCTGCGTTGGAGTGCAACCTGATATCCGTCCACGTCCTTCATCATAATATCAATCTTAACCCTAATTCTTGGCTTCTCGCTAAGCTCCGGTTCTGATACCACTCGATAACGGCGCAGAAGAGCTGATATGGCCGTCTTTATTGACATGAAAGCGTATTGATATCCTGAAAGAAAACCATATAATATATTTTAGTACAGTCTAGCCGCGTCGCATCTCAGGGGGACAGCGCATAAAATGCGGAGTCCAGCAAGCGGCGCAAGTATGTAAGTATATTAAAAGATTACATATTTATGCCGTTTGCTGTAGAAACTCGAGCCCATGGAGTCCAAGCGCAAAAAGTTTTTAAAAGACATAACACCCCGTCTTGTCGTCTCCTCCGGTGACAAGAGGGCTGGCTCTTTCTTCGCCCAAAGAATCAGTATTGCAATTCAGCGGGTAATTGCAGCCAGCGTTCTTGCCACCATTCAACGCGGACGGGACTTATATCCCTATCCTTAGTATTATTTTTATTTTATATTTTGTAAAAAAAAATTCGAATATAGGACACAATTCGTAATATAAAAGTATCGCTTTCTGCAGCTTGTCATGCAAGGGAAGATACAAGGCTCTAGAAGACCAAGGAGAAGACGCACGTCTTGGCTTAAGAACCTCAGGGAGTGATTTGGAATGACCATTATTATATACTGATAGCGGCCAAAAAAATTAAAATATTCTTTTAATTTAAAAATCCCGGACTATTATTGAAATTACAGGCTTTTTCTCAGGACTTTTAATATACTCAGACTAATAATAAGATATCCAAATACTAACTTCAACTCTACTTGTTGAAAAATGTAGTCTATTAACTTTCTAGGGATTAAAATTATGGACATTTTATATTATATATTAATCATATATTTGTTTAAGACTAAAATCGTTTTTACTATTTATCTTTGTCTAAAATTAGGTATATGATAGTGAAAATATGTCCATAATGTCAGTAATTTTATTTTCTAAAAAGTTAGTACTTTTCTTAAAGTACACTTTGAATTGAATAATCTTTACAAATGCTGTATTGTGCGAGCGAGACGGAAGCACAAGCGTTACTTCTTAAGCGCAAACGTTCGATTGTCAAAATAGTGGAAAATTTTATTTAATGATAGTTTTATCTAGAGTTTAGTCTAATTCTAGGTATACGAATACCAACTGCATCCGTGGTCTATTGGTTAAGGCCGTAGATTTAAACCCGGAGGTTCTTGGTTCGATTCCTGAAGAATAGCTTTTGACATTGACAGTGTCCGTGCAAAATTCAATTTTCATAGCGGTTGATATTGTTCTTTATATAACAATTGAGCTTAAAGGCTTTAGTATCGGTCGATAATGCCGGATTTGTTATTGCGGTAATGCGTCGCTATTCTTTGCACACAACTGTGTTTTTTTTGTCCGATATTTCTATTTGGCAGGGTTGAGATACTGCACTTTAAAATATATTAAGCGTCTTAATGGCAACTCGTTTCAATTCAATTCGTTTATGTAGCAGCCTTAATTTGATTTATATCTTCCACAGCTACCGGTAGTGATAAAAAATCTTCGTTTAATGATATATCAATATTCATACTATACATTTTTAGAACACTCGTGAAAAACCAATAAAGAATAAAAAAACTTTTATCGGAGGAACGCGTCCTACTTCTATTGCGTCGTTATTATTGCAGCAGTGTGTAACTTCCTAGCCGTCCTAATACATAATGTACTCAAAACAGATATCGCAAGAACGCATTCGGTATTAACGACCAATAATAACGCGCCTATGTGGGAGAGCCTTAAAACAACAGAATTTGGCTAACTGAAATAGTGCTTACCTAAACAATTTCTAGGGCCACTACTGAAGGGCATGAAACTGCAAGTGTTAGCCAACTTGAACCTTTCTGGAAGGAATCTGTCAGGATCAAACTTCTCTGCATCAGGGCCCCAATATTTCGGGTCTCTGTGGATACCCCATATTGAAACCACCACGCCACTACCAGCAGGAAGAACACGACCAGAAGCTGTGAAAGAAAATTTAAGTTTCTTAATTTTGTCTTTTTGTATGTCTGTTCGGGTGATATTTTGTTATTGATTTTAAACTAACTTCCCGTATAATGTATATTTCATTCGATAACGGAAGCAGAGCAGCCCTATTCTGTTACTTAAGCGCAATCGTTATATAATGGAACCCGTTAACTATATATATATATATATATATCACGCCATTAAAGTTGATATTTGCACGGCCGCTGTCAAAGTCGAGCGCTTATAGAGTTGAGAATTGAATAATATTTTGTAATTATGACGCAAGTTCTGACGTAAATAACGAAATCCACTAATAACGTTTGCGTTTAAGTAAAGAATAAAAGTAAGTAATTTTTTAATAATAAAATAAATAAAAAATGTACAATGTTTTTATAACCGATAAAACCACATACGCATTTATAACTTTTTTTTAATTATCCTGAAAATTCATAATGGTATCTTTTGATAGCTATTAAAATACTTGTAAGATTGGAAATATAAAATATGGAGCGTAATAGACCTGATAGTTCAAGGTTTGACTGTCATAGTTTTAAACGCTATGCATAAAGATTTAAATTAAAAACATACTTACGTAAAGTAATTTCTTCCAATACTTTTCTAATAATAAAAGGCACAGGTGGAAACAAACGTAAAGATTCCTTAATTACTCGCTCCAAATAACATAATTTTGATAGATCTTCTTTTACAAAAGCTCGATTTGACTTTCCGAAGACGTCCAATAATCTGAAAATAATAATAAATATTATATTACATTAAATACTATAAACTTTACTTAATTTAAAAAATACCTATACTCGTAATTAAAAAACATTACCCTCTGCCAAACAATAAGATTATCTCGAGATTTCTTCGTCAGCCATTGGAACAACTTGGCCAGGCGCTTGGCCTATCGCGCAAATTTTGCGCAACTTGAGGGTCCCAGCAGAAACCGCCACACTACCCGCGCTGGACGAGGTCGCCCGGACGTGAGATGGGACACTACTACCTACGTGGTCTAGCGGTCAAGCTCGTGGATTTAGACGCGGAGGTACCGGGTTCGATTCGTCGGGACACAAACAAAAGAGATTGCCCAAAACCAGGCCCCAACTTTTTTGCTACATACAATTCAATAATTATAACAATTAATTGTTTTTTTTTTTAATTTAATATAATATATATCTCTTTTACTCTAGCATTAAAATATGATTTAATTAAATAGTCAATTGGTTAAAATTTATGTATGAAATAGTTACAAAGCACTATTTATACCATTAGGTTCTTTATTATAATCAGGTACTTTATTATAGATAAAACATGGATTTTAAATCGGCGGGATCGAAACTATGTAATTATTAACGTAAAAAAAAAGTTTTTGACAATTGTCGTTATGCTGGGGTAAAATAAATAAAATTAATAACAGATTATGAAAACACAATATATTAACTATCAAATAAAAAAGAAATCATTATGCCACGAGAATATTTTACTGGGCGCATTTCTCTAAGAAAAATTGGCGAGTGGATCATTGTCATTATGAGCTTATAGTAATGTTGGCTAAATGTGAACCCGCTTCTTTAAAAGCGTGGTTTCTGGCTACCCCGGAAGGGATACGGTGGTGATCTTCAGCGAGCGTTAGATGTGAAATATATATATATTTAATGTTACTAGGAAGGATTACCTGTTATTACCTGCCTCAAAGCAAATAAAATTATGAGATTCGGCAGTAATATTTATTCAAGATTTATACACCGGTTTTTTATTTTTTCTATTGTTCATATATATATATACACAACGCTAGGCAGTGCAAATGTAAAAATGTATAAAGAAACTTACTCTTCATAAACTTTGTCTTGAATTTCAGGATACATGGCCAGCAACCGCAAAGTGTATCCGATACACACAGCAGAAGTATCAGTTCCTGCTACAGTGAGCGTCATTATTTCCTCCCGCAATTCCACGTTTGTATATCCTTGTTCATGACCGGACAGTGCAATGAGTAATTCCAAAAATGTCTGTCGGCTGTACGATTTAACATCTGTAATATTCAATAAGAATATTTAATTTATTCCATTTCGGTAGTAAATATAATTTGAAAAATAATAAAATAATACCAATAAGAAACAAATTGTATATATAAAAAATTGCTTATGTTTAAGTTTTAAGCTTTTTCTTAATTAACTTTAAGGTTGTAATTTTCGTGTTTAGGTACCCAATTCCCCCCCTACTACTGATCGCCCAGTTTTCGGTTTTAGGAGCGAAACGTTAGGTATTTAGTTATGAATTGCAACTTAAGATGTAGGAGTCTGTGAGATCGCACATCTGACAAAAGTGTAACAAAAAAGGTCAAAGATGCCTTAAAATATTTTTTTAAATTTATTTTTAGGAATATTTACAGCCTTTACAATAAACACAATAGAAATATCAAGAAACATATAGTAACTTGAAGCCTTACAATTTTTCATAGATAGTATTAAGTTAGTAGTAAAGGTTACTTAAAATTTATTTTTAAATTAAAAAAGTTTTTGTTTAATATGTAAGATTCAAGAATGGAGGCAAATGAAGCCAGCTATTGACCACTGACATCACTCCCTACCATTATGCTGGCCTAACAAGATAATAAATAAATAAATATTTCCAGACAGGTCACACAGCTTCATCGAACCCACGACCTCCCGAGTTCACGGCTACGTTTGTTACTAGACCACGATTTTCACACTTGAAGGACTCTAGGTTATAGGAAATATACACACTGGCTGGTAGAGTATTCTATATATTCAGCGTGAGACAGACACGTATCCAGGAGGATAGTTGTGATTTACCCCTTCCCGAAAATCTGGCGTAACAGAATGGGACTAATTCCACATTAGTAAAAATAGATGCCAGCAGCAACAGGATAATATTTTATAGAATAAACTTTCACATTATAGTTTTAAGGAATGTATCCTCCGAACAGTAAATCTCACGTGCTTGGAGATGTAAGAATCTCTAAAAGTAAGTGACTTGTAGAGTTTTTAAATAATGACAACGATAACTTAAGATTTCAATCTGCAATAAAAGTTGGTTTACTACTCACCATATACGTAACCTTCGCCTTGTTCTCGCTTTTTTGATTCAAGTTCTGACCTTTTGTTCTCAATGACCTGAAGAAAAAAAAAAAATATATTTTAGCATTCGAAGAAGTTATAACCTTATCCCATCCTTTACTTAATAGCCGTCCTTTTTCGGTCTTTTTGTTACTGGCAAGCAAGGAAAGAGACCGAGAGGCCGTAGTCCGGTACGCTGGTCCGACCAAATCCGCTCCACCACCAACACTAGCGTCCATGATGCTGTGCATGCCGCCGAAGACAGGAACGGGTGGCGTGCTATCACCAAGACGCACACCAACTCATTCACGACCCTCATCAATGAGGACACACGACGCAAGGAGACTTCGAACTTTTCTTTAACCGAACCTCACGCATAGGTTAGAATATGCAACCACATACCGTAGTCACCATCCCTACGCGTACGTATTTTGGGGACTCGTACAACTGTCGCACAATACTCGTATATGTGAAATGCTCTTCAAGCCGCTGTGTTTTCACTTTCCTATAACCTGGAGTCATTGAAGCAAAGTGTGAAAATGCATCTAGTCAAGGTCGCTGACCACTGTATTGAACATTCAACGGGCAACGCCGGGTTCTCCACTTTGCGTCGTTCTCCTTACTGCTGACGTGACCCTCCATGGATCACTTTGTCCTGGGCGATGCTACGCGCGCCGGCCGGGTGGGTTTACGCTGCATGTAGGGCATCGAGTACTTGGTAGGTATTTAGAGTGGTGCGGATATGGTTAGACCATGGGGCTTCGGCCACGCGGTCAAGGCACCTTCGACTTTTCCTTTGATGACAAGGTTACCAGATCCTTTACGGGCTATACGGCTAAAATACTCAAGAGCTTATTCTAGGCAGATAGAGGACATAATCGTAGAGATTTTGAGCTTCTTGAGTGTGGTTTTTCGCGATGTCCACAGTTCAAAGGAATGGACGCTGCTATGATCACTGGCTCTGAGAATCCGGGTTTTAGCGGCAAAAAGAAATATGAAGAACTGCAGATTAGTATTTTGTCCTAAGGGCGATATTTCGATCCTTTCATTATTTCTGTTAATTGGCTCATAGAATTTTAGCCATGTCAATTGTTCTGCTTCACAATTATGAACTCTATGATGTAGTCTAGGCCAAGCGCCCGCGTGAGCTCCAATTTCTTAGTGCAGTCCACATCCGCAACGCCGGGGTAAGTAACTAGTATAATTCATATGCTCAAAACCTTTTAAACTTTACCTTATTAGTAAAAGAATGCATAACTTCAATATTTTCTTGATGCTCCTTGTATTGCGGAAACAATTTGAATAGCCAATCAGGTTGGAACCAGAGGTGAAAGATCCTCATGCATACCAGGTTCAATATTTTGCCCATGCTCTTCAAAAAAGGCGTATCAGGATTTCCCTGACTATTAATCTTTACACCCATCGCAGTTTCTAAAATAAAATCTTGTTAAGTTCAAGGAATAAAGAAATCTTTAGCCAAATTCTGTTTCTTCAAGCGCAAACGTTATACAGGCTGTCCCATTAGTCAATGTCAAACTGGGAATGGGTAATAGACCAGTGACAGTGACATATATAATAAGAATAAAATATAAAATCGTAGTCATTGTTCTTTACTTAAAAATTTAGTTTACGAGTATAGTTATTTTAAAGCATTTAAGGCATGCTACGATGGTTCGGGCATGTTGAAAGGATGAGCGATGAAAGATTGACGAACCAGATATATAATGCGAAAGTTGTAGGTAAAAGAGGCCCTGGCAGACCGAGACTCACATATCACGATCAAATAAATAAAACACTGACTGAAGGTGCATTAAAAAGTCTTCGTAACCAAAGGGCATGTATGAAGAGGTTAATGAATGTCGACGAAGCGAAAGAAGTTTGTCGTGATCGTGTCAAATGGCGCTCAATTGTCTCTGCCTACCCCGCAAGGGATCTGGCGTGAAGATATGTATGTATGTATGTAGTTATTTTAAAAAAATATTAAAGGCAATAAGATTTTTATATTAACCTCACCTGGCTTATTACCCATTCCCGGTTTGAGGTTGACTTATAGAACAGCCTGTATAAATAAATTATTTAATAAACAGACACTGTCAATGTCATCCGCTATTTAAGTTAATATTCGCATAATATTTTATAATTTTGTTATACCTCGGTTATGGTTTAGCTAAACTCGCGCATCTTCATGATAAAACTGATATAAAGGAATTCTCCTAACAATTTAACGGTTGCGGTTAAATAAACAGAATAGGGCCAACGAATAATTAATGTTATGCTTCAATGCGTTTAAAATAATGATTGTAATTAGTTTGATTTACAGATTGCATTGATATCAATGTTTAACATTTTACCTTTAAAGTATTAAGTACGAGTAACCTACCCTATGTTAGACTGGGCGTTGCTCTATGATTTTCATACAATTTAAGCAAATTTCGGTAAAAAGCTTTGAACACTTTGCTTTCAAGTCTAACACGGCACTATTTATTAGTTCTATTTATTATTAAGTTGTCAGTGGCAAGGCAAGAAAAGTCTAGCAGCACGTACCAGGCACGTATCCAGAGGGGGGGGGGATAGTTGAGGTTTATCCCCCCCTCCTCCGAAAATCTGACGTAACATAAAGGATGGGACTAATTCCGCATTAGTTCCAAATCTTGAAACTGTGCTTGATATAATAGTTGCCAGCGGCAAGAGGAAAATATTTATGTGGTATAAAATGACTTGAATATTACAGTGATATGAATGACTTTTCTGTTTTATTCGTCTTCACGCGTCATCGCTTCATGTCGAACACGACATGTGACCCCACACCTACATGAAGATGTTTTTGTCGACAACTTTATGTTATAAGTTACGCGGGCAAAGCCGGGAAACAGCTACATTAACATAAATTCCCTTACCACATACTGAATCAAGTGTATAAGAACTAAGATACGGCCAGGCGCTGAATTTTTCTCCTTTATCGTGAGTTCCCATTAGACCAACTAACTTTTCGCTCTGTTCCGAAAATACATCCACAAAACTTTCCACAATTTTTGGGCTAAACGCTGGTACCATAATTTTACGCCTTCTTCTCCAGATAGACACTGAAACAAATAAAAAAGTATAGTTAAGTTTTATAACGACCGTAATCACTTGCGTGGGGTGGTCAGAAAATACACAATTTCTATATAATAATTATAAAAGTATCATCACGACGTTTCCCTTCCGGGGTGGTCAGAAACCACGCTTATAAATGCCATGCCATATATGCTTATAAATGACATGCCTTTAAAGAATTGAATATATTAACTAAATTTGCTTTTCTCTTTTCTCTTCATGACAGGTCGTTGCGATCATCGCATAACTCTACCCTTGCTATTCCCTCTCATCACACTAGTTTTATGTCCGACTCCTTCGCAGTTGTTGCCGCAAATCTGTGAAACAACCTACCCTTAGATATCCGACAGGCGCCAAATAGAACATTGTTTAAAAGGATGGTTTTCACACACTTCTTAAATAGATCCCAACAACTGTAAGTATGTATATATTGTATTTATGTATATATTAAGTATTATAAGTATATTAGTGTTTAGTATATTAATATTATTTACTAGTAAGTAGTTTAGTTTTAGTAGTATTTTAATTTCTACCCTATATTATGTTCTATAATTTGCGCGAACCTTCCACATACAATGTTCGTAATCCCTAAGGTTGACCGAGTAAGAATGTCTAGCGGCATTAGGTCCGCCTTTGTACATAGTGCAAAAAGTTTTAAATAAATAAATAAATAACTATATATAATACATATGTATTGCCTTGTTTGATGTATATTAGGGAAAACATGGACTCATATCATATTAAATGAGAAAGTAGTTGAGAAGTAACTCACGCCAAAAGGAGTCTATTGCTGTACCTAAACATAGATTGACTAAATTTACAAAAAGCTTTGTATGTAACTGCGTCAAACTGTACAACAATCTATCGAATAAAATAAAAACTCTCGAGGATAAGGACTTTAAGAAAAAGCTTACTATACCGTTGATGAAGCACTACAAGATAATAATATAGCATAGGACTATTGACATTTGTTTCTTTATTTATTTATATTGCACTATGCATCTGACATAATTATATAATTAGTTTTAGTATAAGGTAACACTGACTTTACAGCCACAACATTTTGACATTATATTTAGAATATTATAATTATTTAATTTAATGTTTACAATTTATGACAAAGCCTTTTTACAGCCGCAGCTATTTTAACTAACTGTCTTCATCTTAAGGTTCCGACTGCCAGTTCTGTACTTTGCTCAAATATAACACTTTCCAGGCACTATAGATATACGAGTATGTAGTCAGTAAATTATATAGCATAACACTCGTACCTAATAAAATTATGTACCTAATCATAGACCTAACCAAATTCCGGTGGGAACGTACGGTGACAAAATAAAGAATAAAGAAAGAATATAAATAAGCGGATTCACATTTAGCCAACTTTACTATAGGCCAATCATGACAAATGGCAAGTTCGTCAAACCAGTACAAAACTCGAGAAATACCACAAATAAATTAAATATTAATTAAATGTATTTATTTACATTAATAAATATTTGTGTGTCGAACCCGGTACCTCCGAGTCTAAATCCACGGACTTAACCGCTAGACCACGCAGGCACTTATCTTTTATGTTCTAAATAAAATAAAATAGTTTTTTTAAAAAGTTAAGTTATAATAATTGCACAATGTAGCGGCAGATGCCAAACTCGTTTTTATTTTGATGGAATTCAACACCGAGTTGCAAGGGTAAATTTTATTTCGCGCTGGTACTTATCTTAACGTTATCGTACGCAAATCGTATAACTTAAGTTAATGTGTTTTGTTTATCCTTCGTGGTTGTGCAGTTAAGACTGCAGATTTTTGACGCGAAGATACGATATAAGTTTGAATTTTGCTTGAAAACAATAATAATATTTAGTTATTATTATTTAAAAATAGAAAAATATATCCTGCTATACTTGTATTAAATCACCTTCCAAAAAGTATCTGGCACTTTTTTTTTTTTATAAAACTACGTCGTAAATAAAACTCAAACAATACGCGAATTTAGAACATTTACGAGTATTAAAATTCGCATTGGGGATCCTTTTTAAACAGACACTTCGGAAAATTTAACACTTCCTATCTCGCCGAATACAGAAATATTGAATATCTTGCTGGGCGAATACTTTTTTGCATCGATTACTACTTTTCCTTCCGATAATGCACCAACAATCCCTGCTCACTTCTCATAAAGGTTAGCTGTGCAATTTATCTATCTATCTAAGATTTCCCATAACCTGGAGTCCTTCAAGCGAAGTGTGAAAAGCATCTTAATAGGCCGCTATAATGGCAGGGACTGTCGGCCGTCTTGTTGATGCCATCGGTTGTTCCCATTCTTGAACCTAGCGCACATGTAGCGTTCAATATAAAAAAAAAATGTAACTTTGTCTTAATAAATCATAATACAGGTCAAATATGACGACAATTATCCTTAAACCCTATTGTTTATATTTTCTAAACAACAATATCTAGGACGTAGTTAACCAACAAGTTCATTTCAATGACCTCAGTAAATTACCCCACGTTGCTACAGAACTAGTTTCAAGTGTAATAATTGCTACCATTAAACCTGCAACTGCGGATTCATTCATTTTTTTATACACTAGTATACTATATGAAAAAACTGCGGTAGTGTTGTAGAACATAATGTCAGAGACATTATTTTACTCATTATCTTACGAGTAGGTTTGTTAGTTTGGAATCTGTAACATTATATCTGTGAGCATTAAGTCCGCCTTTGTACTTTGTGCAATAAAGTTTTTAACAAGTAAATAGTTTTCCGGTTATTCATGTGATATCCAAAGGATTATTGGAAAATGTCTAAATTTAAGGAGATAAACACTAATTATGAAATAATCTAGAATTAGTATAAAATAACGTAATTTTAAAGCGGTGGTGGCCTCGGTTGTAAGAACGCGTTCCTTAAATCCTACAAAGGTCGGTTCAAACCCCCCCGGCATGTACCAATGAGAAATACACTTTTCTTACGTACATTTGTCATAGATTTACAACACCACCGTTCCTGTGCCTCGGAGAGCATGTTAAGCCGTCGGTCCTGGTTCCACTAATACTAACTTGTGCAATGGTTAATAAATTGTCATAAAAAAATGACATCATATCTTCGCAAGCCGTCTGGTCAGCGTGGCGAGTGTAGGCCAAATTCTCCAGAAATATGTTCTGGAAGGCCCATCTCCAGCAGTGGGGAGGTCTAGGTCGCTGTGTTCTAGGGGTTGTAATGAAAAAAATGAACGTAATTTGAGAAAATATAAAGAAATGATTGATTTAAAGGAGAAGTAATAGCGTCACTGCGCCTGTCAAATTAAATAGGTAATTTTATAATTTTTGTTTTTAATACTAAACACAATCTCCGTTTTATTCTCTATGTAGAGTTTTTCGCGCCATTTTGCTTGGACATGTCAAGTGCAAGTTTTTGTTTTGTAAATTAATTTGCTGTGGATATTATTGGTCAAAACTGGTGTTATTTTGTTTAATAATGTGCTACAATGTGAATAATTATGGAAAACGACAAATTGGACTTTAAATATTGCAGTTTGTTTTTTTGTGGTTTTCCCGCGCTGCCTGTGGACTCCCATATTTTACCCGACGTGTTTGGGTTATAATGCCGCGAGTGACTCCAAGTAATGCATCAAATTCTGCAGCATCTGGAATTTGATGATCCCCAAGTCGGTTATGAACTCTGTTATGAACATATATTATGCAAATAAATTACGTGTTTAGGACTGATGTATTCTGTACAATGTCCTTTAAAGACAATTAAAAAAAATATTATTCTCTATGTTTTACGAATAATAAAGTAATTTTTGTGACTAGTTAGAAACAAGCTTAAAAAAATCCATATGTATTTTGACCGTTCAGAAAATTGGTTTGTTTATTTATTAACGCGTTTTTTGTTGTATCCCAAAACATTACGACGATGATATCAATTATGTTCATATAATAACAAACCCTTGCCAACCCGTCTAACCAACTTAACGTGAGTAGCCCAAAGTCAAACAAAAATTGTTTTGAACCATCTTCATTTAACGGTGGTGTTGTAACTATGACAAATGTACGTATACGTAAAAAAATCTTATTGGTACATGGCGGAATTTAATTCAAACCACGAACCTTTTTTGGAAAGCGTACTTACAACCGAGCCACCATCGCACCAAATACAAAATGCAAATATGTAACCCACCCAAGATCTAAATCTAGCTCATAAAAATAAACAAAAAGCATTTAATAGTATTTTCGCTGTTAAGTCCGTGGATTTATTCTCGGAGGTACCGGGTTCGATTCCTGGTCGGGACATAAAAATATTTATTAATGTAAATAAATACATTTAATTAATATTTAATTTATTTGTGATATTTCTCGAGCTTGCCACTTGTCATGATTGGCCTATAGTAAAGTTGGCTAAATGTGAATCCGCTTATTTATAAGCGTGGTTTCTGATCACCTCGAAAGGGAAACGGTCGTGATGATACTTTACTTTTCGCTGTTAAGGTATTAACAAATAGAGTAAACAACTACATCAAAAGAAAAATGAACGTCATTGCATTCGAGGAAAACAAGATTTTGACAAAGGACATGCGTGATATTTGGCAATAAAAACTTCGTAGATTATATTTTATTAAACCACTAACACTTACGATGTAGACCATCATAATACAGTTAGTAAATTCTCAAAAACCAGCTACATCTGGTTTCTCATAAATTAAGAAGCATCAGAAATCAGACAATACTTATCCATTAATTAATCCACGATTGAAATGAAATAATTTATTTGTCAGAAACATGGTAGGTACAGGGATGTAAATTATTATATGTAATCACATGCTTCGCTATTTCTAGCATACAAATATTTATTTAGTCACATGACTTTGTCGAGCTTAGTGTCTAGGTATTCTTTTGTCGAATAAAAACATTTATTAACCAGCATTTGTTTGACTCTTAATTTGAACGGTTTTAGTGGCAGCTACCTTATAGTAAATATCTTTGTTGCCATTGCATAACAATTTCGGCTATATTGAGTACTTTTATGAGCTGGAATAATTATTCTACTAAGATAACACGTTTTAAAATTGCAATTATCCCCAAGAGTTTTAAAAAGTTCCGAGTGACTTTTTACAAATAAACAGCATTCAAGTATATAGATAGAAGGAACAGTGAGTAATTCTAGTTTTATAAATAAAGGACGACAGGAAGTCATAGGAGGTGTGTTACAAATAGCACGAATGCATTGTTTTTGTCCAATAAAGATTCTATTTATTTCCACTGCATTGCCCCACAATAATATGCCGTACCTTATATTTGTTAGAGTGTACAATCATTTTTACAAGTCTTTGGATTGATAAGAAGAGAAATACCGGGAAGAGGAATACTGGGAAGAGAATACCTTATGGAAATACGTTCGCCTTTTGTACAGATTTACAATATTTTATTGAAATAAAAAAAGGATATAAAATTCGACCTTTATACGCTTACCGTGCCATTGATCCAGGGCCGCAAAAGTTCACATCAATGCATTTTTTTTATATGTGTATATAACGATGAGTGCTTTATATTTGTAAGTTTTATGTACAAAATGCAACTTGACCAGTAAATTGAACTTATGATTTATTTACAGGGTGTTTTTTTCAAGTGGGCTAAACTACAAGTAATATTTAATTAATATTTAGGGCTTAAAACATTTTTTTATTCTTATTAAATGGGTATTTTCTTTTAGTTCTCGATTATCTTTAAAATTAACCCGTTCGATTCCCAGATAGAAGAATAATAAATAATTTAAAAATCGATTGATGTAGTGTCAGTATTTATCTAAATCAGCCCCGAGACTTCTTTGAGTTTTTTTTGCTATTATTTGTAGTTTAGGACTTGGCCTTGAATGCCCACTTGATCAGTAGCCAATTTGATCAGTTGGGCAGTAGCTAAAAATAGTTAAAGCCAATGCTCTCTACTAAAATACATTGACCATAAATTCTTTAAAATCTTACCTGGTGCAAATATCCCTCCGTAACCGATGACATTTCTGATGAAACGGTGCAAATCATCTTTCTCCAAGCAAGACTTTAGAATTACTGCAATATCCACAGGATCCAACGCGACTGAAATAATATAATTAAATTATATAAAAGTTATTATTTTGTTTAAAAATATATTATTTCTAAGTTAAAAGAAGAAATAGATAGTCCTAGTGTGTAGGACCTAGACTGTTGAAGGTGCCTTCCAAAACTATTATCATTACAGCCCCTAGAACACAGAATCCTAGACCTCTACTGCTGAAGACATGTCTTGTTGGCGAGGGTCTGATGTTAATCTTAATGACAATTCATCAACTATACCATAAGAAGGTGTTAGTGGAACCGAGACCGATGGCTTAACGTGCTCTTCTGGAAATGTGAAGAAAAAAAATTCTAAGCATTCCATGGATTCACCGTGCGGGTGCCGGGTCCGTCGTGTGTTTGCGACCGACATGGGCTGGTTTACACAGGAGGCCTCCATTTTATTTTATTGTGCAACAAGACGCTCACCATTCACCATTCACCATTCTACTCCTGTACTCTACTCTACCCAACTAAATACTGTATGATTCCGTTAATGACGACTTGAAGCTCTTTCCATAATTGTATTGACGGCATACCTGATTATGCCTAATTATTATCAGTGGTGTAAAAATGTGCTGGAACTCCTCTCGCACCACCTTCCACTGCGTAAAGCTTAGTCTTGAACAAGTTCCTAATCATTTCTTCTGTGAGATCATAATTCATCACTTTTGGATTCCCACGGTTCAATTAATTAAGTTCTATATTTTATTGTAATTTGGTTTATTTAATGGAAAAGCGTTCTTACAACCGAGCCATCACCGCTCATTAAAACATATGTCTGGCAATTTGGCTTTTTCTCGCCACGTCTCTTGGCAAGAGATTGATGCCCCATTTTGTTTTTGGATAATTTTTGACATTGTTTTTGTTTAAGTTGCACTTACCGAAATATAAAATATGGCAAAGCCACGCTCTAACCATTCCATTATTCTTCATAGATTCGTAGCTAAGATCTTGTAAAGCGACCATGATATCTGAAAAGAGACGACATTTAGTTTGCTCTGTTACGTTAAGTTTTACTTCCAAGCTGTCAAACTTTATTTTTACTTTACTACCAATTTTCAGTTGCATTACGTCACACTTCATGTAACTGTGTCAAATCCTATACTTCATGTTCTTATTTTAATAACGGAGTCTGTGCGTACTAGAGTCTATCGATCAAGGTGTAGGTGCGGTTTATAAGATTATTAAATAATAACTATATTTAACAATAATAAATATACTACATACCTACTAATAGTACTTAAACTACAATATATATATATATATATATACAGCTCCCAACAGCCTACAAATCTATAGTGGATATTGTATGTAGTATATAGACACTATTCTGCTCCACTCTCCTCCAAATTCGTTCGACACTAAGAAAATTTATAGGGAAAATATGTAGGGACTTTGACGCGTGATGCAAGCTCATCAGATGGAACCGAAATCACATTTTTTTTTTTTTTTTTATTCATTTTGGAAAACCAACAGTTGACAATATTATAGTAAATATTATACAGTAAATTCACTAAGAACTATTAAAGGTTTTCACATATAAATTTAAAGTTAAGTAATAAAGAGCAAGAGAACCATAAGTAAGTTGATAATGAAAAAACAAATCACTCATTAGGGATTGCTGCCGATGATCGATTCAACGTAATGAAGCGTCATTAGACGTCTAATATATGTTGCTTTGGAGTTAAACATGTCTATGTCCAAATCTTCCGCAAGAATATTATAGTTGTTACATGTTCTTAATAAATAACTGTTCTGTCTATACCTGGTACTAGCATATGGTACGAACAAGAGTGGGGGACATCGAAGATTAAACCTAGGTATTCGTAAACCCAAACAAGCCAGCAACTCAGGACTATCGACTGTACCATTTGCTACATTTATTAAATATGCAACATCAGTGATGTTGCGTCGAACTTCCAATGGAAGAAGATGTAAGTTGTCACATGTCGTTAAAGTGTAATGGAATGTGAAAGCGCGAAATGATAATGTTACTGATAAGGTGGGAGCGAGGACACATGTCGAGCAAGGATAAATAATTTTCGAGTATCAATAAAGTCTCGCTTCATTAATTGCAATATTTACTAAAAATGTAATGCAAGGTGAGCCTACATACAAAATAGTCCAAATAAAACTAGTACGCAAGTAGACTGGTTTTTGCCGGTGGCCCTAAGGTTTAAATACTTTTAAGGCCTGAGCACACAAAATGCAAACTTGTATTAGATGTATCGATGTATTTAGATAGACATATTCAATACAAAACTCACTCTAAAAACGTGTCACTTTCCACGTGTACCTACGAACTTTGGGGGCCAATACTCAAGCAATCATAATGTCTTACTAAAAGACTAGTTTCACTCGATATAAATATTAATATTGGGCGCTCTCGACGCTTACTAGCTCGCGACTGTTGGTGCAGCTACATGACTTCGATTGATTTTGCAAGGGGGAACGTTTTTATAACAGTAAGGGCCTATCTATCTATATATATCGATGATTAGATGTCGTACTCGTACCAAAAAACATAAGGAATACTAAAGGTTTTAGTTTTGCAAAATTAGCTGGGATACTGCCAAAAAAATGTTTTGGACGCCATTATGCAAATTTTACAGCGTGTATACGGCTAATGTACTATAAAATATATACTAAATATAAATATATACTAAACGTATGAATTTTCATAACTAATTATTTATTAATATAATCTACTTAAGATTAGTATTAAGCATCGAACGACTGGGCTAAACTATACATCATAAAAAAAGGTAAAGTATCATCACTATTCACGACCGTATCCCTTCCGGGGTGGTCAGAATACAGTGTTTTTTTTTTTAAATGGATTAACATTAACAATACAAACACGTGCACGTTCACGTCTACGTATACGCATCCTGTGTATTCAAGCCTTTAGAGAACGCAGTCAAGGCAGGTTAACTCCTCTTACTTATTCAATGTCCTGACCGGTATGTGGGTAAAACCAAATTCCAACGATTACCTACTTGACTCATTAAAGAATAACATTTAGGTCCTTATATCGATATTCAAGGACATTTTAGTCATTTTTAATTAATTTTAATGAAATTACGATCATCATTATGAATTTGTAAATAATATATTGTAATTAAATTTAATTAAATGTTACGACTTATTTAAGTTGTAAGTTTAATAATATTAAGATTTCATAAATTCTAACTTTCACCTAATTAATTTACACTTTCTGTAAATATAGTTGGTACCTTACAGCGTTATTTTAAAATAAATGCAGTTGATAATATTTGATAAACAAAAATAATATTTAACGGTACTGCAAATGCGCTCAAAAATCGTAAACAGAAGTGAAGTAACATCACGACCGTATCCCTTTCGGGGTGCTCAGAAACAAATCATTTAAATAAGCGGATTCACATTTAGCCAACTTTACTATAGGCCCATCATGATATGGTACCATCTCGTCGATGTCTCTAGCGTACCAAACTTGAGAAATATTACAAATAAATTAATTGGTAACCGATGTAAATTAATATTCATTAAAAGCTACATAAAATAATAAAATTAAGGAATCGAACCCTCGGTTCTTCCGCGTCTACATTTACGGACCTAAAGTAACTACAAAATAATAGGTATGAGTAGATACTATTGAATGAAGAGAAATCTAAAAATATTTACCTACAGGTTTTAATTATTGTATACTAATATAATAAATATTAGTAAGGTTAGCTGGTAGAATCCTTCATGATATTATGCTCGCCTTTATAAATCATTTTATTATGAATGTTTTGTGTGAAATAAATAAATTTATTAATATTATTGCTATTAAAAATCCTACACATGCAAAAAATAATTTATAGCTGGCTAAATATTGTCATTAAATTTTAACACAAAATAAAACAGTTTTATCAGATCCTAGCTGCTTTTAGCTATGACGACTACTTATAACCAAATAACCAATATTGTCTATGAAGTCACTGAGATCAGCATTTCACAAAGTATCTACTAACCCTCTGTATTTCCAGCTAATTTGTGGGCAATTCCAATAACCGGCAACTCTTTGGGGGCTGGAATTCTCGAAGCAAGCTCGTACATCCTTCGTCTCTTGAAACGAAATACGCACAACCACGACAAAACGATCACCACAACACATAGAAATATCATGTTTCACTTTGAATACAACTTTAGCGAACTATACGATCTCTGGAGGTGCCTACTGCCTCCATCGGACGCGATCTCGCAAGAATAACACAGTGTGTGTGGTTTTACTCATTTTTATACACTTTACACTATGACAGAAGTTATACTTAACTATGGTAAACATTTCTAAGAAAACAATTACAGTAATAATTGCATTTTTTTATGAAAATACTTAGGATAATAACTATATTATTAAAAGGAGAACAAACACAACCTTTGAGCTCCAAATAGAATAATACTTAAAATTTGGTATGTTAGACACATATATACTTCCCCAATTTATTTTTTTGTTTCATAAACTAAACTAGTGGTGTTGGCTTGGTTATAAGAACTATTTCCTTAAAATTCAAAAAGGTCGCTGTTCTGATGCTGGTATGCCATCATCATCATCAGCCTGTGTTTCTCTACTGCTGGATGTAGGCCTTAGTCAAGGCTCGCCACTGCACGCGGTCTTTTGCAATCCGCCAGCGACTTTCTCTAGGTCATTCGCCCATCTGGCGGGGGCTCGTTTGCGCCTTCGGTCGTCGGTTCTGCAGCATATGTGTGCGGCCCATTGCTACTTCAGCTTGCTAATTTTGAATACTGCATATGTCAGTAACTTTGGTCCTCTGACGAATATCAACGTTTCGAATTCTATCCATCAGAGAAATACCAAACATAGCTCTCTCCATAGCTCGTGAGCGACCTTGAATTTATGGATGAAACCTACTGTCAGTGTCCACATCTCCGTTCCGTACGACATTACGTGGAGGACGCACTGATTGAAGACTTTTGCCTTCAAACATTGTGGTATCGACTATGAGAGGATGTGCCGAATTTTCCCTAATCCATCCGAATTCATCCTAGCTACCAATGAGAAATACACATTTCTTACGTAAATTTGTCATACAATTACAACACCACCGTTCACGTGTCTCCGAGAGCACGTTAAGCCGTCGTCGGTCCCGGTTCCAATAATACCAACTTGTGGAATCGTTAATTAATCGACAACCCGTCTGGTCAACGTGGCAAATGTAGGCCAGTTCTTCAGAAATATATTTCCAACAATGGAGTTCCAGGACTAAAGGACTTAAAATCACCTAACTTTATTTAGGGGGAGTGGTATGGGATGCACTCCTAAAATCCGGAGGTCGCAGATTGTGTTGTCTGATAACCAAATGATGATCTACTTTCTTAGAAAAATGATTTACGGTGAAAAAAACCATTAAAATAAAAAATAAATAAATATTTCCAGACAGGTCACACAGCGCCATCTAATTTCCGTGGTAAGCTATGAGGCTTGTGTTACGGAAACTAGATAGTTGATAAACTACATATTATACTTTTTTTTTGTTGTAAATATATACATATTATACATATAAACACCCAGACCGAGACAAATTATACAATGTACAACTTGCCCCCGGTGGGAATCGAACCCACGACCTCCCGAGTTCACGGCAACGTTTGTTACCACTAGACCACGGAGGCGTAACATAGCGTCGCTTGTTATACTAGCTGACGGCTGACCTTCAAAATAAAACGTACATATACTTTTTTAACTTAAATCGTTACATTTAGGTAGCCTACATTTTGATGCAACTCGGCCTAAGTTGGAGGTCATGGGTTGACAATGAGGATTGTCATTTTTTTGCTAAAGAAGAGGATATAACTAGATATAGTTTCAGTATTTTGTCTGATATTTAGGAAGCCTTGTTTAGAGTGGACTTAATTGAACGTACATATTTTAAAGACTCTAACATTTGTCGCACGCTGAAGGTGTGATTACTTTCCTAGCCCGTGTGCTTCCCCATTCCTACGACTACGGTAACCTGCGATTCAAGCGAAGTGTGAAAATGCATCTTGTTAGGCCGGCGTAGTGAGCCTAAAATCGGTCGTTTGTGGCTGTCGTCAGTTGGACTATACGTTACCGATTACCATCAGGTGGGCGCGGTGTCACATGTCATGTACAGTAAAGAATATAAAAATGTATTTTACGATTAGTTGTGATATTCTAAAGCTTTCTAGAATATACATACGGCTGGTTGCAGAAAGGATAATTAAAATAATCCATGATCAATATTTTAATATATGCCGCGTGACTGGTAGTTATCTTGTCACTTTGTTACTGGTATTTCAGCCAATGATTATGCCTCAAGTCATAAGTTAAATATGTCCAAAGTTAATCAACCTTTCTGCAACCGTCCGTTAGTGTATCCTTAGGTAAAAATATATGCTAGCAATTTTTTTTTTTTACCTTTTAATTTCCTGGGCTTCTGATTTATTTACTATTTACTATAACGTTGGACTCGGCTTCGCCTGTAGATTTATAAATATATAAGAAAGTAAAGTATTATCACGATCGTTTCCCTTTCGGGGTAATCAGACCACGCTTTTTAAAGAAGCGGATTCATATTAGCCAACTATACTATAGGCCCATCATCACAAGTGGCAATCTCGTCGATGTCTCTAGCGTACCAGACTCGAGATATCACAAATAAATTTTATAAATTATTGTGCCCCGACCAGGAATCGAACCCGGGTACCTCCAAGTCCACGGATATATAAAATTATTATTTATAAATACAGTCGTAATGGAATCGAAGTTACAACGCCTGTCAGTTTTCATATTATCTATTCGATTATAACTTGAATTAATATGCTATAAGAACAATTTCAGGTGTTGATACATAGACGATTTATTTCATTATCAATGTCATCAGCCTATGTTTCGCCACTGCTGGATATAGGCCACTCCCAAGGCTCGACATTACCGACGATCTCCAGCCCCATCAGCAACCATTTTCAGGTCATCCGTCCATCTGATGGGTGGTCGTCCAGTATGCGTCTTTCCATGTGAGATATTCAGTGCAGAATCCATCTACTTCATGGGTAATCTGCGACACACTTGTCCGGCCCGTTGCCACATCAGCTTACCAATTTTGAAGGCTATAGCGGTATATTTGGTTATTTAAAGGTAATAAATAAAACAATTGTTAATGTACATTGGCTTTTTTACAAAACAAAATTATAGATAGTTTTTAATTCCTAGGTTTATTCAACATCATTTATTGCACATAATACAGGTAAATATAGGGTGCTAAAATTTTACAGTCCAGCTGTATTCTGCCATAATGGTATGCAATGCAAATAATATAAATAGGTATATTTTAATTATATATCCAGTGTAAACTCTCTACAATGACACTTTTCCTGCTAGGCGCTCGCATTCGCATTCAAGCATGCCTCTGCCAAAATATGGAACGATCTTCCACCGCCCGTTTGAGAAGCGATATTTACAACTTTACCCACTTTCCATAAAATGTGGCAACATATTAATAGAAGTCGTACCCTTTGGTTCGACCAGTTCCATCAAAAGTTAATTTTTGTAGTGACTTATATTATTGTCGTTAAACCAACCAAAGTCATGCAATTTCAACGTTTTCAGGAGTTTGTCGTTAAATCGAGTGACGTTATAAAGAGTTTACATTGTATATACATTCTGTATATTGTAAAAATTACAACTTTAAAGTATCTACTTATTTACATGTCAACACTTACATCGTAACAATTCTTGGATACTATAAAAACATTGTTATTATTTAATCAAAAACTTCTCAGAACTGACAACGGACTTTTCAGTTCAGTTCGTTTTTCGCTTCCTCCCCCAACGGGAGACCACCAGAGAAGTGCTCCTGGAGGAGAGCTAAAGTGGTCGAACTGTCGAAGCCCCATGAGTTTGTGAGCCACGCGGGCGCTGTTATACAGTAACAGTGCATAAATTACCTTCGGGTGATTACCTGAGATCCTACAGGAAAAAACGGGGAAATACCCAACACAAGCCCATTAGCCATCTGGGCCTGGATGACCCCACTGTCAATCTGTCGTTTACAGACCAAGACTCGGGTAGTTTTAAATAAAGTTTGTATACTTTATTTACAACTTTTATATTTATTTTTTATTCAAAGGAACAATTGAACCACTATTAATAAAATAAACTATTAATTAATTCTTAATATATTTGTTTTATTTCATATCTCTTATAAAATGCTCTTAAAAAGGTCTACTCAAATACTAGTCGTTTTAACTTTGCATCAACTAATAATAATATTTAATAAAACAGTAGCTCTAGCAAGCACAAACTTCGTTATTGAATCAAATTCGAATCGAGTAACAAACAAAAAAAATATACATTTGAGCTGCCAATGTGTAGTTACGTTACGTCGCAGATCAAAGCGCTGTCTAAAATCCCATGCTTCATGTTCTTGATTCGTTAACAGAGTTTATACGTGCTAGAGCTTCCGAAATGTATAATAGATGAATAAAACATAGTAGAGTGAGATTAAATAATAAATTAAATACAATGTTTTTAATAATCATAATGTATAAGGTATGCCATTTTTGCTGTCAAGGCAAAATTCATACGATAAACAAAATTAAATCATTATACTGCCCACAGCGTTGCCCGTGTGGTCAGCTTTAAAAACTTTATTATATAAAGTCATGTCATTCATAGGTGTTAACTTTATCCCTGAGTTTCCAAAGACATATCTGCCAAATTTAATAAAAATCAGTCAAGTAGGCGTATCAAACCGGCAGACGAAAATATTGGCCTTATATGGTCATTTGATGAAATTATTTATGGTGGCTATGACCTGGTTTCCAAAGAAAATTTCTGCCATATTTAAGTAATATAGGCGTAAAAGACGGACTAACAGTTCAGTAACAGTACAGACGGATATATTCAAATATTGACGTCACATAGCCTATGTCCGTCCCTGGTTTTCAAATAACATTTCTGCTAAATTTCGTTAAAATAACGGTACAGTAAGACGGACCAACATACAAAGATATGGCAAGCTTACAATATTAGTTCTATTTGAAGGTAATAATTGACATCATTGCAAATGGCATATACTTACAACAAGAACAACAACCTATTTGTAGGCAGGCTCATAGTGGTAATTTGCCCAGTTTGTCTGGGTCGGGAAGTATCCACCGATCGTGCTGATAAACCCAGTAAAGTGTATTCACACGTTTCGGGATCAGGCTCGAATTGCCGTCATGCCCAGTCAACCGGCATAGTGTTAAGGACTGGTGTAAGTCATGAGTGTCTGAATCCAGTTACTAACATTCATAGACGCCAGGCTCATTTACAATCAGTTAGGGAGGTCACATGTCGTGCTGGTATTTACAAAAACCTATTAAAAAACTTAAGTGGGAATAAATTTGTTATTAGCAAAATCGTATAGTTAATACTTATATAACTACTATAAAACGATCAGTTGGTAGAAAATGCATTTACGGCATTAAGCTCGCCTATGTACCTGCACTTGTTTTGGTTTTGTACAATAAAGAATTTATTATTATTATTATTATTATTATCAGTTATTGTATTTTAATGTATTTTCAAAAAACAACCTCAATATAAAGTATTGTATGCTCTGTTACACTGTCTCTTGTAGCCGACTTCACTTCACGATGTCAGTTTGAGGCGACCTCCTTTCGAGAGCCACCTGGTAGCCCTCAGCATCCTTCATCATCACGTCAATCTTCACACGGATCCGAGGACTATCCGTCTTCTCAGGTTCACCGACCACGCGATACCGGCGGAGAATTGCTGATAAAGCCGTTTTTATTGACATCAATGCGTATTGGTAACCTGCAATTAAAAATGGTATATCATCATCAGCCTCAAGAACACAGCGTCCTAGATCTCCACTGTTGGAAATGGGCCTTCATGAACTTATAGGGGGTGTACAAGAGAGCCGGAATTCATTTTAAAGAAAAAAATACTTGGTATCTTGGACGCGTGCAAATGCAGTTCCTTTAACAAAATTCATTGCATAGTGCTTCTTAAAATGTTCTAAAAATACAAGTTTTATCATGCGCCATCTATCGTGATAAAAAGTTAGTGATATACCCCATTGGCAAACTGTGTTCGCAAAACTTTCAACATGTTTGTAATGTGTTTTTGCAATAATTAAACGTTGTTAATTTGTAATAACAAAATGGCGGCTAATTTAAATCCGGCACTCTTGTTGGGACTCCCGTTATACCTATATAGTATCGTCATGGAAAATTTAACCTACACTCGCCACGCTCTGGCGATTATTTATATTATTTATTGGCACGAAGATTAGATACTATAAGTACAAGCAAAGCCGGGTTAAATAGCCAGAGTATTTTACCTTACCTAAACAATTTCTCGGTCCACTACTGAAGGGCATGTAACTGCAAGTATTGGTCTGCTTGAATCTTTCCGGCAGAAATCTGTCCGGGTCAAACTTCTCAGCATCCAGTCCCCAGTACTTGGGGTCTCTGTGTATTCCCCAAATGCTGACCACAACGCCGCTGCCCGCAGGAAGCACGCGACCTGATGCTGATATAATACAATCGGATTATTCCTTTTGTATCTTGTACAAGTAACTATCTATCTGGCAGTTGATCTGGTCCACAAGTTCAAGATCGCTCAGCGAATTGTGGGGATGGCAATGCTCAGGATTTCTCTGAAGGATTAGGTTCGACATACGTCAATGAACCAAAGACAGAAAACAACAAGGACTAAAATTCTTGCATATTTGATTGATGTTTAGATCATTCTAACGAGTGCTCCAAGCTTATTCGTCAATTAGAACAATTTTAACCTATATATGCCCAAAGGGTCGCTAACGACCCAACTACCTTTTTTTATTTATTTAAATACTACACGTTTGTTGTAAAACTCTTCTAAGTATACCCAAAATACATCCAGGACGTACGTCTATAATACCTAGACAGAAACCGAGTTCGGTACGTTCTTGTTCGGCAGACCATCTCATAATTGTCGGCCAAAGAATACATCGATGCAGTGTGCAACAAAAAAAACAGAAAGGCGTGTGATGTAGGGTTATACGATGAATGTTTCTTAACTTATTGTATATAATTTAGTGTTTTTAAAATCATATACTTCTTGTTTTTGTAGCAAGTTGTTTTAATTCTAATTTACCATATTTTGGCAAAAGTTTGCCCAGCGGGTTGTTAACGACCCTTCCAAAAAACCCAACTTTTTTAAAATAACTTCTTGTCTATTTTAAAACAATAACTTAACAGGGTATTTTCTGTGTATCTCAAGGTTAATAGATTATGTCGGAAGAAAATCCATGATCTAAATAATTACGGGCATATACTCGTATAGGCTAAAGAAAGTGCTAAAACTGCTCTCTCGTGCGTTATCATAAAATATTCCATAGAATCTTTGCAAGTAGGTAAAGATAGAACAACGAATTAAAAATACAATGGTTGAATTCTCGGAGTATTTAAAGTAGCAAGGATGTTTATATTTAGACTTTTTTGTGCACCTAATAAACTAAGCCTACAGGAAAAATAATACACATTAATATTCTAAAAGCCTCCGAATCTAGGTGCTGTATGCAATTTTAAATGACCATAACTAATATATTTCCATTGTTTGTTTCCCGTGGCCAACAGTTATGTGATTTGCATATAGCTAATACTTATGAAGTTACTGGGCCTTCAACTTAATTCTTTCTTTCACAACGTTTTTAAGTGTAGTAAAGCTTTGGGCAAATTATCGTATTTTTCAAGTAAGTGTTTTGACTTAACTGCAGTTGAGTCCGTGATTTAGAAGCGGAGGTACCGGGTTTAATTCCTGGTCGGGACACAATAATTTACGAGTATATGTGGTATTTTTGCGGTATTGACACTTGTCATGGTGAGCCTATAGCAAAGTTGGCTAAAAGTGAATTCGCTAAATAAAAATAATAATAAATAAGCGTGGTTGCTGACTACGCTGGAAGGAATACGGTTATGATGATAATTTACTTTTACTTTTTTTTCTTGGCATATAATATTTATTTTTTCATCTTTTTAAGCTATAAGTTGCTATAGTAATATCCACATAATACTTACGCAAAGTAATCTCTTCCAGAACCTTCCTTATGATGAAGGGCACTGGAGGGAACAACCTGAGGGTCTCCTTGACCACTCGCTCTAAGTACGACATTTTTACCAAGTCCTCCTTCATCAGGGGCCGCTCGGACTTACCAAAGACATCAAATAATCTGAAACAAGTTTTAAAACATCCAATAAAAAAATTATTATATGTTCCTACCAAGCACTAGAGTTAGCTTGGGATGGCCTTTTAGAAAGTAGTGTTACATCTATATTGTTAATATTCTTGTAGAGAGAGAGAGAGATGTAGAGAGGGTGAGAGAGAAGATTTTCTTAAGGATATTACTGCTTATTATCAATCTATAATTGTCAACTTTTAGTTTTTTTTTAAATTGTTTGTTATTCAAAATGAATAAATAAATAATAAATATTTATTCATTCCTCTTAAAACTAATATTTTATGATACGTCATCAAATTATAATTTTGTCTCCTGTTAGTGGAAGACCTAGCAACAAAGCGCTCCTGCAGTTAGCAGAAGACCTAATCTGAGAAAGGAATCCGCAAGGAAAACACAGATATAACAGATTTTGAAATTAAAACGTAAAGAATTACTAAACAAAATATGGAGAAATAAAATAAATACGAAGAATTTAGTAACACGCACCTACACAGTGTTCAGGCGTTTAATGTTAAAATTACCACCGCGTATTTTGGTGAGAATAATATCCTCATACAAATGTATGTACAAAAATCACTAATATCCTTACAAGAGAATCATCAATATTTATATTTACATTTGATAGGAAAAATAGAGGTGCCGACTCGTAAGTGACCGACAAATATCGCGTCATATTGAGCTGTAGGTCAGCGGAGGCCAGCAATTGTATGCATACAAAGGACCGTCTGCAAAATTCACGGCTACCTTGATGCGAACTAGGAAAGGTGGACGTGGATTTATTCATTCCTTAACCTCTTACGATGACCAAAATGGTTTTATATTTACATAAATAGTCTCGACCTTATGGTTCTCCGTGATTAATTGTCATACTAAGTGACAGACAAAGATTAAAATCAGAAATAAGTAATTATATAAGCGTATCAATTACTCGTGGTTTTCAAGACTCAGCTGTTCATATAAATGCATTTTACTCATTATACTTCTTATATAGACCTCTTTATCACAAGCGATCTCTTACTTAACCCACACTAGCGACCTTCTTTAGTTCATCCGTATATCTGTCGAGTCTTACCCGTCCGATTCATCGTGTGTCCGAACCACTACCACTTTAGCTGGCTAATACTGAAAGCTAAGTAAGTTTTGAATTTTATCCAAGCCAATAGAAGAAACACGCAGCATCTCTTTCCATAGCTCGCAGAGCGACCATGTATTTGTGAACGAAATCTACTGTCATTATCCCCACGACTCTGCTCCGTTCAAGATTGCAGGGAGAATGCATTGGTTAAAGTCTTTTATCTACAAACATTGGTTTAGTCGATAAGAGGATGTGACACAGTTTTCCAAGTCGGCTTCAATCCTAGAATTGTTATCTACTTGAATAGACTGTCTGAGGTAGACGCACTTTTTGCACAACTCGTCTGGCATAACATGATCAATGAAAATTACTTCAGTGTGCATACTACCATCTTTAGATAATCTATATGTAGTAATTATAATTAGAGTAAATTTGATCTGCAGTGAGGTCCTATCAGAGTAAGTCCTAAAAAGACTGGCAACGTTTTCCCTCTGTACGTGTAGGTACGCTGAAAATTAAAACAAATTGTGTGTTAAACAACTTACTCTTGATACACCTTCTCTTGAATGTTCGGATATTTGGCAAGAAGCCTGAGCGTGAATCCTATAGCAACAGCTGAAGTGTCGGTGCCAGCGATAGTCAAAGTCAACACCTCTTCCCGAAGCTCCACATTAGTGTAACCCTTTTCCCGACCAGATAACGATATCAATAAATCTAGGAAATTTCGGTTGTGATATGAAGATAAATCTGCAAACAAAGCCAACTTGAAACTTGTGAAATATAAAGAGAAGGTAAACTGTTAAACAACAGCAGGTATGGTAAGAAACCAATTGAAATATTTAGAGAAAAATAACTTCTATCTAAATGTTAAGATACGAGTATGTACTTCCAGCTATTTGACAACAAAAATAGACAAATAGATAGATTATAACATAAGGTCGATTGTTTAAGCAACTACCTAGTTTTAAAAATATGAAAAAATTACCATGTTCTTCATTATCGTGGTAATTGTTCTTGTTTTGTTCAATTTGTTTTCTTTTATCTTCTATTACCTAAAAATGTATCAATATTATATATTTTTCATTTTTTAAATCATCAATAAATAATCAAAAATATAAAAAAGAAGTCTGGCCAGCGTGGCGAGTGTAGGCCAAATTCTCCAGATATATGTTCTGGAAGGCCCATCTCCAGCAGTGGAGGTCTAGGACGCTGTGTTCTAGGGGCTGTAATGATAAAAAAGAAACAATAATAATTTGATTGAGCAAAGCATCAGTAGCTTGAAATTATTTATGGATCTATATAGTAATCTAGTGATCTAAATATATAATTTATGTGTATACCATAACATAGTTCTAAGTTAAAATGTTACTAACAATTATGGAATTAATTCTGAAATAAATAATTTATTATTATAGTGTTTCAGTTATCCTTGGACTATCATTAAAAAATCTCAATTACCTTATCGGTAAAGTTATGCATCACGGACACATTGGCTTCTTGTTCCTTATAAACTGGGAACAGTTTAAATAACCATTCTGGCTGGAGCCACAGGTGGAATATCCTCATGCAGACCAGGTTCAGGACTGTCCCCATGCTTTTCAGAAATGGTGTATTTGGATTTCCTTGACTATTAATTTTAACACCCATCGCTGTTTCTGCAAAGTTTCCAGACTTGTTAATATCCTTCTTTAAGATTTAGCCTTAATTGCTCAAATTGGGTCAGGCTACCTTAAAGTTAAAAAAGCTACTAAGGAAGAAGTGACAAATTATCGGTTTTTAGTCTGTCTATACACTGAGAAAAATTAGCTAGCTTTTTACTAGTATCAGCACCTATAAAAAATCTCTTAAACACGGACTAAGCGTATAATAATGTGAAGTAATGACATGAGTTAGTTTAACGAATTTAAACTCATAAAGCGAATTATTCAATGATTTCAAATTACAACAAATATCTAATTTTCCCAGCAATCACAGGTCATCATAAACCCTCAATTTAAATTATGGTAAATAAATTTATATTTACATACATATGTTAAAGAGCGATGCTTATCTAATTACATACATGAACGAAAATAATACACTTCAACAGTAGTGCTCTAGCACGAACAAACTCCGTTATCGAATCGAGACCAGAAATCGAACCAGATACATTTGCGTCTAAATGTACGGTCTTCACTGCTAGAACACAGAGGCAATTTGAAAAAAGCAAACATTGCTAAAATTTTATAGAAATATAGGCACGGTAAAGGCACCTACCACATACAGAGTCTAGGGTATAGGAGCTGATATAGGGCCAGGTACTGAAATCCCCGCGGCTGTCATGGGACCCCATCAGCTTCACCAACTTCTCACTCTGCTCCGAAAACACCTCCACGAAGTTCTCCACGATCCTTGGACTAAATGCAGGAACCATAATTTTTCTACGCCTTCGCCATATTGGGACTGAAATCGTTCAACTTTTAATAGAATGTGAAATTACGATTAAGTTTAAATATTTACAGAGTAGGTATTTTAAATTTTAACTTATTCCTATTGATACAGATGACAACAATGTAGCAGTGTTGTACTATAAAAAACATGAAAATTACCTGGTGCGAAAATTCCTCCATTGCCAGTAATTCTTCTAATAAATCGGTGCAAATCGTCCTTCTCTAGACAACTCTTTAATATCACTTCTACATCTTGCGGATTTACGAGAACTAAAATAAATTAATGTTTACAAAATAGTAAAAAAGCGGAAAAATAAGAATTATAGATTTATTCAATTAAATTTAAATATTTTTATTTCAGATAATTACAATTATCTATATTTCATTTATCATCATCGGCCTGTGTCTCCACTGCTGGATATAGGCCTCTCCCAAGGCTCGTCATTTCACAATCTTCCGCCCCCTTTTTAAGGTCATCCGATGTACGTGGTCTCCACTCCAGAATCCGTCTACTCCAACGGTCATCGGTTCTGCGACAGACGTTTTCGGCCCATTGCCACTTCAGCTTACTAATTTTGAAAGCTTTGTCAGTATCTTTGGTTCTCTGACGGATGTCCACGTTTCGATCTTAATCTATTAAAGAAATACCGAGCATAGCTCTCTCCATAGCTCGCTGAACGACATTAAACTTGTGGACCAGACCCACTGTCAGTGTCCACGTCTCTGCTCCGTACGACAATACTGAATATTTCATTGCATATTTTGAAATATACAAAATATTCAATGTTTTACATTATTATCATATTATTATTATTACCTGTTGTGTAAAAATATATATTTTGAGAAATACCACATTATTTTTTGAAATTGCCGCGCTATTTCGTTATCTACTTTCATTAGCCAGACTCTAGAAATAAAGCTATTTTTAATATAAGTATACTTACTAAAATAAAGTATATGACTAAGCCAGCCCTTCATTATTCCATTATGTTTCATAGCTTCGTAACTAAATTCTTGTAACGTTGTCATGATATCTAAAAGACAAAATTTCAAATTTTTTTAGTAGGCATCATCGCCAATGCAACTTCATTTGCTCACAATGGAAACTTGCAAGCAATAAAACAAGTAAGTTTGTAAGTCTCTACCAGCAATCAAACCCACGCCTAAATACTGTCGCAAAGGATTGACCCCAATCCCTTAAACATATGTACTTAATTATAACTTTAGATATTTTTACAAAAAAATAAAATTTGCGTCGTAAGTTTTGTAGGTTCAATTTAGTTTTTAATTATTTATTTAATTTTAGGTTTTCTATTTGCAATATGTTTTAAGTATTTTTGTTTTTTTTTAAATTTATATGTAATGTTAATTATTGATTGTAATGGCAACTGGTACCTAGATATGAAAAAGTATCATCAAGATTTAACAAATGAGTTCAAATTTAGTTAACTTTACTACTAGACCATAATGACAAGAGGCAAGTTCGATATTTCAGACTCAAGAAATTTCACAAATGATTGATATATTTTTGTGCTCTCGACAAGAAATAGAATCCAGTATATCTTTACGTATCTGAATGTAATTGAATCGTAAGCTCTAGCACGCAAAAGCTCCGTCATTAAATTTAGATCGACTTTTGTACTTTTATACGTCTACACTGTAAATTTGTAGTTCAATTAGGTCTAGTCGAACCTTGTAGCCTTTCTAAAATGCCATACTTCATGTTTTCAATATGATAAAAAAGTTTTCGCATGATGAAGCTACCGAACACATATAAAATTGCATTCCAAAAAACCGGTGTTTAATGCTAAAAGTTACAAAAAGAGATAGGTTTGGCCCTGCAATGTGCTAGGCCCTTGATCTTAAACTTTCTCTATATTAACATCATCGCCTTCACTGAACGGACCTTTAACAGTTTTAAAGGACTTTCGTCCTTTTTTAATTATTATTTCAGTCTCGATTATGAATGAGATTAAAGGAAAGGCAAAGAGATCTAGCTCGTACAGCCATATCTGTTGTAGAGTTAATTAGTATTTATCAAATTCCAGAGTTTGCAGGATTTGTTGCTTTTCTTGGAGTCACTCGCCGCAATACAGCCCGACATGTCCGACATATATATGGGTGTTTAAAACCCGAAAAAAAAAACTTGTATATACATACGACTATAGTGTCAAATTTATCGAAATTATACAAGTAAAAATCAAAAACAAAAATTTAAATTATACAATATGTAAATAAAAAAATCAAAAACAAATTTTAAAATATACAATAATGTAAATAAAAAAAACAAAAACTTGCATTTGACAGGTCTGTGCAAAATGGCGGGAATGTATCTTGTTATTCTTCTTCAAAAACAATAAAACATATAACAAGACGGGACAGGAATCTAAACGTCATGAGAATTTAAGCTAGGACAATTAGAATTAATTAGTCGATAACGTTCGACGTGCATTTTCAAATTAATACAATATCATTTTACGGACAATATGCCTGCGTGCTACGGAAGTATAAAACACGTTCTTCTTCGACAAGAAAAGAACAAAGATGATGTAAAAGAATTTAATGTAACATTTATATGAAAATAACAACCAATATAATATTTGATCTCTTTATTATTATTTTTTTACTTATGATCTATAAATATCTAAAGATCACGTAAATATGTATGGTAAAGGTGGGATATGCATTTTCTAACTAATGCAATTCGATAAAAACAGTGCAATTAAATTAAAATATATTGTATAATATCCAGTAATGTAACTTACTAAAAGTTTTAAATCTATTTGATGAATTGACAGGTTTTAAATCTTATTCACAATATGCTGTCATAAATGCGCTAAAGATGTGGAATGCTTCCGCAGCATGTGCGTTTTTCTATTCTTATAAATGTCTGTTGTATTTCAAGAGAAATCTTAAATAATATTATATCAGTCAATTGACTGTTGTCTTTTGCTCCAATTATTATACCTTACCATCAGATGCGCAGTATCACATGTGCTCAATTTTAAAATAAACTTACCCTCGGTGTCACCTGTTAACCTATGAGCCAGCCCTATGAGCGGCATTTCTTTAGGAGTAGGGATGTGCGCTGCCAGCTCATACATCCTCCGTCTCCTGAAGCGGAACACACACAGCCAGGACAACACTAGCACCACCAAGGTTAAAAGGATCATTTTGCACCAATAGTTTTAATGACCGCGGCAGATAAGCGTACGCAACGCGACACAGGCGTGCCTTCGCGCGAATCACCGGCCAGAAAATGTGCTCAGTCTTATATGGAACATTTTCCTGTACTCGTACTGTAAGACCTCGTTTACGCACTAATTCTCATCACAGCACATTAGTGGACATCGCAAGGGTCAGCTGGGTCATGAGGCTGAAGAATTCCTCTTCTCGCTCGTGGACACGTCCATCAAGGAAGTAGACTATGTTATTATACCAAGGGTTGGCAAATATGATCTACATATTTATTCTTAGGAAAATTTACAACCTGTAAACTTTTCGTTGAACCAGCTTTGCCACTTGTAACATACATAGTGGTCAAAAACCAACATTCGCCTAGCTGTGGTGTCACATGTCGTGCTCAGACAATAGTGACATATCTGCCGTCCATAAGCATTATCCTAAATGGGACTGATTTTTTACTTTATGATGCCTCAATCAAATTTATTATTTTAAGTGTGCATGAAGGTATGACCTTCTGGTAATCCTTTTAAAAGTCTATTTAATGCTTGAGTAGCTTGTCGTCGGCCTGACTAAACGTACGTATATATATAAGGCCGACAACAGACATTTCAAGCATCTCCAGAATATCGTTCAGTCTTGCGCTCGGCCCCCCCAATGGAAGACCACTTCTAGAAAAGTGCTCCTGGAGGAGAGCTGAAGTAGGTGGATCTAGACCCCCTGGCATTGTTACACCAGTAACAGATGCCCACTGAGATCGAGCTGGTGGAATGTCCCTATCGCCAACCCAGATCAATTAACCATCTATACCGAAAAAGATTTTTTTTTCATTAAATCTAACTTTTCCCTTATATATATGTCTGTCCTAGCTGTGACTGATACTTTGCTTCAATATTATAGTTATTATTATATTATATTTTCATATTACGAAGAGAAGAGATATTTTTTTTTTTATATTTAGCCTATTTAATATTCCTTGATTCTTTTGACATACAGGTTTTCTAAATAAACAAACAAATAATTATTTTTTTTTACCATAACGCATTAAGCTTATTAACCTTTAGGTATAGTACGTACTGTAACTTGATTATGCTGTTAAACACGTTAACCTGCTTAGGCCCAATTCCTTCAGTAAGTGGTTCAAAGATTTTACTAAAATTCCTCTAGTACCAACTGCCATTGCGTAAAGAATTGAATCCGTTCCAGATAATTCCTTCTGCGAGATCATAATATTTGTTAGATTTAAAATAATTCAATATATCACGACCGTTTCCCTTTCGGGATGGTCAGAAACCACGCTTATGAATAAGCGGATTCACATTTAGCCAACTTTACTACAGGCCAATCATGACAAGTGGCAAGTTCGTCGATGTTTCCAGCGTACCAAACTCTAGAAATATTACAAATAAATTAAATATTAATTAAATGTATTTATTTACATTAATAAATATTTTTGTATCCCGACCAGGAATCGAACCCGGTACCTCCGAGTCTTAATACACGGACTTAACCGCTAGACCACTGAGGCATTTAATTGTATTCTATTATAGTTGAATTACAAAGTTGCTAAATTATTATTATTATTTTAATTGTTCTAAGGCAAAATAGTAGTTATTATTATTATTTTAATAGCACGTGGTGGCTGCGATTACGTGCAGCGTCTAGCTGTACTATTGTCATTAATCTAAGATTTAGCCACTGTCCTAATTTTACAATAATTTTAATGTTGTTGATGACCCTATTAATAATAAATTGCAAACAATGTAGAGCACTAGTCATCATGCTATAGGTTTATAATTCCTCCTTCCTACCTGTAGTTGGTGTAATAACTTAATCGGAATGAGGTGGGTGTTTCTAGACTAATTACAGGCAAGAGATTGACTACTTGCTGACTAGACTAAGACAATGTATAACTATTTCCGCTTTTATGACTGGTAGTTGAGGTTAGATAGAATCCGCTTCATTATATAGATCACCCTGGAAGGGAAACGGTCGTGATTATACGTTTTACAGCCCCTAGAACACGGAGTACTAGGAGTCCACTGGAGATAGGCCTTTCGTCTGAACAATTTGGCCTACTCTCGCCACGCATGCTGGCCACACGGGTTGGCGATTAAAAAAAATCAAAATATACATTTCCATATGGTTCACATGTAACACTCAGATATTGTCAATTTTTACAAATTATTTACAATATTATTAAAATTAAAAAAACATTACAAGCAACAAATAATAAATAAAATATTAAATTAAATTATTGATAGACCGAAATAAGTAAGTAACATTGCTGCCATAAACAAGTACTGTAACTTGACCTAAATTCGAGGCATTATAGCCGTGTCAACTTATAATCTAAATAATTATAATATAATGTATATTTATAATAAATTTAAATTAATTTCGTGGCTGTATAAAGGCCGTGTCAACTGTTTTGTCAATTTATTAACAATTCCACACGCTGGTATTAGTGGAACCGGGACCGACGGCTAAAACGTGCTCTCCGAGTAAATGTATGACAAATGTACATAAGAAAAGTTTATTTTTCATTGATTTTCGGGGTTCGAACCGTTACCTTTTGGATTAAACTTTTTTTGTTTCTTTATATGATTTTTATTTTATGTCTATAAGTTGACACGGCCTTTTTACAGCCACCAATTTATATTTAGTTGACTCGGCCTCTTTACAGCCACGAATATAAATTATTGTTAATGGTATTTAGAATATAAGATGACACGGCACTTTTACAGCTACGAATATATGTTTAATTGACATATTATTATTATTTACATTGTAAGGTGACACGGCCCGTATACAGCCACGAACTAGTAGGTATTAAGATTTGATATTTATTATTATTGTTAGATTGTAAGCTGACTCGGCCCTTTTACAGCAACGAATTTATATTTAGTTGACACGGCCTATTTACAGCCACGATCTTATATTAAGTAGTTATTAAGTTACAATTACCTTGCTTATAACAATAATGCTATTATAACACACATCTGGATTGTTTACCTGTTACGGTCCAACCATGATTACCTAGCTTATGTTTGTTTATATAATGTTTTAATGTTTTTGTTTAATATTATTTTAGTGCTGACAATATCCAAGTTGTTACAAGATAACCTAAGGAAATAAATATTTTGATTTTGATACGTTCTTACAAGTAAGCTATCACCGCTCTGTTAAAGAATCGATATTATTTAAATTTGGCAGAGATATTTTCTTTGGAACCAAAGGAATATGTGGTAGATTTACATTACCACAGTTCCCGTGCCACAGAGAGCACATTAAGCCGTATGTCGGTCCCGCTTCCACTAATACCAACTTGTTCGTTAATAAATTATCATTAAAATTGACATCAGATCTATGTCAACCCGTCTGGCCGGCGTGGGGAGTGTAGGCCAAGTTCTTTGCTCTGGAAGGCCCATCTCCAGCAGTTGAAGATTAAGACTCTTGTGATGATTATTTCAATTCTAATTACTAAATTACTTTCTATTTACATTATAATATTGTATATATATAGTAGGGCGACAGGTAAAAATATACTTTAAAAATATATATATATGCTGACACAGTATTACATTATATAGTACATTATACAGTCTAGCTCTGAACGTTCTATGGTTGGGGAAAATCTGCGCAACGACACAGGTATGGTAATTTTATTTTAAAAAATATTTTAAAGGGCTGATGAAGAAATCTGGAGACAGAAAAGATAGCAATTATTTCTGCCAACGTATTATTCTTGCTATACAGAGGGGAAATATTCCCAGTCTCTTTGGGACTATCCCTGAAGGGTCGTCTCTAAAAGACATTTTTTATTAGGTTTAGTTTATACCTACTTAATGAAAAAAATACTTTTGAAGTAGTTTTTAATTATACTAAATAAACAATATTATTATCTATGTAATTAGTGTATTATTACTTTTATTTAAATAAAATAACAGTAATACATTAACAGGCTATAATATTATCTCTATAAGCACTTAAAAAGCCTTCAAAATGTAAAATTATCAAACCATGTTAAATAATCATATGAATGCCAATGTCGCGGTGCTGTAACGTGGCTTATACAACAATCACATAACTACACAAGGATCTACACAAACGTGAACCATTGATCGAAGACAAAATATATACGAGTGGAAAGGTAAAAAGTTTGAAATGACATTATAGCAGCTTCACAGGGGGCGCCGATAAGAAGAAAAAGGAGACATTTTTTAAAGCATTCCATGGATTCACCGTGCGGGTGCCGGGTCCATTGTGTGTGGGTAAGTGATGAGAAGAATGGTGTCTCAGGAGTGCAACCGACAATAGACTGGTTTACAAAGAAGGCCTCCTTTCTCACCATCCACCATTCTATTCCTCTCCCTATCTAACCAAATACTGTATGATTCCGTTAATGCCGTCTTGGAAGCCCTTTCCATAAATGTGTCGGCCGCTTAGGCCCAATTCTTTCAGCAACGTACACTGTGTAAAACTGAGTTCCTAATCATTTGTTCTGTGAGATCATAATATTTGTTCGACTTCTGTTGGCGCGAGTAATAGCCCTTTTCTAGAAGTGTAACGCACTTTTTTTCCTGTAGCTTTTCCCTACCTACGAGTACCTACAGATTACTCTGGTCCAGGAGGGAGATTTGAAAAGCGTTTAGGTAAAATTTCAACAACGCCGGAGACCAATTGTACTTAAATGTGCGACGCTTCAGGGCTGGAGGGATGCAGAAATCGCCCAAACTAAGCCAGTTATTTTAAACTTCTAGAGTCATCGCGTGTATTTACAATTATAGTGCCGTTAAACTAATTCATCTCATTAATTACTATCACGATACGTGGTATCGTAGGTGCTGGCAACGAGAAAATATCACAACTCTTTATATTTCAAGAAAGCAATGCCAACGGATAATTAATTGGTTCAGACACCTAGACGTTTGTTTAAAGAATACGCCTAGCTGGCGCGGAATTCATATTAAAACCAGGTTATATATTATACCAGTCTGGTTTCCGTCCTGGTCATAGCACAACTTCAGCTTTACTCAAAGTAACTGAAGACATCCGAAGTGGCATGGAAGAAACCAAGGTTACAGTTCTTGTACTCATTGATTTCACAAATGCCTTTAACACAGTAGATCCTGATTTACTCATCGCCATTTTATCTCGTCTAAAGATCTCATCGGAGACCCTGATTTGGTTTTCTAATTATCTGCATGGTCGCCAGCAACAGGTTAGAATTGATCAGGTGTCATCGGGGTGGTGCGATCTGGCATCGGGCGTCCCCCAAGGAGGCATTCTTTCGCCGCTACTCTTCTCGCTGTTTATAAATGTCATTACCCGTTGTCTTCATTGTCACTACCACCTGTATGCGGATGATTTGCAGCTCTATGTGCAGACAGATATTACTACTCTAAATAGTGCAATAGCTTGGCTTAACTCTGATTTATCTAACATATACTCGTGGTCAACACGCTTCGGGGTCGTTGTCAATCCGAGCAAGTACCAGTCAATTATAGTTGGGAGTTCCCGGTTACTGAGCAAGGTAGATTTAAACAGTGTTGACCCCGTTCGGTTTGACAACGTCCCGATTGCTTTCAGTAGCGAAGTCAAGAATCTGGGTGTGCAACTTGATTCTAATCTGAACTGGTTATCGCAGGTCAATAGTACGAGTCGTAAAATATTTGCTTCACTGCACTCTCTCAATAAACTCAAAAATTTTTTGCCGTTAAAAGCTAAAATAACCCTTGCCCAAAGTCTACTCCTTCCTCTCCTCGACTATGGTGATGTGTGTAGCGTCGATCTCTCAGAGGTGTTGCTGAACAAGATGGAGCGGCTACAAAATACATGTATCCGGTTCATATTTTGTTTAAGAAAATATGATCACATCTCTGAGTATCGTGCTAAGTTAGGGTGGCTACCAATTCGCTGTCGCAGGAATCGTAGAATCCTCTGCCTACTCTATTCTATACTAAATGAGCCTGCCACACCGAAATACCTCAAGGACAAATTTACCTATCTCTCCTCAATTCATGATAGATCTCTTCGTTCGTCACACAATTCTGTTCTATCTATCCCTTCTCATCACTCTAGCTTTCAGTCTAACTCATTCGCAGTAGTGGCCGCAAATCTCTGGAACAGTTTACCTGTTGAAATTCGCCAAGCACCCAGCAAACCGCTGTTTAAAAAGCTGGTTTACTTTCATTACCTAAAGAGCTCCTCACAACGTATATAAGTATGTATTGTATGTAGTATATAGTAGCCAATATAGTGTGTAGTATATGTATTATTGTGTACATATTTGTATGTATGTGTATTTATTTTAATATCTAGTGTATGTAAGATTAAATGAATTTATTTGGCAACGTTTCCTACAATCGTTTGCACCTAGCCTCATGATTGTAATGTTCTGAATTGTCCCAAAGGTTGGCTGCTAGAGAATGCCTAGCGGCATTAAGCCCGCCCTTTGTACATAGTGCAATAAAGTTTTAAATAAATAAATAAATATATTTTTCTCAGTGTAGGTACTACTCGTATTATAACATAGGTAATTATAATTCTTAATAATAAAAAAAATCAATAAAAATAATAGTACGTTTATCACATTGGGTCGGTCGCTCTGCGAGTTATGCAGAGAGCTATGCTTGGTATTTCTCTGATGGATAGAATTTAAATATTGATATTCGTCAGGGAAGCAAAGGTTTAAAAATTTGCAAGCTGAAGTGGCAATGGGTCGGACACATCTGCCATAAAACCAACGACCAATAGGACAAATGGTTCTGAAGTGGAGAATTGGTCACTACTGGATGACGCAGATAGATGGATGACTTAAAGAAGGTCTTAAGTGCAAAACACCGCGACCTTGGGGGAGACAGCAGTGGAGACATACGCTTGTTGACAATAATTTATTTATTTATTTATATTAAAAACTTCTACGCACCGCTCTAATATAGAAAATAATGATGATGGGAATGAGAGTGGCCAGGAAAATTATCTTTAGGCGGTCCGGCTTTAAATGATTCATTCAATCGGAATGGCACACGCGGGCATGAAATAAAGGGCTCAAGGTCTAGTTCAAATGCAACTTTAAAAAAAGTGCACTCTACAACTGGTTTATAAGAACAACCAACTGTACGAGTATGTGAAACGAGTTCGGTTGGCCAAATTAAAAACAAGCAACTGACATTGAAAATATATAGTACTTTAAATATCAAAATCTTTTTTTTTAAGTTAACAAGTTAATTCTACTTATAAAAAGACACAGACAGAAATATACATACTCGTATGTTCCTGGGTTTTCTGATTATTTTATAAGTATTATTTTTAACTGCCAATAAGAGTTTAGTGTTTTTTAATTTATATTTTTTAAAAGGGTTACGTAGAAATAAATTAACATTTGTCATGGAAATGTTCTTAGAAAAACGTCACATTTTGATGCCTAAATAAATATAAAAAGGTATACCTAACTAATTTATAATCATGGACCATACACATCACATCACAGCCCCTAGAACACAGAGTCCTAGACCTCTGTTGGCTGGAGCTTATATCTGGAGAATTGCTGGCCAGACGGACCTGGTGAGGGTGATAATTTAGAATTTAAGGGCCGGTAGCCGGTAGAAAAAAGTGAGCTTGTTTTTTTTTATAGATGTAATCGTGAAATTATGACGAAATACGCAAAGAAAGCATAGGAACAAAAATACGGAAAGGCGAGCTCCGATGGTTCGGGCATGTTAAAAGGATGAGTGAAGAGAGATTGATTAACCAGATATATAATGGGAAAGTTGTGGGTAAAGAGGCCCTGGCAGACCAAGAAATAATAACGATGAAATAATTTAAAAAAAAAACTCGAGTTCGAAAAACCTTTCCAACATGATTGAAAACTTGTGATCGCGCCCACCTGATGGTAAATGGTGTGGGAGGTCCAAGAATAGGAGCAACTGACGCCACTAACGACCGACATCAGTCTCTTCCACTATGCCGGCCTAAAAACATGCTTTTTCACACTTCGCTTGAGTCCTTTAGGGTTGTAGGAATGGAAATCCTTTAAAATGTAAGCCTTAAGGTCCTGGATATTTTTTTTACTATTACAAATTTTAAAATGTATATAAATATATATACATACCATACGCACTATCCCTACGCGTACTCATAAATTTGGAGACTCTTACATCTGTCGCACGCTGAAGATGTGGAATACTCTCCCAACCAGTGTGTTTCCCCACTCCTATAACATGGAATCCTTTAAACGAAGTGTAAAAAAGCATATTATTAGACCGGCATAGTGGTAAAGACTGATGCTGGTCGTTAATGACTGGCGTCAGTTGCTTCCAATCTTGGACCTCGCGTACCGCTTACCATCAGGTGGCCGCGATGTCACATGTCGTGTTCAGTATAAATAAATAATAAATATTATCATTGTTACCGTGATTGGTTGTCAGAAAATGCTTAGTCATTAAGCCCGCCATTTTTAGTGCAATTAAGTATTTTAAATAAATTGCCAAATGTATTTCAAGTACAACAGCCTTTCCTCCTTAACCTTTGTTTTTTTATTTATTTTGAATTCATTTTTTCCTTAACTTCGTCATCGATTTTCTTAGTGCAAGGAATGGACAATATAGAAAATAATGCATTTATTTGTGACATTTCTGCCTATGGTACGGTGGATGAGCTTGCCACTTCTCATGATGGGCCTATAGTATACACACATCAAAAAAGTCTAGGGATCAAGCATGTTTATGCGGATTTCTTGTGATTGAGATGTGGCTTTGTAATAAATTTATGATTTTATAAATTTATATGGATCCTTTTTGGTGCATTTCATAATTTAAAACAGGAACTGTCAATCAAATTCGAGTAAAAGATGAAAATCAGCTGTCAATATTTTCCCTATAAAAACATAAGACGCATTGAAGACATTATTAGTGCTACTGTTTCCCTACTACTGATTAAAACCAACGTTATTATGGAGCGGCGACGTCATTTAAGCAGGGAAGAAATGATCAGAGCCGTGGGAATGATAGAAGCTGGTTCCCGGCAACGTACTGTGGCTTTAGCTCTGAATACAAGTCAGAGTGTTATCAGTCGACTTTGGACACGTTACCGAACCACTGGTACCGTGGCTGAGCGCCATGGAGGACGGTATCGCTGCACCACACGGAGACAAGACCGATACATTCAAATCACAGCTCGAAGAACTCCAACAATAACCGCCATGATGTTAGCCGTGAGCCTTCATCGCTCTTCAGGGAACTTAATTAGCGACCAAACAGTCAGAAACCGCTTGCATGAAGTGAACCTTCATTCCCGAAGACCGCTACGGGTACCACCTATAGCAATGCACAATCGTAGGACTCGATATCAATGGGCTCTTGAACACAGAAATTGGACAGAAGAACAATGGCGTTTCGTGTGCTTTTCTGATGAGTCTCGTTTTGGTATGAGGCCGGATACAAGACGTATACGACACTGGAGAACCCCTGGACGCCAACAGCGATTAAAATCCTGCCAGGAAGTCCATCCTTATAGTGGTGGAACCATCATGGTATGGGCGGGTATTTCGATCGGCGGAAGAACTGAGTTGATTTGGATCGGAGGCAACCTCAACGCTCAAATTTATGCTGAGACGGTTGTATCAGACGTCATCGTTCCTCTACAAGTGCATATCGGTCCCTTATTTCAGTTAATGCATGATAATGCACGACCGCACACCGCAAGAGTTGTAAGACAGACTCTCGCCGCAGCTAACATCAATGTCCTGCCCTGGCCTGCTCAGTCGCCAGACTTGAACCCGATTGAGCATGCATGGGATATTCTTCAGAGAAGAGCTCTGCCGAATATGGAGGGTATCCAGTCGCAAGAAGACCTTTTTTTGTTGTTGCAACGAACATGGGCGGCCATTCCACAGCGTGATTTGGATGAACTCATTTTGAGTATGCCAAACCGATGTTCTTGTGTTGTTAGTGTTCGCGGTAGAAACACGGATTATTAATTGTTTAAGTTACCCAATAAAATTAAAAAAAAAACTGTTATTTCAGTCTTTTTTCGAACTTTAATGTTAGTGGTTCAAATGTCAAAAATCCCTTTATTAGGAAAATGGCAATTTTTTTTACTAATGCAAAGGTGACTTGGTTTATCGTTACTGTAGACAAACGAAAACATTTTATTTGATCAATCCTTAAAGAAAATTTTAATGAATATCAATCAGGAGAAAAGTTATTGCAAAAATATATGTTGATCCCTAGACACTTTTGATGTGTGTAGTTGACAAATGTGAACTCGTTCCTTAAAAATGCGTGGTTTCTAAACACCTCTAAAGAGATTACCGGCGTGATGATACTTTACTTTAGGCCAAGGATCAAAGGTGAGTATTGAATAAAAACAAAACAACTATGATTAATGCAAATAAGCGCACAATCCTCCATTATGCGTCACAGTGGCACTTCCTAAGACACTGTACCTATGTAATTGTAGTTCTTACAATTGTATACCTGCACTGGTTATTAGTTCACGCTTGTTTATAGGGGCATTCCCAATCATGACGTGTATTATAAACTTCCACGGACTTAACCGCCAGACCACGGAGGCAGTTAAGTAAATTTTCAATTGTCATAATATTTATGGCTTAAAAAGTGTCTGGTCTTTTAATTATTTACTTTTTTTCATTAGATTAAAAAAAATAGTTAAGGGTACAGCCAAACCTTATTTATAATAAATAATTAAACAAAAAAATATATAACAATATAACCATTTAAAAGCTGAGCAAGGTAAAGTACGGTTCATAAATTCTTAGAATCCACCAGATTATTTAGATGTGAAATTTCAGATATCAATACGGATACAATAATAATACCTACTGATATGAAATTATTTTGAATAGTTTCAGTTACTTATTAGATATAAGAGTAAATTTTAAATAAATAATAATTTTATGTAAAAAATAATAAAAATCATAATAAACAAAAATCTTAATTTTTTCTATAGTTATTCAATATCTTTTAAATAATTATAAGATGGGATTGAAAATATATTTATTTTTATTTTAAATACTTTATTGCACTAAAATTGTACATAGGCGGGCCTAATGGCCAGGCATTTTCTAACAACCAACCTTACAACAACAAGAACACAATAGTCAAAACATTTAGACATCCCTATGTCAAATTAATCGACACTTTTATATCAGACTAAGTTACAGATATATTTTTATTTCGGATATCCGGTAGTTTCGGTTACGGTTACGGATCTCTATAACATCCCTAAGATTTACTTTGTTATTTATCTTGGCGGATTATATAACCGGTAATAAACGGTCAAACAACTAATTTCAATATAATATCACTCTTACATCACTAGACATCTATTATCTTTGTCTTTTCACCACAAACGGCCTTTTTTTGGTTGCATGGAATAATGTCAATGTTTTGTTCTGAGAAGAAGTAACTTGGAAATTCCGCCACATCACCGCGGACTGCAATCGTAAACCAGTTTCATTACGCCTAGCTCATTGCAGGAATTATAATTATTGTTGGGCCTGCGAACGACACGATCAAAATAAAAACATGCGTCTTCTAGGCTCGGTGGGTTTAAAAATAACATTTAATATCCCACAGCAAGTGTTTAGAGGATAGTATACAGCATTATATAATTCACAATTTTCATATTAATCCTTACTCTTTTTTTGTAATAAATTATCGTATATGACACAATGATTCAGCAAAAAAATATTGTAATTAGGTACCTATGTTTTTACCTGCCGGTACTGATTGCAGCATTATGGGGTCACTCATGTAACCTATAAACATTAATCTTATGAAAATACCAGAGACAATAAATATATATAACAAGACAGGGCAAGAATTCCAACGGATGAGAATGAAAGCTAGACCAAAATAACAATAAATATTTTAATGAATTATTGTTGTTTATTGTTTTTTTTTATATCAAAAAGAAAAAAAAAGTAAAGTATCATCACGACCGTATCCCTTTCGGGGTGGTCAGAAACCACGCTTATAAAGAAGCGGATTCACATTTAGCCAACTTTACTAAAGGCCAGTCATGACAAGTGGCAAGCTCGTCGATGTCTCTAGCGTACCAAACTCGAGATATATCACAAATAAATTAAATAATAATTAAATTTATTTATTTAAATTAATAAATCTTATTGTGTCCCACCAGGATTCGAACCCGGTACCTCCGATCCACAGACTTAACCGCTAGACCTCGGAGGCAGTTTTTTTATCAACACATCTTTTTAGCTACCGGGAGCTCTCTTTCCGCCATTACAAAGGTTAGCTGTTAGAAAATGCCTACAACAATAATCTTCCCGTTGTACAATACTTTTGTAAATAATAAAGAATGTTATTATTATTATATTGCCTGTCTCTGTCCCTTATCATTGAATTAAATAAATAAATAAACCAAAGACAGAAAATTTGTTCGGATATATTTTCTAATTGTGGATTCAGTGTTCTGCTTCCAAGTTTTGAGTAGATGTCCTTGTACTTAGAATGGCAAAAATCAGTCCTAAGTAACTACAATTTCAAGTGTCATTTAACTTCTAGGTATTTACTATCTAGGCAAAAGCATTTAAAACAGCATTCGTAATGTAAATCTAACATTAAATTTAAAAATTCGATTATATTAGTACCTATTTAATTACAAATATGTTTTATACGTAGTTAGTATATATATGTGAATCATTCCTTAGTGCATTACTTCGCTTAAATACGGAAATTTGTCTGCCTCCGTGATGAAGCGGTTAGGAACGTACATTTAAAACAAAGAAAAACAACGGTGATAAATGTTGTTGTAAATGAGAAGGCGTGGATAAATGCAGAATAATATAACAATCATAAAACGGAAAATTGGTATAAACAAAGTGACAGCTAAATATGAAAGATAGATAACCACAGACTAGGGTATCCATATAAGTTGTCGAAGCTACCAGCCAATACTGAACTTCAACAATAAATGGTTTTGTTCTTTATTTACCGCCATACATTCCCACCGGAATTCTTAAGATTACAAACACAAGTACATGAACAATATCATAGCTAAGTGCAATGAAAAAGAACATTTGTTCTGCCTGGAGAGTGTTATAAGGCAAGGAACAGAACTGTGGGTTAAAGTAGGTAATAGGTACAAACAAAAGAGAAATGGTTGCCTATTGTTATTTTTTTTTAATTTTGAATGATACATTCGCTATTATTACACTAACTATATATAACGATCTAATTATGGAAATTAATGTCAATCCTGACACTTTTTAAGCCATAAATATTATGATAATTGAAAATTTACTTAACTGCCTTCGTGGTCTGGCGGTTAAGTCCGTGGATTTAGACGCTGAGGTTCTGGGTTCGATTCCTGGTTGAGAACACAAAAAAGTGACAATTCTCGAGTCTGCTACGCTAGAGATATCGACGATCCTGGCACTTGTCATGATGGGCCTATAGTAAAGTTGGCTAAATGTGAACGCATCATTACAGTCTTTAAAACGCAGAGTCCTATAGTACCTCCACTGTTGGAGATGGGCCTTCCGGAAATTTCTGGAGAATTTAGTCTACACTCGCTACGCTGGTCAGACAGGTTGGCGAGGGTCTGATGTCATGGGTCAAAGGCATTAAAGTTATCCTGTTCATGTGTAAAAGCTAAAAAGCAAGTGATTCTTTTAATTGCCCACCAGTTCTAAATTGTTTTACGAGTTAAGGGGACAATTCTCAAGCAATAGTAATAACGTTGCATCATTCATGTGTAGTAAAAGTATCATCGCGACCGTATCCATATCGAGGTGATCAGAAACCAGCGGATTCACATTCAGCCAACTTTACTATAGGCCCATCATGACAAGTGGCAAGCTCGTCGTTGTCTCTAGCGTACCAATCTCGATAAATGCCACAAATTTAATATACAAGTATTACTGTGTCCCATCCAACAATCGAACCTAGAACCTCAGCGTCTAAATCCACGGACTTAACCGCTAGACCACGGAGGCAGTTAAGTAAATTTTCAATTATCATAATATTTATGGCTTAAAATGACATTAATTTCCATTATTAGACCCTTATAAGCAACAATATTAGCTAGTGTAATAATACCGGATTAATTATTTGATTCAAAATTTAAAAAAATATACAATAGACGACCATTTATTACCGTTGCTTTTCTTTGCGTACTTTTTTAATATAAATGTTTAATTCGGATAACTGATCGGTGTTGGTGGCTCTTTTAGACATATGTTGGACTAATGTGTATAGTATAATGCATCTATATACTCGTACATACATGTTCGGAATACTAAATGTTCTGACTAATGCGAGGTACTTGCTAGCTTATTTTTGGAAGCGTATCCGGGTTTTCACTCAGGCGAGAGCAGTAAAACACATTTTGGTACTTCCCAAGCGTCATCACAGGCCTGTTAAAGATGGACCTTCCAGAGCATATCTTTCTCAACAAGATTAAATATTAATATCATCTAGCACATTTGCATATAACAGTATAGTAGGGGATGTCCAGGACCGGATGATAAATGGGGCTGGGTCGGGCATGGAGACATTCTCTCGTTTTCCCTGGTCTCAGCTGTAATTCATGCACTTAAACAACGCCCGTGTGGCTCAGGAACCCGGGTGTCTAGGTTCGACTACTTCAGGTCTCGTCCAGGAGCTTCTCTAGGAATTGGTCCCCTGATGGGGGGCCGAGCGCAAGACGAAGCATATCGCTTCTGAAGATGCTTGAAGTGTCCGTTGTCGGCCCGACAAAAACCTCAATACTAGGCATCTCCAGATCTCGACCTATGACGGAATTACGCACGAATCACGGTGCTCGGGTGACGACTCTGAGCGATATGTTCTGCTGTTTTTGGATCTTGTCCCTATTGGTCGTGGTCAAAAGGTGGTGAAAGGATGGCGCAGCATAGGTGAGACGTAAACGGATGAACATCTTGTGTTGCGGCAAGCTGGAAATCATAACAGGGCGTAATATGGCACGGCAGGCCATTTCACCCATTGAGTCGAACACGGAATGTGTGCATCTATTAAAGCGCCATCTATGATCGAGTAGCACTATTTCTTAATTTCAAGTTTTATAATGTTGCCTTTAATTCTGTGCTAGCTGACACTTCTTTAGAATCGGCTAGGTTAGTATGTTTTTTAAATATTTATATTAAGTATAGGTTAGAGTATAATTGTTTATTTATTTAGGTAAGGTTTTGATGACGCTCATTATGCGAAAACTCCTTAGAAAATTTATTTAAAAAAATACACCTTTGTTGTATAGAAAAAATATAGCACATATACTACATAAGGGAAAACAGGTAGATGTGGACAAAATATCTACAAATACCAGCCACATAGCCAACAATTATTACCAGGAACTGAATGCTTAATAATCTATATTAAAGTAATTAAAATTATTTCTATAAAGAACGTACTGGAACCCACGCATAATCATCATTCTAGGAAACTAATATTGACAACATATCCTACTACGAGTATTAGTACTTAGCCATGAATAAGAAGTTCGCGCGAGATGATTTTAAGCATCTTTGCAATACTTAGGTGCGGTAACTGAATCATTCCTTAAAAGGGTACAACGCTTGTGCTTCCCTTTCGTTCGCACAATCCAATATTTCCAAAGATTTTTGAAGTCTGAGTGTACTTTTGAGAAATTATAATATTATTTATATTATAATTATTTATAACTTTGTAGGAAATAAAATTACGGATATTTTAAACATATTTTCACTTTCATATACCTAATTTTAGACAGTAGTTTCTCTAAGAAAAATAGGCATTCTCATTTGTATAGGAACAAGGCCATTTACGTAAACCATTCATCATCATCATCAGCCTATGTCTCTCCACAGCTGGATATAGGCCTCCCCCAAGGCTCGCCATTTTACACGATATTCTGCCAACCTCATCCATCCCCCACTAGCGATATTCCTCAGGTCATCCGTCCATCTGGCGGGGGGTCGTCCTACTCTGAGTCTTCCAATACGTGGTCTTCACTGCAGTACCCGTTACTCCATCGTTCATCGCTTCTGCGACAGACGTGTATAAGTGTATTGCGTAAACGATTAAAGAAACAAATGGCGTCAAATGAACCAACTGCCAGCTGACCTTCAAAATATAACTGGTCCATTTGACGCCATTTTTAACTTTAACCGTAACAATTAGAGAGATTATAAAAATAGGTAAACCAGCCTATATTATAGTCGGTCGCAAGCCCGAGACACCATTCTTCTCTTCTCTCTTTTCCTCATACGATGGACCCGGCACGTGCACAGTGAATCCATTTTGCTTAGAAATGTTTCTTCTTCTTGGTGCAACCCAGCCTACGGAAAGATTCAGTTACCCTATTTTGTGTCCGTCGGAAATAGTTTTTGAATTGTAGTTCGTTTTGGGTCCAAGCTACTGGGGATACTTAAACCTGATAAACTCAGCTGAAAGAAAACACCAGGAATAAGTATAGGAAAGGCAGGATACTCAGACCGCGTGACCCCATCTGGACACCAGATCACAATATCACGGCACATAAAGTTATCACTACACTGCTTACCGACAAATTACTTATTAATAGTCGGTATTTTATTTAATCGTAACGGTCTCACTAGCAAGGGCTACGAAAATCGAACTCTTCTTGACTCCTACAGTTCACATCAGAGGGCGTATACCACCTGATTTTACGGTTGCGGACCGCGTGAAAGAATGAAAATGAAAAGGATGAACAGACATACAAACTTATACCAAGCTTTTTTCACATAATATTAGTATGATATAATAATATTTACAGTAAAAATAACTGGTTATACTGGACTTAGTAGGTTAATTCCTTGATCTATAGAGGAAGCAATTATTAGAACGGGTGTGCAGGTAAATCCTTAGTTCCGGTACTAACTAAACTATAATTAAGATTTATTCAGCACGCGCTTACTTCACTGGCTACTTTATTTATAATTATATCAATTACAAGTAGGTAATAACCCTAAGGTGTACTATCAAGTATTTACTAAGGAAGTAAACACATTATTTAGCTAGTAAAATTGATTTTTGTCTATAGTACGGCCACTGAGAAAATGCGTTCCTGAAATGAATAAATAGTATCTAGTAATAGTTTTGAAATGTGTTTATTGTTGCTCATAATTCACAAACAAATAATAATTTCTTCTATTTATTTGTCCACGGTTACATTATTTTGCTGTTTTCTCTGAATCCTTATAGCAGCCAGACTGTAGTTGCCACATTTTCTGCACGGTTGGATTCTAAAGTTGTACAAACAATAAAGAATATTAAATAAAATATAAAGGACATCCTTGTTTCGGAAGTCTTATGTATAACAGTGGATGTCTAGAACCATGTGTTTACTTAAGCGCAAACGTTATATAATGGAATCAGTTGACTATATATATCACGCTATTTAAGTTGATATATGCACGGACGCTGTCAAGGTCGAGCGCTTATAGAGTTGAGAATTGAATATTTTGCAATTATGACGCTCTGATGTACGAGTAAATAACGAAATCCACTAATAACTTTTGCGCTTAAGTAACAGAATAAGGCTGCAGGGTTCCAAGGAATATTTCTGCCAAAATTCATTAAAATCAGTTCAGTAATATAGGCGTAAAGGCAAGACAAACATACTACACAAAGCTTTACATTTATAATATTAGCACCTACGGAATGTAAACGCATTTTTAAGAACCTATAATACTTAGTAAACCAATTAATATTTACGATTAAACGGGTATGTAAAAGCTAGAATAGTGTATTCCGGTAGCTAGTGCCAGTGGGTGCAGTGATTGACGGGCTTCAAGTTAGTTCCGGCAGGTCATTGGCTGTATGCTGTTTCTTTAAGCGAAAACTGAATACAAAAGAATCCTTTAACCAACGGAGCTCGCCAGTGGAACTGGTTACCACTTTAAAGGGTTGTAGACTCTATTCTGTAAAAAGCCGCAAAGAAAAATCAGCAGCTGTTAGGTCTGGGCTTCGCTCGGCGACTTATCGCTATGTCAATTATTCGAGAAGAGCAGCTAACAAGTCATTTATAACATGAAGTGTCATCCATCTTGTTAGAAAAATGTGTTTGCTAAAATTGTACCATTTGGTTGGTTTTCACAGTAAAATTTTATAATTAATAATTTATATAGTATTAAATAAACCGTATTAACATTAAATCTGTGTCATATTACATTGCGTGTTATTGCAAGTTTGGCTATAATAACATGCAATGAACATTGAAAATTCAGTAAAAAAACTACTACTATAGTTGCGTTTACGAAACTTCACTGTCACACTAGGCATGCTGATGTCTTTTATTTAAATATCAAAAACGAAAAACATTCTGAGACACCCTTTATTTTATATATCCTTGGTGTTATTATAGGTGGGATGGGTTGCGACATTTTCGAACCGTGTTGAAAAGTTCTCACAATTTCTATACGTTGCTAGACTGTAAATCTCTCCATGACCTAACCTCAAACTGTACTGATGAGAACCAAATGATAACTGTTTGACACAGCGATAATTATTATTAAATGTAAATTAGGTAAATAAAACAACAAGTGTTATTCGCATTTATCCAGTGGATAATAAATTTATTTCTCCTTCCTAGCATTTACAGTAATCTACATTATGAACATCATAGGCATTATATTGTCCCAAATATCAAACAAAATGCAGGCTATATACACAGTATATATTAGAAGATAATTTATATGTTTTATAAAAGCGCTATACATTTTTATAAAATTATATATTTTTAGTTTAGGTGATATCAAAGCCTCTTAAAAGCAATCTATATTATAGTTCATAAAATATAGTTCATAAAATATAGCTCAAAGTCCTGTCATTATTTGAATTTTGTTATCGAAAATTGTAAATCTACAATAACCTCATACTTACTGTGATCAGCGGGTTCAGGCGGAATGCATAATTGTCCGAAAACGAATCGTCTAAGACGAGTGCATCTGTCAAAAATGTCAAAATTTTGGTCATTCCGCCTAGCTTTTGTCATTTCTGACAGACGTAATAGATCTAAGACGATTCGTTTTCGGACGATTGTGCACTCCGCCTCACCCCGCAGGGATATTGCGGAGCTCCGTAACCGAAACTATCGAATATCCGAAATTCAAATATTAATCGTAACTAAATCCGATATAAAAGTTTCGAATAGCTTCGGATAAGGGCAGTCTAAATGAGGTTGTAGTTTTTAGCAGACACTTTATGCAGGATTGTTTATTATTTATATTCCATAGTCATTGTGGCTTTACATTACAATGTTATTTAATATCCGTGCCCGAAACTAACGGATGATCATAACCACAAACTAAGACCTATCGATATTTGAAAAAAAAAAAACAGCAAGTGGTTTATCTTAGCTATAATTAAGTACTTAATATTTTATTCTTATTCTCATAATGGAGAATTCTATTTCTATATACTGTCCCAGATCTTAAGCTATGTTTTATAAGCTATAGATTTAGATGCGGTGCTGGATATTTAATCAGTATAGAAAATTATATTGTACTAGTCGAGCTGCCACATTCCAAAAAATAATGGTGTAATCAAAGCAGACTTACGGTCAGTTGCAGAAAGGCTGATTATCGTTTGACATGATTAACGTATGCTATTGACACACGTCATTGGCTAAAATAACTAAAGTGACAAGCTAACTACCAATCACGTGGCGTATATCAAAATATTGATCATTGATTATTTTAATCATCCTTTCTGCAACAGATTAATGTTGCTCTAACGCCAATTACTTATATAAAAATCTTCATAGATTATTGCATCTATTCTTTTGGAATCCAGGTGAATGAATAATAATAGAGGGGCGTACTAAAGTGTTTTCTAATTTAAAAGCTAAATTTGGAATAATGTCTGAACTTCTATATATATATATATAACTATAGCTATTGTGACTTGTGACATGTTACAACTTAAATAATAAATAAAATTATTATTTTATGATTGGTTATCGCTGCGCTTTTACTAGATGGCGCTAGTCAAAGACAATAAGGTTGGGTCGCAGGAAAAATAAAGTAAATGAAGCGGCTGACCTTCAAAATAAAACTAATACATTCGACGACATTATACCTACTACCTGCATGCTACGGAAGTGTAAAACACCTTCTTCGCCAAAAGGCAAAAAAAAAAAATTACAACCAATGTCATTCTTATATATTTTCGGCGCCAGTCAAGTTTCAGGGCGAATGTATGTAGATCAATAGTTAAAATGTAATAGTAATTATGACATTTTTAAATATATTTTTTTAATGTACCTATTGTATTTATTTCTTATTAACAGCTGCTAATTATTATCATAATTATAGTATATATATATTATATTCATTAAATTAAAATTTAACGAGGTGGTTTCTACTGTTCCTGGCCTTAAATTTATAATTACGTTACCTATTATTAAGTAATTCAGCTGATAATATGTTTTATTTTATCGCAAGTAGATAATATATAGCTTCCATTATACTATAAATAATTAAATGTAATAAAACTGGTATGACGTGTAATAGCGCTAAAGATATTGCCTAAATAAATTATTTCATTTGATTTATTAGGATCGCGTTGTTGCGACTTCACTCCGTACAAAGTCACGTGAGTAGATGGCGATGGTACCGTCAGCATCACACCTTTATTTATTTAATGATTTACTATTTTAATTATATTCAAATAAATTAATAATTTTTTGAATGAGAATTTAAATATAAAAAATATTTCGCAACAATAATTATTTTGTCAACCATACCTCGAGTGAATATAGCTGCGATCAAATAGCGAAGCAAAGGTCCTAGCACTTAAAAACAAAAAAAAAAAAAAACAGACTGTTACGCCTAGCAACACCCACGTACAATGTAGAATTTTTAATGCTTTCCTTTGACATTTATTACAAACTCGTCGGTTTAAACGTCATGGCTAGTCTCAATCTAGCGAAGCGTCGCGAACCAATCTTAAATCTATGACATAAATTAATATAAAATTATAATTAATTGTTATGGCACAAAATATTGAAGGTCTAATGGTAACCTCAAATAAAATAATAAAACTAAAAAGTATCAACACGACCGTGTTTTTTTGCAAGTTGGTCAGAAACCACATGTCTTTATGGAGCAAGTTTATACTTAGCCCCATCGTGACAAGTGGCAAACTCGTCAATGTCTCCAGCGTACAAGACTCGATAGATGTCACATTTTTTTTTTTTTTTTTTCAAAATCAAACCCGATACTTAAGCGTCTAAATCTACGGTCTTAACCTCTGGACCACGGAGAGTCGATAAAATTATTCCTTTTTAACATTTAATATTATTTACATAAATAATATATGTATATCTTATACATGATTATAAACTAATAGTTAGTTAGGTTGTATGAACACTATCTATTTTTATTAACAATTTTATTACAATACTATATTTGATAAACTAAATTATATTTCTGATTTAAATATGTGTAGAATTTATACGTACATATTTTTAATACATTATTTTGTACATTGTAAAAAGGTGTAGGTAACTCCTACTATAAAATATTACCCGCAATCCAATACTGCAACTAAACAAAATTAATAAAAAAATACTTTTTAATTTTTGGACCCTGTCGGGGAAAACGGGGGAATGTCAAGCCAGGCCCATTAGCGAGCCTGGATCCCACTGTCTGTATGTATGTTAGCGACAGTTTAAATATACTGGTAAAGCCATCTGCGCCATCAGCGGTGGTGGCTAGGTTGTAGCGGTATTGGCTCAATTGTAAAAACGCTTTACTTAAAATCCTACAAACAACAACAGTCCGTGCCTCGGAGAGAACCTTAAAACATCAGCAGCCCTATTCTGTTACTAGTCGCAAAAGTTATTAGTGAATTTTATTATTTATGTCAGAGCTTGCGTCATAAATACAATATATTATTCGATTCTCAACACTATAAGCGCTCGACCTTGACAGCGGCCGTGCAACTTTTATAGCGTGATATCTATATATAGTTAACGGATTTCATTATATAACGTTTGCGCTTAAGTAACAGAATAGGGCTACAGTCCTGTAAGCGCAAACGTTATCTAATAGTAAATATACTATACAATAATTTAGTATAGTGACAGTATTGGATGAACGGCCAGTTGCAGAAAGGCTATTGGTCAAAGTTACCAAAGTGGCGTATATCAAAATATAGATCAGAGAATATTTTAATCATCCTGGCCGTAAGGGTACGACTATTAAGAATATTATAACATCTACATACTAAAATTCTATTAGAACAAAAGCTGTCAAGTGGCTCGCTACTAACGGCCAAAGCCAATATCCTATCTAGCTTTGATAAACCGATAAAATAATTATTTTTATCACACAATTTTACACTCGGTGTAATGTGTGACAAAAACTGCGTGGAATTTATTAAAGAGCAAATATTTTTATATTACAATCTAGAATAAAAATAAAGAAATACGTGTTTTTTATTTCCAATATTCAGTAATATAATTCTAAGTTACGGTGCAGAGAAGTTTTCCTAAAAATATCGCCACTCATACAGAGCCTAATCAACTTAGTAGCAAAAGGTCAACGATCGCGGGAACGTTGTCTTACGTAATTCTTTCTCTCTCTATTTCGTCTCTCGGCTGTGGGCGAGATGGATTAATAATAGCACTCCCAAAATTTGAAGAATTTATCATGATGGATATCGCGATTTTCAGACGCGAACTTATTCTTATTCACCATGCAGTAGTGTTTTGTTTTTCGGATAAAGATCTTTAAAAAAAATAGTGACCTTTGTTATTTCAAATAGAGGTTTTACTAATGACACCTGAAGCCTAAAAAAATATTTGCTCTTTTAACAATTACACGCAATTAACATGGTATAATTCTATCCCACTTATATGTGTCTTGTCTAAAATTAAATAGTTTATTGGGTTTGACCGTTAAGGATTTTGTCTATCTACTCAAAGCATTAAGTTTTATATCCAAAAGGTACCTCAATTTAACTAATAAAAAAATACTTAAAATATTGGAAAATAGATAAAATTTCGAAGTTTTTTATTTTACTTATAAAATAAGGGTCTGTTCCCAATAGATACAAAGATTTAAATGCAAGCCCGATAAATGCAATAATTACTCATATTGGAATGTTATGAGTTATTACATATTACAATATAGTTTTTACTTATCTATATGAATCAGTTGTTGAATAACTTTATTTTAAAGAAATATTAGTTTACAAAACTTGCTAGTTCATATGTGACATAATGTTTGTGATAGATTTTAGCAAAATTTGGGAAATTTATTAAAAACATATATCTAATTTTTGATACTATTTTACTAATAGAGAGTATAATTAAAATGCATAAGTTTCAAAGAGTTAATATAATATTTGATAGAAGATTTAAATAATAAAGACCATATTATACAACCATTTTTTTTTCTCTGGAGACAGGAAGGCTGGCAATTATTTCTGCCAACGTATTAGCCTCGCTATACAGAGGGGAAATGATGCCAGTCTTCTTGGGACTATCTCGGATGGGACGTCCCTAAAGGACATTTTTTATTTATAGTTTAGTTTATTTTTAACTTTATTATTTAGGTAGCTTTAAATTTATAATAATTAAACTTTGAATAAACAAAAATACATATTCAAATGTGAAATTTACAATACATCTTTTATTGTATGATAAAACGTCAGAAAATACATTAAATAAAAGATAATGGCACATCTTTTAAATAAATAAAATAACATTAATTTCTGAAGTTTTTTTTATTTTTTATTATATGAACTAGGATTACATTAAAACTAAAATATTGGTGTAAATGGTTAGTTATACATAACGTATAGTTAGTAGAGATACATTGTTTGTGATATAGCGGTTTCAGCACTAAAATTGCTAGCATATCGAATTAAAATAAAATTCTTATTCAAATCTCCAAAACGAGAGATTCCCACCACAATACAAAAGTATTTGGAAAATAAAACTAACACATTAATATGACTGTTTCTTAAAAATAACACATTCATACATCTTCACGCTTCGAATATTACAGGCAATCGAGGAGATTTCATATTCTGTCAGGTTTACTGTTAGGGGAAAACCTATCATTACGACTGCACCTATTGGGGTCACAACGGTTCACTATATATATAATTCATGCACTTATCTTTCAGCTGAGGTGAATTCAGGATATATTTTTTTATGGATCATCACTACAGTTTTCTTTCCCGGGTGGTCAGAAACCAAGCTTATAAAGAAGCGGATTCACATTTAGCCAATTTTACTATAGGCCAATCATGACAAGTAGCGAGCTACCAAACTCGAGTAATATCACAAATAAATGAAATTAAAATCAATTTAATTTAACAAATATTATTGTGTCTAAAAATATTATGTTTAAACAATAATTTTACTTGGTATATTATTATTACTGGTAGATAGTGAATAATACGAATATTATTTAGGAATGCATCGAGACTGATCATTCAATTAGTCGAAAACTACAACACTACTCTGTAGGACATCACTACGACTGCCGACCCGCCATTGGTCTTGGTGTTCGTGATGTTTAAATCATTTAATACCTGAATTTAACCAGAAAAGTTGTTTACCTGTAATTTATTTAGTATATTTAATTTCATTATTAAACTGACATTGATACATCCCTATCGCACAATCCAATATTACAAAAAAAAAAAAACAAGTTTAGTACTTTTGAGAAAGGTACGGCCAGTTGCAGAATTGCTGATTATCTTTTGACATGTTTAACGTATGCTTATGAGATACGTCATTGGTTAAAACAACCAAATTGACAAGCTGACTACCAATCACGTGACGTCTATCAAAATATTGATCATATTTTAATCATCCTTTCTGCAATTAACCGGTAGTCTATCAACTTTCTAGAAAATAACATTACGGACATTTTGGACATATTATCATTTTCATATACGTAATTTTAGACGGATATAAATAGCGAAAACATTTCTTATTATTAACTCTACATATATTATTATTATATCTAAAAAGTGTCTGTAATTTAGACTACATTTCTCAAAGGTACACTTAGACTATGACAAATCTTGAAAAAGATTGGATTAATCGTGCGAGAGGCATGCAAGAGTGTTAAACACTTTTTTAAGGTGAATATTATTTTTAGTGGAAACCCTTAGATAACCCTGACAGAACATCTCAATACAACAATTCCACTCAGCATTGCACATACACGTTTGTAAAGCTCAATTTTTAATTAAGAAATCACATATCATTAAATATCTTTGGAAAATAACCAAATAAAATTACATATAAAAGTTGCCGACATGACATAGGTCTTTAAGGGACTATGAACTTAAAATTTCGCGTTGATATTCATCGCAATATTCTTCTAATATAGATTGCTTTCCAATATTCAAAATTTGGATTCTATTGAAATTATTACACCAACTATTACATTTAATAGTCATAAAGTCTGTTTCTTTATCAATATTAATTGATCCGACAGATGTTTTAATTTTGAAACGCAATCACATTAATTTTATACATAGTTGGTCTTAAGAGGGCTGTTGACACTTCGCATCCGACTCGCTCGCACACTCCAACATTTTAAGGCTTTATCAAAATTAAGTGTTCTTTTAAAATATGTAGTCAATCAGCTTTCGAGGAAATAAAATTAACGACATTTTGAAGATATAATAATCATAGATTAGTTTTAGTTAAATCCATGTCAGCCCTATTGTAAGATCATGTTTCGCTATTTTTCTCTGTCTAAAATTAGGTATCATCACCATCACAGTCCCTGGAACTGGAACTTATAGACTTCTACTGTTAGAGATGGGCCTTCCAGATATTTCTGGATAATTTGGCCTGCACTCGCAATGCCCGCACTGGCCAGACTGGTTGGCGATGTAATTGAAATTAGGTATATGAAAGTAAAAATATGTACAAAATGACGGTAATTTTATTCCCGAGAAAGCTGATTGACTTCATTTCTCAAATGTAAACTCAGTGAGAAATATCCTAGTGGCGGACATATTCTTAAGTTAATGATATTTTTATATGTATTTTAGTTGTAAGGTATTTATCTATGGGCCATCTGTTGCCTGATAATAAACAAATTATTATTATTATAATTTTAATTGCTACTACTCTATTGCTTTATTCATGTTACCTGTCTCTGAGCTTTATCTTTAACTAAATAGATTTAAAAAATCTTTATATATGTTTTATTGTGCGAGCGAGAGGAATGCATAGTAAGACAACCCTCTTAAAATATCTTCTACCTAATAGCTGCATCTATAAGAATATTTTTCTTAAACTTTCAAGCTAATTTAATGGCGACAAGCGATATTGTCTGCACGGTTAAACCGCATGAGAAAAAATGCATTAAGTAAACAATGATTACATTAGGTACAGATTTATCGTCCTAAAGCGACAGCCTTTTATCATATAATGCATGATTTATGTTTGTAATAAAATTGAATATGTGAATATTAACTATATCGACATATAATAGAGCATTTTTAAGACAATATAAGGGGCCATTCATTATGTAAGAAAACGGCGGGTAGAGGGTCGACCATGTATTAAACTTACAAGGGGATGAGAAAGTGGCGAATTAACCAGTAGGCTGAGTAGGCTGGAGCCTAGGGCAGATTTTAGGGGGCGGCAAAATTGGGCAGATTTTAGGGGGGCGGCAAAATTGGCCCAATTTTTTATTATTATTTAAAAAAAACATTATTATACAACGATATATTTATTATACAACAAAGAAACGAGTGACAAAAATTTCAATATTTTAGTAATGCACAGTATACTGATCACTCTTACGTCCGCAATCTAGAAACTGACACAACTATCCCCTAGTTCAATCATACTAATAACGGAAAAAAGCCGATATAATAAGGACGATAGAACACAAATCATAAAGTTGCAATTTCAGAATAAATGTATATAATATGATTGTGAACTTAACAAGCGTATTGAATTTCAATGGTCAGTAGGGGCGGCAAAATTTAATAGCCTATATACTAGCGGCGAATTTATAAATCCGCCACTGCGGTGAGCCCCTCTCACTCGATAATTCTAACGTAAGATTACAAAAATGCGTTAAGATTATTCCAGTTATTGCGAGTGGGTTTTGACTGGGCTGATTAAAGTATTTAAGATTGCATACATTACATAATAAGTAAAGGTAATTTTAATGATAAAGAAAAACAAAACCAAAGTTGATTATATATTGTCTTTATATTCTTAATTAATATTAGACAGGTGGGAGGTCGGCCTATTTTTATTTGTTCTTACATAGGAGGGGAGAAGGTCAAAATCTATCAAAAAACATCTTACGTAATAAAGGAAAGCCGCGCTAATAAAACATATGCTGATTTTTTAGCTCAACTTGTCGTCATTTATATTTTTTGGTAATGGAACGACTTATATAAAAAAAGGCATATCGTGCTAACATTTCTATAAATGGGAAGCATTTTTTAATAGCATGTAGTGGTTGCCTATTATAATAGGTGCAGCATCTAGTATCTGCCTTAGTTTAAGTAAAAATACATGTATGTGGAGGCATTCTTGGCGAACCTAATTAATAAATAAATAAGTATCATCACGACCACGACCGTGTCCCCTGTGTGGTCAGAAACCACGCTTAAAAGAAGCGGATTCACATTTAGCCAATTTTACTATAGGCCAATAATGACAAGTGGCAAGCTATAATATAACCAGAAATAAATTAAATATTAATAAAAAATATTTATTTAAATTAAATATAATTGTGTCTCGACCAGGAATCGAACCCGGTACCTCCAAGTCTAAATCCATGAACTTAGGCCTAGACCACGGAGGCAGTCAATAAAATAAGAACGGGTTAATTGCAGAATCAACTACAATTTCAGTAAAAAATACCACTACCCGCAATTGATGCCACTTTTAAACATTAGATCTGTACAAATCATGACGATTACTACTGTTAGTTGACTAACACCAACACTACGGGTTAAAATATTTTGTATAAACATTTTTTCTCATAAGGTTTGATCACACCGTGTATACTTAAAACGAACTAGGTACGTGAGTGTTAACAATAATTTTAGAAAATTGTCATTGATGATATAGTGTCTTGGTACTGTACGTACTGTAAGTACCGAGATCTGACAGACACCCAGACTGTGAAAAAAAAGATTTTTCTATTCCTCTATCATTCCTCAGTAGTGATATAAAGATTCTAAAATACCTGATGGTAAGTTGTTCGCGAGGTCCAAGAATGGGAGCAACTGAGGACCGACATCAGTCCCTACCATTATGCCGGCCTATATTCATATTGCTTGCGTGTGTTTTTAGCAAGTTACAAATATTGAAAGTCTGTGGTCAGTCAAAACCTTATCTCAATTGGAAATGAACACTTCGGAAATATACGTCATTGTCTTATTCTGACTTACCTGGTAGGGGTATACATCGACATTTAATACATTTGGTATATGTCATAAACGATATTTTATATGGATCGTTTTGAATATAAGATATATCATCCTAAGCACCTGATTAAAATTAATAATTAAATTCTTGAAAAATTGTGGCTTGGAAATTTGCGTAACTCCGTCCAATTTATATATTGAAATTAGTAAATGAACTGGGAAAAGACTATGTCGACCCCAAATGCCACAGCTACATACAAAATATTTCCCCAAATATTCAACGGGAAAATGCGGCGAGCGTTTTAGGTACCCTCCCAGGTAGTAAGACCTTAGTTTATTTCCTAGGTATTTACATTATATTATACTACAGTTTTAGTTTTATTTATAATTAGTTTTTAATTAAATTTAATTGATTAAATAATACATTTAAAAACTTGGTAGATTTTAAATAAAATTAAAAACTCTATATATAAAAAAAATCACCTATGAGTTGTTCATATAATTTGTTTAAAAATTATTGAAATAAGGTTAGAAGACTGATCATTTTAGAAATTTGTCATAGTTTCCCCGATGATATTATTGTTTTCATAGTTTATATCTGATGGTCACAGCATGTCTTGTACCTGCGAGGTGTCCAGGTTGGTGATGAGGGACTTTAGGAAGGTCATTTCTTTGCGCGCGTTCTCGAGGATAATTCGAGGGTCCTGGGAGGTGCAGCGGAGACAATTTGGAGCAAAAACCATTGCTAAGTTAGCGGAGTCCATCTTGGTCTGACTTACCACATCCGGCGCAGAAAATTGTTGGAGAAAGCTTATTAAATATGTAAGTACCTGGAAAAGAGAATTCGAGGTAAGAATAATAATTTAACAACTACAAGGTTACATCTACCTACTACTAATGTAAATTCATCGAAACCTGAGACAAAATGTAAACAAACCACCAAAAAGGTGTTTTAAAGTGTTTCAATTATGGAAACAGGCCAAATTCTCCAGGTATTTCTGGAAGACTCATCTCCAACAGTGGAGGTCTACGATACTGTAATGATGAATGATGAGTTTTGGAAAGTTCACAACTAAGAATACAATTTTGCACATACCTTTCAATTGAGTGCCTAAGTTGCCCCAATTGGTTGGCTAGGATAGTATGACTAGCGGCATTATAAGCCCAAAGTCAAAATATCTTTATTCACGTAAACCTATTACAGGCATTTATGAAACGTCATTAATTTAATTATTTTAAATGATTCTACTCCTGCTAGTAGAAGACTAAGCAGCAGTGGTCCAATAAGTAAGCTGTTAGCAGAAGACCAGCAGCTTAGCAGATTCCAGTGACCTGGTAATGTTTAATCTGACTGAGAAAGGAATCTGCAAGGAAAACTCAGCTATATCAGATTTACAAAAAAACATATACAGAACTGCACCAAAACTATCAATTAATAACCTTTTAAATTTAGTTAGTAGTACCTATGAAATTACAATACCTGGTACATCAGTAACCAATCAAGGCAAGTCAGAATTAAGATAGACTACATGCCTATGCCCGCCTTGGTAATAAAGATTAAAAAAAAAACTATTTCAAGGTTTGACAGCTGGAAGGAATGGTTTTTTTTTTCTACTTCTTTTCTACTTTTCTTTGTCTGTAGGATTTCGGCCCTCGATGTTGCTATTTTATACAACATCTAAGTCCGAGATCATAGGTATGTGCGTTAGAAGGTGCTACTGACAGTTTTCGGTAGTTTCGCTGACGCTCACGCTTCCACACAGCTATGTCACTTATTTTTTTTTGTTTATATATATATTTATATTATTTTTATTTTTTATTTGTCACAAGGATATTGGTGTTGCGGCGGTTGAGTTTCATTTATTGAATTTCTTGAGGCTCATAACAATGTGATCCACAAAGCTGGTGAAGGAGTCCGTGGTGACATGGTTTTTCAGAAGGGAACCGAGATGAAAGGGGTTAATCTTATTTATTTATTTATTTACATACATACACTTTACATGGTATTACAGATACTCCAATACACCATGCAAGGAGGAGTCAGACGTTATTAATAATATAAAAATAACACATTTTTTAAACTTATTAGATAATAGTTAATTAATACTAAGTCCAAGAATAATAATAATAATAACAAAAGATAATACTTAAAATCTTAATCAATTTCATTTACTCACAAAATTTCCAACATGCTTTACTGAGTTTGGACAGATCGTCAGCAAAGATGTCGAGATGTGGTGTTGACTCGAGCAAATTTCTAAGTGCATGAAGTGCACGAGGCAACGGAGAGTAGCGATGCGCCACCGTGCGGTAGGTAGCTGGGGCTAGTAGTCTGTGAGCACGCGCGCGGAAATATTTGTCAGGTGCATACAATCGCACCAACTGTGACACCAGCTCGGGACTGTCGGACTCGCCGCGTAGAGCACGGCACGATTGCATCAAAGAGTTATAATCGCGCCTAGTTTCCAGAGAATTAAATCCGAGGACGCCCAACAGAAATTTGGTCGGATACATAAAAGGATAATATCCGAATATTTTTTTGTATAAAAAACGAAGGAATGCTTTTTGCACCTTCTCTAAAAGCAAAATGTAACTGCTCTCGTGTGGGCCCCACACTATGGCCGCAGCCTCAATTTTACTTCTAACCAATGCCATGTACAATAGCCTAACAGTATTAGCATCCTGGAAGTCCCTGACATTGCGGATAACAAAACCCAACCTGCGGAATGATTCGACGGCCAATGCTGAAATATGGTCATTAAATGTAAGTCTCGAATCAAACAACACGCCCAGATCCTTAATTTCATTAACACGGGTAATAGTGTCTGGACCTAAAGTATAATCTGCGCGTATGGCATAAAAGGATCTGGAATACGACATAATGCGGCATTTGGCAGCGTTGAAGTGAAGCTTATTTTTGACACTCCATCTGTATACAGCATCTATGTCATCCTGTAATTTTTTGCAATCTGTAACATTTTTTATGGGGTGAATTAACTTAAGGTCGTCAGCATATAGGATGCACTTGGAGTTCTTCACTTCTTCTTCCAAGTCATTTATCATCATAATAAAAAGTAAAGGCCCCAAAATTGATCCCTGACTAACGCCCGACCGTGTATGATACGATTTTGAAACATAGCTACCATATCGTACAAATTGCCTGCGATCATTTAAGTAACTGGAAAACAGTTTTAGCAACTTCGGCGACAACCCCAAACGGCACAACTTGCCCAACAGAATGTCGTTGTCAACCCTATCGAATGCTTTCATGAAATCAAAGTAAACAACGTCGATCTGATTACCCCTGTCGAGATTGCATGAAATTATATCCGTTGTAATCAATAAGTTTGTATGAACCGAACGTTGGGACCTGAAGCCATGCTGGGAATTACTCAAATATGGACGAATTTGACGGTTTATTTTTCCATGTAAAATCTGTTCAAAAACCTTAGCGACCGCCGACAGAATCGCTATAGGCCGATATTTCTCCACCGACAGTTTATCACTAGTCTTAGGGATCGGACAAACTCTCGAAAGCTTCCAGTCAGTCGGATAAGTACCGGTACAAATGATCAGGTTAAAAATGTGAACCAAACAATTTTCCAGCTTATCCCCGCAAGCCTTCAATATGTATGGAGGAATACCATCAGGGCCAACCGCTGATCTTGGCTTTAATTTAGACAAACCGGCCCTTACATCAGCGTAAGATACTTCACCCACGTGAATTAGATTGGCAGTCGAAGACGTATCCTTACTTATAACCTCTTTGTAGTTAAGGGTAGGTACGTCGGTAAGAAATACTCCTGAAAAGAAATCAGCAAATGAATTAGCTAGCTTGCTACCTTCGCAGGTCTTTCCACAATAGGAGATTTGCTGTTTTAAATCATTAGCTGATTTAAGACTGCCAATCAACTGCCAGAATTCTCGTGGATTACGTTTGATATTGATCTCTACTCGGGTGGTATAATCATCATAAGCTACAGCTAATCGTCTCTTTATTTCCTCTCTAAGTATGCTGAATGAGGTGTACGCCTCACGATCACCAGTGACCTTCCACAAGCGATGAAATTTTGATTTACGCCTTATATCTATAATTATGTCCGCAGTATACCACGCTGGATACTGTCTAGATATTCCCGTAGCACGACGTTTCATAGGGATGCAGGTATCAAATGCGCGATATATAATGTCGTAAAAAGCCTTGATTGCTTGATCCACCTCCTGACATTGAACAACAGTATCCCAACAAGCACTATCCAGACATATGTACAAGTTCAAGAAATCAGCTTTTGCAAAATTCCAGTCCCTGCAGGTATCTATGTTATGAGGAGGCAGACGATCAAGGGGGCGCGGAAAACGAAGACCATGTAGAGGAACTGTTATGTCGAGTGGCGGATGATAAGCGTCAGCATGTGGTACAAATCCGTCATCACCCGTCCCCTCCACCACCACCTTCCCCACAACATCCGAAATCAACACCACATCAAGTTTTCCACCATGAGCGTTAAATATGTTATTTACATCTGTCAGACCACAAGCACTCAGGAAATAACAAAAATATGCGGATACAGTCCTGGATGCACTGTTTAAATTTAAATCACCTATAATAATTACTGGACCTGTTAAACAAGATATTCTTAATTCTATTGTTAGGAACAGTCGCATATAAATATCATCACAAGAGTTGGGAGGCACATAAACTACGCATATATTAAAAGAAATGTTTCGAAAAACGCAAACGGCCCATAAATCTTCTCCATCATCTGTTTCCAGCGCGGTTTGACGTTGCAGCGTAATGTTTGAACGAGCCGCCAGCAGCACACCACCGCCTGCGCGTAAGGGTCTGTCACGACGTAGTATGCTCCAGTCCCAGGGGGTCAACTCAGAATCAACGACCGAGGCATCAAGATTGGTCTCAGTAGCAGCGATAAGAACACCATCTGTTAGAATTAGACTGTGTCTCCAGTACTTTAACTTAGTCTTGAGGCCCCTAACGTTTTGATAAAACAAATTGAGCGTAGGGTTAGGTGACTTAACAGATGCCAGTCGCCCAAGCTTTCTGTGTTGCATATTACTTTTTGCCACTGGTCCTTGGGCCTCGAAAAAATGTCCATTCCTTTATTCTTGCGTTATTTGGCCAAATTTCTACAGAAAGACATTTATTATGAAATAAAGTTGGAACTCCAATCTTGAACGATTTATAGTTACCACGTGGTTTTAGCTCTTTGACGGTACATTTACCTACAGAACATATTTCACCTAAGTAACGCTCAATTTCGTCAGCTCCAGATTCCATGTTCCACAAATGTATATATTTTTGTGGTTCTACTGCCTTTAGCGTAGTGATATCTGGTCCTGCTTTGCCACGACAGGAGAAAGTCGGTTTTCGGTTTTGAACAGGTGTCTTAAACAGTAACTCTCGTCCACCAGTGCCAGATTTTTCTTTAGCCGATGATATTTGCGGTTGAATTCTTGTAGCATTAGGCTCGTTAGGCTCGTCACCTGTGTTTGTTGTAGCCTTAGTTGGCAGGTTAGCATTGTGTTTAGTAAATATTGGGGCAGAGGTGGCTTTGGCATAAGAAATAATCGGGTCCGGTGATTTGTTTATTCTTAGGGTGTTAAGATCCTCATGACCACTGAGTCCATCATGATTGGCAACATCCATTCTATAGAGTCGTTCTTCAATTACGCATAGTTTAGCACCAATATCATCAATTCTTTCGTTGCATAGCTGAGTACATTCCAGAACCCTTCGGAGATTGTCATTCATCAAAACAATTTGCTCTCTAAGATGAAATACCTCCTGAGTCAAGCCACTAATTTCGCTTGCATTACCATTACATTCATTTGTCCGAGTCCCAATTACGTTTATAGAATTGCAGCTTTTTCGAACTTTACGTCTAAAAGTAACATTTGACGGTTCGCCCATGTCAAAAGGGCTGGTGTTACCTGCAGCGGAGTTAAAAGTGTAAGAGGCTATGGAACTACGGCCTTTATTAAGGCAGGCCTCACAGCTCCATCTCTCTCTTCGGTCTTTTTCCATTAAACGAAATCTCTGCTCCGAGACATTAGCGCACGAAAGATCATAATAGTTGTCACAGCGCATGCAATGCATGTAATAACCATCCAAGACTTCATCAAGGCATCTAGCACATTGCACGATATTTTTCCTAAAGTGCAACATGGCATTACCTTATCCAAGTAAAAATAGAAATATAAAACTTATTAGAACTTCGGAACGCACCTAGTTGTTTTAAACAACTTTTAGCCAACCTTTAAGGTTTATGTGTCAAAGGCCGTATAATTTGTTATTTCTAAACGAGTCTTAGTCCGTCAATTTTTTGACATCCAGATTGCCAACTTTATAAAAATAGATGTCACCATCATATGTATTGTTATTGTATTTTGATGACAGGTGACAGTTAACAGAAAGCAAATAAACGATGGCAGGTGACAGCTGACAGGTGACTGATGACAAGTGACAGCTGTCAGTCAAGCAATGATAAACAGCTGGTCATACGTCAAATACACAAATACAGTTTTTAGATGTTTATTAGCAATTTTCGCTAGTAAATAGGCGAATTGTTATATACATTTAATGAGGCGAAAAACACTGCGGATACCACACTAGTTTCACACGTGAAATACACACTGATTAATTAAATATTTCAATAATAATACGCGAGGTGAATACGCGAAGTACTGATGTCGCGGAGGTCGTTCGGAAAAGTTCTTTTTAAACTTGCAGAGTTGCTGGTGTTGAAGCCTTCGGACAGCAAATTTAGAGCAGTCCTGGAGCAAGTAGGCTAGTGACTGAACGCTGTCATTATCACAGGGGCATCTATCAGTGTCGGTTATTTTGAAACGGTGAAGGTATTCCCTATGATATCCATGTCCTGTTAACAATTGGGTGAGGCTAAACGAGATGTCGGTTGCTTTCCACAGGGATTTAATGAAGTTGATATCTGGGCACCAGAATGTTGTTGAAGGAATGGTTGAGTGAAGGCTAGACTTACCAATCTATTGATGTGCGGTAACCTCTGTAGCACCCGCGAGGCGGCCGTGTAGTCGCTGCCGGCCGCCACACTGGCCGCGTACAGGGAGTCCGGGATCAACGGCTCGTACAGCTCCCGGTACCATAACTTCAGCAGACTTGCCGGCGCGTGCGCATCTGAACAAAATCTCCTTTTGAATATAAGCTAGCTCCGTAATAATAAATAGATCTCAAGATGAATGTCAAACTTAAGATCAAGTTGTCTCTTTCATTCTTTCTTGTTTGATATTTGGTAAAAATAAATATTACACTACCTATAGGTACCTCCGTGGTCTAGCGGTCAAGTCCGTGGATTTAGACTCGGAGGTACCGGGTTCGATTCCTGGTCGGGACACAAAAATATTAATTAATGTAAACATTTAATTAATATTGAATTTATTTGTGATATTTCCCGAGTTTGGAACGCCCGCCTGGAGACATCGACGAGCTTGCTACTTGTCATGATTGGCCTATAGTAAAGTTGGCTAAATGTGAATCCGCTTATTTATAAGCGTGGTTTCTGACCATCCCGCAAGGGAAACGGTCGTGATGATGCTATAGGGACTAAAATAAAAAGTTTTTTTAAAGGAGTATGATGGATAAAATGGATTTTATTAGAACAATTTATATAGTTTTTATTATATATATTTTTAATTAGGTAACAATGGAATGCCCCTAATAGCAAGTTAGTGTCATTCAGAACGGAACCTATTCACCGTTTTAACAATCAACTTTTATCTGTTGACCCTCTTCCAGCAAATATTGAGATTTCCTTAATGTTTCGTCTGATCACCAGATAAGCATCCATTAAAAACCTGTCCAGAAATTTTAAAATGAACACGCTTTGACATAGGAAATATTCTATGTATACAATATTTCCTAGCAATCCTGGCAATTAGGGTGATTTTGTAATAAACATAGCATTTATGTTATTTTATTTCCGACCGATGGGATTCCTTGTCGGTCGTATATTATAGAGAGAAAGAGATAGCATGTGCGTAGAGGTCCGCTTGCCAGTTTCTCGCTGTAATTTTGTATGTGACTATTAATTTAGTTGAATCCTTGATCGTAAATTACAAGGGTTAGTTGGCAGAGAATGCCTTCAGCTTTAAGTTCGCCCCCATGTATACTACGATTACAAATTTATATGCAATAAAGAATTGTATTATTAATATTAACAGAAGGATGTAAAGCCACATGACAATTTATAATATAAAATAAATGAAAATCACATACCAGTCAAAGTAGAAGCATCAGGTAGTTCCCAATTATCTATCTTAGTTTTGAGAGCATTAACTTCGTCGACATCGGCGGATACTCTGAATATCCCCTCGGTCTCCTTCCCGTTGAGCCCCAAGATCTGTTGGGACAGTGCCACTTGTACCCAGGGCAGCTGTCTGTTGGGAAACCGCTCCTGTTGTAACGCCATCACCTCAGAAAGCGTGTTCCCAAACATTGATTGACGGAAAATTTGGATCTATAAAAGATTATAAAAATGAATGTCAAATACAACTGAAGTTTTACTACAATAATATCATAAAATATATCCATGTGCCTCTGCTTCATGTTTCAAAAACTATGAACAGATAAATTTGTTTGTCAATTTTAGATTAAATACTAACAAAACACTATTAATAAAAATAAAATAACAGAAAATCACAAAACTTAACTAAAGTATGACTTCAATAATTTTGGTCATATCCAACAATAATGACAAAATTAATTTAAATCGCTCCAGTTGTCTCCAGTCGAATCAAACGGACCAACATACATATATGGCTGTAAAGTCACTTAGCCTATGTGTGTGTCCTAGGATTTCAAGAAATACTTCTGTCGATTTTTCTTAATAGGTCCAGTAATATAAACGTGAAGTACGGACAGCATACAATATACATTAACATATTTCGTTAGTCAACCGCAGCTTTTGTTAACCTATTGTATTATATGGGGTGACTTTAAAAGGTCTTACGTCAGACTAACATGTTATTCTATTGATAGAAACAAAAAACTTTTCCTAAGAAATGACGGAAATGACAAAATAATTTGGATTCTTCATACAAACTGTTAATTTTAAAATAGCCAATTTGTATGGAGAAGAAGAAAAAAAGTAATTTTCAACCTATAATAATAAAAACTTTATTGATCAAAAAAGATACATATTATTACATAGTCTGGCTCCTAAAAGCTGCAAGCCACTATCTTAGGAGCCAGTTCCTTCATTGAATAAAATTTAGTGTTTAGCCGAAAGTAACAATAAAAATAATATTTATCTATTTATTTATTCGAAGAGAAAGGACAGAGACAGGCAACATAAGAACATAGAAGCATCAGAGTAGAATCAATTAAAATTATACCCGCCACCAGAATATTTCTCACTGTGAATCACTTATAATATGGTTTTTTAGAAATATTTGTTTATTTCTATCAATAGAATCACATATTAGTCTCGACGTAAGACCATACACAGTCACCCAGTATAAAAAGTGGATTTTATTCAGATAACACAATGGTGAAGGTTACGCTTCTACGAATATTGTACAATAGACAACAAAAAAAGAATAATCAAAATCAATTATTAATTGGCGGAATGATCGCGTAACAAACAAACACCGTCGAATTGAGAATCTTCTCCTTTGCGAAGTGGATTAAAAAGTGTTTTTTTTTTTAATAAAAAACCTTTTATTCAGTACCCAGTAAATCATAGACAACTTACCCTAGCTTGATCAATATCTTCTGTACTGGGCTTCCTTGGTTGTTTCTTTCCCGCAAATCCTATTCTCTCCAACCTCTTGCACGCTATGCCGGCATAGTGAGACACTTGGACGTGTATCGGCCACTTTCCAACCTGCCAATAATTATTTCATTATTACAGCCTCTAACACAGAGTCCTGGACCTATAGCCACCTGTATATATACACTGCGTGATTTTGCATGGTTTTACTCTAGACTAAGAAGTTATTCTATTGATAGAACAAAATCTCGAAGTGGCATCTCCACACAATTCCGACATATGGTTTCTTAGAAAAAGTTGTTTGTTTCTATGAATATTTTTTTTTATTTATTTAACTCTTTAATGTACAAAGGCGGGCTTTAATGCCGCGACACATTCTATCATAGCCAACCATTGGGACAACTTTAAACACTTAAATGAAAAATAGGTGTACACATATTAAAATAGAAATTATGAGTTATATTTTATAACTAAATATAAATTTATTTTATTTATATTTTTATTTATATATTAAGAAAATCCAAAACAGCAATACATTTTACAAAGCAATACAATTAAAAATTTACATGCCAAACCAAAGGATTTCACCGTTTAAAATACATTTATAATCTGATCTACAAGTAAATTACCTACATGTAATTTTGAATCGAATTTAACATTAAATTAAATACAAACATAAATAACAAATTATTAAACACAAACTGATATAAAAATTACGTCCAAAAAATATATAATAATAATTATGAAACAAAACAAATAAATAATCAAAATGTCACAAATTGCCATAAACACATCAAGTACTATGTGAAATAATATGAATGAGTGTGTAAAGTGTATAGTGTGTATGTGTGTGTATGTGAATGTATTACATTAACATTATATATTTATCATCAATAAAAAAGTATTAATAGGAAATAATAATAAATAGGAAAAAAGGAAAAAAAAGGAAAAAAAGAAAGAGGAAGGAAGGAGGTATGACACCATTTGCATTATTCAAGTTCAAGTTCAAGTTCCCTATACAGAAATAAATATTATATATACATAGATATATACTAATAATATACTTACAACCGTTGAGATAAGAAATAAGAATAAACCATTCTTTTGAATGCAAATCTAGTAGATGCTTGTCTTATATTTTGTGGTAGATTATTCCACAGATTTGTGGCAACAACTACGAATGAATTTGAAACAAAACTAGAATTATGGGAAGGGACGGCAAGAAGAGAGTTGTGGGAGGAACGAAGAGATTTGTCGTGAAATTGAAATTACATATTAGTCTAGAGTAATGGCATACAAAGTTATCCCGTATATAGTTTCAAAAATATTGTACCTCTGGGAATGCGTCGGCGAATCCCGGGTCTCTGTGCCGGTTGACGTAGTTGGTGAGAGCCGGCTGGAAGGTGGGCGAGGGGGGCACGAAGGCGAGGCACACCGCCAGCAACTCCCAGCCCCGGAGCAGGGAGTCCCGGAGAGGATTCTCCGTAGTTTGGCGACACAATTGCACGTATAGTTCGTCTCGTAATCTGAAAGGAAAGTAATGTGACATGTAACATCGCGCCCACCTGATGGTAATCTGTTCGCGAGGTCCAAGAATGGGATCAACTGGCGCCAGCAACTAACGACTGGCATCAGTCTCTACCACTTTACCGCCTTAACTAGATGCTTAACACTTCGCTTGTAGGACTCCAGGTTATAGGAGTGAGGAAACAAACTGGCTGGGATAGCATTCCACATCTTCAGCGTGCGACAGTTTTAAGTCTCTAAATTATTAGAAACAAACCTAAGTATAATTTAAAAAAATGGATTAAGAGAAGGCTATTATTAAAGGTCCGCGTACAATAAGCTACTTGTATATTTTTGTTTATTTTATTTTTGAATAAACGTTCGGAAACGCTGAAGTTGCAAATGGCTGCCGGATGACGACACGTAATAATAAATAAACAACTAATTTACGACAATAATATAACTATTTGATTTTATAAAAGTAGGTTCCAATGGATTCCGATGATTTTTTCTTTAATTTGTGCTACTCGGAATTTTTTAATACTCGGAAAAAGTAACCTAATTAAGCAGATTCACTTGTGTGGCAGTTTACAATATTTATTAAGTGACGTCACTCACGCTGACTAATGTTTTAAGGTGACGTTTCTCAAAAATGATGTCTTTATTTTATTAAAATATACATGATTTCGCTAATTAAAATGAAAATAGTTGAGATTTATGTACTCTAATATAATAAAAAACAAAACATTTTTTTTTTTTCAATACTCAACTACCCTATTTAAAGGGTTCTTTTAAAATAAACTATGTCATATTGTATACGAAATATGTGTATGGGGAAACGTGAGAATGTCCCTATCCTTATTCAGGCTCCGGGTTGTCTCTACAACTGTTGCCCTTATAAAGGGCAGTATTATTGATAGTAAAAAAACGTTTATTAACAAATTTAGAAATGCAATAAATAACTTACTTTTCATTAGAATAGGTAGCATGTAATATATCTTGTGCCACGGAGTTAAGAGTCATTCCGGGTCTTGCTTTCCTGTCTCCCATGTAGATCTGAACCAGTCGGAACAAGTCTATGGCGGCCTTCTTGTGGACCTTGTCCCAGTCAGCCCCCACCATGGGAGCACTGATAGACGATGAAGTCCAAGATAACATATCACGGACTGAAGCCTGCAAAATAAAATAAAAAACTAGTTGCTACGCGTTCTAATAATGACCTTATTAAAAACCCCTTTTTTAACTACTTTGTAAACCATACTATATTCGGTCGCAAGCCGCATCACCTCATCTCTCTTTCCCACAAATGATGGACCCGGAACCCGCACGGTGAACGCATAAAATGCTTTGAAATATGTCTTCTCTCTCTGTCTTCACTCTCCCCTAGTTTCCAATGATCATATCCAATAAATTGTATAATAATGTGTACAATAAAGACGACGCAAACTGACAGACAGAGACACAATGATAACGTCATATACTCTATGTACACACATGTCGTGCACAAATGATGGACTTATATGAGGGAAACTAGATTTTTAAAACACATCAATGTCCATCCCTGGATATTCAAAACACATGTTTGTTGATTGTGGGTATGTTGTGATTTGATGAACTCGCGAAGTAATGCTTTAAATCCTAGTGGTAGGATTGTGACAAGAGTATGTTGTTGTGTTTATTCTTGTGTAAATTGTTTTAATTACTTGTGAATTTATGTAATCGTATGGTTTAATTTTAATTTTATAGTTTTTGTGGCAGTGTCTGTGTCGTTTTGTGGCAAATCTGAGTGAGTATTTATGTTATTTGGTTAGGTTGTATTGTAGAAGTAACTGACGCCAAAGTTAGGTACCTATACCTCACTCTGTGGAGGCAGGGGGTGTAATTGTTTTTTTGTTTTTTTGTTTTTTTTTTTTTTTTTTTTTTTTTTTTTTTTTTTTTTGTTTTTTTTTGTTTCCTCCACCGAGTGTGATGTAGGATATATTTTGCACTGCTAATAGCGCTGAATGTTTATGTACGAGTATCAACTAAAATTGTAGCGAAGACTGCTCCCCAAGATACAACATAATGGTTTGGGGAGCGGAGTTCTGTATCTCTTTCTTGCTTACTTGTTTTGATTATTTTTTTCCTGTACCAAATTTTGTAACTCAATTTACTTTTGCTTCAATAAACGATTTTTACTTACTTACATGTGAATGTCCATTCCTAGATATCCAAAACACATATCAATGTCCATCATAGCACACCCAAAGAGCATATCAATGTCTATTCCTGGATATCCAAAACACATATCAATGTCCATCGCCGGATATCAAAAACACATATCAATGTCCATTCCTGGATATCCAAAACACATATCAATATCCATCATAGCACACCCAAAGAGCATATCAATGTCTATTCCTGGATATCCAAAACACATATCAATGTCCATCGCCGGATATCAAAAACACATATCAATGTCTATTCCTGGATATCCAAAACACATATCAATGTCCATCGCCGGATATCAAAAACACATATCAATGTCCATTCCTGGATATCCAAAACACATATCAATATCCATCATAGCACACCCAAAGAGCATATCAATGTCTATTCTTGGATATCCAAAACACATATCAATGTCCATCGCCGGATATCAAAAACACATATCAATGTCCATTCCTGGATATCCAAAACACATATCAATGTCCATCATTGTACACCCAAAGAGCATATCAATGTCCATTCCTGGATATCCAAAACACATATCAATGTCCATCCTTGGAATTCCAAAACTCATATCAATGTTTATCTCTGGCTCCATGCCCATCCAAAAATATAATTAACTAGTGTATTAAAATCAGTCTAGCGAACCTACAGGTTTAATATAGGCAGCAGCCGAAGCACTGTTAACATTTTCATTTACCTTTTTCCTAAATATCCCTTTGTTAAAGTTGAGGTTGTCTTTGGCAAAGATCTCGATGTCTTGTTCCATGAGCGGCGCCACTGCGTGGGACTGCGCGTGACTACGGACAGGGCTGTATAGCTGAGGCAACTCTTCTGGGGGAGGGCCGAGGGAACCACTCGCACCTGATTGACCCTACAAATAAATAGTGTTTTTTAACAATTAAACGGGTCTTTACGCGATTTATTTCAGAGACCGACTGGAGCTTGTCCATAATGGGCGGTAGATGTAAACCTATTCACTTGTAACTTTAAAGTTTTTAGAAATATATATTTGCGCCAGATCCCTTGCGGTGTAGCTAGAGTCAATTGAGCGCCATTTGACAAGATCAGTGATCACGACCTTTTATTTAATGCAGTCGTTGTGTTATTTATATGATTGTGATAGGTGAGTCCTTTAAGGAATCACGGAAAATAACATTCACAATATCCTTTGCCGTCTTTCTCCAGATACTTGATCAATGTAGGTTGGTCTTAGACTATAACCTTGTTAATACTTTCACTATCAAATAAAAAAAACACTGGCTGAAGGTGAATTAAAAAGCCTTCGTACAAAAGGTCATGTATGAAGAGGTTGATAAATGTCGACGAAGCGAAAGAGGTATGTCGTGATTGTGTGGCGTGAAGATATATATGTATGTAATACTAGTAATTCGTATGATTCTTTATTAAATTGATCCACCAAAGGTTACTTGGTAGCCTCGCCTTTGTACCTGCACTTATTTTGGTTTTGTACAATAAATAATTTATTATTATTCATTTATTTTGTTTTCTACATACCCTATGCAATCCTGGTGAAGGTTGTCGGTCTCTATCGAAACCAACGAAGGTGTTATAATAGGAAACGCCATGGTTCATGTATTCTGGAAAACATTCAAAACTAATTAGTCATTGTAATAATACTTCTCTCCAAATAATAAAAAGTATTTCTGTATTATAATGGAGTGTATCACGATGCCTAACATAACTGTCAGTTGCATACAACGATTGTTTTATTTTTACTTTAAGCCGCAGTGTACACATTTTTAATGAACAAATCGAGGTATTTATTGTTTTCCAAGCGAAACCAAAGATATATATTTTGGAATTACTATCTTTACAATATTTTAGATAAGATTTTATTATAAAAGATTTAAATTTTTAAACTCTAGTAGTTTAATGGTGGATCGTAAGCATCATGTTGCACAATAAAAAGAGGAGTCCTTTTTGTAAACCAGGCTCCTTTGTAGTTGATCGAAGCCCGAGACACCATACGCACGGCGAATCCATGGAATGTTTTAAAAAATTGTCTTCATTACTTACCAACATCGTGTGGTCTAGGAGCATATGTGTGTGGCAAGTAGACTCCGGAGCCGTCGTCATCGTCCGGCGTCCTGGCGCCCCCGTCGGAGCTCTCGTTGTCGGGCTCGTGTCCGGACAGGGAGCGGGACTCCGGACTGCCCGTCCCGGACGAACCAGAAAGCTCCGAACCCGAGGCCGCGGCGTACCGAGCACGACCTACAACACATACTTATTAACCAACAATACTTTCATTATAGACCTCCAGAGAGTAAATCTAGAAACAATATTAAATAATATATATAGGTAACAATTTAATATAAATAATAAACAATAAGAGATGTCACAATAAACACTACAAAATATTTCAATGTTAAAATTGACAAAACAAGAAAAACTTAAGATAAATGTCCAACGTAAACTATATAATAAATAAAAAAATAAAAAAAATATTAGTGTGAGCTAGTTAGCAAAATAAAATTTATAGTTGAATATTGCCGACCATAAAGAATCCAATGTATGAGCGTCTGTGAAGCGAGAACGGTGTTTATTTTTAGTTTGTTTTAAGTAGGAAAATGCTGACTCACATAAATATGTTGAACCAAAACACGAATCGTCAAACATTTAACACATTTCTTCAAATTTGGATTTTCTCGTTGGAAACCAATGCCCAGAAACGATACAAGATGATGCGTGCAGCAGTTGGTGATTACGTTGGGCAATCTGTTCTACATATTTATATTTTTGCCTTGCCACGATCGACTGGACTAATAGCCGATTTCGACCGGTTGGCCATCCCTGATTATTATATATTATAGGATGTGTGCGCCACATTTTATTGAAATATATTAAGATCGATAGTTACTAGATAGTTTGGCTTGCTGTATGATGTAGTCCTGTAGTGGTAGCAGATGTTGCATTCCCCGGAGGTCCCAGTTGGAGTACAGCGGGGAATTACCGCCATCATCTTCTTCGTCTATTTCTTGCTCTAAATTTTCTTCTATCTCCCTTTTATCTGTTAAACAATAATAATAAAACTAAAACGTCTATCACAGTCGGCTTTCTAAAAAAGAAATACAAATTAAAAAAGCTTGTTTTTTATCCTTCTAAAAAAAGTATGTAAAAATAAAAGTCCGACTTTTATAATTTGTGCAATAAAGATATGAATTAAATAAGTAATCTTGAGGATCAACAAAGATAACGCGCAGGACAAACAAAAAAAAATAGTATTCGTGGGAACAATTATTGTTCCCCATCATATCCTATATGATTAAGCAGCACAACATAGTTCTGGATAGTTGTGCGAGAAAAATATCAAGCATGTGGACTTCTTATATTTGGAATATCCATCCGAAAATCGGCCAGAGATGAAAAACTGCCGAAACTCAGCAATAACGAATGTAAAAGATTTTCGGTACTTCTCTAATACACGCATAACGAAATAAATATGACAATAAATTGTAAATAAAACAATATTTATACATATTTTATTGTCACTTACGTCTAGTAGATTTCGCACGATCCTTGGGTGCCGTGGTTCTTTCCAGTCGCTGATTGTGTCTCTGGACATTGGGTTCGGTTAAAGGTGGCTCCAAATTAACACATTTCATTTTGTAATTCACTGTAAAAAAGAAGGTTCAATAAGAATTGTAAAATGTAATAATTCAGGTGCACATCTGTTTATTATTATTATTTCTAAACTTTATGTACTAGGTACACAGGCGGACTTAATGCCGCTAGGCATTCTTACTAGTCAACCTTAGGGTCAATTTAGAGCATTTGTTATGGCAGGTACAAAATATAATAGTAGCATTTAGGTTTGTGAAAAAAAAATATGTAAAAAGATAAGTATCATCACGACCGTTTCCCTTCCGGAGTGGTCAGAAACCACGCTTAAAAAAAGCGGATTTTCATTTAGCCAACTTTACTATAAGCCAATCATGACAAGTGGCAAACTCGTCGATGACTCCAGCGTACCAAACTCGAGAAATATCACAATTAAATTAAATATGAATAAAAAATATTTATTTAATTAATTAATAATATTGTGTTCCGACTAGGAATATAACCCAGTACCTTCGAGTTTAAATCTACAGATATAACTGCTAGACCACGGAGGCAGTTAATAATGAAATACATTTATAATGTTAGCATTAAAAGAAGTTTTAAAAAAAAAAACAGTAATATTTAGAGTTCTACACTTTTTCTCTCATATATTTATAGCTCCGTGGTCTAGCGGTTAAGTCCGTGGATTTAGACTCGGAGGTAACGGGTTTGATTCCTGGTCGGGACACAAAAATATTTATTAATGTAAATAAATATTTATTATTATAATATAAATTAATATTTTAGTAATTTGTGATATTTCTCGAGTTTGGTAAGCTGGAGACATCGACGAGCTTGCCACTTGTCATGATTGGCCTATAGTAAAGTTGGCTAAATGTGAATCCGCTTCTATATAAGCGTGGTTTCTGACCACCCCGAAAGGGAAACGGTCGTGATGATACTTTACTTTTTTTTTTACTCTTAGATGTACCTGCTGCAATATTATCCTGTTCGTTGGCCGATGTTTGTCTCATGAGGTTCTGTGGAGCTTCGTGTATGGGAGCTCTATGCTTACTGCTGCTGGATGACGATACACTTAGTTTGGAAGAAGAATACCGCTCCGGCTCTGCTTGTTGTCGTCTAAAACGAAACTTATAATGTTATTATGATCTAAGTAATCCGTGGATTCACCGTGAGGGCGTGGGGAAGAGAGGAGAAGCATAGTGTCTAGTTCACACTTTTTATTGCGCAATAAAAATCTCCCTACAAAAAAAAGTCAAAATATCTTTATTCATGTAAACCTATTACAGGCATTTATGAAACGTCATTAATTTAATTATTTTTAATGATTTTACTCCTGCTAGTAGAAGACTAAGCAGCAAAGTGGTCCAGCTTGCTTAGCTGTGAGCAGAAGACCAGCAGCTTAGCAAATTCCAGTGACCTGTTAATGTTTAATCTGACTGAGAAAGAAACCTGCAAGGAAAACTCAGCTATAGCAGAATTACAAAATAAAACATATACACCACAACAATCAATTAATAACCTTTTAATTACCAACCAAATACTGTATGATTCCGCTAATGCCGTCTTGGAAGCTCGTTCCATAAATGTATTGACGGCAGACCTGCTTAGGCCCGATTCTTTCTGTAAGTAGTGCTAATTTTATCGGTATACCTCTCGCACAAATTTTCACTGTGAAAATCATCAACAAATGAAATGATAAAAATTAAAAATAAAACCTTTTTGATTATGGGTGTTATTTTATTGATGTGAAATGGTACATATTAATTACATACACATAAATTTTAGGTACATATCTAATATAGAGAGGAGACAAATTTCTAAGTGTTCCATGGATGTACCGTGCGGGTGGCGGGTCCATCGTGTGTGGGTAAGAGATGAGAAGAATGGTGGCTCGGGCTGCGACTGACAATAGGTTGGTTTAGACAAGAAGGCCTCCCTTTTTTATTTTATTGCGCGATAATACGCTATTATGTAAGATATATTAAACTTTAGTTTCCTACCCTCTTTTTTACTTTTATTATTATCCTACTTCGGATATCATGTTGTATATAGTAAATTCATTGATTATATTTATATCAATTCGCCACGCTCGGCGCTTTTTCGTTTCAAACTAAGAGAGAGTGAAAACTAAGAGCATGTTGCGGTCCCCTTGCAAAAAATGCGCTACGTCGCGTGTTTAACAAGTGCTCAGTGGGGGTTAAATCTGGTGAAGTCACCAAACAGCCTACTCTAGAATATCGCTACAGAACCCACCTCGCCAGGCAAACTACCAAAAAAATCATGTAACCTCTCACGGTAAAGACCTCAAGGTAAAGGTGTTGGGAGAAAATCTGAAGTTTTAGCGACAAGAAACACCTACCTAGTAAAATCCCTAGGTCCATGCCAGTTGGGCGCGGGTGCATTATGTCGTAAGTCGAGACTAGTTTGTCGAAAAGGCTTGTCGACACCATACACTGCCTGCTTATCTTGATACGACCGATCCACGTTTCGGTCCAACTCTGCAACTCGCTCTTTTTCTAAATGTCTGAAAGAACATGTTAATATTAGAAACACTAGATTTTTCTAGAAGCTATTTTAGTGGACTATATCCAAGGTGCGGTGATCTTAAAACTAGATACATAGACTATGATAATCAGTGTTAGTCACAAACAAAAATATGTAACTAGTTAAGAGGGTTTCCTTCCCTCTCGCTCGCACAATCCAATATTTTCAGAGATATTTCAAGTCTGAGTGTTCTTTTTTTATTATTATTAGTTTAATTATTGATTATTGTTGGTTTTACAAAATCACAATATTAAATTAATACATATTTGGCGATAATGATTTTCATTTTATTAACAGCACCTAAATTAAAATTAAACCAAACCCACTTCAAATTAAATTAAATCAAAAATTAAATTAAAATTAAACTAATATTAAATTAAAAAGTAAAGTATCATCAGGACCGTTTCCCTTTCGGGGTGGTCAGAAATAAATAAGCGGAATCACATTTTAGCCAACTTTACTATAGGCCAATCGTAACAAGTGACAAGCTCGTCGATGTCTTCAGCTTACCAAACTCGAGAAAAATCACAAATAAATTAAATGTATTTATTTACATTAATAAATATTTCTGTGTCCCGACCAGGAATCGAACCCGGTACCTCCGAGTCTAAATTCACGGACCTAACCGCTAGACCACGGAGGTATTAATATTAAATTAAATCATAATTATTATCAAAACTAAAATATATCTTGGATTGTGCGACCGAAAGAACGTCTATGTTAAAGCATTTAAATCTCCTTAGGAACTCATCTGATGTTCTCGCTGATTTTCTTTAGCTATAATTTTATGGGTTTTACAAATACGGGATTAACAACAAACGCAGCGATTTTTTTGCGACTTCTATGACGACTTTTTGACAGGCGATTATATAAACGCTGCTCCTCTATAGTAAGCAAGAGCCGGACGATTATAATAATAATAATAAAATCCTTATTGCACACAAAATATAAAAAGATGTACATAGGCGAGCACAATACCATAAAGGTATTCTCTACCAGCTAACCTTTGGGAGATTGACAGAATGAATATTATGGGAGCAGAGTCAGAAAAATAAAATGATTTATTTAAAAAATAAAACTATGTAATAATAATAAGATTAGACGAAGGCGAGCGAGTTGGGTAATGTATTTTAACAGACAAAGCTTCTTAAATATATAATTATTATTATTATAAATTAATAGGCTCGCAGCGAATTGCTGATATGCCTATATCCAGCACTGGTGTAAAGTTTATTAAATTGTCAGTTATCACCGTAGTCTATTTCGATTGTCACTAGCCACTTGTCCAGTTTGTTTTTAGTGTTTACTGTTTTTAAAGGACTTTAATATGTCTTCTGGTATTTTGTTCCACATATTTACAACTCTGTTATTCATGAAGTGATATCCTAAACATTTTGGCTAGGTGGCATTTATAATAAGTACTTATGGATTTTATTACTTACCGATCTGAATACCTTTCTCTAGCATGTCGTGACAGATGGTGCGGTCGTTCTAGACTGTGCATTATTCTAGATGCTTCTGTTGCCAACGAAATGGATGATACCAAAGATGGTCTGGCTGATGAAGTCTGAAACACAGATATTTCATAGGAAAGGCTTTCACCACTCTATTGTATCTAAATTATGACTAACCTAAAGCAAATCTTATAATCCAAATATAAATAAGGTACGGTGGTTGCTCGGTAGTAAGAAGGTTGGTTGTTATTGGTTCATCTATACGATTACGAATTTATATCAACTTCCCTTAAAATCTAAAAAAAGTTGTGGTTCAAACCCCGGCATGTACCAATAAGAAATACACCTTTCTTACATACATTTGTTCATAGATTTACAACACCACCGTACCCAGGAGCAGAGATGCACGTTAAGCCGTCGATCCCGGTTCCACAAATACCAATTTATGGAATTATTAATAAATTGACATCAGACCCTCGCCAACCCGTCTGGCCAGCGTGGCGAGGTAGGCCGAATTCTCCAGAAATTTCTGAAAGGCCCATTTCCTACAGTGGAGGTCTAGGACTGTGTTCTAGGGGCTGTGATAATAATTAATGTAATGACTAATAAATAAACAAATATTTTTATTCATTTCGCCAAAAACTATATGGATGTTTACCTGTAGGAATGGTGCAGAAGGTTGAGGCTTTTGTAAAGGACTGCTGGGACTTTGTGGTGACGCAGAATCACACGACGATCCTGCTGATTGCTGTTTTAACTAAAAAAATATCAATAATTGGCTTAACAGAAGTCAGTCTTATGTAGAAAGAATTGATTCCAGGTTGCCATCAAAGGCACATGTAATGCTAGTACAAAAATTGAAATAAAAGATGGCTGGGACATGCTTTATGTCCGTGATCGGGTGCTGCTGTGGGGGCCTGGGACCGAGGCCGAACACGTTCAATTTATTAATCTTAAATTACCAGAGGTTTTACGTTTTGTCAGCTTTCGGGCTGCACACGGGCAAGTAGCCTATATTAATTCTGACATACCTGGTAGCGTACTACGGTACCAGGTATTGTAATCTCATAGGTACTCATAGGTGAATTTGAAAGATATTTATTAATTATTGTTGTTGTGTAATTCTGTATATGTTTTATTTGTAAATCTGCTATAGCTGAGTTTTCCTTACAGATTCCATTCCCAGTCAGATTAATTATTAACAGGTCACTGGAATTTGCTAAGCTGCTAGTCTTCTGCTAATAGCTTACTCCTTGGACCACATCGCTGCTTAGTCTTGCACTAACAGGAGTAGAATCATTCGAAATAATTTAAATAATGAAGTGTCACAATTTGCCTTTGACAATAAAGAATCATAGCTATATTTCAATTGATTATATTTGTTTGTAACGATTAGGGCTATCACTGATGCACATATAGGCCAGAAGATGATGAACCTGCTGAAACCAGTAGACAAGTACTGGACAAATAAAGCTAGGCCCTTGCTATTACCAGCTTGACAAAGCACTTTACTTCAATTATTATTATTTCGTATTAAGAGGATTGTTAAGCTTTGCACATCCCTCTTGCACACTAATTTCAATATTTTAAAAAAACAATTGTGTTCTTCAGAAATGAGCTCAATAAGGAAATAAAATTAGTGTAATTGATACTTTAACATTTATAATGATTTATTATATATTTTTCTAAAACAAATCTATAAAGAAGACAAATTTCTAAGCATTCCATGGATTCACCGTGCAGGTGCCGGGTCCATCGTCTGTGGGTAAGAGATGTGAAGAATGGTGTCTCGGGCTTGCGACCGACAATAAGCTGGTTTACAAAGTAAGCCTTTATTGGTTCGCACAAATTTGCTATCTAGTGATGAACTGGATTATAATTGTCGAGTGGTTAAGAGCGCAGAACAAATTGTTGGGAAACTCAAGAAATGATTTTTTTTTTTCTAAATAATAATTTAGGACTTTTAATACTATTGATTTAATATGTAAGTAGTAAAAAAATAAAACGTACCTTACGTCTAGTGAGTGGTGTACTTTCAACGGATTTGAAGTACTTTTCGTGCATAGAATCGTCTGAGGCATCTTTTCTAGGCGACACGAAACTGCCGCTACGATTTAAACCTGCTGGAATATTTAACTTATACTACTACGTAATTTTTCTATACGTAAGTCTCCGTCCATTAATCACGTGAGACTCGAAGGATTCGAAACATGACAAACAATTCAGGTGTGTTTATTTTTTGATTGAACGCGCGATTTAAACCGCTTAATTTTCTAAATTAAATTAGATTAGGTATATCTGTACTACTTAGGCATAGACCGTATTCACTAGTTCTCGGAAGACTGTATCTTTGTAGAAAGGGACAAAGTAGTATGGTCAAGGAACACAGAACAAGAAAGTCAGACACTCGCAATGCAATAAGGTTGAAAATTCTATGTCAGTATTGAAATGTATTATTTGTCACTTATTATCGTAGACAGAGAATGTAATAGAAGCAGATTCTTCTCATTCAAAGAGAAATAAAAATAATATAAAATGTAAGGTGAAGAAAAGAGAAAGAGCGATGCTTTTGTTTGCTTGGTTTTTTGATTGTTAAACGTTGTGCATCGCTCTTCATATTGGAAAATTATTAATTAGTATAATACCAATACTTCAAAATTTCCTTACTTTGGGGAAGTAATATTTCTTAACTTTCGGGGGAAAAAATCCTAGCTGAAACCCTATCTCTATCTCAGGTGGCTAAGCCGACAGACATTCTATCTATATGATCCTTTTTCTATGCTTATTATTACATGTCAAAGTAATAATGTCATAAGTAATGTCATGCTCTAGCTAGCTCTTATGGTGACAGTTTACCATACGATATTGTACCAGGTATGTTGGAAAATCAATTCCTTGACTGTACAAAGTACACAAGAAAATAAACCATGTCCTTGTTGTTGATGAATGTGATATATTAAATTTATTAATTATTTCTTTGTGCATTACATCTTTAGACATACTGTATCCATTTAGGATTTTTTTTTTTTAATGTTATGTTAGGTTAAAAATGTGCTAAAATACATACCGTGATTAATGGACGGATTGGTAATTAAAATTACTTAAAGCCTAAGATATAGACATCAACTAACATGTCACTTCTGAAGCTAGTTAAAAGTTGATTATCCATTAATTATTTACAATTGTTAGTTTGATTTCAAGTTAGAACAAATAAATAGCTGACTCAATATACTACATATACTATATATATATACTTTAAAGATGTATAATACCTGAATGTGGTGACCATTTTTCAGTTTCATGTGCTGTTATGGCCGAACTTCGTTTCCTCAGTTGTGGAGTACAGCCAGCTTGTACATTACAAGTAGCTGCATTTAATTCCTACAAAACATTGTAATAAGATATTTTTCTGTCGGTAAACCGACGACCGATGATTGGCCCATTTGTCCTATAGAGTGGATATCATGTACAGAAGGACGCTGACTTAACAATAAATAATTTTAAATTTAAATAAAGCGAAAAAATTACGTATAACTGCTCTTTAACTCTATTTATTAATTTCTAAGCAGAGGCCTCCTATTGTTTTATTGCACAACTAGACACTTACTATCCACCATTCTGCTCTTCCTACCCAAAACAAATACTGTATGATTTCATAAATGTTGTCTTAAAAGCTGGTTTTTAGATTTACAATATGTATTATTTGTATGTATAAGTATGTTATTATTAGACAATTTATATCTATTGTTTATTAGTTGTTAAGTGCCCTATTTTAGTTAATTAATTTTCAAATCTGCATTTCTAATTTACCTATCATCATGCCTCCTTAATTACTCTCTCAAAGGTTAACCATTACCTGTTGGAAAATTAAGCATGCATATGCACATTTGATTTTTTATTTTATATCTATCTATCTCTTTTAAAAATAGACTCCTTATTTATTTTCATTAATATATTATTACATATTTTGATTACCTGTTTTCTTCTTTGCTGTGCACTGCTTATACTACTATCAGAAGATCTGCCGGAGTCTGTGTGCCGGCATGTTGGTCCTTCTTCACTTAATCTACCACGTCTACTTTCACCGCTGCTTCTAAAATTACACAAAAAAAATTGACTAACTCCCAAAGCATTATTCTATTTATTTTTGGCTTTTATCACATTACAGCTCCTAGCCCTCCACTGCTAGAGATGGGCCTTCCAGAACAAATATACATATTTGGCCTACACTTGCCATGTTGGTCAGACTGGTAGCGAGGGTCTGATGTCTATTTTAAGTTGGTACACCATAAGTTGGTATTAGTGAAACCAGGATCGACGGCTTAACATACTCTCCTCGTCACTATTTATTCGTCATTATTATTTAAAATTGCAATTAGCCCCAAGAGTTTTAAAGTTTTTCAAATCCCTTTGTTCTCTTCATGAGGCCGTTTAGTAGTTTCAATACTTTTATTGGTAAGATTAATGTTATTTTAAATATATATTAAATAAATTACAATCTTGTTAGAATAATGAAAACAGATTGAACAGATGAAACAGTTACCTGTGATGATAGTGTGACCTCCTTGTTCTAACAGGACTAGTTTGTGTAATAGTGACATTCTTAGCATTACTGGGAGATAGTTTACTGAGACTCGGAATTGAACTGTTGCCATTACTACTAAATACAGGCTCTAAGACGGGGACCTGAAATCATAAACTAGTGTTACTCATATAGAATACTTTTTAAAAATATCATAACATTAAATTTTACTTTGTGATTATTGATGTTTGTCAGAGACCAGTGCAGATAAATACATGTCTACTGTGAGCGCTGGACAATATTCTAACTCTGGTATGCAAGGATGACTATAATTTAATAAATATAACAATATTCATTTACCATTTATTTTGTTACATCAAATTAAATCATACTTATACTGCCATGCTTGCATGTTATACATATAAAATTATCTGAGCATTAAAAAATAAGATAGATTTTAATTACCTGAGGTACTTGATTGGTCTGGGTGGATGTTTCTCTTTGTTTTTGTGGGTCAGTATTTTGTTTTAATGTTTGTAATTTAGCTAAAGGTATTATATCACAATTGGATGGCCTATGCCACACTGTTGTCTGAAAAAAATAATTATTATTTAATGTCTGCCTATGTGGTCTAGCGGTCAAGACTCTATGATCAGGACACAATAAATTATTGTGATATTTCTACAATTTTGTACACTAGAGACATTAAGCTTGCCACTTTTCATGATGGGCCTATAGTAAAGTTAACTTAACTGCAAAATAAAAAAAAGTGTGGTTAAGTTGTGATGATGATACTTTTAGGTTTATTTAATATTACTTTATTTCTTATTAATATATTAAAACTATACTATAATAGGAGAAGACTGATTTTTTAGCATTCCATGGATTTGCTGTGCAGGTGCCAAGTGCCAGGTCCATTGTGTGTGGGAGAGAGAGGAGAAAAATGTATTTCAGGCTTGCAACCCTCTGTTTGTTTAATTATAAAGGAGACCTCCTCTACCTCTAGTGCTCTTCTACCCAACCAAATGCAGTATGACTAATGCCATCTTGGAAGCTTGTTCGAACTTATTTAGAGAAGAATTCTACTGTAATTTTCTTGACAATATTGAAATGAACATCATGTGTCATTGTGTTTTTTACACAAATTTACACCAGTTTAGTTTTTAAAAGCTTATGTAGCATAGAGCATCAAGTTGCAAGCAATCTATTCATATATATTTTATATATATTTATATCATTAGTAACACAATTTCAACTGAAACCAACCTGTGTTGTAGCATTGAAATAATAAAATCTATGAGTATTAATATCAAATAACTCCCACCACTGAGAAGAATCTGTCCTTTTTACTCTGACACCCTGTGGACAAAACATACCATTTATTATAAATTACAATATTGTAAACTAGCTCATAAGCCTCATTAGCATTAAAATAACACATCCGTCACATCCCCTAGAACGTTCTAGACCACCACTGCTGGAGATATGCCTTCCAGAACATAAATTTAGGGAATTCAGTTGGTTGGCAAGGGTCTAATGTCAAATTTAATTATAATTTCTAAACTATTCCACAGAACTGACATGCTCTTTAGGGCATAGGAACAGTGGTGTTGTACATCATGACTAATGATGTGAGAAAAGTCTATTACCCATTGTTACATGCGAGGGTACGATCCAAAAACTTTTGGATTTCAAGGAAAGTGTTCTTACAACCAGACCACCAACATTGTCATACAACAAACTTATATAAAATACAACATTAATGACATGCATTAGTGAACAATTGGTAACTCATTTCTAACTAAAAAAATTTGGTAAATGCAGGCCCATATTAAACTTATGTCTAAGGACTTTGAATAAAACTAATTTATCATGTAACATTACCTCAGGAGGGTCCCAAACACATTCTCCGGTGGTGAGGTTAGCGTACATATGCTCCTTTGTCTTCGGCTCGATAATTTCCACCCATTCCACCCTAGAGTAGAACATATTTTCTCAAATTTAACAATTCATTTAAAATATTAAAAAAAGCACACGATATGAATGAACCCAGGGCGTGACATTAGCAATTCCCTTACACTTATTGATTTTGCAACTTTCAAGTGTCGACATTGAAAACTTTTTATTACAATTTTGGCTTACAAAATATATTTTTACCTTTCCGAAGACATTTTAAAAAATTAATATATCACTATGTGCAGTTATTTAAACATTGTAAAGAATAATATATATTTGACCTATTATACGAATAAAAATTATCAGGAAGCATCCATGTTGAATGTTTACAGATTGTAGTAGTAAGTGATGTAATAACGAATGAATTATTCGATTCATTTGTCCGAATATTTTTTTGAATGAAGTCTTTCTTGTTTATATTCGAATAAACCATTTATTTTATTTTGAATTTTCGTTGCAGTCTCATATATTACACGTGCCCTCGTTATGCATCAAAAATTTAACTGGTTAGTGGTTTAATGCCAACAGTCGGAGATGCAAGGTATTGATGAATATTTAACCAAATATGCAACCGGATGGCGAGTGGTAATCCGGGTTGATCTGGGTCTTGAAGTTATACCGGCCGAATGACTAACGGCAAAAATTGTAGTGAATTTTATCAATTTGATAACACAATAGACTGATGTTCGCATTGAAAGCAAAGCAAAGCTCGCTTATTTTACTGAATTTTGCTTAAAGTAGTATAGCAACGCCAAGTCGAACGACTTTCAAATGCATATATAAAAGCGTCTTAAGTGACAAGTCAAACCCAGGGACAATTAAACTTAAATTAAATTTCGAATGTCATCCGATTTAAACAATTTCAACTATTCTTTTTCGATACCTATGTCTCACAATATAAAATGTCTAAGCCAATAAATAGGTTCATCAATATTGGAGCGATTGAACCATATATTATTTTTATAAATTCGCAAGGGGCGAAATCGGCCCGCGTGTAACAGATGTTCTTTTTTAAATCATATACATAAATGGGTAAAAAAAGAAAAAATAACATTATTGACCTAATTAACTTATAGTATTACATTTTTATATGCTCAATGGCGTGCACTGATGGCAACCGTGCCGCAGGTCGTGGCATACCATTTTGTTTCGTCGGTCGACAGCAAAAAATAAATAATATAATTCGGCCGGTACAAGTGAGTTTGGTATAAAGTGTAAGACCCAGATTACAATTTGCTAGTTTATAATTATTAGTCCTAGGCTTACGGTTAACATTACTAAAAGCATATACAGGCGTGCCGACAAAGAACTTTTTAAATATGAAACTAGCTCTGGTCCTGCTAACGTTACTGAGGCATTACACGTATATTCCAAGTAGATTAAGTATTTTTTTAGATTCCCTGTTAAATAAATATTTATTTATTTAAATTCTTTAATACACTTAATAATAGTAGTAGTAGTATAGAGGCGAGCTATAATGCCAGTAGGCATACTTTACCAGCTAACCTTGGTGATCGATATTTTTTGGGGATATTTATTCCAGGTGGTTAAGGTAAATGAGCTACCTACGAGTACTACAACAAATATATTTGTCTGGGAAGAGGTATATATTTTTTTGATCTTGGAAGTAACTCTGTATTCGCGTGTTTTTTTAACTGAATTTTGTTTAATGCGAATAAAAACGCTACTCCAACGCCTATTAAAACGAAATAAATTAATAAAAACACTTATAGCGCCAAGCTGAACATGACACTAGAATCAATGGGAAATGTGGAAGACAAGAATAGACGTGTAGTCCCGATATGCGAATTTATCCGTTTCTGGCACTTTCTGGTATTCGAATGAAAAGATAATCGCCTATTGTCACTAATGCGTTCAACGTGTTCAATTTTTTTTTTTGTCTTTAATATTTCTTTATAAATAAATGTAAACATATAAAATAATTTCATTGTATGTTTCAACTAAGATTGAAAACATATTAAAACTTGCGCTCCTACACATTCCAACATTCAAAATATTATTTATGTCATGCTAAAAAAGAGACAAACTTATGGCCGTAAGAAAGTGCTAGACCGAGTGCAGTTAATTTTTTTTTTTTTTTGGTTCTCTTCTCCCGATGGATGATGAATGAGATGATAGGGAAGGCAAAGGGTCTAGCCCATACAGCCAAGTCTGACGTAATATATCTTTCTTTTTCATGAATTAATGAGGTCATCATCAAATTCCAGATGCTGTAGAAGTTGATGCTTTTCTTGGAGTCACTCGCGGAACCATCCACTGCTCAAACACGTCGGGTAAAATATGGGAGTTGACAGCGCGGGAAAACCGCAAAAAATAAACTGCAACTTGTGCCCCATATTTAAAGTCCAATTTATCGTTTTCCATAATTATTCACATTGTAGCACATTATTAAACAAAACAACACCACTCTTGACCAATAATAACCACAGTAAACTAATTTACAAAACAAAAACTTGCACTTGACATGGCCGCGCAAAATGGCGCGAGAGACTCCCGAGTGCAGTTAATGTGCAAGATAAATATTTTTAATATTGGAACACAATTCAAATATATAAAAAAAAAGTAATTTTGTCTATCTGCAAACATCATCTTTTTTGATCTTTTGATTGACTTTTCAATTTCTTGCCGGAGTTTGCTTGCTTTATTTGTAATTATATTTGATTTGTATAATATTGGTACAATATTTAACAAGTAAGTAAATTATGTTCTGTTTTATATAATATATTATACCAAAACAATGTTGCGAAGATTAACGTGTACCCTCGCAAAACACCGGCAATGTCTTGCTGACTCAATAGCTTTCAAATATCCTCGATATTCAACGGGAACTCCTCAACCCAATGTCGTTACAGCTTCAATAACAATAAGCGGTCAGTATTAGGTTTTCAAAGTGCTTGCTTGGTTTTAGATTATATCCTAAATTCTAACCTTTACATTATTTACACACATTTTATCTGATTGTCTCGACTTCATGTCTATATTATTACTTATTCTGTAGTCTAACCTATATAAAATTTCAATAACATTGGGCAGAAAAGTTTTTTGGAACCCAAGGATAAATATAGGGTATATTTCATCATGTGCCCATGTTTGTTTTACCACCTGTTGCTTCCTAAGTGAAGCCGGTTCACATCACATCACTGGTTAACTGTAAATCAGGGGTTCAAGACTTTAATTTCTGAAGATCTATCTCAAAATTGTTAAGACTACAAGCAATTGTCTGTAGATTTTGCTAGTATGTGTGATGCAGTATTATAGGTGTAGGTCAGAATTCTAACAAATATTATGGTCTTTGAATAGTGAAAGTTGCTAGAGGAATTCTACCATAATCTTTGTACTACTTACTGAAAGAATTAGGCCTAAGCAGGTCTGCCTGTCAATACATTTATGGAACAAGCTTCCAAGATGGTATTAGCGGAATCATACATAAAATAAAAAAGGAGGCCTCCTTTTTAAACCAGCTCATTGTCAGTTGCACGCCTAAACACCATTCTCTCTGATATACGATGGACACAGCATTTGCACAGTGTATTCATGGAAATTTATCTTCTTCCTTGCTTGGATATGGAAAGGAGCAGAATGGTGGTTAACCTTTTTGTTGAACATGAATTCTTGAAAATTATTTTTTAACTGGCCCATAGCAAGTCGCATCCACTTCACACCATCCTTCTCTCACTCCCACACACAATGTACTGGCACCAGCATGGTGAAACTACAGAATGTTACAAAAAAATTCTTCATCACTGCTCGGAAAGGACTTTAAGCCATTAGTCCCGGTTCCATTAGTACCAACTAGTGGATTTATTAAAAAGTATTGGCTACCATATAAATATATATATGAAATAATAACCTACATGTTACAGTGCATGTGCCCATCTCCAGCAGTAGACGTTTTAGGGGCCATAATGTAAAACTCACGCACTATCCAATATTCTGCTCGTCTTGCTACCCAACCAAATACTGTATGAGTTTACAAATGCCTACTGAGCACAACATGTGATACTGGAGCTCCAAGGATGGCAGCAACTGATTTTAGCACTTGACATCTGGCATTAGTACTCTTAAATCCAGCTATTTGGGCACAGATAGCTAAGAATTTTGTTTTTAAAGTTGTTCATGATGTTGTTTCAGATATGGCTGTAGATAAGTCAAATTTTGTTCTTCCCAACAATCAAAGATTTGTGGAACTGGACTGTTCCGCTGCATTTAACAACTTGACCAAAGAAGAAAAGCTTTATGCTCACTACTTAAGTCGGGTAATATTATTAATTAGATATGTGAAAGAAACATTGTATGTATATCTGTTTGTCTTGCAGAACAGGTTTGTTTTTAGTGAAAAGAGATTTTCCTTTGATAGACCCAGACATAAGCCATATCAACATCTGACTACAACATGTGACCCAACACATCTGACTGTCTTTAATTCACCTTCACACTTACATTACTAAACCAATTTGTATGATAATTATCAGAAAAAGTCAGGTTACGGTACAGAATGAAGCTTGTTGCTTGTTGAAGTCTTTGCATCAGCCATTTATATACATTAGCCATTTCAGAGGTTAAGTATGTTGCACTGAAAATGTACATTGACAGGGTTAAATATATTTTCAAACAACCAATCTTTGGAAAAACAATGTATGAGTGTAATTACATCTTCTTAAAATTTATTTTTAATTTTAGGCGGCTTGGAATGGAGGCCTGATAGTGCTTATGCAAACCAGTCCAGAGTCCCCTCGCATATTCTCCTTATTCCATAGAATATTTTTGGGAGAATCCCTGGAAAACCTCAAGAAATCTGCACTCAGCGCCGGCGTCAGTGAAGATGACTGGAAGGTGAATACTGAAATTTTTCTAACCAGTAGTTTATTGGGCAGACTAACAATAATCACTTGTTGTCACACATTTAATTTTTATATAGGATCGCATAAATGGAAGTTGTAACTAGACAATATTCAAGCATATATTTAATGCATAAAAGAAGTGCAATAAGTACCTGATTTGGATCCGGTAACTGGCTGATCTTGCACTTTTATAGCATTCAGCTGGGTAATGGTTAATATCTTGGATACTCGGCAGCACTGCAAATTATAGTAGGAATTAGAGAAAACATTTATTAAATTCAAGCATAGGGAAGCCATTATAACTGTCTATATTTATAGACTATCTGTAATGTTTAGAGTGTATAGATGTTTGTTAAAGATAAGATAATACCCCCACCATTATGAGAAGCTTAACTTAAGATACTATCTATCTCACTCGCTCTTTCTTAAACTTATTGACTTCCTAAACGCTAACGCAATGCATCTCAGCATTTTATCACATTTTATTTTATATTAATATGCAAATTAGTAGTTAATATATTTTTCCAGGCTTTCCTTGTATATGCCGGAGGTCTTTTTGCCAACAGTGGTAATTACAAGGGTTTCGGTGACACCAAGTTTATTCCGAACTTGCCAGCTGAGGCTTTTGAGACCATCATCAAGGCTTCCAAGGCTTACGAAAATGACAGTACTCATATAACTAAGCTATGGCAAAACACCCAGAATGCTATTTACAACCTGGCCCCCAGATTGACCAGCTTAGGGCTAGCTGATAAGGTAATATAATCTGTATTATACATTAAATAATTTGCAATTTGTTAATATATTTTTTTGTTTCCTTTGTATGTATTACACCATGATACTCATAAAAATCATATCATATAATGTTATGAATAACAGACAAATCTGGATTTCTGGATCATTTCTTATGACTATAAATTTAATATATTTATTTGCGTATTATCGCACAATAAAATAAAAAAGGGAGGCCTCCTTTTCTTAAACCAGCCTATTGTCGGTTGCAAGCCCGAGACACTATTCTTCTCATCTTTTCCCACACACGATGGGCCCGGCACCCGCACGGTGAATCCATGGAATGCTTAGAAATTTGTCTTTAAAAGTATAGTATCATCACGACCGTGTCCCTTTTGGGGTGGTCAGAAAACTCTGAGAGAAGCAGATTCAAATTTAGCTAACTTTACTGTAGGCAAGTGGCTGCTCGTCAATTCCTACAAATAAATTATTGTGTCCCAATCATGAGTTGAACCCGGTACCTCTGCGTCTAAATCCACGGACTAGCTATGCCATGGAGCCAGTTAATACATTTAAAATGGTTTAAACTGTATTCAAATATTTTATAAGTAGTTCTGACAAATAATAAATTATTTGATTTAATGATTTCTAGGCATCAATGTTGTCTTAAATTATAAATAAATCATAAACTGCCACATATTTTACACTTATAACAAATTCATTGTTATAACATTTCCAAACAGAATTGCAGAATGAGGGACAGATATAATACTGCCCCCACCTAGCCAAAATGTTTAGGTTTAACACAATGATATTTCCCTATCGTGAAACTAATGAGAAAATCCAGCAATACAAATGTTGATATCCTCCATGAATAACACAGTTGTAAATATGTGGAACAAAATACCAGAAAACATATTAAAGTCCTTAACTGTAAACACTATTAAAAACAAACTGGACAAGTGGCTAGTGACAATTGAAATAGGCTGCTGATAACTGTAAATTTTATAAACTTTACACCTCTTCCGTGCGCACATACAAACCTGTAGACTTGATGTGAGTGAGAGGCAAAAGTTGCTTGCACCCTCTATAAGACTGAGTTGCACCAAACTGAAGTCTGTAAATTAACTTACAATTACAAACACTTGATAATGATGGAACCCGGGCTGGGTTTGGAATTGGAATAGTTTTAGAAATCCGACCCAAATACAAAACTTTCTTTAGCAGTCCTTAGTCCGAAAGAAAGTGGCATTATTTCTTGCTGCTAAAATTTGCAAGTGTAGTGAGTAAGTACTGGAAAGGATGGTGTGTGAATTTGTTCACCGACTCATAAAGGCCTGGACCAAGTTTCCTTTATACCTTAAATTCGGAAAGAGGTTCCCAGACAGGAGGTTTTTATGTACAATTATAATAGTTATAATACCAACTTTCGGAATTGTTAATAAATTGTCATTAAATTGAACCATGGTAGCGTGGCGAGTGTGTGTGATATTTTCCAGAATTATGGAAGACAAATCTCTAGGAGTGGAGGTATAGGATTATATGTTCTATTTATATATTATATATGAGTCTTTATTCTTTACGTACCGCCATACATTCCCACCGGAATTCGGCTAATTCTAAGTTTACAAACACAAGTACAACACATTTGTTCTACCCGGAGAGTGCTATAAGGCAAGGAACAGAACTGCAGGTTAAAGCAGTGTCAAAGGAAATTAAACATAAGAGAATTAAAAACAATAAAAAACATTAAATATTTGCAATAAAATTAAATTATACAGCTGTAAAATGGCCTTGTCAGAAATATATATATAATTATATAGGTACTCGCATATATATTATATTCCAGAGGCGGTGATGATGATGGTATGATGTACTAAGATTGTGTTTAATTTAACGATAGCATACAATGTACAATAAAACTACAGAAGTCGGTGTTGACCGAGTGTCTGATTTTAAATTAATTATGAAATTATTTTTAGGGTATTACAACATATTTTTCAAGTAATTGTACGAAGGAGGACTCGGAACTGGTAAACGATTGGTTGAAGACTAAATGTATGGAGGCTTATGTCTGTAGGACTTTCAAAACTCTAACTGAGGATGGCTGTAAGTGTATTCATTTTGTCTAATAGTCTACACGCATACATTCACGACGTTTTTGAAGTATGAACATGAAGACCGCTAAAGCTTAAGATTTTTTCGACATCAAGAAAAAATGTAGCTGCAACAAACACGTAAATTTGTGTGAACACGTTTTAGTCGACCTTTTGTCGACCAAAATCCAATGTTTTCCATTGTAATTTTTTTTCATAGTCGAAATCGCTAGAACTTTTCGTGTAGCTGCGTTCACACGAACGCACAAAGGTTGTACCATCTAGGAAAAAAAATTAGCGATTCCGTTTGCGCGCGCAGTTTAAAGTTTCAAGTCCGGGTCAAACTTGATCAGACCTTCTTCTTCTTCTTCTTTTTTTAAAACTAGAAAACTAGTACTGGCAATCGCCACTAAGGCATTTGTGCCAACATCACGTTTGTATGATTTTATAAAAAAAATAATAATAATGTTTATGTTTAATTATTATATTAATTAACTGGACACGGTGAATCACCAACACTAAAACAGAAAAAAGGGGGGGGGGGGTTAGTTAGTGGGAATGGCACGTCACAACACAACAGTTTATTAATACTGGGGACTATACACAAAATATAATTACATTGTAACATAGTGAGTTACACACGAAATCACGCTTGACCATACGGAGACACCGCGCTGCAAACAGGGACGAAGCGACGGTTTCGCTGAGCCACGCCACCCCCCCAGCCCTCATGCATAATGAGAAAACTACTTTCTCGGTCTGCATGGAGACGAGAAAGGGGACATGAACCTGCGAACCGGGATGAGGTCTGTCTCCTCCCCGTCAACAGAGATATGCCCGAGTTGTAAATTTAAAGGTTGATATCATTTAAGTTAAGGAATTTGGTAAGAATAGCAAAGATAATGGGATTAAGAGAGTGGAGAAGTGAGGTGATAGAGGTAGGAAAGGGTACAATTTTGTAGAGGGAGGATAATAGGATAGTTCTGTCATAGAGTGGGCAGGAGAAGAAAATGTGGTTTACATTTCCCTCATCCAACCCACACTCACATATTGATGAGTCCCTGATCCTGAGTTTGGCAAGAAATGCAGTGGAGCAACAATGACCTAATCTTAGGCGGCAGATAGTACTGGTGTCTTTTTTGCTTAATTTAATTTGGGTGAACCATGGCTTGGTGGGGATTGAGGGCTGAATCATGAAGAAGTATGACCCTTTTGATTTGCTGCTTCTAGGCCATTGCTGCGACCAAGATTCATGTAAGTATCTTTGAGGCTGTAAAATCAAGTCATGCGGATATAGTTCATACGGAAAAATGTCGCCACATTGAACTGCTTCTTTGGCGACCTGGTCCACCCTTTCATTTCCGGGAATACCACAGTGGCCGGGAATCCAGGCTAGTACTATTGACATGTCATGTAGGCTGCATTTATGCAGTAGATGTTTTGTTTGAAAAAGTATAGGGTTAATGGAGTTTTTGGAAAAGGGATTGGATATTATGGATTGGAGAGAGCTGAGGGAGTCCGAAAAAATTAAAGTTTTTGTCAATTTGAACAGGAGGGCGTATTTAATTGCTTCTAGGATGCCAATAAATTCCCCGGTAAAAACTGTAGTTTCCGGAGGGTACTTTATTTTCCTGACTATATCAAAGTCACTATGATATACTCCTACCCCAACACATCCATCCTGAGAGAATTTTGACGCGTCTGTGAAGACAGAATTCCATCCTTCCCATTTGGTATTCATAATTGTGCGGAATTTCAGATCTGCTTGTGAGTCATCTTTATCGATCCCAAAATCCAAGATGACCTCGGGGGAGTAAGTGATAATTTCGAATGGGTGAGAGAATATGGGAAGGTTTAACGATTTGTAAATTTTGGCATCAAATCCTTTCAATTTAATAAAGCTGTTTACCAGTCGAGGAGGGAGTTTATGATACCAGTATTGTGAGGAAGAAGTAAGGGTTGCTAGATGTTCGAGTATAGGAAGAAGAGAATGTTGGGAGAATAAAGAAGAGCGGATAAGGAATCTATCAGAAAGATATTGCCTTCTGCAGGGTAGGGGGGGGTCGCAGCACTCCACCTGAAGGGCATTAACTGGGCTGGATCTCATAGCACCCGTAATGATTCGAAGTGCTTTGGACTGAATAAGGTCAAGTTTTCTGAGCCCAGCTTTGTTAGCTGGATCCATCAGGAAAGATCCATAGTCCAAAACACTTCTTACCATAGCGTTATAGAGGAGCCTAAGTGAGTATGGATGGGCGCCCCACCAGACGCCCGCTAAACAGCGTAGAATGTTAAGGTTTTTCTCGCATTTAGCCGCTGTAGCTTCGCAATGCTGTTTCCATGTGAGGTGGTTGTCCATGATCAAACCTAAAAATTTTGTGTGAGACTTTATTGGGATTTTACCATTTTGAACTGATATTTGTATTGGCGGAATTTTTTTTTTTCTAGTAAAGACTACCACGGTGCTTTTGGAAGCTGATAGATCCAGACCGTTAAAATTTAGCCATGTTGAGAGAGACTCTAGGGAGTTGTTCATTGAATAAGAAGCCTTTACAATGTCCGAGTCCGAGCAGAAGACCAGCAAATCGTCAGCATATTGCAATATTTGGCAGTTTATTTTAATTGATGATTCTAAGTCGTGTGTATAGATATTATAGAGAAGGGGACTTAGAACCGATCCTTGAGGCAGACCTTTATAGCTTAACCGGGGGGGAAAAGATTGAGACTCATAGCGGAATAGCACCAGTCTTTGGGAAAGGAGATTGAATATAAAGTTAGTCCATTTCTCCGGGACACTCAGCTGTTGAAGCTTTTTCCTGAGCACAGGGAGCTGGACATTATCATATGCAGAAGTGATATCTAAAAATGATCCTATGACATGTTTTTTGTGAGAGAAAGCAAGGCGAATCTGCGAAGTAAATATGCTGAGATTATCCATGGTGCTTCTGCCCCTTCTAAAACCGTATTGGGTAGCAGCCAGTTTGGATTCATGTTCAATGAACCACTCCAGTCGATTTTTAATAAGATGTTCAGTGATTTTAGTCAGTACAGAGGACAGGGCTATGGGGCGATAAGACTCTGGTTCTTCAGGGTTTTTATTGGGCTTAAGTATAGGGATTACCAGCTGGGATTTCCAAGACGGGGGAATATGGCCTGTGTCAACAACTGCATTAATCAGCTCAAGGAAATATGTTAGGGTGCTATCTTTGGCATTGGAAATGAAGGAGTAGGGGATTCCATCGGGTCCAGGGGAGGAATCCTTAACCTTATCTAGAACGAATTTCAGCTCTTGCAGGGAGAATGGTAGGTCTGAGGAGTTATCTGAAGGAGGAGAGATGTAAGAGAAACAGAGCTGATCAATAAAGGGGACAGAAGGAGGAGCAATCCTGTCCCCAAATCTCTCCAGCAATTCCTTGGTAACATTGGGTGTTTTGGGGGGGGAGAAGGCTGATCGGAATCTCCTGATTTGTTTCCATACCAATGTGGAAGGGGTATCTGGGGAGATCGTAGAGCAAAATCTCTCCCAGCTCTGTCGCTTCTTTGAACTGAATGTTTTTTTGCATTTAGCCATTACTCTGTTTAAATTTATGTAATTTTCCATGGTAAGGTTATGTTTATACCGCTTTTCCGCTTCTTTTCGAGCTTTTATAATATTTGTGCAGTCACGATCCCACCAAGGAGGGGATGAAGGTTTTAGTATGGAGGATCCCTTTTTTGGAAAGGCTAAATCTGCAGATTCTATTATTGCCTGGATCAAAGAATCCGAGCATAAGTTTGTGAATTTCGAAGATATAGAAGGGAGTTCTACAGTTTTAGATGCCAGGGTTTGTGCAAAGAGTGACCAGTCAGCTTCATCCAATTTATATTTTAACAGAGGGACGGTATTGCGAAGAGGGCGAGAATCAAAAGGAAGGGTAAGTATAATGGGGAAGTGTCTGCTGCCGTGGGAGGAAGAGGCAATAGACCAGGAAATTTGAGAAGCTAGGCTTGGGGAGCAGAATGCCAGGTCTAGAGCACTGGACATCTCGGTGGGTCTATTGCGACATGTGGGGGAGCCATCATTTAGTATGCAGAGATTCAAATCATCCAGGATTTCGAGAAGGAGGACTCCACATTGGTTATTTTTGTCCGATCCCCAGACTTGGTGGTGACAGTTAAAATCTCCCATTATGATTACGGGTTCTGGAGTGTTGGCAATAATATTTTTAATTTCCATTAAGATAGAGGAATCAGGGTGAGCAATGTAGATGGATATGAATGAGATGTTATTAACTCTGGCTGCGACAATTTGGAGTCCCTTATTATGGGAGGGGATGGGGATAGAAGAGAAGGAAAATGAGGAAGAGATGAGTAGGGCGGAACCGCCCCAACCATCAGGTCTATCCTCTCTGACGCTGTTGAAGCCAGAGAGGCTGAACTGAGACTTTGGCTTGAGCCAAGTCTCAGACAGGGCCACGATAGTAGGTTGATGATGGTTTGCCAAAATAGTTAGTTCTGCCTTTTTACAGGCAGACCTAACACTTTGGCAGTTCCACTGGAGGATTTGGGCCGGGGGGGCCAGTATTATTTAATAAGGGTAACTGATGAGAATAAGTGGCATCGTTGGACGGTAGAGAAATTTGAGAATAAGTACTTATAAAATTTAAAAGTGAGGCTAAGAACTCAGCAATAGATTTGTCATTTGCTAAGTTGTTGTTAGGTGTGCGGATTGCACAGCCGTTAGGTGATTGAGAGGGGGGGGTGCTAATAATGTTAAGGTGGGCGTTTCTATCATATGCTTTAGGTAAAGGGAATGGGTTCCGGGGTTTTAAAGTAATGGTCTTTTTGTATGAGGAGAACGTTGGTCGAGAGGGATCATTTTCTCTGGGGAGGGGTGCCTTGCTGGATGAGGTAATATCTGCATATGACCTGTAGACAGGAGGTTGTGTTCTTGATGCCTCTGCATATGAAATAGATTTTTCAGCCATAACCGATTTGATGTTTACTTGTCTAATATGTTCAGGGCAGCTCTTATTGATCGCAAAATGTTGGCCTTTGCACGAGATGCAGAAGGTAGCTTCTCCATCCACACGGCAGGAATCACCTGAGTGACCCTCTTCCGCACACTTGAAGCATCTAGGCTTGGATCTACAAATAGTTTTTGTGTGTCCAAAACGACAGCAGTTGAAACATTGGACAGTTGGATATATGTATACTTGGACTGGCAGAGCATTGTAACAAACGAAAATCTTTTCCGGTAGCGATTGACCATCAAAAGTTAGGACCACAGTTTGTGAGGGTTTCCATTCCGGGTTCCCGTCCACCATCGTCTTATGGTTAAGACGGCGGGCTCGGAGAACTTTACCTGCAAAGTTTAGGGGGAATGTAACATATTCAATGATCTCTTCTGGAGACCACTCAGCCGGAATGCCACGGACAAGACCCATTTTGGTTATACTGAAAGTGGGTATGAACGCTTTGAATTTTTTTTTTTCTAGGAAGGTGCTATTTAGAAATATATTAGCATAATCAGGGGAAGTAAAACTCATTGTTATTCTATTTCTGCCTATACTTTTCATACTTCCCTCTAATATTCCAGCAGTTTGGTTTTTGTGTACTAATAGCCCAAAGGTGATGGGATGTAGAGTTGTGCCAGAGGTAGGGTTAGATTCAATGCGTTGAATGTGAACTACATACGGGCCCTTGTCTTTAGAGTCGTATTTCTGTCTACTAATTGGTTGAGAGGGTTGGTTGGAGGGCACATTAGGTGAAATAGGGCTGTCGCGTTGGTGAGTTAATGGCATTTTTGGAGATATAGTTGAGGGTTTATTTGTTGATTCTGAGTCTGAAGATTCAGAGTTAGGATGGGAAGGATTTCTTATATTTGTGTCTGGTTTTTTATGTTTGAACCTAATTTTGTTGTCGTCTTTCATTTTGCGCTTAATTTTTTTTTTATATTCGGATGGGGAGGGAGGAGAAAAGAAATTATCTGACTGTATAGGGGAATCCGGGGGGAGCGTAATAAACGCAGCAGGAGATAAAGGGCAAAGAGGTGTCCCAGGGCGAGAATTTATCCCGCCCCCGGGGTCCGGCGGTTCGTTCATCCTAACCTAAACCTACAGCGTGACTTACTTCACTATTTACTTACACTGTATTTACACTTATTTAAACAGAAAACAGTACACTTACGATTACAAAACACAGAAACACTGATAACAAACACGATATTAGGTTGTATGATTCGCTATTCCAGGGAAATAGAGAAATTCAAAAAAGTGTGACATGCCCGAACAAATTTATTTATTATTATTACCTAACATACTTACGCTAGTTGCAGAAAGGCTGATTATATTTTGAGATGTTTAACTTATGCTTATGAGGCATGTGATTGGTCGAAATAACCAAAGTGACAAGTTAACTACCAATCACGTGGCATATATCAAAATATTGATTAGATTATTTTAATCATCTTTCTGCAACTGACCGTGAGTATGTTAATTAATAATAATATTTTTTTAATTATAGATACCTACTTAGTATATACAAGGTCTGATCAAAGACACTTTTTTTTTCTAAATTTTCTTTAATACTATAAAAACATTTTACACATTTAAAAAAATAATCCTCAAATATAATATATTCGTAGCTTATTTGGTATTCTTCTCATAGCAGGCAATTTCTTCTTTCTTTGATTCCAGCACCAATATACACTTGCCACTTAGCCAGTGTGGAAACCTCTGCCAAACCACCTTTGACAATGGAAAAGGAGAGATATAAGAATGCTTATTTCCAAGTGACCCGTGGAGATTACTCCCCGTTGCTGAATAAAGTTGCTGAAAACCTCAACAAAGCAGCAAACTATGCTGCCAATGACAATGAGAGAAACATGCTTAAACATTATGTTAACAGCTTTAAGGAAGGTAGCTTGGATGAGCATAAGGAAGGGAGCAGGTTTTGGATCAGGGATAAGGGACCTATTATTGAAACGTAAGTACACTATCTAATTTTATAAATTGTTCGAATTGTTTTACAACTTTCTTGTTATAACTGCCTCTGTGGTCTAGCGGTTTAGTCCGTGGGTTTAGAATCAGAGGTACCGGGTTCAATTCCTGGTCGGAACACAAAAATATTTATTAATGTAAATTATATATTATATTAATATTTAATTTATTTGTGATATTTCTCGAGTTTGGTACGCTGGAGACATCGACGAGCTTGCCACTTGTCATGATTGGCCGGCAGTAAAGTTGGCTAAATGTGAATCCGCTTATTTATAAGCGTGGTTTCTGACCACACCAAAAGGGTAACGGTCGTGATACTTTATTTTAAATTTTATTATATTATAAATAAAAAAGCTGTCTACAATTCAAGCAAAACTTTTATAGTATGTTTACTAAAAAAAAACTTAAACCGTAGAAATAATAATAATAAATAATTGAGTAGAAAATAAAGTAAGTAACAAATCATACTACATCGCATGATTACCTGTACATCATCTTGGCATATATTTTTCGGTTAAATGAATTATATTTAAATAAATAAATAATATTTAAATAAATAAATATATTATTTGGGACTGATTATTGTGTATTTTGTAGGTACCAAGGTTTCATAGAAACATACCGAGACCCAGCTGGTATGCGAGGCGAGTTCGAGGGTTTTGTAGCCATGGTCAACAAGGAAATGTCTAAGAAATTCGGCAACCTGGTCGACGGGGCGGAGACATTCATCAAACTATTGCCGTGGGGGGCAGACCTGGAGAAGGACACGTTCTTAAGGCCAGACTTCACCAGTCTGGATGTACTTACTTTCTCAGGCAGTGGAATTCCTGCTGGAATTAATATTCCTAACTGTAAGCTAAACCTTTGTTTAAAATAATACTCAACCCTCGATTAAATTAATTCTAAATAAAGAAGACAATTTTTTAAGCATTCCATGGATGCGCCGTGCGGGTACAGGGTCCATCGTGTGTGGGAAAGAGAGAAAAGAATAGTGTCTCGGGCTTGCGACCGACTATAGGCTGGTTTACAAAGACGCGACCACCTTTTTTTATTCCGCAATTATGCCTCTGGTCTAGCGGTTAAGTCCGTGGAGGTACCGTGTTCGATTCCTGGTTGGGACACAATCATTTATTTGTGATATTTTTATAAGTTTGGTACACTAGGTACTTCGACAAGATTGCCACTTGTAATAATGGGCCCATAGTAAAGTTACCTAAATGTGAATCCGTTTCTGTAAAAGCGTGATTTCTGACCACCCTGGGTCGTGATGATCATCATCATTACAGCCCCTAGATCACAGAGTCCTAGACCTCTACTATTGGAGATGGGCCTTCCAGAAATTTTTGGAGAATTTGGCCTATTATTATTATTATTAAAACTCTGGCCAGACGGGTTGGCGAGGGTTTCTTTATTATTTAGCAGTATATATTTGTGTATTCACAATAATATGTAATGTGAAATAACTTCTGAAAATTTAATTGAAATAATATAGTTTTTTTTTGTAATAGATGATGAGATTCGTCAGAACGAGGGTTTCAAGAATGTGTCCCTGGGGAATGTGATTCCTGCCGCTTACAAGGAGTCGGTGATCCCCTTCCTGGCGGATGAAGACAAACAATTGCTCGACAAATACAGGGTCGCCGCTTTCGAAGTAAGATAACAGCTATAGAATAGTGCAGATACATTTCAAAAGGGAAAAGAAAGGAAATATACAACCTCCAGCTTAACCAACAATAAATTAATAATGATAAATTACAGTCAATCTAACCCCTCATTCCGAATCGCGCTCACAGCACTTAGAACGAATATGATACTGAACGTCGTTCCGAATCAAATATCGCGATTTGGATGCTCAGAGCGTGATATCAATTCGGAACGGTCTAAATCACATTTTCATTCATAAAATGTTAGTTTTTTTTCAATGTATGGAAGATAAATTGCGGATTCCACATCTTTGAGTATGAATACAAACAAATATACATCTCTCGGTTTATTCATCTTTATATGAGTAAAGTTTAATATTATTAACTTATTTTGGTAATTTAAAATAACTTGCCGTGTTACAGACTTTTTTTTTCACTTCCTACTTAAATATTAATTATAGATTTGTTTAAGAAGTAATATAGAAACAGTATAAACTAATTACAATGTTAAATAATTTAAAAGAAAACCTAATATTAAATTAACTTGAAAATGGCGCGCGACATTATGACAAACAACTGACAGCGCTCAGAGTGATTTACCTCGATATCGTGAGCAGTCTAAGCGCGAGAAATGATGTCATTTGTGACGTCACACGGCTTTGGCAAAACAGTTTAAGCGCGTCTCGGAACACCATTAAGCGTGCTTAGGTTACTATTATAGCGTATCGGAACGAAGGGACAGCAGTTATGCACAGTATTAAATTTGACAGTTCTATTCCTCGCGTACAAAGGCGTCCCTCCTTTTGAGTGCTGGAAATAATAATTGAGTGGAGGAGAATTTTTTTTTTTACCCGTATTTTTATTATGTTGTTTATATATTGTAGGTTCAAGTCGGTCTCCACGAGTTGCTCGGCCACGGCAGCGGGAAGTTGTTGAGGTTAAACAAAGATGGCACCTACAACTTTGACAAGGAAACTGTCAAGAATCCTCTTACAGGTTGGTAAAACTTGTAAATTATTTGGCACTTTGTTTAATTGTTATGTTTATAATAAAAACATAAGTTTTTAATAGGTTTAAAATTGACGCAGTGGTGTCCCGGTTGTTCGGTACCTACTTATTTACGCCACCGCTCTCAATCTTCAATAAATATAAATGTTGTTATGGCCCCTCGGACAATATTTACTTTACGTTTTCCTAATGATTACCAACCCCATGGGTAACTTTTCAAATTGTGGAAAACGTTATATTGATGATCGGCAAAACTGGGGCTAAAAGTGATGAGTATGATAAACCACTACAATCAACTGACGATTAAGTTTATTTTATAGGTGGACCCATTGAATCTTGGTACACCGAAGGGGAGACATATGACAGCAAGTTCACGACCCTCGGCTCGGCCTTCGAGGAGTGTCGAGCGGAGGCAGTCGGACTCTATCTCTCCCTCGAACCTGACGTCCTCCAGTGAGTCTTTGTACGACAGTACTATTTTAAAGCTGAAGATATAGAAGACAGAAGACACATTTCTTAGCATTCATCACTCACCGTCCACCATTCTGCTCCTCTCCCTACCCAACCAAATACTGTTTGATTCCAATAAAGCATGCAGACTTCATTTCTTTCATTAATGAAATTATGAAAAGATTTTGCTAGAATTCCTCTTGCACCAACAACCGCTATGCAATTTTGAATCAGCAGTGTAACAAAATTTAAAAGACTAACTATTTTTTGTAGATTCTCTTTTTCAACACAAAATAATCATGAACATAACCGCGGGCATTCACTACGCTGCTGGCATTGTGTGGATAACGCCGATTGGCGTGGAAGTGGTCACATTAAAAGAGATCAATTAAATAAGAGTAAAAAGTATTTATGCAAAAAGAAAATTGTTAGAAGCTCGACCTTTTTAATTTTAGTTTATTATCATCATTTTAATTAAATAATTTATTTATTATAATTTAATTAAAACTACTTAAAATGTACACATTAACTTAAATTAAAACCAAACCTAATAAAAACTAAAATATAAGTAAAAAATGTCCTCTAGAGACGGCCCTTCAGGGATAGTCCCAAGGAGACTGGCAACATTTCCCCTCTGTATAGCAAGGCTAATACGTTGGCAGAAATAATTGCCAGCTCTTCTGTCTGTCATCATCATTAGTATTTCCTTAAATCATCACAAGATATTGTTCTAGACCTCCACTGCTGAAAATTAGCCTTTTAGAATATATTTCTGGAGAATTAAGTCTGCTTTTAATTTCATGAGCATATGCTGGTTAGATTGTCACGTTAGGCGTTACATTAAAATAAAACTAAAGACTTTAAGTCAAGTTAAGTATATGAGGAAAATTAGCCGATCTCAAACGGACAAAGAGTTGTCACGGGGATCCTGGGCAGCGGGTTTATCTTCTCAAGTTGGGTCCCAGCTCTTACAGTCCAGACATAAAAGACTTCTACTCGATAAAAAACACTGGAACGCACGGGGAGCACAAATTACGTTCCATCTCTAAATCCACCACCACTCCAGTCCACACCAAGACAAGATAACATGTAGTTGGTGAGACCGCAGTGGTGGTGCACAAATAAAATGAATCTACTGCACGTGGTCATGAAGTGACTCGTATTATTTTTAATTCAATACTTACCCAAGCTTAGGGGGTGACAATATGTAGTAGGTTTGAATTTATAGTAAATAATTATTTTAATTTGAAGTTATGTTTAGTATTAAAAGAAAGAAGTTAATTTAGCAAGCTGCGTGTTTCTTGAAATCTGTTTTCGAAAAGTGACGAAATGTCAAAATCTACTCGTGACAGGTGGCGTCTTAAATATGTGCAAGGCAAAGGATGTCGATAGTCAACGGCCAACAATATTTATGCCATGGCCGCATCTAATACTTAAATATCTAAATATTAAGTCTGATTCTAATTTCATGAGCATATATTGAAAATAAGTATCACGACCGTTTCCCTTTCGGGGTGGTTAGAAATCACGCTTATATAGAAGCGGATTCACATTTAGCCAACTTTACTATAGGCCAATCATGACAAGTAGCAAGCTTCTCCAGCGTATCAAACTCGAGAAATATCACAAATAAATTAAATATTAATTAAATGTAGTTATTTACATTAATAAATATTTTTGTGTCCCGACCAGGAATCGAACCCGGTACCTCCCAAGTCTAAATCCACGGACTTAACCGCTAGACCCCGGAGGCAGTTTCCTTTAAAGTATGTTCGTATGATTTTGACAGGATATTCGGCTACTCTGGCAAGGAAGCCGATGACGTGGTTTATGTGAACTGGCTCAGTTTGTTGTGGAATGGAGCCGCCAAGGCCACAGAGATGTACCAGCCCTCCACCCAGACGTGGCTACAGGTAACTACACGCATCATTTTATTTTATTTGGAATGGAAAAACATTACAGAACATCATTCATATTGTATGGGGATTTGAGCTAAATTGTATTCACAGTTATACGACTATATGCATTTTATATAAATTATTCAAACATGGTAACAATTTAAGTAGAAAAAACCCTTTATTGTATATAGTTTAGATGTGAAAAATGTTTAAAATATCATCATGACAACTCTAGTACAAAGGACTTTATTGATAAGAATACTACTTTTTTTTTTTTTTCAAATAACTTATTTTTACAGTAATATATAGTAAAAATAACATTAGTCTTATCAATAAAAGAATTGAAACTTTTTTTATTATTGTACAAAAATAGCCCAAAATGGATCATTTAAAATATAAGAGATAATCTCAAAATAAATGTAAAAAAGTAAAGCATCCCTTACGGGGTGGTCAGAAGTGGCTTTAAAGAAACGGATTCATATTTAGCCATCTTCACTATAGGCCCAGCAAACCAAGAGAGATATATCACAAATAAATGATTGTATCCTCTACCTGGAGTCAGACCTGTACCTAAAGTCTAAATATGTGGTGTCAACTGCTACACCACGGAAACAGTTTATATTCATCATTACAGTCCCTAGAACATCCACTGCTGGAGATGGGACTTCCAGAACATATACACTCACCATGTTCGCCATTACCAATTTTAAAAGTTAGTATTAGTGGAACTGAGACCGACGGCTGAGCATGTTTTACTTCGTGTTGTGCTACAAATGTACTTAACTGTATTTCTCATTGGTACATGCCGAGATTCGAACCGAAAGATTTTAAGATTTTAATGAAAGCGTTTTTTCAGCGGTCTTTTAATATAATGTTATTTTAATACACACAGGCTCATGCTCGCGCTCGGTTCGTGCTGATGCGTCTGTTAGAGCTGGAAGGAGATGGCATGCTCGTTGTCAAAGAGACCTCTCCGGGGAAGAACTTGCTGCTCACATTGGACAGGACTCGGCTAGCTACACAGGGGAAAAAAGTTATTGGTGAGTATAAAAAATGAAAACAATAAATATAGGTATTCTATGGTAAAACAAAAATAATAGGTATTCAAATGAAAACAAAAAATATAGGTTTTCAATAGTAAAACAAAAAATATAGGTTTTCAATAGTAAAACAAAAAATATAGGTATTCTATAGTAAAACAAAAAATATAGGTTTTCAATAGTAAAACAAAAAATATAGGTTTTCAATAGTAAAACAAAAAATATAGGTATTCTATAGTAAAACAAAAAATATAGGTTTTCAATAGTAAAACAAAAAATATAGGTATTCTATAGTAAAACAAAAAATATAGGTTTTCTATAGTAAAACCAAAATTATGTTGATTTATATTTAAGCCACTTAAAAATACAGTCATGTTGATAGATTTTTGTTATTTCAGGCGATTTCCTTGTGAAATTACAAACTCTGAAAGCTACTGGCGACTCGGCCGGAGCGGAGGAGTTGTTCTCCAAGTACAGCAGTCTGGACTCGCCCTGGGACCAGTGGAGGAACATCGTCATGCTACACAAACAACCCAGGAACATCTTCGTACAACCCAACACAATAGACACAGGTCAGTAGCGGCCTCTTCCGATATACTTATCCTGATTAAAATTTTTTTTTATGAAATATGTTAACTATGATATTGCATTTATTTAACAAAATATATACTAGTCATTTTTTTTTTCAAATGTTGATACACACCATTACCGAGAGACACCATTCTTTTTTATATTTCCCACACACGATATTCCCGGCATCCGCACGGTGAATCCACGGAATGCTAAGAAATTTGTCTTCAGCACCCAAGAATGCCTTCTCCATCTCCACTTCTGATGAGCCAAAGCTATTTTTGGAGAATTTTGCCTATTCTCAGAACGCTAGAGCCAGAGTTAGTGGGACACGGGCGCATACTAGTAACGGTGCCCAGCACTAAAAGTGCATAAATTACCAGCTGAGGTCCTGCCGGAGAGAACGAGGGAATGTTCCTATCCTCAACATTAGAGATCCGGGCCTGGGTTGGTTGTTATTCTGATGTAATTTTTTCAACAATTCATTTTTCATTTATCTTAATTTAGGAAATAATTTCCAAAAGTAGTCAACTTCTGACTATTTAACAACCACCATATATCAAATTATTTATGATACAATTTAGAATTTGCATAATTTGGACTCGACTTTTGGTAATTATCTCCTAAATTATTTTGGTATTCAAAAGAATATTCTAGACCCAGCTTTACGCTGTGGAAGTTGGTGCGAGAGATAGCGAGGAGCAGAATGGTGGATGATGAGCGTCTTATTGCGGAGACCACCTTTGTAAATCTATATTCTTCTTATCTCTGAATCCATGTAAAATCTGTCTTTCCGAATAAAAAAAAATACTGGTCTAAAATCCGTTACAAATAAATAATTGTGAATTTGTGTGACTAACTCTATTGTTAGAGATATGGCTTCCAGAACATATAGAGGGAGAATTTGGCCTACACTCCCCACACTGCCTGGCCGGATGAATTGTCGAGGGTCTGATGTCAATTTATTAACAATTCCATAAGTTGGTATTAGTGGAATCTGAACCGACGGGCTTATGGTGATTTCCTAGCCACGGGAACATCAAATGCCAATCAAATAATAAACAAACGAAATCTTATTGATCGCCTCAGAAATTCGACATAAAAACATATTAAAAATGATTTGTTCGATTATTAGATGGCGAAGTGGAGTTGAAGCGTTATGAAGCCACAGCGGAGGGGCTCGTGGCGTCCTGGGTGCAGCGCTATCCCGACGTGCAGCTGTCCGACTCCCTGGAGCTCCTCGCGGAACAAGACAAACAATACTTCACAGAAATAACAACTATCACTGCCTAACTTGGCATTTGTCTCTGTATCTGTTCGTCAACGAAAGTATTCTTGTAATATAAGATTTATATCTCTGTAAGAACCTCGTTTTATTTTTTGGTTGACTTCTCATCGATCAAGAATATTACTACTAGATTTAAGGAAAAAAAGTAAAGTATCATCACGACCGTTTCCCTTTCGGGGTGGTCAGAAACCACGCTTATAAATAAGCGGATTCACATTTAGCCAACTTTACTATAGGCCAATCATGACAAGTGGCGAGCTCGTCGATGTCTCCAGGCGTACCAAACTCGGGAAATATCACAAATAAATTAAATGTATTTACATTAATAAATATTTTTGTGTCCCGACCAGGAATCGAACCCGGTACCTTCGAGTCTAAATCCACGGACTTAACCGCTAGACCACGGAGGCAGTTTAGATTTAAGGTGACAGCCTGAAAACAGCCCGAGATATTACGGCACAAAATCATCGTTGCTCTTCTATTACTCCCGACAGTACAGTTCGGGTAATCCGTAATGTTTAAAGTGTGTCATTATTTATCATAGAAAATTGATTTTAAAATGATAAGTTTTAATTTGTATGCAATTTATTTTTAAAATCTATTGGGATGACTTGCGCCAGCGATAACAGTACCTCGCCATTTAACGTTTGCGCGTGTCGGTCTTATATTAATGATAGAAAGAAATAGCAAACTCAGCGGCTCTATTCTGTTACTTAGTCTTGCGAAAGTTATTCGTTATTAGTGGGTTTCGTTATTTTAGTTGAGAGATTCGTCATAATTACAAAATATTATTCAATTCCCAACTCTATAAACGTTTGACCTTGACACGTTATATACACACATCAAAAAAGTCTAGGGATCAAGCATGTTTATGCGGATTTCTTGTGATTGAGATGTGGCTTTGTAATAAATTTATGATTTTATAAATTTATATGGATCCTTTTTGGTGCATTTCATAATTTAAAACAGGAACTGTCAATCAAATTCGAGTAAAAGATGAAAAACAGCTGTCAATATTTTCCCTATAAAAACATAAGACGCATTGAAGACATTATTAGTGCTACTGTTTCCCTACTACTGATTAAAACCAACGTTATTATGGAGCGGCGACGTCATTTAAGCAGGGAAGAAATGATCAGAGCCGTGGGAATGATAGAAGCTGGTTCCCGGCAACGTACTGTGGCTTTAGCTCTGAATACAAGTCAGAGTGTTATCAGTCGACTTTGGACACGTTACCGAACCACTGGTACCGTGGCTGAGCGCCATGGAGGACGGTATCGCTGCACCACACGGAGACAAGACCGATACATTCAAATCACAGCTCGAAGAACTCCAACAATAACCGCCATGATGTTAGCCGTGAGCCTTCATCGCTCTTCAGGGAACTTAATTAGCGACCAAACAGTCAGAAACCGCTTGCATGAAGTGAACCTTCATTCCCGAAGACCGCTACGGGTACCACCTATAGCAATGCACAATCGTAGGACTCGATATCAATGGGCTCTTGAACACAGAAATTGGACAGAAGAACAATGGCGTTTCGTGTGCTTTTCTGATGAGTCTCGTTTTGGTATGAGGCCGGATACAAGACGTATACGACACTGGAGAACCCCTGGACGCCAACAGCGATTAAAATCCTGCCAGGAAGTCCATCCTTATAGTGGTGGAACCATCATGGTATGGGCGGGTATTTCGATCGGCGGAAGAACTGAGTTGATTTGGATCAGAGGCAACCTCAACGCTCAAATTTATGCTGAGACGGTTGTATCAGACGTCATCGTTCCTCTACAAGTGCATATCGGTCCCTTATTTCAGTTAATGCATGATAATGCACGACCGCACACCGCAAGAGTTGTAAGACAGACTCTCGCCGCAGCTAACATCAATGTCCTGCCCTGGCCTGCTCAGTCGCCAGACTTGAACCCGATTGAGCATGCATGGGATATTCTTCAGAGAAGAGCTCTGCCGAATATGGAGGGTATCCAGTCGCAAGAAGACCTTTTTTTGTTGTTGCAACGAACATGGGCGGCCATTCCACAGCGTGATTTGGATGAACTCATTTTGAGTATGCCAAACCGATGTTCTTGTGTTGTTAGTGTTCGCGGTAGAAACACGGATTATTAATTGTTTAAGTTACCCAATAAAATTAAAAAAAAAACTGTTATTTCAGTCTTTTTTTCGAACTTTAATGTTAGTGGTTCAAATGTCAAAAATCCCTTTATTAGGAAAATGGCAATTTTTTTTACTAATGCAAAGGTGACTTGGTTTATCGTTACTGTAGACAAACGAAAACATTTTATTTGATCAATCCTTAAAGAAAATTTTAATGAATATCAATCAGGAGAAAAGTTATTGCAAAAATATATGTTGATCCCTAGACACTTTTGATGTGTGTATATATATAGTTAACGGATTCCATTATATATCGTTTACTCTTAAGTAACAGAATAGGGCTGCAGGTCCGAATGCTAGTTTTCGCAGCAATTTTGTATGAGACCATTAAGATCTAGTTAAATTCTTGATCGAAGGAAGAGCTGATAGCTTTCCGATGCGTTCCAATATTGTTCATGACAGAATGCACTTAGTAGAGACTATCAAAAGCGCTATAGAAGCAAGTGTATACAGGATGTTTTAAATACTGGAACGCAATAACAATATAAATAATTGGGTGTTTTAACTAGGAGCATTGGAAATTAAAGAACAATTTCAACTATATATTTTTATTCACATACAATACAAAATTGTGTGATAATTTATTTTTTTATATTTTACTTAAATATCAATGCCTCAAGTACAGATGACTACACATTTCTGTTTCCGTTGAACGCTGATGTGTGGTCGACCGTATCGACACGTGAGAAATATTAAAACACGATCACACGCCAAATAAATAACGTCTAATTCATAAATAAGTAATTGTAAAACCGATACAAAATTATTATTAGAAAATTAAAAATATTGCTTAATAAGTTTTATAATATTTTTGAACTAGAAATTGACAATGGCCGATGTGTGATGACAACTTTAGTTCGTTACTTATACACTAATACATTACTGTAGTTCTATCTCACTCCAAAAATAAATAATTCTAAGCTCTATATGAACGTTGTACAATGATTCGTTGTCGGCGTCACTCCTCGTCAACAATACGAATATTTGTAGTGAAATCGTTTACCTAAGCACCATTCTATTCGATTATAACGTTTGACTTGGCAATCAAATACTATTAAATACGTTCAAATAACAATAGCCTAAAATTGACTCGAGAGTCGCAATACACTGAAAATAATACGTACAACTAAAAAAACACTGAATATTAAATTTGTGCAAACGTTAAAGTTACTGTTCTCATAGTAAACTATAAACAATTTAAATCCAGTCGTATATTTCAAAGGCACATAAGAATATTTAATAAATATTTAGCAAAAAATTCAACTTGGCGTAACATATGCTTTGCATGTTAATAAATACAACACTATGGTGCAGGAATTACCAAATAATGATAACAACACTGCACTAGCGATTCAATATTTATACAATTTCATTCCTTTATTTTACTTTGACAGATCGAGTAGTAATCCATTAGTGATGCCCCAATGCGTTACGAACGATTTCTTATAACAATCGTCGCGTTAATGAGGATTAAAGTATTAAAAAAACCTTAAATAAAACAACACAATTATTATTTAGTATATTAAAGAATAATAATTAATAAAAATAGCTTAAAAATTTGCCTAAATTATTGAATGGGGTGTATCACTAACTTTTTATCACGATAGATGGCGCATGATAGATGGTACCTAATAGAACTGTCAGTTGCATAGAAAACTTGTATTTTTATTACGAAATTTATTATTTTCTAGATATATTACCGAAGTGAGCAGCTTTTAAGTGTACAAATCGAGATTTCCAAGAGAAATCAAAGATATGGTGATCTCGAAATTGCCGTTCTATTAATTAAACCTTTTTTTAAAGACGGTGTTGCTTTCCTAATTCGTCTTTTAAGGTATTTAACGTTAAGTTAAAATTCGTATTTCTGTTATAAAAATAAAAAACTACAAAAACATTTAAAAAATAAGCCGACATAGGTGTAAACAAGGTACCAGTGCCGCTAGCGACATCTATAAAACTTGCCTGATACACCCCATTGAATGAAAGGGTCCATTTTTTTGGGCCAAATTTTGTATCGTGAAAGAAAGTACTCCATTATAAAACACGCCAAATTTTATATTCATAATATATTATACTTTTTAATTTGTCTCGTAAAACGAATGAAAACAACACGAAATCGTTCGTAAACGTCAGTGCCGAGTAACTTACACTCATCTATTAAGTCAGAACTTCACGCGGTGCACAAAAATGAAACGCAGCTCTGAGGTACAATTTTTGTCCCGCGTTGTATGGACAAGAAATTGAACCTTTAGTTTTTTTTTATAAAATGAAATGCATTGTTGCCGAGGTTGTTTATTTTCTAAGGATATGTCGAAAGTAAATTAAACGAATGGAAATAGTATAATTAGAGATTAATAATCTTAAAAAATCAATAAAATGAGATTCATCGTTGAAAGTAAAGGGCATGAGACTCATAAGGTCTGAGGCCCGGCATCTCGAGAGGTAGGTACAAGCTATTCAATACTAATCAATGAAATCTATAAACATCTATATTTACCCTAAAGTACGGAAGCTAAACACTATGCATTTGTCAGCCATTTGCGTGTGTTATAATATCCTGGCTTGTACCTGACAGGAAACAGGACCTCGATGCGGAGACACAGACAGGACACCATTCAAACAGTCGTACGAAGTCTAAGCCTTGAAATGATTTAACGCTTTTTGCATCCCTCTCGCTCGGACCATCTAATATTTACAAAAATTGTGTACTCTTAAGAAATTTAACCTATCAACTTTATAGGAAATAAATTCACAGACCTTATTTTAGTCAGAGAAAAATAGCAAAACAAATATAACGATTTTCCTCAAATGATTAGTATATCTCCAAAATGTGAGTAATTTTATTTCTTAGAAAGTTGATAGACTACCGGCCGGTTGCAGAAAGGCTGATTATGTTTTGACATGTTTAACTTATGCCTTAAGAGTTACGTCTTCAGCTGAAATAACCAGTGACAAGCTAACTACCAATCACTAAAGTATTTTAAAATATTGATCATAGATTATTTAAATTATCCTTTCTGCAACTGGCTGTACATTTCTCAAATATAATCAGACTTGTTTATTTTAGCGAGAGGAATGCAAAAATAAATAATAAACCATCTTTAATATTTTTAAGCTACATTTTGCCACTGGAGACAGTCTTACAGTGAGTAGAAAACCATAACTTATCATTAAGAATAAATGGCAAGAAAAAAAAACAAACATGCGAAGCCACGCGACTTCCACTTCCACCACCACCGTGTCAATAAATGTGACGTCTTTGGATTTATAATGTTATCAACATCAAATCGTCTGTCGGTTAAAAGGGATAACTTATTAAGTGACATACTCAGTTTATCATATTAATAAATCGTTACTGTATGAGTTTGGCATAGTTTCTTAGTTCAATAAGTAGTAACGTCTCGTACAGTCATGTGTTTGAAAACTACGGTCAAGGATCCAACTAGATTAATAGTCACATACAAAATTACAGCGAGAAACTGGCAAGCGGACCTCTACGTGCATGCTATCTCTTTCTCTTAATACGACAAACAAAGTGATCGGTAAGAAATAAAATAAAATAAATGCTATTAAATATTCATAATTTTTGAATTGTCTCGACAGCCCGCAGCTACATTTTAACACGTCCTCACGTGGCCGTAGTTGAAACGCACTGTCGGAAATATCAGCACACGATTATTTTGTGCTGATATTTTTTCCGGCGTTTTCAGTGCCGTCACCTATAATCTAGTTGATACATGATCCATGTTTAAAAAGCTAACCTTCTATATCAGTGGAATACACTACATTGGCAAATAAAAATAATCCAATTTTTACTTCCAAAAAAAGTAAAGTTATTACGTGTATTGATACTGGTATGTGTTAAGGATTAAGTCCAAATAATTAAGATAACTTCGCAGGTAAAACTCATTAACCTGTTAATTATATCTATTAGTTCAATTATAGTACCTAATGAGTTCTATCTTTTAACCGACGAAATGCTGATTTGGTTGACTATATTTTAATGTTAAAAAGTCAAAGTTGGTTTAATAATTTCTTTCAGTCAACTTTTTGAGCGCGTTCTGGACTGTCGCCTTCGCCTTTAGGTGGGACATTGGATCTGAAATCGAAATGTAATATTACCACCTCACACCTCACCATATACTGACTGTCTACCTCCTTACTGCGATTGGTAGTCACATTAATAAATTGTTGAAAACAAAACAATGTTATATCATCTTGGGAAAAACTGAAAAGGTATCAATTTCAAAAATACTTAAAGCATTAGTGCTCATTGGAAAGCTCGAAGCGTGCACAGATTCAGTCAAAATTATTCATCAATTTGGGAAAGTTATTGTTTAATTATTTACGTTAAAGTTATAAAATATACACACCTGAGTCGTGGCTCCGTTTCGAGCTCCGGTTTTCTAGTCACGCTGATCGATATTTTCTTTTGTCGAATTTTATCTAATATATTTTCTGGACTCGGTTCCTTTTCGCTTTCTTTTAAAATTATAGCAGAATTTCTGACTCTTTTTGGTCTGTAAGTAGCGTAGCTTCCCGGCGCGTACATGGACAACGTCCGCCCGTATTTGTGTGGCTCCTTCGAGTAACTGATATCGTCCGGCCCCTCCGAGCTGTCCAGCAAGGAGACCGTCCTGGCGTACCTGCTACCGTACGCGAGAGGCGGTTCGTAGTCCGAGTAACTCCTACTGCTGGGATGCTTCCGAAAATCGTTTCTGTCCAATGATCTATAAGAGTCGACTTTATTGGAAGAGCTATAGTTGTCGAAACGCAAACTGTTCCTCGATGTGAGGGGTTCTGTGGTTAGAGATTTGTATCGATCCGTGGAAGGCGACAGGTCAGATGTTACGGAAGAGTATCCGGGGGAGAGGTCGTAACTTAGTGGCGAGGTGGGAGAGACCTTCGTGTCTGGTTGCGAATGCAGGCGCGCCACAGGATCGTACTCGGTGGCGCCCGGACCCACCAAATTACTCTTACGTCGTTGTCGTTTTTCATTAAATCGCGAATAAAAGCTTTTTCTTCTAATTCTTTCGACTATATCTTCCTTGTCGGGCGTTGTAGTTTCGTGGTTTCTATGAGGATGATGATTGAGGACTTCATTGTTTTCTAAATCTTTATCTTGTGAATAACTGTCGCCTTTTGTGTCTGAACTAGAGTTATCGGATTTGCTTCTGGATCGCGATCGAATTCTATTTTCTAAAATGTCAATATTGTTGACCATATCGCTATCCTTTTTACTGGTTACTTTGTCAGTCTCGCTGCAGTTGGAATTAATAATTTGTGGCTCTATCACAGGATTAGTAGGAACAATTTTTTTTACTCTTGGCAAACGCGAGAAATCCAACTTTAGCGAGTTTCTTAAATTCTTGCTTTCATCTTTTTTATCTGTAGGTTCAGATGTACAATTAGGCATAGATACCACAGAAATGCTATCACTGGCATTACGACCATACTTAGGTTTCCGACCTAAACCATTTAGAAGTAACGACGTAGGACGTTTAGGTTTATCACTTTCAGCATCGTCCTGTATATTTTCTGGTGCAACATCCGTTTTGTTATTGGTCACACCCGTTATATCAGAATTAATCTTAGGAAGTTCTGTCTTGTTGACTTTTTCTTTAGAATCAAACTTCTTAAACAGGCCTAATACTTTAGACACTGTGGTCCGATTGGGAGCTGTGGCCGGATTGTCGAGTGCAGCTACATCCGTGACGGTGACTGCTCGCTTAATAAGATTGGATTCGGTGGGAGGGTCACTTTGGACTGGAACTGATTGCTCTCTATGATTTCTGTTTAATTTAGGAGCGGGTTCTTTTTTAGACAAATCATTTTTTGCAGTTGCTTTGGTTGATTTATCCTTGTCGGAAGTATTTGATTTAGCGGATGTAAATTTTTCAAACTTCTGACCGAGCGATTGTAAAACTGATTTCTTTTTAACAGCATTATCTTTTTTTCCTTCTTGACTTTTAATAAGATCGTCGTTAATTTTGTCTTTTAGCTTCTTTATAACTTTCTTCTTTTCAGTAACTTTATTATCGACCTTATCTTGAATATCTCCTGCGTCCACCTTTGTTTTTGACGACACTTTTCTTATGATTTTCCTTTTTATCGTTGGTTTCTTTTCGGTTGTATCTGTTTCAGAGCTTTGTTTTAGTGTTTTATTTTCTTTTGTAACTGTTTTAACAGCCGCATCATTAGCCTTTTTAGTCAGTGGTTCTTCTTTGACACTTTGTTCGTTTTTCTTTGAATCAATCGATTTTCCATTCCCCATAGATACAATCTTCTCAGTCATCTGAGCATTTTCAATATTAGAATTTTGTTGAGATGTATTATTTTCTACTACTTTATATTTATTTAACACGAGTACGGTTTCCTTTTCTCCAGAATTTCGAGAATTTTCACTAATTTTATGGCCACCTTTTATGCTATCAAGGTCAAGAGTTATGTTTTCTTTTGGCTTTACTTTTTTCGGTAAGCTGATACTAAATGTAACTTCAATGTCTGTCCTATTTTCAGAAGGCCTCACATCAGCTTCCTCAGATTTATCCTTTTTAATGTTACGATTTATGTATACTTTTTCAGGAGAAGGACTACTTGCCGGATAGCTCTTTGGACGTATTAGTTTGGAATCCTTTACATCTTTGCTTTCGGAATTCTTTAGATCAAATGTTTCAGGTTCATTCTGCGGTTCGATGGTCTCATCAGTTTTTACAGGATAGCTTTTCGGGCGTATTAACTTAGATTCCTTAGCAAGATTATCAACTAAGCTAGATTTCATTTTAGCAAGGTGATCTATTTCATTTTTAGTATCTGATACATATTTTAGTGAAGTGTCTAACTCTTTGATGTTGTCGAGTATAGGGAAAAACGGCGTATTCGATCTGCTCCTTTCTTTTGCAATAATAATTCCAACCGGCGACAGACACTTTCTCGTACTACTGTTGTCATCTTTCAAATGGTTCGACTCGGTCGGGCTCCGCGGCGATAGAACAGAATCTACTCCTTTATTTTTCTTTTCGCGTATTTCTCTCAGAACTTCCTGGGTCTCCAGCTCCTTTTCTTTCTTATGTTTGGCATATACGCTCTCGTCTCGAGGGGTGTCGAAAAAATCCGGTCTCAAAAACCTAGAAATCCGTTTTCTCGGAGTTTCCGTGGACAACCTCATCGAGTGACGTCTGAGACCGGTTCCGGACAGCCCCCCCGCGGCCGGGGCGCCGTAAGCCGCGATATAGCTCGGCTCGGAGAGGATGCTCCCGCTGTCCGACGAGTAAGATTCGTCCAGCGACATCGTTCTTTCCGGAGTCAGATATTTACTAAGGAGAGGTCGGTCCGGGGTGCTGCGGACGCTGCTGCCTCTCGAATTTGCGGGCTCTTTGTTTAGGAACTTGGACGCGAAGTCGTAGCCGGCGTCGGCGGAGGAGGCGGCGTCGGCAGAGGAGGCGGAGGAGGCTGGCGGAGGTGTGGACTCCCTGGAGTGTCGCGGCGGCGCGCGCGGCTGGGAGAGAGTCCGCCGGAGAGTGCGCGCGGCGGCGGCGGGCAGGCGCGCGGGCAGGTGGGCCAGCAGCTGGCGGTGCAGGCGGCGGGCCAGCGCCGGAGTCAGCCCGGACAGCGCCTCCGCCTCCTTCTCCGTCAGCTCGATGGAACTTAAATCTAAATCCGACAACTCCGCCCCGCTATCGACGTTCGATTCCGAGTTTTGTGGCTTCGACTGGTGCTTACCGGATTTCTTACTACCTGCAAATTTATTCAAAAACACACTTTCGATCATGCAGTACTCCCGTTCGAATGGTGTATTTACAGCGAATTTACGTTTACTTTGAGGTTCCAAAAGAGAACTCGTCGTGAGAAACTTAGCGATCGAGTCAAAATATGCTGTTAAATAATTTAAATGTAAACGAAAACTTGAGGGATTTTTAGAAAACTTATCAACTATGAATAGACTTTACTACCGATTCACAGTTAATGCAGACGACAAATCATTCTGTTATACGTTAATAAATCTAAATAACTAAATGCAGGCAAAACATTTTAAGCGAGAAATGCGGAAAAAAGACAAAACCAAATCGATAAGTGTGCATGAAAATGTTGCTTCGTATGCTGCCATATTTACCAGAAACTAACAGGCTCGGCAAAGAATTTAGACAATATGCATTCTGGTAACGTTTAGTATAATGATGTTGCGTAACACAAACACATAAGATGTAATAATAAGAGTTGAGTACCTATTGTTGTGTCGTTTCGGGTTGTCCTCTGGGCGCGGAGGAGGGCGGGGCATGCAGACTCACGCGCAACCCAACTGCAACCACACAACTGTCAACCTAGGACCTGGCCAGGGCCGCGCTATCGGGACCGCCTCTCAAATAAACATTATTTATTCAAAGGTATGTTTAAAAAATCGGCGCTCTGCAACATTTTTCTGCTAATGTTAGCTCGGAGGAAAATGTAAAACATGAAAAAAAGATAAAAATGCAAATTACAAAAAACACTACGATGCATTAGTTAGGTATTAATCTGATTATTATGTTAGTTGAACATTATGTAAAGAGCTAAATAGACCATCTGATTTTATAATTAGAATAGTTTTATACCTAAGCTTTTTATATTTAAACAATGTTTAATTTAAACAATGAGAGATGGTCTATTAAACTTATACTAAAAAAAACAAAATTGTGGCGGAAAACGTTACGAATATAATGAAATTTTGGATCGAGTCGATGTGATAAAGTTAACATGAATGGTATAACGTTATGATGGCAGTTTGCTTAGTTACATCAATTTTAGCTAAAGCCAAATGGATTTCATTTCATAGTCTTATTAACGTGGCCAGAATATTATAAATAAATATATATATACTTATATATTTCGTATATATTATAAAAATAATAACAACTAAAATAAATGATGGATAAAAAATATATTGTAAAATGTCCTAATCAACATCATCATCAGGCTGTATCTCTCCACTGCCGGATGTAGGCCTCCCCAAAGGCTTGCCACTTAACGCGAATTCTTGCCACCCTCATCCAACCCCCACCAGTGACTTACTTCAGGTCATCTTATGGGGATTCGTCCCACTTTGCGCCTTCCCGTAAGTTAATTTTAAAAGCTATGCCAGGAACTTTCGTTCTCTGACGAATATCAACGTTTCGAATCTATCCACCAGAGAAATACTGAGTGACCTTGGATTTATTGACCGGACCCTGTCGGTGTCCACGTCTTTGCTCAGTACGACAATCCTGGGAGGACGCATTACTTAAAGAAGACGGAGGGTCTTCAAACATTGTGGGTGTTGTTAATGGTCTTAGCAAGGTCATAATTTGAGTATAATATTCCCTGTTATTACAATATATTGACATTATTGTCCTACCTACTATACATTTTATTATATCATTTATGTTTTATACACTTATGTATGTGTATATCATACCTATTATCTATACTTCAATGATTATGTATACCTATAATGTATGTTTTATACACTAATGATTGTGTATACCTATTATTTATGTCTTATACTCTGATTTTGTAAACCTATCATCTATGTTTTATACACCATTGATTTTGTATAACTTTAATTTATGTTTATACGCCATTGATTTTGTATAGCTATCATCTATGTTTTATACACCATTGAATATGTATAACTTTAATTTATGTTTATACGCCATTGATTTTGTGTAGCTATCATCTATGTTTTATACACCATTGATTTTGTATAACTTTAATTTATGTTTATACGCCATTGATTTTGTGTAGCTATCATCTATGTTTTATACACCATTGATTTTGTATAACTTTAATTTATGTTTACACTATTGATTTTGTATACTTATCATCTATGTCACACCGTCCCGGCGGTCTGAGTTCTGCGATCTCAGGTGCCTACACCGCGAGCGGTTTTGAAATCTGGAGTTCTCTTTGGTTCACAACGGGTATCCCCGGCGCGTGTAATTTAATTGACTACAAGTCGCACAAAGGAGAACGGACTGAGCGTGTCGACATTGTAGAAAAATATGGATACAGAATTGTGCCTACTTTTGAGGCAAACTTTTGAAAGTCATCGGATATCTTAAGCTTCCGGCGTATTGAAATGAAACTCCGACAGGACGGGCGTCCTCTTTGACAACTAAACTACATAGTAATTAAACTGCCGAAAATTGCCTGATTTATTTATCAAATATAAAAAAAAAACTATACAAAGCACTTGAGACCGTGTTTCCAGAATTGTAGATCATGTGATGTGCTATATCCAAATACCTACAGGCAAAAGCAAAGCAATGTGAAGGTCGTACAGAGGCACGTATCCAGAGGGGGGGATAGTTGGGATTTATCCCCCCGCCCGAAAATCTAGCTTAACATATAGGATGGGACTAATTCAACATTAGCCTCAAGTTCTAAAACTGTGTTTAATGTAACTGTCAGTAAAAATATGTTTTTTTAATTATCATAGTATCTTATTATAGTATAATGATCACAGTGATTTGACTACATTGAAATTGTAGTTTTAATGAATGAACACCCCCTCCCCCCACTCCTCCCCAAATAGAATGTCTGGATACGTGCTTGGTCGTACATTTAATGTGAACAACGAATGAACGAGTTAATATACATAGATTTAATTGTCAAATTGTAAAATGTATGGAAAATAAAACTATGAAAATGTAAAAAATTTGACAAAACTTTTATCGACGGCAATGGTGACTAACTACGACAACATTGAACAATTACACATGCCATACTTTCGCATTTATCTGCCGTAAACTAATAACCTATTGCGTATAGGAATAAAAATTGCATATAGGTAAAAAAGTTGTGAATTTGCGGTGCTCTTTTTGTCAGATTGTAGTGCGTTTGTGTTTTAAAGGCGAAGCGTGTATATATTGGCAACGTTTTCCTCCGGTTAGCGACGTGCGCGGGCATCACTCACCTCGGGGGAAGGTGCGCTTCGGGAACATCGACTCCAAGTCCAGCTCCCGACCTGCTCCCCAATTCGACCTTCTGCACACAAACATGTACATCAATTATATACTCACCAATCTTATTATAAACTAAAGTCAATTAGCGTTAGGAAAATAGTAAGTCATCGTTTTCCGCTGGCCTAGTCACGCAAAACGTTGCAAAAAAAATAAAGTGACTAGGTAGCTTTTAATGAAAAAAATAGGCGGAAACCGACCTTTGTAGGATTTTAAGAAAAGCAACCGAGCCTGGTGGTGCCAATTTTTTATGGAACTCTTTAAATTAACATCAAATAACAGTTTTTTTTAAACGGAACGCGCACCTAGATGATTACAGAAATTAATTTCAAGTCAAAATAAGTCCTTTTAAATATAATTGTGTTTTTTTAATACTTACAATGTATTATGCCGCCGTGACAAGGGAGAGCTGCATGCATAAATTATATCATTAGTTTAACAAGAATTAACATTGCCTTAAATATATATTAAAATATATTACTATTAAAGAAGCATTCGAAAAGAACTGCGCATACGTATTATAAAAAATAGTATAGCGGATAAAGTAATTATATAATATATATATATATATATATCAGAAAATTAGATCTAGTTTTAGACTAACGGCTAGTTGCAGAAAGGCTGATTATCTTTTGACATGTTTCACGTATGCCTATGCTATGAGGCACATCATTAGTTGAATTTTTTTTTTTTTTTCATTTATTTAGGCAACAAACAGTGATCACTCGCAAACAATATTACAGATAAACAAAATTGGCACTGTCGGCACTTGTAAGATACTAAATTAAATAATATTAACCAATATTATATATGTATATTAACCGGCGTGTGTACATCTGTATACAAAATTAATAATAATAAGATGGCCAAAAATGTTTTTTATACATAATAGAATTTAAATAATCACGACCGTTTTCCTTTCGGGGTGGTCAGAAACCACGCTTATAAAGAAGCAGACATCACATTTAGCCAACTTTACTATAGGCCAATAATGACAAGTGGCAAGCTAGTCGATGTCTCTAGCGTACCAAACACGAGAAATATTAAAAATAAATTATTTTATATTTAGTTAAATTTATATATTGAACCCGGTACCTCCGAGTCTAAATCCACGGACTTAACCGCTAGACCACGGAGGTAGTCATAGTAGAAATTAAAATTACGAAAGAAACTTCAAGGAAAAAAACTGGATACAAAAACAAAGATACTGTACATAATAACTTAAATATGATATAAAAGATACGAAAATCAACAGATACTATAATTATTTTTAAATACATACTTAAAATACTAATTACGGATTATCAACAAACCACCATAATAACCAGTGACAAGCTAATTATCAATCACATGGCGCATATCAAAATATTGATTATTTTAATCATCCTTTATGCAACTGGCCGTACACCTCAGAATGAATATTTATGAAGTAATGTTTTTAAAAGGGAAAAAGCTCTTATGGATGAAATTAAATAGAGTAATGATCTAGGTTACCATTAAGTTACCTGTTAAAGAATGGAGACTGCAGATTGTTGAAGAAGGGATGAGGATGTTGGGAGAAGCCGGGCCCTTCTTCTCCGTTCAGACGATTGGTTAGAGCTCGGACCTACAATACAAAACTGCAATTAGATAACAATACATACATAAACCCACGCCAACCCAGAATTAAGTTCTTGAAAGCCTCCAGCAGTGGAAGTCTACGACTTTCCAGTAATCTTTGAATAATATGTCATAATTTTGCCACATTGGACGGGTTGGTTACCGATTCCACAAGTTGGTACTAACGGAACCGGGATCGACTTAATGTCCTTTCCAAAGCATGAAAAATGATCATGTTCTAAACTCAAGTTAAACTAGTTTTTAGTAACACGTCATGTGACAGTTTTTATAATTTTAACGCGATTTGCCTTAGACATATTTCACCCGAAAAAAAAAAAAAAAATCATGTGACATTGTGGCCCACCTGATGGTAAGCTGTACACGAGTCCCAAGAATGGAAGCAACTGAAGCCAGCCACTGACGACCGACATTAGTCCCTACCCTTATGGCGATGATTGATGATTATCAAGATCCTTTTTCAAACTTGAGAACTAGGTTATAGGTATAGGGAAACTGACTGGCTTTGAGAGTATTTATTAAATAGATAGCAAATAGATGGGGAAAAACTGGTTTCCATGTATATTTTATTACTAGTAATATTGTGAAAACAAACATGCCGTCATATTGACCATAGACTATTAGTAATGGTGCCCAATAGTAGAAGAGTTAATTATTTATATGGTTCAATTATTTATACGTATTTGATTATGTTGAATTACATATTACTATAGAGTTTTAGATAATAAATAAATATATATACTTATTTATTTAATCACAGACAGAAAGAACAAAATAACATATTTAATAAAAAATCTTAACAAATACATTGTTATCTATTTTATAATTATAATATAAAATTTTATATTTATTATTATTATTCTGATATCTGCCAAGGTACGGGAACAATGCTAATCTAAGTGACAAGTGTACGTAAGAAAAAACCCATTCGTGTGTATTTCAGATTGGTACATGCCGTAGCTTGATTTCACGACCAATGGATTGCCAAGTCAGCTCCCGTGCTTCAGAGACCACGTCAAGCCAACCATGTCAAGATATTCAATCCTCGCCAACCCATTGTGGGTATACGTCAAATTCTCCAGACCTATGTCTGGAAGGTTCTTTTTTAACATTATCTGTGTATGGAGATCTGCTCTACAAAAAATATTCTGACTGCAAATTGATGGCAATTCACAATATTTCAGGTAAAGAAAAACGGACGGTTTTGCCGTGGAGTCCCATATTGTTCTCAGACGTTGCCAGATACCCTATTACACCGATCAAACAATACTTAGACTTACCCTATGCAGCAGTGTGGAGAACAGGTTCTCGGCTGTGAGCAGATGGAATCCCTCGTCATCCTCCTCCTCCTCTCCAGAGCTCACGGACTCGGCGCGCGCCAGACGACTCGATCTGACCATAAATACAAGTTAAAAAAGATTACCATTTCCTTCAGTCTACGACAGAATCGTTATTTCCTGTTAAAATTGGACGCAGTTACGCAAAAAGGATCCAATCTACAATTCAGGTCTTTAATATCAAAAACTATCCAGATAAATATACTGATTGTAAAATATTATACTAATCTAAGTGCCAACTTTAATGGCCAATAACTTAAAATTAACTTGTGGATATATATATACATATATAATACAACGAAAGTTGCAGATAAATATAAAAATAATAAATGTTACTTTTAATATTGATTTTAATCGCTTGGCAAATATTTAGGATGTACGAGGGGCGTTCAAAATATTCTCGGTATTGATACGTTACAACCTCTTTTATATATATATTTGTTACTGGCCGCTAAGATTCATCCATTGACATTAAAAAAAAGTAAAATTGGAACCGAGATGTTCTTTTGTTTTTCTGCAATTGCCGAACAAACATGAACACCATGAGCGAATTAACAATTTTAACGAAATTAGAGCACCGATCCGTCATAAAATTCTTGACAAAACAGGGTAAAAATCAAAAAACCATAAAAGAGGAAATGGATTGTGTTTACCGTGAGTCTGCTCCTTCTTTATCTACTATTCAAAAATGGTCAAGCGAATTTAAGCGTGGAAGGGAGAGTATTGAAGATGACCCTAGACCTGGCCGGCCTGTAGTGGCTACCTCACAAGAAAATATTGATAAAGTGGAAAAACTTATATTGGAAGACGGCCGAGTGAAGGTAAAATCTATAGCTCAAGTAACCAATCTCTCTATTGGTACCGTACATGACATTATACATGACCATCTTAATATGTCAAAAGTAAGTGCAAGATGGGTTCCGCGAATGCTGATGCTTCTTCAAAAGGATATGCGTGTGGCTTGCTGTTCAGATTTTATCGACCTGTGTGGTGAAAATCCCGATGAGGTGCTGCAAAAAATAGTTACTGGAGATGAAACCTGGGTTCATCATTATGACCCAGAGAGCAAACAGGAGTCCATGCAGTGGCACATTAAGGGTTCAGCTCATCCCAAGAAGTTCAAGGTAATCCCGTCAGCTGGCAAGGTCATGGCCACAATATTTTGGGATTGTGAAGGAGTTTTGCTTATCGATTATAAAGAAAAAGGTGTAAATATCACAGGGCAGTACTACGCTAACGTTATACGTCAATTAAGAGATGCGATCAAAGAAAAGAGGCGAGGAAAGTTAACCAAAGGTGTTCTGCTTCTGCATGACAACGCCCCTGTCCATACTGCTCATATTGCCAAGGCAGCTATTGTTGAATGTGGGTTTGAAACTGTTACTCATCCACCCTATAGTCCGGACTTAGCCCCAAGCGACTTCTTTTTGTTTCCCAATCTTAAAAAGGATCTGCGTGGAAATAAATTTTCTGACGATGAAGCGTTGAAGACGGCCGTGGAGGAGCATTTTTACACCAAAGATAAAAAATATTTTTATGAGGGATTAAAAAAAATAATTGATCGATCTTATAAGTGTATGAACATAGGGGGGGAGTATATTGAAAAATAAAAATATCAAACTTTTCGTACTTGTTTGTTTTTATCCACATACCGAGAATATTTTGAACGCCCCTCGTAGTCTAGGTTTCAGAAGTAGTAATAATTTCATTATTTTTGTCACCATAAAAATGTATAAAGGTACGGTACCTCAGTCTGTGCATTTGAGATTCATCTTCCTCTTCAGATTCACCGCCACTAACAAGGCTACTGCAAAAAATACAAATAAATTATCAATAATTGATTATTTTGTCAATGGAATATTGTATTAAGCTGTGGGGAACAGCTAGCAAAAGTAACATTGATATCCTGGAGAGATTTCAGAGCAAAGCCCTCAGGCTTATGTTAAACATTCCTTTCTATATTAAAAACAAATATATTTACGAGGACCTACGGATGAAATAACATCACACAGCCGAGGTTATCAACTGATACTCTCATCAAACCCAAGCGTGCTCGCTCAGACCTGGGAGGATCTGGCAGCCTCACACAGCGCAAGCTCAAACGAAAAACTGTCACTGGCTTTGGCGACAGGTTCAGCAGAGAATGGGGAAGGAACCAATGGGTTCCCCTCCGATACTGACGTCAACACAGATAGCAATATTAAACAAAAAGGTGGCCTATTGACACAAATGCAGTACTTCATTCGCAATCATTCATTTCTACATTTAAGTGTTTTTATTTATACAATTATTCAATCATGTGCTTGTTATACCTGATTCTCCTAGGCTTGGCAGTACGGATGTGCCTGGCGTCTGGCTCGAGACTGCCTTGTCGAGGAGTGACGTATCCCTTCCCCTCCACAGCGATGGGGATGATGAACTCCCGAGCTGACTTCTTGATGGGTTCTCCAGGAGGAGTAGAACAAGCCTCGCTGGTAGAAGACTCGTTCGATACCAATCTTCTGAAATGGCAATAGTCTACTTAACAATTTTTCAAAATGTGTTTTAAATTGTTTATATTTAATTTAGGATAAAATATACTTTAGATTTTTATGGGGTGTAAATCATCTTAAAATCGACTTTTGAATATCGTATTTGAATTTTCGCTCAGAAACGCTCCGGTTGCAAATGGCTGCCGGATGTCGTCACGTATCCCATGTTCTACTTATTTCAATTTGAAAGTTATTCCGAGTAGCGTTTTTATTACCTTTAAGTAAAATTCTGTTAAAAAAGCTTTGCTTTCAATTCGGAAACAGTCTTCGTATTATTAAGTGACGTCACTCACGCTGACTAATGTTTTTAAAGTGAAGTTCTAAAATATTAAATACTGTTTAATAAAAAATAGTTGTTTTTATAAGTTTAAATAATTTATGTTTTAAACTAGTTTAATTAACAATTTAGTTTTTTTTAACCATTGTACCTTACTTCCTCCGAATAAACAATAATTTAAAAAAATCATTAATTATTTTTACATATTAAAAATCAAAAACACATTTTTTACAATAGTGAACTACCCTGGATTGTTAGAAAAATGAATAACTACGTGGCGGGTGGTACGTCACGTCACGACCCGCGTGCAAATGGCAGATTTAATATGTATGAAGTTGTAATGAAATCCGCATTTGTTGTCACATACCAGACATACTTATTATTGGTACAATATCATTAGGTCATATAATAACTTAAGAAAACAAACTTGGCAATCCATGGACCTTTTTCATGTCATGCATGCATCTAACTCTGCAAATTTACTACTGTCTGAAGTTATCACCGGAAGTATATGTTTACGCAGGTTACATTAGATCTTACTAAATTTTACCTGCAGTCCTATTCGGTTACTTAAGCGCAAACGTTATATAATGGAATCCGTTAACTATATATATATATATATATATCACGATATTTTCACGGCCGCTGTCAAGGTCGAGCGCTTATAGAGTTGAGAATTGAACATTTTTTTTGTAATTATGACGCAACCTCTGAAGTAAATAACGAAATCCACTAATAACGTTTGCGACTAAGTAACAGAATAGTGCTGCAGCTCACTTAAATTATTTCAAACGTCATTTAAATACTTTTTAGTTCATTTAAATTTTAGCGATTTACCTAATTATTGACACCAATTATGTGGTGACATTGAAAACATACAAAACTCCACTTTATGCTAAATACTATAGTTAGCAACTTTTATTTTGCTCTTAGCAACACTAGATTAAGGATTATTACTTGTTTATTTTAAAAAATAGTTTGTTAGTGTCAATAAATTGGTGAGGTGTCAACAATGGGGTAACTTACCCTAAATATTGTATTTTAAAATGTATTTTCTAACCTGAGTGGAGTTTGATTGATCTTGGGTGGTATAGTTTTGGCCGGACTGGGCTGCGGCTGGGGACTGGTGACCGGAGATCCTGGTTCCTCTGCCACTACTGGGATAATACGCTCAACCGATACACCTCTGTAATAAAAAAACAATATAAATAAATAAATATTTCCAGACAGGTCACACAGCGCCATCTAATTTCCGTGGTAAGCTACGAGGCTTGTGTTACGGAAACTAGATGGTTGATAAACTACATATTATACTTTTTTTTTGTAAATATATACATATTATACATATAAACACCCAGACCGAGACAAATTATACAATGTACAACTTGCCCCCGGTGGGAATCGAACCCACGACCTCTCGAGTTCACGGCAACGTTTGTTACCACTAGACCACGGAGGCGGTCAAAATGAGCGATCGCACGCCAACCCGTCTGGCGAGTGTAGGCCAAATTCTATAGAAATTTCCCGTCAGTCCTGGTTCCACTAATACGAACTTGTAGAATTGTTAATATGGACAGCAAAGTAAAGGATTAAAGCAATGAGTGTGTAAGTGTAATTTTGTGCAAGTAAATGAGGTCTTGTTGACTTCGACGAATATACAGCGGGGTGCGATCGCTCATAATCATTACAGCCCTAGGGGCTCATGTCTCAACCTCCTGTTGGAGATGGGCCTTCCAAAACATATATCTGGAGAATTTGGCCTACACTTGCCACGCTGGCCAGACGGATTAATCAATTGTTTACTAAATGACCTGTTGTTGGCGCGTAGATCCTGCACCCGGTGTGTGGCCTCCGTGCGGAAGGTGCGGGCCGGCACAGCGGTGGGCGCGGTGGCGGGCGGGGAGGCCGGGCTGGGCGGGGGAGAGCTCAGGCAGGTCACTCCGGCAGACGACGAGCGGCCGTATGGGACTGGCGGCTTGCCTGAAAGATACATAACATAGTTAAAAGGACCTCCACATTTGGAAATGAGCCTTCAAATTAATTTGTTGTCAGAATTGTTTGCATCAGAAACATTATCTTCATATACAACACTGTTGAAACAATCAGCCTACATGAGGCATATATTTTTATCTATAACAAAACAATACGAATTTGCTACTTCCGTAGTCTAGCGGTTAAGTCTGTGGATTTAGACGCGGGGGTACCGGGTTCTGTTCCAGGTCGGGACACAATAATTTATTTGTAATATTTCACATCATGATAGGACGGTAGTAAAGTTGGCTAAATGTGAATCGGCTTCTTTAAAAAGCTTGGTTTCTGACCACCACGGAAGTTCGTGATGATACTATGCTTTTTTTACTACAACAAAACTATAATATATCATTATTATTCCATTTAATACAAATTAGATTTTAACTTTCACAGCATTTATTGTACTTCTGATGGGCGTCTCCAGGGGACATTTTTAATTCCTAGTTTAAACCTAATTTGTAATTAGGTTCAGTTCATATTTAATTTTACATCTAATATTTATGTAGTTTGTTATAAGTGTTTGTACTTTATATGGAATAAAAATAAATTTAAACGACCAGAAAAGTATTATCTTAAACATCTATTAGTAAACAAACCAGTACGAATAGCTGTAGAGATGATGTCCCTGGCGGCTCGACGGCGGTTTTCTTCTCCAGTCTTTTCCTCCACCAGCTTCGCCATCGAATTTTGTAAACTCCTGCACAAAATATTTATATTATACTTCATGTATGCATTTATTATTTGTTAACACAATCATAACATCCCCCAGAACACTCCACTGCTGGCGGAGTTTAATTTGTATCCACAGACTTAGCCGCCAGACCATGGAGGGCGTTATAGTAAAATAATAAACACAAAAAATACTTTTAAAAATGTTTTACTTTAAATTCTTATGTAGATACCAGAGTCAACATAGCTCGAAAAGTCATGTCAAATCATCAGTCTCACTTCCATCAATTTCAAAATTGTAGAATTGTTAAAAGTCTACGTCAGATGTTTGTTAACCCGCGGCTAGTAGTGGCAGAAGTAGGTTTTGTAAGAAAATATTGTAGTTTAGGTGATGTTACCTTCTAGCATCCTGCAGGACAGTGGATGGATCTGCTGCAGCCGTAGAGTGAGAGGGCTCGCTTTCTGTCTTCTTTACACCACCAAGATGGCCGACCTCTTCCGGAGGACTCTGAGAAGAATTCATTTATTATATATGTGTAAAGGTTATTTTCTTCCATCTTTGATTTCTTTCACTATAAAAAAAGGTATCTAAGTACATCTTGTCAATCTAACTGTCTCAAACAACAACTAAATTAAAAAAAAATGTTTTTATATATTTTTTTGTTGTTATTTTGCAATAACATCATTTTTAATTTCATCATATTACTTCCCTCATTGTTTAAATTGTTTATATGTATATATAGTATTACTTATGTATATAAGTAAATATTCATAAGTATATATTAATATATATTGACTTACTTAATATTGCTCTATCTTGTCTAAATGTCCTATAATGCAAATAAGTCTTAAAATAAATAAAATAACTTAAATTGTAACTTACTGGTGAAGGTTCGATGCCGATCTGTTGAAGTCTGACATTATCTGTGGTCTTGGCAGAAAGCTCTCGATCCTCACTTTGAGCTTTTGGTTTCGCAATCTTAGATACCACTGTAGCAACAACAACAAGCATTGAAACATTTAGCACATCATAACAATTACTGACTAGTTATTCAAGTCACCTAAGCAAGTCTGTCAAAATTTATGGAACCTGCTTTCAAGACGGTATTAGCGGAATACAGTATTTTGGTGGGTTGGGAGAGGAGTAGAATGGTGGATGTCTTCAGTGGAGCGACAATTAAAACAATTAAAAATCATGATTATTTTCATGTAAACCAAAATAACAAATTGAAAATCGACCAATAGCGTTCTTCGAGAACTCAGACTGTATTTGTCTCATGTTTGTTGTGTCTCATTCACACAAAATTTACTTAATGGCGTCCGCGACTCTGCGTCCCTCCGTATTTCTTTTTTGTTGTGGTTTTATTTTAATTGTTTGTTTAGTGCCAAGTACGTCGAGTTAAGGTTTGCTCCTCCGTCTTGGCCACCTAGTGGAATAGTGACTCTTTGAGCTGTGTGACTCTGTTTTATGCCGTTTTTGGTTTTGTAAGTAAATAACTTATTTCAACATGATTGTAATGTTTTAAAGGTAGCCATATTATAATTAAGTATGTTTAACTCACCAGTAATTAGTTCACAGATCTTATTAATCCGTCAGAGCAACGATGTTTTGTATAATTAATGAATATTGTTTAAGTATATACTTATTTTTATTGTAAATTTTTTTTAATTAGTCGATTTTTTTATTTAGTATGGCTACTCTTAACGCCTTACAAAATGACAAAAGTTTTTTTTACAAAAACTAAACCCTTTAATTTAAATATCGATAGATTGTGAAAGGTATTAAGGCACATCCCTAATAAAACGTCGATATCGATAATACGCACATAATTATATTTTTATTGTAAAGTTGGTATTACAATAAAGGTAAATAATAAGCTTAGCTAAAACGTTTGTTCTAAGTGGGGGTACTTATTATTACTTGTTCTGTGGATGATTGAGGATTAAGCAATAAAAAGAGGGGGCCCATTTTAAACCCTTTTTATCTAATTGCTAAGTTTGTCTTCTTCAATAAACCGAAATTATTCTAGTTTTTTAATATTATTGAAGGTAGTTTCTTAATCAATAAATAAAGGCCAATGCTCATGATTCAGGTAAAGTATGAGTATTTTTTTTTAATACGACACACACTGTAAGAAATAAGTTTCTTACCTGGTTTGGAAACATTTCTTTTCACTTCAGGCGTGTTCGTCAGTGACGCTCTCCTTTCAAATTGTTCTTTGAAACTACCCACATTGCCTCCTAGAAATAAATTTCATAGTTTGTAAAATTAACCCAGTTTGATATTCATCATATAGCCCTTAGAACAGAACCGCTGTTGGAGATGGGTCTTCCAGAATTTTCTGGAGAATTTGGCCTACACTCGCCACGTTGGCCAGACGGGTTGGCGAGGGACTGTGATATTACGGCCTGCTAATACGTAGAAATAAAATAAAATGTAAAGAGAGAGAAAAATTGTTGGTTAAAGAAACATAACATCGTTGTTACTGCAAAAGGTAGCTTGTCAAAAATATTAAAGTCTGATAAACTGAGCGAGCGGTGGTAGCTCGGTTCAGGGTTCGAACCCCGGCGGTAGCAATGAGAAATACTTTTCTTACGTACATTTGTCATATATTGCCAACACTACTGTTCCAGTGTCTCGGAGCACACGGTATGCCGACAGTCCCAGTTCTACTAATACTAACTTGTGGAATCGTTAATAAATTATCATTAAATTGACATCAGACCCTCGCCAACCTGTATGGTCAGCGTGGTGAGTGTAAGCTAAATTACCCCACTAAAGGCTTATCTCCATCAGTGGAGATCTAGGACTCCTGAGTTCTATGGACTGTAATAATGATGAAACGACTTACAAAAATAGAGGTGTTATTTTGAGATAGGGAATATGAGTTGCCATCACTAATGTTTAGCTAATTTAAAAACTTACCAGGTATAGATAACTTTTTGGGCTTTGGTTTGGGTTCTGCTGTCGCTTGCTTAGTGCTCGGTTGGTCAATATTAAGGGATGTCATCTTATCTGTCGTAGATGATACTGTTGCGGGTTTTGCTTCTTCCTGCCAATGTATGATAACGATGTAATAGGATACGAAAACAAAAATATGGAAATTACTGTTGTTTACAATCAAAACTATACTATTATTAGGTGGGTTTACTAAAGCTTTTGCGGTGGTGGCTCGGTTGTAAGAACACTTTCCTTAAAATCCTACAAAGGTTGGGGTGGTTCAAACCCCCCCGGCATGTACCAATGAGATATACTTTTCTTACGTACATTTGTCATAGATTAACAGCACCACCGCCACCGTTCCCGTGCTTCGGAGAGCACGACCCTTCTCCAACAGTGGATGCCTAGGACTCTTTGTGTACTACGGGCTGTAATGATGAAAATGATCTGGAAGGCCCATCTCCAACAGTAGAGGTTCTAGGACGCTGTGTTCTAGGGGCTGTGATGAATAAATGAAATATATTCAATTGAACAAATTTAACTATTAACTCTTCTACTATTGGGCACCACTACTAATAGTCTGTGGTCACAATGACGGCATGTTTGTTCACACAATATTGCATGTAAAAAAAACCAGAATACTTAGTGGAACCATCCCAGATGTGAGAACAGAATTCCAGGCATGACTGGGATGAAATAAAAAAAAAAAAATTTCAGAATCCCGAGTTTTTTGAACGCTGTTTTGGTAAGGCTCTCAAAGTAGTTTTGGTGGTTGATCTATCTATTTGATATGTTTTAATGTATAAACTAACCTTAACATCTTCCGGTTTTTCAGTTTTTATCTCATCAAGCTTAGTTTGAGATGGCTTCTTCTTAATGACAACTCGAGGACGAGCCGGTTTTTCCTTTACTTCATCTTTAGGGGCTTCTTTGACTATTTCCTTAGGGACATTCTTGACTACTTCTTTAGGGACCTCCTTCTCTACTTGCTTAGGGGCCTCTTTAACTAGCTCCTTGGGGATATCTTTAAGAGGTTCGTCAATTATCAGCACCTCTTCTTTTGGTGTAGGCATGATGGTTATGGTTGCTGACGATTTTAGTGATAGTTGGATTGGCTGAAGCAAAAACAAAATTGAAATTCATTATTCAGTGTAAAAATAAATTAGGGCAGCCGTGACTCAATAAAAACAAATATATATCGACAGTATTGAACACAAATGTGGTATGTGCATTATTACAATGATGTAAAAGTTTGATAGACATTACATACATGCTAGGTATCTCTTATGGATAAAATCTAAAACGTCGAAACTGACATAGCTTTCAAAATTAGCAAGCTGAACAGGCAGTGGGCCGGATACAGAACCGACGATCGATGGGGCAAATAGGTTCTAGAGTGGAGACCTTGTACGGAACAAAGCAGAGTGGGAGACCCGCTGCCAGATGGACGAATGACCTAAAGAAGATCGCTGGTGGGAGATGGAACACTGCAAAAGACTGATGTAGCGAGGCGGGGGAGGCCTATATCCAGCAGTAGAGAAGAGATAAAAGGTAATGATGATGATAACGATGACATACATGATAATGTAGTTTTAGGTTCAATAATAAACTTAGGAAACATATCATATCTGTGTACTGTAAACCAGTATCTCAAATAAAATATTTAAAGAATAGAAAGAAATGATATTAAAGCTAGATAGTGTTAATTATAATACCTCGTCATCGGCTACAAGCGTTTCATCATCTAGCTCCGCAGAGTTGTCTTCCTGCGATGTAGATTGTTGGGGAATTTGTGCCGCACTAGAAAATAAAATCAATCACTCATTACATCTAAAATAGAACTTAAATTTACAACGTCATCCACACTCTGATATCATAATTGAATCGCTCGATGTTAAAAGGGCAATAGTCCAAATACACTAACTTTTAGAAAACGAGAAAAAACTAAGTTAAGGAACCTTTTTTTCTATACTTTGCGTTCCTCTGTGTTTCCACTTTCCTATAACTTGGAGTCCTTCAAGCGAAGTGTGAAGAAGCATCTAGTCAAGCCGGCATAGTGTTGCTGTGTAGTTGATGACCATCAGTCAAAATATATTCATTCACGTAAATCTATTACAGACATTTATGACACGTCATTAATTAAATTATTTTGAATGATTCAGGAGTACTGCTCGTGAAAACCTAAGCAGTAAAGTGGTCCGTAGACTAAGCTGTTAGCACCTGTTAATGTTTAATCTGACTGAGAAAGGAATCTGCCAGGAAAACTCAGCTATATCAGAATTACAAAGTGAAACATATACAGAATTACACAACAACTATACTGTTATTATAGTATTAAAATAAAGTATGTTAGTTACCTAGCGACTCGTTCCTTCTTCCTTTGCAGTCCACTGGCAGACATGGCCACTTCAAGTTTCCGCTTTCCGTCGCCGGCCACTATGGTGCGGGTGGGGGACGGTTTGATGGCATCTTCGCCACCCTCTAAAAAGAAAAAACCACAAAGTGTAATCAAGGTGTATTTTTTTGTAAAATATTGAAGATAACTATAATCCAATTAAAATGGTAAAAGAACTGTCAATTACCAATTTACATCTATATATGCATTTTTAGATAAACTATGTATAAATATAAATCTAACAAGATTACAATTGAAGTAGAAAAAAATATATAAAAAAATGTTTCAGTGTAAGATCATAGGACTTGATTGATACGAAAACCACATTTTTTATTTTCTTATGCCAACCCGTCTGGCCAGCATGGCGAGTGTAGGCCAAATTCTCCAGATATATGTTCTGGAAGGCCCATCTCCAGCAGTGGAGGTCTAGGACGCTGTGTTCTAAGGACTGTAATGATAATGATGATACAGTAAAAATTACATTAGTCTTATCAATAAAAATATAGAAACTACCATTTTTTTTTTTTATTATTGTACGCAGCACAAGTAGTACAAAATAGCCCAAAATGGATGTGATATCATTTCAAAGTAAGATTTATATTTAAGAATTTAACGAAGTGTTTGGACAGAACTAGGTGTAACCCGCACTTTGGGTTTTAGCCGTGACAAATATTAATAAAGTGAAATAGTTAATGATACCTGCAACTAGTTCCAGGATTCTCTTCTCTGCAGAGTTGCTGGGCTCCACCGCCATAGATGTGGAGCTTGTCAGGTCTGTACCACTTTCTTCTGGACCTAACTCGTTCTATAAAACAACGTTCGATATTTACATTTAGAGGGTTGTTACGCTATACATCCCTTTCGCTCGCACACTCCATAATTTGAGGTAAATAATGAGTGTACGTTTGAGAAATGAAGTCAATCAGCTTTTTGTCTGTAATTTTAGATCTATTTTTACTTTCATATACCTCATTTTAGACAAAGCAAAATGGCATAAACATTTATAACGATTTTCCTCTATTTTACTAAAAACAAATTGTTGTGTTGATAAAAATACGTTTTAATAAATGTATCAAATACTATTTAATAGTAAGTAAGTATATGGCTCTAAGTAAGTTACTTCTGATAACTCACAGGAAATAATTTGCAGTATATAAGTTTATTTTATTTTATTATGTATGTATTATTATTTATTTTAATTTAATATATAGAATATAGTATATATATTTATGTTTTATATTAGTATTAGATTTAGATTTAGTAGAATTATAATTACCTATTTTCCTGTTTAAATACCTACCTCCCACATACCATGTTCGTAATGTCCTTAAGGTTGACCGAGTAAGAATGTCTAGTCTAGCGGCATTGGGCCGCCTTAGTACATAGTGCATTTTTTTTTAAATAAATTAATAAAATGAAAACAAAACAATATTTACCTGTGAAGGAACGACCACTGCGTTGGTATTTGCGGTTGGGGCCAGAGACAGTAAGAGGTCGAGTCTGACAGGAGTTTCGGCTGCCAGAGCCTCGGCCTCCTCCAAACAGGAACTTTCATAGCCAGAATTCACCCATCTAAATTAAAGCAAAACATCATTAAGTTACAAAATAAGCACAAAAAATATATATGATATAATATCACGGTCCCTAGAACATATAGTCGTGTGTCTCCACTGTTGGAGAAGAGTCTTCCAGAATTTTATGGAGAATACCTACACTCTCCACGCTGGCCAAACGGGTTAACAATGTTTATTAACGATTCTCCTGTATTGTTAGAACAAGGACAGATGGCTTAACATGCTGTTTAAGGCACGGGAACGGTGGTGTTGTTAATCTATGACAAATTAAGAAAAGTGTATTTCATTGGTACATGCCGGGGTTTGAACCCAGACTTTTAGAGTGTTAAGGAAAGCTTTCTTACAACCGAGCCACATATTAAAATCTATTAATTATAATTAAATTATTATATTAAGGGTGGAAAAGGCTTTTAAAAAAAAATAAAAAGACGCTTTACTGAATCCTGCATGTACCAATGAAAAATACACTTTTCTTACGTACATTTGTCATAGATTTACAACACCTTATGAATTCCTTAATAAGTTGTCATTGAAATTGACATCAGATATACCCATGTGGCCAATGTGGAGAGTATAGACCAAATTCTCCAGAAACATGTTCTGGAAACCCCATCTCCAGCAGTGGAGGTCTGAGACTGTGGTTCTAGGGGAGTTGTCATAATATATAATGGATTAAGTCCAGAGTCCATTAAGAATATTTTAGTAAAAAAAAAAAAAAAAAATTATTAATGTTACTGGAGTTACTATTTAATAACGATAATAATTTATTAGCAAATAGAACGTGTAACTTACTCATGATAACAAATGTAAACTATATCTGCACGTTTGACAGGGTCAACTGTCAACATATCTCGAATCAACGGCGAGGCAGCTGGAAATAAATTATTATATACAATTCAGAGATGAAGACACTTTTTGGTAGTATTTCAGTAGCTATGCGACAAATTAACGTATAAAATGGTAACTTAACCTGCGACCTACAGGGCCAACGCCATTTTAGTACATAAAAAAACTATCATCACGATCGATCCCCTTATACAGGTGCGGATTCACATTTAGCCAATCATGACAAGTGGCAAGCTTAATGTCTCTAGGGTTTCAAACACGAGATAAATCACAAATTAAATTTATTTAATTAACAAATATAATTATGTCCCAACCAGGAATCGGCATCTCAGAATCTCTAAATCCACAGACTTAACCAGACGGATTCACATTTAGCCAACTTTACTATCGACCAATCATGACAAGTGGCAAGCTCGTCGATGTCTCCAGCGTACCAAACTCGAGAAATATCACAAATAAATTAAATATTAATTAAATGTATTTATTTACATTAATAAATATTTTTGTGTCCCGACCAGGAATCGAACCCGGTACCTCCGAGTCTAAATCCACGGACGTAACCGCTAGACCACGGTGGCAGTTGTAAAAATACTATATTTATTAAAAGTAAACTCAGAATCGAAACATATTTCAAAATGTTGAGTGTGCGAGCGAGAGAGAAGCAAATGGTAACCCTCTTTAACAACTTGATATAGGCGCATCATAATTTAATACAATACTCACTAGACGGGCTTTTAGGTTCGTAATAATCCCCATTGCTGATCTGTCGGACTAGTCGCTTGAAGTTGGAGCCATCGAAGGGCATCGCTCCGTACACCAGCGTGTACAGGAGAACGCCCAGGGACCAGCAGTCTACCTGAAATCATTCACCATCATCACAGACTCTACACACAGATAGGCGCCTTCCAGAACATATTTCTGGACAAATTATTTGACTATTTTTAGCGATTGAGACCTGACTCCATCATTATGGATGAACGTATTGATTTATATAGGTATTATATGTATATATTATATAGCCCCTAGATAGATCACAGAGATGAGCTTTCCAGAGCATATAGAGGAAGAATTTGGCCTACACCCGCCACGCTGGCCAGACGGGTTGGCAAGGGTCTAATGTCAATTTATAATAACAATTTATATTAGTCTAAATTCTCCAGATATTTCTGAAAGGCCCATCTCGAACAGTGAAGGTCTAGGACTCTGTGTTCTTGGGGCTGTGATGACTATGATAAAAAAAAACACAAAAACAGAAAAAATAGGAATCGTCACAGTTGTAAACAAGGTACCATTGCCGCTAGCGACATCTATATTTAGTTAAGTTAGGTTTAATGTTGGTGGCGTTACCTCTGGGCCTATGTAAGCAGTTCCTTTAACAATTTCCGGCGACGCATACAACGGTGATCCACAGAACGTGGACAATAAAGATGTCTCCTTAAATACATTTGACAAGCCGAAATCTGCAATCTAAAAAAAACATACGTAGGTACAAATGATATTTAAAAAAAAAAGGCTAAGTTTCGTTTCTATTCGTTTTTAATCCTAAATTTATCGGTGTTTACTTGTTTTTTTAAACTTAAGTCTCTACCACTATGCCGGCCTATAAAGATACTTTTTCACACTTCGCTTAATTTATTAACTTCGCTCTGGTATATAGGATTGGGGAAAAACACTGGCTGGGAGAGTATTCCACATCAACAATATAACTAAAAACCAGACTGCGTAAAAAAATAACTTTATTTTAAAACAAAAAAAAAAAAATTAAAAAAAAAAAACAAGCAAGACAACAACAATTTTAAATGTATTTTTTATGTCCGAAGAATTAGAAAGATTATAGACTTTTATAGCCATACAATAGCAATTAGAACTACACAGTGAACTCTTACATATTGGCATTAATAGCTTAGTGGGATCGATTAATGTGAGAATTATCAAAATCGGACCACGAGGAACAAACCGATTTGCGTCGCGCAGTCGAATAAAAAAAGGCATTTGAAATTACGAGTAAAAAGTATCATCACAACCGTTTCCCTTTCGGGGTGGTCAGAAACCACGCTTATAAATAAGCGGATTCACAATTACCCAGCTTTACTATAGGCCAATCATGACAAGTGGCAAGCTCGTCGATGTCTCCAGCGTACCAAACTCCCGACCAGGAATCGAACCCGGTACCTCCGAGTCTAAATCCACGAACTTTACCGCTAGACTACGGAGGCAGTTTATTACGAGTATTTGCTATATTAATACCATTTGGCACAATTAAATTTAAAAAACACGTGGATTTTATTATGAATCTTTGAAAATAGATTGTGAATCATACTTCATATTGAGCACATCCCTTCATGACGTTTCAAGTTACAAGTACATGACTCATACAGTTCTTGATAATTAAAAAAAAAACTTACTTTGGCACTTCCCGTCTCGTCCAACAAAACATTTTCTAATTTTAAGTCTCTATGGCAAATCTTATGGATATGGCAATAATATACAGCTGTGGCAATTTGTCTGAATAACCTGAAAAATAAAAACTATTAGATACAGATATAGTGTCGGCTATGGTATAATAACAGAGGTTATTAGAACGTGCTTCCACCATTTTTTTTTTTTTTTTTTTTTTTACTGAGCACGACACTTACCTGATGGTAAGCGGTACGCGAGGCCCAAGAATGGGAGCAACTGACGCCAGCCTCAGCCGACCAACATCAGTCCCTACCACTATGCCGGCCTATAAAGATTCTTTGTCACACTTCGTTTGAAGTACTCCAGGTTATAGGAATGGTGAAACACACCGGCTGGGAGAGCATTCCACATCTTCATCGTACGACAGATGTAAGAGTCTCTAAATTTATATGTACGCGTAGGGATAGTGGCTACGGTATGTGGATGCATATTTTGGCCTGTGTGAGTGGTTCGGTTGGGGAATAGAGAAGAAAGGATAAGGTTGTGAAGCTCTTCAGAATATTCACTGTAGTATAGCTTGTAGAACACGCTCAGGGAGGCCATATCTCGGCGAAGCTGCAGCGATTCGAAAGTTTTAGATACTGTAGTATCGTCCACTATTCGAATCGCCTGCCTCTGTTGAGAGCATCAGAGGAACCATCCCAGAGGTGAGAACAGTATTCCACGCATGACCTTATTTGTGCTTTATAAAACATAAGTCGGAGTTTTGTGAACCATAGACCCTTTCGTCATATATCATTGTTTTATTTTTAATTTTATTTTATATTTTTATTAACAATCCGATTGTATTTTTATTTTATTTTATCATCAACTGCCTCCGTGGTCTAGCGGTTAAGTCCGTCAATTTAGACTCGGAAGTTCCGGATTCGATTCCTGGTCGGGACATTTTTTTTTTCATTTTTGATATTTCTTGAGTTTGGTGAGCAAGTCTCTAAGCGAGCTTGCCACTTGTAAGGTCCATCAAGGACCTATAGTAATGTTGAATGTTCACATTTAGCCAACTTTACTACTATTACTTTCCGCTATAAAATACTTATATACAGTTTTAAGTCGCGGTATTAAATACTTATATACAGTTTTAAGTCGCGGTATTAAATACTTATATACAGTTTTAAGTCGCGGTATTAAATACTTATATACAGTTTTAAGTCGCGGTATTAAATACTTATATACAGTTTTAAGTCGCGGTATTAAATACTTATATACAGTTTTAAGTCGCGGTATTAAATACTTATATACAGTTTTAAGTCGCGGAATTAAATACTTATATACAGTTTTAAGTCGCGGTATTAAATACTTATATACAGTTTTAAGTCGCGGAATTAAATACTTATATACAGTTTTAAGTCGCGGTATTAAATACTTATATACAGTTTTAAGTCGCGGTATTAAATACTTATATACAGTTTTAAGTCGCGGTATTAAATACTTATATACAGTTTTAAGTCGCGGTATTAAATCCTACAAAGGTCGGTTCAAACCCGCCCCCGGCATGTACCAATGAGAAATACACTTTTCTTACGTACATTTGTCTTAGATTTACAACACCACCGTTCCCGTGTCTCGGAGAGCACGTTAAGCCGTCGGTCCCGGTTACACTAATGCCAACTTGTGGAATCGTTAATAAATTGTCATAAAAAAATGGCATCATATCCTCGCCAAGCCGTCTGGCCAGCGTGGCGAGTGTAGGCAAAATTCTCCAGATATATGATCTGGAAGGCCCATCTCCAGCAGTGGAGGTCTAGGACGCTGTGTTCTAGGGGCTGTAATGAATACAGTTTATATATTATATTGTTGGGTATTGAAGACAAAAGAAGAAGACGAATTTCTACGCATTCTATGTACCTATTCATCGTTTGTGGGAAAGAGAGATGAGAAGAATGATGTCTCGGCCTTGAGATCGACAATAGGCTTTACAGCCACTTATTTATTTTATTGCAGAAAAAGACGCTTATCACGATTACAGCTTCTAGAAAACAAAGTCCTACACCTCCACTGTTGGCGACGAGACTTCCAGAAATTTCTGCAGAATTTTTAATGACCATTAATATACGATTCCATAAGTTGGTATTAGTTGAACCGGGACCGACGCGACGGCTTAACGTGCTCTCCGAGGCACAAGAACGGTGTTGTAAATCTATGATAAATGTTACGTACATGAAAGTGTATTTCTCATTGGTACATGCCGGGGTTCAAACCTACCTTTTTAGGATCTTAAGGGAAGCGCTCTTAAATAATACCTTACAAATGAAATATTATCCTCCAAAGAAAGAGACAGACGGCTATTATAACATCGTGTATTTTAAAAGTAAATAGTTGTACAGTTAACATACCATTTAGATAGTAAGAATTAAGCTAAATGGATTTAAAGGTAGATGGGTGTATTAGCATATTGTGTAATCGTTTTGTGGTGAGGGATATCATAATTTAATAAGAACATTTATTTATTTTATTTACTAATAAAAAATATGTATTATATGAATATTGTTTTATATATTTATATATGTATTTAGTTGTTAATCCATTACCACATTAAAATTTTGGTATGTTAGTAAGGATAGGGTAATCATGCTCAACTTCAGCACGGGGTCACCTCGCGAAGTGTGCAGACACATTACTTACTTCACTCTATCGTACAGAGTTATTTAGCATGTTATTATATGTACTTATATCACAATAAATATATTTCATTTGATACCTTCTGGCTTCATCTTCTTGTAATACTTTTTTCTGGCTGAGATAGTCGTACAGTTCCCCTCCCGAGCAGTACTCCATCACTAGGATCATTTTTTCACTATTTTCAAACACTGAAAAATAAGTATCATCTAAGGCTATATATATCGGTGCAACAGAGACACAACCAAAAACAACAAAATTGAGTTAAAAGGCTTTAACGCCTTTGCATCCCTCTCGTTCGCACTGTACAACACAAATCAAAATCGTTTATTTGCTTTAAATGTGATACATACAGTAATATGGTTAGTGAGTTGGCTCTGCACATTAAGCCATTGTTGTAGCATGCAAAAATTGTTTAATTTAAATATATTCTTATCTACAAATAGTCATCATTACATATATAAATTTAGGTCAATATACCTATATATAATAATTTTACATTATTAATAACAATACTGCCTCCGTGGTCCAGCGGTTAAGTCCGTGGATTAAGACTCGGAGGTACCGGGTTCGATTCCTGGTCGGGACACAAAAAATATTTATTAATGTAAAAAATACATTTAATTAATATTTAATTTATTTGTGATATTTCTCGAGTTTGGTACGCTGGAGACATCGACGAGCTTGCCACTTGTCATGATTGGCCTATAGTAAAGTTTAGTTTAGTTTTTTTTTTAACACCATACATTCCTAACGGAATTCGGTTATGTCATACTCGTAATTTTCAATATATTTTTTTATACATTTATCACTATAGATAGGTACAATCAGGTACATGACAAATAACAGAACTGGAGGTTGAAGGTTAGTTGGCTAAATGTGAATCCGCTTATTTATAAGCGTGGTTTCTGACCACCCGAAAGGGAAACTGTCGTGATGATACTTTACTTTTTTTTCTAATAACAATATAAAAAAATGTCATACACAGGTTACTATTATTTTAGTTTATATTCCGTTTGAAGAACTCGCCAATATTATAGAAACAGCCCTTTGCCAGCCATTTATACAGCTCCTTTTTAAACATTTTTACTGGTACTTGTTTTTTACATTTTAAGATTATTCCAGTCTCAGTGTACTTTTGAGAAATGTCAATCTATTACTATTTACTTTTTACTATTTTTTTATTTATTTATTCAAGGTACAACACAAATTACAACCATTGCACGATATATACACACACTATTTGACAGCAGTTCTAGATTGCAATCCACAGCAGTGTACACTACAAGACAACACAATAATAATATAATTTAAATGTTCTTACATAACATGATCAATTTCAAATTTCTAGCTTATTAAGTATTAACTTATTTAAAGAAATAAATAGTGGACATTGTAGACATATTTTCTCTTTCAGATACCCAATTCAAGAAACTACACCTTCTCTGATCAATATCTGGTGTCTGTGCTTTGACAGAATTATCTAGTGAAGAAACCAATGCACTTACTAACAGTTTTGTTAGCCTGTCCTAGCTCAATGTGCTCAATAATTTTTAGATTTTATTTCTCTATTTGCACCGTACTCAAATTTAAATGTCCCAATGTCCCAAAGGTTAACGGGAAGAGAATGTCTTGCGGCATTACGTTCGCCTTTTGTATAGACTTACAAATAAAGTTTTTAAATAAAATAAAATTATATAATTTCCTAGTTTGTAATTTGTATGTAAATAGGATGTTAAAATTGGTGTAAATAAACTATTTTTATAATTTTAGGCAGAGAAAAATAGCAAAAACATTTACAACGATTTTACGCTATTCTACTATTAAAAAATCACTAAAATAAATATTTAAAATGACCGTACTGTAAGTAATTCCCTAGTAAGTTGATCAAATCAAATAAAATGTTTGTTTTATACAATATAAGAGAAACAAAAAATCGCTTATAAAAAATATACTATCAGCATCCATGGCTGAACCGAAGCTAATTGCAATATAATAATAAATTAAAACATTGTTGCCAAGGTATCTGAAATAAATTCCCTAGTTGTTTTTTTAATACACATTTCTCAAAGCTACACTAAAGAATTAAAAGAAACATTGGACATGTTGGATTGTGCGAGCGAGGGGATGCAAAAGCATTAATCTATATATATAAAACGTGCCTTCGTTTGAAGAAAGAAAGACAGTCGCAATAGTAGCTAAAAATATATGATATCATGGAAAGAGTGTGTTGAGTCTTGGTTCTTCATAACGCAAAATATCCTTCCACCTATAAACTATACCACATAACAAATGGAAGCTTTACCTTCATAAATATGTACAATGTTGGGATGCCTGACGGATGACATGATTTGCACCTCCCTGCGAATCCTCACTAGGTCCGCTTCCGACTCTATCTTACATTTCTTAATAGTTTTAATAGCCACTTCTTGTCCTGTCTTTTTGTTGATGCCCAGTTGGACTTTGCCATATGTTCCTTGGCCAAGCTTTCTTACTATGTCAAATCTGAAATAAAAAGTAAAAATCGAGGAGTCGTTCCCGCCATTTTGCACGGACCATGTTAAGTGCAAGTTTTTTATTTGTAAAAATAATTAATCTTTTATTTATTTAGAAGAAATTACGGACATTAAGCTTGATAGTACATAGTATAAATAAAATTTAATTGTTAAGCTTAACCTAAGTTACTACATTTCTTACTAAGATATAATACACAAAAATATAGAATAAATTACAAAGAATAATAATAAATAATAATAAAATAACTTTCAGTTATAATACTAGTCTAAGATACGTAAAAGAGCGCCCTTCACCGATCTGATATCCGAATGACATCTTTTTATATAATAAAAAACGCTAACAAAAGCAATGATGATGATGGGTTGCCAAACAAACTATGGTCTGGGCTATTTTTCTATATTGATCAAATAAACCCAGTCTGTATTATTACACTAGCTGATAGTGTCGCTTATAAAGGATAAATTTTGGGAACTAATGTCAAAAGTTAAAATTTAGGAAAGTGCAGGAATCGAACCGTATTGTCAAAATCTTCGGGTCTGATTTCCGACTAGAATATTTTTTATGATACAGTTTTATTCTATAACAAAATTGACAAGAAGTGTCCGTGGCAGATTTATCCGAACTTCGGCCCATCCCTAGTTATATAAAAAGTAGAATTTATTCGGATAACAGATCGGTCAAGGTCGCTCTTCAACGCACTTTGTACTATACGTACAAACACATGCATAAGTATTAACTTTGACAAGGTCGCTAAACTTGATGACTAAAAACTGGTTTATTTTATCTGTTTAGAATGTAATGTCAAATTGGTAAATCAAATCAATGCGTCATACAATCGTATCTTCGTCAAATTAACTGTCATTCTGCCCACGCGCATAATCTTATATCCTAATCATTTGTATTAATAATGTCTGTGAAACTTAATTCTAAATAATAATATACAGTTTAAAAGGAAAAGTTTATTCTTTTAACTATTATTATTGTTCTTATTTCGTACTCTGCACCCATTATAATAATTTCTCACTCTCCCAAAGGTTAGCTGGTAGAGAATACCATACGGTATTATGCTCGCCTATGTACATTATTTTATATGTTATATTTTGTGTGCAATAAAGAATTATATCATTTTTATTATTCTTCAAAAAACCTCAAAATCCGTACTTCAGTAAGCAAAATCAAAGGGAGATAGAATAAAGAAACTTTCCCTAAGTCAAGACCTAAGTTAGTACTAAGTTGGCATTTGACGTCATTGCGAATCGCACATACTTATTTATTTTATTTTATATACTTTATTGCACTACAATTGTACATTAATGGCCAGGCATTTTCTAACAACCAACATTTGGGAGTGTGGAAAAACTATGTATGGGTGCATACTTTACGTACGTACTTTCAACGAGAACAACAAATAGGCAGACTGATGTTGGCAATTTGCCCAGTCTGCCGGAGCGGGTAAGTATCCACCAGTAAAGTGTATCCACACGTTTCGGGATCAGGTTTGAATTGCCGTCATGCCCAGTCAAGCCGGCATAGTGTTAGGGAGTGATGTTAGTCATGAGTGTCTGATTGCTAACATTTATGGACCTCGCAGAAGCGCGCCCTCTTCACTTACCATCGGGTGGGAGCAAGGTCGCATGTCGTGCTAGTTAAAAAAAACTACCATATTAACCTATTACTTCACTGCGTACAAGTCACACGAGTATTCTATACTTGCGACGACGCCTGGCTTACGGGGTCTGATTATTTCAATTACACATTATTACGACGTCAAACCGGAAAGTCTAGGGGCTGTAATGAATGATGAGGAACCTATAGGTACCAACAATATCGTCTGATAAGAAACGTACCGTTGTTTGAGCCTGAGCCGATGGTCGTGAAGTCGCACGTCTCCGGTGTTCTCTATGCCCTCCATGATGCTGGGAGCACGCTTGCTTTCGCCCACCACCATTGTTACTGGAACAAATACAATAAAACATTACACCATTATTTATACATGGTGCATCCTGAACACGATTTGAGATAAAAATATCGTGCCAATAACACTAAAGTGATGATCACGACTATTTAGACAAGCAACAAGAGAAAGAATCCTAAAAGGACATCATTCACCGCGTATTTCATTGACTTAGAAAATGCTTGACTGCCTCCGTGGTCTAGCGGTTAGGTCCGCGGATTTAGACTCGGAGGTACCGGGTTCGATTCCTGGTTGGGACACAAAAATAAGTTGCATAGACTACATAATAATCGTAACATTTTAATTATTTTTCATTACAGGCCCTAGAACAGAGAGTCCTAGACCTCCACTGCTGGAGGTGGGCCTTCCAGAACATACATATTAATGAAGAATTTGACCTACACTCACCACGCTGGCCAGACGGATTGGCAAGGATATGATGTCAATTTTTAAAGACAATTTATTAACGATTCCACAAGCTGGTATTAGTGGAACCGGGACCGACGACGGCTTAACGTGCTCCCCGAGGCACGGGAACAGTGGTGCCGTAAATCTATAACGAATGTACGTAAGAAAAGTGTATTTCTCAATGGTACATGCCGGTTGGGTTTGAACCGACCTTTGTAGGATTTAAGGAACGCGTTCTTACAACCGAGCCACCACTGCGCCGTTAATTGTACATACTATTACTTAAATAATATATATATATATACACAAAAATAGGTAAGTATAGAACGTTAAAAATAATATAATAGATGTAGGTACTAAGAAGAGTTATGTTGTTTGATAAGGAAGTAAGTGATACTATAAGTAATTTTAAAAAAAATACGTCACATATAAATAATATTTTAATTCTATTGTAAATGGCAAATGTGACATCGGTACACTCATGGATGAAGTGGCGACTGTCAAGTGAGCTTTCTCTTTAGGTGCTTCAATAAAAATAACAAAATTAGCCCACTACTTTCAAGTCAATATTTTTTTTAATAAAAGGTAACAAAATAAGGGGTATTTTCTCCTAAAACGCATCAATTAATAAATATTAAAGTGTACAAATTTTAAAAGTTAATTCAAAGGAAATACTGAAACAGTAAAATAATTAGTCTTATCCGGCCTAATTACGTGAAGTTGAAAGAAAGAAAGTACGGACTGATTATGTAAAGGTTAAAGAATTATTCTAATAATAAATTCAAAAAAACTAACATTCCTGTATTCTTAAACACGGTTCCGGAAGGAGGTTTGGAAAACACCTCAAAAGTGACATATTCGGTGAGTCAATTAGTAATTAGTGGAGTTCTATATACCAACTCGTTAGCGTAAAAGAATATAGATCTGCTGGCGTCTATCTTTTACGCACATTCGGGCAAGCCGTCAATTGAACACGTGGATCTGGACACACGTGTTACCGGTTGGGAAAATCGATATAAATATATATGTCACAATTATGACGCACATTGTTATTTAAAAAAAAGGTACAGACAGACATCAAAAGCGTGTAGGTTTTACATATTTTAAATGACAGACTGGTGGTGGTAATTGGGCCACTCTGCTGGGGCGGGGAAGTACCCACCTTCCGTGCCAATATATCCAGTAAGTAAAGTGTATCTTTTCGCACTATTTGTTACTGAATTATACGAATAAAAAGTTTTTTTTGTGTTACTTAAACAGGGTTAATACAAAAAGAAACATAATTTTAAATTTAGTTTAGTAAAAAAAATATGTTTTCATGTTATTGACAAATAACTAAAAAAAGTGCGGTATCCGAAATATTTTTCAACAAAAAGCATTGATTCGGAACTCACCCATTCTAACTTTTGTAATAGTTCTCCCAGCTATAATATCTTTATAAGCTCAAAAAACACTTGTAAAACAAAAGTATGTCTAATGTGATTAGTTTTTAAAACGTTGATATGTTTTCGTTGATAGTTTAAAAAAGAAGGTTAAATATTAAAGTAACAAACAAAAAAATCTTCGATTTTTCCAACTGAACATACGTGTGTCCAAATCCGCGTGTTTAACTTTGCCAGCGTCTATCTGTCACACTCATTTATAACTGGCAAGGTACGTTCCCAAGCCAAACGAGACTGGGTGATTTATTTACGTCATCGCTGAATTTCAATAAGATAATAGGGCAGCGAGGTTTGGCGCCGTTGCTAATTGTCTTTGGGTGATGCGAAACGTTCCGACTATTTCGACTATTCTGGTAGCATTAGTCCTATAAGTTCTTGCATCAGACTCCTAAATTCAGTTCCAGATTAGAGCGTGCCTCAGTTAGGTCAACCGTATGTATTTTGTCTCCTTGCAGAAGTATAAACGAGTATACATATCGGACCAGCAAAAAAATCGTAGCTGTTTCCAACTCCTACGTCCGATCACACTACAGTTCTATCGTGTATTAAGTGTGTAAATATAAATTGTATACGATCACTTTCGTATAGCTTCAGAACGCTCTCTGACTCTGTAAGTCTTCGCACGTACATCTATGGCTTTCTACTGATTTCGAACAGTACGTACATTTACGAGAAATTTTTAATAGACAAAATCAATATTTGCATACATTTTGGACCATCTCCACACAATGTAAGAAAGTACATGAATGATCTTCTATGGGGATTTTAGCTAAATTGTATTTACAGTTATAACATATATGATTTTTTAAATAAATTATTCTAACAAGATAGCAATTTAAATACAAAAAATCTTTTATTTTATATAGTTTAGATAGATTATTATTATCACCATGACAGTTCCAGAACATAATAAATAAATGAAGTTTTCTTTCAGTTGAGAATCTGATGACAATTTATTCCATTAGTTGGTATTAGTGGAACCGGAACCGACGGCTTAACGTACTTGCCGAGGCATGGGAATGGTGTTGTTGTAAATCAATGACAGATGTACATAAGAAAAGTGTAATTCTCATTGGTACTCGTATATGCCGGGGGGGTTTGAACCGACCTTTGTAGGATATTAAGGCAAGCGTTCTTACAACTAAACCACCACCGCGCCATATATTAAGTTCTGGTATTTTCTTAAAACCATTTGGAAATGTTGTGTTCTACACTGTTTTTTCCTATAAAATGTTAAAATATATCTTTGACAAGAGTGAAGTATCATCACGACCTATGCATTAGCAATAGTATAGTAGTATCATCACGACCGTTTCCCTTTCGGGGTGGTCAGAAACTACGTTTATAAATAAGCGGATTCACATTTAGCCAACTTTACTATAGGCCAATCATGACAAGTGGCAAGCTCGTCGATGTCTCCAGCATACCAAACTCGAGAAATATCACAAATAAATTAAATATTAATTAAATGTATTTGTTTACATTAATAAATATTTTTGTGTCCCGACCAGGAATCGAACCCGGTACCTCCGAGTCTAAATCCACGGACTTAACCGCTAGACCACGGAGGCAGTTAGCAATATTAGGCTATATATACGAGGGGCGTTCAAAATATTCTCGGTATGTGGATAAAAACAAACAAGTACGAAAAGTTTGATATTTTTATTTTTCAATATACTCCCCCCCTATGTTCATACACTTATAAGATCGATCAATTATTTTTTTTAATCCCTCATAAAAATATTTTTTATCTTTGGTGTAAAAATGCTCCTCCACGGCCGTCTTCAACGCTTCATCGTCAGAAAATTTATTTCCACGCAGATCCTTTTTAAGATTGGGAAACAAAAAGAAGTCGCTTGGGGCTAAGTCCGGACTATAGGGTGGATGAGTAACAGTTTCAAACCCACATTCAACAATAGCTGCCTTGGCAATATGAGCAGTATGGACAGGGGCGTTGTCATGCAGAAGCAGAACACCTTTGGTTAACTTTCCTCGCCTCTTTTCTTTGATCGCATCTCTTAATTGACGTATAACGTTAGCGTAGTACTGCCCTGTGATATTTACACCTTTTTCTTTATAATCGATAAGCAAAACTCCTTCACAATCCCAAAATATTGTGGCCATGACCTTGCCAGCTGACGGGATTACCTTGAACTTCTTGGGATGAGCTGAACCCTTAATGTGCCACTGCATGGACTCCTGTTTGCTCTCTGGGTCATAATGATGAACCCAGGTTTCATCTCCAGTAACTATTTTTTGCAGCACCTCATCGGGATTTTCACCACACAGGTCGATAAAATCTGAACAGCAAGCCACACGCATATCCTTTTGAAGAAGCGTCAGCATTCGCGGAACCCATCTTGCACTTACTTTTGACATATTAAGATGGTCATGTATAATGTCATGTACGGTACCAATAGAGAGATTGGTTACTTGAGCTATAGATTTTACCTTCACTCGGCCGTCTTCCAATATAAGTTTTTCCACTTTATCAATATTTTCTTGTGAGGTAGCCACTACAGGCCGGCCAGGTCTAGGGTCATCTTCAATACTCTCCCTTCCACGCTTAAATTCGCTTGACCATTTTTGAATAGTAGATAAAGAAGGAGCAGACTCACGGTAAACACAATCCATTTCCTCTTTTATGGTTTTTTGATTTTTACCCTGTTTTGTCAAGAATTTTATGACGGATCGGTGCTCTAATTTCGTTAAAATTGTTAATTCGCTCATGGTGTTCATGTTTGTTCGGCAATTGCAGAAAAACAAAAGAACATCTCGGTTCCAATTTTACTTTTTTTTAATGTCAATGGATGAATCTTAGCGGCCAGTAACAAATATATATATAAAAGAGGTTGTAACGTATCAATACCGAGAATATTTTGAACGCCCCTCGTACATATAATCGTCGCCCAAGAACTCGGTACCTCCGCGTTATCTTATCACCATGGAGGAAAAATATATTAAAACCAATTTTGAGATACAAATTGAAACAAACTAATAAAACATATTCGACTTATAGTATCGAACTATTATTACAAAGGTGCAATAAATCAAGATTTTGCAAACTTTTACTTTTTCGAAGAGTTTATTTACGAGTATTAATTTAGTACGTAGTTTGTTCTATCTTTACACGTTACCCGCGTATGTCCCGCCTACCTAGTGACTACCTACATTCTATCAGAGTTTATGAGAAAACTAGCTATTTGACCGGACGTTTGGTGTTGCCCAATATTGGTTAGAAAGACCAATATCATAGGGTTGGTCTTGCGCAAGAGACTACCAAGACTTGCTCAGCCCATTTTCTTAATTTTGCTAAAAAAAAAATTTCTTTTAAAGTTGTTCGTATTAATGAGTTAAACAACTTTATACGAGTATGCCGACTGTTTTTTTTTTCCCCGAATTCTGCAATATTTTGGCCACATTGCTAGAATAGGTGCCGACAATCTGGAAAAACTCTTAGTAACGCGAAAAGTAGACGGTAAAAGAAGAAGCCACAAACGATAGTCAGGTGACTGACCACCTAAACATCCCAGTACACTGCTCTAAAGACCGCAACCACTTAAAACGGCTGGTGCATGAACTGCGACGGAGTCACGATCCCCAACAGTGGGACTAAGGAGGATACTCCCGATTATATAGGGTTTTTATTACAACCTCTGTATACATTTTTGGATACATGTTGATCAACAAGATAATAATAATAATAATAAATATTTCCAGACAGGTCACACAGCGCCATCTAATTTCCGTGGTAAGCTACGAGGCTTGTGTTACGGAAACTAGATGGTTGATAAACTACATATTATACTTTTTTTTTTTGTAAATATATACATATTATACATATAAACACCCAGACCGAGACAAATTATACAATGTACAACTTGCCCCCGGTGGGAATCGAACCCACGACCTCCTGAGTTCACGGCAACGTCTGTTACCACTAGACCACGGAGGCGGTCAGATCTATAACTATTCCAAATTTCAAGTAAATCAGACCACTAATTCTTGAGATAATAGTTTACGAACATACACTAGGACTAGAGTCTCACAGGGTACAATTACAAACAAATGTCTATATTTAAAGTCAGAGCACGAGGCTTTAGCGTAACATATGGTATTGTCGAAGACCAAGATTAAGAGTGTAAGACCAAGACTTGGTCAGTCTTGTTCTTGCTTAGAGCAACACTATGGGCGTTGCCGTGGAATATAGTGGTCAGCAAAAAATACTTTAAGTGGTACTAAGGTCACATGTTGTAATGGGTAGTCGGTTACACCTTTTTATTGCTCTTATAATGCTAAGATAACACCACTCTACCTTTGTACCTAATGCACATCTGTTACATAAAACTAAAATTTAAATTTAAAAAGAAACAACAAGTTCTATTTGCAGATAAAAATAAAAACAAAATTAAAAATACACATTAAATCATTACTTACACATATGAAATGGATATAATAGATTGAAATTGGAAAACAAAGATAGAACACGGACAGTTCTATCTATGCGTGTTCTATCTGCAATTTGTATCTACCTAACCTAACAATTATTAATTAAAATATGTATTATTATACAACACAAAAGATGCAACTATCTTAAGGCTGCTTATCCACTAGAGATATGCTAGGAAATTTAGAAACGAGGAAAAAATGACAACCAATAATATAACTTCATTATCCAGCTCGCTTAAGGATCTTAGCGGAATATTAAACGGCTTAAATGTGGCTTCCCAGCAGGTTGGTCTCAAAATGAACTTGGACAGTACGAAAGTCATGTTCAATATTCATATCACGCCGAGGATAATCTGTCAATAGTCCGCCACACGCCACTCTCGAAGTTGTGCAGGAAAACGTTTATTTTGGACGGACTATTCAGATAGGCGCTGCATTCAGCAAAGAAGCCGACAGACGTATTCAGCTAGGATGGGCGGACTGGAAACTTCGACACATCGTTCATGCCACACGAGAGTCTTTAAACAGTGCCTCCTACCCGTAATGTCGTATCATACGGAGCAGAGACGAGGACACTGACAGTGGGTCTGGTCTATAATTTAAAGGTCAAACTCTCAGGGAGCTATGAAGAGAGCTATGCTTGGTATTTCCCTGATAGGATACAATCGAAACGTTGATATTCGTCAGAGAACCAAAGTTACGGACATAGCTCTCAAAGTTAGCAAGCTGAAGTGGCAATGGGCCGGACACATTTGCCGCAGAACTGAAGACCGATGGTTTTTAGAGTGGAGACCACGTACGGGACGACGTTGAGTGGCACGACCTCCCAGAAAGACGGATGACCTGAAGAAGGTCGCTGGCGGGGTTTGAAAGAGAATTGCAGTGGCGAGCCTTGCGTAAGACTTACATCCAGCAATGGGGAGATGATGAAGTTTATTAACACATCACGTAAACATGATTGGTGAATATTTTCCTTCAACTGGCTACACCCTTCTAAGCAGCCTAAACCTAGATTATTCTAAAAACAGCTGCTTAAATCTGAAACTTAATCTGTTAGACCTCTCAAATTCAAAACAAGCAACCTAAATAAAATTAATTACTAGGCGTAAATAACAGAGTAATGGCAGTGTTATTTTAATACAGTTGTTAAATTAACTTTTGACAGGCCTGTTCACGCCCTCCCGTGCGTGCAAATTTTCATTAGCGAATGATTAATGATACTAATTTCGGCCGAAATGTAGACAAAAGAGTTATCATAATATTATTATCCCCTGGAACAGAGTCCTAGACCTCCACTGTTGGAGATAGGCCCTTCCAGAAATTTGGCCTACACTGGCGCTGGCCACACGGGTTGGCTAGGGTCTGATGTCAACTGTTAATTACAATTTATTAACGATTCCACAAGTTAGTGTTAGTAGAACCGGGACCGACAGCTTAACGTACTCTCCGAGGCACGGGAACGGTGACGTTGTAAAACCAGTAAATCTATGCTACGCAAGAAAAGTGTATTTTCTCATTGGTTCGAATCGACCTTTTTACGATTTTAAGAAAGCGTCCTTACAAAAAAGCCACCACCGCTCTCAATTATAATTAAACTTATCATATTAATTTAATTTTCCCCTATGCTACTTAAACTAACAATAAATGAAAGTACTAAAAATGATTCCTAAGGGAATGTCTCATTAGAAAATAGACTGTTTAGAAACGAAAGGAAAATTAGCAATCATGCGTGATGTGAATGATGTGATTTGACAGATAGATAGCGGAGTCATCCAGGCCTGGATGTTAATCAGGCCTGCGTTGGGATGGGGGCGATCTCTAGTGTTGCTCAAGACTGGCTAAGTCTTGGTTTTGGTCTACAATCAGAACAGGTGGTCTTGAACTCTTAATCATGGTCTTGGTATTAATATTGCGCCAGACTGAGTCTCGCCGGACTCTTGCTACGACCCAAAATATATGTTGAAGAAAACCTTGTGGGAAACTACTCTCGAGAAGTACTGTTCTGATTTACTTAAAGTTTGGAATGGTATATCGGTATGTACAAGTATAATGGTATAGCTCTTGTTGACCAGCAAGTAGCCAAAAATATATATAAAGGTGTCACAAAAACTTTTGTATACGAGTATAACTCTTTACATATTTATTCATCAATACGAACAACATTGTCGGATTGAAAAATATTTGTCTATTTTACATCGGAACAATGGGTAGTTTTGACGATATTTCATAGAGAGATACAGACACCAGAGTTATCCATAAGGCTTCGATTTTTTTCCTTTTGAACCCTAAAAAGACACACGATGCAGTTAAAAAATGTAATCCCAAATAAATTGAAACATTTTTAGCAAAATTAGGATAAAATGTATGAGACTAGTTTTGGTATTTCTAACATATTGGTGGTATTGCTTTTGGTCTTGCAAAAAAGCAAGACCAAGATTAGGCGACACTAGTGATCTCCCGTTTCTCCCGGCAGTATCTCGGCGGGTAAGCTGTTCTTAGTATGACATCACCCGTGTAGCTCACGAATCAAGTCTCCTAGATTCGTTTCATGATCCTAAACAGTTTCAATAATCAAACTTATACGAAGTTTGTATAAAAAACTATGTAGAGTTATTCTGGCAACAACTCGCCGAAGCGGTTACAAACACAAGGTCGGCGAGAAGTTCATTTTTCATCACATTGTATTGTGTACGAATTTAGGTCGGCGCTGTAAGTAACCACTTTCATATCTAGGGTAGTTAGGTGTCAATGTTTGTCGGTCGAAGGCGATCCGATGACATTGACATGGTGTTCAAGTGATGACGTCTGGGAAAAATGCCGCGCAAGTAGCCAATTAACACGCAAAGAATTCAAGGGGCCCGCCGGCAATCGCGCGCGTCGCTATAAATATCGCCAAGAACGCGGCTGCCCCTCACCCTGCCTTTACCTAATCCCTTAAAGTTCGCAACCACCACGATGTCGCCGCCAGCCGATGACACGCAAACAAGATAAAGACGATACCCATAAAAATATCGTCTGTTTTATGTAGTCTGCTTTCATCAAAATACCGGTCTCGAGCGCAATAAAAATGGGTTCTAAACTTTTCAGTGTGAGAAAACATGCAAACCGAGCATTAAATAATGAAAACAGTTTGTTTTCACAAACGGATACCGAACGATAATCGTAATGATTTATAGCGTCGGAAGGCATGTGATTCTTTTCAGAATTAATGATATTGGGAGGTTGACAACCCTGAAACAAATGGTGTCATTATTTATAACAAAAAGCAGAAGTGTTTTTTAGTGTATCCCGGAAGCTGTAGCCCCCAATCACAGAGCCGGCATAGCGTCATCCAGACGGAGAGCGTGCGCGCGTCAACCGCAGCTAGCAGAGCGATCACTCTATTTTCGGACACACATAGCAGTTGAATAACCTCCAATCAACTATTCGCACTTGCCTACAAACAAGTCGACTAGTACATTAAAACCCTGACCCTTTCATAGATTTAATTCTGCCAAGTCCAAACATCTGGCTAATTTTTCACTGAAATCTCTGTGATCGTTCTTTAGGGACAGATGTTTATATAGGAGCGTATTGTGTCATTGTCATAAAAGAAGCCGCAAATAAAGTTGAGTATTAACCGTGATTCTTATGTAGGTTAATCACCAAGTGCGGTTTGGAATACTACATAAATTCCTGTATTTAGGTACTCCTATTGCTTTGCGTATCTACCTAATTCTCATCGACAATCCACTATCTAAACCGCCAAGCGATCTATGCTTTGCGAATCATAATATTACTTAATAAGAAGTAGTTTAATTTGATCAGAATGGTATACTCATATATTATATGTTTACTCAACTTTGTATATATATGTAGGTAACAATAAGAAATCTTAATAAACGTTATTATTATTTATGATATTATTATTATTATTAGTTATATTTTTACCTTAAGAGGATTTAACGCTTTTGCATCTTTCTCGCTCAAATATTTTATTTATCAACTGTCTAGGAAATAAAATTTAAAATTAAATGACATTTTGGAAATATATTAATAATAATATTAACCACTTCGGCCTAAGCAGGTCTGCCGTTAAAACATTTATGAAAAGAGCCCAATTTTTTTTTTTTAGGAAATAAAATTACGGGTATTTTGAACATATTTTCACCTTCATAGACCTCATTCAAGATAAGCAAAAACACTTATAACAAATTTCTTCTATTTTACTAAAATAAATATATAAAGAAGACGACAAATTTCCAAGCATTCCATGGATATGATTCCGTTAATGCCGTCTTGGAAGCTCTTTTCAGACGATGAGATATTCTGGACATCAAGTCTTTGTATTGGTCTTACTAACATTAAGGTAATCGTGCTCTTGGTCAAGACCAAAACGCAAGAAAAAGACCAAGACTGAAAGACCAAGATTGGACAATACAACTATTTAACACTAGAAAGACTGAAAAATTGTAACACGGTTGTAACAAACTAGGGCCAATGATTGCATTCCCAAATGATGTATTGATAATGACAATAGAAGTATGGCTAGACGTATACACGCCATGACGCAGTTTGTATGCATATTTTTGTCGTAAAGTTTATAATTTGGCAAAGTTTCTAGAGTCCAAGCCGATGTAACAAAAATAACTCTTTATAATTCCTTACAGCTGACTCAACGCTTCATATTTTCTTACGATTGTTTCAATGAGTACCTATAACGTTACCCTTTTAGTTTATAGTTTAGGCATCCTTTATTAAAAACCATATTTTTGTATTTTGTTATCATCACGACTGTAATCAGAAACTACGCGATTTTATACACTGTTCACATTTTGCCAACTTTACTATTGATATACTATCTCAGCGTAAAAGATCCCTATTAAAAATCGATCTTCGAGATCTGATTTCACTCAAGTATGACTTGCCTCTTTCATTCTTACTTGATTTGACATTTGGTAAAAAAGTCCTAGGTACTTGAATAAGTATCGGATCTTGCGATTGATTAAAATCTATACGGGCAAAATCTTAAAATCTTTGGTTTTTTTTATACGGAGCACCACATTGACATCGTGCCTACCTTATAGTAGCAACTAACGCAGGCCACTAACGACATACATCAGTCTCTACCACTATGTCAGCCTATCAAGATGAATTTTCACACTTCCGTAAGTCTTGTTTAAAGCGGTGTTATTTTTATATAAATATAATATCAGTTCTTGAAATAAAAAAATGACATTAGACATCATTGCAAATGGCACATACTTTCAACGAGAACAACAAATGGGTGGTAGGTGGTCTGATGGTGGTAATTTACCCGTCTGCTGGGGCGGGAAAGTATCCATCGTTCGTGCCGATAAACCCAGTAAAGTGTATCCATACGTTTCAGGATCAGGCTCGAATTGCCGTCATGCCGGGACAGAGTTAGGGACTAATGGCAGCCGTGAGTGTTGCTAACATTTATGGACCTCGCACGCCACTTACCATCATGTGGGATAAGGTCACATGACGTGCTTGTATACTCGTATATATATAAACTTCAATTGAAGGACTCCAGGTTATAGGAAAAAGCAAACACATTAGGTCCACATTCCAGATCTTCAGGGTACGACATATATAGAAGTCTCCTTTATAGTATACACACGTAGGGATCTACAGTCACTTAAACTCTAGACCACGAAGCCAGCTCTGATAATAGCAAGATAATAAGGAACTTTTTTGTGTAGGTACAAAATATGTTACTTCACCAAAGAAAATACAATCGTCTGGCCAGCGAAGCCAAGTTCTGGAGAGCTGATCTTCAGCAATGAAGGTCTAGCTCTACCTCTAAGCTCTAAGATCTGTGATGATTATTATTTACAAGCATCAAATAAAATCCACGACACATTTCGATTAAGATTTAACCGCGGCGGAATTAGAGCGGATAGCGCCCGCTGCGGTCTGATTTTCTGGTCAATAACCATCCTCGTGCAATTTTCACGAAGATCACTGGTACATTTCATCGAGATTTCTAAAATAAACTAAGCTAACAGGAGTTTTTTAATATTCTTTTACTTTGACCCGCATTTATTGCTGCCGAGTGTAATTAATTAGATATTATTGAGTAGTTTGTCTGTTTTATTCATTAAATGTTGACTCTAATTATAATAAACTAATTTAGAAAGAGATGGTAGCTTAAGAAGGCGTAAGTTATAATCCTAAATTACTTACTTAAACCCTGACATGTACCAATACGAAATAAACTTGTTACATAAAATTCTCATAGATTTACAATACCACTGTTCCCAGAGGACGTTAGGCCGTCTATCCCAGTTCTACGAATACCAACTTATGCAATCGTTAATATAAATTGTCAATAAACAGTATATGCCAAGTGTATACCAAAATCTGCCGAAATTTCTGAAAGGACCAGGTCTAAGACTATCGTGTTCTAGGACCTGTGATGAATTTATTATTGGTAATATAAATTAAGAAAATTTATATTTATATTCACAATAAAACAACGGGATAATATCCGGGTGCCGGGTCCTGACCTTGCGCACACCTGATGACAAGTGGCGCGCAAGATCCATGATCGTTAGCAACTGGAATCAGATACTCATGACTGACATCAGTCTCTAACATTATGCCGGATACCGGCCATCGTGTGTGGGTAAGATAGGAGAAGAATGTTGTGTCGGGATTGCGATAGACTATGGGCTGGTTTAATAAGAAGCCCTCTTTTCGTTGCACAATAAGAGGCAGAATGGTACATAGTGATCTACCATTTTGCTTCTCTACCTACCCAACTAAATACTATATGATTCCGCTAAAGCTGTATTGGGAGCTCAACCCATAAAAGAAGTTATTTTTTTTTTTTTAAGTTCTCTTCTCCCGATGGATGATGAATGAGATGATAGGGAAGGCAAAGGGTCTAGCCCATACAGCCAAGTCTGACGTAATATATCTTTCTTTTTCATGAGTTAATGAGGTCATCATCAATTTCCAGATGCTGCAGAATTTGATGCTTTTCTTGGAGTCACTCGCGGAACCATCCACTGCTCAAACACGTCGGGTAAAATATGGGAGTTGACAGCGCGGGAAAACCGCAAAAAATAAACTGCAACTTGTGCCCCATATTTAAAGTCCAATTTATCATTTTCCATAATTATTCACATTGTAGCACATTATTAAACAAAATAACACCACTTTTGACCAATAATATCCACAGTAAATTAATTTACAAAACAATAACTTGCACTTGACATCTCCGCGCAAAATGGCGCGAAAGACTCCCCATAAAAGAAGTTAATGTAATGCTGTAATACTTGACAGAATTATTTATATTGCGTTTTTAAATTTAAAATGTTTATGCAGTCAGAACTTAAGAAAGAGGCAGACTACACTAGCAATATTGCTAGAGCTAATAGTATTTTATTTTTAACTTTTTTTATTTAAACTTTTAATATGTCTATATTAAAAATATTGTTATTGGAAAGCCATCGTAAAAGCGGTGTTAAGCATTGCATTCCTCTTCTTTTTCTAGAAAATAAAATGACTGTCAATTTAGACATATTTTACTTCTAAAATCTATGAATAATATATAGCGTCTTCCTACCTGCCCCTGACGTCTAAGAACCCAGGCGCTGCTGTATTAACAGCAGAGAACCTCAAACGGCGGAAATACACCCAGCTTATTGGAAGATGGGTTTTTGCGCCGCGCTGTTTGGAGAGCTGGGCAATAATTGGGCCAAAGGATCAGAATTGCCATTCAACGTGGTGATGAGTACCCTTGGCACTACACATTTGGAGCAGGGTTTTTATTTATAATATTACTTATTTGTTTTTCCTTTATTATTATTTTTTTGTTATAGATTTTAGTTTTTTTATTCTTTAGTTGTTTATATTAATAGTAGGTACTTAATTTATATTGTTTCAAACAGGAATTCAATCAACATTAGATACAGAGGTACATTAGACACTTGTTGCTTGACAGGAACTCACAACTATCTATCACAAATGATGAAACCAATCTGGGCCTATGGTATTCCTCTATGGGAAACATGATTCAATTTGATGTTAATTTAGAGAACACAAAATAAAATATTGAAAAACATTGGAAATGCACCATGGTTCATTAAAAAAAACTGAGTTGCATGATGAGTACCTGGCTATACATACTATAGCGGATGAAATTGCCTTTTAGATACAAGACTAGACTAAAATAGCTCTAACCAGCTAGCTCATCAATCTCATTATCCCTCAACAAAATCCCTCAGGTGTCTAAAAAGACAAATGGTGGTAGGCGGGACTGACGGTGGTAATTTGTCCAGTCTGCCGGGGCAGGGAAGTATTGTTTGTGCCAATAAACCCAGTAAAGTGTGTCCACACGTTTCGGGATCAGGCTCAAATAGCGGCGTAGTGTTAGGGACTGATGTCAGTCTTGAGTGCCTTCCAGTTGCTAACACTTACCATCAGGTGGGCCCAAGGTGGCATGTCGTACTAGTATAACAAAAAAAGACACAGAATGGTGGAAGCAGATAGCCAGGCAGATTTAAGCTGCTTAGCAAACCAGGATATATTTCCAATGGGGAATAGGCTCCAAATGTCATATTACTCTGAACTCATCTGCTTAAAGTTGAGGACTGGTTGCAAGATAATAAAAGAAAAGGTGAAAAAAAAATATGATTGTAATGTTCCTATAAATTATATATAAAAAATGTAACTCAGACTTGAAAAATCTTTGAAAGCGAGAGGTACGAAAAGCTTAAAGACCCATTTACCTAGTTAAAAAAATATTTCATTTAAAAATCCTTTGTTGTTCAGTGTTATTTACCTACTTACAACAACTACTTAGGATATCTACAAAATGAGAAATTGAGTAAGAGATGCAGGTTGGAATGACGCCAGAAAATATTACCACTTGTTATGATGCTGTGATCCGACAATTAGGTGTTTGCTCATTAAAGATAAAATACTAACATTCTTTCATAACAATATCTTCCATACAAATCCTTATTTGCAATTAGGAAAGATAGGTAAATAATGTTACATTTAAATAACAATAATAAAAATTGTTTAATAAATAAATAAATATTTATAATTAAATTTATCTGTCAAAATAATTAAAAGGTTAATTAACAACAATATTATTTTAATCAATTATTTTAGTTGTATTATCATAGGTTTTATAGGCTTAAAAGATGCATTATCTTTAAACACAGGATATATGTGTACTTAAGTACCAAGTTACCCACCTATTTGACCATTAATATTTTTGTATTTTAATTGGTCTTTAGAATACTGCAGACCTGGAGTGCTTTAACACAGGATATGTTTTTGCTTAATTTAGCCTCCAGGCTCCAACAATATACATTAATTTAATAAATGTGAAAGAAGCTTTGTCTGTGTGTAGCTTTTTTCATAAATTTGATGAAATTTGGCAGAATTGTTCTTTGAAACCCTGAGACAGAGATCATATGTACTCCACAGCCATTTATTGGTCAGTTTGTCTTGCTTTCACATATACTACTGGAGATATTTTAAAATTAATTTAGCAGATATATCCCTTGATAAACATAAACTATATGAGATCATCATTTGACAGTGACATACGACCCCACAGCCACTATATTACACATTAGTAGCCAGTAAGTAAGTAATAAATAAAAATATAAAATAATTAGCAATAAAAATAATGCCTTGATCAAGATTGTGTGTGCATTGCAAACAATAGACGAGAAAGTAAATCAACTTGACCTACCTAATGTATCTGTGTCACAAGCTACTAATTTAGGATCTTCAAAGAAAACATAAGACCTAGATTAGAACTGGGACTACCAGCAATATAGACCTATCAGTCTCATCCCAAAATATCGCGGCATATTTTGACTGGTATGTACTTGAAGATCTGTATGACAGTGACCATTACCCAATCATATTGAAATCTCATGTGCCCTCTTTAGATGACACTTATAACGCCCCTCCAAAATTGATATTTAAACATGCTGATTGGTCATTATTCAGCGAATTAATCGAGAATGGTATTTCTGAATTAGATACTTTAACTGATAGCCATGATATTAACAAAATTGTTTCTGAATTTACTGACACGTTACATAACGCTACCAATAATTCCATACCTAAAAGCTCGGGAAAAACTAAGAGAAGAAATGTCCCTTGGTGGAACGAAGAGTGTAAATTAGCAGTAAAAGAAACAAAAAAAGCACAAAGAAGGTATAAAAAGTACGCCAACATAGATTTTAACTTTGAATTAAAGATTGAATATAAGAAGAAAAGAGCACATGCAAGGAGAATACTTAAAGAAAGTAGAAGGAATTACTGGAGAGACTATGTATCTTCCATCAACTCTAGAACACCTCTTGGCCAAGTATGGAAGAAAATACAAAGTATTAATAGATATAAAAGTAAACCAAATACCATTGTATTAGAAATAGACAAAGATGAATTTACTTCAGATCCTATTCAAACATCTAATTATCTCGCTAAATCCTTTGCTACCAATTCATCTTCTAATAACTACGATCCTAATTTCTTACCACACAAAAATAAGCAAGAAACACAATTACAATTAAAATTTACAGACAATAATAATCCAATTAATACTAAAATTGAAATACATGAACTTTCACTGGTTCTATCAAAACTAAGTAATTCAAGTCCTGGACACGATGGAATTCCAAATATTATTGTTAAAAATTTGCCACCTTGTGGACTACATTACCTCTTAAGCATCTACAACTATATATGGATTAAACAGGTTTTTCCAGATGAGTGGAGGAAAGCTCTAGTTATTCCAATATTAAAACCTGGAAAACTCCCCACATCACCATCCAGTTTTAGACCTATTTCCTTAACATGTTGTCTTTGTAAAATTTTGGAAAGAGTAATTAGTAATAGATTAAAATGGTATTTGGAAAGTAATAATTTATTGTCAACATTCCAATTTGGTTTTAGAAATTTTAGGAGTACAGTAGACCATTTAATGATTTTAGAAGACGAAATTTTGACATCCTTTGCAGAGAAAAAACAAGTAGTCGCTGTGGCATTGGATATTGAGAAGGCTTATGAAATGGTCTGGAAAAGCAGAGTGCTTATGATAATGCAACGTCATGGAATTGATGGAAACTGCTTGGCCTTTACCAGTAATTTCTTACAAAACAGATCTATTAGTGTTCGAATAAACAATAAATTATCAAATCCAGTTATTACAGAAAATGGTTTACCACAAGGTTCAGTAATGAGCGTTATTCTATTTCTTTTAACTATCAATGATGTTTTTTCGACTATAAGTAGGCCAGTAAAAGGTCTATTATTTGCCGACGATTTAACCATTCTCTGCAGCGGTAGCAACATTACTTCTACTATAACCCTAATCCAGAATACACTAAACAAATTACAAAACTGGTCAAATACAACTGGATTTAAATTCTCTAAAAATAAAACAGAATTTATAATTTTTTCTCGAAGATCAATAAAAAATGAAGACTCAATTAAACTATTATTTGATAACTATGAAATTAAAAAAGCTAACAACATAAAAATATTGGGATTAAACTTTGATTCAAAACTAAATTGGAAATATCATCTTCAAAAATTGAAATCTGATTGCAATAAAAGATTAAATGTTATTAAATCACTATCTGCATATTCCTGGGGTTCAGATAGAAAGTGCCTCCTTATGACGTATAAAGCATTAATTCGCCAAAAAATAGACTATGCCAGTGTGATATATGACTCAGCTAGTCCACACACCATTAAAACCCTAGAAAGTGTCCAGAATACAGCACTAAGACTCAGTATCGGGGCCTTTAAGACCAGTCCAGTAGATAGTATCTTAGCCGAAGCTGAAGAAAAACCCCTCCATATTAGACGAAAAGAGTTGGCTATAATCTTTGCAACCAAAATTTTATCATACCCCAATAATCCAGCTTATAAATATTATATTAAAAAACGATCAGAGCGAAAGTTCCAATTAAATCCTAATTTACCAAAACCACTGAGAATTAGAGTACCTAAATATTTACCTGATATTGATATTACTATCCCTTCTATCAGACATAAAACAGTACAACCTTTTCCCCCATGGCAACTAAATCCACTACCAATAAATTTAGAGCTGGCAGAAAATAAGCGTGAAGATACCCCCGATTATATTTTTAGATATCTATATTTAAATTTAGTGTATAATAGATACAAACATTTTAGTTCAATTTACACTGATGGTTCAGTTATGGATAATAAGTCAGGATGCGCCATTATGTATAACAACAAATTTTATCGTTATAGACTTCCCAATTTTACATCCATATTTACTTGTGAAGCCATAGCAATTCTCAAAGCTTTAGAAATAATTAACAATGAACCTACCAGCAATAAATATGTTTTATTTACAGATTCAAAATCATGTCTCATGGCTATTAACAATTTTAATAATAAAGACGCTCTTGTTACGGAAATCCAGCGGATGGTGGGTACATTAATTGAAAAAGAATATACGGTAGAATTGGTATGGATTCCAAGTCATCAGGGTATTGTAGGTAATGAAAAGGTGGATAGTGAAGCAAAGTTGGCCACTAATGGAACTATTGACCCATGCTTTAAATGGACAGCAACAGAATTTAAAAAGGTCATTAAAGCTGGAGTTAATAGCTACTGGGACATTATGTGGAAAACCAACAATACTAGATCTCTAACCCTAGTCCGTAGTTCAGTATTGGATAAAACCCCAGTCCCCCGGACATGTAGACATGACCAATCTGTACTAACTAGACTGCGAATCGGGCATACCAACCTAACACACATCCACCTAATAACAAAAAAACCAAAGAATAAATGCGATAGATGTACTTCTGAGGTGTCTGTTAGTCACCTTCTAATAGATTGCAGCGCTTACGTTAATGACAGATCTCGCTTCAATTTACCCCCAACACTAAAAATGTGCCTCAGTGATGAACATTATCAGGATGTGTTCGGCTTCTTAATTACGGTTAATATGTTTAAAAATATTTAAACCCACTGTAGAATTCATGTGTTATTTTAGGCGGTCGCTTATGACCATGTTGTTAATAGCGACCTTAAATAAATAATAATAAAAAAAAAAAAAAAAAAAGACCTAGATTTGGAACTATTTTTAGTAGTGTAGTTTACCTAAATACCAGTTACATTTTTCTTTGTTTTGCTCAGAAATAGTAACTTAAATTTAGGATGATAATGTTATTAGATGGCATTCATTATTAAAATTAGATTTTAAAAAATCAAAGAAAAAAAAAGAACTACACAAAGTGCTAGAGTGAATAGTAAATACTAGAATAATAAAATGTGTTTTTGCCACCATGCTTTGCAGATATGATTTATATTTAAATTTGGTTTTGTAAGTTTTTTTTTTTGTTTTGTTATTTTTAATATACATTTTATTTGCAGTAATAAAATTGTATGACTTAAAGTATTTTTGGAAATTAATTAGTGCCTTAACACATCAATTAATAATATTTATTATATTTTTTTAACTAAAAAACCCTTTCAAAAAAATCTTTAGTGCATTATGTTTTAAAATAATTGTGCTCCTTAGTGTAAAACCCAACACAACAATAAATAGTATGTGATAAATAGAACTAAGTTTTATCCGCCTACCCCACAAAGGAACTAATTTAATGTGTTGTTTCGATACACCGATAACAAGCTTATCAGTTCAGATTTGTTTTATTTATGATAACATTCTACAAAGTAAATAAATACACATGGGGGGCTAGTTATCATTCTAATTGGTATGTTTTGAACACAATGTTTAGGGTTTTCAAATTAATTTGGTCTTTATGATGAAAGTAGCAAGGGCGCTTACAGAGATGAATCATACCTTTAAAGGTTTAGCAGTCAGTATTGCCTGCTGATGTCATACTAAATAGGAATAACTTGTTTAATTTAGACTTTCCAAAGGTTTCTTACATTCCAATAGCCAATAGTTATACTTCCTAATGATAATAATTAATCTCTTTAAGCCAATATACTCGATGAAGCCATACGTAAATAGAAAATTAAGAATCCACAAGGTGCGTACTTTGTCAGGATTCTTATGTAATATTTAATGATTATCCGGCATTTTTGGAGTCTGCAAGTAAAAGACAACCACAACAAAATGTAAAGTATGCTCGGGTGTCATATAAATTATGTGTGGGTGGTGTAAATACCTTGATTTTATGTGTAATCCAATCCAATATCCAGATGAACGTCTAAAAGACTGTTTACACAAGTTTGACACTGTTATTCGTATTAATTTACACTCATCACAAAGTAGCACTACACAATCATTCACTTATTATTCTTATATCATGTGAAACTATCACATAATGTGCCATTTTCTAATAAAACCGAAAGACAGCAGTCGGCAATCGCTGCCATCTTTTTTGTCAAATGTCTAAAAACTAATTTTAGCGATTCGAACGAACTCTGGTGTTATTTTTAGACAATAAAAAGAAATCTGGCTGTTGCACACCATCTACTGGCAGCAAATGAATTTTTATAATAACCTCTAGATGGCAGCACACGTTTTTAAATATAACTGTTTGTAACAGAACATTTTAAACTTCATTCTCAACAGGCACTAACAGCATAAAGTAATATACCCATAGAGTAATAAATGACGCAATAATTCAATATTCCTACTTCTATGTATATTCCAAACCCATTCGGGTGTATCAAGCAAAGCTTTTTGTAGATGTCGCTAGCGGCACTGGTACCTTGTTTACAACTTTGACGCATCATTTTATAAATGTTTTTGTAGTTTTTTTTATTTTTATAACAGAAAAATGTATTTAAAATTAACGTTACCTACCTTAAAATACGAATTAAGAAGCGAACACCGTCTTTAAAAAGAAAAAAGGCTGAATTCATTGAACGGCAATTTTGAGAACACCATATCTTTAATTTCGCTTGGGAATCTCGATTTGTAAACTTAAAAGCTGCTCACTTCGACATAATATCAAGAAAATAATAAATTTCGTAATAAAAATACAAGTTTTCTATGCAACTGACAGTTATATAAGGTACCATCTATCATGTGCCATCTATCGTGATAAAAAGTTAGTGATACACCCCAGCAATTACATAGAGGTGTACAGTTTGTGACTAGCAACTGTGCGTGGCAAGGAACATAATACAAGTGCGTGGCGTGCATGCCACATGCAGAATGGCGGGTAACCCTGTTTATTGGCGTGAATCACTCATGTTTTATGTACTGTTAGTACGGACGGCCACCGTATAAATAGTACATACATGTCTTTATGCCGATTCCATTGCGAGGTAGGCAGAGTCAATAAAGCGCCATTTGTAATGATCATCGTATAGTTAGGGACTGATGTCAGTCATGAATCTCTGATTCCAGTTGCTAACATTCATGGACCTCTCGCGCCGCTTACCACCAGGTGGGCGCAAGATTACTTGTCGTGCTAGTATCACAAAAAAAGGTAGTAATTTATAATAGGTACGTTGGCAGAAATAATTGCCATCCTTCCTATCTCCAAATTTTTCCTTTAACCGTTTGGACAACTGGCTATGGTCCTATTGTCTCGACCCCAAATAAATGCGCAAACTCACAATACTTTTTGTCCATTTGAGTCTCAGACATGACTGGTGCAATAACAAAGAGAATTTAGAGCAAAGGAAGGATAAAAACTGAGACTTTCACCTTTGCGATTACGCGACATCTGCTAAATGAGCCGCGTGTGCACTGTCGATTTCTCCGCTGCTCCTAATAGCATTCACTGAGGTCACTGGTGCTGTTCTTTTTCGTGTCATCATAACTTTGAATACCTACACGTGTTTATAGGTTGCTGTTAACTCATCGTCTACAATAACATTACGCAGTTGTTTGTCGACACCTTTAGAATACCTACTGCTTTGGGTCTAAAATTACAGATTGTGGTTCTATTTATTAATTTTTAGGAGTTAAGTGCGGCTTGCTTACATTTACGTACTACATATTTAACATTTACAAAATGTAACTGCCTCCGTGGTCTAGCGGACACAATAATTAATTTTATTTATTTGTGATATTTCTCGAGTTTGGTACCTACGCTACAGAGGAGCTTGTTACTTGTCATGATGGGCCTATGGTAAAGTTGGCTAAAATGTGAACCTGCTTCTTTACAAGCGTGGTTTCTGACCACCAAGCAAGGGATACGGTCGTAATGATACTCTATTCTCTCTACTAATTGTAAAAAATATATCAGAGAATGGTTACTAGGGCTATTAAAAATGTAGATGTTTTTCATAGATTTACATAATATTATGATCTGAGATCTCATAGAGATCGCGAGAGGAATTCCATCAAAATCTTTGCAACACTTACTGACAGAATTGGGCCTAGTCTGCCGTCAATACATTATTAGAACGACCTTTTAAGATGGCATTAGCGCAATCATACAGTGTTTGGTTGGATACAAAGAGGAGCGAGCTCTCCCTACCAGAACTGACTCATTTGTAAACTAGACTATAGTCGATCGCAAGCCCAAGACACCATTCTTCTCCTTTCCCTTTTTCTCGTGTATGGGTCACGATCGACACTCAGTAGTCGGCACCCGGCAACCGCCGCGCCGGTAAATCCATGGAACGCTAATAAATTTGTCATCTTCTTCACCACCGTTCCTGTACCTCAGAATACCTTAAGCCGTTGGTCTCGGTTCCACTAATATACTTGTGTATAATACTACAATTCTAATAAATCAACGTGGTGAGTATAACCCAAATTCTCTATAAATATGTTCTGGAGATGGCTCCGACAGTGTAGGTCTGGAACTATATGTTCTATGATGATGATTAGTTGGCAAACAACACTGCTAAGCCCACCACTAAGGTAAGTGAAGTAGGTATATTAACAACATTATATCTATTGTTAATTAACAATAGATATAATGTTGTTAATATACCTACTTCACTTACCTTAGTGGTGGGCTTAGCAGTGTACGAAATGTAGCAAATATACGAGTACATTCCAAACTATTGAGAAAACTACACAAAGATCGACAAATATTTGATCGTCAAATAATGACAATACCTATACTATTAATTTGACTCTACTTAGGCTGGGCCCTATGCTAAGGACTGATTTAGTGCACGACCGACGACGATAAGCGCTGACGTTGGTCGCGCACGCCTCTAATACGGAATTAATTAAACGGCAGTGTTACACTCGCATTACGCATTTTCATATAAACGCGTCTGATGTCAGCGCTAACTGTCGGTCATACACTAAATCAGGCCTAAGCAACAAAATGAAGTTTTAGTTTAAAATGGCGTCGAACGTATCAGTTTTATTTTAAAGGTCAGCCGTCAGCTGGTTCAATCGACGACCATTAGCATTTTTTTAACTATACCTACACGATATATTTTATTACTTTCAAACATAGATAAATAAAAGCATTTATTCGAAAAAAATATTTACAAAATATAAAATAAAATTAATATTAATACTAAGGATAGGGATATAAGTCCCGTCCGCGTGGAATGGTGGCAAGAACGCAGGCTGCATTTCCCCGCTAAATTGCAATACTGATTCTTTGGGCAAAGAAAGAGCCAGCCCTCTTGTCACCGGAGGAGACGACAAGACGCGGTGTCTTATAAAAACTTAGACTGGGCCTTAAGATAGATTATACACTAATATACCTTAAAATAATATCATTGCTCGAAAGAAAACTGTGTTTTATACAAGCAATGGATTGATATTTTGCTATTTAATAATTACATCCAAAATCGGTAGATACATCACTCTCACGCCATCTGATCTGTCCCTTACTTTGTAGATATTTTTTCACCAATGGATAGAGTGGTTCTCAAAGAAGGTTTTAGTACCTATATAATTTGCTTTCAACGAAAACGTTGCCTAAACCCTTTGAGATATAACAAAATAATGTATGGTGAAATTGTGCATCTTATATAGGTTTACAGAAAAGCCGGCGATGGCATATGTCTATCTCTTAAGCATAACTTACTATATCCAATTTAGTACCTTAAAAAATGGGCAATTATAAAGCGGTAGTTGGAAAGCTATCTACACAAATTACCGTATTTTATATATAAATTCCTATCATTTGAAATACGTTAGTTGGCTTGAGCATTTCACGAAGATATTTTTTTCCTTTGCACTATGCAAATGAAATGAATAACTTAGGAGATATAGCAAATTCAAAATAATGCGCAACGAAATTTAAACGGGCAAAGCCGGGTAAAACAGCTAGTTGCATATATTTAATATTTTTTGCCTTATACTGCCTCCGTGGTCTAGCGGTTAAGTCTGTGCATTTAGACTCGGAGGTACCGGGTTCGATTCCTGGTCGGGACACAAAAATATTTATTAATTTTAAGTTAATAAATACATTTAATTGATATTTTATTTATTTGTGATATTTCTCGAGTTTGGTACGCTGGAGACCCCGACGAGCTTGCTACTTGTCTTGATTGTCCTATTGTAAAGTTGACTAAATGTGACTCCGCTTCTTTATAAGCGTGGTTTCTGACTGTTTTAATAATATTTTGTTAAGTAAAATACCATTTTAGAATCATAGTAAAATATAATTGACACATGAGACATTGACAATTAAGACGTAACAAATATTAAAAGTATAAAGGCAATGAACACAACATCCTTCTTTGGATAAAATAAAAATTAACTATATAAAATAAAACTATAAATCTAATCTAACTGGAGGTCGGACCGTACGTCCGTATCGTGTTGTATATGAAGTAGTTGAAAGATTATCTGTAGAAGCTGGAGCATATGTTTGTCCTAGATCAGTACTAGCAGGCAAATTATTTTCAAATTGATAGCATTCAATATCTCTTCGAGATGGGCCAGCTTCTTCGCCTCTTGCATTAGCTAATATTATATGTCTACTGTTACGCCTTATAACATTTCCTCCTTCTGTTTCTAATAAGTAACTTCTTGGTTCTTTCCTTTTTTCTTTAATTTTGGCATATGTCCGTGATATTGTATCCCATACTCTTGTCCCAGGTACCATTTCTGGTAATTCTCTGGTGCCATGTTGTTTATTATAATTTTCTTTCATTTTAATCTGTCTATTTATCTTGTTTTCCTTTAACATTATTAAGTCTGGAATTTCTGGAATAAGTCTGTTAGATTGAATAGGGATGTTAGTTCGTATTCTACAACCAAATAATAGCTGAGCTGGACTGTACCCATTTTCTCCTGGTGTACTCCTATAAGCCATTAAACCAAGCACTGGTTCTTTAGATTTAATTATTATGTTTTTCAAAATTTTCACACCAGCCTCGGCCATGCCATTACTCCAAGGAGCATGCGGACTACTTGTTATATGTGTGAAACCCCATTCTGATGAAAATTTTATAAACTCAGCTGAAACAAATTGAGGTCCATTATCAGTCCTGACCACTCGAGGAACTCCATACCTTGCAAATATCACTTTTAAATGCATAATAATAGCATTTGATGTCGTTGATCTAAGTGTCGCCAATTCTGGATATCGTGAAAAATAATCAATAACCACCATGTACTCTTGTTGCTTTGCAGTGAATAAATCAATTGCTACTATTTCCCAGGGGTAATCTGGATTTTCTGATGGTATCATTGGTTCAGCACGATTAGATCTATGCTCTATGCATTCTGTGCACTGTTGGACCATTGTTCTAATTTTACTAGATACACCCGGCCACCAAACTGATTCTCTTGCTCGTTTCCTACATTTCTCCACACCTAAATGACCTTGATGTAATCTTCTCAGTAATTCTTTTTGTAGCTTAACAGGAATGTATATTCTGTGACCTCTCATAATTACATTATTTTGAACTCCAACTTCAGCTCTATGAGGATAAAACGGTATAATATCATCATCCAAATGATTTTTAATAGGCCAACCATACTGTATGTATTGTTTTAGTAAATAACATGTATCATCACTATCTTGCGCTTCTTTAATTTCATTTAACAACTTGTCTGACATCGGAAGTGCCTTTATTTGAGCCATAATACCAAGACTAACTTTATTTTCTTCTTCATTATTGTTAAAATTTACAAGAGGCAATGGCGCTCTAGATAATACATCAGCAGTATGTAGATATTTTCCCGGTACATGAGATATTTTAAAAGAATATTTCGATAATCTCATGCGGTATCTCTGCATACGTGCAGTTAAATCAGCAATTGGTTTGCTTCCAATAATTTTTACTAAAGGCTGGTGATCAGTCCTTAATTCAAAACTAGGTAATCCAATTAAATACATACTGAACTTTTCACAAGCCCATGTGAGTGCTAAAGCCTCTTTATCTATTTGTGCATAGTTTTGCTCCGTTAATGTTAAACTACGCGATCCGTAACTTATAGGTTTCCAATATTTCATGAATGTATCATATTATATTTTACTATGATTCTAAAATGGTATTTTACTTAACAAAATATTATTAAAACATGGTTTTAATAATAATAATAACAACACTGACCACCCCGAAAGGGAAACGGTCACGATGATACTTTACTTTTTTTAAAATTCGAATGATGCAGCCGCTCAGTGCACCCCTGCAATGCTCAAGTAATAGAGATATATGTATGTATCTTGCATTTTTTTTATATAAATCTGTCTAAATGCATACAAAAACTGGTTACCCTTAATACGAGTAGGTATCTCTCTATCTCTATAGCACGTCTATATCGACTTAGTTACGCAAAAAGGACCCATTCCACATATCTACATATATTATCAAAAGCGATCCAGTAAAAAATAGCTTTTTGACATAATACCCTAAATGTATGAAATGTATGAAACTTCAATGGCCTATAACTTAAAATTAACTTAATGTGGATCGGATCATTTTTTTCGTAACTACGTCCATTTATTTTTAGGTCCATGACGGAGCTGCCGGAATGCGTCATCGAATGTTTGTGTTAGCATTAACGTGTGTATGTAAGAAGAGGCCTGCGGTGAGGGCTGGTGAAAGTTATTATCTAATGATGCAGGCCGGAACAGCCGCTGCAGCCGCTCGGTGCACCCACTCCGACGGCTTATGCCTACGGTTAAGGCTGACATTCATTAATAACCGAAACATACGCACAGGCCGTAATATCCCTACGCGTAGGTACAAATAAATTTGGAATCTGTCGCACGCATGCACATTTCTTTAACCTGGAGTCCTTCAAGTAAATCGTAAAAAAAGCATCGTAATAGGCCACAAGGCGACATTAGCCCTAGCTAATGTCGTCTGTGTACCTGCATAATGCCCTATCTGATTTTTGACATTCCAGGAATGGAAAAACTTTATTATTAAAGATCGGAAAAGAAAGAAAATCAATTGTTTGCTTGTATTTATTCGACACATACAACAAAAGTCAATATTCACACACCATTAAGCAAAAAAAGATAAAAAAAAAATGGGTTTGGCCGTTAGAAGGCATAAATGCGTTAACATTATAGGGCCGAATACGTGTGTCGAGAACCAAAGAGGTATAAAGTAAACGAGTTCTAAAGAGGACATTACGTACGAGAAGACACAACTTCCTGCCAGATGGACAGATGACCTAACGAAGAAATATTCAACATTAAATGGGCAGGATTCAGCTTGCAATCAAGCAAGGCAAGAAGAAGCGCGTATAAGAATTCGGAAGAGCTTTCAAACTGTTGAATGTTAATATATTCGAGCTGTCGATTTGTAGTTCCGTTACATCGCACCTCATGGTGCTGTATCAAATCTCATACATGTTCTCAATTTGATAATGGAGTAAGCGCTAGAGCTACCGAAGTTAAATTACACCGTTAGTTACAGCAGCCCTAACCGAGTTATCTACATTCACCAGGAGCTGCTCGCTTCATTGCTTATTACGAAATCAATAGGTATGTATAACACGTTCGGGTTACTTAACTACAGCGTGGCCTGTGGCCCTAGTCTTTTTCATTTACCGGAAAGGAGATTGGACAAAGGATATGACAGATATTGATCACATATCGTTCGGTTTATCGGAAATATTTGAATATCGAATATATTATACTGTTATAAATATGCATTGTTTTTTATGTTAGCGTAAAAATATATACTCACTTATGAAGACCCAACGGCGTTTGGCTGTGGAAACTTGGCAGGTCTCTGGTGTGGGGTGCGACATGTGTAGTGTAGTTATTTTGATACAAAGAGTTTGTTACATTGGTAGTTATTTTGATACAAAGAGTTTGTTACATTGGTAGTTATTTTGATACAAAGAGTTTGTTACATTGGTAGTTATTTTGATACAAAGAGTTTGTTACATTGGTAGTTATTTATGTACATTTTTTTTAACGTAGGTAGCTTTTTCATACTAAGAGTTTGATACATTAGTATTTATTTTCATACAAAGAGTTTGTAACATTGGTAGTAGTTATTTTCATCTAGAGTTTATTACTTAATTTTTTATTTCATCTACTTTGTTCTTTTTCTGTTGTCAAACATGTAAAACAACAGAAATAATAGTAAATCTTGTAAAACAACGTAATTTAAATTAAATAAAAAATGCACGCCGAAAACGACCATAACCAGCAATTCACTGTCTGAGATGATTATCCTAGCTTTAAAGTTCATATAATTCGGCTTACTGCCCCATCTTGTTATATACTGTCTTTCTTTGACGTCGATCTTAAGATCAATTTATATTATGACAAATTTATAATTTTAATTAATTTAGTATACCATGAGGCTGGAGCAGAGTCTCATGTGGTACTAATTAAAAGTGTAACTAAAGCATCTGCCTATTAAAACTAAACTGTTACTATTTACTGCCTATTAAAAACTGGGTGATTTATTAAAACACGTCTTATAATCATTTGTATGTAATGGTTTATTTATATTTACCTAGCTAATTACACCTTTCAACATTTTTATAGTTATTAAATAAAAAATAATTTAATTCCTTATTTATATAAAATTATGGAAGTACACAGAAAAGTAAATTATATGATAGCACATGGCAGAGTCTACACTGATAAATACATGAAGCCCAAAATAAAATTGAGCACTACATCTGTTAACTACAAATGTAGTCCATAATGGTTTTTCATCGAATTTTATATAATTTAAAGTTCTATATTAATCATAGATATATAATACTAACGAGCGACGACGCGACGATCCTATGTCTATGATATTAATGGATATGAAAATGTCACTCTCAATTACAATAATTGTTTGACACTTCGGGTACTTTTTTTTTAAAGATCGAGAAATCGCCTGACGATACGACCCCAGCCTGAAGGGCCACAGCGGGAGGTTGCATGCCTGAATCACAGTGAGGCCTCCAAAGGAGACCCCAAGGCGCCTACGGACTAAAACCTTATAAATCGTCTCTCTTTCACTGTTGGCCCTTCGTGCCTTAACAGCTAAGTCTGAGTCGTGGCTACGAAGTAAAGGCAATCGTTCGAAACTGCGGGTGCCGTCGTATTCCGATTGAGATATTATTTATTTGTATGAAATATGGTATTAAAATACAGGTAGATATGTTTTGGCTTGACACATTTCGCCATTTCTGACATACAAAATTTTAGTTTAAAAACTACATTTATATATAATGATTAATGTATATTGATTAAATTAACATGTATTCGAAAAAAATATTTACAACATATAAAATACAATTAATATTAATACTAAGGATAGGGATATAAGTCCCGTCCGCGTGGAATGGTGGCAAGAACGCTGGCTGCATTTCCCCGCTGAATTGCAATACTGATTCTCTGGGCGAAGAAAGAGCCAGCCCTCTTGTCACCGGAGGAGACGACAAGACGCGGTGTTACGTCTTTTAAAAACTTTTTTGCGCTTGGACTCCATGGGCCCAGAGTTTCTACAGCAAACCGCACAAATATGTAATCTTTTAATATACTTACATACTTGCGCCGCTTGCTGGATTTTATATATTTTTATTAAATTAAATAATGTCGATTTGATTAGTGTAGGTAATAGATAATATTTCAGCAAAAATAATAATAAATGTATGGTTATTTGGTTAGTTAAAAGTTAGTATTTTAGTTCATTAGGTAATGTCAATTTATTTATTCTGTTTACAGATGACATTAGGTCCAGTCCGTCTTTGTACTTTATGCAATTAAGTTTAAATAAATAAACTGCCTCCATGGTTTTAAACTCGGAGGTACCGGGTTCGATTCTGGTCGAGACACAAAAATATTTATTAATGTTAATAAATACATTTAATTAATTCGAGTTTGGTACGTCTGGAGACATCTACGAGCTTGCCACTTGTCATGATTGGCCTATAGTAAAGTTGGCTAAATGTGAATCCGTTTATTTATAAGCGTGGTTTCTGACCACCCCGAAAGGGGTGTGATGATACTTTACCTTTACCTTTAAGTTTAAATAAATATTTCTGTTACAGTCGAGTTCTGAAAGAGGCCTGCAGTTATTTCGTTACTAAAAAGTATAATGTAATAACTAGTTTTAATTGTAATGGTTACAAAAATCCAGTAAGTAACATTTGTATCTAACCGGCTGCAGCTCGGAGAATGGTGGGGACGAACGAGTCTTTTCTAGAGTTTCACTGACTGGTGCGCCGGCGCAGTCAATACTGTTGCACGGGAAAACGCGCGCGTTCGTGCGTTGCCTTCTACACGATAGCAGTCGAATTTAAAAACTTTTAATTACAATTTGTGTGCGGAAGTATTCCGAACATTATACCAATAATAAGTGAACAGCCATTGTGCTAGTGTTTATTGCAATAGAAAAGTGAACTTAAGTGTAGTTAAATACCAAATATTGTAGCAGTCAAGCCCCTGCGTGAAAGCATAGTAAGTATTTTCATTGTGGACTAGTTGGTAGCCAAATTAAGTTTCTTTATAAATATTAGGTACATGTAAAGAGATAGATCGGTGTTGACTCTTTTGTAAGAACTCTTTCCTTAATATCCTTAAAAGGTTGAAAGTAAAGTAAAGTATCATCACGACCGTTTCCCTTTCGGGATGGTCAGAAACCACGCTTATAAATAAGCTGATTCACACTTATCCAACTTTACTATAGGACAATCATGACAAGTGGCAAGCTCGTCGATGTCTCCAGCGTACCAAACTCGAGAAATATCACAAATAAATTAAATATGAATTAAATGTATTTATTTACATTAATAAATATTTTTTGTGTCCCGACCAGAAATTGAACCCGGTACCTCCGAGTCTAAATCCACGGACTTAACCGCTAGATCACGGAGACAGTGGGTTCGAAGCTCGGCATGTTCCAATGACAAATACCACTTTTCTGACGTACATTGGTCAAAGATTTACCACACCACCGTCCTCGGAGAGCACGTTAAGCTGTCGCGTCGGTCTATTTAATTTTAGTTAATTGTCATTCAAAATTGACATCAGACCCTCGCTCTGGAAGGCCCATCTCCAACAGTGGAGGTCTAGGATTCTGTGTGGCTGTGATGATGATGACATGCAAAGAGATCAAGTATAAAATAGAGCGGGCATTGATTGTAATTTTCATACAAAATGTTTGTTACATTATTTTTGACGCCAAATACTTTTACTTCTCTTTTTAAATAAGAACGTGTTTTACACTTCTGTAGTATGCAGAAAGGCATATTGTCCGTAAAACAAAACAAATTTGAAAGTGCACCTCGAACATGACAATAACCAACATTGTACTGTCATAGTCTAATTAATTCTGAGACGATTGTTTGGTTTCTTGTATATCTATATTTAATGTATTTAAGACACTGTCAATATAAACCGCTATTAAAGTTGATATTCGTATAATAATGTTTTAATTTTAATGTAAACAATAATATAATAGTAAATAAATTAATCCACTATTATGACAATACTACGAGTATAGTATAGTATCTATAACGGTTAATAAAATAGACTAGGGTCATTGCAGCGGAATTCTGTTTCTTTAAGCACGAACGTTGTATAAAGAAATTATTTAACTAACAGACTATGTTAATGTCAACCGCTATTAGAGTTGATAATTGTATAAAAAAAATGATATAAGCTTGGCTATACGTGCACTAAAACTAACAGTAAATAAAACATTCCACTATTTTGACAATCTTACGTTTGCGCTTAATTAAATGGAATCCTGCTGCTTATGTCTAATATTACGACCAAATAAAACTTTAATAATTAAAAACGAAAGCGCATATGAAAAGGCTATATATGAAAAGGCTAATGAATATCGATGAAGCAAAAGATCACCACAAGGTGATCGTGAGAAATGATACTTAATATTGTCTCTGCCTACCCCGGAAGGGAACTGGCGTGAAGGTATGGGAAGTTTAATTAACTACAATATAGCACGACTGGTTACCGTTCTTTTACACAGGATTTTAAACCTGGGTATTCATATTCATTATACATTACGTGTTATTATGTACCAAGCTTGTATTCAGCTTGGGGATAATAAGCAATGTATATTAAACGCTATATTGATTAAAAACGCGGGCCTGCATTGCAATTTTCATGTTTACCTAGTCTTTTTTACTTTCGTAACTTTATTGTTTAGCAATTCTAAACGTTCTAATTGAATATGATTTAAGCATATATGCCAAAAGAAGAGTTGTAAACGGGAAATCGAAAGTGGTAATACTTCATGTGACCATTTATTTTTTCCATCAAAGCGAAATGCCATCATACATTTTGGACTATTTATTTACTACTTGTGATGTGTACAGTGATAAAAAATAAATAAATAGTAGTTTCGATACTTTTATTAATAAGACTTAAGTTTATTAGAATTAAGTTATTTAGAAAATAACATAATGTAGTTATCCAATCAATCAAGTCGTTTAGTACTAGAGGTGTCATGATGATAATTTAAACAATTTGCACACCTAAACTAAATAAAGGGTTTTTTTACTTAATCTTTAATGATTTTAGAATAATCTCTAGTACTAAAGGAATTGATTGATACGAAAACTACCTACATAGTTTATTTTCCAAATAACTTATTTGTCTAGTAACATGTAGTAAAAATAACATTAGTCTTATCAATAAAACATCTTACACAGCACAAGTAATACAAAAATAAACCAAAATTAATGATGTCATTTGGATATAAACAAACATTGGCATTAGTCTGTGGCTATCTGTCGTTAGTCTATCGCTGTCACATTTGTTTATATGATACCAGAGTTCTTCGCGCCATTTTGCGTGGACATGTCAAGTGCAAGTTTTTGTTTTGTAAATTAATTTGCTGTGGATATTATTGGTCAAAAGTGGTGTTGTTTTGTTTAATAATGTGCTACAATGTGAATAATTATGGAAAACAATAAATTGGACTTTACATATGGGGCACAAGTAGCAGTTTATTTTTTGCGGTTTTCCCGCGCTGCCAACTCCCATAATTTATCCGACGTGTTTGAGCTATGGTGCCGCGAATTTGATAATGACCTCATTAAATCATAAAAAAGAAAGATATAATTACGTCAGACTTGGCTGTATGGGCTAGACCCTTTGCCTTCCCTGTCACCTCATTCATCATCCATCGGGAGAAGAGAACAATATATATATATATATATATGATACCAATTATCTGTTTTATGTAGAACACTAGAGACATCGACGAGCTTGCTAAATGCCATGGTGGACCTATACTAAAATAGCGTGTATTTTGACCAACTCCACCAGGATTTTTGGTTTACTTGTTACAAGTTTTTGTCCAATTGGTGTCATCGGAACATACCTAATTAATGCGTCCTACAAAGTTGTTTGCAAACAATAAAGACTCGAATGATTGTCAAATACAAATGAGCCAGTCAATGATTGTTTATGGAAATAACTTTGCATTTATAAATACTGATAATGAAAACTTTAATATTTTTCGCTCTGCCCGGGAAATACCGGTTCGTGTCGTTCAGTTTTTGTAATTTATTTATTTACAAACACGTAAACTAACAACTACTAACATAACAGTCTAATCCAAATTTAGAATTTTAGTTAATAAGTGTTCTTCGCATGATTAATACAAATCCTTATAAACATACAAAAATATTTAAATATATATAAAAATATTTAAACATTAATGTCCACTATATCCAAAAAAAAAATTGCCACCTTATATTTATACTATCAAAATACAAGCACGTACTAACCTGATAGTACCTTCTAAAAATATTGTTGTAATAAAAATTGTCTACAAGTATATTAGAGTACCTACAGCTCAAATTAATGATAAGATAGAGCCGAATGCTCAATTGGTTATTATTTTATTTAAGTCACAGTATAAGTTAAAGACAACATCATTAATTTAATTCTTTTGAATGATTCTACTCCTGCTAGTGGAAGACTAAGCTACAAAGAGGTCGAATAAGTAAGCTGTTAGCAAAAGACCAGCAGCTTTGCAGATTCCAGTGACTGTTAATGTTTAATCTGACAGAGAAAGGAATCTGCAAGGAAAACTCAGCTATATCAGATTTACAAAATAAAACATATACAGAACTGCACCACAACGATCAATTAATAAACTTTTAAATTTAGTTATCAGTACCTATGAGATAACAATTCCTAGTACAGCAGTAACTCACCAGGCAAGTCAGAATTAAGATGCACCCGAAAGTCGATAAAACGCAAAAAACCTTTGCTAATTTAAGAACAATAAATTGAGTGTGATCGGCAGAGGTCTCAGGCCCCCACAGCAGCACCCGATCACGGACGTCACGCATCTGCCAGCCATCTCCCCGCTCAACCAGGCCCTTAGAGTGCGGACCGGGACCCGACACCAAGCCACCACTGCAATGACCTTCTTAGGAATGGACGACCGTCGGACATGCTACACCATGAGAACCTGAACACTAATAATGACTTTCGAGACACACACAAGCATCAACATAACAATTACTTCCTAGGTACCCAAATGTTGCCGTGCAATTCCGTTAATAAACTTATACATTAGTTATTAAATATAAAATAATAAATACATAAGTAACTAAATGTTACATAAAAAATAATTATAATATAATAACGAGCAGGTGCAGCGGCTGAATAGGCTGCAAACGGCAAACGTAATAAGTACATAGAGTTGGCAAATCGTTACCATTTTGTGCCGTTTGCCATAGAGACGATGGGCCCTTGGTCTGAGGACGCTAAATCGTATACGCGACATAAGCGTTGCCATCCGAGCGTCAACAGGAGATCCTTTGAGTAGGGAATATCTTATTCAGAGGATCAGTGTTGCCATCCAACGAGGTAACGTCGCCGGAGTCCTCGGAACATTGGTTCATCTTCTCCTGGATTCTATGACATGTAGAGATTATAATCAAGATATTTGTAAGTATTTAGTTTTTATATTAATTAGGTTTATCTTTTAGTTTATTTATTTTAAGGTTTGGTTTAGTTTAGTTTTAATTTTATTATTTAGTTAGCTTTTAATTTATATGTATTGTTTGTAATTACAGATAATATAATAAAAAGTCTAAATCTTTAAGTTCTTTACACTTTTAATAATCAATCCTGTACCGATTGGTCTAGCTTTAATTCTTATACCGTTTGGCATCTTGCCTCGTCTTGTTAATATTTAGTGTCTCTGTGTACGTAACGAAATAGTAAATATTGAATTTGTCTACTATTACTATTTCCTAACAATATTCTTATTTGTTAGTAAGGTATAATGGTGCATTATACGAGTACGTTATTAAATATATCAACATTAGAAAAACCTAAATTAATTTAATTTATTAAGGAATATATAAAAAAACTATATAGATATAAACTTCAACACAGCCCCTATAACATATGTATAGTCCTGGACCTCGAATGTTGGAGATAGGCCTTCCAGACATTTCTGGAGAATTTGGTCTACACTCGCCACGCTGTTGGCGAGGGTTAAATAAACCTTTTATTATTTAAAAACTAAAAACAAAAGTTATTACTACAAATAAATAGTATGTAAAACAAAAAATACAAAATCTCATTTAAGTACATTTATTTTTATATGAGTAGAGTTGCATTGTTATTTTTTGTTGAAATATTTTTTAATATATAATACATACCTATTGGAATGGCTGTATTTTTTCAATAAATATGTTAGATTATAGTAGTAATATCATAATTTCCTGCGACAATATACCGACCAAAAAAGTTTATATAAGAGTATGTACTTTTAACCGGAGTTCAGCGAAACGTAAATTTTAACAGTTAAAAGAGGTCGGCCAGGTGCGATGGATCAATGACATGCATTTTATATCGACTTTGTCTTAGCAAGCGTTTGACGACTTTAATTTGAGTTGGAGAATTTCTCTTTTCATAGTTATTATGATATGACCGTTAATACTCGTATATTCACGAGTAAAGATATAATAATAATAATAATAATTTGTTTATTATCAGGCAACAGATGGCCCATAGATAAATACCTTACAACTAAAATACATATAAAAATAACATTAAAATAAATTAATCTAAAGCTTCCGTATCTTCATCTTCTTGTGGTCATAGAAGTACCCATCAGGTACTGTGACCACCTTCTGAGGAGAACTAGAAGCTTCAGTGGACGGTGCCGGCGTCCCTGCTGGGGGTGGTGCAGAGGGAGTAGGTGCTGCGCGGGGCCCAGGAACATCGTTGGTGCTGCGTGAAGCAAACCCACGAATGTATTTGCGGTACACAATACCGAGCGGCCAGAATTCCAGAGTACCATTATCATCATTTCCATCATTACAGCCCATAGACCTCCACTGTTGGAGATGGCCCTTCCAGAACATAAATCTGGAGAATTTGGCCTATAGTCGCCACGCTGGCCAGGGTAGGTGGGGATCTGGTGTAAATTTTTAATGACTATTTATTAACGATTCCGCAAGTTGATATTATTGGAACCGGCACCGACGGCTTAACGTGCTCTTCAAAGCACGGAAACGGTGGTTTTGTAAATCTATGACAAATGTACGTAAGAAAAGTGTATTTCTCATTAGTACATGCCGGGGGGGTTTGAACCGACCTTTGTAGGATTTAAGCGTTTTAACAACCGAGCCACCACCGCGCCGAGTTCCAACATATTAATTGTTTGTTATATATATAAATTCAAAATACTACATGTATTTATAAATGCCGCTAGACATTCTTAGATACATTACCTACATTGTGCTATCGGAACAAGAAAAAATAGAAAATAATTTAATAAAGTAAAGTATTATCACGACCGTATCCCTTTCGGGAATGGTCAGAAACCACGCTTTTAAAGAAGCGGATTTACATTTAGACAACGTTACTGTAGGGTCATCTTGACAAGTGGTAAGCTCGTCGATGTCTCTAGCGTACCTAACTCGAGAAATAGCACAAATAAATAAAATAAATTATTGTGTCCCGACCAGGAATCTAACCTGGTACCTCCGTATCTAAATCCACGGCTAGACCACAGAGGCAGTTAGATAATTAAATTTTAACTAAAACTAAATCTTATACAATAGTACTAAAATAAAATATAAATAATAGTACTAAATGCAAATAAATTACAATACATGCATATAAAATATTACATACATTTGTTAGGAGCTATTCAAAAAGTGTGTGAAGATCATTCTTTAAATTGCATTGACGAGTATTTAGTAATTACTGAACTTAGAAAAACAATTTATATCTTTGGAACGCAATCATAAATGCATATTTTTTATATGTCTTCAAATGACAAAGTTGATCCTAATATATGTTTGAAAAAGTTCTGAGCATAAAATAGACAAAGGTATATTCTGTTAATTGTTTCTTTTTTGTTACTTAGTAGTAGGTACAGTGGATCAAGCAAGTAGTCTATCAGTTTTGACTAACCTTCCTTTGAAATTAAAATATTGTCGAGTAATAGGTTACTTTCGTTATAGTTTCAAGGGAAAATAAACTTCATTGTTAGATGACGTGCAAATAAATCTTAACCGTAAGGTGGTAGACCATTATTTTGGTCGACTGTACGGCACGGTAGACCTATCTACTGCGCAATTCCCGCCTCATGTTATGACCCTGTTCATCGAATGCCAATGATGAAACTACATACGTGATTTACTTATTAAACAGGCTAAAACATTTTACGAAAGTAATTTATGTACATTTATTTACACGCAAAGTTATAGACAAAACGTTATCAGGAGTGATAGGAGTACTTAGATAACAAAATAACATAAATCTAAATAATTCCATACTCATCACACTCCTTAGAACATTAGAGTATAGACCACTAGAACATATCTGGAGAATATGGCCTACACTCGCCACACGCTGGCCAGACGGGTTGACAAGGGCGGAGGTGTTGTAAATGTCCTTAAAAAAGTATTTCTCATTGATACATGACGGGGTCAAACCGAAAACTTTTTTGAATTGGAAAGCGTCTCGGCAGAACTTAACTTCCCAAAAAGCTCGGTTCGAGCACGTTAAGCCGTTGGTCCCGGTTCCACTAATACCAACTTGTGGAATCGTTTTAAATTGTCAGCGTTGTTGCGTGTGTTGGGCAAATTCTTCAGAAATTTCTGGAAGGCCCATATCCACCAAGACTCTCATGTTCTAGAGGATGTGACGATGAATTTAAAATAACATTGCAAAGAAGTGGAGTCGAATTCAATCCAAATCCTCGACAAACTTTCTTTAAATCCACAATACAATTTATCTCCACGACTTTCGGCGATTTATCAAATAGCTTCGACATAATTGATCACGGTTAAGAACAATAAAGAAGACGGTCAATCGGTCAACCTCCAAGCCTACACGGTACAACTACTTCGTTCTCATTAAAAACTTTCCCTTATTGATTGACATGTAAGTACCTACTAACGTCTATTATACCAAATAACTAAACCCACGCAAAAACCATAAATAACACCTATAGCTTCGATACAGTCGCCAACAAGACAAGATTAAAGTTTTAAACTAGCGACTAGACCCACAGACACAACTTGCCAAAAAATAGTCAGATCGCTGCTAAACTTCGAAGAATCACCCGCTGAGATAATCTAAAAATTTTATTAGTTACGGTCAATCTTTTTCGAACTCCATAGGGAACATAGACACATCAATTTTGATATAATAATAATAATAAAATTCTTTATTGCACACAAAATATACAAAATAAAAATATGTACATAGGCGAGCACAATACCAAGAAGGTATTCTCTACCAGCTAACCTTTGGGAGAGTGATAGATTTATATGATGGGTGCAGAGTCTAAGATTTTAATTAAGTAGGTACATAAAAATATAAATACTTTATTTAATACATATTACATAAATACTTATATACCTAAATACAATCCATATTTTACTTATATAAATAAATATAATAAATACTAATATGTCAAGATGTCGAGATAAGGGTTAATTGTGATTTTTAAGGAAGTGTGAAAATACATACATCATACATATCTTCACGCCAGATCCCTTGCGGGGTAGGCAGAGACAATTGAGCGCCATTTGACACGATCACGACATACCTCTTTCGCTTCGTCGACATTCATCAACCTCTTCATACATGCCCTTTTGTTGCGAAGGCTTGTTAATGCTCCTTCAGCCAGTGTTTTATTTATTTGATCGTGATATGTAAGTCTTGGTAAGCTATAATGTTAATCGTTATTCTGTATTTATAATTTTGTTATTTTTTTGTTTCTCTTTCCAAATGATGGTTATCATGTACTGCTCCAGATTCACCAATATGTACTATAAAATTATATCGTTTTATATCAATATTGTAAAAATTGACGTGTAAAAGTGCAGAATACATATCTTTTTGTCCTGTGCCTACTTGCAAAATAAACGAATTGGATTAAATTGAATTGGTCTTACCAGGGCACCTTTTATCCACAACTTTCGCATTATATACCTGGTTCGTCAATCTTTCTTTGCTCATCCTTTCAACATGCCCAAACCATTGTAGCATGCCTTTCCTTAGTGTGGAAATAACAGTTTTTTAAATATATTTAAAGACGGAGCGGTTTATATTTAAAGATAGCGTTGCCCAAAGCAAGACCAACACTGGCAAAAGTGTGTGTTTTGGTCTTGCATCAACACAACTGGTCTCGGTGTTGGTCTTGTTATTCCACTCCTAATCTTGGCCTTGGTAATGGTAACTCCGACTGAAAATATATATTTGTTTCTAATTGAAGTAAGAAAACCTTGTAAGACTTTAGTGTCTGTGTGACTTTAGGGTCAAATTTATTTATTTATTTAAAAACTTTATTGCACTATGTACAAAGGCGGACTTAATGCCGCTAGGCATTCTCTGACAGCCAAACCTTTAGGACATTTAGACAGTATAGATGGTAGGTGCAATATTAAGTACATAAGTCCATATATATCAATATATACATACCAATATTTACTTACTATTACATAACACGTACATAAATATATTATATATATATATACTATATACACATAATAAATATACAAATAAACCACTTAAACGATGAGGGAAGTAATATAGAAATAATGATGTAGTTGCTGCAAATGATAAAGGAAAAAAATAGAGAAGTTGAAACAGTTAGGTTGATAAGAAGTACCTATATACTAAATTTTTGAAGATAGCTCGATTTGAAGCTTGTCTTATATTTAATGGTATGTCGTTCCAGAGATTTGCAGCTACAACAGCAAACGAATGGGAGACAAAAGAGGTGTGATGAGAAGGAATGGAGAGTGTGGAGTTGAAACTAGATCGAAGGGTTCGATCGTGAATAGAGCCAAGAAATGTGAAGCTGTCTTTAAGATACTGAGGCGTGTATGTATACATTGGTAGTTTTAGAGATATTTAAGTCATCTACTATAAGGATTCGATATTTTTACCTCTGAACCCTAAACAAGACACACACGAAATACCATTACCAGTATTTGAAGAAACCTAATAATAAATAAATAAATATTTCCAGACAGGTCACACAGCGCCATCTAGTTTTCGTGGTAAGCTACGAGGCTTGTGTTACTGAAATTAGATGGTAGATAAACTACATATTATACTTTTTTTTTGTAAATATATACAATTTATACATATAAACACCCAGACCGAGACAAATTATACAATGTACAACTTTTCCCCGGTGGTAATCGAACCCACGACCTCCCGAGTTCACGGCAATGTTTGTTACCACTAGACCACGGAGGCGAAAATTAAAAAATATCTGAATACAATTAAATATAAACCAAATAAAAAACAAACCACCTATCTATAAATAAAAAATGAGTTCCAGAGACGTCCCATTAGAGATAGTCCCAAGAAGACTGGCAACATTTTCCCTTTGCATAGCAAAGCTAATTAATATTCATTGGCAGAAATAATTATAATTCTTTATAAATTCTTTATTTATACAGTAAAAATTAGTTACAATAATAAATACAATAATGAAATATTTATATAATAAATTACATGATGTGAACAAAATTGACGCTACATATTTCCAATTGTATTGCACGTTGGAGCCCAAACCAAGAATTTTCGTCTTGTGTCTTGGGCTCCAGCTGCACTAGCTACCCTAGTATTCTACATAACATTACATTTAAAATTAATAATAATAATTTTGATAAAACTTTAAGCTAAAACTATTTTAATCTATTGTTAATGCATGCAAAAGCAATAAAATTAATAAATTACAATAAAATAAATAAGATAAAATTGCCATCGCCTCATGTTAAAATTACAATAAATAAATGGTATCAATATTGTGATTTTATTTTTATTTAAGCTTGCCTAAATCATAATATTTAAAATATTTTCAGTTTTATAATAGTCCATTGTCAGTAGCCATTCCTTTAATTTACCTTTAAAATTGACTTTGTTCATGTCATGAATAGACAGAATACCATTGAGCTTATTATATAAGAAGACTCACAGGAAACAAAAAAATCTTGATGAGAATGCTGTATTAAATTTTTTAGCTTGGAAAACTAGATCTTTTCTTCTTTTGGGTAAACCAAAAATTCCTTTAAAAATAATATTAACATTTTATATTTTTGTTTTATGCTCGTATACAGCAGAGTGAACATAGCTGCGAGTAAATTGTGTAGTGACAGTCTTTACTCATAGCATTTTAATTGGATTCTAAACATCCGTCTTCTATTGATATGTCAAGATAATATCGGCTAATTTTGTAAAAGTTTTTGTTTGACTGTACTCGTACATTGGCACATCAATGGTGTCACATTGTAATCTTACGAACACATTGTGCTTACACGAAAGTACCTACTTTAAGATATGTGTCACTGGGTGCTAAAAGTTGAGTTCCTTTTACTTTATTCAATACGGGTCCCGTATTACGGGACCTACAATAATATGTTCGTACGCAATATTCTTAAACTAAGACCCAGTAACTGAATCCTTCCTTAGTGACATTAAAACAGTGAATACATTTCTGGAGAATTTGGCCAACACTCGCCACGCGCTCTGTCCATGGGTTGGCGAGGGTATCACGTCAATTCTAATGACAATTTAGTCACCATTCCACGAGTTGGTATCAGTGGAAACGGGACTGACGGCTTGACGAGCTCTCCGAGACACTGGCACTGTGGTATTGTAGATCTTTGACATATGTACATATGTAAGAAAAGTATTTCTCATTGGTTCGAACCACTTACCTTTTGTACAACAAAGCTACCACCGCATCATGTTTAATGTTAAAAGATAATTGCTGAAGCAACCGACCGGCAATATTTCAATCATTGTACTTATAATTGTATTAAATTGTCCCCACCCAATGTTTGGCTGTTACAAGATGTCCACAGACACTAGTCTCGCCTTTGTAATTTGTTCAATAAAGTTTTTAAATAAATAAAATAAGTGAATCTGCCTTAGATATCTACATATTGACAGATAACTTAAATACACTTGTCCTTTATTTTTATCTTGATCTCTATTTTGCAATTTAAAACCAATATTTTTCATAGTTTTTTTAATCATAAACAGTGTTCGTTACGGTTCCTTGGCTTCGTTGATGGCAGTCAGTAATTTACTGCGGCACGTTATACCAGTTCTACCATTGTTATGCCAGCAAGATCTGTTTGCAATCGACTAAACAAAAAAAATTTATACACGACCGTAATCCTTATTTAACAAGCGGGATCATACGAGTATTTATCGAACTTTACTTTAGGTAAGGCCATCGATATCAAAATAGCTTGAGTAATTAGGCTTTATCAGTTTAGTACGGTCAGAATAGTAATATTCGACCAAGTTTTATTTCAGTATCATATTATTATAATTGGTAATATATAGTATATATATATATATATATATATCTACCGAACAATCTTAAAGAGCTTACATAATAATAATTTAAATAATAATAATATGTTTATGTCTGTGTATATTAACCTCCAGTTTATCAAACCGTTAATAATAATAATTTATAAACGATTGACTTTTTAATAATACGCTAAGTGATTGGTTCAACTAATATCCTCTTTCTTGAGTGATCTTATATTATAAGAAGTTATCGTTGAAGTCTTTTGTATCCAAGATTAAATTGTAGGTCGTAGTTGCTTGGCTAGCTACAGACTTATAAGCTATTGTTCTATTGAATAAAATAAGACCTAGACATTATTAATATCAATGTGAGGCCATGGTTAGAATAACTAATAATATTAGAATAAATGAATATGTTATTTATTTATTTTATTTATTGTTGTTGTGTAATTCTCTATTTGTTTTATTTTGTAAATCTGATATAACTGAGTTTTCTTTACAGATTTCTTTCTCAATCCAATTAAACATTAACAGGTCACTGGAATCTGTTAAGCTGCTGGTCTTTGGACCATTTTGCTGCTAAGTCTTCCACTAGTAGGAGTGGAATCATCTAAAAAAAAAATGTTACAAATGCCTGTAATAGGTTTACTTGAATAAATATATTTTGACTTTGACTAAGTTAACAAATAAATAAAAAAATCAGCAATGAGTTCTCGATTTGCGTTCTGGCAACAGCTTAATCTATTACTTGTTACGTTTAGATTGATAAAATAGCCGATTCCTTTATTTACTCTTAGTTTTAGCTCGAGTTAAGCCGACCTTAAAATCATACTGAACCTCGCATCAGGAATTAATTTATAGCATCCATTATCACAATTATCGGAGCTCCAATTACGAGTCTTAAAGAATAACTTTTGGATAAAATGGGCTTGCTTGAATATTCAAGAATTAATATGTTAGTGATTAACCCCAAGTCGCCTGGCCAGCGTGGCGAGAGTAGGCTAAACTCACCAGATATATGTGCTGGAAGGCCTATCTCCAACAGTGGACGTTTAGGACTCTGTGTTTGAGGGGCTGTAATGATGATGTCAAAAGTCAAAGTCAAAATATCTTTATTCACGTAAACCTATTGCAGGCATTTATGAAACGTCATTAATTTCATTATATTGAATGTTTCTACTCCTGCTAGTAGAAGACTAAGCATTTCATTATTGACTGACTCCGTGGTCTAGCGGTTAAGGGCCTTACCGGCCTTAAATATCCGCGTACCTATATGAATTTATATATTGGAGTGACCAAATGCCACTAAGGAAGGGTCCTATTGCTGTTTGGGACACAATAACTTATTTAATTTATTTGTGACATTTCTCGAGTTTGGTACGCTAGAGACATCGACAAGCTTGCCTCTTGTCATGATGGGTATATAGTAAAGTTGGCTAAATGTGAATCAGCTTCATTAAAAAAAGCGTGATTTCTGACTACCCCGGGATACAGTCATGATGTTATTACTTCTTTTTTTTTATCATTCATGTGTATTTGAAGTATTAAACGAAAATAAATAAATACTATTTAAAAATATGTTTCACTTTCATTCTGTAGCAAAATTAGTATTAAAATTAATGATGGGCCGAATGTGGTTTATGCCGTATACTTCGGCCGAACATTCGGTACTGGACTGCAATGAATTCGAACTTATTTCTTTTGACAATATAACATGACACGAAAATATATGTACAAATTTCTATCTAAACAGTTTTTTGTACACACGCATATCGTTGCTCACTAGATAATAGAGATAGAGAGTAATTTTTTATACAATATCTCAGATCAAAGTGATAACCTTTCAAAATAGGGAAATGTTTAATTTTGTCTGACTAAAATAATAAGTAAATAATAAAAATCAATTAAACATCAGAAAATGTTTTTTAATTAATTCACCTGTCTACACATAGATTATTATATAATTGGGGTATTTTATATACTTAGTTGAAATTTATGAATTACTTCAATTTTACACAAAATATTCAAATACAAATACACACAACCATTATTTTTTAATAGCCGTCATTTTAAGAACGGTTTATAGTTTATATTTCAATTACCTACAACTCAGTCATTTTAATATTCTGTTTTACCGAATAAGAGTTAAACCGAACTTCAACCCATCACTAATTAAAATACGAGTAGGTTTGCTATTTTATTATGTAATAAAAATCAACATTACCGTATTCAACATAATTTTAATAAACTTTCTCTGACTTCATATTCTTAAGTGTTAGCTAACGCAACCACAAGCCGAACGAAAACTGTGACAAATGCTTAAGGCACACCGGATGCGTACATATTGGTGTGACATAAGGCGTAAGGTAATGTACGGAACAATTACATTCCATACATCAACGCTTAGATTAGACTGAATTTTTTTTTTCAAATGTTTACGTTTGCGATTAAAAATTATTTAAACATAAATTTTAAAATATATCTAAACCTAATTTCAAATTATTTTCTCTTTGAATTAATAAATAACCACAAATCACGTAGTGTATAATAAAATGTTAAACATGTTTTTTTATACTCTTGAAAACTAAGGGTGTGATTTTTTTGATATAATGAACTAATAAAATTTATCGATAATAATCCACACATTTAATCCAAACTTTCTCCTAGTTTTCCAAAACCAAATTTTATTAGTACACTCTATAAAGCCATATCGCCCCATTAGTTGCCCCAACAGTAAGTCTCCAAACTGATTTATTTTCATGGAATAATAACACATAAAGATGAAGTACGCGCACGATAAGTGAGGCCAGTAAAAACTTAGCCGTAACGGCTTAGTTAATAAACAACTCTTGTCAGTTACAAGGTCAATATCATGTTTTCTCTTTTTATTTGTCACAATTTATCGGAAAACAGAAGAAATGATCTACGAATAATAGCAAAAAAATTTAGCTTCACCATTTAATTTTAATCTAAGTGGATAATTCATTTTATTACTATTGATTACTGTAACAATAATTTACAATGCCTAATTGTTTTCTACTCCTGAAATAAATAAATATCATCATAGCCCTTAGAACACAGATTATAGTATATGTCCACTGCTGGGAAATTTGGCCCACACTCGTCTCGCTGCTGGCCAGACGGATAGGCGAGAGGTACTCAGAGAGTAGCTCACGCACACATAAATATTTTTTAGCCTCAAATAAGACTTTGTTGTATGAAATATTGTCTATATTCGCATATGAATTATATATCATTATCATTTATATTCATGATGGTAATCACCAACTATACGAGTAATGTACGAGTAAATAGGTGTATTTGGAGATATAATTATTTGTCTGGGCTTGGCAAGGTCGTAAGCCCATCATCCGCTTTCACCATTAATTACACAACCACAGGAGAAATAAAGTGAACTTCGAGGTACAGGAGGTCCACTCCTAACGTACCAATTAAAAAAATATCTATAGGTAGTATTGTAGAACTGCGGCCATTTTGCCATTTTTTAGCCGCAAACATTATTAAACTAACCGAAACGCAATATTCGTGTAATTATAACATAAGCTCGGCTAAACTCGCACTAATACTGGCAGTAAATAACTATTTAAAGATTCTATTATTTGTGCCGCCGCAGGAGATTATAAAGAAAATATTTGTGTTTATACGTTATTATTGGATTAAATATAGTTTTCGACTAAAAGAAAGATACAACCTCTTGTATTTGACCGCCTCCGTGGTCTAGTGGTAACAAACGTTGCCGTGAACTCGGGAGGTCGTGGGTTCGATTCCCATCGGGGGCAAGTTGTACATTGTATAATTTGTCTCGGTCTGGGTGTTTATATGTATAATATGTATATATTTACAAAAAAAAAAAAGTATAATATGTAGTTTATCAAACATCTAGTTTCCGTAACACAAGCCTCGTAGCTTACCACGGAAATTAGATGGCGCTGTGTGACCTGTCTGGAAATATTTATTTATTATTTATTTATTTATGTTCCTTGTGCAATCTTATGCAGGATCTGTGGTGCTAGAACTGACAGGATAAATTATTTAATTATTGCAACGTATTAGCTTCGCTATATATACGAGTACGAGTATATTAGTCTTCTTTGGACCATCTGATGGGACGTCTCTGGAGGACATTTTTTATTTATGGATAGTTTATTTCTTTATAAGGTTTAGTTTATAGGTATTTATGTAGTTTGTAATATTTCTTTTATTTAATTATTTGAAGTAGTGGTTCAAAGTCAAAGTTAAAGTCAAAATATCTTTATTCACGTTAACCTATTACAGGCATTTATGAGACGTCATTAATTTAATTCTTTTGAATAATTCTACTCCTACTAATAGAAGATTAAGCAGCAAAGTGGTCCAATAAGTAAGCTGTTAGCAGAAGACCAGCAGTTTAGCAGAAACCAGTGACCTGTTAATGTTTAATCTGACTGAGAAAGGAATCTGCAAGGAAAACTCAGCTGTATCAGATTTACAAAATAAAACATATACAGAACTGCACCACAACGATCAATTAATAACCTTTTAAATTTATTTATCAGTAGCTATGAGATTACAATACCTGGTACAGCAGAACCCACCAGGCAAGTAGGAATTAAAATAGACTACAAGTCCATGTGCAACATGAAAAACAAAATATATATATATTTATATTGTATTTATAATAAATATATTTCAGACAAAAGTTGGCTGTCAGATAATGTCTAGCGGCATTAAGTCCACCCCTTGTTTAACGTGCAATCAAGTTTCAAATAAAATAAATTAAAAATACATAATGAGTAAGTATGTTATTATTATTATTTTGATATACGCTTTCCCTACAACTTAAAAATCCGTCTTGTTCGGCAGTTTCCGAGTTATTCAGGATTTAAGAGTAAACCCCCAGATGCGGCGAGAGAAAGTATCTCGTTCCTCCTACTATTGTACTCACAAATATATTGTACTGACGAAAGTGTTCAAAATTTACATAATATTGGTGTAATATACACTCTTGTCCGACTATTGAAATGTAAATTTGAAAAATTTTAAAGTGAAAATGTTCATTGTTACCTTTAAAAAGTAATTTAAATCTCTTATTATTTAAGAGCTTTTGTTTTTAATTTATGTATGTCGGTATTAGAAGTAGTTTATAAGAAATTTAGACTGAGTTGCACCAAATTAATTGTAATGATTAAATTTGAAAATGGCGTCGAATGTATCAGTTTGATTTTAAAGGTCAGCGGTCAGCTGGTACAATTTTGTTTTTGGATTCTATGCGATATTATACCCGAGCCACCACAGCTTGTATTTTTATATAAAATAATGTTTTTTCGTATAGTACTATAAAATCTCCTTTTTTTCTGTTTTAATTATGTTCATGATAGTGTGATGCGCCAGGATAGTGTTACTTAACAGACTTTTGGTAATGTAACGAATGAGTTACAATTTACTTAATATTTATTACTGTGAAATTGAACTGAAAGCGTGACACTCATTTTGGTAATCGATGATTCGCGCATTGATCCTTTGACCATTGTTGTAGTTTAAATCTGATTAATTTTAAGCCAATAAAACTGCATCCGTAGTCTAAGTTGTACTTAATTATTACTTAGGTAAAAATTAACAGGTGTTGCAAGAAATGCATTTCAAAAACATATCTTAAGAAATAATTAAAAAGGAACATCATAAATCTCAAGCAAAATATTAACTACGAAAAACTCAAGTGTGTGAAATTTGTTCGTGAAACCCGATTTATTTTAAGAAAAAGTTAAAGATAATAATAAATAAATAAAAATAAATATTTCCAGACAGGTCACACAGCGCAATCTAGTTTCCGTGGCAAGCTACGAGGCTTGTGTTACGGAAACTAGATGGTTGATAAACTACATATTATACTTTTTTTTTTGTAAATACATATAATACATATAAACACCCAGACCGAGACAAATTATACAATGTACAACTTGCCCCCGGTGGGAATCGAACCCACGACCTCCCGAGTTCACGGCAACGTTTGTTACAACTGGACCACGGAGGCGGTCATAATAGTAATGATTCCTTAGCTATGAAATAAATAAGTAGAGCTTCGAGAAACCGCCTGTATTTCGGGACGGGACACAATAATTTATTTCATATTTTTTTAAATATATTTCTGAGTCTGGTACGCAAGGACATCGACGCTTGAAGCGAATCGGTCTTTTTAAAAGCGTGATTTCTCACTACCCCAGGAAGCGATACGGTTATCATGATACTTTACTTTTTTATCGTAACAAACAAACAATCAAATCCTAACTCTTTATCCATACATATAATATTAGTGTATTTATATATATAGAAAAAATATATATAGAAAAATGTAACTAACGTTTATATACATACATAGGTAGGTACTAGCAAGATAATTTGTAGACACAAATAATACCTACTGTAAAATAATACTATGTCGGCAGTTAGCTATAATCCTCCTCCTTGCGTCATGTTTCCTCATTGATGAGGGTCGTGACCTCCCGATGAATTGGTGTGCGTCTTGATGATAGCACGCCACCCGTTCCTGTCTTCGGCGGCATGCACAGCATCATGGACGCTAGTGTTGGTGGTGGAGCGGATTTGGTCGGACCAGCGTATCGGGCTACGGCCTCTCGGTCTCTTTCCTTCCACCTTGCCAGTAACAAAAAGTTTCTCCAGGTTATCCCCTCTTTTTCTGGCAATGTGTCCGAAGTACTGGAGTATCCGACGAAGGCATATGGTGGATAGCCTAGTCGATATGGCTAGTTGGTTTAAAATCGATACGTTAGTACGATGCTCAGTCCACGAGATCCTCAGCATTTTTCTCCAACACCACATCTCAAAAGCATCTATACGTTAGCTATAATAAAGGTACCTATATAATTAAAGGTGATTGTAAACTAAGGACTTGGGTAAGGAAGGAAATAACCCATTGACAACAGCAAAAACGTGTAATAACGATTACCTGCCGATAGAAACAATTAATAACGCACAATCGCGTACCTGTACCAGTATGTCACAATTAGGTGAAACATTGTTATACGTTGTTTTCATTCAACATGATTCCTTTCTGTTATTAACCATAAGATACAAATGTTTCATTGTCAAACGATACCAGTGACAAGATTTCATTTTATCGGCATTCTGCTATCTAACATTTCTGACATCTCCGAGGAATTTAAAATGACAGTGGACCAATAAAGTGGTCTATCAGTTTTGACAAACCTTTCTTTTAGGTTTAGTTTGTAGTTTAGTTTCCAGGGAAAATCAACCTTATTACGTGCAAATAAATCTTTCCGTTTCTGGTCGACTGTACCTCTATATGTAACTGCTACAAGTCTCGTCTTATATCACCAGCGCCGGACTTTAATCAAGATTGTCCTTAACTGCTAATTTACTCGAGAAGTACAATTTACGTGAAGTGAAAGCCTGGACCAAGGAGCGTTGAAGGACAGTCTTGTCCTACAGTGATTGCTCGCGCCTATTTAATTTAAATGGGTTATTTGTCATTTTTTAGTTGGCACACTTTTAATATTCCCTCCGTTTCCGCTTCCCGTTAGCAGTGCACACTGCACGTCACTCTGCGTTTTGGTGTCTCCGCCGACGCGTGTCACCGCACCGCTGTTATATTTAAATTTCGTGATAAAACCGCAAAATACTTTGAGTGTGTACTTTTACCATCAGGACTATAATTCCTCGTGAAATTTGTGTTAGTGTCTATGGATCCACATCAGCCGAGAAGACGCCTGAAGGTTAGTGCATGCTTTCTTTTTCCTGGAGACAGATCATTTATCTAATTTCTCCGCACTGTCTCCACTTTCTCTTTTCCTACACCTTATTATTAGTGTGTCCCGCAGGTCCTTCGAATTTTTATATATTTAAAATTAACCGCAAAATTAAATTCGTATCAACCCAAATAGTTGCCGCACGCCACATGGGCTTGGCCATTTTGGCCACCCCATCAGTTTGGTTCTTCGAACCGGATAAATTACCAGTATTTGTTATGTTAAAATCATTAGTTTATACATAATTATTAGTATAATCTATAGTGTTTGTCGGAATTGCTAAGAGACACGTTTTTTTTTATTTTCGTTTTTTAAACCCGCACCGCTTCTCTAAATAGGTTCTTAGTAATTTATAATCATCTTTAGATCATACAGTACACGTAAATATCCTTACATTCATTTAATTCCATAATCTCAACAAGTTATCGAAGAAATAACGCGAGTAGGTAGGACTAAATTCGCCGCGACTACGCGACCCGCGCGCCGCGCCTTATTGTAGGTATTTATTTCGTCTCAGGTCATTGACTTATGTTTTTGTTCCGGTCATTTTTATAGTAGTAGATTTTGGTTACTTTTTTATTTATTATTTCGCACTTAAAATCATTTTTCAATATTTACATTTTATTTAATATTTATCTTAATCAATTTCTTTCTTATTTTCATCACGTTTTTTATTTATTATTAATTAAAAATGTCTTCGGAAGAATCTAAACTAGAAAATAAGTTAGTTCTTTTGCAGACCAAACGCAACGCAATATTTGCTAGATTAAATTCGATTTTCGATTTATCTAAACTAGCTCATACAAGTGATGAGAATGAGGAGAATTTTCTTGCTACAACCGAGACTTTGGATGAGTTGAGAGCAGACTTCCAAAGTCTTATGGATTCGTATTCTTCTGTTTCTTTGTCATTAAAACCTAACAAGATAGTTGATTACCAACCGTGGACGGTCTTTGAAGACCTTTATTGTCGTATTAAACGCGTTATTAATAAGCTAAATAGTTCTCATGCGCCCGCGCCGTCTACCCCGCGAGACTTGGATACCGTAATGAATAACAATGACTTATGTATATCTAGGTCCCGGCCTCGGTTACCGCCGATCGAGTTAATGTCTTTCGACGGTGATATACGTAAGTGGCCATTATTTTATAGACAATTTTTAGACGTCATACATAATAATAATTCTTTATCTGACAGTGAAAAGGTGCACTATTTAATAGGCAAGCTGTCAAATAGGGCTTTGTCTGTATGTGCCGGTATTCCTCCAACTGCCGAGAATTATTCTATTATGTGGTCAACGCTTATTGAGAAGTATGAGGACACCCGCTCGCTTGCCACGTCTTATCTAAATCAGCTGTTCGATTTCAAACCGCTCGCCTCTTCTAGTTCGTCTGGTCTTGATCTGTTTATTGAGAGATTCGCGTCAGCTGTGCGCGCTCTCAAACAATTAAACCTTAACGACTTGTTGGATTTTGTTTTGTTATATCTCGCGACAAAGAAAGTAGATCCAGAAACTACAAAATTGTTTGATATGTCTGTTCGTAAAGAAAACATACCAACATATGATAGTTTTATTTCCTTCATTAAGGAACAGTCAAAAATATTATGCCGTATAAATTGTGAATATTCCCCGCTCAATAAACCTACTACAAAACCGCATAGATCTATCCCCACTCCTAAAACTAATTCTTTTGTTTCATCGTCTAGTAGTAATAGCGATGTGTGTGTAGCTTGTAAAGGGCCTACACACGAGCACATGTATGTGTGTCCGTCATTCATTAAGATGACTCCGCGTGAACGATATGATTTTGTGAAAAAATATTATTTTTGTAATAATTGTTTAAGTACAAAACATAAGTTTTCTTTTTGTAAATCTAAACGCTTTTGTTCTCATTGTTCTCAACCGCACCATTCTTTACTTCATTTTAATAATAAAACTAATCGTGTTAATATAACGCACGGTAGTAATATTATTACACCCGCACCGCAATCCCATAACGAGTCAGTTATGGCTTCCAGTTCTTCTTCTAGTCCCGCACTCGAACCCGCTACCGCCGCCGTCCAGTGTGACTCTGTTGCTATGTGCAATATGTCTCGTGGTGACGTCAGCGCAACTGTAACGACTACACTGCTGGGTACAGCCAGAGTAGTTGTGCGCGACCGCTATGGTCAGCAGCATTACGTTCGCTGCTTGATTGATCCCGGCTCACAGTGTGACTATATTTCTATATCGTGTTGTAATAAACTTTCTCTTCCTATTTGTTTACAAAACCGTTATTCCGAAGTCCAGGGTATCGGTGGTACGTCCCAGAAATTATTAGGCATTACATCGCTCAATTTCTCGTCCACCTATAACAGTAACGTTTATTCTATTCGCCCGCTCATTGTACCTCGCGTTACTGGTTTGTTACCCGACTCACAAGTAGATGTTTCGCTTCTCGATAAAATTAAAAACCTACCGCTGGCCGATAATCATTTTGACAAGCCCGGTGAGATTGACATTTTGTTGGGAGTAAATATTTTTAGTGAGATATTATTGTCGAATAAAATTACTGGTTCTATAAACTCACCATCCGCGCTTGAAACTACGTTAGGCTATATTGTATTAGGTGATGCGCCCAGTGTTTTATCTACGACACGTATAAGTACTACACAAAATAATCTTGCTGTAGTACAGGAACCGCTCAATAAACTTCTGGAAGAATTTTGGAAACTAGAGGAAATTCCCGCCAAAACTTTTCTCAGCCCTTTAGAACAGGACTGTGAAGACATATTTGTTACAACAACCACCCGCTCGTCTGATGGTCGTTACTCGGTTGATTTACCTTTTTGTCAATCTCCTAGCAAACTCGGTACTTCTTTTCAGCTCGCGAAAAAGCGTTTTCTTTCGCTTGAACGCAAGTTTGAGAAGTCGCCCGAGTTACGTAGGCTTTATAGTGACGTCATCCAAGAATATCTCGATAAGAAATATTTATCATTAGTCCCGCATGAACTTGCACTTTTACCCGGTTTTTATATACCGCATCACCCTGTCATTCGTAACGACAAGTCAACCACCAAGCTGCGCATTGTTCTGGACGCCAGCGCCAAGACTGATACAGGTTTGTCGTTAAATGATACTCTTTTAACCGGACAGAATTTGCAAGCGAATATATTTAAAATATTACTTGATGTACGAGTCTTTCGTATCGCATTCTTTGCCGACGTTAGGCAGATGTACTTATGTATAGGAGTACATGAACCGCACCGCAAGTACCAGCGTGTATTATTTAGATTTTCAGCTTCCGACCCGCTCCAGACTTACGAGTTCAATCGCGTCGCCTTCGGCCTTCGTTCGTCACCGTTTCTTGCTCTTCGTACTTTGCGACAATTAGCAAAGGACGAAAGAGACAAGTTTCCATTAGCTGCCGCAGTGTTAGAGAGAGATGTCTATATGGACGATCTTGCGTCCTCAGCGTCTGATTTGTCAGATGCTGTTAGGATTTCCAATCAGCTGATAGGATTGTTTAAGGCCGGTGGGTTCGACTTAGTGAAGTGGTCGAGTAACTCACTCGAGTTACTCGAGCACATTCCCTCTTCTCATCGTCAGTCTGAGAATATTTCTTTTGATAGTGACAATGAGTTTAAAATTTTGGGTCTGAATTGGATTCCCACTTCCGACAATTTTAAATTCATTGTTACACCCCCGCAACGCTCTTGTACGAAGCGAAATATTTTGTCCGCTACCGCTAGTTTGTACGATGTGTTAGGATTGGTCGGTCCAGTTATTTTGTTCGCTAAGCTCCTGATTAAGGAGTTATGGTTGCTCAAGGTGGACTGGGACGAAGAGCCGCCTTCACATATTATACGTCTATGGCAATCTTATGTCACAGAGTTACCGCTTATTTCTAATCTTTCATTCCCGCGCCATTTCGGCATCGAAAAGATGTCCGAAGTGTCTCTGATAGCATTTGCCGACGCTAGTGAAAAGGCGTATGGCTGTGTTATTTATATTCATGTTGTCAATGGCAACAATCCGCCTATTGTTAAGTTAGTTTGTGCTAAATCCCGCGTCGCTCCTGTTAAGGTGGTAACACTCGCTCGTTTAGAGTTGTGTGCGATCGTCTTAATGTCTAAATTAACCCGCCTTGTTATAGATTGTTTATCGTATCATCACGAAATCAGAAATGTATTCGCATTTTCTGATTCGACCGTCGCACTGTGTTGGGTACATTCTCACCCACACAGATTCAGTACTTTTGTCGCCAATAGGATTGCCGAGTGTCAGTCTAATCTCGAGACAGAATGTTTTTACCACGTTTCTGGAATCGAGAACCCGGCTGATTGTCTCTCGCGAGGTCTGACACCCGCACGGTTTGTCGAACACGAGTTGTGGCAGCACGGCCCACCGTGGGCTTCGTTGCCGATTAATGAGTGGCCGATTAAACCTTTTACCTTAAGTAAATCAGACCTACCTGAAACTAAAACCGTATCTCATGTCGTCACTCAGCCTGACGAACATCCTTTACTCGCGTTAAGCAGTAGATTTTCCAATTGGCATAAGTACTTACGCTGTATTGTATATTGTTTAAGGTTTATGAAAAAACTTCCCCGCAACAATGTTATAACTATTTTAGATTTAGATGTCGCCGAGACTACCGTCTTGCGACATTTACAAAACTTTTCCTTTTATTTAGATATAAACAATCTTAACAATAATAAATTATGTTCCCCCGCTATCCGGAAATTATTTCCGTTTATTAAAAACGATATGCTAAGAGTTGGTGGGCGATTACGTAACGCCAACATTAGTTATTCGCATAAGTATCCAATACTTTTACCTAAATCCGGTCATGTTGTCGATTTGATAATAGATTATTATCATCGTACTAACCACCATGCCGGCCCGCAACTTCTTTTATCAATTATCCGCCAACGGTATTGAATCTTATCAGCTCGACGTATCGTTAGAAGTCGCATTCATAAATGTAATATTTGTTTCAAGCTTAGTCCGCGAGCAACGTTCCCGCCAATGGGCGTCTTGCCTGCTTGCCGGCTGCAAGAGTGTAAAGCGTTTATGCATACTGGCGTCGACTACGCTGGGCCGCTTCACATAACACTCACACGCAAGCGAGGTGTACGCACACAAAAGACGTACATATGTTTATTTGTTTGTCTCGTTACGCACGCAGTTCACATAGAACTTGCGTCGGACTTAAGTACCGCAACATTTTGGATGCTTTCAAGCGATTCGTATCGTATCGTGTAAGTTTGTCTATAGCGACAACGGAACCAATTTTGTTGGTGCTAAGTCTTATTTAGACGAACTTTACACGTTTGTTAGGTCTTCGGAGTATTATCGTACGTTTTCCGATGCTCTCGCTAGTCACAGGATAGTTTGGAGATTTAACCCTCCCAATGCACCTCATTTTGGGGGCATTTGGGAATCAAATGTTAAAAGTGTAAAAACACATTTGTTTCGCGTCATCGGTAAACAGATCTTGACTTACGAAGAGATGCTAACGGTTCTAAATCAAATAGAATCACTCCTTAATTCGCGACCACTTTATTTATTAAGTTCTGATCCATCAGAACCTTCCGCTTTAACACCTTCTCATTTTCTTACCACCGCACCGCTCGATTGTTTTCCAGCTGCTGACGTCAGCGCTGAAAACTCGAACTTACTTACTAGCTTTACTCTTTTAGATTCCCTCGTCCAGTCGTACTGGAAGAGATGGAAGTGCGAATACTTACATAACTTACAAGTTAGAGCTAAGTGGAACACGCCTAGTAATCCTATCGCTATAGGCACTGTAGTTATTATTTCTTCAGACAACGTCCCGCCCCTACAGTGGCCTTTAGGTATCGTTACGCGTCTTTTCCCGGTAAGGATGGTATCGTGCGTGTAGCTCAAGTTAAGACTAAAACTAGTACGTACGAACGTCCGGTTGTCCGTCTGTGTCCTCTGCCGACACAGTGATCAAGTCTCTTAGCAATACCTACAATTTAGCTATAGGATAGTAGTATTAAGTTATTTTATTTATTTTTTCTTTATCCGCATCTTTAGTTTATATTTTTTATTTTTTGCTTAGAAGGGGTTCCTTCTAGGCCGGGGGGATGCTCGCGCCTATTTAATTTAAATGGGTTATTTGTCATTTTTTAGTTGGCACACTTTTAATATTCCCTCCGTTTCCGCTTCCCGTTAGCAGTGCACACTGCACGTCACTCTGCGTTTTGGTGTCTCCGCCGACGCGTGTCACCGCACCGCTGTTATATTTAAATTTCGTGATAAAACCGCAAAATACTTTGAGTGTGTACTTTTACCATCAGGACTATAATTCCTCGTGAAATTTGTGTTAGTGTCTATGGATCCACATCAGCCGAGAAGACGCCTGAAGGTTAGTGCATGCTTTCTTTTTCCTGGAGACAGATCATTTATCTAATTTCTCCGCACTGTCTCCACTTTCTCTTTTCCTACACCTTATTATTAGTGTGTCCCGCAGGTCCTTCGAATTTTTATATATTTAAAATTAACCGCAAAATTAAATTCGCATCAACCCAAATAGTTGCCGCACGCCACATGGGCTTGGCCATTTTGGCCACCCCAGTGATTAAGGGTCAGCGCTGTTGATATTCGACAAGATCTCTAGATCTATTTTCAGCGTCACAACGTCATAAGTTTTTTCCTTAGCACGGGTCCAGTAGCACTGAATATTTATACGAAATAAAATTGCCATAAATATATGTTGATACCATCGCTACCAAACTTCATAGAAGTGATTCTAAGCTAATCTAAATTGCTTGAAAATTACATCAATATTGATCCAGCCCTATATATTTTGGATAGAAGATAGATAGGAAAGTTACACCAAAGTATTTATTTTTATTTATTTATTTAAATCTTTATTGCACTATGTACAAGGGGCGGGCTTAATGCCGCTAGACATTCTCTGACAGCCAACAGTAGGTGCAACACGTAATATAGATATGATAAATATGAAAATAATATACATAAATAGTACACCCAAATCATAAGAACGCTTCAAATACCCTACATCTGGTGCTGCTTTAGAACGGTATATCTGTACTCTTTTTGTCATCTTAGGTATATTACTCAATTTAATTTAATTCTATTGTGTATGCTCTATAAATTCACGTTATTGTGTTATTTCGCAACACTATTCTGAAGGTGTCTCGTGGTTTAAGAAGACAATCATATTTCCCAAAGTAATAACAATTGCAATTTCCTGACAAATAAATCACGTTATTAAACCCAAGGCTGAAACCTTTATGAGATGCAAGATTAATATTTTTCTTGTAAGTAAGCCTTAAAAACTTTTACTTATTTAGAATGTAAGCTGACACGGCCTCTTTACAGCCACAATCCTTTTTAAGAAGTTTCTAAGTAAGTTTATAGTTTTACTTGCTTATAACAGTAATGTTATGCCTAACATACATAAAGATGGATAATTACCTGTTACAGTCCAACCATTATTACCAATTAGTTTAGTACATATATGTTTAATTTAGGCATAGATAAAGTATTGGTCAGGCAAAATTAGTTGAAACCCGGAAGCTAACGGATAGAAAAGCTGTCAAAAAATCATTCCCCGATGCCCTACATTTCCAGAAGCAAGTCGAAGGGAATGTGGTGGATAAATGACAATAGTTTAAGTCTAGGAACAAGAGGCCTGGTAGGAGCAGAAACTTATGTTACCTCGACACCAGTACCGATACAGATTCCACTATTTAAGACAATTTGGGCCGCGTTCGTTTTATATCTCAGAATGATAAACCTAATCCTATTCTCATCAGCGGTGGTGGCTCGGTTGTAAGAACGCTATCTTGAACATCCTAAAGACGTGGGTTCGAACCCTGGCATGACCAATGAGACTTTTCTTAAGTACATTTGTCATAGATTTACAACACCATCGTTCCAAACATATATCTGGAGAGTTTAGCCTACGCCACGCTGCTGGCCAGACGGGTTATTACTTATATTATCATAGATAAATTGTAAGTTATAATAAATAATGACAGGCGTCATGTAAGTAATAATAATTTTGCGTTTTCCAAATAACAGTTACAATTAATGTTATGCTAGGTTAGTTTCTACAATATAACTAATATATAGTTAATTTTGATATAAATCTATTTGGTTTGAAATAAATGTATTTATGCTTATTAATAGAATTTTATCGTGCAAAGAAGTATTGACTAGTAGGTCTTTAGTTTGATAGGAGTGAAGATAAGGAACAGCATCATGCGGTCCCCACACTATATCAGTAGTCATATTTCTCGAGTTTAGTACGCTAGAGACATCGACAAGCGTAGTAGACCAAATTCCCCAGAAATATGTTCTGGTAGGCCCATTTAAAACAGTCTAGGGGCTGTGATAAATGATTGCTTAAATGGTCAACAAAGAATAGTAGAGTCGTTGTAGCTACTTGTAGGGGTGTCCAATGGCCTCGATTGCAGCCTTTCATAAATGCACTATACGAGTAAGTAGGAACCGTCTACTGTTACCAATTAATAAGGTTAATAACCTGCTTATTACAAGAAAACCGTCACCGCCTATTTGAAATCAGTTTTACGTAATGAAAATGTATAATCATACAAGTTACAATATTAAATAAACTATATTACAACAAACCTTAAAAAAAAAAAATCATAGAAAATAAAAATTAAATACTTACAAAAAAAATTGCTCCTCCAAATCGCTGTCTTGTGGCATGGTGCCCAATACACTAGCAGCATTTCCCCTTTGAATGATGATACTTAATTTTTGGGAGAAAAAACTGCCAGCCCTATTGTCACCAGAGACGTCAATGAACCTTGGAACAATTTCTTTAAGTTCCGATCCTCACGGGCCCATCGTTTCTACAGCAAACGTCGCGTAACTATTGCAAATAGTTTCATATTTTCGACGCTTGCTGATCTGCGCTTGTTCCGCTGCAACACCAGCTCTAACAGAAGTTCCTTGAAGGTGGGAAGGGGCTAGGGAATCCCAACAGGTAAAATCCCATACCAGGGATTGACCCAATCTCCAAGGAACTAATGTCATTCCGTCGTCTAATGTCTTGCCATCGTCTCGACTCAGACCGATTGGTTCTAAAAAAGATGGGATCGAGACAACTGCAAGCGTCCTACGAATGAGGTCGTTAATGGCGCTGTGACCCGCACTTTTCATCATACAAGTTAATTCCCGAGTTTAGTTTCCTTAACAGCTCCAACTTAATTATTCTTTCCAGCTGTCAAACGGAGGGACGTCACTACGCTTTAGGAGTAGAACCGTCAAACTTAAGATACATCACGACGTACCTTGAAACCGCCTTAAAGCGTGTTTATTCTCATATACACACATAAATACGACTGCCTCAGTGGTCTAGCGGTTAAGTCCGTAGATTTAGATGCGAAGGTGCCGGGTTCAGTTCCTGGTCGGGACACAATCATTTATTTGTGGTATTTCTCGAGTTTGGCACGCTAGAGACATCAACGAGCTTGCCACTTGTCATGACATTTATGCCTTTCCTACCTGGAGAGTGTACTTTTAATTTAGTTTAGTTTTATCCCATAAACGTTGTCGTTTGACAACTGGAAGGAATGGTTGAGTGGAGGAGCCGTTGAGGAATCGTCTTAATCGTTTATGGGTATAAGTCAGATTGGGCTAAAAGCGGGTAATTTAATCCATTATATTAGTGGCTTCCTTTACTTAAAGTTTAAGTGGCCGCGATATAATTTAAGTCAAAAAACAAATCGAATAGGCTAGGAAAAACGAGAAGTAGGAATAAACCTATGAATAAAAAGATTTTTGTTTGATCCTATTATCCACTAGGAAAAGTGCAAGTACTTTTCATAAATAGATGTCATCGTTAAGGTTAACCAGTGGACGTTTTGCTGGCTGTACTTGAGTTATTCATAGTTATTATTTACATACCTTCCAATTATAAACGGCTACAGATCTACCGTTTTAAAGCGGCACCGCTTGTAGGTCACACCATATGCGCAATAAAGAGTAATACTTGTATAAATCACGGGCGTGGACATTCCACGGAGTTGTAATGCACGGAACCTTAGTCACATTATCGCTAACGATCCGGTGTGCCAGATTTATTTATTTATTTATTCATTTCCACAGCACATTACAGAACATAAAGGTTAGTATATAATTGAGTTTATACATTGGCCAAATTAGGAAACATACTTTATTACTGATACTTAGGTGTCAAAGAAAAGGAGAAAAAACAAGAAATACAACCAAAAGATATAGAAATTCAATTAAACAAAAAACAATAACACAAATAAAATTACAGATATCCAATATTGAATTAAATTAAATTAAAAAAGAAAAAAAAAAAAAGGATTAAATTAATAATTAAATTAAAAAAGATTTCTAAATTAAATAATTAAATAATTCTTGGCTGCCCTAACTACAGGAAAGTGTACCCTAACAGTGAGTGATATTATTAATAATATCTAATAATATAATAATTTATTTTATTATGCTAAACTTATAGTGTTCATCACGCCCACGATGGCCACACTTGTTGGCGAGGGTCTGATGTATTTTTTTAATGACAATTAATTAATGATGGAACTGACAGGTGAACGCTCTATGAGGCACTGGAACGGTGGTGTTGTATCGCTTTAGTGTTCATAATATATTTTGAAATGAACAAACTTATTTATTGTTCCAAAATTTTTGGAACTTAACGTATTGCTCACGGATGTTTTTTTTTTACCATAATAGTTAAATCTAAATGCTGCTATACGTAATACAAGCCTGATCACTGTGTTATTTAAAGATATTGACCAATACCAGGCCCCATCTTTGTTGCAGCGTGCCTCAACAAAATATTATTCAATAATACACAACATAAAAAATAATATCAACATCTCTTTTACCCCAACTATAATTATAATTTAATTAATTAGTCAATTGGTTAAGATTTATGTTGGTATTTTTTTTTATTATTACAGCCCCTAAAACATAGAGTCCTAGACCTCCACTGTTGGAGATGTGCCTTTCAGAACATATATCTGGAAAGAAATTGGCCTACACTCGCCACGCTGCTGGTCCCCCGTCTGTTGGCGAGGAACTCTTGGTATTACATTAAAAGCACTTTTTATACTATAAGGTACTTTATTATAGATAGAACATAGATTTCAAAGTGTAAATAGTTATCTAAGAAAAATGGGCATTTTCATTTGAGAGTACAAAAGAATATTGTAAACGTAAATATGCTTCAGTGAGCAAGGTTGCTTTAGATCGATAGATCTGTACCTAGGAAATATTGCATTTATAAATATAAATGATAATATAATAGAACAGGAAATGCGTTATTATTTTAATTTTAATAATTTTGTTTTTGATATGATTACTTTTGATAGTGATGAAATTATTTCAATAGAATTTTACTAGAATCTAATACAAGTACTTGGTTCGATTATCGAAAAATTAAAATATATAACTCTTTCGTAACATTTTTCGAGTGTGGTACGCTAGAGACATCGACGAGCTTGTACTTGTCATGATGGGCCTATAGTCAAGTTGGCTAAATTCTGACCACCCCGAAAGGGATACAGTCGTGATGGGTCAATAGTGAAGTTGGCTAAATGTGAATCCACTAAATAAAATTTAAAAAAGTGTGTTTTCTGACCACCCCGAAAGGGATACGGTCGTTATAGTACTATAATTATTAATTATTTAAAAAAATCTTTAAAATGTCTACCAAGAAAAAAATCTTGATTAAATGTCACTGGATGCATTCTCACGTTGCACTGTAATATGTTTTTTGTTCCAAATAGTTTTTACACCGACTATCACCAGAAACTCTTTTACCATTTTGTTCAGTTTCTCGATATAAAGTTTTGATTCTAAACACCGACGAAAGGAAGGAAAACTCGTATATAGACGCCTCCGTGGTCTAGTGGTAACAAACGTCGCCGTGAACTCGGGAGGTCGTGAGTTCGATTCCCAACGGGGGCAAGTTGTACATTGTATAATATGTCTCTGTCTGGGTGTTTATATGTATATATTTACAAAAAAAAAAGTATAATAGTAATTTATCAACCATCTAGTTTCCGTAACACAAGCCTCGTAGCTTACCACGGAAACTAGATGGCGCTGTGTGACCTGTCTGGAAATGTTTATTTATTTATTATAATCATTTGTTAGACTTGAATATTTATTGTGTTTTACTTTAGCTACCTTTTCGGGTAGAGCCTGGACAAACAGCTAGTTATCATAATGCATACACATGATTTCGGAGCGCAATCTAGGAGTTACAGTTAGGTGCCGTGGATAACGGTAGGCTACCTTAAATTACGTGTCCATTACACGCATCCGCACTTATTGATATGCGTCTTACGGTATCTACACGTGCCTAATCACAATAATTTAATTAATCAAAGCAGTTCTCGTTATTAATGTTTTAAGTTCAACAAATAACAAAAAATATATTTAGAATTAAATTTCCAAACCGTAAAATAATTAAAACTACTTAAGAGTAAAAATTTAAATAAATATAAACTAAACCTAATAAAAAATAAACTATAAGTAAAAAATGTCCTCTACATAAATTTAGTGATAGTCCCAAGAAGACTGGCAACATTTCCTCTCTGTATAGCTAAGCTAATCGTTGGCAGAAATAATTGCCAGCTTTCCTGTCTCCAGACTTTTCCGTTAGCCGTTTGGACAACTCCTTGGCCAGACGTTTGGCTGAGTGTCACTCCATCGTCTCGACCCCAAACGGCGCAAATAACAAAACCTATTTTTTATCAGTTTTGGTATACGTATAATGAATATTAGATACGCACAAGTTTTACTGCTTTGTAGACCTTCAAATAATGTGAGGTAATCTCAGTACTTCATGTTTATAAAGTACCTACATAATAAAATTATTTTATTACTTTAATAAATTATCGTAACTATAAAGTACCTATAAATTATTTAGTTGGTTTCATAATACGTATTTCCGTCTCAGGGTTCCAATAAATAAATAGTTTTAGTAAGTCAAAGTTGAAATATCTTTATTAACGTAAACCTATTACAGGCATTTGTGACACGTCATTAATTAAATTATTTTGAACGATTTGAATTCCTGCTAGCGAAAAACCAATCGGCAAAATAAGATGTTAGCAGAAGACCAGCAGCTAAGTAATGTAGGAATGAATTTCAGATATACATTTTTTATATTTATTTAATTAAGGAAAGCTATTGACTAAATCTAACAACTAATAGAACTAAACTTAGCAACAGAGTATCATTTATAAGTTTTCACAGATAGAATTAAATTAATAGTGTAAAAAAACCAACAAACAAAACGTCAGCCTATGCCTTGACAAAGATTAAAAACATACTGACTACCATATAAACATATACTGACTACCATATAAACATACTGACTACCATATAAACATATACTGACTACCATATAAACATACTGACTACCATATAAACATATACTGACTACCATATAAACATACTGACTACCATATAAACATATACTGACTACCATATAAACATACTGACTACCATATAAACATATACTGACTACCATATAAACATACTGACTATCATATAAACATACTGACTACCATATAAACATACTACCATATATACACTACACTACTACTACTAATGAATATTTTAAAAAACTATACACACATATATACGACTGCCTCCTTGGTTAAGTTCGTGGATGCGGAGTTTCCGAGTTCAATTGCTGGTTGGGACAAAATAATTTATTTGTGGTATTTCTTGAGTTTGGTACGCTAGAGACATTGACGAGCTTGCCAATTGTTATGCTGGGCCTATAGTAAAGTTGCCTAAATTCTGACCACCGCGAAAGGGATACGGTCGTGATGATACTTTACACATAAATACGGACACACAGACAAAACATATTTAACTTTTATAAATTAGTATGAATTAGCATGCCCGTTGAAGGCAGAACATTTTATAGTCTGGTCGACCGTCGATGTAGCATAATGCTTAAGTTATTATTATATTAAATGGTTAGAACGTAGACCTCTAAACGAAGAGTCGCAGGTTCGAGCCTCGGGCGGCGTTACGAGACATACAGCCGGTTTCTCGAAGCTCTACTTAATTATTTCCTAGCTAAGAAATCATTAACTTTAAGTTTTTCTTAAGTCAAATCGGGTTTTACGAACATATTTAATTGATGGTGCTTTACAAATATGAAGCGGTAGTCGGTTCCACTGGCGAGCTGCTGATACTGTGTAAGAATCAGAACATTTGCTCATACACTACATTATATACACTAGTTTTTTGTATCGTAAATTGACAACACCACCGTTTGTGTGTCTCAGAGAGCATGTGAAGCAGTTGGTACTGGTTCCACTAATACTTTTTTGTACAGTGGCCTACATGCAATAAATGTAATGCAGCACCAAATGCAAGCTATGTGTATTCGACCTTGGTTTCCGATTGTCCAAGCCATTTGTTCTTGATCTCAATAAAGCACTAAGGAATTATTCTACATTTATTTATTATTTTCAACATTCCGAAAGAATATTGCAGCTCAGGAATTTGCTTGTTTTTTATTTAGAAACCTATAACTAAGATATTAAATATATAGATAACAAGATAGGGCAGGGTCAATTAAGACAGCATAGTGGTAGTGACTAGGATATCAGTCGTCAGTTGATTTTATTCTTGAATCTCGCGTACCGCCTATCATCAGATAGGTCGGTGTCACATGTCATACTCAATATATAAAAAAAATATTAATTAACTTCGAATAGCTTTTAATTTAAATTGAATCTATATTAATTACATATAATAAAATTTGTTGATAGCATAAAACGCGCAGAAATACATAAAAAACAATTAATTATTGAAGATAATAATAATAAATATTGCACACAAAATACAATAGGAAGTGTTGTTCATAGGCGAGCATAATGCCATAACGAAATTATCTACTAGACAACCGAGACCAGAGTGAGAAATTAATATTATGAGTGTAGAGTGTAAAAATGGGAATAATATAATAAAATAATATTTTTTTTTTTATTATATTTAATTTGTTATTTAGATTTAGTTTATTTTTTTAGGTTAATTATTATATTGTAATTCTTTTATATTGTTTGTATATTACTTCGAATAAAAATAAATTTTGTTCTGGCTTGAATTAATTATATAATAAAATTATAATAACATATAAGAGTTAAAGTACAAGTAGTGAAGATCAATTGTATAAAAAAATGCTGCATGCACTTTTCGAAGTTAAAAGAAATGCACAGCATCGACAAACATCTCTTCGCTTTCTTCATCTCGCAGCGCTTGCTTTCATACTTGTACAATATTTATATGGCAGCCATGTTAAAACTAATGCAAATATAATATCGTATTATACTTTAGAACCTTCACTGCAGCTGAGTCTACGAATTAGTGTTCTGGGCAGAAAGCACGCTTTAAAAGAAGCGGATTCACATTTAGCCAACTTTACTATAGGCCAAGTGGCAAGATCGCTAATGTCCCTAGCGTTCCAAACTCGAAAAATATCACAAATAATTAAACAAATTATTGTGTTCCAATCAGAAATCGAACACTCCCCTTTGATCGCACCTGCCTTACGAGTACCTGTCGTAACTGCTTTATATGTCCCAATATATATGTATAAGAATTTCTTTAAGTGTTTCCGAAACTATCTAAACTGTTATTCATACTTAATTTATTTCCTTACTTCTTACTTTCTTTATTATCTAAATTTTAGCTTGCTTTCATAGTTTCCTGTATGTGAAAACATATTAATGGTCTGTAGATATATGCTTGATTTTGTAATTAGTTATTAAGTAATGTTTGTTTTACAAAAAAAAAAAAAAAAAAAAAAAAAAGGCATGACAGTATAGAATGTCGAATGTAGGTACATAAATAGATTAATTAACGGATTGCATTACATACCTAATAACGTTTAAGTTTTAATGAAATACAGCTGCTGTTGGTCGTGTTAAATATCTTGTAACTATATGATTTGTTTAAAATATTTGTACATAATATTATTAAACCTGAGACTAAACCAGTTCGGTAATAAGATAGCTGAATAACACTATTAGCATCTAGGTGTTAAGTATCTAACATAATTATAAAAGTGGGCTCAATAATACGATAACAAATTCAAATACATATACAAATGACATTTCATTTATTAAAACTGGGTTGTACCAAAATGAGGGCGCACAGAAATTGTAATGATCAAAGTTATCATCGCATCGCATGTATAAGTTTTATTTTACAGAGACCTATGACTGACCTTCAGCTGTTGCATTTACAGAGACGGATGCTTTTTTGATGGATTTTAAGGAAAGCGTTCTTACATCCTAGCTACCAACGCATTATCCTATCTATTGTACTATAATTTATTCTAAGTAGTTGTATTGATTGTTGCAGGCAGTCGTGAATGCCTCGCCGCATGGATGGCGGTACTCGCCTGGCGCTCGCTCGCGCTACTGCTGGCGATCACCTCACTCGTAGCGGCTAGGTGTGAGTATCACTTGTCGTTATAGTATGATACATTTCTCACTTCCTCCTGTTTGAACTCCAGGTCCTGATGTTGTAAATACATACCAATATTATAATTAAGAAGGAGGGTTTGTCTCTATGTATGTATCTTTGTTTGCTTTTATGCCTATATTAATTACTGGATTAAATTTAATGAAATTTGGCAGAAATATTTCTTGGAACCCAGGGACGGACGTAGTATAGTCATATCTGTCTGTCTGTTTGCCCGTCTGGCCAGCGTCGCGAGTGTAGGCCAAATTCTCCAGAGATATGTTCTGGAATGCCCATCTCCAACAGTGAAGGTCTAGGATGTTTTATGGGCTGTAATGAAATGAAAAAAAGGGGTATAAGGTGTTGAGAGTTATATTACTCGTTTAAAACATATTGTATATTTTTGAAAATTACTAATCTGGACTGACCTATATAGGTCAGTGAGATGGGCCTTCCAGATCACATCTCTGAAGAATTTGGCCTACACTCGCCACGCTGGTTAGACCGGCAAACAGACAGACAGATATGACTATACTACGTCCATCCCTTTACTACTACCAAGTTTTATTTTATATATTGATTTATTTAAAATCTTTGCACAGGCGGACTTAATGCCCACAGATAATTTCTGACAGCCAAACCATGGCGACAAATTTGAACTATATTATAGGTGCAATGAAATAAATATTCAAAGTTAGATAGGAAGTAAATTAACAGTTTAATCATACTATTAGATATTATACTATTATATAATACTATAATATCAATATACTAAATACTAATACATACATATAATAAGACATTGTGTGAAGCAATTTAGGTAGTGTCTTAACGCAAATCAAATCTCTGAACAAATTAGTCTGCTTTCACTGGAGTCATTCATCACACGAATCGGATGCCCTGCGACTATTAACTGCGATTTACTCGACTCGGGTATTGTTGGGTTCTTGAGAACGGCCCACTTTCGCATTCACATGGACGCTTCTCCAAATGGGGGGCAGTGCATTCGTGCCGAGACCCACAAAAGGCGTCATTATCAAGGCCAACCGGGCTTTGCAACAAAAACTCGCAAAACGATTTCCTGGAGATCTGTACACGTGTATCCATTTCTCTACTGGTTACAACTCTACGCATAAGCTTATGGTTGGTTTTTGCGAAACTTGTAAGTCGACGGATGTGATCTGCTCGAAGATATTTATGTGATTTCCTGTTTATTTTTTCAATATAAATGCTGTGAAATATATTTATTATACTCACGAATTAATTCGAATATAAGATATTACGTGATTTCCGCCTATTTAATTACACGAGCCAAGCCGGGCTAAACAGCTAGTATATTAATCCATGGAGATACATCCATTGAGCGCCTGGTAGTTTAGGACAAAGTTGATGACAAGAGAATGCGTGGTAGGTCTCCGATGAGGTGGAGCAGCAATGGATCACGCCCTACATTAGTGCGCCAAGAGGGCTGCAGTTCTAGAGGAGTGAGTTGACGGATTGTTAAGCGTACCACTGACATTCAAGTGACCACCACGACCACTCTGCCAAGAGTATAGCGACTACGAAGAAGAATACCAATAATTGCAATATTACAGAGACCCGTGAATTCCATAAAAAGAAAGTTAAGACGCAGCAGAACAAAGCGATCCTAACGGCGATATGCGGAACTTAAACGGGGAACTAAAACTAACCTAATAATTGTTCACTACACCCATACATGGCACAATAATAAAGACACGATCGATTGTTTAGGAGCGCATTATTTTACCATTTCCTAGTTCATTAGGTGAACTCGACAACAATAAAACTGATGTTATTGTGTTTCAAGATGTCTTTCTTATCGTTGTAATTTTCACATGCATTCTTTAGGTAAATGTTTAAGTAGATTGCAGATATATTCTTATTAGCGCTTCCTATACAACTAAAGGAAACTTTACTTACTTTTTTCATTTCTTGCATTCAATTTAGTAAACATTAATATTACGGGATTATGTTATTGCATTAAAAAGCCTTTGCGAAAGAAGTATGTCGTGATCGTGTCAAGTGGTGCTCAATCTTGCCTATCCCGCAAAGGATCTGGCGTGAAGATATGTATGTTATAAACCAGGGTAAGAGGACGAAATACGAAAAATAAATCAGTGTATAAAAAAAAATACAAGCGCTGGTAATTTAGGGTGTTATTTTGTTACATATAACAAATAAATAAATAAAAACCTCAATTCATCGCTCAAAAATAAACCGGGTTTGATTCCTAGTAGAGACACAATAATTAATTTAATTTAGTTGTGATAGTTTTTTATAAAAAGTTTAATTTAGTTGTGATGTTTCTCGATATTGGTAGGTACGCTAGCGACATCGACGAGCTTGCCACTTGTCATGACTATAGTACAGTTGGCTAAATGTAAAGCCGCTTCTTTAATGCGTGGTTTTTGATCACAATGATTCGATGACCAGGGATACGGTATGTTGATGCTTTTTACAATAGTACAATTTACACTCGTACCTACAATTATAATATGCAGCACAATTTGCCCCGACAAGTCACAACAGTTAGGATACAGGATATGAGAACGGCAGACTTGAACTGTAAATTGATATTAGGATTTGGTTGCATCCACACCTCACACCCTGACCACCATCAGATACCTATCGAAGCGCACTGTACCTTACGAAACGTTATACTTCCAAACTAAATTCCATACTTTCTGTCCTCAATTCGATTACAAGGTTTCCTGGAGCCATGAATGAGCCCAACATGTGTCGTAGATTATATTATTAAATCAGCGACGCTGTTCTTCAGCTAGTACCTACATTTCCTTTTGTTGTACATATGTCACGTAGGGGTTGCGAAATAAATGGGTAGAGGTTCAATAAAACCAGCCTTAAGGAACTGATGTTTGTAATTAGTCTATTATTGCACAGCCCTGAAGATGTTTATTTGGTTCTCTTCTCTTCGGCTTCTCCAGCCTCGCCTTGCACCCCTCCACAGCAGTTCCTTGGCGTGTAGTCGTGGGTGGCTGCGACCGGTCTCTGGAGCGTCTTCTCTTCAGCAAATCGTACGATTTATAGGGTCCCCAGCGGCACCTTCTATAAAGATTCAGATATAATAAGTACATACACCCAACGAAATTTTTCCTCGAATGGCAGATCAAGCCGTTTTTGACAGCTCATTCGCCTTTATGTTACTTTATATAACCTGCGCAGACGCAGGCAACGTGGTATTATATTTTGAATTGTAATTAATATTATTTATATCTATAGTAGGTATGTATTTAATGTAAGAGTTATATAAACAAACATTTTAGATAGGATTTTAGTTTTATTTTTTTGAATTAGTAACACAATTCCTAAGTTACACTTATTACTTTATTTCATAAAGGTTTTGTTTAATTTGTATTTGTAGATGCGGAGTTGGAGTCATGGCGCGGTGCTGGTCGGTTGGCCACTCCCGCGCAGGAGGCAGAGGACGAGCGACATGACGCAGAGATGCTGGCGGCCGTCCGCGCCTCCATGCGGGACTGGGAGATAAAGAGATCGCGGACTAGGTATGAAGTTTCATCAAAACCAACATCCCATTGCTTTAAGGGTAGGGTCGTCCGGAACGGCGTGTCCATTCTAGAACCCGTTTGCCCCATCGGTCTTCGCTTCTGCGGCAGATGTGTCCGGCCCATCGCCACTTCAGCTTGCTAGTTTTTTGACGCATATCGACGTTTCGAATTCTATCCGTCAGAGTATCCGTCTTGCTGAGCGACCTCGAATACCAGACCCACTGTCAGTGTCCAAGTCTCTGGCCCGTACTTACCGGGAGTACGAACTGTTTAAAGACTCTCGTCTTCAGACACTGTGGTATGGACGATGGGAGGATGTGTCGAAGTTTTAGATTCAATTGCAGGCAAAAGCAACAATTTCCTATTAAAACTTTTGCTAAAACCAAAACGGGTAAAACCCAGCGCATCTGTTCATAACTCAGGTATCAAATACGAGAACTAAATCTAAAACGAAATCTAGAGAACTGCTCCTGAAGGAAAGCTAGCCTACCTAGGATCGTGATGTATACGAGACAAATTATGAAAAAGAAATTAGATAGATATTTTTTTTACTGCTCAGAAAATAATACAGTTTACAGGCGCAGGCATACACAGGCGAGCTTAATGTCTAAAAACAAAAAAATATCAGCGCCAAGCACTAAATTGGGTGGTGGGTAGGAATATCGGTATCCTTAACTCAGGCTCTTTGTCTGAATAGCTATTACATATACGAGTTTATTTTAAGTAAGTACCTAACAAAGCAGATACGATAAATTTGAATTATTTTGCTACTTTCCTTAATCACGTATGATGATTAATTTTGTCGCTGATTTAATTATACGTGCGAATGAGTACGTTTACTCTTGTTCTCACAGAAATAATCAAATCAATCGCTATTCACTTCTGTGTTGGTGAATAGGAATGTGGGAAGCTATTGTTTTGCTTCCACTTTTCATGTTGAATATTTCAATATTGTGATAACATTTTTAGAGTCGAACTATCCTACTATATATTTATCTCTCATCTCTCCACCACGTTATGTATATAATATATAAATAAATAAAGAAAAACTGTAGAAACTCTGGGCCCATGGAGTCCAAGTGCAAAAAAGTTTTTAAAAGACATAACACCGCGTCTTGTCGTCTCCTCCGGTGACAAGAGGGCTGGCTCTTCGCCCAAAGAATCAGTATTGCAATTCAGCGGGGAAATGCAGCCAGCGTTCTTGCCACCATTCCACGCGGACGGGACTTATATTCCTATCCATAGTATTAATATTAATTTTATTTTATATTTTAAGAATATAAATGTCAATAAATAAAAAGTATTAGTATTAATCTGTACTTCGGATGCAGATCCCGGTTGTTGATGCTGTCCGCGGTGCTGCTGTCAATTCTACAGGGCTACATCACATCTCACTCACTGTTAGGGTACACTTTCCTGTAGTTAGGGCAGCCAAGAATTATTTAATTTAGAACTCTTTTTAATTTAATTATTAATTTGATCTTTAGTTTTTTTCTTTTTTATTTAATTTAATTCAATATTGGATATCTCTAATTTTATTTGTGTTATTGTTTTTTTTTGTTTAATTGAATTTCTTTATCTTTTAGTTGTATTTCTTCTGTTTTTTCTCCTTTTCTTTGACACCTAAGTATCATTAATAAAGTATGTTTCCTAATTTGGCCAATGTATAAACTCAATTATATACTAACCATGTAGACGTGTACGGGCTACCCTATAACAGACGTCCACCAGATATGCCTTAGGGATACTCGTAGTAGAGTCGGAATTATGGTATTAAATCACTAATTTAAAATGGGAATTTTTGTATTTTACCACCAAATAAGACATTTAAATTAACACCATAAAATTAACTACAAAATCCTTCTATACATATTCCATCCATATTATGATGGAAATGTCTGCTCCTTGTCATACTGTAGGTATGTCATTTTCTGGCATAGAAAATATATATTGTAAATTACGGCTTAATCAAGAGTTCTAATAGTCTCTATGTGGATAAATAAATTAATGTTTTACCAATTATTCTGTTACATTCCAGGAGCAAACGGTCTCAGGGCAGTGCGTGTTATGGTGACTTCGGATGCTTTGAGGATGCCGGTCCTTTCGCCTACCTCGAAACCTTGCCCAGTCCGCCAGAAGAAGTCAACACGCATTTTCTACTCTACTCTACGTTAAGCAGGTATTTATTTATTTTATTTATTTATTTATTTAAAAACTTTATTGCACTATGTACAAAGGCGGACTTAATGCCGCTAGGCATTCTCTGACAGCCAAACCTTTAGGACATTTAGACAGTATAGATGGTAGGTGCAATCATTAATTAAAAAATTTAGTAAAAGTAAAGTAAAGTATCATCACGACCGTTTCCATTTAGGGGTGGTCAGAAACCACGCTTATAAATAAGCGGATTCACATTTAGCCAACTTTACTATAGGCCAATCATGATAAGTGGCAAGCTCGTCGATGTCTCCAGCGTACCAAACTCGAGAAATATCACAAATAAATTAAATATTAATTAAATGTATTTATTTACATTAATAAATATTTTTGTGTTTTGACCAGGAATCGAACCCGGTACTTCCGAGTCTAAATTTGACTGGTTTTTGAAATAAGTTTCCTCACGGACTTATTCTAAAACGATATCGTAAGTAAAAACATCTGTATACGTGTATTTATTTCAGAGGTGACCAGCCTTTACTGGCAGTGTCAGCTAGTAACATGTCGGCAGCTTGGGGCTGGGCCTCTCGGGCTTTCGACTCGGCCAGGCCCACGAGGGTCATAGTCCATGGGTTTGGTTCCAACTGCGACAACGTGTGGGTCTACGAGATGAGGTCTGCTTTAATGGCTGTGGTTCGTACCTATATCATATTATACAGTTCTCAATAATTTCAAAATTTAAAAGTGACTCTTTGTGGCCAGTGCTACAAGAAACCTAAATGCAACTGAGAGAGGGTAGTTTAACATTTAAAGCTAAAATAAATATGTTCGCTGGTCACATTATTCTAAATATCCTACAAACTGTGTGAAGTATGTGCCATGTTCTTAAGACCTGAGGACGAATTTACAGTACCAAGTATTGCTTAAAGAGTTACAATTCTCAAATAATAATATAATGTTTATGTTACAGGAAGAATGTAACGTGGTGTGTGTGGACTGGGAGGGAGGAGCCACGATGCCCAACTACCTGCGAGCCGCCGCCAACACCAGGCTGGTTGGAAAGCAACTCGCTATGTTACTGCAAGGTAATGTTTAAGATAATAAGCCGTGAACACAAAGTCTACTTGTTAACACAAAGAGGATGGCTCTAACTACAACAACCTCTGCTTCGTCAAACTGAAAATCATCGCTTAAGAAAGTCGACTAAAGCGATATTTCAAAACATGGGAACCAACAAATAAATATATAATCAATAAATTAAATAAACAATAAATTAAGATCCTTAGTTGCGCTATGTAACAAATTCAAAAAACTTGTGACAACCAATAGTTTCAATCGACCACGATGGCTCTAAAATAAATTTACAAATATATATAAAAATAATATAATATATAAAAAGTTTCAAAATCTCTAGATATCTAGAATCGGAAGAAGCATTCGACTATACAGTTTGTAGTGACATACTTTCCAGTATAGGTAGACCAATCTTGCTACGCAAACTTTATTAGGTAAGTTTCAAGGGAGACTTCATAAATGGGTTCGATCATACATCTCAAACAAAATTTAGTCGGTCATAATTGAAGGCCAACATTTACCATTCACCTTGGTACAATCTGGTGTACCCCAAGGATCCTTGTTCTCTCCGCTTCTCTATACAACAATATAATGTTTCAGGTTTCGAAAAACACATAGATCTAAAGTTTGAAGATGTTCACCTCATAGGCTTTAGTCTCGGAGCACATGTCGCAGGATTCGCTGGATCAGAACTACGAAACATTAGTCGAATAACTGGTAAGTGTTACTCATTACCTACACTAAAAATATCTTCAATCCAGAACATTAAATATGTTTAGACAATACTGTACAAATCTTTTGTTCTAGAAACATAGCTATAATAATTGCCTAAGCCTTTTCAAAAGTATTTTGTTTTAACGAATCTACTAGTGCGAAAGTAACTCCTTTACCATAATTCCTTCACCCATCGTAAAATCAAGTTTCCTATAAAAAAAACACCTACTCAAATATCAAACAAATTTTATATATATTATTTTGCTTATATGCTTATGAAAAAATCCTTATTCTGGATAATTTAGGCTATTCTCGCTACGCTGGCCTTGGTCGAGGTTTAAAGCGTCCTATTTTATACATTATCTTTCTATTTCAGGTTTAGACCCAGCAGGACCACTGTTCGAGTTCCAAGACTCCCGCGCTCGCCTCGACCGGAACGACGCTAAGTTTGTTGACGTCATCCATTCCAATGGCGAAACCCTAATATTTGGAGGTTTGGGAGCGGCGCAACCTCTGGGTCATGTCGACTTCTACCCGAACGGGGGAAGGGTTCAACATGGTTGTTCTAATTTGTAAGCTTATTAAACTTCTAACTGCTCTTAGATATTCTCAGAACAAATATTCAATAAAACAACTTTTTAGTTCATCATGACTTCCAGTATTCACATTATTCACAGAATTAAATACAGATTTGTATGGTTATGGAGTATACTTAGTAAACAAAAAAGCTAAGGAACTGGTAAATTCAACCTTCGCCTATCAGAAAATGTTAAGATACACCCTTAAGAAAAAAAATTTGATCATCTACTCTCATATCATATTATTGGGATGTGTTGACATCTGAATTATTCGCAAAATTTAACTCTAAACGTAAATTTACGAAAATCGGTAGTATTTGTTATTGTTCACAAGAAGTACCTATCCAATTTGAAGAAGGACTCTGGTGGGGGTTGGATAAGGGTGGCAAGAGATCGCGTTAAGTGGCGAGACTTGGGAGAGGACTACATCCAGCAGTAGAGGTACAGGCTGATGATGATGACCTAAGCAATTACATTATGTGTTTCTTATTGCAAAATAAACTCACAGACAGCTACTTACTAAATAATATTATAAAGATAGAAATTAAATACTGAATAGGAAATGAATGTGTATCTTGAACCATATGTTTCTAGGTTTGTAGGTGCCGTATCAGATTTCGTTCTTCCCTGGTCGGCTCCGTCCATCGAGGGTCGGTCGTTGTGTAACCACCGCCGAGCCTACAAGTTCTTCACGGACTCCGTGTCTCCCAAGTGTCACTTCCCAGCCTTCCCCTGCGCCAGTTATGACACTTTTCTTGATGTAAGTAGTATGAACACTAACACGGCTTTTACGTTGCTAGAAATTATTTTATAAGATTGTTTGCATAGATTTTAATGTTAGGCCAGTCATGTTTTATGAATAAATAGTGATAGTAGATTGATTTTATTAAGTGCTTGGCAGCAGTCTCGACATTTTATAGCGAGTACTATCCTAGTGTTTTTGGTCTAAAAGACTTATTTGGTCAATGGCTCTGGTTTAATATTATATCATTGGACCGATATTAATTCCTTTGCAATACTCTGGTTTAACAAAATTTATCTCGATTAAACTAATAAATTTTATATATCAACTTGTCTGTATTTAGGGCACGTGCTTCCCTTGTGGCGGGGACAGTCGGTGCGGAAACATGGGGTACTATGCGGACAGGTCACTCGGGAGGGGACAGCTATATCTCCTCACCAGAGAAGAAGAGCCCTTCTGTGGTAAGTAATTATGCATCGTAGGCTGTTTATTTTGACAGATACATTTGAAGCCTAGCTTCGTTAAAAAAAACTAGTGAAGTAATCATACGTCTATGGTAGTTAGGCTGGGTTGTACCAAACGGAAGACTGTTAAAAATGGCGGCAATTGTACCAGCTCACGTCTGACCTTCAAAGTAAAATTAATACATTTGACGCCATTTTAATATTTAATCGTTACATTTACAAAGTCTTATTTTTATTACTAGTACTATTTTATTTTTAAATAAAGAGAATCTCATATTTTGTCAAGAAATATTAATACAAAAATAATTAGGTATTGAAGTTCAGGTCCTATTAAACATAAAATTGAATTTAAAAATAATCAATAAAATATAATCCACAACTTAAATTTTATATACTTTATACATAATATCTCTCCCAGTGACATACTTTCTTGGTGTTCTTTGCGTGCTATAGACATTATATAAAATAGAGTTTCTCTTCATTAGTGAGGATAATTCGAATTTATTTATTTTCATTTTGATTAACTTTTTATGTTTCAGCTCATCAATACCACGTGTCGCTATGGGCCGATAGTGACGCGGGGGCTAAAGCTAACTTCGGTCGAGTCACCCTCACCCTTCAAGGAGACTCCGGTCTTAACGAATCCTTTCCTATGACCAAGTAAGTCGATTTGTATTAGATGTACCAAGACTGTGTGTGTTGGTCTAAACATTACTGTTTGCTTGGTTTTAGATGTGTTAAGACTGTGTTCCACTCCTGTGTGTTATTGCTACTAAACCTAATTGTGTGTTTGGTTTTAGACGTGACGAAAATGTGTGTTCTAGACAAATCAAAATGTTTTATACGTAACAAGACGAACGATTCACCGCATGGCTGCCGCACCCCTGACTGCTCCCCTGCGTGCCTGGCAATATACTGACCTGCATGCTACGGATGTGTGAAAGAAAAAAAAACTACATGACGTATAAAATCAAAATATATTTTTATTAAACTAACAATCAATGCCCGATCTATCTTATTTAATATCTTTGGGTTCAAGACTTGACAAGACTGTGTATGTTTGATTCAAGACTTGGTAAGACTGTGTGTATTTGATTCAAGACTTGATAAGACTGTGTGTATATGGTTCAAGACTTGATAAGACTGCGTTTATTTAGTTCAAGACTTGATAAGACTGTATGTATTTGGTTTAAGACGACAAGACTGTATGTGTTTGGTTCAAGACTTGACAAGGCTGTGTGTATTTGGTTCAAGATTGTGTGTTTGATTTTAGACGTGACGAGACGGGTGAGGGCGCGCGGTTCACCCGGATGGTGGTCCCGCACCCGGCACTGGGCGTCCCCCTACGTGCCTCCGTGCACTACGCCACGTACTCCGGATGGCTCTCCGCAGGCGCTAAGGCCATACGACTCGACAAGCTACTCATCACTGACAGTTTCGGAAAGATGTAAGAATAAAATAATTTTTTTTTTAAATCATTCTCCCATTATGGATGATGAATGAGACGATTGGGAAGGCAAAGGGTTTAACTCATACAGCCAAGTAATATATGTCTTTCTTTTAATCAGTTAATGAGGTTATCATCAAATTCCAGAAGGTGTAGAATTTGATGCTTTTCTTGGCATTATCGCCCAAACACGTCGGTTAAAAAATAGAAGTGGCAGGAAAACTGCAAAAAAATATATGGCCTAAAATAATCTCTTTCTCTTAATAATATACGACAAACAAAGCGATCTGTTAGAAATAAAATAAATGCTAATAAATATTTATCACAAAATCAACCTAATTCATTCGAACATAAGTTATAAACTGCCTCGCCATACCCTCTCCATTTTGACACGTCCTCACGTTGGCCGTAGTGGAAACGTACTGTCAGAAATATCAGCACACAATTATTTTGTGTTGATATTTTTTTCGTCGTTGATTCTTGATCGATCATCTGTAGGAGAAAATATTTTTTGCAGGTCTTCCTTCTGTAAGAAAGGACTGGACTTATCGTCAGAAGAAACTGTAGAACTTCCTCTCTATCCAGGGGAATGTCACGTCATTCATGTAAGTTCTACTTTAACACAATTATTAATATTACTTTTTTTATTTTTTCATTTAAAAACTAGCTGTTTTACCCGACGTTACTCGTGCAATATAGTGTTCATTTGATTGTGATTTTCATTCAAATTGTTTTAGTTATATAGGCGTGATGGCGAATTAAATACAAATTTGTCTTGGTCAGATGATGACGTCATATATAGCCTATCCTCATTTCGAATCAAGTTCAGAGCGCTTAGAATGAATATGATACTAACAGTCGTTCCGAATCAAATATCACGATTTGGATGCTCGGAGCGTGATATCAATTCGGAACGGTCTAAATCACATTTTCATTCATAATAGTGTTTTTTATGTATGGAAGATAAATTGCGGATTCCACATCTCTCGGTTTATTCATATTTATATGTGTAAAGTTTAATATTATTAACTTATTTTGGTCTTTTAAAATAATTATAGATTTGTTTTAGAAGTAATATACAAACAGTATAAACGAATTACAATATTAAATAATTTAAAAGAAACCCTAATATTAAATAAACTTGAAAATGGCGCGCGACATAATGACAAAAAACTGACAGGTGTCTGAGAAATGATATCATTTGTGACGTCACACAGCTTTGGCAAAACAGTTTAAGCGCGTATCAGAACACCTTTAAGCGTGCTTAGGTTACTATTATCGCGTATCGGAACCTTCGTTCCGAAATGGAACGGGCATACTGTCAAATTTTATCAAAATCAGTTTAGTCATGTAGATTTGAATGACGGACAAACATACATATAGATGGCTTAATTCTTTCACATTTATAATATTAGTATAGGAATGTTATTTACCTATTTATTTCTTTCAGGATGAAAACTCTGCAAACATCACCAATGACACTATTCATGCCGGAAGTTTGCATAACGGTACGAAGGTCAACATCGATGAGCAGGATAACGAGTTACCTAACGATATACCCAGTCGACCTTTTGTACTCGTCGACAACTCTGAGTGGGTGGAGAGTGACACTGGACGAGCTTTCGGAGTCACAAATACTAGACCAGCACCCAGCGGAGGAGTAGAAGTCGCCGAACCAGTGCTCAGACCTCGACAAAGGAAAACGCCAAGGAATAGAGTAGACGAAGACCCTTATCATGAAATATCCGAACCTCTACTGAGAGCGACTCCTCCGCCGCGACCAACAACCTCCCAACTTCCAGTGAGACGCGCTAAAAACTACGACATGTCTACCTCCACTCCCACTTACGAAGCGATGACTTGGGACGAGCGTGGAGAGAAAGAGTCCAGTTTCGCCGTACAATTCTTGCCGACACGTCTGGCGTCGTTTATAACTCGCGCGGAGAGGTATGCTAGAGACACGATTCTGCCGCTCGTGTCGGCGTACGCTCCACGACTGCCCATATTCGGTTCTCGGGAAGCCCCGCGACCGGCGAAGTATATACCAACCGAGTCGACGAATACAACTGCTTCGGTGCCCACTCCTACTTTGGAAGCTAAGATTAAGTCGTTAAGATCCATGGGTCCTCCTGTGGCGAGAAGTCATGAGACCCCTGTTGAGTCCGATATTGCGCTGGAGTTTACTACAACGACCGTACTGCCATTCACGACGACCGTGTTGCCTTCGACTACGGCGGTGCTTCGACCTGCTCCCGTCGAGATGCTGAAGATAGTGGCAGGTCCGACAGTATCCTCCAGCACGGCTCTTCCTCCTGTGGCTGTGAGAAGTGACGCGGAAAGAGTTCTGATTGTATATCCCAGTAACGGTCGGGAGGAACGTAAGATTCGCTCGCACTCGTACCCGGAGGAGCTTCAGTTCGAAGCTCTGTACCGGCACACGGCCCGACCAGCTCTAAGAGTAGACTTGCCCACGTTCACCCCGCCCGTGTCTCCTTCCACCAGCTCTCCAGAAGACTCGAGGTTCATCCCCATAGAATCTCCACAAACGAATGCAGAAAATGAAGCGTCATCATGACTAGACGTTCTTAAACGAATAACCTCGTTATTCGTGTAATTTCATATTAATAAACGCAATGTTTTTTTTATCATAAAGTAATGCGACAGTCGACCAGTTGCAGAAACACTGATTGTCTTTTGAAATGTTTAACGTATGCCTATAAGGCATGTCATTGGCTGAAATAACCAAAGTGACAAGCTAACTAGTAACTACCAATCACGTGGCATATACCAAAATATTGATCATGGATTATCCTTTCTACAACCGGTCGATAGAGAAATAACAGGGTGAGACAAAAAAAAAACGCGTATATTAATAAGACGATGTAGTAAGAGCTATTCAGAGACGTTTTTCTAAACTAAACGCAGGATCAAAATGGGTTTTGTCACTTTTGTTTTTTAATAATACCGAGAATAAGAGATTTGGCTAGCCTAGGTTAGCAAAACGTTTCTGATTGTATGATTAGGTAAAGATGCGAAGCTCTTTATGTAAATATTTAGGCGACTTTTTTATACGGATCTAACTTATTATGTGATATTTTCTATCATCCCTGTAAAAGTTATAATATAATTGTCTCGAGGACACTAAAATTATTGAATTAAAATTGTTATATTATTGTAAATAAATTGTTAAGGATAGAAATGTAAAATAAAAAATAATTATTTATTAAATTGTCTTATTTATTAACCTTAATAGAAAATACATATCGTAACGTAAAATTAATTCTGAGGACAAACTGTAAACAATAAAATAGAGATTACAACACTTTTTATTTAATACTATCATGTTTAAGCTTTTAAATGTGACCTTGCTCCTGGTGATAAGTGGTGCGCGAGTTCCATAAATGTTAGCAACTGGAATAAGATTACTTAACATCAATACCTAACACTATGCCGGCTTGACTGGACATGACGGCAATTCGAGCCTGATCCCGAAACGTGTATTTACTATGTTTATTGAATTACCACCATCAGTCCGCCTACCACCTATTAATTTTTTATAGTATGGAACTGTCAGTTTACATGTATGTTATTAGAATGATTAACATTATTGACTGACTGGTTCTCCATTCGCCGATATTTCTCTAAAATATTATTATTATTTTTTATCGATCCCTAAGCGAAAAATTGGTAAGAAATTGACATTATAGCTCAGACAACGAGGTTATTTATCCTTCGTTACGACGCATTGGAGACGGGGGCCTCCCAGAACATGTATCTAGAGAATTTAGACGGGATTTAATTTAGGGGGGGGGGGGTGTCGTCAAATATCACAAGGAGGGGGGTGTAATAAAATATCACCGCGTGTATTTCTTTTTCGTCAAAACCCTGCAACCTTTTTGTCTAGACATTTTTATCATGGTCCTTAATTATCTCAATTATACTTTATTTAAAGATAACAATCTGAAAAATTTAAGATTCTTTGTAGCTACAAAAAATACACGTGATTTTTAACGAATTGAAGTCAGAAAAAAATCAGTTATTTGCTATCTCTTTCTTGTCAATAGTGTTATACGACCTCGATAGAGACAAATATAGTTATCGCGACAGCTTTATTAGAACAGTGTATGCACGTTTCACACATAAATAATTGGTCAATGTCTTGTGCTAATTTTTAATTGCGCGGCCTGTACATGGTATCAGCAAAAAATAGACATAATATTTGACACAAAAAAATGGCTGCAAATGAAGGATTGTTAACAATATTAGCAGGTATAGTGTTAGGGAACTATGTCATGTATTTGTCGGAGTTTTGAGTAAGTATTTTGGCGGAGGACTTGGCGTCGAGGAAGAGCTCGTGTATGGCGGAGAGGTGTGCCGACGTGATGGAGGAGGCGCCGTCAGCACGGGCCGACAGCATGCACGGGGTCAGCAACTGGGCTGCGTATCTGGAAATCAAGTATAATCATAAATACTCACTCTTTTACCTGACATTGACATAAAATAATACAAACAGGACTCGTGGGTATTGGAGAGGAAGTTCCGGGTGGATAGAAGAAGCAGGAAGTCATAGGAGGTGTGTTGCAAATAGCACGAATGCATTGTTTTTGTCCAATAAAGATTCTATTTATTTCCATTGCATTACCCCACAAATAATACCCCTCACAACATACTGTGCTCTGAAATAAGTTTTTTTGAATATGCATCCATGCAATCATTATGATTTTTCATCTGCTATAAAAAATTTTTTAGCTATCCTTTAAAGAAAAATAAACATTTTAAAAATTAATTAACTTTATTAATTTTAAATCGCCTACTACGACTAATTTCGTTAACTTACTTACAATTTTGGTTATTTAAGTCATAAGGCGTCTTATCTTACATGTAAAATTCATATAATAATAACAAATAGACTCACAAATTTCAAAATTTTTAATTTAATAGCCAAAAAATCGGCAATTTTATTTAAAAAAATAAAAGTCGAATATCTCGAACACGGTTAAGTTTGGGGTAGGGTGTTCCATAGTCGAATCAGTCAGAAAAGATGCAAACTACACGCCCTTAACGGATCTAGGTCGACTTTCCCTGTAACCCTGTATAATTAAATTTTAGTTTTATCCTTTATTCTGTATAGTAAAGTATCATCACGACCGTATCCCGTGGCAAGCTCGTCGATGTCTCCAGCGTACCAGACTCGAGACATATCACAAATAAATTAAATATTAATTGAATTGATTTATTTAAATTAATAACTATTATTGTGTCCCAACCGGGAATCGAACCCGGTACCTCCGAGTCTAAATCCAAAGACTTGACCACTAGACCATGGAGGCAGTTAGGCAATAGAGAATATGCACGTAACGTTAAAAAAAAATATTGTGTGCAATTTTTTATTACAAATTTATCTACAATGTAGTTTGACCCTATTACAGAGAATTCGTTTTGGTACAACTCAGCTTAAAAATGCTTATCGAGATAAATAATGAACTTACCTGAGTGTAGTTTTGGCTCCAACCTCCGATAAAGCGGTTAAGGCCTCGTCTTCTATGGCGATCCCTTCAGTTGTGGCGCGGAGTTTTAATATCTTCAACAGAATAACTTGATTAGTGTATACTCCGTGGAATTTATTAAAGAGCAAATATTTTAATATTATAATCTAGAATAAAAATAAAGAACTACGCATTTTTTATTTCAATTATTCAGTAATAAAATCATAAGTTACGGTGCAGAGACGTTTTCCTAAAAATATCGCCACTCATACTGAGCCTAATCAACTAAGGTAGAGAGAGTAGTAGTGTAGTGTGTGTTTGGGTGATTGGAAATACATTCATTTTGTAAGGCCGACGACCTTAATTGCTAGACCATGGTGGCAGTCTTAAATTGTAATGATTAATGTAATGATTTTAAAAAGCGACTGAAGTATATGAAAACAAACGAATTTGTATACAACGTGAGTTAACTATCAACACTTCTCGATTCTCAAAACACCATAGTCCAAGCCAAATGTGTAGGCATCTTACAAGCAGCGCAAGCTGTACAAAGGAGAGATGCCAAAAAAATCAATATCCACATTCTCTCAGACATCATGCCCGTCCTTCGGGCCTCGAAAGCAACTACATCAGCTCTGCACTGATCCTCGACTGCCACCTGGCCCTGACAGCAGTGTGCAGAGACGACACAGTAGCGCTACAGTGGATAAAGGACCATAGCGGTTTACTGGGTAATGATGTGGCTGATGAACTGGCCAGAAGGGGGTCATCCATAATACCAATATTCCCCCTTCCATCCCAATATATCCAATAGATGCACGAGCAGATGTGGACATCTTTCGAGCCCTGACGGAGCCTGTAGAGGTGATAACGGGGCACTGTGCCTTTAATAAACCCCTATCACTTTTGAACACTACAGTACTGTGAAGAGGATGCATAGCAGAGGAAAAGACGGCCGCAGATATTCTCATAGTGCTGCAGCTGCTGTGCCTAGACTGTAGGTCCTCCAGGCTGCGGGAACTCTTCCAAAGGTCTGCAGAAACGTGATGGGTCTCCTGGCTATCCTCGAAGAGATTGGATGGCTCCGATGGCGGAATAAAGGTCACGCACAAAGGTCTCATACAGACTTAAGTGCTGAGAAGCAATGGTCATCTCAATAGCGTGAGTGGATTGCAGTGGATTTCAGCTCAGATATTTTCATGCGAAGCGAAGGTAAATCAATGTGCGTAGCGTGTCCGTGAGCAGCAATGGAATAGCACCTTAATTTATGTATTAAGACCAACCTGTAGTATTTCTGCCTTGTTGTAAGGATGTGTGGGGATGATGAGAAGTCTGTCCAGCAGATCTAGAGGTACTCCGTGGGGGGCGATGATGTCATCAGTTCCTCTAAAAATATGTTTTCAATTAATATTTACTCACCATTTTCTATAGTGCAAATATATATATATATATATATTTATTTATTTACTTATTCGAAGTAAGGTACAAATAACAGCTAACAAACATAACAATTATTGAAATCATAGACAAATAATCCTGTCGGGTTTGCCAGCCTAAAAAATGTACACAACATTGAATAATACAAAAAATGGTAATAATATAAAATAAAAGTTAATAGTAAAAAAATATATATAAAAAATGCAATTAAAAGTAAAACCTATAAAAACTAAAAGTAATAACTAATAAGATTATAAAAGTAAACATAATAATAACAAAATGAGATAATAACATGAAACAAAGTCACTTTTTCCTTCCTAACCCGTTCCACAATTTATTATACATACCTACCGACAAACAATTTAGTGAGGTTAATTTTAAATGAGTGTTTTTTATATGTATATAATAAGCAAATACATAAATAGAATATAGATTATTTTAGGAGTGAACCTCATCCAGATAAGTACAAAAATATATATATAAACTAGTCAGGCGCAATTTATTTTTGGATATAAGTTTTATTCTACTTAGGACTGCTACACTGGTCAACAAGTTTTCTAAAATATAAAATTTTTTGGATCTACACGTACTTCTAATCTTTGAGACTTTACATCTGTGGCACGCTGGAAATGTGGAATGCTCTACCAGCCAGTGTTCCAGCTCCATTCCTATAACCTGGAGTCCTTTAAGAGAAGTGTGAAAAAGCATCTTGATAGGCATAGGTGTTAGGGACTTATGTCGGTCGTCAGTGCCTGTCGTCAGTTTTTCCGATTCTTGGAAGCGGTGTCACATGTTGTGTTTAGTATAAAAAGGACTCTTTAACAAACTTACCTAATAGTGCAATACCCTCTATTGGTAGCGAAAATAACTATAGGTGCTATAACAGACTCCAGGGCTCGGTGTAAATATGTAAATGTTTCTATATCTAGCATGTGGACCTGAAAACATCATTATTAAATTAATGGATCTTAATGAATCAAAAGTTAACCTTGATGTATTTAATTGACTTAAAAACATACAAGGTAAAAAATAATAATATATATATAATAATATAGCCGTATTTAATTACCTCATCTATGAACAATACACCAGGAACCAATTCTGCAATTCCTTGATCAATATATTTGTTCACAATTTTATTTATTTCCAGTCTAAGTTTATCTGAAAAGTTAAAAGAAATTTAGGGTAAAACAATGCAACACATACATACGAGTATCATATCTTCACGCCAAATCCCTTGCGGGGTAGGTAGAGACAATTGACCGCAACTTGTCATGAACACGACGTTCTTTTTTGGCTTGGTTTGGCTTCTTTGGCTATTGTTTTATTTATTTGATCGTGATAAGTGAGTCTTGTTCTGCCAGCGTCTCTTTTACCTACAACTTTCGCATTATATATCTGGTTAGTCAATCTCTTTTAGCTCATCCTTTCAACATGCCCGAACCATGGGACATACCTTTCCTTATTTTTGTCCCTATGCTTTCTTTTATTCCTACCCCTTTGTGTATTTACGTACGTCATTACGTATGTCCGTCAAAGTTACGCCGCATATCCGACGCAAAGACCTCGTTTCTACTGCATTTCTAAATTATACCCAATTCGTTCCGAGCTGATTCATCTGTAGTTACCTGTGATTTCAGTTTTCTTTGGTTTCATGAGCTGCCCCATCATGGACATGATGTCGTGTCCCCCTTGCGGCCTCGCGTTGGCGCAGTCGAGGTCGTGCAAGGTGACGTCCTGCACCACTTCCTTCTTCTTGTGCACGTCCCCCTTCGGTAACGGCACATATTCTTCCGCCTAAGCACATTACAGATATGAGAAATACGCTTTTCTTACATACAATTACAACTGTTCCTTGCTTGCATGTATCCAGCTATGTTTCTGTATCATTTTATTAATTATAATGTATATTCCGTAGGTAAAAATTTAACAAATCAAAGTATTCATATAGTAAGGTTCCTATGGATAATTATATTATACTTGTACAATCTTCAATTCTTAGGATTTAGTGTATTTCTTAGTATGTAGTGAATGTACTAATATACTTAGAAAATGCCTTGTAGGCATTAATCTTTGCCTTTGTACATTTTATTTTGGGCAATAAAGAATTTAATATTAACACTGGTAATATTAACAGTGGTTTTGGTGCAGAGAAGCTGTAAGTTTTTTTATAACTTCAGACATGTAACAAATACATACCTCCAAATCAAATTCGGTGGCATAAGTATCGCTGCGGCCTTGTCTCTTGACTGCTCCAGAGTTAGCTTCCACATAGATGACGTCGCCCACTTCTACCTTCTCCTTCTGAAGAGACTCATATATAGTGGGGTCCAACTTAAGTTGTTTAGTACCCTTAGCTGTCTTTAAGCCAATTATTACATGTGATACTGTTTTTCCATATCCTGGTAGACAAAAAAAAAGGTTGTGGTGTACTGGCAAAGAAAATCTGCACACATGCATAAGTGTATATGACATGTATAAGTGTTCTATGAGCACGAGTTGCGGATGACATAGTCATTATGGCCAGTTCACTCAAGGATCTTAGCGGAATGCTGAACGGCTTAAACGTAGCATCCCAGCAGGTTGGTCTCGAAATGAACTTAGACAAGACGAAAGTCATGTTCAATGATCATGTCAAGCCGAGGCCAATCTGCATAGGAAACGACACTCTCGAAGTTGTGCAAAATTACGTATACCTCGGGCAGACTATCCAATTAGGAGCAGCCAACTTCAGCAAAGAAGCCGACAGACGCATTCAGCTAGGATGGGCGGCATTCGGGAAACTCCGGCACATCCTCTCATCGTCTAACCACAATGTTTAAAGACTAAGGTCTTTAACCAGTGCGTCCTTCCGGTAATGTCGTACGGAGCAGAGACGTGGACACTAACAGTGGGTCTGGTCCATAAATTCAAGGTCGCTCAGCGAGCCATGGAGAGAGCTATGCTTGGTGTATCTCTGATGGATAGAATTCGAAACGTTGATATTCGTCAGAGAACGAAAGTTACAGACATAGCTTTTAAAATTAGCAAGCTGAAGTGGCAATGGGCCGGACACATCTGCCGCAGAACCGACGATCGATGGGGCAAACGGGTTCTAGAGTGGAGACCACGTACGGGAAGACGCAGAGTGGGACGACCCCCCGCCAGATGGACAGATGACCTAAAGAAGGTCGCTGGTGGGGGTTGGATGAGGGTAGCGAAAGATCGCGTTAAGTGGCGAGCCTTAGGGGAGGCCTACATCCAGCAGTGGAGAGATACAGGCTGATGATGATGATGATGATGATGATGATGAGCACGAGTTAGATGATAAAAATAGCGATAGAAAATTTAAATTTCTAAGCATTCCATGGATTCACGGAATGGGTGCCAGGTCCATCGTGTGTGTGTAAGAGATGAGAAGAATGTGTCTCTAGCTTGCAACTAACAATAGGCTGGTTTAAAAAGGTAAAGTTCTAGTTCTCATAACCGTAATCTCAAGCGGGATATTAATTTTAAGGCACTCCATCATAATGAGCTTGTTAATGTCTCAATGCATACTAGACTAAGCAAATATGACAAATAAATTATTGTGTACAGGACAACCGACCTGATGATGAGTGTACTAAGGCGAATTCTATTCTATTCATTTTATTTGTGGTATTTCTCTAGCTTGGTATGCTAGAGACATAGACAAGCTTGCCACTTGTCATGATGGGCCTATAGTAAAGTTATCTAAATGTGAATCCGCTTCTTTAAAAAAAAGCATGGTTTCTGACTGCAAAAGGGATATGGCTGTGATAATACTTTACTTTTTACTTTAGTAGATATAAGCCTTTTTGAGAATACATTGAATATATTACCTCCTCCAGGGCTCTCAGTTTCCACAGGTGTGAGTTCAGTGACCTCTCCCTCATACACCTCTTTTGTCTCTCGGATCCGGAGCCCAATGGCCCTTCTAAAATTTTCCATCAAGACTTCAGTTTTCTTAATTTCTGAGCTAAATACTTCACTTCCCACCATAGGGCAAAAGGGCACCTGAAATATATAACAACTCATTTTAATAACTTATTACCACGCTCTGTACTCACTGTCAACAACTTCTACAAAATTGTATTTCATATTTATTGAATTTTAACACAATTATAAAATTATATAAAAAATACATAAGACCATTATTGGAATATGGTTTTCAAGTATGGAATCCATACTTCAAGAAAGATATAGAAATTCTTGAAAGAGTACAGAGGTGGGCAACTAAACTCCCACACTGCTTGAGTAAGAAGTCATATGAACAGAGGCTTAAATATTTGAAGCTTACAAGTCTCAGGGATCGCAGAATGAGGGGAGATATAATTGAGACATTTAAAATTCTAACAGGAAGGTATAACTGCCCCCACCTAGCCAAAATGTTAAACACAATGATATTTCCCATTGTGACCACGGAATGAAGCTAATGAGAAAATCCAGCAATACAAATATAGGATATCACTTCATGAATAACAGCGTTGTAAATATGCGGCACAAAATACCAGAAGAGATATTAAAGTCCTCAACTGTAAACACTTTTAAAAAGAAACTGGACAAGTGGCTAGTGAAAATCGAAATAGACTATGGTGATAACTGACAATTTAATAAACTTTACACCAGTGCTTGATATAGGCATATCAGCAATGCGCTGCTCGCCTATTAATCAATAATAATAATAATATGTATATGTTTTCATTGAAAGTTAACGTTGGGTGTCAACTATATTAATGTGGGATTGTACAGATAGTAAAACACAGAAGTACCTACAATTTTAATTACAATGATATCCATGGGAAATTGGCGATTCGGGTACCTATTGTTTTGATACCAAACAAAAATATTTCAGTTAATTTTCAACATGTTATCGAGATATTTAACAAAAACTCCAATGTAGTACCAAGAGTATATTAGTAAATTAACTGGCAATTTTTTGGCTGGGATATCCCACTATACCCATTTAGTCAAGGCCCATAGTTATTTAATTTTAGAATAAAACAGGTCTGTTGTATGTTAATAAATCATTTGTAGCATTTTCCATTTTACTAATCCTTCAGCCCAAATATTACCCAGTTCTTTTGACTCTTGAGATGTTTATTTATATATTCAACTAGCTGTTTGACCCGGCTTCGCTCGTGTAGTTATCTGGTCATAGAATTTAGGATAAATACTTACTATGGAAAATAAGGGTATAAGTAAGAATAGAATTTAGGATATTATAGCAGAAAAGCCTGAATGAACAATTTATAATTAGTTCTGAAAAGAACTTTTTTACTCGAACAAAAAATGCAAGTTAAATAGTCTACAAAATGTTTAAGATCGGTTACGTGACACGTCTGCTGCGTAGGGAGCTGACTGATCTGACCTTCCCTCCCCCGCACCGCTGCGTTGTCCGGCTGGCTAGTCACTTCACGCCGCGCGCCGCCCCGCGCCTTTTTTATGTATTTTTGAAATAGTAGGTAAGTACTTACCTAATAGGTATCTTTTGGATGAATTAATAGTCTTAAGGTAACCGATTGAACAATTCAAAAGTTATCTAGAGCAAACTTTTATAAGGATTGAACCATTCATTAAAACGATTGTTATGGGTAAACTATAAAAGGTAGACATATGCTCTCGCGGACTTTTTTAAAAATAATGTTAAGATGAACAATTCATCCATAGAGCATTTTTGTATAACTTTAACTATATGTTCAGCGCACGCCACGGAAGGCCTCAGAAACGATACTTTTCCCCCGTTTTTAAAACATTTTTGGTTACTGCTCCACAACTATAGGACCTAGCGTGATATTATATAGCCTATGTTACTTCTGAATAATGCAGCTTTCTAATGGTGAAAAAATTTTTGCAATCGGTCCAGTAGTTTTTGAGTTTATTCATTACAAACATACAAAAATACAAATCTTTCCTCTTTATAATATTAGTATAGATGAAAAACAATATATTATACACAAAATAAGTAAAATAGAAAACAAAAAAACATTTGTACAACTTCCTTTAATATTTTTTAACTAAGAACTATCTGGGCTCTTGGTCCCTACTACAGCCTGAGTAGGTTTATGAGAAGACACAATTTCAGCCAAACTGTACGATCCCACTGATTTTGTTATAGACACACCTAAATGTAACAAGTCGTTTTGCAAAGTTTCAATTGTTGGAAACTTATAGTTATCGAGATATTTTTTGAAGTTGTAATTAAAATAAGTTTTTTTGCAAAAATGGCTAATGAATGGATTTTTTATACATACAGCAGTTAAAAAGTTGCATTTAGATCACGCAACATATAGTCAAACATATTATTTTTAAGGCTCAACTTTTATATTCATACCAGACTCGAGCCCCTACCCCTACAAAAAAATTTGCAGGCTCTAACGTACAGTTTTACCCAAATTTAATGGTTTCATGCCAGAGTCCATTGTGTGTGGGGAGAGAAAATAAGAAGAATGTTGTCTCGGCCTTGCAACCTAGGCTGGTTTTAAAAGAATGATATTATATATGATAGTATGTAGTAGATTTCACCTTATTGCCGAGTTCTTGGGCGATGGCAAGAGCAATAGCAGTTTTTCCTGTCCCTGGAGGTCCAGCTAAGAGTAACGCTCGGCCGGCCATCTTCTTACTTCTAATCAATTTTACCACCAAACCTGCAGCCTGCGAAGTTAAACAATACTAATTAAAATCTTCTCTGGTGTGGGATGCGAGAAGAAAAATTATGCAAATATGGAACAAAGTTCTGGTTGCTAGGAAACATAACCTAAAATGATTGTTACTATAGCGTCGTTAGCAATGACTAATTTATTATAATTAAAATGTATCCATGCATTTTGTGATTTCATTATTTATATTATACGTGTAGAAAAGCTAAAATATTAATATTCTTCACCTCTCTAGCAGATTCTTGGCCCACGAGACCGGCAGCAACAGAAATGGGCACCCCATTTTCGTCAAGGCCCAGACCTTTGATATGGCTATGTGCAGATATTCTCTGCGTTTTAGCAGTGCTTTTTACTTCTTCTATCTTCATTTTAAATTATAAGTGTACTATATTCAATTTAAGTATTTATATTGCACAAAACACGACCTTCGTTCGTTTCGGTATTTTTATATGACTTAACAAATGACTGATATTGATTATTTAATGATATTGACTGATAGACTTGACTGATACAGGTAGCGTTCCCATATTAAAATTGTATAGAGTAAAATTCCCGCTTTTTAAACGGACGTGTTAAGTTAGTTAATTTTAAATCACATATATACATAGAACAACATAGGACGCATATATAAGACTGCCTCCGTGGTCTAGCGGTTAAGTCCGTGCAATAAACCTCATTGAGTCCGTGGATTTGGACTTGGAGGTACCGGGTTCGATTCCTGGTCGGGACACAAAAATATTTATTAATGTAAATAAAAATACATTTAATTAATACTTAATTTATTTGTGATATTTCTCGAGTTTGGTACGCTGGAGACATTGACGAGCTTGCCACTTGTCATGATTGGCCTATAGTAAAGTTGGCTAAATGTGAATCCGCTTATAAGCGTGGTTTCTGACCACCCCGAAATGAATGGTCGTGATGATACTTTACTTTACTTTTTACTTAAGATATTGTTAGTAAAAAGTGTTATCAGTATCAGTACAGCCCCTAGAACACAGCGTCCTAGACCTACACGTTAGCTATATGGTCTGTGACCTCCACTGCTGGAGATCACAGATTATATACACATGTACTACGCTGGAGATGGACCTTCCAGAACATATATCTGGAGAATTTGGCCTACACTCGCCACGCTAGCCAGACGGCTTGGCGAGGATATTATTTAAAGACAATTTATTAACGATTCCACAAGTTGGTATTAGTGGAACCGGGACCGAAGGCTTAACTTGCTCTCCGAGGCACGGGAACGGTGGTGTTGTAAATCGAAGACAAATGTAAGTAAGAAAAGTCTATTTCTCATTGATACATGTCGGGGGGGATTTGAACCGACATTTGTAGGATTTAAGGTACGCGTTCTTACAACCGAGCCACCACCGCGCCTTTGTTAAAGTGTTATAAGTGCAACTTTTTGTTTTGTACATTAATTAACTGTGAATATTGTTGCCTTGTTGGTCAAAAGTTGTGTTGTTTGGTTTAATAACATGCTACAAATGTGAATAATTTTGGAAAAAGATAAATGGTACTTTAAATATGGGGCACAAGTTGCAGTTCATTTTTTGCGGTTTTCCCGCGCTGTGATCTCCCATATTTTACCCGACTTGTTTGAGTTATAATGACGCGCGAGTAAATCTAAGAAAAGCATCTAATTCTGCAAGATCTGGAATTTGATGATGAGGTTATCGTTAACCCATAAAAAAGAAAGATATATTACGTCAGACTTGGCTGTATGGGCTAGACCCTTCCCTATCACCTCATAAAAAAAACTGTAAATTTTTGTTGGGTTTCGATATTGAAATTATTTATTCTGTCAGAAAAATATTGTCTATAAAAACGAGACAGCTTCATGAAAACAAAAAGTGCTAGAGCGAGTAATATAACAAATAAACATCAATCAGACGGGATCAACAATTTTATTTTGCGTTGTTTATTTACGCACGCTCAAATCTCATAAAAATCGCAATTGGTTTTTATTAAAAACTGTTAAATTATACGAATTATTGGTTAAATAATAATGGCTGAAGCGACAGCGGGCCCGATGGAAGATGACTGCAAGCCACCAATTTCTCTAATAATTTTAGGTTAGGATGAAATATTAAATTCATTCTTAAAACCCTTTTATTTTGTATACTGGCTATATAAAGTGTTTTTTGTGTGTAGGAATGGCAGGAGCAGGCAAAACATCGTTTACGAAACGTCTAGCAGGTCATGTAGTGGATGGATCTCGTCCATACTTGGTAAACTTAGATCCGGCATGTCGGGAAGTTCCGTTTCCTGCTAATATAGGTAATAATAATTAATAATATTGTTATGCTAACGCTTTACGTGCGTGACGACTAACGCCCAATTATAGGAATAATTAATGCACAAAACTAAATTTAAAACAAAACAATATTATTAATGATAACTATGTTTTAAATGGCAATATCAGGTGTGGCCGTAACAATGCTCTAGTAACGCTTAAGCCAATACCAGCACCCGATCTATCACCTAATGTCTAATGTTGTTATTAATGCCATTACCAAAAAAAAACCAAGGAACATCTCTGCCACATTTTATAAAAATTGCTCCAGTAGTATAGGTGTAAAGGCAAGACAAACTGACAAAAAAATGGCTGTGGAGTCATAAGTCATAGTTATATCATGATGTGATATTTATGATCATGTTACTAAAATTACGACTTTACGTCAATCGGAATCAACATATATTAATCCCTTTTCTGTTTGTGATGTCTAAAAATGTACTAGACTTTTAATACTGAGTATATTTTCCCACAGACATCCGAGATACAGTAAACTACAAAGAGTTGATGAAGGAATATGGCCTTGGTCCCAACGGAGGTATTGTGACAGCTCTAAATCTCTTCTCTACAAAATTTGGCCAAGTCGTGGACCTTATTGCCAAGGCGGGAAAGAAACATAAGTACTGTGTTATTGACACACCAGGTATGTCTTTTAAACCAGTACCTAATATATATAATGTAAAAAAAGAAAAATATCATGACCATAATCCCTTGCTTTCCTTTTTTAATATGTTTGAAATAGATGGCGTTCTTACTTTCGGATCAAGGAACATAATACAAGAAAAGTGTGCCAGTTTTAGCAGTGCTACTACGGGTTTCCACCAAACTAGAAATAAAAATAAAATGAAAAATCAAATAAATGTTTTTTTTTTATTTTTTGTTAATTAGATCATCCTTAATAATTGATCAATTTATTAACTTCAATAGTTACTATGAAAAAACACAATTAAAGTACAAATTTGTCAAACAAAATTAATAGTAGATCAATTATGAAAAATTGTGGAATACATAGATAACTAAAATCTTGTAAGGATGGATTTTTTTTAAATATAATTTTTGCTCTTGGAATTAACTATAATTTCTCTACTTTTGCATCTGAACTAGTAAATGCGGTATTATTGTTTATAGTCCGGCAGCAGAAAGAATGCATAAATAGGATACATAGTATGTAAATCGTGTTTCTATACATTCCTCAGGTCAGATAGAGGTGTTTACATGGTCAGCGTCCGGCAGTATCATGACGTCTGCGCTAGGCTCCTCAGGTCCATCAGTGGTGGTGTATGTGATGGACTGTGCCCGAAGTGTGGCCCCCGTCACCTTCATGTCCAACATGCTCTATGCATGCTCCATACTGTACCGGACCAGACTGCCATTTGTCGTCGTTATGAATAAGGTATAGTACAGGATCTGTACTAAGACTGATCTGCACTTAATATTCTTATTGTAACATTTAATTAGTATTTATTCATCACAGTAGCAGTATTTATCACGGCCCCATCAACACAGAGTCCTAGACCTCCACTGTTGAAAATGGGCCTTCGAGAAATTTCTATTAAATTTGGCCTTCACTCATCACGCTGGCCAGACGGGTTGGCGAGAGTCTAATGTCAATTTACTAAAAATTCCACAAGTTGGTATTTGTGGAACCGAACCAGCAGCATAACATGCTTTCCGAGGCATGGTAACAGTGGTAAAAGAAGACAAATTTCTAAGCATTCCATGTATGCCGCGTGCCGGGTCCATCGTGTGTGGGTAAGAGATGAGGAGAATGGTGTCACGAGGTTGCTACCAACAATAGGCTGGTTTAGCAAAGGAGGCCTCATTTATTATTTTATAGCCGATAATAAACTCACCATCCACCATTCCACTCCTCTCCCTACCCAACCAAGTACTGTATGATTCAATTACTGCCGTCTTGGAAGCTATTTCCATAAATGTATTGACGGCAGACCTGCTTAGGCCCAATTCTTTCAGCTGATGTAAGTGATGCAAAGATTTTGCTGGAACTCCTCTCACACCAACTCCCACTCCATAAGCTGAGTCTTGAACCCGTTCCTGATTTATGTACTAAGAAGGTATTAGTTTACCAACAATTTTTTTATATACTGATCACGACATATGCCATTGCTACCACCTGATGGTAAGCGGTACGCGAGGTTCAAGAATGGAAGCAACTGTCGCCAGACACTAACGACCTACCATTATGCCGGCCTATAAATATGCTTTTTCACACTTTGCTTGTAGGATTCCAGGTTACAGGAATTGGGAATGTGTTGCGTAGGAATAGTGGCTACGGTATGGGGGTTCATATTTTGGCCTGTGCATGTGGTTTGGTTGCAAAATAGACAAGAAGGGATTTGGTTGTGGAGCTCTTTAGAATACTCACCATGGCATAGCTTGTAGAACAAGTTCAGGGAGGCAGCACCTCAGCGAAGCTGCAGCGATTCAAGAGTCCACTGAAGTATATAGTGGTGGGACACTACAATTTTTCATTGCTGGTTCTATATTTTTAAAACTTTAATGCAATAAAAACCAAAATAATTAAACCTTTGGAAGAAATCCTTTTCATTTTCATTGCTTTTGTCATTTATATATATTAAAATAAATACACTAATTAAACTTAATATTTGCACATTCCAGACAGATGTGGTGGACCACGCATATGCTGTAGAGTGGATGCAAGACTTTGAGGTGTTCCAGGAGGCTTTAGATAATGAGGAAGAAGGAACTAACTATGCCGGAAACCTCGCTAGGAGCATGGCACTGGCTCTGGAGGACTTCTACAGTGGACTCAAGTGCTGCGGAGTCAGTGCAGTTACCGGGCAGGTCAGTAGGTGGTCGTCGCACTATATTCCACTAACTATAATATATATATCGTCATGATCGTAGAACAGTGTCGGATTTAAAAAAATACCCATAATTTTGCATATATATTTATATATAGTTTTATATTGTTTGTGGTCTGTAATTTATAGTGCAAATATTAGAAAGGGTTCCAAAATGAAATCTAGAAGGTTTGCACTTATTATGAGACTTAAAAAGTGACAAAAAAACAGTCGAAATGACAGTTGAATGGCCGCCATGAAAATTTTAAATATAGCAGATCCGTCACTGTTCTACGATCATGACGATATGTACGCAGTGGTGGCTTGGTTGTACGAATGTGTTACTTAAATCCTACAAAGTCGGTTCAAACCCCCCATGTTGTACGAAATACACTTTTCTTACATACATTTGTCATAGATTTACAACACCACCGTTCCCGTGCCTCGAAGCGCACGTTGACCCATCAGTCCCGCTTACACTAATACCAACTAGTGGAATAGTTACTAATTTGTCATTGAAAATTTACATTAGATCTTTGCCAACCCGTCTGGCCAGCGTGACGAGTGTAGGCCAAATTCTCCAGATATATATTCTTGAAGGCCCATCCGTGTAGGTCTAGGACGCTGTGTTCTAGGGGCTGTAATATTAATAATAATAATATATGATTCTATTGATAGAAACATACAACTTTTTACAAATTCGGCCTACTGTAAGTTTGGTTCTCTGGCGAATATCAACGTTACAAATTCTCTTCATTAAATAAATAAAAATATTTATTTATTTCAGGGACTTGATGAGTTCTTCAAGCTAATAGACGAGGCAGCTATCGAGTATGAAACGTATGTATTACTGTGACAATACGAAATAGTAGTTAAAGTTATTTAAACAAAATAAATTAATTACAGTTTATGAAAACACAATTTTATTTATTTATTTATTTATTTATACGTGGGAAAATTTACAGCCTTTGCAATATTATGTATACAAAAAATATCTAATCTCAAAGCCTTACAAATTTTCACTGTTAGCAATATATTAACTATCAAATAGAAAAGAAATCATTATGGCATGAGAACATTTTATTGGGCCCATTTCTCTAAGAAAAATCGGTATTCTCATTTAAAAGGTTAACAAAAGCTTGGTTGTTGAAAAGGTCTTTTTACAGTGCGTGTGATTTTTTTGACTAAATTAAGACTATTGACTAAATTGTATTGCATGCTTTGATATTATTATTATTCTTATTAACATACGCGTACTATTATGTCTGTAAATATGTAATAGTCTAATTTTAATTACGGTGTAATATTGTACTATATTTAATAACGTGATGTGTGACTTTGCAGATAGGGTTTGGTAGTACTAATCGATAGTGATCACAACTGCAAATTTGTTTACCCAAATCCTATTCGTCTACCCAAATCCTATTTGTCTACCCAAATCCTATTTGTCTACCCAAATCCTATTTTTCATTTTAATTAATTTATTACAGCTTTCTTTGGTTTGATTGAAAAAATATAAAAATGTTTGTATGTCTACTATACTGAAATTATTTAGTCTTTATACACCCATGGGCTTAAAATGTGTTCCTAATTTATAACCATTGTACCATCGTATAAAACCTATTGTCATAAAGAAATATATGAATTGGAAAATATGTCCGTAATTTTATTATCTAGAAAATTGATAGACATTTAATAATATTGGATTGTGGAAGCGTAAAGTGTATTTTTGTTTTTCAGAGATTACAAAGCAGATTGGTTAAAAATGCGTGCGGAAAAACTTGAAGAGGAGAAACGCATGGAAGAGGAGTTAAAGAATCCCAAAACTGGTGAGTTTGGAGATAATGTAGTTTAGAGATTTCTACATCCGTCCTAAAATATTGAGGTGTAATTCTTCTATACGGGATTCATGTGGCCCTGAGACAAAATGTAAACGAAGAAAATGTACAGCACTGGTCCCCTGCACCTTCTTTCCTTCCTGTATGCCTCCTCAATAAGCACACAGTCGTCCACTTCGCTCATGTTAAACCAATCGACTATCTATCCCTCTACATACTTCCAGCTGATATTTCGATTTCCTGACTGTCTCGGTTGCTCACCAATGGAATAGACTTACATTTGTGATCAGACAAGCTCCTTCTATCAAATTCAATATATTTATTTCCATATGGTTCACATGTAACACTCGGATATTGTTAATTTTTTATAATTTTATTAAATTAAAAAAAAAAAGAAACATTACAAGCAACAAATAATAAATTAAAAGATAAATTAAATTACGGATAGACCGAAATAAGTAAGTGACATTGCTGCCATAAACAAGTACTGTAGCTTGACCTAAATTCGAGGCATTATAGCCGTGTCAACTTATAATCTAAATAATTATAATATAATGTATAATTATAATGAATTTAAATTAATTTCGTGACTGTATAAAGGCCGTGTCAACTTAAAATTTAAATAATTATAATTTAATGTCAAATTATAAAAAATAATAATAATAATTTCCATCTTGCAAAATGTCTTAAACACGCTCTGACATTTATTATTTTATATATATGTATGTATATTACTATATTACTTTTTATCTGCACCCTAAGCTCTCTCTATCGCCATCACCAAGGTTAGCTGTTAGGGAATGCCTACGACACTAATCTCGCCCATGTACAATACTTTTGTAAACAATGTGCAATATAGAATTTTATTATAACTTATTATATTTATAAATATAAATTAAAACGAAAATTCTCACTGATCTTTAGAATTTAATTTACTCTGATAAATAAAAAAAAAAATTTTTTTTTTTTGAAGTCCTTTCCTATTTTAGGACTCTGTATTTTATAAGCTGTGATGATGATATATGGTTTCAGTGAGAGATGACAGCGTGTTAGACAAGGAGAGCCTGATTTCGGAAGTTTGCAGCGGGAGGGAGATAGCAGACATCTACCTGAAGCACCCCGGAGCCGGGGACAGCTCCAGCGACGACGAGGGGACGGAGTGCGGGAGGGAGACTGGTATGTTACAGTTTGAAGGACTGACGTCACAATTAATTACACTCATTTTTTACTTTGCTTTAGGCATTAAAAATACCTATAAGGAGAAACTGCCTTCGTAGTCTAGCTGTTAAGCCCGTGGATTTAAAGGTACCGAGTTCGATTCCTGGTATTTGATTGTATCCCATAATTTATTTGTGATATTTCTCGAGTTTGGCACGCTAGATATATACATACATCGACGAGCCTGCCACTTGTCATGATGGGCCTATAGTAATTCAATTCAATTCAAAAATCCTTTATTGCACTAAAAAATATTGTACATAGGCGGGCTTAATGACTAAGCATTTTCTAACAACCAACCTTTGGGAGTGTGGAGAGGTAACAACGAAGGGTGCAATTTATTATAATAGACTTACATACTAATATTACATATACTGAATAAATATATACATAAATACCTACATATCTATATATATTATAATTAAGTTAAATTAGTACACACATGGTTAAAGTAACAGTTGATTTAGAATAATAATAATGATAAGGATAAAATACATAACATAAGTGATTAATATAATGAACTAGGAGACACTATTCTGCTTGTTTAGAAAAAAGGTTGTGAGTAATTGTTTAAAGATGTGAACGGAGGGAGCTTGTCTGATGGTCAGTGGGAGCTTGTTCCACTGGCGAGCAGCAGATACGGTGAAAGAATCCGAATACCTGCTAGAAGTGTGGGGTGGGATTTTAAGTTGATTGTTATGAGAGGAACGGAGAGGGCGGTCGTGCGAGTCACATAGAAATTCAAATTGTGTTTTTAAATACGAAGGTGTTTTTGAGTTATAAAGGACGGAGTATTTATTTTATTTTTATTTATTTATTGTTTAAGGACAACTTACAGCTAGATACATAAAATATATATAGAGTACATATGGGTAGGGTATGGCTATTGACAAGTTGCCACCGATAGGTAAAATTACATAATTAGGTGGTGCTCGCTGCAATAACAACACAAGTAAAATTAACCTAAACTTAAAACTAAGAACAATAAACTACATAACATAGAACAAAAAAAAAAAAGTATAGCAAGACAAGAAGATGAGTAGACCTGCGAAATCGGATATTGAGCCATTTTAACTGTTTTCGAAGATGAGAAACATGATCATACTTACGCAAGCCAAATACATAGCGAATGCATAAGTTGAGAAGGCGATCCAGTTTATTTAGTAGCTCTTCAGTGAGATCAGGGTAGCAAATATCAGCATAGTCTATTATAGGGAGTAACAAGGAAGTGACTAACGTAAGCTTCGCCTTGAACGGAATGAAATTCTGTAATCGTCTTAACAAATGCATACTGGCAAATATTTTCCTACTGATCTCGGACACCTGGTAGACCCATGACAAATCATTTGTCATAAAAAGGCCGAGGTTTTTAGCACATTGGCAGAAGGGGAGAGGTGTATTATTGAAAGATAATGGCGAGAAAGAGTCCCAATCCAGTCTGTCCAACATGCCCCTCGTACGTAGAATCATAACTTGAGTCTTGTTGGGGTTGAGCAGGAGTCCGAAACTGAGAGAGCAAACACGCAAGGCCTCCAGATCCGCGTTCATTTTATAGATAGCTTCGTTAATGTTGCTAGGATGAAAATGCAGAGACAACTGCAAGTCATCGGCGTATAGATGGTAGGAACAGAAATGTATGACTTTGACGATCGTGTTTATAAACAGCGAGAAGAGTAGAGGAGATAAAACGCCGCCCTGCGGCACGCCAGCAGTTATCAGACACCAGCCAGAAAAGACATCGTCCATTCGTATGCGCTGTTGGCGTCCGCGAAGATAGGAGTTAAACCATTGTGTCACCGACTGCGAAATACCGAGAGAGCAAAGTACGGCCATAAGTATGTCGTGGTCGACACAATTAAAGGCATTGCTGAAATCCAGTAGGGTGAGAAGAGTTAGTTTTTTATCATCCATAGCTAGTCGGATGTCATCTGTAATTTTAATAAGAGCTGTGGTGGTACTGTGTGATGGACGAAAGCCGGATTGAAGAGGGTTCATTAGGTTATTTTGGTCAAGGAATGCTACAAATTGTTTATGAACTACTCGCTCTAGTATTTTGGATAAAAAGGGTAAGATTGATATAGGGCGTAGATGATTAAAGTCAGTGGGAGTGGATTTTTTAGGAATAGGGACTATATGGGCATTTTTCCACAATGTGGGAAAATACCCGGACAAAAGAGAGGAATTAACAATGTGTGTAATGAGTGGGAGAATAATATCGATGATAGGAATAAGGAGTACACGACCCACACAGTCAAAACCAACAGCCCTACTGGTTACAGAAAGAATTATTCTCTTTATTTCATCGCTCGACACAGGTTGAAATTGAAAAGGGTTTATTCTAGGAATTATTTTGGAATTTATCTGTGTGATAGTAACAGTCTTAAGTGCAGGGTCAATAGTTATAGGAAGAGAGGTGAAATGCTGATTAAGACTGTCAATATCCACAGAGATTGTTGAATCCGACTTAGTTTTTCCTAAACCAAGAGTACGCAGAAATTTCCAAATATTTTGAGAAGTACAATTTTCAATGGACATGTGAATGTATTGGCGTTTTGCGTTCCTACACATCAAATTAACACGATTTCTTGCCTTTTTAAAGCTATTCCAATGCTCATCACTTCGAGACCTCTTGTGTTTTCTCTTTAATAAATCCCTCCACCTCATAGCTTTTCGGATTGATTCATCGAGCCAGGGAGCAGGAGGTCTTTTCATCCGAACCGGTCGAATGGGTGCGTGTTTATCATATAGTTTTAGGATAATTTCATTAAAAACCGTTATTTTTCCATCCACCGTGTCTTCCAGTATGATATCATGCCAGTTTGCACCAGCTGCATCCGTCAAAAGCCGATCAAGGTTCATTTTGGCGAAGTTACGTTGAAGAAAGACCCTGGGCTTGTACTTTGGAGTTTTAATTTTGTAGGAGCAATAAAGCAGGTCATGGTGAGAGAAACCAGGCGCTAGATATTGACCATGTAAGGTAATTCGCCCAGGGTTAGAGGTAAGGATAAGATCAAGAAGACTGCTATAGTCATTCACGTGAAAAGTAGTATTTAAAGGAAGAAGGGAGACGTTTAATGTTGGCTAAATGTGATTCCGCTTATTAATAAGCGTGGTTTCTGACCACCCCGAAAGGGAAACGGTCGTAATGATACTTTACTCTTTTTTTTTTGGGTCTTCTGGTCATTTTTGTACATATACATATACCAGTGACATTAACTGATGATTTTTTCACCCTTTCAGATGACAAACCGGAGGACGTGGCGATGTTTCAAGAGTTCCTAAAAAAACACATAAAACCTAGCGATAAGACTTGAACTATATAATCTCACTCTGTAAATACTGTCAAATAAATTTATTTTTTATAAATAATTACTTGTTTTTTTATCATCACAGAAAATACTGCCAGAATTAATTGAGATCACGTTTAAAGACGACTAACCTCCCTCCGGTTACCGAAAGGATGCTTAGAATAACGAACGTTTAACGTTTAGATTGTAAGGCACGTGATTGGCTTAATTAAAGATAAAAAAATGATTTATATTTTTTAAGTTTTTTAAAGACATGGTATAGAATACATAAGTCCTAAACAATTAAATATATATATATTGATTCTAATAGGGTAAACCATAGTATTGTGGGAAGGGGTCCAATGATTGCCACTGAGATTTTATTAAAGATATTAGAATTAATTATGTTTTTTTTTTACTGGAAAGAACACAAATTATGATAGCATATTTTATTTATTATTATTAACAATTCCCAATTATATTTTAATCTTTAACCATGTCAATAGCACTGCCAGTGAATATACCTACCTCATGTGCCAATTACTATGCTTAAGGTGCCAGTGTATGGTTTACCCGACTTCTGTATTCAACTTGAAGGCAAAGGTCGCTTTTTTACCAAATTTTACTTAAAATGTATGAAAACCAATGAGCAACGTCAAGATTACATTACATCCCCTAGAACACAGCATCCTAGACCTCCACTGTTGGAGATGGGCCTTCCAGAACATATCGCACAACTAGATCTAAAGAGAGTTAACTCTAAAACATTTTGAATTAGGCACACCATAAAATCCCTTATCTTACTACCTACCGACCAATAAAAGAGATTTATCAATATTTTAAGTGCGCGTACCCGCCTCATACAAATTGTAAATAACATAAAAGCATAGATCTATACAGAAAAAATCTGCAGTACGAGTACACAGGTATACAGTAAACACGTTGTCCTTTTCCGGAATAAATTGAATAATTGTTTTTTTGAGTTAGTGCTGTTTAGATTTAGGTGTGCGATATATCTGGAGAATTTGGCCTACACTCGCCACGGCTGGCCAGACGGGTTGGCGAGGATCTGATGTCAATGTTTTAATGACAATTTATTACGGATTCGACAAGTTCGTATTAACCGGGACCGACGGCTTAACGTGCTCTCCGAGGCACGGGAACGGTGGTGTTTTAAATTTATGACAAATGTACGTGTGTATTTGTCATTCGTACATGCCGGGGGTTTGAACGGACCCTTATAGGATTTAATAAAAATAATGATCGTTTATTTCCAATAAAAATCCTATGTACATGTTTTTCAATTGGAGATCACACTAGGAAGGCCGGTATTGTGGGGTCTCAATTACACTAAATCTTTAATTTACATAAATTCAAATTAAATTAAAAATTTAATTAAAATCGAATTCTAAATACAATAAATCAAAATTTTTAGATTTAAGGTAAGCTTTCTTACAACCGAGCCACCACTGCGCCAAAACAGGAGCAAACCCTTGTAAACCATCCTATAGTCGGTCGAAAGCCCATTCTTCCCTCTCTTTCCCACACACAGTGAACCCGGCCGGATAAAACCGGTATAATATTTTTATCTTAATCATGTCTAGAGAAGTATCTATATAGAAACGTAATAAATAATATTTATTAGAATAAACTAAGTTTTAATTCTGTTCTAGTTGTAACTTGACATAGGTATGCCTGTAATTAAAACTGCTTTGTGTAACCTTTCTCAACAATCCGGATTTTGTTCGTAGTTTAAACTTCCCAACTTCCAAGTATTTAGGACGTGGATACACTATTCAAATATATGGTAAGTATGTGTAGGTACTTGTTGACGATCAATCTAGGTGATTTGTCAGATTTCTGAATATCATCTAGATTAAGCTTAAGTGTGACAATGCCTATCTACAGCAGCTATAATTTTAGGCGTTATTTTGAATTTAGAATTTTGTTTTTTTTTTAAATTATTTTATTGTTTCTCTTCCCAAATGATGTTTATCATGTACTGCTCCAGATACATCAATATGAACTATAAAATGATATTCTATTATATTAATATTGTAAAAATTGACGTGTAAAAGCAGAATACATTTCTTTTTGTCCTATGCCTACTTGCAACATTAACGAATTGAATTGAATAGCTGCATAAAGTTAAAAGTAGAATTTGATTACGTAAGTAGAATGAGAAAAGTAGATGTCATTTTTACTGATGATTAAATTAAACAATGGAAGGAACATGTAAACAAATATTTTTAGGTAACTGGATCTATTGGCATTTTTTAGTCTCGCGCTTTATAGACAGACTCGTTGCGTATACATACATACATATATGTGCCAAAAATATTTATTGCATTGACAAAGTTGTTGGAGAAGTAAAAATCGAAAAAATATATTTTGATACCTATAAATGATGTTGTATTTCCTTACTTTAGTTTAAATGAATAGTTGTAGAATAAAATACCCAATTGTTGACATCCTACCAAAATATTGATCGAAAAAAAAAGAAAACAATTCAAAGTGGTTAGTAAAATAAAAAAAAACTTGTAAGTTATGATTTTGATTTTATGTTTAATATCATGCAGGATAAAGTGAAGTTTTGGATGTTTTTAATGTATTAATAATTGGGTGATTTGTCGTATTACTTAAATCAGCTAAAATAACTTGTTAAAATGACGTTTGAAGATTTTTGTGAGCTGGCAACATTTACTAATATCTAATAAATAAAACCTGCCAAAATCATATATTTTCGCTGATAACTTCGGATAGTAGTAATTTTGTATGATTATGTAACCCTTTAAGTGTCAATTATAATTGCGTATCTAATGGTAGTGTATAAAATACTTTACAGTCCTCGTGCAGGTGGCGGGCGGGAAATACTTTTAAATAATTGAGAAATTCCGGAAGTTTTATCAATTATCTCCAATCTCAAGTGTAATAAAGTGGAAATTGCGAGAATTTCAAATGTTTTAACTTATTGACAGAGAAGTAGCTTGACTGTTTCGAAGCAGTTTCAAACAATTATAGTTAACAAGGACAAACCGGCGTTCTTAATCAACATTGGGTTTGGTATTTTCATTGTACGTTACGTTACTTGTTATTTTATATAACACGCAATGTATAATAATAATAAAAAAAAAACAGTGTTGATTAAGAACAAGACAAACAGACCGTTTATTTTTAATCCATATTTTGGCCAATTGAATCTATAAAATAATAATAAAAATAAAAAAAAGCATGCTACGATGGTTCGGGCATGTTGAAAGGATGAGCGATGAAAGATTGACGAACCAGATATATAATGCGAAAGTTGTGGGTAAAAGAGGCCCTGGCAGACCGAGACTCACATATCACGATCAAATAAATAAAACACTGACTGAAGGTGCATTAAAAAGTCTTCGTAACCAAAGGGCATGTATGAAGAGGTTAATGAATGTCGACGAAGCGAAAGAGGTATGTCGTGATCGTGTCAAATGACGCTCAATTGTCTCTGCCTACCCCGCAAGGGATCTGGCGTGAATATATGTATGTATGTATGAATCTATTGAATGTTAAAGACAAATAAATTAGTTTCACGTCCACTAAAAAGTAAAATGATTTTCTTGTTTAGATTTTGTATAGCTAATCGAAATTTTAATACACAGGTATTAAAGGTGAATGGGGTGTATCACGAAAATCTCATAGGTACTCAGGTGAATTTAGATCTCCCGGGGCAGGCGGTGGCCTTCCGGTGGCCGTGCGTGGAGAGGCGCGATTTCCCGAAAATGGTCGAAGCGGCTGTGATCGGCTCCATCAAACATGGACTTCGAGAGCCAGGCCACAAACTGCTCGATGGTCTCCATTTTCAGGTCGTCGTGGAGGACGGTGTTGGGCAGGAACCAGGGACCCACGACGGTCGCGCGGAAGGAGATGTTGTGCTGGGCCTGTATTTAACGTATGCCTATAAAGCACATAAACAAGCTAACTACCAATCACGTGGCGATCAAAATATTGATTATTCATTATTTTAATGATCCTTTCTGCAACCTAAGGCTATATGAGAGTATTGTGTAACAAACAAAATAAACTAAAACTTTGCATGTCGAGTGTCGAGATGACATATACAAGGTGAAATTAAAAAACTTTTGCCAAACAGACTTGATATGAAATTGTAACTTGGAAATAAAGTGATATTCAAAGGATAAAAAGGGCGGTTTTCGATGTTTAATCAAAAGTTGGAGTTTCGTCTTTTTACGTCAATGTGACAAATTGGATTCAACAATTCGTACGTCTCAGTACCTACTTTCAAGTTTTCTAATTCAGTTACGGCTCCCACAGGCATACAAAGTAACTCAAGACAATTCGACCGTTTTACGAGAAGATTTTTAAAGCCAACATCAAAAACGTAGGTATTGATTTAAATATACGAATATTTTTGATTATGATCGCCTGAGGCACTGTGTCGCTGGATGTACAGTGTAGGTACACCCCACCCACTCGCTCACCATTGCACACGATTTTTTCGCATCTTCATCCGGCCTCCACCAGCGACCTAGATTATGTGGCTGGTGGATGTCCAACTCGGAGTCGGCCCGGGGTCTCCATTTTTTTATACTTGATGTTAAGTGGCGCGCAAAGTCCATGAATGTTAGCAACTGGAATCAGACACTCATGACTGACATCAGTCCCTGTCACTATGCCCAGCTTGACTAGATCCTTTTTCACACTTCTCTTGAAGGACTCAGGTTGTAGGAAAGTGAAAACATAGAGGCCGGAGAGATGTATGAGTCCCCAATATTTATATGTACGCGAAGGGATAGTGGCTACGGTATGTGGGTGCATATAACCTGTGCGTGTGGTTCGGTTGCGGAATGGAGAAGGAGGATTAGGTTATAGAGCTCTTCCGAACACTCACCATAGTAGCCGGTAGAACACGCTCAGAGAAGCTACATTCGAGAGTTCCAGATATAGTGGTATTGTCCACAATTCGAACAGCTACAGAGGACATTGAGAGCAACTGTGAGGTACTTGGCGGAACCATCCCAAAGGTGAGAACAGTTCCACGCATGGTCTTATCTAAGCTTTGTACAGCAACATTCTCTCGTTCGTCGTTTTAAACGATGTTCCAGTCTTTATCATGCAATATTTTGATTAGTAAGTTTTTTTATGTGACCTGGCATCTGTATTTTTTTTTTTTTTTAATTGGCTTTAAAGGACATTGTACAGAATACATCAGTCCTAAACACGTAATTTATTTGCATAATATATGTTCATAACAGAGTTCATAACCGAGTTGGGATCATCAAATTCCAGATGCAGCAGAATTTGATGCTTTTTTGGAGTCACTTGCGGCATTATAGTCCAAACACGTCGGGTAAAATATGGGAGTCCACAGCGCGGGAAAACCGCAAAAAATAAACTGCAACTTGTGCCCCATATTTAAAGTCCAATTTATGGTTTTCCATAATTATTCACATTGTAGCACATTATTAAACAAAATAACACCACTTTCGACCAAAAATATCCACAGTAAATTAATTTACAAAACAATAACTTGCACTTGACATCTCCGCGCAAAATGGCGCGAAAGACTCCTTGGCATCTGTATTTTTAGATGCTATAACAACGGCTTCAACTTAACTATTCCTTCCAGCTGTCAAACGAGTTGAAAAGATTCTCGAAATTAGAATTCTTAACGCTCCCAACCTCGGCTTAAGTGTTACCATTTGAAATATTTTTAGTAAGAATAGTAATTTTTTTTGGCAACATTAAAGATTGTGTTATTGTATTCCAAGTATTCATTTTGTCAGGAAAGAAGCTCTCAAATATACATATTATAAAAAAATATTTATAGATATTAGTTGAAAATAGTATAAGCTGAGCCAAAACCCTTACAGTGCCTTATTTAAAAAATATTGTACTCCTTATATTGATTGATGTGGCAATAAAAGTTTTTATTCTTATTTTTAAAAACACTTCTCGAGAAGGTGTCAAGTTAGTAGTTAAGACGGCCGAGGTCCTTGACAGCTGGAAGGAAAGCTTGAGTGACCCGTTAAGTATGTATATTCTGGTATGTATGAGAATGTGGGTTTAACAGGAAATTTTATAACACATTGCGTATTAGGCATACATCGACATCTTTTGACAGCCTCAAACGTTCATTAAGCATATCTGTATGCATATAAAATTTTTTGTCGATTGTCTATGGGTTGGGATTAGCCCATGTTCCTATGATCAACTTAAACACACCTATAAGAAGTACTGGAAAAATCGGCAAAATAATCACCATAGCTTGTTCTCATTAATAAAACTAAAACTTATAAAGTAGATTGGAGTCAAAGAGAGCTACCTACTAAGGTTAAAAATCGAAAACAATTTTCAAGTTACAGCGAAATGGAAATAAATCAATCTAACTAAAGTTTCTTAGATCCTTCAGACTGGCAATTTCATTTTACAGCATCTTAGGGGCTTAAAGATGGTTTCGAAGGGGCTGAATAGGGGTTGTACAGCGGGAAGTCAAGCCAACGCGTCCAGTTTGCGTCCTAGGTGGAGCGTATACGGTAGCGATCAGCCCACGTGCTTGCAGCTTTGCTCTTGTCAATATGTAACATTTTGTTTATAACTGGCCATTCGCCAAAATTTTGCACTAAATATATTTATATTCCACTCGACCACTTTTGATTCAGGACCCCAATTCTCACGATGCATATTGGATTTAATATTTATCGGGAAAAAAAATGATATCATGTAAAACTTTTTTTTTTCAATGCACCTCTCTATTACTTGAGATTTGGTACACAGGTTTAATGTGACACGTCGTGTAACTGTCATCATAAGTTATGGAAACACAACTCGTATCGTTATAACTCTTTGTTTATAATTTAAAATAAAAATGCAATTTTATGAATTTATTTTCCGAAATGTGCATTCCATCTACTCTAAGCACACTGATCGCTACCGTGCACGCCATCGCGAACGCAAGCTGACCGCGTTGGCTTGAGTTGCGTTTAAAAGTCCCCCTAATTATTCCCCCCTCATTCCCAACGGTCAGTGGGTTAACAAACAACGTTTCAGCAGAATTAGAATAGAAAAAGCGGCAAATGTGAAATCGTCAAGCCAGTAACTCTAAAACCGTCCCCACGGCGCTATTTGTGTGGAAATCGGGTCGCTCCAGTCTACGGTAACCATTATATCGCAAATTTGTGGATAATCATGGATTTTTTTTTATCCTTCACTAATGAAAGTTTTTTGTACATGATATTTTTAACCAACACGCAATTTAAAAGGAATAGAGCGGAATAACCTTTTCAAAAACTTAAATTCCACAGTATGCTAACAGTTTGCAACCAATACCGCGATATATGGCACAACATCGACTAACAATTTATTTTTATTTAAATATACACTCGAAGTTGCTTTTAAATACTTATCATACAATTTTTATTTATTATATTTGTAATTGAATAATAATATTTTCAAAATATAAAATAATAATTACAAACCACTAAAATAAAAATAAATAACTTTAAACTAAACCTAATATAAAAATAAACTATAAATAAAAAATATCCTTAAGAGACGTCCTATCGGAGATAGTCCCAAGACGACTGGCAACATTTCCCCTCTGTATAGCGAGGTATAATACGTTGCCAGCCTTCCTATCTCCAGATTTTTCCTGTCAGCTTGGCTGAGGTTCCCCATGGAGTCTAGACCCTAAACGGCGCAAACTTGTAACCTGTACCGAGATTGGCGAATTTGCGCAGCTTGACAAGGTTTGCTGGATGTAAGATGGAGCTAATGTATCCAAGCATGTCGCATTCCACACCAGAGACCTGCAAAGTTTCCACGCCCAACGGTCATGCCGTCGGGTCTCGTGCCATCGCTCCGCGTGATCCGAGAGGGTTCTAGGGTAGCGAAAACTCAGCAGTGACAAGAGCCGGATGATGTCGTTAAGGGCCGCGTGGCGAGGAATGCGGCCGGCACTTTTAGCACAAGAAAGGCCTTGGTGTCCGAGATGTTCAATTGATACAATTGAGTTACCGGTAAGTTGAAAAACTTCAAATTACGGCAAGGTTGACCATAAAAGAACAGTAAATAAAGCCTCAAAATTCAGGTGACCACCACCAGGTCACACACTACGTCGAGAACTATTGGAGACGGCTGGTGGATAAGCTGCAATTAGTTTTAAAAAATGTAACATATTAGTTTTCTCTAATTTCCTTACATACCTTCACCTCGTATTGATTAGATATGGTATCATGATCATGACCGTTCCCCTTTCAAGGTGGTCAGAAACCACGCTTATAAATAAGCGGATTCACATTTAGGCAACTTTACTATAAGCCAATCATGACAAGTGACAAGCTCGTCGATGTCTCCAGCGTACCAAACTCGAGAAATACCACAAATAAATTAAATATTATGTAAATAAATACATTTACATTTTTTTTTTTTGTGTCTGGACCAGGAATCGAACCCGGTACCTCCGAATCTAAATCCACGGACTTAAGCGCTAGACCACGGAGGCAGTTCTAGATTAGATATGGGTAGACAATAAAATGTTTTTGTCCCTTGTTCCTTAGTAATTTGTATGGTATGGTTGCCCTATCATGAAAGACGCTCCAGATTGCCGTCCCCTCATGTGTCGTGGGGACCAGCCTGTCATATTGTTTGAACGTTGTCGTAAAAATTTGCATTCTCTCCATGAGCTAGATTTACTAGCTACCTATTCGTTAATAGTATATAAGAAAAATAATTTTCCGCTAGTAAATAACATGACAGATCAATGGGCCAGTGTGTAATGTAAGTTGTTTTTGGGAAACTTATCAGATTCCAGTGATCTGTTTATGTTTAAAACCACATATTATACAGAATTTTGTTGTAGAAACGATGGGCCTGTGGGGATCGGAACTTAAAGCCTTTTATAAAGAAATTGTTACAAGGCTCATTGACGTCTCTGGTAATATAATAGGGCTGGCAGTTTTTTCTCACAAAAATTAAGTATTATAATTCAAAGGGGAAATGCTGCTAGTGGCACCATGCTGCGATTTGAAGGAGCTATTTTATTGTAAGTATTTAATTTTTATTTTTTATGTATTATTATTATTAGATTTTTTTTAGGTTAAATTTAGATTTTGTTGTAATATAGTTTATTTAATATTGTAATTCTTTTATATTGTTTGTATATTACTTCGAATAAATTTATACAGAACGTTCATTCCAGTTTAGGTAGCTAGAATAGTTAATAATTTAAAGAAATGGCAGCAGTAATTCCATATTTAAGATGCCCTTTATTACCTTAAGAAATATTTTTATGTGTAAATTAAGTTTTTCCCATTACTCGCGGAGCTTTGACATTGCATTGCCATCCGAATATATTTTTAAAGTACGTCTTGCGAAAGGCACAAAAAGGGATGTCATCAGGTACTAAATAATATATATATATATATATAGTTTTTTTATTGTTGGGCGTCGTGGAAACTTAGCATGTCTCTGGCGTGGGATGCGACATGTGTTTATCCATTTTTACATATTAACTCCATCCCACATTCAGACGACATCGGGAGTGCGGCAGTTTATGCTGAGAACTTAAAGCTGCTCAAATCTAGGTTACGAGTTTGCACCGTTTGGGGTCGAAACGATGTGTCCATGGAGACCCTTAGCCAAGCACTTGGCCAACAGCGGACAGAAAAATCAGGAGACAGGAAGGCTAGCAATTATTTCTACCAACTTGCCTTGGTATACAGCTATATTTTTATTGTTGCCAGCCTTATTAATACTATTTCTGAGGACATTTTTATTTATGAATCCGCTTATTTATAAGCGTGGTTTCTGACCACCCCGAGAGGGAAACGGTCGTGATGATACTTTTAACTTAAAACTTAATTTTTATTTATAGGTAGTTTTATTTATCATTAGGTTCTTGGCCCTAAAAGCCGGTAACTGAATGCTTCCTTAGTGGCATTTGTTCACTTAAATAGCCGCGTTACCATACAATTTTCTGTATTTAAGTAAATAAATGCCACTAAGGAAGGACTTGGTGACCGGCCCTTAGTTTATATTTAAATTTATTAAGTATTTTTTTATTATTTTCTTTGTTACTTCGAATAAAAAACTAACTATACTTTTTCTTTTTTCTTTTAAATATTATTTTCTATAGGAACCTCCACGAAAAGCTATAAATTAACTACATAATAATAATAATAAAGTTATTCATCTAACTCGAACAGCTAACCTTTGGGAGAGTGACAGAAGAATATTATTGGTGCAAAGTGAGAAAAATGATCACAAAAAGATTAACATTGAATTAAACCAGAATCCACAATTCTGATAATCGAACGTTTACTTTCTTTTAAATAGTGGAATACGGTTGCTGAAAGTTAAGGACCAACGATTTTCACTAATCCCAGAATTGTAGTGTACGAATAAAACGCCCATACGTAAGGTGTGCAAAAGTTGTAACGTAACTTTAGTATTGGGTTATTTACGAGAGAAGAAGTGTTAGGTTTGAACCTCGGATAAGGGAGGTCGTTAACAAAAGCCTACATTTTGGGAATACCCATTAGACCTGTAATATTTGACATCTTTTGAGAGTCTCCTAATCTGTTTCTTTAACTATAACCCTTAAATTGTCAACATAGCTGATTCTTAATTTACTATTACTTTCCGTAAGTCCTTGTTTAAAGCGGCGTTATTATATATATATCACACATATATCACAATGGCAAGCTTATAATATTAGTTTTCCTTAAAATAAAACATCACAACTTTGACTGATGCAAATACACATACTTTCAACGAGAACAACAATTAGGTAATAGGCGGAAAGATAGTGGTAATTTGCCCAGTCTGCCGTGGTAGGGAGGTATCCACCGTTCATGCCGATAAATCCAGTAAAGTGTATCCTCACGTTTCGGGATCAGGCTCGTATTGCCGAGTCAAGCCGGCATAGTGTTGGGAACTGATGTCAGTCATGAGTGTCTGATTCCAGTTGCTTTCATTATATTCACGGACTTTGCGCGTCACTTATCATCAGGTGGGCGCAAGGTCACATGACGTCCCAGCTTACATAATAATCACAAAATATTATACAAATATTAACATTGATAGCGTTTGATATATTTGCAGTGTCTGTATAAAATAATCTTTTATAATGATAACATTTGCGCTTAAAGAAACTGCATTTGGCTACTGTTTAAATCTAAATGCAATCAATGTCTACAAGTAAGTACCGTCCCTCTTAACGTAAAAATGTTTCTGGTTTATGCATTTTTTTATATTATCTGCATGACGAATATTTGTTATTAAGGCGAGATAATTATTATTAGATTAACGGACAAAACACCTACATTTCGATTGGATAATTATAGTTATTTAAAATAAATATATACAAATAACCATTCAGGGCTGGTTTGCAATTGCATTGAAAGTAGAAAATATTTCTTTTCTTTATAAAACCTCTAAAGCACTTGTTTTTTTATTAATTATTTATTATTAAACCATTGTAAGGTGTAATAATAAAATATATTTTAAGAATACTACTGTTATTGGGGTGCGATTTTCAATCTAATTGCTGTGTCTATGTAATGAAATAAGCCTTACCCTATACAATCACTTTTTTCCATGCGATATCGTATCTAATTAATAACAGTAGCAGTGTCCCTAATTAAAATTTTATAATGTTGTAAAAGAGTTACAACGATGTAAAAGCAGCAGGTCAAATGGAACTTCGATGAGGTCAAAGTTTACAAGGTTTAGTGGTACTGCTCAGGTCGTTCCCTGAGGACCAGGAAAGTGAACATTTAACTCGTTTTCTCAAGCACGTTTGCTTTTGTGTTTAAATACTTTTTATGTTATCTAGTTATCTGTCAGAATTTTCGGAAACTAAGCGTAGAAGTCTGGGTTTTTTTGTTCGAACATTGTTTAACATGTTTTGTTCAATTTTTTTTAGTATTACCACCATTGTAACCTATAGACATCAGTCCCTACCAGCTACCACTATGCCGGTCTAAGAATCTGGGTTGCAATGGTTTTGATTTGTTCTTATCGATCAGTAAATAAAAGTACTAACTATTTATTTTTCACATTTAGTAAAATCGATTCCTAAAGTTTAAATTTAACTGGGAATCGATAATTAAAGCTATGTTTAAAAAAAAAACAATTAAACGAATTCTTTTGAGTAAATTTTAATATCTTGAATATTTAGAGTAGGTATCATCAGGATATCTGGTTCGTTTTAGTATATTGTTTCTTAAAATAAGACATAAAAGGTGGTGGCTCGGTCGTAACCACGCTTTTATTAAAATCCTAAAATGGTCAGGTTGTCATAGATTTACAACACCCGTGCCTTGGAGAGGACGTTAAGCCGATGGTCCCGCTTCCACTAATACGAATATGTGGAATCGATAATAAATTGTCATTAAAATTGATATCAGACACTCGCCAATTCTACTGGCCAGGCGTGGCGAGTGTAGGACAAAATTTCCAGAACAATCTGGAAGGCCCATCTCCAACAATGAAGCTGCTGTATAACAAATAACCTTAAAACCGCTAAACGGGTCCAATTTAGTTACTCGTACCTGTTTTCATTACGAGATCGTCAAATGAAACATCACAGATTAATGAAATTTATTTTCTGTTAATTGAGCGCCATTTTGAAACAGGACCGTGTTTGTTTTAACATATTTCAATGTTTATTTTTGAAAATTTCTTGTTTTCTGTATTCGTTATGACGTTGTCACTTTGTTATGATGGGTTCAGTAAAATTGCCAAATATGTATACAATAAGTGCCCGGTTCAAACGGTAGCTTAATTCTTTTGACATTGAGCACCGCGCTGGGGTTGAAATACGCTCAGATCCTAACCACCGAAACTACATTGAGAACATCCAAAACGGCGTCAAAAAAAACTGGGTATACTAAATAATGTGAAATTGTTTTTTGCGCCCTCACTCAGACATTTTTTTTTAATCATATTTTATTAGTACCTTATTTACCCAGATTGAGCATAAAAGCCCCATCGAAACTCAACTTAAATCAACAAACAATTATCAGTTCTCCATCTGCCTATTCTTAATATAGGTAAATATTTTAAAAAAATCAATACAATCCTAGCTGATTGGGCATTCATATTTATGCTTTATAAATCATAAATAAGGTCATACTGTTCTCAACTGGGATGGTTCCGCTAAGTACCTTACAGAAGCTCTCAATGTCCTGCAGGGGCGGGCGATTCGGATAGTAGTCCAAAGTTTGGAATCGCTGCAGCTTAGCCGAGCATCGCCTCCCTGAGCGTATTCGTGCCATACCTACTACGGTAAGTGTTCTGAAGAGTACTCTTATAACTTCTCCACAATCTTATAACTTCTTCTCTATTCCACAACCGAATCACACACACAGGCCAAAATAAGCACCGCCATGCCGTAGTCTCTATCCCTACGCGTACATATAATTTTGGAGAGATCTTAGATCTGTCGCAAATAAATAAAATAATATATAATAAATAAAAATAATTAAAAGAGATAAGTCATAAGTGTGTGTCGGATCTTGAGATAGTTTTATTAATACGAAACCCTTGTTTTTTTTTACATCAGGAAATCCCTACCGGATATCCCCCCCCCCCCCCTTCCGAGTCGGGGGACAGGGGGGATGTTATGGAGGGCGGCGTACTGCCGATTAATACGAACCCTACTGTAGTTTCTGTCATGGGGATCAGCAAAGGGATTACGGTCGTAATGATACTGACTTCGCAAAGTTTAATAAAGCCTCGCAATTATTTATGAATTTTCTAAATATATATATTTTAATTTTGAAGATATTTTTAATAATTGAGGATGGTATTTTTTAATTTCATGCTTGAGGTATTTAAAGTCTCATAATGAATCTCAAAATAAAATAATAATAAATAATTTAAATACTTGCCCATTAATTACACTCCTATGTATTAATTATGCAAAATATATATATATATTTTAGTAAATAAATACTTTTAATTTATATTTAATTTATTTGTGATATTTTGGTTTAGTTTGGTACGCGCTGGAGACATCGAATTGTCATGTCATGTCTTAGTAAAGTTGGTTAAATGTGAATCCGCTTATTTATAAGCGTGGTATTTGACCACGCCGAAAGGGAATCGGTCGTAATCATACTTTACTTTACTTTAAAAAGTATTGTGTACATGTAAGTTTTTTTAAAAGATTTGTTCCTTGGAACTCAGAGACGGGGGACCACCTGGAGGTTTTGACGGCTGACCTTCAAAATAAAACTGATACTATCCAAGCGATTTTCAAATTTAATCGCTACATTTACAGATACTTTATTTTGGTGCAACTCACCCTTAGATTTTGTTCAACAAAAACTTTAAACTAGACAAGTTACATATTTTCGGGAACAAGCTAGATGCCTACATATTTTCAGGATAAACATTTCTTATTTTTTTCTATTTTCTTACTAAAAGAAGCATATTTTATGAAGCGCCTATGCTACGCTGTTGAAGAGGTGTCTAATGGTGTTTTTATGATTTCTCCCGCCATCAACATAAGTTCGCTCCATTGTTTTTCCTGCATGATTTATTTAGAAAGGGGGTTTCTACGATACTACTCCTGTCAAAATAGATATTTTAATTTACATTAATTTGCTTTTGCTCTCTATTAATATTATTACTTTACTTTACTTTTTTACTCGGATTACTCGAATTTGGTATACCTAGCCGGTTTATAGACATTTGGTAGTGCCATATGCCCGCACCAACTACCGTCAAAACTCATCAAGAGAACTCAACCGCCTAGCTGAGGTCATGGATATTGACACGTTCTGTACATCGCCTAAATTAGTTGGTCAAGCGATGTCTACAGCATTTTTACCGTATATCACACAATATATGATTTATAGATTTAGTTGCCTAATTATATATGTTTCTTCTATTTATAAGTTTTTAAGTTGTATAAGATATTTGTGGAAACTTGTAACTGACATTTAGTTTTTTATATAAGTAATCATTTGTTAGAAGCTGTAAGTTTTCCTTGAAGATAAATAAATATCTATATTAATGCTCTCCCAGCTAAGTATCTTTTCCCATTCCTATAGCCTGTAGTCTATTCATCGAAGTGTACAACAGCATCTCGGAAGTATGAAAAGGAAGTCCCTATGTTGGTTGTCAGTGGCTGGAGTCAGTTGGCGTATTTTGGACCTCGCGTAACGCGATATAAACAAAACACCTAAATGGGCGATCCACACATTTCTTACATACATTTATTTTTTATTTACAACACCACCGTCCCCGTGCCTCGGAGAGCACGTTAAGCCGTCGGTCCCGGTTCCACCAATACCCACTTGTGGAATCATTAATAAATTGTCATTAGAAAAGTGACATGAGAACCTCGCCAACCAGCGTGGCGAGTGTAGGCCAAATTCTCAAGAATTTTCGGGAAGGCCGATCTCTAACAGTGGAGTTCTATAGGGCTTTGTGTTCTAGGGGCTGTGATGTACCGTTTACCATCAGGTGGGCTCGGTGTCACATGTCGTTTACAGTATAAAAATATTTGACAGAATGGTTGCTTGTATAATATGTAAACGAACTCGTATATACATATAGTAGAATTTTCGTCCTGCCATTCATGTTCATTCATTTTATTTTTAATTAAATAGTCATTAACCTATTGGTTTTCACTTATTTATTATCATTTTATTATTCTTTTACTTTTGCTAGTCACTGTGTAATTGCCACTATTAATTTATATCTTATTACTATATTTTACTCTTATTTCTGTTTTTAATTGTATTGTCTAAATAACATAAAATCTCTTTGGCTTGTGTTCCACTATTGCTACTTTGTTGATATGTTTAATATAATAAGCTGTGATTTTTTAAAATATAAATAAATAAATAATAAACATAATTATCTTTTTGTGCCAAATAAAAGTTATATAGACAAATTCCCTCCAGCTCAAACTTTTTGAATTCATATTGAAAAGTGTTGGGAAGTGGAATGAAAAAATGAAAGGCGCGAGAAGTAATATCGCTGTGTGTAAACATTTGTAGAGCAAGCGGCCGGAGTGTCATCACATGGATTATGAGGAAACTGTTTCATGAAGATAGCTTATTAGGACAAGCACGGTTAAAGTTTTATCTGTCGTATACTTAGTTTTTTAACTTTTCTTGTCGAGTAAACTGTTACTTGTTATATATAAGATTTACCTTAGAAACATATTTCTCCCAATGTTTTGGACAAGTTCCATTTACAAGTACATTTGCCATTTATTTACAACATCACCGTTTCCGTGCCTCGGAGAGCACGTTAAGCCGTCGGTACCGGTTTCACTAATACCAAATATTTGTTTATAAATTATCACTAAAATTGGCATAAGATCCGGAGATGATTTATTTAATAAGGGGGTTTCTGCGATACTACTACTGTCAAAATAGATATTTTAATTTACATTAATTTGCATATGCTCTCTAATAATATCTATACTAATGCTCTCCCAGCTAAGTGTCTTTTCCAATTTCTATAACCTGGAGTCTATCCATCGAAGTGTACAATAGCATCTCGGAAGTATTAAAAGGAAGTCCCTATGTTAGTTGTCAGTGGCTGGGGTCAGTTGGCGTATTTTCGATCTATATAAATATAAATACTTAAAAACCTAAATAGGTGAACTACACTTTTCTGTATGAAAATAACAATCAAGCCCGTTCTATTTTATATTTGATCTCTTTGTACTTACCTACCCCGTGTGACCGCCTCCGTGGTCTAGTGGTAACAAACGTTGCCGTGAACTCGGGAGGACGTGGGTTCGATTCCCACCGGAGGCAAGTTGTACATTGTATAATTTGTCTCGGTCTGGGTGTTTATATGTATAATATGTATACTTACAAAAAAAAAAGTATAATATGTAGTTTATCAACCATCTAGTTTCCGTAACACAAGCCTCGTAGCTTACCACGGAAACTAGATGGCGCTGTGTGACCTGTCTGGAAATATTTATTTATTTATTATTATTATTTATACTACCCAAAACAAAATTCAGTAAGAAAAGCGCGCTTTGAGCTCATTCAATATGGAGCCCATTTCAATAGCAAGTAAATCACATGCGAACTTTTATTGTACAAAGATAATATAAATAACATCATTTTCTTCAAGTAATAGATATACCTACATAATATTTCATGTTTTACAAGGAACTAATATTACAACAACTGACACGGTGAACCAAATGTTTACAACTTGCTTTGATGCCGCGGCATCACAATCATAGTCACTCGCCTACGCTCATTGCGACTGCGCGCCGAAATTATGGCTAAACCAGAAAACTTATGAGGCAAAACAATCAAAAATATTCGCCTTGTAGTACAGTAGTACTTGTAGATTGTACAGTAGTAGAATCATTCAAAATAATTTACATAATGACGTGACATAAATGCCTGTAATAGGTTTACGTGAATTAAGATATTTAATTTTTCATTTTAATTCATCTCTTTGGCCCGCTATCATCAAGTTGCGATACGATTTTTGTTTAGAGTAGTCTCTCTATATAAAGTCTTATATCTCAATGGTATTTTATGTTTTTTTTTTACGGGTTTAGCGGATGGCATGTTTTACTGCGTATCTTCATGCTGTATTGAATTTGAGATGGCAATAAACATTGTTAATAAAATTTTACGAATATTCAATGACTTCGTCTAACATAATGTTTAGTCAGATTTTATACAACACATCATTAGTTAGGCTCCGAGTATAAAATGATGGTCTGCTTATATATTTTTTGAAATTTTGATAATAATTTTAGCAATAGGACATCGTCACAGTCGAAGCCCATAGAACACAGAATTCTAGACCTTTAGATAATTCCACGACGCGCTCTGGTCAGACGGGATGGCAAGGGTCTGATGTAAATTTGAGACAATTTATTAACGTTACTAAAGGGTCCGCCAAATAACTTTTTTTTTTGAAAATGCTATAAAAAAAAACTACTGAATATTTTTGCAAATTTATTTTTTTATTTGAAAGAACAATCCTTCCGGTTAACGATGGAAAATAATTTCATTCAAATGGCTGCCTGGGCTCGCCATGCAGTAGCCTACACGATCGGTCCAATTTTTAAGTACATTATCGATTGTGGGCAGCTGTATTTGCAGCATCAATTGTCTCTGGCTTGTCGGCGTAACACTTATCTTTGACGGCACCCCAGAAATAATAGTCCAACGGTGTCAAATCGCAGCTCCGAGGTTGCCAAACGACATCAGCTCTGCGGCTGATAATGCGATTTTCAAAAACACGGCGCAAAACATCAAGTGTAGCGTCGGCTGTGTGGCCCGTGGCGCCGTCCTGTTGAAACCAAATGTTGCCAATATCCTCCTCTTCAATTTCTGTGAACAAAAATTCGTTCAACATGGCCCGATAACGATCGCCATTGACTGTACCGGCCACTCCTTGCTCATTTTCGAAGAAAAATGGCCCAATTATGCCTCTGGACCAAAATCCGCACCAAACACAGCAGCAATATTCTCGGGTGACGCACTGTTTTTGGCTTTTCACGCGTTGGTTTATCGATGAGGATGCCAGTTTCTTTCACTTTTTTCACAAGGTAACGAACATACGGAGCTGACGGTGCTTCTTTTCTTCCAAAATCCGTACGCAATTTTCGCACACATTCTGCAACATTACCATGATTTTCAAAGTAATGTCGCAATATTTCCCAGCGTTGTTCAAGCGTATACACAACCATATTCGTTCAGCGGAAGGATAAAACTAATTATCTGTCAAATCAGACATGAGCTAAGTGTTGCCATTCACAAAATAAGCACTAGTTGAAAAAAAAAACGTTAGATGGCAGACATTATTGAAACCGGGATCACTAGTAGGAAATAAAATTACGGATATTTTAGACATATTTTCACTTCCACATACACAACGATTTATAACTTTTTATAACGATTATCATCTATTTTACTAAAAATAAATCTACGGAAGAAGAGAAGTGAGAAAAATGGTGTCTCGGGCTCGCGACCGACAATAGGCTGGTTTACAAAGGAGCCCTCTTTTTTATTTTATTGCGCAACAAGACGCTTACCAATAAATAAATAAAATAATAACACATGAATAAAATGATTTTTTTTTTAAGACGGGAATTGCAAAATCGCCTGACGATACGACCCCAGCCTGAAGGGCCACCGCGGGAGGTCGCATGCCCTTATCACCGTGAGGCCTCCTAAGGGGACCCCAAGGCGCCTACGGACTAAAACCCTATAAACCATCTCTCTTTCACTGTTGGCCCTGCGTACCTTAACATCTGAGTCGCGGCTACGGAGTGAAGGCACTCGTTCGCCGCGTGTCTCAAATGTCCGTAATTTTATTTCCTAGGAAGTTGATAGACTAATTTTCAAAATGTTAACTCATTATTGAAAAATCTTTTAAATCTTGGACTGTGCGAACTAGAACTTTTTAATTGTTGTATTGTGCGAGCGAGAAAGATGCTAAAACCCGTTAAACCCATTAGGGTTAGTACTAAACTCAAAAAATATATAAAACTTTACACATCGGACAGAGGTTAGAGTACTAGACAGAAACTGTAAAAATCTACAATTTCTAGTAATAAGTTATCAAGTTTTCATTCTAAGCGTTTAAAATAGTCTAATTCGTAGCAATACTAAATGAAATACAGTCGAAACGCCGACTGGTCGTCAAAGGGTGGTAATGAGCCGGAAGATTAATTTGTGGAAACCAAACGCACAGATATTGCAAATAATTTTGGTCACATAATTTCATATTTGCAATCATAATTATTCAGAGAGATGGTTTTGTGGTGAAAAATAATTTAAATGTCATCGGTTAAAGGTAAATAGTCAAACTATTTTTGGTAAAATTTTCGAATTTTGAAACAAATTATTATTGTTGACATACATATTGTTTGTTCGTAAATTCTACATCAGTATCGTATTATGGTAGGTTTAGTATATGTTTCTTGGTTTAGACCAAAGGAAGAAAGAGCTAGAGCCAGAACTTCGTAGGTGAGACAGTAGCAATCTACGCCCATTTAAAAAATCCATCTACCCAACACCATTGATTTTGTTAGCGTATATTATTATATAAAATAACCATACCACATAGAGACCACCTACGAGAAGACGCAGAGTGGGACGACCCCACGCCAGATGGACGGATGACCTGAAGATGGTCGCTGGTGCTGGATGAGGTTGGCAGGAGATCGTGCGGAGTGTCTAGTTGGGGGAGGCCTGTATCCAGCAGTGGAGAGACAGAGGCTGTTGATGATGATGATGATTATATAAAATGTATTTAATTCAGATAACAGATCCGTGAAGATGACGCTATTCTTAGACTATTATAAATTTATAGGAACCGATTACCGTTACATGAGAATGGCTACTTAAATTTCATCGATGACATTATTGCAGGTAGTAATCTGTTAGCAGAAGACCAATAGCTTAGTAGATTTCAATGACCTGTTAATGTTTTATCTGGCTGAGAAAGAAATCTGCAAGAATTACCCAACTATATTTTTTAAAAGTACTTATATCGTAAGAAAAATATATAGCAGACAAGAGAAAATAATAATAATAGGTAGGTACCCAATAATAACAGTGCTGATTTAAATCTACCATCAATATTTACGGACACGTTAAAGGTGGGTGAACATTGAAAAATACAGCCAATACACGAGACTATAACACTGGGCACATTTTATTCCACTGAACAATTGCATTAATAGTCGATGTAGCGAAGACGTCGTGAGTCTCCGGCGAACAGAACATGAATCTACAAATATCTTTAAATTTGCACCTATTGAAATGAAACAATCTTATTTGACTGAAACATGATAAGTACAAATAATATAAAAACATTATTTATTCTCTGTTTACCGCCATACATTCTCACCGAGATTCGGCTGAGTCTAACATTACTAACATAAGTACAAAAAAATATGATTACTATGGTAAAATAGAAAAATATATTTGTCGTGCCTGGAGAGTGTTATAAGGAGACAGAACTAAAGGTTAAAGTAGTATCAAAGGAAAATTAAACACAAATAAATGAAGAAAATAATAAAATAATAGCACGTAAGTAATATTTATTTTTCAAATATAATAAGTTTAAAACTAATTAAAGCGGCTGCAAAGGAGCCTTGAAAAACATTTAAAACATTTGTATTCGTTGGCGTTTACTTGTTATAATTCTATGGCGTTCCTTTTCCGAATGCATTTATTTTTCTGGGGTTCTCATCTCAGGCAAAGGTCGCTCGAATGGCCGCCCGCGTCCTTCGCCGGCTGCTGCCTTAGAGCAACACGATAACCTTACCAGCCGTACGCGTTGCTTTAGGTCAGCTGCAGATGGAGAGATCCGTTGCCATCAGACCAGCATTCTACTGACACATTACCGTTTCTTCGTACCCAGCTCTCTAGACACAGTACAGAAATGAAATTAATTATCGTCTAATTATACATACATACATATCTTCACGCCAGATCCCTTGCGGGGTAGGCAGAGACAATTGAGCGCCATTTGACACGATCACGATATACCTCTTTCGCTTCGTTGATAATCATTAACCTCTTCATACTCGTACATGTCCTTTGGTTACAAAGACTTTTTAATGCACCTTCAGTTAGTGTTTTATTTATTTGATCGTGATATGTGAGTCTTGGTCTGCCGGAGCCTCTTTCACCCACAACTTTCGCATTATATATCCGGTTCGTCAATCGTTTAATTACAATATGAAAAATATACCAGTGGTTACAAAACTAGTTGTAGAGAAAATAATATTGTTTAAAATAAATCTTTTCGCAGATCTGTGTAAGTGTCGCACCGTGCAGGGCCGGCACCAATGTGCATTCGGCTGAGAAACTGGAGTCAAGTGAAGCGACCGACTCACACTTATTCACCGACAGGGCTGCGACTCTCTCTGTTTATACTAACGAAACCGATGGACTGGAAATACTCTTTTTATTGGATTCGAGAATCAAATCTACTATTTACTTTGACTATGCTTTAAAGATATAACTTTAACAGACTACCTATGTGACTAGCGATTCAAACGGTTGATTCTGATGCGGATTTACTTGATAATCAACTATCAATATCCTAATTTATTTTCGGCATTACTATACGACAAGCATGGGACAACCATTATACTTGTAAGGTTGGGTCTTTAGGTCCGGTAACTGAATCCTTCCTTAGTGGCATTCGCTCACTTAAATGGGTCACTAAGGAAGGATTCAGTTACTGGCCCTTAGTATCTCTGAGTATTGCGTTAAGTTAAAGTGGCTACCAATTCGTTGTTGCACGAAGTTTAGAATCATCTGCTTGCTTTTCTCTATTCTTAAAATGAGCCTGTTACGCCGACATACCTTAAGGACAAGTTTTCCTATTTCTCGTCACTTCATGACAGGTCCCGTTGTTCGTCCGACAATTCTGTTTTATCTATTCTATATTGTTTTTAAGAAAACGCTTTTTTTAGTAAATATTTTTTTAGGTTTCAGTTGTCATTAGTAGAACTTATATTATACTCTATTTGAAATAAAAAGGTCACTTTTTTTAAAGATAAATATCATTATCCGAAAAACAAACTGCATGGTGAAATTCGCGATATCCATCGTGATAAATACCTAAAGCCTGGGGAGTATTATTATTACAATTAATACAGCCGAGATACAAAATAGAGAGAGAAAGAATTACGTAAGTCAACTTCGCGCGATCGTCGACCTCTCGCTTCTTTACTTGATTAGGCTCTGTATGAGTGGCGATATTTTTTAGGAAACTTTCCGCACCGTAACAAAAGATACTTACTGATACTTAAAAAAAAAAAACTTAGATATAATATAAAAATATTTGCTCTTTAATAAATTCCACGCAGTATACATAAATATTGTTACACATTCTTGATGTCATGTTTCACAATGAAGGTGTGGAGAAACACCCATTGAGAGCTTGGTAGTTCAGGGAAAAGTCGATAGAGGATGCGTGGTAGCTCTCCTATGAGGTGGACTGACGCTGCAATAGATATGCTTGTTAAGCATACCATTAAAATTACCACAATAAAATTGCGTAGAAATTATCGACTGGAAAAAACAAATTAATGAAAATTCTTCTCAATTCAGAATAATTCGAGGGTTTTTTCCAAAACAATATAATATTTATATCTGTATTTTAAATATGCAGTTTTATTTTTTATTTTCCGTCTTTTAAATTATGAATGTATTCTGTTGTCTTTAATTCAACTAAAAGAACTAAGTACGTATTCTTTTCTGTTCTCGTCGATAAGAATTAGCCGAGATCACTAAATGTTCTGTAAAATCGTTTATTTTTAATCGATCTCGCCTCCGTCCGTCCAAGTTTAACAAAGTTTTTACCTGGATTTCATGAGTCAGGGAATAAGTCTTGTTACTTTTTATTTTAGTTTCCTTGTTCGCCCTCTTAGCTGGATACTCGGAGTCAGACACACATGCATTCAGCGCGGAACAAATTTGGACTCTTCTCAATGTTAACTTCTGAAGAGGTCTATTCTAATATTATAAATATGAAAGAAGTTTTGTGCTTTCGTGTATATGGGGGTCTGTATGTATGTTTGTCTCGGCATGACGCCTATATTGAATTAAATTTGGCAGAATTGTTTCTTGGAACCCTGGGAAGGACATAGGTGTTCAATTGCCTAAATTGATCTGAAATATAGATTGCCTCCGTGGCGAAGCGGTTAAGTTCGTGGATTTAGACTTGAAGGTCCTGGGTTCGATTCCTGGTCCGATAATATTATTAATTATAATGATTTAAATAAATACAATTTAATTAATATTAAATTTATTTGTGATATTTCTCTAGTTTAGTACGCTGGAGACATCGACTAGCTTGCCACTTGTCATGATTGGCCTGTAGTAAGGTTTACTAGATGTAAATCCGCTACTTTATAAGCATGGTTTTTGACCACCTCGGAAGGGCAACGGTCGTGATAATACAGAAATAATGCCGACTGACCAATAACAGTACCTGCGCTTAGAATTGCTACGAGATAACGTTGTGTGTACGAGCAGGTAGTGTGGGCAAAAAATATCCTTATATGGTCCAACGTTGTTTTTTTTAATAGTACGTGTGAGGGTCTCCAGAAGACCTCGTCCTTAGTTACATGAGCGTAATGATGTGTACCCCTTGTAAGATAGGAAGAAGCCAATAGACGGATGCTTATCCAATAGAATAAATTAAGGAGCGGTACGACGTTGTACTATGAACGTATTTTAATATTATGGTAGGAACACCTATTGTGGACACTAGCAATTTTTTTTAAAAACATTATGTACTTATTTGGGAAGATACAAAGTTATGACAGATGGAAAGAATCGGCACTTGGGAATCATCAATAAGAACAACTTTTGCAAAAGAAATTTTTACGTCACTTAAATTATAGATTTAATATTCATAAGGAGGATTATGATTCTGGTGTAATTTGACAGTTTAGTGTGATAATTACTTAAAAATTAAGTTAATAAATTGTAATAGAAAAAATATTTTAATGTTAATAATTATATTAAATTATACACTCAATCAGTGTATGATTTATACACTGAATAAAGAAGATGGGCCAAATTTGCCATCTTATTTAGCTGTTCAAAATACAATTAAAACATAAACTAGTTTTTTTTTGCGTTAATAGGAATTTACGGTTATCAAAAGCTAATTTTAATCCAAATATCTTAATTTACTTAAGCCTATTACAGGCATTTGTAACACGTCATTATTTAAAATAAAAAAGATTCTACTCCTGCTAGTGGAAGACTAAGCACCAAAACTGTCTAAAAAATAAGCTACGTAGCAAATTCCAATGACCTGCTTATGTTTAATATGACTGAGAGAGGAATCTGTAGTGTACGTTACACTATCACGCCGCGCGCCGGTCAGATTCACACATTCGACTGCTAACGGGTTCACAAGTGGCTGGCTTACCCTAGAACATTGCGTCCGCGTTCAACTTGTACCTATAGTAATTGACACGACATGCGAGGATACGACTAGTAGAGCCACACACTATGTTTTATATCTACGGGATATACGACAGATCCATTAAGGAGTTAAGCAGAGTCGATTTAGCTCTATCACATTGTTTCAACACTTCATATACATCTTTTTGTACGTAGTCGTCATCCTTATGTCCATTTCGTTTTAACTGATTCATTGCATCTAGCGCATGAGTCACGAAACGGATCAGTTACAGGTGTAGCAAAGTACGAAAACAACAACATGAAGTCGAAGAAATATTATGATCTTACAGAAGATAACAGAAGAAATTATCAGGAACAGGTTCAAGACTCGGATTTGCGCAGTGGAAGTTGGTGCGAGAGGAGTTCCAGCAAAATCTTTGCACCACTTACTGAAAGAATTGGGCCTAAGCAGGTCTGCCGTCAATACATTTATGGAAAGAGCTTTCAAGACGGCAGTAACGGAATCATTCAGTATTTGGTTGGGTAGGGAGAGGAGTGGAATGGTGGATGGTGAGCGTATTATCGCGCAATAAAATAAAAAAGGGGGCCTTCTTTTCAAACCAGCCTATTGTCGCAAGCCCGAGATACAGAGGAAATTGTTATAAATGTTTTTGCTATTTTTCTGTCTAAAATTAGGTACCTATATGGAAGTGCTCCAGAAAGGCTGCAGTTCGAGAGGAGTGACGGCTTGTTAAGCGTGCCACTGACACTCAAGAGACGACCACGACCACTCTGCCAAGAGTGTAGCGACTAAGAAGATGAATATGGAAGTGAAAATAGTTAATGTAGTCTACATTTCTCAAAAGTATGCTCATATCAGAAATATCTTTGATAATGTTCAATTGTGCGAACGAGAGGGATGTAACCTTCTTAAATGAATTCTTTTGAAATAAATCGTAGATAGATAGTGTTGTAGAATGAAGAAGGCGTTCGATTGAAACTAATTTGTATTAAATGCAATATGACGTCGTCTCGAGTAAGGTGACGATGTGTATAATCCAGAATCAGGTTACACACGTCGACACGATGTCTGTCCGGTTATTGAGGTCATCCAGCTCCAGCAGTAAGGTTTACTAATGCAGTTATGGATGCGGCAATGTGAATTAAATACAATATGGCGTTCGTTGACACAAATTAAGTGATATTGTATATTTTATTTTTCATTTTTATTTTATTTTATTCAGGATTACAAACAACCAGTTTCAGTAATCTAACGGTTTTAAATTCAAATTCAAAATTATTTATTGTAAAGATTGCTATCAGCAAGGGGCCTGGCCAAGGAGTTGTCAAAGCGGCTGACTGAAAGGCCTGGAGACAGGAAGGCTGGCAATTATTTCTGCCAACGTATTAGCCTCGCTATACAGAGGGGAAATGTTGCCAATCTCCTTGGGACTATCTCGGATGGGACGTCTCTGGAGGTCATTTTATTTAGTTTACAGAAATAGTCGACACTATAATGGACATTGGGGCTGTTCCTTGCCATACTGTATCACCCTATCAGGCCACGTACGAGGGGCGTTCAAAATATTCTCGGTATGTGGATAAAAACAAACAAGTACGAAAAGTTTGATATTTTTATTTTTCAATATACTCCCCCCCTATGTTCATACACTTATAAGATCGATCAATTATTTTTTTTAATCCCTCATAAAAATATTTTTTATCTTTGGTGTAAAAATGCTCCTCCACGGCCGTCTTCAACGCTTCATCGTCAGAAAATTTATTTCCACGCAGATCCTTTTTAAGATTGGGAAACAAAAAGAAGTCGCTTGGGGCTAAGTCCGGACTATAGGGTGGATGAGTAACAGTTTCAAACCCACATTCAACAATAGCTGCCTTGGCAATATGAGCAGTATGGACAGGGGCGTTGTCATGCAGAAGCAGAACACCTTTGGTTAACTTTCCTCGCCTCTTTTCTTTGATCGCATCTCTTAATTGACGTATAACGTTAGCGTAGTACTGCCCTGTGATATTTACACCTTTTTCTTTATAATCGATAAGCAAAACTCCTTCACAATCCCAAAATATTGTGGCCATGACCTTGCCAGCTGACGGGATTACCTTGAACTTCTTGGGATGAGCTGAACCCTTAATGTGCCACTGCATGGACTCCTGTTTGCTCTCTGGGTCATAATGATGAACCCAGGTTTCATCTCCAGTAACTATTTTTTGCAGCACCTCATCGGGATTTTCACCACACAGGTCGATAAAATCTGAACAGCAAGCCACACGCATATCCTTTTGAAGAAGCGTCAGCATTCGCGGAACCCATCTTGCACTTACTTTTGACATATTAAGATGGTCATGTATAATGTCATGTACGGTACCAATAGAGAGATTGGTTACTTGAGCTATAGATTTTACCTTCACTCGGCCGTCTTCCAATATAAGTTTTTCCACTTTATCAATATTTTCTTGTGAGGTAGCCACTACAGGCCGGCCAGGTCTAGGGTCATCTTCAATACTCTCCCTTCCACGTTTAAATTCGCTTGACCATTTTTGAATAGTAGATAAAGAAGGAGCAGACTCACGGTAAACACAATCCATTTCCTCTTTTATGGTTTTTTGATTTTTACCCTGTTTTGTCAAGAATTTTATGACGGATCGGTGCTCTAATTTCGTTAAAATTGTTAATTCGCTCATGGTGTTCATGTTTGTTCGGCAATTGCAGAAAAACAAAAGAACATCTCGGTTCCAATTTTACTTTTTTTTAATGTCAATGGATGAATCTTAGCGGCCAGTAACAAATATATATATAAAAGAGGTTGTAACGTATCAATACCGAGAATATTTTGAACGCCCCTCGTATTTTGTTTACACATTATTATTAAATTTTGACTTAACCGAGTGATTAGAAAGGATCGTATGATGATAAATAAAAAAATAAATGTGAATATTATAATTACATTTGTATGTATTCGTACATGTCATGATCATGCTGTCTGCAAATATTATGGGCATACAATATGCTTATGTCAATAAAAATAAGTAACGTATCATCACGACCTATACCTTCCGGGGTAAGCGTAAAGCGGATTCACATTTAGCCATCTTTACTATAGGCCCATCATGACAAGTGGCAAACTCGTCGATGTCTCTAGCGTACCGAAGTCGAGAATATTACAAATAATAATTTATTTTGTCCCAACTAGAATTAAGCGCAAACGTTATATAATGGAATCCGTTAACCATATACATATCACGTTATTAAAGTTGATAATTGCATGACCGCTGTCAAGGTCGAGCGCTTATAGAGTTGAGAGTTGAATAATATTTTGTAATTATGACGCAAGCTCTGACGTAAATAACGAAATTCACTAATAGCGTTTGCGTCTAAGTGACAGAATAGGGCTGCTGGCTTCAATAAATTTTATGGCACTGTTATTTGACGTTTATCGCTATTGAAGGTTTATGGACAACATTTTAAGGTGTTTTGCTATTTAACTGTTATAAAACCTCTATTAAATTAATTCTAATTAACGTAATTTTATAAATAAGACTAATTAAAAAAAAATAACTTATGACTTGTTTTCAACAATATATAAATATACCGATTGGTACTGTCATAACTACCGTAAAAACCTATTTACAAGTACTATTTAACATTTTAACTATCTCTTTCTTCTAAGGTTAACATTTGCACAGACGTAATAGACATAGAAGAAGATTTTGGATTCGCTATTAAATTAAAAATAACCATTTTTTTGTTTGCCTTATCTAGAATGGGCCTTAATCAAAATGATAATGTAATAAATGTATTAGTCAAATCAGATCTAAGAGTGGAATCCATGCACGAGCAGATAGTAGTAGTGAAAACTCAGATTGCTAAATAAATTAAAATTTGCCTTCTCCATTTCTCCGTAATTTCGTAACTTTAAGAAGATTATTTCAAATATGACAACATGTCCTAGGTAGTAGACATCTTGATGGACTCTGACAATTGTATTGCTAGATTAATGGCGTTATCTTTGTGACTCTATTGTGTGTTGAGGATAGAGAATGTGGCTTTGGATTGTTAACTTTAAACGATAAAGGCACACCAAATGTGGACGTATACGTGTGTATCCGGTACAACAATTATTTCTCCATCAATTGCTTTTATTTAAAACCATATCAATTTGAAATGTGTGTTGAAACCATTGATTAAGTTTGAAACCACAAACATATATTAAAAATTGTGTTTTTTAAAATTTATTGTATTATCTTTTACTCAAATTGAGCTTGACAGCCCCATCGAAACTTAACCTAAATCGACAAACAATTATAAGTTCTTCATCCTATTCTTATTATAAATAAAAAAAATATATATAAACCTAGCCGTTATAAACTAGGTTCAATAAAAATAAATAAATAATAACAACTTATAATGTAGAATTGACCTGAAACATTTTTTAAAGGTATAATTCCTTAATATTTGATCATCCAAGCTTAGAGTCAAAATATCAAAATTAATCTGCAATACCACTAATTGTGGCAAAAAATATATCACTACACAATATACATTGCTGATCTGAAATGAATCTTACACTAATATGATAAAGTTTAAAAGTGTCTAGCTTGAATTGTTGTCGGCTGCACATCCATTTTTATTAGGTTACCACCAGCGAAGTAAATTATAACTGGATGTATAATTTAAAAAAAACTCCACTTTGATTTGTCCACTTCTGTATTCTGTCAAGGCAATTTATAACTTTAAGATCTTCTATATGATAGCTATATGTATAACGATTATACATATATATGTAACTTTAAAATTATAACTGCGAACCACAACTGCAATGACTAGTCACAGAAATGAAGGAGCGATGTGGCGAAAAAGGACTCCGTTTGAATGCGAGAAAAACCAAGATACTTACTAGTGTTTGAAAGAAAAAGGACGTGACGATAAAGATTGATGATGAAACTCTAGAACAAGTAAATGAAATTATATATCTGAACAGTGTTTTCTTAGTTTAAAATTTATACTCTATGGTAATTACGAGGAGGTCGTCTTTTTCTTTAATTAAAATCACATTAACTTTGTTAATTATGTATGAATGTACCTACTTAGAAAATAAATAAATGAAGTAAATTAAGTAGAGGTTTTGCTATAAGGTTTTCAAAACAGTATTAAACTAATTGTATCATCCAACGTTTACCATGGATCGATGTTACCGGTCGTTTCGACGAAGAAGACTGAATTATAATGACAGTATATAAATCTCCAGGTTTAGGGAGTCCCGTTTCGTTTGGCCATGATTATAAATAAGGCTAATATTTCGCAAAAATTGATTTATCAAAGTCAAAATTATTTAGAAAGGTAGCTAACTTCACTATTGGTTTATGTAGTTTATGTCCTTTTACGAGACATTTTGTTATAAAATAAAGTTTTGTTGATTCAAAGTTAGGAGTGTGAAGTTTTAATGATTCAAAGTTAGAAGTGTGAAGTTTTAATGATTCAAAATGAGGAGTGTGAAGTTTTAATGATTCAAAGTTAGGAGTTTGAAGTTTTATGGATTCAAAGTGAGGAGTGTGAAGTTTTAATGATTTAAAGTGAGGAGTGTAAAGTTTTAATGATTCAAAGTGAAGAGTGTAAAGTTTTAATGATTCAAAGTGAGGAGTGTAAAGTTTTAATGATTCAAAGTGAAGAGTGTGTAGTTTAGTAGAAAGACTGGTAATTATTTCTATATAATATAATATATATTAAAATATAATATAGCCTCGCTATATTAAGGGGAAATGTTGATGCATATAATTATTTACTCAGCACGTAGCACAATTCTTGATCCCTATTATTGTTTTCAAAGATGCCAAGTTTAGCCAACTTTACAAGGCCCTTTATGAGAACAAACTATGATATGACTTATGACCAAATTTTGTATAATTTAGTAATTAGTATACACAGTATTCTAAGTACTCGTAATTAAGTTGTAACGTGCAAATACACTATTTTACTCCGTGGTCTAGCGGTTCAGTCCCTATAATTAATCGCGGAGGTGCTGGGTTCGATTCCTGGTCGAGAATACAAACAAATATATATATTTTATTTGTCACATTTCTTGAGTCGGGTTCGCTAGAGACATCGACAAGCTTGCACTTGTAATTAAGGGCTTACTCGTATAGTAAAGTTCGTACATACGTATCGTTGATACGGTCGTGATGATACTTTTCTTTACCTTTTTTACTTTTACTTAAAATGTAGTTTACCTGCTCTAAAGCGTTTTCCTAGCGAATGAAAATACTTTAAAATTTAGACGGCATAAAACCTCAAAATTATGGTTTGGAATTTGTAAGTCCACGTGGCCACAAGTTTGTCCCTGGATTAGGCCCACCTTTGAGGGCTTACGGCGCGGCATGTGCCTCTAATTGATAGATCCTTCAGGGAATTAAAATTTGCTCATTAATTGTTGGAGAGAACCTTTTTAGACCTTTTGCCGATAACTCCGGCCCTTAGAGCCGCATATTTACATATTTATTTCCTAATTTCAATATCTATTCTCTTCAGTATTACTAGTTTGTTTTATAACAGGTAAACAACGTGTTTTATTTATTTATGACTGACGTCAACCTACTGCGTGTATGTGAGTGGAAATAATAATATAACAGACGTTGTCCGCGGGTATAGGTATATTAATATTTATATATACTTTTTTATTTTTATATTTATTTATTAGGAACGCATTTAAACGATCAAGTAAATAAAAAGCTAGCTGAAGGTGCCTTCAAATCAAAAGGGCATGTATGGAGACATGGGCGATGCGATATACAAAAAAAATATATGAAAAAAGAATAAGGTAACGGCCCCAAAGCCTGACACGTAACCAAAGGATGACACTGCAGAATTTAGTTTTAATTATTAAGGAACAGAGTGAAAATATTTGGATTTTTTTAATATAGCAATACTGTTACAATCAAAGACAAACCGGAACCGCCATTATTTGTTTAATTTTATTTGACACCTGTCGGCGATTGTATTTCTTTGGTGAGAACGCATGGCCGTGAAGTTAATCGAGAATAATCTAATCTCAGAAAATAAGCACGATCTGCGTACATTTTATCGTAATATAACTCAAAAAGAAAAGTTGTAACAGGTAAGATCATGTTATACAGGTAATTTATGATTTTCTTATTTAGTAAATATGTATTTTTTCTTCTTTTATTTAAATTTTAATTCGAAACAATAGTGTGTCATGTATCGGACCAAAATTTTAAGATGTCACCATTGCCTGACACCTATGGCATTCTTTGGTGGAAATCAATAATATCTTTTTTTGTATTAAAACAAACAGATTATGCTAGGCTCTATTAATTAAGAGACGTAAACTAAGTTAAAGTTTATTAAAATATTTATTTCCAATACATGACATAGTGTCATCTATTGGTGAAAACGACTGTCATCTATTGGGATTGTCAAATAAATTGCAGAAAGGTATATTCCTGCTAATGATGGTAACCAGCAGTGGTGATTGCTGACTAACCAGTGGGTTCACAGTCGCAAAGGTGATGGTCGTGTTGGTATAAAGTGTAGTTTTTACTTTTTGTTTCAGAATGTCAAATAAAGAAAAAAATATTTTACTATACAGTCAAGATCACTAACCAAACAATAGATTTAATAAATATAGAACATAATAATTATGTGTCTAATAATTTACCATCTGTTGTAAGTCATGAAGAAATTGCCTCCATTGAAGAACAAAGCCGCGAAGAAAATGAAACAATTGTATTATGTATTTTATTAAAAATAGTTAATGATAGCGTATTAAAGGCAAACTCCAAAGCTTGGACGAACAATAATATTAATAATTCAACTATTCCATCTCCTTTTAAAAAAAATCTATTTTGGCCAACACCTCGACAAAACCAAAAGCCTAAGCGTTACAAAGAAAAAGTTTCTGCCGTTGCAACATCGCAACAATGGCAAGAATATCACTTAAAAAAACAAAATGAAAAAGAAAGAAAGGAAAAAGAAAAAGAAGATAGAAAAAAGAGGAAAAGAAGGCAGAAATAAGATATAGAAAAAAAAAATAAGAAGAAAAAACAAATGTAACTTTGGATTCATCAAACTCTAGCATAGATATTATTTTAGAATCTGATGAAATGAGTAGGGAGTATAATTATGAAGAGAGAGAGTCTAGAGAAAATATGATAATTGGAGACTATGTAATATTTTCATATGAAGGCGAGTATTATCCAGGATTAATAAAAGCAGTAAATAAAAACAGTTGAATGATGAATATCTTGATATCACGTTAGTTAAGTTATTTTATTTGGTAAAAAGTATTTCATTAAAATTATTTTTATTTACAAACCCTACATAATTTGTATTTTTTTATCATGTCAGGCTAAGGTTCTGTCTAGTGACATCTATTGGGATCTTGGTAAAAGTAAGGGTGTCATGCTTTGGATTTGTAATTAATTAATTTTAATAAAATATAAAATACTAGAATTTATTATTTTTTCGTAATATAATATATATACTTACTGTATGTTTTATTGGCTATCCAAATAAATAATTTTAATCCTATAATTGTGGCTAATATTTTTTTTATAATGTCTAACACAAAAAGTGAACCCTTAAGGTGTCAGCCTTTGGGGCCGTTACCTTATATAATAATAAAAAAAAATATCAATAATAAAAAAATACAATACAATACAATTGTCTCTGCCTACGCCGCAAGGAAACTAGCAGCGTGAAGATATGTATGCATATATTTATATAAACGATTGACTACATCACATAAACGATGCATAAGTAGGACATACGTGTTTCAGAAAGGACCCGCCGCAGCTGTTTATGTGATTTAGCCTTGAATGAAAAACAAGAATAATACGAGTAGGTGCATATTTTCCTATATCGAAACGCAAAAGGGTATCAAACAACCTCTTTTCCATATTAGAAAGAATGTTTGTAACAATTATGTTTGAAACTAAATCTCTTGAGTGAAATACTTGGCACTATTAACATCAAAGGAGCGAGGAGTTGAATTCAAGGAGTGACCCGGAGTTAGAGCTCCAACTTATTAAAATGGTCGCTTTAAAATATGTCACGCTGGTGGCCGGTGGACGTATAAATAATGACGACAGACACGTGGTGGCCGATGATGTTAAGTGGATAAGACTTCATAAAATTAGAATAAAGAACTATAGTTAATACTTATGGATTATTAAATAACCGTTTTTACCCGCACAATCATCGTAAATAATGGCCAGACCTCTCATCTTTTCCATACCGTTATATGATGTTTGTTTACTTGTAGACATGGTATAATTCGTCATGTGTATTTTCCTTTAATGCAACTTATTCTGCGGACACAAAACTATTTATTAATGTAAATAAATACATTTCTTATTTAATTTATTTGTGATATTTCTTGTACGGTATTGGTTGCTGGAGACATCGACGAGCTTGCCACTTGTCATGGTTGGCTTATAGTATAGTTGGCTAAATGTGAATCCGCTTATTTATAAGCGTGGTTTTTGACCACCCCGAAAGGGAAACGGTCGTAATGATACTTTACTTTACACTATTGAAATAATTTTATATATTTTATCATATACATAGTTAGGTACACAAACCGCGTGATTTTGTATGGACTTAAGTTAGATTAAACCACATATACGACATTTATTGAAGTAATATACAAACAGTATAAAATAATTACAATATAAATTAAAACTACTTAAAAGTAAAAATTAAAATAAATATAAACTAAACCTAATAAAAAATAAACTATAAGTAAAAAATGTCCTCTAGAGACGACCCTTCAGTGATAGTCCCAAGAAGACTGGCAACATTTCCCCTCTGTATAGATAAGCTAATACGCTGGCAGAAATAATTGCCAGCTTTCCTGTTAAGCTGTCGGTCTCAGTTAGACTAATATGTTATTTATTGATAGAAACAAACAACTTTTCCTAAGAAATTATTCTCCATACAAATTGGTTATTTTAAATTTAACAGTTTGTAATATAGCCAAAAAAAAGTCACTTTCGTTAGTCTAGTAAGGGCATACAAAATCAAGCGGTATACATACATAACCCTTCATGCGTCGCGCAGTCGGGTAAAAACAGTTATTAATTAATCGCAATTATATCATAGTGAAGCTTAGTAGATCATTTTACATAAATATTATAAAATTTGTGGGTATGTCCACGTAAGATGTGCTGGCGCTCACGAGTGCTGGCTATAGCCCGGCCTCCATTAACCAGGCTGCCCCGGCGACCTTCCCGAGCCACCCTCTGCAAGGAACATTCGAACTCTAATATACGGCCACATTCAAACACACTCTATTCAGTAGACACCAAATTTGCCCAGTTATTTGTGGTTTTTGACTCAATTTCCTATTGAATTTTAATATGTGCCGGGGGTTGGAGAAATAATTTATCGGTTTTTATATTGTATAGACGATAAATTAATAGTTGTGGTAGCTGCTATAGTTTGTAAAAGTCGGTCGGATTATGGACGTGTTAATTATGTTGAACTATTGCAACATTTCTCATTGGTTCATGCCGGGGTTCGAACAGACCTTTTTTGGATGTTAAGGAAAGCGAAAATAGATTTACAACACCACCGTTCGTCCGTCACTCGGTAATCTGTCGGTCTGAGACTAATACCAACTGTCTGGCCAGGCAGCGTGGCGAGTGTAGGCCAAATTCATCAAAAAAATCTGGAAGGCCCACCTCCATCAGTGGAGGTGTAGGACTCTGTCTTCTAGGGGATGTGATGATGATGATGATTGCAACATTGTTACTCTTCTATATAGTCCCATGTCAACATCAAACCGGTGATGGGTTATCACCCACAGAGTGAAATTTGTCAGAAAAAAGTAGTCGTAGTTATTCAATAAAAATATAGATTTAGATATTAAAATAGGTTATTTTACTTATTTAATAAATGCAAATATTTTTTTCGTGATAATTTTACTATTTATCCATTTAATGTCGACTTATATATTTTATTTATAATTTAATAAAATATTGTTCTTAAAATGTGTGTAATTGTATGATGTAATGTACCGTGTACAATTGTATCATATTTAACAATACAAAGAACACAGAATTCTAGACCTCCACTGTTGAAGATTGGACTTCCATTTTTCTGGAGAATTTGGCCTACACTCGCTTCGATGGCCAGATGGGTTGGCGAGGGTCTGATGTCAATTTTAATGACAATTATTTATTAACCAGTTGTTTTATACATTACACAACTGTACAAAATGATATAAACAGAAACGATTAACGCAGGAATAAAAATTATTACATTATCGAGGGAAATAAAATTATGAACACGATTTAACACTTTACTCGAATTGTGGAAATTCTTAATCGTGCGAAATAAAACGTGTAAAATAACCGGAAGTGAGAAATTGGAGCAATTTGGTGGAAATTGAAAAAGTTGTCGAAACTGTAAATCAATTGAATTTCTTGTTTGTGTTCTTCTCAACACCCTTGCAAAACCTGTTCAATTCTTTACACACCCTTTTACGAATGCCATGATAATACTTATAAAATAATAGTTAATATGTGGTAATAACTTATTAATATTTAATTAAAATCTTAAATAATCACAGGATTGCACTTAAACAAAACGATGAAATATATACGTTATAATATAACTTAAATTAATAATAATAAAACACTTAATAATAATGTCTAGAATCCAAACGCACAATAAGTAAGTCAAGTAAAACCAAGCCATGATGGCTCGGTTACTACGAGTTGTGCTAACACTGCTCTTGGGATTTTCATTCAATAATACGATTTATGCAATTAATGGATATCATACTACATTGGAAAATCAAATTAATATTTAAATTTTGCCTCAGTTTACAGTTATTTTGTATTAAACATATTTAAGTATATTTTAAGTTAAGTTACATACAGGTATAGTGCATAATATACTTTAATCGTAATAACTCGGGTCTCAATCAGAATACGACGGTACCCGAAGTGTAACTCAATGTATGTAAATGTATTAATAAATAAGCCGATAAGATGGTATGACGTTGGTCCCCTGGGAACGGGGACGTGCTCTGGTGTGGGACGCCACATGCGTCGACAACCTCCCCGCAACGCATCTCAGTGAGACAGCGCATAAAGCGGGAGCCGCGGCGGAAAATGCGGAGTCCAGCAAGTGGCGCAAGTATGTAAGTACGAGTATATTAAAAGATTACATATTTGTGCCGTTTGCTGTAGAAACTATGGGCTCATGGAGTCCAAGCGCAAAAAAGTTTTTAAAAGACAACCGCGTCTTGTCGTCTTCTCCGGTGACAAGAGGGCTGGCTCTTTCTTCGCCCAAAGAATAAGTATTGCAATTCAGCGGGGAAATGCAGCCAGCGTTCTTGCCACCATTACACGCGGACGGGACTTATATCCCTATCCTGAGTATTAATATTAACTTTATTTTATGTATTGCAAATATTTTTTTCGAATAAATATTAATTAGAAATTTAAATAATTGATGTTTTCATATCCATTATTATGATACTTTATTATTTAGTGTCAAATAGTACTAAAGCTAATTGAGAATATACATATTCGAACGCTGCCGCAGAACCGACAAGCAATCCAATCTAATAAAAATAGTTTTTTTTTTGTTTTCTATATTAGAGTCAACAAACAGCATTTCATTATTTTTTTTCAGCACAGATTTTCATTATTTAATAATAATAAGATACATTAGATCGTGCAATACCCACGACGTTAACCACATATTTATAGCTGCAGGAACTTTACAGCTAAATAAAAATAATAATAAACAAATAAATAAATGAAACAAACAAAAAAAAAGCATTTAAAAACATAGGACAAAAATAAATAAAAAGCTATGCCTTTAAAACCTTAAAACACTTGTTCTAAAGGTCCCAGCAGTGGAGGCGATGATGTCAATACGATTGAACTTTTTATTGTAAGTATCAACCAGTCTATAGATAGGAGAACGCTTCCCAGAGATAATACGGCATGAGCTCGTTATTCTCGTTGGTAATGTTTGGGCGGTACTCTATAGCATAATTTGTTGTTAAGACTATGGAATTGTATTTGTTATGACAAAGATAATATAACATCATTACCTCCAACTTCTACTGACTTATACCAAGGTCCTTTTAAACATTAGGTCAATGTTAAGAGTTCATAAGTCGTTTCTGGGTTTGGGCGTAAATAACGCGCGGCAATATTTGGTGCCGGCTATAAGTCGCTTATTGATTTAACTTACGGCCGCCCTCCGCCCGCCCAACTTTGTAGCGCATTAAATTCTGCCCGTCGACACATAACTTGTTGCTTTGCCTTGCAAACCCCGATATGGTGAAGGATTTTTGGAACGCCTAAAATGGAGCTCCATTTATTTTTTGTTTAACGTTTGTAGTTTTATTTTTTCACTATAATACTGTAGCCGTATTTATTTGCATAGAACATGGTAATAGTAAGTTAGTTCTGCATATTCAGCCATTTCTGGCAAATATTGTATATTTTTTTTTACATTTTTATATTCTTATTATATATTTTTTATTTTATATTTTAGTATTTTTTCAACTTTTTGATAAACTATTCCTGATTCCCTCGCCAACACGGATGACCAGCGTAGCGAGTGTAAGCCAAATCCTCCAGGTATAGGTATGCTCTGGAAGGCCAAACTCCAGCAGTAGAGGTCTAGGACTCTGTGTTCTAGGGGATGATGATGATCTGTGATTTAAGGCAACAATACAAAACAAATATTATTAAAATCGATCAAGACAATTTTAAGGAGAAGCGAGACACTTGCTAATTTATTTTTATATAAATATATATATTACAGACAAACTCATTATTAAAAATAATGTTTTTGGGGTCCATTTTAGTACTCCATTAGTGCTAGGCATTTCAGTATATTTGACGTCAAAATATTGTTTGGAAAATATTGTTCAAAATTTCCAAAAAGCTTCGAGTATAGGTTTTATCGTTTGGTAAACACTGGCGATTTTGTTAGGCTAGTGCTGTGATGCAATCACAATGATGGTCTTCGTATTTCTATTTCTACGCGTGTTGCCAGTTTCCTTGCGAAATAGCAATGTCGCGCCATATTCATCAACCTTTTCAAATTCAAATATATTTTTGACAATAGCATTGTGTTCTCAAAAAAACAACCACCCGGCATCAAATGCTTCTCAAACCAAGTCAATAAATAACAACTAAGTATACATTTGCTTATAAAAATAAAAGAAACAAAACATTTTATCAAATAACACTTAACTAAAATTTATATGTTAACTACTTACTTAACTAAAACTGGAGACAATATGAAAAAAAGAAACAAAATTACATCAATAATAAAAAACAATTAAGAGATGTCAAAATAAACACAAATTTAAATGCAAAACAGATAAAACAAAAAAAAAATCCGAGACGCCATTTTGCGCGGACATGTCAAGTGCAAGTACGAGTATTTGTTTTGTAAATTACTTTACTGTAGATATTGTTACTCAGAAGTGTTATTGTTTTGTTTAATAATGTGAGTAATTATGAAAAACGATTAATGGGACTTCAAATCCCATTCAAAAACTTAAAATCCCATCCCACTCCTCTAGCAGATATTCAGATTCGTATACTGTGTCTGCAGCCCGCCAGTGGAACAGGCTACCACTCGCTATTAGACACGCGCCGTCTGTCCACGTTTTTAAGCGCTTGGTCACTGCTTTATTTCTAGACAAACAGGAGTCGTCATCAGGCTAAAAATATATATTTGGCATAATATATATGTGTATATACGTTTATTTATAGGTATATGTGTAATTTATGTAACAGTGTAAGTATCTATTAGTATGTAATGTGTGTAGTATATTCTATATTGTTAAACTTGATATCAGCACTACCCTTAATCTCACACTCTCCCAAAGGTTAAATGTTAGAAAATGCCTTGTAGGCATTAATCTTCGCCTTTGTACACTTATTTTGTGCAATAAAGAATTTAATAATAATAATAAATATGGGGCACAAGTTGTAGTTAATTATTTGCGGTTTTCCCGCGCTGTGAACTCCCATATTTTACCCGACGTGTTTGGGCTATAATGTCGCGAGTGACTTCAAGAAAATCATCAAATTCTGCAATATCTGGAATTTGATGATAACCTCATTAACTTGGCTGTATCGGCTAGACTTTTTGCCTTGCCTATCACCTCATTCATCATCTATCGGTAGAAGAGAACACAAACAAAAATTTCCATACATGATTCTATTGTTGCATTGACGTTTGGTTGCACCTTCAGCTAATGTTTTATTTATTGGTTAATGATACGTGTGTATTGGTCTGCCATGGCTTTTTACTTACAACTTTCGATTTGAATGCGAAATCAAGAATTTTCTCCACTTATCCGTTCAATATGCCCTAACCTTGTGAACATACAAATTTTCAGTAAGTCCACTAAATGAGGTAAATATGAGACCTTCCGTAATGATGTCACTGTCACACAATCCATTAATCTTACTAATGTGATCTCTCAAGTTACCAGAAGTAGCAGGATGCAGTCGTTTACTCATGATTTCCTATTTTATAAAGAGTGCTGTGGAAAAACAACACTTTAACAAATTGGATATTGAAACAGTAATTGTTAATGACCAACATGTAACTTTATTTTTTATAATAGCAGTTACACAACCTTTAGCCCGCCTGATGATTGAAGCAGCAGTTCCAAGAATGGGAGCAAATGACATCAGCCTATGCCTGATTCTAATAAAAGCTAGTGTGCTGTAATTTTTCATTCATTACAACCCCTAGAACACAGCGTCCTAGACCTCCACTGCTGGAGATGGGCCTTCCAGAACTGGGGAATTTGGCCTACACTCGCCACGCTGGCCAGACGGCTTGGCGAGGATATGATGTCAACATTTCATGACATTTATTTACGTTTCCACAAGTTGAACCGGGTTAGTGGAACCGGGACCGACGGCTTAACGTGCTCTCCGAGGCACGGGAACGATGGTGTTGTAAATCTAGAACAAATGTACGTAAGAAAAGTGTATTTCTCATTGGTACATGCCGGATGGGTTTGAACCGACCTTTGTAGGATTTAAGGTACGCGTTCTTACAACCGAGCCACCACCGCGCCTGTAATGATGATGAATAACTTGTGACTTATTCTGGCCTAGCACAGGCCAAAAACGCTTCAAGGAACTTAGCCTTGTATTAACTGCTAGATCATGGAAGTAAAGAGCAGGTAAAGAATCATCACGAACGTGGTCAGAAACCATACTTTTAAGGAAGCGGATTCACATTCAGCCAACTTTAATATTAGTCCGGGAGATATTGTCAAATTTGACCAGAGCATTTTGGCACGGCTGTTTTTTTTTATATCATTATTTTTATAATTACAGCGTCCTATGCGCCCACTGTTGGAAACGGGCTTCCAAAAAATAGATCTGGAGAACTTGGCACACTCGCCACGCTAGCAAGACGGGTTGCCGAGGGATTTTTTATATATTTAAAGTTAATAATAAAATAAATAAGGTGTCAAGGTAAGGACAGGTGACCCAAAACTGGGGCCTAAGATGAGACTTTTCTTAAAGCCAAACTTAAAAAATATTATTGTGCAAATATTTCGGCAAATACTTTTTCATCTTTTTTCTATCTACATTTGAAATTGATTTTAGTTCTTAAACAAGTACTAACCATCAAAATAAATTCATAGAATCCGTGACAGAATGACTGTAAAAAAAAATTACTCCTATTTTTCCGTACGAAATATATTGGAAAGATTTTTCGCGATTTCTGTCAGTTTTAGTACTCAAACCTCAGGCGGTCCAGTAGAGACTTGATCCTGTAAGATACAGAATCGATTAACTGCCTGTACGTTTTTTTTTTCCAAAATCTGTGAATTCAGTTCAGAATATCTCAAAAAGTTATGGTACCTAGGTTCCTAGGAACGTCTTCCTGTAACTATGACGATTAAGGTGCCCTTACTGCCCCGTCTTAAAAATCCACCCATCATGACAAGTGGCAGCGTCGATATCAAAATAGTAGGTATGGGTTAAATTGTATCTGCAGATGTGAATAACCATAAAGGCCTACAAAGAGCTCGTAAACCATGTTTATGTGTTACCAAATTAGAAGGATCCATCCCTTCCTGATAGTTTGATGGTTCACATAAATTCTCACACCACTTCTGTGAGCTAATTTTATAACTCGTTCAAGAAATAAATTTGACGAACGATAACTTTTGACAGTCCCAACCAAACCTTTGCGTCTTTCGGAGTTCTAAGAACGTCTAATCGATTTCAATGAGGCAATGAACGGGTTATTGTACAACTGTCATAATAGTATAAGGGACGTAGAAGAGCGACTTTCACCGATCTGTTATCAGAATCAAATATACTTTTTATATAATAAAATACGCTAATAAAAGCAATGGTGATGGTGCAACAAAATTTGGTCAAGGCTATACAAAGTGTTTTTTAAGTGGATATTGATAGCTACGGTCTAAACTACGAGGAATATAAAAAACGATGAAAGGAGAGTCCAGGCCGATTTTGTTAAAAATAAAACTGCTTCATAAAAACTTTTAAATATGCAAAACTGTTCATTTATGTTTCTTGTAAAATAGGCATTTGTATTATCTTCCCTACCGGTAATCAAACCCGAAGGAGTCCCTAATATCTACAAGGAGACAGACAGTTAAAGATAAAGTTTTCAAATAAATAAATTATTCAGATTGATTGTGAAGTGGGTAACAATTTAAAATTAGTCGATTAAGGAGTTTATCAAAGGGTCCTGAATGGCCACTTTGCAGTACTTAGGAATTAGGTCCTTTGGGGGACATCTATATGGCATTCTTACACTTTGTGGAAAATACAATAATTTGGTTACATTATTAATAAAGGTGCCGACAATCTGGAAAAGATTTAAATTACGGGAAAAGAAGACATCTAACCGTCGATCAGGGCCTTAAGGCCGCGCTCATTTTTGCCATGTTAGACTTGGCTCTTTTTTTAATTTATTTCGAACACGACATTTGTATGTACGTTCGGAAACGCATGATCGATCCCGATACTTTGAAGTAGTTGGGAACACTCACAGTAGATGAGTGTTAGTCCTAGTACGTATACGCGCGTATAGTACCGGCGATATTTGCTAGTATTTTATATAGTTTGCGGTACAATCAAATACAAAATGGACACCTTATAATTTATTAATTTGATTTTTGGCCATAAATCAGGTCTTGCGAAAATTACTGTATCAAAATAAATTTAGTATATAAACCGGTGAAATTGCTTCATACATAAATAACCTACTACTAGTACCTACTCGTGGTTATTATTTAAGTCTATCTTCTATTAAGGTTATTATAATAAGATGAATTACTTCGACATAGTTTCAAATATATTTATTGAATCCATTCGATTCTCCGATAAGGTTGACGCTGCCGAAATCTCCGAATCCGCAGAGAAGAAGTATCAAGTAAATGTGGAATGCTCTTCCAGCCAGTGTGCTTCTCCTTTCCTATAATCTCCAGGTTGAGCGAAGTGTGTAGAAGTATTTAGAAAGGCGACATAATATTTTGACTGGAATCGTGCTCCAATTCTTGGAACTCGCCTAAAGCTTGCCATCAGACGGGCGCATTTCGTGATCAGTATTTAAAAAAAGTGACATTTTATAAACGCAAAGGCACAAGTGGGTACAATGACAGATGTAGGTAATAGGAATTCCACCTAATGCATGCCATACACTATCAAACCAAGCCTGCAGCGGACTTGAAACGGCGTCAAGCGACGGTGTATGGTTTGAATTTGTGACGGAGATAAAACGTAACAAGTGTGAGAACCAGTGTTGTACGAGTAAGTACGTTATAAATAAATTTATTTATTCAAAGAGAAATGACAGAGCCAAGCAATATAAGAATAAAAATAAACTAATAAGAGTAGACGCAATTAAATTTACACCCGCCACCAGAATGTTTCTTACTATGAACAATAGTGCACCCTTTAAGCTATACAAAATTTGGTAAAATCTATCTCGAATCAAGAAATTCCGTAACGAAAATAAACCTAACACCCCCCACTTAATTATTTAGCAATTGGAATCAAGACAATCATGACTGCCATCAGTCCGTAACACTATGCCGGCTTAACTGGGCATGACGGCTATTCGTGTCTAAACCGGAAACGTGTGGATACACTTTACACGGGTTTATTAGCACTACGGTGGATACTTCCCCACACCGGCAGACTGGGAAAATTACCACCATCAGTCCGCCTACCACCTATTTGTTGTTCTCGTTGAAAGTATGTGCCATTTGCAATTATATCAAATGCTAATTAAAATTTTAAAGAGAATTAATATTGTAAGCTTGCAACACCGCTTGAAACAAGACTTACTAAATGTACATGTACGAGTATGTGTTTTGAAGAAATTAATACATTAAAGCGATCCAAACCAAAAATAGCAGTAAATTTGTATACAATGTGGGAGCGAGCGTGTATGTAGGTAAAGTCTAAGAACTCTTCCTACATCGCAGATTCGAGGCCACTTTGAGAGTTTAGGTGATAAAGGGGCAGGTAGGCCCTCAATATTTTATCAGACAAAGTTATGTTGTTATGAGGAAACTTTCCGCTATCAAAATCAGAATATTTCCAATGCGCCTTGTTATAAATTGGGCACATGTAAAATGTAAACATATTCTAGAATTAAGTTGATCGAGAGGGTTGGTTCTTTCCTCGCTCAAATAATCAGCATAGGGACTAAGCGAGGGAATGCAGCCAGCGTTCTTGCTTACCACGCGGACACGATTTATATTTAAATTAGGTTTTTTTCCTCATCTAACATCCAGGTAACCTCGTCCAGGAGTGCGCCGGTTTCTACTGAGAAACTCAAGCTGCAGCTCCAACTCTAACCTCGGTACAGTTTCCGTCGTTTAGGGTCGAGACGATAGGACCACGGGGACCCTCAGCCAAGCGTCTGGCCAAGGTGTTGTCCAAATGGCTGACGGAGAAATCTGGAGATAGGAAGGCTGGCAATTATTTCTGCCAACGTATTAGCCTCGCTAGAAGGTAAAATGTTGTCAGTTTCTTGGGACTATCTCAGATGGGACTTCTCTAGAGGATATTTTTATTTATAGTTTGTTTTTTTATTAGGTTTAGTTAATAGCTATTAAATTAAATTTAAATAAAAAGTATCATCACAACCGTATCCCTTCCAGGGTAGTCAGAAAGTTATATTTAATGAAGCGGATTCACATTTAGCCAACTTTACTATAGGCCCATGATAACATGTCGTCGATGCTCTAGCGTACGAAACTCGAACAATATCACAAATAAATTATGTTCCACCCAAAAATTTAACCAGGTACTTCCGAGTCTAAATCCACAAACTTAACCGCTAGACTCCGTGGTCTGGTGGCAGATTTATTTTAATTAAGTAGTGTTAAAGTATTATTTTATATTTTGTAAACATATAATGCGAAAGTTGTGGATAAAAGAGGCCCTGGCAGACCAAGACTTAGCAATAACGATCAAATAATTAAAACAAAGCTGAAGGGGCATTAAAAAGCCATCGAAACAAAAGGACATGTATAAAGAGGTTGATGAATGTCGAAGAAGCGAAAGAGGTATGTTGTGACCGTGACAAGTGGCGTTTAATTGTCTCTGCCTACCCCGCAAGGGATCTGGCGTGAAAATATGTATGTATGTACATAAATAACTTTAATGTAATTCCTTTAATGTACTCGTAGAGTTGACATCAATTCATACCTTCATTGCATGCTCAGTGGGATATTGTCATTAAACCATAATTGTAAATAATAATTTATTATTGTTGTAACATAATGTTATTGATAAAGATGTCGCAATAAAAAAAAAAAAAAAAAAGGGTACATTCTTTCCAATTACCTTTTAAACAATTTTATACTATTTACTATTATATTTACTATTACTTACTATTACTTTACTATTATTTACTATTACTTAACATTAAACTTACATTAGAAAATCAATGGGTTTGTGTGAGCCATTAATCAATAGTGTTGTTTTAAATGTAGAAAATCGCCAAACTTCCCAACGTTTAACCGAGCCCTCCAAACTGCTCGTAAAAGTATCCCAAGCAAACTACGCGTACGTTACGGTTGGCCATGAATTTTTCACTTTTTGGAAACTTTTCAGAAAATTATATATTATAATTATATACATTATTATTTATTAAATCGTTTATTCAGATAAAAACTTAAACTATTTACATTTTAAAATTATTTGCCAAACTGCATAGCAGTTTGAAATAGTACACTCTTTTTTTTTACACTATATTTGTCAAAAGGCAAAGTTATTTAACATTAAATCAACTCTTAGTAGTTAGTATTTACATAGCAAAAACAACTTAAATTTTCCTTTAAATTCTTTTTTTGTCATTTTTACATATCGGGCAATTCATTTATATATTTACTTAATAGCTCTATGTACTCTTAATGCCGCTAGACAGACAACCAAAAGGTTAACAATACATAGCATTTTGACTATGAGGCAAATAGCTAAAATATGAAACTTAATAATGATATTAAATCATCTACCAAAGTACAACTTATTTCTTACATATTGTCACATTTAAACTAATAAATATTTATCTTGCCATTTAATGTTTTTAATAAAGTATTTCATAAATATGTAAAACTTGTAAAAACGAGCCATTTTATGATAAGGAATTAACACTTGATATCAGACTTGTCCGTTGTTGGAGTTTACCTTCTGTTTATCATTGTGTCTTAATAAAATCGTAATTCTGAAGTTGGCAAAACAAAACTGCAATAGGTATTAATATAAAACTCTGTTAATTAATATAAAATTTTACGATATAGCAGTAATTTTCCTAATAAACCTTGCCTAATTACATAATAATTATAATTATATAAATAAAAAAGAAATTGTTTTTAAAAGCTTAAAAATTAGTTTTGGTACGCCTGAGAAATCGACGAGCTTGCCACTTGTCATAATGGAGCTTATAGTAAACTTAGCTAAATGCGAATCCACATTTAAAAAACAACATGGTTTCTGACTACCTACCGTCGTGATGCAATTTTTTTCTTAATTTTTTTAAATTATTTTAGATTCGTATATTTTTTTAATTTAACCGAATCCATGCGCACCCTAGTCGACATTTACGAGCTGCCAAATTGGACAACATCAACAACAGCCGGACCGAACTCTTAACGGGCCCATATTTGTCTAAACTATGGCCACTTCTCGAGATTTATGGTCAAACCCAAGTATACCGTCTCAAACTACCACTACACTATAAACACTTTTCATGGCCATATTATGGTTGTTGAATAAAGTATTTACACAAATAGAATTATTAAAAATAATTATTAGGTATTTGCTAATAGAATTTTATCTCCCTATGATAAAATAGGGATGCACGATATTCAAAAATAGATATTATCGAGTATCGACCACAATATCATAATATCGATGGAATATTTTAACTTATAAGGCAACACTAGCGACTATAGAAAATAAGCGACCTCTATACTTTAGTGATGACAATTTGGCTAGTGTTGTTGTCAAGAAAACAAGCATTAATAGCATTATTATGAGACACTACATCTGAGCGGACTCTTTAAAAGGAGATGCAACAGCCGACAGGGGCATTCTCTCGATGCATCCTTTCTTCAATCTGGATTCATTAGTAATTCTTGATTGTTATTCAGGATTCCATCAAGCAAAATCTCTTAATAATAGTACCAACATACGTATTCACTATACCACTCAGTTTTGACTACTCTTCAAGTTATACTAGTGTTATAGGAGTATGGACAAGCTGAAGAAAATATGGAGGAACCGAAACATTTCGAAAGCTTCTAAAATCCGGCTGGTCAGAGCTCTTGTGTCCATATTTTCCTATACAACTACTAAAACAGAAATAAAACTGATTAATGCTCTAGAGATGTGGTGTTAGTGGTGAATATTGGACATATCATGGCTCAGTTCAGAAGGAACAAGTCCATACCGGAGGAACTAGGAATCAGATAGCGCCTTTCCTCAATCGTACAATCACGCATTCTCACTTTCTTCATACATCCATTGAGCGCCTGGTAGTTCAGGGAAAGTCTTATGCTAGAGAATGCGTGATAGGTATCCGATGACATGGACTGACCAGGTCAAAGCAGCAATTGATCACCATCTACACCAGTACGCCAGGAAGGTTGCAGATCTAGAGGAGTGGCGAGACGGCTTGTTAAGCCACTGAGACCCAGGTGACGACCACGATCACTCTGCTAAGAGTGTAGCGACTAAAAGGAAGAAGAAGTGTTATGAATATGATAGGAAACCATGATGTAGATATCTATTTTTTATCATAATCTATTAGAAAAGTCATGATTGGCCTATAGTAAGGTTAAACGTGAATCCGATTAATTATAAATGTGGTTTCTGAGCACCCCAAAGAGAAACGGTCGTGATGATACTATTAGAAAAGTACAAATAACAAATTAGGAAATAAGTTTACTTAATTATATATAATAATTAGTACAATATAATTAGTACATTAAATATGAATTAAAAGCTAAATAATAAAATTAAAAATAAACTAAACTATAAATAAAAAATGTCCTCTAGAGACGTCCCATCCGAGATAGTCCGTCCCAAGGAGACTGGCAACAGCTTTGACAACTCCTTGGCCAAGCGCCTCTTTATTGTAATTATAGTGTTTTATTTTATAAATATAGTGTTAAGTATTGACAAAAATTAAAATTTTGTTTTCGTGTCAGAGTTTGAACAGCCTTTGAAAATAGCGTCTCTAACAAAGACGATCTTTTGTTAATAAATATTTTAAATTTGTGATTATCGATATCTAATACTTTTGACCTTATTATTGATATATCATCTATATCGATATATATCGCTTATCCGTTATAAAAGGTAAAAGTGCAACTTTTATTCAAATACGAATTTTAAAAGCTAACTTTAGTTGTAATCGTAATGCACCATTATTTTCCAAAAAGCGGTATTATTTACCAATTTCACGCGTCTCCGATACAAATAAGAGGCAATAACTTTGCGGTTCGTTCTCCTGTAATCATAAGTTATTATTTCCTCACTTTAGGATAAAGGATGAAGAAAGTTATATTAAAGTAATATTGGCTTGTGTCATGTCGTCTCATAAGTTCAGCAGAGCGCGTGCCGACAATTTACTTGCATCTACACTATATTTCAAACTAATTTACAAAAAATAATAGCACAAATATTTACAAACAAGGGTATTTTTGGTGGTAAACACGTTTTCCTTATATTGAAAAAGATCGAGATTTTAATCTCATCATCGTAATCGTACGCAACCCCCAAAGCTCGCCACTGCTAGCAATCTTTTGCAATCATCATCAACCCCCCACCAGCGACCTTCTTTAGGACATCCGCCCATCTGGCAAATTGCATTTTTTATAGATTAAAATGTAAAAAAAATAAAACTCGGTAGTTTCATAATATTTATAACTTTTCGTGTAATGAAGTTATGGCCATCCTGTAGATATTTTTTTTGTTGGAAACTACCTTCTTTAGCTCCCTGTTTCGTTTGATCCACGACTTTTATACATATTTTACACGAATAGAACGTTTGTCGCTATCCACCAGAATCTCTTCTGTAAAGTCATTCTGACACGATGTTTACAAAATAGTTATGTCTATATGACCGTGAGTGTAGACCGGTGTGTGGATAAAGTTAGCAGTAACGAGCACAGGCAATTTGTCGGTATTTAAAGAGTGGGACGTGACGCAGCGCACCTGTGGAGCATCAGCGCTAGGACTGATGGACAGAATGATGGAAACACAACTCGCACTACCTTCTTTAAAAGCTGGCTTATACATAAATGCTTGGAAAGTAAAAAGTAATCGTGATTGAACATAATCCTCCTCCGTGGTCTAGCGGTTAAGTCCGTGGATTTAGACTCGGAGGTACCGGGTTCGATTCCTGGTCGAGACACAAAAATATTTATTAATGTAAATAAATACATTTAATTTATTTGTGATATTTCTCGAGTTTGGTACGCTGGAGACATCGACGAGCTTGCCACTTGTCATGATTGGTCTATAGTAAAGTTGGCTAAATGTGAATCCGCTTATTTATAGGCGTGGTTTCTGACCACCCCGAAAGGGAAACGGTCATGATGATACTTTACTATACTTTACTATTTACTATACTATATGCCCTAACTGATATTAAAACTTCCCCACTTATCTAAATGGCAAAAGTTTATTAGTTTGTAGTCGCACCTGACTACGTCGCATATGGTACGTTTTTAGACTGTGTTTCGTATTGAATCTACATATATTGAAGGCTTGTCTATAGACATCAAAATACAACACTTGTAGAAGCAAAACATATGACTCTAGACCCGAAGTTTCCGTTCTTGCAAGTTGTATACCGATTCTGGATTGCTTAAAGGTTTTTTAAGCGAAATTTCGAGTCATTCCTATAGGCATAGGAAATCCCAGCAGTCAAAACTTATGCCAATATCTATAAAACAATATAACTAATCAATAGAGTTATGTTCTAAGTATCTTCCGTAATGGAGAGTAAGGTAGTAAATTGTGCAGTTGAAGTTAGGTCATTAAATCGGAAGACTTACTTCGGGGAGGAAATGTCTACTCTTAACGCTGCCACGATCATAACACACGTTCGATTGATATTGAGTTACCTAACGATCTAATTAATTGAACATCATAGTCAACCCATAACCTCCCACTACTGGGGAAGGGTAACAGATGCTCACATAATCCACCGCGCTATTAAAATTATAATATAATATAATATTAATTTATTAATGATGAAAATTATTAATTAAACTAAAAACTAATATTTTAAACTTTAAATTACTATTAATAAAAAATAAAACTATTTAATAATTAAAAATACAACTAAAAACGTAAAGTTTATTTTGTAGAATAGTTTTAATTTCTTAGGTATTTTTAGTTTTATTTATAATTAGTTTTTTAATCAATTTTATTTTAATATTTTTGTATTTAAGTACTTCGAATAAACAAATTTTTTACACTAAAAACTAAAATAAAATATTATTTTTCGAATACAAATATATTTATGTTAAAACAATTATTTATTTTACACTTAGTCCTACAATGTCAAGCCTAAAAAGCCTATTCCCACGTCAACATTACTTGTAAAGATATTTTATATTGTGGCGAGACAGTAAAACGATGCTAGGCCGATAGAGTCGGGTAAACCAGTAAATGTTTATATTTTTCATCATTTATTTATTTAAATACTTTATAGCACAAAAACATAAAATTAGTGCACATAGCACGCTTTTGCTTGTTTTTGTAATCGGGTGATGAAAAATTCCACAGGCATTCATGTAATTTATAACATTGAATAAATTTTATAGTTGTGTCTAAATTCCATTTACCCGTATTAGCCATTTTTTAATCAAAAGTTGAACAAATTGCGTACATTACTGGTGAACAAGTGGCGAGTAACAGGCCGAGTGCATTTTCATACGTGTCGATCTGGATATCTATTCTCTTATAGTTTCCCCATAAGAACGAGGGATTTTATTCTGGTTTAATTTGAGTTCGATTTCTAATCGATATGTTTAAAGGTTTCCTTCTCAGAGTAACATAATGCTATCTGTATAAATTAGACATTTTATGACGTCACTAAAATCCCTACTTCTTTACTCAAAACATCAATGAATATACATAAGACCTGCCGGATTCTATTTCTTGTTAGGTTGTTGAAATAGTAGATTTCAGATGATAATAACTCTAATAATAACTTCGTGGTTTGCGGTTAAGTCCGTGGATTTAGACCGGGTTCGATTCCTGGTCGGGTCACAAAAATATTTATTAATGTAATACATTTAATTTATTTGTGATATTTCTCGAGTTTGGTATGCTGGAGACATCGACGAGCTTGCCACTTGTCGTGATTGGACTATAGTAAAGTTGGCTAAATGTGTGGTGTCTTATTTATAAGCGTGGTTTCTGACCACCCCGAAAGGGAAACGGTCGTGATGATACTTTACTTTACTTTTTTAAAGTGTTTTTGAGAAAATCAATATCCTAGGAAATATAATTAAAAACTTTTACGGCTAAGGAATGAGAATGCGAATATGTGATCGCGTTCAACTTTCCATCAGGTAGAAGCGGGGTCACATGTTGTGTTCAGATTTTAAATTAAAATACACATTAATTTTCTTTTAATTCGCCAACGGTTTAGGCCTACCTTTATGTGTGTAATTTATTTTTATTGAATTTTGTAAACGGGTGCTTTATTTGATACGCCTTTTTCCGTTATCCCTAAAAGCTATAGCGAACAAGTGAGCCGTATTATACAACCCTTTGTGACAGTTTCAATCCAAACGAATCAGCTCTTATAAAGTGGGTGTTTATCTATTTATTTGCTTATTTATTTAAGTATTTCAAGTCAAGTATCATCACGACCGTTTCCCTTTCGGGGTGGTCAGAAACCACGCTTATAAATAAGCGGATTCACATTTAGCCAACAGTATTAAGTATTTAAAAAAAGGAAATTATCATCACGACCCTAAACCACAGCGGTGTCGACAGAAAACATGCTTGTTTAAGGAGAGATTCACATTTGACCAACTTTACTATAGGCCTATCATGACTTTAGTCAAGCGCTAAGTATTAGAAAATCAATCAAAATAAATGCAACTTCAGCGCACCACTATGCCGGCTTAACGACATTAATGTGCATTAAAAAAGCAATTCTTTGATGACGGAAAACGACTAATTGAATGGTTACATCAACAATTAAGCTCTTCACTGAATCCGGGAATCGAACCCGAAGCGATACAACTCTTTATTAATTAACTTTGCTTTGTTTTACAGAAGAGTCTATAGATGTAATTTATTTATGAACCGCATATAAAAGCTTTTAATGTGATCGTCAAGATGGCGGGACTATATTGTCTATACCTATTAACTTTGTTGTTATCAACATTATAGAACAATGGAAAAGTATCATAACGATTGTATCCCGTCCGGGGTGGTCATACACCACGCTTTTAAGGTGGATTCACATTTAGCCAACTTTACTATAGGCCCATCATGACAAGTGGTAAGCTCATCGATGTCTCTAGCGTACCAAAATCAAGAAATATCACAAATAAATACAATAAATTATTTTGTCCTGACCATTATATCCACGGACTTAACCGTTAGACCACGGAGGCAACTGTTATAGAACAAAGAAGATTTTTGTATTTTGTATTTGATAAATCAAAATATATATCAGATTTGCACTGCAAGTTTTATTACCGCCTTAGGTTAAGATAAAATATATACGATTACGCCTTTGTTTGTACCCTTCAGTATACATCATTCGCCACGCTGGCCAGGCGGCTTGGCAAGGATATGATGTCAATTTTTAATAACAAATTATTACGATTCCACAAGTTGGTATTAGTGGAACCAGGACAGACGCCTTAACGTGCTCAACGAGGCACGGGAACGGTGGTGTTGTAAATCTATGACAAATGTACGTAAGAAAAGTGTCTTTCTCATTGCTACACGCCGGGGGGGTTTAAACCGACCGTTGTAGGATTTACGGAATGCGTTTTTACCCGAGCTATCACCTCGCCTTACTATATAACTGTGGTAAAAATCTTGCACTTAATTATCTATAGCATCTATTTGGAGAATTTGGCCTACTCTCTCCACACCGACCAGTCGGGTTTGCGAGTGTCTAATAATAATTTACATCAAGAACACTAACTGAATCTAAACCCAAAGTTGTATTTACCCCGCTGGTACCACGTATGTCTTTTAAAATAATGTACGTCAATTCTGGTGCCTCATAAATATTAATGTAATAATGTATATATCAAGTATAGTTACCGTCACAAGAACAATTAAAATAAAAAATATGTAATTCTTTATTTTTAATGTTAGATTATAATATGGAAATATTTGATTTTTAACAAATTCCACGCAGTATATTATAAACATATATAAATAAAAATGAAATAAAACAATTTAATATAAAATAATAATAATAATATAACATAAAAATATCACTAAGTGGCGTGGATGTGTTTGCGTATGGGTACAGTAGCACCCGAAAGTACTAGAGTCTAGCTAGACCATTGTTTTATGATAGAAGCGTTGAGATTGTTGTAGAAAAATATTAGGTGTTTGTGAGTTAACGTCACATAAAAAGGCCGCTAAGTAGAGGGATCTGTTAGCGCAAGGGTACAGTCGCACCCGAAAGGACTAGAGTCTAGCTACACTATTGTTTTATAATATCAGTGTCAATATTATTGTAACTAAATAATAGGTGTTTGTAAGTTCATCATCATCATCATCAGCCTGTATCTCTCCACTGCTGGATGTAGGCCTCCCCCAAGGCTCGTCACTTAACGATCTTTCGCTACCCTCATCCAACCCCCACCAGCGACCTTCTTTAGGTCATCTGTCCACCTGGCGGGGAGTCGTCCCACTCTGTGTCTTCCTGTACGTGGTCTCCACTATAGAACCCGTTTGCCCCATCGATGGTTTGTAAGTTATCGTCACATAAAAAGGTCGCTAAGTGGAGGCGATGTGTTTGCGGCTTTGCGCATGAGTACAGTTGCACCCGAAAATACTAGAGTCAGCTCTTAGAATAATGACAATAGTAAGTCTAGCTAGAATTTTGTTTTATAATATTTGTAAGTGTCAAGATAATTGTAGCAAAACAATAGGTGTTTGTAAGTTACCGTCACATAAAAAGACCGCTGAGCGGAAGTGGAGAGATGTCTTTGCGCATAGGTACAGTCGCACCAGAAAGCACTAGACTATTGTTTCATAATAACACACTTCCCTCAAAAAAATTGGGTACACTTCTAGAAAATAGCTCCTTACGATATCAGTTTGCCTACGACTAGGCATAAAAGTGTGTGAACCACATCGTTGTCCATGTGGAAAAGATGTCGATTAGCTTGGTCACCACGGGCTGTGTTCCAAAAGTGCGAGAATTGACACCAGCCACTGACGACCGACATCTCTTACTACCACGGTCCCGGCTTAAACACTTATTACAACATTTAAATTGCAAATCGCGAGTTGGTAGTGTAGAAATACTTTCATAGTAACAAGAATTTACTATTAAACTATAATTCGAAATCTTAAATATAAATATCAAATTCAATTTCCTTGCAAGCAAAAAGCTAAAAATGTTTTCCGATAGGAAAAAGGTGAAATGTTTAAAACCGAGGTTTATTCTTACGTTTAAAGTGTATGAGTTTGGTGGTGTATAGTGAATGTCGTTTAAAAATTCACTTTAAATTCACCGTGGGTGGTAAATATTGATGTTAGTGAGCTTCGGAGGTAATATTATCTACATATAAACATAGTTGTTTGTGCATACACAAAATGGATTTAAAAATCCCAATGAAATTTGTTTGAACCCCAACATGTCTCAATGAGAAATACACTTTTCTTACTTAAATTTGTCATAGAATTACAAAACCACTGTTCCCGTACCTCGGAGAGCACGTTAATCTGTCGGTCCCGGTTCCACTAATACCAACTTGTGTTAATCGTTAATTTATTAACATCATCTAAAAAAAACACTCCAGATCCTCGCCAACCCGTCTGGCCAGCGTGGCGAGTGTGGACCAAATTCTCCAGAAATTCCCATCTCCAACAGTGGAAGTCTAAAACAATAGCTGAAGGTGCATTAAAAAGCCATCGAAACAAACGGGCATGTATGAGAAGGTTGATGAATGTCGAAGAAGCGAAAGACAATCTACTTACTGTTTTGTCCTAGTTATCATGTCAGTGTTTTATGTCGTCAGGAACGCATTATTTCAACGGCCAGACTGTAAATTTTATTTAGAAGGAAAACAAGTTCGTCTAGTCAGCTATATAGTAGTTACTGCCGGGCTCGGAAGCTATCCATACTGACTAATGTTTCCTTAATGCCCTCACTTCGACTGAAACACTGAAACTTGAAGAATTCCACTGTTATTCAGATGGCTGAGCGCAGACGGAGCTTAAATCCCCGTACTATCGGTACATGAATGATTTTAATATGCAACATTTACCGCAAGATTCAGTTTTTCAGTTTCAGTTTAAGAAGGAACGTGATTGGCTGAATTAATAAAATGACAAGCTAGCTTGGTCATGAAAAAAAGCAAGAACAAGATCTATATTAGGCAACGCTAGTAAGAAATAGTTCGAAAACGACGTTTGCCAACACTTCCCTTTTGTATGCATATCAAATTGAATTTAATAAAAAAAAGTAAAGTATCATCACGACCGTTTCCCTTTTGGGGTGGTCAAAAACCACGCTTATAAATAAGCGGATTCACATTTAGCCAACTTTACTATGGGCCAATCATGACAAGTGGCAAGCTCGTCGATGTCTCCAGCGCACCAAACTCGAGAAATATCACAAATAAATTAAATATTGATTAAATGTATTATTTACATTAATAAATATTTTTGTGTCCCGACCAGGAATCGAACCCGGTACCTCCGAGTCTAAATCCACGGACTTAACCGCTTGACCACGGAGGCAGTTATAACATTATAGTTTATCGACAGATAGTTCTCATCACCATAATATAGACATACTCGTAAATATTTCCACAGTTTAATTTACTAAAAATATAAAAAAAATATAACTTTATGTAATATATCAAGTCGCAGTTAAATAACAAAAATAATAATAGGTTGTTTCCTAATCTTACTAAGAAAGAAATCTGCAAAAAAAACTCAGCTATATCAGATTTTGAAAATAAATTATATACATTGTTTTGCTGCTTAATCTTGCACTAGCAGGAGTATAATCATTTGAAATAATTTAAATAATAACTTCTCACAAATGGCTGTAATAGTTTATTATTATATTATTAATAAAATACTTTATTGCACTTTAACTTAAAAGTATGTACAAAGGTGAACTAAAAGCCATTTCAGCTTCTACCAGCTAACCTTTGGGAGAGTGAGGCAGTATAATATGTGAGGTGCAATTTCAGCCTTATTTTAAATTTGAATAAACTACATAAATAGTATGTATAATATAATAATAATAATAATAAATATTTCCAGACAGGTCACACAGCGCCATCTAGTTTCCGTGGTAAGCTACGAGGCTTGTGTTACGGAAACTAGATGGTTGATAAACTACATATTATACTTTTTTTTTTGTAAATATATACATATTATACATATAAACACTCAGACCGAGACAAATTATACAATGTACAACTTGCCCCCGGTGGGAATCGAACCCACGACCTCCCGAGTTCACGGCAACGTTTGTTACCACTAGATTACGGAGGCGGTTAGTATACAAGGCTACTTAAATATTTATTAATATATTTATATTTATTTATTGCCTCTAAGTTGAAAGTTTTTTTGTATGAAACTATCGTTTAAATGTCCTATTAATAAGGACATAATATCAATACTATTGACAAAGCTTTACGGCCAGTTACAGTAAGGCTAATTATCTTTTGACATGTTTAACGTCTGCTTATGAGGCACATCATTGTCCGAAATAACCAAAGTGACAATCTAACTACCAATCACAGGCGTTTATCTAAATATTGTACAGAAATTATTGGAATCATTATTTCTGCAACTGGCCATTAAAGTTGTATTTTAACTACGCGTCCATTTGCATAAAAATATTTAATGTAAAAGGTGAATAAATCACTTGGTAAAGAAAATAAAACAAATCGTTGCCAGTATTTTTCGAGATTACCCTATCAAAACGTGTAATTATATTTCACCCCAGTTTATGAATTCAATGAATATGCAATAATATTTATTGGGTAATATTTCTAGAATTTTAATTTAAATGCAAAAAGAGAGAGAGAGAGAGGTTAAATCCTTTTAACGTGCTCTCCGGTGACGTTATAAATGTATAAAAAATATTGTAAGAATATTGTATTTCGAATTATATCTTATTTTCCTAACATTTAATTTAATGAAATGTTATATTCTCGGTCGATGTCGGCAATTGTTTCCTGCGACAAACGGTGGCCGGAAGTTGGCACATTACAATGAAATGGCCAAGTCATTTACATCTCGCCGCCACTAATAGTTCTGTTTGCGCAGCTTCATCGTTTCATGGATCAACACATCTTAAAAGTGGATTTAATATTAAAGTTTTTTTAACACCTCTACTCAATGTAGTGTTTATATTACATTGCGTGTTATCGTTAAACTAATCACAATCTCGGTACGAAATAACACGCATTGTACAATGAAAATACATTACAATACTTTGTTTGAAACCGCGAGTATAAAAGAGATATTCCCTAACGTTTCCCTAAACTCTCGGACTAAACAAAACATTATTATGTGTTTATATAGTATATAGGCTGGGTTGTACCCAAACGTAGTCTCTGTAAAATTGTAACGATTAAAGTAAAAAAATGGCGTCAATTGTGCCAGCTGACGGATGACCTTCAAAGTAAAACTGATACACTCGACGCCATTTTTAACTTTAATCGTTGCATTTTGGTGCAACTCAGCCTAGGTATACTAAGTAATGGTTAAGCCATGTATAACTAGCTGTTTGACCCGGCATTGCCCGTTTTTGTAAAAAAAACCCTTCGTGGCTGTAGGTTTACATATCGTTCTTATTATGAAACGTCAAATACTCTATGTCTATCCATGGGTTACAAGAAATATTTTAGCCAAATTTAATCAAAATCAGTGCAGTTATACTATAGGTGTGAATACGAAATAAAGACAAAGACTTATATATGGTTGCAGGGTCACATGTTGTGGTCATATAGCCTATTTTTGTCCCTGGTTTCCAAGGAATATTTTATCAAATTTCATTAAAATTTATTTGTAAAATAGGCGTGATGGACAAACGAAGATACATACATACATAGATACAGACATGGCGTCATTCACATTTATAAAAATATAATGAGAGTGTCTATCTTTAACCTTCACTGAATTGCTGGTATTGCCCATGGCCTACGTTTAATGGGTACCTCTAGAAGTATGGTCTATAGATTCGACCCTCAGTTAATATGCTAATCCTGTGAAACGCCAGATTAACTTCCGCTGCGAAGTACGGTGTGAAATATACTTCAGCAGGCACAGAATAGGTGGAAACTTTAAAATGTTAATGCTCTGAAATCGGAATTGCAGGCGTAGCATGGAGGCTACGATAAGAAAAAAGTCTTGGATGGAAAAAGGCTGGCATTTGGCTAAAGTATTACCTAAAATTTTATATATCTTATATAAATATGTAGGTATTGTTTATTAATGACTATTTAATTAATATAATTAAATAGTCTAGAACTAATAAGTTTAGAACTTCAATGTCTAGACGAAATCCGAAGTTATTTCATAAATACAGTAAAACTTTGTTAGTTTTCTAAAGTTATTTAGATTAAGACAATGTAATTAATTATCCTATGTTCTAATAAATAATTAATGTAAATAAATTTCGATTGCAATATTTATGTATTTAACTACCACGTGTAGATTTAATTTAAATAAAATTTTTAGGTAATGTAGAGTTGCATAAAATTCGATTAAATATGAAAAAAAAACTCACAACAAAAATATATACCTACCTCAAAATTTGGCAACACTTAATAAGAAGAGATCTTATTTCCGCCAGCATGAAGCAGACATTGGGCTGATGGGATAATCGTCTGCTTACCCCAAGGTCGAGGCAAAACTATCGCGTTTTCACCTTCACGTGGCGAACGAGAGGCCGGAGTCGCAGGCGCAGAGGCGGGCGGCACGCTCGTCACCGGGAACGACAATTGCTCGTAATCGCACTACTCAATCCTGTTTCCGCTCAATAAAAGTTAAGACAAGAGTCTACCCAGTCTAAATCCAGCATCCGCACTGTCGCAACCTCATCCTGGTGGGGACATGGGCTGCCCAAACCGCGGGTCGACGAACCAAACGGACATCCAAGAATTCCGAAAGGAAATCCGCTCAACACTAAAGAGCTTGCATCAATAGTTAGTAACTTCTACATGATATTTTGTGCACAGATGCACAGTGATACACCGAACATGTTGCCCCTTTACCAAATAACAGTGAAAAATGACTTTCGGATCATAAAATAAATAACAATGACAAAATTGAAGATGAGTAAGGAATAAGTGTGTCAAGTTAAGTAGACAATGAATGGGATAACTAACTCCCTGGAGAAACCAGGGAATGTACCTGAACCTCAAGTTAATGATGAAAACAAAAGCGCGAAAAGATCCACAGTTAGAGAGAAGTTCATGCACATAAGAGCTAACATCACCGTTGAGCCTATCATAGCATGTTATATTATGTCCAATGTCTTCTCTGGATTAGCTGTACAGAATTTGAATTTAGAAAAGGCATGTCGCGTGAACTTAGGCTACAGCGATGAAATTTGTTCAGCGTTGAACAGAAGACAGACGGAAAATTACACCAGCGAAGAGGCGGAAGTGCAGAAGTTGACGGCGTCGGTGCAAGCATGGAAGAACATTGTTCAGACGGCGTTTCCTTGCATTTTGGTGCTATTTGTAGGTTCCTGGAGCGACAAGACTGGGAAGAGGAAGGCGTGTATACTCTTACCGATTGTAGGAGAAATATTATCCTGCACTAGTTTTATTCTGAATACGTACTTTTTCTACGAACTGCCATTGGAGTTGACGGCTTTGTCGGATCTGTTTCCCTCGTTAACTGGGGGATGGATCACAGTTTGTGTGGGGGTGTTTAGTTACATAGGGGATGTGACGACGAAAGAAATGAGGACATTTCGTGTAGGGGTGGCTAACCTGTGCATGTCCCTGGGGATTCCCATCGGGATGTCACTTAGTGGAGTATTGCTGCAGCAGATCGGATATTATGGGATATTTCTAATATCGAATTGTTTGTATTTGATGAGCTTACTCTATGGATACATTCGATTAAAAGATCCCAAGTTGCCGGAGCATAGACAACGTGTAAGTAATTACAACATTTAATTCTTTAACAGAAAATATTTAGGATTCGTCTTTAAGCACAGTCATAGTATTGTTATAATAAACATAAATAAAGTTGCATACAACTTAAAATCTCAGATTTATTTTTTAAGAAAAGACAATGAAATTTGCTTCTTAAAAGAATATTACTTCAAAATACGGTGGTGGCTCGGTTGTAAGAACGCTTTCCTTAAAATTCTACAAAAGGTCCCTTCAAACCCCCGCCATGTACCAATGAGACATACATTTTTCTTACGTACATTTGTCATAGATTAACAACACCACTGCTCCCGTGCCTCGGAGAGCACGTTAAGCCGTCGGTCCAGGTTTCACTAATTACAACTTGTGGAACAGAATATTTCCCTTATAATTCAACAAGAAAATGCGGCGAGCGTTTTAGGTACCCTCCCTGGTGGTAAGCCCTTAGTTTAGTTTAGTTTTATTTATAAGTAGTTATTTAATCTATTTTATTTTAATATTTTTGTATCTACTTCAAATAACTAATTTTTAATTGTGGAATAGTTAATAAATTGTCATTAAAAATTTACATTAGATCCTCGCCAATCCACCTGGCCAGGGCGGCAAGTGTAGGCCAAATTCTCTAAATATATGTTCTGGAAGGCCCATTTCCAAATGTCTAAGACGCTGTGTTCTATGGGTCGTAATGAAATGTAATGAATGCAATGTAACTTCATAATGAAAGGATTAAGCCATGGGCTTGTGTTTACTTTCTTGAAACATAATTAGATATTGTTGCAAGTCACAAAATGTCACAAAGTTTTAAAGTAAACAAACTTTTGAAGGATTAGGTTAATTCTTATAAAGTTAAAACTTTTCAGGTGTAGGTACTTTATTAATTAATTAAAATTGATAGGCATTTAATTATAATCAAAATTTGCATTTTAATTTCACATAATATTACTTTATAACCATTTATTCATGTATATGTTTTAATTAGTTCTTAGATTATTTTAGTTTTAGTTTATTGTTGACTTGATTATTTTTTACCTGTTGTTTTATAGCATGTGGTGGTCGCCTATAATAGGGGCAGCATCAGACTTTTGATTTAGCCATAGGTACACATGCATGGGAGCTGTTAGTACTTGGCGACCCTATTATTAATAAATAAATAAAAAAAAGTACATTACTGTCTCAATCTATGACTGTGCGCACAGCAATGATAATGAACTGGACTAGCCCTATAGCACAGACAGCTGGGGCTGCAATAAAAGACTAAGCTTGAAGGCCGCGTGCGTAGCTAAGCTAAGCTCAAGGCCATGATAGCGTGGCCAGCAGTGTAGTTATCTGGATTAGTGTTATTTGGATGTTTTGATTGTTCTTCCGCTCTGGCTTAGCAAGTTGGCGTGATATATTAGCCGACGTTGGGATTAGATTGCAAATTATTATTTCCAAATTTAATTTTACCTTAAATTATTAATATTTATATTTCCAAATTTTATTTAGTTATTAATATTTATTTTAGTTCTTTACTTTAACTATGAAATAGTTACTTAGATAATCATGTTTTTTTTTTTTAAAAAAACTACGCACGACGCGCGAGGCTCTAGAATGGTAGCCATTGACGCCAGCCACTGACGACCGACATTATACCGGCTTTTTCACATTCCGCTTAAAGGACTCCAGGTTATATCGGAATGGACAAACACACTAGCCGGGAGAACACACTTACTTCAGAGTGCCCCGTACCCCGTGCAATCGTTTTATTAAACAAAATCGTTCAGTCCGATGAGAACTTCGATGTGTTTGCATCAACGGATGTGGAGAGTAAAAACATTGTACTAAAGTACTTGGAGCCATATTAATTCGCACATCTAGTCACTTATCCTTGTGTTTGAATTTTGTTATGAAATATGTATTTCTTAGGCCTAGAATCTGTAATGTACATTTTCATGGAAATAAATAAACACTCCACAATTTCAACGCGCGACAGATATGTACGCATAGCGATAGTGGCTACGGTATGCATATTTTGGTCTGTGCGTGCGTGTGGTTCGGTTGCTGAATAGAGAAGAAGGGATAAGGTTGTGGAGCTCTTTCAAACACTCACTGTAGTATAGCTTGTAGAACAGGCTCAGGGAGACGACATCTTAGCGAAGGTGCAAAGATTCATGAGTTTTAGACACGGTAGTGTCGTTCACTATCCAAATCGCCCGACTGACGTTGTCACAGATGCTGACTTGAAGAACTTGAGAAGGTACTTACCGAAACCATCCCAGAAGTGAGAACAGTATTCCACGCATGACCTTATTTGTAATTTATAAAGCATACGGTAGGGTTGATTATGAATAGTTTAAATAATTTTATTATAAGGTATAATATTTTAGTCCGTTGCACGAACCTCATCATTATAATGCTCTGTATTGTCCCAAAGGTTGCCTGCTAGGGAAGTCTAGCCATTAAGTCCGCCCATTTGTATATAGTGCAATAAAGATTTTAAATTATTAAAGTAAAATATGACGTGATGTACATGAATCTACCCAAAGTAAAAATTTGTAACCCACAACACGGGTTACTTGAATAAAAAAATTGAAAATATCAAAGAATATTATTTACCTTGCTTGGAGATATGATATCATTCATACGCCAGCCTTGGTATAACTTACGCATTTGCGCCGTTTGGGGCCGAGACGATGGGCCCATGGGGACACTCATCTAAGCGTCAGGCCAAGGAGTTGTCCAAAGGGATGTTATAGAGTTGTATCCATACAAAAATAAGTCAATTAACGGCACTTTTTAATCCATTATCTCATAACTATATAAGATAAGAAAAATAGTAAAGTTCTATTAATAGTAGGTTCTATTTCCACACGGCACGGTTTTCCGGACATACTCACTGCAATTTGGTTTCCTTGTTAATTGGCCCCGGGGATAAGACTGACGGTCGAGATATCGTCTCTATCTGTATCTATTATTTTTGTACAGGAGAAACCTCACGGATGTCGCGGCTGGATGTGTTCTTTCTTCGACGCGCGACATGTACGGGAGACGCTGACTGTGGCGTTCCGAAGCGGGCCACGACGACGTAGACTGCGAGTTTCGCTTCTCATCGTGGTTGTCTGCGTAATATTTGGACCACTACACGGTATGTAATGACCAAAACTAACATTAGGTTACTACTCATCATTAAGGATAGAACACATGCGCGCTTAACGTGGATATCAGGAGCAAGCCACGACGACGCAGGAATTGGTCTTCAATCCAAGGGATGTACCAAAGAGAAATACCCGGATGACTTACGTATATTTGTCCCGGACATTTTCTGTAAATATTCTGTAATAATGAAAATAAAACTTAAATAACACAACTAATTCAACATATTGGCGGCACCTTAAATTGTGAAATAGTTATACTCGTAGATAGAGATACCTGCAAATGCGGCTATACCCGAAACAACATGACAATTTGGCGGCGGCTTCGATTGCGCCGCTTATGCGCCCGTGCTACAACGCCCGAGTAATATGACAAGTTCATATGAGATGCATTAGGCGATGTCGAGTCGTGATCGATGCGCGCGCGGCTATCCCTACCCCAATACGTGCAAATGTGGCTATACCCGAACGACATGACAATATGGCGGCGGTTATGCCGCTTAGGCGCGCGCGGCTCGACGCCAGCCTAGACTTTTGTGTGAGCGATATCTACGAGTATCTGAGGAGCACATACTACTAGTAATGTATAGTACAAAATATCATTACATAGTATAATTAATATAATTGTATTATAATATAATGGTGATTTAATTGCACCTACTTTTATGTAAAATTCTCAACATTGTCCCTAAGGTTAGCTGTCAGTAAATGTCCAGGGTCATTATAGCGGCATATTAACGGCCAGTTGCAGAAAGGATGATTATAATAATCTATGATAATTTTTTTGTAATTGGTAGTTAGCTTTCTATTTTGGTTACTTCAGTCAATGGCGTGCCTCATAAGCATACGAGTACATTAAACACGTTAAAAAGATAATCAGCCTTTCTGCTACTGGCCGTAAGTCGGCTTATAAAAATAGCTTTGTTGAAATGTCAAAAATAATTTAAGTTTAATTTGAATCCACTTTGTAAAGCCGTAATTTCTATTAAATATCTTTGGTAATCCAGTTGTCTATTGAAATTTGGTTTCAACAACAAAAAAATAATTAGTGTAATTGAAAAAGGAAAATATAAGTCGTTTAGTAACCCAGCTATATCCCAATTACCGTATCGGTTACTAGAGTAATGTTTTCTTTGTAATAAATAAAGCGTTGTTAATTCTACTGTGAAAAAGACAAATACCTACTTTGGTAATTTTGATAAGTATTTCTTGGAAAAAGGTCGCTTGTGTTGTGAAAGACGCTGTGCTATCTCAAGGGATCTGCAAAAAAATCAACCTCATCCTACGAAGAAGGTTATTTCTTTAATAATCTGCGATAATAACTTTAAAACTTTATCCGTGAAGGGAAACACAGTGAGAAAGTTACCACGCCAATCAGCGTTATTCATCAATCGTACATGTGGAAACGTTAAGTGATGCTATTAAATATAAATATTTCCCTTATTATTCAACGAGGAAATGCAGCTAGTGTTTTATGTACCCACCTGGGTAAGCCCTTATTTTGCAGACAATTTTTTATTTGCTAGATATTTATAGTTTAGTTTTAATTGATTTATATTTAAAAAAATACATTTATACATATAATATATTAATACAAAAAAACAAATTACAAACTACATAAATTTAAATACCTAAAAATTAATTAAAAAACTAACTATCTATAAATAAAAAATGTCCTCCAGAGATAATCCTAAGAAGACTGGGAACAATTCCCTCTGTATAGCGAGGCTAATACCTTGGCAGAAGTAATTGCCAGCCTTTTTGATTACTCCGTCTCTTAACTGATTTTGTTTTGTTTCTCTATTTGATCTGGTTTTAGTACAATTGTCTGACGTTTTTTTTATTTTTTACAGGTGAAATGAACGTGCTGTACCTGTTCATGAGGTTCCGTTTCAATTGGGACGAGGTGCAATTCAGCATGTTCTGCACATACTCTATCATCACAAACTTGGTTGGTGAGTTAAACGAATCATTTAAAAAAAATTAAATCAATTTAAAATGAATATATAATTTTTAAAAGTCTACAGACATTTCTTTAATTGCAAAATGACCCAATTCACGCTTTGACATAGTAAATATTGTATATGTATACCTTTATATAATTTTATATTTTTTTATCTATTTTTATATAAGTTTTTATATAACACGCGTCCTAGACCTCCACTGTTGGCGATAAGTTTTCCAGAACATATACATATACATATATCTAACTGCCTTCGTGGTCTAGCGGTTAAGTCCGTGGATTCAAACTCGGAGGTACCGGGTTCGATTCCTGGTCAGTACACAAAAATATTTATTAATGTAAATAAATACATTGAATTAATATTTTTTTTTTGTGATATTTCTCGAGTTTGGTACGCTGGAGACATCGTCGAGCTTGCCACTTGTCATGATTGGCCTATAGTAAAGTTTGGCTAAATGTGAATCCGCTTCTTTTTAAGCGTGGTTTCTGACCACCCCGAAAGGGAAACGGTCGTGATTATACTTTTTTTTTTATATCATCTAGAGAATTTCGCTTACACTCGCCACGCTCTGGCCAGACGAATTGGCGAGAATCTAATGTCAATTTTAAATGACAATTTATTAACGATTCCACAAGTTGTAATTAGTGGAACCGAGACCGACGGCTTAACGTGCTTCCGAGGCAAAATGTATGACCAATGTACATAAGACAAGTGTATTTTCAATTGGTATATGGCGGGGGTTTGATCCGACCTTTGTAAGATTTTAAGAAAATCTTTCGTACAACCGAGCTACCACCGCGCTATATATAATAAATTTCACATATAATTTTATAATTATTCTCTTATTGTTTTTGTATTCATGTTGTATCTATATTATTAGTGTTATTTTTTATATCACCCACACTTTATCTATTACATAGGTTAGCTAGTTGAGAATGTCTTCGGCATTCAGTTTTTATTATTATTAATATTATCTATAACCTAATTCCTTCCTCTCCATTTCGCAACCGAAAGACACGCACAGGTCAGAATATGCACTCACATACCGTAGTCCCTTCGCGTACGTATAAATTTAGGGACTCATACATCTGTCGCACAATAAAGATATGGAATGCTCTTCCAGTGTGTTTCCACATTCCTAAAACCTGGAGTCCTTCAAGCTAAGTGTAAAAAGGCATCTAGTCAAGCCAGCATAGTGTTAGAGACTAATGTTGGGCATGAGTGTCTGATTCCAGTTGCTAACATTCATGGACCATGCGCGCCACTTACCATCAAGTGGGTGCAAGGTCACATGTCGTGCTAGTATAAAAGAATAATTAAAAAAAAGCGCTAAAAACGCGTCCAAATACTGATGCGCACACTTTTCCCTATCATAGTCATCCAGAGCTATTTTTATTATATTTGTAAGATTAACGGATTTCTCTAAAACAAAGCTAGCTTATAAAAAGCTTTAGACATGAACGAAATATAAGATCATTTCGTCATGATCGTAGAACAGTGTCGGATTTAAAAAAATACCCATAATTTTGCATATATATTTATATATAGTTTTATATTGTTTGTGGTCTGTAATTAAAAGTGCAAATATTAGAAAGGGTTCCAAAATGAAATCTAGAAGGTTTGCACTTATTATGAGACTTAAAAAGTGACAAAAAAACAGTCGAAATGACAGTTGAATGGCCGCCATGAAAATTTTAAATATAGCAGATCCGTCACTGTTCTACGATCATGACGATTTATCAGTTATAACGCCTGAAAATCTATATTAGCAAATACTAATTGAATACTTTATAAAATTATTTAAAAAACATCAGGCGTTCAATATTTTTTATGATAAAAAATACCACCAGCTTCTTTAAAGTTTAAACGTGTCAGCTACACCATATTCTCTATAAATAGTTTTTCATTTTTGTAAAATACATTAGGACGTTCTCTGTTCAATAGGTAGTTATATATCCAATCCATTTTTAATATATTGTTATCTTACTTATATGCATCTTATTCTATTTATTTTATACAAGTACTGTATTTTATCTATTTAATATTATTACTATTCCTTAAAGTTCATTTAATATCTATTTATTTCATCATAGTTTCTTGGGTGTTTAATTATATTGAATCGTACACATTCCGCACACAATGAATATTGCTTCCTGGAACACAGGTACCTACTCTTCGTTCGGGTTGCAGGGTTTACCAATACTGAAGTTTACTCTATGATCTGCGTTAAATATTTGTTTTATACGTACTTATCTAATAGATTGTAAACTTGAACTTTTCGACTTCGAATAAAGTTATTTTATTGAAACAGGTATGTCCGTCCTTATCAGATAACCGACAATTTTCAACTAAATCAAATATCCAATTTTCTTCGTGTTACAATTTTTTTTTTTATTGTCTTTAAATGACATTGTACAGAATACATCAGCCCTAAACACGTAATTTATTTGCATAATATATGTTCATAACAGAGTTCATAACCGAGTTGGGGATCATCAAATTCCAGATGCTGCAGAATTTGATGCTTTACTTGGAGTCAATCGCGGCATTATAGCCCAAACACGTCGGGTAAAATATGGAAGTACACAGCGCGGGAAAACCGCATAAAATAAACTGCAACTTGTTCCCCATATTTAAAGTCCAATTTATCGTTTTCCATAATTATTCACATTGTAGTACATTATTAAACAAAACAACACCACTTTTGACCAATAATATCCACAGCAAATTAATTTACAAAACAAAAACTTGCACTTGACATGTCCACGCAAAATGGCACGAAGAACTCCACAAATAAAAAAAGGTCATTCTGAATTAGAGGTTGTTTTTTAACTACTGACACTAAATTATATTTCAGGTACTTTATTCTCCATAAGTATATTCAGTGATTTCATGAAGTTGGATGACAGCATAGTGGGCATTATTTCCTGCACCAGCAAGATCCTTGCATCCTTCATCTTCGCCTTTGCCACCACTACTGCCGAAATCTATATAGGTAAGTCTTCATTATCATACCAATGTCTATACCCACTGCTGAATATAAACTTTGACCATAGACGTTGTTGTTCTCTTCTCCTGATGGATGATGAATGAGGTGATAGGGAAGGCAAAGGGTCTAGTCCATACAGCCAAGTCTGACGTAATATAATATTTTTGTTTAATGAGTTAATAAGGTCATCATCAAAATCCAGATGCTGTAGAATTTGTTGCTTTTCTTTGCAGTCACTCGCGGCATTATAGCTCAAACACGTCGGGTAAAATATGGGAGTTGGCAGGGCGGGAAAACCGCAAATAATAAACTGCAACTTGTGCCCCATATTTAAAGTCCAATTTATCGTTTTCCATAATTAGTCACATTGTAGCACATTAATAAACCAAACAACATCACTTTTGATCAATAATATCCACAGTAAATTAATTTACAAAACAAAAACTTGCAATTGCAATTTTAATGCAATTAAGTTTTTAAATAAATAAATAAATATTAATTTAAATAATGAAACTTAATTAGTATGTAATTTCTCGAGTTTGGTACTCTGGAGACATCGACGAGCTTGCTACTTGTCATGATTGGCCTATAGTAAAGTTGGCTAAATGTGAATCCGCTTTTTCATAAGCGTGGTTTCTGACCACCCCACAAAAAAATATCTTAATTTAATGTAAACGTATTTCTTTATTTGCAACTTGTTGACAATATAGAATCATGATACAATCGTCCATCTTTAATGTCTTACATCTTTTTTCTAATAAGGACCTATACAATAATAATGAACATGACAATGACATAATTTATTGTAAGTACGTTCAAATTATGTTTTTTTTCCTCAGGGCCACTGGTAGAAATCTTTAATGGGACTTCATTCATTGCGATGAGGTCAATAGCCTCAAAACTAGTGAACAGCGAGGAACTTGGTATGTTTTATTTGTTGATGAACTATTTCACGATTTAATAATTTTACCACCGCCCCTAGAACCTAGACCATTTTAGACCTCTACTGCTGGAGAACATACACAACTTATTTCGGGAGAATTTGGCTTACAATCGTGAAACTGCAGCTGGCTAGATGGGTTGGCGATGGTCTGAAGTCAGTAAAAAAAAAATACGATTCCACAAGTTGGTAGGTAATAGTGGAACCGAAACCGACAGCTTAATATACTTTTCGGTGGTATTGTAAATCTACTCGTATGTACGAAAAGTGTAGGTATTTCTCATTGGTCTCATATTCCGGGGTTCGAACCGCGACCTATTTTGGATATAAAGGTAAGCTTTTTTACGACAAGGCCATCAACACATTAATTCTTAAATTCATGCTCAATAGTAATGCAAGCCCTGCATTGAACTAAGTTAACCCCCTAGTTCTGGGGTATGGCATCAATAAATAATGTCCAAGCCATGTATTTTATGGTATATATATATTTTTTTAAAATTAAAACCGTGGTCTAGCGGTTCTGTCCGTGGATTTAGACTCGAAGCTACCGGGTTCAATTCTCGGTGGCCGGTCGGGACACAATAATATTTATTACTTTAAATAAATAAAGTTTAATTAACATTTAATCTATTTATGATATTTCTCGAGTTTGGTTCGCTAGAGACATCGACGAGCTTGCCACTCGTCATGATTGGCCTATAGTAAAGTTGCCTAATAGGAAATAATAAATAGGAAATAAAATTACGGACATTTTGGACATATTTTCACCTCCTTTTCCTAAACCAGCCTATTGTCGGTCGCAAGCTCGAGACACTTATTCTCATCTCTTACCCACACACGATGGACCCGTCACCCGCACGGTGAATCCATGGAATGCTTAGAAATTTGTCTTCTGTCTTCTTTCATATATATATATTCCTATTATACTAAAACAAATAAGGATGAGTAATATATCTTGACTTGAAAAAACTTTGAAAATATTGGATTGTGCGAGCGAGAGAGATACCAAACCGTTAAACCCTCCTAAAGCTAGTTCAAGTTCGTAGAATAAAGAACCTGTAATTCTATTCCTGGAGCGTGCGCTTATCATTAGGTAGGCGTTAGGACTCATGTAGTATAAAAATTACTCTTTCCCATTCTTAAAACTCGCGTTATGCTCAGGCCGTCACAACTAAAAGTATGACGATCCTGTCTTCATGAGTTAAAACCTTCGTCCCTAGTAATATATTTAGAATTTAGACCCTTTTTGTCCCGCGAGACTTTAACGGCAAGGACGATACGACGCATAACTTAATTTTGTCCCTATTTAAATCCTTTTAAATATTATTTATGCTTGTAAAGCTTTCCTGTAAGTACCAAAGCCGGCATAAGTTTCGAACGATGACAATTTTTATTTTTATATATACAAGTTTAGTATAGTATATAAATAAATAATCATCATTACTTATATACCGCCTCCGTGGTCTAGTAACAAACGTTGCCGTGAACTCGGGAGGTCGTGGATTCGATTCCCATCGGGAGCAAGTTGTACATTGTATAATTTGTCTCGGTCTGGGTGTTTATATGTATAATATGTATATATGTACATATTTACAAAAAAAAGTATAATATGTAGTTTATCAACCATCTAGTTTCCGTAACACAAGCCTCGTAGCTTACCACGGAAATTAGATGGCGCTGTGTGACCTGTCTGGAAATATTTATTATTATTATTTATATAAATAAATATCCATGACTGCCTCCGTGGTCTAGCGGTTAATTCCGTGGATTTAGACTCGGAGGTACCGGGTTCGATTCCTGGTCGGGACACAAAAATATTTATTAATGTAAAAAATACAATTAATTAATATTAAATTTATTTGTGATATCTCTCGAGTTTGGTACGCTGGAGACATCGACGAGCTTGCCACTTGTCATGATTGGCCTATAGTAAAGTTGGTTAAATGTGAATCCGCTTCTATATAAGCGTGGTTTCTGACCACCCCGAAAGGGAAACGGTCGTGATGATACTGTACTTTAAAAAAATATATATGACTTTATTGAAGTATATTAATAGTGTTCAGTAGATTATTAATAAGTCATTCATTTTATTTATGTAAGTAAATTATTATTTTTATTAAAAATAAAATATGTAGGATTTAATAAATCCTTAACAAATTTAGATTTCTTCTGTATTTATTATATATTTTAAATTAATAATATAAAAACTAAATACTTACAAATATCTTGATTATAATATACATGTTATCGAATCCAGGAGAAGATGAACCCAATGTTCCGAGGACTCCGGCGACGTTACCTCGTTGGATGGCAACACTGATCCTCTGAATAAGATATTCCCTACTCAAAGGATCACCTGTTGACGCTCGGATGGCAACGCTTATGTCGCGAATTATGTCTGCCTCGGACAGATAATTAATAATTAGAAGAAAAATGTTGCAATATACAGGCACCTCTTGAGCGCAATACGTCGGCATAGCAACAAAACTGTGGAAGGTATATAACAAACAAAGGCGGTCATCTTTAGGAAGTGTTGATCGATGACTAGTTGGTTTGGAAAACACATGCTTGTACGAGGGTTCGATAAATTGCAGCGATATATGTATCTGCGCGCGCCTCTGAGGCGGACCTTATCTTTCTAGGGTTAATACAAATTGTCAGATAATGTGTACTTAATAAAAATAATGCATATTTAGCATAGTTACAATTATCTGATTTGGGACAAAAATGCGCCGTTTTGTTCGAAAACTTGTCATTTCGAAGGTAATTTAATTATACCTTTCTCAGAAAAGCCCTCGTCTCTATTGGCATAAGAACTGGGACAGACAATTTTCACAAGCTTAATGCACCAGCTAAATCGTTCGCTATAGACAGGAACAATTGGCAATCATTTGGTCCGTACTTCCAGATGAATGCATAACAACCTACCAACCAAGCTCCCGTAGATTCTGACATATCATCCTAATTATGCTAACCAAAGCCAATACATATTATGAAAAATTATGGATCTATTTTTACTACACCATTATATTCCACGGAACCCAGGTTTAGATATGACGTCAACATCTCAACATAGTATAGGTACCTACAATCAAACAGCTAGTAAGCTAGAATGCCGTTATCCTACATGAGACTAATTTTGGCTTCATAATGTTTTACCATCTTAGGCTGGGTTGCGCCAAAATTAAATCCCTGTAATTGTTACGATTGGCTGAACTTCAAAATAAAACTAGTACATTGGACGTCATTTTTAACTTGATGTGGCATTTCAAAGACTGCGTCAAGTGGTTAAAGTGATAATTATTATTAATAATCTTAACAAGATTTGTATTGTCATCATTCGAAACTTTTGCCCAGAATAGATCCATACAGTACAACTCAGTTGGACGCCCTACATCACGTCAAGGTCTCTCTCTATGTAAGGATTAGCGTCAGGTCTTAAATACAGTGACAGACAATGTATTTATAATATGTTTGTTGACTGAGTGGGGGAAAAATATTTATATAAATATATATATGTTTATTTATTAATTACAGCAAAACTCACAGCTAGATAGATAAAAAAATATATGAGCCAATTAAAAGTTTTCGCCTATAATAACACCGCATGTAATTGTCAAAAGAGCAAATATATTTTTTTAGGGTTCAGGTGTCATTGGTAGAACTCATTTTTGAAATAAAAAAGGTAACTGTTTTAATTATCCGAAAAACATCATTATTAATCATCGACCTACTTGATTAGGTTCTCTATCAGTGGCGATATTTTTTGGAAAAAATATCTGCGCCGTTACTTAAGATTTTATTACTGCATAATTAAAATAATAAAAATACGTAGTTGTTTAATTTTATTCTAGATTAGAATATAATATTATTTGCTATTTAAATTTCACGCAATATAATAAAACACTGACAAAATATATCAATTATGAATGAAACAAAAAAAAAAAACAGAAGCCGATGGGTTAAATAATTGAGAAGAAAGTACACGCCTTACTGGTCAAGGCTTCATACCAAAAATATAAATAAAAAGTTATTTCCTTTGGTTCGCTTGAAACAACTTGGATACAGTCAAAACTAATAAAATCAATACAATTATTAAAACATATGTACTAAACAAAGTGGTAATAATGGCTGGACCGTAAACAGGCAATAATCCATATTTATGTATGTTAAAAAGAGTGAGAGAGAGTAACTGTGGTATAAAGATGAGTGATTTAGTGGTGAACTGCCTGCTTTATGCAGATGATGCTGTTCCCATGGCATCGTCCGAACAACAACTGCAATCACCAGTCACAGAAATGAAAGAGGGATGTGCAGAAAAAGGACTTCATTTAAATGCGAGAAAAACCAAGGTGTTTGAAAGAAGAAGGATGACAACCGTGACGATATAGATTGATGATGATACTCTAGAACAAGCAAATGAAATTATATATCTGGGCAGTGTTTTCACTGCGAATTGAAAGTATGATAGGGATGTTGAAAGAAGAGTGAACGCGGGAAATGAATGTCAACGGTGCCCTGGGGTCACTGATCGCCAGTCGAAATATCAGTGGCAAAGCTCGACTCGCCATACACAATGCCATGCTGGTATCAACACTTATGTATGGAAGCGAGACGTGGATATGTCAGAATACGCATGAGAGTAGAGTTAATGCAGTAGAAATGAGGTCGTTGCGTCGGATATGCGGCGTCACTTTGACGGATGGCATACGTAATGACGAAATACGTAAAAGGGTAGGTATGAAAGAAAGCATAGAAACAAAAATAAGGAAAGGCATGCTCCGATGGTTCAGGCATGTTGAAAGGATGAATGAAGAGAGATTGACGAACCAGTTATATAATGCAAAAGTTGTGGGTAAAAGAGGCCCTAGCATACCAAGACTCACATATTACGACCAAATTAATAAAACTATAGCTGAAGGTGCGTTAAAAACCATCGAAACAAAAAGGCATGTATGAAGAGGTTGATGAATGTCGAAGAAGCGAAAAAGGTATGTCGTGACCGTGACAAGTGGCGCTCAATTGTCTCTGCCTACCCCGCAAGGGATTTGGCGTGAAGATATGTATGTATGTATGTTAGGCACAACATTACTGCTACAAGCAAGTAAAACTGACTAACCTAGAAACTACTTACAACTTTCAATGTCAATATTGTCATCACTAATCATCTAATTTATACAAAAACTAGTTCTAATAGTAAAATAATTTTGTCTGTAGTTACTGTGCACTGTAATATAACAATATACATTTTTATTTGTTATTAAACGATTCGTATTGACAGAGTTGTACGCGTGTGTTTGCTGTGGGGGTTGAGCATGGAATTTAATAATAAATTAATTAGGTGGGCAAAAAGTATGCTACAAAAATATATTTACAAACATTTTTTCTATTACGAGTCATATTGACAAGAGTTATACGCGTGTATTTGCTGTGAGGGTTAAGCATGGAACTTAACAATAAATACATTTTTTTTTGATTTTTTCTTATTGAAGGTTAACTGCATCGTAAAACACGTTTCTCATCATTATTTTAATTTTCATTGTTTATAATATAAATTATTGTATTTCTTTTGCAATGTTTATAATAGTAAAATAAATATATGTATATTTTCAAGCCGATGCAGTCCCTAAGATATCTGTCAGTATTTACCGTCTAAACCTGTCCAAACTATCCAACCTATTACTTCTATGTTCTTTTTAGGATCAGAGTAAAATTACTATTTCGCGTTAATCTGGCATTTTGGGACTAGCTGATGTCAATGCCTTAATATAGGTTTTTTAAAACAAAAACATTAAGTAAGGTTAAAATAAAACTTTTAGAGATTTTTTATGATTAAGTTCGTGTTTCATAAGTCTACTTATTTATTTAGTACAAACAGGAGATCTTACAGCTAGATAGAAATATACACGAGACAGATAAAGCAAATTTCAATGTAAGGTTTTGCTTATAAAAATCAAATATATTAATTGTTGCAGACTCCTTTAGTATAGTATAGTACTTTAGTCTTGTTTTTGTACCAGCTTTCAACGGTTCTTTTTTGTTATTGTCAATTTATAAACAAATAAAACAATTGTCTCAAAATAAAAACTATAGAAGTTGTGTCTTTATTTCCTTTCCTATAATATAATAATACAAGATTGGTAAATAATGTTTTTCCTTAATTTACTGAGGAATAAAGTTATATTAGGGCAGGCAACTAAATCCTTCTATAGTTGTCATTTATTCAGCAAAATCGCTTGGACTTGAAATGCCCAACGTGCGGAAAAATATACAGAAGACAAGCCTGGTTCAAGAAACACTTAAAAACACATGAAGGGATCGAAGCACAGATGGTAAGACCTTCGACTAGTACTGCGGATAGAGTTTCCCCTCACATATCCCATGGTACACCTCCATGTGAATTCAACCAGGAGCCCATGACCATCAGGACACGTCTAAGCATCCCGACCATAAAAGAAACCACCTGGAAGGTTCACGACGGAAATCTGGCTGTCATGCTGGATTGTCCTGGTACAAAACAGGATCTTGATAGCCAAGTTCGTGCCTTTCAAAATACTGTCTATGACTACTTCAGTGAGCACTATCCACCAACGACCACTCATGCTCACACCAATAAGGAAAACACTTTTAAGCTGAAATTGAGGCGAAAGAAGAGGGAGCTAAGAAAGAGACTTAGATGCGCCAAAAACATTGGAGATAAACAGCAGTGCCATCAAGTGGCTAGAGCACTTAGATCAATTCTCAAATTGATCCAAGGAATATCGCTCCAAATTAAAGATAACTCCAATCAATACAATAGAGCCAGACACGAAGTCCTCTTTGACAACAACCCCTTCGTCTATGCCAGAAAGATATTCAGCGAAAAAAGTGGTGTACTATCGCTGACCAGAGATCAAATATATAAATATTACAAAGAGACATACACAGAAATACAAAAAGAGGATCAATATCTGGACCCACCCTCGCCTCGACCCGTCAGACCTTTAGAGGACTTCCGATGCCTTCCACCAAGCATGGAAGAAATGGAGGAACAAATCAAAAGAAAAAGTTCCAAATCGGCACCAGGCCCAGATGGCATTCCGTACATTGTATATAAAAAATGTCCTCACACCCGTAAGCATTTATATAATATATATCGAAAAATCTGGTCTACTAATCAAGTTCCAAAGGCATTTGGCGAGGCAGTCTTCGTTCTCATACCAAAGAAAACTGAGGTAAATGATCCCAAAGATGCAAGACCGATCGCTTTGACGAATACAATGTCCAAAATCTTCTTCTCCATAGTACAAGCAAGAATGTCCCGATTTATGATCAAGAACGAGTACTTCTCACGCCAGCACCAGAAAGGTTTTTTGCCGGGAGTTTCTGGCTGCTTAGAACACAACACCTTACTCGCTGAGTGTTTGAAGGATGCCAGGAAACAGGAGCGGCAACTAAGCGTCTGTTGGATCGACTTGGAAAACGCATTTGGGTCGGTGCAACATGAATTGCTGCAAACTGCGCTAAAATGGTATAACTTTCCAACACTAATCAGAGATATAATTGCCAATTATTACAAGAACTTGAGATTTGTCGTAACAAACAAGGACGGCTACACAGACACACTAAAGTACAATGTGGGCCTGTTCCAAGGCTGCTGCCTATCACCTGTAGCTTTTAATATAATTATCAATATCCTAATCGACAAACTTAAATCTCGTGAGAAGAAGTGGGGATATAGATTCAAACAAAACAACATCTATACGGAATCCGTCTTAGCTTTTGCAGACGACTTGGCGGTGATAACAAGAAATCCCAAGCAATGCCAGGGCTTGCTGAAAATAGTGGATGATTTCTGCTCATGGACAAAGGGAATGAGAACGAAACCATCAAAATGCTTCAGCCTATGTCTGGCTAGGCGACACACTACATTTACGTCTTATGATCCTGGACTGAGTACAGCAGGGCAGAGAATAGCTCCGGTAAATGAAACCATGCCCTTTAAATTTCTTGGCAGAAGGATAAATTTTCAGGGAAAAACACCATCCCTAGAAGTAGTTGTAAAACAATTCACTGACGACATGAATAGGGTTACTCAACAGCCTATAAGCAATGTCAAAAAAGCTTGGATATATGACAACTACTTAGCATCTCGCCTCACTTGGCCTTTCCTAGTATATGATTTCAACAAAAGCCTACTATCAAGTCTGGACGCGGACGTCATAAGAACATTGAAGTCTTGGCTTGGATTAGCCCAGGGTGCTGACTCCTCAACATTCTTTAGAGGACGGAGAAACTTCGGAATGGATCTGAAAAGACCATCTGAATTATACAAACATCTACGTATAAGCAAATATCAAATTCTAACCAGCTCCAAGGATAATACAATTTCATCCCTTCCAAGAGACCCTCTGGTCTCAGATATGGAACCGAGACTACTATTCTTCAAGAAATTCATGACAGGTGCCCAGACTGACAAAAGAGGCATTGGCTGGAAGAAAAAAGAAAGTGACAAAGAGGTTATAAAATCCTTCCTCAGGAAAGATGAAGAGCATGAATACAGAGTGCACGCGATGACTCTAGAAGTTCAAAATGACTGGCTAACTTTGGGCGATTTTTGCATCCCTCTAGCCCTAAAGTGGCGCACACTAATGTACGATTGGTCTCCGGCGTTGCTAAAGTTCTACCTAAACGCTTTTCAAATGTCCCTCCCGGACCAGAGTAATCTGGTAAGGTGGGGAAAAGCTACGGAAAAGAACTGTACATTGTGTGGTGCTGCCATAGGAACTGCTAGACACACACTTGTAGGGTGCGTTACTCTCCTAGAAAAGGGCTATTACTCACGCCGACATGACAAAGTCCTAGGTGTTATCCGTGAAGCAGTAAGTCTTTCTATTGCAAGAGCCAGAAAGGGACTGACTACAAATAAAACTTTGACCACATTTGTAAAGGAAGGGCAAAGCACGAAAACTAAATGCAAGCCCACCTCGATCCTTGGCGCCGCATCAGACTGGAAAATTCTCATGGATACATTTGAACACCATTATAGGATCCCAGATGAACTAGCTGTATCAGCCTATAGGCCAGACATCTTAGTGTTTTCTCGGAACTTGAAAAAAGTTATCCTTATTGAACTTACCGTTCCGTGGGAATCAAATATTCCAAAAGACCACAACATGAAGTCGAATAAATATTATGATCTCACAGAAGAAATGATCAGGAACGGGTTCAAGACTCAGCTTTACGCAGTGGAAGTTGGTGCAAGAGGAGTTCCAGCAAAATCTTTGCATCACTTACTGAAAGAATTGGGCCTAAGCAGGTCTGCCGTCAATACATTTATGGAACGAGCTTCCAAGACGGCATTAACGGAATCATACAGTATTTGGTTGGGTAGGGAGAGAAGTAGAATGGTGGATGGTGAGCGTATTATCGCGCAATAGAAAAAAAAGGAGGCCTCCTTTTCTTAAACCAGCCAATTGTCGGTCGCAAGCCCGAGACACCATTCTTCTCATCTCTTACCCACACACGATGGACCCGGCACCCGCACGGTGAATCCATGGAATGCTTAGAAATTTGTCTTCTCCATTATTTATTTCAGATTCAGTCCATATTTGTTTAACTTAGAAATATTTTACTGTACTCATATTTCACACATAAATTAAATTAAATAAAAATCATTCACCACAGTGTAGTGATTTATACTACACAAATGCTGTACAGATTTTAATATTATTTTATTTAAGTGAACAAATTCTACTAAGAAAGGATTAACTTAACTCTGAAAGTTTAAGCTGTGGAAATTATTTACAAATAAATATGAATAAGATTCCATGCTTGTAACCTATTTCGAACTCGTATGTTTGCAAACATACAGAAATAGGTAATTCCGAAATGTTGTGAAGCTGACAGGTAGAAGTGCTAACCAACCAGTTACGACCATAATGTCAAGGACTTTTAGCATAAAGCTTTACTCATACAGACTTTTCCATTTATAGGGATTTATTTATTTAGGGTCTATGAAAATTATATTTTATAGTACAAGATACGTGGAAGAGCGGCTTTCACTGATCTATTATCGTAATTAAATACGCTAACAAAAGCAATGGTGATGGGTTGCCTAACGAAATATAGTCGAGGCTAAAAATATGCGTTGATGTAAATAAATATATTTAATTAATATTTAATTTATTTTCGATATTTCTCGAGCTTGGTACGCTGGAGACATCGACGAGCTTGCCACTTGTCACTATTGGCCTATAGTAAAGTTTGTTGAATCCGCTTATTTGTAAGCGTGGTTTCTGATCACCCCGAAAGGGAAACGGTCGTGATGATACTTTACTTTACTATATATCTGGTTCGTCAATCTCTCTTGACTCATCGTTTCAACATAGATTAGATAGATTTTTGAAATATCTGTTTTTCTAGCCGGGAATCATATTTAAGATAATAGGTTTCGATTCCTGCAGTATCCTATAGTAGGTGGCAGGCGGACTGATGGTGGTAAATTGCCCAGTCTGCCGGTACGAGAAAGTATCCACCGTTTACGCCGATAAACCCAGTAACTTTCAATCCATTACAATAAGAATAGAAAGAAGAAAAAAAAAATATTTTTCACAATAGCTATATAGACAAGATAAACATGTTTAATAAATAAATACATAATAAAGTGAGCTGATGAGATAAGCAAGCGCTCAGGTCAGCATAGGCTCCAACATTTCTGTTGCAAAACCTGACTTTAAACACCTTTGATAAAGAAAAAGGTTTTTAAAAAATGTTACTAAAGCTAAAGATATGGAATGCTTTCTCAGTCAGTGTGGGAAACACACATCACATTCCTTTAACCTGGAGTCCTTTAGGCGAAATGTTAAAAATGTCAGTGGCTGGCGTCAGTTGTTCACATTCTTGGACCGCTTACCATCAGGTGAGCGCGATGTCACATGTCATGCTCTGTAAAAAAAATATGCATAGATTTAAAACAGCACCATTCCTGTGATTAAAGAGGACGTAGAGATGTCTCGCCCCCGGTTATGAAATTATCAAAAAATATGCATAGATTTAAAACAGCACCATTCCTGTGATTAAAGAGGACGTAGAGATGTCTCGCCCCCGGTTATGAAATTATCAAAAAATATGCATAGATTTAAAACAGCACCATTCCTGTGATTAAAGAGGACGTAGAGATGTCTCGCCCCCGGTTATGAAATTATCAAAAAATATGCATAGATTTAAAACAGCACCATTCCTGTGATTAAAGAGGACGTAGAGATGTCTCGCCCCCGGTTATGAAATTATCAAAAAATATGCATAGATTTAAAACAGCACCATTCCTGTGATTAAAGAGGACGTAGAGATGTCTCGCCCCCGGTTATGAAATTATCAAAAAATATGCATAGATTTAAAACAGCACCATTCCTGTGATTAAAGAGGACGTAGAGATGTCTCGCCCCCGGTTATGAAATTATCAAAAAATATGCATAGATTTAAAACAGCACCATTCCTGTGATTAAAGAGGACGTAGAGATGTCTCGCCCCCGGTTATGAAATTATCAAAAAATATGCATAGATTTAAAACAGCACCATTCCTGTGATTAAAGAGGACGTAGAGATGTCTCGCCCCCGGTTATGAAATTATCAAAAAATATGCATAGATTTAAAACAGCACCATTCCTGTGATTAAAGAGGACGTAGAGATGTCTCGCCCCCGGTTATGAAATTATCAAAAAATATGCATAGATTTAAAACAGCACCATTCCTGTGATTAAAGAGGACGTAGAGATGTCTCGCCCCCGGTTATGAAATTATCAAAAAATATGCATAGATTTAAAACAGCACCATTCCTGTGATTAAAGAGGACGTAGAGATGTCTCGCCCCCGGTTATGAAATTATCAAAAAATATGCATAGATTTAAAACAGCACCATTCCTGTGATTAAAGAGGACGTAGAGATGTCTCGCCCCCGGTTATGAAATTATCAAAAAATATGCATAGATTTAAAACAGCACCATTCCTGTGATTAAAGAGGACGTAGAGATGTCTCGCCCCCGGTTATGAAATTATCAAAAAATATGCATAGATTTAAAACAGCACCATTCCTGTGATTAAAGAGGACGTAGAGATGTCTCGCCCCCGGTTATGAAATTATCAAAAAATATGCATAGATTTAAAACAGCACCATTCCTGTGATTAAAGAGGACGTAGAGATGTCTCGCCCCCGGTTATGAAATTATCAAAAAATATGCATAGATTTAAAACAGCACCATTCCTGTGATTAAAGAGGACGTAGAGATGTCTCGCCCCCGGTTATGAAATTATCAAAAAATATGCATAGATTTAAAACAGCACCATTCCTGTGATTAAAGAGGACGTAGAGATGTCTCGCCCCCGGTTATGAAATTATCAAAAAATATGCATAGATTTAAAACAGCACCATTCCTGTGATTAAAGAGGACGTAGAGATGTCTCGCCCCCGGTTATGAAATTATCAAAAAATATGCATAGATTTAAAACAGCACCATTCCTGTGATTAAAGAGGACGTAGAGATGTCTCGCCCCCGGTTATGAAATTATCAAAAAATATGCATAGATTTAAAACAGCACCATTCCTGTGATTAAAGAGGACGTAGAGATGTCTCGCCCCCGGTTATGAAATTATCAAAAAATATGCATAGATTTAAAACAGCACCATTCCTGTGATTAAAGAGGACGTAGAGATGTCTCGCCCCCGGTTATGAAATTATCAAAAAATATGCATAGATTTAAAACAGCACCATTCCTGTGATTAAAGAGGACGTAGAGATGTCTCGCCCCCGGTTATGAAATTATCAAAAAATATGCATAGATTTAAAACAGCACCATTCCTGTGATTAAAGAGGACGTAGAGATGTCTCGCCCCCGGTTATGAAATTATCAAAAAATATGCATAGATTTAAAACAGCACCATTCCTGTGATTAAAGAGGACGTAGAGATGTCTCGCCCCCGGTTATGAAATTATCAAAAAATATGCATAGATTTAAAACAGCACCATTCCTGTGATTAAAGAGGACGTAGAGATGTCTCGCCCCCGGTTATGAAATTATCAAAAAATATGCATAGATTTAAAACAGCACCATTCCTGTGATTAAAGAGGACGTAGAGATGTCTCGCCCCCGGTTATGAAATTATCAAAAAAAATATCAACCCGTCATTAACTTGTTTGTCAGAGTGACCTGAGAAGATCAGGAAGGAAGCTAATACTATATTACCCACTATTACTGCCAGGACACACAGCTCTTTTTGCCTAAATTGTTATTTCATTTTGTTATGGTTGGTCTTTAATGATCTATAAATAAATTCATGTCTTATTTATTTTTCGTAATCTATGACCAATATATTCGTATATCGCTAGTTGATTTGTAATTGTTTGCTTTAATTTGTGAATTTGCTATAGTTTTATTTTCTTAGTCAGATTTAACAGTAACAGGTCTTTGGAATTTACTAAGCTGCTGCTCTTCTCCTAACAGCTTACTCTTTGAACCACTTTGCTGCTTAGTCTTTTACTAGCAGAAGTGGAATCATACAAAATATTTTTTCATAATGACGTGTTAGAAATGCCTATTATGGTCATAAATAAATATATTTTAACATGCTTGCAGCGTTTGCAATTTCATAGATAATTTAGAGGTCATATTCTCAAAGACACTATCACGTACCTTCAACAGAAAGTCATAAAATTATTTACTACCTGGTTTAGACGCTGGGGCGTTTAGAGAAACGTGCCTGTATTTTGTAAGGTTACAAATTCTGTGACAAAAAAATGGCCTCTCTTCTGTTGGCCAAAGGATGCGAGACTGTAATAAGGAAATGATATCGACGCGACTACAATCTTCCTAATTCCTAACCATTGACTTAGATATGGATGGGCATTCTGTACACCTTTATTGGTTTATTACATAAAATATTTATTACTGCAGTGTGCTATAATATACATTAATATAATATACTACCCTATATATTGGTCTCAATACGAGTGTATTTTTAACCAAAAGTAATAAATTAATACTCGTAAAAAAATAAGTCAAACGGAATTATAATAATTCGACTTTTTTATGTTTTACGTAATAGTTATCTCCTTAAAAATATATAGGGTTTCCTTTGTTAGCAATTGACAGTTAGAATGATAGTTTTTGCTACAATTTCATTCAAAAATAAATATAGCAAAAAGCTGATTAAGCTGTTATCACGACCGTTTCCCTTGCGGGAAGTTCAGAATCCACAGTCCACAGCTCCTCGATGAGTCTTAGAAAAACGAGGAAAAAATTAGTTATTTTTTTGTAAGACCGGTGTCATATAAGGCAAGGGTCCTAACCTTAACAAATAGGTCAAGAAGATGTGATGATACTTGAAAAACTACATTTTGTCGTCTCATATAGATCGTTTTGCATTGGAAATAATTAAAATGAACTAAGGCTCTCTTCTATCTGCCGACGGCAAGTCCTTACATATTTTGGTCATATAGCACGAAAAAGTTCGGCCAATCTGGAAAACCTCATGATCACGGTTAAAATTGGCAAGAGGCAAGAGACCCCTTGGCCGAAGCTCGATATGTTAGTCTGACCAGATCCGAACCACACTCAACATCTTCAGTCCACCATGCGCTGGATGCCGCTGTATGCAGACCTCGATGGCACAGCATCGTCCGAGACAAAGTGATCCGTCGTGGGGGTAGCATTGAGGAAAACGACGCAAATAGCAGTCTTTTGGAAACAAAATATTAAAAATAATCCTAACAGTTTGGAAATACCATTTTAATTGTACCGGTTCTTTTAGCGCAAAACATTTTTTTTTTTGTTTTTATTACATTGTAGCGATCGTAAGACAATATTTGTATATTTTAAATAACCAAATAACATGTGCAGATAATCCTGTGTAACTATTGCTTAGCTTTAAGTTATTTTAAATGGCCAATATCATTATCTTAAGTCGATGTTCTAGTTGCAGGTTATAGATAAAATAAAGTATGTTTGGCAGTGTGGCAAGAATAGGCCCAATTCTCCAGAAATATGTTCAAATGGCGGTGTCCCGGTTGTAAGAACGCTTTTCAAAAAAATCTAAAAATGTCGCGGTTAGAACTCCTACATGCACCAATAAGAAATACCTACTCATTTCTTACGTAGGTACAGTCATAGATTTACAAACCAGCGTTTTCATGCATCGGAGAGCATGTTAAGCCCTCACTCCCAATTCCACTTGTGTCTCACACCAACTTGTGGAGTTTTCAATAAGTTATCATTAAAATTGACATCAGACCCTTAAATTCTCCAGAAATATGTTGTGGAAGCCGTCTGGCCAGCGTGGCGAGTGTAGGCTAAATCCTCCAGTTCTGGAAGGCCCATCTCCAGCAGTGGAGGTCTAGAACGCTGTGTTCTAGGGGCTATAATGAATTAATGAATTTTGTGGAAGCCCTATATCCAGCAGTGGAGGTCTAGAATTCTATGTTTTGAGGGCTGTGATAATGATGATGTTAAAACATAGAATGTAGATTAAAAATATTTTCAATGAATTTTACAGCAGTAAGCGAAGGCGTGTAAGTAGGCGCTTTTAAGTAAATATTTTATGTTTAATCACATTGCAAATTACCAAACTCGAGAAATGTCACAAAGTAATTATTGTATCCCGACTAGAATCAAACATAGATCGTTACCCCCTGCGCCCGCGCCTGAATAGTATGTTAAATGAGGGCAGTATCTATTGATTAATTAAAAAATAAATCTGCGTCAAATGTGTGCTAGCCCTAAGTAATTGCAGGTAAGGTGAACTCGCTGTTCGGGTTGGCGGAGGCGATGATGCCGTTAGTGTACGGCCCACTGTACTCACGCGTGTACATGGTCACTCTGAACGTGCTGCCCGGTGCCGTGTTCTTACTGGGAGCCGCCATGACTGTTCCTGCCGTCGCCATTTTCGGGTAAGTTTTATTATAAAATAGTAAAGGCTTAGTAGGACTGTAATCTTTTAGCACGGTGTTAAGAAAGGATATTAAGTACTAAACATAAGTAAAAAATCTTTATTTTACATTAAAATATACCAAATAACATACTCGTAAAGTGCACAGGCGAGCCTAATACCTGGTAGGTATTCTCTAACAGTTAACCTTTGGGAGAACGATATAAGGAATTGTGGTGTGCAGAGTTAGAAGGAGAAAAAAATATTAAACTAAATGCAAAAGTTGCAATACCTTCCACTAGGTATTTAATTCAATTCATATTTATTATTTAAAAGTATTTAAAAAAAATACAGTTACATACATAAAAAATACTTCTAAACATACAAAAATATTTACATAAATAATAAAATAACCTCCATTTTATTCTTTATGTGATGATAAAGTCCTTTATCTGATATTCGAACTAGAACCATCAAGCTTAACAAATTCCATATGTATTTTGACCGTTAAGAAAAAAACTGTTTCCCATACATAACCTTATAAAAATTACATATGGATTTGGTTCTGACCACCCCGATAGGGAAACGGTCGTGATGATACTTTTATTTACAACTTTGTAATAAAATACAATAATATGAACGTGGGTAAAAATAAAAAATTTCTAAACTATTATTCTACAAAAACAAATAAATCAGTATCAGTATCATCACTTTCGGGGTGATCAGAAACCATGGTTATAAATAAGCGGATTCACATTTAGCTTTTTACTATAGGCCAATCATGACAAGTGGCAAGCTCGAGAAATATCACAAATAAATATATTTATTTACATTAATAAATATTTTTGTTTCCCGACAAGGAATCGAACCCGATACCTCCGAGTCTAAATCCACAGACATAACCGCTAGACCACGGAGGCAAACAAATACAAACAAATAAAACTTTCTAATAATAACCAATGAATAAACATTAGTTTGATTAAGTGTAAACAATATTACTAACTATATTTTTGGTGATCTCATTATGGTAACAGGAATGACAGTTTTAACAATGAATGTATACTAATAAGTTAAATAAACAAAAATTTAGATAATAGATTGCAAGAAGAAGACGAATTTCTAAGCATTCCATGGATTCGGCTCAGGGTCCATCAGTGTTGGAAAGGGAGAGGAGAAGAATGAATGGGCTTGCGACCGACTATAGGCTGGTTCACAAAGGAGGTCTCCTTTTTTATTGCGCAACGAAATACTGTATGATTCCGTTAATCCCGTCTTGGATGCTCGTTTCATAAATGTATCTTCGTAAGACTTGCTTAGGCCCAATTCTTTTAGTAAGTGGTGCAAAGAACTAGTATTCCTCTCGCACCAACTTCTACTACGTAAAGCTGAGTCTTGAATATATTCCTAAAAGATATATAAGATGTTATGTTTTGTTACAGATGGATGTATTTCGAACAACGAGAAGACAATAAACAGCTGGAGGAAATGGCCAATGTGTCGTAACGTCAACAACACTATCATATAATTTAGTTCTACTCTTGTATGCCAAATAATTTTAAGCTAAAGCATTAATAAAAAACTTTTACTGTAACTTGCACGGCTCATTATTCTTTTTAATCCGGTTTTTAAGTGAACACTATTTAAACCAGTTAAAAGTGTAAAAATCAGTAGTAGTCTAGACGGGGTCGTTTGCATAATGGTGATGGTTTTTTACCATTTTAAACTCTTAAATCTTAACTATTTAATGTTTTGTTTTGTATTAAATCTAATATAAATATCAAGATTGCAATCAAAACACTTTTATATCAATTTATAGATTTGGAAAGTTAAGCTATTCCATTCCATATCAGACAACATTGTATAAGCATAAACTAGCAAATAACTATTCAAAATGATCAATCTATTCGTTGTAAGTTAAATATTATCTCTTCTTTTACAAGATGGCTTTGTAAGTTTAATGTTTGTGCATGCATTAGTAATAGTAACAATGTGTGTTTGCTAACAGATAAAACAATAGTGCGGGTGCTTACTGCTCTCAGTGGCCATTGTTCCTACTCATAACAACTACGCGCATCATAAAACTGTGATTAAACTAAGTCATAAGCGGAAAAACTTTAATTAAAAAACTGCGTGTCAAATCTGTGATATTCAAACAAAATCTCTCAAGTAGAACTAAAATCAGTAAAAATGGCTAAGAACGAAGAAAAAACTAAAACAGCTGGAGACCTTGAAGTCGGGCAAAAAATAACAACAAATGGAAACGTACTCAAGATGACGTTCGCAGAGAAAGTGCAATTTGTTAAGTCAAATATCACTGTGGAACCTGTTCTGGCGTTTTATGTCATGCCAAGCATTTTGGCAATGTTGGCAACACAGAATCTTAATCTTGATAAGGCCTGTCGGGTCAATTTAGGTTTTGGCGATGATGTATGTACAGCTCTGAGAAAGAGACAACGTGGGAATTTGACAACAGAAGAAGATGATGTCCAGACTCTAATAGCATCAGTACAAGCTTGGAAGAGCGTTATTCATACTGCTGTGCCAACTATTCTAATGTTATTTATAGGAGCATGGAGCGATAAGACAGGGAAGAGGAAAATATGCATGTTGTTGCCCGTTTTTGGAGAGTTTATGACGTGCGTCCTAAATATGATAAACACGTATTTCTTCTATGAGGTCAACGTGGAATGGACGGTCGTTATGGAGGTCATCTTCCCTTCGCTGACTGGAGGATGGTACACCATGTTTTTGGGTGCATATAGTTACTTGGGGGATGTGACGTCAAAGGAGACGAGGACCTTTAGGATAGGTATTCTAAGTTTGTGTATGACTATGAGTTTTCCCATTGGAATGGGGTTGAGTGGTGTCTTGTTAAGATATTTGGGGTACTATGGAGTGTTTGGAATTTCTGGAGCTCTTCAGCTACTTAACTTTTGTTATATTTACTTTACTATTGAGGACCACACCTGGCTTCGAGATAAAACCAAGGTAATTTGTTTTTTTATTTTAGTTACTAAAAAGGTATGTATTTGATCGTGCCTTGAATTCATTGCTATCACGTGCAATTATCAAACCTAGTTCACCTACTAAACTACATACAAGGATTTATCTTGCAAATAGTCACATATAATTTATCTAAACATCGCAAGATACAAGGTAAAATAGACTAACAAAGCGTTTGTTTTTTGATTAAAACTAAAGAAGAAGATTTGGCACTATATTGTTTACTACAAAATGGGGAACCGATAGACAACTAACTAGACGTAAAGTTAAACTCAAAGTTGCATCACGGATATCGTTAGAGAATTACTCGTTGATAGAAAAAAATATCACTGTGGGACGCGAGCGAGACAGAATGCATAGAAAGCGCGCGTGTGGCGTACTTACGGCTCGATGGCTAGCTTACTACTGATTCAAGTGTGTTAGTTAGACGTAGTTTGCTAGTTCCATACGTAATGTCTTCGTGCCGTATTCCCCTTTTGTTTTAATCGAAGCGTTTGGTCGATTATTGAGTTAGGCTAAACTTATTGCAATTTGTACAGTAGTCAATTTCTGTTTCGTTCAGCGCAAATATTTCAGCATAAAGGTATTTTAACAAACTTTAACGAACTGACACTGTCAATGTGCATCAGTATAAAATTTATATGCCATTATATCAATAGCATTTCTATTTATAAAATTAACGGTAACTAAAGTATTTTTTTAATGGTTGCGGTTAACAAAACAGAATAGGACTGGAGAAAAGTAAACTGTTTTATAGACCACAACCGGGAAAACAAACCCGCTACCTCTGCATCAATAATGCTAATTAATTTGTTTATTTTAAATATCCGTTTTGTAACGACAATTACTGATGTAGCTGTAATATTCAATGTATTGTATACTATACATACACAGATATAGGTACAGTGGACAAAAAAAAAAATTTTTTTTAAACATTCCAATTTTTTAAGAGTAGTTAAAATTAATTTATTTAAAGATAAAATACAAATAAATATATATATAAAAAAACTACACTAATTATAAAAAATAATTTAACATTCATTCATATTTAATATATTATTCGTTTTTAGTGTTAAGTAATAATAAATTGTTTGTTATGACTTATATGTTTTATTTATCTTGTACATTAATGAAGGATCTATTTACATAATGACAATTGGTTGTCTATCTGACGAAGGCAGAGATATTAAGTTTAAAGGAGGTTACTACATCACCCCCTTCCTAATAATAAACTCAAAGAATTGTATAATATAAAATTATTTAAAACAATAATAAAAAGAAAGATAAAAATAATGTAGATGTTAATTAAATTCTATAACGTTAGTTGAAAATGTAACTCTCCTGTTGCGTCTTAAAATTGTGTTTCTTTGATTGGATTTTGTTATTTCCAATAATTCGTCATCATTGTTGGTATATGCTGGTTTAACTCTATCCCTGGAAACCACAATCTCGTGATTATTTTTTAAAATTTTGAAAACTTTGACATCTCTGGAGATAACCATATAAGGTCCAGAATAAGGCGGTGTCAATGGTGATTTGACTTTATCTTCTCGAAGAAAAATATGCGAGCATGAGTTGAGATCTTGATGACTGTAAATTTTGTGTTGACTGTTCCAGGTAGTTGCGGTTGGTTTTATTTCTCTAAACATATGTTGTAAATTTTCGGCAAAAGTAGTAGGTGGAGTTCTCATTTTTTTTGAGTTATCAATGAAGTCGCCCGGGAGTCTTAGTGGACATCCGTATACTAATTGAGCTGGACTGTAGTTTAAAGCGGGTTTAACTGTAGTTCTTAAACCAAGCATTATAGCTGGTAATTCGCGACTCCAGGACGATCTCGTAGTTTTACAACGGCACATTAGAGCGGCTTTTAAAGTACGGTGCCATCGTTCTATTAATCCGTTGCATTGAGGATGATAGGCTGTTGTGTGTCTGACTTCTGTGCCCATTATTTGTGCCAAAGAACGAAATAAATTTGATTCAAAATTTCTTCCTTGGTCGGTTGTGATCTGTCTTGGTGTTCCGAATCTGCTTATCCAATTTTCCCAGAAAACTTTACCTATAGTTTCGGCTGATTGGTCAATAATGGGGTAAGCTTCTGGCCACCTTGTGTAACGGTCGATACAAGTTAGGATATAATGTTTGCCTTCTGAAGGTGGTAAAGGTCCGACAACATCTATATGCACATAGGAAAATCGGTCATCGGGCATATCGAATTTTTGAAGCGGAGTCTTTTCGTGTTTATGTACTTTTGATCTTTGACATGGTAGGCAGTGTTTAACGAAATTTATGATGTACTTGGACATATGAGGCCACGCATAGCGTTCCTTGATGAGGTGGATTGTTGATTTTTGTCCAGGGTGAGATAATCCATGGATATGATGACAAATCGCTTCACGGTGAATTTTGGGAATGTACGGTCTTATCAAATTATTAGATACGTCACAATAAATTCCCGAGTTGTTTTCCAATTTAATAATTTGTAATTTCAGGTTGTGTCTGTTTTGATTGTTAAGTAAATGTGAAAGTTCTTGATCTTCTTTTTGTGCATCTGCTAATTGCTTGTAATTTGGAAAAGGTTGTTCAATGCTACATAGCCTTGACAGCGTATCTGCGACAGTATTATCTAATCCAGAAATATGACGAATATCTGTGGTAAATTCCGTTATGAATGACAAATGTCTAGTTTGACGTGGGCTGCTTTTGTCTGATTTTTGTTGCAATGCATATGTCAAAGGTTTATGATCCGTATAACATATAAATTCAGTTCCTTCTAGCATGTGTCTAAAATGTTTAATCGATGAATATATAGCCAATAGTTCTCTGTCGTATGTTGAATATTTAGTCTCTGCGCATGATAATTTCCTTGAAAAGAAACCAAGGGGTTGTTGATGGTTATCGACGATTTGGTGTAATACTCCTCCAATAGCTATATCCGATGCATCTGTATGTAGCATGAGTTTGGCGTTAGGATGTGGATGACTGAGGGTGACAACTTCACTTAATGCCATTTTAATGTCTTCAAAATATTTCTCTGTTTCTGGTGTCCAAATAATAATGGTATTTTTCGAGCCTGTTATAGCATTAAGAGAAGATTGAAGTTGTGCACATTTAGGTATAAACCGTCTATAAAAATTTACCATCCCAAGAAATCGGCGTAAATCATTAACAGTTTTTGGTTTTGTGAATTTCTCGATAATTTTGATTTTATTTTTGATTGGTTTGATGCCTTGTTTGCTGATCGTATGTCCTAAATATGTTATTTCCTTTTCTGCAAAAATACATTTTGATTTGTTCAATGTAATGCCATATCTGTTAATTCGGATTAGTACTTGTTCTATATCTTTAATGTGTGTTTCCATATTTTTCGAAGCTATGAGGATGTCATCGATATACGGGAAACAACAGTTAAGTCCATGTAGTACTTCATTAATGAATCTTTGAAATGTTTGTGCTGCGTTTCGTAAGCCATATGGCATGAATGGAAACTCGTAGAGACCAAAAGGAGTATTGATTGCAGTTTTGATTATATGTTCTGGTTCGACGGGTATTTGTTGATAGGCTCGTACTAAATCTAGTTTCGTGAAAATAGTTTTGCCATAAAGGATTGATGTGCAATCTTGAATATTTGGTAATGGATATCTGTCTGGTGTGGTGAGGAAATTTAGCTGTCTATAATCTCCACAAGGCCTCCAAGTGCCGTTGGGTTTTCGCACCATATGAAGTGGGTTTGCCCACGGACTGTTCGATGGTCTGCATAAACCAAGACGTTGCATGTTGTCAAATACTTCTTTTGCCGTTTTTAATTTTTCTGGTGATAAGCGTCTAGGTTTGCAATATACAGGATTTCCGATTGTTTCTATTTGGTGAGTTGTAGAGTGTTTAACATTGTTGACATTTTGTGGTTTGTCTTGTAAGACTTGGTCATATTTCTTTAGAAGTTTGCTAATAGGGTCGTGTGGGTTGATTATGCTCACCGTAGGGCATTCATTATAATTGTCGTTACTGACTTTGCCGGCAGATGACATGAAAGTATGACGGTCGATTAATTTTTGTGCTGTTAGGTCGACTACTAGATTGTAGTGTCTTAAAAAATCTGAGCCAATTATAGGTTTTTTGACGTTTGCAATAGTAAAGTTATACTTGAAGTTTTTTCCAAGACCAAAGTCCAAAAGAAGTTGTTTGTCACCATATGTTGTTATTTTGCTGTTGTTCGCTGCAAACAATGATTTGTCGGTGGGTCCTCTTATCATGTCTGCATATTTGGGAGGCACGACGGATATGTCTGCGCCAGTGTCAACAAGGAATTGAGATCCAGTTATCATGTCAGTCACAAGAAGGCGACTTTGGTGAGGGTGGCAGGAACATGTCGCCACTGTTTGCTCCCCCTCTAGTTTTCCGAATGGTGGAATGTGCACGGAAGTTGGCATTTTTGTGCTCTAGAGTCAAACATTTCGTGATACCAGCAATATCCCTCGTTTTTTCTGTGATATTTCTGTGATATCCGACGGGATAGTGAAATTGTTCGGCGAGGTCTTGATGAGGAGCGATAGTGAGGATATCTCGGTGATGATGACCTCTGTCGGTTTGTTTCGAATGTTCGTTTCAAATCAGATATTTCTTGTTTTAATTCTGCCACTTCTAACTGGAATTTTGTGAAATGGGTTGCGTCTTTGTTGGTGGATGTAGAGTAGACCATGAGGTGGTTTTGTGTTATGTCTACTATCTTGTCTGCTATTTCGCCCATCTTATCAAGATTTTCTGTAGTAGCTTCAAGGATTGCCCTATATGACAGGGGCAGACTTTGAAGCCAGATTTGCTTAATAATGTCATCGCACGTGTTAGATTGTACCAAAAGCTTCATTTCGTATAATAGCTGTGAGGGTTTCTTGTCGCCGAGTTGCATGCCCGAGAGTAAGGTTTTGACTTTTTGCTCGTCTGTTTGTGAGCACCTCTTGATTAGTGCTGTTTTTAAAATGTTGTAATTCGATTCATTTTCGCCTCTTAATAAATCTGCGATGATTTTCATTGTTTCGCCGTCGAGTGACGAAATGAGGTGGTTGAGTTTGGTTCGGTCTCTACTTACGTTGGCTAATTCAAACTGTGCTTCGACTTGTCGAAACCATAAGTCTGGGTCTGATTTCCAAAATGATGGAATTTTAATATTTATTTTGGAGATGGCTTCCAGTTTGTATTGTTCTCGGTTTTCCGTGTTCATTTTTCAGTCCGGGTCACCAGTTTAGTGTTAAGTAATAATAAATTGTTTGTTATGACTTATATGTTTTATTTATCTTGTACATTAATGAAGGATCTATTTACATAATGACAATTGGTTGTCTATCTGACGAAGGCAGAGATATTAAGTTTAAAGGAGGTTACTACACGTTCTTACAAACATACCTGATATACTCGTATCCTCAGATCCTATCCATCTGACTCGCTTTCACATTGCTCCTGATATGTACTTTAAACTCCCCGAAATTTTAATTTTGTTTTTAGCCAGCTTGCATTTTATAAGAATGGCGTCTGCCATCAATTTTTTCAATGTTTATTTTAAATATGGCTATCATTAATTTTGCTCAGTCTTAAATGTCGAAAGAGTAATGTAATTTCATTAATAATTATGTAATCTTTACTGTAACTTGTATTGTCTCTTGTAGTACTTGGCATTGTGCATTTTGCAATGCTTTTGTATTATTTTATTATCCTGCCCGCGAAAAATATGAATACTGCTATTGACTGTACATAGGTACAGTCTATTTATAGTAGTAAACGGGTCTTAGAGAAGATACCACGTATATATGTACATAAAGTCCCAGAGTTTAATGACCCACTGCCAGATAGACGGAAGACCTAAATAAGAGTTGGTAGGTAGGGGTCTTATGATAGTGGGATAAGATCGCATGTGTAATAAGCCCTATTTGCTGCTAACCAGGAAGGGATACTGCTGCGGGTCATCAATGGTTCAATTAAAGACGATTTAGCGGACTGTATGCTTCATTGTAGAAGTTACTTGAGTAAAAGAGATTGCCCAAAACCGCGCAAGTTTGTTGCAGATTGCCTCAACAAAATATAATTCAATAATCATAAATATTAATTATGTTTTTTCAATAAATGTTATATCAACATCTCTTTTACTGGGTTCGATTCCTGGTCGGGACACAAAAATATTTTTTAATGTAAATAAATACATTTAATTAATATTTAATTTATTTGTGATATTTCTCGAGTTTGGTACGCTGGAGACATCGACGAGCTTGCCACTTGTCATGATTGGCCCATAGTAAAGTTGGCTAAATGTGAATCCGCTTATTTATAAGCGTGGTTTCTGACCACCCCGAAAGGGAAACGGTCGTGATGATACTTTTTACTCTTTTACCCCAGCATTAAAATATAATTTAATTAAATAGTCAATTGGTTAAGATTGTTGTGTTCTCTTCTCCCGATAGATGATGAATGAGGTGATAGGGAAGGCAAAAGGTCTAGCCCATACAGCCTAGTCTGATGTAATATATATTTCTATTTCATGAGGTAATGAGGTTATTATCAAATTCCAGATGTTGCAGAATTTTATGCTTTTCTAGTCACTCGCGGCATTATAGCCCAAACACATCGGGTACAATATGGAGTTTAATAAACTGCAGTTTGTGCCCCATATTTAAAATTTAAATTAATCGTTTTTCATAATTATTCACACTGTAGCATATTATTAAAGAAAACAAAACCACTTTTCACTAACAATATCCACAGTAAATTAATTTACAAAACAAAAACTTGCACTTGACACGTACGTGCAAAATGGCGCGAAAGACTCTCCAATTGGTTAAGATTTATGTATTACATTACAAACATCGTGTCTATAGATAAGCTATGCAATACAAAACGCACTCGGAAAACATGCCGGTTGCCACGTGTACCTAACAACTTTGGGGGCCCAGTCTCAAGCAATGACAATGTCATGCATTGATGATTACAAAGCACTATTTATACAATTAGGTTATTTATTATGATCAGGTACTTTATTATAGATAAAGCGAAGGATTTAAAATTGTAAATAATTCTCCCTTACAGAATATTCAAATCATTGTAGCACAAGAACATTTTTTTGGGCCCATATCTTTAAGAAAAAAAGGCATTCTTTTTTACTTTTTAAAAAATGTGAGAAAAAAATCGTGTTGTGCTCATGAATAACTCACTCAGCGAGTCGCCACTCGAAGTGCTAGCTAAACGATCCAACAGTGGTATTGGCCAAGCAGCGATGATGTCGCTGTGATCGCGACTACATGACTCTTGAGTAGCATTGAATAACCTGCAGTAGAGACATGCGGGCTAATCATAATAACTGTACCTACAAGTACATTTAACATGTGTTTAGGTCATTGTATCTACCTATATTATGACAAACTATTTTACTACATTGCATTTACAGGGTACCTAAATATATATTTTTTTTAAATGTTTTTGTGAATTAATTGTATATCAAATATTTTGGATTGATTGTTATTTACTTATATCCTAATTTAAATAAACAACAACTAATTTATTATTTATTTTATTGAAACGTCCAGAATTGAACTTTGTAGGATTTGGTACTTGTAATTAAGGTATAGTTGTTATTATTGAATTTATTTATAAAAATAATAAACATATTTCTGTAACTACCTATATTATGTTTAAAACGTAAAAGGTTAAAAAACCGAATTGTCGTTGTTTTTTTTTTAGGAAAAACTGAAAGGCTGTAAAGGGTTCTTCCTGGAATTCTTCGACATGAAGAGCCTTAAGGAAACCCTGGCTATAGCCTTTAAAAAGGGGGAAAATAGTAGAAGACTTCGGATCTGCCTCGTCTTATCAGCTGTGTGTTTGATGTTCGGACCTATATGGGGTAACAACTTTTTTATAATTCAGGGCTAATATTTCAGCCTTCAAATCTTTGGATATTGCATAATTCTGATAATTTTAACAAGCTATCAATCTGATGATAAAAAAAAAAATCCCTTAAAGTATTATTTAAATTATTAACCGACGAGTAGGTATATAAATGTCTCCGTGGTCTAGCGGTTAAGTCCGGGGATTTAGATGCACCGGGTTCGATTCCCGGTCGGGACACAATAATTTATACTCGCTTAAGACAACGACGAGCAATCTTTACCATAGGTAGTCCAATCATGACAATTCGACTGACCATGGTAAAGTTAACTAAATATAAATCAGCTACTTTAACAGCGTGGTTTCTGGTCAGAAACCGTGGTATTACCGTCGCGATGATAGTTCTCTTGTTGAAGAAAAACTTGTTTTATACTTCCGTAGCATGCACATCGGCATATTAATAAAAAGTATCGTCACGACTGTTTCCCTTCCGTGGTGGTCAGAAACCACGCGTTAAAGAAGCGGATTCACATTTAGCCAACTTTACTATAGGTCAATCATGACAAGTGGCAAGCTCGTCGATGTCTCTAGCGTACCAAACTCGAGAAATTTCAAAAAACACCTAAATTAATTTAAAAGTGCACGTCGAAGACCATAAGCGGGTACGTACGACACGGTACAGTACGACTAATTAATTCTGACACGAAAGTCCTAGCCTTGATTCTCATATCGTTTCGCTTATTGCCCCATCTTGGTATATTTAATTTTTTTCATATAGGTGGTAGGCAGACTGATCGTGGTAATTTGTCCAGTCGGGGAAGTATCCACCGCCGATAAACCTAGTAAAGTATCTACACGTTTCGGGATCAGGCTCGATTTGCCGTCATGTCCAGTCAAGCCGGCATAGTATTAGGTACTGATGTCAGTCATGGTGTCTGATTCCAGTTGCTAACATTCATGGATTTTGCTCCTCACTTACCAACAGGTGGTTGCAAGGTCACATATCGTGCTAGTATAAAAAAAAAGTATAATAATAATAATAATTACAAAACTGGCCACTATACTAAAGAGATACAGATACAAAAATCTTGCTTAGTCATATTCTAAGCAATTTCCACTAATAGGTAAAGGAAATCATCAGAAATAATTGTCTGTCATCTGTCACGGTTATAGGATAAGTAAATTGCCTTGTAAATAAATACGTGTTAAGATAACATAAGGTGTAGGATGGACGGATGACCTGAAGAAGGTCACTTTGACCACGACATGTGACCCCACGGACATATTTATCGTTGGTCTTATAGCGAACGAACCTTAAATATCATTGATATTTAATCGGTACCACAAATGAGTTTAAATATATTTTATCATATTTATTATAAAATTAATATCAGATAAATAAATATTAAAATACTTTTCTAAATGATTAAATTGATTAATTATGTTCGTATAGTCTTTATTTAATTGAAAATGTGCTGGATTTATATTCATGTTACGCCGTCGGTCCCGGTTCTACTAATACCAACTTATCATTTTAAAAAAATCATTTGAAATTGTCATCAGACCCTAGCCAACCCGCCTGTCCAGCTTGGTTTGTTTAGGCTAAATTCTACAGATATTTCTGAATCTAGGCTTCTAGTATAGTATATATTGATACGTATTTATAGTTTATTGGTAAGAATTGCACCCCACATAGTTATACTATTTCACTCTCCCAAAAAAAAAGTGGTAGAAAAAGCCCAAATGCCTTTAAGAATCAGACACTCATGACTGATATCAGTACCTAACACTATGACGGCAATTCGAGCATCTCGAAACGTGTGGATACACTTTACTGGGTGGATATTTCGCCCCGCCAGACTGGGCAAATTACCACAGTTTGCCTACCACCTATTTGTCGTTTTCATTGATAGTAATTGCAATGATGTCAAACGCCAATTTTTACTTAAAAGGAGTACTAATATTGTAAGCTTGCCATTGTCATATTTATATAAAAATAACACTGCTTGAAACAAGATTTACATAAAAGGCAAAGTGCAATAAAATATCATCACGACCGTTTCCCTTTCGGGGTGGTCAGAAACCACGCTTATAAATAAGCGGATTTATATTTAGCCAACTTTACTATAGGCCAATCCATGACAAGTGGCAAGCTCGTCGATGTCTCCAGCGTACCAAACTCGAGAAATATCACAAATAAATTAAATATTAATATATATATATATATATAATAGTATTTATTTTACATTAATAAATATTTTTGTGTCCCGACCAGAAATCGAAGCCGATGCCTCCAAGTCTTAATCCACGGACTTAACCGCTAGCCCATGGAGGCAGTTAGTATTTAAATAATAATAATAAATATATCGTAATGTGGAATAGGGCGGCATTGTTTGTTAATTAATTCATCCACAGAACAAGCTTTTAAATCATCATCATCATCAGCCTGTATCTCTCCACTGTTGGATGTAGGCCTCCCCTAAGGCTCGCCACTTAATGCGATCTTTCGCTACCCTCATCCAAACCCCACCAGCGACCTTCTTTAGGTCATCTGTCCATCTGGCGGTGGGTCGTCCCACTCTGCGTCTTCCCGTACGTGGTCTCCACTCTAGAACCCGTTTGCCCCATCGATCGTAGGTTCTGCGGCAGATGTGTCCGGCCCATTGCCACTTCAGCTTGCTAATTTTAAAAGCTATGTCAGTAACTTTCGTTCTCTGACGAATATCAACGTTTCGAATTCTATCCATTAGAGATATACCAAGCATAGCTCTTTCCATGGCTCGCTGAGCGACCTTGAATATATGGACCAGACCCACTGTTAGTGTCCACGTCCCTGCTCCGTACGACATTACCGGGAGGACGCACTGGTTAAAGACCTTAGTCTTTAAACATTATGGTATAGACGAAGAGAGGATGTGCCGGAGTTTCCAGAATGCCTCCCATTCTAGCTGAATGCGTCTGTCGGCTTCTTTGCTGAAGTTGGCTGCTCCTAATTGGATAGTCTGCCCGAGGTAGACGTAATTTTAAATAGTTGTGTTTTATTTTGCAGGCGAGCTGAGTATAATGTACATATTCACAAGATACAGATTTAACTGGGACGAGGTGAAATACAGCGTGTTCACTACATACAACCTCATTCTTCACGCTTTGGGTAAGTTGTCTTATTAAAGCTACTAAAATCTATAAATACATTTGAAATAAGATTTGTCGTTATGTCTCTATGTATGAAAGTTTGTCTAGCTGTTTATTACTGGACCAATTTAGATTCTTAAAATATATAAAATTAAAGTATAGGCAAAATTACGATATATTATTTGTATATTATAAAAAAACACTTTTTTTTTGTAATAGATACCTAAGTGTTCGTTAAATGTTATTCATGAAATCAGATGTACGTATAAAAAAGGGGTAAATCCCCAAACTATACATAAGTAGTTTTTTTGTTTGACGTATCAGTCCGTGCTCCTCCAAAATAAATACTCCAAAACAATCGTGACATGATTACAATCAAGGTCGACTTAGTTAATACTTTTTTGTAGTGTGTAGTGTACCGGATGAAAACTATGACCAAATTACGTGATCATTGAGTACAGTATTTCTTTATTATATTTATTATTGAGGGTGACAAGAATGCTGGCTCTTTCTTTGCTCAAAGAATCAGTATTGCAATTCAGCGGGGAAATGCAGCCAGCGTTCTTGCCACCATTCCACGCGGACGGGACTTATATCCTTAGTAGTAATATTAATTTTATTTAATATATTGTAAATATTATAATAAAAATATATTATTATTATTTACTGTCAGTTTTAGACGTAATAATTACAAAATATGTTATGAATATAAAGTCTTGCGCTTACTCCGATATTTAGGTATACAGTTTTCGACTAAAGAACGACAATTCGACTGCAGGTACGTCCCAAAAAGTAATCAATAAATGCCCAAATCGCTGTTTATTTATTTAACATTTATACAACTTACAACTCGCGTTGAAGAAGATCAAGATCGAGAGTAGGTAAAGATGGCGGCTATAATCCTGCGTATTAAATTGCATTAAAAAAAAATTTGTATCGTTTTCATTTTAGGTCTTTTGTCAGTTGACAACATTTTGTAAAAAATGTCATAAAAATTAAAATTAAAGAAATATATGTACCTATAAATATTTCAATACCTACTTGCATTTCTGGTAAACATATTTGGATTTTGTTTTGCGATGTCTCCAATAAGTGATACCTTTTAAAATACCTTATCGGTGGTTTGTTTACATTTTGTCTCACGGCTCGGTTAATGCCGTTTAGTGTCTACATTTAACCTTAAGCGACGTCGAACCGGCGTACTCTGGTTTGCGCAACCTGTGTCATTGGGCCAAGTCACTCCTAATAATGTACCGGACATCGTAATTGTGAATCTGATGGGCCTCTTATTCTACATCTACAATAATCTACATACCTAAATATAATATCTAAATCTAAAAGATATATGTTATTATATGTTCATTACAACCCCTAGAACACAGCATCCTAGACCTCCACTGCTGGAGATGGGCCTTCCAGAACATATATCTGAAGAATTTAGCCTACATTCGCCACGCTGGCCAGACGGCTTGGCGAGTATATGATGTCAATTTTTATGACAACTTATTAACGATTCCACAAGTTGGTATTGGTGGAACCGGGACCGACGGCTTAACGTGCTCTCCGAGGCACGGGAACGGTGGTGTTGTATATCTATGACAAATGTACTTAAGAAAAGTGTATTTCTCATTGGTACATGCCGGCTGGGTTTGAACCGACCTTTGTAGGATTTAAGGAACGCGTTCTTACAACCGAGCCACCACCGCACCAAAAAAATATGTTACTATTAACGTATTATGTCGACATTGTTCTGACCACGATCATCTAGAAGCCTTGCTGGATGTTACGAACCTAGTACGACTTTTATTTACTGCGATAACTATGAGACCTTCTTGGTACGACACGATCCAGAACAACAACTGGTACTAGGGGCCCAAGGTGCTACAATTGGGCTAAAAGCGGTGGTAAGAAGGCTTTCCTTAAAATCCTAAAAATGTTCGGTTTGAACCCCGGCATGTACCAATGAGAAAAACACTTTTTTTAAGTCCTCGTAAATATTTATATTCGTCATAGATTTACATAACCGCCACATTAAGCCGGGACTGGTTCCATCCCGAAATAACATCTTCGTAACCCGTCCCAGCGTAGAGAGTGTAAGATGTGGAATGCTCTCCCAGCCAGTGTGTTTCCCCACTCTTATAACCTGGAGTCCTTCAAGCGAAGTGTGAAAAAACATCTTGTTAAGCCGGCATAGTGGTAGAGACTGATGTCGCTCGTGGTGACCGGCGTCAGTTGCTCCCATTCTTGGACCTCGCGTACTGCTTACCATCAGGTGGGCGCGATGTCACATGTCGTATTCAGTATTTAAAAAAAAAACTCCAGAAATTTCAGAAGGAGGTCTAGGACTCTTGTGTTTTAGGGCCTTTAACTTTTCTTTGTTGCAATTATAGATTTACGGTATCAGGTCATCGTTAGGGAAGAGAGGAGAAGAGTAGTATCTCGATCTATCTAACAAATAACTGTCCGTGACCATAGATTTAAACACGCAAGTACAGGTTTCGATTTGTGGTTAAGGACACAAAAAATATATAAAATAGGAGTGGTTAACTGGTTATTGACTACCCGGCTAGAGATTTGGCTCTAAGGATACTTTTTAGATACTTAGACCGCCTCCGTGGTCTAGTGGTAACAAACGTTGCCGTGAACTCGGGAGGTCGTGGGTTCGATTCCCACCGGGGGCAAGTTGTACATTGTATAATTTGTCTCGGTCTGGGTGTTTATATGTATAATATGTATATATTTACAAAAAAAAAAAAAAAGTATAATATGTAGTTTATCAACCATCTAGTTTCCGTAACACAAGCCTCGTTGCTTACCACGGAAACTAGATGGCGCTGTGTGACCTGTCTGGAAATATTTATATTTATATTTATTTACTTTACTTTTAAAAACAAAATTAGTCAATACTTTTTTTATGGCTGTAATAAATTCCTCATCCTTGAATAATAAAAAGTTTTTTTTTAAATATGTTAATACATGTACTCAATTCATCTGCTTAAAGTTTATGACTGATTGTAAGATTAACAATGAAAAAAACAAAAAAAAAGATTTTAATAGACTGTGCTTGCTGGAAGTTTGTTCCACTGCAACCGTAACTATAAGTGAATCTGTATATCTACTGGAAGAGTGTTGAGGGATAAACAGTTGATGAACTTATGTATTCTGTTTTGACATGATAATTGTAAATAAATGTCACAGATCCGCGGGGAGCAAACGATCAAATAAAAATAAACACACTTCACCTAATTATTAAGGAAAACGTTATGACCTCAGGCAAAATACAAAATAGAGTACAAAAGTCTTCATTTAGTAGCGCAAAAAAGTTACTATGCTCGGTTTCAAAGACTACAACCTTGGAACTGAGAACAACAATTAAGGTTTTTTGGTGGTTTAGAATTTGCAACTGGGGTTTATTTCGTTGCTGAATGCGATGGAAATGTTTAGTTTGAAATGAGTGAGCTCTGGTATTTACTTATACGATGGCTGTAAAAACAGGGACCTATCTCTAATTTGTAGCCAAAGGCAGTTAGTCAAAATAGAACAATTTCATTTAGTTGGTACTGATGCGCGAAATATTGTAACCATTGTTGCCCTGACTTAAATATAATAGAATTCACTATTTTAAAAAGATATGTGTTTTATATTTTTTCAGAGTATCTTTAAATCTTCATCACACTGATATTAAATAACAAAATCATTTATATTTTAATAAAAGAAATACATAATTTTAGAGCTATTGGTTACCTCAAAACATTAGTCAGAGTAAGTGATGTCACTTAATAGTTAATATTGTAGACTCTGACACAAGTCCATAAATTTGTACCTACTTTTATAAAAGCAAATAGTTATTTATTTACTATTACGTGACGTCATCCGGCAGCCATTTGCTTTGCAAATCCAGCGATTCCGAGCGAAAATTCAAACACGATATTTAAAAATAGATTTTAATGCGATTTAGGCCTTATAAAAATCTAAAGTATTTTTCCAGGAATCCGACAATAAATTATAATCTACCTACCTAATGTTTACTCTTCTCTCGAATTCAGAAATACTCTTAATTTCACTTTAGTTCCTATTGAAATTAATTTCAGAACTCGCTTAAAAAATAAACAAAAATAAAAATCCATTGTTTCAGGTACATTATTTACAATAAGCTTGTTCAGTCGCAGAATGAAGGTACATGATTCTGTATTGGGGATAATATCCACTATCAGCAAAATCTGCGGCTCAGTTCTTTTGGCTTTTGCAAGAAACGACACCGAAGTTTACTTTGGTAAGTTACTTACAGATTCCTTTTTCCGTCTGATAAAATAATAACAGGTCATTGGAATCTGCAAAGATGTTGGTCCTTTGATAATAGATTACTCATTCGAAAGCTTTGCTGCTTAGTCTTGCTAGCAGAAGTAGAATCATTTGGATATTTTGACTTTGACTACGTATCTAATTGGAGACTTTATTATTATCATAAAAAACCCCTATATGAATATTGAAGATGGGGCTTTTTGAATATATTTATTTACTAGATAATTTGACCTTCTTTCACTACGCTGCTGCTACTGCTGTTACTTATCCTTTTTTTTACAGTTGTGAATAAACGTTCGACAAAGGTAATATTGGTAGGAACGATTAACAGTGCTATGAAATTTGGTTGCTAACTACTCGGTCGCTTTCCACCAAGGTCACGATTGTCTAACGCTTGTCGATAAACGCTTTATAGTGATTTAAAACATATTTATTAATGGCTATACGATTAGATGATGGCCGAGTAGTTTTCTAACCTCTAATCCATTCGAAGGTTCAAGCCCCGGCATGTAGCAATGATAAATACACTTTTCTTACGTATTTATTTTATTAATAATAATACTTAAAATAATAATTAAATAAATAATTAAATAATACTAATGTGTATTTCCTTTTACACACTGAAAGCCTTTACATACCCTCCTCTAGAGGAAGACATGGTGTCCTTGCAGTGCATTCGCTTTGGAGAGGGGAAGAAGGAGCAGTATCGGTTGAAGTATACGAGCCGAAAGGCGGGGCCGCGATCTCACCTTTTTAAACAGCAGGTCACTATCGTATTGCCTAGCGTACGGCGTAGGGAGTGCATAGGTTTCTCACAAACTCGTCCAGTATTACCATGTTCATTTTGTTTCAGTACCTCTTGTGGAAATCCTAAACGGCACATCAGGCATCGCTCTCAGAAGTATTGCTTCAAAATTGGTGTCATACCAGGAATTAGGTATGATACATTGCATTTAATTGATTAGATAAGCCAGATCATTCACCTACCCAATCTTGGAACTCCCATCCCGATTATCATCAGGTAGGTCGATCATAAATCATCATTAAAAAAATATTACAAAGTTGACTAAAATAGCAAGCGACTAGGTTATTTTCTTCGGTTCATTATCGCGCAAAATAACTTCATGACCATTTTCACGGTCGATTACCAGAATGCGACTTAAGATGGGACTTGTAACTTTAAATTCTGAAATAATATAAGTCGATTATGTGACTTTCATACGGCTTCCGTACGGCTGTCACTCGTGTTAATCCCCCATCCCCCAAAATAAAAGTCTTTAGTAGGCGTATGTTATTTATTTCCACAGCACATTACAGAATATAAAGGTTAATATATATAAATGATTCTATACTTTAGCCAAATAGGAAACATACTTCATTACTGATACGTATATGCATGTCAAAGAAACAGAAGAAATATAATTAATAGATAGACAAACAAGTCATTTATAAATAAAATTATGAAAAATAAAAGTCTTGGCTGCCCTAACTATAGAAAAGTGTATCCTAAGTAACTACCTACTACCCAATGAGTAAGATGTGGTTTATCCTTGTCCGATTGCCAGCAGCACCGCAACGAGTGCCTTTCCTCCGAAACCACGACTCAGACTTAGCTGCAAAGGCACAAAGTCCAACAGTGACAGAGAGACGGTTTACGAGTATAGGATTTTAGTCCGTAGGCGCCTTGAGGTCTCCTTATGAGGCCCAATGGTGATTCGGGCATGAGACCTCTCGCGTTGGCCCTTCAGGCTGGGGTCGTATCGTCAGGCGATTTTGAGACTAAAAAAAAAAAAGTTCACAAGTGAAATCCAAGTAGTTTTTATGAATTTTCAAATAGCTTCTACTGTACTGGAATTTGAGTTGTCAACTTATTTACACGACAAAAATGGTAAATCAGTATAAAAAACATTTCATCTTATTTTGATTATATTTCCAGGTAAAGTGTATTCGTTGTTTGGAATCGCCGAGACGATGATGCCGCTAATTTTCGCCCCCCTCTACTCCCGGGTTTACATCGCGACCCTTCACTTCCTCCCAGGAGCAGTCTTCCTTATCAGCGTCCTCGCCACCATTCCGGTCTTAGCAATATTTGGGTAAGTTTTCACATCAAAACTTTACAGCCCGAAGAAAACAATTTCAGGACCATAAAGTTTACAGAACCTTCCATCATCACATTGTATCGTCACGACTGTATCCCTATCATGACGCTCGTCGCTGTGAATACCTGACTCGAGAAATATCACAAAAAAATTATAGAATTGGTTTCACACACGTTTAATAAAATAAAATACAAATCTTTAAAATCACGCGTCCGCCATATTGGTTTGCTACACAAAACAGGGCGTTTATAAAGCCCTCTAAACATGTTTAAAGACCCACATACACTACAAGTAGCCAGGCATAGAACAAGATCTTCTCTCAACCTCTGTGTCTTAACTGCTAGAAAAAAATGTCGTTAAAGGATTTAGTCTAACTTAAAATCAGAATCTAAAGGCTTCATAGCTAAAGATTATCATTATTATCAGCCTGCATGACTCTACTGTTGGATTTCTCAAGGCTCGCTATTACACACGATCGCTACCTTTATCTATACTTACCAGCGATCTTTTTCTGGTCATCTGTCCATGGAAAGTTCCATGTTGAAGATAACATATTTCTAGAAAATCAGTGATTTGCCATCCTTAGCCATATGAGTGGAGGGGGCCTGATCATTTTTTTTGTCAAATTTAATGGTTCTTGGTATGATAAACATTAAATCAAATTAAACTTATTTTTCAGTTGGTTTTACTTCGACTTCCGGAAAAACAAAGATTTAAAAGAAATTGACAATGATAATAAAGAAAAAGACATCGAAATTACAATGAAAGAAGCAAAAGAACACGCGCCCTAATATTAATTATGACAAATACGCAAAATAGGTATAAAATTAATCATAGAGAGAAAAATAAGGAAAGGCATGGAAAGGATGGTCCGTGCCAAGTTGAAAGGATGATCGACAAAATATCGACGAACCAGATACATAAAAAGTTTTGGTTAAAAGAGATCAAATAAATAAAATACTCACGAGCACTGGTGTCTCGGTTGTAAGATCGCTTTTCAATCGAACAACAAAAAAGGGTAACGTTACGAGCTCCTGCATGTACCAAGTTACGTAGATTCATTTACAACACTACCGTTTCCGTGCGGGATCACGTTAAGCCGTCAGTCCTGGTTCCACTTATGGAATTGTTATTAAAGACATCAGACCCTCGCCAACCCCTTGGGCCAGCGAGGCGAGTATAGGCCAAATTTATTTTATATATTTAGGAAAACTTACAGCTAAAATACTAATATAGAAAAAAATATTACACATAAAGCCGATAACAAAAATTCACCGATAAATATAATAGAAAGCATGCAAGATAAACTTTTTAAAAGTTTAGTACAAATACAGGAACAATAATAAAATAAAGAAAATATAAAAAAAAACAATAGATACGATAAAATAATATAAATACATAATAAATAGTTTATAACTGCAAAAAAGAAAAGAAAAATAATACATAAAACAATAGGTCAGTACAAACTCGAAGTGCCCATTCGTCATTTCTCGTCTAACAATTGGAATGCCGGCATTAAATCAGATATATGTTCTGGAAGGCCATCTCCACCAATGGAGGTCTAGCTCTGTGTTTTAGGGGCTGTGGTCAAAAAATGGTGCAGTAAAGAGTCTACAAGATAAGTTATGTATGAAAAGGTTGATGAATGCCGACGAGGCGAAAGAAGTATGTATTGACCGTGAAAAATGGCGCTCAATTTTCTCTGCCTATCCTGCATATATGTACAAATAACGTATTTGGATGACACTGAGAGATATTTATATTTAATGTAATTGGCATACGTTGATAAATCATTACTATCACGACACTAAGAGGTGCTGTTAGTCAGATAATATCACAACTTTCAATGAAAGGAATACAGATGAGTTATTGGTTTGGACGACTGGTCGTCTTTTTAAAGGTATAGTGCTAGTGCTAAATTTTAAAAAACTTATCCCTTAGGCCAAAATATGCACCACCATACCGTAGCCACTATCCCGAAAATATAAATTTGCATCTTACATACATACATATCTTCACGCCAGATCCCTTACGGGGTAGGCAGAGACAATTGAGCGCCACTTGACACGATCACGACATACCTCTTTCGCTTCATCGACATTCATCAACCTCTTCATACATGCCCTCTGTCATTCCAATAACCTAGAGTCTAGAGTGATGTGTGAAAAAGCATAAGTTGCTCCCATTTTAGGTGGCTGCGATTGCACATGTCGTGCCCAGTTAAAAAATAAATAGATTCTCAGTAAACAAGGGGCTTTTTCGGTCACAAGTCGGAGATACGAGGCTCCTCTCCAACACGCGATGGACCCGGCATCCGAACTGTGAATTTTTGGAAGAAAGTTTTTGATTTATTGGTCACACATATTACAGTTTATTTAATGAGTATTGACTACTAGAATAATAGAGGTAATTTATAAAATTCATAAGTATATAAATCATTATCATTACAGCACCTAGAATGCAGCGTCCTTGACCTCCACTGCTGGAGATGGGCCTTCCAGAACATATATCTGGAGAATTTGGCTTACACTCGCCACGCTGAGACGGGTTAGCGATTATATAAATACTTATTTAAAAATATGAAATATCTAAACCACAATAGCGTGTTGAAATTTTATGAGTTGATAATGAGATAAAATAGGTAATAAGTTATAAAATAATTCGAAACATTAATAAATTGATCCGTGTTTATAATTTTGTTATAAGCCACGTGATTGGTGGCTTGACACGTTTTATTCAACCAATCACTTGCGTATAAACAAATTTATTATTATTTATTTATAATTTAATATTATTTAAAGTTATTATTAACGTACGTTTGAATGTTTTACGGCCAGTTGCAGAAAGGCTGATTAAAATTATCTTTTGTCATGTTTAACGTATTATAAAGCATTTTACGCATTTTCACTTTCTTCGAACATATGTCGCGGCGTGGAGATACTTCCATAAAGCACCTGGTAGTTCAGGGAAAAGTCGATGGCAAAAGGATGCGAGGTAGGTCTCCGATGAGGTGGTCTGGCCAGGTTAAAGCAGAAATGGATCACCCCCTACATGAGTGCGTCAGGAAGGCTGCAGCACAAGAGGAGTGGCGATGGCTTGTTAAGCGTGCCACTGACACTCAAGTGACGACCACAACCACTCTGCCAAGAGTGTAGCGACTAAGAAGAAGAAGAAGAATGAGGCACGGCACTGTCCGAAATAACCAAAGTGACAAGCTAACTACCAATCACGTTGCGTGTATTAATATATTTATCATTGATATTTTAACTGGCCGAATCATCTTTTCGGAAAGTTTAGGTACACCTAATTTTAAGTTAACGTCTGGCTACCCTTGAAGGGTGTAACGCTGTGATCATATTATTATTAGTTATAAACACCTTTAAAGTTTGTAATTATATTGTCGTTTACTATATTAAATATTGCTTATCTTAACAATTTGTTTTATTTGTATTTTTTTTTTCTGTAGTTTTGTGTATGTATTGGTCTATTCAGAAATGTTTTGCTAAATTAATCACAACCCCTAGAACACAAGAGTCCTAGACCTTCTCTGTTGGAGATTTCTTTGATAATTATAATAACAACCTACAATAGAGGCAGTTGTCGATATAATATCAAATTAAAATTACAACATATATAATATAATAATAAAAAGGATCTATGGTCTCGGCTTACTAATACATTTTCTTAATTTTTTTATTACAGCCACTAGAACTTACTAGAACTAGACCTAGATTATATCTGAAGAATTTCGCCTACACTCGCCACGCTGGCCAGACTGGTTGGCGAGTATCTAATGTCAATTTTTAATGACAATTTATTAACGATTCCACAGGTTAGTTTTAGTAGAACCGGGACCGATCGACGGCTTAACGTGCTCTCCGAGGCACGGGAACGGAGGTGTTGTAAATCTATGATAAATGTACGTAATAAAAGTGTATTTCTCATTGGTACATGCCGGGGTTTGAACCGCCCTTTGTAGGATTTTAAGGAAGGCGTTCTTATAACCGAGCCACCACCGCACCGCGCCTTAATTTATTAAATATGTTGTCTATAAAATACAATACACTAACGACAACTTACAGCAATTAATACTTCAGAATCACGCGGCAAATGGTAACTTACAACTCTACCACTCCTACTGATTTGACTAAATCTAAATAATGGCTGGCGTTGTGGTGAATTATAACGCGCTCTCGTGTTTTGTGGGAGATGGCGGGAATTAACGCTGACAACTTTCCAGTTTCAAACTTGCACGAATTGTAAAGAAGTGGTGTTCTATTCTCTTGGTGCTGTAACGATTTTCGGCAAAATATTGGAAGACAAATTTCTTAATATTCCATAGATTCACTGTGCCGGGTCCATGGTGTGTGAGAGAGGAAAAGAGCGAAATTTATTGCGAAACACGACGTTCACCATCCACTGCTCCCTACCCAACAAAATACTGTATGATTCCATAAATGTATTGACGGGAGATCTGCTTAGGCCAATTCTTTTAGTAAGTGGTGCAAAGATTATGCTAGAAATTACAAAAAGCTCGAAATAAAAGTTATTGACACCAAATACTTACGCTATTTACCTTAGAGACATACCTACTTCTTTCGAACTTAGCCGAGGATATTGTATTTATATTTATTTTATTTGGAGTAACAAACAATTGTAGAATAAAGATACAATAAAAAAATAGATTATATAATAGGTGGTAGGCGGACTGATGGTGGTAATTTGCCAAGTCTGCCGGGGCGTGGAAGTATCCACCGTTCGTGCCGATAAATTCAGTAAAGTGTATCCACACATTTCGGGATCAGGCTCGAATTGCCGTCATGACCAGTCAAGCCGGCATAGTGTTAGGTACTGATGTCAGTCATGAGTGTCTGATTCCAGTTGCTAACATTCATGGATCTTGCGCGCCACTTACCATCATGTATGTATTATAAAAAAAGTACTAGGTAATTTTACAATTAACACCGTTATCCATAGATAGAATATACATATAATTATTTTAAAAAAATATCTAACGATACGACCACAGTCTGAAGAGTTAGCGCCCGCGAGGTGGTCGCATGCCCGAATCACCGTGGAAGATAAGGAGACCCCAAGGTGCCTACGGACTATAATCCTTTAACCGTCTCCCTTCACTGTTGGCCCTGTGTACCTTTACTGCTAAGTCTGAATCATGCCTACAAGTAAAGCGTAGTGCGGGCTAGTTATTGTATGTTGCAATTCATAAAAAAATAAGAACGTTTACATCTACGGGCCATTATGGACGAAGGCTATATCCCGAAGCCCCAGTAGACCCGTGACCGCGGCTAAAACATCTTAACCGAAACATCGAGAGAAAAAATCAACAACGATTTACCACTAGGACAATGTTTGCGATTAAAGAATACCACTAGTGATATGTAAGAGGTAAAGTTGTTGGGAATGCATGACCGTGTAACAAAAGGACGGGAGTTGAATACGTTGAAGAGTATGACGTGTTATAATTTTATACCGTTTTCAGACACTTTGTTTGCACCGGTCTCGTGTGTACATAAATATATTACATCTAATTAAATACTTAGCACGACATGTGACTCCCGGTTTCTTGGAAGGCGGACGACCAAGAATAGTTGCAATTGACTTGGGATGCATTAGCGTCACTGTTGGAATGTAAATGCTAGAATTCTCGTATGTAACTGTTTTTATTTTTATTATTTCAATTATTACAATAACATAATCACGAGGTGTTTTGAAACCACGCCTTTAAAGTACCGGATTTACATTTAGCCTACATTACTATAAGCCCATCTTGACAAGTGGCAAGCTCTTCGATGTCTCTAGCGTCACTAAAAAGGAATGACTTTTTTATGTTCTCGCTAAAGCACGAACTAAACAACTAAATATCGACATAACCACTCTAAAATCATGATTTTGTTTTATCTTCATCATCATCATCAGCCTATGTCAATGGAACAGGCTGCCTTTATTTATCCGACAGGCACCGTCTCTAAATATATTTAAAAAACTCTTAATTTCTCACATTCTTAAAAATAAAAATGCATCTTAATCTCCTTTCGTTGACATATAGGTATTATTATTTATTTATTTTAAATATGCATGTATTTTATTTATTATTTATACACAGTATATATTTATTATCATCTTAGATGTTTAAACCATATACTTACCTACGTTACCCATATATTGATTTTACTTATTATAATATTTTGATCTTATTGTGTTTATTTTTCTTACTCTGCGCCCATAATATTCTTCTCTCACTCTCCCAAAGGTTAGCTGGTAGAGAATACCTTAATGGTATTATGCTCGCCTATGTACCTACATGTTTTTATATTTTATATTTTGTGTGCAATAAATATTTATTATTATTATTATTATTATGTTTCTCCACTGCTGGATATAGGCCAGAGTGGAATGACTCCCCGCCAGATGAACGGATGCTCTAACGAAGGTCGCCGGTCGCTGCGTAGTCCTATACGTGGTCCCCATTCTAGAACCCGTTTGCCCCATCAGTCGTCGGATCTGCGGCAGATGTGTCAGGATCATTGTCACTTCAACTTGCTTATTTTAAAAGGTAACTTTGGTTCTTTGACCAAGATCAACGTTTTGAATTGTATACATAAGAGAAACACTACGCTAAACTCTTTCCATAGCTTGCAGAGCGACCTTGATTTCGTTGACCAGAACCACGTCAGTGTCCACGTCTCTGCTCCGTACTGCATTACCGGGAGGACGCCCTGGTTGAAGTGAAGTCTTTAAACATTGTGGAATTTTGTTTACATTTATGAATTTGATGAAATTTATAAACTTCACTTATTTAACATAGCTAAATAATGTTAGAAATTTGCTATCCAAAGCTTGTTTCAAAGAACATTTTGCTTTAGCCGCTTTTCATAGAAAAACCCGTCTACCACAGCATACTATTTATCCAAAACAAACACTCAAATTTGACCTTTACACTTTCTTAAATTAAGTCGCAAATCCTTTAAAGATTTTGTACAGATGATGTATTTACTCGTATACATTTAATGATGTTAATGAATAAGCAAAAATTACCTTTTGTGGTGCTTATACTTACAACTTAATGAGGTTTTCATATTTTAGGGGACATTTTGCCGTAGACATATATACGTTTAATTTTTATACATTATTATTACGAGTATGATGTATTTATTGATAGAATTTACAACGTTGATATTCGACAAAGCGATTAAAATTAGCAAGCTTAAGTGACGCATCTGCCGCAGAACCGATAGGACAAATGGTTGAGCTGCCGCAGAACCTAATGGACAAACGGTTGAGTTGACACCACGTACGGGACAACGCACAGTGGAACGATACTCGGCCAGATCGACGGATGGCCTAAAGAAGGTCGCTGGTGGGGGTTGGATGAGGGTTGCAAATGACCACGTGCAGTGGCGAGCTTTGAAGGAGGCTTACATCCAGCAGTGGAATATCGAAACTAAACCAATGAAATAAACCATACACGGTGTTTTTTGTTTAATAATCCTTACTAAAAATCACCCCTACTAAAGCTAGTCCTCACATGACAGGATGTCCTAGTGTGCAGACCAGAGATTTATTGTTGTTACTAACACCTTTTACTTACCTTAATTATGTTTTTTTTTTACTTTGTACTTACTAACCCTTTTGATGAATAAATTATTTTGATTTTGAATTTTATTTTATTAAAATAAAGTAATAATACATAAGTTACAGATGTAGTGCGTATAGGGTTTACATCGTATTTTATCGGAAAAGTTCGTATATAACGGGCTAGCACAATAACTTTTTTTCATTTTGACACTAAATAATAAAGTTCCATATTGTTGAATACCTTTTTTTTTAAAGACGTTGAATCGATAAATCATCAATGATACGCCCCCTGCCTGAAGGGCCAACGCGAGTGGGGGTCGCATGCCCGACTCACCGTGAGGCCTCCTAATCCGTCTCTCTCTCACTGTTGGCCCTGCGTACCTTAACTCCGCAAAATGTCACTCATTTAATACAATAATTAATTGACACTTCTCGGGTGCCGTCGTATTCCGATTGATACCCGAGTTTTCCCGATGGAAATATATTATGCACTATATCTGTAATATTTTTTTATTTGTATCATATTATATTTATTAAAAATAAAAATATATATACTTTTGTCTACGAGTGTACCGACTAGCAAATTTGCTCCGCCTAGCTCTGGCGCTCGTCTTATCTGCCGGTACATGTACCTGCAGCCCTATTCTGTTACTTAGTCGCAAATGTTATTTACGTCAGAGCTTGCGTCATAATTACAAAACATTATTCAATTCTCGACTCTTTAAGGGCTCGGCCGTGCAAATATCAACTTTAACTGCGTGATTCCATTATATAACGTTTGCGCTTAAGGAACAGAATAGGGCTGTCATTTGTTGGTAGTCGACGGAGCAGGCGGTGGCCGGGCGTGGAACATTTAAATATGCATACATAAAATTAATCTATTGTATATTTTATTTAAAATTAGGTGAATATTTTGCTGGCTACTACGTCTATGGGTTTTGAAAATAATGAACGATCTGAGGCGGGCGGATGGCGGCGTGTCTGACGGTAATATCCACCCATCTGTCAAGTGGCTAATAGATGGGCCAAAGTTTAACATACACCGACAAAAGCGAATATATGCATCTTAATTAATTAACATTGCCGACGCTGAAATCTAATAAAATTAATAAGGTGATTAGAAAGCTATATTTTAACATCATTATTTTTGCTTGTCTCTCTACTGCTGGGTATTGACTTCTACACCCTCATCAATCCCCTCTTTTTTTTTTTTTTTTTTTTTTTTTTTTTTTTTTTTTTTTTTCGTCAGGAAATCCCTACGGATACCAATCCCCGCTGTGGAGGCAGCAGGGAAAGGTTATGTCGGACTCGCACCGACTAAAACCTGACGGCGTTCCTCCGTGGCGCCTGAGTGGCGGCTTCGCGGGAGTCCGTTAGGAAACGTCCGCTAACCGCCGGCGCTGTCCGCCTAGGCAGACCCTCCAGTGAGCAGGAGGAGATGGAACACGGGAACACCACGTGCGCCATCTCTCGCCCTCGTGAGTAGGTCACACTCCATGACCTGACTCGGGCGTGCGTGCACTCGCTAACCGTAAAGAAGTTTACGGCGAGGAGTGCACGACTTGCCTCCCTAGAGTGGTCTCGACGCGGCCGGCTGTGAGCACGTAACCGCGGAGACCACCGCTCCTTCGCGACTTCAGGAGTCGCGAGTCGACCTCCGACCACCACCACCCGTCTGGTGGGCTGGGTCAGAGGCCGACTCCGTCGTCACCTCCGACCGCCTGCCCCCACGCCCGCATTACCGGTTACGTTGGGCGCGGTCGTCGGCCCCTCCACTCCCTGACGGCCAGGTCCCAGTAGCCATTTCAGGGTCCCCCATCCATCCGACAATGGCGGGGTGAGGGTTCCATCGTCGTTCCGTCTTACTGGTTAGCTGGGGCAGGCCGACGGTGTCCCTATCTCCCCCGATTTTCATCTCCCAGTGACTGTGTCGGGGCCCCCTAGCACGAACGAAACACCAGGGGATCTCCTCCTTACTCCTCCACCAGAACCGCCGGTCTAGGCTGGGACCCAGCCGACGGTGCTTCCAGCTTTCCGACAGCCAAACCCAGTGACTGCCGGGCCCCCCGGCCAAACGCAGAGCCATTATACGAATGGCACAGGGGATCTCCTCCTATCTCCTCCACCAGAACCGCCGGTCTGGGCTGGGAACCAGCCGACGGTGCTTCCAGCTTCCCGACAGCCAAACCCAGTGACTGCCGGGCCCCCCGGCCAAACGCAGAGCCATTATACGAATGGCACAGGGGATCTCCTCCTTCTCCTCCTCCTCCTCGCCTCCTCAGTCCCTCGACCCAGTCCAAATCAAGGTCGGGGGACCGAGGTCCCTCCTCCTGTGAGGGCGCTCCTCCGCCCATGATCCACTCTAGGCATCGGAGCGAGGCTCTACGCACAACGCGAGCTGCCTGGGTGCAAGACTCGCGGTGCTCCTACCTGCCCTGCAGCCAAATCCCAGTGGCTATCAGGGCTCCCGACCGTCCCTCTGGCACGTGGCCTAGGACCCCGGGTCTCCTCTCGCACACCGCGAGTTGCCTGGGTGCAACTTAGTTGGCGATGTGCTCCTCCTCGTGTACCGATTATGTACATAATCGGGCGGTCGGCACTCCCCTCTCTTCGGCAGCCAGACTGGGACTAGGCCGCCGAAGACTCCCGACGCCCCTTGGACTAGAGTCCACCAAGCAGGCGCCGGGGAGCTCATTCGCCCGAACTATCAACGGCATCGGAGCTGGCCCACTGCCACTGGCAGAATCCATTTCCTGACTCTTACAGTATCCCTGGATTTTGGGCTTACGGGAGTGGGGGTATTCTCCAGCCGCCACCACACGGCGCTCATCAATCCCCTCCCAGCAACCTTCCTCAGGCCATCCGTCTATTTATTAATTTGTAATGTACAACAGACATTTATTTTTACAGCCGCATCTTAGCTTTAAAATATTTTAAATTCAATTTAATTTAAATTAATTTAATAATTTAATTTAATAAATTTTGACAAGGCCCCTTCTCAGCCGCATTAAGTTTAAATAATATTATTTTAAGTGTTTTTATCCTAGGGTACTCCCAGTTCTGTTTTTTGCTCGAATATAATACTCTCCAGGGACGATAAATATGAGTGGTAAATTAATTATTATAAGAGCTCCAAATCAATTTATGTAATCATAAATTTAACCAAATTCCAGTGGAAACGTACGGTGACAAAATGAAGAATAAGAATAATAATATTTAATTACACCAATACATAAAATTAAATGTAAATAAAAAGAAATCAAATTTAACAATTTAAAACTTTGGTACACGACGGATTCACATTTAGCCAACTTTACTACAGGCCAATCATTTTTCGAGTTTGGCAAGCTCGTTGATGTCTCTAGCATACCAAACTCGAGAAATATCACATATAAATTAAATAATAATTATTTAAATAAATAAATATTTATGTGTCCCGACCAGGAGTCGAACCCGGTACCTCCGAGTCTAAATCCACGGAATTAATCGCTAGACCACGGTGGCAGAGGTATACTATGTCGTGAACTAAAAAATAAATAAAAATATTAACTAAAACGAAAGTAACACAACTATAAAAAACGAGCCTAAGAAGTTCAGAAAATTCAAATATAAGTATAACACGGAAACAATATAAATTTTAAATTTCCACAAGTTGGTATCAGTGGAACCGGGGCCGACAGCTTAACGTACTACGGAAAATGTGGTATTGTATATCTATGACAACTGTATGTGAGAAAAGTATTTCTCATTGGTACATGCCTGGGTTCGACCCGCTTACCTTTTAGGTTTTTAAGGAAAGCGTTCTTACAACCGAACTACCACCGCGCCATTTGGTCCAATACTTAATAATAAATACTAAGGACCGCCCAGAACTTACGAGTAGTAGAATATGTTTATTTGTATGGGTATGCCTAAGTCAGTTAGTGGAAACTAAGACAGGATTCTGTTACTGGGCCTAAAGTGAATGAAGATCCAATTGGTTACGGCTCCCTTAACGATACTATTAAAGGACTATAGCTACCATCGAGGTTCCAGCTCAGTGACGTTGGTCCCTGGGAATGATGACGTGCACTGTTGTGGGACGCCTCGCCGCGTCGCATCTCAGGGGGACAGCGCATAAAGCGGGGGCCGCGGCGAAAAATACGGAGTCCAGCAAGCGGCGCAAATATGTAAGTATATTAAAAGATTACATATTTGTACCGTTTGCTGTAGGAACTCTGGGCCAATGGAATCCAAGCGCAAAAAGACATACACAACACCGCGTTTTGTCGTCTCCTTCGGTGACAAGAGGGCTGGCTCTTTGTTCGCCCAAAGAATCAGTATAGCAATTCAGCAGCGAAATGCAGCCAGCGTTCTTGCCACCATTTTACGCGGACGGGACTATAATCCTTAGTATTATTATATATATATATATATATATATTTTAGTGTATACTCATATATATTTGATTGGTCTAAATAAAAAATAAACAACGCCTGAAAATGTTAAACAACAATTTAAATACAAAGATAACTCGTTATAAATATTGTCGTTTCATTCTATTTTGTATTGTTACAAAATCCAAAAAACAACGGTTTTGTGAAGCGGTAATCGAGATAGCTCTTGTAACAAGTTGAGTATATCACTACAGTCCTATACATCAATGTCACAGTACAAGTATACCAGTAGGCAAACGAGAGGTAGAGGACCGTACGAAGTAAAGTAGAAGCGTTATTTTTGGTTAAATAATATTTTTATTCATTACAACATTTATATATTTACCGTGAAACCAACAATTACTCGCGGATATCTTTCCGTAATACCCATATGCTTTTTTCTTCTTCTTAGTCGCTACACTCTTGGCAGAGTGGTCGTGGTCGCCATTTGAATGCTAGTGGCCCGCTCAACTCTTGGACCGATACGAGTACACTCATGTAGGGTATGATCCTTCACTTAATCAGTCCATCTCATCAGAGACCTACCACGCATCCTCTTGCTATCGACTTTCCCTTGAACTACTAGGCGCTTGATGGATGTTTCTCCACGCTGACACGTGCCCGAAGGAAGTGAGAATGCGTGATTGTACAGTCGTGGAAAGGCGTTGTCTGATCCCCAGTTCTTCCAGTATGGATTTGTTGGTTCGGAACTCCTTCCATGATATGCCCAACATTCTCCTCCACATGCTGATTATGCTAAATAAATAAACAGTGAAAAGTACACGCAAGACATGACACGATTATTTTATACACTTCTGCTGGGAGAGTATTATATATGTTCATTAAATTATCCTTATCCCTAACTATGTCTCCATGTGATATGTTGTTTATTTTATTTATTTTTATTAAAATCAAAGTTTCCACACAAAACATTTTGCTATGGAATAAATAAATAAAAACAGCTTTTAATAATTATTTAGGTTTGTTTTTATGAAAATGATTTACTTGAATAGTTGTACTGTGTGACGTAACATTGGAACTGTTGTCGACGCTAACGACACTTATATCGGAGCGAAAACTGACATCCGATATGCTTCAACAGAAATCTGAATTTAATTTCCCGCGAGTGAAGCCCACTATGCCAGAGCTGATAGTCCCAATTTGCTTTTGTATTGGTGTTTTTTTTTACAGTATTTTGTTTGAAATGCCGCTGTGACCGGTTGTAAAATCAGTAAAATTAAATGTTTGAGGTCGGTTTAGATCAATCGAGCAAATTTAAATAAAAACTCAGTCTATGAGCTCTTGAAACTCAAATTCAAATAACTCTAGTAATATCAGTTATATATTTATTGTCTCTGACTATTATTATCTCTTATAAATAGCCAAAAACTTACAGACATTTTAAGTATCATATAGGCGATTTGGATTAACGTTTAGAAACATATACCCTGAAAAGGTATAAGTTAGTTGGTGTAAAGACAGAAAGGTATACTATAGTAGGTTGGTAGTTTGAAGCAACCAAGTAGAGGAGATACGTATGCCTAACGGCAGAACTGGACGACACCCATCGCAAGATTTCGCAACAGGTGCCAAAAACCTAGTCCAGTTTAATGTCAATAAGAGCCCGGAATGCGCGCTGACAGCCAAGAAGTCTCTATACTCTTCTTTTCCTACTCTTAAGGACACAGTCCTGGAACCGTTCAGCATACTTGGTGTTGAAATACGCTCAGATCTCAACCACCGAAACTACATTAAAAGAATCACTAAAACAGCGACAAAAACACTCCATCAGGAGGTACAAGGTAAATCGGTTTTTCCCTTTTTCACTCAGACTTATGCTTTATAAAACACAATAAGGTCATACGTGGAATACTTTTCTCGCCTCTTGGATGGTTCCGCTAAATACCTTTCAGCTCTCAGCGTTCTGTAGAGGTAAGCGATTTAGATAGTGACGACACTACAGTGTATAACTTTAGAATCGTTGTAGCTTCAAAGCCAATGAATTTAAAGTTATAAACAATAGATTGTTTCTATTTTGCAGATTGAAGTATGACAGCGATTGAAAGCGATCGTCATTGAACCGATGTCATTAGCGGTGTATTGACATACTGACAGTTAACATTGAGCGCGAGCACTATCGCGGACCAGCGACGTGGTAGGATGTGACGAGTGAATGGTGTATTGATGCCAGCCCGATCCAACACTGTGCCGCTCAAGTGACTCCAAGCCAGACTCATTAAAACGGATCTGGTGCGTTATTCCCGAGAAAACGGTGTCAAAACCATTGAAACATACGGCGTTCGGTCGAACGTATTTTACCCGATCAATTGGCGCTCAAAAACTTCCAGAAATTATTCGCAAGGAATGGTTGGATCAATCGGAAATGTGTGATGGTACATTAATATTAGTCATCAGCCCCTAGAACACATGGTCCTAGACCTCCACTGTTAAATATGGGCCTCCAGAATATATTTCTTAAAGAATTTGACCTATACTCACCACACTGGCTGGCGAGACAGTCTCGCGGGACAGTTTGGCGAGGGTCTAATGTATTTTTTTATAATAATTTATTTTCGCGATAGTTGGTATTCGTGGAACCGCTGCCGACTTAACGCGCCTCCGAGGTACGGAAACGGTTGCGTCAACAGAGCCACCACCGCTCAACGTGGTCGAAGCGCGGCTATTATGTAATTGGGAGGCACACTGTACTCATTAGATAATCAGTTAGTAATGTTTATAGTCTTTATTAATAATTTATTACCTTTATTTTTTTTATTAAAATGTTGTTACGTGAATAGGGCCCTCTGTTGAGCCTCTAACAACCTAGGCGCGGGCTGTGGAGTGGCATTGACGGGTTGGCGGGATGTTTTGGCACATCATTTTGAGCTATTTTGCACATCGTTTTAGGTGCTACACTTGCAAAAATTTACTTGCGATTCCACATATTGTTTTTTTACCTATTGTCTTCTTACTCAAATGGGTACCTATAATCTAGTCTGCGGAAAGGCATTTGTACATAACTTTCTGACTGATCAGTTTCCGTATAACAAAGGCAAATCAAAATTGATAAAAATAAATATTTTAACTAATAAAAATTGAGGCCAATGATTTCTTTAAACGGCTGACGGAGACAGGAAGGCTGGCGATTATTTCTGCCAACGTATATACGGAGGGGCAATATTTCCAGTCTTTTAGGGACTATCTCTGATGGTACGTGTCTCGAGGACATTTTTTATTAGGTTTAGTTTACAGTTTGTTAAATTTTATTTATTTAATTTCAATAGTTTGTAAATAAAATGTCTCGAAAAGTTTTAAATAAGTTATTATGATCTTAAGGATGCACTAAACGATGCCATTGCATAGAATACTGTTTCACATATTAATAGTATTTATATCTTAAGTTGGACACAGCCCTTTTAGAGCCATGAATTAACATTAAGTATTAATAATTATAATTAATGTTTTAGATTATCCAGCCAAGGTCAATGGTCAAATTTTCATTTTTTTATTTCTACACTTGTAAAACATGTATTGACAATATCCAAGTGTTACGTCCTAACCATACGGAAATAAATTATTTTGATTTGTTATTATTATTTTATAATGTTTTTTTTCGAACAATTGTTTGTCATAAAAACTAAAAAAAATACATAACGCTCCATAAGCGGGCGTTTTAAGGATGAAGGCAAATTATTAACTTCTTTAAAATAAACTTAGGCGCAAGTCGCTTACTGCGAAGTTGAGGTCTGCCTGGGCCCGCGCTTCGCTCTCTCCAATACGTCTACGTGGCTACATCAAGCTACGCCGCTGAGATTTTTTTTCTTTCAATTTGCGTCTTTATAGGAATATAATATGTAATTTGGGTTAGATCAAAATTAAAGTTAAGGCCTTTTCAATAAAAAACATTAAATTATCGGCCCATTATTATTATTAGAATAATTATGTATTTTATTTTCTCTTATAACTAAATTACAAATAATTAATAATAATATTTATCTGAAATATTACGTAACATCGACATTAGAACATTTTTTAGACAATTTAATACACGATTACAGATCCTCAATACATACTTGAACATGCGAAACAAAACTTCCAATTTGGAATGATGTTTGTGTCTAAAAATGACGCAAATGTTAACGAAATGCGACGCATTTCTGTCAGCGAAGCAGTTATTCTTTATAATATTTTGTACAGGCTTTTCACTGCTTTTCAGGATCTTTTAATTCTATCTCTTTTTCCGCAGCCAACCTCACTTCATCCTTTTTGTGTTCAAAGTATAGCCATCTGAAAAAAATATATCAAAAAGTGTAAAAAAGCTTCTATTCAAGCTAGCTGGAACGACTAACATTAATTAATTTCTTGACAGACGAGTATTTCGTATCAATAAGTCTGGTAAAGACCTAGGCACACTGGACAGTAGATGTGTGTATTCTTCTGGGTGTGCTATCTACACATACTAAACAATATCACAGAAGAACTAACTAAAGTACTATAAAGTGTTTTTTTATTTTTTTATGTTTTGTACTGTAAAATGAATAAAGAAATATAAAGTTGAATCACGACCGTGATGGTCCCGGGAACCACGCTTTTAAATTAACGGATTGGAATTCAGCCAACTTTACAACTTGCCCATGATGGCAAGTGGCAAGCTCGTCGATGCCTCTAGCGTATCAAACTCGAGAGATAAATACAAAATATTTAACTAATCTATTGTGTCCCGACCAGGAATCCACGGACCTTAACCGCAAGACTACTGAAGCGGTTAATACAGAAATAATTAAATTAAATACCTAAACATGCAGCTAAGTTAATTCTAGCTAGAGTATAGGAACCCCAAGAGCAATGCTGATTCTGGTCCAAAGACTAAAGAGGTAGTTATCTGGTTGTATTATGATGTCATCATCATCAGTCTTTGTCTCTCCACTGCTGCATGTTGGGCTCTTCCGAGGCTCGCCACTTTACGCGGTCATACTACCTCCGACAGCGACCTTCTTCAGGTCATCTATCCATCTGGCGGGGGATCGTCCCACTAAACGTGGTCTCCACTCTGGAACCCATTTGCGGATCGTTGCTTCTACGGCTGATGTGTCCGACACACACTTTTTAAATTTTAAATACTTTATTGCACTTAAATTGTACATAGGCGGGCTTAATGGCCAGGCATTTTCTAACAACCAACCTTTGGGAGTGTGGAAAAACTATATATGCGTGCAAATTTATTATGATAAACTACATACTAATAATACATATAAGAATAAATAAATACATACATATAACTATAAAATACTAAAAATAAGCCTACACACTAATAAACAGTAAATGACAAATCTTAAAAACAAAAATCAACACAGAAATAAAATGTAATATTGATTTAAATAACACTGTTTTGCTTGTTTAGAAAGTAGGTGGTAAGTAAACGTTTAAAAATATGAACAGGGGGAGCCTGTCTGATCGTCAGTGGGATCCTGTTCCATTGGCGAGCGGATGACACAGTGAACGAATCTGAATATCTTCTGGAACTGAAACATACTTACACGAAAATAAATACTAAATAATAGTCGAGGCTGCTACTAGATATCAGTCAGCCAGTCAAGTGTGGTCATGTAACTTCTAATACCTTATAACATGGGCTTGGCTGCTTCAAAGACTGAAGGAGATAATATTGGCTACATACCCAAAAATAAATACTGCAGGTATTGTCAATGCTGCTCCGAGTAAAAATACGAAGCCAGGCAGCCAGTTCAGTGTTGCCATGTAAGTTCTAGAGTATAGAGGACCGTAGACTAGCGGCATTGCTGCTTCCGCTAGACCGAACAGGGAATTCACTTTGCCTGTACAAAAACAGCTTAAATTAAACTTTCGCACCCATTCATAATAGTTTTTATAATTTTAACGAGTCTATACTAGATTTACATTAGAGACTTTTCTCCCGACGTTTCAGCCAAGTAGCATTGCCCGTGGTCACCGCTCCCGGGTCGACTTGTCGTGTCGGTGTTCAACACGTGAAATCCGTTAAATACCGTTAAAATCATAAAAAGCAGGTTAGTTAGATAAAATATTGATTCTAAGCGATGGAGGATTAAAACTTGTGACTCTAAACAGTAACATTTTGCCTATTTTAAAAATAAATATAGTCTAGAGTTTATTTACATACTCGTAGAAGTTGATTTAGGCGTTTGTTTGCTGTTAAATTATACAAAAATAACTATTAAAAAATAAATAAATATATTTTTTGGTAATTAAATAATAATAATAATATACGTTTATTTAAAGCAACTAGGCTCACTTGTTAGTTACAAAATCCTTACAACTAATGTTAATATAAAAATGAAAATAAAAGTAAAAGAAAATAAAATATGGCAATATTATAACAATATGACCGAGCAGTAACCACGCCGCCCACCACCAGTCTGACAGGATGCACCTCACTCCCGCCCGACCAGCAGCCGCACGAATGTTTGCTGGTTCAATCAGGTCTGATGTCAAAACATTTATGAAAAGAGCTTCCAAGACAATAAGGGAATCATACAGTATTTGGTTGAGAGGTAAGCTAAAAGGAATAGAATGGTGGATGGTGAGCGTATTATCGCACAATAAAATAAAAAAGAGATGCATTCTTTTTTAAACCAGCCTATTGTCGGTCGCAAGCCCGTGACATCATTCTTCTCATCTCTTACCCACAAACGATGGACCCGGCACCCGCACGGTGTTTCCATGGAATGCTTAGAAACTTGTCTTCTTTGTCTTCTTCGTAGATACATTTTGAAGAGAACTTACCAAATTCATCACCTGTGACCAGTTTGCTTGCTATAGACCGCATGGCAATAAATGAGGTCCCATTTAATATTTCCAGTAAACATGCTAAAACCAAAAAAAAAAATTTTAATATCAATATATTTCCTAACAATAACCTTGTGGCCAGCAAGGCCAAGAGAAGGCCAAATTTTCCAGAATATGCTCAGCCTATGTACATACATACATACATGTTTGTTCCATTGTGGCACTCTGGAGATGCGTGGAGAAATACATATGTAAGTTGAGCGAAACTGTGTTAAACGATATTTGCAGCGCGCATTCTGTCAATTGCCGACAGTTATTTCAAACATCTGACAGTTATGTCAAATAACTGACAGTTATAAAATTCATATTTTCGTTAGGTTTTCTTAAATTACCTAATGTTCTACTCAACTTCCTTATTTTTTTCTTTCTTTAGAACTGACAATAATAAACACAACGAAAAAGGAATTTGCGGAATTATTCCATCTGTTCATGAGTAAAGCGAAGACCAAGGGAAAAAAATAAATTACATTCCCTTAAGTTTTTTCAATAAGCGTTTTGAATTCTAATTGACTTACAGACAATTCTTGCAACGCTATTAATGCACAGGAAATAATTCAAATAATTACCCAAATAAATCTGAAGATTGGTCCTGGCGAAGGCGTAGGCAAAAGCTCCAACAATTTTACTGACATTTGAAATTATTCCCAAAATCGTATCATCCAATTTTAGATAGTGACTGAACAAAGTAATCGAGAATAATGTACCTGAAAAAAAAAAGGAAAAAAATCTTTATTGCTCAATTAATATCTAAGATAAAAAAAAGTATATAGGCGAGCTTATTACCTTAAAGGTATTCTCTAACAGCTGACCTTTGGGAGAATGACAAAATAACTTGTGGGATGCAGAGTTAAAGTGTTTTTTTTTAAATAACTAATAGCAATAAAAAATGACATACTCGTAGTTGTCACTGGATATTTCAAGTAAGTAATATTATGAAGTTCCTAATAAATATTTTACTTAAATGAGTATACATATACTCGTAAATACATAAATAATTTTATATAATATATATATATATATATATTTATAGGTAAATATTTTATTATAAAATATAATCATTGTCTAGTTGAGAAATTACATCTCATTCTGTATTTTAAGAAAGTACGAAGATAGTAGATGCCTAAATATGTTTAACGAAGGTGCCAGTCTGATTGACAAGGGCAGTTTGTTCCATTGACGTGCTCCAGAAACTGTAAGAGAATCTGAATATCAGCTGGAAGAGTGAAGAGGAGTTTCAAGTTGATTGTTGTGCGAAGAGCGGAGAGAACGGGCGTGGGAGTCACGAAGGAATTGGAAACGATCGCGCAACTAAGGGGGTGATTTCAGGTTGTTTAGAATACCATAAAGAACGGACAGGATATGTACAGATCTACGAAAACGATAGTATAGAAACATATAGACGTTATAAATGTATGTATACTTGTATAAGGTAACAAATCCTATTATTTACCCATACTTAGGCACAACTAATAACGAGGTACCTATTTAAAAAAATAAGATTTTTTAATGTTAAAAGTAAAGTATCATCACGTCTGTATCTCTTTCGGGGTAGTCGGAAATCACATTTTATTAAAACGGGTTCACATTTTCCAACTTGACTATGTACTTACTATAGGCCTATCATGACAAGTGGCAAGCTCGTCTATGTTTCTAGCGTACCAAACTCGCTCGCAATATCACTTTTTTTATTTTTTTTATTTTGTGTTCTCGACCAGGAATCGAACCCAGCCTTAACTGTTAGACCACGAAGGCAGTCATTTGTAATATTTTATTATTATATTGTATTTTATTGTTTTTGCATATAATTATTCTTATCTGTTCTAAAAACATATATTTAGAAATACAATATTGTAGCAAGTACCGTGGAATCTTTCTTACCTAATAAGTTAGTAAGAATGCTGTAGGTAGACCAAATACTGTACTGCACTTCATCCCAATTAAACCTGTATCTTGTAAACAGGTACAAGATGGAATATTCACCTAAAAATAAAAAAATAAATCGTATATCTACTTCTATATAGTATGCCATATACAACACATATATATATATTTTTTTTTTTTTCTGATAGGTATATATGAAAATATCATCGGTCTATTTCACTGAGCTTTTTCCAACCCCCACCCAAACTTGCTTCTTCAGGTCGTCCGTCCATCTGCCGGGGGTCGTCCTTATCTACATCTTCTAGTCTCCGTTCTAGAATCCGATTACTTCTCCGCTAATCTCCGTTTCAGTTATGCGACAGTTGTTGGGACCACTGCCACTTCAATTTGCTAACTTTGACAGTTATGTGGTACCTAATTTAATGATGTAATACTAACAAAAGCGGCGGTGATGGGATGCTAAACAAAATATGTTTAAGTCTATACAGAATAAATTTTTCAAGTGGGCGCGTACTGCTACTCTCTAAACTATGAGGAATATCGAAAAATGCGAGTCTCCGGGCCGATTTTGAATAAGAATTATACTGTATAATATATATATATAAACCATAAAGTTATTGAAAAAAAAAAATGTATATCTATTAATAATAATAATACATTATTTATTGTACAAAACCAAAACAAGTGCAGGTATATAGGCGAGCTTTATGCCGTAAATCAACTAACCTCGTGACTGAGATATGTAATAAGCAGGTGCAGCAGAAGAAAAATGATAGTTAAAAATATTTATTACTATATAAAACACATAATAATTACAAACATATAGTACTTATACATAAATAAATGTCCTACATTAACAAATAAATATATAACTAAATATAAAATACATTCATATAAGCATATATAATAAGTGATTATTGGCGACTTATTCTGCTTGTGAAATAAGTATGTGTATAGCTTATCTTTAAATATTTTATTGTCTGATAATTAAAAGAAGTCTGTTCCACTGGCGAGCTGCAGACACTGTAAAGGAATCTGTATATCTGCTGGAATAGTGGGGAGGAATTTTAAGTAGGTATCTATTATAGTTTTTTTTTTGTTTTAATATCCTGTGCTATTAGTTCCTAATTTTTTGTAGCGCGAAAATCAGAGTAATCCGTAAAGCATTAGATTATGAAATTGCCCGTCAGGCAACGTAAGCCACCAGTAATAATAACCTGTTTATATTCCGCATTTATTGATAATTCGAAGGATCCAAATTACCCAATTTTTTGTTATTTTTACGAGTCTAATAACATTATAAGTATTGCCACAATGATTACCTCGATAATACGCACCTACTTTGGTTAGACAATTGTAGGAGCTGTTACCTTTAATAGGTTTACAAATAATGTTAATAATAGGACTGGCTTCGAGGTAAAGTGGAGATAATAAATAATTAATGTACTTCAGACAACTTTACTGATAAATATGTACTCCAATTAATTATTTGTTTAAAGTATAAATAATAATTTAATCAGACAATAAACTTGGCACGTTCAAATAGAAATATATCTCACACATATAATCATTATTCAATAATTGATACAACGTTCAGAGAACCCAAGTTAAATTTAAATTTCTAATTCAATTAGATTTAAAAAAAAACATAAGACATGAGTATATTAGAATACAATAATTACATAAAATAAAATTAAACACTAAATTACTCGTATAAATAAAGTCAACTACACTATGATCGTAGTGTGACGAGGACACACTTTAAATTGATTCTTATAAATTTCGTTACGTAACGATGTCTGTGTTAATTAAAAAGTAAAAACTAAAAATAAATAAAAAAACAAAATGAGTTGAAATTAGCTTTTACTTAACTAGTAACCTAAATGTATGTACCAAAAGTTAATAAATAAATGATTGATTTTACTAAAGTACACCATTGAAATAATTTTATATAATTTATTACATACTGGCTTTCACAGTCGAGATCGATTAAATCTTCCAAAAATCACGGTTATCAAACTTTTTGGCGACGGAACCCTTGGATTTGTTTATTTCTTTTTAGTTTTTATTAAAATTCATTTTAACTTGGTTGTTTTTTTTTTTCTTATAATTTTTAATTATATTTTTCGTATGCCATATACTTTGTTCCTCACTCTTATCGAAAGAGATAACCGGCAATGCACTGCATAGACTAATTAATTCTGAGACGATTGTCCTAGCCTTAATTCTCATACTGTTTGGATTTTTGACCTATCTTTATTTAATGTCTTACCATGCATTGGTCCGAACACTACACATACCACTATGAGTAGCAGCGAGACCCTGAGTCGTCTGTTCCCTGGACCATCCTTTAGAGCTACCTTGAAAGTTTCGGCCACGTGGGATAAGTTGAAAAATTCTCTTAGGAAACCTTTGCTTTTAACCTTAAACATAAAAAAAAAATATTTTATACTCGTAGTTAAATATTATTATCTGGTATGGCCAGGAACGGATTCAAGACTCAGCTTTGCGCAATGGAACTTGAGGAATTCCAGCAAAATCTTACCACCACTTACTGAAAGAATATGCCATAAGCAGGTCTGTCGTCAATACATTTATGGACAAGACCGCATTATTATTACGGACTCATACAGTTTTTTTATAAACCAGCCTATAGTCGGTCGTATGCCCGAGACACTATTCTTCTCCTCTCTTTCCCACACACGATGGACCCGGCAACCTACGAGTAGATTAAATTGTAACAACTCCAAAAACGGCCCAAAAATAGGAGCTCTTTTGTTGTCTACCTTTATTACCAGTACGATCCATTAACACCCAACGTCAGGTCGCGTTGGTCATATGGATCATTATTGTCTAGAATTAAAGTTAATTTTAAAATGTTTAGGGCTTTATTTAGGTTTAATAATAAACATAATTTATTTACAACACCACCGTCGGTCCCAGTTCCACTAATACCAAAGTTGAAAAGTTACCAAATTGTCATTAAAAATGACATCAGAACCTTAGCTACCCGTCTGGCCAGCGTGGCGAGTCTAGGCTAAATTCTCCAGAAATATGTTCTGGAAAGGCATAGTGGAGATCTAGGACTCTGTGATTTGGGAGTGATGATGACCATGAAGCTCACAAAACACGATATTTTTTTAAAGTTAAAAATTATAAACTAACCTTTTCCTTCTCAATTGACTTTCGGGATTCTTTTAAATACAGTACTCCATATGTCAAACTGAATAAATACAACAAGGCTGATGTCGAGAACACTCCATAATAACCGATCTTAGATAACAGAATTCCACTTAATGCACTTCCTAAAGGAAATCCTAATGACATGCACAAGTTGAGTACACCCACTCGAAATGTTCTGTTATCTTTTGTTGTTATATCCCCGATATAACTAAACACCCCTATAAACATTGTGAACCAACCCCCAGTTATGGCGGGAAATATAGCTTCTGTCAGAGCGGCAACCTCAACGGGCAATTCATAAAAGAAATAGGTGTTTATTATAAATCCTATGCATGTGAGAAATTCCCCGACAATAGGCATTAGGATACAAGCCTTCCTTTTTCCAGTTTTATCGCTCCACGCTCCGACAAATAAAATAAGGAAAACAGGGAGCGCAGTTTGAACTACATTTTTCCACGCTTGTACACCCGCTGTCAAAGTTTGCACCGCTTCTTCGTATTGTGTATAATTTGCAGTCTCTCTTCGGCTTAGGGCGTCGCATACTTCTCGACTAAAGTTCAAATTCACTCGACATGCTTTTTCTATGTTCAGGTTTTGTGTAGCTAAAGATGCGAGTACACTCGGCATTATGTAACATGCTAATATTGGCTCTACAGTTATGTTGTCTTTTATTAGTTTAAATCTTTCTGATATTGTGAGCTTTTTTGCTTTTTCTGTTTCGGATTTTTCATTTTGATCTTCAAGTTTCGGTTTAAGAGGTTTTAATTCTTCTTCGGTGTCTGTATTAGGGTGTTTTGCGTGCGTTGGATCTTTTTCTTTTACGTCCGCCATTTCGTTAACATTCACTATTAATATTATTTAAACACTAATATATAAATTAAATTGAAGCACTACGTTCACGGCTCCATGAGTCTCAGTGGCAAGTAATATAAATTTTCCTTGGTGGCATTTTGTTTATTGCTGTCTATGTTTAATAAGTTCTATTGTTTAAGTATTTGAAGAGCTCTACTGTGCATTGCGTTCGATAAGGGACACGAGATAAACTCATATAATAATAGTAATAAACATCTAATACGTAGGTACCTACTCTACGAGTATTTAAAGCGTATATTATCTTTCTCTGTTTGTTGATGTTGTAAAAATTATGTCTTTCTTAAGCGTTTTACATTCGCCATTGAACTTGTATTTGCAAGGAATTAGCGAATCTGAATTTTATTGTCGTAATATAAATATTTTTACTTTAATTAAGGAAAATTGTATATAATAATATTGTTATATTAACTACGTTAGCGTGCCCTTGTGAGTTAATATTTATTTATTGCAAAATTTAACATGTTTTTCTGTTTTCTTAAAAAAAACTTTGTCTATTTGTTAGCTATCAAGTACACGGCTTTATTATTTTTTTAAATGTGTTTGTGAAATGAAAAATCATTTTTATTTTATACTTTATTCCTTTAAATTTCTTGTAACTGTAGTGCTTCTTTTTAGGTTTCTTTTGTGTTCTATAAACAGCCATCTGCGAAAATATTAAGCACAATTTAAGTTTGGTTTAATGTGAAAAGGTTTACTATATCGGATATTTTTATAAAAAAAAAATCTTTTAAAATCATATATTTTTTATTTATTAGTTTATTGTCAGAATTGTTTACATGTAAAATTATGTATTATTATGTATTAATTTAGATACTCGTGCGCATACATACTCGCAAAAAAATTAGATACACAATTTTTTTAGTAAAAAAAAATTTCTTTGTTAGTACAGGTCGTGCGGGGAAAGACAGTGCAAAGTTATTATACAAAGTGCAAAGTTATTATAATTAAATAAAAATAATCAAATTAAATAACTATAAACTAAACCTAATAAAAAATACTATAAATAAAAACGTCCTCAAGAGACAACCCATCAGAGATAGTCCCAAGAAGACTGGCAACATTTCCCCTGTGTATAACGAGGCTAATACGTTGGCAGAAATGATTGCCAGCCTTCCTGTTTCCAGATTTCTCCGTCTGTCGATTGGTCAACTCCTTGGCCAGACGCTTGGCTGAGGGTCCCAATGGTCTCGACCCCAAATGGGGCAATTCGTAACCTGTGCCGAGGTTGACGTATTATTGTATTTTAAAAGATTACTTTGAGATCTATTACTAACGAATTAAAGGAACACCTTGTTAATGAATATAAAAGTTTTGGCGTTGTTGGTATCTCTTTCTTGTCAATAGGTAACGAATGTAATCATCGCGACGGCATCATTGGAAGAAACAGTTTTACACACGAACTTTAGTCAATATGTTGTTGTGCTCAACTAGCATATAGCAACATTTGATAATATATTTTTTTACAAAAAAACAATGAAATATACTTCCAGGAGCAATGATAGTCGGTTATACAAAGGTTTAGTTAGCAAAATATATTATGTCTACATACATGAATACTGCAACTGCCGGTAGAGTCAAGCCAGCCCCCACCAGGAACACAGCACCAGGTAATACGTCCAGGGTCGCCATGTATACTCTTGTATACAAAGGCACGAAAACAAGAGGCATCAGGTTCTCCGTAAGGCTGAAGATTGAGTTCACTTTACCTTGGAATCAAGTAATTATTTAGCAGTAGCCTCCGTGGCCTAGCGTTGGATTTAGACTCGGAGGTAACGGGTTCGATTCATGGTCGGGACACAAAAATATTTATTAATATAAATAAATACATTAATTCATATTTAAGTTTAGCCACGAATTTAAGTTTAATTTTAATATTTTATAATATTTAACATTATTGACATTTATTTAATTTCATATTATTACGATTTTAATTATAATTTGACTCGGCCACCGTACAGCCACGAAATTAATTAAATTTCCTTTACGCACCCTACATCTCTGAATCTGTGTGTAAACAGTTTTTGCTTATTGTTTAAGAGTCAATGTGTTCCTCGGTATAGCAAAATTATTAAAATGAAATTCCTATATATTTAGGTTAATTTTTTTTAAAAATATTTGTAAATATATTTACCAAGTTCATGCGGAGCAACAATTTTGGATGTGATGGATCTCATAGCTAGGAGAGATGTCCCGTTCAATATTTCAACCAATGGAGCTAAAAAATAAAAAAAATAACTAAGTTGCAAAATAAATACAACTAATTAGAACTAATAATAGAAGAGTGTGTTTTTATTTATTTGGTTTACTACTTGTGGGAATGCGTACCTCAAAATCTAAAAAGGTCGCGGTTTGTATACAGGCATGTAAAAATTAACCGACTGGAATCCGTTCAAAAACACTTTCTAAGACTGATGTGTGGCAAATTTGGTTTAAAGCGAAAACTAAAATCATACGAGGATAGGCTTCTGCATTATAAAATGAAAACCCTAAATGATCGTCGAAAGGTGACTGACTTAAGAATACTTATTATTCATTCATTATTCATTACAGCCCCTAAAACACATTTATATCTTATATATATATATTTATTATCTTATATATAACTGAAATTATATATATTTATATAAACCCAAAAACAATAATAATATAGTAGTAATAATAAGTATCCTCGCCAAGACGTCTGGCCATCGTGGCGAGTGTAGGCCAAATTCTTCAGATATATGTTCTGGAAGGCCCATCTCCAACAGTGGAGGTCTAGGAGTGTTTTAGGTGCTGTCACGATGATTAAGATTACCAACAATAAACAAAAAATCATCCAAAATCTTAATTTATTTTTATTATGATTAAATAATAAAAATTGTTGAAACGGTAATACCTATTGGTTTTAGTTAAGTTTTAATAAAGATTAGTTGTTATCTTAAATTATTTACTACTTGATTGTTGATTTCTACCTTGTAATCGTGACATGTTTTTTTTGTTATGTACTACATTCGTTATTTCTATATGATAATAAAACGTTTATAACATGACGCCATTTTTTGTGTTGTTTTTAACTGTATTCATTATAATATGGCAGTTAAAGTCCATTTTTTTTTTAAATTTGTTTACACATTGGTTACATTCTTAACATTAACAAATAACATTATACATTAGCATGAAATGAACGCACCATATTAATAGTAAATCTAACAATGATATTCAAATAAACAATAACATTAATGATTCAATTAAACATTAAATAAAAAAAACCATTTCGTTAATCTATGGGTAATAATAGAAAGATAAAGTTATTTTTTAGATTTGAAAATATAAGTAGGGGCCTGAGAAGCGCACAATTTTTACCTATTTAATTTTTAAATTTAAATATTTCCTTTTATTTTTAATAACTTCAATGACGTCTTCATTATAAAAAAAAAGTAAGATATCGTCACGACCTTTCGAAGTGGTCAAAAACCACGCTCATAAATAAGCGGATTCACATTTAGCCAACTTTACTATAGGCTAATCATGACAAGTGGCAAGCTCGTCGATGTGCGTACCGAACTCGAGAAATATTACAAATATATTAAATATTAATCTAATATGTATTTCAATTAATAAATGTTATTGTGTCCCGACCAGGAATCGAACCCGGTACCTCCATGTCTAAATCCACGGACTTAACCGTTAGACTACGGAGGCAGTTTAAGTAAATTATGTACAAATGTAACTTATACAAAAATTTCTGTACTACGAATTATTACTACGAGTTATTTATAACATAAAATAACTGCCTCCGTGGTCTAGCGGTTAAGTCCGTGGATTTAGACTCGGAGGTACCGGGTTCGATTCCTGGTTGGGACACAAAAATATTTATTAATGTTAATAAATACATTTAATTAATATTTAATTAATTTGTGATATTTCTTGAGTTTGGTACGCTGGAGACATCGACGAATATATTTATAAGCGTGGTTTCTGACTACCCCGAAAGGGAAACGGTCGTGATGATACTATGCTATACTATACGAATTACGATACAATCAGACTCAAATAACAAATAATACTAAAATAAGCAATATTTAAAATTGTTGCATTATCAATGCGCCTCTCGAGCGCCACACGTCGCCATGCCAACAAAAATGTGGTTTACCGAACAACATTTAGGAAGTGTTATTCAAGGACTGAGTTGGTTTGTAAACTCAAGCGTGCGTTGGTAAAAAAAGGCAGCGATATATCTGTCTCGCGGGCGCTTACGAGGCGCACTTAATTTTTCTAGGGTTAACGATGTCATAAAGATTATTATTCAGTTTTTATGGAGTAAATCAAAACTAAAAAAATAGCCGTATAAAAATAAAAATTAAGCTAATAAAAATATATAAACTAAATTAAAAATAAAACTAAAATCTAAAGCAGGTGCAGCGGCTGAATTGGCTGCAAACGGCAAACGTAATAAGTACGTAGAGTTGGCAAATCGTTACCATTTTGTGCCGTTTGCCGTAGAGACGATGGACCCTTGGTCTGAGGACGCTAAATCGTTAATACGCGACATAAGCGTTGCCATCCGAGCGTCAACAGGTGATCCTTTGAGTAGGGAATATCTTATTCAGAGGATCAGTGTTGCCATCCAACGAGGTAACGTCGCCGGAGTCCTCAGAACATTGGGTTCATCTTCTCCTGGATTCGATGACATGTAGATTATAATCAAGATATTTGTAAGTATTTAGTTTTTATATTAATTAGGTTTATCTTTTAGTTTATTTAATTTAAGGTTTTGTTTAGTTTATTTTTAATTTTATTATTTAGGTAGCTTTTAATTTATAAATAAATTAGAAGAAATTAGAAACTTATTACTGTTAAAACAAAAAAAAATAATTTTAACAAAATCTAAACTATATATAAAAATATTGACCCATAACTTGATCATATGGCAGAACACTCGCAGCGTTCACCATTTCATTCCCAATTTAATTCCAATTTAATTATATTTTATTTTTATTTATATCATTGTACTGATTTTTTATTCTTAATAAACACAAACAGATTAGTATTTGTGAATATATAGAATATAATTGCCTTATAGAATGTTGTAATCTATAGTCTTACCCAAGAAGAATATTTTTTCATTTGGAGCGAAGCAATAGACGAAGGAAGCAGCGATCTTACTGACAGTGGAAATGATGCCGAGAACAGAATCATGCCACTTAAGGTATTTACTGAATACGATGATGGAAAACATTGTACCTGTAATAATAATCAAATATATTAGTTAGATAGATAGATAAATTCTTTATTGGACAATAAACAAAAACATATTTAAATAGGCGAACTTAATGTCTAGTGACATTTTCTACGAGTTAACCTTTGGGATAGTGAGCAATGATTGTGGGTGCATTAAATCACTAATATAAAATCGGAATAAAGAACTACGCATTTTTTCTTTTAATTATTTAGAAAAGGAACCAGTAAAGAACAATGTATGGTCCACAGTTACTTTGTGCAGCAATGTCTCGCAGTTACTTGAGTGCATTGATAATAAGGAACTTACCAACAGTGTGACTTATAAAGTTGTAACTTTGAAATATACTAAACATCACCTCGTCCCAGTTGAAGCGGTACCTTGTAGACAGATACAGTATTGACAATTCACCTGAAAGGAAATACTAAAAGGTCAATTAAGTAATGTGAGATACATTCGAGAACTTATCGAATATAATGCTAATAAAATCAAGGCAATAGATTAAACTTATTTTGAGATATAATTCAGTGCTAAAATTTAGTTTATTTTGTACTTTAAGTTGCGCAAATACGCCGCCAACCTTAGTACCGGTTACGAATTTGCGCTGTTTGGGGTCGAGACGATGTGCCCATGGGCAGGGCACCTTCAGCATGGCGCGTGGCCCAGGAGTTGTCAAAGCGGCAGACGGAAAGATGTTTTTATTATTTCTGCTAACGCATTAGCCTCGCTATACTCGTACAGAGGGGAAATGTTGCCAGTCTTCTTTTATTTATAATTTAGTTTATAAGTACTAAAATTTATAACTACGCATGTATAGTCGCTATGGTATATGGTAGATTTCTGGTATTATACATACCATATAGAGGTCCAAACAGAATGCTGACTACAAGAAGAAGTATGATCATGCGTACGCGACGTTTAGGAGGTCCTCCGAAGACGACGCTTAACGTGTCCTTAATGTTGCTCAGGTCAAAGAAGGTTCTGAAGAAATGACCAGCTCCTTTTCGGTCGTGCTGGAATAGTTACACGTCCAAAAATGTATTAAAACTATTCAGAAATTTATTTTAATTTTTATGTATTTTAGATCAATGTCTGTATGGAAAGGAGGTCGACGACTGTCTTGGAGTTTATGGGCTCTCCTGTTCTAAACCTTGACGACTTTCCTATTAAAAGTGCTCTAGCCATCATCAAGGTTCCAGCTCATCTGAAGTCTGCTGAAGTTATCTGAGATGATGGAAACCTAACCTAACCGCTGCGCATCTCAGGGGGACAGCGCAAACTGCAGAGTCCGGCAAGCGGTGCAAGTATATTAAAAGATTATATATTTGTGCCGTTTGCTGTAGAAACCCTGGGCCTATGGAGTCCAAGCGCAAAAATGTTCTTAAAAGACATTACACCGTGTATTATCGTCTCCTTCGGTGACAAGAGGGCTGTCTCTTTCTTCGCCCAAAGAATTAATTTTAATTCTAATAATTAATTGCAATTCAGCGGGGAAATGCAGCCAGCATTCTTTCTCCACGCGGACGGGACTTATTATACCTATCCGTATATCCGCATTAATATTTATTTTATTTTATCTTTTATAAATATTATTTTCGAATAAATGAATACCTGTATATTTATTTATAAATTAATTGTATTTAACCAATAATTTTAAAGCTATAGATTTGTTATTTATTTTTTCTGGTTACTGACCTATCTAGGCTATCACCCATTCCCGGTTTGACTTTGTAGCTCATCACGTTTTCTCGAGAATTTGGCCTACACTCGCCACGCTGCACTGGCCAGACGGGTTAGTGAGATAGTATTTTTTTATGATAAATGAGGCACGGAAACGGTGGTGTTGGTATAAGGTAACCTATGACCAATGAACGAACCGCGAACCTTTTTTGATTGGAAAGCATTCTTGCAACCGATCCACCACAGCTCGACATCATCGTCAATTCATATTATCCCTCAGCTGAGGAAATTGATTGTGTGTAGCACAGATTTATTTTATACACAGTGTTTTTCTTTACAATAAAAAAGACAACTTTCTGTAATATAGTAAGTACTTATTTCAAAGACACATTTGTATAAGCCGGTATTGGGGGCTCGATACAGCGACTATTGCAATTTTGCTTCCATACTAATCGGCTACTTCTCTATCGTTTAACCTATTCTTATTTAATTGTCCACGTATTATGACATTGGTGAACCAGTTACTACAGTTTGTTTTGGAGATTAAGGTAATTGCGTTGTGTCAAATCTTTGTTTTGGCTTCGTAAGGTCATGAAACAACAAGTCATCTGTTGACATAAGTTTATATTATTGGGTTAATTGGGTATTATATAAAATTCCAGTTTAATTTGGAAATTTGTTTGTATTCTGTATTATGGCTACAAGTATTAATAATGCTTATATAACTCTATAAAAGGAATTAAACCCAAACAAAATTCATACCGTTTTTTGTTCAGCAGATCTTGGCGGATCCTTTAACATGCATCCAGTGTAAAACAAATTAATTAAGTGCACTAAGGCTGCTAACCCGTAACATCCATAATAACCTATCTTCCGTAATAAAATTCCACTTAATCCCATTCCTACTGGAAATCCAACTGTTAGGGCAAAGTTTACAATGCCCAACCTGAAGGTTCTCTCGTCATCTTTGGTGACGCTGCTGATGAAACAAAATATAGCCATAAAGGCAACGGACCAACTCCCTGTGAAACCTTCGATGATTGCTTCACTGAAAACCAAAACCTCTAATGAAAGCTCATAGAAAAAAAATACATTAAACATATTGTTGATCGAGACGAGGATTTGACCCAATATTGGTATCATTATAAATACTTTTTTATGACCTGTCAGGTCTGACCATGATCCGATAAACAGTGCCATAAGACATGGTATAGTTGCTGTTATTAAACTTCTCCAGCTCATCGCTCTGGCTGCTAGCTTCTGTGCTGCTGCTTCGTAAGTATTATTTAATCCTTCAGTGTTTTGCAGTCTTAAGGAATCACATATTTCTGTGCTAAAATTTAAATTGACTCGACACGCTTTATCTAAAGTAAGGTTTTGGCTAGTAAGCATTGTTATTATGCAAGCTAATACGAATAAAAACATTGTCGGCTCCACTGTTATGTTTTGAAGCACATAATTGAACTTTTCCTTTTTTGTTAGCCTTTGTATGTTTTTATTTTCTGTAAGAGGCTCACTCTCTGTGAACTCTTCTCTATTTTGGTTATTTTGTTTAACATTATCACTTTTTACTTCATAAACTTCAGTGTCCATTTTTTAACACAAAATCTTCTAATTATAAAAATGAATAAACACGTCTAGACTAAGATAGTGTAATTGAATTTGAGTCAATAATTTTATCTGGTGAACCCGATCGTCTGTTGTTATCGAAACAGTATTACGGCTTAATGATAATTTATCTTTATAACGGAATCGGACCTTCAGGCCCATTATTGCTATAATTTATAATTATCTATGATGGCTATCTTTTGGGCTACAGATAGGGGGACCTATTTTATTTAACAATATTATTAGGTGTGCAAACAGATTCCAATCGGTTGCACATTTGAGTTCAGTTAATTTATACATGGATCAGACTGGAATCCAAAGCACCACACGCAACATGCGAATTATAATTATTATACAAATTAGAAAACAAATTTAACAATTTAAATTTGAAGGATATAAAACAAACCAATATAAAGTATTAATAATTTAAATTGGTACATGTCATTGCTTTAGCTTGGAGACATAATGTCTAGGTTAAGTACATATAGTATATATAAAAAATATGTTTAAAAATTACATTACACTAGTAATTAGGAGAAAGTAATTTAGCTATCGGTAATGGCACTACAAGGTGACTTACAATATAATGTATATTTAGAAAAAACCCAATATAAGGTACAAACCGTGAAATCTGAAAACAGAAAGGTTGGCAATTATTTCTGCCTACGTATATCTACGCTATACAGAGGGGAAGTGTTGCCAGTCTATGATGGGACGTCTCTAGATACCTTTATATATATATTACGTTTAGATTTTATTTTATTTATATTATTTAAGTACATTATTTTCATCTATGGTTGAGTTTACAGTAGCTCTAGCACCCAAAAACTTTGTTACGAAATGTTTTATTTCCGAGCTGTCAAACTGTAAATCTTCATCATCATTATCATCACAGCCCTAGAATACAAAGTCTTCAACTACTACTTCACTGATGGAGATGGGCCTTCCATAAAATTCTGGAGAATTTGGCCTACACTCGCCACTCTGGCCAGACAGGTTGGCGTGGTACTACTGTTGTATGGATGGGATCAATGTCATAGAATGTTGAGTTTGGCTGCTGGGAGTAAAAATCTATGCATTGATAAATTATTTAATTTACAAGCTAAACAGTGTTATAATAATGATTGGTGTAAAACAATCAGTTGGAGATATTATTTGAAGCATACTTCAAGTACTCGTATAAATATGTTCTTGATTATTATATGGTGCCGGTACTTCAGAAAAACCTAAAAAGAAATTAAACTTTTCATTATCTATTATTATTAAAATCTTAATAACTTAAGGCCTAGGTCTTAACAATATCCAGGTTATTTTTAAATATGTATAAAAGCTATTATTTATACCTACATATAGGTTTTTTATACACTTACCTATTCACTGCAACTGGAACACAAAAATAATTTGCTATACGGTATTCATCGGATCCCGAGACAAAATGTCAACAAATAATCCAGTGGATTATATATAAAGAAAATGTAGAGGCAGTGCTTGGTCCTGGTTGACTCATTTTTTAATATAAATAAATCACATATATGCAGAAAACAAAGTAGAAAATAAACAACAGAATTTATCAAAAATCAATAAACCGTAAGGTAAATCGCGTAAGGTAAAGATGGCAGATATACTTGTATACCTGCTAAATAGAAACCAAAATTATTTTAACGTGAAATAGTTACACAACGCAACATATTTAAAATACATTCGAATCTTTAGAAAAAATATTATTTTTAGATATATTTTCTAGTTGCAATCATTAGTTAAAGGAAATTTAATAAAAAATACCATTTGTACATAAAATTAAAAATTATATAAATAATTTTGAAACATGCTTGTAACCATGTTCTTAATAGCGACCTTAGATAAAAAAAAATTGAACATCGAAAAGAATGTAAACAGTATTGTATAGAATAAACCCAAATATTGTAATATACGTTTTAAAATTATTTAATTAATACTTTTCATTTTATTTACAACGCGTTTTTTAATTAAATTAATCTTTAACCAATGATTGTCTACTTTATATTGCTATTTCCATAATTAACATCCATTTAAATAGGTGCATTTTAATGCTTTGTTTGTTTAGATCTTGTTTCAGTTCTCGATGAATGTCGTATAGGTCCTAGTTAAGCAAAAAACTTTAAAATATATCTGGGTTTACTTCAATAAAACAAACTTAAATAATATTTTTATTTTTGTAATAACAATCTAATACTGGAAACAACATAATTTAAACATTAATTAGAATTAATAAATATTTCGATTTGTACTTATTTTATAACTAGAAATAAATATGTTTAACATTCAGATATACCCAAACCTATTTATTATCCTCGTAGGCATATAGACAATTGCAAAATCTTAAAATGAAAATTAAACCTTGTTACCTATTTATAGATTTAATATCGTTTTTTTTTTTAGTTATAAGTTTTTAACTCATAAAATCTCTTTATCTCAAATATAAGCGGTCATGCACCTTACAATCCCTGCTCACATCTCCCAAAGGTTAGCTGTTAGAAAATGTTTTTAGACATTAAGCTCGCCTAAGTATGTATTGTAAAATCTATTATTTTCTGTGCAATAAAGTATTTGTCTATCTATATTGTTGAACTGATTGGGTTATTTCAAAATTTGAATAATATAAGGTTCAATTATGATTATATAACTATAGTTTAGAAGTCTTTTAAAAAACATATCGGCTTTATGGCGTTATATAATATCGACCAAGCTGGCCTATTATAAATTTAAAGGTATTTAGTCCGACTTTGTATGTACAAATTAATGTATTAAGCAAGGCGTATTTATATAATATACTTTGTAGAGGCACTCCATAGAGTCTTGGTCTTCTAAGCATATGGTATAGGTTATACTTTCCTAACGTTCCAACTCCAAAATCTACCAGAGTCGGGGCGCCATGATCAGGTATTTTTCGTAGGTACTTAACGTTTCCTCATTACTTACTAATAAATATAGAGGTACATCTTAATGATATCGTATCAGATGGGTATAATTTGTACGTGCTGAATTACTTGTTAACTTCTAAGAATACCTGAGTTGAGGGTGTGGTTATATTTACTATTTACCAAAGTCAATGTCTTTCTATTCACGTAAACCTATTACAGGCATTTGTGACACGTCATTATTTAAATTGTTTTGAATTATTAGTAGAAGACTAATCGCTGTTATTAGAAGACTAAGCAGCGAAGTGGTCCAAAGAGTAAGCTGTTAGCAGAAGACGAGCAGCTTAGCATGCCACTTACTACTAAAAAAAATCATATTGATATCGGTTGGGTAACTACTTAGTATACCTACCTGAGTTGGGGGTGTGTTTATAATCGGGTATATTTAGCATGGCCTGCAGCCGTTTTCCAGAAAACCGTTCCATTCGCAATCGTGTATATTTAGGAGTGATCTATGAAACAATGTTCTTTTAAAATGTATCCTAGATGGACCAGGACGCTGTGTCCAGTAAAGGTGCATTTAGGAGTGTCACTCGTTTTATCTCGTAACTGTACCCGAAGTTGACAGGCTCGCGACGTCACCGGCGTCTCTACAAGGTATATTATAAGCAATAATTATTCCTAACTAGTAATTAAATAAATATTATGACTTTTCCCTTCGATCTGTGTCAATATCTTGTTTATCTTTCGGTTTTTCCAAAAATGCTTGCTCCGCCTCTTTCTTATACTTGTTCTCTTTCGCCACTATTAATCTGTGTTTTATAAAGAATAATCTGAAATAAAAAGGAATTATTAGTAACTTGTTTTATTTAACTGCCCTAAACTTTTTAAACTTTCGCGCACATTCATAATAGTTTTTATAGTTTTAAAGGGTCTTTACGCTATTAACTTTAGAGACATATTTCTCCCGACGTTTCAGCCAAGTTGCATTGGCCGTAGTCACGGGTCGACTGTCCTAAGGTATCTAAGGTTAACTGCCCTAGTTGTCTAAACACAATTTTAATATTAAGACTAAGATACACATTTATATCATAGAATTACAACACCATAGTTTTTGTGGTTCGGAGACCCATCATTCTACCTCCATTAGTAGAAAGCATTTGTTTTTTTCTCCATTCATTGCTGTTGCCTCCGTGGTCTAGCGGTTAAGTCCATGGATTTAGACTTGGAGGTACCGGGTATTTATTAATTTAAATAAATAAATTAAATTAATATTTCATTTATTTGTAATATTTCCGAGCTTGGTACGCTAGAGAATTCTACAAGCTTGCCGCTTGTCATGATTGGCCTATAGTAAAGTTGGCTAAATGTGAATCCGCTTTTTTATAAGCGTGGTTTCTGACCACACCTAAAGGGAAACTGTCGTGATGATACTTTTATTCATTGCTGGAGTTGGCCCTTACAAAACATATTAATGGAGAATACATTCGCTACAGGCCAGCTTATACCAACTTGTAAAATCGTATTTTTTTTTACAAAAGATGACATCAGTCGCTTACCAACCCGTCTGTCATGCCATGCGTGAGCCTAATTCGGCAAAAATAAATATTAAATATCCATCTTCAGAAGTAGAGGTAAGTCAAAGTCAAAATATCTTTATTCACGTAAACCTATTACAGGCATTTATGAAACGTCATTAATTGAATGATTCTACTCCTGCTAGTAGAAGACTAAGCAGCAAAGTGGTCCAATAAGTAAGCTGTTGGCAGAAGACCAGCAGCTTAGCAGATCCCAGTGACCTATTAATGTTTAATCTGACTGAGAAAGGAATCTGCAAGGAAGACTCAGCTATAGCAGAATTACAAAATAAAACATATACAGTACTGCATCACAACGATCAATTAATAACCTTTTAAATTTAGTTACTACCTATGAGATTACAATACCTGGTACAGCAGTAACCCACCAGGCTAATTAAGATAGACTACATGCCTATGTATTCTAGGTTGTGATGATGATACTTACAATAGTTTTTTAAATAATTTTAACGGGTCTTTACGCGATTTACCTTAGAGACATATTTCTCCCGACGTTTCAGCCAAGTTGCATTGGCCGTGGTCACGGGTCGACTGAAGAACTATTATGATGAAGCACTATTACCCTAGAATAGTACGTGAAGCGATCGAAATAAAGAAACACAAAAATTTCAATCGAGAGGGGGGTTATAAGCTATCTTCATCGTGGAATCCAGTAATCAATAGGTTTCGACGCCGGGAAAAATCGCCCGGTGTCGCCAAGGATATTGTAAGTGTCGTGTGTCGTGATTTCTAAAAACTTTTAAAAGTGATAAGTGGGTAGGTTTACATCTGCCGCCCAGTATGTACGAGACTACACCGCATAGCTTCAGTCGACCCGTGACCACGGCCAATGCAACTTGACTGAAACGTCGGGAGAAATATGTCTCTAAGGTAAATCGCGTAAAGACCCGTTAAAATTATTTAAAAAACTATTATGAATATGCGCGAAAGTTTAAAAAGTTTGATGATACTTACGCCAGGATCAAGGCAGCAGGAACTATAGTAGCTGCACTGACGAGGAACACAGTCCCGGACTGCGTATGCAGGGTAACCATGTATAGCCAAGAGTAAAATGGATTAAATACTAAGGCAGCCAGGGTTTCCACTAAACTGAATAACGAATTTACTCGTGCTGAAAAATATAATAAACCATTTTTTTATTTTATTTTTTTATAGTTAAGTTTATTTTTAATTTTATTATTTAGGTAGCTTTTAATTTATATTAATTAATTTCGAATAAAAACAAAACTTTCTATATCGTATAAACCATAATAACAAAAATGGTTTTAAACTTATTTTTCTATATGTTTATCTTTATTTCGTTATTTTAGTATTTTGCTTTATATGTATATAAATGTACTCTCTGAACGTCATATTAAGAAAAAAAACTTACATCTGTATTCATAAAAAACTTATTAAAGTCGTTAACACTTTACTTATAGTAAGTTTTTTTTTTAGCAATAAAATTTAATATGCATCACCATCACCATTACAGCCCCTAGAACGCAGCGTCCTAAACCTCCACTGCTGGAGATGGGCCTTCCAGAACATATATCTGGAGAATTTGGCCTACACTCGCTTCTCTGGCCGGACAGCTTAATATGCAAAAAAATAATATGCATAAAAGAGTAAATTTTTTTTTTAATGTTCTTATGAGAATCTCTATATTACTATGTTCTTAACCTGTCAATAACTTTAGAGCCAGTAATACATTTATTCTAATACTGTTACATTAGTACATCTTTTATTTATTTATTATTTGGTAAATTTCTTACAACAACGGTGGTGGCTCGGTTATAAGAATGCTTTCCTTAAAAAAAAAACTAAATAGGTCGGTTCGAACCGAGGCATGTAACAATGAGAAATAAACTCTTCTTACGTACATTTGTCATTTAGTTACAACACCACCGTCCCCGTGCCTCGGAGAACACGTTAAGCCGTCGGTCCCGGTTCCACTTATACAAACTTGTGGAATCGGTAATAATAGAAAAGTGACATCAGAAGGGCCAAACCATATCGCGTGGCGAGTGTAGGCCAAATTTTCCTGAATTTTCTGAAAGACCAAAGCTGAAGCTACATACATAAGTGGGATTATACGAGGCAATTACAAATTTCCACTGGTGACTCGTATATATATATATATATATAGTATATATATATATATATAGGTATGTCCGTCGGCAGTCAATGCCCAGACACCTTTTAAATTTTAAAGTACTCGTGTATATATATTATTGCGTTACATTTAAAAAAACATATTAAACTAATTAGTATTAAAGAAGGAAAAACATTATAAAATGCCTCCGTGGTCTAGGCTTGGTTAAGTTCGTGGATTCGACTCGGAGGTACTGGGTTCGATTCCTGGTCGGAACACAATAATATTTTAATAAAAATTTAACTAAAACAAAAACAAAAAATCCTACTTACAAAACCTAATTTAAATATGTATAAATCGTCTCCGCGCGGCATGGTGGCAAATACGCTGGCCGCATTTCCATGCTGAATCGCTAAAGAGGAAAGAACCAGCCCTCTTGTCACCAGAGCAGACAATTAGACGCGGAATGATGTTTTTTAAAAATGTTTTAGCGCTTGGACCCCACGGGCCTAAAGTCTCTACAGCAAACGGCACAAACACGTAGTCTTTGATTATAGATACATATTTGCGCCGCTTGCCAGACTCTGCGCTTTCAGGCTTAATTCATTTAAAATTAATTAATTTACGATATTTCTCGAGTTTGGTACGTTAGAGACATCGACGAGTTTGCCATTTGTCATAATTGGCCTTTAGTAAAGTTGCCTAAATATAAATATGCTTCTTTATAAGCGTGGTTTTTGACCACCCCGGAAGGAAAACGGTCGTGATGATGATACTAAAAACATGTTCACGAAAATAATAAAATTACCTGTTTCATTCTTTTCCACTGTCTTCGATATAATAGATCTTAGGGACGTGAATGTGGTTGCATTTAGTAGTTCTATCATTGGCACTAAAAAGTAATTTACGAATTAGTTAATCTTGCATTTTCTCTAGATAAATGTGCGTCATAATAATTTTTTGTTCGATACGATCAATTTTGTGAGAGAACGGTAGGTCTAGCAAACAGAAACTCCGTTACGTAAAGTCGCACCACGTGGTACTGTCTTAAATACCATACTTTATCTTCTCGATTGATAACAGACTTTGTGCATGCCAGAGTTACAGCTTTTTAAAGAAAACATACTACTATATCAGCCGCCTTAATCTATTTCTTTAAACATTTTTACGAATTTACATTAAAATCGTAAAAGACGGACAAACAGACACATAATCAGACAAAGCTATTTTCGCATTAATTACCTCTATATTTATTATCACAGCCCCTATAACATAGAGCCCTAGACTGCTAGAGATGGGCATTCCAAAAATCGCAAATTTTGAAAGCTATGTCGGTAACTTTGGTTCTCTGACGGATGTCAACGTTTCTAACATTATCCTTAAGAAAAATCCGGAGCATAGCTCCTCTTTATAGCTCGCTGAGCGACCTTGAACTTGTAGACCAGACCCAGTCTCAGTGACCACGCCTCTGCACCATACGACATTATTGGAAGAACGCGCTGGTTAAAACTTTTTGTCATTAGTTTACGCTTAGAGACACAGAATTTGGCTTTATAGAAACACATTGTGGGAAGAAGTACTATATCACGGAAGTAATACTAAATGCAGTTGTGGTAGAGAATTAACTTCAACCAGTTTATTACACGCCCTAAACTTTATCGCTATTACATACTTTGTCACACTAAAGTTAGCTGCTAATTGTATAACTTTAACGAACCGGCTTTGTTCCATTTAGTAACAAAATTTCATAACTATGTTACGAATGGAAATTAATTCATATTAATACTGCGTGGAATTTGTTAAAGAGTAAATATTTTTATATTAAAATCTTTATTAAAAGAATAACTACGTTTTTTTTTTAATTATTCAGTAATAAAAACTTAAGTTACGGTGCGGAGAAGTTTACCCAAATATATCGCCCCTCATACAGAGCCTAATCAAGTAGGTAGTGAGAGGTCGACGATCTCCCGGCTGTGAGCGAGATCAATTATAAAAAAACACTCTCCAGCCTTTATGTATTTATTACGATGGATATCGCAATTTTCAGACATAAAGTAGTGTTTAGTTTTTCGAATAATGATTTTTATCTTAAAAAAAATAGACCTTTATTAAAAAAAAAATACGCCTGAAGCCTAAAAAAAAATCTGCTTATTTGACTTTTTTTTTCAAAAATTCAATATTATTTATTGTATAGATTGCTTATTCTAATTACAGTTGTATGTACAACTCATGATGATGCAATCTGCCTATATTATGGGCATACAACACAGAGTTAAGGAAGCAGAGACAACATATTATTTAGTCGTATAACCATATAAGTTGCGCTTACTCATTCTCATCGCAAAGATCATATAGCTATCTCACTTCCTCAGTTCACATACACACTGCATAAACGAGCAACCGTGGCATTTTTTCATTGAAACCATAGACTACAAGGCAATTGACAGACAATAAAGTAACAACAGCGAACTCAACCATCTCGACTTATTATTGTGATTATTCATTATTTAACTAAAATTACATCTTGAAAATTTTACTAAATCATGGTCTAGTGTAGTGCTTATATGTGCGACAGTGCAAAACATAAAAAAGTGCTAGGAATAACCTTCCACAAGTAAGTTTTAAATGTTGACACCATGCATTCAAACACATAATTCAATAAAATTAGTGATTATTCTTGTAATTTCAAAATATGTGAGAGACAGAAGATATATTTCATTGTATTCTAACGAAATTAAAATAATAATCTTACAATTTTTGTTGCTTTATTAGAGAAAAACGTAAAAATTGTTGCAAAACAACAACATTGACAGTTCCATCAACACAGGGTCGGATTTGTAAAATTAATAATTTTTATATTATTTTTTTACCGTTTTATTGTTGTGACCGCCTCCGTGGTCTAGTGGTAAATCCTATGGAATTGTATCCACAGAGTGCCCGCAGTGCGTAGATTCGATTCGTACCCAAGGCCAAAAATATATTTACGTTTTTCGCTTAGGTTGTCTGGGTGTCCATACTAATATTATAAACGTGAAAAAAGCTTTTTATGTATGTGTGTATGTATGTATGTATGTTTGTCCGTCTTTCACGCCTCTATTTATCATCACAGCCCTTAGAATACAGAGACCTAGACCTCCACTATTGGAGATGGGTCTTCCAGAAATATTTCTGGAGAATTCGGCCTACACACGCCACGCTGGCCAGACGGATTGGCGAGGGTCTCATGTAAATTTTAATGACAATTTCTTAACGATTTCACAAGTTGGTATTAGTAGAACCGGGTTAATTAGTAAAAAAGGTTGTTTTTTTTTTTTTTTAAATATTTCCAGACAAGTCACACAGCGCCATCTAATTTCCGTGGTAAGCTATGAGGCTTGTGTTACGGAAACTAGATGGTTGATAAACTACATATTATACTTTTTTTTTTTTTGTAAATATATACATATAAACACCCAGACCGAGACAAATTATACAATGTACAACTTGCCCCCGGTGGGAATCGAACCCACGACCTCCCGAGTTCACGGCAACGTTTGTTACCACTAGACCACGGCTTAAAGTGCTCTCCAAGGCACGGGAACGGTGGTGTTGTAAATCTGACTAATGTATGCAAGAAAAGTGTATTTCTCATTGGTACATGCCGGGGTTCAAACCGACCTTTTTTGGATTTTAGGGAATGCATTCTATCAACCGAGCTACCTTTTTGGCCTTTTTGGTTTGGTTTCTGTCATTTCTAGTACTCAAACCTCAGTTGCTCCAGTAGAGACTTTTGATCCATATAAGAAACAGGATCGATCGGCATAAAAACAAAAGTTTTTGCTGACTAGATTTTTCCAAAATCTGTGAATGAAGTTCAGAATATCTCAATAAGTTATGGATGGTCTCCTAGGAACGTTTTCCTGTAACTATAACGGTTAAGATATTTGCCCTTACTGTCCCGTCTCAAAACTCCACCTTGTATAGATACAATACTTAGATTTATTTCATACTTACAAAACATTTATGGAAGTTAAGTTATAAAACAATAATTATTATTTATTTTTCAGAATAATATGAGAGCGGTAAAAAAAAAGTACTTTTTTGGATAAAAGAAAAGAGACATGTTTGAAATTTTAAATAGGGTATAAACATTACAGAAAACTCCAAGCAACTTCAACCGCATTACCATCCGGTTGTCTCGTCATAATTTTTACGTTCCCCCCCCGACCATTTAGGGCCCATTCGGCCGGTACAGAGGGGTTCGGTATCTCTTCGAGACCCAGATACCACTCGCCATCCGGTCCAAAATTAGCGTGCCATTGCTTTGAATAATATATGTAAGAAAATATAAATAAACGATTTTATTATATTATGTTGTATTTTTTAAAAAACCATATAGCTAAAAATACTCATTTCATTATTTTAATCGTAGAACACAAAACCTATCTTCCGAAGTGGGCTTTATACACTGATTCAGGACGGATTTGTGAGCGATATGCATAATTATACTTATATAATAATATTTTGACATTTCGCAAATGAGTCCGGTCCTGTCTTCTGTATTAGTGTGCGAACATTACTTGCGTGTGAGAAATGCCACGCTTTGACCGCAGTTAGATCACCTCTGCTTCCCTATCTCTGTGGCATACAATATGCTTATGTCAATAGATATTTATTTACAATATTTATTTGTATATAGTTTATATTTAATATTGTTCTTGTCAATTTATTGGAATACAATGTTAATTTCAAAATTTATTGGAATACAATGTTAATTTCAAAATTTGCATGCTAATTCTTTTATTGAGTAAAAACAGTTGTCAATAAGAATTTTCTTTAACTCAATAGTAAAACGTTTTATAGGTAACTCTTGTATCTCTCTAGGAATTTTATTATATACTCTAATGCACATGATGTGGCAGTTTCTGCTGTAATATTCACTTACACATCTTGGGTAATCACGAGCGGTATGTCATTATAATAATAAAATCGAATCGCGGTGGTGGCTCAAAAGGTTGGTTCGAATCTCGGCATGTACTAATGAGAAATATTTATTTATTTATTTAAACTTAATTGCACAAAGTACAAAGGCGGACCTAATGCCGCTAGACATTCTATGACGGTCAAACCTTCGGGACAACGAGAGCAGTAAGTACATAAGGTAGGTGCAATACTGAATAAACTTGAGTAGTTTTGTTGCAGATAACATATACATACTTATTAATAATTACATAATTACATACTAATACATACATATAACCTACATAAATAAAATATTAACAATATAATATATACACAATACTATACCTACTAATGATAAATCACAGTCTGAATAAGACTAAGCTAAAACAAAAGGAGGAACATGGAAAATTACGAACCTACGAATACACTTTTCTTACATACATTTGTCATGGATATACAACATCACGGTTCCCGTGCCTCGGAAATATTCTCCATAAATGGATGCCAATCTCTAGCAGTGGAGGTCTAAGACTGTGTTCTAGGGGCTGTGATGATGATGTTTTGATTTGATAAAACTGTCAGTAAACAAAGGAATCCATTATTTTGACAATTGAATGATTGCGGTTAAATAAAAAGTGTTAAATAACTAGTGTCCGCTTTGAACCAACGAAATACGAATCATTTTTTGAGCATTCCTACTACAACGGTTCGTTGCAGAAAGGATGATTGAAACAATACATGATTAAAACTTTCTTACTTGGTAAAATATATAAATTTTGAAAAAGTAATTTTATTTCTTTTAGCAATGGTAAAGGCAATGCACTATACAGTTTTGTATTTATTTTTTAGAAAAATATCATCATCACCTAGCGCATCATGGAAAACATCATCAGCATCTTATGTCCATTGTTGGTTCGATATTAATAAATTTACAAAACAAGTTAGACAAAACCTAATGCATTACATTCATTGCATTTATTACCAAGTAAGAAACACATCTAACACACTTTATTTGTTGCAGATAATGATTAAAACTTTGATATACGCCACGTGATTAGTCTCATAGGCTAACGTTAATCTCAGTTTGGTATAGGGATATTGGATCGGTATCTGCAAGGAGTATTTTTGTTCCCTTTTCACCTTTCGTCAGCATCTGCCTGTATCATTTCACTGTTGGATATAGGCCTCTACCAGCGACTTTCTCTCCAATCAACTTTGTCGTTGAAAACTATCGTCGACAGAAATCGATACTACACTATGTCTAAATAAAACTTACCCAAATACATTTGCAAATTCGTTTGCACGAAGGCGGTCCAAATGGAGCCGACGAACTTACTACTGATGGAAATGAGACAAAGCAACGAGTCGTCAAGCTGCATTCGTCGGCTAAACACCGTGATCGAAAACAGAGCTCCTACAAGTGATAACAAATTTAAATTATTTATTTGTTTAAAGCACAGGTTATCAATATAACAGCAAGAACCAAATTAATAGATTTACTGAAATGATTTTGAAGACTGAGATCAAAGCGTAGATATTATGCATTTCATTAATAAAATAGATTTTGGTTTTAAATGATGTTGCATTAATTGCTAGTTTCGATAGGATGATAAGTTAGAAACGCAATTATTTATTAATAAAATAATAAAGTGAAAAGCAAACTACGAAACATATGCATATAATATAATATGAATTAAACAAGTCTATCGGCAACTGGGAGTAAAAGAAACAAACTGTCTTTAGTGAACTGTACTAATAGGTGACTACAATACGTCAAATTACCCTGTTTAAGAGAGAGCTCACAAAACTTTATACACTTTCTGGACTAAAATTATTAATGCATATTAGGTGAGGCAATGACTCAAACACCAGGGAAAACAATTTTTTTGGTAACAGTATTTATAATATGGCTGCTACGTTATTTGATAAGCTGCCGGATAACCTTAAAAATCATAAAACAATATTTAAAAGAAAACTAACTGATCTATTGGCAAACAAGAGTTACTATAACGTAGACGACTTTCTCAAGGAATTTTAAATTGACATTGTTATATTATTTTACTATCGAAATGATATTGTAATATTTGTTTTGTAGACACCAGGCTGATGATAATAATGATAAATGTAATAAGAAATAGGTTACCTATTGAATGTAGAATAATAGAGTAGGTAGCAAATATGCTGTACATGACCATATCCCAGTTAAGTCTGTTTCTTGTAAATAAGTAGAAGATATGATGCTCCGCTAAAAATTAAACAAATTATTGAAGATTTCAAGCTAAAAAGTATAAAACAAGATGACGCAGACAGATTGAGCTTACGACAAGTAAGGTTTAAGAATAGAAGCAACTGACTTCAGTAATTGGCTTATTACTATGTCTGACTGACTGATTTCATTATAATGATGATTGGATGATAATGTGAAAGAATAGTTAATGTACAAAAGCATCTTAAGATACCCTATTTTTTTCGGTAGGTTAATTTAGATTTTAGTAAAGGCTCACTTAAATAATTTTCAATACGTTACACTTAATTTCTGCTATTAAAATTATACATGATTGAACCTAATTTCATCATATAATTTACATTAAAAACTCCACTTTATCCTTTATGATATTAAATACGAATTCAAACTCAAAGCTTACCGACTTTTACTTTACTCTCAGATTTTTTATATTTTTAAGTAAAAATAATGTAGTGTCAATAATCGACAACAATTACTATTACTCTATCACTACGAGTATTTAGATACTTAAAATCTAACAAGTGTTTTTTTTTTTAGTCTACGATTGTGTAAACATGGACAGGGATGTTTCCTTAACAGTTAACATAGAAGGTTAATTTACACAATCTATATATATAAAAATGAATGTCTGTGTTTGTGTATGTATGTTTCCTATGCATTTCAAAACTACTTGACTGATCGGGATGAAACTTTGGGAATATGTTGTGTGAATATCGGCAAAGGTTTCTGACATAGTACTACTACTAAACTAAAAATTCATGTCAAACGTCAACTTATAGGCAAGGCCTATTATAAGATAAATGATTTTATTAGTGACAAAATGCCTGGTAGATGTGCAAATGTATATTATTAATATATTTTGGACACCTTTTACTGTTGGTGTATGTTTATATTTAGGTCAATTCAATTGTATTGTAATAATTTTAATATAATTTATTTAAATAATTATAACATTGTAATGTGACAATACAAAAGAGCCCGAGAAGGCCAAATTGTAATAAATGATTTGACTTTGACTTTACTGTTGTCCGATAGGTGGCGTGCATCAGCGCTGAATTATGGGGCATATCGACCGAGGGTACATTCATTGACTGTCAGGCGGTACGAAGTTTGCCGGGTCAGATAGTTATATTCTAAAATATATTGATTCATTATCAAAACACGTTGTATTATTATCATCACGCACTAAATTAGGTAATAAATAAGACTGTATACTTGTAAAAATTCGCACACGAGCGAATCGAGCCATGTGTATAAATATATTTTATTGTACACGGCTTCACAAATAAAACCAAGGGAATTTTATCATTATAATACTACTATTAAAGGTTATAATTCCAAGTAATGTTTTGAATAATCTCTTATAGATTGTAAAGTGATAATGTTGTTTTAATTTGTCCTACAATTTCGGATTATTTTGATGAAAGACAATTATTGATAAGCTGATAAGAAGCTAGTTTCTGTGTAGTTTCCTTGGTACTATATTACCATTTAAAAATAGATATTTAAATTTAAATTTATATATTTTTAAAGCGTGTATAAATGTATGGTTATGGATAATTTAAATAATAATATTAATCCAAACTTACCCATGCTAGGTCCATATAGAATAAAAACTACAAAAAGCGTCAAAATGACTTTGACCCTTTTATTCCCGACACGTGCCTTGAATGCAACCGCGATCGTCTCGAAAACGTGAGATAAATTGAAAAATGACACATCAGCATTCCCACTGCGATCTATCTGTGAAAAAATATTCCTGGTTCAGTGACATGCTTTTCTTTCCTTGTAAGTGGGACAGGTGGCAAATAAACACATAAAGTACTTACGGGTTGAATACCTTTTTTAATCAAAATCTTCTCCGGCTCCTCTAAAGACTTTATTCCATATACCAACACAACTACAAACATGACTGCCGTGATCGAAAACACTCCATAATACCCCAGCTTTTGTAAAAGTATTCCACTCAAGCCCAACCCAATAGGAATACCAGCTGTCATACAAATGTTGACCATACCGACTCTATAAGTCCTATTTTCTTCTTTAGTTATGTCGCTAATGTAACTAAATACTCCCAAAAACATGGTCACCCAACCGCCGGTGGCAGCAGTAAAGAACACTTCCAGAAATATAGTAATTTGCACTGGGATCTCGTAAAAGAAGTACACATTTACAATATTATTGATGGATGTCAAAAACTCTCCAAAAATAGGCATTAGAATACAAAGTTTCCTTTTTCCTGTCCTATCGCTCCAAGCTCCAAGAAACATTATTATAATACAGGGCAACAAAGTATGCATTATACTTTTCCAAATATCTATCGATGAAATTAATTGTTGTATTTGTTTTTCATAGTCTGCAAAATTGTTCGTTGCTCTTTTAATCAAGGCATCGCAAATTTCATCGCCGAAATTTTTGTTGACTCTACAAGCTTTATCCAAATTTAAGTTACCCATTGCGAATCTCGAAATAACACTTGGAATAATTAAACCCGCTAAAAGCGGTTCTACAGTAATATTTTCTTTGGCATGTTTGAGTTTATCTCTAAACGTTTTCCTCTTATGATTATTGTCTTGTTTCTGTTCATTGTTACTATTTAAAGGTTCTTTTTCTTCGACTTTTGTTTCCAACTCATTTTTGGTGACATCCATTATGAAGTGACGATCGTTGCAGTCTCCGTGTTACACTACTGTATCCTTCATGATTGTATCATCTAATGCAACTTCAACTCGACAAGCTCGTTAAACAATATATTGTCAATTAAGACGTCCTCATGACGCTCGCGGTAATGTAATTGTCTTTTGTGTTTGCTTGTCCGATATATTAATGTTATTTGCTATCAATTACGAGAGATTGATAAAAGTTGCAGACTGCGATAAGACACCTTGTTGTTCAAATAGGAATTTAGTACATCTATTACGTCCCTAAGATAGTGAACAAAGTGCTCATTTTATCTGCATTTTATTGATTTAATTATTAACTCACCTTTTATATCGTCATTAAGGTCAAATAGGTACATAAATATTTAAGTTAATTGTTTTGGGATTTAATCTATTTAACAATCGTTACCTCTCTGCCACGCGTAGCACAGACAGACACAGTCATTTAATATAAATTATAAAGTGATTATTTGACGAGTTCTAAGAATACTTTATTTCACTTAAATACAATACTGTAAATATTGATGTTTTGCCAGAATTTATCAAATACATTTAGTAATAAAAATCTAGGACTTATATGTAACTAAAACAATTTAAATTTTATTTATTTAAATTTAAAGCGAATTCCTTTTACGAGCTCAAAATGGTTCCAAAAAATTATGTTCTCCTTTTTAATCATATAAATAATAAGAAAAAAAAATGTGACTGCCTCCATGGTTAAGTCCATTGATTTATACTTGGAGGTACCGGGTTCGATTTCTGGTCGGGACACAATTTTTTTGTAACGTTTTCATGTTTGGTACGCTAGAGACAACGACGAGCCTATAGTAACAATAAATATATGTGAGTCTACATTAAAAAAAAGTGCGGTTTCTGTCCACAAGGGATGTCGTAGACTTTGATTTAAAAAACAATCGAGTACTTAATACCACCCACTAGCTTATCCATTTCCGGCTCAACTAAACTCCGGATTGAGCGATAATTTTCTTAAAAGAGCCAGCGCCGATTTGTCTGGCTGTACCTATATTATTTACTATGTGATTGACATTAAGAAATTATAAATAGAAATGTTATCTGAATAAATAACAAACAATAGAACTCAACGATAATACCTCTACCTTTTATATGCGCACAATTATTGCAATTAGGCAATTATAACTTCTTTATAATATATATTATTTTCTTAAAAAAATTAAGGAATTTTGCTTACATCCTTACATACTCGTACATTACTCAGAAAAAAAGTGATATTAACAAGACTAGCTAACAAGTTGATCAACCAAGCAATTTGGTTATATGTTCGAAAAAATTGACTGAGCACCTGCCTAAACCCTCCATATTTGTAACGTCTCACGGTGAATTCATCGAATGCATATTTTTACAAAAAAAATATGCCATAAGTTATTAACCTTTAGAAAAAAGTGAAGATAATAATTTATCAGAAATGGTCCGATATGGATTTCAATTAATTATTGAGTATTTAGCAGGTACATAATTTCATTGATAGAAATTATATTTTCGTCGAATACTACGCCAATTGAGCTGAGGTCAATTTAGGTGGTAGGACTGATGGGGATAATTTACCCAGTGTGCTGGGGCGGGATAGTATCAGCCGTTCGTGCCGATAAACCCAGTAAAGTGTATCCACATGTTTCAGGATTGGACTCAAATTGCCATTAAGCCCAGTCAAGCCGGCATAATGTTAGTCTCTAACACAGTCATGAGTGCCTGACTCCAATTACTAACATTCAGTAGGCGCAAGGTCACATGTCGTGCCAACATAAAAAAATAAAAGTTGCCTCGGTTGTTAAAACTTTCCTTAACATCCTAAAAAGGTGAGTTCGAACCCCGGCATGTACCAATGCGAAATGCACTTTACTTACGTACATTTGTCCTAGATTTACGACACCACCGTTCCCGTGCCTCGGAGAGCACGTTAAGCCGTCGGTCCCGGTTCCAATAATACCGACTTGTGAAATCGTTAATAAATTATCATTACTAATTGACATCCGACCCTCGCTAATTCGTCTGGCCAGCGTGGCGAGTGTAGGCCAAATTCTCCAGAAATTTCTGAAGTCCATACTTTAGTTGGGTTATGTACATATTTATTCAGTATATGTAAGTCTATTATAATCAATTGCACCCTTCGTTTTTACCTCTCCACACTCACAAAGGTAGGTTGTTAGAAAATGCATGTTCCGATACGCGATAATAGTAACCTAAGCACGCTTAAAGGTGTTCCGAGACGCGCTTATTTGCTTATACGCTGTTTTGCCAAAGCTGTGTGACGTCACAAATGACATCATTTCTCGCGCTTAGACTGCTCACGATATCGAGGTATATCACTCTGTGCGCTGTCACTTGTTTGTCATAATGTCCTGCGCCATTTTCAAATTGATTTAATATTAGGTTTTCTTTTAAATTATTTAATATTGTAATTAGTTTATACTGTTTGTATATTACTTCTAAAACAAATCTATAATTAATATTTAAGTAGGAAGTGAAAAAAAAATGTCTGTAACACGGCAAGTTATTTTAAAAGACCAAAATAAGTTAATAATATTAAACTTTACACATATAAAGATGAATAAACCGAGAGATGTATATTTGTTAATAGTATTCATACTTAAAGATGTAGAATCCGCAATTTATCTTCCATACATTTTTAAAAAAACTAACATTTTATGAATGAAAATGTGATTTAGACCGTTCCGAATTGATATCACGCTCTGAGCATCCAAATCGCAATATTTAATTTTGAACGACGGTCAGTGTCATATTCGTTCTGAGCGCTCTGAGCGCGATTCGGAATGAGGGGTTAGTCATAAAGCCGGCCTATGGATTTTTTTTATTTTTTAGTGCCATAATGATTTAAAAAAATTAAATTAAAATAATAAATCTATGACCCAGTTAGAAGAATTAAATAGGTAGAAGTAAGAATAAGAAGATCCTAATTTTAACAAAGTATTTTCAGGATCATTAATTATTAATTAATAAAAGCTATTAAAGGTAGTCATATCTCCAAGCTTTTTCAGCTCTAGATCAAGCCAAGTACACAAATAAAACTTAACAAAATATTTTTAATATCTCACGTAATCTTTTTTATAATAAATAAAACCAATATTTTCTATTCAATTTTTATTCCTCGCACAATTCTGCTAGTTCTTTCTGAATATCACATTTTAATTCCTCGACATTGTTTAGGTCAGAGTTTTTCTTATTTTTCCTCTCCCTTCTGTATTGTATAAGGAACCATCTGCAATCATAAATTTAATATTAAAAAACGAGATAACATTTAATGGCACACATAGTAGGCTGATGATGATGAGATGCAGGCCTTACCATTTATATACCAAAAATATGAGTCTGAATTATAATGTCATTTTTTTTGTTATATCAAATTATTTATTTCCTTAGGTTAGTACACAACACTTGGATATTGTGAATACATATATTTTTATACAATACAAGAGAATATACATATAAATGTATATATATTTTCTTATATATATATATATAAGAGATATACTATCAGCAGCCATGTCTGGACCGAATCTAACAGCAATACAATAATAATTACAATACAATAATATTTATATCCTTAAACTCGTCGTTATAAGAACGTAGGTTTAAGAATAATATTATTACAGAATGTCATTTGAATAGTTTCGCAGGCTGACCATAAGGTAATTGTCAAAAACTAGTGTGGTGAAGTTCGATTGAAAATCGATATATCAATTTTTATATAAAAAAAAACGTATTTTCAGTTATCACATGTCACATCATCGATGCTATTATGCTTTTAAGTCACTAATTAGATATTTGCTTTTGCTTTAATTTTCCCCCAACATTAGGTTGTACTTTTAGTCTTATTTTGATAGCATGCCATATCTCTAATGTATCCTATAGACTGTTCTAAGGGCTGCGATGATGATGATGGAGATTGGGGTTGATATTAAATGATGATCTGCTCAATGGATTCACCTTACGGGTGCCGGATCCATTGTGGGAAGAGAAAGGAGGAGAATTGTTATTAGTCAAATGGTAATAAATAATTTAATCCTGATACAAATGAGAAAAAGGCGAATTTAGTATGAAGAACGAACGACTTGTAGGTACTCACATTAATCCAATGCCAGCAGGGACTGTCATGGCAGCACTAAAGAGAAACACTATGCCGGCCATTGATAGATATTTGATGGACGCGAAATACATTGTAGAGTATGTCGGGTCAAATAACAAGGCTGCCAGGGTCTCCACGAGGCTGATCAGAGAGTTCATTTTACCTAAAACAGAAACAAAAACATAATATAAATAAATAAATATTGATAAATGTTCATAGTTCAGTAGCTCTAGTACGCACAATTTTCGTTATCGAATAGAGAACATGAAGTATAGAATTTTACAGCGCCATGAGGGGCAACGTAGCGGAACTATAAATTGGCAGCTCGAAAGTATGAACATTTACGGTATGACAGCTCGGAAGTAAAAATCTACGCAAAATAAAGTTTTTGTGTGCTAAAATTTTGCGTAACAGTTTTTTTGCGTGCTAGAGCTACAGTTGCATCTTAGAAGTAAAACTCTATCCCGGTTCGATTAATACCAATTTGTTAGATTGGCAAAACAAAATCCCTGTCTGGCCAACGTGGCGAGACAAGCCCGTATTTACCAAATACATGTATGGATCCCCTTAGTCCTTGTAAAATAAAGATAGAATAAAAATTTATAATTTAATCAACAAAGATAAAGGACATAATATTATTAAGCTGTTGCATAGCTTTTATCGCGGTATCGATTCGGTAATTAAGAAATTCCGTAACGAAAATAAACCTAACACCCCCCACTCCGACCGGCACAGCGCGGCAGCGGTGTGGCATTGAAAGTCGTGCATCGTCTAACGTCGCGTCGTTTCAGTTCGGCAGACTTCGGCACGGTGTTTGTGTGCGTGCGACTAGACGTATGCGTGTAGACTAGCTGCTATCTGCTCATAACTGATTCTATCTCTTTTAGACACAATGCTAGGTGAGACAGCGTGCTTTTTGGCCGCGTCCACGAGTGAGTTCGAGCCCGCGACTAGTTGAACCTTAACGTGTATGTGAAAACTTGAATTAATATCAAAGACAAAAAATACTGCATAAATAAAATAAATAAATAATTATAATTGCATAAGTTGATAAAAAAGCTTTACCGCGGCAGTCCCCGAGTGCCACACGTATTTTTTTTGGTGAAAAACCCTCTAATTTCTTTCTGTAAACCTTCGCTTCGAGTAATAATTTTAACATCAATTAAAATACCTCATTATGACATGATTATACGAAATTTTCTTTAATTAACTAATTAAAGTTACATTAACTCAAAACTAGACAAATATTAATTTCTTAACTTGTGTCAATTCTATATATTATACCTATTATAAATATATTTATTCGAAGTAGATACAAAAATATTAAAATAAAATAAATTAAAAAACGGATTATAAATAAAACTAAACTAAAAATACCTATGAAATTAAAACTATTCTACAAAATAAACTAAGGGCTTACCACCAGGGAGGGTACCTAAAACGCTCGCCGCATTTCCTCGTTGAATTATAATGGAAATATTCTGTTTTAGGTAGTTAAGGCATTTGAGATCGCCACACTCTTGAAAAATTCGTTTACCCAGCTCTTTTATGAATTTGTGGGTATCAAGAGAATATACCCCCATTGTTTCAACCACAAAAGCCACAAAGTTATAATTTTGTTTAATTCTATTATATTTGATTTTTGATGTAGAGAAAATGTGGCAAGCGGCAATACTATAAATAAAAATAAATATTATAATAATAATAAAATGACGATATCATTTAGAACTTTTTAAAATATATATAAAAAGAATTTAAGGACCTACAATCTTTAAAATCCTTATACCTACGAGGCCTGTCAATCACGTAGCGTATATCAAAATGTTTATCACAAATTATTTTAATCACCTTGCGGGGCCATACATAATATACACATATACTTATAAATTTGCATATATGCCAAATATTTGATATTGATTAAGTTCCATGGGAAATTACTTAAATAATTACTTATTAATTGAGTAATACCTATCATATGGAACTTAATTACGGTTGCAATTTGTTATCATTAATTACATGATGCCATATTGGCATATTAAACTGGCATCCTATTTAATTAATTAGTGAAGTATTCTTCAACAAATATATACGTGTATTTTTTATTTTTTAAATAACCTGTTTTTTTTTAAATTACTTTCCTCAAAACGTATATAAGTTCTACGAAAAAAAAATACGTTGTCGAGCCATAATTGTGTTTAAAACATACCTTTAAAACAATTAAAAGCTAATTACAAATAATTATTAGGATGCTTTGACATTTCCATAATTTCACACTTCGCCCACTGCAGCTCAAACTACAACACGTCATGATTACTCATTTTATTTCTAAACTACACTTTCCTGACCAGCCATGTCTTGGCCCTGCGATTTATTTAGCAAAAATGTTCGGCGTCTGGTATCCCAAGAGATCCATAAAAAAGACAATCTTTTTCTACGGAGTGCAGATTTTCAATCTAATCTACCTCACCGACGCTTTCATCTGCCTTACAATAAATTTTGAATATGAAAAACTGTTCAATTTCATACAATACTCATCGTTTTATTTGGACTTCCATAAATCTGTCATGTGGATGGTAGATCACGAGAAATGGGAAGACATTGTCCAAACAATAACTGTTATTGAAAATGAAGCAAGTGAAAGAGATAGTGAACACGCTAAAGTTGTATATCAATACAAGAAATATAGTCAAATATTTACTGTGTTATATTCCATACCGCTTTATGTAATGTTAGTTATATTTGTGATAATATTTTTCGTTTTAAACGCAGTGATGCCTGACATAACAGATATTGAGCCAGGATTCATATTCTCAGCTTGGATGCCTTTCGATGAAGGATCTCGTCTTGGTCGATATCTATCGAACCTGATGCAGATTACGACTGTGATGTCGACGAGTATTTTTGCTATAACTTATGACGGGTTTATGCTTTCTGCAATTATATTTTTAGCTGGACAGTTGAGAACGATTCGAGTAAGATGTGCCCACGCTTTGGACTCCAAAAATGAGAACGAATGTTGGAATAATGTTATTTTGTGTCATAAGCATTTTATGGAAGTGAACAGGTATTTACGATTTTATTATAACTCTTAATGCAATGAGAGTGAAAATTAATTATAGTATATATTTGCGCCGTTTGGGGTCGAGACGATGGGACTAGGGGGACCCTCAGCTAAGCATCTGGCCAAGGAGTTATCCAAACGGCTGACGGAGAAATCTGGAGAAAGGATGGCTGGCAATTATTTCTGCCAACGTATTAGCTTCGCTATACAGAGGGGAAAGGTTACCAGTCTTCTTGGGACTATCTCCGATTATTTTAATTTTGTAAATATTATTTTTCGAATAATATTATATATTATAGTATTATTTTAGAACAAGAAAAATATTAAGTGCTTTAATCGGTCCAGTTACGTTTCTCCACATCTTGCAAGTTTCCATCGTATGTGGCGTGTGTGTCATCAAAATTGTTTTGGTAAGCATTTCATTAATGTGTAAAGTAGGTATTATTACGACTGTATCCCTTGCGGGGTGGTCAGAAACCAAGCTATTGTAAAGTGTTGTTTTACATTTACCCAACTTTACTATTGGCCCACCACGACAATTGACAAGCTCGTCGATGTCTCTAGCATACCAGCCAGCGTCAAGAATAGCCACAACTTTTTTGTGTATTTGACCAGGAATTTTGCACCAAAAAATGCTGCAAAATTGAGCACCTCAGCGCTTAAATCTAAGAGTTTAACCACTAGTCCACGAAGTCATCAATATGAATAATTTATACATAAATCTTTACATCTACTTTTTAACTGTGTTTCGTTATGTATTTCTTAAATTTGAATTTAAAGGTTTATTTTGTGTTTTCCTAGTTGTAAGATGTTGCAAAGTAACCATTTTTTTAGCAAATGAATTATTTTTATTTGGATATTTAATAAATGTGTGTATTAATATATTTAAAATTTTCAGCACGAAAACTCAACAACCGAACTAATTTGGTCAGTCGATTTATTAACTGGGATAAACTTTCAATTATTTGTATTCTATAATGTTGCTAACGAAATTATTATTGAGGTATTTTTTTTTTCATAAATATATGTAGATTTGAAATCACAACCTATAAGGCTAGACAATCGGTACAGAAATAATTAGTGAATGATAGTTATGTTGTTGTATTATTTTATTATGTTGTCGGTTATGGCCGTGTTCAAATTGATATTGTTGTTTCACTGACAATATGCCGAACTGCGGTGACCACCGGTAAATATACCATCGGATGTGCGACACGACAACAGGCGTTTATCGGACGTGGATATATTCAGTAACTCCCGCGCCGCCTTCAAAGCCAAAATCAAAAAGCTGCTACTTTCGGTTTAGCTCGCAAAGTGTGGGCAGTTTTAATGCATTCAAACACATACAATGCAGTTGTTTTCCTTATACCTGGCCAAGGTGATATTTTACGAATTTTGTATCGCACAAAGAGTGCACTATTGTTCACAGTGAGAAATATTCTGGTGGCAGGTATAATTTTAATTGCTTCTACTCTGTTGCTATCTTCTTTGTTCTTATGTTGCCTGTCTCTGTCCTTTCTCTTCGAATAAATAAATAAATAAGAGCGGTGGTAGCTCGGTTGTACGAACACTTTTCTTGAAATCTTACAAAGGTCGGTTCAAATCTTCCCAATAAGAAATACACTTTTCTTACGTACATTTGTGATTTAGCCTGGAAACGTGTGGATACACTTTACTGGGTTTATCGGCACGAACGGTGGATACTTCCCCGGCCCAGCAGACTGGGCCAGTTACCACCATCAGTCCACCTACGACCTATTTCTTGTTCTCGTTGAAAGTATGTGCCATTTGCAATGATGTCAAATGCCAAATATTACTTTTAAGGAGTACTAATATTGTAAGCTTGCCATGGTGATATTTATATAAAATAGCACCTCTTGACTCTAGACTTACTTTCAGAGTGAGAACCTAGCAGCCGGTATATTTGAGAGCGACTGGATAAATGCTAGTCCTCGGGTACAAAGGGCTGTGCTAATTCTCAGCATGGGGATGAGACAGAGGGTCGCGTTTACTGCTGGACCATTCAACGAGATGTCACTCGCTACACTAGTGTCGGTAAATATTAACATAAAAAAATATATAAATACAATATACTGTGTATGTCTCGCCTTCACACCAATATTACTGAACTGATTTTGATGAATTTTTCAATAGAGCATGAGACGGGCGTAGGCCAAGTTTAGATAAAGATCTGTGCATGTTTTAAACTTTGTTAAAAATACTAATATATAATAGTATTTAATTAATTTTTATTTTATTTTTTCAGATTTTAAAAGGCGTTTATAGTCTCTATACTGTACTTCGACAAACTAATTAAAACTCGGGTCCAATGTTTTGTAAAACAATTTGCAACAAATCATAGGTTGCCGAGTTAGCAGGAACAATAAAGCCGCAGAACAACTTGTTGAGAACTATGTGTGTTACTATTTAATTAATAAATCAATGCACCCGCCATACAGTATTTATTTTTATACAAAATTTATTATGTAACATCTTATTTAATAAATAGTATGGACTAATATTATAAATGTTAAAGTAGCTTTGTCTGTCTGTATGTATATATACCACCTACTCCCGCATGACTTGAGTTGACAGATAGCTCATATATATACAGTGATTTAGCGTATCCACTAGTCGTTGCAGAGGCTATAGACTCTTATGCGTCTTATTTGCTGGAACGAATTACGAATAAAATCGTTTTTGAGGTTACAGTTTTAACGAGGTTTATTTTTACATGTAAATAGTCGTCGTCGAGGCCTCAAGAACCGTCTTGGTGTAAAGTAGGTTATTTTTTTCAATAAGTTTGGGGCAATTATAGTCACCACGACAAAGATTGCGCAACACCTTTTATGATTTTGATTTTTCATTTTAAGGTGCGTTCTTGCTATTGTAAATTACTTGCTATTGACATATTTACAACCAAACCTAGTGTGCTAGATACCTAGTCATATTTTTAGTTTAATTCTAAAACCTTTTCTTTAAAAAAATAAAATAAATATATTTATCAATAATATACATATATATACTCGTACTACATACTAATAGTACATACTTTATTATTTTGCAAATGTACTTGTGTGGACACCCTGGCGCCTTCCCACTTGTCCTTGACTTCTAAGGACCCAGGCGCTGCTGCATTAAAAGCAGAGAACCTCAAGCGGCGGAAATACACTCAGCTTATTGGGAGATGTGTTTTTGCGCCGTTTGGAGTTGAAACTCTCGGGCCGTGGGGACCAAGTGCACACGAAATTTTCAAGGCGTTGTCAAAACAGCTCGTCAACACCTCGGGAGACAAAAGGGCTGGGCAATATTTGGGCCAAAGGATCAGTATTGCCATTCAACGTGGCAATGCTGCCAGTATCCTTGGCACCTTGCCCATTGGCAGCGATTTGGAGCAAATGTATTATTTATAATATTTTTTATTTAGTTTTTTCTTCATTTTAGTTTATATTTTTATTTATTAATTAGGTTTATTTTTATTAATAGTAATTTATGTTTTAAGATGTAAGTTTTTAGTTTAATTAATATGTTATTATTTTTTTAAATCATTGTACCTTATTTTCTTCGAATAAAAGTTATGTCCCACTAAAAACTAAAATGAAGAAAAATAAAATAAAAATTATTATAAATAAAAATGTTGCTCCGAATCGCTGCCAATGGGCAAAGAGCCAAGGATACTGGCAGCATTGCCACGTTGAATGGCAATACTGATCCTTTAATTTGTTTTAATTGTTTTTTTTTTATAAAAAAATAAACAATTCCACCTATACAGCTATAGTTCTTGGGTACTAGGGTAAGTAGTGACGGAATTGCGTGCTATCACCCTTAGTAATAAGGAGACACGAGGAATGAAGGAACGGTAAAGACTGTTATATAAATGAAAAATAAAGGTCGTAACATAAATAAAGCATATTTGGCCATTCTTACCTAACTCGGCACTGGAGACCAATTTGGAGGCCATCGAGCGGAGAGACGTAAACGTGGTCGCGTTCAGGATCTCTACCAGAGGTACTGAAACGAGAAGGTTAAACATTACTTATTGTTCTGGTTTGGAATTTATTTTTATAGCCTGAGAGTCTGCTGTAAAAAAACAATAAGAGTATCTCCTTCCACAGGAATTCGGTTAAGTTATTATTATTATACGTTAAGATAATCAGCCTTTCGCAACTGACCGTTAACGTTCCAAACAATAATGCATTTTATTCATTTATTAATTTAAATACTTTAGTTAACATAAATTAGTGTTCATAGGCGAGTTTAATTTTCTAACAACTGACGTTTGGTAAGTGAGAAATCATGGGCAGGGTGCAAATAAATATAATACAAGATACTTACATATACTACATGCATTTTTTATTTTATTTTATTTTGTTTAATTATTTTAATTAATATTAATTAATATATTAGTATTATAAATGTAAAAGAAAGTTTGTCTGTGCGTCTGTATATACGTGCGTCTGTATGTATATGTAGGTCTCGCCTTTACGCGTAAGTTACTAAACTGATTTTAATTAAATTTGGCACAATAATTCCTTGGAAATAACCACGCAATATGATCTCACTACCATATCTATCTGTCTGTTTGGTTCGTCTTCATGACTAAAATACTTGACCGATTTAAATATTATTTGGCAGCTGTGGTCCTTGGAACTCAGGGTTAGACCACAATATTACACGGCCATTTGGGCATTTGTGTTTATATCATATTTCTTTTATTAATTTTCGCCCAAAATGAGCGTACGGAAGCTTTCCCAGGACCCGGTCCGTCTAAAATCGTAACAAATAAGCAACCTTTATATAACTATAGTCGTAAGTTGGAGTGAGTAGATTGTAAGTTTGGGACTAAGTTAATTTGGATTGGTACTTGGAACTAAGTTTCCTAATCTAATTGAGATTTCACTGAGATTAATGCAAATGCAGCCGTTATGGGAATGTAATGCGAAATTCTGATCCGTTTCAACAACTCAGTGAACTGTTTTATTTATAGTAGGTATTGTTTGTTTATGCGAATGTTTGCGACAGTCTGTTAGCCTATAAAATAAAATGAAATATGACATGAAATAATATTCATTTGTTTGGAATATGGTAAATAGGTACATAGTTTTTTAAATAGCTCACATACTTCGCCATTTCTAACACACTAATTTTCAAGTTTATATGTTGAAATGAAATGAAATATTTATTTGTGATTGTATGGTTACAATTAAAGATGAACAATATATATTTCCCTGCAATAATCTACCTTCAAGGAACTACTGTCAGAGCTGGTGCGGCGGCAGAACAAGCTCAAAACGTCAAGCGCCGCAAATATATAAACATTTGCAATGATTATATATTTGTGGCCTTTGCCATCGAAACCATGGGACCGTGGGGCCTCGAGGCAAAAACTTTATTTAAAGAAATATCTAAAAAACTAGTCGACGTCTCTGGTGACCCACGGGCTGGCAGCTTCCTCGCTGAAAAGATTAGTATTGAAATTCAACGAGGAAATGCTGCCAGTGTTTTGGGCACCATGCCGCTGGACAATGGCCTGGAGGAAATTTTTATATTATAAGGTATGTATAATTTTTTTTTTTTATTATATTTAATTTGTTATTTAGATTTAGTTTATTTTTTTAGGTTAATTATTATATTGTAATTCTTTTATATTGTTTGTATATTACTTCGAATAAAAATATTTTGTAAAGTATTAAAAAAAAAAAAAAAATCTACCTTAAGAGGAGTACAAATATTAATTTGTGTCCTAACACTAATTAACAATTATTCTAAAACTACGGCTAAAACAAACATTTTTTTACATACATTAATCTTATATAGGTTCATTACATATGTCAATCTTATATAATATAAATAAATGTCAAATAAAATAAAATATAAAATGTCCTACGTGATTCGCTTATAATTATTATATTCGGTCAATGAATAAAAACTATTTTCCAATAACCAGCGATGTAGACTTCCACGGAATAATTTATTTGGCAATTCTTTTATGCTAATAGAAAGGTTATTATAAATTGTTATTGCCATATGAAGCACATTTATCTTTACTAAGCTAAGATCACATTTTGGTATAATAAAGCTTGTATTAGCCTCTTAACTCTTTCTTTAGTACAGTACTGTTCAAGTTAGTTAAATTAGTAAAATTCAAATTATTTATTTATTAAAAGGATTCATTACTACGATTTTTATTTAAAGGTTACTTTATTTTTAAAATTATTATTTAGGTAGCTTAATTTATATTTAATGTACTGATTATGAATACTACAATTATAGTTTATTCGCGTTAGGAAAATAATGGGTTATCGTTATCCGCCGGCCTTGCCTTGCCCCCTGGCCAATAAGGTCGCAACAAAAAAAGTAAGGTTATTGTTGAATTGTCACCTTAAAAATTGTCACTTGTGAAAATGCTGAGGATCTCGTGGACTGAGCATCGTACTAACGTATCGATTTTAAACCAACTAGCCATATCGAATAGGCTATCCACCATATGCCTTCGTCGGATACTCCAGTACTTCGGACACATTGCCAGAAAAGGAGGGGATAACCTGGAGAAACTTTTTGTTACTGGCAAGGTGGAAGGAAAGAGACCGAGAGGCCGTAGTCCGATACGCTGGTCCGACCAAATCCGCTCCACCACCAACACTAGCGTCCATGATGCTGTGCATGCCGCCGAAGACAGGAACGGGTGGCGTGACATCATCATCAAGGCGCACACCAATTCATCGGGAGGTCACGACCCTCATCAATGAGGAAACACGACGCAAGGAGGAGAGTCACCTTGTTAGTTGTATTTTCACGGAGCTCCATGGTGTTGTAAGCAGAGACAATTGAGCTCCATTTGTAACGATCTATACATACCTCTTTCGTTTCGTCGACATTCATCAACCTTTTCATACATGCCCTTTACTTTAGTATGCTCTTACTGCTACGGCCAGGGTTTTATGGCCACAACTTTCGCATTTTATATCCGGTTAGTCAATCTTTCGTCACTATTTCTTTCAACATGCCCGAAACATCGAAGCCTTTCCTTATTTGTGTGCCTATGTTTTCATTCATACCTACTCTTTTCCGTATTTGCTCGTTATATTACGTATGCGGTCCGCCAAAGTGACATCGCGCATTCTGACATATTTACGACTCACTTCCATACATTAATGATGGTACCAACATGGCATTGGGTATAGCGAGCCGAGCTTTGTCACTGACATTCCGATCAATGTCCCTGAGGCACCGTTGACACGTTCACTCTTCTTTCAATATCTCTATTCTACTTCATCCCACTATCCACAGTAAAAAACACTGCTCAGATACGAGTATATAATTTTATTTAATTGTTCTAGAGTTTCATCATCGATCTTTATTGTTAAGTTTGTCATAATTTCTCTTTCTAACACTAGTACCTTGGTTTTTCACGCATTCAAATCGAGACGTTTTTCTGCACACCCCTCTTCCCTCTAGTGATTACAGTTGTTGTTCGGACGATGTCATAAGAATTACGCCAATCACGTACCTAGTTAGACGTTTAATATCTTATTTGAGCTTTAAGAAACTGTTGGCAATCATTCAAAATTATCATAATTATTAAGTTGTATCTTACCCATAAACATGTCAAAGTCGTTCCTCACAAAGGCAGTCATGACGGATCCAACACATTTGCTCGAGATGGAAATGAGACACAGCATCGCGTCGGGGAATCCCCAGCGACGGCTCAAGATACTAATAGAAAATAATGCACCTGAAACGTATCAAATATTTGTATTATATTGATTTAAGAAAAAATACAGTTAATTACTTCCGTGCTCTAGCAGTTGGGACCGTAGATTAATTGGATAAATAAATGTATTCCACTGTATTCTTATTTACATAAGGCAATGATAATAGTACCTGTACCTGTCCGAGTACAGCTAATTTCATTTAATTAATAAACTTTTTATTTATAAATGATCTTACGAATAAGAACTAATTTATTCGAAAAAAATATAGATAAAATTTAAATTAAATACTAAATAAAAAATAAAATAATAAAAATAAACAAATATATCAAACAAAATCGTCCGTCCGATAGGTGCACTCTGCCGCTCACGAGAGAACGCCAGAGCCTTCTCGTAATTTGATTTTAATTTTAAATTTGAATAAACTTCTCTAAAGTTTTTAGTGTAAAATAATAAAGCAAATGTGACATGTTAAGATATTTTTTTACTTTTAAATATGGACGTTAATTTCTTGTCACACTTTCATAGTCGCGGGATCTTACAGACCGCTATATTTATATATCGATTTTATAACGAAATTCTTATCGTTTCGCTACTAAATCGTATCTACTGACCGATCAGTGGTGAAATGGCTAAACAGCAAATTTACAAACTGCGAGCGGTCTATTAGACCGAGTGTCGATAGTAAAATATTAATGTATTATGTAATTTGTAAATTATGACAAACACTTAAAAGTTGTGATCTAAAAAATTCCAGCGTAACTTACTCATATTGCCTTAACTAATTTCAAACTAAAACGAATATCGGTAAGGTACAAACCTATTGAATGCGTAATTATACTGTATGTTGAGTAAATGCTGTACCGAATAGCATTCCATTTCAATCGATATCTCACAAATAGGTACATCACTATCCGCTCACCTGAAACGAGATACATGCATATAAAATTTGAAATTCATCTTTTTCCCAATTTAAATTTTACATGTTACAATACTCTATTGTTTCTTTTGAAACAATTAATATCCCTGGTGTTTATTGATTTATTATCATCTTGATGTTTTATCCCAATTAATAAATAAAAATGAATGCTTAAGCCTCGGTGTATATCAATGATCGTTTTAACCGAGATTTACATTTATCAGAGAGTGTTCCGGCATTACTAATAAAAAGTAAAAAAATATATCTGCAACCCGTCTGGCTCGCATGACAAAAGTGAGATAAATTCTCCAGAAATATATTTGGGAACATTTATCTTCTGCAGTGTTGAATTTATTCATTAGGTAATATCATCATCATTCTAGACCTTTACTAATGGAGACGGTCCATCCGGAACATATTTCTGGTAAAATTTGCCTACACTCTCACCACGCTGGCCTGTTTCAATAAAAAAATAATAACGGTTCCACTAGGAACGGGGACCGAACTGTTTAACGTTTTCTTTGGTATACGGAAACAGTGGTGTTGTAAATTAATAACAAATGTACGTAGTTAGTGTAATTCTCATTGTTACGTGCTGGGATTCGTACCGCGATGTTTTTGGATTTTAAGGAAAGCGTTCTTATACCCAGGCCATCAAATTCTACGCAATGTTTACATTTAGTTTCATTTAGAGCCTATTAAATAACCTTTATTTTCTAAATACTTAACTACAAAATTTCCATGAATCTTATTCAGAGTAAACCAACAGACTTCTTTAATTTTTGAGTTGGTCGTATGATGAGTTTAGTAAGTAACTGCAAAATTTATGTAAATATAATTTGTTTGCTCATACTGTTTTATCTTTGTTATTAACTTTATGGCTTTTATTATTCTGCACTTACCGTGTGTGGGTCCGTAAATAATGGAAACTATTAGAAGCGTTAGAATAATTTTAATCCTCAGGTTATTTGGTCTCTTCTTTAGAGCAACATCTGCTGTCTCTTTCAATAATTCTACCACGTCACCTACTTTGAAGTCTTTTTTCTGGAATGTGTTTACAGTATAATTATAATTAATTAATAATTTTGCCCCTATTTAATTTTAAATGTATTTATTGTATTAAAATTTAATCATGCTAGACTTTTTCTGTTAAAATTAAATGGTACGCAAAGTCCCGTTAAATAATTAAAAAACCAAATACCTTTTCCAATTCGTCCGGATTTTCCCTCTTCGTCACCTTTTTTAAATAAACCATTCCGTACAAGAACGTTAACATATAAACGGTCGCGGATATCCCGAAGATCCCGTAGTACCCTAGATATTTTAATAAGACCCCACTTAGAGCAGTCCCTATTGGTATACTTGCAGTCATGCAAAGATTCGCTAACCCCACCCTAAAAGTTCTGGTTTCTTCTGTAGTAATGTCACTAATATAACTGAAAACACCTAGAAATAGCATGACCCAACCCCCAACAGCTGCAACAAATAATGCTTCAAAAACCATAGTCACTTCAACTGGGATTTCATAGAAAAAATACGTGCTGAGTATATTAGACAAACAAGTAACAAATTCGCCCAAAATCGGTAAAAGTATACAGACTTTTCTGTTTCCAGTTCGGTCACTCCAGGCCCCCATAAAGAGTATTAGTACGGTTGGTAATCCTGTTTGAATTATACTTTTCCATGCTTCTATTACTGATATAACTTGTTGTACTTCTCTTTCGTATTCAGAAGAATTAGTTCCGTTTTTATGAATCAGGGAGTTGCATATTTCGTCAGAGTAGCCAAGTTTTACCCGACAGGCCTTATCAAGGTTTAAGTTTTGTATAGCCAATCTGGACAGCATTGATGGTATAAATATACCAACTAAAATAGGTTCTACTGTGATGTTTGATTTGACGTGCCTTAGTTTTTCTCTAAACGTTTTGTTTTTAAAATCTTTACATTTATTCTTTTCTTTTGTATTAAGTGGTTCTTTTTCTGGTTCTTCTTGACCATTTTGGGTTTCTTTATCTTCGTCCGCCATTAGGACACGTTCACTAACTTTGTCGTTAGTTAGGCGAATGGTTTCAATAAGGTTTAATTTGATTGCTTTGTCAATATAGTTATCAATTATTACATTACAAAGCTTGTAACAAATTCTTGATAGGTTACTATTTTTACAACTTTTTTATGAAGTATTTATTTTAAGATATTTTAACTATAAGGTGTGTTTGCTTACCAAACTTGCATAAAATATTTAGTAAAATTATATTTTGATTATTTAGCGCGTTTAAAGAATAAAAAATCGTTTACAATACTTAAGATATAGTTAAGTTATAATATGACATTATCCACAAACAAACTACAGGCACTTAACATATAATAAAATTTACTCGAAATGTATTTATGCTAAATCTGATTACTTAGAGGTACGAGGTTTGAGGTTTGGAAGTACAACAAAAGATAATGTTTTAGTTGGAATACGTGTAGTGGGTCAATTTATGACTCATATCAAATATACTAACAGGCGAAATTAAATTAAATAAAAATAATCTTAGTGACCTATTTGTTTGCTACATTTACTTACACTGGTCATGTTTATGTAAGCGGTGATAGATAAGTTGTTTGAACACTGTCTTTCAATCCAAAGGTCGTAGTTCGTAACTATATTTGTCATTGATTTACAATACCTAACTTAAGCTCTCGGTACAGGTTCTACCTACTTTAGAAATTAGTTCTGAAAAAATCTTCTTCAGTGCTAGACGTCAAGGGCTGTTTTAGGGATTGTTTATTATAACAATAATAACAAGGGCATGTTTAAATAATACTAAAATCTAATTAGTTTTCGATAATTACTATACAGGCCAAGACCAGACGAATGTGGTTTTTAATATATATCTGGCCAAAGTCTACATGTATATACCGATTTTATTAAAAATATATTTTGTAATTTCAACCCAGCTCTTGAATCGACCTGTATGTTATTTACTTAATGTCTATTTGTACTTGTATTTAGATTAAAATATTACAAGAAGCAAAATCTTGCGCTGATAACAATATACAAGTAAGCAATAAAACCAAATTAAATATTATACCAGAGAATAATACCGTGTGCAATAAAGGTGCGAGCTCATTTTCCCGACTTTTGACAGACAGACAGTGAGTACAGGCCCGGATAGCCTGGGTCCCCGATATTTATTTGATTTTATTTATTTATTAGGGTCGCCAACAGTGTCGGCAACAATACATACATGGATTTTCACTTACAACTAAGACAGATCACTAGATACTGCACCAATTACAGGCAACCACCACATGCTATTACAGTATCCATTAATTGGGTCTTTGAGTAGCCAAAATAAAAAAAACACTATACAAAAACACTAATAACTATAACACAATACAGCATGATGCAACTATAATCAAGAAACAATTCCAAGGATTAAATTTGGTCAAACATCAGTTCAGTTTGCAGTCCCAGCTGCATTAAATTGCGCTTAAAAACATGCAAAGAGTTAACAAATACATATGTTTATAATATATTTTATTATAGACATTTTCCCTTTTTTGGATCTCAGCGGGTAACAACGTGCCGGTGATTCATGCACCACCACATAGAACCACCAGGTAGGTTTATATATATCTAGGTCTATAGTTTATAAAACATACGTCTAGTCAGACCGACGACCAATTCCTCAATAGAAGGCATCTCCAGATTTCTCGGGATATGACGGAATCACGCATGAACCACGGCGCTCGGGAGACCACTATGAGCAATATGTACTGCTGATTTTAGATCTTGTTCCTGGTCGTCTTGGCCGGAAGGTGGTGCCAGGCTGGCACAGGATAGCTGAGACGGTAACTCAGTTGAAGATAACATCTTGTAGATGCGTATCTTCAACTGATGAACTGGAATTTATAACAACATGGATCCGGTCGACATCGCCTGATTGATGGTATGACAGGCCATTTTTGTTTTCTTTGTAGTCTAAGGTTTAATAGTTTATACAAACGGTCCAAATATAGAATCAAGTGATTAGTAATTGTCGCCTATGCTTGTCAAGATTTATGCACATGGCAGTTTTGGTATAATGCCAAAAAGAGACAGACTCATTACAGGTTTAGAAGAAGTAAAAAAACCTAAAATCGATTCGGAAAAATGGATTCAGACATTAAAACATTTATTTACATTGAAGCTTTATATTTTTTATTGAAAAGTTACGTACTCACTTACAGAAAAAAAATGAAAATGTCTGTAATATTAGAAAAGTTATGTTTTTGGGAAACAAAATTATCAATTTAGGAAATCATTTTAATTTTATTTTTAGCCTTTAAGATTTCATCGTCGTCAATAAATTTGATACCATTTAATGAAAGTATTTTGATATTCTTGTCTTCGTTTTGCTTCTTGTCCAGCTCTCTTTTATATTTGATGAGAAAATATCTGAAATTATAAGTAAAGTAAAGTAAAGTATCATCACGACCGTGACTCTTTCGGGGTGGTCAGAAACCACGCTTATATAGAAGCGGATTCACATTCAGCGAACTTTACTATAGGCCAATCATGACAAGTGGTCGATGTCTTCAGCGTACCAAACTCGAGAAATATCACAAATGAATTAAATATTATTAAATTGTATTGTTTATTATTTCATGTCTTCAAGCCTAACTTGCGGGGTAGGTAGAGACGATTGCGTGCTACTTGTCACTATCACGACATACGTTTCTTCGACATTCATCAAACACATGCATGCCCTTTTGTTTTGATGGCTTTATCTTGTGATGGGTAAGTCTTGGTCTGCCTGGATCTCTTTTACCCACAACTTTCGCATTATATATCTGGTTCGTCAATCTCTCTACACTCATTCTTTCAACATGTCCAAACCATCGGAGCATGCTTTTCCTTTTTTTTGTCCCTATGCATTCTTTAATACCTACCCTTTTACTTCACTGTCATGCGTATTCTGACATATCCACGTTTCGCTTTCATACATAAGTGTTGGTACCAGCATGGCATTGTGTATGGCGAGTCGAGCTTTGTCACTGACATTTCAACTGGCCATCAGAGACCCCAGGGCACCGTTAACACTATTTCCCGCGTTCACTCTTCTTTCAACATCCCTATCATACTTCCCATCCGCAGTGAAAACACTGCTATATAATTACATTTACTTGTTACCTCTAGGTTCATCATCAATCTTTATCGTCACGTTTGTCATCCTTCTTCTTTCAAAAACTAAAACCTTGGTTTTGCTCGCATAAAAATAGACACTAACAAATAACAAATAAATAAGTAAAAAATACATACATATGTATAATAATAACTGGTAATGTCAGTATAGAACTGACATAGAAGACGAATCCGGCGTCGAATGTAAGACTCTCCATGTACAGCCAGGAGTATAGCGGACCAAACGTCATGTATGTCATGGTCTCTACCAAATTAAATACTGATGTTAATTTACCTAAAAACAAAGAAGAAAAATAACAAATAATAAATTTAATTTCGGAGTAGACTTTAAGTAGTAAGAAGTTCATCTGCCAAGGTTGTGAAAGTATGAACGTCTGACAAAAAGTCACAAATAAATCAATTATTGTGTTGGCGACCGGAATCAAATAATTTGCTACTGTAACTGCTGGGGACTAAAGACTCAAAGTGTCAGTACACAGGGGTTAATAACAGTTTATCGGGCTTGCTACAGATTATGTAAAGAAGTAAAAAAATAAATAAACATACAATAACCCTTAAACACACGAATAGAGAGACGAAAATCCAAAAGTTTGAGTCACCGCAAGTTGTAGTTGGTCCTAATGAGGTAATTGGCTGTATTGGCCGGTATCCAATAAAAACCGCCTATTGCAAAATGTACTCTTATACCAAAGCTTGTTTGTGTTTTTACTAAAACAATTTTGACGGTAAATAATAATTGATGTGTAAAAATAATAATTAAGATTTTATAGAGACTGTTCAATTATCGAAGACTACGACACTACTCTAATGGACGTCATTACGGCTGTCAAGCCCCTCGTTCCGAGACACGATAATCGTAACCTAAACACGCTAAAAGGTGTTCCGAGACGTGCATAAACTGTTGTGCCAAAGCTATATGAATTCACAAATGACATCATTCCTCGCGCTTGGACTGCTCACGATATCGAGGTAGATCTGTCAGTTGCGCGCTGTCAGTTGTTTGTCATAATGTCACGCGCCATTTTCAAGTTTATTTATTATTAGTTTTTCTTTTAAATTATTTATTATTGTAAATAGTTTATACTGTTTGTATATTACTTCTAAAACAAATCTATAATTAATATTTAAGTAGGAAGGAAATAAAAAACGTCTGTAACACAGCAAGTTATTTTAGAAGACCAAAATAAGTTAAAAATAGTAAACGTTACGTTAGTATTCATACTCAAAGATGTGGATTTCGCAATTTATCTTCCATATATTAAAAAAAAAAACTATTATGTAATGAATAAAAATGTGATTTAGACCGTTTCGAATTAATATCACGCTCTGAGCATCCAAATCGTGATATTTGATTCGGAACGACTGTCTGTATCATATTCGTTCTAAGCGCTCTGAGCGTGATTCGGGCGAAGTTGATGGCTTGGTGTTCGCGATGTATTAATTATATACCTGAATTTAACCAGTATAGTAGAGTTGAGACCACCACTCAAGTCCAATAACTGTGGCGCTTGTGTAGCATTTTAAAATATTATATATTACAAATGATAGCAATGGATATTATTTCCCCCACATTTGACCAACATAATGTTTTTTCTACTTCCCCGTAATATAATCTTAAAATCATTTTGATGTATATCCAATTGTGTGTAAGCTAAAATGAAAATATGTGTTATATAATAAAACAAGAAGATAACAGTGGAAAAGTATTTTTTTTTTTTACAAAATAAGGTAAAACTTGGCAGCGTTGGTTGTAATTATTATAATATCAACTGAATTAGTACAAATATCTTTACATACTTAGGCCGAGTTGTACTTTATATGGAATAAAAAAAAAAATGAGTAGTCTGGTTTATAATTTTAGGTAAAACTCAATATCCTTGTAACCCTAAAATTTATAAGCTGTGTTGTCACTTTTAGTTCCAGTTTTAGCTGGACTGGTGGTCCCGACTCTAGTTTTATTTTAGGAGATGTTAATAGAGCTATAATTTAAATTAAATAATTTATCGCTTTAGTCTTAAATAAATACTTACCCAATTCGTCTGCGTTTACTAACTTTGAAGAAATTGATCGCAGGGCAGTATAAGTACTTGCGTTAAATATTTCAATCAAAACGGCTGAAAATAATTTAAGTTATATGAGGGTACCAAGACGATGTCAATTGGAGATTTTAGTTACGTTACGATAAATTATCAATAAAAATTGAACACAGAGCCTCGACAATCGTCTGGCCAGCGCGCCAAAATATAATATATTACAATATAATATGACACGGCCCTTTTACAGCCACGAATATATGTTTAATTGCCATGTCATTATTATTTACATTATAAGGTAAATACACATACATACAAATATGAACACAATAATACATATACTACACACTATATTGGCTACTATATACTACATACAATACATATTTATACAGGTTGTGAGAAGCTCTTTAGGTAATGAGATTACACCAGCTTTTATAACAGCGCGGTTTATTGTTAGATTGTAAGCTGACTCGGCCCTTTTACATCCACGGATTTCAATTTAGTTGACACGGCCTCGATCTTATAATAAGTTAAGTAAGGCTAAGTAAGGTTATTAAGTTACAATTAACTTGATTATTGCAAAAATGTTATTATAACACAAATGAATCTGGATGGAACCTGTTACGGTCCAACCGAACCGTTTGTGTTTTTTTTTATAGAAGTCATTATTTTAGTGCTAACAATATCCAAGTTATTACATGTTAACCAAAGGAAATAAATGATTTGATAATAAAAAGTTCAATGCACCTGTTTCATTATTCAAGGCAATATGGTCTACATTAATCTTCTAGCCATTTCATAATAGAGCAAGGAAATAGACCATTAATACACCCCCGTTGGTGCATATTTAAGTATATACTTTAAAACATTATACTTTTTACAAACCTTTTATTTGTGTAAAATATACTATGTACTCGTATAAAAAACCATTACCTATATACATTTGAACCGAGGTCCTTGATAGTCCGGTAGCTGTTCCGCCAGCGATCTTACTAACAGCCGATATCAATGCCAACAATGAGTCATGCCACTTCAATCTGCGACTAAAGAGCGTTATCGAAACCAAAGCCCCTGAAAATATAAACATTAAGTACAAGTATAGAATGCCAAGGATTTATCATACTAATTAGTATAATAAAGAAAAAAAAAACTGTTTTTTTTTTTGTTTTTCTTGTATAATAATAATAAAAAAAAACTTTATTGCAAAATAAATATAGTAGACTGCCTTCATGGTCTAGCTGTTAAGACTATAGATTTAGACGCTGAAGTATCGGGTTCGATTCCTGGTCGGGACACAATGATTAATTAATTTATTTGTAATCTTTCTTGAGTCTGGTACGCTAGAGACATAGACGAGCTTGCCACTTGTCATGATGAGCCTATAGTAAAGTTGGGTATATATGGATTCGCTTCTTTAAAAAGCGTGGTTTTTGACCACCCATAACATTGAAAATGTTTAAGACTTTTTAAGACGACGTATTATCAATACATGATATTGTATGGCTGTATTTTTCTTAATATTAAATACATAAATAATAAATCAGATAAATTTATAAATATGAAAAACTTACCAATGCCATGTATGACGATATAAAAAGTATTATAAAAACTAAACTTTAAAACGTCCCAATTAAACCTGTATCTTGTGAAAAGATATCTAATAACGTATTCACCTAAAAATATATATATAGAATTAGTAAAAGAAGCTTCATAATCTATTAGATTTATTTTCCTTACCAAAAGCAGGTCCATAAGAAAATATAATTAAAATAAATAACAGCATAAACTTCCACCTTCTATTATCTGCAGTTTTCTTGATAATCACATTAAAAGTATCCTTGACATGATTCAAATCAAAGAAATCTCTAAAGAATTTGCCAATACCGTCAGATTCTATCTGTAAATTAGGAAATATAATAAGAACATTATACAAAAATATAGATTGCTTGAATCATAAAAAAATTATATATTTAATGTTTGAAACGTAAATAAATATAAAATTATTCAAGGTGCACACCTGTTTAGGTTTAATGTTTTTTACCACTGGATCTTTAATATAGAACACTCCATAACACAATCCTATAATGTACATGATTGAACAAATGCTAAATACACCATAGTAACCAATTTGCTTAAGAAGAACCCCACTAAGCGCGGAACCGATGGGTCCACCAGCCGTCATACATAATGAAACCACACCCATCCTAAAGGTTCTAGTCTCAGGTGGAGTCACATCACTTATGTAGCTGAAGATCCCCATAAACCCAACCACCCAACTCCCAGTGAGAGCGGGAAATATGGCCTCCATGAACATCGTCACTTGAACAGGAAGTTCGAAGAAATAAAATACATTCAACATGTTACTTAAACACATTAACAATTCTCCAACTTTTGGCATTAGTATACATATTTTCCTTCTTCCTGTCCTGTCACTCCAAGAACCAACGAATAGCAGTAGTATACTCGGTATGAGTAAAAGAATCGCGTTTTTCCAAATTTCCATCGACGATACTAACTGTTGAATTGCCTGTTCTTCTGTTTTGTATAAATCACCGTTTTGAAACATGAGAGCATCACAAACAGTGGAATTGTAATCTAAATTTACTCTGCATGCCTTGTCCAGATTTAAGTCTTGTGTAGAAAGTCTGGCCAATGTTCCAGGTATTACGTAACAAATTAACATAGGCTCAATTGTAATGTTGTCTTTTACAAGTTTTAACTTTTCTCTCCATGTCTTAGGTGGCATCTTCTTCTGATCATCTGGAAGTTCAGGTTTTAATGGACCAGGCACAGCGTCGTCCATACTGTATGTTGTGTCCAGTTGACTTGGTCGAGATATATGAATCGAATGCCTTGGACCATTGTGCTGAGCTCTTTAGATGATTAAATAATACCGGAGGATGTGCTATATTTACAGGATGTATCTTATTATGTCTGCGGGCAATGCGGATAATATATGTGTATTCTAATTTTAAATCTTCCAGACAGTATGACGTCATTTCTGTATGTACCGATATTAAGTTTTACTGAATTAGTTAGCAAGTTAAGCAAGATCATTCAAGCCATAATGTATATTTTTTAAAACATCCTGTTAATGATTCAATTTAAGGCAACGTCCTACAGTATTATCTTGTTAACAGGCCTGCGTTTAGGAGTCTAATTTAGTTATTGTAGTAGCATTACTAGCGAGTACATTTAAATAGTAAGCCAGGACATATACAAATTGAATGAGTGCTGGACTCTTGAGTCTTGAATGCACAACAGTGCGAATTACAAGACGAAGAACGTTTCAATTTATAAGTCAAAAGAAATGCTATATTTATTATTATTTAAACTATTTTTTTTTACAAATAAAGTTGCTATTTTTTATGTTTTGTAAGAGAGCGGTTGTGTCTCAGTTGTAAGAACGCTTTCCTTAAAATCCAAAAGACGTTTTCGAGAAATTGGCATGTATGTGTAGAAAACAATATTTCTTACGTGCCTAAATGTGTTATAGAACAGCACCGTTCCAGTGTTTTGGAGAGCACGTTAAGCCCTCGGTCCCGGTTCCACTAATATTAACTTGTGAAAGCGTTAATTCATTTCCATTAAACATTGACATTAGACCGACAGAGCGTGGCGAGCTTAGGCCAAATTCTCCAGAAAGTGTGATCTAGTGGCTGTGATAATGATGATAGTTTTAGAAATGTGTTCATTACAATCAGTAAAAACATGTGGTTTTTTAAAGATTTTTTATATTTTCATTAGATATTTGCATTAGCATTCAACTTGTGTAGTTGCATCATGGAATAAATTGGAAAAAAACCCCTTGGGAATAACCTAGATTTTTTAAAATTTTATTAGACATACACCGTCTTCTCTCTTTTCTTTTTAACATGTAAACTTAACAAAACTTTACTTAGTTTAGCTGGTTTAGATTTTTATGTTTCAGGTTTTAATTTAACAGGCGTTTAATCCACCTCACTACTAATTTCCGTATAAGTATACGTGGATGCTATGTAAGTGCACTGAGAAAAAAATATAATATGGTTTCAGCGCCCAGCGTATACCTAGGTACATCTTAAAAATGTCGTTTTTTGGCATCAGAACCAATAATTACTCTGTATTTCTTTCTTGGTAATTAAAAGTGATATTTTCTTACCGCCAGCGTCTAGTAGTGATATGAGTTGGTTTAATAGCATTGTACTTGTAAAGACTGCTCATCTTATCTTTAATATTGAAAATTTTTAAATTACGACATTTATTTATTTTTGTCAGTTTAACGAGTTTCGTATATTACAACTCAGTGGAGGGCAGATGTCCATTTAGTACTCAGAAAACAAATTAGGCCCAGAAATCGCTTAAATATTTTAATATAAAATTATCATAAATGTTGGTTATCGCCTAATTCTATGCTATTTAGTAAAATGTTAGGATTTTCTCTATTTCGGTTGGCCTCAACATTTTCCAGTTTGTCTTTTTCAGTTATTACTTCATTCTTCTTAACTCTTGCCTCTTTCTTGTGCTGAATGTTGAACCATCTGTAACCAATATTAATAATAATACTTATTTTAATTACAATAATTAATCTTTATTATTATAGTGATAGAACTTATAATATTAGGTTTGTGTTTAGTTAGGTGTTATGTAAATGTTACCAGAGTCCCTATATTGTTTTAGATTTTTTTTGTTTTTGTATTTATAAATAACACTACAAAGATCTAGATGAAACCAGTAGAAAATTATCAATGACGCAAATGTTGATAAAGTTAAAAACAATATAAAACCTATTTTAAAATAAGAATACACATAAGATAATGGTGTAATAATAGAAACTTACACATGGATTAAGATAGCTGGTATTGTCAAAACACTGCTGACGTAGAAGATGAAGCCGGCGTCGATGGAGAGGGTCACCATATACATCCATGAGTAGATGGGTCCGTACACCATGGAAGTCACAATCTCCATTAAGTTAAAGAGAGAAGTCATTTTACCTAAAAGTATAACACAATACATTTTAATTAACGCCATCTTTTTAAACGTGTTTGTTGATTGCATATAATTGAGCAATAGATGTATTATTGGGTATAAGATGACTTTTGGGTCGTTAACATTAAATAAAAGTTAAATAATGATTTTAAAACTAATTGGTATACGTAGACTTCAAACTAAAAAAACAATTTGGCACCTGTAACTTACCCAATTCATCACTGGATACTAGTTTAGAAGATATAGATCGAAGTGCTGTGTACGATGTTGCATTAAAAGTTTCGACTACTACGCCTGAAAATAAAATGGTAAATGATAAGTACTAGAAGAAATGCTTAGGTACTTATAATAGTAACAATAATAGTATATGTTCTTGAACAAAAATTGCCTTAGAACTCGTCATTAAAGTACATTAAGAGTACATTTCTAAAAGCAACTAAATACTACAGGCAATTTACATTATTGTTGAAACCCTAACCCTTGCATAAAATAATATTAATAATATAAGTACTTCTGTATTAAAAGGGTTAATAGTCTATTTTAGTGAGGTTGTTATTACTCGTAGGTAATGTTGTATGGAGAGGTTTACTATTTTGAATCAAGCAATAACACCACTTGCGTCTAACTCCGCAATGAAAACATCTAACTGTATTTGAACTACTTCAGCGTAATAACTTTTTTAATCGTCAGATAAAGTTATCCTACTGAATACTTAGATGTCAATAATATTTTGTATTGTTCTTTATACAAAGGTGTTTTTGCGCGAGAAATTTCAATGGTTGTTGCCTATGGTTTGAGAGTTAGGACTCAACTGTGTTGACATTTCTGTTTAGTAAGGTTTGTCAATTCATCATAAATCGTTTAACGCCAGAAAAACGCTTGCAAATTGTGAAAATTTAATTTAAAAAAAAAAATCTCTGAACGAAGTTCATAGAGCACTTTGTCCATTTTACGGTCAACATAATCGGCCTAGTGAGCAAGCAATAGGTAAGTGCAGTTATTGATATAACTGAACAAGAATGAAAGCCAGAAAGACCGTCGTTATCGTCGCATTTTTGCTGATTGGGCTAATTTGAAATTGGCCAAAGATGAGCAGTGTGTATAAATTAAAAAATCAACGCTCAATAACGAAAAATAAAAAGCATCATTCAAATGCAGGTTTAGTACATCACCTAAATACATGTGAAGAGATGTTCTTGAAAGTCCCGTAGTTAATCCACCAGCAATTTTACTGACACTTGACATTATACCCAAAACAGAATCGTCGCATTTAAGTCTTCTGCTGAATAAACTTATTGATATTAGAGCACCTGAAAAATTAATGATTTACATTAGCTTCGTAATACTAATGATAAAATAACAGGACAACAAGATTATTTGGCAACGTTTTTTAAATTAAGATTTTTAAACTCAAATAGATAAATTAGATCAAAAGGGCAATTAAATCAGTGGCTTCAATAATATATAATATATCGAATTAAATTTAATTTGTGATAGAAGAAATGTTTGATACTCGGATAATGTTTTTCATCGAGTAAAGGGGCAATCTCAAGAAGTACTGTTTCGAATATAAATTATAACTTACCGAGAGCGTGAACGCAGATATAAAAAGTATTATAGAAGCTGTATTTCAAGGCATCCCAATTGAATCTGTAGCGAGTGAACATGTACCTGTTTGTATATTCACCTAAAATAACAATAACATATATTTAGGTAATAAGAACGTTGTTATATGTTATTTTTTTAAACTGACTTCAGTGAAGGGAGGTTTAACAATTGGTCGCGTATAATACGAGACTTTTATTTATTTATTTGTTAGTCAACATAATTTCTTTATACATCAACCGATTCGAAAAATATCTGTTTGGATAGAGTGTTATCAGGATTTCACATGACCTGATCATGGAATTAAATATCAGCTATCACAAATATACTATTTAAAAAAGTGAAGTCGGTTAATTTATTATTGTTTACCTTATGTTTTATATTTATTATCGTCATCTTCATTATTAATGCAAAACATTCGACTGTTGAACAATGTGTTTTTAATGACAGAGTAGTTAGGCCATAACACTAAGAAAAATACGAGTTATACAATTTAACACCAGGATCTCGTTTATCCTAAGTCGCAAGTTACATCATTCATTATTTATTCATTACAGCCCCTAGAACAGCATCCTAGACCTCCACTGCTGGAGATGGGCCTTCCAGAACTGGAGAATTTGGCCTACACTAGCCACGCTGGCCAGACAGCTTAGCAGGCAAGTTACATATTAACTAGTAATTATATAACAAGTCTGTCACATGTATTAACTGTCTCTATAGTGCTTGTCATAGGGGTATTGCAGTTGTGAGTTAAAACTTTCCAGAAACGGGGACTAGTCCTATGTTGTGAGTAATTTAATTCTTACCATATGCAGGTCCATAAATAAAGGCAATCGCCGTAAATATCAAAATACTCTTCAGTCGTCTATGATTGGGACCTTTTTTGAATGCCACCGAAAATGTATCCTTTACGTGTTTCAGATCAAAAAATGATTTTAGAAAATGACACACACCTTTTGTTTCATTCTAAAAAAAAATGTTTACAAAATTAACCGTAATCTTATTTTAACCAACTTTAAATTACTATAACTGTTGACAACTAAATGAAAAACAATAGCAAACAAATAATATAAATAAGAATTTTAAAAATAGTTAAAAATATAATGAATAAGCATACTAAAAATAAATATTTGTAAAATAAAAGTTTTTGATAAACTAATAATAACACGATCTACTAACCGTTACGACAATATCAGCTGGCGGTTCTCTATCAGTAATAAAGAAAATGCCATAAACTAAACTGAATGTGTACATCACTGAACAAAGGCCAAACACACCATAATATCCAATCGTTTTTAACAGAATCCCACTCAATGCTGACCCTATAGGTCCTCCAGCTGTGAGGCAAAGGTTCAATACCCCCATTCTAAACGTTCTTGTTTCATTCGTAGTTATGTCACTAATATAACTAAATATACCCATGTAACTGCAAACCCATCCTCCTGTAATCGCAGGAAATATTGCCTCCATGAACATCGTAATTTGTACGGGTAATTCGTAAAAATAATAAGCATTTAATATATTGCTTAGACACATTAAAAGATCTCCAATTATTGGTAGTAAAATACATATTTTTCGTTTTCGCGTCCGGTCGCTCCAGGCTCCTAGGAAGAGAATTAAAATGCTCGGTATAGATGTGTGGAGAACGCTTTTCCATATTTCCATAGAAGCTATGAGCTCCTGAACAGCTATCTCCTCTCGCTCATAGCTTCCTTGTCTGGCGATGAGCGCGTCACAAACTTTCTCTCCATAGTTTTTATTCACTCGACATGCTTTATCGAGGTTGAGATTTTGTGTTGCCAATCTTGCTAACGTTCCCGGTATCACGTAACATGCTAATAAAGGCTCCAAAGTAATATTGTCTTTAATATTTAGAAGTTTGTCTTTAAAAGTTTTAGGTTTTGTTTTGACTGGCTGGGTTTGTTTCTCTTGTCTCAGTGGCTCTTGTTCCGTTTGATCCATGACTACTTACGTCAACCGTTTATGTTGTGTGTATTACTACTACGAGAGAATAAGTCGGGCAGAATGATTACAATAGTCGCGTCTCCATCAGTAAATATTGGCATAAGACTTTGATAATAATGTCTTCGTCAATAAATATATAGTGCTTGACGTTTATCGAAAGACTATTTTAGTTAAAATCTTCCATTAACTATTAGTTACGTCAATGCTGGATTAAAATTATGATCATAATAAACTTCTGTCTGTATTAATGTTGTAAAATGTATTTGTTTTTGGATTTATAAAATAGGCGTCGTCTGGGAAAGTGTCATAACTTGTAATATACGTACAGTTTGACACATTTTTCTGTTTTGAATAACATTACAAGTGTCATACTGAGATCCTTGAACATGGTTTCAATACCTTATTCTAAAGTCAAGTGTGTTGAATAATTGAAGCACGTTACATTGTATTCAATAAAATTAAATTACATTTGTGGGATAAGGTTCCCTGCCTCCTCAACCTCTCTATATCCTCATTAGAGAACTACAAGTATGAATGAAAAGGTGTCCAAAAGCGTAAACCATGACAAGATATTATAGAACATGGAATAAAAGAGTAAGATAAAAGGCACCCTACATATAATATAAACGTGAAAGTTTGTGAGTATGGATGGATGTTTGTTGCTCTTTTACGAACAGATTTTGAGGTAGCTTCAGGCCTGATTTGAAAACTGACGGTAAGCGCGATTTAATCAAAACAATAGAGTTCTGTGGGGTTCATCTGCCGTGGTCGAATAATATTGTCATGTGTTATTTATTAAAGGATAACTATCGACTAATAACAAAATTGGAAAAAAGTAACTGGGGACATAAAGGATGAAGTAGAAGTTACCGCAAATGGACTACAAACATAAAACAAAGGTTAAAATAAAATAAAGAATTCTCCCAAAAAAGAAATAACAGCAAGTAGCTATGGGTACACATCTAAGGGTAGTAAAGAACCATCTGGTCAAGTAGCTGCGAGCAAACGTTGGCTTCGTATCCAACAAATCAAATTCTGAACAGTTACAATTGAAATAGTTGCATGACCTCTAAAAGAAAGAGCTTTGTCTATAATAAGTAAAGCACATAGTGGCATGCAAATGGATGTGCTCCTAATTCGTAGGCCGGTAGCTTTCGGTAAACTTTCATCATTACAGCCCATAGAATACTAAGTACTAGATCTCCATTGCTGGAGATAAGCTTCCAGGACACATTTCTGGAAAATTTAGCCTACACTCGCCACGCTGTTGGATTGTACTTTTAAGAAAGCGTTCTTACAACCGAGCCACCACTTGTAGAATATTCATTTATTTTTTAAGTTATAAGCATTCGTGTCAAATCTGATGCAATGTTTGATATTGCAAGGTCACTTTGCCTTATCTGTCAGTGACATTAATACCTTGCATGTAGGTAAACACTCTTCATTGTAAACACCTTGGTTCTTTTATTGCCATATCCGCCAGTGATATGCGAACGCAACCAATAACATCACTGCTGAGGGTTTTTCCTGAATATGTTGAGGGTAACGCCACAACTTTATTCCACGAGAATTGATAGTGACGTCATCAGATTAGTGAGTTTTATGGGTGCATAGAAGGAACCAGCGAACATATAAGGCAAGGAACAGCGACTGGCACCGAAAATATGTATCTCTACAATCACCAGCTGGTAGTTACCCAATTAATGGGCAACAATAGGCAATGAATGGGTAAACTAAAAATATTAAAAACCTTTTTAACGTTATATCTCGACGGGAGTATTCACATTATTTCTAGCACCCGTCGACCTCAGCGTTCGTGAAGATGGGGGAACCACTACAACACTCTTTGTTTAAAAATTCTGAAGAATATCTCCTATTACCACGTCTGCTTGCTTACATGGTATAGCAGTCAGGTTTATTGAGGAGGTAATAAGTTTAATTCCTAATCCAGGCAAGACAAGATTATTTTATTTATATTTTTCTGTCTCCGTGGTCTAGCGGTAAATTTCGTGGATGTAGACTTGTAGGTACCGGGTTCGATTCCTGGTTGGGACACAATAATTTATTTATGATATTTTCTTGAGTTTGATATGCTATTGACATCGACAAGCCTGCCACTTGTCATTTTGGGCCTGTAGTAAAGTTGGCTAAATGTGAACCCGCTTCTTTGACAAAAAAATTACGTGTTTTCGGACCACCCGAAAACTTTTTTTTTCTAACATAGTGATTCGTTACTGTCATCATTGGACTTTTAGAGCGTAAAATAAGCTTAACTTGTGGACCAGACCCACTGTCAGTGTCCACGTCTCTGCCCCGTATAACAATACTAGAAGAACGCATTGGTTAAAAACTTACGTCTTCAAACACTGTGAAGAAGATGTGGCGCAACTTTCCGAATGCTGCCCATCCTAGCTGAATGCGTCTATCAGCTTTTTGCTGAAGTTGGCTACGCCAAATTGTATAGTCTGTCCAAGGTAGACGTATTTTTGCACAACTTCGAGAGCGGCCTTGCCCACGCAGATTGGGCTCGATATGACATGGTTGTTGAACATGTATTTTGTCTTGTCCTGCTGGAACGTCACGTTTAAGCCGTTCAGCATTCCGCTAAGATCATTTAGCCAACATGACTATATGTCATCCGCAAACCGGAGGTGTGAGATGTATGCTCTGTTGACATTGATGCCGCAGTTTCTCCAGTCCAGACCAGAGGTTAATAGTCGCTGCTAATAGAAACGGGCAATAAGTCCAAACACAACTCTACAATTTTAAAAAGTAATAATTTCCTCCTTGGTATGTGTTTACGGTCGTAATGATACTTTGTTTTTTTTTTACTGCTCTTTGTATAATATTTATGCGCCCCGCGATGCCTGTTCGCTCTAAAACTAATTTAGTGGGCCAGACGTTTTACCGCGCTGCCTTTGTGGCCGCCGCCTTTTGGTCGCCTTCACTTATTAACTTCAGGATCAACATTCTTGTTTAGATTTGGATTTTTATTAAGTAATACAATCATCTCATCACAGCTCCTAGAGAGCATAGAGTCCTAGACCTCCACTGGCAACATGAGAATGCAGCCAGTGTTCTTTGTACTTTTAATCTATAATTTTTAATTGTTGGAGATTTTAAATTATTTTTTTAATTTTATTTTTTATTAAATTAAGTTTATTTAATATTAGGTTTTCTTTTAAATTATTAAATATTGTAATTCGTTTATACTTTTTTGTATATTACTTCTAAAACAAATCTATAATTAATATTTAAGTAGGAAGTAAATAAAAATGTCTGAAACACGGCAAGTTATTTTAGAAGTCCAAAATAAGTTAATAGTAGTAAACATTACACATATAAAGATGAATAAACCGAGAGATGTGTGTTTGTTAGTATTTACACTCAAAGACTGTCAGTATCATATTCATTATAAGCGCTCTGAACATGATTCGGAACGAGGGTTAACTTTCTCTTAACATTTTGTTAAATGGCGGCAAATTTAAATCCGGCGCTCTTGTTGGGACACCCGCTATAATATATATATATATATAAAATATATAAATAAGAGCTGTGGTGGCTCAGATGTAAGAACGCATAAGATGTAAGGTTTGTGGTTTTTCTTTCTTTTCTTCGTACATTTGTATATACCATAAATGAAAAACTGTTCCCTTACCTCGGTCTATTACCTACTTGTGGAATTGTTAACAAATTGTTATTAAAATAATTTACATCAAACCCTCGCCAACTGGTCTGGCCAGCCTGGCTACTGTAGGCCAAATTCTCCCAGATATATGTTCTGGAACTGTGGAGGTTTAGGACGCTGTGTTAGGTGCTGTAATAATACAAATGAAAATTAAAATTGAGTTATTTTATTTTTATCGCAAGCCCATTGGTTGCAGAAGAAGTCAGTAGTCACGTGCTCGAATATTTCGATATCTGACGTGCTCACTCCTTATCCTATACTCTTTGACTTCTTTACACGAACATTCGCATCAACATAAAATTCTAGAAAAGACTTTACAAGGAGCTATGAAAATGCACACTATTTTTTTTTTAATATTGTTTTTATATAGTTCGACATATTCTCCCGTCGCAATTTTCAAGCATCAAAACAAATTACACTACCTCTGTGAAGATTTAAACGCGAGATGCTGGGTTCGATATAAGGTCGTTAAAAACTTATTTTTTTTGATTCTGGTACGCTAGAGATTTCGAGGTTGCCACTTGTCATGATGATAGTAAAGTTGCCTAAAGCAAAAAAAACTTCACCCAATAAAGTGTGACATGCTGAGGCTATTGTACTAGTTACTAGTGTGAATTTGTTGTATTTGAGGTTCGGGAATAATGTCGCCAGCCACTGACGACCAACATCACGTCTGCCTATCAAGATGCTTTTTACACTTCTCTTGAAGGAATTCAGGTTATAGGAAAGGAGAAATACAATAGGCGCTCCCCATTTCACATTTTTAGCGAGCGACAGATGTAAGAGTTTTCAATTTAACTGTTCGCGTCCCTACGCGATAATCTGTCGTCAGTGGCTACGGTATGGGGATACATATTTTGAGCTGTGCTTGTAGTTTGATTACGGAATAGAAAAAAAGGGATAAGGATTATGGAGCTCTCAATGTGATATATATTTTGTACAATACGCTCAGTGACAGTTTTAGACACTGTCCACCATCCAAATCGCCCGCTTCTGCAGGATATTGATAGCGTTTGAAAGGTACTTAGCTAAACCATCCCAGAGGTGAGAACAGTATTGAATCGAATGCAAGTTTTTGTAAAATACTTTACTATATTGCGTTTCCGAAAATTCAATGCCACACTACGGGCTCTGTACTGTCTAAACCACATCCAAAATAATAGCTTTAACTTGTTCATTGATGTAAGGAGTGGCAGTAAACTTGTTTTGTCGAGGCTCCGGCAGTTGGCAGGGCTCCGTGCGATGGATTTTCAATATCCATGTACTGCCAGCAGCACAGAATACACCACCATCAATAGCGACCTTAATTCTTCGTAATAAAGACCAACGAGTGTATATCAAATTTTGTTGCAAACCGTATATCGTATTTCAATCAAAATTTAAAACTTTGCATACAAAGCTCTTTTACATTAGATACACTATTAATTGTTGGTTTCATTCATCGATTTTAGTAGCTTTATTAATGTTTCGGTTCCTCCATATTATTATTTTTAACTTGTCCATAGCAGATCTCGACACTGCATTCGATATTAATAATAATAATAAATCGTTTATTATCAGGCAACAAATGGCCCATAGATAAATACCTTACAACTAATTAATGCTTCTAGATGAATGTAGGATTGGACCACATCGCATTTTGCTATATGTTTAAATTCTGGCCAGTTATCGTTGGCTTTTACATGTATTTGTTACAGAAAACCAAATAAACTATGGGATTTAAACTATTATTGTATTTTATTTATAACTTTCGGTTGTGATTATGTCCAGCTCCATTAGACAATTATAAATATTTTTTTAGTTTATTTTAAGGTTGTACAAAATAAACAATATTACCTCTGCCTAATGTTGTAACATGTAAAAGTGTTAAATCATTTTCAAAATTGCGAAATTTTAGATTTTGTTTACAAAATTGACATTTTTATTTGATATAGGGTATAGGATACGGACTGGGATTCCGTGGAACGCCACTACAAAGGAAACGGCGGGATTCCTTGTTCTTTCCATCGCCCGCGTCGTTTAGACTTGCTCCCCGAGCTTTTTGAGCTGTTTACAATTTGTATTGAGATTTAAATATTATTGGAGCAAGGAGACTGTTCTGGATTTATATGCATTTACTTATCTTGTTATAGAGTTGCAATATGGAGTTTTAAAATGGTTGTAAGTCTTTTTTAATTATAACTAAATTCTTAAGTAACTCCGTAATTTAGCGGTAAAGTCCGTGGATTTAAATACGGTGGTACCGGGTTCGATACATTGTCGTGCTTGCCACATGTCATGATGGGCTAATAGTAAGAAGCATGTGTTTTGACCACCCCGAAACGAATACGGTCGTGATGATAGTTAAAATTCTTAAGGATAATCCTAAAATAATCATGGCACCTATTATAGTACGACAAAATCTTAATGGTGCTATTTGAACAAGTCGCGATAGACTATGTTTAGTTAAATTATGGTTAAACCGACTAATATGGCTCCCAAAGGTATAATACGAATAGTAATACATAATAATTATAGTAGATAAGACTTACAATATATAGATGTAGCATTATTATTGTTAACTAGCGGTTTCACCCGGCTTTGCTCGTATAAAAAGTAATCGGAAAAAAAATCATTTAATTAATCATAGGATCACATATCGATCTCTAATTATAACGTTATATATCCCATGTCTATCTCGGGGTAAGGAACATCTCTGCCTTTAAATCGCTCCAGTGGTAAAGTAATAAAAGCAAGAAACTGACAGACAAATGGACGCGTGGTCACATGCCGTTCTCTGAGCATACAGTCATATATAGCTTATGACGTACATAGGTTTTAAAGTTTTTTTAGTGTTTAGGTCTTTTGCCAATTTTTATTAAAATCGGTTAAGTAATATTGGCTTGAAGGCGTGACAAATAGACAGGGACTAGTAAGCATTTGTTTTCTTTTTAACTTTGACTTGAAAATAAATAAAGTTTTTATTTTGCATGTAAAATCAAGTATTGTAAAATCAAATATTGACTACAATAGATTCTGCCAACGTTAAAGGCTGGGGTACACTGGATGCGTAGGTATATGTAGACGTTGACTTGAAGTCCGAACACACCAATTGCGTGACGGCAGCATTGGAGTTGCCCATGCACGTCTATAGTTAGGGGTGTCGCTGACACATTCAAAAGTCGAAACGGCGCGGGTGATCGGGCGGCGCGTCACATCTTACGTAGACCTTACCTCTATTCAAACAACTAAACAAGATTCAATAGGTTAGTAACAAACAAACTTATAAAACTATGATAGTACTAACCTAATTTACATTTTATTTTTATATACATTTAAGAGGGTTTAACACCCGTTCTTCTCCCTCGCACACCTCAAAGGATTCCTTAAGACCGAGAGAGCCCAGAAATGTAGTCCATCGATCCTCTAGAAAACAAAACTACGGACACTTTGGATATACTTTCACCTAATATTAGACAGAGAAAAAAAGCATAAATAACCTTAACTTTCCCCTATTTTACTAAAACAAATATAATGATTAAAACATCCCTCAAAATTGTTGAGTTATACAGTTGTAAATAATATATTAGAAGCCTACTACAACATTAGTAAATAAAATTTCACCTGGTAAAAGATTATTAAAGACTAAATCGGTTTATAAAATAAAAGAAAACGAAATAAATCAATTAAGATATGAAGAACATTTAGTAATAAAGGATTGTGCACAGAAATATGGCATTGATTATAAGGAAACATTTTCTCCGGTAGAAAAGTATGCTAGTTTACGATATTTATTTGCTCTGGCGTCAGAAAATAATTTATTCATTGATCAAATGGACGTAACCACAGCATATTTATATGGTGTGTGTCAAACTTATTATGCATAATGTTAATAAATAAACTAAATATATTATTTACAACTGTATAATTGAATAGGAGAAAAATATCCTCTCCTCAACAAAAATTAGACTCAGACCCGAACAACCCCGAAAATATTGGACCGTGCAAGCGAGAGAGCAAACCCTCCTAATAATTACACCAATTATCCAAGGCCCACTCCCCGCACATGCACGCCACAGCCAACGTGACATGTACGGAGAGTACTCATAGCGACCATGTTAAAGATACTGTTAGCGCTGCTGCCCCGTACCTGGCCGAGCAGAGAGCCGTACCTCTTGCGCATTGTGGCATTGAAGCAATCTACTCTCGCCTCATTTCGTGTCATGTTCATTTGGGTGTAGCCGCGTTTATACATACTCGTAAGCAGTAAGAAAAGCTGCGCGCGCCTGAACCACGTGGAGACGCCGCGCTGCCCCTCTGCCTCGACTTCGTAGTGAGCGACTTGCCTTATGTTCGCATTCCATGTGCCCATGCCTTTTCTCAAAGCAGAATTACCCTCTATTTATAGTGTGAGGTGAAAATTTAATTTACAAAGTGAGGAATAATTGTACGAGCACGTTAAGCACATTAGAAATGAGCCAAAGGTGCACAACCTCTGGGGTTGAAATAACAACGTCTGTGGAAAGAACACGAGCATTTTTATTATCGCTCTGCACTTAAGAGATAGTACCATAGGTATTTCACAGTCATGACATAAGGAAATACTATTTTATTTTAATATTACAGCCCTTAAATGTTTATTATGCTTAAATAGTCCCAAAATGTCAAAAAATTGTAACTGCTTTCGTGGTCTAGCCGTTAAGTCCGTGGATTTAGACCTGGAGGTACCGGGGTTGATTCCTGGTCGGGACACTATAATATTTATTAATATAATAAATTTATTAAATTAATATTGGGTTTGGTAGGCTAGAGACATCGACGAGCCTGCCACTTGTTATGATTGGCCTATAGTAAAGTTGGCTAAATGTGAATCCGCTTCTTTATAAGCATGGTTTCTGACCACCCCGAAAGGGATACGGTCGTGATGATGTAATAATGATATTAATATAATATTTGAGTAAAAGTTTAGGGGAAGTAGGATATTTTTATTTTCCTTGGTATTTTTTGAATTCATTTTTGTTAATATAATTGAAGTTATTCTTTCTCTTCGAACATCCAGGTGTTGCTGTACGTGGTCTCCACTCTAGAACACGTCTACTGCAACCTCGTCAGTTGTAGTCGCTGACAACCACATTAACTAATTTTAAAATCTAATATCTGTATATTAAATCTGAGTAGAGGGTGTTTATTGCATAAACTCGTATAATATCGCGGTTGTTACCGCAGGTATTACCGCGGTAATATCTGTAATTCTTCTGGTAATGTTTGTAAGTAGGCGCCTACAACCGTAAGAGGATACGGGGTAAGGGTTTCGGAGGATCAGGATTAAGCCATGAGAGGTAGCGATAATGTTTACTATATAGAAAGAATTATACCCACCATTTATAACTGTGAAGTTATAAATGTTAACGATTAAGTTTTAAAACACTTAGAAAGTTTGTCAAATTAAAATATCCCCAAACGATTGTGATACGGTTGTAAGAACGCTTTCCTTAAAATCTAAATAAGGTCGCGGTTCGAACTAAAAATGTACTAATAAGAAATACACATTTTTTACATACATTTGTTATAGACCCCACCGTTCCCGTCTCTCGGAGAACTAATAAGCCGTCAGTCCCGGTTCAACTAATACCAACTTGTGGTATCGTTAATAAATTAGACACTCCAACCCGTTTGGCCGGACGTGACGAGTGTATGCTAAATTCTATAGAAATTTATTTCTGGTAGGCCTATCTTCAGCAGTGGAGTCCTAGGACTAAGTCTAGGACTCTACTCGTATTTTAGGGGATGTGATGATGATGATGATGAATATCCCACAGCACGGTTAGGGCCACAATCCACCATCTCAACTAAATACAGGTGAGTTGGCATAGGGATTTCCTTACGACGATTTACTTCACCATATACGTAACGATTAAGTAAATTAGTACTAGCCATTTGATCCTCGTCGATTTAGATCTTAGATTTGTATTTGATATCATCCGACCATAGCCGCCTTAGATAGGCTGTTTGGTCAATAAGAAATGCACTTAAACACTTATGTATGCAAGGTACAATTATTATACTATTACAACACCATAATAAATCTCTTCGAATCTTTTAACAACTCTCTTCGTTCTTTCCCTTCGCATAACTCTAGTTTTATTTTAAACTCGTTTGTCTCCTAACATCAGGCAGGAAACCACCAGATCGCTATTTAAAAAAATGGTCTATTCGCATTTCATTTCCCAACAAAATTTGTAAGTAAGTTTATTATTATTATGTATGTGTATAGTTTATGTATTAGTTTTTGTAAAAAACAATTTTCCCAATATTTTTTTTCAAGACAATAGATAAAAGTAAATAATCATCACAAACGTTTCCCTTCCGGGGTGGTTAGAAACCACGCTTATAAAGAAGTGGATTCATATTTAGCCAACTTTACTATAGGCCAATCATGACAAGTGGCAAGCTCGTCGATGTCTCCAGCGTACCAAACTCGAGAAATATCACAAATATATTATATATCTGTGTATGTATGTAAATGTAGTTGTATGTATGTGGCTAGTTATTAAACAATACTTTTGATATTTATATTTAATATTTCAGCACCTACTTTCCAGTAAATTGTTTAAAGTTGTCCCAATGGTTGGCTATAATGAAATGTCTTGCAGAATTAAAGCCCGCCTTTGTCTTTGTGCAATAAAGTATTAAATAAATAAATACATAACACCACCATTAAAGTGCATCTGAATAGTTTTGTGAGAATATTGCTTCAAAATCGCTCCTCCTATCGCTCCGCTTATGTATTGTACCGTTGTCGTAAAGGTTTTATTTACTCTGTCCCGCTATCTTGCTTTAAATGTTTACAATTATAATTACGATCTACAGCGGGTAGAGTTTGCTAGATTTTTGATATCGTCAGACCACTTAATGTACATTTTGTATTCTAGGTGTGCCATTGTGTACGTAATTAGAATAATGTGTTACTGGAAATTAATGGCCATTAAGGCGCTATTACATTGCCGCAGATACATGTACAGATACGTCACGCACGTTTACTTAGCTTGAGAATGTACAGAATGGATTTTTTTTTAGTTTCTGTATTCAAACTTCAGTTGGACTCAAAGAGTATTCTAAATAGGATTGTTTGGTAACAAACAATATTTCAAACAGATTAATCGTTTTTCCGTACAAATGTATGAGAAAAGTTTCTTGAGATTTCTGACATTTCTAGTACCTACTCAAACCTCAGTCGGCCTAGTAGAGACTTTTAGATCCTCATAAGAAACAGGATTGTATTGCAATCTGCAACTGCCTCCATGGTCTAGCGGTTAAGTCCGTGGATTTAGACTCGGAGGTACCGGGTTCGATTTCTGGTCGGAACACTAAAATATTTATTAATATAAATAAGTACAGTTAAATTAATATTTAATTTATTTGTGATATTTCTCGGGTTTGGTACGCTGGAGACATCGACGAGCTTGCCACTTTCATGATAGGCCTATAGTAAAGTTGGCTAAATGTGAATCGGCTTCTTTATAAGCGTGGTTTCTGACCACCCCAAAAGGGATACGGTCAAGATGATATTTTACTTTTATCTATTGCCTTAAAAAAAAAAAAATTGTGAAAATTGTTTTTTACAAAATCTGTGAATGCAGTTTAGAATATCTATGGATAAGTTATGGATGGTTCTAACGTTAACGGTTAAGCTTACTGACCTGTCTCAAAAATCCACCCTGTATGTGTGCTGACGTCCACTGCAACCCACGAACACGGTACACACGAATCACACGAATTCGTTTGTTTTCATACTAAGCGAAGCAAAGTCACCATTCAAGGTTCTCCGAGCGCAACGATGCTTTACAAATGCGGTGGGCGGATAGAGAAGGTAAATTACAACTCGGGTTTAATATTTATTTTTGTTAATTATTAATTCCTACAGATGTTCAAACTTATCACTTAAGGCCCTAAGAGGATCTGTTAATAAGAGCTTATTAGTTTACTATCTTAGTAATGTTTTTTATTGAATGAATGTTGCTATAATAAATGTAAATTTATCTATTTACCCATGAACATGCTATCGTCCCAATCCTAAAACACTTGCATTTTTTGTCAATTCGTCCTAGCAACAATACTTTCTACTTAAGTAGGCCATACACGCTACGGTCTACGGGAGAGGTTACCTGTGCAGGTCAACTTGACCTCGATAGTGTGTGTGGGCACGTTCCGGTGTACCGGAGCGGTCTTCAGTAGACCGTACGGTGTCACTCGAAATAATTGTTTTTTGATCTTGCGCCGGTCGCCTCGCAGGTTTAATAAACTGCCCAGGCATACCTGCACAGGCAGACCTTTACGGTGGACCGTAGTGTGTATGCCCGCCTCGGGCTCGACTTCGCAGTGAGCGACTTGCCTTAGGGTGCATCTACAGCATCATCATTATTACCACAGCCCCTATAACTGGAAATGTGCCTTCTGGAATACATTTCTGAAGAATTTGGCCTTCACTCGCCACGCTGTCCATGTCCATTTTGATATTTACAATTTCTCAAGTTGGTATTAAATTATTCCTCATTGGTACATGCCGGTGTTCGATTCTGATTTGGATTTCATTTCCAACTTTTTATGACAAAGAAAACACTATTTATTTTAAAACTAATTTTAGGTAAAAATTAAACGTAAAAATACTTATTAAATATAATATCATCACGATCGTATCCCTTGCGGGGTCGATGTCTCTGGCGTACCAAACTCAAAAAATATCACATATAAATTAAATATTAATCAAATTTATTTAAATCTATAAATATTATTGTGTCCCGACCAGGAATCGAACCCGGTACCTTCGAGTCTATATCCACTGACTTAACCGCTAGACCACGGAGGCAGTTACTTTTTAAATTCTGTTTAATAACTTATTTTTTATTTTAGTTCAATTCGCTTTATTCATCCTTCGTTACGTTTCACAGATCATGTGTTTTTTGTCCGTACGTACATTCGTTTCGTGTCGGCGGAACAGTGGGGCGATCCAATACTAGCCCTTGTTTGGACGCTTCAGTGTTCGGTTCGGTACGGGCGGTGTCTCTACTGAAACGGCGTGTATAAACCATCCGTTTTGTAACCAGCTTTATATAAAATGCAATTTATCATTATCTACATCGAATACTCCAGCAGCCGTATTTCATTACTTAATTACAAATTATATAATGGAATCCGTTAAGGAACATGGATCATATACGGGGTGACTTTTTATGCACTTACCTTAGCCTAATGGTGTGATTCTATTGATAGAAACAAACTTTGGCTATTTTAAAATTAACAATCTGTATGAAAAACGAAAAAAAATTACACTTCCAACATAACATGGTTTCTTAGGAAAAGTTGATTGATTTTATCATTAGAATCACATAATAATCTAAAATCAGAGCAAACAAAGTTACACGGCATATAGCGATATTAGATTTTATTTTTTAAGGTAATCGAATTCCTGGTTGGGACACAATATTGTATTTAATTTATCTGTGATATTTTTTGAGTCCGGTACGCTAGAGACATCGACGAGCTTGCCACTTGTCATGATGGGCCTATAGGAATAGGCTAATTGTTAATCCGCTTTTTAAAAAGCATGGTTTCTGACAACCCCGCAAGGGATACGGTCGTGATGACGATAAGGCGCTATTTGAGTATTTAGTGATTTTAACTCAAGCTCTAAAATACACTAATAACGTTTACGCTTAATACGTAATGAAATATGGTTACAGTACGTCGAGCAAACTGCCAGAAAAGGGGATAAACTACCTAAAAAAACGTTTCGTTTCTTGCAAGGTGGAAGGAAAGAGACCAAAGGCTAAAGCCGGTGCAGTGGTCCGAACAAATCCGTTTAACTAACAACACTAGCGTCCATAATGATGTGCATGCCACCGAAGACAGGAACGGGTGGCGTGCTATCATCAAGACGCACACCAATTCTTCGGGAGGTCATGATCCTCAGGAACAAGGAATCACGACGCAAGGAGGAAGAGAAATTAATTTTCATTTATTTTTGTAGAATAAATAAAACTCCATTGTTTATAACATACTTTAATTTGAGAATTTATTTACATAAAATTGAGCACACAATAAAACAGTAAAGTTACAGTATAAAATTTACGCAAATAACATAACATACATACATAGATACTATTTTATATCACCAAGTGTTTTTTTTTTATATAGAACACGACATGTGTAATAGGAGTAACTGGTGCCGGACACATAGCCTGATTTATATTTTAGACTGGGATTCATACGAGTATAGCTTAAATAACATATATTTAGGTTAGGTATTTTATCTTATGATTAGATATATAACCTTAAAGTTTTTTCTTAGTCACGCGGATTTGCGCGCACAAGTACATCGCTGCATTATAAATTAGAAGTATGATCATGACCTACTATACTTTTCGGGGTGGTCAGAAACCACGCTTCATCATCATCATAGTCCCTAGAACACAGAGTCCTAGACCATCACTGTTGGAAATGGACATTCCAGAATTATCTGGAGAATTTGGCATTCACTCGTCACGCTGCGCAGACAGGATGGCGAGGATCTGATGTCAATTTACAATTTTATTAACAAGTTCACCAATGTATTAGTGGAACAGGGACCGACGGCTTAACGTGCTTTCCGAGGGACGGGAACGGTGGTGTTGTAAATCTTTGACAGATGTACGTAAGTGTATTTCTCATTGGTACATGCCGGGAATTTGAACTGACCTTTGTAGGATTTTTAAGGAAAGCGTTCATATAACCAAACAAAGCTTATTTTATTTTATTTACTCAAAGTAAAGTATCATCACGACCGTTTCCCTTTCGGGGTGGTCAGAAACCACGCTTATAAATAATCGGATTCACATTTAGACAACTTTACGAGTACTATAGGCCAATCATCAAATCAAATCAAGTGGCAAGCTCGTCGATGTCTCCAGCGTACCAAACTCGAGAAATATCAGAAATAAATTAAACATTAAATTAATGTATTTATTTACATTAATAAATATTTTTGTGTCCCGTTTAGGAATCAAACCCGGTACCTACGAGTCTAAATCCACGGACTTAACCGCTAGACCACGGAGGCAGCAATTGATTAAGCCATCATTACTATAGGCCCATTATGACAAGTGGCATGCTCGTCGATGACATTTTTACCTACATTTCTCAATATCAACAGTCAAACTTAAAAAAACCTTTAAATTTTTGAATTTAAAGGTTTTTTTTTAATATCTATTAAGTGAGCTTTAAACACACTGAAACATCTCTTTTGAAACAGGACCTTGGCACTTAATAGATATACAATTTAAATGTCTTGGTAATACAAAAAGTAGATACTATACATTAATAAAAACTAAACAATGAAATTTTTAAAATAGCTCTAAACAATGCATTATTATCATACCTTTTGAGCTTTCTAGCTGGTTATCTGAGGCTATGAGTATTAGTCAATATGGAACTGACTGACATCCTAGGACACAAGTTATCTTGGTTAGGAGTCAGGGACCATCTTAAAATTGCCGATCCTTGTGTTTTGCATTCAATCAAAAATGTTTGTATGCTTAAAATGTAAAATTCAAGGAATATTTTATATATTGTTTACTCAACTTTGTATATAGGTACCAATAAGAAAGCTCAATAAACGTTATTATTATTATTATTAATGCACAAAAAACATAAGGAGATGTACATTTTTAACCACAAGAAATATTAAAAATTATAATTTTTTTTACAGCTAAAGTATATTTCGTCATTACTTTATTCTTATAAATACTGTTTTCTTTTTAATACTTACACAAATATTGTCTACTCGATTTAATTTAGTTATTGTTACAGATTAGATTTTTCTTACAATAAAGGGATAACTAGACAATTGATCACAGGGAATTGGACACGGGTTTTTAGTTGGAGAAATGTGAAATAAATATATTTGTGTACGTCGTCAACTGGACACACTTTTACTTATTTATACATTTATTTATTTATACTAGCCAAGTAGCTAGCTGTGCTAATATCACACATGTATTTGTACTTGAAACTAAATCAGAAGTAATTATGCTACAGCTATTTGGGCGACCTTCGCATAACCTAATAATAATAATATAAAAAAAAAATAGCCTAGAAAACATAACAGTTATTATTTAAAAATTAAAAGTTATTCTATAATCTAATATAACAAAAATATTTAAAAAAGTCTATAATCCCTTTTAAAAGAAATTTTTAAACTAGAATAAACAACAAAAATATTACCTACTTGAAGTAAAAAAATAAATACAACTTTAATTTAACACACATACAATTAATTCCTCGCCAAGCCGTCTGGCCAGCGTGGCGAGTGTAGGCCAAATTCTCCAGATATATGTTCTGGAAGGCCCATCTCCAGCAGTGGAGGTCACATAGACAAACTTTTTATAAATAATTTAAATTGAAATTGCCAGTGTTATAATAAGACTGCAGTCCCATGTCTAATAGATGCACCGGTTTTATTTCAATTTATATAAAACTAATTGATTTGTAACTGACACAAAGGATTTCCAAAACCGCTAAGTTTAATAGGAAAAATGCGAGGTCCAAGAACAACTAGCGCCAGCCACTGACTACCGACATCAGTCCTGGCATTATGTAGTTCTAACAGAGATGCTTTTTTATATTTCGATTAGAGGACTCGGGTTATGTGTTAGTTGACGATGTCGAAAAAATACTTATATTTCGAATTTCACTAACTAGACACATGTGTGCCGACTTCCGTGTGTCCAGTTGATTATTTGCCCCAAAAGAACAATAACAATATTTACATACAATACATCTACATTTAATTACAATACCTGAATACAAAATATTATAACTAGGTTATATATTTTAAACATCTACCAATAAAAAAACAATTTCAGACGGTTTCCAGACTACACACTTATTTTAATAAAAACTTATCATATATACTATACTTATCATAAATAAAAAAGCTTTGGTTCACAATCAATTGAGTAAATAAAAACGTAAAATTAAAATATCATACGACCGTATCCCTTGCGGGGTAGTCAGATGTATGTCAGATGACAAGTGGCAAGCTCGTCGATGTAGCTTAGTAAACTCGAGAAATATCACAAAAAAATACATAAATTATTGTGTCCCAACCAAGAATGAACCCGTTACCTCCGCGTCTAAATCCACGGACTTAACCGCTAGACCACGGAGGGAATTTTTTTTCATAATATGTTTTTAATAATCATTAATCATATTGAATTTATTTATACGATTCAAATAAGTTTTTTTTTTTTAATTTAAGTTAAAATAACAAACTAAAACCAACTTTATTGACATTAAATATAGATTTTCAAATCCACATTTATGTTACACACAATTTATCTAAATTATGTATATGTTTTTTCCTATAAATCACACAACATATTAAATTTAAGAACAATTACATTGCTAATCGGGTTTACATTTAGTAGGTAGGTTTTATAAACTTAATTATAATTTACATTTTAATACCTAATATTTCTTTGTGTCTATTTTAGAAGCTAAACTTTTTAGAAATCTCAAATAGTTCAAACTAAATTATATACACTCGGAAGCAATAAAAACGGGTAACATTTTTTTACTAGAAATAGTTACTCGTACGTAACAATTGTTAGAGATTAGGAAAACAATACTGCTTTTATCTTTTGGTATACAAGTAACTTAGTATTATTTTTACTGTCTTTTAGAGATTTTATGTTTAGAGAACTGTCAAATTAGAGTTTTATTGTACAAATCAATCCCAATCCAAACACTTTTCATGTAGCTAGTTAATTACTAATAGTTTTGTGTTTACTAAAATAAAAAAATAAACTATTACGACAGAAATCCCTAGCGGGATGGTCAGAAACAACGCACATATTGTTTTTAAAGGAGCATATTCACATTTAGCCAACTTTACTATAGGCCCATTATTGCAAGTGGCAAGCTTGTTAATGGTTCTGGCGTACCAGACCTAAGAAATATCACAAATAAATAATTGTGTCCCGAGTCCCGACAAGGAATCATACCCGGTACCTCCGCGTCTAAATCTGCGGTTGTAACCACTAGATCACGAAGGCATTTTTATAGAATAGCATCAACGATTTTTAGTTTTTAAACATGATTTATCTACTCTAGCTCTTAAAATATTTGTAACTTTATAACTAGCTACGAGTTTTGGAGATTGGGATTTTACGAGTGACTAGCTTTCATTGCCTCCAAGTGTGGTAGTAACCATAGCATTATTTCGCTATACTTTTAAAAAGTTTGGAACAGCATTTATGTTGGATTTTATCTCACAGCCAGTTTGAAATCTATGGGGAACGTGAAGGATTTGTTTAACTAGTTTTTAGTATTGTTTGACTTCTAAAATTAGCTGCTTAGAAACAATTAGAGTTCTAACAAAATCTTTGCAGCACGTACTGAAAGAATTGGGCCTATGAAGGTCTGCCGTCAATACATTTATAGACATAGGTTCTAAGACAGCATTACCGGAATCATACAGTATTTAGTTCGGTGGGGAGAGGAGTAGAATGGTGGATGGTTAGCCTCTTGTTGATCAATAAAAAAGGAGACCTCCTTTGTAAGCCTATTGTCGGTCGCAAGCCCGAGACACCATTCTTCTCATCTCTTACCCACACAAGATTTGTGGAATGCTTAGAAATTTGTCTTATTTAACAGTCAAGGCGAACAAATATTACGATCTCATAGAAGAATTTATCAGAAACAGATTCAAGACATAGCACTCTGCGGAAGATTCCAGCGAAATCTTTGCTGTAAGAATTGGTCTGCCGTCAGCACCTACATTTACGTTGAGTTTTTAAGATGGCCATAGCAGAATTAATCTAAGTAAAGTACAAAGATAAAAAAATAAATAAATTAAGAACTAAATTATAAAAACTAATTAAAAACTAAAAATTAATAAATAAAATTACGACTATTCGATTGTGTGTGCCGAGGACACTCGCTGCGTTCCCCCGTTGAACAGCGAGGCTGACCCTTTGAACAAGATATTCTCTACTCAAAGGGTCACCCGTCACCAAGTGGAGTTTCTCACCAAGCTCGCGGGAGAACACAAGAGCCTTCTCGGACCACGGGCCCATCGTTTCAACTGCAAATGGAATGAAATGGTGATTGATGATGATCTCCGCGTATTTGTTGCGCTTAAGGCGCGCAGCTGATTCTGCAGCGGCCCCAGGTTTCTTATGGCTGGATGTCACATGTGACTGACAGAGTGTGTCAACCCATGTGACATCCCAAACCAGTGCGCGGCCTCTAGTATATGGAATTAATGACATCCCGTCCTTAATTAAACAATTTTTGGTTAGGTAAGGAACGGTGGTGGTAAAAATAACACCCCTTGAAACAATACTTACTGAGTCATGTACCAATCAGAAATACTTTTCGTACATACATTTGTAATAGATTTACAGCACCACCGCTCCCGTACCTCAGAGAGCATGTTAAGCCATCGGTCCAGGTTTAACTTTAATATGAACTTTTGGAATCGTTCTTAAGTAGGACATTGACGGTCAGTTTAGGCGTCAAACCAGACGTAAAAGTGTGGATTACATCCAAAATTTGATCGTGAGTGTCGAAACCCAACTCCAGAGTTTTAACTGACGACGCGCCACGAATTTTTCCGTGACTACCGTAATCCCCACCCACATCCAACCAAACCTACATCCAAACTGACCGTGAGTGTGTGATCTGCAATCCAATCGCGTCAGTTCGCTCGCAGCGCCCGCTATAATGGATTGTTTTCATAGTTACTATCGAAATTAATAAATTGATCAATTATTAAAAATCGTCTAATTAGTAAAAAAAAATATATAAATGTCCCGCCAATAAGAAGTTAAAACTTCCCGCCTATTTATTTTCTCGACACAAATAGGTAGTACACGTCCTTCAAACAGTCGGCCGGTCGAAAACTGAAGAGCCGGTTTGACGCCAGTGAGTGGGAAATATAGTTGGCATAAAACTGTGGATGTAAGCCACAGTTTTACGTCTGGTTTGATGCGAAAAACTGACCGTCAATGCCGAGCTTTAGATTGTCATAAAAAACGAATTCAGATCCTAGGCCGTAAGAAAAGTGTATTTCTCATTGGTACAAGTTGGGGTTTTAACCCACAATTTTAGGATATTAAGGAAAGCGTTCTTACAACCGAGCCACCACCGGTTTTTACATCAATTATCTATATTACTCCGTGCTCTTATCCACATTTAAGACTGCACCATCACGGCAACATCTAAGCATCCAGTGTGTTCAGGCTTTAAAACCGCTCTGCTTTGATTTATGTTACTTTATTTACCATTAAAAATATATTTACAAACAGCGGAAAACCTAGACGCCTCGGGGGACGAAAACCAAGCTTAATCACTCAGCCGACATCATCGCTGCATCGCCCTGGAAGTAAAATAAAAATTGTTTTGTCATTCCAATAGTATTTCGCGGTTGCCGCTTGAGGGCTCTATCAAGCGCTGTTTCAAATTTATTATCAAGGTTCGCCGAGTTCTATTGTTTGCTGAACTTTTATTGTGCGAATCGTAATAAGGCGGTTGTATTTCAAATATTTGAGGGAAAATGTAACAGTGTATTTTTGTAGAAAATATATATTTATCATTGTAGCCAAATTCTGTTACTTAATGAAACGTTATGTTTAAGGTTTTGGATTAAGATTGTTTAATTAGATAGATTTTAACATATATTTTTTTAATATATAATATAGGCCAGACATCTTAGTATTTTCTCGGAACTTGAAAAAAGTTATCCTTATTGAACTTACCGTTCCGTGGGAATCAAATATTCCAAAAGACCACAACATGATGTCGAATAAATATTATGATCTCACAGAAGAAATGATCAGGAACGGGTTCAAGACTCAGCTTTATGCAGTGGAAGTTGGTGCAAGAGGAGTTCCAGCAAAATCTTTGCATCACTTACTGAAAGAATTGGGCCTAAGCAGGTCTGCCGTCAATACATTTATGGAACGAGCTTCCAAGACGGCATTAACGGAATCATACAGTATTTGGTTGGGTAGGGAAAGAAGTAGAATTGTGGATGGTAAGCGTATATTAAGGCTACCATGTGGCTCGAAGATAATTTGTTAACACTTAACACAACCAAAACTAAGATAATTAAGTTTCACATAACTAAAGCCTCAGAACCCAACAATGATGAGGGCATTACCTCTCATACATATCCTTGTAATAGACCCGGCCATAACACGGAAGGCTGTAGTTGTGGTCGGTTAAGCAGAGTGAAACACATTAAATACCTGGGTGTCATGGTGGACGAGAACCTAAATTGGACAGAGCACATCAGATCAGCAACGTCTAGAACCAGAAAGCTCATATTTACCTTCAAAAAATTACGTGACGTAGCTGATTTTGGCCTTTTAATCCAAGTATACAAGGCGCTCTCACAATGTCTACTAACCTATTGTATAACGGTATGGGGTGGTGCAGTGAAAACAAACATATTAGAACTTGAAAGAGCACAATGTGCACTTCTAAAAGTAATACTTTGTAAGTCGTACAGATATTCTACTTCTGATCTCTACGAAATAGCTACTGTTCTAACAGTGCGTCAGTTATTTATTAAGCGCACGATTCGAAGGTTCCATAGGTATGTGATACCAACAACAAAATCTAAAAGAGTAAATAGCTGCAGAACTCCTCTGACTAATACGGTTTTCGCCCACCGCCACTACGATTTTCTGGCGCCTTATCTTTATGACAGGTGTAACAAGCATTTTAATATTATCTGTTCCAACAGCTACCAATTAAAGAAAACATTGGATATATGGCTAAAGCAACTTGATTATAATGCAACGGAAGACTTGCTCAAAGTTATGGCTTAATTCAACCTTGCTTACTAATTGGTAGCCCTATAACTTGTATATCCTCGTATACCACTTGTCTAAGGCTTCAGTCCACTAACTCCAAAATACTCACTAGTAACCGACAAATCATCGCAACTTACACATACTTTTATATACAAAAACATACACCCAAACATGCAACACTCACACACATACATACACACGTACACTTACACACTCACGCACATACATGTACGCCCACAATCACCCAACATACACACCGCATGCATGCATATATAAAGTTTTATCTTTACTTTAATTTATTCTTTATTTTTAAGCTTTTTTTAAGGTTATATTTTGTTTAAGTTTATTTGTATTGTTTAATAATTTCCTTTTCTTTTAATTTTAGGTTGCAAGCTTTGCTTTGTTTTATTTTTTATTTTTGTCATTTAAAATGTCCTCTTATATTTTATTTTTTAGTGTGTTGTTCTAAGTTAATTCTAAACAAGCATGTCTGATTTTAAGATTTTTTTATGTCATGAAAATTGTAAATTTTCTGTGATTAAAAGGGAGCAAAATTAAACGAACAGAATTGTCTGACAACTGTCATGGGAACATTCTTGGAAAAATCTAGCTATAAGTTAATATAATTGGTGACTCCTATCCTTATACAAATGTTACATAATATATTATGACTTTAAAAGCAATAGGTAATAAGGCGAAATGTTGTCAAGAAAATGTTAAATTTTAATTCTCTTTCCTCAAATAAAAAAATAAATAAAAAAAAACACTATCATAATTGCAACGACAAGGTTTCTAGGGTTAACAGCGCGCAAAAACTATATTGAAGGTAGTTTGACAATTTAGGCCTGTTTTTTTACCACAATTTGTTCAGATAGTTTTTGTTTCAATGTTTACTCTCGGCGAAGGTGTGCTGTGTTTCGATATAAAAGTAGCAATTCAATTCAATTTAATTATATGCATAGTTTTATTATCAAATTATACAAAATAATAGCGTTAAAAGTTGCTACTGCAGCACACAGTTGCCGAGAGGCTGGTTACAGTAAAACAATGTTTAATGAGGATGGGAATGCACTGTATTATTCATTTATGTAAGTACTCGTATAGTATTATTGTGTCAATATAGGAAAACTGCCTTCTGGAGCTCAAAATTTCTTTTCCAGAAGGCAGTGCTCACTAACTGAAACTATTTGATATGATCCAATAAACGTTATTTTATTTTTATTTTTTATTATCGCACAATAGAAAAAAAGGAGGCCTCCTTTTCTTAAACCAGCCAATTGTCGGTCGCAAGCCCGAGACACCATTCTTCTCATCTCTTACCCACACACGATGGACCCGGCACCCGCACGGTGAATCCATGGAATGCTTAGAAATTTGTGTTCTATGTATATTCGAAGTAAATTAATATACATTAAATGTAAATTAAAAACTACCAAAATAATAATATACTAAACTAAACTATAAATTAAAAAATGTGCTCTAGAGACGTATAGTCCCAAGACGTCTGGCAACATTTCCTTTCAATATAACGAGGCTAATACGTTGACAGAAATAATTGCCAGCCTTTCGGTCTCCAGATCTTTCCGTCAGCTGCTTTGATAACTGTTTGGCCATGTGCCTTGCTGAAGGTCCCCATGGGCCCAACGTCTCGTCCCCAAGCGGCGCTAATTCGTAATCGGTACCAAGGTTGGCGTATTTGCGCAACTTGAGGTTTTAAGCAGAAATTTATAATTTACACATTTTGTTAATGCTTTGTCACTAACAAACTACTAATAAATTATGAACTAAGTTTAGTTTGAAATAAACGTTTTGTTATTATTATTATTAAATCATTATCCAACCTCTTAACACCCTTTATAAAGGAACCCTTTGTCAAATGGACACTGTTAATATCCACCGCTATTAAAGTTGATATTCGTATTATAAACTGTATTTTTATTTAGTTCGCTTATTCTTTACTAAAGTCAAAGTAAAACAATATCTTTATTCACGTAAACCTATTATTTTTTAAACTGACTGAGAAAGGAATCGCAAGAAAAACTCAGCTATATCAGATTTACAAAATAAAATATATACTACAAAACGACGATCAATTAATAACCTTTTAAATTCAGCTAAGTGTATCTATCTATGTCTACCCACGTGAGAATAAAGATACCTGAAAGCCGACGATACACATCGTGCATTTACATATACATGCATCTTCACGGCAGTTCCCTTGCGGGGTAGGCAGAGCCAATTGAGCGCCACGATTACGACATACTTTTTGTCGTACTCTTTCCTTCGCTTCGTCGACATTCATCAACCTTTTCACACATGACCTTTAGTTATGAAAGCTTTTGAATGCATTTTCAGCCAGTGTTTTATTTATTTGATCGTCTCGGTCTGACAGGGCCTCTTTTATCCCCATTTTGCATTATTGCAGATATCTGGTTAGTTACTCTTTCTTCACTCATCCTTTCAACATGCCTGAACCATCGTAGCATGCCTTTCGTTACTTTATAGCCTAAACTTTCGCATTATATTACTCGCAACTCGCGCATTTATAACGATAGGTATTTCCTTTATATATTTCTAAACTCGATAGAGAAATTTACTCTATGCGGTTAAAAAAAACAGAATAGGGTCACTATAAATTTACGAATTTTGTTGAATGTTTTGATTCTTATCAGGCCTTATTGTTTGTCACGATATTTTTAAAGGATATTTTTCGTGCAAAAAGATAAAATTTTCATTGTCATATTGTATCTGTTAATTTCCTTTTATTGAAAAAAAAAAATAGCTCACCTTCTTATAACCTAAAATTTAACTCTTAACTTATCTAAACTAGTATCAAAATGCGTGTGTAACTTTAGTCCATAAACAGAACACGAATTTAACTAGCGCTGGTATTAGTCTCTATGTATTTTTTCTGTGTTACATATTAATATTAATCATTTACGTTCCACAAATTTTATAGAATATCAAACTGAAATTTACACTGTGCAAATATATCGCTCACAACCTGGCATTACTAAGGCGCCGACCAATGTTTTGCGGTCGTACTTCTGATTAACCGGTCATTGTAATCTATGCGGTGGCTTAGGAACGAGCGTTCACTTTGCCCGTTTCAATCCAACAATGGTTTTTTTAAAGACGGAAACTAGCAAAATCAGCAAAACGATACGACCCCAGCCTGGGAGGACCCCAGGACCACCGCGGGAGGTCGCATGCTGGAATCACCGTGAAGCTTCATAAGGAGACCCCAAAGCGATTTTAACCGTCTCTCTTTCACTGGTAGCCCTGTGTGCCTTTACAACTAAGTCTGAGTCGTGGCTACGGAGTGAAGGCACTCGTTCGTCGCGTACCTATGGTGTGTGTAGGTTTCCAAAGCTATATTGATTACAATGAACATGGAACGCAGAACTCTGACCGCAGAACGCAGGTAGGCGCCTAAGCAATTCTATAATTGAACTATATAAAAACTCACCTTAATATTAAGTTAAATGTAGTGATAGTAGCACATAGGAGGGTGAACAGCATTGAGGGAATGGCTGGACCTGGAACAAATAACATTATGTTTTTATACTGAACAGAAGATGTTATACCGCGCCCATCTGATGGTAAGCAGTACGCGAGGTTTAAGAATGGGAGCAACTGACGATCAACAATTACTCTCTACCATTATAACATGATCAAGATGATATTTGACAATTAGCTTAAGGAACTCCAGGTTTTAGGAATGGGGAAACACATTGGCTGGGAGAGCATTCCACATCTTCAGGCGTAATGGATGGCCTGGCGCACAGGGATGTTCCGGTGGTCAGTGACCTGACTCGACTAAGGTTTGGGGATTCTAAAGTATTGCAGAATTTGGGCAAATCAGATGGTTGAGAATCTTTGCTCCTTGGTAAGCTTAAGAAATATTAGTTCGTCGTGCGGTCCAAAGATTTTTAAGCAAACGACACCAGCACCACATCTCCAATTTTTATTTTATGTGTATGTATTTTGTTGCTATGTATATTGTATGTGTGGGTATGTATATATGTATCTTATAGTTTTTTTACTGTTTTATTATTATTTTTAAAATTATATTTATTATATAAATAATTTATGTACGAGTATGTTATTATAAATTATGTAGTTATATTATGTTGACAGTTCTTACTTTTTTGGTTATTACATTGTAGTATTTTTTACATGTGTCGGTAATGGTTAAAAGAAAAATTTAGGCAAACTGTCGCACCTAGCATAAATATATTATATTTGATTTATTATATTACGTAATTTTATTTGATTCATGGGGCTCAGTGAAAATCAGCGCTGGAGCGGAAATGTTGCAGCCTATGCTGACCTGAGTGCCTGTTTGTCGCAGCAGCTCACATATTTATTTTTTATGTATTTATCTTGTCTATTTTTTGTTGGTAATTTTATATATATATATATTTTTTACGTTTTTTTTTTTATTATTGTATAAGCTGTTGTGTGCAAATAAATATTTTTTCTTTTCTTTCTTTTTCTTTTTCAATGCATCAATCCTCGCTCTATCCGCGGCTTTTATGGTTCATGTCCGAACCGTAGAGAAAAAAAATAAAATGGATAGACAGATGTATGAGTCTTTAATTTTTATGTACGCCTAGGCTACGCTATTGAGGTGCATATTTTTTTTCATCAGCGTTTGATCTCTCCTGTATGACAGGAGTCTGTGCGAAAATAACTAATAAAGCTTGACTATGACAGTTTCCGTTAGTTAAGAGAATTATTTATTCAGCCCCACTGTATTTATAAACAACCAAGACTGATTGAAAAACATGTTCCATGAATATACGGCATGTATAGGTCATTTTGATACTTTTATTAAATAAGGATTTATGCTGGAGGCAACATATGGTCGGGTGAGGGAGGACACTCGAATCGACCCATTTGCCCAAAATTATGTGACCCGTTTTAAAAGAGACCAAAGTGACTTTTAATACACTTTTTTGTAAAATAGTGAGTGTTATGAAATTAAAGTATCAAAGTTATTAAAATTAAGCTGGTTCGATTAATATTTTTGGCGGGGATGAGCATCCCACTCTGTGTCTTTCCTCTTGATTCTACAACCCGATAATAATTTCTACCATTTTAATAAAAAAAGATCACGAAGTACTTAACCACCAAACATCTAAGTCAAAATGTAGATGTACCGATGTTTACAAAATAATACAATCCTTGATTTGATATAGGATGATTGTGTGCGATATGCAAGATGTGTGCCATAAACAATAATAAACGTTTGGAATCTTTATTTACCGGGTCAGTAAATACCAAACCCTTGCCAACATGTCTTGTCAGAATTATGAGCTGTGATGATGACGAAATAGCAAAATGTTATCAAATCCTACATTTATAAGAAAAATGTAGGTTAGATAAAGAAGGTTGGGCTATTTTTATTTATATTTTTTTCAACTGAATTAGGTAACCCAGTTTAAGCAAACAAAATAGTATCATCAAATCGAAATATGCAGTTAGATATGCAGTTTATACTGCTGAGTTAATCGACAGAAACGGTTAAATCATAATCAACCATGGTGATGGCGTAGTGCGTTTGGTAGATAGTTTTTTTTACCTATAGAGTTCATTAAACTGGTCACACGGGCATATAGTGGGACGCAAATTTGGGGCTATTCTATACAAATTTGTGTGGACAGTCTGTTTTCTCGTAACTTGTTTCCGCAGTATCTCGGCTTCTCCTTTTATTTAGTTTTATTCTCCCGTACAAGGGGATAGGTTATGTAATTCGGTTTTCCTGCGGTAATTTAGTTATTGTAATACGTAACAGAATACTATAATATTTTGTGTTATCATTGTTTCTTTACATACCTAATGGTCTCGCTACGAAAACTATACTGGGGTTTTTAAAATACGACTAGTTGTCCGAACCAATAATTAATGCATTCCTTTCTTGGTAATGAATAGTTGTGATATTTTCTCACTGCCAGCACCTCGTAGTATCGTGTGATAGTAATGACATCAGTTAGTTTAGTATTCAGGTTCTCATGATGTGGCGTGTCCGGTGGTCGTCCTTTCCTAAGAAGGTCATTGCAGCGGTGGCACGTGTGTCGGATCCCGGTACACACCCTAAGGGCCTGGTTGAGCGGGGGGATGGTTGGCACATGCGTTACGTCCGTGATCGGGTGCTGCTGTCTGGGTTTGGGACCTCTTCCGAACACGTTATTTTTATTGTTTTTAAATTAGCAGAGGTTTTGATTTTTTTCGGCTTTCGGGTTGCACACGGGCAAGTAGCCTATCTATCTATCTCATAGGTACTTATAGGTGAATTTGAATGATATTTATTTATGAGTATTTATTTTTGTGTAATTCTGTATTTGATTCATTGCTTGCAGATTCCTTTCTCAGTCATATTAAACATTAACAGGTCAGTCGAATTTGCTAAGCTGCTAGTCTTCTGCTAACAGCTTACTCTTTGGACCATTTCGCTGCTTAGTCTTCCACTAACAGGAGTAGAATCATTGAAAATAATTTAAATAATGACGTGTCACAAAGCCTATAACAGGTTAACGTGAACAAAATCATTTTGACTTTGGCTTCAACTTCAACGGTAATGTATTCGTAAAGATTGATTAACATTTATAATTTAACTGACATTATATCAAATACCTATTTTTCTAAGTCTAGAACACAGAGTCCTAGACCTAGATTTTTAAATCCAACTACAACTGACTGTCTTCGTAGTCTAGAGGTTAAGGCCGTTAATTTATACGCAGAGGTGCTGGGTTTGATTCCTGGTCAAGAACACAAAAATATATAATTTATTTGTGACTTTTTTGAGGCTTACCACTTGTCCTTATGAGCCTTGAGGTATAGTAAAATGATCTACAATAAGTGAATTCGCTTCCTAAAATCGTTATTTCCGACCACCCCGCTAGGTATATCGGTTGTAATGATATTTTAATTCTATTTTTATTCAAAGAAAAGGGATATCAATAATTCACAAAAACACGATCCCTAATTGAATTAATTGTGCGATAAAAGTGTAATTAGCATAAAAATCGGATGAATTTTTTGTTAGATAAGAGCGGAACAAGGGGGATGGTCGAACAAGGAGTAGGCCCCAAATTGGGACAAGTGCCATGAATTATGTTTCTGCTTTCGGAAGGAATTTTAAATACTAACTAAAATGTGACTTGAAGGCGCTATTTCATTGCTGTGCACACGCTACGCACGTTGACTTCCCTTCGCTTCAAACAAACGAATTAGTGTGTCACGTTGCAGTGGACATTATCTCATATTTCTCATCCCTGGGTTCCAATGAACAAATTCAAATTATATGTAAATCGGTCCATTTGTTTAAGTCGTTAATGCAATTGTGATTCTGGGGTCACATGTCATGATCAGGAAACATGACATGAACAAGAAACATCTCTGATGGCGAGACATTTATTTAAAAAAACTTTATTGCACTATGTACAAGAGGCAGACTTAATGCCCATTCTCTAGCAACCAACCTTTACATACATACATACAGCACGCAGATAAGTTTTTTTTACATTTATAATATTAGTATGGATTTAGCAATCCATGTCAATTGGGATGCTAGTTCCAAGAATGGGAAATAATGGGTATCAATTATCGGCCCGATTTACGTGGAACATTTCTGACTGCTCCAAGCGATTAGAGATGGGTGCAATGTAACTTCCAATAGTTACTAAACTAGCTACTGAGCTTCACAACAAACGCTCGTTATCTAGCGAAATAAAACAATAAACTTTTCGTAACATTTAACGTGACGTAATGTAAATGTTTGTTAAAATAGCTGATAGCGAGCTCGAAACGGTCAACCCGTGTGCGAATGAGAATTTTGAAGTAAAGTGACGGTTTAGCGCTGAGTTTTGAAGAATAATATTTTTGTTGTGTAGTATACATAAGTTAGATAACGAATTAAAATATAGTTTTATCTTAGTTTTATTTATAATTCGTTTTTTAATCTATTTTATTTTAATATTTTTGTATCTACTTCGAATAAATAAATATAGTTTAATATTTGTTTTCAACACTTAAACATGACATAGACGAGTACGAGTACAAGTTGAGTCAGAATAACTCAGTTTTGTAAACAAAGTCTAATTCGCGATTAGGCGACGTATTTTTTTTTTCAAATTCAAAATCTTTATTTGCTTAAAAATATGGTACAATGTAGTAGATGATATGTAAAATTAAGATCAGCATATTTTTACTGTCTCCGGCATGCAAATTTTTATTTAAAGTACCTAAACCTACTCGTAGTTATTAAAAGTAGATAGTTTTTACAACGTTATTTAAAACGAATTACGTTTTTATTTATAATAACTATAACGGCTAATATCCTTAAATCTCTGGTAAAATAGAATATGAGTGCAAAAAAAATATTATTAGTAATTAACATATTTCTTTTCTATATTTCATATCTGTGGGAAATTCCTCTTCGCTGCAAAGAGGAGATATTGTTACGTGTTAACGAGTCTTTACACGATTCAAGTTGTGTTGCAAGTCAACAATGTTGATCATTAAATTTAAAGCTATTGCGTGCTAAAGTATACGACGTGGGATTTGTGACGTCATATTGCAATGCACACTGCGGAATGAGACTTATATCGAAGCATCGTGATATTAATGACGTCACATGGTAGACGCGCTTGCTACTGGAACGAAACTGCTATGTTAAATGTCTGTAAAATCATAACCACTTTTTAATAAAACATAAACTATTGTATTTATATACTCGTACATATAACAAGCTCTACTGGGACGCGTAATTTTTAAACGATTTTTCATACCGTTCTCATTTATAGGCTATATGGGTACCTACATTATGTAGGTCTATAAATAAAAAAATATTTCGACACAAAAAAACCCTTGTCATATTAGTGATATCATGCAAGACCCTAATTAATAAATTCTGTTATTAAGACTTCATCTCAGCAACGCATTTGTGCATTTGTGACACGTGATTCATTATCATCATTACAGCCCCTAGAACACAGCGTCCTAGACCTCCACTGTTGAAGATGGGCCTTCCAGAACATATATCTGGAGAAATTGGCCTACACTCGCCACGCTGGCCAGACGGCTTGGCGAGGATATGATGTCAATTTTTAATGACAATTTATTAACGATTCCACAAGTTGGTATTAGTGGAACCGGGACCGACGGCTTAACGTGCTCTCCGAGGCACGGGAACGATGGTGTTGTAAATCTATGACAAATGTACGTAAGAAAAGTGTATTTCTCATTGGTACATGCCGGGTGGGTTTGAACTGACCTTTGTAGGATTTAAGGAACGCGTTCTTACAACCGAGCTACCACCGCGCCTGATTCGCGCCACACGTGATTATTTAAATTAAATTCGAATGATTCTACTTCTGCTAGACTAAGCATTAAAGTGATTCAAGGAGGAAGCTGTTAGCAGAAGATTAGCAACTTAGCAGATTTACAAATTAAAACTAATACAGACTATAAAAGAAGAAGATATTTATTAACCTAATTAAAAAATAAATAATTATATAATACTAGGGTAGCTAGTGCAGGCTGGGGCCCAAGATAGAAGACGAAAATTCCTGCTTTGGGCTTCAACTATCAATATAGTTGGAAATATTAGTTTAAATTCTGTACGCATCTTAATGTTAATGTCAAGTATTTTTCTATTGTATTTAATATTGTAACACATACTATTAATATAATAAATAATAATAATTATTAGTTAATATTATTCTAAATTCACCCACACCTATAATACTATACCAGGTACCACTGTACACTTCAGGCGAGGTGAGGCGGAGTGCACAATCGCCCTAAAACGCATCGTCTAAAACCTTTTAGAATTTCTGACAGACGCAATCGATCTTAAACGATTCTTTTTTGAACGTATATCAGAATTAGGATAAGCTACTTTCCCGTGTGCAACCCAGCATACAAAATGCAAAACCACTGCTAATTTAGGAACAATAAATCGAACGTGTTCGGCAGAGGTCCGACCTTTCGACAGCAGCAGCCGATCACGGACGTAACGCATCTACCAATTAATATCATACTTTTTTTTTAAGGTACATTGAAAATGTATACAGCATAAGACTGCATGCACAACCCACTCTATGAAGGTGACCTTTTTTACTGCAAATTTTGAGTCGTGACTACGAGTATAAGTACTACTTGTAGTTGAAAGACTAGACCTATAGCAATGAAGCATACTGGATACGTGTCAGCGCGGCACGCAGGGGTGTCAGGGGTAGGAAGTTGAGCAATAATAGCAGAAGCAAGCCGCTACCATTCCGCAAGTTATTATTACCAATGGTTTACGACCAATGGGAACTATGCGGACTCAAAACTACAATGTGGTATTTTTATTGGTTAAAAAGTATCATCACGACCGTAGTACCAACCGGCTTAGTGGTCAAGTTAAGATCAAAGATTTAATACTGCATGTGAAGTTTCGATGGTTGTTGTCTATGATTTGACAGTTGAGAATGTCAAACTGTGTTGACATTTCTGTTTAGTAAGGTGTGGCAATTCATCATGAATCGTTTAACACCAGAACAACGCTTACAAATTATGGAAATCTGTTCGCGAAGTTCCGTTGAACAGATTGCTCTATAGTACTTCGTCCATTTTACGGTCAAGATAATCGGCCTAGTTTGCAAGCAATTCTTGCAGTTATTGATCGTTTTTTTACTAATTTTACTCTTCTCGATTTAAAACCATCAACAAGAGAAATAAATGTGCGTACCGAATAGAATATTACTGCTGTAGCAAATTAGTCGCAAAGTAGTGAAAAAATTGGACAATGTAATGTAGCCGCGGCAGATATATGGCGGAAATCATATTAAAAAAATAAATGCTATGAAATTATCTACCAGATTATAATAATAAACAAATTATTGCAACAATAATTCTGTCTTGTAAAGTTCTCAAGCTCTTAAAAGAACACCGTATATTTACACGAGGTGGTTGTTATTTAGTTTATTTGTTACATTTATTTATTTATAAACTCTTTATTGCACAAAATATCTTTAAAAATAGTGTACAAGGGCGAACTTAATGCCTTCCGGCATTTTATAACAGCTAACCTTTGGGAGTGTGGCCGAGGATTGCGGGTGCATTAAGATAAATATAATTACTTAGGAATAATTAAATACTATTACATAAATACTTACATGATATATAATTAAAATAATATATATAATGAACATAAATATATATTATGTATGAATATATAAACACACTAATAGATAGGTACTCCTTGAGTTTGTTAAATTAATCATTATTACAGCCCCTAGAACATCTTCACTTCACTGTTGGAGATGAGCTTTCCAGATTTTTCTGGAGAATATGACCTTGTACGTTAGCTGGCTAGACCGGTTGGCAATCCTCTAATGTCAATTAAATAACGATTCTACAAGCTTGTATTAGCTGAACTGGCGACGGCTTAACGTGCTCTCCGAGGCTCTGGAACGCTAGTGTTGTAAATCTATGGAAAATCAAAATCAAAATAATTTGTTTCCATTGGTTCACTCAAAACATCTTGGATACAGTCAGAACTAATAAAATCAATACAATTATCAAAACATATGTACTAATCAAAGTGGTAATAATGGTTGGACCGTAAACAGGCAATAATCCATATTTATGTATGTTATGCACAACATTATTGCTACAAGCAAGTAAAACTAACTAACTTAGAAACTACTTAAATAAGATTGTGGCTGTAAAGAGGCCGTGTCAATCTAAGTGTATTTATCATTCGAACCGACCTTATTAGGATTTTAAGGAAAGCGTTCTTACAACACGAGGATAACTTTTGGAAGAAGAACTAGGTTTACGTGTTACAAATACCTGTAAGTACTTTTTTTTTACTTTCGACTTTCGGTTCTCGACTAGAAATCGAACACGTGACCTCCGAGTCTAAATCTTCGGTCTTAGCTGCTAGACAATGAAGGCATTTTTTTATTAGTTGCAATAAAAATACTCGTTTTTATTCCAACAAATTCTATTCATTCGACAGTCTGCGGTTGTATGAAAAGTTTTTAGCTCAAAATTTCAAGTGGTGTCTTAAAATATTTGTTATGATCAAACAAGTTTCGCAAATTTATAAACGCAGTTTTATAGTTTTTGCGGCAACTTTTAGTGTTTTTTATTTATTTATTTGAAAACTTTATTGCACAATGCACATACGGCGAAGCTTAATGTCATTAGGCATTCTCTGACAGTCGACCTTGGAAAAGAGATATCAAATAGAAATATTAGTCGGTGCAAAAGTAAGAGTTAAAAGATACAGTTATTGCTATAACTTATACTTAATACTAACATACCTAATATCAAATACATAATATACACCAGATGATGGTAAGAGACCAGATGGTATGACGTTGGTCCCCTGGGAACGAGGACGTGCTCTGGTGTGGGACACCAAGTGAGTCGACACACTCGGCCGCGTCGCATCTCAGGGGCTTTTTGCATAAAGCGGCGGAAAATGCGGAGTCCAGCAAGCGGCGCAAGTATGTAAGTATAATAAAAGATTACATATTTGTGTCATTTGCTGTAGAAACTCTGGGCCCAGTGACAAAAGGGCTGGCTCTTTCTTAGCCCAAAGAATCAGTATTATAATTCAGCGGGGAAATGCAGCCAGCGTTCTTGCCACCATTCCACGCGGACGGGACTTATATCCCTATCCTTAGTATTAATATTTATTAATCTACATATATATATACATACATAATACATACATACATTTACTCGTATTATAACTACATAATGATTAGAATAAACCAAAAATACATTAAAATAGATGTATGTATTCGTACAAAAAAAATGTGTATAAAGTAAAGTATCGTCACGACCGTATCCCTTGTGGGGTGGTCAGAAGTTAAGTATTTGTAGGAAGCGAGTTTACATTAAGCCAATTTTACTATAGGCCTATCTTGACCAGTGGGAACTTCGTCGATGTGTCTATTGTACTCGTACGTAACTCAAGACATGTCACATTTTTTATTTTAGTTTTGTGTTATAGTTCATGAATTGAACCGCTAGACCACGAATGCAGTCTGTCAGAAAATCATCTAATATTATTTATTATGTAAATTATGATTAAAACATTTTAATAAGACAACTATAACCCGTTTTAAATATATTACAAATGGGTTGTAGATCGTAAATCGGGGTTTACACCGACAATGACTTCCCAAACATGGCATTAAGTGTACATTAGCATGTAATCCGGTATAAGGGCATGTTTACATTAATCAACCCATGACGGAACCTTCGCTTTCAGATAGAGCCGTCGAGAAATGCGGCTAAGACAATATGGAGAGAGATTCATGTATTGCTATTTATTTAAAATAAATTGCTTGTCTTTAGATGCATACTACAGCAAGATTTTGGGCGAGTCAAAGAGATCAAACATAACACAGTGCGGGCATTCGTTGTTATTTTCATAGAGAATGTTTGTGACAACATTTTTTACGCCATCAAGTTAAATCCGTGGATTTAGACGCGGAGGTACCGGGTTTGATTCCTGGTCAAGACATGAATTAAGGTACATAAAACAGTTAACAGACAAAACATTTAACAAAATACAATTATATAAATAAGTGGTGAGTTTGCATACAGCATGCAATATCAAGAATTAAATACAGAAAAACATTAAGATCTAAAGTTAAGATAATAATATAATATAATAATAATATTAAGTTATATATAACTAAATATTATTAAATGACAATTTGTAAATTACATTCTAATACATAATCAAAAATAAAATAACTAAAAGTATATACATATATATACATAATACATCCATACGTATACTCGTATTATAACTACATAATGATTAGAATAAACTAAAAACACACATTAAAATAGATGTAAGTATATATATTCGTACAAAAAAATGTGTATATAGTTATAATATATGTATATACATATACACATAAAGTTTATATATGATTTAGTTTTTAGTTTTAATTTAGTTTATATATTTTTATAAGTTTAATATTTATTTTATTTAAAATTTTCTGTACATTAATTCGAATACATCATTAGAGTAGTTAATATCGATCAGCTTGTTACTTGTCATGAAGGCCCATAATAAAGTTGGCTAAATGTGAATCCGCTTCTTTAAAGCGTGGTTTCCAATCTTCCTGGAACGGATACTGACCTTTTTTACTTTGTTCTTCTCTTGTCGAAAATTAACGTATATTCCGTAGCATGCAGATCCGTGAAACAACTAAATCAATTTAAATGTGCACGCGAACACGAACATAACCGGCAATTAATTTGATTGAGACGAGAAATGAGACGACTGACCTAGCTTTGATTATCATACCGTTTCGCTTCGTGCTCCAACTTGTTATATACTATTTAATATCTTTTGTAATGCGATTATAATTATTTTTCTCGAACGGTGCAGAGCCCCAGAGCAACTTATAACTTAGTTTTATTTAAATTCTGATAACGTTATGTGACCTGGGAGGTCACTTGATGTTACAATCACGTGAAGTTCACGAATGCACACAGCCACTAATAGTTGCCATATCATTGTCCTACCGTAGGCTATATACGATTGTTTCAATGTCGTTTCGATTGTGATTCCGTCAAGAATTGGTCTGCGGAGAAAAAACACAAACGACGGAACTACTTGGCTTTCCTCCATTTCCATTAACGATATTTAGCTAAAGTATTTCCTCCTGCCGAAACTTCTCCCGCCATTAGGAACGATTTTTTTTATTTTTGGCCGTGGACCACCGCCTTAACTTAAGTCAAGTGGCCTAATGTAATATGGTTTGCTTTTAGAAAACGATTTATTTAACTTTAAAAAACTCTTTTCTTATTATGATCTATATTTATATATCAATTTTAATGACTAAATTGTAAATTAACGGTTACGCAAGTTGGTATTAGTCGAACTGGGACCGACGACTTAACACACACACGCGATGGGCCCGGCACCCGTACGGTGATTCCATGGAATGCTAAGAAATTTGTCTTCTCTATCTTGCTACGATTATTCTGCGCTTGCTATAATGCAAAAAATTTGACCTTTTGAAAACCTTGGCAAATATGGTCGAATTGATAAATAGCAGAACAGTACAATTGTGGAATGTTACAGCACTAGCGGTGACAGGTTTAGTGTTGTGCCACAATAATTGCAGGCGGCGCGTGGTGCTACGAGCGCTATATTGAGTTATATATCAAAACAGATGACATTTAATATCTGTTGCCGCTGTCCTTGTTACCTTGGTAGAAAATATATAAAATCCCGTAGAAACGTGAAACTAGATCGAACAAAAATTACTAAACACATTTTGATTTAGGTTTAGTGTAAGTTAAATTTAAAAAGTAAAGTATCATTACGACCGTTTCTCTTTCGGGGTGGTCAGAAACCACGCTTATAAAGAAGGGGATTCACATTTAGCCAACTTTACTATAGGCCAATCATGACAAGTGGCAATATCACAAATTAATTAAATATTTATTTAATTTATTTATTTAAATTATTAAATATTTTATGGTCCCGACTAGGAATCGAACCCGGTATCTCCGAGTCTAAATCCACGGACTTAATTGGTAGACCACGAAGGCAGTTAAATTTAGATTTAATTTATAGCGGTGGTTGCTCAGTTGTCGCTTTCCGTAATTAAAATTCCTAGAAAGTTGATACATTTCTTAAAAGTACACTCAAAATTGAAAAACCTTTGAAAATACTGGATTGTGCGAGAGAAATGCAAAAGCGTTAAAATTTGGTAAGTAAGTTGTTCGTTCCAAGGCGTTGTCAAAACAGCTCGTCAACACCTCGGGAGACAAAAGGGCTGGGCAATATTTGGGCAAAAGGATCAGTATTGCCATTCAACGTGGCAATGCTGCCAGTATCCTTGGCACTTTGCCCATTGCAATTTTTTTATTTATAATAATTTTTATTTTGTTTTTTCATCATTTTAGTTTTCAGTTATATTTTTGTTTATTAATTAGGTTTATTTTTATTAATAGTAATATATGTTTTAAAATGTAAGTTTTTAGTTTTTTTTTTTTAATGATTGTACCTTATTTCCTTCGAATAAACATTAATGTAGTATTTAAAAAAAAAAGGTAAGTAAGTTGTTTTAAGCGGTGTTATTTTCATATAAATATCACCATGGCAAGCTTACAGTATTAGTTCTCCTTGAAAGTAAAAAATTGCATTTGATATCATTCAAATGGTGGTAGGCAGACTGATGGTGGTAATTTGCCCAGTTTGCTGGGGCGGGGAAGTATCCACTGTTCGTGCCGATTAACCCAGTAAAGTGTATTTACACGTTTCGGGATCAGGCTCGAATTGCCGTCATGCCCAGTCAAGCTGTCATGGTGGTAGGAACTGATGTCAGTCATGCGTGTCTGATTCCCAGTTGCTATCATTCATGGACCTTACGCACCACTTCCATCAGGCAAGGTCACATTTCGTGCTAGTATAAAAAAAGTGTACAAATAAATAAAATAATTTACCTTTACGCAAATTCTTGGTAAATAATAAATTAGCGTTTAAAAATATTATTTTTGAAAAAAGCAATATTTTACCACCCTGGTCGCGTTGTCAGGTGTTCTTTACGACTGTTCTGATTTACTCGCTAACTTGCTAACAGTTACAGAAACTTATTTTTTATTTTAAAACTAAACTGTTTCTTATAGCACCTTTTTTTCTTCTTGTTATTATATGAAGCCTTTTAATTTTTTTTGCCATTGATTATAGCGCTAGAACACAGCGTCCTAGACCTCCACCGTTGGAGATGGGCCTTCCAGAATATATATCTGGAGAATTGGGCCTACACTCAAACGGGTTGGCGAGAATCTCATGTCAATTTTTATTGACATTTTATTAGCGATCCCACAAGGCACAGGAACGGTGGTGATGTAAATCTATGAAATGTATGTAAGAAAAGTGATTTTCTCATTGGTACATGCCGAGTGGTTTGAACCGACCTTTGTAGGATTTTAAGGGCTCTTACAACCGGACCACCGTGGTGCCTTATATCATAAGAATATGAGAATTAAATATTTTTTGTTATATCCTCCAGGAACAGAACCCGGTACTTACGCGTTTCAACCTAATGATGGTTAGATAAAGACATAACGTAATCTACCTACGAAAATTTAATGAGAGACATTCCGTATCAACAATCATGCCATACTCAATATGTAAGTTTATCTATTACGTCGGTAAATAAATAAAATATGGGTTATACCATATATATATATTCATATACCACAGAATATTGATATACGAAATTATCAACTTTTTATGTAAAAATAAAAGAAATTAAGATAAGTTTAAAAACTCAAATTGTAGCTAAGGGAAACTTGTAAAATCCCCAGTGGGTGTTTTGTGTGGTTTCTAAGAAAAAAACCAGTTAAGTTGTTTCGAAATAGCGTTACGGGTGTTTATGGGAGTTGCCAACTTTCCGATATTTGTTTTCTTTTTACTTCGGTGTTTAACGTTGCCGCTTCTGGACGTGACTTCGGTTCTTACTAAAGTTTATTTTTACTTTTATTTTGTTTTTTTTTTATCCTCTATTTGTTTAAGACTACTAATTTTATTAAAAGCTAGCTGTTTGACCCAAAATTGCCGGCGTAATATCAGCGAAAAAACACCGAGGTGGCCGTAGGATAATATGTCATGTTTAGATGTTGAGGTCATGTCCAACCCTGAGATTTAAAGACTCTGCCAAATGTAATTGAAATTGGTTAAGTAGTTTAAGCGTGAAGGCGAATTTAATCCGCAGACAATGGCTATGCTGACGTCATATAATCTATGTTTGTCTCTGGTTTTAACGAATGATATTTTCCAAATTTCATCGATATCATCGGTCCAGTCATATAGGGGTGAAAGAACTAGAAAAGGCCTACATATAGACACAGCTATATATATAATGGAATAATCTGCTCTACATACATCTGAAACACATTCACATTTATAATATTACTGTAGATAGTATGGATGGACGGCAGTTATTATATATGCCTCGCTTGAAGGTATGTGTATGTATATGTTTTGGGTATTTCTCTCAAAATTTTAATCAAAATTTTTTCACGATGTTTTCTGTTAACACGTTTATTATTTATTGTCAAAAATGTCCCTACTCATGTAATGCCTAATAGGTAAGGAAAAGGTCCGTAATTTCAAATATTTCCCATGTGAACACAAATTATTTCCCACTGAATTTTCAATCTGAACAGCAATTCTGCCAGCCCTTTGGTCACAAACAGCATTAACAGAGACGGTTCTTTAAAGTTCTGAATATTGCGTGTGGTATAACTCACAGAAAATTAAGAAATCTACTATTTTTACAATCTGACATTAGTGCTTATAGGAATAGAATGCCGCCGCAGGTCAGAATTAAAGTTAGTTAATTAAATTGTTAGCACAACTCGTGATTTCGGAGCCGAGCCACGGATTAGTTTAAATTAATTGCTTAGGTACCCATTCATTTAGGTACATTCGAAGCTGCTGTGTAATAGTAAAAATTACTTTTTTAGCTTTTTCGTACCGTCTATTAATATATTTAAAAATCTCCTAATCGCTCACTTTCTCAACGAACAACTTAACTCTTATTAGTACCTACATCTATTATACTATTTTTAATGTGTGTAAATAGTTCTATACCTACCAATTTTTGTATGTATATATAATATTTAAGTAATATTATGTAACGATTATTATGTAGTGTATATAATTGTATATTTATAATAATAAACCCCGCAATCCTCTACCACACTCCCAAAGGTTAGCTCTTATAAAATGCCTTTATTAAGTTCGCCCATTACTTTTACTTTTAAGTTTTTTGTGCAATAAAGAGTTTATAAATAAATAAATGGCTATTATTTCGATCGATTTATTATTTAGGGCTTAAAAATGTTTATTTAAAACTTAAAAATAAGTTCTTTCCATTCGTTTGCATTTGATCCTTGTAAGCGTCGCTATCAGCTAGTGAAATAATACAGTTTTTTTTTTAAATTAACCGGGTTGATTATTACCTAGGAGGATATTTTTTTTCAAAAATCTAATAATGTAGATATATCAAAATCGGCCTCTAAACTCCTTTGTACATTTTTCGCTATTCTTCGTAGTTTAGGATTTGGCCTTGAAGGCCCACTTGTAGAACAGTAATCATATAAATATATAACACAACACGTGACTCCACTGCCATTTATCTATTAATTTGACCTTCACGCCTATATTACTAAACTAATTCAAATAAAAGTAGATTTTTTTGTTGCAATCCAAAGATCAGTATGAAGTTGGTAACTTACGACCAACGAAGTAGGACATGCGACCCTACGACTAACAGAAGACTACATTTGACACGGGTTAAATATAGATCACCACTCGTTAAGGCTGGCATCTTTTAGAGAAGCACATTTAGTGAAGTTTTTTATTATTATTCTATTGGTTTTTTAAATAATAATTACATACTACCTAAATTAAATCATAATAAAATAAAGTGTTTATAAATAAAAAATGTCCTCAAGAGACGTCCGACCACAGATAGTCCCAAGAAGACTAGCAACATTTCCCCTTTGTATAGCGAAGCACGTTAGCAGAAACAATTGCCAGCCTTCCTGTCTCCAGATTTCTCCGACAGCCGTTTGGACAACTCCTTCTGTAGTTGCCAGAGGGTTATGTCCGAAGCCGATCTAGTAAAATATAAGATACCTGGGAAAATGCAGGATAAAGGGACTGACCAATATTACGTCGTCCAATCGACTGGACTGCCGATGTCTTCGATAGTTCTGGAGCAGGCCTGATCCAGATACAATTCACTTTTTTATTCTTTCTCTTGCTCGTATGGCTGCGCAATTTCAACTGAACGAACTTTATGTGGTTTTGACACTAGTTGTTTTCGTCGAACCGGTCGAGGCGAAGATTTTGCGTCCATTTCCAAATATGGCGAGGAAAATGATTAGGGATAAGGACGCAGGAACTTTACCTAATCGGCCCGAACACCTTCGAAAAGTCAAAAACTCACAACCTGTACCGAGGTTAGCTTTTTTGCGCAACAGGTTCTCAGCAGAATCAGATAAATAAATAAATTAACAGATTTAAAATTATGATCAAGAATTACTTCCCAAAACGATTTAATGTAATTATAATGAAATTCTCACAAATTCAATTTCAATAAATACCACATTTCCGAAGGTAATCCCAAACACTTATTCGGAAGCACTTAATCCGAACGAAGTCGATTGGGATAAAAATGTTATCCATTTTGTACATAGACGAAATGCTTCGAGGACATGACATAACACAACGTTTTGTTTAAAAAATATGGCCCTAAAGTATCATCACGACCGTATGTATCCCTTGCGGTGTGGTTTAAACCACATTTTTTGAAAAGAAGCGGATTCACATTTAGCCAACTTTACTATAGACCCATCATGACATTTTTATATTTATACATAATATATATTTATGTTTATTATATATTTTGTTTTAATTATATATCATGTAAGTACTTAAATATTTTTAAGTAATTGTATTTATCATTCTCTGCCATACTCCCAAAGTTGTTATAAAATGCCGATTGTAAATTACTTTTTAAGTTATTTTGTGCAATAAAGTGTTTCTAAATAAATAAATGACAAATTGCAAGCTATGTCTCTATAGCGTACCAGACTTAAGAAATATTACAAATTTTTTTTGTATCCCGACCAGGAATCGAACCCAGTACCTCAGCATCTAAATCTATGGTCTTAGCTAGACCACAGAGGCAGTATTTTTTTTTTTCTTCTGTTTAGGTTCATTTTATGATGTTAGTCGGACTAACATAGCCTAAGTTCAAAACCTCGAACGATCACGGGCGTTGTTATTTCAAGGACCTCGGCGACCCTGCTGGAAAAAACAGGGGAATATCCCTATTTAGCATGCGGGCCTAAACTACCTTATCTGTCTGACTGAATTACATGTTTTGGCGGGCCTGAACGATCCCTATGTCTATCTGACTGTTAATAAATAGTTATAAAACATTGACATCTGAACCTCGCAATCCAATCTGGCCAGCGTGGCGAGTGGCCAAATTGTCTAGAATTTTCTGGTAGGCCCATCTTCAACAATGGAAGTCTAGGACTGTGTGTTCTAGGGGTGATGTGATGTGTTATTTTTTTTGTATTCGATGATTTTATAAAAACCTGATTTTATTACCAACGATGCGTTGTCCTTGTTCGTAGATGTAAGTCTATGATTTTGTATCTAATTTAAAATCAAATTAGGGGAATAAATACAATTTCTGTGCCGTCCTGGGATGCCGCGTGCCCGGAAGGTTGCGGGGGGCCAATTCTTGAGCGGTTAAAAAAAATGTCTTTAGCCAAATTCGAATAGGATGTATAAGGTTATGTACATACCGTAAAACATAGCGACTTTGCCTAAAAGATGTGACTTTGCCCGCCTGTGATTTTCTTGGTTTAGTGAAAAAATCTTTATCTTCCATAATTTTTCCAGTTACCCAGAAAATGCACAACCGGGCAAAGTCACAGCCACTGGACAAAGTCGCCATGTTTCACGGTAATATGTTGATTAAAAATATGAGATATATATAATATATTGGAAAATAGATATAAACTATGTTTTAGACTAGCCACCTCAGTATAATATTACTGACCTCTTTGCCATAACGATCAGTATAATATGTTTTATTCAACAATATTTTTGTTAGTAACATTAAATAAAATATTTGATTTCTGAGCACGAAAATAAACTACTAGGCTAATCGTAAATAGTATTATCTGTCAGGAAGAATAATACTATTTCGAAACGGAATACTGATATTAATTTTAAATTATATTTACCAAGTTTTAAGCTTCCACTGGTGATCAGACAAGCTCCTTCTATCTCCATCTTTAAAAACTTGGTCTACAGTAATTTCCTTAAATTGCAAATTCACGTTTTGACATAGTAAATATTGTATATGTCTACGTTTATTTAATTGTTTATTTATGTACTTAATATATTAGTATTATTATTTATATATAGGTATTTGTTTGCATTATTATCATAACTAAATTTCACATATAATTTAATAATTAGTCTATAGATTTATATCTTTATTTATGTTGTATCTATACTATTAGTATGTTTATTATTTTCTAGGAGATTGAATGAACAACATTAATTTCTTACCATGACATTAATTAATTAATCCTATTTTTCATTTGATTATTATAGTTTTATTTAGTTTAGTTTACTATATATGTCTACTATACTTAATTATTTAATCTTTATACGCCCATGGGCAAAACATAGTGTACCCAATACATCATAAAATAGCTATTGTTTTAAAGAAATATATGAATTTGAATTTATTATTATTTCCAATCTCATTACATACATTAATTACCTCACTTTTTACCATGACAAAGGATAACTGGTTAACCTTCAGCATTAAGTTCGCCCATGTACACTACGTTTGTAAACTAAGTGTTTTTTTTTTCAAGACAGAAATGATGTGCACGCAGCTTTAGTCGAAATCGAAATCCACTCTGGGAAGTCGAAATGGCCTTAATTTAACAGACGAATTTGTCTAATTCCAATTCTTATTCGGTGACAAATGTGACGATTTTTATTCACGACACGAAGTTTTTTTTGTTAAAACTTTCTTTGCCTTTCCAATTCTTGATTGCCACAATTTTTGGCTGGTGTTTTAAACTTTTAAAGGATTTTGTTGGAATTGATTTGATTTTGAAAGTTTACGAGGTCTAGATTTAAAACTTACTGACCCAATATATTTTCTTATTCTATTATCACTTATACATTCACCTACTATAATACTTCGACAGAAGAGTCACGTAAAAACAACTGAACGGATTTTAATGGAACTTTACAATATATCATCATCAAAGTAGCACATATATACTCTATATGTCGTCATTGTCTGAATACGACATGAGACCGCATAGCCACGTTTTTTTTATATACTAGCACGATATGTGACCTTGCCCCCACCTGATGGTAAGTGGGGAGCAAGATCCATTAATGTTAGCAACTGGAATCAGACACTCATGCCTGACATCAGTCCCTAACACTATGCCAGCTTGACTGGACATGACGGCAATTCGAGCCTTATCCCGAAACGTGTGGCTACACTTTACTGGGTTTACCGGCACGAAGGGTGGATACTTCCCCGTCCCGGCAGACTGGACAAATTACCACCATCAGTCTGCCTACCACCTATTTAAAAAGGTATTTTGCCTACCACTATATTACAGAGTACTTAGAGTCACGCAAAAACTACTGAACGAATTTTGATGAAACTTTACAATAATATAGCCTATCAGAATAGCACATATACTCTATATGACATGTCTGAACACGACATGAGACCCCCCAGCCACGTGAAGGTATTTTACTGACCACTATATTACTTTTATACCTCATTTAGCAAAGTAAAGTATCATCACGACCGTTTCCCTTTCGGGGTGATCAGTAACCATACTTATAAATAAGCGGATTCACATTTAGCCAACTTTACTATAGGCCAATCACGACAAGTGGCAAGCTCGTCTATGCCAGCGTACCAAACTTGAGAAATATTACAAATAAATTTAATATTAATTAAATGTATTTATTTACATTAATAAATATTTTTGTGTCCCGACCAGGAATCAAACCCGGTACCTCCGAGTTTAAATCCACGGACTTAACCGCTAGACCACAGTAGTATTATGACAATTAATTTAAAATTTGAACAGAAGTATAAAAATAAGTCAAACTTTTGGAAAACATTAACCCTAGAACGCTAACGGAAATTGTCGGGCGGAGATTTACACGAAAAAAGCTGGTCTACAAGACCCCGAAGAAGTTCAATTTGTCTTTCCAGTGTTATCAAGCGCAGAATGTCAGGCGATATCAAAACGAGACACCATGTCATCCATTCGCGGAATAAATGCGAACACAATTCGAATTGTAACAGGAAGCCGTTCCAAATTCAAATTCTTATAACGTATTTTTTATAAGATTTTTTAATTGAATCATGATAACTTCTTTTAGACGATCAATTTGTAGTGTCAATCAAAAGCGAGTCATATTGGAAGACAAAAGACATTATTTATTTAAATTCTTTAATGCACTTAAAAATAGTACAGAGGCGAGCTATAATTACTGGCATTCTTTACCAGCTAACCTTGGGGATCGAGTAAGGTGATAGGCAGGATGAAAAAAAAAAGAAATTATAATAGATCAGTTAATAATTTACTTAACAAATTTTTAATATACTACACATTATACCTAAACACATAAACATACATAAACCATACATACAAGTACATCATATACATTATAACTTAAATAAATACACGGTTATTTAAATAGTGTTTTATTCTGTTTCTCCAGGAACGATGTGGCTATTAAACGTTTAAAGACGCTGACAGACGGTGCACGTCTAATGGCCAAGGGCAGCTTATTCCACTGGCGAGCCGCAGATACTGTAAAGGAATCAGTGTTGAGGAATGAGAAGGAATCTTAAGTTGGTTGTTGTAAGAGGAGCGAAGGGCACAGTTGTGCGTATCACAAAGAAATTCATTCACCCAATATAGGCTATTTTTGTACTACTTGTGCCGTGTACAATCATAAAAAAATTGTAAATAGTAATTTTATACTTTAATTAATAAGACTAATTGCTATACGACTATTGCTGTGAAATTAAGTTATTTGGAAAATAAAATATGTAGTTTTCGCATAAATTAAGGCTTCATCATTCATTCATTACAGCCCCTAGAACACAGCGTCCTAGACATCTAATGCTGGAGATGGGCCTTCCAGAATATTTACTGGAGAATTTGGCCTACACTTGCCACGCTGGCCAGACGGCTTGGCGAGGAAATGATGTAAATTTTTATGACAATTTATTAACGATTCCAAGTTGGTATTAGTGAAACCGGGACCGACGGCTTAACGTGCTCTCCGAGGCACGGGAATGGTGGTGTTGTAAATCTATGACAAATGCACGTAAGAAATCGATATATATCATATATATGAGATATCATCATCCAATAAAAATATCGGTCTGGACGAATTTAATAATTTAAATAAATAAATAAAATTAATATATTGTTTTATTTGTGATATTTCCCGAGTTTAGTATGCTACAGACATCGACGTGCTTGCCACTTGTCATGATTGGCCTATAGTAAAGTTGGCTAAATGTAAATCCGCTTCTTTATAAGCTTGGTTTCTGCCTACCTCGGAAGTCATGCATGATACTTTACAAGCTTACTTCGTGAGTTAAATGAACCTTTTCGTATGAGAAGAGGCAATGTAGGACAACCTCAAACCATATGAAGAGGCCAGGTCACAAGGTTAAAGAAAGAAAAGTCGTATGTTATGTTGAGCATTGTGGACGGCCTCTATCCAACGATATATGTCAAATATATGAATAATTTATTATAAAAAAAGAGATTATTATAATCATGTGCACATGCACGTTTAATAGTCGTGAACACATAGTACAGTACAGTCTAAATTAATTCAGTCTTGTACCATCAATTGAAACTGCGCTAAGAGTGGTGCTGCACAAAAAATACCTCGGAATGCGACAAAAAGCGCGCCAAATGTACGTCGAATGACAATAAGATTGGCGGAGATATTGCCAAGTGTCACCACTTTTTACAGGGGTAATATGTGACAGGCGCCCATAGGGTTAACACCGAATTACGTGACAGATTTGTCTGAACTGAATACGCGAAATGAAAATCTTGTAATAGAATTTGGGTACTTTATGCCAGAGAAATTTATTAAAAATATAAGAAATTATTAACAAATAAATATTTAAAAAAATAATAGCCAGTGTTGTGTTTATAGCAAAGATAAAATATGTTATTTTTTTATTTAAATGTAGTAGGTAAGTACGCCAAAATTCATATAGTCACCATACCTTCGCGTACGTATAAATTTAGGAACTCATACATCTGTCGCACGATAAAGATGTGGAATGCTCTTCCAGCTTCTGTGTTTCCATATTCCTTTATCCTGGAGTTCTTCAAGCGAAGTGTGAAAAAAGTATCTAGTTAAGCCGGCATAGTGTTAGACACTGGTGTCAGTCATAAGCGTCTGATTCCAGTTGCTAACATTAATGGACCTTTCGCGCCATTTACCACCAGAGAGGCCTTGCTCCCAAGGTCACATGTCGTGCTAATATAAAAAAGGCTTGTAATTTGCCTATAATTTTTTTTATTCTGGTACACGAGATACATCGACGAGCTTGTCACTTATCTGCCCACCCTGAATGGGTATACAGTTATGATAATACTATGAATAAGGGTAGTTTAGCGTATTTCAATGGGCAGTTTATTATTTTAGAATTGAAATTGTTTTCAACAATAAAAATCTGTTTAATATTTTGTGTATTTTGTTTGTGATTTAGTGGCATTGTTAATGTTATTTATGATGCGGTTTGGGCACAAATGTTGTGGTGGTCTGCGTCGGGTCAGTTCTGGACAAAGAAGCTAGATGGAGATGAATTAGGGGTTTTTTGACTTTCTTATGTAGTACAGCCGCACATAACGTCATTTGTAACTTTGGATTTTATTAACGTCCATTCAACTTTTTTTACGTTCTTGAATCGGTTGTTTATTTATATCACATTTATTTGTTTCATTTGTAAATCTGCCATAGCAAGATTCATTTCTCAGGCAGATTAAATATTAAGCGGTCACTAAAATCTGCTAAGCTGCTCGTCTTCTGCTAACAGCTTACTCTTAGGGCCACATTGCTGTTTAGTCTTCCACTAGCAGGAGTAGAATCATTTAAAATAATTTCAATAATAACGTGTCACAAATGTCTGTGGTTTACAAATGGTTTACGTGAATAAGACATTTTTAATTTGATTTTGATGTTTATATCTGCCTTAAAAATTATTTAGACGCGGAGGTTCAAGGTTCGATTTCTGGTCGGAACACAATAATATATTTAATTTCAACTAAATATGAATCCGCTTCTTTAAAAGTGTGGTTTTCTGGACTATTGGAAACAGTTTGGACGTAATCCTGCGTGAAACGCGTCGCTTTAATTTCAAAGAGGAGCCGAGTATAGGAATTGTGCAGAATACATGATTTGGTAGCAGTTCGCAATTTACCATTTGGTGAACAAACATTGACAGACGAAATGGCAAATGATGCACTACGACCGTCACGTCGCTACATAAATCGCTATTGTCTACATTGGGAAATTTCTATCGGTCGTAGTTTCTGTCTATCGGGAAAAGTAGAAAATATACGAATACAATTTAATTTCAATTGCACTACGAAATTAAACCAGCGTAATCGGCAAACATAAAATAAAATTAAAATTAAAACAACCTGCCTGCGTAAAAAATAATGAACCTCGCCTTATGAAGAAGTTTTTAGGACTAATATTGTTTCTCAAATAAATAAATAAAAATTATTTTATAGGTGATAGATTACCAACACAACTGTTTATTTTTATTTATTTAAAAACTTTATTGCACTATGTAGGTACAAGGGGCTGCATTAATGCTGCTAGGGCAATGCAGAGAATTGGAAGAATTGATTACGAGGTAGGTGCTGTTTTCGTGTGTCGTAAAGCGCGATAAGCTGTCGGTAGAGGAATCGCTAATAAATTGTCATTAAAGTGTATATCTAAACCTTGCCAACCCGTCTGGTCAGCGTGGCGAGTTTAAGCCAATTTCTTCAGATATATGTTCTGGAAGGCCCAACTCCAGCAGTGAATGTTAGGTCGCTGTGTTCTAGGAGCTAATAAGCTAGGAGTCAATTTTTAATAACAATTTATTAACGATTTCACAAGTTGGTATTAGTGGAACCGGGACCCATGGCTTAATGTGCTCTCCGAAGCACGGGAACGGTGGTGTTGTAAATGTATGTAAAAAAAAATGATTTCTCATTGGTAAATGCCGGGGGGATTTTGAACCGTCCAATGTAGGCTTTTAACCGTTTCCCTTTCGGGGTGGTCAGAAACCACGCTTATAAACAAGCGGATTCACATTTAGACAACTTTACTATGGGTCAATCGTGATAAGTGTCTCCAGCGTACCAAACTCGAGAAATATTACAAATAAATTAAATATTAATTAAATGTATTTATTTACATTATTAAATATTTTTGTTTCCCGACCAGGAATCGAACCAGATAACTCCGAGTCAAATCCACGGATTTAACCGCTAGACCACAAAGGCAGTTAATTATTATTTTTAAATAAACAGGAGTTAGCCTCATCAAGATGATAATATATGTAGATATTTTGGCAGAATTATATTTGTGTATGTAGTCACTTCCCAAACGTCAGTTGTTAGAAAATGCCTAACCGGCATTAAACTCGCCTATACACTAATATAAAGTTTCTGCAATAAAGTATTTTATCTACTCTCATATCGTAAAATGCGAATTACAAACTTCAAAACGAATTTATATTGACATACTTTATTGCTGAAATTTAAAAATAGAATCACATTATAACACTTTTTCTCTAACAAAATAATGTTATATTTTATTTCAAAAATAGAATCATACATATTAAATAACACTTATTTTTGTTAAGGCAAAGGTTCCATTACAAAAAAGTTTTGATTCCAATTTTTACTTACCTATGGCAGCGCCCGCCATAGCGCGTGCGCGGTCGTAAGCTAGGTTTTTGCACCATTTTATTGTTTAGGACTTATGTATTATTACCATGGTCATTTAAAAAAAAAAAAAATTGGTGCCATTCAATACGTTTTATTGTATAGCATTTCGTGTGTTTTTTTTATTCTTGCTTAAAATTCTTACTCTTTTAACTTTTATCTTTTATTTAGTAGGTTCAATCCCAATGTATGAGAGTAGATAAATTAGTGTATGAAACTGCACATAACTAGGTATTAAAACACTCGTGTGATACTATTAAAAACCTTACCCAGTTTCATAAACTATTATAAATAAATAGCTTTTACATATTTAAAAAGTGACATCAATGGTGTAATGTACCTGACGGTTGCAATGACTAAAGAGTGAGCTTTACTGATAACACACGCAAATAGCATCATGAGTACGTGCTCCTAAATGCACGAGAGAAGCATACAAATTGTGCATCGGTAATGAACCAATTCGCTCCGGATGTTAGCGGGACAATTTAACCCAAACACGCCGCATTACTCGGTCGACAATACTACACGTACTTGTCAATCTAATTTTGATTTCATTTTGTGGTGTGTTTTATGCACTACCAGACATAAGTCAGTATGGTCCCTTTGTTTGTTTGTCCGTGGTCGAGCGGTTAAGTCCGTGGATTTAGACTTGGAGGTACCGGGTTCGATTCCTGGTCGGGACACAAAAATATTTATTAATGTATATAAATACATTTAATTAACATTTAATTTATTTGTGATATTTCCCGAGTTTGGTACGCTGGAGATATAGTAAAGTTGGATAAATGTGCGAGCGTGATTTCTGACCACCCCGATATATTTTTATTTATTTAAACTTAATTGACAAAGTAAGATGGCGGACCCTAGTGTCGCTAGGTATTTTATGACGGTCAAATGTTCGAGACAACAAGAGCAGTAGAATAAATAAAAATCGTTTATTGATTCAATTAACTTAAAGCATACATACTACATATGTACTCGTATATACTTAGTGACCTGTACTGGTGGCAACCGTGCTGCAGGTCGTAGCATGTCATTTGTTTATCCGGTCGACAGCAAATACAAAATTACAATAATTATAGCTACATATTTTGGATATACTCGTATATATTTTTTTATTGAACAACAGCACAAACAACCTACCAAAATTGTTCTGTGTGGGTATGTGGGTATGAGTGTATACGTAGTTGTGTTGTATTTGTGTGTCTATATGAGCGTGGGTCCGCGAAGAGGCCAGACTACCTAACCAGACGGCTAGAAGGTCTTCAGTTTCCGTATAATCCATCTGACTGAGCTAATTTTTAAACCTAGTGAAGAGTTTTTTATGTAATAATGTTCTTATCTTGTCACCTAGATCTTGGAAATACCTATTTAAGGCTCTGGTACTAATCACTTAAAGTTATATCTACAAATAATTTTAGTTTCATAATATTTGCTATTTTGTCAAGCGGCATATTGCACTAACAACGATGATAATATTGAAACAATAATAAATATTGAAAGAAAAATAAATAAAAACAAAAAATTATAACAAAAAGACCATTGTTCTGTCGCGTCGCCAAAAAGTTTTATGATCGCTTAACTACACCATTAAAATAAAGAAATATATTTCTTTGGCTTGTTTTTTATTCTTTTTTGTTTGAATTTATTTCTTTTTATTTTTTAATTAAAGTTTATTTACTAGGTAGGACTTACATTGAAATTTAAATGATAAACCAATTTTAAATCGATATAGATCCTAAATGGTCACTCTAAATAAAAAAAATATAAAAGAAACCTCAACATGATTTCCTAATACCTATTCGACGATACCCCATATCAATACAGTTCGTCGACATTTTTTTTTATTTTCCACAATATGGCATCTGGTTGTGCAATCATCAAAATCGCGCAACGTGTTTGGTTTCCAGTGTGCCACAAACGAACAATCATATATACATACATACATAAATACATATGCACATACATACATAGGCTGATAAACACATAATCCTTCTTTGCGTCGCGCAGTCGGGTAAAAATAGACATAAAACAAACGTGTGTGACAAAAAAATTGGCAGGAAAAAGTTTGCACAAGTAAAAATTTATGTGCCCACTTTTAACTATTTTATGCAACGAATAAATCAAAGTTATAACTTATTCATTGTATAAGTACAAAGGCATTCTACGGCGTAATGCCGAGGCAAAAGAGTATGAAAAATAAGTGAAATAACCACGAGGTTCAGAGTTTTGGATGCGGCATTTACTGTCGTTAACAATTGTTGCAATAAAAGCTGACGACTCTAAGCGACTCGTCTTTTCTATTGCCGTCTGTCAAAAACTTAGTGTTTTAAAAGAAAGAAATTAAATAATTTTATGGGTTCACTGAATAAAAAAATACAGAGTAGGTAAGTAGACATAATTAATATAGTACTAAGGGTAGATGTGACTGAGCTATCATTTTACAAAAACACAAAAGTGTGGTGATAATAGGAAATCAGCTCAGTATAAGCTACAGCTTTAGCTCAGCTTAGCTGCAGCACTGATTTCAGCTGATGCCTTTTTTGAGATGGTCACGGTTACTGAGGCAATAAATAATATGTCGAATACGAGCAATTAAAGACGTACCTTAAGAAAATTACTAATTACTAATTTTAGTAAATTGATCTCCTAGTAAGAAACATATGTCAAACACCTAGATTTTAAGAAACACTATTGTAATGCCCAAACTGGGTCGTGTGCTGAAAATGTTATATTTTTTTACCACATGAACAATAAATTTTTTTTTGTCTTTGTCTTTGAAATGAATTATAATGAATAGATAAGGTAAATATATAGACATACCTACGTGTAATAAATAAACATAATATATATATATATATATACTGTGTGGAATTTGTTAAAGAGCAAATATTTTTATATTATAATCCAGAATAAAATTAAAGAAGTACGTATTTTTTATTTTAATTAGTAATAACATTTTAAGTTACGGTGCAGAGAATGTATCCTAAAAATATCGCCACTCATACCGACCCTAAACAAGTAGGTAGCGAGAGATCGACGATCGCGCGAATGTTGACTAACGTAATTGTCTATTTTGTCTTTCGGCTGTGAGCGAGATTAATTAATAATGTTTTCTTTTACGGACAATATTTTTTACTTTTCAAAAGTTAACTTTTAATTTCAAAATGAGGTTTTACCAATGACACCTGATGCCTAAAAAATATTTGCTCTTTTGATAATTACACGCGGTATATTACATAATTATAATAATACGTAATAAATAAATAAAAAACATATGAGTACAATGGGGCACAGAAAATCCCATTTAGGTATGAGGCTGGAATATTACATTTAAAACCAATAGCTAAGCTGAGAGATCTAGTTCATTACTAAAAGCACTTGCTGTGTTTTAAAACAGCGCAGCAGAAATAACCCTATCCATTTAAAAGTATCTTTATAGTGGGCATCGCTGGAGTGTATCCCACCGTCTTACCATTAGCCGGGTTCCACCCCATTAACTAGGACATAAGCATTTCATATTTCACTCATACTTTTTTAGTTTTTCTTTTGTTATTTATTTCTTGTGTTCTTTCGGTTGCTGGAGCCTGTTACGATGACTGGATTTTTATTGGATATGCCTTTTTTGTTTAGAAGAAACTCTCATCAAGCTCATGTTTCAATTATTAGGTTACTGGCTGTTTGACCCGGCAGTGATACCAGTGACCACTGTATTAGTGTCCGAAAAATATCTTCAGGTGGCTGTAGGGTCATGATTTGATGTTGAAGAAATATCGAGACTTAGATTTCAAGGAACATATCAGCCAAATTTTATTAAAATCGTTGAAGTAGTTTAGGCGTAAATGCAAAATAATTATACAGACAGATTGATAGCTGTGGGGTCATATAAATATAAATAAATAAATAAATAAATATTTCCAGTCAGGTCACACAGCGCCATCTAGTTTCCGTGGTAAGCTACGAGGCTTGTGTTACGGAAACTAGATGGTTGATAAACTACATATTATACTTTTTTTTTTGTAAATATATACATATTATACATATAAACACCCAGACCGAGACAAATTATACAATGTACAACTTGCCCCCGGTGGGAATCGAACCCACGACCTCCCGAGTTCACGGCAACGTTTGTTACCACTAGACGGAGTCGGTCGGTCACGGATATGTCCTCGTCACATGACCACGTCATATACCCTTTGTCTATTCGTATATTCCAAGGTACATTATAGCCATTTTTCTATTAAAATAAGTAAAGTGGTTTAAGCGGGAAAACAAAACAATTATACAGACAGATTGATAGCTGTGTTGATAGGTTCGTGCATGTTGAAAGGATGAGCGAAGAAAGATTGACGAACCAGATATATAAAAAGTTGTGATGAAAGAGACCCTGGCAGACAGAGACTCACATATCACGAACAAATAAATAAAACACTGACTGAAGGTGCATTAAAAATTTTTCGTAACCAAAGGACATGTATGAAGAGGTTAATGAATGTCGATGAAGCGAAAGAGATATGTTGTGATCGTGACAAATGGCACTCAATTGTCTCTGCCTACCCCGCAAGGGATCTGGCGTAAATATATGTATGTATGGTAATATTTATGTCTTTTGAGGTTTGGAGTCCAATACCGTTTTCGAGGATCCCTTGGGTAGGATAATAATATAATTGTGTATAATTCACATTATAAAATATTATTTCATATTTTTAGGACATTTTATTTAGGTTAGTACCAATTTAATTAGAACATAATTACAGTAAGTAATTACTCGATAAACAATATTAAAAAAAATACCTTTTTACAACGGTTTCTCGAGAGGACTCTTAAAACAATTTATGACCAAAGTCGTACAAACAAAAACAAAAATTAAATATTCATTAACAGGAATTATCACTTTTCTTTCTTATTTTGAGAAGGAAATTTCTCGAATAAGAGTTGGGCATCGGTCTACTCACTAAAGTGGGCGAAGAATGTTACACTATAGTGAAGTGAGAGAAATGACTTTAAACAATATTTTATCGATAAAAACTAAATCAGTAATCCCATTTGCAATTGATACGATAAATAATACAAATACATATTGTAACATTTAGTAGCCCAAAAAAATATAAGTTCGGTCCTTAATTTTTTTAAAGTAACGTAGTGCATGTTACTTAGAAGCTACAAAAGGAACAGATGCCGCAGCTGACCGGCTAATCATACACAAACTTTAATATTTTTTTAAAGATGATTTTTTATTTTAAAATATGTGTGTCACATCACTAAAATTGTTATTATTGTAAGTAGGTATACGTATCTATTTTTTATTATTATTACAGCCCCTAGAATACAGCGTCCTAGACCTCCACTGCTGGAGATGAGCCTTCCAGAATATATATCTGGAGAATTTAGCCTACTCGCCACGCTGGCCAGGCGGCTTGGCGAGGATATGATGTCAATTTTTTATGACAATTTATGAACGATTTTCACAAGTTGGTATTAGTAGAAATACCTCGAAGAGCACGTTAAGCTGTCGGTCCCGGTTTCACTAATATCTATTACTTACATAATTAAGAGCGTATTTTATAGTATAGTAGAATATTTTACAAATAAAATATCATTTATTTGCAATAAATGCAGTGCAGTGGTCACAAAAGTTTAGTTAGGTATCTACTCATATATATTTTATTTATTTATTTAAAGACGGGAATCGATAAATCATCAATGATACGCCCCCTGCCTGAAGGGCCAACGCGGGTGGGGGTCGCATGCCCGACTCACCGTGAGGCCTCCTAAGAAGTCCCGAGGGCGCCTACGGACTAAAACCCTATAAACCGTCTCTCTCTCACTGTTGGCCCTGCGTACCTTAACAGCTAAGTCTGAGTCGTGGCTACGGAGTGAAGGCACTCGTTCGCCGGGTAAATATATATTGTACCTGCACCCGCTTGCTTAATGTAAACAGCGACGAGCTCGCAAACAGTTGCTTAGAGCGTTCTTGCATGTTCGGACGTACTCGCTTCTCGAACGGTTTCGTCAAAGTGTGATCTAAACATTAATCGATCATGTGCAAGAATAATTGTAGTCCTTGTTGTTCGTTTGCGATCGTTGGCATTCTTTTGGAGTCATCACAGCCTCTAGAAGATAAGAGTCCTACACCCCCACTGTTGGAGAATAACCTTCTAGAATTTTCCAGAGAATTTAACCTACTCGCCACGCTTAATGACAATTTACTAACGATTCCACAAGTTGGTATATAAATACAACCAGATATTTCGGCTTAACGTGCTCTCCTCGTCACAGGAACGGTAGCGTTGTAAATCTATGACAAATGTACGTAAGAAAAGTGTTTTTCTCATTGGTACATGTCGGGGTTCGAACCGACCTTTTTTAGGATTTTAAGAAAGCGTTATTATAACCGAGCCATGACCGTTCCGCTTTCTTTTGGAGTAAATGTTTAAAAACAATTAAATAATTACACAAAAAACAAAACAACTCACGCTCATGTTCTTGTTATATATATTATTTGTTTGATCTAAAGCTACCTTAACAGTAATGTACAATCTATGAATCGGAAATTAGCATAACACTTGACTGGATTATACTAATTGCTTTCACTATACCGGATTATCGTGACGCTTTGGTTTTGAGGTAATGCCAACAACTGGGTAATTTGATTTGGTTAACCTGAGCCTGTACCTACAGCTATCCATGTAATTCATGTAACAGTGTAGTTATTTGTATGTAGTAAATTTAATTAGATATATATTATTATGCTACTATCCTTAATCTTACACTCTCCCAAAGGATAGATGTACAAAATTGCTTGTAAGCATTAAACTTCATCTTTGTACATCTATTTTGTGCAATAAATAATTTATTAATAATAATAATATCCATTTTTCTTAGTGTACTCGCATGGCATATTCATCCAACGTCGAGTAAAGTGTCTGTAGGAAAAAAATAAAAAAGAAGTACCTAGGTATATATTTTTTTATTACTTAGTATGTACTTTATATTATTTAAACATACGAGTATATCGTTTTTTTCCACAACGCTGACATTGTTATAATGTAGTTATAATTATATACAGGGTGGAAACGTTAAGTAATTTCACTTATTATTTACTTAAGTTAAATGAACTATATTAAAATAAAAAATAAATTAACCTAAAAAAATATTTGAATAATTACAAAAAAAAATACTACTTTAAATCGCTGTCCTGTGGCATGGTGCCCAATACACTAGCAGATTTTTCCTTCTGAACTTACTCGTAGATGCTTTATTTTTGAGAGAAAAAAAACTGCCAGGCCTATTGTCACTAGACACGTCAATGAGCATTGGAACAATTTCTTTATAGAACGCTTTCAGTTCTAAGCCACCAAATGTGAATCCGATTCTTTATAAGCGTGGTTTCCACTACCCCGGAAGGGAAACAAAATAGTCGTAATGATATCTTCATAAATAGGCTCTAATATCTTTCCACAGAAGAATCCTTGAATGGAAATTGAAAGAATGTACATTTATCGATATGGCTTTGTCCCATCCCTACTGAGACGGACCGACTCCTTCACCATTAACGCTATTACGCTAATGATTCGGCACTCCGACACAACGCCCTTCTAATTACAAAACAAAGCTTTTTAATAAAGATATTCCTACTCGGCCCTCTTCCGCTGTCGGTTAAGGCTTAACGTGGAGGCTATAAATAAAAAAAACGCTCTTAAAATTGTCCTTGTGGAAGGTTTCTTTTTTTCAAATGTAAATTTTCTTCCTAAAGGTTTTTTGTTTCACTAATACCAACTTGTGAAATAGTTAAGAAATTGTCATAAAAAATTGACATCATATCCTCGCCAAGCCGTCTGGCCAGCGTGGCGAGTGTAGGCCAAATTCTTCAGATATATAGGAAGGCTCATCTCCAGCAGTGGACGTCTAGGACGCTGTATTTATAAAAAAATAGATACGTATACGTACTTACAATGATAACAATTTTAGTGATGTGACATACATATTTTAAAATAAAAAAATATTTTAAAAAAAACATTAAAGTTTGTGTATGATTAGCCGGTCAGCTGCGGCATCTGTTCCCTACGTAGCTTCTAAGTAGATACACAAACGTAACATGCACTACGTTACTTTCAAAAAATAAACGACCAAACTAAGGTATATTTTTTTGGGCTACTAAATGTTACAATATTTATTTGTATTATTTATCGTATCGATTGCAAATGGTATTATTCATTTAGTTTTTATCGATAAAATGTTGTTAAAAGTCATTTCTCTCACTTCACTATAGTGTAACATTACGCTTACACGAGAAACTGAAACTGCTCAATAGGGTATTTGCCACTATAAAAAAAACCATTTAATTTAATATATATTTTTATACTGCCTCCGTGGTCTAGCGGTTAAGTACGTGGATTTAGACTCGGAGGTATCGGGTTCGATTCCTGGTCGGGACACAATAATTATTATTAATTTAAATAAATTTATATATTTAATTTAATTGTGATATTTCCCGTATTAAAGGAAAGCGTTCTTACAATCGAGCCACCACCGCTCTTTAAATACAAATTTATCCAAAAGACTAGTTCTGTTTTAATTAAATTTATTTAAAATTATGAGACAAATAGCATATTCTAAGCAATATATAAATTGCAGCACTAAAAATGGCATCAAAAATGTTTTCTATTTTGTGACAGTAATAGTAACATTGAAACCTCCAATTCGTTCGTATCAGATGCATCGACAATTTGCGGTTAATTCTCCGGCCATTTCGCACAGGAATATACGGACGCTTTCCTGAAAATATACGTGGTCGTCAACATAGAAGGACTAACAACTTCTAGTTATTTATTTATTTGAGAAAATGTGCATTAAACTAAAAAGAAGAAATATAATCATGTCGGGTTTGCTAGCTTAAACATATGTACACAACATTAAATAAAGAAGTTTAGTAATAGAAAAATTGGTAACAAAAAAGAAACGTTTTAAAACTACATAATATGAATTTTTACATTATAAGTGTTGACAAATATAATTGTAATTGGCATGGACTATTATTTGCATATTATTATGGTAGGATACAGCTGAACTGTAAAATTGTATTATCCTATATCTACCTGTATTCTGTGCAATAAACGAATTTGAATTTGAAAATTTGAAAAAACTACAAAAAATATCTAAATATACAAATAAAAAGTAATAATATGTTAATAAATACATTGCCTATACGATAACGTGGTAGTGATTTATTATATAAGAAAAAAATAAATAAAGACGCTTTACTATTAAATATATCGCGTAAGTATTCGACGCCTATTTTTCCTGATATTCAGAAATAGTGTTTTTAAACATACACAAAAATAAAGTATTTCCAAAAAGAAAAAAAAAACAAGTTCTTCTTCTGTCTCCCTCTACCCACGATAGAACTGCCAACCGCTTGGTGTACGAGTATACTTGAATTGCTAATAAATTTGTCGTCTGTATAACTAACAGATTCAAACATTATTTATTGATATGAAATTAAATACAATACAGATAAATAAGCTATTGTCCCGCCATAATGACGCACTTAAATCTAGCGGCTATTTTACCTGAATGTTTAGAATCGTAGCTGTGGTTCTTGTGTACATACACAATGCTCACCGACAAAATTATCTTGGCAATTTAATTTCCGGTCAAATCCAACATTAACCTAATTGCCTTAAATACTATTGTAAACTGGGTTAGCTACCTTTTTGCCAGCGGCCTGGCCACTATGTATTAATATATTTTAGACTGCGTGTAATTTATTAAAGAGCAAATATTTTAATATTATAATCTAGAATAAAAATAAAGAGCTACGTATATTTTATTTTACTTATTTAGCAATAAAATCTAAAGTTACGGAGCAGAGAAGTTATCCTAAAAATATCGCCACTCATACTGAGCCTAATCATGTAGGTTTCGCAAGGTCGACGATCGCGCGAACATTGACTTATTGCATTACTTCTCTCACTATTTCATCTCTCGGCTGCGAGCGAGATCAATTAATACTCGTAATAACACGTAATAATAGTGAGATAATAAAATACAGAATAACAGAAATTAACAACAATTAAAAGAGAACATTAAAACCAAGCTACGCCGGGCAACGGTAGTAGTAGTACATGATTATGTCAATATGTGAGCGATGTTTATTAAAATAGTTAGATGTTCTCCAGCTGAAAGTATTCTGCATATAAAATTTGGATACAAGGTGTTTTACAAAGTGTACTAAAAGGTATATTTCCTATAATATCTGCAAATTTTACAAAAGCAAAGATATGGTGACGTTCTCAAAGTATCCTATACGGTCTGACGCGTCCTGAAGCAGTAATAATAAATAAATATTTCCAGACAGGTCACACAGCGCCATCTAATTTCCGTGATAAGCTACGAGGCTTGTGTTACGGAAACTAGATGGTTGATAATATACATATTATACATATAAACACCCAGACCGAGACAAATTATACAATGTACAACTTGCCCCCGGTGGGAATCGAACCCACGACCTCCCGAGTTCACGGCAACGTTTGTTACCACTAGACCACTTCATATAATGTTAAATCGATAGGTAATTAATTAATTTTAAATTTTACGAGTACGACGATAACGGCCAGTTAAAGGCTGATTATCTTTTGATATCATTACCGTATGACTATGAGGCACGTCATTGTGTGAAATAATCAAAATGACATGCATTTTTTTATATACATGTTACCAATCACGTGGCGTATCCTGCCGTACGAGTATCTGTCAAAACTATTATCTGACATTCTTCCGCGTTCACAGGTGGCGCTGGAGGGCTATAGTTGTAATATTTTCATTTGTTGTTGCTTTTGTTTGTTGTATTGTGTGTTTGTGAAATCAATGTTATGTGAAAATAACTTATACCTTTTTATTCAGATATTTTACGTATTCTTTTTCTTGGTTTAGTTATTTATTTATTTATTTATCTGTAACTGTAAGTAATAGCTTTTAGTCATAGTTCTCGTTATTTTTATTTTTTTATTATTGTTACTATTATTAATTAAATTTCTTAAACATATAATGTATCATAATTGAATGTAGTTTGACATGTTGTGGTCACCTGTTACTGGGGTACCATTCACTTATGTTTTTTTTTGCTGTTTGCTTCTATTGATAGAATTGGATTAAATGTGTACTCTGTTGGTGATCCTAATTAAATAAATAAGTATATCAAAATATTAATTATAGATTATTTTAATCAACCTTCTGCAACTGGCCGTATGCCTTTACTAAAACAATGCCATAAAACTAAATAAAATATCATATTTTTGACTCTCGCCAACCCGTCTGTCCAGCGCGAGCGTGGCGAGTGTAGACCAAATTCTCCAGAAATTGCTGGAAGGCCCATCTCCAACAGAGGTCTAGGACTCTGTGTTCTAGGGCTCTGATGATGATAAATGTAACATCACGACCGTTTCCTTTGCGGGTCAGAAACCACGCTTTTGTAAGTTGCAAGTTTTTTTAACCAATTTATTATTGGCGATGTCTCTAGCGTACCAGACTCGAGATTTTTTTAATGATCTTGAGCAGGAATCGAACCCAGCAGCGCTAGGGGCAGTCTTTCAGTATAATACTAAAATGATTGTTTGTAGTTTTGTATATCACGCTCGGATTATCCTTTTCAAGAATTACTTAAGGGCCAGTTCACGCTTAGGCGTTAATTCTTCAACAATTTAGGAAAAACTCCTTGACATTTTAAGTGCCTAAAATAAGTGACCTTTCAAAGGAATATTCGTAAAAGAGACTTTAAGATCTTTTGGTGATATTTTAGATTTTTATGGCCTCTATTTTTGTGTTTTAGACCAGGCATCAAACCCGGAGGTGTTGGGTTTAAATCTACACAGCATTAAACGCTTGAGCACGGAGGCAGTCAGTAGCTCAAGGTTCTGATTCATATCTTTTGGTTTGGAAAAGGTTTTACATATTACTTGAATAAATAGTACTCGTATATTAATAGATGTGTCAAGAAAAAAAATTGTCATATCAAGAAAGAATAAAAGAAAAAACTTGATTAATCTTGCGATCTATTTATAAATCAGTGTCTACCTCTATGCCGGCGTAACATAATGCTTTTTCACACTTTGCTTGTCATAGAGGTATTCTTATGTATAATATTTGTAGATAATTTATTGAATTGAATTGTTTGTTTATTTTTTATTTTTACGAATCTACTTGTTATTTTTTCCCTACCGTGCTATAATTCAAAGATTTTATTATTATAGTTTTTTTTTTTAATTTGTTATATTTATATTTATTTTACGACAGTCAGTATTAATTTCGGCCTTTATTTCTCCACAAAGGAGTGGAGAAACACACTGGCTAGGAGAGCATTCCACATCTTCAGCGTGCGACAGATGACTTGTAATCAGACAAGCTCCTTCAATCTCCAACTTTAAAAACTTTGTCTTCAGTCACAAAAAAGCAAAATGTCACAAACACGCTCTGACATAGTAATTATTTTATATGTATGTATATTACTTTTGATATATATCTATATGAATTGCTGTTGTAAATGTGCAATACATTTTTAAAATAATTATATTATTAACTGAATCCTTCCTTAGAGGTATTTATTTACTAAAATAGGTATTTTATTTTAAATACTTTCATCATTACAGCCCCTAGAACACAGCGTCCTGGATCTCCACTGCTGGAGATGGGCCTTCCAGAACATATATCTGGAGAACTTGGCCTACACTCGCCACGCTGGCCAGACGGCTTGGCGAGGATTTGATGTCAATTTTTATGACAATTTATTAACGATTCCACAAGTTGGTATTAGTGGAACCGGGACCGACGGCTTAACGTGCTCTCCGAGGTGTTGTAAATCTATGACAAATGTACTTAAGAAAAGTGTATTTCTCATTGGTACATGCCGGGGGGGTTTGAACCGACCTTTGTTGGATTTAAGGAACGCGTTCTTACAACCGAGCCACCACCGCACCAAAATACTTTATTGCACTAAAATTGTACGTAGGCTGGCTTAATGGCCAGGCATTTTCTAACAACCAACCTCTGGGAGAGTAGAAAACTACATACTAATAATACATAAAAGAATAAATAAATAACTATAAAATACTAAATTAAGTCTACACACTAATAAACAGTAAATGATAAATCATAAATAAAATAAAGTTATTTTGATTTAAGAAGGTATAAAAAAATATACGAGTCTGGGAATGGAGTTATTGAAGAGAAGAATTGCTACCAAGGAAGGATTCATTTAACAGCCCCAAGACTAAGACATGCAAAGCTTTAAGTATATATCTATAGTATTGTAAAACACATAGGTTTATTTATTTATTTATTACGAAATTATATGCAAATAATATTAATTACGCGCGTAACATATCATTGTAATTTTGCACAGGTACATTTTCGTGGAGCGTAATTTATGTTTTGAGTTTAAAATTATTTGAATAGAACAGAACACGGCCTCATGAATTAATATTGTGTAGATGGAAAAATCTTAACAGTAGTTAGTACCTGTTTTGTCATAATTTTGCGTAAATTCGTCATAATTTCCCATTAAGACTGGTTTGTACCAAAATGAAGTGTCTGTAATTGTAAGGATTAAAGTTAAAAATGGCGTCGAATGTTTCGGTTTTTTTTTTTTTAAGGTTAGCCGTCAGCTGGTATATTTGACGCTATACATAATATCATATTCTATAATTGTTGTCCATATACTATAATAATCAAGTATTTTAATTATTTGTAGTTTAAAAAGTGACAACATGTGTCTTGTCAAAACTGTAAAAAAAATGTTTTGTAAATCATATTTAAATATTATTACTGATGTTCCTATGACACTATCAGTTCTGCTCCTTGTCCAAAACAATCCACTTACGGCCAAACAAAATAGTTGTTTATAAATATATAGTTTAGCTGATTGGAGATTAAATGTTGATATTTGTTCCACACATCAAACTTCGAATTATATTAAACAAATAAAATATAGTAAACAAACTAAAGATAAAACATGAACTACGCACATATTCACATTTCAAATTGACTCTTAGAAAAGCGTCTGGCCAAGGAGTTGTTGAAACGGCTAACGGAAAAGTCTGGAGACAAGTAAGCTGGTAATTGTTTCCGCCAACGTATTAGCCTCGCTATACAGAGGGAAAATGTTGTCAGTCTCCTTGGCACTTTCCCTGAGGGTCGTCTATAGAGGACATTTTTTATTAATAGTTTTTTTTTTAGGTTTAGTTTATATTTAATTTTATTTATACTTTTAGTGTTTGAAAGAAGAAGGATGACAACCGTGACGATAAAGATTGATGATGAAACTCTAGAACAAGTAAATGAAATTATATATCTGGGCAGTGTTTTCACTGCGGATGGGAAGTATGATAGGGATGTTGAAAGAAGAGTGAACGCGGGAAATAGTGTCAACGGTGCCCTGGGGTCACTGATCGCCAGTCGGAATGTCAGTGACAAAGCTCGACTCGCCATACACAATGCCATGCTGGTACCAACACTTATGTATGGAAGCGAGACGTGGATATGTCAGAATACGCATGAGAGTAGAGTTAATGCAGTAGAAATGAGATCGTTGCGTCGGATATGCGGCGTCACTTTGACGGACCGCATACGTAATGACGAAATACGAAAAAGGGTAGGTATGAAAGAAAGCATAAGGACAAAAATAAGGAAAGGCATGCTACGATGGTTCGGGCATGTTGAAAGGATGAATGAAGAGAGATTGACGAACCAGATATATAATGCGAAAGTCGTGGGTATAAGAGGCCCTGGCAGACCTAGACTCACATATTACGACCAAATTATTAAAACAATAGCTGAAGGTGCGTTGAAAAGCCATCGAAACAAAAGGGCATGTATGAAGAGGTTGATGAATATCGAAGAAGCGAAAGAGGTATGTCGTGACCGTGACAAGTGGCGCTCAATTGTCTCTTCCTACCCCGCAAGGGATTTGGCGTGAAGATATGTATGTATGTATGTTTAATGTAGTATTTAATTATATGACCTAATGAAAATTAATTTACAAAATGATAGCACTGAAAAACAATAAGCTACGCCTACTCGTATATTAGTTTGTGACGAAAATCACTTCAAAATTATGACGAAATTAGTGTGCCAAAGGAAGACAATGCCTATGGTAATGTACAACACACAAGCAAATGCTTTTAAGATAGATATAATAATTGAGCGGTGCCCAAAGCGTACGGTCTACCACATACCAAACTCATCACAAATAACTCTTATTTTAATGATATTAAGGCCTAATATGGAACTTAGTGTATACTCATTTGTGGCTGAGTGTACAAAGTGGGTGCTTTTATGAAATTATCATACTTGCGACACAATAATTTAATTCATTTGTGCATTTAATTTCACCATTTAAATTATTGCTGATTCCTTTCAGAGTGGCGGAAGTATAAATAGTACTCCATAGTAAAATATGAAACAACACTGAAATGAAAAGTGTTTGGTTTCAAGACAGTTTACGCTTGGGACGATGTGGACATATTTTTTAAAAATCAACAGTTAGCATCTGCATAAAATTTGTCAGAGTGATGTTCGTTGTTTCTATTAGAGATTGCAACCTGGTATGTTTTTCAACATGGCCGTGTCCGGTCACATTCCCCGCCAACCCGGCCGGGTTGATGTGTTAGGATGAAACCTTTGAAGAATTTTATGAAAATTTGCTTTAAGTAAATGGAGGAAAAATACAATGATTCAAGGTTACGGAATAATATTTATTTCAAAACAGCAAATCAACAATAATCAGTCTTAATCAGTCTCAAAATCACGAGTTTTTAATACAGAATTAGTTAGTTTCACTTATGAACGGAATAGTAACATTAGTGTTACTAATTAAGTTTAAGCAAGCATTAGTATTCAGTAATTAAGTTTAGGATAGAAATAATATTCCACGCGCTGATGAAATGCCTGGATTTAGAGGATTTCGAGAAAAAGTCTGGAAAGTAGTCAAATTATTTAAGAAGTCGCCCGTAATTTAATTACTAATACTATACAGAGTAAAGAGAAAGACCTGCTTGCTTAAAGTTAATTACTAATACTAATGTAACTATTTGAAAAAATAGTATTAGAATAATAAACAGAACAGAACGGCAACATCGCGGTTCGCAGCGCTCGCCATGCCATGGGCTTCCGTGCCGCAGTTTTCGTACCTACCGGGCCCGGTGGATGTCTAAAAGGGCACCGGGCCCGGTTTGCAATCTCTAGTTTCTATACCAAAATTAATTATTTACAAAACTTTATTGAACAAAGTACAAAATGGGACTTAATGCCCGAGACATTTTCTGACAACCTTACAGAACAATTTATAGATGCAATGAAAGAAATATTAATCAATGTCGAAGTCAAACAATACGGGGTAATTTTGTATGCTCTTACCTAATACTAATATGTGATTCTATTGATAGGAATAAACAACTGTTGTTAACAAATAACAAAAAAAAAGCCTTCTACAAATTGTCTATTTTAAAACTAACAGTTTGTATGGAGATACCAATAAGTTGTTTGTTTCTATCAATAGAATGACATATTAGTAGACTATTATGTAAGTCATACAAAATCACGCGGTATTTACTTACGTTAACTTACGAACAAATTAGAACAATTATAGGTGCAATGACAGAAATATTAAGTTTATTTAAAGTCAAAGTTTATTCTTCTTTACTCATATCTTTCTTTTGTTACTAATTGTTGGTTAACTTCACTATCTGACGTTACCTATTTATATAATCTGTGGTTTACGTCGTTGATAACATACCTAACAATTTGTTTGCTTAAATGTTATTATAATATGTGTGTTACTGTTTGTAAACCTAAATAAATAAAATAAAAAAGTCAAAATATCAAAATATATATATTTATAACCTAACAGGCATTTGTAAAAGTAATAATTTAAATTATTGTGGACTATTACACAGGAGTAGTGAATGATTAGTAAGCTGAAGTGGCAATGGGCCGGACACGTCTGTCGCAGAATCGATTACCGTTGGCGTAGACTGAAGTGGAGACGACGTACGTAAAGACGCACGGAGATGAATTGAAAAAGGTCTGGAGGGGGCTGGTGGGTGGTGGATCATTTGGAATGGCGATTTTTGGTGGAGGCCTATATCCAGCAGTGAAGAGACACAGGCTGATGGTGATGATGATAAGTGGAAGATTAAGCTATAGTGGTTCAACGAGTATTAGTAGCAGATTAGCAAATGGTTAGATAGATATTAATAAGCGTTTAACATTAGTTTAATTTATGAAAGCTATGTGAAAAGTTTTATCATTAGGAAATACAGAGTACACATCAGGAGTACCACAGTGGGCGTTAGATTGGCAAACTACCCGCCGGCCCACGGATTTAATATATCAAATCAATCACTATATACAGCTTAATGTATTTTTAGTAAGGTATTCTTAAATATAATCCAAGAATAATGCTCACATTTTTAATCCTAATTTGGCTAAAAATTATACTTATATTATTGTGGATTGTTTTATTTTTTCAATTGTAAGTTACGAGTATGTCTTTTAAAATATCTTCCTAAACTGTGTTTATGTGTAATAAACGATTTGTTTTTTGCTCTGACTTTGTTCGTATTGATGAATAAAACATCATGTAAAGCGTTAATTATTGTTTTATTGGTTTTAGTTTATATTTAATTTAATTTTTACTTTTTAATTAGTTTTAAATTATATAAAAATAAACGATAAAAAAAATTACAATTAATCCAATTTCCGAGAGGATTCTACAAAGCCTTATATGTACATTAACAAGATCTAAAAATATTTAAACGTTTGAGTAATTCAGACAAGTAGTTATTGAGATAGTTTGCGGATATACCGTAGAGTCTTATATAGTACAAACAACAAATATATATATAGTATATATTTTGATCATTATTTATTATTTAGAGTAAGATTCTCTTTCGCAAGACAAATACGAAGACCAATATTAGGAGTGCAACTAACCAGCTAATTTTATGCCAGACCAATTCTAGTTAAGTTTGGGTTTGGTTAGGGCAACAATCGCAGGAACCGTAGGACTCTCTGCATGTTGTACTCAGTATTAAATGAGCCTAATACACCAGTATATTTAAAAGAGAAATTTAATTTTCTTGTTGGCACTCATGATAGAATTTTAAGTTCTTCTTCCAACTCCACGCTCTCTTCCCCACACATCACACCGCATTCGTTTCCAAGTCGTTTGCGGTTGTGGCTGTACATCTTTGGAACCAGTTACCGGTGGACATCCGTCAAGCTCCAAATAGAATATTATTTAAGAAACTGGTCTATGTGCACTATTTAAATTCACCATAAGCTTACTACACTCTGCTATATTTATTTCTCTCGTTATAGTCATCATATATTAGGTATATTATATTTATGTATATTCATAGAACGTATGTATGTAGTTTTATTTGTATGTATTAGTATGTAAATAAATATTTATTCACTAGTATATATTGAAGTCTAATATTTTCTATTAGTTTTGATAGCACCTGCCTGATCTTGTCGTAACTGCTTTAGTTGTCGCAAAGGTTTGACCAGTATAAAATGTCTAGCGGCATTAGGTCCGCCTTTGTACTTTGTGCAAGTTTATAATAAATAAACAATCAATAAATTTTGCGTGTATTAAAATATTAAAATGAAGTGTGAGGTGCAATTATGTCAAAGTTTTGTTGCTTATCAGTTAGGTCGTAAACCTGGTCTAGACGAGGACCGTGTCGTCCCCAGTTCGACAACTATAAACTCCTTCAAACGCCGCTTGTCTATAGGCTCACCATAAAGCACTGTAACACAGGACAAATTTACAAACTTGCATCCTTTTAAAATGACGTAAAAGGTTGTCCTGCCAATTCGTTGTTTCAAGAACTTTAGAATCATCTGATTTAAGAAGGGGTTGTCCACATCAGACAAACATATGTGTTGACTGATTTATATATTTATTTTAAACTGTTTGCACTATCTACCTATTCCTCGAGACATTCTTACTCGGTCAACCATAGGGACATTACGAACATTGTATGTGGGAGATAAGTGCAAATATTTAAACAGAAAATAAATTATAAAAATTATATTAAATCTAATACTAATATAAAACATAAATATATATAGTAATACTAAATAATACATAAATGTATACAAAGTATCTTACAGATGCTCGCCGTGACGTTGCCTCTCTGAGCGTGTTCTACAAGCTATACCACGGCGAGTATTCTGAGGAGCTCCATAACCTTATCCCTTCTTCTCTATTCCGCAACCGAACTACACGCACAGGCCAAAATATGCATCTACATACCTTACCTACTATCCCTACGCGTACTCCTAAATTTGGAGACTCTTACATCTGTCGCACGCTGAAGATGTGGAATACTCTCCCAGCCAGTGTGTTTCCCCACTCTTATAACCTGGAGTCCTTCAAGCGAAGTGTGAAAAAGCATCTTGTTAGGCCGGCATAGTGGTAGAGACTGATGTCGGTCGTGGTGACCGGCGTCAGTTGCTCCCATTCTTGGACCTCGCGTACTGCTTACTATCAGGTAGGCGCGATGTCACATGTCGTGTCCAGTATAAAAAAAAAAAAAAAAACAATATTTATTTCTATTAAGCGAATGAAGCGAGGAAAGCGTTCTTCTGAGCCACCACCGCTCTTAGTTTAAGGGTATTTTTTAATATGTCATTATTATATAACTTCACCTACTCGTATAATAACTGTTTGTGTCATAATAAAAATAAATAAAGCCATATAAAACTACTAAAATATTCTAACAGTTTTATAATAATAACAAAACTACTAAATATCAGTTTTCTTGCAACCGTTGACTTTTTATATGGCCTTTTTTATTATGACACAAACAGGTTAGTAAATTTAACTCTCTTCTCACTCTCCCAAAGGTTAGCTGTTAGAAAATGCCTAGACATTAAGCTCGCCTATGTACATTTTAATGTTTTTATTTTTTTGTGGAATAAAGAATTTATCTATCTATCTAACACGCATTGTAGATAAAACTTTATAATAAAAAAAAGGTTAAAAAAATAATAATAATATTAACATATTTTATCTAAAGCTTTCGTAAAAACCGGGTCTGTCCCAAATAAGGAATAATTGTTGGTGACTTGCCAACGGTAGCGTCTGACGGCACAATTGTTAGATTTTCAAGTATTATTTGTCCTGAATGGATGGTTCGTTTTATTTATCTACTATCTCAGCTGAGTTTTACTGCTATTATAATAAAACAAATTTCTCGAGTTTGATGTTTATTTAGTTTTTAGTTTATTCGAAGTAAAATACAATCAGTATAAAAGAATTACAATATAAAAGCTACCTAAATAATAAAATTAAAAATAAACTAAACTATAAATAAAAAATGTCCTCTAGAGACGTCCCATCCGAGATAGTCCCAAGGAGACTGGCAACATTTCCCCTCTGTTTTTAGTTCCACTTTTGAAATAAATATAGGAGATTTATTTTTTACCCGACTGCACGACGCAAATAATGTTTATGTGTTTATCAGCCTATATATGTATGTATGTTTAATCCTTTTGTGGTACAAAGTTTTGAGAATTCGCACGTCAATTGATTATTGATAACCGCCTCCGTGGTCTAGTGGTAACAAACGTTGCCGTGAACTCGGGAGGTCGTGGGTTCGATTCCCACCAGGGGCAAGTTGTACATTGTATAATTTGTCTCGGTCTGGGTGTTTATATGTATAATATTATATATTTACAAAAAAAAAGTATAATATGTAGTTTATCAACCATCTAGTTTCCGTAACACAAGCCTCGTTGCTTACCACGGAAACTAGATGGCGCTGTGTGTACTGTCTGGAAATATATTATATTAAATCCGTGAGATTTAGACTCGGAGGTACCGGGTTCGATTCCTGGTCGGGACACAAAATATTTATTAATGTAAATAAATACATTTTAATTAATATTTAATTTATTTGTGATATTTCCCAAATTGGTAAGCTGGACACATCGACGAGCTTGCCACTTGTCATGATTGGCCTATAGTAAAGTTGGTTAAATGTGAATCCGATTATTTATAAGCGTGGTTTCTGACCACCCCGAAAGGGATAGGGTCGTGATGATACTTAACTTTTATTATATTTTTTTTTTTGGCACCATAGCAAAGTGTGATTCTAGTGTTTCTTCACTTTAAAGCACGAAGCTGTATTACATAGCTGACGAAAGAGTGACACCTGTTCTCTCTTAAATAATTTTAAATTTAGAATACGGGATCGTAATCTTTATTTTTGTCTTTCGAGGTTAGGAGTTTACAAAATGACTCCTCCACTCCACTATTCCTTCCAACTGTCAAACAGATCCTTGAAATCGGCATTTTACCTTCAATAAGCAGTTTTTTTTTATTTATAAAATATAAAATAAAGTTCATATTAATACCACGTATTAGTCCCGTCCGCGTGGAATGGTGGCAAGAACGCTGGCTGCATTTCCCCGATGAATTAAAACTGACTCTTTGGGCGAAGAAAGAGACACAGCCCTCTTGTCACCGGAGGAGATGACAAGACGACATAACACTGCGTCTTGTCGTCTCCTTGGTGACAAGAGGGCTGACTCATCCTTCATCCAAAGAATCAGAATTTAAAAAAACTGTATTTGGACCTTGTTTTTTATTGCATATACCTTAGAAATCTCTTCTTAATAACTTAGATTTCTCTATATATTTTATAATATAGTAAAACTCCAATGATTGGTAAAAAATATGCTTTAGTAAACGGTTCGATGTGGCGTGCAAATCTGTTGAAAAGGAGCGAATCAAGCAGAAATTAAGCCAAGCGATAAACTTTCTTATTATTGGAAATCTATTTCTGTAGAAATGATTTAATGTACAGCATGTGTCGGGGAGTTAATGTTGGATCAATATTCTATCTATATTTGGTTTAGTAAACGCTTAGAATCATGACGCCTAGAAACGAAGTACGCGCACAATCAAAATCAATCAAAATCAAATTATTTATTTCCTTAGGTTATCTTGTAACAACTTGGATATTGTCAGCACTAAAATAATATAAAACAAAAACATAAAAAAAAAACAAACTTAAGTTAGGTAATCATGGTTGGACCGTAACAGGTAATAATCCAGATGTATGTGTGTTATAATAGCTTTATTGTAATAAGCAAGGTAATTGTAACTTAATAACTACCTAATATAAGATCGTGGCTGTAAATAGGCCGTGTCAGCTAAATATAAATTGGTGGCTGTAAAAGGGCCGTGTCAGCTTACAATCTAGCAATAATAATAAATATAAATCTTAATACTAGTTCGTGGCTGTATACAAGGCGTGTCACCTTACAATGTAAATAATAATAATATGTCAATTAAACATATATTCGTCGTATTTAATTGATACTCGCATACCCTAGTAGGTGATCAGGGGCATCAGTTTTGACTTTTCATAGCGATCTCTAACTTAGTAATTCAAGGTAACTTTCTAAAACTTGTTCATGAATTTATATTCTTTTTTAAACGGCTCTTGGCAAAGAAGTTGTCAAAGCGGCTGACAGAAAGGTCTGGAGACAGGCTTGCAATTATTTCTGACAATGTATTAGCCTCGCTATACAGAGGGGAAATGTTGCCAGTCTCCTTGGGACTATCTCGGATGGGACGTCTCTAGAGGACATTTTTTTATTTATAGTTTTGTTTATTTTGAATTTTATTATTTAGGTAGATTTTAATTTATATTAATTTACTTCGATTAATTAAAATAATCATGTAATTAAAATGAAATCATTTTTAAACGACGTCACAGCCTTGGATTACGTCTACGTCGATTTACGCGAACGCGATTTCTCACAGGAGCCAGTGTTGGAGATACTGGAGCCCAGGTATATGAAGACTGCGATTATAGCTTAATAAATATATATACTCGTATATAGTTATCGGATTCCATACATAAACCCCGAATAGCGAATCCCGCAAAAATATATCCACTTCGAGCCACTATTATGATTATTGCTATTGCAAAGGTCTCGTATGTAAACGGTCCGTTTCATGCAGGCAATCATTCAAATATCTGCTAGCTATATTTAACAGTAGTTGAAAGACTATTAGTTTAGCTAGCAGCGACACATTTGTCTAAATTACTAGTTTAGATATTATTTGTAAAAGTGCCTACCTACATCTTCTGTAGGATTATTTTTTGTGAAACCCTAGTAATAAGTATTTTTGATTAATAAACTATTTGAATTTGAATTTGAAATATTTGCCAGTGCTGACTTCTAGTTGCAGTTAAAGTGGAAAACTTGGTATTATAATAACTTTCCAAACATTTTAGTTATACTAACACATAAATAGAAATTAATCATAACTTTAGAAACATATGTATATGTATGCTAAAGAACAGTACTTTAAAATTAGTTAAAATATTACAGGAAGAAGTCGTCAAAAAGTACGGGGACGGCGATATGTGGTTATCTTCAATAGATATAATCTATGAAAGATTATCACATATTGCCCTCCGGGTACTTTATAGTATAACTTTTTCCCCCATATACTTGAAAAGTTGTTTTTCACAATTAAGTATTCCAATCGTAGCACATTAAACAAAATAACATAACTTTTGACTAACAATAACCACAGTAAAGTAATTTACCAGAAACAAAATACTTGCACTTGACATGTTGGTGTAAAATGGCAGGAAAGACTTCAGAATAGTAAGTAGAGTAAATAATATTTATTTATGTAGTTTTAGCTTCAATTTATAGTAAAGTCAGAAATCACACTTTTTTTAAATAAGCGGATTCATATTTAGCCAACTTTACTATAGGCCCAGTATGACAAGTGGTAACCTCGTCGATGTCTAGTGTGCCAAACTCGAGAAATATCACAAATAAATTATTGTGTCCCGACCAGGAATCGAACCCGGCACCTCCGAGTCTAAATCCACGTACTTAACCGCTAGACTACGGAGGCAGTTTCATACTCATAATGGGTTAAATCTCCTGGGTGACCTGAAGGTGTTTCTTTAGATTTCAACCTTTGTTTATTGTACTTTTAAGTATTGTTTATAATGCACATATTTAATGCATTAAAATATCTTAATAAACTTATGAGATATACGTATGTATTTAAAATTTTGATGCCACCGAAATGAAACAGTCGTTCACCGAAATTAAATCACTATACACGATTTAAATAAACCTTACCATAAACCAATAGTTTTTAGTTACGAGAAATGAAAAATTTAGGGCATTGCTTCCTAATTAACTGTTATCATAATTAAACAATATTATTTACCACGTATAGCCTACAGGTCCACCTACAAAAAAAAACATATGAACAAAAAAAAAATGTACCTATTGTTCTGCACTACCGCATTTCATCGATACCTCGTAAATTTTCCCCCCCTAATAAAATTTTAATAAAAAACAAAAAGTGAAAAGCTGTGGCTTGATTGTAAGAACCCTTTCCTTAAAATTCAAAAAACGGCGCGGTTCGAACCCCTTTACACATGCCGTACAATTCAATTCAATGGAGAAATAAAATTTTCTTGCATACATTGGTCATGGGTTTGCAACACCATCTCGAAGTCTATCTCCAGCAGTGGATGTCTAGGACCTGTTTATTTATTTACTTAAGTGCTTAAAGAACCACAGACCAAAACATTATACGTGTATATATAGTTTTTTTTAAATTTTCTCAAAAAGCTTGGAATTAATTTTTACCAAAAAAAATATCCACCAAATCAATTCATAATTGCAGGAGTAATTACGTAACAAACTAAAAAAAAATATATATATGATGTACGAGTACATAGACGAGTCTAACAACTGACCATTGCGAAAGTGAGAAATCATGGGCAAATATATTACAATATCATTTCTTAACTAAGTACATAACTACATGTGAGGAAATTACATGTACAGTAAAAATAAATAAAGAAAAAAACTATTAAAAAAATCTTGTAAAGTACACGAAATATAGAGTATAAATTTTGCGACATAGCTGCGACATGTATCAATGTTTGCGAGTTGGGAATATTCCAGCCGAATAACCAAAGGTAGAATAATGTTTACTGTGAGTGTTTGTGCCGCCCGTACAACTGTCTTCCTTATGTTTATAGCTTCAGTTTGCTGACCCTACTCTGCACTACACTTTCATGATAAATGGAACGATTTAGTTCTTATCAATCTCATCGCCATTGAATTTAATAAAAAAAACCGTTGCGCCGTTTGGAAACTTGGCTAGTCTCTGGTGTGGGATGCGACATGTATAGACTTCCATCTAGCATCCAGGCAACCTCGTCCAACGCGGGAAGTGCAGCGGTGTCTACTGAGAACCCCAAGCTGCATAAATACGCCAACCTCGGTACAGGTTACAAGTTTACGTCGTTTGGGGCCAAGATAATGGGACCCTCAGCCAAGCGTCTGGACAAGGAGTTTTCCAAACGGCTTATGGAGAAATCTGGAGACGGAAAGGCTGGCAATGATTTCTGGAAACGTATAAGCCTCGCTTTAGAGAGTTGTTGCCAGACTTTTTTTATTTATAGTTAGTTTATATTTTTTATTAAAGGTATCATCACGACCGTTTCCCTTTCGGGGTGGTCAGAAACCAAACTTATAAATAAGCGGATTCACATTTAGCTAACTTTACTAAGGCCATTCATGACAAGTGGCAAGCTCGTCGATGTCTCCAGAACTCGAGAAATATCACAAATAAATTGAATATTAATTAAATGTATTTATTTACATTAATACATATTTTCGTGTCCCGACCAGGAATCGAACCCGGTACCTCCGAGTCTAAATCCATGGACTTAACCGCTAGACCACGGAGGCAATTATATTTTTTATTAGGTTTAGTTGATAGGTATTCAATTTTAGTTATGTAGTTTGTAATTATTTTTTTTATCAACCATCTAGTTTCCGTAACACAAGCTTACCGCTTACCACGGAAATTAGATGGCGCTGTGTGACCTGTCTGAAATATTTATTAAAAAAAAAAAAAAAATATTTTTAATATGATGTCATTACAATTTATTATTTTAGAATATTTTTTTATTAGATTTTTACATACCAACATATGTAATGATGATGATTAATGGTGCTACAAATATTACCAACGGTAAATAATGACAAAAAAAACTACATAAATTGCTCAATTACTTTCTTATAAAATAAAGAACTGGAAATGGAATGAAGCTGAGTCACTTTAAACTTAACAACAGCTTATCGTGAGCTTCATGTTTTGCGGAAACCATGCAACTCTAAGCTTCTTTAATAGTTTAAGCTAAAACCATTACATTGAACTTTTTTATTCACCCCTTTGTTATATTTTACGTTTATTTTTACTTTTTATTTTAATCTCGCCAACCCGTCTGGCCAGCGTGGCGAGTGTAGGCAAAATTCTCTAGATATATGTTCTGGAAGGCCCATCTCCAGCAGTGGAGGTCTAGGGCGCTGTATTCTAGGGGCTGTAATAATACTTTTTATAGTACTAACGGCGAGTTGCTGAAAGGGTTTAAAATAATCTCTGATCAATATTTTCATATACGTACGCTACGTGATGTCAATGATGTTTTATTTTTATACTAGCACGACATGTGACCTGATGATAAGTGACGCGCAAGGTACAGGAACGTTAGCAACTGGAATCAGGCACTCATGACTACTGTCCGTCTCTAACACTATGCGCCGGCTTGACTGGGCCTGACTGCAATTCCAGCATGATCCCGAAACGTGTGGATACACTTTACTGAGTTTATTGGCACGAACGGTGGATACTCCCTCGCCCCGACAGGCTGGGTAAAATACCACAATCAATCTCCCTACCACCTTCTTAACGATATTCCTTTATTTTACTAAAACAAATACAACAAATAAATTTAATTTATAAAAATAACATTTATTCGAAAAAATATTTACAATATATAAAATGAAATTAATATTAATACTAAGAATAGGGATACAAGTCCCGTCCGCGTGGGATGGTGGCAAGAACGCTAGAAATTTAATTTAAGTAAATTTGATTTTATTATAATTAGACATTATATTATAGTTGACACGGCCTTTATACAGCCACGAAATAAATTTAAGTTTATTATAATTATATATTATAATTATTATTTAACATTATAAGTCGATACGGCTATAATGCCTCGAATTTAGGTTAAGCTGCAGTACTTGTTTATGGCAGCAATGTCACTTTATCTTTTAATTTATTATTTGTTGATTATACTGTTTTTTTTATTTTAATAATATTGTATATTATTTGTAAATTTGACAATATCTGAGGGTTACCTGTGAACCAAATGGAAATAAAAATTTTGAATTTAAATTTAAATATCTCCAAAATGGCGTCCCAGCAGGTTGGCCTCGGTATGAACTTAGACAAGACAAAAGTCATGTATAACGACCATGTTGTACCGAGATCAATCTGCGTGGGTAATTTTACTCTCGAAGTTGTACAAAAGTACGTCTACCTTGGACAGACCATGCAATTAGGCGTAGCCAACTTCAGCAAAGAAGCCGACAGACGCATTCAGCTAGGATGGGCCGCATTCGGGAAGCTGCGCCACATCTTCTTATCAAACATACCCCAGTGTCTGAAGACGAGAGTTTTCAACCAGTGCGTTCTTCCAGTGCTGTCGTACGGAGCAGAAACATGGACACTGACAGTGGGTCTCGTCCACAAATTCAAGGTCGCTCAGCGGGCTATTTGCTTGGTATTTCTCTGATGGATAAAGTTAGAAACGAGGAAATCCGTCGGAGAACCAAAGTTACCGATATAGCCTTCAAAATTAGTAAGCTGAAGTGGCAATGGGCTGGACATGTATGTCGTAGAACCGATGAACGATGGAGTAGACGAGTTCTGGAGTGGAGACCACGTACGGGAAGACGCAGAGTGGGTCGACCCCCCGCTAGATGGACAGATGACCTAAGGAAGGTCGCTGGTGGGGGTTGGATGAGAGTGGCAGGAGATCGTGTGAAGTGGCGAGCCTTGGGGGAGGCCTATATCCAGCAGTGGAGAGACACAGGCTGATGATGATGATTATGATGATGATCTCCAAAATGACCTTTAATTAAATTCCCTAATAGGATGATACTTGTAAATTACATTTCCAAAAGTATTAATAATTGGATTGTGCGAGCGAGAGGGATGCAAAAGTGTATCCCTCTTAATTACTTTTGGAAAACAAACTTGTACCTATGTATGTATGCGTGTATGATATTTATATAGCGCCGTAAATTCAACCTCGAAAACTTTTCCGGAGGCAAAATGCTGCTGCAGTCAGATGCAGCAAATATTTGAATTGTGAAGTGGGATTGGTTTTGTGTTCGCCTTCGTATTCACCACCACTGTTTACATTATGAAAATAAAAAGTTTCTTCAAGTTAAAATTTAGTTTAGGATACATCTATAATTAATATAAATAATCATAATGCGGTCACCAATGTAATATGTCTGTTTTTGGTGATCTCAATGTGATACAAATAACAAGACTTCTGTTATTACTTATATTGTTTATTGCCGAATATCCCTGGACGAGAATATTGTACTGACTTAGGTATTGCGACTGTTCGCGAGGTGTGCGCGGAACCGCCTGTCGTGCGCGTCGACTATTGCATTTCAGAACGTCAGTCACCACATCACCTTTCTTCACTCATTCTTTAATACCATTCCACATTCAGAGCATGCTTTTTAGTACAGAAGAAAATAAAGTATCGCTACGACCGTAATTCCTTGTAGGATGTTCAGAAACTCTTTTTAAAGAGCGGGTTCCAATTTTGCTATCTTTAGTAAAATAGGCTCAACGTGATAAGCACATTACATCTGTGGACTGAAGATGGCTTGGGTGTGTTGTCTTCTTTTCTTGTTTGTTTATATGAATAGATAGGTGACAGAGAACCTGGTTGGATTTGTTTCGCGGATTGAGTGGATAGATTAATGTTGTTTTTGACTTTCTCATATGCACATTTAATGTTGTTACCAAATTATAGGTATTATTAATGGTATATTTTATTATTATTATACTTCATCTAATATACACACATCAAAAAAGTCTAGGGATCAAGCATGTTTATGCGGATTTCTTGTGATTGAGATGTGGCTTTGTAATAAATTTATGATTTTATAAATTTATATGGATCCTTTTTGGTGCATTTCATAATTTAAAACAGGAACTGTCAATCAAATTCGAGTAAAAGATGAAAATCAGCTGTCAATATTTTCCCTATAAAAACATAAGACGCATTGAAGACATTATTAGTGCTACTGTTTCCCTACTACTGATTAAAACCAACGTTATTATGGAGCGGCGACGTCATTTAAGCAGGGAAGAAATGATCAGAGCCGTGGGAATGATAGAAGCTGGTTCCCGGCAACGTACTGTGGCTTTAGCTCTGAATACAAGTCAGAGTGTTATCAGTCGACTTTGGACACGTTACCGAACCACTGGTACCGTGGCTGAGCGCCATGGAGGACGGTATCGCTGCACCACACGGAGACAAGACCGATACATTCAAATCACAGCTCGAAGAACTCCAACAATAACCGCCATGATGTTAGCCGTGAGCCTTCATCGCTCTTCAGGGAACTTAATTAGCGACCAAACAGTCAGAAACCGCTTGCATGAAGTGAACCTTTATTCCCGAAGACCGCTACGGGTACCACCTATAGCAATGCACAATCGTAGGACTCGATATCAATGGGCTCTTGAACACAGAAATTGGACAGAAGAACAATGGCGTTTCGTGTGCTTTTCTGATGAGTCTCGTTTTGGTATGAGGCCGGATACAAGACGTATACGACACTGGAGAACCCCTGGACGCCAACAGCGATTAAAATCCTGCCAGGAAGTCCATCCTTATAGTGGTGGAACCATCATGGTATGGGCGGGTATTTCGATCGGCGGAAGAACTGAGTTGATTTGGATCAGAGGCAACCTCAACGCTCAAATTTATGCTGAGACGGTTGTATCAGACGTCATCGTTCCTCTACAAGTGCATATCGGTCCCTTATTTCAGTTAATGCATGATAATGCACGACCGCACACCGCAAGAGTTGTAAGACAGACTCTCGCCGCAGCTAACATCAATGTCCTGCCCTGGCCTGCTCAGTCGCCAGACTTGAACCCGATTGAGCATGCATGGGATATTCTTCAGAGAAGAGCTCTGCCGAATATGGAGGGTATCCAGTCGCAAGAAGACCTTTTTTTGTTGTTGCAACGAACATGGGCGGCCATTCCACAGCGTGATTTGGATGAACTCATTTTGAGTATGCCAAACCGATGTTCTTGTGTTGTTAGTGTTCGCGGTAGAAACACGGATTATTAATTGTTTAAGTTACCCAATAAAATTAAAAAAAAAACTGTTATTTCAGTCTTTTTTTCGAACTTTAATGTTAGTGGTTCAAATGTCAAAAATCCCTTTATTAGGAAAATGGCAATTTTTTTTACTAATGCAAAGGTGACTTGGTTTATCGTTACTGTAGACAAACGAAAACATTTTATTTGATCAATCCTTAAAGAAAATTTTAATGAATATCAATCAGGAGAAAAGTTATTGCAAAAATATATGTTGATCCCTAGACACTTTTGATGTGTGTATATATATATATTTATTATTTTTTGGAAATTTTCCGTGCTTTATAAAATTATGTTGTAATAAACTATTGAAACATTTATATACCTATTTCATAAGCATATTGTTACGTTTGATTTTTATAAATAAATAAAGCTCCAGAAATCTATCTATACCTACCAGCTGGAGTCTATTACAATAAATATAAGACTTTTTGTCTTTTTGATCATGAATCGAATTTTGTACGTTCACGTTAAATCTACCGTCTTAATCGCTAGACCATAGATGCAGTTTAGTCAAAATATCTTTATTCACGTAAACCTATTACAGGCATTTGTGACACGTCAATATTTTAATTAATTTAAATGATTCTACTTCTGTTAGTGAAAGACTAAACAGCCAAGCGTTCCAAGGAGTTAGCTGTTAGTAGAAGACCAGCAGATTCTCAATAGTCAATAGAAGAATATAATTAGGATTTATGTACTTACCATTGGCTAAATCCCTGGTCCCTAGCACAGACGCTATCTGCGGCCTCTCCTCATTGATGACGAGCTCTGCCCGCTCGTCGTACACGGAGTGCACGCTGGATATGCACGTCAGTCGTAACTGCCCGCGCTCGAAACTGTCCGGCCGAACCATAAAGGACAGCTGACTTATTGATGCCACCTGTAACATAAGATAATATAAATGCAGGCTGGTTTGGAAAATTCCTGGAGTACAAGTTCTAGAGAAGAACCCCCCCACCTGGACAATTAACTTGAAAGAGGTCGCTCCTCTATTCAGTCAACACATTATAATCATACTCACAGCCACTAAAAGTCCTAGACCTCCTACAATATTAGAAATGGGCCTTCCAGAAGTTTCTGGAAAAGGCTTACATTCGCCCTGGTTAGACGGAGATTGGCGAGGGTCTGATGTAATTTTTTAATGTCAATTTATTAATGATTCCACAAATTGGTATTAGTGGAACCGAGACCGACGTGTTGTAAATCTATGACAAATGTACGCAACGAAAGAGGATTTCTCATTGGTACATCCATCACCACCGCTCCAGTCAACCCACATACTAATGAAGATGATAAGCAAACATATTAATAATAGTAAGTTTTATTATTATTTAATTATTAGTTTTTAAATTTTATTTGTAGTGTAGTTTATATTATTTTATTGTTTATTTAATGTTAGGTTATCTTTTTATATATTTAATATTGTAATTCTTTTATACTGTTTGTATTATATTATATGTATTTCTTTGAATTATTTAAACCTGTTCTTATAATAGTTTTAAATAATACAAAACAAATAAATTAAACATTCAATCACAAATATAATAAAATTAACAACTTTACAAACAATTTAAAAAAACTACAATTATATTATAGCTAAACAAAATAATAATAATAAACTTATATATCTAATAATAAACATTAATTAAAATGAGTCTCAGAAAATTCAAACTAAAGGCAATAATAAGTCGGACATGTAACTATAAAATTAACGTAAATGCACACATAAAAAGTTAAGTAAAGTATCATAACGACCTTTCGAGGTGGTCAGGAACCACGTAAACAAGCGGATTCACATATAGCCAACTTTACTATAGGCTCATCATGGCAAGATAGCCGGTACGTTCATGTCTTAATTCATAAATACATACCTTATTTGATGCTTCTACCGTTGGTGAAGGATCTGTAGCATCTTCATCAGTTGTGCTGTATTGGTGCCTCGGAGTCGGCAGCACTACTGCATCTTGACTCGGCAGAACATCACCATCCTAAATTGAATTTATATATTTTTTAATATTTAAAAACGTACAGCGAAGTTATATTATTATTTACACACAAAAAAAGCTTAATGGTTTGGCAAGATATAATGATGTAAAAACAAAAAAAAAAGGTTAGTAAAGTAGCCTTCTTGTACGTACAATAAGAAGCGTGATAAATGTGTTGGATTGCAGTGCCCAAGTCCTGTTATTAGGTGCATAATATACATATCATATAATATAGTGTATTTATCTTAATTTAATATATTATTGTAAACATATGTATAATATACACGTACTGGGCATAAGCATGCGTTCGCGCATAATATTATTAATCTATGTTTATCTTTATATTATTTATTCTCTCTAACTTGTTTTAGGTTATTTATTTTGTTCTTATTTTCATTTATTTGCACCAATGTTTTATATAAAGACAAGATAATTTTTAAATAATTAAATTATTTAAAAGAAAACCTAATAAAAGGACATTTTTTCCAGACATCTACGAGTACCTATTAGTCGTACTAGCTGGTGCGACCATTAAATTTTTGCTCGATATAATTAGGCTAATATACCCTGATTTTTACCTGAACAGTATCAACATAAGGCCCAAAAGCTTTCCACGGACTAAAGATGATGTTATTATTTTCATCAGCCGGAACATGGGTGACGTGCCGATGCTGGTGAGGAACGTCGATGGAGACCACTGGGCTTGGCAGGATTCGCTGCTGGATTATCGGTTTTCCTTGGATCTGCGAAAGACAAAATAGTTTTTTAAATATTTTGTGACTTCAGCGGGGTGAGGCGGAGTGCACAATCGTCCGAAATGATGCGGAATGCCCAAGAACGCACATTTGATTTGTCGTCGCGGCGAATATTAAGATATACAAGGGGAGACTTCCGTTTTAATAAATATTATTTGTATTATTTCAAATATTATTTGCTAAACCAAATACTGTATGATTATTTTAGCCTTTGTATTAATATATTTAATAATTTAAAACTCTTTTACGCATTATATTTATGAGATGGATTTTTTATAAGATTTGCTGTAAGGATAAATCGTAACAGCAGATTTTTAAATCCAAATATCCAAAATTGAAACCAAATTATTAGTTAACGTTAGGCTGGTATTCCATTTGGTTAAATTAAGGCTAGTCATACGTTGACCAAATTTACGGTCAGTTGCAGAATCTTTTGACTTTTTTAACGTATGCCACGTCATTGGCTGAAATAAGCAAGGTGACAAGCTAACTACCAAACACATGGCATATATCAAAATATTGACCATAGACTTAATCATCCTTTCTGCAACTGGCTGTTAGTCTTATTTAAATATATTAGGAAAAAAAGAAATACTTGAAGCACTTTTTAAAATCCAAAATTGAAACCTTATAAATAAAATAGTTTTAGTTTGTTAAGTATTCCATTAAGGCTGGTCGTATACTGATTCCATTTGGTTAGATTAAGGCTGGTCGTACACTGGCCACATTAGGTTTTACTGCTAAATAGCTTCCTCGTAACCACACTTAAAACGCAGAATGAAAACCCTTTACGAGTTTAGGGTTGTCACTACCACTTAAATAATATTGAGTTCAAATTGGAGTAGGTATTACATTTCTATTACCTTATTCAGGTTAGGGCGAAATGTTATAAAAATAATTTCGTCATGACTATTATAAAAAAACATATAAATATATAATTCAAAACTTCATCCCATTTTCAGTTAAACGATGGGTCCGTGGTCCGAGGCTTGGCGACGGGTGACCCTTTCAATAGAGAATATTTTGTTCAAAGAGTCAGCCTCGCCGTTCAACAGGGAAACGCAACGTATGTTCTCGGCACTACGCCCATCGGACAGTCGTAATTTTAATTTAATTTTCAGTTTAGTTTATTTATAATTTAGTTTTTTTTTGCATTTTATTTATTTACCTTGTTTTCTTTAACTTTAATAAAGTTAGTGTTAGTAAGTGTTAAGTTTAAATCAAAACTCAAAAAAATAAGTAGGTAAAATTTGAAAACAAAAATATCATTTATTGTTAAATCTTACTACGATATTTTTTTATAATTTTTACTTATTCAAACTTAATTGCACAAAGTACAAAGGCGGACCAATGCCGCTAGACATTCTATGACGGCCAAACCTTCGGCAGAACGAAAGTAGTAAGTACATAAGGTAGGTGCAATACTAAATAAACTTGGAGAGTTTGAATGCAAATAACATATACATACTTATTAACAATTACATAATTACATACTAATAAATATATTTAACCTAAATAAAATAAATAAAAATTTAAATAAATAAAAATATAAATGATATAGATAATTAGTAACATTATTTTATTTAAACATACTTTTTATCTTCGCCAACCCTTCTGGCCAGTGGCGAGAATATGCCAAAAGCTGCTCTGAAATGTTTGGAAGGACCCATCATGAACATTGACGGTAATGTGGGGTTTATTCATAATAATATAATATGTAGTATAAATAAGCAGTGGCAACATTTGTATACTCAAAGAATTTCGTAAAATATATATTAAAAAAAAACTTTTAAAAACAAAAATGATAGATGGTTTGGTAACCCTAAAAGGAGTAAATTCTAAAAGCAGCCAGTAACAGTGGCGTCAGGCTATGGGGTGAGCGCCAGTGTTTTCCTATTTTTGTCAATTTCCCTAATTGCTGACGTGCCAGCTCTAAATCACTTTGCCCCAACATAAACCTTGCTAAAAGAAAACCAAAAATAATAATGTAAGATTATGCTGACATAGATAAAATGCCTAGCGGGGTAGTCAGAAACCACGCTTTTTTTAGGTCGCTTTCTTTCTTCTTGCCCATCATGACAAATGGCTAGCTCATTGATGTCTGTAGAGCGTCTACCAGACTCAAGAAATGTCACTTATAAATTTAATATTGTACCCACGCCGATAAAGATCACAATATATTTTATTTATTATTTATTCACTTAATGATGAATAAATAATTTAATTTAATAAATAATTGCTGGCCGCGTTCCTCGTCATGCAGCTCTCAACGACATCAACCGAAGGGCTCTTGTCACTGCTGGAGTATCCGCAATCTTAGAACCATCTGGGATTGTGCTGAGTGATGGCAAGAGACCCGACGGAATGACTGTTGGGCCGTGGAAACTTGGCAGGTCTCTGGAATGGGATGCGACGTGTGTAGACACATTAGCTCCATCTCACATCCAGGCGACCTCGTCAGGCGCGGGAAGTGCGGCGTTTTCAGCGGAGAACCTCAAATTGCGCAAATACGCCAACCTTGGTATCGGTTAATAATTTGCGCCATTTGTGGTCGAGACGATGGGCCCATGGGGACCGTCAGCGAGGCGCTTGGCCAAGGAGTTGTCAAATAGGCTAACAGAAAGGTCTGGAGACAGGAAGGCTGGCAATTATTTCTGCCAACGTATTAGCCTCGCTATACAGAGGGGAAATGTTGCCAGTCTCTTTGGGACTATCTCGGATGGGACGTCTCTAGAGGACATTTTTTATTTATAGTTTAGTTTATTTTTATTTTTATTATTTAGGTAGCTTTTCATTTATATTTAATGTACTAATTAACTTCGAATAAATAGTTAGCCATTTATTTTTAAATTAATGAGCTTATTGTCTCAAACATTTTATACTAAATTTATATTTCCCAATTCTTCGTTTGACTGTAATTCAAACCGGAAACTCCTGCGAACAAGCATACGTGACATCACCTATATGGACAAACTACCAACACGTGTAGCAAATTTAAATTATCTAACATAAAAAAATATATTCAAAAACTGTAAACACAGTATGGAATATATTTTATAAACAATATTACTTAGATAAGAAAGTACTCGTGGGTACTTAAGTTGGCGCTAATTTAGTACTTCAACGGAACATTTTTGTTTTTAATTTCGACTAAGTGGAATACCTTGTTTCCACTCCGATATTTTAATTAGACGTTATTTTACAATTCACTTCTGCTTTTTCCTTATTTCTGGATCAAAATATACCCTTTATTTTCTTAATAAATGTAACATTTAGGCTGAAAACTGACATATTTTTTCACTCTTCATCATATTTTTTCATTATCATCATTCATTACCGTCACCCTATGTTTCTTCACCACAGGCGTCGTCCTCGATATAATGCGAAAGTTGTGGGTAAAAGAGGCCCTCGCAGACCGAGACTCACAGATAACGATCAAATAAATATCCCCCTTGATGGCTCCATCGCAGACTCCTACCTTACAGGTTAGGTCTGCTGAAATCGAGTACACTTTTGCTTTGCATACTGCACGTTACTCGTGACACGGAGAACGAGTACCTTCACTTGTAGCCACGATTCAGACTTAGCTGTAAAAACACACAGGGCCAACAGTAAAGTAAGACGGTTTTAGTCCGTAAGCGCCCCCCCACGGTGATTCGGACATGCGACCACTTCGCAGGCGGTGGCCCCTTGGCAGGCTGTGGTTGTATCGTTAGACGATTTTATGGGGTTCGTCCATAAAAAAATAAAATAAAAAAACAAAATCTTTATTTGCAATAAATGTGGTACAATTATTTGTCAATACAATTTGGCTCAGCACATGAATGGCCTACAAAATCATTAATTTGTCAGACTTACATTATATGTACAAACGTATGCTACAAAAATATGGTTAAATTTCAAATCATAAACTACAAGGAATAGCGAAAAATGGTCAATAGAATGTCCGAGCCGTATATTAAAAAAAAAAAAAAGATTTTCGATAAATATATTTTCATAGCTATTTAAATTTATAAGTTAGGGCTTTAAATCATTAATCAATTCTGAAAAATGAACGCTTTCCTTTAGTTTGCCGTTTGAAGATACTTTCCACCGTGTGATCCTTATAAGCGACCTACATCAGCTGGTGCAATTATACAAAAAAAAAATTAAATTATAAAAAAAAATAACACTGAGTTTTTTAAAAAAAAAGGCAGCTCCTAAAAGGTGTACACATAGCTGTTACATTGCATAATCAAAATTCGCTCGAACTGGCGATGATTACGTAGTTGCTTTCAATTAGGACGACGAAACGCCTAAAGTTTGCTATGGCAGGCGATCAAATGCCACCTCTATCTAGCAACACCACTTGCTTTAGACGAAATGAGACTGATGTAAGTCGCTTTGATTCTTGGTATAGAAGTCTACCGTAAACCTGGGCTCGAAGTTACAGGTTAGTACTTAGTATATGTAAAAGTAAAGTATCATCACGACCGTTTTCCCTTTCGGATCCAGAAACCGGATTCACATTTAGCCAACTTTACTATAAGCCAATCATGACAAGTGGCAAGCTCGTCGATGTCTCCAGTGTACCAAACTCGAGAAATATCACAAATAAATTAAATATTATCTAAATAAATACATTTACATTATTAAATATTTTTTATATAAATTAAAATATAAATTAAAAAATATAAATTATTTTTTAGTCTAAATCCACGGAGGCACTTAGTATATGAAAAAGTAATATCTTGCACCTTAATAAAAAATATATTCTTATGAATGTAAAAGTAAAGTAAAAAATATCTCGATCGATTGTTGATGATAATAGGGCTGCTAAAGCATGAAATTTCTCCTATAACAATCGACTATGATATAATTATAGAATATTCGATTCTGAAGCGCAAAGATCATAACTTGATCTTAAGTTTTACGTGAACCAATCTTCTGGACGATTTCACGCGTTCACTGTAACAATAAATTTAATAATCTTGTTATCACCTCCCTGACTATTAAGCCGGGGTTGTTATTGATTTGGGTTGCGGTTAAAATCGCACGAATCGTGCGAGTTGTTATTCTAAATAAATTTGTTACCCTTCTTAAATACAGATTATGTCCCTTACATACAATTTAATGATATTTCCCTTCAGCAAATAAAATCGAATTTGTATCAAAAATAAAACTATCATCATTACGACCATATCCCTTGCAGGGTGGTCAGAAACCACGTTAATAAAGAAGCGGATTCACATTTAGCCAACTTTACTATAGCCCAATCATGACAAGTGTCAAGCTCGTCGATGTCTCTTAAGTAACAAAACTCGAGAAATATTACAAATAAATTAAATATTATTCAAATTAATTTATTTAAATTATTAAATATTATTGTGTCCCGACCAGGAATCGAACCCGGTACCTCCGAGTCTAAATCTATGGACTTGACCCGTGGCAGTTAAATAAAAAAGTACTTTGGTTTAATTTTACAATAAATTGTACTATTGTAGCCAATTAATAGCTAATGCACTTAAATAGCGTCAAATAACGATGACGTCATGACGCAGTGACTTCGCGATAGATCAGTACGGTTTGCATCACTATCGTGACTATAGTACTTTTAAGCTTTAATTATAATTTAAAGTTGTTATTATATATATATATATATATATATATATATAAATATAAATATATATATATATATATATATATATGACAACAGGCACTAGCAAATGTTGTTAATAGTAGTAGCCAGCATTGGTGGCTTAACTGATGATTTTTTGGTCCGTTGGTCACCTTTGTTCTTTAGTATTTCAGCTCTCAGAATACATTCTTCTAGATATTTTTTTAATATAACTTCTAGATGCCCGATATCGCCGCACTATCCAGACGCGTTAACGAGGGTCTGATCACAATGTAGTTTTGGCGGAAATTGAAATAACTTGTTAATATTTACTTATGTTTGTTTCATAACGTGTGCAACTTGCATATCTATCCGGGCGAGTTTTTCGTGCGATTTGGAATCTAACCTATTAAGGCGGTGCTCACCGGGGTAATCTCTTGTCTCGTGGCGAGAGGGGCGGAGACTTAGTGTAATAACAGCCTAACCCCTCCCTGAGCTGAATTGCAATTACGCTCGCAGGGCATGTTAATAAAATTTGTACTTTTCAATTACATTGGTTAAGACTTAAGAGACTGTAGCGTTGTTAATGTTTAGACCTGAAATTCTTATTTTGTGTCACTGTATAAAACGACTAATAAATTAATTTACAAAATGAAAAAGTAGAATGCGTAAAAATTTAAACGCCAAAAATTTTCCGTTTTTGATGATTCTTACGTCAATTGATTCAGTGTGCCACAAAGGAACAAACACATTTATTTATAAACTCTTTATTGCACAAAAAACTTAAAAGTAATGTACAAGGGCGAACTTAATGCCTTTCGGCAATTTATAACAGCTGACCTTTGGTAGTGTGGTAGAGGATTTGCGGGGTGCATTATTATAAATATACAATTTACATACAATACATAATAATCGTTACATACTAAAACTTAAATACATAAATATGTATTTGTATATAACTCGTATATACACAAATAAATTAATAGGTAAGTATATAGACCGCCTCCGTGGTCTAGTGGTAACAAACGTTGCCGTGAACTCGGGAGGTCGTGGGTTCGATTCCCACCGGGGGCAAGTTGTACATTGTATAATTTGTCTCGGTCTGGGTGTTTATATGTATAATATGTATATATTTACAAAAAAAAAAGTTTATCAACCATCTAGTTTCCGTAACACAAGCTTCATAGCTTACCACGGAAATTAGATGGCGCTGTGTGACCTGTCTGGATATTTATTTATTTTATTTTATTTTATAGTACTGTTTACACACAATAAAAAATAGAATAATAGATATACATTGATACTAAGAAGATCTATGTTGTTTGCTTAGAAAGTAAGCGATAAGTAGATACATACATACATACAATAACAAAATACGTAGATTGAATTATTTTGTAGCGTAGACTTCTTTTGTGGTGCGGGCTCTATGCCTGGGTAACCTTAACAACTACCAACTGGCGGCTGATCTTCATAAATAATCTGATACATACGACGCCATTTTTAACTTTAATCGTAACAATTACAGAGACTCTGTTTTGGTACAACCCAGCCTAACATGTAATGTATCAATGCTGCGAACTGTACGAACGCGGTACCTAAGACGGTATGCGCAAGTCACCCAAGCGTCTAGTTGGCTTGGTCAAGTAATAATAGCGCTGATATAATGCCTAAAGGCGATAGCGAGCCTTAAATGAGGGTTATATCTAGCAGTGGGTAATAATGATGTCAAATATAACTGAACGTAACAAGTAGTACGTAGTGAATTTTATTTTATTTTTATTTATTCAGGAAACATACAGATTTTGTGTCTATATTGTCGATAGTTATAGAGAAAAACCGTTATTGGAAAGGTATTAGAATGCTATAGGAAGAAATATGGGACTAAATTGCCTATGGATTTGGTCATCTGTTCGCCCTTTGTGTGTCGTTTCAATTTCCTCAAGATAACTGTATTACTCATAACCCGATAGTTCTCAGTTCTGCTAGCAGGGTTATTACATATCCTATTGAACAATTTAAACTGATTCAGAGCAGATATCTAAAAGGATGAAAAAAATATAGACGTTACCTTTTATATATATATATATATTTAAAACTTTGTTGCACAAAATATACAAGGACGTAACATAATGTCAACATACAACATAACGCTTGACATTCTCTGCCTGTCAGAGTTTCGGGACAACGAGATCATTTATGTGGAGTAGGTGCAATATATTAATTAAAAATTAAATAATATATAGGTTTTTTATTTTAAATTAATTATGATAAATATTTATTAATAAAATAACATACGAATACATACATAGGAACATATATACAGTACATAAATAAGTTATACTATATATTACAAAGTGGTATAAGATAGTTTTATCGATATGAGAAAAGTGTAAACATTGCTTATAACTCACAAAAGTTATATTAGTAGTTATTTAAAAAAATGGCAATTTTTTTCCATAATATAGACATTTTTATTTATTTATTAGTTATCCAACAAAATCAACAATATTTTAATTTCTGAGTACATGCATACATAATTAACAGAGTAAATGTGATTTTAGTTAAAGAACAAGACAAAGTATCATCACGACCGTTTCCCTTTTGGGGTGGTCAGAAACCACACTTATATATAAGCGGATTCACATTTAGCCAACTTTACTATAGGCCAATCATGACAAGTGGCAAGCTCGTCGATGTCTCCAGCGTACCAAACTCGAGAAATATCACAAATAAATTAAATATTAATTAAATGTATTACATTAATAAACATTTTTGTGTCCCGACCGGGAATCGAACCCGGTACCTCCGAGTCTAAATCCACGGACTTAACCGCTAGACCACGGAGGCAGTTCGTGAAAGAACAAGACAACCTGCTCATAATTACCATTTAGTACCTATAAATTTAAAACTAGGCATGCAATGAATATTATACATAACTCGTATGAACAAACAACTTACCTACCTAATAAATCTTATCTATTAAATGAAATTAAAATTAATAAAACTAATACCTACCTAAGTACCTAAATAAATCTAATATTACAAATATTATAATAATGAAAAATAAACTAAAATCTACAAAATTAATAATTAGTGACCCTGAGCTCTCTCAAAACAATTGTCTGCGCTATAAAATACATTTGAGAAACATGCTTGCGGCAATTGAAAGGGAATTCGGCCGCTGATTCAGAAAAATCTCTCTATAGCTCTGCAAGAGTTTTGCAAATAAAAATGCAGCAGAATTTCAGATTCAGGATCATGACGGCGCGACAAACACGCTGTCAAGTTGTCAGGTCACACGTTGCTGACATACGTCGCTGTCAGCAATGCGTGTCCAATACTTTAAGGCCATTCTTCTCAAAATATCTCCATTGTGTGTGCCAACTTTGATCGTGGATATATTTGAGGCTCACTTCCGAGTGTTGCGGCAGTTTTACTGTTCTATAGCTAAATCGGTGTTCGGGTATTTTTATAACTCAACAGTTACCTGATCTTGATTTTAACACCTTCAAATCATTTATTGGCCTCGCCAAATAATGTCCAGATAAGGACTATAAATTTCATTCCCGTTAGACGCTAAATGCATGTCGACTTAGCCTCACTTTGTATGAAAATATATGAGCTAATACCCACAGCAATCCAGACACGATACAAACCAATTCGTTTTGTTCTTTGTGTAGCATGCCCGTGCGCAGCAATGCTTATTTAAATTGATTTTTTTCATATATCACCATAGATATCTATCGGAAAACTTGGTTACGTCCTAATTTACATGCAAAAACAATATAAAAAGAAAAGAAAACCAATACAAAAAAACAATACTGGAATAATTGACCAGATAGTGATGACAAGGAATAAGTCCCAGTTTCCATACTAAGTGGAAGAGTTTGACGAACATAATTAACTGATGAAATTGTTGAGTTATTAACTCGTACATAGGCGAGTATTTTGAAGACATTCTTCATTTTTATCACAGCCCCTAGAACACAGCGTCCTAGATAGACCGCCACTGTTAGAGATGTGCCTGCCATTTATTTTTTTCTGGAAAACTTGACCCATACTTGCTACGTGGCCAGGCGAGTTGGCAAGGATCAGTTGCAAATTTTATTGACAATTAATTAACCGACATTCTTCATTGCCTAAATTTCGGGATTAATAGGGCAGGATTAACCAAAATATAAATATAATTTTTATTCCCAAAAGTTCGGTTGATCGCTAGTGAAATTTGACTGCTACTGTTTAAGGTCTATTCAGGTTTACTCTCATTTTTTAACAAAACTATTTGCCATGTATTTCTAATGTCCATCATTATGTAATTTTATGACATAACGTAAGTGTACAAGAGGATTGGCGGCTTGGTTGTAAGAACGCTTTCCTTAAAAATCCTAAAAAGGTTGGTTTTACTACCGATATGTACCAATGAGAAATACACTTTTCTTACGTACATTTGTCATATATTTACAACACCACCGTTCCCGTGAATCGGAGAGCACGTCAAGCCGTCGGTCCCATTTCCACTAATATCATCTTATGGAACTCGTTAATATATTGTCATTAAAATTTTACATCACCCGTTTTGTTACCAACCCGTTTTACCAGAGTGGCGAGTGTATCTCCAACAGTGGAGGTTTAGGACTCTGGGTTCTAGGGGGCTGTGATGAAGTATACAATACTGCTTAATTTAAAAGACTATTTTCATAATCAAACTTTTAAGACATTTATGATTTAAATAATCTAGTTATTCGTCGCTGCCGCTGAGTTCGAAAGCGTACCTACAGTGCTCCTTTTGTTGTGTTTTCCAGTTCCAATCACAATAGATGTCTGTCGACTTTAAACGTCCTTTGTCATTTTTTTATTGCGATGCTTTGACTTATTGTCTTTTATTTGCTATCAAATTATGACGTCAGAAGTCTATTCTGTAATTGATAAGTTCATTAGATCAGTTGTTGGGAAAAAATAATTACAAACATAATTGCTTTATTAATTTGTGTTTCATTCCCAAATTAATTTGATTTAAAAAAGTCAAAGAAATAATAAATTCAGCGCGCGCTAGGCGTAATAGACTAGGCGTCTTAAACAAAGAAATTCACCATTAAGTCTATAGGTATGTCTTTATAAATCTTTTATGTTTATTTATTACACATTGTATATTAGTCGCAATAGTATATTTTCTCACCTCGTAGTATCGTAATATGAGTTAGATTAAAGTATTGTATTCGTAAAAACTGATCTTTTGGCGTAAAATCTCATTTTAGGTAAGATTTGAACCTGTCTCAGTTTTTAAAGCGTCCTGACTATTAAAGTAGCTATGTAATAAAATATATAAAAATATTTTAATGGTGTAGTTAAGCAGTTATCATTTTTTTCTGCGACGGAACCCTTAGTATTGTTTATTTATTTTTAGTTTATTTATGTCTTTTCAGTTTTTAATTCACGATATTTTTTTTACACAGTCAGGTTTCTTATTTTATTTTTATTTTTAGTTATCGCCGTCTGTTGTAAAATGGTAAATTACGCAATATTGTCATTTCATTGAGAGAGATAGGCTCGTATTAATAAGTAGGTAGACAATGTCAAGCTACTGAGCGTATAGCAATACCTACTTTGCCCAAAAATAATATAATTTAAATTGTCTGGATTAAACCAAAACTTTACACTCTTATACCTAATTAGGTAATTACCTAGTTGAATTATTTAATCTTTATAACAAACTCGAACTGCAAGCAATCAATCGTGGATATAATTTTTTTTTTATTATTAAAATTATTATTTTGATTTAGGAATTACTAGCTTGTTAATATTTTCTCCTCGACCAAAAATTTAACCCGGTATTTCCGCCTCCTAATCCACGGCCTTAACCGTTAGACCATGGCGTCAGCCTAGACAAAACTAGGAACAATACTGCTAATTTTGTAGATACAATAAAAACGAAGCGACGGGACGTCGAGGTGAGAAGAATTAGCAACACAAAGAGAAATCAGCATGTTTGAAATGTAATGATAGCCCGATGCGGTCTTCTGGTCTACTCAATAGAAATGAACAGAGGAACTAAAACTAATAAAACAGGCAATCAAAACCATTGTTGGTGTTCGTTTAAGTTATTTGTTCTCCCGGAACTGCACGCTATATTTTTGCAATATTTTTGTCGCAATAGTTACAACATCTCACTTATATATTTTATATTTAGATACATATTTATATCTTCATTTAGGATATGTTAATTTATGTGTAATATTGCAAATAATAAGTATTATATAAATATATACCATAAAACAGCACATGTTACAACACTAACAAAAAGTAAAAGAATACAGGAATTTCAGGTTCCTTTCACCCGTAGCACATTTGCGCAAAAGCAGTACCAGTACCTATCGCCCAAACTGTACGACCGAATCAACACAAAAACAAAAATTACCCATCTAAATCAAAAAGAACTAAAAATTTTACTTAAGAACTACTTATCTGACCTTGACTATGACAGTACAGAAGAGATGATGACATGACATTTGTAAATTCACTTATAAATAAAAAGATACATTATTTTCAACTCACTAGGAAAATTATAAATCACAAACACACAAGGTTACCCTCCCTCTCCCCCTTCCCCACTCCCTTCTCTATACATACACACACACAGTCACACACACACAAACACACACATACATATACAGACATTGTACCCACACTCACTAAATTTGTAACTTTTTTTAATTCTATTTTCTTCTAAATTGTATGTTCATTATTGGAAGACACTGGCTCCTGTTATACAGCTCAGCTCATGCAGGAGACAGGGTTCACCATAACGAATCAATATTCTTATTGTGCTAATAAACGATTTGTATTTATATTTGTATATACTGCGTGAAAGGTTGCTTGTCAGAAAATGCTTAGTCATTAGCCTTTGTACATTTTAGTGCAACAAGTATTTTAAATAAATAAATATTTTTTTAAAGAGCAAATAGTTTTATTTATTTATTTTTTATTTATTTAAAACTTTTTGCACCATGTACAAAGGCGTACCTAATGCCACTAGACATTCTTATTCGGTCAACCTTAGGGACATAACGAACATGGTATGTGGGAGGTGATTTATCTTTAATTTAAAATAAAAATATAGGTATTTTTTATTTTAATTATTCATACCTGGAGTTACGGTGCAGATATTTTTTACTAGATATATCGCCCCTCATACTGAGCCTCATACTAGGCAGTAAAAGGTCGACGATCGCGCGAACGTTTTGACTTTTGTCATACAAACTTATTCATTTATTTGATGTTAGTACTATAATTTTGTAACCGAATACTGTATAATTTTAATTAACTTATACGCATTACAGTTTTTACACAATTCGTTTTTTTAATAGAGACTTTTAATAAATTAAATATGTCTTGAAGTACAAATCTATATAAAAATAGATCTCCGTGCGTGTGTCAGGCTAAAACTCGAAAATAGCTCGACCGATTTAAATGATTTTCCTTTTGTTTTAATCGCCTTGACCCTGGGCTGGGTTATTAAAGAAAAAAATAATAGAAAGGATACAGCCGATATATTTAAAAAAAAAAAAACATTATTTACCCCTCCTCTGATTGTCTGCTCCGGTAACAAGACTTGTTCTTTCCTCGCTCAGAGAATCAGCATAGCGATTCAGCGAGAAAATGCGGCCTGCGTTATCGTCATCGTCACCATACTGCGCGGACACGTATTTATGACAGTATATTGTCAGTAAAACAACAACATCAATGCACTGTCATAAAAGTAAAAAAATATCACGATGATGGGTCATCATGATGAGTGGAAAGCTCGTAGATGTCTCTAGCGTACTAGACTCGAGAAATATCACATATAAATTAAATAAATTATTGTGTTTCGACCACAGAGGCAGTTAACTGTTATAGACTAACGAATTCTAAGACGATTGTACTAGCTTAAATTCTCATACTGTTTCGCTTCTTGCACCAATTTGTTATATATTCAATGGCTCCGTCCCATAATTAAGGAAGTAACAAAGAAGTGATACATTCCTTAAAGGAGCGATTCGTTCAAAACAACCATTGTAAGGCTGAGCTTAGCGATTTATTGCAAACTTGTGAGCTTTAAGCTTGTTTGCTCCGACTTAAGTACAAAGTTTGGATCTAAACATATCTACCCGGCTCATTACTTTAGGGGGATTTTACACAACTTCTGTTTGTGCTCGGCTTGTAACGGTCATGCGACCGAGACGGTTCTATGACGCGCGTTGTACTAACGCAAATAAAACATTTTCTTATCTTTGTGGGCGTCAAAATCAGTCTACATATATTAAATACAACATAATTCTGCCAAACTATAAAATATTTGATCAGCAGATATATATTTTTTTCTTTATAAAAATAATTTAAATTTTATTTATTTTACTTTATTACTTGTATTAGTTTTTCGAATAATATTTAGTTTTTGTATACTTATTGAAAATTTTATAATATTGTTATTTTTTACAGGCCATATAACCTACCTTTTACATATTACATATCTAATTAGTAATTTATCAGTAATAAGCTACCGCTAGACCACGAAGGCAGTTTATATAGTTACGTAAGTTTAATATTAGTTCTAAAGTTTTCATTTATGTTTTAAATTAAATGATAATATATATATACACTTTGTCGAGCTCAGTGTCTGATTAATTGTTTTCCGAATTAAATCATTTAATAACCAGCATTTCCTTCACTCTTAAACATTAGCCATAGAAAACCTAAAATCGGAGATTGTCCAGAAGAAGAAAAAAAAACGTAACAAATAAACATTTTTGTATGTTCAAACAGGTGAACATACAAATGCAATAATTTAGGAATGGGTAATGAAAGTTGTTGATTTATTTATTTAATTTTATTTCTTTATTTACAGCCCCTAGAACATATCGTCCTAGACCTCCACTGTTGGAAGAAAATATATCTGGAGAATTTAGCCTACGCTACGCTGGCCAGACGGGTTGGCGAGGATCTGATGTTAATTTTTAATGAAAATTTATTACCGATTCCACAAGTTGGAATAAGTGAAACCGGGACAGACGGCTAAAGAGAGACACGGAACGGTGTGTTGTAAATCTATAACAAATGTACGTAAGAAAAGTGTATTTCTCATTGGTACCTACATGCCGTAAGTTTGAACGGACTTTGAAGAATTTAAAAAAAAGCATTTTTACAACCAAGCCATCACCGCTCTTAATTATATTGCAGTCATGAAATAGAGTACACACAATAGACGAACGGAATGGTTTTGTTGCATATGTAATGTGAATACAGCCTTAGTAAATTGCCACAAATTATTTAGGGTCATGTCGACTCTATTTGTTCGAATGAAACTGACAGTTTTCTGTCACTTTTCACTCGAATATATCGAACCTACTTACGCGAAGGCGCCAGAATGAGGGCTCTGGCAGGAGATGTCTACCTAACTGACGGCTTATGTTAAATTTAGGCTGATTTTAAGACGGTTACGAATATGGAAGGATGAAACAAAGCTTGTTTCTAATTTTCCTCTTTGAAAAACTTAGGGCTGTCACAAATGGTTAGTGATACCTATTTTTTTATAGAGTCTGGCTAATGAAAGTAGATATCGGAAAAGTGCGGATTAAAAAAAAATATATATTATGGTATCCCTAAAAGTTTGATAAATATAATATAGTTTAATAAAACAATTGATCATCTACGTTCGGGTTATTACACTTGTTAACTATACGGCAAAAATCTGATAAATAATAATAGAAACGAAAGTGAAATGCTTTCACAGAGAAGAATATTTTATTTATTCAAAATACTTTATTGCACTAAAAATGTACATAGGCAGGCTTAATTACTAAGCATTTTTTGACAACCAACCTTTGGGAGCATGGAGAGGGTAACTAAAGTATTATCACGACTTTTTCCCTTTCGTAGGTTTCCCTTTCGGGGTGGTCAGAAACCACGCTTATAAATAAGCGGATTCACATTTAGCCAACTTTACTATAGGCTAGTTTTACTATTATCATCTACTTTCATTAGCCAGACTCTATATGACATACAGCAGCGAGTTTCTTTATTTAAACACTATTTTTATTATTTATTCATTGTTTCCTAAATAATATCTAAAAATGATATCTAAAAATCTGCCGGACCGCTTACCATCAGGTGATTGTGATGTCACATGATGTGCTTAGAATAAATAAATATATGATTTAAGTACAAACTTTCAATTTATTTCGAAAATCAATAACAAACCATAAAATAAAATATGGTATTTAGGTAGATTTAAAAACTTGTTTATCGATTGCCAACCCCACAATAATGAATAAAATAGAAATGTCAAAATAAGGGACAGAGAGTAGCCGGTGTCGCAAAAATGAGTCCGCTCGCCTGCTCTGATATATTGCTGTGGCACATCATAACTCATTCTATATCCGGGAGAGAGCGCTCCCAACTAGACCCACAAGTTTAAACCCCTTAGGTTTAGAAACGTTTCGCTAAACTAGGGTTTACCAGGTAAACTAGGCTTCTATGTCAATCGGCCTAGCATAATTATAAGAATCTTTAGAAAATATAATTTACAAACTGCGTCCATGGTTTAGTGGTTAAGTCTGTGGAGTATAGATGCGGAGGTACCGGGTTAGATTTATGGCCGGGTAACAATATTTTTTTAAATTTATTTGTGGTATTTCTCGAGTGTGATACGCTAGAGACATCGACGAGCTTGCCACTTGTCATTATGGGCCTATAGTAAATTTGACTAAATATGATTTCGCTTCTTTAAAAGGCACATATTTTACATACTTTTTTTTTAAGATACAGAGTTATTTAAAACAAGAATCCTTTGTTTTTGTTCACTTAAAAATACTTGACACCTTGAAATAACTAAACATGAAGTAAGTATGTTACTAAAAAGTCTAGCTTTAGGGCACTCTTCATTTAAATAACCACGTTCCCATACATTTATTTTGTATTTAAGTAAGGAAATCCCACTAAGGAAGGATTTAGTAACCAGCCCCTAATACTGGCTAATATTATTATATATATTTACATAAACTACTTTTAAAGTAAATTCTGGTAATAAATAGTCGCAAAGGTTCTAAGTTACTCACCTATTTTTGCTTTTTTTAAAAATAAATTATAACTTTTATTATTTATTTAATATTATATTCTATGTGAACAATGTCACTGGTTATATTATTTCATGTATGTTTATTCTCTATGTCTTATGATTACTGTTTTACTGTACAACTGTTTTTTGTTCACAATAAATAAAATTAACGTGCATTTTCTTTTGGTCGTGAGTTAAAGAGTCCCTAGTAAAATAGGCACTAACCCTTCGCAGTCTTCATTTGTATTCCTTGGTCGGTCCTTTATTTGTGATATTATTTCCTTCCTTATTTGTGTCTTATGAAATTAACTTTGGTACAGAGAGGGCTGTCGTGTGAGATGTTATATTTGAATATCAATTATGTACGCGTCTCTGTTTTGCGTTAATGTTGTTTTGTATGTTTCTTATTTTAAATATGGTGAAAAAAATACATAGATAATACTATGATAATCAGTGTAATCAACAAACAATTAGATAAAACTGGTAACGGAACTGGTGCTGATGTACTCGGCAACAGCACTTGGATTTTTGTTCTATATCACAAATCTTACGGGTTATAACAACGATCGCGGCAACTTCTTCAACCTCTTCTATGACGACTCTAGCTTGACGACTATTATTAGACTCGACGACGACTACAGCTATCCGCGGCCGGTTAAATAGATGCTGCTCCTTTTCAGTGCGCAAGCGCCGTCCTTTGGACTAGCGTGAGCGGGATGGGCAATGTAAAATGGAAGCGGCAAGATAGAAACAGGACAAGGTAACAAATTAGGAATGTTTCTTTATGCACCGACATATTACAACATCGTCTAGGCATCTAAAATGAGTTAATTAACCGCGAATGGCGCGAACAATATGTTTAAGTTTGTTTATAGTATCCACAATATACTCGTACAGTGGGTCTGGTCCACAAATTCAAGGTATTATTTATACTGCGATTACGGTGACTATCTGTCCTGTGATACTTTTAACCATCCATTCCAACTTCGACTGTGTTCGAAATCATGCGTTCTCCGGATACAGATCACAAAAGACCGTAAACATACAGGCATTTGTGACACGTCACTAATTAAATTATTTATTTTATTTATTGTATTAATTCTACTCCTGCTAGTGAAAGACTAAGCAGCATAGTGGTCTTAAGAGTAAGCAATTAGCAAAAGACCAGCAGCTTAGAAGGCATACACGGGCGCTCATCGCATCGGTTACAGAAAACTCATGCGTTCAGATTGCATCGTTTGATCGGATAGGAAGTCCTTAATTTGGTATAACGATTTTATTTGTTTGAAAAATAATTTGTCATATTTTGACAGCTTTGATCTATTAATTGCTACTAGCATTATATGTTTATTCATATCTTTTGACAAGTTTAACGTATGTCTTAAGGCACGTCATTGGCTAAAATAACCAAAGTTACAATTTAACTACCAATCACGTTGCGTATATCAAAAGTAAAAGTAAAGTATCATCACGACCGTTTCCCTTTCGGGGTGGTCAGAAACCACGATTATACATAAGTGGATTCACATTTAGCCAACTTTACTATAGGCTAATCATGACAAATGGCAAGCTCGTCGATGTCTCCAGCGTACCAAACTCGAGAAATATCACAAATAAATTAAATGTATTTATTTACATTAATAAATATTTTTGTGTCCCGATCAGGAATCGAACCCGGTACCTCCGAGTCTAAATCCTCAGACTTAACCGCTAGACCACGGAGGCAGCTTATATCAAGCATATCAAAATATTCATTATAAATTATGTGAATCATCCTTTCTGCAACCGGTCGTAAAACATTCGCAAGATAAAATAGATCGGTTAAAGTTAAAAAGTTTTCAGCAAAAAAGTTGCCATATTGTTCATTCAAGCCAAGGATCAGGGACATTAAAGTCGACTTAAGACATAACTTAAGTCATCAGACACCTCCATTGTTGCCAACATAACAACTTTTCAATAACACCACAAAGGAAAATATCCATATTTTTATAACAAATCGTAACTTTTGACTTTATGACCGACTTCATGTTTGACAACAACTTTAACTTAAGGCGAGAACACATCCGCAGTAAGTGTCAAATAATAATGACTTTTGACGTGTTTTTGTGATCTTTTTTATGACTTAAATAAAGGTCAAAAATCTTCTAATGTAGTCATATTCATAAACAATTTTAACTGCCTCCGTGGTCTAGCGGTTAAGTTCGTGGATTTAGACTCGGAGGTACCGGGTACGATTAATGGTCGGGACACAATAACATTTATTAATTTAAAAAGTAAAGTTTCATCACGACCGTTTCCCTTTCGGGGTGGTCAGAAATTACGCTTATAAATAAGCGGATTCACATTTAGCCAACTTTACTATAGGCCAATCATGACAAGTGGCAAGCTCGACGATGTCTCCAGAGTACCAAACTCGCGACATATCACAACTAAATTAATTAAATATTAATTAAATGTATTTATTCACATTATTAAATATTTTTGTGTCCCGACCAGATTTTGGTACCAAAATCCCGTAAAGAGTACCTACGTGAACTTAAACTTAGGCTGAGTTGTACCAAAACAAAGTCAATGTAATTGTAACGTTTAAAGTTAAAAATAGCGTCTAATGTATCAGTTTTATTATGAAGACAAGCTGACACAATCGACGCTATTTTATTACATTAATACTTACTTTGTTTTGGTACAAACGAACCTAAGTTACAAAAATACGCAAAAAAAAAATCTACATATCCTATATACATACATTTAAAAATAAAATTAACAACTCAAAGGAGTCACGTCCCGGTTTTAGAATATATTTTTGACTACATTTTTATTAGGTACAATATTTTTGACTAATTTGTTAATTTCTTTTTGACGTTTGATATTTCCGTTACACTGGTTCCACTGCAATTTGTACTGCAATGGAATTGTTTTTTTATTATATCCTCGCACTCAACATGAAGTAAAATAATCCAATTACATTGGAATTCATTTTTATTTTGGGGTACGTAGAACGTGTGACATAGTAGTTACTTTTTTAAAATATGTCGACTATCGGGTAGGTAAAATCGACATGGTTTAAAATAAAGTTTTGCCTTGTATTTAAAACTATACTGTTTTTACAGTAAAGTACTTTTCTTAAATAGATTAGTTGGCAACACTGATGTATGGAAGCGATATGTGGATACGACAGAAAACGCATGATAGGAGGGTTAATGCAGTAAATGATATCTCTACTTCGGATATGAATCGTCACTTTGGCGGACCTGTCTCTGAGGTCTAGCGGTTAAGTCCGTGGATTTAGACTCGGAGGTATCGGGTTCGATTCCTGGTCCGGACACAATAATATTTAATTTATTTGTGATATTTCCCGAGTTTGGTACGCTAGAGACATCGACGAGCTTGCCACTTGTCATGATTGGCCTGTATAGTAAAGTTGGCTAAATGTGAATCCGCTTCTTTATAAGCGTGGTTTCTGACCACCCCGGAAGGGTAACGGTCTTGATGATACTTCTTCAAAGCCAAATTCAACAAGATGCTACTTTGGTTTAGCTCGTAAAGTGTGGGCGGTTTGCTCGGAGTTCACCTAATAGTTTTAATCCATCCAAACACATACATACATTGCGGTTATTTTCTTATATCAGGTGATTTACCAAATTTTGTATCGCAGAAAGGGTGCACTATTGTTCACAGTGACAAATATTCTGATTTTAATAATTTTTTTGTAGTATGTTTTGTTTAATTTAGGTTTAGTTCTTGAATATTTATATTTAGTTTTATTACACAGATAAGTACTTGCGTAAAGGGAAGTGTTGAAATAAGGTTCTTAATAATCCTCATGTATCCGTCGTAAAAATTATCGCGAGTGTCATTCTGACAATCATATCTTGTTGATTCTTAAAAGTCAATAACTAAAGATGTATTTTTATTATAATATAATTTTATTTACACTTTAACAAGCCCAATAATCACCATTATATCCCCTAAAACGTAGAGTACTAGACTATTGGAGATGGGGGCTTCTCGACATCAAAATAGCTTGTTAAAGTGTAAATAAAATTATATTTTAATGTCGAGAAGCCCCCATCTCCAATAGTCTAGGACTCTACGTCCTAGGATATAATGGTGATTATTGGATATGACAAATTATTGTAGTCTGATTACGAAAAGCTTAGGTAGGTCACACTTACATTTAAATTCAGATCAATTCATCAGAAAGACTCGTAGTTATACGAGTATTTATAGTCGCTGACGCTTTATATTGTCAAAGTCCTAGTAGGTACCACAAGCTTATCAAAGTCCTAGTAGGTACCACAAGCTTATCAAAGTCCTAGTAGGTACCACAAGCTTATCAAAGTCCTAGTAGGTACCACAAGCTTATCAAAACCGTATGTAACCTTCTACCCAGCAAGGGATAACTGTCGTAATGAACCCTTATTAATAAGCGTATTACTGAAAACACGTGATAAATATGTTTATAACCCCTCACATAATATCTTATAAAGCCATGAATAGGGAGAAAAGTGGGCGAATGCGTGTGACTTGCATTTTGATACGAACCGCGACATGTATGTTTGAGTACGTGTATGAGTGATTTTGAAATCACATCTCGGAACATAAAAGAAAACAAATTCATAAGTTCGACGAACTTTCCCGTACAAAATGTTGAAGATTAATGGATTTTTAAATCTACAAGAATTTCCGTGCGGTTTTATGTTTCTATTTTTAATTTAAATTTTGATTAAATCATTTTCGACCCCCAGTGTGGCCCTTCAAGAAGATATTTATTACGTAAGAAAAGTTCATTTGTTATGTACCTATAATTAAATCAGCTTAGATACGTTTTAGTTTTTCTTGTAGTGTAATACAGACAGTCACTAAAGCCGGATAAACCAGTTTGCACTAGCTACCACGTGCCCGTGAACTCCCCAATCACAAAACACCAAAAGAGATACTAAATGACAGTTGTTACTATAACTAATACTCAACCTAATATGAAATACATATACTACTTAATATACATTATATATAAAGCTACATATACCCATATATACATAATACATTCATAATTAAATAATAATAACAGAACTATAATTAAACTAAACGATGTGTTAGTTGAAAGCGATTGTAAGGATGACTAAGAAGATCTGGAGTTTAACAATTTCAGAAATAATGAATACATTTAATATGTATAGATTTTAACAATTCCAAATTGTGAATTCGTTAAGAAATAAATAACATCTCATCTGGCGAGAGTGACCCAAATTCAAAGCGCATTTTCAGCAAAGACGTCTAGGACTAAATTAAATTTATTAAAAAAGATGAAGATGGGTTAAGCCTTCCAAAACATATTTCTCTACTCTCACAACAGGGGTTTGATAGAACAAAAGATTGTCGAGAGAGTTGTGGAGAAACACAGGCTGATTATGATGAAATTGGCAAGCTTTTTGCCAATCATATATATATAGGACTGCCATTTTTGGACATCGCATTCAAAGTATAAGGCATATCTATATATACCCACGCTGCTCGGCCCATAGTTGCTTTATGTTTACAGATTATAACCCACGATAGAAGATAATTCTTGAGGGTGGGAAATTGATAAAGTTGCGGCCTAGAGGAATTACCACATTACCGAGTTATTAACGCAGCACGTCCAAACGAATGATTAATGGACGCCTCCGTCATAGGGATTTCGCTGATACCACAAACATTATTCTACTTAAACACTTCCAGCATCACTCAAGCAATTTTAGCCCCTAAAGTTTTAGATCTTAAAGCGTGTTCTGGTCATAATTGTGTAGCAAAGTTTGTGAGTGTCGAGATCGACTGGTGTAATTAATGGATGCTTTAGCCGAGATTCGATGCAGTTGAAACACGAGTTTAATCGATTTTGACTGATTTTAAGTGTACATTTGATTTTAGTAAAGGGAAATTAAATTTGGTCACTTTCTTCTGCAGGTAGGAAACGAGACAAACCGTTCCTTATGTATTAATCTACTCGTATGTTAACACCAAATTATTTTGCAATAAAAATACAGTTTAGGAAAAGTTTACTTGTATTAAATTCAAACAGAGCAACCAACGCTGAATATAATGAAAATTGAAGCAGCTGACCAAAAATCAAAAGACAGCAGGTTTGAGCGGCCACATCTATATATGGTTATAATATTATATTATCTTCATATACCTATATCTACTATATATTAATAAGTATTTAAGTACATACATACATATCTTCACGCCAAATCCCTTGCGGGGTAGGCAGTGACAATTGAGAGCCACTTGTCACGATCACGACATACCTCTTTCGCTTCTTCGACATTCATCAACCTCTTCATACATGCCCTTTTGTTTCGATGGCTTTTTAATTCACCTTCAGTTTTATTTAGTATTTAGGTAGTCTATGTATACATACTATTTATGTAGTTTATTCAAATTTAAAATAAGGTTAAACCCACATATTATACTGTCTCACTCTCCCAAAGGTTAGCTGGTAGAAAAAGCTGAAATGGCTTTAAGTTCGCCTTTGTACGTACTTTTAAGTTGAAGTGCAATAAAGTATTTTAACAATAATAATAAATATGGTTTGACAAAGATTATTACGTTTTTTGCTTATATAATGGGCTCTTAATGTGACAGTGAAGAGAAACATAAAAAAAAAATCGGTACTGATTGGAATTAAAAATTATATATGAACCCGCAACAAGCCAGAATTTTTATTTATTTATTTATTGTACAACGGCGGACTTAATCTCCGTGGACATTCTATGACAGCCAAACCTAAGGCACAAATTTGACCAAATATACATAGGTGCAATCAAAGTAATGTCTAAAATTAAGTTCGATGGCAGCTCGCTTTAGGTATTCCTTATTTTCTTGCCTAATTAAACATGTAAGACTCACATCTCTGCCGTTAAGAAGCCAGGTAAGGTTTGCGGGTGGATCTGCTGGCGGGGAAGAGCATTGCGCCCGTAGCGAGTCCCCGGACGCGTACCATCCTTTCTCTGCTTTTATAATGGGACGGTCTGGAGGCAACTCTGGAACAAACATACATCATCATTTATTTATTTATTTAAGACTTTATTGCACTATGTACAAGAGGCGGGCTTAATGCTGCTAGACATTCTCTGACAGCCAACCTTAGGAACAGATAAAGCATTTAAAGTGAACGGTAGGTGCAAGTAAAAATCCAATATATTATAACTAAACGATCACACTGTAAGCAATAAACAATATGTAAATTATATATATACACACATACATACATACACACAATAATACATACAATATATATACACATACATATATACATACAATAAAAAATATATATACATACACTAAGTAGGTATCTTGTTAGGTTATTTAAGAAATGCAAATAGACCATCTTTGTAAATTGAGCTCGATTTTGAATCTCGCAAACTAGAATCATCACACAGATGGAATTTAGGGGAAGATATTGTATAGTGGAATTATATATTGTATATAGGTCTGTAGTGCCTATATCTATATTAATAGTTTAAAAAATGGGCAATTATAATACGATAATTGGAAAGCTTTTAACACAAATACGGTATTAACCCTTATCGTTTTAAATACGTTAAGCATTTTATGAAGATATTTTTTTGCATTTACCCCATGCAAATTAAATTAATCCTTAGGAGATATTCAAAATAAATAAATCAAAATAATGCGCAACGAAATTATTTCGTGTCGCCGTTTACTCGGGCAAAGTCGGGTACAACAGCTAGTACATAACAAAATGTGTCGTGTACAAATGTTCTTCATCTTTATGATCATAATCATTTATATATCGCATTCTCAACATTTGTGGATTCTCAGTTTGAGTTAAAAGTATGAATTCGCACGAAACGATTTATACATATATATATATAATATATATCAATATAATATATATAATATATATCATTTATACTCGTAAATAAAAAAATGTAACCAAGGATGAAACTGATCCTCAGCTTAACCCAGAGAATTCTAGTCTGGGGATCAGAATTCCTTCTAAAGAATTATTTAAACAATTTTTGTGAACAAATAAACGTTTCGTTTTTTGTATATAAGTAATAGTGTGTAATGATTATTATGTATTCTATGTAATTGTATATTTATAATAATGCACCCCGCGAATCCTCCACCACTCTACCAAAGCAAAGGTTAGCTGTTATTAAATGCCGAAAAGCATTAAGTTCGTTGCACATGTTTTAAGGAAAAAAAAAAATAACGATTTTAGACGAATTCGCTCCTTCTGGACACAGTCTTCTTGTAAAATGTAGAAATGGGTCTATTTATTTCTTTATTTAAAAACTTAATTGCATTATGTACAAAGGCGGACTTAATGCCGCTAGGCATTCTCTGACAGCCAAACCTTTAGGACATTAGGATAGTTATCATGTAAGTAGGTGCAATAATAGATATAAAATAACAATATATAAAACAAATACATAAAAAGGTTCTATATATATATAACCTTTTTATGTATTTGTTTTATAAATTGTATATATATATATATAATACTTTTATAATAATAGAAAGGATATGCAACCTTTAATAATGCCGTTCGCAGTTAAAAACGTAAGCGTTTACGTAGACATTTATACTCGTAATTGTAAGATATTAAGGCGTGTATGCTTTCTGTTCGGCAAATAGCAAAAACGTAGAGCACAACACAAACAACTCAAAAAGTGGTTTGTTAGAATCAGAATTTCCGAGAGTAAGTTGGGAGTGTCGAAAACCTCTTTCATTTATAAAGTTTTGTTTGTTTTTGTCCTCTACTCCGAGTGATTTTGTACCACCACTGTTTAAATGAATTTTGAATCGGGGGAATTCAAGCCGAAAAGGAGAATAGGCAGATTGGGTTGAGAACGAGTTGTTTTTTGTTATTACTAATCACATAATAATTGTTTTATACACAATAAATCGCGCGGTGGTGGCTCGGTTGTAAGAACGCGTTCCTTAAATCCTACAAAGGTCGGTTTAAACCCACCCGACATGTACCAATGAGAAATGCACTTTTCTTACGTACATTTGTCATAGATTTACAACACCACCGTTCCCGTGTCTCAGAGAGCACGTTAAGCCGTCGGTCCCGGTTCCACTAATACTAACTTGTCAATAAAAATTGACATCATATCCTCGCCAAGCCGTCTGGCTAGCGTGGCGAGTTTAGGCCAAATTCTCCAGATATATGTTCTGGAAGGCCCATCCCCAACAGGTGAGGTCTAGGACGCTGTGTTCTAGGGGCTGTAATGATGATGACACAATAAATAACTTTAATCGATACGCAGATAGTTATAATCGATTATCTATATTTAGTTATGGAGCAACTCAGTCTGAGCCGTGACTCCTCTACTTCTTCGCCAGCTTGACAAACTGACTTTAACATTTAATATGTTGAAACAATTATTACATGACTGAAATTTGATTAAACAAATGTGTTGTTGAAGAGTTAGCGAGTAGTTTTAAAATTAAAATAAACGTATTGGATTATAAAGAAACAATTTTAGTTAGTGAGCACTGCCTTCTGGAAAAGAAATTCTGGGCTCCAGAAGGCGGTTTCTCTATTTTTGACACAATAAAACTATACTTACATAAGTCAATAAAAAAGTCCCATCCTCATTAAACATTGTTTTACTGTAACCAGCCTCTCCGCAACTGTGTGCTGTGCTGCTGTGGCAACTATTGACACTATTCGTTTTTATATCTCGTTAAAACTATGTAGCTGTATAATTAAATTATTACTCTTATATCCAACACCGCACACCTCTGTCGATTAAACGGGTATTTAACGCAATACATATGTTTCAATCAAGTTTTATTGAATGTATTAAATTTTATAAACAAATTTGTTGGTAGCGTATAGACGATTTGTGAAAACGTTTTTATTATCACCACCAAATACGAAATATAATAGAATAATTAAAAATATTTATTTTCGTATTGGAGTTAAGGAACATTTAATAGTGTTATTTTTTTGTTGGTGCCTACTTGTACCTATATTTTTTATTTCTTAATGTTAGTAATAGGTATTTGTCCATTCTCCTTTGAGGGCTATTGGGAGCGTTGAGCAAAGACTTTGGATTTGTGTGCCTTTTCTTTGTATTACACTTGATGTATTTCGTTCGGTACAGTCGCCAATCGATTAAGTCCAACATTTTCTCTTTTATTTCATTCCTAATCGAATATCGAGCCTCCTCTGAAAAAACGTTTGAAAAATGCCTTCCTCCTGAAAATACATTTCTGGTTTACAATAAACGCAGCAATTTATTAAAATTATTTTATTTGGCCAGCATGGCGAGAGTGGGTCAAATTCAGAGAAATATATTCTGGATATTTAGCAGTGGATAGCTAAAACTGTTTTAAAGGCTTTAATGATTTTCATTCACATTACAGCCCCTAGAACACAGCGTCCTAGACCTCCACTGCTGGAGATGGGAATTCCAGAACTGGAGAATTTGGCCTACACTCGCCACGCTGGCCAGACGGCTTGGCGAGGATATGATGTAATTTTCTTATGACAATTTATAAACGATTCCACAATTTGGCATTAGTGGAACCGGGACCGACAGCTTAATGTGCTCTGCGAGGCACGGGAACGGTGGTGTTGTAAATATATGTCAAATGGATGTAAGAGTATTTCTCATTGGTACATACCGGGTGGGTTTGAACCAACCTTTGTAGGATTTAAGGTACGCGTTCTTACAACCGAGCCACCACCGCGCCTGATGTTATGATATCCTGGTAGGTAAAGCTGCGGTCCGAGAAGAGTGGCGGCGGCTTGTTAAGCATGCCACTAGCACTCAATATATACTTCCCAGAATACTAAATAGTCTATCTCAAGAAATAAGAAAAAAAAAATCCAAATTGACATATAAAAACAAAATTAAGAAAGAACTACTCGAACAACTGAGTAGCAAAATCGATAGATTGTTTGTGTAAAAATAGTGTGCGATTAGAACGATACAAGCTATATTATTTTTTGTTATTTAACTGCTCCCTAATCTATTATAGTTGCATTTTATTTAATCTTTAGTAACCAAACTGTGCTAATATATCATTATTGTGATGAGAGCTATCTGCCGATAAACTATTGTATAGTTTGGCAGAATAATGTTGTATTTAAATGTTATCATATAAGGAAAAAAAAATGGTGACCACTGCGACTAAGAAGGAGTTGATAGACTGCTTTTCTCAAAAGTACACTCAGACTTGACAAATCATTAAATATATTTGATTGTGCGAGCGAGAGGGATACAAAAGCATTAAACCTTCTTGGTTACTATACTATCTGCTATATACTATCTTATTATTTGAAAGAAAGAAAAATGTTACATTGTCACAAAAAAAAAACACAAGCAGGAAAAATATGTTTTTTTATATACTAGCACGACATGTGACCTTGCACCCACCTGATGGTAATTGACGTGCGAGGACCATGAATGTTAGCAACTGGAATCAGAGACCCATAACTGATATCAGTCTCTAACACTATGTCTGCTTAACTGGGCATGACGGCAATTCGAGCCTGATTCCGAAACGTGTGGATACACTTTACTGGGTTTATCGGCAAGAACGATGGATACTTCCCCGCCCCGGCAGACTGGGCAAATTACCACCATCAGTCCGCCTACCACCTATTAAATATACAACAAACAGGCCGTGTGTGGTGACAAATAAGGAATCAGCTTAACAATAAGCTGCAACACTTGGTCACCACTAATAATAGTTGCCACTGCAGCACAGCACACAGCTGCGGAGAGGCTGGTTACAGTAAAACAATGTTAAATGAGGATGGGACTGTTTTACTAACTTATGTAAGTTTAGTTTTATTGTGTGTGCTTATTTTCAGCTCAATGGATAATCCCTCACAATAAAACATTAAACATAAAAGTATACCTAATCTATTTTATTCTCATTTGTTAAACATTATGTAAACTGTACATTTTAGTGTTTCTTCCAATTTAGTAAATGGTACTGTACTACATCTCTGCGACACGTGACTCATCCAACATAAGGCATCTGCTGAAAATCAACGCTGCAGCCTCGACTGTAGCATATGTTAAGCTGACCACCTATTTATCGCCACACCTGTATGTATGTTTCAGTATATAGAGTAGGCTTATATTTATCCATTTAGATTTATTCCTTATATACATATATTGTAATCAATTTAATTATTGCGATAAATAAAGTATTTTCTTTCTTTCTAAATATAAATACGCAGAATTTGCGCAGATTTTTATATGATGTGGTTAAAATAATATGAACATTCTAATAATAACATGAAGTGGTTCATTTTTATTATAGTAAAAGAATTATCGAAGGGATGTCTTTGAAGTGGGTTCGATATGAAAATTTGTAGAAATATTTGATCCTTTACATACTCGTACTGGCTGGCAAAAGACATTTTTGTTTCATAACGTCCCTCCGGAAATACCGGCAAACTTCTAAAATCAGCTTAATATTATGTTATAATAAGTTTATCTTATGTGAATAAATCTAGCAGTTAAGTCCGTGGAGGTACCTGTTTCGATTCCTGGTCGCGATACAATAATTAATTTGTGCTATTTTTCGAGTTTAGTACGATATAGTAAAGTTGGCCAAATATATTCTGTAAAGCGTGGTTTCTGACCACCACGGTTGTGAAATGTTGACTGAGGCATTTTTTTTTAAATTATCTGGGAATATAGCTGTAAGGTTCATTATATAATAAATAAATTAATAAATAATATGTAAAACGATATAGCAATCCTATGCAACTTTTTATTATGCTGTCCTAAGAAATAAACCAATTATTTATTTGTCGCCAAATAAAAAAAAGTAAAAATAAATATAAATAATAAGTCAAATATAAGTAATAATAATATATATACCACCTATTTAAATATATGGTCTTCTCCTCTGGTGAAAAGAGGGCTGGCTCTTTCTTTGCTGATCAGTATTGCAACTCAGCGGGGAAATGCAGCTAGCGTTCTTGCCAACATTATCTAGACCATGACGTAGGTTTTAAACATTTTCTGTACATGTTTTGAAGATGCCGTGTTTCGTATTAATCTAAGAACACAGCTCGTGACTTCGACAAAGGTTCGGGAATTAACTGTAGGTACTATACAGAGATAGACCTGTATTATACGGACTGGTACAATACAATAAAAACTGGCAACAAATGACATGTTTATTAATACAAATATTTTTTTAGGCCTATACAGTATTTTAAAATATATTTATGCATCTTGACAGCAATACAACACGACAACATATTTGACAACTTTAAAGAATCTTTAAGGAATGCCATCAATTATAATAGGACCTAGATCATAACAGTATGCGCGGAGACGATGATTTTTTAATTTTTTTTATTAATGTAATATCAAATTAATCATTTGTTCTACCGTGTTGTTATTTACAACCTATTTATTTTTTAAATAAGTATTTTTTGATACTCATTTGCTATGCGGCCAGTTGCAGAAAAGCTAATTATCTTTTGACCTGTTTTATGATTTTGGCCAAAATAACCAAAGTGACAACAATTACGGTTACGAAAGTTACCTCTTTCGCTTCTTCGACATTCATCAACCTCTTCATACATGCCCTTTTGTTTCGATGGCTTTTTAATGCGCCTTCAGCTATTGTTTTGATTATTTGATCGTAATATTCGTATTCCAACATTTTACGGATATCGTTAAATTAATGAAAACTGAATTCTGTATTCTATGACAGTCAAACCTTGGGTACAACAAAAGCAGTTACAAGATAAGGTTGATACAATTTCAGGATCAGAAAATATAATGACATATTTACAAAATAATATATAATTTATATATGCGTATTTATTTACCTTTATACAAATGCGTATACATTTAATGTAATACTATCTAATATCAGATACAGATATTATCAACAACAACACAATAAAGTTTATCTTGACTTTATGAAGTGTTTGAATGTTATTTTTTTTTAATTTAAATATGTAGGCACAGACTCACACTGTGCTGCCAATTATTTAGTAAACTGTATATTTAACTTGACGGTTAACATCTAATTTCCTAGCTGTGAATAAGCGGCATCGTAAAGAAAGAAACACGGAAGAACATCATTAAAGTGAGCCTATTCCTGTATCCTACATGAAGTGAGCATCCACAAGTTTTTTTTAAAGATAGTTTATTTTTATTTTGTCGTGTGTCCTGCAATATACATGACTATGGCACTGATCAAACATCTCACACTAGAGTCGTCGCTAATCTACTTTTGTCTTAAAAGCCCGTACTTTGTTTCGTAACATATATAATACATTGTCGTTAAACCAGGTTTTATAATGATAATAATTTACAAGTTATAGACACGACCTAAAAAGCGTATTCTACACGATAGTCTACAAGCGTTCCAAAGAGGTGATCTTGACTGGAACAATCAACTATGCTTTTAAAAGGACATCATTCATCTTGTAGGAGGTATAATCAAAAATACGACCGTAGCCCTTCCGGAGTGGTCAGAAACCACCCTTTTTTAAAATAATTAGATTTATATTTAGCCAACTTTACTATGTGTATGTACACAGGTTAATATTATAAACAACAAGGCTTATAAAGGTGCACCAGTGCTCTGCCCATAGGTAGTACAAATAGTAGTATTGTGGATGGAATTTAATTTTAATACAAAACATAAATGACAATATTATTCCTATCTAGAATTTAACAAGATTTATTAATAATAATAAATTACAAGTGAAATAAAATATAATGTAATTGTCAAATATAAAGCGCGTAATTTGATTGCTTTACATTTTTAAATCAAATCAAAATCAAATTAAAAGTATTTTATTGTGGATCATAGGTTTTTGAATAAGTACATTATTTATGGTGGTCGCTATGTCCCGTCCATTGGACATACAATAATTATATACACAACATAAAAAATACAAGTTTTGGAAAGATAGTCTGCTACGCTGTAATAGTATTTCTTAGATAGAAAGCCATGAAGCTTTGACTTAAAGACTCTCATGTTTTCGACTTCACGGATGAATTTGGGAACTTTATTGTAAATTTGTATCACCATACTAATAATATTTTTGCTAAACAAAATCGTTTTGGATACTTTCGTGCTTAATAGGTTATTGTGACGCGCGCGAGTACGATATGAGAACATAATTAAATTATTTTTACAAATATTGCACTTTCATAAATGTACATACACTTGTAAATGTCAAACAAACAACTAAAATCGTTCTATTTATCGAAGCTTTCGGAGCTTTACAGAAATAACACAGCTTAAATGAAACGGTTGGTGGCGCTGGCTTATGCTTTTAACATGTTATGTTAGCGCGGCTTATAACTGGAACGCGACAGTTATGATTATGATGTGGTCACCTGTTATAAGGGTTACCCTCACCTTAAAGTAAGTTAAGTATAAAAATATTTATTGCACATTAAAATATACAAAACAAAATACAGTTCATAGGCGAGCTTAATACCCTGAAGGTATTCTGTAACAGCTAACCTTTGGGAGAATGATATAAGAAATTGTGGGGTGAAGAGTTAGAAGGAATAAATATATATTAACTAAATGCAAAAGTTGATATTTCTTTCACTCGGTATTTAAAGAAATTTATATTAAATAGTAATAAAAATTAATAAATATATACGACTATGTCGGTTACGTATACTGTTGGAATTTATTAAAGAACAAATATTTTAATATTATAATCGTCAAGATGAAAATACAGAACTAAGTATTTTTATTTTTATTATTTAGTTATAAAATCCCAACTTTCGGTGCAAAGAAGCTTTCCTAAAAATATCGCCACTCATACTGAGCCTAATTGTAAATTAATAGCTACCTACTTGAGGTAGCGAAAGGACGGCGATCGCCCGAACGTTGACTTACATAATTCTATTTCGTCTCTTGACTTTGGGCGAGATCAATTAATAATAACACTCCCAAGCCTTTAGGTATTTATCACAAAGGATATAGCGATTTTCAGATGCGACCTTATTCACCATGCACTACTGCTTTTATTTTTCGGATAACGATTTTTGTCTTTAAAAAAAATTACCTTTTTTATTTTAAATAGAGGTTCTACCAATGACACCTGAAGCCTAACAAAAATATTTGCTCTTTTGATAATTACATGCGGTATAAAATATATACCTACTTATAAACATATATAAATAATACTACAAATATAAATACATACATTAATAATAATAATCCATGTCATGTGTTATATATTATTAAATATTATATTGCTTTTTAAGAAAGTAAGAAGATAGAAGATATTTAAATATGTTTAAAGTGCATGTCTGATAAACAAAAGCATAGTGTTTATTTTAATTGATTGTATTTTAAGATGTAAGATATACCCGTAGATATATATAGGTATACCCAGTTAATGGGACCACCTAAATAATTTTACCAGACTATTACGATCAAATAAATAAAATACTGGCTGAAGGTGCTTTAATGTTGCGAAAGACTTCGGAAAAAAGGGCATGTATGAATAGGTTGATGAATGTCGACGAAGCGAAAGAGATATGTCGTGATCAAGTGACGCTCAGTTGTGTTTGCCCACCCCGCAAAGGATCTGGCGTGAAGATATGTATGTATGCTCTAGTCAGCGCCAAAAGGCTAAATTCTGCAATAAATTCGCAATTTTGAACATTTATAATGTTTTATAACTTGTGCAGAAATATAATGTATACGAGTAGTTAAACCATGTAAAAATACAGAACAATGAATTTAACATGATTGCACGATTGTTGAGCGATTGAACAAGGATTCGTAAGAACATTGATTACATTTGAGGAACTGTTTTTATTTCTCATACGTGTTCAAATACAATTTTCTTCTGCGTTTGTTTCTGATAAACATCGTTTGTGCAATTGACTGGCAAAAGAGTCGGGCATTGAACAAAAAAAAAAGGTTAACCATAATTACTTCTGTATAATATTTATTACCATAGTTACCCATCATGCTATTAGTTTAGGCAATGGAGCGGAATTTCAGACTAAAAAAAGCAACCGGATAACTCTCATTTAATGTTTTTTATTATTATTACAGCCCCTAGAACATAGCGTCCTAGACCTCCAATGTTGGAGATACCCATTTAGAACATATATCTGGAGAAATTAGCCTACACTCGCCACGCTGGCCAGACGCCTTGGCGAGGAAATTGAATGTTACAGTGGCGTAAATTTTGGATTTTAGAAAATTATAGAAAAATGTTAAAATAGGATGACGTTTTTTAGATGTTCTCAGAGGGTTCAACTATGATATGTATCCGTTTATATAACATTTAACCCCATCTTTCAACCCCTAAAGGGGATGGTAATATTGTATGCTATCCGTATGCTATTAAAACGCTTCTTACATCAAATTTATTATTATCGCACAACAGTAGACTTATTGATTACCTGATGACCACTCCGCATAGGATCGGTCGTTATTATGATGATGAAGCCCGAGAGTATTTATTTCTTCTCTCCACATATGATAGATCCGGCATACGCACTATATAATCCGTGGAAAAAACTTATTTTTGCTTCCTGTCGTTACATATGAGTCAATGGTTTGTGCTGTTTTTTTACTTTGACTGGTTCCCGGGAGACGCCATTGGCTCGTTACCGACTACCAATCAGCCCTATATATTTATTTGAACGTGACTTTGAACCTATGTTAGTACTTTCTGTAAACTTTCTATCCACAAACTTTGGTTTTATTGTTCTTGCCACAACCTAATAATATTTTGTGTGGTTTAGTTCAGACGTTATGAAATAAATTTATTATATTATTCGAGTACATAAAATAAGTCTTCAACTAAATTTTTAACGACGTATATTTCTAGTTATTATGTATGAGTTTGGTATCATATCACGAAATATTATATGTTTACTTACTTAGATTAGCCCTATTTGGTGCAATACTAATAATAAGTAGCGAACGATGTTTACAGTAACAGTAGACGACACATCGTCGCAACGACATGTATCTGTGATCATTAATGCGAACCCGACTTCGTGTGTCGTTGACGACGTGTCGCTAGCTAAGAAAGGTATTTCATAGAAATTCATATAAACTAGTAGCGTCGCAACGATACGGCTGCTACTGCTGCGTCCACGTGTAGGCACTAAATAGGCTATTTACTGATCTTGTAAAGCAATTATTGTCTTTGGTACCACTCATTCCACGAAATGTTGCAGTTTATATGAATTTATACTCCCAAGGTTGATTTAGACCAGACGAGCAAAAAAAAAACGTGTGCGTCGCGGGACGTACCGCAAAAGTGAGAACTAAACTTGCAGGTTATTGATTTCGTAGTTGGTAGAAATATGGAGAATAAATGAATGCGCGTGGCTGCATAGATGCGTAAAGAAATAGAAAGAAGGATCGGGAGAGAACGTGATACGCGCGGCGCGCGCCTATCCGCTCCTCTTCCCCTTCCCCGCCGCGCTGTTTCTCCTTGAGCGCTGTTCTGACGTACGGTCGTACGTTCAACAAAATAGGTCCCCAACCAAGCGCGCGCAATAAAGTTCTCACTTTAAAAAATTTAGTTTGAACTGTTGTTGCTGCAGGTCTGTTTTTTTGTTACCGACAACTTGTTTTCATCATTTACACCAAAAGAATAGCAATGAGCAAAAGTGAGATCAACAAGAACTAAAAGAACTAAAGTTACCAATATAGCTTTCAAAATTAGCAAGCTGATGTGGCAGTGGGCTAAACACGTCTGTCGCAGAATCGATGAATGACGGATTCGGAAAGGGATTCCGAAATGGAGTGGGTGAATGACCTGAGGAAGGTCGCTGGTGGGGAATAAATTAGGGTGGCAGGAATTCGTGTGAAATGGCAAACCTTGGCAGAGCCCTATATCCAGCAGTGAAGAGACACAGGCTGATGTAGAGAACGAGCATCTGCTTTTTCGTTTAGTCTTAACCGCTCTGCGTGTGGTTCGGTTGCGAAGAGTTGAAAGTTGATTAAAAGATGTAAAATGCTATCAGCCCATTTGTAACCCGACTCCGAGGCACCTAATTCATCTTGCATTAAAACAGTTTCGCTTTTGTAAATCCGAGCAGACACATGTCGGCCAACCTCGAGTGACGCTAAGTCCGCGTGATAAGTGTATCCAGGAACCGCGGTCATCCGTCTTCCTCCAACCCGGAGCACATACGAGTAGTCAATTTACTCACCATATAAAACGATACAGTGCTAGTTTTGAGAAAGCATGAATAAAATAATGTAAACGTAACTATTTTATGTATGTTTTTAACTGCCTCCGTGGTCTAGCGGTTAAGACACAAAAAAAAAATTCATTTGTGACGTTTCTCGAGTTTGGTACGCTAGAGACATCGGCGAGCTTGCCACTTGTCATAATAGGCCTATGGTAAAGTTGGCTAAATATAAAGTCGCTCGTTATCGTTAGGAATACGGTCTTGATCATACATTTTTACTTCATTTTTGTAAAGATAATTAAGGCGATTCAAAGAATTCAGAATTAATGTTAACGTTTTTGTTACAGTACGCCTAGAAGGGACCATATTACGCAGTATTTGGTTCGAAAAAACAAATCATTGCTATGGTCTAACTCAGCGTAACTCAAATTGAGCAACTTTTCGGCGAAGCAAAAAAATCGTCTCTTTTTGAATTATTACTATACTGCACTAATACTAGTACGCTATGTTTTTTTTAAAGCTATAACTTCTTTCAATTTTCTATCAAATGACACACAACCTAAACTTTTTTATACTTTTGGGGGGGTTGTTTATTGTGGAATCCAGTAATCAATAGGTTTCGACGCCAGGATAAATCGCCCGGTGTCGCCAAGGATATTGTAAGTGTCGTATGTCGTGATTTCTAAAAACTTTTAAAGTGATAAGTGGGTAGGTTTACATCTACCGCCCAGTATGTACGAGAATACACCGTGCAGCTCCAGTCGACCAATGCAACTTGGCTGAAACGTCGCCGGGAGAAATATGTCTCGAAGGTAAATCGCGTAAAGACTCGTTAAAATTATAAAGACATACAAGCTTACAATATTAGTTCTCCTTGAAAGTAAAAAATGGCAATTCATATCATAGCAAATGGCACATACTTTCACCGAGACTAACTGACGATGGTAATTTTCCAAGTCTGCCGGGGCAGGAAAGTATCCACCGTTAGTGCCGATAAATCCAGTAATGTATCCACACGTTTCGGGATCAGGCTCGCATTCCCGTCATGCCTAGTCGAGCCGGCATAGTGTAAGGAACTGATGTCAGTTATATATTCAATTACCTTTACTTTTGTGACTTATTTATTATTACGTCACATTATCATAAAATGATACTACTGTTATTGGTAGATATTTTCCTCGCGCATTGCCCATTTTCCTTGCACACTGTTGGCAAAGCAGCCTAAATATTTTCAAACATCATCAGAAATTAATCCTAAATAGTAGGAATTATTCATCATTCATGGAATAATTCGGCAACCGCAATAACTTGGAAAAGGTTCGAATCAAAAACTCGATGTGATTTTCTTGTTCCGAAGCGAATTTCGGAATTTTGGTAAAAAGATTTCACGAGTTTTCAAGATGGACACGGGTTGCCAATGAATAGTTGCAAATGAAATACTTGTGTAGCTTTTAAACCACGTTAAATTTGCATACCTTTTTACCCCTGTCTACGCTATCGATGAGATTTTTTTTATTACAACTGAATATTTTCGTCCCACTGGACCAGTTTAGAAAGATTATGGAACCCTTGTTAATAGGTAACTAGTTTAATTATTTATTTCGCCAACATTTCCTTACATGGGTTTTTTTGTTTCGTAGATTATTTACTGCACCTTTACCCAGTATTTTATTTATTTGAATAATCGCCGTCATCGCTGCCAGGACTTCTTTTACCCGCAAAATTATATCTAATTCGTCAATCTTATCAAGTTTAATTACAGCTTTCATCATCATCATGATTATCATATTGTATTATATGCATCTCCACTGCTAGATATAGGCCTCCTCCAAAGCTCGCCACTTCACACGATCTTCTGCTACATCTTATTGTTAAGTACTCTTACATTTAAGCAAATTCTATTTTTTGTAAAAAGTACCTAAAGATAATCACGACTGTAATTTTGTGGTGTTGTCAAACATACAGTTTTTTAAAGAAGTTCAAGTGGCAAGCTCGTGAAAATATTACAAATAAATTTTACAAAGAAATCGAATGGGAAAAATCACGATTTGGTCCAAAAATTCTCGTGGGACGAAAGTTGAAAGGTCGAATTGGTACATTATATTAGCGAAAATGGAAATACATGATTTCGGATTTGAAAGGATTGGAAGGCAATCTGGTTTAGGGCTTTTACCTATTCAGATCTATAATCGCTTAGACGAATATATTGCCCTTCCACAATTCATGTTTTATATGGATTTTTCATGCGATTTTTGTATTTCTGTTATACCCAAAATTATTTAATTACTAGCCGTTTAACGTGGCTTTGCACATGTAATATAAATAATTAGCTCAAAAATATTCAGGTGGCCGTCAAGTTATATAACCAATAAACTACATAAATACTTATTTCTGAAGTTAACGGATCTTGTCTGCCATATTTCATCAAAATCGGTTTAGTAATATAGGCGAATTAAACAGACAGACAGATGATATACAGGCCTTGCAGTCACATGATGACAATGTCTGTCTCTGGGTTCCAAATACCATTTCTGACAAATTTCGGTCCAGTCGTAAAAGACGAACAAACATATACGAAGCTTTACTCATATTTATAATATTAGTATGGACTATGGATATATCTTTGTAAAGTAAAAGTTTTATTTTTATTTTGTATATTTATTATTTAAGGTTGGATTGTACCAAAACGAATTCTCTGTAATTGTAACTACTTATTAAATTAAAAAATTGCGTCGATTTTATCGGCTGATTTTCAAAATAAAACTGATAAATTCGACGCCATTTTAAACTTTAATTGTAGCATTTACGGATACTTATTTTTGGTACAACTCAGCCTAAGTAATTTTGTATTGTAATTTTTGTTATAAAGTTAATATGCCAACATGGTTTATCGTTATTATCTCTAATCTGTCTTTAGGCTATATAAGGGATTCGTAATAAGAATTGAAACGGGTTCATCCGTCTAGATCGTCCCGGATAAGTGTCACTTAGCCCAGACTTAGCGTGAGTCCAACCCTCCACTAAATTGTCTAACGAAAACACAACTACAATGTAACTAGTCCGGATACACCCGTATGTATCTATTACTATATATGTATATAGTATTATACTTTAATTAGTAGTGTGTATGAATAATAATCCAGGCGCGGTAGTGGCTCGGTTGTAAGAACGCGTTCCTTAAATCCTACAAAGGTCGGTTTAAACCCACCCTTTATCAGAAATACACTTTATTTAAGTACATTTGTCAGAGACTGTTTGATATCACATCCTCGCCAACCCGTCTGGCTAGCGTGGCGAGCCAAATTCTCCAGATATATGTTCTGGAAGACCCATCTCCAACAGTGGAGGTCTAGGACGCTGTGTTTAGGGGCTGTAATGACAAATGGCGTCGATGTTTCTAGCGTGTCAAACTTGAGAAATATCACAAATAAATGTGTCCCGACCAAGAATCGAACCCGGCACCTCCGCTTCTAAATCTACGGACTTATCCGCTAGATCACAAAAGCAGTCGTCAATTTATTACAAACTTTTTTTACTACTATATTAAATTAAATAATTTATTTCTTTTGGGTAACTTGTAACAACTTGAATATTTTCAGCACCAAAATGAAGACTTATACAACAAAATATTATACAAATTAAGATACAAAACAGTTCGGTAATTATGATTGGACCGTAACACGTAATAATCCAGATTTATGTGTGTTATAACAACATTACTGTCATAAACAAGTAAATTGTAACTTAATAACTACTTAATATTAGATCGTGGCTGTAAATAGGCCGTGTCAACTAAATCTACATTCGTTGCTGAAAAAGAGCCGAGACAGCCTAAAATCTAATAATAATAAAAGTAAAGTATCATCACGACCGTATCCCTTTCGGGGTGGTCAGAAACCACGGTTATAAAGAGGCGGATTCACATTTAGCCAACTTTACTCTAGGCCAATCATGACAAGTGGCAAGCTCGAGAAATATCACAAATAAATAAATTATTATTTAAATTAATAAATATTATTGTGTCCCGACGAGAAATCAAACCCGGTACTTCCGAGTCTACATCCACGGACTTAACCGCTAGACCATGGAGGCAGTTAAGTCTAACAATAATAAATACATTTAAACTTAAATGTTAAAAATCTTTGTACTATCTTGTGGCTGTAAACGGGCCGTGTCACCTTATAATGTAATTAATCATAATATATCAATTAAATATATAGAATGATTGTTAATAATTATGTGTTTCTTTAAAGAACTGTCTAAGCGGCTGGCTAATGCTGTATGTGACAGTTGCATGCTGGCAGTTTTTTCGCGCAGCAAAAAGCGGTGCTGCGGGAACTGCTCCAAGTGTTCTTGGCACACTGCCACATGATCAAGTCATGTGGTGAATATTTTTACATAGGTATAGATTAGTTTTAATTTAAATTATATAATTAATAAAATTACTTTTTATTTAATTAGGGCTAATTTTTATTTTGTAATAATTGTAGATTAAATCGATTAATTAAAAAAACATATATTCACTTTAATTAATAACAATATGTTTGCTATAAGCACTTAGGAAACCTAACTCTTCGATTTAAATGTATTTTTGTATTTATAGTTTTAAAAACTAATTGTAATAATACGCAGACAAAACACCTTCACCATTTACAATAACTAGATAAAAACCTTTCAGTTGAAAAAGAGATAAAAGAAAATTGACACAAAAGAGGGAAAAACTGAAAAAATATCAGTTTTTTCGATCGCGACAATTTCCTATCGCTATTCACGTAATACGGCCCAGTAAATACGCAATTTTCGTTATCTAAAAACTGGAATACGCTATTTGTCTTGCGTTCTCTTATCTAAGAGTGATTCGTGTCAATCAGCTGCCGACGGCAAGACGAATTGTTTCATTCCAGAACGTTCCCGAACATTCCCCGCGATAGCTGTCTGATGAGGTGTCGTCGGTGACAAATTGCAAATGCGTTTTTTACGTTCACAAAATTTAATTTAAAATGTGTTACGGTGTTGGAATAATAAAGTATTATTGGAGGTCATGTAACTACTTTAATAGTAACTGTTCAGAGCTTGATGTATTTACCGTGAAGCCATCGATTGCTCGTAACTACTTGACCAGCAGCCCTCTTCTGTTACTTAGGCGCAAATGTGATATACTCGTATAATGGAATCACGCTATTAAAGTTGATATTTTCACGGCCGCTGTCATGGAAGCCGCTGTTAAAGAGTTAAGAATTGAATAATATTTTGTAATTATGACGTAAGCTTTGACGTAAATAACGAAATCCATTAATAAAAAAAGGATCATAATACAGATCTTTCTGTACTGACCATATGCTTAGCATTGTATGTGTTTGTCGGCACTCGTTTTAACAACCTATTTAGTTTTAAAATTGTTTAATTTTGACAATTACTTTGTTTAACTTATAAATAAATGAATAAAACTAATATTGCCTCCGTGGTCTAGCGGTTAGGCTCGGAGGTACCGGGTTCGATTCCTGATCGGGACACAAAAAATATTTATTAATGTAAATAAATACATTTAATTATTATTTAATTTATTTGTGATATTTCTTGATTTTGGTACGCCTGGAGACATCAACGAGCTTGTCACTTGTCATGATTGGCCTATACTTAGTACAGTTAGCTAAATGTGAATCCGCTTATTTATAAGCGTGGTTTCTGACCACCCCGGAAGGGGAACGGCTGTGATGATGATGATGAAAATTAATAAATTGTGTAGACTATATAAAGAATGTCGGTGGTGGGTGTTAGATGAGGTTAATATCATCATACATAGATATTGACTAGCTGGCAATTTCACTTCACATATAGTAAAGTTGGTAGTAAATGTGAATTCTCCTTAAAAAACATGATTTCTGATCACCCCGTTAGAGGTATTACCGAATATTATTGATACATGGGATGATATAATATTGCTTTCCTTAAAATACAAAAATATACACTTTTCTTATGTATTTTTGTCATAGAATTACAACACCATGGTTCCCGTGTCTCGGAGGGCATGTTAAGCCGGTCCTGGCTAATACATTATTATTAAACATTTATATCAGACTCTCGCCAACCCGTCTGGCAAGCGGCGAGTGTTAGCCAAATTGTTCAGAAATTTCTAGAAGGACCATCCCGAACAGTGGAGGTCTAAGAGTCTTTTGGGGGTGAAGAGACACAGGCGCATGATGATTTATTGTATTCTAATTAAGAAAAATACTTTTTTTTTTACTAAAAAGAAAACAACCTGCAAACAACGTCTTCTTGACGAAACCATATGTAAAACCACAAAAAAATAACAAAAACTAAAAGCCAAAAGCTTTTAGAAAAACTGTGTTGCCATATTCGAAAAACTGACCTAGACACGGAGAAATAAAATCAAAAATATTTTTAGTGTAATTACAACAGAAATAAACAAATTCCTTATTTCACCGTCCTTACAGAAGCTTTGAAAAGCACAAAACCGCAGTAAAGTTGAGTTTTTTATTACTTTTTCATTTATTTATGGCGAAGCAAACTCTGTTGGGACAGTCGTTGCGAAGTGCTTTCGAAATTACCATCGCAAAGTCAGTTAGTGGGTTACTTAACTGACGACTTCCAACGGAAATCTAAATCCACTTTTTCTGAATCTCAATTTAAATTTCAGTCGCTAAACCGCCTTGGTGTTTATTTAAATATTGTACTTAAAATATTTACATTTAGGTACCTAGGTAGATTAAAATAATATTATAGCAATGCCAAGAATTATATAGACATGTTTTATGACCGTATTAAAAAAACGACTATACCAATATAGTGTACATTAAAAAGTAAAAATATATTTTAATTACTTCAAATTATCAATTAACAAAATGATTGATACTAACAGGTATTGTTGCTGTCTGTGCCAAACAAAAATAACCTTAATACAGATACCTACTCAAATAATATATGAATTCGAAATCGAACGTAAGCTGATAATTGGAAAGAAGCACATCAAAATTCTTATGCATTTAGACACAACCATTAACTCACAATTCTTTTTCCGGATCTAAGAATTAAAAATAATAACTTAGATAGTAAAAATGTGCATTAATTTCTTTAACATACCCCATGTTTTGCCCGGATGTCGTGCCATCCATAAACTAATAATGCAGTAATCCTTCATGATAAATGACTTTGACTTGATTTATTATTTATTATAGGATAACTATCAACAACAACAAAAAATTATAAAGAAAAATAATATGGAAACATAATGGGTCAATTATTTATGATGTCATCTTATACTTATTTCGAGTTTACATGACATTAAAGTAAAACCTTTTTTAAGTTATTTTAATAATATTATTAGTATTTAATAATATCAGTTATATTGTTTTTAAACAATTAAATTTCTAATAATTCCCGCTTGTCTTTAAACTGTATTCCGAAGGTTGAGGATTTATTTATTTAAAAACTTTCTTGTTAAATAAACAACCTTTGTGACTGTTCGATATTTCGTTAATTGAGTCGTTTGATTTGAATATTCGCGGTAACGCTTTGTGCGCCGGCGCACTTCGCGTCGATGACGTTCCATCGTCTCGACGCCCTCTAGTAGTAACTAGCGGACTATGCTTGGTGCACTTCCTGTTAATGACGTTTCCGCCGAAAACAACGCTCTCTGTCGGCAGAGTCGAAGCGCGGTCGCTGGTCGAAGCATATCGTTGCTCCCCAAATTAATTCGTAATTATTCGCTGTGATTGTGCCGTGGACCTGCAGTAATTTCGGCTGTGATCCTCATCATCACCATCCATTTCGCGACCCGTCGGCTATCAAAACCACCAAGGAATTCGGTCACCAGTTCGAGACCCGGAATAAAGGTTAGTTGCTGCTAATTTAATTTCTTTCGCTCAATTTCGGAGTATCTTCACCAGCGCCTAGTCTTTTCCCGTTCAGTGACATTGAAATATAAGAGGTAAGGTTAGGATAAATAAACAACAGAGGATGGCAGTATAAAAGGTAATGCCCGGTCCTTGTAGTACCTACAGGTCAATGTTACCAGCCTACGCTTTGCTTGAATAATATTTGCTTCCCTGGGCCGTGATTGGCTCGTTTGCCGCTTTGCACTTTTGTATGTCTTGTATTTGACTTCGCTTCGTTGGAGCCCAAGGAAGATAAATGTTGCTATTTTTTCATACGAGGTGGCGAAATAAATCCATGTTTTCTCCTTTCCTGAGCATTTTATTGTTGACAGTCAATATGTCAAATGTTTATGACGTATAATAATGAATTGCTAACAAATATTATTGTCAATATCCATACCTGAGAAAAAACTGGGGTTTTTATATGAATTTAGCGCCCGCTCCTTAACTCCTAAAACGACTAGGCGTCCGAGTTTATAATAATAAGTAATTAATCCGAAGCGGTGATGGCTCGGTTGAACACATAAATGCAAAAGCTTTTTATTCTTGAATATTAATAAAATTAATTAGTGATCTTCATTGAAATTCCAGGATAGACATACGGTAAGTGTAAGCACAAATCTGAACACTTGTTTAATTTGTAAATCTCTTCCTTTGCAGATTCCTTGTTCAATCTGATTAAACTTTAACAGGTCACTAGAACTAAGATGCTGGTCTTCTGCTAACAGCTTTGCTGCTTAGTCTTTAACTGACATTAGTGGATACATTTAAAATAATTTATATAATGACGTCTACCTTGGACACACCATCCAATTAGGTATGGCCAATTTCAGCAAAGACTCCGATAGACGCATTCAGCTTTTTAGGAAGTAATGTTACATCTTCCAAGCCGAGATTTTCCAACCAGTGCGTTATTCCAGTAATGTCGTATGAAGCAGAAACGTAGAGACTGACAGTGGAAATACTTTTAAGACCCCTCGCCAAATGGATAGATTACCTGAGAAAGATCGCTGGTGGGGGATGGATGGGGGTGGTAGTGGATCGTATAAATCAGCAAGCCTTGGGTAAGGGCTATATCCAGGTAGTAGAGAGACACAAGCCCATGATGATGAAATTTTTGACTTGTCTTAAATGCCTGTGTCACAAAATATATTTTGACTTTGACTGATCAACCTTTGAGTTAATGGAGATGAAATTAAATTATAAAATCCTATTACCTTTTTTAAAAGAGCTATTTTTACCACCTAACAAGATTACAGTCGTGATATTGCTTTATTTTTATGTTCATTGGAGTCCGAATTTACCCCTTAAACCCGTTACTCATTTATGTCGATTGGCGTAAATTCTATATTCGAAACAGCAATAAAAAAGATCGATTATTCTCGGTTCGAGAACTCGATACATCACTCGGGCCAATATACTGGGAGATGGATATCGATAAAAAATGACCCTCACTCAAATTCCGGGAGATTGACGTAGTACTTGGAATTAATCGACATATTTGAAGTCTATCAAAATACGAATAAGGGATTCCCGATCCGTTTTCTCCGCTTATTTTGGGGTGAAATAGTTTTCTGAAGTTAATTTTCGATTTCTACTATTTCACCGACGAATTGAATAAAAATGAACAAGAATGAAATAAAGCGACAAATTTGTGGAACAATTTGCCTCCTAACATCAGGCAAGTAACCACCAGATCGTTATTTTAAAAAATCGCATTTCCTTTCCCAACAAAATTTGTAAGTATATTATTATGTATTTATATGTTTATGTATTAATATTTAGCTTATATTATATACATATATACATATATATATATATTATGTAGTTTAAGTATTATTATTTTTATGATGTTTATCGTATATTTAATTTAACTAGTACTAATAAGTGATTTAATTATTTTTATTGATTTTTTTTGTGTTTTTTTATTTTGCCATGCCTAAACTTCGATTCCTTGTCCCGAAGGTTGATGGTAAGAGAATGCCAAGCGGCATTACATACGCCTTTTGTATTAAACAATAAAGTTTTTAATAAATAAATAAATATATATATATATATATATATGTATGTATTTATGTATGTATGTATATGTAGTTATATGTATGTGGTAAGTTATCATATTTTTTTTATATTTCATATTTCAGCACCTACTTTCCAGTAAATTGTTTAAAGTTCTTCCAATGGTTGGCTATGATAAAATGTCTTGCGGCACTAAAGCCCGCCTTTGTCTTTGTACAATAAAGTATTAAATAAATAAACTACTAGTTATGTTGTCTGACGTCAATCGGCGTTATAGTGAGATAAACACCATAGCCACAAATTTCGGAGTTACTAGTTATTTACGAGTACATCGGTCGTACGCTAAAGATGTGAAAGTGCAGGCAGTGTGTTTCCCTATTTCTGTAACCTGGAGCTTTGAGCGAAGCGCCTTGATAGGCGGCATAATGGTAGGGACTGACGTTGGTCGTCAGTGGCTGGCATCAGTTGCTCCCATTCTTGAATCCCGCGCACCGATTACCATCAGGTGGGAGCGGTGTCATTCATTCATTACAGCTCCTAGAACACAGCGTCCTAGACCTCCACTGCTGGAGATGGGCCTTCCAGAACTGGAGAATTTGGCCTACACTCGCCACGCTGGCCAAACGGCTTGGCGAGGATATGATGTATTTTTTTAACAACAATTTATTAACGATTCCACAAGTTGGCATTAGTGGAACTGGGACCGACGGTTTAACGTGCCCTACGAGGCACGGAAACGGTGGTGTTGTAAATCTATGACAAATGTACGTAAGAAAAGTGTATTTCTCATTGGTACATGCCGGGTGGGTTTATACCGACCTTTACAGGATTTAAGGAACGCGTTCTTATAACCGAGTCACCACCGCGCGGTGTCATACTCAATATAAAAAAAATGCAACAGTTATATTCTGTGGCCTATAGTTATTTTATATAATTAAAGACACTGATGATCAGACAAAGAATTTCCTCGAGTACAATCACGTGTTCTTACTTTCTTCGGAAGCGCCTGGTCTACAAGGGAAAGTCGATGTCGAAAGAAGTTCTCCGATGAGATGGACTAACTAGGTGAAGGCTGCAATGGATCGTCATACATAAGTGTACCATGAAAGCTGCGATGTCTTGTTTAGCGTGCCACTAGCACACAAATGGCGACCCCGAACACTCTGCCAAGAGTATACTAAGAAAAAGAATAGGTATTTTATCTCACTATATCGTTGATCCGTGACTGAAACATCAAAAAATTGGCAGTTTTGAGATAATTAGATAATTATCAATTTCCATTAAAATTATAACTTATTAACCACGAAGTTTTCGTATTTAAATAGTGAACATTTTACATTTTTAATGATCCTATTACATTAATATTTAATATTAAAATAATCCAATTATTAGCTAAAATATTGCTCAGAGCTACAGATGTAGTGCATAATGGTTTTCCATCGTATTTTAATAATAGCGCAAAGATTAATAACTTGATCTTAAGTTTTACGTGAACCAATCTTCTGGACGATTTCTCACGTTCGCATTGACTGAAACAATAAATTTAATAATCTTGTTATCACCTCCCTGACTATAAAGCCGGGGTTGTTATTCATTTGGGTTGCGGTTAAATTCGCACGAATAGTGCGAGAAAGTTCGTATTTATCGTGCTCTCTCTTTCTTAGGGTGGTTGTTATATCTCTATATTATAGATTAAAAAAAAAACATTTAGACATTTGACATTAACTAATAAAGTTACATATTAATGGATATGCAAATGTCATTAATTTAATACAATAATATTGATTGACATTTCAGGTGCCGTCGTATTCCGATTGAGACCCGAGTTTTCCCAAAGGAAAATTATGCACTATATCTATGTATCGGTTTATGGAAATAATATATGCAATAAGTCCACATTTGAGTGTTTCTGATAGTGCCCTATCACAATTGATTGACGTGTATCAAAATTAAACTTTTTAAGCTTTCGCGCACATTCATAATAGTTTTTATAATTTTAACGGTTCTTTACGCGATTTACCTTAGAGACATATTTCTCCCGACGTTTCAGCCAAGTTGCATTGGCCGTAGTCACGGGTCGACTGGAGCTATGCGGTGTAGTCTCGTACATACTGGGCGGTATATGTAAACCTATCCACTTATCATTTTAAAGCTCGGCATTGACGGTCAGTTTTTCGCGTCAAACCAGACGTAAAACTGTGGCTTACATCCACAGTTTTATGCCAACTATATTTCCCTATTCACTGGCGTCAAACCGGCTCTTCAGTTTTCGACCGGCCGTGTCGAGAAAAAAAAATTGCAGGATGTTTTAACTTCTTATTGGCGGGACACTTATATATATTTTTTACTTTTTACTAATTAGACGATTTTTAATAATTGATCAATTTATTAATTTCGATAGTAACTATGAAAACAATCCATTACAGCGGGCGCTGCGAGCGAACTGATGCGATTGGATTGCAGATCACACACTCACGGTCAGTTTGGATGTAGGTTTGGTGGATGTGGGTTGGGATTACGGTAGTCACGAAAAAATTCGTGGCGCGTCGTCAGTTAATACTCTGAAGTTGGGTTTCGATACTCACGATCAAATTATAGACGTAATCCACACTTTTACGTCTGGTTTGACGCCTAAACTGACCGTCAATGTCCTACTTAAAAGTTTTTAGAAATCACGACACTTACGAGTAGTGTAATAAAATGTATATTTTTAATTTTAATTTAATTTAATTTAAAAAACTTTATTGCACTATGTACAAAGGCGGACTTAATGCCGCTAGGCATTCTCTGACAGCCAAACCTTTAGGACATTTAGACAGTATAGATGGTAGGTGCAATCATTAATTAAGTTATTCTTAACAGTATACTTCTGTATCTTAATACATACATAACAATATTATATACTAATACATATACAAATACATAAATACGTAATATATAAATATATACATAAATTACATCATAAATAAACATAATATAAAAATAAAACTACTTACATGATGAGGGAAGTGAAATATAATGTTGCTGCAAAGGATAGTGAGGAAATGAACCTGAAAACCATTTTAATGGTAACGTCTCGGACCGACCATTTTTAAATACTTATTTTCTAACATTCTGTTGTTATTAATTTAATTATATGTGGTATCAGTAGGAGAAAACATTTAAACAACAATAAATCGGGACGTGCGATTGTAGCGGGTCCCAGGCACGTTCGACGGAGTTACTTCGGCGAAATGAAGCGAACGATTGCTACATACAAAGCTGCCATCCATTAACGGTGATAAACTTCCATCATCATCAACTCTCTCTCCACTACTGGATGTAGACTTCCCACAAGGCTCGCCACTTAACGCGATCTCTTGCCGCACTCATCCAACTCCCATCAGCGACCTTCTTTGAGTCATGCCTCCATCTGGCGGGGGAACGTTTCACTCTGCTTCGTAATAATAATAATTAAATTATTTATTGCACATAATTTTCAAACGTAAATTAACCTACCAGTTAACCTTTGTGATAGTAAAAAGTGAGAGACTGAGATTGGAAATAATAATAGTATAGATACAACATGAATCTTACTAAACTTAGTAAAGTATAATCACGACCGTTTCCCTTCCGGGGTGGTCAGAAACCACGCTTATGAATCAGCGGATTCACATTTAGCCAACTTTACTATAGGCCAAACATGACAAGTGGCAAGCTCCTCGATGTCTCCAGCCTCAACCAAACTCGAGAAATGTCACAAATAAATTAAATATTAATTATATTTATTTATTTAAATAATACATATTATTGTGTTCCGACCAGGAATCGAACCCGGTACCTCCGAGTCTAAATCCACGGACTTAACCGCTATGACCACGGAGGCAGTTAGATTTCTGGCTGAGTTTATTTCAAACAAATTGTAGATATTTAATTTAATTTAGAAAGATTCCCCTGCTCATTTTTTTTTCTTTGTCTTATGTCAGGTACGATAACACAAACGGATGGCAGCCCTTACATTTCGCCAACAACTGCCCGGCCACTTGAGAAATGGCCAGAAAACTCTGGTACCATTTGTTCAACGCTCCTGGAAAAGAATCTTGGACAGTTTATATGCGCCGCGGTATTTTGTATTAACTGCATTCTTTGTAAAATCGTTGTTCTAAACTTAAAAACTATTGGCGAAATAAAACCTAGTTTTAGCTAACTTTCGATTCTATTGGCGATTCTAGTGTTAACGTTATAGTTTCGATGTCTGTACATTTCGTGGTTCAATTCTACAAGATGGTTTGTAGCTCGGCATGTACCAATACACGTCACCATATCATTACCGTGCCATGATCAGATGGCTTTGCCAGATCCATGAAATGCGAATTTATGGAATCGTTAAAAAATGACAAAAAAAATACATAAAACATCCTTCTGTTCCAGCCAGCCTGGCGAGAGAAATTTCTTCAGAAATAAATGTTCTTCAGCAGATCAAGGACTCTGTTTGCTAAGGGTAGTGATAATGTTGATGACTTTTAGCATTGTCTGGAGTTAGTTGGTCCCATTCTTGGACCTTGCATTGCACTTACCATTTACCACCAGGTGGAAGTGGTGATACGCGTATGGTTAGAATTTAAGCTTATATAGAGCCCTTTCCTCTCCTATAACTCCTAAATAAAATAAAAAAGGCATTTAAATGAAACTGTTTTGTGTGTCTTCATTAACTTAAATTATTATCTACTTAATTGACTGACTCCGGCGGTACCGGGTACGATTCCTAGTATGCACATTTTTTTTGTGACGTAATTAGAGCTTGGCACTTGTCATGAAGGGCCAATAGTAATGTTGCCTAATTGTGAATGGACTTTTGTAAAAGCTTTTCGGATCTGCCCGCAAGGTCATGATTATACTTTACTATATTATTATCTACTTCCATAATTTAAAATATAAGACACCAAAGTTATAGTCAAAGGAAAATTAAACAACGTGAACAGCGGAATAACTGTTAACGTTTGGACTAAGAAAATTAGGAGCCTATGATTCAGCGAATCACGGAAACATTCGCCAAATACATATTCCGCACACATTAGCTAACAACATTCCCCGCCGCAACTATTGTACAGTCCACACAAAAACACACATTTCCTTATAAACTTATTTTTTTAAAATTTTGTCTAACTTTTTTATTTAAATTTGTTATTTTTTTTGTTCCTCTTCCCATATAATGGTTATCATGTACTGCTCCAAAAACACCAATATGTACTATAAAATGATATTGCATTATATCAATATTGTAAAAAAAATATGTGTAAAAGTGAAAAATATATCTTATTTTGTCCTATGCCTAACGAATTGAATCTCAACGTATATTTATCTTTAAGGTACGTTTTCATTTTAAACATGCTAGTTTCCATTTAACCAGTTACTATACGCCAAGCATCAATATCAATACCACACATAAGTACATTTTGTTGCGGGCTTTTGCATTTTTTGTACCACCGTTTATAAACTAACAGCTGTTTGACCCGGCTACGCCCGTGTAATATAGCAGTCGGCAAAACAAGCCTATCTAACCATAACTGCTAAATTTTGTTAAAATCACTGCCTATTATTATTATTATTATTAAATTCTTTATTGCACAAAAAAAAATGTACAAATGCGAAGATTATTGAAGGCATTTTCTAACATCTAACCTTTGGGTGAGTATGAGATGAAGTATGATATAACATATTAAAATAACAAACAATGTACTACATTCACTACATACTAAGACATACTTGTACATACTATTAAATACATACACTAAATACATATTCATCATCATCATTACAGCCCCTAGAACAAGCGTCCTAGACCTCCACTACTGGAGATGGGCCTTCCAAAACATTTATCTGGAGAATTTGGCCTACACTCGCCACGCTGGCCAGACGGCTTGGCGAGGATATGATGTCAATTTATAATGACAATTTATCAACGATTCCACAAGTTGGTATTAGTGGAACCGGGACCGACGGCTTGACGTGCTCTCCGAGGCACGGGAACGGTGGTGTTGTAAATCTATGACAAATGTACGTAAGAAAAGTGCATTTCTCATTGGTACATGTCGGGTGGGTTTAAACCGACCTTTGTAGGATTTAAGGAACGCGTTCTTACAACCGAGCCACCACCGCGAATACATATTAAAAAAAGTATTTTCCAATATATATATATATATATATATATTGAAAAATAATTGATGATGATTGATAAAAGTATTGTCAGCCCGATGCTGATTCCTGATCGTCTAAAAATAATGCAGTAACCAAGCGTAAAGACAAGACAAACTAATTGACAGAAAAAATAATAATAATTGACAGTATAAACATGTCGTTTTTATTATATGTTGACGTGATAAAGCCTATGTCCGACTCCGGGTTCCAAAGAACACCTTTGATAAATTTCAACATAATCGGTTCGGCCCAAGCAGTTACAATATATGTATATGTGTTTTGAACCAGGAAACTTAAATCCAGAATTTATAAATCCATTGAGCGAGTCATTAAATTAATTAATTTTATGTCTCTTCGGTTTAAAGTATGTGACAAATCTTTTTTTTCTACCAAAGAAAATGTATTATTGCGGACTGTACTAAAACCATAAGAGAAGAACTAGTATTATTATAAATCTTCATGATATTTCCATACAGAAAATTTTGCTCTTTGCCGAATTTTCTACGCGGTAAGTGGGCACTTTCTCATGTGTTGGCCCCTACGGTTGACTTTAGGGGACTTTGATAGGTGAAGTGCCTATTCGACCTTTAAAAGGTGTCCCGAACTGAGAAAAAGGTCGTTTTTATTATGCCAAAAATTTTCACCGACATTTAACCAACATTTATTTTTGTATTAAAGGCTTAAGGCCTAGTATTTCAAAATAAATAAATGAAAACAAAACGTTCAAAGTAAATAGGTAAAAAAAGCATTTAAAGCCGAGTTATAAAAGTTTATGCATCTTACTTAAATAATAAAATTACTTGTATCGTAGTAAGCAGTATTTATTGTGTACATAATAATTATTGTATTGCATGTATTTTAGTAATATTATTGTATTTATATGTATATAGACTTATTTATTATTATTTATTAAAATATTTACCATAAGTTTAGTATAAAAAATTTGCACCTACCTTACATTTAAAATTGTCCACATTATACCTGAGGTTGGCTGTCAGATAATGTCTAGCGGCATTAAGTCCGCCCCTTGTATAACGAGCAATAAAGTTTTAAATAAATAAATAATTAAAAAGTAAGCAAGCCCGAGACACCATTCTACTTATTCTCATCTCTCTTCTCCCACACACGATGGACCCGGCGGCACCCGCTCGGTTAATCCATGGAATGCTTAGAAATATAAATTTGACTTCTTCTTCTATGATATTATATATTTTTGACATCCTAAAATACAATTCATCCTAAAATATAAGAAGAGACTGCGACACAGCTGAGCTGATCCTTTGAAAATGGAAGACAGGTAAAAATTGAATGGTCAAACTGGGCCTGACCCTCTGATGAATGTCGTGTACTTCGCGAAACTACTTTATTGTGGGCTATATTACCTACATTAGGATTAGTAGCGTAGACATATTATTGTAATTTTTTGTTCGTTTTTATTCCGCGATTTCAGAGTGTTCCACAGAGCTTGTATTGTTGTTAAATTAGATTATTTGCGGGTAATTTTGTTTTTGTTGTGTAAATTTGTTGTTTTCTTATAGGCTACAGGCCTATTACCCAGTCTGTTTCCTTAATGTAAATGTTAAATTGGCAAAATAGTGCTTTCATTTGTTTTCTTCTTCTTAGTGGCTACACGCTTGGCAGAGTGGTCGTGGTCGTCACTTGAGTGTCAGTGGAATTAACAAGCCGTCGCCACTCGTCTCGAACTGCAGCCTTCCTGGAGCACTCATGTAGGGGGTGATCCATTGCTGCTTTAACCTAGTCAGTCCATCTCATCGGATACGCATCCTCTTGCCATCGACTTTTCCCTGAACTACAAGGCGCTCAATGGATGTATCTCCACCCCGCGACTCGTGTCTAAAGAAAGTGAGAATGCGTAATTGTACGATTGAGGAAAGGCGCTGTCCTATCTCTAGTTCCTCCAGGATGGATTCGTCGGTTCGGAACTCCGTCCACGATCTGCCATTTGTTTATTGATAAACTATCATTTGAAATGAGCGGACTTACGTAAAAATATTATACGACGATCTACTCTAATAGCGCTTGATTGACGGACACTGCCATTTAAAGGATTTCTTATTCATAATTATTATCAAGGGAGCTATAGACGTTTCGAATTCTATCCATCAGAGATATACCAAGCATTGTTCTTTCCATGGCTCGCTGAGCGACCTTGAATTTATGGACCAGACCCACTGTTAGTGTCCACGTCTCTGCTCCGTACGACATTACCGGGAGGACGCACTGGTTAAAGACCTTAGTCTTTAAGCATTGTGGTATAGACGATGAGAGGATGTGCCGTTGATATTCGTCAGAGAACGAAAGTTACTGACATAGCTTTTAAAATTAGCAAGCTGAAGTGGCAATGAGCCGGACACATCTGCCGCAGAACCGGCGATCAATGGGGCAAACGGGTTCTAGAGTGGAGACCACATACGGGAAGACGCAGAGTGGGACGACCCCCCGTCAGGTGGACAGATGACCTAAAGAAGGTCGCTGGTGGGGGTTGGATGGAGGGTAGCGAAAGATCGCGTTAAGTGGCGAGCCTTAGGGGGGGCTTACACCCAGCAGTGGAGAGTTACAGGCTGATGATGATGATGAGCTATAGACTGCCCTTTATTGCTATCCCAGCTAGACATGAATATACCGGTGTGGACTAATAGGTACAGGCCCACCATTGGCAAGCACTAATATTATTTTTTATTCTACCATGACCTTGCGTTCACCTAATGGTAAGTGGCGCGCAAGGTCCATGAATGTTACCAACTGAGATCATGACATCAGTCCCTAACACTATGCGGCTTTCCATGAGCATGACGGCAATTCGAGCCTGATCCCGAAACGTATGGATACACTTTACTGAGTTTATCGGCACGAACGGTAGATACTTTCCCGCCCCGGCAGACCGGCCAGTTTACCACCATCAGTCTGCCTATCGTATGCCTATGCATGTTATATATATATCCCTACGTATTAAATGATGGCGATGGAACTGATCTTGATATCTTTCATGACATGGTGAGAAATGCGTTTAATTACAGTTCTTAACGATAATAGCTTTGACGATAGTACATTTGTTAATTTATTCCATAAAGTGAAGTTTGTTAATGTCATCATCGTTCATAATCTGTATTATTAAAAAATCTACTACTTATTGAAATCTCTTAAAGGATGATTTTTTAAGAGATCTTTAAATAAATATACAAGAGAGAAATATTAATGAAATGATTAATTTATTATTATAATCTAGTAGGTAAGTACATGGCATTTTTTTTTTTAAATATGATTTTTAACATACAAGTATACCTACAGACTCGTTGTCCGCCGCGGCTACGAGTTACATAGACCATTAATCTGTCCAATTTTTCACTATTTTGCGATGAACCAAAATTTCGGTGTCTTCTTCAACACTTCGCGATACAGCAGCATATTCTCTTCTGTACGCACATGGCTTTGTCTTGTTGAAGGTATTGAATCGAGAAGGGTAAAATTAGTGCGAAAACGATCAACAACTGCATTAATTGCTTGATTACTAGGCCGATTATGTTAACCATAAAATGTACTACGTTTTTTATAAACTTCGCGGAAAGATATTTTTTTAAAAAGGGTTGAATAAAAACGGGTAGGTGACATAGCATAACCAGAAGAGTACGCTACATTACCAGAATAGTACGCCACATCACCAGACGTGTACGCCACGCAAACTGTAAAAAGGGTGTATGTTTATATCTGCTTCCCGATTTTTACATGCTTATTTTATAGAATGTTTGTGATTTAGAAGGTTTATCAAATAACATTGTATATAAATAATACTATTATATAAATATAAGAACCAAACTTAGTTTAGAAACTATAAAAGTTGGTAAAATAAAAGTGATTTTATGAAATACGATACAACACAACAAAAACACAATACAAAATTCAGTAGTGGAATTATATTCACACGAAAATATAAAAAGTACAAATATTTTTTACCAAAATTATATAATAAAAACTAGATTATTTCTTTTTTAGCTTATACATATTTTATTGGCAAATAAATGCCCATTATTAACTTTTTCTTTGTTTTAAATTTTGATTATATTTCTTTCTGCTTTTAAAACTGATGGGGATTGTGCTCCGTCGCAATCGCAGCTCATTCACCAGCCGCTCCTCGGCGTTGTGGATGACCTGGTGCATGTTCAGATAGTCAGTCAGTCAGACCTGACTGGACTATCGCTTGGAGCTTCCATCTCTTGTTCTTTTACCATCGACACTTCCCGTAATTAGTTTTTTTCTAGAATATCGGCACCTCTTCTTGCAAGCTCTTATTGAAAATGTTTTTAGACATTATCCTCGCCTATACTGTTAGTTACTGGCTGATAATGTAATATTATAAACGAAAGAATTTTTAAAATCAGTTAAGTAGTTTTTGAGTTAATCCATTACAAAGTAACTAGATAGTGTAGACAATCTTTAGGCCTAACTTTCTTATTTGGTACTTCTAGTATGACGCACGTATTTCTAGTCCAGTAAATTTGTTACAGTATTTGGTAAGCGAGAGGCTACACATTTACACTCGGGTGCACCAACGGCACAAGCCGCTTATGGCAAAACTCACTACTCATTGTAGTCATAACGCAAGAATATTGGGATTGTTTTCGAATATAGAGACAAGATTTTTAAGGAAACACCGGGGAATAAAAAAGTTATATAGTTATAGTGCTTGTTTAGTCGTGCAAAACCGAAAATACATAATATGATACGAATATCGCGGTTGTACAAACGCTTTCCATAAATTCTAAAAAGGTACACACACAAAAATACACTTTTCTTACGTACATTTGTCATAGATTTACAAAACCACCGTTACCGTGCCTCGGAGAACACGTTAAGCCATCGGTCCAGTGGTATTAGTATACCACAGTGTAGAATCAATAATAAATTTAAAAATGACAAAGGCTCTGCCTTGCCAACCCGTCTGGTCAGCATGGCGAGTCTAGGCCGAATTCTTCAGAATTTTCTAGAATCTCCAACATTGGAGGTTTAGGACAGTGTCCATCCTTTATGATACCTAATAGGAACTCTAACAGCGTTTGAATTTGACAGTTTGCTCCTTTATATAACTTTTGCGGCTAAAGAACGGGAATTCGGCTGCTGCTGTTTTAAGGTCTGAATTGGTGCACGACGCACGAAACCATTTTTATATGAAAATGGTTGCCCGTTCCGTCAGTGCACAAGTAACATTGTGCGTTTTAATAATTATCATATTAGAGACGAACGCGGCCGACATCAGCGCTCATCGTTAAATCCAGCTTAAAAAGCGTGTATTATGCTACTCAGCATAATTATGATTATAAGAAGTAATATAATGTTTGTGCAACTTCAAAATATCTACGAAGTGGCAGGCAGATCCTTTGTCGCGCGACGCCTGTCGCTTTATTCGGAAGTCGGACCAAAGATATTGAAACGTCCCTTCATTTTGATGGACCGGATTTCTATTCCTCAAACTATGAATATTTGTAATTAGAGCGTGAACAGCTTACTTACAGCTTAGACTCCGTCCAACAAGTTTGTTTATAGTATAGGCATAGTGGGTAAGTTCTACTTTATGTTGAATGCTGACCCGGAGAAGTACATACTACGGTTAGTAAATGAATACCATTTATTTATTACAGGTACACAAACAGACTACAACCAATTCTATTTAATTATTAATATATTATTTGCATTCCAAAAGTAGTATACACAATAGACTCAAAGTGCTATGCCTTGACAGTGTCATTTTAATACATATTGGTAAGTTAATAAACAACGGTTCATTATGTCCGGGGAAAATTATAATAACAATGTCAATATACTAATGTATGTTGTTTGTCAATATAATATACCTATATATAGTCACAAATATTAACATACAATTTGATACAATGCATTACACTACAATTATCGATCATATTTTTTTTATTTTTTTTTTTCATTTACTTTTTTTAAATATATTTTTATTTACTTATTCCACAGGTGTCTTTTACAAATAACTATTTACAGTCAAATGTACACCTAACACCTAGCTAATTACGGAATAACTTTATAGTCGTAATTATCAGGTACCATTCTGCGGCCTGCCTTAGCAAAATAAGCAATTATAGATGCCTTATAAACTAAAGACATCATTAGCCATTGCTGGATATAGGTCCCCCACCAGCGATCTTTTACACTGTGACTGACCACCTAAACATCCCTGTACACCAGTTCATCCTCTACGCCAAGGACCATAATCGTTGGAAACGGCTGGTGGATGAGGTGTGATTGCGACGGAGTCACGATTTCCATCAGTAGAGTACCGACTTAGGAGGAGGAGGAGGTCTCCACTCCAGAACACGTCATCGTTTCTGCGACAGACGTGTCCGGCCTATTGCCAATTTAACTTACTATAAATTTTGAAGACTATGTAGGTAACTTTGGTTATCGAACATACCAAGGCGTTCTACCAGTATTGTTGTACGGAGCATAAACGTAGACAATGTTGTCTTTTCCTTCAGAATACTATTTACCTCTTTTATTTATATAATTCGTATTTAATTAAATATTGTAATAACTCGCCTTGTAATATTGTAATAACTCAGTACGAGACATGCCTATGAAACCTTTACTGCATATTGTTCCAAGTATGGATATAAAATAGTTTATGTTATATTTTTACTGAATTTAAATGTCATATATTTCTTTATATGTTTTTATGGGTATTAAAACAGGTTTTTAAAATTAACTTATTGGAACATTCCAGTCTAGATAAAGAAATGCTAAAAAGATTCAGATTTTATAAATAATAATATGGTAGTGGCGAAACACAGGCTGATGATGATGATGAAAAAAATTACATATTTTCTGTTGGCTGACTCCCCTGGGATTAGTATTGTAAGATATGTTTAAATTGTGTGTGGCAAAACAAATAGAAAAATAAATGAAACAATGAGCGTGTATTATGTGACTTATCTCATATTTCTCCTTTATTCCGTATTTCCCCTTTATTCCTTATTTCCCCTTTATTCCATATTTCCCCTATATCGAAAGCGCTGGGATTTGAAAACTAAGCAACAATATTTTCTTGTACAAAAGAAAAAAATATGTCACGGTAAGCCTTAGTAAATGCGTTTATTTTTAATAGTCCTAACATTTATTTATTAGTCCTAAAATGTATGTAGGTACTTTCAATTGCTTGACCAACCCGGAATAGGATGTCACGACTGATAGTACTATTAAAAACATTTTATAGCATAGATAGCTTTATAATTTATTTAGTAACGAGTGAGTAAAGCAAATAGTTGCGCTTCCCTTCCATGTCTATTGAAAAGGAACAAACTGACAAAACTTGTTTTAATCCCAGAAAAATTTAAGATTAGAGAATTATCTCTTCTAAAGTTTTTTTTTATTATCATCACCAGAGCCTCTAGAAAAAAAATACCTATAGCCTTTAAAATTTGTAAGCTGAAGTGGCAATGGGCCGGACACGTCTGTCGCAAAATCGATGAACGATGGAGTAGACAGATTCTGGAGTCACGAGAGGCCACGTACGTGAAGACGCAGAGTGGAACGCTCCCCTGCAAGACGGACGGATGACCAGAAGAAGGTCGCTGGTAGAGGCTGGATGAGGGTGGCAGGAGAGCATGTGAAGTGGCAAACCTTCGGGGAGGCCTTTATCCAACAGAGGCGAGAGACATGTGCTAATGATGATAATGAATTATATTACATTAATTATATCTTAAAAAAAAAAACATATTGTGTGATTCGCAAGGCGAGGAAGATATTGTGGAACTAGTAATTTGATGCGTGTTTATAATTTAAAAGTATATTTTTAAACAGTAAGAAATTTGCATAATATCCAGTTTTTTTATATCGCTGCGACATGTTTTTACCGTCTGTTTTTCTTATGATCGTGTTTTCAGTGGCAGGCTGCTTTGCGTTTGATGTTTTTTACCCAAATATTAAGGATTTTTGTTATTATTTTATTATATTTATTTATGATAAATATTTTTCTACCATATCTTTTATTTTTCGAGTCTCGACATCCGTTTACTAATATTATAAATGTAAATAAAGTTTTGTCTCTATGTATGTCTCTCTGTCTTTCTTTTTGTCTTGACGCTTAAATCACTAAACCGATTTTGATAAAAGTTGCCAAAGATGTGCCATGGTCAGAAGTAGGTTATATTAAGTTTTGATCGGAGTACTTCTGTATTGACCTTACAGCAATTTATTGCCTTCACGCTTCAAAGTGTATTTATTTATAGATTATTATTTTATTGTTAGCAACAATATCTTCTAACAACCCTATTATCCGCAACCATTTTTTATGTAAATAAGAAGTTTTAATACCTAATTACCTCCTCGTCCTTAGTCCTGATGGGGATCGTGACTCCATATTATCGCAGCTCATCCACCAGCTGTTTCCAACGGTTTCGCTCCTCGTCGTAGCGGATGGTCTGGTGTACAGGGATGTGGTCAGTCATCTGACTGGATCATCGCTTGGGGCCTGTTCCTTTTGTTCTTTTACCTTCTACCTTGCTCGTAATTAGAAGTTTTTCAAGATTGTCGTCCCCTCTTCTTGCAATGTGGCCAAAGACTGCAGAATTCGGGCAAAGCAAACGGTAGAGAGTCTTTGCTCCCTGAAAAGCTTAAGCTCTTTGAGCACAGAAATGTTAGTACGTCGTGCGGTCCAAGGGATTCTGAGCAAACGACGCCAGCACCACATCTCAAATGGATCAATCCTTGCCCTAGCTGCGGCTTTTATGGTCCATGTCTCCGAAAAATGGAGAAGACAAGTGTGACGATGTACATTTTTGTCTTTCTGGATATGTTGCTGTCACCCCATATTCTGTTAACCATCGCAGTTTTGGACATTCCCATTCGTCGACGAATTTCACTCTATTTATTTTTCTCATTACCTTCTGCTACGAATATTAAGATATCAGGGACATTATAAAACATTTTTCGCGTCTTTCATAATGATCATTGATCATACATGATTTCGCGAAAATCAGTAAAGAGATATGAAAATAAATATACTTAATAATAAATGGTTCAAATGGAGAAATAATATTAACATAGGTAAAAATGACATTAGAAAATACATGTCAATATATAATATTATAAAAGATAAATAAGAGGTAGCCAGGTGAAAAATAAATAAGTGAAGGTATTTACGTACCGAAAATTGGCGTAAAGTGTGCTCCAAATTGCCATTACTTACTCTCGAGGTCTGACTTGGATAGATGGAGAGAACCCACTGCCCTATTCTTGACGATTTTAATATCAATTTCTAAACGTTTTTTTATTATTTTAGTTCAGTTTCATAAAATATCCACACACGAAGCTGCCTCCGTGGTCTAGCGGTTAAGTCCGAGGTCCCGGGTTCGATTCCTTGTCGGGACACAGAAATATTTATTAATGTAAATAAATACATTTAATTAATATTTAATTTATTTGTGATTTCGATTGCTAGTCGGGACACAATAATATTTAATAATGTTATTTACATTCAATTAATTTAAATTAATATTTAATTTATTTGTGATATTTCTCAATTTTGGTACGCTGGAGACATCGATGAGCTTGCCACTTGTCATGATTGGCCTATACTAAAGTTGGCTAAATGTGAATCCGCTTATTTATAAGCGTGGTTTCTGACCACCCCGAAAAGTCGTGATGATACTTTTACGAACACATTAACATATTCTATCTTGATCATTACCTAGAGGTCACAAAAAGTAATTTGTCGCAGCGGACAGGGGATGTCCCGGTGTACTGCTTATTCAAATAAAGTACTTGTCTATTCAAATAAAGGTATGTATTAAGGAAGCGGTGGTGGCTCGATTGTATAAACACTTTCCTTAACATTATAAAAAGGTGGGTTTGAACCCCGGCATGTACAATGAGAAATACAATTTTCTTTCTTCATAGATTTTCAACATCATTGATAGAACCCTTTTTTGAAATAAAAAAGTTACCTTTTTTTAAAGTAAAAATCATTGTCCGAAAAACAAAACAGTATTAATTTATATCGCTCACAGCCGAAAGACGAAATAGAGAGAGAACAATTACGTAAATCAACGTTCGCGCGATTGTCGACATCTTAGGGTCGGTATGAGTGGCGATATTTTTGGGAAAACTTCTCTGCGCAGTATCTTAATATTTTAATACTGAGTAATTAAAATAAAAAATACATAGTTTTTTATTTTTATTCTAGATTATAATATAAAATTATTTGCTTTTTAACAAATTCCACGCAGTATATTTATTAAATTAGACTTTATTTTACAAGAATATACCAACTCTCAGTACATATTTACTCACATTCTCGGAGATACAACTATTACAACAGCAACACGCAATTTACCGCTTTAACCAACGTGCAATAAGAACTAAAATTCTAGGCACATTTTTCAGGGTAATTGCAAATGCAATGACTGTACGTTGGCAACATTTCTCAAACAGTACGAAGCAACATTTTAAAATTGTTCTTTATATTCTTGGCAATAAGGTTCATTGAATTTAAAAGGTAGGTATGTAGCCGACTGTACCCGGTTTAATTTCAATTTAGGTTTTAAATCGAGATTTAGAATTCTTCGAGGTAAATTAATTTTTATTTTGTTTGAAGTAAATGCTCAAGAGAGCGGGATTGTTCTTTCTGTTGATAGATCCAACAAGTTCTTCTTAGTCGTGATATTGTTTTTGAACTTGTGTTACAAACTAGGCCTAATTCCGGTGGGAAAGTATGGCGGTAAATAAATAATAAAAATATATATTTATAAAAAAATAGCCGTGGTATATATTATCCATGTGTTTAAATTAAAGACTAGAAGTGTTAGGAACTGATCTCAGTCATGAGTGTCTAATTCCAGTTGCAAGTAACATTCATGGACCTCGCGCACCACTTAACATCAGGTGGGCGCAAGGTCACATGTCGTGCTAGTATAAAAAAAAGAGACCAAAACTTTTTCTGCTACATATACAGGGTGACGTTGATGTTATTCTATTGATAAAAGCAAATAACTTTTCCCTTAACGATACTATTAAAAGGTACCAGTCTTTTAAAGTTTGTTGGAGTTATCCGAGATGATGGCATGACGTTGGTCACCTGGGAACGAGGACGTGCTCTGGTGTGGGACGCCACGTGCGTGGACACTTTCGCCGCTTCGCATCTCATCGCATAAAGCGGGGGCCGCGGCGGAAAATGCGGAGTCCAGCAAGTTATCTTGTAACAACTTGGATATTGTCAGCACTAAAATTATACGAGTAAAAAACGAAAACATAAAAAAATATAAACAAACACAAGTTAGGTAACCATGGTTGGACCGTAAAGGTAATAATCCAGATTTATGTGTGTTATAATAGCATTATTGCCATAAGTAAGGTAATTGTAACTTAATAACTACTTAGTATAAGATCATGGCTGTAAATAGGTTGTGTCAACTTACAATATTAACAATAATAATATGTCAATTAAACATATATTCGTGGCTGTAGACGTGCCGTGTCATCTCATATTTTAAATATCATTAACAATAATTTATATGCGTGGCTTTAAAGAGGCCGAGTCAACTAAATATAAATTCGCGGCTGTAAAAAGGCCGTGTGAACAATATGTATGTAAATATGTATTATGATATGTATTGTTTGTGATGGCGCGGGTTTAGCGGACTGTATAAAAAAGCGGGGTTGCGGTAATCGCCAACTTAGAATTCACAGACGATACTGTGACAATTGGTGCAATCAACAAACAAGAGAGGAAACTGGTAAAGGAACTCACCTGATGTCCTCGGCACCAGCACTTGAAAATATCACAAATTTTGCGGGGTTTTTCGAATGCGAGTATAATAGCAACAATCGCGGCGATTTCTTCGTCGTCTTCTATGACGTCTCGAGAACAACGACTGCGCGACCACGACTGTCGTGGCACACACGACGTCCGTCATATATTTCTTCTTTTCAGGTGCGCAAGCGCAGCGTGAGCGGGATGGGTAATGTAGAAAGGAAGCGGAGAGAGAGAGACAGGACAAAGGTGTAGGGGTAACAAATTAGGACGTCTGTTTATGCACCGATAAATCACAATAACGCCTAACCATCTAAAATTGGTCGAATTACTTTTAATTATTGGCGATCGGCGCGAACAGTTTGCTTATACGTATATATTTGGCTATTTAATGTTACTGTTATTTTTAAGTATCTATATTCATATTTAGTTCTATTGATATATGGTTTATAAGCACCCTATAACCCCACTTATATACGTGATAGTCACAAAGGTTACCTGTAAGATAATGCCTACAGCATTAAGTTCATCCTTGTACACTACTTTTGTAGTTCAGTGCAAATATATTATTATTATTATTGTATGGTGCAGTAAAAATAAATTATTACTTCCGACATAATGGTTTCTTAGGATTTTTTTTGTTTCCATCAATAAAATAACATATTAGTCTAGAATAAGACGGTACAAAATCAGGCGGTATACCAAAAATTAAAAAGCGAAGGTTCTGTAAATGAAGGAATAAATGTTCTATAACAAAAATGACAAAAGATTACTCACAATCTTAACTTTTAAGGTCTCATAAGGCCACAAAGGGTCCATAATATAATTTTTAAGAGAAAATGCCGTAACTTCGTCAAGAGATATTTTCTATAACGATCCTGTAAGCGATGTCGATACGATCAAAAGAGGCCGCAAAAAAGTCGCCTTTCAAAATTAAAGGAAGAATGCTAAGGGTTTAGGGTTCGCGAGGCAATAAATTTAACCATTTATGGTCTTATAAGTGTTGCGTAGAGCATAAAGAAAAGTCAAAGAATTAAACAAAAAATATGAGTAGGTAGGTAGTAACTAATGTGTTTTTTTAAAACATATTTTACCTAAAAAAAACATAATAAACCTGCAATAACAACAATAAGGTCATGTGGTTTCGTTGCACCAAACCAAATAAGCATCGCAAAATATGTTTTGAAAAAGCCTATCTCTAACAGTGGAGTGTGCTGGGGGCTGTGATGCTCATAAAGAAAGGTTGTTGTTACTTTAAAATAGTATTATTAAATATAAGTTGGTAATGTGGTTTTACTTAATAGTTAGTAAATAATAAAAACATGTGACGTCAATCCTGACAAACGTGACCGTTTTTTACAAAAAACCCCAGATTATAAAGCGAGGAAGTACACAAGTTTGAAGGCATTTAAAATGAGCAACAAAGTATACTAGAAGTTTCTGAATTTGACAGTCATAGCTCTTACATGTAAAGTCACCAAGAAGTACACTGGATAACATATAATTTTATTAAATAAATTAGTAATCCAATTTGCTAACAATACCCTACAGAATTACTATCTAAAAGCTAGCATAAATATTTTAAGCATATAAAACAAAAACCCACGGAACCCTCTTTATTAGAATATATTTTCAAACTTTATTTTTTTACCGTCCAAATTATGTAAAAATCGCAATTTTAGCGATTGTCAAACCAATTGTTGGCGACCTCTTGGTTCTTCTAATCCGCTTGGGCTCCACTTAACGCAATTTCGTTTGACGTTTCGGCTTGACAACATTTTATAAGCAATTTCAGAGGTTTTATCCTTTTTAATTTCCTTTTGTTCTCCTGTAAAAATACAACAAAAAGAGTAAAATAAGCACACTATTTTCTGTTGACATAGATCGTGTATTCCTAGTCCAAAAAAGATGCATTAGAGCTATGTTTGGTGTAAGTTCCATTGAGTTGTGCAGACCTCTGTTTACCAAACTCAACATTTTGACACCAGTAGGTATATATATAATGTGTAAATTATAATTTTAACTTATTTACCAAAAATCATCAGGTTTGTACTTCTAATACAAGATATCCAAAAACATTTTTATTAAACAACAATGTGTTCTAGAAACAGTCATGCAATATTAATTAAACTTTTTAATAACTCACCAGAAAATATCAAGGTATGACCGATTGACCGTTTCTAAAAGGATCTATACAAAATTATTAAATAAATAAAAAAATAACAATTAAAGAATATACTATGTTATTTATAGTTATATTTATTTTATTCATTTTAATGTGTTTTTTTATTTATTGCTTCCTAAAATCAAAAGTTTTCTTTTATATTGCACGATATCTCATTATAGTCATCATATAGTAGGGTATATTATATTTATGTATATTCATAGAACGTATGTATGTAGTTTTATTTGTATGTATTTGTGTATGTATTAGTATGTAAATAAGTATTTATTCAGTATATATTGAAGTCTAATATTTTCTATTAGTTTTGATAGCACCTGCCTTATCTTGTCGTAACTGCTTTAGTTGTCCCAAAGGTTTGACCAGTATAGAATGCTAGCGGCATTAGGTCCGCCTTTGTACTTTGTGCAATAAAGTTTATAATCAATAAATAAAAATAAATATGTGACCCGATGGCAAGTGGCGCTTGAGGTCCACAAATGTTAGCAACTGGAATCAGAAACTCTTGACTTACATCTCTAACATTACGCTTGATTTGGGCAAGACGGCAATTCAAGCCTGATCTCGAAACATGTAGATTAACTTTACTGGGTTTATCGGCACGAACGGTGAATACTTCCCACCCCGGCGAACTGGGCAAATTACCACCATCAGGCCGCCTGCCACTGTTGTTGTTGTCGTTGAAAGTATGTGCCATTTGCAATGAAGTCAAATGATTTTTTTTACTAATATAACAAGAATAACAAGAAGATACAATAAATTGTTTACAGATATCGACCCCTTCTGCCTGTCTAAACACCAATTCAGAAGAAGGATTCTGAGCAGGACGGAGGTGTAGTTCTATGTAAATAATACATTAGATATGCACAATGCAATAAAATCTACACATTTTCACTCATTCACACTTACAATTTACACCTTCACTGACAATACACATTCACATATACATACACTTACATAATGATGCGTACGAGTAGATGGATTTTTTAAATATTGTCTCTTTATTTTTATTCTTATGTTTATTTTTTAATAGTTTAAATTGTTAATAATCCGTTCATGCTATATGTTTAGTGAAAATAATGTTATTCCGTAATTGACTAGGTGTTCGGTAATCATTTGAATGTAAAAATTTATTTGTAAAATACAACTGTGGAATAAGTAAATAAATAAATATTGTAAAATTGCCATGGTGATATTTATATAAATATAACACCACTTAAAACACCACCGTTGAAGTGACCGTTGTTACGTAGGAAAACTGTCAGTTTTGACATTTGGGAGCACCGGGTTATGCTGGGTTAGATCCGACTATTAATCCGGCCCTAAGGTTTTAAAAATACTATATGGCAATACTAATAACACTTGACTTGTTTCAATTTTAAATTTAAATGGACGTAATTTTTAATGGAAGACGAATTTCCCCAAATTTGGGGTAAATCCGTGCGTGACATCGCACACGCGTCTCTACTTAAACTCCTTGAGGAGAGAAACTTTCAACGATTACGCAAAATGTTAATGTTGTGTGACCGTCGTTATAGCGGGGCCAAACATTGTTTTAAATAATAGCATATCATGTTTTAATAAGAAATTTTGTACATTTTAACATTACGCAATTATTGGTCTCGCTTTTTTGAGAATCAAATGCTTTATGTTCTGAATGTGGATGTCAAAAATATGTTGCATGCATGGGCAATACCTATCAAACATTTAATGTTCATACAAAATTTCGCTCAAATAATGCATAATAAACAATAACTTTTAACACATTTATGTTGAACAATAAATAATTTACTGCAAGTGGACACTCCTAAATTTCACTCAGAACCTACTTCTTCTGCACCACGCCAGCAGGGACGCAGCCGGCGCCATTTACTAAAGTTTCTCGTACTCCTCGGAAGGTACAGGTACCTGATCGGTGGTTCTATAACCATAACAAGATGAAGAACTTCTTAACTTTATTTATTTATGGGCCATTTATTGCCTGATAATAAACTTTTTTTTTGTTGTTATTATAAAATAACTCTCCAAAGAGCGGTGGTGGCTCGGTTGTAAGAACACATTTCTTAAAATCATATATACAAATGTCGGTTCAAACTTCCACTAATACCAACTTGTGGAATGTATGTTCTGGAAGGCCCATCTCCAACAATGGAGGTCTAGGACGCCGTGGTCTAACGGCTGTAATGAACTCTCCAAACATAATATGGGCTGTCAACAATTAACTGTATTATCTAAATTATAAACTTTGAGTCCTGATACTATGTCGGTCACAATGTTGCCAAAGCCAAAGCGACCTCCGAGAAATGTTGTTTAATTTCAAACAGACATTTTGTTTAGGCAAATTTTTGATGGCGAATGGTAAAGCACTTTAATCTTTATTCCTTTTTAATGGTTTAATAATTTACTTAAAATAACATTTTATTAGTTAATGCTGGCTTTACGACCCGGCTATGTCTGTGTAGTGAATTTTCCAATTAAGTAATCGATCAGATTGCATTGGGGTCACATTTTGTCAAGTTATAATAGTAAATTGAGGGCTACTGCTAACAGCTTACTCTTTGGACCGCTTTGCTGCTTAGTCTTCCACTAGCAGAAGTAGAATCATTCAAAAATAAAATTCGATACGATGCAACCCTAAGCTAAGCGCCTGGAGTTGTCAAAGCGGCTTATGAAAAGATGTGAAGACAGGAAGGCTGGCAATTATTTCTGTCGAAGTATAAGCCTCGCTATACAGAGGGGAAATATTGCCAGTCTCTTTTGAACAAATCTCGGATGGGACGTTTCTACATTACATGTTTTATTTTTATTACATGTTTTTGTAATAACTGTTACATTTATATTAATTATTGTATAGGGAAGTATGGGGACCGAGACCGACGACTTAACGTGCACTCCCGAGGCACGGGAACGGTGGTGTTCTAAATCTATGACAAATATACGTAAGGAAAGTTACTTATTGTACATGCCAGGATTTTATCGTGTTTTTTTTTTTAATTTAAGGAATGTTTTTTTTTTCGTAAATGTAAGTGGAATTAGGGTTAAGCTTATTAATTTAATCTTCTTTATACTATGTACGAGTACTATCAACCTTAATGTCTGTAATTTCTTCTAAATTAATAAATAAAGGGAAAGCGTTCTTACAACCGGCCCCCACTGCTCGTTGTCGTTTTCACAATAAGGGAGTGCCTAAAAAGTTGAATATATACGAGTATATGGGGTTGACGATAATGAAATCAATAATTCTATACTTGTTTTATCCAAACTCCCACACAATATTACACCTTTTATAGGTTGATTATCATATTGGTAATAGGGTGTGAAGAGGGTTGTGGAAGCAAGCTGGTGAACAATATATGTTTTTTAGCTAAATCAGTCAATATCCGTTTGTTTTTACAACATTTTTTAAGGTAATGTATTTTCAGGCAATTTACTGAAAACATGTCAAGAAAGAAAATTTGGAGGTTACCTAGGTAGGTTAGGTATAGTTACGAACTCTGCTACTAAAGTCAAAATTATCTAAATCAAATCATTTATTTCCTTTGTTTGTCACAAAACTTGGATATTCTCAATACATTTTTTTCCCATAGTTTACTATTATTTCAATTATAAAATAACCAGCAGCTACTATGGGTGGACCCATCATATCAGCTATACCATCATCTTCGACTAAAACACTGTTGCCATAAACAAATTTTTGCTTAAAACTAGGTAGTTAAAATTAATTCGTGGCTGTAAAAAGGCATGTGTAATTTAATTTAGTCTATAAGTTGACACGAACTTATAGACTAAATTAAATTACACATGTCAAGTTATAAATTAATTCGTGGCTTTAAAGAGGCCGTGTCAGCTTACAATCTAAATATACATAAAAAAAATATTATGACTACAATATTTATGTCAATAAATGTAAATTCGTGGCTGTAAGGGGGCCGTGTCAGCATACGATCGAAATAATAATTATTATTATAATAAGGCCGTGTTAGCTAACAATCTAAAATAATAAAATTAAGAATGTTAAATTAAACTAAATTCGTGGCTGTAAAATGGCCGTGTCTAGCTTAATAGCTATTAGTATTAGTATCTGAGATAAGAGGTTAATTGAGACGCGGCGAACGAAATAGTTACGCTACCTTAATGGCTCCTTCACTCAACAATTTCTTCTAGCTGTCAAACGGGTTGGATCAAGGAATTCTCGAAATTCGTTGTAAACTTTCTAAACCTCAAAACGCATAAATGTGACCATTTTGAATATATCCGGTAAGATAAGTTTTTTTTCTGGCAACATCGAAGATAGCGTCATATTCAAAATATTCAGTCAGTTTTACTAAACGCTTTTCTAAGCCTTTCATATTATTAATATTCATGTGTGACGAAAATTGTTTATGATTTTGGAACGTAATTTAATTTGTATTATGGCAATTTTTTTGTTTAATAATGTTAAATAATGTGTTCTTTTACTAAAATAACTAATACTAATATTCAAAAGATTGGTATACTCACATTACTTAAACAGCTCCCCACAGCGTGTATAAGTAGATATTGTATGTAGTATAGTTATATATATGTATGTATGTAAGTACTAATATAGTTATTATTTAATAATGATCAGTCTTAAATACGTCTTCGCACCTACTCCACGATCTAAGTTATACTTATTATTGTCCCAAAGGTTGGCTGTCAGAGAATATCTAGCGGCATTAAGCCCGCCCCTTGTACATAGTGCAATAAAATTTTAAATAAATAAAATAAATAATTACTTAATAATAAGATACACAAGTTTAGCTTCAAGGAGGTTTTAATGTACGTCGCAATGTACTTTGAGTATGACAGTTCTATTCCTCGATGGTAGTGACATGCCTCCATTTGACAGCTGGAACGAATAATTGAGTGGAGTAGCCGTTGAGGAAACGTCCAAGAATATGGGTGTCAGACTGTTAGCACGCAGGGCCAACAGTGAAGTGAGATGTCTATAGGGTTTTAGTCCATAAGCGCGATGGGGTCTACTTACTTCCATATTGAGCCGGGCATTTGACTTGACACAACATCAATTATGATTTATTGATTTCGTCTATAAACAAAAAAGAGATTCATATCTTGTCGATAAATACAATGTGACGTTTCTAGAGGTTAAAGACTACAACGTATAAGATAGGTACTCGTCATGATGGGCGTAAAATAGTTGGCTATAACCCAATACCTAAAAAACCTACAATAATTTCAATTAAGCTCACTTAGATACTGAGCACACGTTACTCAGCTACCACCTTTTGGTAAACGAGAGGTCTGAGAACTAGAGCACTGATATGTCGCATGACGTCAGTCTCTGCTACCTACATCATTTGTCGCTTTGTTCAGAACTGTACCTTCACAAGTCGTATAACTTTGTCGTTACAGGTATATCGGTATATTGTGTACTTTGTAGCACATTTAAGAATTGCTACACATATATGTTTTTAATATATTATTATTTATATTAGACACGTTGAAGCAAGACTCGAGTTGTTCGAATGAAAGCAAGTGACAATTCGACATAGTGCGATACGGGGTTGTCGTTTCGGTGCGTCATCGCAATGCTATGATTTCAACGCTAGTGCGTACACGAGCAATGTAATGTCGCATCGCAATTCCGCCGCAGCCGCTTAATCCAGCATGTCGCGTGCAACGCGTACAAATGTCTGAGTTGCACGGCTGACCTTGTAAATAAAAAGTAACAATAATCGTTACATTTATAGAGCTTTCATTTAGGTACACTCAGTCTTAGAAAGTGTTAATAATACTTCGCTAGATCGAACTGCAGCAACCCTCCCCGCAACGCGTTCCGTCATTGCACGGTCGTAGCCGTAGTTTCAGTGCAACGCGGCAATTCAATGGCTGAATGTCTTTCTAATTTATAAATAGAACAATGCAGCGTCACCGCTCAGGCATCGCAACGCTGACGCAACGTATTGTATGGCATTGCCTAAAACTAATAATATTATGTATTCATACATTTTCATTTAACATAAAAGTCAATTGCAGTCACACCCCTCGAAATTCTCAAAAAAACATATTATATAAATATACTTAATAAATATTGTAAATTTTGTAGCCCCCATCGACCTTTTTCAGGCCATCTGCGTCTTTCAGCGTAATCCACTTTAAAAGTTTACGTCTTGGTTGTATAAATTTGTACTACAAATCATCGTAAATTTCTCCCTGTGTGTATCCTACCTTAAGCAGCCCTATAAGGAGGGCCACCGTTTCCGCTCCGCATCATTTTGATTGGATATCGGGGCGCTTATTTGCAATAAACGCAGGGAATGGCTCTTTAAAAAGTAACCTTAGACGCTTCCTAGTGGAAACATCATTGGTTTGGAAGTGTAAAGCAACATAACAAGCTTGACTAGTTTAAAATTATTTATTACCTTAATAATTACTAGGTAATTCCCGTTACTCCATCTGCTTTAAAATCTGGAATGAGATATTACTCGTAATACCTTGGCACATCGTCGTTGTTAACCAATCGAACAACTTATTTATTTTATATACTCTCTACCGTTTGCTTTGCCCGAATTCTGTAACACTTTGGCCACATTGCAAGAAGAGAAGACGATAATCTAGAAAAACTTCTAATCACGGGCAAGGTAAAGCCCCAAGCGATGGTCCAGTCTTTTTTATTTATTTAAACACTTTATTGCACTTATAAACCTAGTACATAGGCGAGCTATAAGGCCATAAGGCAATCTTCACCGGCTACCTTGGGGATAATGAAAGGTGATGGGGAGGATGAGAAAAATATGGAAAAAACTAATTAAGCATTGATAGCACTTAAAAATACATATACATACACAAATTAATATAATAAATAAATAAATATAATATATATAATAAACTTTGTTACGTCGAGAGTTTCACTTTCCATAATTTTAAATTTTTGACATGCGTCCTATTGCAGTACAAACGACGATAATATGATGGATGCGTACACGTAGATGTGCGTGTCAGTAATTATTTTTTGATTTGACATTTGGTGATCTTTTATTTATTATTATTTATACTACCCTAGAATAAAAACGGAAAAAAAAATGTTTCAGCATGTACGAGTACTACTCATGGGGCGGTGGTGGCTCGGACTTAAGAACGCGAAGTGGTCCAAGGAGTAAGCTGTTAGCAGAAGACTAACAGCTTAGCAAATGCCAGTGACCTGTTAGAGTTTAATCTGACTGAGAAAAGAATCTGCAAGGAAAACTCAGCTACAGCAGAGTTACAAATGAAACAAATACAGAATTACACAACAACAATAAATAAATATCATTCAAATTTACCCATGAGATTATAGGTTTTACAATCTCACAGTAACTGGTGGGGTAACACCAGGTATTTTAGAATTAGGACTTGCCTGTGTGCAAACCGAAAGCTGACAAAACGCAAAACCTCTGCTTATTTGTTGATCGAAAAGTCTTGTATAAGGGTTAGCATCGTGGAATACCTGAATTCTTAGATTTATTCGCATGTTTATATTGCTGACACTTAAACGAATACCTGTGACTACAGAAATTTAAACTAGACAATGTAAAGTCTTAAGGCAATGCTTGCTTCATTTGGATGTTATTGAAATGGCGTATCCCCGCGCCCTCTTAATGGGCAATCGCGATTCTAAATCCTCGCAAAATTGCGTTCGGATCAATTCAATTGCGCGTCACAATTTGCAAGATGGCGCAGATACTTCCCATATAATATAGACATTGACAGTGATTAACTACAATAAAAAAAAAACAGTGAAAGTTGGTGCGAGAGGAATTGCAGCAAAATCATTGTAGGGGTTTAAACCGTGACTTTTTTTGTTTTAAGAAAAGCGTTATTATAACTTAGCCACCACCGCATAAGAAATAAAGTCACATTATAAAAGTATTATTTTCAATAGAAATTTATGATGTAAACATTTAAAAACACGTATTTACCTAAGCAGTGGAAATGAAAACGATGAATTTCGGAAATGGCCAACTCTTTTTACGAAACCAAAAACTAAGTGAGCACAGTTTTTCACACACGCGTCTATATTTCACTCCCCTTTGACCGAAACTCGGTACGGTTTTCCGTTTCCGTTATATGCATAAAAACTTTTACCAAATCGCAGAATAAAAAAACAGCCAAATGATTTTGTATTACATAATTTTGGTTCCGTAGATTTATTTTTGCCAACCTGGTTCAGATTTAAAACATTAATTTATTTAACGCACTCACACAAATATATAGGTACGAGAAGAAGTATACGAGTATTTTCCTTACAGCCCCTAGAACACAGCGTCCTAGACCTCTACTGCTGGAGATGGGCCTTCCAGAACTGGAGAATTTGGCTTACACTCGCCACGCTGGCCAAACGGCTTGGCGAGAATATGATGTAATTTTTTGTGACAATTTATTAACGATTCCACAAGTTGGCATCTGTGGAACCGGGACCGTCGGCTTAACGTGCTCTCCGAGGCACGGGAACGGTGGTGTTGTACCGACTATGACGAATGTACGTAAGTACGTAAGAAAAGTGTATTTCTCATTGGTACATGCCGAGTGGCTTTGAACCGACCTTTGTAGGATTTAAAGTACGCGTTCTTATAACCGAGCCACCAACGCGACACGAGTATAGCTAACTATTTATGCACATTTTCACTAGTTTATTTAAAATACTTTAAGTTCTTTATTAGTTTTTTTTTAAATCATTCTTAATATATTTTTTATATACATCAATTTTTGCCTTTTTATGTATCAGAAGTAAGATTTTCTGTCAAAATAAATAAATATATAAGGTTTCTTTAATTTTGTTTATTTAATTTTAATAATCTATAATACATCTTATCTGAAATTCGATATCTAGGATTACTGATAGCTCCAAATGACTGTTAGGCTATACGCAGTTTGCCGGGTCAGCCAGTTAATAATATGAAAAGAAATGGTTTAATGCTAAAAACATATGCATGTAAATAATAAAGAAAAAAATTAGAAAATATATATATATCAATTTTTTGGGAAGTTTGTCAACATAACATTTGTACACAGCATGTAGTGAATGAAAATCGACTACCTACTTAAATAAATGACGTCACATTAATTATTTAGTTTTTAATCTTCGCGTTTGCTTACGGTATCCTAACGAGCAATGCATTCGTGAATCACGACGTAATATTTATGCTATCGCAGGACAAAGTCCGCTTGTTTATGGGAGAATAGGGGCAAATAAACCCGGTAACACATTGGACACAAGAAAGACGGACGAAATGCCTACATAGATTTTATAGTATATTGAGTACAATACTGGTTAATTAATTCAATTAATATTGTTTTTGTTGTTAATGTAATTATGATTATAATACATACATATCTTCACGCCAAATCCTTTGCGGGGTAGGCAGAGACAAGTGAGCACCACTTGTCACGGTCGCGACATACCTCTTTTGCTTCTTCGACATTCATCAACCTCTTCATACATGCCCTTTTGTTTCGATGACTTTTTAATGCACCTTCAGCTATTTATTTGATCGTAATATGTGAGACTCGGTCTGCCAGGGCCTCATTTACCCACAACTTTTGCATTATACAGGGTGTTTGGAAGGGAGCTGTACATACGCCTAGGGTAGAAACTAGGGATAGTCTGCTACCTACCTGAAGTCGTGGTGGTAAAAGTGCCCTAGTTGCGGAAATTAATTAATAACTTTAAAACTAAAAATGATAATTACACTTTTAGCATATCGTTAGAAAGGGCATGGACTGAGGATGTTTTAAAAAAATCACAAGAACTCCAACCCTGTTAGTTTTTTTTTAAACCCCATAGAAAGTTGCCCTTAAAATTATTTCTTTACCTTACGGTACTTCAGGCCCCATACCTTTTCTTCTCCACAATTTTCTGGTGTAAAATATATTTTTGCAGGACCCTAAGACTCTAACGATTAAAACAAGACCATTAGCAGACCGGTCCCATGGATAGATTTTGAGCTACAGGTAGTTTTAGTAAAAAATTCACAAAAAAAGTCAAATAAAAAATAGAAATAAATAAAAAAAAAACTTTGAGGCCAAGGTCAATATATTGGGCGGGAAAAGGTAGCAGACTATCCCTAGTTTCTACCCTAGGCGTATGTACAGCTCCCTTCCAAACATCCTGTATATCTGGTTCGTCAGTCTCTCTTTATTCATCCTTTCAACATGCCCGAACCATCGGAGCATTCCTTTCCTTATTTTTGTACCTTTGCTTTCTTTCATACCTACCCTTTTGCGTATTTCGTCATTACGTATGCGGTCCGTCAGAGTGGCGCCGCATATCCGACGCAAAGACCTCATTTCTAGTGCATGAACTCTACTCTCATGCGTATTTCGACATATCCACGTCTCGCTTCCATACATAAGTATGATTATGATATTAGTATGTGAGGTTTTGTGACCACTATACTATGTTTATTGCAAATAAACGATATTTCAATTATATTTTACTTTAAAAACTAAATTGTAATTATTAGTCTGTCTGTCTCCATTGGTGAATAAAAGGTCATCATTCAAATCTGCTGGTCTTTTGCTAACAGGTTACTCATTGAACCGTTTTGTTTATTATCCTCCTACTAGCAGGAATATAATTATAGAAAAAAAAAGTAAAGTATCATCACGACCGTTTCCCTTTCGGGGTGGTCAGAAACCACGCTTATAAATAAGCGGATTCACATTTAGCCAACTTTACTATGGGCCAATCATGACAAGTGGCAAGCTCGTCGATGTCTCCAGCGTACCAAACTAGAGAATAATCACAAATAAATTAAATATTAATTAAATGTATTTATTTACATTAATAAATATTTTTGTGTCCCGACCAGGAATCGAACCAGGTACCTCCGAGTCTAAGTCCACGGACTTAACCGCTAGACTACGGAGTCAGTTCTATCTAAAATAATTATATGTGACGTGTGACAATTGCCTGTAGGTTTCCGTTAGTCATTATATTGTTACTTTGACACGAGATCTCTTTCCACCAAACCTCATCAGCGACCTTCATTATAGCCACTTAAGAACCAGTTTGCTCGATCGTTCGTCGGTTCTTGACTCCAATTGCAAATTTCAAGCCGTCATTTGCTTCTATGTAAGAACTGAAATCCAAGCGGCTGATTTAAGCCGTAAAAAATGCATTTGTCTCAAACCGTAACGAATGGCGCTAGGATTTTGGCAAGTGTAAAGCAAAATGGAAAACGTAACATAGGATGCCAAGATTCGACGAATTGTCATGATCTTTAAGTTGTTATTCGTTTTTGTATTATTTCAAAAATAATCAGGTACACATTTTTTTTCTTACTATAGACACTAATGGAAAGAGAGTCTTTTAAGAGATTAATAGTATATTTATTATAGAGAATCAAAACAGATCAACGCTTGTTGACTTGTCAGATATGAGTGACAAGAGTGACTTTTAATACTCCTCCTCACGAGTAGCTCACTCAAGTCCAATTCTCTTCCTCAGTTGTTGGAATTTTGTGACAGCCAAAGGCTTAGTGAGAATGTCTGCCTCCATAGTAGTGGTAGATTTATATTTCACTTGAATGTCGCCTTTGCTTACACATTCTCTGATGTAGTGCCTCTTTATGTCAATATGTTTTGACTTTGTGCTGATAATAGGGTTTAAACATAACTTTTGTGTCGCCTGGTTATCATTATAGATAACAATCTGTCTTTGAGGCCTTCCTATGTCTGTTAATAGTTGCTTCAGGTGAATTGCTTCCTTAGCTGCTTCGGTAATTGACATATATTCTGCTTCAGCAGTTGATAATGCGACTGTCCTTTGTTTTCTGGACTCCCAGCTAATAGCTCCTCCTGCGAAGATAAAACAATACCCGGTGTAGGATCTCCGGTACATTGTACAAGCTGCCCAATCAGCATCAGCCATGCCTTCCAGTGGAAATTTTGTTGGCTTATAAATGTGACACTATATGCTGGTATATTTAAATTCCTTTCATTGTTTAAGTAACGCTCTATACAAGCCTTATTTATGGTCTCGAGCTCTCAGCCTTCAAGTTCAGTCATCATTGCATACCTTACTGCCTGGACTAAAAAGTATTTGGTCTTCCAGCTTGTCCATGCGCGTACTGCAATGATGACCGCGCTGTTATGGCCTGCACTGCGTTTTCGGCCATTACCATCACTGCCAGTAACCGTGACAGTAATATACATTTTTTATCGGTGAATGCGAACAAAAAAATTGCTTACCTAAACCGGGTGATAGTTCAAAGCAAATTCTATAAATCTCCGGCAGAGCTACTATTCACAGCATATCAAGTTTCAGAATGAAAATCCTGTTTGTTACAAGCAAAAATATTTTGCATTTTAAGTTTATAAACATACAGATTTGTTTAGTCTTTTACTAACAGGAGTGTAGAATCATTCAAAAGAATTTAAATTATGACGTGTCACAAATGCCTGTAATAGGTTTATGTGAGTAATGCGGTTAACTTCTATGTTATTTGGTCAGGTGATTCGTAGTAGGCTTGTATCTTAAAATGGTAAAGATAAACGTTCTATATCTTATTGATCCCGTCAGATGTCCAACATTAGTCGTCATCTTGACCCATCGCTAACTGAAGCAAATTTCATAGCGTTCCAAAGCGTGCGGTCGCTAGTATGTGGTAGAGAGAGGAGAATAATAGTGACAGGGCTTGCGACCTACTATGGGCTGGTATAAAAAGGAGGCCTCCCCTTTTTATTGCCCTAAAAAGACACTCACCACCCTCCATTCTGTACAACAAGTACTGAACTGGTTTTGATGAAAACTATGCTAACTGTTTCAACTTCTCTATTTTTTAAATATATTTTATCCCTTTTTCATTTGCAGCAACAACATCATTATTTTTATATTTCTTCCCCCATCGTATTTGTGTATATAGTATATATATATATATATATATATTATTTATTTATGACGTGTTATGTAATAGTAAGTAAATATTGGTATGTATATATTGATATATATGGACTTACCTAATATTGCACCTACCATCTATACTGTCTAAAATGACATATGACATTATCACGAAATTCGCGGTTGTCTGTCAGTTATATTCGCGGTTAAATCCGGGTTTTAAGTTTTTTAACCGGGTTTAACCGCACGTGGAACAAGCTTCTACTGACCATTAGTACACTTTCTTATCTCGTATCTTCGAATCATGAGAATAATACTACGCATATATGATAAGTATTTATGTAGTTTATAGGTTAGAATTGCACATCACATATTTATAGTGTCTCACTCTCCCAAAGATTAGCTGTTAGAAAAATCCGAAATGGTTTAAAGTTCGCTTTTTAAAAAAGTTTCCAGTAAGTCGTGTTTCAAGCGGTGTTATCTTACGAAAACGGCTAGACCGATTTTAATGGTTTTTGATTTGTTGGTATTGTCTCCGTCCCGAATAACAGAATAACTATTAATAATATTGGAAAATTGACGAAAAAATAAAAAAAAATCATTTTCCCATACAAAATGTTCGTGAGTTTAGTACCTATGCGTATATTTATGCGTGCGTTTAAAATTTATATTTAGCTTATTTATATAATATAGAATAATAACAAATGAATAACAATACAAAAATAATAATAACAAAGAAAATAAACAACAACTGTCAAATCCATTGGTCTCAATTTTACGTCGCGAAATCGTCTATGATTTAAAAATTGTTTTGTGTGAGTATTATTATTATTATTAATAATCACATTTATTGATTGTCAGGCGCGGCATATCACAAATATCGCAAACTTACAATATTAGTAAAAACTTTTGAAATTAAAAATTGGTATTTGACAAGGCAAATAAAACATACTTTCAACGAGATTTGCCCAGAATGCCGGGGCGGGGAAGTATCCACCGTTCGTACCGATAAACCTGATAAAGTGTATCCACAGGTTTCGGGGTAAGGCTTGAATTGCCGTCATGCCCAGTCAAGCCGGCATAGTGTTAGGGACTGATGTCAGTCATGAGGGTCTGATTTCAGTTGCTAACATTCATGGACCTCGCGCGCTACTTACCATCAGGTAGGAACAAGGTCACATGTCATGGTAGTTTAAAAAAAATGCCATAAAGTATTTTAATAATAATATCAGTTGTTTTCTTTTGCTTATGTTGTGTTACTTTGTGTTTGGCATGGTGACTATTTATTACAGTCAGCAAAAGATCCGCTGGATTACCTTAAAGGCCATTTTTCCGAGCACTTACTCGTACACGTAATCTCGGATACCTTTAAAAAATGTTTTGACCAGTGAGCGCGCACCTTAAATCGCTTGCAAATAAATAACGATTTCGTCGCTCAGTCGCAGAGGTTGACACAAAGAAATATATCTTTTCCGTTTGCTTACTCGTGCCGCGGCACATTGGATGCGTATGTACTGAAGTAATCGAACCTTAGACCCTTAAGTTCTGGGCCTGTCATAAACCAGTTACGAGGTTGTTGTGATATTCTGCTGGGGGAAGCGGGGTAATTACGCTATAGCCAACCCATTTTCATTAGCCATAAGAAAGTGGACTTTTGTATAATCATCATATCATCACAGCTCTTAGAGTCCTCGATCTTCATTGCGGGAAATTGGCCTTCCAGAACATACAGTGGGTATACAGGACCGACCGCTTGCAGTGCTCTCCGAAGCATGTTACTAATTCTGAGACGATTGTCCTAGCTTTAATTGTTATACCGCTTGGCTTCCTTGCCCCATCTTATTATATATTTAGTTTTTGACTACTGCATCAAACGTTAATATTGATTGTTAGATAGGTATTTTTTTTTCATAAAAAAAACACTGCTGCTGATTATTTGTTATACTGTATATTTTTTACTGACAACTCTCTACCTCTAATGCCCACTTATTTTGCTTTCAACCCTCGACGATTAACATCTAACTCCCTACCTGTGACGAAGTGGTATCGCTCAAGCAAGGAACACGGAAGAGCAATATTTAAGTGTGAACGTATTCTTGTACATTGATACATTACCAATTTCTTGTATCCTACATTGATACATTACCAATTTCTTGTATCCTACATTGATACATTACCAATTTCTTTCACAAGTTCAAAACTCAATTCTAAGAAATCTAACTCACATTTGTACCGAAACATGAAAATATAAAAAGGAAAATATTAGCATAGAAAACCGAGCAATTACCGACACACGCACGAGTCGTAATAAAATAATATTTAGGCAAGCGTAAGGGATTTATTTCACATTCCTACCAAATATTCGTCCCACTATTTTTAGCAATAACACAAAAACCTTAAGTTGGTCTCGAAAAAAAAAGCTATGTATTGTGGGGGGTGTATGTACTCGTAATATGTAACCAAAACATTGGGTCTATTTATCTAGTTTAATTTCATTTTTGGGATCGGAACTTAAAGCCTTTTATCAAAAAAATGTAACAAGGCTCATTGACGTCTCTGAGGGCTGGCAGTTTTTTCTCCCAAAAATTAAGTATCTTAATTCAAAGGGGAAATGCTGCTAGTGTATTGGGCACCATGCCACAAGACAGCGATTTGGAGGAGCAATTTTTTTTTTGTATGTATTTTTATTTTATTATTATTATTTTTTAGGTTGAATTTAGATTTTGTTTTAATATAGTTTATTTAATATTGTAATTCTTTTATATTGTTTGTATATTACTTCGAATAAAAATCTATATATATGTATATATAAATTAAAATAAATAAATAAATTGATGGTAAATATAATAAAGTAGGATGAAAAATGGTTTTGCCTGGAGACTTTAGACTACACTCGCCACGATGGCCACGACGAGTTAACGAACCCTGGTGTTAACTTATTAACGATTCAACAAGTTGGTATTAGTGAACCAGGACCGACGACTTAACATGAAGGTATGGTATTGTAAATCTATGATAAATGTACGTAAGAAAAGTATTTATTATTTAATCAATCTTAAAATTTATTCCCCTAGCCTACAATTATCGGGTTGATTTAAAAAAAAACATTATGTTCATTGTACCAGCTGATAGTGTCGCTTAGGTCCAAATAGTGAAAAGTTACTTCAAACGGAAAACTTAAGTGCTCATTATTGATTTTTTGTCAAAATAAATTAAATATGTTGAATGAATATTTAGGAGGAACAAGGAATGCGTAAAGGTTCCCCTTCAAAAATTGCCAACAAGAACCCGGATACTGCTAATCATCGATTTAGTACAAAAAAGTCAAATGTACTGTACTGGTTTACGCATGGCAAAACTTTAATATTAAACTATGTATTTATATATAATTTTGTAACTCTTTATCCACAAATCCACAAAGTCACATTTTTGTGCAGGGTCTCTTTTATAGGTACCCGATTGCGGGGCGTTAGGGAAGATTTGAGCTGGTATAGATTTTTAATGAAGTGCTAGTCCCCACTGAGGAACGAATAATTTCTAGTTTTGTTTTATTAGGCTTTGGTTATAGTTATTTAATATTAATATTTTTATCTAAGTAGTTTGTAATTACTATTTTATAATTTGTAAATATTATTTTTCGAATTGTTCATTAATAAACATTAAAATTGATTTAAAACTGAATAAAATTGCTGACGAAACAAACTTAATTTTGTTTCTATTAAATATTATTAACTGCCTCCGTGGTCTAGCGGTTAAGTCCGTGGATTTAGACTCGGAGGTACCGGGTTCGATTCCTGGTCGGGACACAATAATATTTATTAATGTTATTTACATTCAATTGGCTGGACACATATGCCGCAGAACTGATGAACGATGGAGTAGACGGGTTCTGGAGTGGAGACCACGTACTGGAAGACGCAGAGTGGGACGACCCCCCGCCAGATGGACAGATGACCTGAGGAAGGTCGCTGGTGGAGGATGGATGAGGGTGGCAGAAGATCGTGTGAAGTGGCAAGCCTTGGGGGAGGCCTACATCCAGCAGTGGAGAGACACAGGCTGATGATGATGATGATGATGAATATTTAATTTATTTGTAATATTTCTCAAGTTTGGTACGCTGGAGACATCGACGAGCTTGCCACTTGTTATGATTGGCCTGTAGTAAAGTTGGCTAAATGTGAATCCGCTTATTTATAAGCGTGGTTACTGACCACCCCGAAAGGGAAACGGTCGTGATGATACTTTACTTTACTTTTTAAATTATATTATACTCGTAGAGCTGTGTTGGTTCGGTTTCCAATTCAAAAAGGTTCGCGGTTTTTCTTACTTACATTTGACATAGATTACCAACACCACTTTGCATTATCTTGTTATATATTTAATATTTATGGTTCAGTTGTATAATGATTGGCACCATTATCATAATAATTGGCACCATGAGTTAGGTGTATTCATTGGCCATCCTATTAACATGGTTAACATTTAAAATATAATTGTGAGTTGATCAGTAAAAAACAAAAGAATTGGGGGGAAGCCAACAATATTATGGTTTACCCTACTCGTATGTATGGATCTAAAACTCCTAAAGTACCTACCAAAGTATAACTTACTTCGTTTTGTTAGTGTGCGTCTTCCCGAGTGTTGTAGGCTTTATTCATAATGAAATACCGTCAAAGGCTGTACTCAGCGACCCGCAAGAACCTCGCAACTGAATCCAGAACTTTATTGCTAAAACTATCTCAAATCGGAAACTTACGGCCAAAGTTGCGCTGATGATTATTATCGAACATCGGCAACAGCTCTATTTTATATATTCTCCCTTATTAATGTTTAGTGAATAGTATTGAGATGATTATTCACATTTTTTTTATGACACGACACGAGTCCACCTAATGGTAAGCAAGACCTGAGAATCTCCCAGAATAGAAGAAATTCATATCACGTCCCTTACATTTCAACCTATCATAAAGAGAGATGCAGATAATCTAAGTAAGTAACACTAGGAATAAATACCCAAGATTTTATTAAGAATGAAGCGCCCGCTGGTAGCCTGAACCAATAATTCATTTGTATCCTTTTTCTTAGTAGTTACTGACTATATTTATTTATTTATTTATTTTAAAACTTTATTGCACCATGTACAAAGGCGGACTTAATGCCGCTAGGCATTCTCTGATAGCCAAACCTTTAGGACATTTAGACAGGATAGGTGCAATTAAAAATTAGATGAAATTTAAATAAAACAATATTCAATTAGGTACAAAGGTAGGCAATACAAGTATACAATAAGGAATACAATAAAACCAATTAAAATGATATCTCTCTGTATTTGAAGACGAAAGTTTTTAACCAATGCGTTATTGTCGTAAGGAGCAGAGACACTGACAGTGAATCTAGTCTACAAGTTTAAGGTGGCTTAGCGCGCTATGAAGAGAGCTATGCTCCAACAAACACACACAAATAGTTCTTCCGTCAGAGAGCCAAAGTTACCGACGTAGACATCAAAATTTGTAAGCTGAAGTGGCAGTGGGCTGGACACATCTGTGCACACTGACCCGCCCGCTAGATGGACGGATGAACGAAACCTACAAAGTGACCTAGTGAAGGCTGAATGAGGGTGGCAAATTTTGTGTAATGGTGATCCTTTTGGAGAGGCCAGTGAAGTGACACAGTCTGATGATAATGATAATGATGAATCTAAACAAATACGGATTCCCCACCAAAATAAGCAAGCTTGTAATTGGTGAATTGATCAGGAAACCCCAAAATCAAACAACCCTGATGTAGCTATAAACAGATTTACAAATTGACAAGAAAATAATTGTAGGTATATTTATTAAGGCTGTTGATATAATTGAAAGTGATTTTAATCCCAAAATCAACCCGGAAACAGTAAAGTTAGAAATAAGTTAAACAAAGTCAAATACTCATATCTAACGTAAAGACCAATTTGAGAAACAAAACAGTAAAGTTCGTCAGCGAAACGAGACAACTTATAACACAATAATTCCCACTTGATCCAGGATTAGACAATTTGACAAACAGTTTGGTTACAATTGTAGCTTTTGACTGCCAAGTACTAAAATCAGACTTCCTATTCTTGATATAATCACAATTAGGATTTAAAAACAAACATATACCATTACCGTTATAGTTACAGAAAAACATTTCTAGAATACCATCCATAACTTTTTGAGATATTCTGAACTGCATTCACAGATTTTGGAAAAAATTACATACATACCAACGAAATTATAATTTTACACAAAAAAAGTTTTGTTGTCAAGGTTTGAGTACTAGTAATGTCAGAAATTGCAAAGAACTTTCCTCATACATTTTGTACGTAAAAACGTTAAATTAACTCGAAATATTATTTGTCGCCAAACGATCATATTTCTTACTGTCACCAAAAGACTCTTTTAGGCCAACTGAAGTTTGAGTACAGAAACTAGGGTAAGTCACAAGATTAATTTGGGAAGGTAAGATAAATTGTTGTTAAACATGCCTAAATGCCTAAAGCTCTTACTGTCCCAACTCAAAAATCCAACCTGTATAATTATATACACATACGTTTATCTAAACGCAGACTTTCTGGTGCGCTTATGAAGAAGGACGCAATGAGATGTTTATTACCTGCACATCGATTTGCGATCGAATCGATATTGTCAAACGGTTCAAGAATAGTCCTCTCGCATAATCTCCAGGCTTGTGCATTTGATGCGCTCCTGCCGAACTGGTGCCAATAAGCTGCACGTCATTTCAGGCTATACACAACCTCTCGCCCATCATAATAAGGTTCAATTCAAAACCATATTTCATAGCTGTGGCTGAGTGTATAAACCTCTATTCTAACCCTATTCTGTTTCTTCAACCGATTTCGTTAAATTGACAAAATAGTTTATACAATTATTTACTCACAGTTTTATCGTTAGATTTGCGGGAGCATAGCCAAGCGTTGTAAGAACGTTTTCCTAGAGAGGGTGGGTTCGAACCCCGGCTACGTGAGAAGTACTTTTCTTACGTACTAACATTTTGATTCTGTTGCATAAACCGCGTGTAATTGTCAAAAGAGCAAATATTTTTTTAGGCTTCAGGTGTCATTAGTATTTAAAATAAAAAGGTCACTTTTTTAATAATAAAAATCATTATCCGAAAAAGAAAACACTAGGTGCTGCATGGTGATTAAGGCAGCGTCTGAAAATTGCGATATCCAACGTGATAAATACCTAAAGGCTGGGTAGTGTTATTATTAATTGATCTCGCCCACAGCCGAGAGAAGAAATAGTGAGAGAAAGTATTACGTAAGTCATCGTTTGTGCGATCGTCGACCTCACGCTACATACATAATTAGGCTCAGTATTAGTGGCGATACTTTTAGGATAACTTCTCTGCACCGTAACTTAAGATTTTATTACTGAATAATTAAATTAAAAAATACGTAGTTTTTTATTTTTATTCTAGATTATAATATAAAAATATTTGCTCTTTAATAAATTCCACGCAGTATATGATTCTTATAAATATGAGTATATATATTTGGTCGTAACGAACCAGAATTTGTCTACTGGTTACTGTAACTAGGGGTTTTACGGACGAAGATAATGTCATATGCTAAATTGACAATAAATTTTGCTTCGCTAAGAGTGTTGAAGACGGCACATGTTTTACACGAATCGATTTTTATAATTTAGCTGGAAAAGGTTTTTAAGAAAAATGAGTGCTTATATCAACAAAAAGCGTCATTATTTCGTTACTAGGTGTGCATTCGAAAACACAAACGTAAGCTAACCCAGTAAAAAGGTTGATTTTTTAGCCAACTTTACTTTTGGCCCATCATGACCATTGGCAAGCTCGTCCATGTCTCTAGCGTATCATACTCGGGAAATGTCACAAATAATTTAATTATTTTTGTATTCCTAGTCAGGAATCGAAACCAGTACCCTCCCGCGGCCTTAAGCGCTAGACCACGAGGCAGAATTTTTGTTCATATGAAATATAAATTGATAATTAATAAAAATAATATTTTTCATAATATACTTAAAGTGGTGCCATACGGTCAGAGCACGTCTTTTAATGTTACAGGTTCAAGCCTCGATACCAATCTTACATATATTTGTCATAGATTTATTGGGTTCAAGACTCAGCTTTACGCAGTGGAAGTCGGTGCGAGAGGAATTCTAGGAAAATCTTTGCTTCACCTAAATTTTGCTCCAGGCTAAATTCTCCAAATATATATCGATGGCCCGTCTACAACTGGTCTAGGACTCTGTGTTCTAGGGGCTGTGACGATGATGACAGTATTTAGTTGGGTAGGGGAAGAATTAGAATAGTGGATGGTGAACGTCTTGTTGCGCAATAAAATAAAAAAGGTTTACAACCAGCCTATTGTCGGTCGCAAACCCGAGATATCAATCTTCTCTTCTCTCTTACCCACACACGGTGGACCCGGCATCCGCACGGTGAATCCATTGAATGATTAGAAATTTGACTTTTTTCACCATCATCCCTGTACCTTGGAGAGCACATTAAGCTGTACGTCCTGCAGCCAGTGGAGTGGCATACACGCGGCCATAGGTAACAGCTTAGAGAACGCATGCGTTCAGATCGCATCGGGGATCGCGTAGTAAGTTAAAGCTTTAATATCAATCGCCAACTCCAGCGCAACGAAAGTTAATTCCAACAATTTTAATTGTGATTTTAATAGTGTATTTTTAAATTCAAAAAGTAAAGTATCATCACGACCATTTCCCTTTCGGAATGGTCAGATACCACGCTTATAAATAAGCGGATTCACATTTAGCCAACTTTACTATAGGCCAATCATGACAAGTGGCGAGCTCGTCGATGTCTCCAGCGTACCAAACTCGAGAAATATCACAAATTAATTAAATATTAATTAAATGTATTTATTTACTTCAATCAATATTTTTGTGTCCTGACCAGGAATCGAACTAGCTACCTCCAAGGCTAAATCCACGGACGTCACCGCTAGACCACGGAGGCAGTTCAATTCAAAATTAAATGAATTTCTTTATAACAATAGATTTTTTATACGATGGTCCAATGGTTCTAAATTGGGTACACTATGTTTTACCCATGGGCGTATAAAGATTAAATAATTAAGTATAGTAGACATCCAAACATTTTTACATTTTTACAATCAAAGTTAAGAAAGCTATAATAAATTTAATTAAAAATAAACTAAACAAAACCAAATAAATTTAATTGAAATTTTAAATAGGATTAATGTTAAGGTAAGAAATTTATTTTGTTTATTTAATCTTACAGAAAATCTTGCACAGATTCAGTGTCTTTTGGAATCGTTGTATAGGTAGTAGTAGGTAGTAATTTAAGTGGGTCCTAGAGGTGGGTCTTTAAATAATTAAATAATAAAGCGTTATTCGTAATAACAATGGCCTAAATCACAACTCCAGCAGTTGAAAATCTCTGCATTCGTAAAAGACAGCTCATGTTTTCCTTGAAATTTAGTGCGCTTAGGTAATATGCGACGGAGCTTAGTACCCTAGGTGAGCCGGAATTCCTCGGATAGCTGGCTGTGTGCAAAATGTCACTGGATATGTAACTATGTAAGCCCCCCACTTCCTGAATTACTTGAACATTTCATTTCGTATGTTAAGAAAATAGTTTAGGTAAGTGTTATTCATGCTATGTTTTGCTATATCAAATGTCCTTAGCAATCCATGGATTTATCATACTGGAGACGAGAAAAGAGGAATGGTGTTTCTGGCTTGCGACAAACTATGGGTTGGATTAAAAACAGACCTACTCTTTTTATTGCATAATATTGCTTACCATCCACAATCTGCTCCTCTCTCTATCTAATCAAATCCTATATGAATACGCTAATGCCGTTCTCTTATATATATATTTATATACTTGTTATGTTATGTTCGCGGCATGTGACATTGCTCCAACCAGCGAGGCCCAAGAATGGGAGCAACTAACACCAGCTACTTACCTCCGACATCAGTCCCTACCAAATCAAGATGCTTTCATCATTTTATCCAGGTTATAGGAATAGTGGAATACACTGGCTGGGAGAGCATTCCATATCTTTATCGTGCAACAGATGTAAAAGTCTCCAAATTAGGCATTCAACGAGAACAAGAAATAGGTGGTAGGCGGACTGATGGTGGTGATGGAAGGGGGGGGGGGGGTGAAGTATCCACCAATAATGTTAGGGACTGATGTCAGTCATGAGTGTCTTGCCCACACCCGCCACACTGGCTAGACTCATCGGCGTACAATAGTTTTTATAATTTAGTTACGCGATGCAACCTTCGTCCATAATGGGCGATAGTATAAGCCTACCACTTGTCACAAGTTTTAGAATACGCGACACACAACACTCACAATATCCCCGGCTACATCGGGCGATTTATTTGGCGTTGAAGCCAATTAACTACTGAATTCCACAATGAAGATAGCTTATAACCCCCCTCCCGATTGATTTTTTTTTGTGTTTCTTTATTTCGATTGCTTAGTAACGATCGATGGACAGTATCTTCGGGTCATGCAGCTCAATCCAATAGTTTGTGCCACTGTCTATTTAGGTGTTCTGCTATTGCTGACTTGTTAATTTGGCAGTCGTTTACAGCTGCTAGATGTTCCTTGACCCTCTGGGCTATCGTGCGGTTAGTTTGGCCAATGTATAACTCCTGCTGCACTCCACTTTATATAAGCCAGGCACTTAAAATCATAATAAAATAAAAATCTTTTAGGTATAGGTATACTTATCAGGGCCACTACTGAAGTATTAGTATTATTTATATTTGAGGGAAAAAAGCCTCTCACCCGCAAGACTAGTTCCGCAACTTTTCAACAACTGAAAATACTTTTATTCAAAAAGTTTATGAACTTTACGAGTGATTTTCTTTTGAAAAACTTTTGGAAAATACCTGCTTCGATGTAAAGTTGTAAAACATTATACAGTTCCTGACAGGAACCACATCATCTTGGGAAATTTGCGATGTGACCGCTTACGTCACGTCAACATCTGGGTCTAACTGCGCCTACTCATTTCTTATTGTGGTTTTTTAATGTAATTTTGTATTATATCTGTTCCACTTTAAAACCTAAAGCATTTGGGAGTCAGGTAAAGAAACTATTTATAGGTCCTTATTCTTACTAATATTATGGAGGGTATATTCACTTAAAAACAAAATACCCATGTTTAAGTGGTGATCGTATTATTGCGCAATAAAATGAAAAGGAGGCTTCCTTTGTAAACCTGCCTATTGTCGGTCGCAAACCCGAAACACCACTCTTCCCCTCTCTTTCCCACACACGATAGACACGGCACCCCACGGTGAATCCATGGAATGCTTAGAAATTTATCTTCTTCTTCTTCAAACATTTTAGTTAAATAGAGTAAAATCGTTATAAATGTTTTCACTATTTATCTGTCTATGATTAGATATATGAAAGTCAAAAATTTAATTAATATATATTTTTTTAATTTAAATGTCTGTTATTTAGTAGAATCTTAAAAGACTACATTTTTTCAATTATTACTTTATTTATTTATTTTATTCTTATTTGTTAAATATATATGTAAACTGTACATTTATTGTTCCTTCCAATTAAGTAAATAGTACTGTACATCTCTGTGACCTGTGACTCACCCAACATAAGGCATCAGCTGAAAATCAGCGCTGCAGCCTCGCCTGCTGCATATATTGAGCTGACCACCTATTTATTGCCATTTATGTTTCGGTATATAGAATAGGCTTTATTTATTTATTTATTTATTAGGGTCGCCAACAGTGACAGCAACAAAAGATACATCGATTTTTACTTACAACTAAGACAGAATACAGATGCTGCACTAATTACAGGCAACCACCACATGCTATTACAGTATCCATTAATTGGGCCTTTGAGTAGCCAAAACAAAAATACAATACAATTACAGCAACAACTAAGTAAATCTAAGCAAAAACAAAAACAAAAGAACATGATACAACCACAATCAAGCAACACAATTCCAAGGATCAAAATTGGTTAAACAGCAGTTCAGTTTACAGTCCCAGCCAGGATCCGCTGCAGTGATAATACATTGTGCTTAAAAACATGCAAAGAATTAGCAAATATGTCTAGACTGTCATTATTTTTTCGTGAAAATATGTTGTATTGACGGCTTATAATTATACATTTAGATTTATTTCTTATATTTTTTTTGTAACCATTTTAATTGTTGCGTTAAGTATTTTCTTTCTATTCTTTCTTTCTTTAAAAGTACACTCAGACTTGAATAATATTTAAAAATGTTGTATTGTGCGAACGAGAGGGGTGCAAAAGCGTTAAACCATAGAGTACATAAGCAAGTGTTAATAAAAGAAAGATTTAATAATAACGAACCGAACAGTGTCGCAAATGCGTCTCTTATGAAACACTAAGAATATATTTACATACATATTACATATAGGTATAATATGACCGTTCTCCCGAATACAAAAGTTTAAATGCAAATACTCATATATATGGAGTTTTGGAGCGAATAAGAAGTCATTCGGAGTGTATTCTAACAAAGATTCCACGTCACACAGTTTGGATGCAGTTGTGTTTGCGTTCCCGAGACAAGCTCAACTTTCTTATATGGAGCTCCTCAACGATAGTTTACAGAGAATGTAAGTTTTACGACTGATTTTCTTGAATTTTAAAACGCATTCGACGTCCTTTTAGAACTCGGGAAGGTGTCTGAAACTTTCCCCATCGTGTGAACACCACTTCTAATGGATTTTCACAGGATTTAAAAACCACTAAAAGAAGTCGTCAAAGAAAATGAAACGCAAATTTTCAGGACTTCAAAACGCAACTTAATTTCGGATTTTATTTCGATTCGAAAGCGCTAATGGCGTTCGCTTAGGACAAAAACTGGCTTGATTAAAATCGTTTGTCGTAATAAAAAAAGTAGTAAAAAGTTAGAGCCGTCGGAACGGGAGACCGGTAGGCTCGTAAAATTGATCAACCCGAACCGAAACCGATCAAAGCGCTGGAGACAAAATTTTTACCGACAAATTGACGATTACCATCGACGGAAGGCGCGACGGCCGTTTTAATTTAGTGCCGCGAATTAAAGGAGAAATATTAAATTGTCGCCTCGCGTCTCTCAAAAACGAACGTCGCCGACCAAATGAGCCGTGAACGCAGGGGCGCATATTTTATTAGTGCCACCCAAAGATCTTGGAACCACGGATATCACACTAAGTACAAAATTTTCTTATAACTCTATTACGGCTTTGAAACGTACTTGGAAATATGTATTCCAGTTATAATGGGTGACTTTGTATGGTCTTACGTTAAATTAATACTCACGAAGGCTGCAAACTGCAGACCTGTTCAAAAAAGTGCGGCTTCTTACCAGTTCAAACCTGAGACTTGGGTTATAGAAGACGCGGACGGCCGAGTTTTGCATGAGCTGGATAAAATAGTTGATCGCTGAAGGGAATACTGCAAAGATCTATATTAAAACCCTAATGGCCCGAAAAGCACATGTCTGACTGACTAGAACATCGGAAACTAGTCGTACTTTGCACTGAAGTTACATCTGCACTAAAAACACTGAAATCTAAAAACGCTCCTGGCACCGATCTTATAACAGCTGAAGTACTTAAAACCTTGGGTAGCAAAGGAATCGATTCACTTTACATAATCTGCAGTAACATCTGGCGTACAGGTGAATGGCCCAATGACAGGTCATTCTTCCTTTACACAAAAAGGGTTCTACGAAAAAATGTGATAATTATAGAACGCTATCGTTGATATCACACGCCAGCAAGATCATGCTGCACATTGTCAATAATCGCTTCAAACAGTTTCTTGACTGGCAGATACCCGAAGAGCAGGCAGGTTTTGTAAAGGGCAGGGGAACTCGAAAGCACATACTCAATGTGAGGCAGCTCCTCGAAAAGTCCTATGAGTATTTTTTTTTGTGATATTTGTCGAATTTTTTTAATGACATCATCGAGGTTGCCACTTTTCACGATGGAGCTATAGTAAAGTTGGCGTCGGATATGCGGAGTCACTTCTTTGGCGAACCACATACCTACCGTGGAAATACCGAAAAGGGTAGGTATAAAAGAAAGCATAGGGACAAAAAAAGGAAAGGTATGCTACGATGGTTTGGGCATATTGAAAAGATGAGCAAAGAAAGATTGACGAACGGGATATATAATGCGAAAGTTGTGGGTAAATGGAGCTTTGGCAGAAAGAAGCACATATCACTGGCTGCATTAAAAGCCTTTGTAATAAAATGGCATGTATAAAGACGTTGATGAACGTCGACGAAACGATAGAGGTATGTCGTGATCGTGTCAAGTGGCGCCAACCCCGCAAGAGATCCTGCGTGAAGATATGTACATATGTGAATATGTATTTAACACCTTAAAAATCGTGACGCAAAAAGATATGAACATAAAATTAAAGTTGTTTTTATTGAATAAATACCAACAGTTATTAATAATTAACTTACTTTTATCATTTAATTATAATTAATTAATAATGTATAGTTTAAAACCGATTAAAAATAGCCCACAAACTGTCATATAGTAAGGGGTAGAATTAAAAAAGTAGTAAATAAAAAAATAACTTTATTGCACTTGATATAGCATGGCAATTTTCTGTCGATTTGTGGAAACCTATGCTACCTAATGCTGCATCTCTTAATTTAAAGATCATTGGTGTCACCATGCGCTACACTGAAGGCGTCTATTTTCAAGTCACAAGCCAACCAATAGCGTGTGAAATTTTATTTCTTCGTCAATCTGACATTAGATTAACTAAATTGAGTTTATAATAGCATCGAATATTCATGTATAACAAAAATATAAAAAGTAAGGTATTCACGACCGTTTCCCTTACGGGTGTGTGTACAATTGGCCACCTATTACAATACGGAAATAAATGTATTTAAACATGATTTCGCGCTGGTATTCAAAAATACGGATACGGTCGTATTTCCCACCGAATAAGTATCAATCAAATTTTTCCTAACTTTGGGCATTGTTTATCCTTTGTGGTTAAATTTTCTTTCAAATTAACTTTCATCCTTTGAGCGTTGAATGTTTAAATTTGTTTCTTTTAAAAAAGGCGCTGGAGAGGTTTGCATGGCGTGGCCAAGAAAGCTGTTAGACCGTTGTCAAAAACATGTTATTTAACATCATTGACTTATGTTTTAAAACCGGCTCACCAATGCAACTCATTATTGCAATCGCTGATGGCCCTAAAGTACGATAAACAAATTGACAACAAAACTGAAAAACAAGGTCATATCCCTGTGCTACTTGGCTTGGTAAGTCTATGCGTGTAAGATCATTACCAAATGTGTAAGATATTTGACTATAATCAAACTAAGAATGATCTAGGGTAAACCATATTACTGTTGGCACCCCTTATTTTTATTTTTCTCATATTACTAAGACTTTTAAAGTTCAATTACTCAAAACGGTATCTTTTGAAATGTTCTATTACTATTTTTGACAGACGTTATATAGAAAACGTTTTTTTTTTAATATTGCTAATAAGCTATAGATGGACCTAGTGTAGTTTGTTACGGTAACAATGTCATAGTCATTCTTATACTGTTTGCCTTCTTGCCGTGTCTTGTTATGTATAGATATTATTTTTGATCCTCTAGACAAAGTCCTAGACCTCTACTATTGGAGGTAGACCTTCCAGTGTTTTTCAGAGAATTTGGCCTACATTCGCCACGCTCTGGCTAGACGGGTAGGTGAGAGTATAATATATATATCGCCGGGTTTGAACGAAAACCAACTAACTATTTTTTTTAGTAAATTCACTTTTTTACACAAGTCGTTTAAAAAAAAATCTGCTTTTTCCAGTAATAAAATCGACTAAGTACTGTGATTCTTACTTTCAAAGATAGTGGGTCTTAGAAGCAATTAAAGAAACTGCAAAATTAGGTAACAAAAGTTGGTTTTTATTCTAACCCGGCGATATATATATTTAATGTCTTTGTTACTACCAAAAACATTGGTTGCTTTCATTGTTCTTGCATTTTGGAACTAACAAATTGTGTATTTAGAACGAACCTTGTATATTAGGTCACTTTTTGGCAGGCGTAAATTATTGTATAATGACGTTGCCAATTCCCACTTCCACCTCCCCTGGCGTAAATCAGAAACCTTTTGCCCCTGTTTTTATGTGTCATTTAAGATTTTTCATTCAATTTTCCACTTCAATTAATTGTTGACGTTATTTGATTTTATTCATAACGCGATTCTCCGTCAAATATTTTTCGGCTTATTTTGTATTTTACAGGTACTGAAGCCGTTTAAAGTATAGTACCGGACTTATTCAAATTCCAATTCCAAGTTCATTATTTGTTTGAGACACAGGTGATGTTGTTGTACTATTTGACAAATGCGCATCACTGTACTCTGCTTTTGCAGCGTACAAATATTATAATATTTAATTTAATTTAACAATCGAAGTTAATAAAATTAAAAGTACATTAAATATAAATTAAAAACTACCTAAATAATAAAATTAAAAATAAACTAACCTATAAATAAAAAATGTCCTCTAGAGACGTCCCATCCGAGATAGTCCCAAGGAGACTGGCAACATTTCCCCTCTGTATAGCGAGGCTAATACGTTGGCAAAAATAATTGCCAGCCTTCCTGTCTCCAGACCTTTCTGTCAGCCGCCTTGACAACTCCTTAAATTTAATCATTTATATCTTCGAGGGAGAAAAACAATACTAAACAAAACAAATCATTATTTATCCAGATTAAAGGAAAAATAAATAACAGTTGTTTTTTTTTTATACGCCTACCTGATGGTAAGTAATGAATGTTAGCAACGGAAATCAGACACTTATGACCAACAGTCCCTAACACTATGCCGGCTTGACTGGGCATGACGGCAATTCGAGCCTGATCCCGAAACACGTGGTTACATTTTGCTGGGTTAATCAGCACGAATGGTGGATACTTCCCCGCCCCTGCAGACTGGGGAAATTAATACTCGTAATAATATTTTTTTTTATTGCATATAATTTACAAACGTAGTGTACATGGGCAAACTTAATACCGAAGGTAAACTAGTTAACCTTTGTGATGGTAAAAAGTGAGGTAATAGGGTGATTGAGATTGGAAATAATAATAGTATAGATACAACATGAATAAATATATAAATAAATATTCACGAGTATGTGATTAATTTTTATATTATATTATAGTGAAATTTACTTATAATAATAATGCAAACAAATACTTATATAAAATAGTAATAATAATAATATAATACAATAAGTACATAAATAAATAATTAAATAAACGTACACATATACAATACTTACTATGTCAGAGCGTGAATTGGGTCATTTTGCCATTTAAGGAAATTACTGTAAACCAAGTTTTAAAGATAGAAGGAGCTTGTCTGATCACCAGCGGAAGCTTATTCCTCTGGCGAGCAGCCGAAACAGTAAGAGAATCTAAATATCCGCTTGAAGAATGTCGAGGGATGGAAAGTTGGTTGTACAGAGAAGAGCGAAGAGGGCGACTGTGCGAATCGCACAGGAATTCGAAACGATCTTTCAGGCAAGGAGGAGGCATAGGGTTATTAAGGATGCCATACAAGAAGGTAAAGAGAGTTGAGTCCGCCAACCACCTATTTGTTATTCTCGTTGAAAGTATGTTCCATTTGCAATGATGTCAATTGCCAATTTTTACTTCCAAGGAGAACTAATATTGTAAGCTTGCTATTGTGATATATATATAACACAGCTTGAAACAACAAGACTTACCCTGTTAAACCTACCTACTAAGAAAATTAACCGCCCGCCTAAGAAAGCTCCCACAACCCCAAAATGATTTTATTCGTATACAGTAAGAAATTCTATTCTATGGCCAGTTTAATATACTCATAATTGTGATCGTCTAGTATATTTATAGTAGACGATAGGACGGTAGGACCTCTTTACGTTTTGAAATTAAGATATGGTAGTTTTAATTAATAATATAATACATCCTTGAAATCATCATTATATAATCACAGCGCCTAGAACACAAAATCCTAGAACTCCACTATTGGCGATGGGCCTTCTAGAAAATTCTGGAGATTTTCGCCTACACTCGCTAAGGCTGCCTGGCCCTGGCCAGACGGGTTGGCGAGGTTCTGATGTCACTTTATCAACGATTCCACAAGTTGGTATTAGTGGAACCGGGACCGATGGCTTAATATGCTCTCCGAGGCATTCCCGTGCCTGTGGTGTTGAAGACAAATTTCTAAGCATTCCATGGATTCACCGTGCGGGTGCCGGGTCCATCGTGTGTGGGTAAGAGATGAGAAGAATGGTGTCTCGGGCTTGCGACCGACAATTGGCTGGTTTAAGAAAAGGAGGCCTCCTTTTTTTTCTATTGCGCGATAATACGCTCACCATCCACCATTCTACTTCTCTCCCTACCCAACCAAATACTGTATGATTCCGTTAATGCCGTCTTGGAAGCTCGTTCCATAAATGTATTGACGGCAGACCTGCTTAGGCCCAATTCTTTCAGTAAGTGAGCAAAGATTTTGCTGGAACTCCTCTTGCACCAACTTCCACTGCGTAAAGCTGAGTCTTGAACCCGTTCCTGATCATTTCTTCTGTGAGATCATAATATTTATTCGACTTCATGTTGTGGTCTTTTGGAATATTTGATTCCCACGGAACGGTAAGTTCAATAAGGATAACTTTTTTCAAGTTCCGAGAAAACACTAAGATGTCTAGCCTATAGGCTGATACAGCTAGTTCATCTGGGATCCTATAATGGTGTTCAAATGTATCCATGAGAATTTTCCAGTCTGATGCGGCGCCAAGGATCGAGGTGGGCTTGCATTTAGTTTTCGTGCTTTGCCCTTCCTTTACAAATGTGGTCAAAGTTTTATTTGTAGTCAGTCCCTTTCTGGCTCTTGCAATAGAAAGATCCTATGGCAGCACCACACAATGTACAGTTCTTTTCCGTAGCTTTTCCCCACCTTACCAGATTACTCTGGTCCGGGAGGGACATTTGAAAAGCGTTTAGGTAGAACTTTAGCAACGCCGGAGACCAATCGTACATTAGTGTGCGCCACTTGACAATAAATGTACGTAAGAAAACTGTATTTCTCATTTGTATATATCGGCGTTCGTGTTTTTTTTTCTTTTAAGGTAAGTGGTCTTACAATCGAGCCACCATCGCTTCTTGAAATAGTACATGATAATAATTAAAGGTAAAAAACATATGTGGACGCAGCCTAAATCAGAAGTTAAATTGTTCAGTAAACATAAAAATTATAAAATTCAATGAAAGCGATAGTTATATTATTTTCATTATAAATATTACAAAATTAATTATGAATAGATCAAATTAATTAAATCTCAATCCATTTTATTAATGAAAAGCACTTTAAAACTTTATTGAAATGTATTTCAAATTGTAAAGTATTTTTATGACCGTAATCCCTTTTAGGAGTATTCAGAAATACTTTAAACACGTTTACGTTTTAAAGCTTTAACTGGGCCTATTATGACATGAAAGTAAAAATTATAATTGGACATCATTGCAAATGGCACATACTTTTAACGAGAACAACAAATAGGTGGTAGGCGGACTGATGGTGGTAAATTGCCCAGTCTGCCAAAGCGGGGATGTATCCACCGTTCGTGCCGATACACCCAGTAAAGTCTATCCACACCAATGAAAAATACGCTTTTCTTACGTACATTTGTCATACATTTACAACATCACCGTTTCCAGGCCTCAGAGAGCACGTTAAGCCTGTCCCGGTTCCACTAATACCAACTTCTTGAATCGTTAATACTCGTACATTATCATTAAAAAATTACGTCAGATCCTCGCCAACCTATTATCTTAACTGACATTGACATTTATATTCTTATAATTGTGTCTGTCTTAGCTTATAGTGTGACAATGCCTATCTACAGCAGCTATAATGTTAAGCGTTATTCTGCATTTATAATTTTGTTATTTTATTGTTTCTCTTTCCAAATGGTTATCATGTACTGCTCCAGATTCACCAATATATACTATAAAATTATATCGTTTTATATCAATATTGTAAAGATTGACGTGTAAAAGTGCAGAATACATATCTTTTTGTCCTATGCCTACTTGCAAAATAAACGAATTGAATTGAACCCGTCTAGCCAGCGTGGCGAGTGTAGGCCGAATTCTCCAGATATATGATCTGGAAGGCCCATCTCCAGCAGTGGAGGTCTAGGACGCTGTTTTCTACGGACTGCAATGACCAAATGAAATTGTACACAAGACTCAATAGATCGGTTAAAGCTATCAAAAGATGGATTTCAGATAGTCGATGGGAACTATTTACCTTACAGAATAGGTTGTTGTGTAAATAAATTCAAAAGCGTAAATAAAGTGCAGTGAAGTATCTTTATTGCCTTGAAAGAGGTTTATTCGTCCATTTCACTGTTTTGCCGATGCACAGGTAATGGAATGAGATAGTAATGTATTGGCAAATAGACGCCTTATTGTATTAAGGCCTAGGGGCATTACATACGTACGTAGAGTGAAAAATAGAAAAAGGTTTGTATGAATAGACAGTATTTATTTATTTATATAGTATACACAGCAGTACATATATTTAACTTAAATTTACAAAACAAGACAGTATGTACAGATACAAACCATAATAGCTGTTGGTGTAGCATTCGGCGCTTAAAGGGAACGTTAACATTGGGTGAAATGGCCTGCCACGCCGTTAATCAGGCGAAGGTGGTCCGAGCCATATTACGTCCTGTTATGAATTCCAGCTTGCCGCTCAGGTTGAAGGTCCGGATCTACAAGATGCTCATTCGTTCCCGTATTACTTACGCTGCGCCAGCCTAGCATCACCTTCTCGCGTCTTCGCCAATAGGGTCCAACAAGATCCAAGGTCAGCAGAACATATCGCTCTGAGTGGTCTCCCGAGCGCCGTGGTTCGTGCGTAATTCTGTCATAGCTCGAGATCTGGAAATGCCTACTATTGAGGAGTTTGTTGTCGGCCTGTCTAGACGTATGTTCTATCGGGCCGACAACGGACACTTCAAGCATCTACAGAATATCGCTCCATATTACGCTCGGCCCCCCAACGGGAGACTGCTTCCTAGAGAAGTGCTTCTGTTAAAACAGCGTTAACAATTGTGCTTCCGTCTCGCTCGCGCAGTACAGCATTATTTTGTGTACTTTTGAGACGGTTGTTGTACTCGTACTTTAAAACAACAAATTAAACTAACCACAAACCGCCAGATTTTATTCAACTACAATTTTAATTTGAAAAAAGAAACACCAACGTATTCCAGACGAATTTAACAGCGGTCCGCCGAGTGGCAGGTGATTTTCATAATCGACATTTGGAATTCGGAACGCGTGCCATCCCACGCGGCATGTTAAATGCGACAAAATAAAATTTAAATTCAGAATAAGAACCCCTGTACTGGGGTGACAACAGATTTTGTTTTTTTTTTGTACGCACAGAGTTTACTAGTATCGAAAAGATATACATAACACTTTAAGAATTTATTTCATTTCATTTCATTTCAACTTACTTGAGCGAAGTAAGTATGTGACACCGCGCCGACTTGATCATAAGCTGTACGCCAGTTCCACGCCGGAGCGAAAGGCACTGGCGCACTTTGCCGGCTTAATAGTTTTGTTTGTTAAAATTACTCAATTGAGCAGTCCAGAAATAACACAATCGCTGATTGATTTATAAATGTTTGTTAGCTATAAGTTACCGCCCAACTAGTAATTTTAGCTAACCAAATACATATTTCTGGTCACAAAAAACGAATATTTTGCTTTTTATGTTATCCTATTGTTAACATTTATATTATTTACATGAATTCATGACAGCTTTAAAAGTTATGGATCAACTAATGGCTCCAAGTACTTTAAGACAACCTGTTTGCTTTCTGCTTCTGATGATGCGAAAACGTCAAAGCTCTCATTAGCCCGCCCGATCTTGTTCGATAAAACGATTGCACGGGGGACGGGGGCATTCTGGAGTAAAGTTTTAAAACTTTAGGGTCCCGATTCTCGCGGCTTCAACATGCATGACCGCTCGATTTGCTCGAATGAAACTGACAGTTTTCTATGGAGATCTGTTTCTATTCATTCGAATATTTCGAACCGACACGCAAGTCGAAAGCGCCAGAATTAGGTCCCAGGTAGGTTTAGCATTTTAGAGTTTTTATATACGAGTATATGAAAACGACGTCCTATTTCTCCTAAATTAGAAGGAGTTATAGTGGAGCTACATAGGATGACTGACTGCCTCCGTGGTCTAGCGGTCAAGTCCGTAGATTTAGACTTGGAGGTACCGGGTTCGATTCCTGGTCGGGACACAAAAATATCTATTAATATAAATAAAAATACATTTAATTTATATATATATATATATAGTAATAGTAAAGCTAAATATAAATGTTTCTGACCACCCCGAAAGGGAAACGGTCGTGATGATACTTTACTTTTAATTTTACTTGTAGGATGAATGACGTAGGGTACAAAAAGGGATTGTAGTCATAAACCTTCTTAAACGTAGCTCATGGTAACCCTACTCGCGATATACCCACCCCTCGTACTGTCTTGAAAAATCATTGTTCATGCTTTACAAGGCCACCTTTGTACTTAATGAGATTTTATATTATATATTTGACGGTTTTTTTTAAATCTTTAAAACTTAAGTGGAAAAGTAACTAAATAGAAAAAAAACACGTAAATTTCTTGTAAAATACAATTAACTGACTTTAACAATATGACGAACTATTTGAAGTCACACAATAATTTGCCATGTGAAAAGTTAAGAATATCATTTTTTATTATTTTTTTCGCATATTGCCCACTTAAGTTACGCGAGGTCCAACAATGGAAGCAACTAGCCACTGACGGCCGACATCAGTTCTTATCATTATTAAGGACGTTATAGGAATGGGGAAACACACTGGCTGGGAGAGCATTTCACATCTCTAGCGTGCGACAGAGTAAAGTATCATCACGATCGTTTTCCTTTCGGAGTGGTCAGAAACCACGCTTATAAAGAACCGGATTCACATTTAGCCAAACTTTACTATAGGCCAATCATGACAAGTGGGAAGCTCGTCGATGTCTCCAGCGTACCAACCTCGATAAATATCATAAATAAATTAAATATTAATTAAATGTATTTATATACTTTAATAATTATTTTTGTGTCCCGACCAGGGATCGAACCCGATGCCTCCGAGTCTAAATCCACGGACTTAACTGCTAGACCACGAAGGCATTTCTTTTTTTTTAGTTAGCGTCTCCAAATTTATATGTACGCATAGGGATAGTGACTACGGTATGGGATAACATATTTTGGCCTACTTTAGGTGCTCGTAACTGGACATTGACATCGAATATGATAGTTTAGCTTAGTTTAAGATGGGCCTTAAAAATCCACTATTCACTATTCTTCTCCTCTCCCTAATTGCTTAAATACTCTTACTCGTACATCCAGAGGAACCATGTGTAAAGAAACAGCCATCACCTCGCAGTAGCACTTAATAACCCGCAAAAGACATAAAACTGTACGTAAGAACCTGTAATAATGTTAAGTACCCATAACACGGCGAATCCATTTCAGGCTCAATTCCCAAAAATAACAACACGTCTATTCTTATCGATTTCGAGATCGATTCTTTTTTTGAATTCGCGTATTTTGGCCGCAAAAAACGTTAGGTATATAAATTAACTAACTTCATATAATACATATTCATATAATATCTTCGTATATAATACGTTAAATAAATGTTGACTTAACCTAGTAGTTCTGATAGGATCCTATAGAGATAAATAAATAATAATACGAGATGTAATCTTGGCGTAAACTCGGCTATGTCCTGTTAAAATCGCAGTAAAACGCATGTTCATGACGAAATCTACTTTAATTTATCTTTTTTTTTCTACCACCTTTTTTACAAAATTCTACACAATATATATTTAAATTATATTCTTAATTACATTTTGGTGATTATAAATAACGTGACATTAAAATATATCTCTTGCCTGAAAAGTACAATATAAAGACAAGCATCAAAACTGGATGGTTGTATAATGTCATAGGAACATAAACACAATAACAATACATATATTTCAGCTCACAGAACAAGAGCGTCCTAGACCTCGGAGATGGGCGTTCCAGAACATACTCATATATCTGGAGAATTAGGCCTACACTCGCCACGCTGGCCCGGGTTTTATGTACTTTAATTGTAATAACTACCTACCTTAGTAAAATACATACATATATATCTTTAACCCAGTTTTCTTTCGGGGTAGGCAGAGACAATTAGGCGCTATTTGACACGTTCATGACATACCACTTTCGCTTCGTCCACATTCATCAACCTTTTCCATACATGCCATTTAATAATATTCAAGTGTAAACGGGCCTTGAATTTCTTTTTTTTCTACCAATTTGGTCACGGTGTTGGTTCCAGCTCGGACTGTGTTAGGCCTATTTGGTGGATGGTCATCCTTCTTGGCTAGGGTTAAAACATAGATTTATAGAGGATTAAGAAGTCTCGATTAAAGGTTTGCTTGGTGGAAATGGTCAACAGAAACCGTCAGCAATGTTATGTTATACATCATGACTAAAAATAGAGAAATAATCTCGGGGATCCTAGAGTTATGTTGCAATTTTTATTTGTGGCTAACACCCATATTCTACATTTCTTTAATGGCTTCTCGAATCAACCATTCCTTCCAGCTGTCAAACTGGTTCCACCTACTCGTCATTTTTAGTTTTAAACTCTCCAAATCTTTAAATGTTCTGGCAACATTGAAGATTGTGCTCCCATATTCTAAATTTTAATTTAGTAAGAATTACTACAAGCTTAGCTAGCACTTTTTTCATCCATAAGTGTGAATCGAAACGTATTTAAGAATGGGATTCCAAAATTAAATCCAGGTTAACGTTTTAACCGAAATCGTTTGAGAAGTAAACTGTTATTGTGCAAACGTTTATATTGCGCCAACAATTAATTACCATTTCATGGATTCACCGTGCGGGTGCCAGGTGTGTTATGTTTCGGGTTTGTAACCGAAATGCTAGGTTAAATTCATTTCCGTATAACAAACTTTTTTATCACTATTTTTAGCTTTTCAGTCAAATACATTTAAATCCGATTTACATTGTTCATGGACAGTGGCGAGTAGCAATTACAGGTACAGTGGCGAGTGACGAGCACTTAGACAGTGACTGTTAATACTACAGCGAGTTAACAGTGATATTCTTTAATTATTTAAGGTATTATTGGATTAAATAATTAATAGAAATAACGTTAATATTTTTCTTATATTTATTCAAATTAAATATATATATATTGTGATATTTCTTTATAACAAACTAAAACTACTCTGAATTATAGAGTTTTCTTTATATGCTAGCATGACATGTGATATTGCGCGCACCTGATGGTAAATGGCGCGCAAGGTCCATGAATGTTAGCAACTGGAATTGACTGGGCATGATAGCAATTCGAGCCTGATCCCCAAACGTGTGTATATACTTTACTGGGTTTAATAGCACGAACGGTGGATAGATCTTCGCCCCAGCAGATTGGGTATTATCTGCACACTTGATGAATTGACCCCGTGCAGAAGTTGAGCATGATTCATGATATCCTTACTAAACACACCAAATTAAAACGTGGCATGTTTAGTTTATAAATAATGTGTAAATAGGTAAGCAAATACATAGTAAAAGTAAAGTATCATCACGACCGTTTCCCTTTCGGGGTGGTCAGAAACCACGTTTATAAATAACCGGATTCACATTTAGCCAACTTTACTATAGGCCAATCATGACAAGTGGCAAGCTCGTCGATGTCTCCAGCGTACCAAACTCGAGAGATATCACAAATAAATTGAATATTAATTAAATGTATTTATTTACATTAATAAATATTGTGATGTCCCGACCAGAAATCGAACCCGGTACCTCCGAGTCTAAATCCACGGACTTAACCGCTAGACCACGGAGGCAGTACATATATAACTCATATAATTTTAAAAAAAATACATATTTATAATTCTGAAATTGATATAATATAGCTTACTATCTAAGGATATATTAAAGATGAAAATAAATAACTAATGGAAATAGTATACCTAATGAGACTAAGTAGGTTGTTAAAGGTATCTTGGAAGCAAGATCAAAACTATCGGCTTACCAAGTTGTTCGATCGTTGATTGAGTCGTTTGATTTGAATATTCGCTGTAACGCCTTTGTGCGCCGGCGCACTTCGCGTCGATGACGTTCCATCGTCTCTACGCCCTCTAGTAGTAACTAGGGGACTATGCTTGGTGCACTTCCTGTTAATGACGTTTCCGCCGAAAACAATGCTCTCTGTCGAAAGAGTCGAAGCCCGGTCGCTGGTCGAAGCATATCGTTGCTCCAAAAAAAAATTCGTAATTATTCGCTGTGATTGTGTCGTAGACCTGCAGTAATTTCGGCTGTGATCCTCATCATCACCATCCATTTCGCGACCGCTATCAAAACCACCAAGGAATTCGGTCACCAGTTCGAGACCCGGAATAAAGGTTAGTTGCTGCTAATTTTATTTCTTTCGCTCAATTCCGGAGTATTTTCACCAGCGCCTAGTCGTTTCCCGTTCACAAGTTAAGGCTGACGGCATTAATCATCACAGCCCAAGAACACCAAGTCCTAGATGTAAACTGCTGGTAATGGGCCTTTTATAATATATTTCTGGAGAATTTGGCTGTAGAACTCTGGCCAGTCGAGTTACTGAGGGCTTGAATTCCTTTTAGTGGAACCGGGGCATATCTTAACGTTGTAAATCAATGACAAATATACGTTAGTAAAATGTATTTCTCGCGACCTTTTAAGAAAAGCGTTCTTATTATATTAATTTTCAATATTGTCAATATATCTCTAAAGTTGGCTACCCTATTATCATGTCACCGATATCAATTTGTTAGCAACTTTGACTAAGATAACGACCGGGTCGACATCAGGGTTTATCTTCGACGACTCGGTAGTCACTATGTTTTTTTACCACAGCGTCCAGAACATATATCTGGAGAATTTGACCTACACTCGCCACGCTGGCGAGACGGCTTGGCGAGGATATAATCTAATTTTTTATTGACAATTTATTAACGATTCCACAAGTTGGTATTAGTGGAACCGGTACCGACGGCTTAACGTGCTCTCCGAGGCACGGGAACGGTGGTGTTGTAAATCTATGACGAATGTACCTAAGAAAAGTGTATTTCTCATTGGTACATGCCGGGTGGGTTTATACCAACCTTTACAGGATTTAAGGAACGCGTTCTTATAACTGAGCCACCACCGCGATATATTTTTTTATTTTATTTTATTTTATTTTGGAAACATACAGTCACATAAAGTAAAAATACATGAAACAAATTAAATCAAAATTAGACCTAGAGTTCCAATAATTAACAATTTTGCTAACACATCGTCTCCACCAAACCATTAGAAAAAATAAAAATATATATATATGTAAATCAAGAAATATATTGATAGTAAGGATGGAGAAGATACGAAAGCGATATTATAAATGATAATGACAGATTTAAAATAAAAACAGTTTTAATAGGTAAATAACTAAAATTAAAATTACCACAACAAAAATATCAAGTAATAATATACAGTTACAGTTACAATAAATGTATCAGAAGTCGTTTCTTAAAGACTGCATATGAATTACTGAACAAATCGATATCAAACAACTTGCTATTATAAAGTGTACATGCACGACGCAGAAAAATATTTTGAGCATACCTTGTTTTAGAGCGAGGTACAGAAAACAAATCCCTATTACGTGTTGTCCTCGCAGGTACCCTAAAGTAAACACTGTCAAGTAGTGAAGGGGCGTCCACTTTATTATTTAAAATCTTATTGAGGAGGCAGGCATCCACGACATTTCTTCGAGATTCTAAGGAGGGAATATTAAAACGCTTTCTTGCATTAGCATAGCCACTGAACTCATACCCAAGCCTGAAACTTAAATTTTTCAAGAATTTGTTTTGAATTTTTTCCAATCGGCTGACATGGATATTATACATTGGGTGCCAGACGGAACAAGCGAACTCAAGATGACTTCTCACAAATGAGAAATACAATACTTTATAGGTTATAATGCTATTAAATGGTTTACCCACTCTCAAAATCATACCCAGTTGCCTATAGGCTTTTTTGACAATTGTGTTGATATGCGTAACAAAGTCAAGCTTAGAGTCCATCATTATGCCCAAGTCTCGTACTACATCAACTCGTGAAAGTTTTTTATTATTTATCTTATATTCAAATTTAACATTAACTCGCTTTCTTGAATAACTTATGACATGACATTTATCTAGATTTAGGTATAACTTATTGGTAGTGCAAAAATTTTGGAAAACAATCAAATCCCGTTGCAAGTCAATGCAGTCTTGGACACATTTAACAATTTTAAAGATATATAATAGTTTAGTTCAGAGGATTACATAGTCACACTCAAACATCGAATTGCACTCACATCCACTCTGTCATAACTACACACACAAATACCTTAGCACGTAGGAGAACAGGTTAGGGTTTAATATGTGTTTATTTTGGTTTTTTATTATGTTCCATTTTTGTATAACTTTATAATTTAATATTTGTGTAAACTGGGTCACTATTATAATTAATTTTGTGAATTCTTAAAGGACCTCGCATTTAGCCGGTTAACCAAATAATGCTCACGGGCTTCGGCCAAGTAACATTCAACACGTTAATCAATTTTTTTTTTTGTACAGTAATGGGATTCCTTACGAAAAAATGTTCAAGGTTATACATAATAAATTCTTAAAGTGTGCGTGGTAGGCTAATGTCTAAAACTGCGAGGAATATCGAAAAATGATGAAAGGCGTCTCCGAGTCGAGTGAGAGTTTTTTGAAAAAAATAATAATGATGAACAACCGTGAACGCCGCCAACGCAACTTGCTCAAAACGTCGGGAGAAGTATGGCTCTAAGGTAAATCGTATAAGGAACCCTTATTTTTTAAAAACTATTATGATTGTGCGCGAAAAAGTAGTTCGTCTAGCTATGCACAATTATTCCAGAGCAGGACCACGTACCGTGCCCCCATCTCGTCTAAACCGCTAGGTTACGGAGGCAGTGTACTAGAACGTCCGGGTTAAAAATGACAGTCAAAGGTTAGCACGTATCGCGTGCTTAGTAGCGGTCAGATTCAATTTGGGTCATTATATAGGTATAGTTATGTTATGTTGTAAGAGATTCTGTGAGTCCTCTTTTGTATATTTATTTATTTATTCGAAAGAACAGAAACAGGCAGTATAAGAACAATTAACAAAAGATGCGTCTATATCTGCATTACAATTATACCCGCCGCTAATTTTTTTCCTACTGTTAACTACAAGCGGTGTTATATCTATATAAATATCTCCATGGCAAACTTTCAATAATAAATAAATAATAATAAATATTTCCAGACAGGTCACACAGCGCCATCTAGTTTCCGTGGTAAGCTACGAGGCTTGTGTTACGGAAACTAGATGGTTGATAAACTACTTATTACTTATACTTTTTTTTTTGTAAATATATACATATTATACATATAAACACCCAGACCGAGACAAATTATACAATGTACAACTTGTCCCCGGTGGGAATCGAACCCACGACCTCACGAGTTCACGGCAACGTTTGTTACCACTAGACCACGGAGGCGGTCAATATAATATTAATATTAGTTCTCTTTAAAAGTATAAATTGGCATTTGATGAAAGCACATACTTTTAACGAGAACAACAAATACGTGGTAGGTGGACTGATGGTGGTAAATTTATCAGTTTCCCTGGGCGGGAAAGTATCCAGCGTTCGTTCCGATAAATGCTCGAATTGCCGTCATGCCCAGTTAAGCCGGTGTTAGGACTGACGTCAGTGCTACTATAAAAAAAATGGTAGAAACCAATGTCGGTCGTAAGTGGCTGGTGTCAGGTGCTCCCCATTCTAGGACCTCGCTTGCCGCTTGCCATCAGGTGGTCGCAATGGCACATGTAGTGTTCAATATAAAAATAATAAAAAAACACTATAATAAGTAAAGTAGTATTTTTGTTTATAATAATTTTATTTAGATTTTTAGTTGTATTTTTATTTATAAAGTAGGTTTATTTTTATTGTTATTATTAGTAATTTATGTTTTAAAATATTAGTTTTTAGTTTAATTAATAAATTAGTTTCTTTTTTTTAAATCACCTTTGAATAAAAAGTAAAGTATTTCACTATCTTGACAATCTGTCATTGCGTCTACCTGATGGTAACAAATAACATCTTTCAGTTACATGTCGAGCCCATTTAACCATAATTTGGTATCCTAACGTTCAGAACAAAGACACGCAAATTTTGGCAACGCAAATGATTTGCGTGTCCTGAATAATAACTTAAGTTTTACATACTTTTATGAAACAATTTACATAATGTAATATATTTTACCAAAAGAGGAACAGGAAATCACTTAAAATTCAAATAAGTTTGAATTAAGTTACAAAAAAAAATCTTTAAATAGTTATTTAGTCTAAGCCATATTAACGTATGGAAGTAAAATTAAAAAAAATGCTTTCCTTAAAAAAAAAAAATATTTTATATTTAAAAAAAACTTGTCAGATAGCGACTGGTACAAAAAAGCTGCCCTTTTGTGCGTACACTCTTGACAGCACCTTTAACCAGTGTTAAATTTTATTTGTAATTTGTTTTATGTATAAATTATCACGAGAATGTACAATGAGCAAAATATCTGCCAAAAGTATTTTTTCTATGCAAATGAGTTATTTTTTGAAAAATCACATTATTCTGTGCAAGAATTTTTAAATGACTCAAATAGACATCTAAATATTAATTTTAATTTGACCACAACCAGAATTAGATATAATATTTTTTTTTACTGTGAATTAACATTTTTTTTTTTTGTGTTGTGTAATAATGTAGTTATATGTATCTTTACAATATACATATATATACAATATTTGTACGCCTCATGGCAGAACACAGCTGCACTTTTATAAACTAGGTTAATATATTAACTAGATTACCTGTGTTGAAACAAATAAATGATTGGATTTGATTTGATTAGATTTATTGAAAGCGGTGGTGCCTCGGTTGTTAGAACGCTTTCCTTAACATCCTAAATAGGTGGGTTTGAACCCTGGCATGTACCAATGAGAAATACACTTTTCACTTGTCATTTATTTACAACACCACTGTTTGCCGTGCCTCGGAGATTTTAATACTGAATAATTAAAATAAAAAACCTAGATTATATTATTAAAATATTTGCTCTTTAAATTTATTATAATAATAATTTCCGCTGAGTTACGTTTATTCTCTCGTATGATATTTAATATTGTTTAGAACTTAGGTACTTCTTTGTGTGTTACATGGCCGAAGAGTTGCTGGATATAAACACTGAATATATATAAATAATTTTGTGAACATTCTAGATAAATTAATGATAATATTAAAGATAATTATTATGTATATAAGTATACGAGTATATTTCCCGTTTACGTAGTGTGTGTATATAATTAGTTATCTAATCTATGTAGTGTATGTAAGTATATATATATATATTATGTAGTTTAAGTATTATTATTTTTATGATGTTTATCGTATATTTAATTTAACTAGTACTAATAAGTGATTTAATTATTTTTATTTATTTTTTTGTGTTTTTTTATTTTGCCATGCCTAAACTTCGATTCCTTGTCCCGAAAGTTGATGGTAAAAGAATGCCAAGCGGCATTACATACGCCTTTTGTATTAAACAATAAAGTTTTTAATAAATAAATAAAAAACCCTAATTGATGATTGACGATGAATCGGAGAAGGTATATGGTGATTATTACAAATTGTGCTAAATGTTACTTGCCAACCCCGCAAGTAACAGCTGGCGTGATGATATGTACCTACAACAATTACTAATAATAATAAACAGTCCTGCGTAAGTAAGTAAGCAGATGTATTTACAAATAAAATAAAACTCGGAGCGTATCTAATTTTTCAGTAAATTTAACATATTGGAGTACGAGCGGTTCACCCGAGTCGGTAACATCAAAGGGGAATTCACCAATCCGACAGAAGAGAAAATAAATATCAAAATGTAGAATACAAAATATCGAGATTTGAAGATTTTAAAGCATTTAAACTACACATAATAAGATCTGATCGTCTTGTCATGTAGGAGTAGGTCTCTATCAGCCAGTTTCTCGAACGTATTTTGGTTACTTAATTACTTCTTAAGTAAAAAATAACTAGCTTTTGCAAGAAATGCGTTTCATAAACATATCTCAGAAAATACTTAAGAAACAATTAAGAAGGGAACTGTCATTTACACAAATGAATGGGGAGTTATCAATTTTGCGTTTCACAATGCAATAAGAAATTATTAAGAAGTTTTAAAAAATGCTTTCTGTACCAAAATAAACATTGTATAATTTTAAACAATATTTGTGTATTTTTTACTTAAGTATTGTGAAATTTCTTCGTGAAACCCGAGTTGACTTAAGAAAATCTTTTACATTTCAAATTGACAATAAATATACTATAATATTAGGCAATATAAATTCACAGCATTACACCAGGTAGAACGCCATAAAACCACACAAATTTACTTAAATGTAGAGCAGTGTATTACAATACAAACATTATATTGGTTCATAGTAATCTATACGTTTTACTATTGAGTTAAATAATATTCTTATTGACAACTGTTTTTACTACATAAAATAATTTTTAGCATGCAAATTTTTGACATTAACATTGTATTCCAATAAATTGATAACAACAATATTAAATATAATATAAATGAATATTGTAAATAAATATCTATTGACATAAGCATATTGTATGCCCATAATATGGGCAGATTACATCATCACGACATGTACATACAACTGTAATTAGAATTAGCAATCTATACTCGTAGACTGAAGAATTTTGAATTTGAATTAAATATAGAAATTTCATTAATAAATAGGGATAAGCTTAAAAACAATACCTATATAACAAATACAACTAAATAATATTATATATACATATACATATACTAATGATGTAAAATAAAAAATAAAAAAATAGTAATCAAAAAATAAATAAAATAAGTTTTCCAAGCATTCCAATTATGATTCATTTAAATATTTTTATATTAATTTATTGTTTTAACCTAGCAACACTAACACTGAACAAATCAATATCACCGAAATTTTCATTGTAGTTTAGGCATGATCTTAGCACAAAGGAGTTTTTCAAATATTTTGTTCCAGCAAATGTCTTAGAATACGGGTGTTATAATTATAGCTGCTGTAAATATGCATTGTCATAATATTAAAAAATATACAAATAAAAAAATACTATCGTAGAGATATATACATACACAAATATTGTTTAAAATTATACAATGTTTATTTATGGTACAGAAAGCAGTTAATGGGCGGTAGATGTAAACTTACCCACTTGTCACTTTATAACATTTTAGAAATCGCGACATACAACTCTCGCAATATCCTCGGCTGCATAGAGCGATTTATCGCGGCGTCGAAATCGTTTAATTACTAGACTTTACGATAAAGTTATTGACAAATAAAGAAGGAGAGCCGCTGCCCGCGTTCTTACCGTATGCAAAAAGAGTAACGGACAAAATTAGTACAGCAATCGAAAATGTTTCCATTAATGCTGTCTACACATTTTTCACTTATTTCCAAGCAGTACCTATTTAAGTGTTAATATTATCCTTTTTCCAATATTTACTTAAAGTAAAGTAAAGAGGTTAAATGCATCTTAAACTACCTGACAAGACGAAGATAGCCTCTTATAATAATCCTGAGAATTAGTAAGATGCTATTTGACTTCGGGTAGAACACTTCACTTCTAGCCAGACTAAGCGAATTCCAAATTAAGGCCTTGGCACACCGGTTGCGTACAAGATACTGATAAGATGTAGCGATTCATTTTGTGATCATTATCATCACAGCCGCTAGAACACAGAGTCCTAGACCTCCACTGTTGCCTTCCAGAAATTTCTAAAGAATTTGGCCTACACTCGCCACGCTCTGGAAAGACGGGTTGGGTATGTCGTCAATCTTTAATGACAATTTATTAACGATTCTACAACTTAGTGTTAGGGACCGACCGGCTTAACGTAGAGTACGTACGCACGAGAACGGTAGTGTTGTAAATCTATGACAAAGGCACGTAAGAAAAGTGTATAGTGGGGTCGTCCAGGCCTGGACGCCTAATGGAGGTAACCAACCACCCGCCGGTAATTCATGCACTTTTACTGCTGGGCGCCGTTAACAGTATAACAGCGCCCATGTGGCTTACGAACCCAGATGGCCAGATCCAACTGCTACAGCTCTCCTCCAGGAGTACTTCCCTAGGAAATGGTTTCCCGTTGGGGGCCGTGCGCAAGACAGAGCGATATTCTGGAGATAGTTAAAGTGTCCGCTCTCGGCCCGATAGAACATACGTCTAGTCAGGCCAGTGACAAACTCCTCAATAGTAGGCATCTCCAAATCTTGAGCTATGACGGAATTACGCACGAACCACCTCTCTCTCTTTTTTTTAACTATATTTTATGTAATTTTTTTATTCCTCTCTCATTGATACATGCCGGTGTTCGAACCAACTTTTTAGGATTTTAAGGAAGGCGTTTTACAAGCGCTCTATTGGGATAAATACATTTTTTTTAAATTGTTTTGTATACTGAGATATGTGATGAGGCGTTCACGTGTGGTGTGACATCTGTCATACAGTTGGTTGATTTTGTCTATTCATACGATGTGTCCTTAAGGTAGTGTCCACAGTTTAGCATCGCACGCATGAAACGAAATGGATTTTAGACTGATTCGTATCGGCCTGCCGGTGATTGCCGAAGGAGAAACTTTTACAATGAGTTCCGATGATATTATACATTAATATCAGTGAACGCGAAAAGTGAAATTAGTACTGAAAGATTAACTGCCTCCATCGTCTAGACCATCCTAAGTACCGGGCTCGATTCCTGGTCAAGACACAATAATGTATTTAATTCATTTGTGATATTTTCCAGTTTGGTACGGTACATCGACAAGCTTGCCCCTTGTCATGATGGGTCTATAGTAAAGTTAGCTAAATGTGAATCCTAAATGTGAAAAATATGTGGTTTCTAACCACCGCGCAATGGTCGTACTGATACTTTACTTTTTTACTCAAAGATTGTCACAATTGTCCGCTCGCTCGGATTGGGACTGTAATCCGTTCGCTGGTAGTTGCGTCAGAATTCCGATTACTGCGGATGCAGAGAACGTACTGCCTCGTGTGTGCGATGCGTTCAAAGCGTACGATGCGGAACTGTGGACGCGTACCTTCTACTAAGTTAGAATAGTCATAAGGAGCATTGATGCTTGCCCTACTGTGTTCAGCTTTGTTCATAGATGCATGCTTAATTCAATACGTTGTGCTGGAAATTTAATAATTAAATCAGAAGCTTTCGATTTAATCTATGTATCTATTGACTTAATTTATACTTTTTTATCATTCATCACAACTGTCTAAACTACGTGAAATATTAAGATATACCGAAAGGAGTCTCCGGGATGATTTTAGTATATAATAAAACTGCATCATATTTTTTAAAAATCAAATATGGTGGCTGGAAATCGGAACCTATTTTTTATCCAGAAGGGTTCGATTCCTGCAGTTTAAGTTTGACGTTTGACTTTATTTATTTCATTTTATTAAGAAAACTTATGGTCACAAAATTTTAGGTAGACATAAATATAAACACTTACACCACTAAAAAGTTTCCATAGATAGACATAACAAACACGGCACTGAAGTATTTTCTAAGATTTCAGAAGCTAAAAAATCTACAGAACATTAAGTAAGCATTCATTGACATTCGTGTAGTTACAGCAAAGTAATTATAATATAAAGTCAAGAAAGAGGATTTATCATTATTATTATTCTAAATCAACTGTTACTTTAACCATGTGTGTACTAATTTAACTTCATTATAATATATATAGATATGTAGGTATTTATGTATATATTTTTTCAGTATATGTAATATTAGTATGTAAGTTTATTATAATAATTTGCACCCTTCGTTGTTACCTCTCCACACTACCAAGGGTTGGTTGTTAGAAAATGCTTAGTCATTAAGCCCGCCTATGTACAATATTTTTAGTGCAATAAATAATTTTTGAATTGAAAAGAGGCATATTAAAGTACTTTGAACTGAGTGCTCGCCTAGCTGCCTTATAGCTTGTACATACAAAAGTAAAGTATCATCACGACCGTTTCCCTTTCGGAGTGCTCAGAAACCACGCTTATAAATAAGCGGATTCACATTTAGCCAACTTTACTATAGGCCAATCATGACAAGTGGCAAGCTCGTCGATGTCTCCAGCGTACCAAACTCGAGAAATATCACAAATAAATTAAATATTAATTAAATGTATTTATTTACATTAATAAATATTTTTGTGTCCCGACCAGGAATCGAACCCGGTACCTCCGAGTCTAAATCCACGGACTTAACCGCTAGACCACGGAGGCAGTTACACTTGTACATAATAGGCGAAAATCTAAATTTACCTTAATATGATGCTATAAGCGACAATATAAGTTAATGTTATAATGCTGGATGTTTTTTTGAGATATTAAAAAATAGTAAAGTATCATCACGACCGTTTCCCTTTTGGGGTCGTCAGAAACCACGCTTATAAATAACCAGATTCTCATTTAGCCAACTTTACTATAAGCCAATCATGACAAGTGGCAAGCTCGTTGATGTCTCCAGCGTACCAAACTCGAGAAATATCACAAATAAATTAAATATTAATTAAATGTATTTATTTACATTAATAAATATTTTTATGTCCCGACCAGGAATCGAACCCGGTACCTCCGAGTCTAAATCCACGGACTTATCCGAGAGACCGCGGAGGCAGATGAAAAAATAGTCCTAAACATATTTTGTTAGGCAACCCATTACCGTTGGTTTTTTTTTATCGTATTTTATTATACATACAGTGGATTTCATTCAGATAATAGATCGGTAAAGGTCGCTCTTAGACATATCTTAGACCAGAAGAAAGTGGAGCCTGTAATACGTCAGTTTATTGGTATTAATTGACCCCTAAGTTTTTTATATCATTGGGTCAGCAAAAAGAAAACTAACCATGTTTTTGGGCACCACATTATCTGTCTTGCCCACCTTCTCGTAGTGGCTAATTATTATTGTAAATTAGCTAATAGTAATTGCAAAAATTGTAGATTTATACTGTAAATTTCAATAAAAAGTAGAGAAAAATATAACCTATACTATAGGTAAACGAAAACCTTGTAATAGTTTGCGATATATTAGATTTCCGCAGTCAAATCCTCAATCTATAACCAGCTTAAAGTTCCACTCGGCACGTTCCCACTTCACCCCACCCTGGCAACTAGCCATTGTCACTTTAGTCGACAATTAAAGCTATAGATGAGGCATTTACACAAGACAAGTACCTATGATATTATAGTACATATCGTCCACTGGAACGCACACGCAATTCAACTGTGGTTTAAAATTATTTTTTTCAATAACCTATGGCTTCCTTACAGTCGTCCACTCTCTATAACCACACTTACCATTTTCGATTCGCTGTTATTATTAGACTATATTGTAATTATTCTAAAACTATAATAATTAATTAATTAGACAGAAGTTTAACTAAACAACAAGAAGCAAATTCTTATGTCATCCATGTTCAAGTTTCAAGTACACTATCACGGTGTCAGCGAGGCAGAGAGCACACGAGTTGAAAATGATCGCCTCCAGCTAAACTCTGACCACATTAGTCATAACAGCGGGTTCGGCGTGTTCAGAATATGCTCTCTGGGTAATTATACCATTAATTATATACTACAATAGTTGTTATACTCGTAGAACTAACATTCTCATACTGCAAGTTGAAGTTTCGGAACTTCCAACACATGTTAAGTTTCAACATTCGCCAAAGACGTGGCATCTTTTAAAAGGCATTTACTCGTACAGAGATATAGTAATTAAGAGAACTGTGTTCGATTGAATAACAAAAAGTAAAAAAAGTATCATCACGACCGTTTCCCTTTCGGGGTGGTCAGAAACCACGCTTATAAATAAGCGGATTCACATTTAGCCAACTTTACTGTAGGACAAGTGGCAAGCTCGTCGATGTCTCCAGCGTACCAAACTCGAGAAATATCACAAATAAATTAAATAATAATTAAATGTATTTATTTAAATTAATAAATATTTTTGTGTCCCGACCAGGAATCGAACCCGGTACCTCCGAGTCTACGGACTTAACCGCTAGACCACGGAGACAGTTTAAATAACAGTTTAGTTTTTTTTTATTATAGTTGGTTTTTTATTGGGTTTCATTATTACATCCTCTAGAACACAGCGTCATCCAACGATAGGTCATCCAGAACATATGTATATCTGGAGAATTTGGCTTACACTCACTACGCTGGCCAGACGAGTTGGCGAGGGTATAGTAGGTGTAGTTAGCATTTTAATAGGTAGTAAGCAGACTGGTGGTGGTAAATTGCCCAGTCTGCTGGAGCGGGGAAGTAACCACCGTTCGTGCCGATAACCCCAGTAAAGTGTATCCACCCGTTTCGGGATCAGGCTTGAATTGCCGTCATGCCCAGTCAAGCCATCATAGTATTGGGGACTGATGTCAGTGATAAGTGTCTGATCGATGATTGTCTGATCATGGACCTTGCGCGTACTTACCATCACGTGGGCGCAAGGTCACAGACCGTGCTAGTATAAAAAAAAGGTTATGTTTAATAATTTGGTAGTTTTTAATTTTATTAAACTTGGATTTAGTTCTAAATAATAAAGTTGTGTCAAAATAAAGCTTGCCTTATCTTCCAATAATAATGATAATTCTCGTCTATCCGGTATTTTCCAGGTTCTTTTACTATCTCGTCCTCCCATATTTCCTCCATTTCTCTTGTCTAATATCAGTATCCAACAATAAGTGACTATAAATAAATTTAAAAAAATATATCATGTACTTCTATTCTTAGTAATTCTAGTCAATGTCTTTGACGTACCAAACTCGAATAAATTATTGTTTCCCGACCAAGAATCGAATCCGGTACCTCCGCGTCTAAATCCACGGAGCAGAAAATTATTAAGTCTTATGATTAAATTAAATTAGATTAATACTTAATTTTAACGTAAAATGAAATGACTGGCAAAGTTTAAGCACGATCGGAAAACTTAAAAAAAAAAATATTGCATGTCAGTCTAAAACTGATAAATATCATCCAATAAAAATTGGACCTGAGCGACACAATAACGGGCAGTGGTCATCTGGCCGTAATTCCCCTATGCAATCCTATTTGGGCAACAGAGCGCCAGGTGTTTTGGCCAGACAATCCCGTTTGTCTTGCCTCGCTACAATGCGACAAACGGACACACGGCGTTAATTGGGTCGATTACCTTTTATTGACTGCAGTTTTGCGGAACATTTTCTTACCAACATTTCTTGGAGGGAAGTTAATGGAATTAGGTTTAGATGAATTCGTCGGTTTTATACAATTTCAAGGTCACTAAGAATCCAAAGTCACACAGCGAGCTATGAAAAGAGTTTGTTATTCTAATGGATGGAATTGAAACGATATTCATCAGATAATAAAAAAATACATAGCTTTCTAAATTAGCAAGCTAAAGGTGCAATGCCGCAGAACCGATGAACGATGGGGCGAACGGGTTAAACCTAAAAGTGGGAGCTGAATGAGGGTGATGAGCAATTTTTATTTGTCATGTATTTATTTATTTATTATTAGGTGTGCAAACAGATTCCAGTCAGTTGCAAATTTGAGTTCGTTTAATTTATACATGGACTAGACTGGAATCCAAGCAGCACACACAACATGCAATTATAATAATTATTATACAAATTGGAAGACAAATATCATATTTTATATTGTCATATTGTATATATAGTGTATTGTATTGTAAATCACAACATCACTGTTCCCGTGCCTCTTAGAACGCGTTACAAACAGCATCAGACCCTCGCCAACCCGTCTGGCCAACTTGGTGAGTGTAGGTAAAATTCTAACTAGAAATATGTTCTATGTTATGGAGGCCCATCTCGCGATAAAGATAGCTTCCAAGACAGCATTAGCAGAATCATACAGCATTTGTTATAAAAATATTATAGATTAAGGGGTTTCTTTTTAACCCAAGCTATAAAAAAGCTATGGTCGCAAGCTTAAAACACTATTATTCTCCACTCTTCCCACGATGATCCCGGCACCTCCACAGGGAATCCATAAATTGCTAAGAAAGTTATTTTTAGTCAGAAGATCATTATTAAATGATACAAAAGAAGTTGTGACAAAAGGATAAGTTGTAATACTGCCGTAGGTTATTGAGAAAATTACTAGAAATTAATTATAGAAGCGTCTACGAATTAATTAAGTTCTCTGTCTATAAGTGTAACAATTTCCACGGCAGATGGCGGCAATAGCGCGCCATTTTGTTTTTTTTAAAACCACGAAGCAAAGGCGAACCATTTAGGTTAATATCCAACGCCGAGAATGTAAGCTCACAAATGGTAATTACAAGAATTGTTTTTGTGGATTTTCCTTTAAAAATATTTTGACAAGAAAATGTGATTAAATATTATTTTTATTTAGGAATGAACGTCGTTTTTGTTTATCGTTATTTTGTATTTTTAGGCTGGTATTTTCAACGTCTTCAGCCTAATTCAAACTTAATTACCCTTCTATTTTGATCGTAGGTAAGGGATTTTAGTTTTTTCTTTGCAATAATTCTAAAAATATATTTTAGCGTATTTTATCGCCAAGTTAAATAACATAATTATGATCTAAAATCCTGCGCTTATGCAGATTAATTTTTTTTCATACTCAGCTATTGTGACATCGCACACACCGGCCACTGTTGACTTACATAAATAGCTCCACTCCAGAATTGAGGGGAGATACAGACACACAGTATTCCATGGATTCACAGTACGGTTACCGCGTCCATCGTGTGTGGGAAAGGGAGAGGAGAAGAGTGGTGTCTCGGGCTTGCGACCTATAGGCTGGTGTAAAATCGTCAGGCCCTATTTTGTGCTGCTAACCACGTAGGGATACTGCTGCGGGTCTTGATGGCTCAATTAAAGAGTGTTTAGAGTACTGTATAACCAATACAGAATTATATTGCAGAAATTGAATTTACAAATAATTACTTGAGTGATTTTACTTTACAAAATGTGAGAAAAATATCGTGTGACTGCCGGGTGTGCGAATTATTTAACTCATTACATTTTCACTCACTCTTACAGTTACACCTTCATACACCTATACTGTCAATTCACATTTACATATACACTTAACATAATTAATGATGCGTAAATAGTTTTTTTTTATAATTGTCTCTTTTTTTTTTGAAGTAGTTTAATTTGATTTATTATCCATTCTTGCTATATGTTTAGTGAAAATAATGTTATTCCGTAATTGGATAGGTATTAAGTCAATATTTGAATGTAAATATTAATTTGTAAAAGAGAGCTGTGGAATATGTAAATAAATTAATAAACTCTAAAGGGCGCCGCTCGGAGCGCTGGCCGTAGGTGCCAACGGTGGTATTAGCCGGGCGGCAATAATGTCTCTGTGATCGCGACTACTGGTTTACAAAAGAAGGCCTTTTGTTTTTGCTTTATGCGTTATATTGGACACTGTTGATCGACCTCCAAACTCTATTTAGCGATAGGTCAATGAATAACATACATAGTTTTATAGCGGAAACAGCGAACAGAATCGGGTCGTGACATTTTCTTTTGAAATGTCTATTATTATAGGAATAGTGGCAAGCGTAATAAAACAAATCTAGACAATGCTGGCTGGAAGTCTTTGTCCAAGTTCGGTCTTCGAATAATAATCCTAATAGGAAGACCATAAGGCATGTACTTTCATATAATTTTAAGCTATTATTATTAAATTATTTATTGCACAAAATAAGTGTACAATGGCTAAGATTAATGCCTACAAGGTATTTTCTAACATCTAACCTTTGGGAGAGTGTGATATTAAGGGCAGTGCCGATATCAAGTTTAACAATATCTTATATACTACACACACTACATACTAATAGATACTTACACTGTTACATAAATTACACATATACTTATAAATAAAGGAATATATACGTATATATTATGCCAAATATATATTGTTAGCCTGATGACGACTTCTGTTTGTCTAGAAATAGAGCAGTGACAAAGCGCTTAAAAACGTGGACAGTTGGCGCGTGTCTAATAGCGCTAAGCAACCGACTTCTCATGTAGGGATGGTTCGTTGACGTTTTTATTTATTTAACTACAACTAGTTGATTTACTAGTTAAATTCGTCAACTAGTTCACGGGTCATCCTTTATTAAGTAGGTTGAGTTGAGTTAAAACCGTCCGCAACACTCGTTTAATTACTAAGAGCCTATTTTTAACCGTTTTCAAAAAAGGAGGAGGTTCTCATTTCGACTGTATGTTTTTTTTCTATGTTTGTTACGCGATTTCTTCGCCAATTATAAATTGATTTTGATGATTCTTTTTTTTGTTTGGTAGGTCATACTTCAAAAGTGGTTTAGCACTTTTTGAGAAAATCAATTAAAACAACAAAATATACACAGATTGTTCAGGCACCTTAACTTACGAGTGTGTTACCATAAAGTCGCTTGCTTTATTTAAATTTCAGGCGGTAGGGTCTATATCTCGCAATTGTATTTTCAGAACCGTAGTGTATAAGGCAAACCGAGTTGATTAAATTTGTCTTCGTCTGAACATTTGGTTCCATTTCACTAACCTAGACCCTGATGAAGACTTGTTCACAGATAATGTTATGGTATATGAATAATTAAACTAAAAAAATAATATTTTAATTACTTTTAAGCAAGAACCTTAAAGGGCAATCAGCAAAATTATTCATGTTCTATTGAGTATTTAAAAATAAATAAAAAAAATTCGAAAGGACAAAAAGGGGTACGAACATATCCACTGAGAAATACACCTTTCTTGCATGCCGCTATCATTTTACGTGTGACTTTTAGCGCAATAAAAAATATATACATATTATTAGATTTCGCTCTAAAACACTACTATGTAGGTACACACATATGTATTGTCAGGTCAATGACCCTTTTCTCGTCATTAGATCTGTATATGATATCATGGGATTATCCCATTATGGTACAGGATTATGGTTGCCTCAATAATGGCCTGAAGCCAAATAGTTACTTCTCATATAATTGTCTTAATTAACAGGGTCGCTTGTAACTTACTACATCATAATAATATATGTGTCATTGCTATTTAACTAACCATTTAACGTCATTTCAAAATTTTACAAAATAGAGAAATTTAAATACGACTGTCAAGAGAGGTTTCGAAAAATAATAACTATTCGTGTCACTTGTGACATCGCATCCACCTGATGGTAAGCGGTACGCGAGAGCAACTAACGCTTTTTAACACTTCGCTTGAAGGACTCCAGGTTATAGGAATGGGGAAACACACTGCCTGGGAGAGCATTCCATATCCACATATTCAGCCTGTGACAGATTTAAGAGTATATAAGTACGCGTAAGGAAAGTGGCTCGGTTGTGTGAACACGTTCCTTAAATCCGACAAAGGTCGGTTTATACCCCACCCGGCATGTACCAATGAGAAATACACTTTTCTTGCGTACATTTGTCATAGATTTACAACACCACCGTTCCCGTGCCTCGGAGAGCACGTTAAGCCGACGGTCCCGGACCCAACTTGTGGACTCGTTAATAAATTGACATCATATCCTCGCCAAGCCGTCTCGCCAGCGTGGTGAATGTAGGCAAAATTCTCCAGATATATGTTCTGGAAGGCCATGTCCAGCAGTGGAGGTCTAGGGGCTGTAATGATGATATTGAAATGAAGGATAGTGGGCATGTGGTTCGGTTGCGGAATAGAGAAGAAGGCCCAAGCAGGTCTGCCGTAAATACATTTATGGAAAGAGCTTCCAAGTCAGCATTAACGGAATCATACAGTATTGGGTAGGGAGAGAATTAGAATGATGGATGGTGAGCGTATTATCGCGTAATAAAATAAAAAGGGAGGCCTTTTTTTTAAAACCAGCCTATTGTCGGTCGCAAGCCCGAGACAATATTCTTGTCATCTCTTACCCACACACGATGGACCCAGCACCCACCCGCACGGTGAATCCTTGGAATGCTTAGAAATTTATCTCCTGTCTCATTTCTCAAAAGTACCCTCAATAAGCTTTAAAATTCTGTGTTGTGCGTGCGTTAAACGCTCTGAATGTGATAGGGATTGCAATTGGTGCTTCATGGGTATGATGTAATATTTCCCAAAATCGGAATAAAGCTAACTACAAGATATTTATTACCGTCGCTTTATACTTGTAGACATATTTAGCCAGTAGTTTAAATCAAAACATTTGTAGAAATATTCCTAAAAAATAAATGACACACAATTGATGTGCGAATATATCGATGAGACGCGGTGAAGAGAATTAATAGGTTAACCTCTGGCTTCCGTTCCGGAAATGGGGTTACAGCCTGCTTCCGGCGTGAAGTGGGGTTACAGAATAACCCCAGAATACGCAAAGGCACATAAGGAAATGTCTGTCAAAAGCAGTTGTTCATTATTTTTTTAATTCAGGTTATTTTATATATTTATTTATTAGGAAACTTTATTGCTCAAAGTTCAAAGGCGGATTTAATGACAGTCGAACCTTAAATACATACTAACTAATAAACTACAAATAAAGGTTCAATCATAGAAATAATAATAATTTAAACAAGGAAGTCATTTCACAGCTTATTGATATCTTAAATCATTTACTGTTGGAAATGGGACTGAATTTCTGGAGACTTTGTCCTAGGTTGGTGAGGGTAAATTTATTAACGATTCCACAAGATGGTATAAGTGAAACCGGTACCTCTCCGAGGCACGGGAACGGTGTTGTTGTAAACCGATGACAAATGTCCGTAAGAAAAGGGTATTTCTCATTGGTACACACGGTCATGTATACATGGGTTCAAACCGACTTTTCTAGAATTTTAAGGAATCGTTAGAGCGAAATAGAGCCACCACAGCTCTGTAACATATTTAGGTTAATAATATTATATATTCTTAATTGCACCTACCTTACGTCTTTAATGTTCTACAGTGTCCCTAAGGTTCGCTGTCAGAGAATGTCTAGCGTCATTGAGTCCGTCTCTTGTATATATTGTGCAATAAAGTTTTAATAAATAAATTTGTAGGTATATACTACTGTTATTGCCATTGTGTTGTATAGAGAATACCTCTATAGATATATTCATGAACGTTATATCATTATCATTTACTATCATCACACTGACATGAAATAAAAGTAACACATTTGTATCATGTTTTAAGCTAAAGTTTATATATATTTTTTTATATTTATAAACTTTATTGTTATATTAACAAAAGGCGGACATATTGCCTATAATACATGTACGTAAAACATAATGAGTATATACAATACATGTACGACGTACATACCTATACGACATACATACATTACAACATCTTTGAAGATAACAGACAAAGGTTTACTGTCATTTTAAAATTTTATAAACGCTGTTATAGCATATCCAATGTCGAAATCCCCAAACAGAAACAGCCAAACAAAGCTCTCAAATAAAACCTTTAATATTTGCAGTAATAATTAAAATTATTCCGATGCATTTACAAATATTTTAAAATTAAAACACCCAGTTGCATTGTCAGCAGTCATTAGGGAAACAAAAAGCGAACTATTATTCAATAATTAAAATAAATTTATATTGTATTTTCAAATAATAGTAAAAGTATCCGCATTGTGACGTTAAAAGATGCTTTCGGGATATCGAAATGTTTTGACGTTTTGGGATATTATGTCGGTGAAATTGGATATATCCTCGACCATTTATTGCAATTAATGTGACTATTCGGTTATGCGCATCGGACGACGGGCTCTTCCCCGTACGCCCTACTTATACACTGGTGGTAACAAGGAAATTCTTTATGATTATTTCACTCTTCAATAATTAAACTGTTTTATAAAAAAAAAAAATTAGTATCATCACGACCGTATCTCTTGCGGGATGCTCACAAGCCACTCCAAGGAGTGAGTTCACATTTAGCCAACTGCCCATCATGACAATTGGCAAGCTCGTTGATATCTCTAGCGTACCAGACTCAAGAAATGTCACGTATTTTTTTCGAGTTGTCGGCAGGAATCGAACTCAGTACAAAGGTAGTTTTATATTATGTCGAAACAAAATATAATAATAACAATTAATACAATTATTCCAAATTTAATTTTCCAAACATTTTAGGTAGGTAATATTTGTGTTAGTTGGACGTGGTCTATATAGATTTTGCAAAAGCTTTTCACTTCGTCTTATAATATTATTTTTGATGAACTTGTAATAAAAAGAAAATTCTTCAAAAACATGCCTATATGTAAGTCTAGTAACAGACGATTTGTCAGATATAGATTAGACTTTGTAGAAACTACTTCAGGTGTTCCTCAGGGGTACCATATAGGACCGGTATTTTTTCAGCATTTCTATTATTATTAATTTCTTATGTTTGTATGTAGATTCGTATAATATTTATCCCTCTAATAATAAAAAATAAATAAATAAAAAAGTTATTTATTTTCTCCCACAAAACTTAAAATTAGTAACATATTTATTAAAAACATTTATGTAGGAGACTGGAGGCAAAACTAAACCAAGCGAAAGCATAGTCTGTGTGAAAGCACTCCAGGTTCCTCTGACTCAAACTTAATAATAAATACATCTATAGTGTAGTGTAATGTAGTGTGGTGTAATGTAGTATAGTGTAATGCATGGATGCACAGACCGCGGCCCGCGGGCCGCATGCGGCCCGTGGGTCGAATACTGGTGGCCCGCCGACAGCAAAAATAATACTCTCGTGCATTCGAAAAATATTGAATTCTATTCCAGAATAAAACAAAAAAAAAATATGTTCGAAAAGTAATGTGAAACTCGCGCGCGCGCAATTTGAATCTAGCGCCCAAAATTGCTAAGTCAAGTAACATCGCTCGCTATAGAAATCAAGAATTTTCTAGCGCGGTGAGCAAGCGAGATAGATATAGTCCCGTATTCCCGATTGCTCGCGTATCTACACGAAGCTTCCAGAGTCGTTTGCGCGGTATAAAAATCACGTTAACCGCAGCGGCCGAACAGTTCGCTTTTCATTTGAGTGAAGTGTCAACAACAGAAAGAAATAAGCGCGAAAATACAAAGCGAAGTAATAAGTGATTGAGAATAAGTGCAGTTTATTAGTGTTTTTGGGAGGCAATAGTTCTAGTGTAGATTTTAACTCGACTAGCCGGTGTCATATATTTTGATCCACATTCAACGTAGATTTCCTGTTGCAGTGTTAACCCGTCAAGTGCCGTGTATAATTGTGTTGTGAAAACGTAAGTAAAACTCTGTTATTAATAAGTGTTTCCCTACCTATTTAATCAATTTTAATCAAATTTAGCTTTAATGTTGGCTAAATATTAAAATAAACAAAGAAATTACTATTTTTATAAGAATTTCTCTAACTGTAATAATTACGTCATTATTTCAGATAAAATCTGTATAAAAATCTTAAAATTTCTGAGAAATAATATTTAATCAATTATTTTTGATAATTTAAAAAAGGATAGGTAATTTAAGTGGGTACTGTAATTGTTTTTAGGTGCTGTGTTAATCCTAGCCAGGATTAGAACGCAACATGGAGAAGCCAGGACCTAGTAAAAAACGTAAGGTTAAAGATGAAAATCGGCAGTTTCAAGAAATTTGGACTGAGAAATACTTTTTTGTATGGTCGCATAACAAAGTCGTTTGTTTAATTTGCAAGAATTCTGTTGCGATTGCAAAGGATTATAATGTAAAAAGGCACTATGAAACGCAGCATCCTTCTTTTACCAAGTTTACAGGCGAATTAAGAAAGCAAAAAATGTTGTCTTTAAAACGGGAGCTTATTGGTCAGCAAGCTATGTTTACAAAACACATTCAAGATTCAGAAACGGCTACAGAAGTTAGTTATGAAATTTCTCGAATGATAGCAAAGCGAAGTCGCCCCTTCAATGATGGCGATTTTGTAAAAGAATGCATGGAAATTGCCGCTATGAAAATGTGTCCAGAAGCAGCAAAAAAGTTTGAGAAAATTCAACTGAATCGTATGACTATCCAAAGACGAATTATGTCCTTGTCAGGTAATATTGCGGAACAATTAATTGAAAAAACTAAGATCATGGAATTTTTTTCATTAGCACTCGACGAATCGACTGATATTAGTTCCACAGCTCAACTTCTCATATTCATACGAGGTGTTACTCAAGATTTTGAAGTCTTCGAAGAGTTATTAGGAATGTGTTCATTGAAAGGTCAAACCAAAGGAGTTGATATACTCAATGGACTTTTGGACGAGTGTTCAAAAACTGATTTGGACTTATCTAAATTATCGGGAGTTGCGACTGACGGTGCTCCTTCCATGATTGGTATCAATTCCGGGCTAGTTACTTTGCTGAAAAAGCACCTGCAAGAAAAAAACATAAACACTGAAGATCTCATGCAGTTTCACTGCATTATACACCAGGAAGCCATCTGTTCTAAAAAAAATGAATTTCAAAATGTAATGAAAGTAGTAGTTTCGACTGTAAATTTCATAAAATCACGAGGACTCAATCACAGACAATTCAAACAATTCCTTGATGACATCGAAAGCGAATACGGAGATTTACTGTATTATACAGAAGTAAGGTGGCTAAGTCGTGGATTGATACTGGAACGATTTCTAAATTTAATAGAAGAAATTGGAATATTTCTGGCGGAAAAGCAAAGGGATGTCCCGGAACTTAAAAATCCTGATTGGTTGTGTGATTTAGCTTATTTAGTTGACATTACAAATCATTTGAATGTCTTGAACACACGGCTTCAAGGCAAAAATCAACTGATATCCCAGCTCTATGCTCATGTAACATCCTTTCAATGCAAGCTGACACTTTTCAGATCACAATTGAATTCTGGAAATTATAATCATTTTCCGAATTATAAGAAAATGGCTGAAAAATTCAACAAAACTGCGATTAATTTCAGTTATGTAGAAAAGCTAGATATTTTGATTCAATCTTTTGAAGACAGATTTTCGGAGTTTAAAAAAGTGAAACCTCTGTTGGACATATTCAGCAATCCTTTCACTATTTCAGTTGAAAATGCGCCAGAGTCAATGCAGTTAGAAATTATCGACATTCAAAATGACCAAGATTTACGCAACAAATTCAACGAAGGAGACTTGCTGAACTTTTACCGCTGCATTGATAAAAATATGTACGAAGAGTTGCGCATAAACGCTCTGAAATGTGCCAGCTTATTTGGTTCTACCTATATATGTGAACAAACTTTTTCAATACTAAATAATAATAAAACAAAAAATCGAAACCGCCTTGCAAATGAAAGTTTGGAAGCAGTTTTACGTGTTGCTACAAGTAAATTTGAGCCAAATATAAAAAAGATTGTAAGCACTATGCAGTGCCACGCTTCAAATTAATAATTTCTTTTTTAATTTTAATAAATTTTTATCAATTCTTTATTGTCTTTAACTACCTATACCTACTTCTGGCGGCCGGCCCGCTATCAGTTCATGATTTGGCCGAGTGGCCCCTAGTATTAATAAGTCTGTGCAACCCTGGTGTAATGTATATGTAATAAAGCGGTTAAAGTAAAAATAAAATGTTTATTTTATACTAAGATAATTTAGCTTTTAAAAATTTCGCGCACAAGGACAATAGTTTTTTAATAAAAGAACTGCCAAATAAACAAGTCAGCAATAGCAGAACACCTAATAGATAGTGGTGATATCAGTACGTGAAGCAACGAAATAACAAAAATGACAATTGAGAGGGGGTTTATAAGCTATTTTCATCGTGGAATCCAGTAATTAATTGGTTTCGACGCGCCCGGTAAATCGCCCGGATAACGTGAGTGTCGCGATGTCTAAAAACTTTAAAGCGATAAGTGGGTTTCATCTACCGCACTATGTACGAAGGCTACACCGCGCAGCGCTATTCGATCAGTGGTTAATGCAACTTGGCTGAAACGTAAAAATAATGAAAAAAAATTGGACTTATGTGTAGGGTAAAAGCGGAAACAACTCACATGGCGGTATTTATCTGATATTTTGAATGGAACTGCGAATTGTAATTTTCACTCTGTGTTCATAAATATACCGAACAAACGGCTCATTGTGACGACAAATAGCTTTTATAAAAGCATATAGAAAATTATATGTTTATCTTATTTTGGACAAATTATCTTACGTTACTGATTCCTCGCCAACCCGTCTGGCCTGCGTGGCGAGTGTAGGCTAAATTCTCCAGATATATGTTCTGGAAAGCCCATCAGTGGAGGTCTAGGATGCTGTGTTCTAGGGGCTGTAATAGTGTTGATTCTGATTGATCTACTTTGTATATATTTAGCGTTGTCTATTTAATTATTGAACATTTGGTATACAAATGGAGAAAGTAAGCATTTAACAATATGTGAGCCAGATTCGATGAAAAGAACTCACCAAGAACATATAATTCCAATAAGATATTGCGAGTTAGCAACTTTTAACTTATAACTTATTATATAGCCACATTATGTAAACGAATTGTTAATATAGTGTAAATCCAATATCGGCCCCATTTAAAATAACAATAGTTATAAATAATATCAAACTATCTATGCTTGTTGTTACATGTCTGCTGTGTTGGAACCTCTTTTGTAACTTTATTTATGTTTTTTTTTATTTTTTATTATCATACATTTAGCTGCCACTTGTCATGATTGGCCTATAGTAAAGTTGGCTAAATGTCAATCTGCTTCTTTGTAAGCGTGGTTTCTGACTACCCCGAAAAGGAATCGGTCGTGATGATACTATACTATATTATCGTACATAATATATCAGTATTATCCAATCCGAATACTGCAAACAACTATGCTGAATTAATTCAAACTGAAACTATTAAATAAATCATAATAGATGACTCTATTGTAATTTCAATTTCATACACAAACAGTATGTAATATTAGTTGAAATGACAATCAATATACATTGTGTCAGGTCACCGGTCAATCAGGATGCATGTATGTGAGTTTATGCGAATACATAACAGCGATTATAATGAAATCGATAAAGAGGGCGTTGGAGGCGGCAATGTACTGTGCTTGGTTACTATTTAGAAGGCAATAATATGCATTTGGAAGACTGAAAAGACCTTACTAAGGACTATTCCTTTTCTTAATTTAATTATGAGAAATATAGTTTAATATTTACAATGCTCACTTAAATAATTCAAAAATTACGTTTACAATGAGCCCGTGGGGACACAGCCAAGTGTCTCGCCAATGAGTTATTCAAATGACTAAAGGAAAAGTCTGGAGACAGGAAAGCTGGCAATTATTTCTGCCAACATATTAGTCTTGTTATACGGAAATGTTGCCAGTCTCCTTGGGACTATACCTAGAGGACATTACGTTTAATTAAATTATAAACTTTTTACTCAGTTTTTATATTATTATTAAATGATAATCATAATTTATTATTTGACATAATTATTTAAATAAAGTTTTAGTATATATTAGTTAGATAACGCCTTTTTATAGCTGCATCCAACCTTAGTTTATATAACCACTAAACAAGTATATTCGTATAGTAGCAGACTGTTCCTTGTTTGCTCGTAACTGGCTAAGTTTCTGTATTTCTGTATATATGTATATTAATTACATATTTAATAAGGAATAAAAAACAGTACAATGATTTAAATAAAAATTACATTGCATATGTAGACAAAATTGTAAACTTTGACAGTGTTACCAGAATATGGATAATTAATAAACAATAAAGAAAATAAATAAATGTGGTGTAAATACTTAAATGACTTGCTTAAATAATATTAAATTTTATTTTGTGGTGGCGACATCTTAAAAGGACATTCGAACAAAATTATTTTCTAACCAGAATATTTTTTTTATTATTTTTTTTTATTATTAAAATAAATTATTCGAAGTACAAGGCGCTCTGTATCCCGAGTAAGATGATTTATAAAAAAACACCTGCGTTACGAAATTCAGGGTCTTCCAGACGTACAATATAACAAAATCTATTAAACTGTGACAAATGAATAGAAACATTTAACTATGTCATCTCCAATTATTCTACAATCGCTTCTTACATCAATGCAAGCGAATCGTCCGTATTTAAACATCATGCATTTTCTATCAAATTGTCGATGTCGCGCTGAATGGGTTTCCCTTCGGGAGTCGATGTCAAATAGATACCATTCGAATATTTATGTCGAATTAAATCGATGCATCGCAACGAATCATGTTTTAATGTTTCATTAGTACTTTGTTTATTTTACCCTTGGACAATTTAAAAAATTCAAATCTCAAATTGGGTGTTGTCAGAGCTTGGATGCCTAAGTCCAAGCTCTGAGCAAATATATAAACCTAATAATATATAAGTTATAGTAGATGTGTACAGATAGGTGTCCAACTATACCTTACTATACCATAAGGCAGGGAGGGAATGGAAAATATGGTATTTACATCCAGGCGCGCAGACTCACGCGACTGTGCCTAGCGGAGGCAGCTTCCTTTGTGTCTTAACCAACGTGATGAATCCCAAATGACTTTGGGCGGGGATTCTACGTGATGGATAAACGTTTGATCGACCATGCTCACAAGATCGTACCTATAAGAGGTAGAGCACGCAAAGGTGTCTTGGGCAAACAACGTTATGTTGAAATCTGGTTTAATTACCTTTGTACAATTTCTTAAATACTAAATTGATATTTACATTGATAACACATAGATACAATAGTCTCCACTATATTTATACATGTTTGTAGTAAAAAAAACTATCTTATATAATTGTGACGGCTGCGGCCTAGAATTGAGACAGCGTGGCATTTATGCTCAGCTAAACAGTGCCAGTGTAGCAAAAAGTATCCAATCCTTATTAAGGTAATTTTCAGTTATAGGCCATTAGTGCAACATTTAATACATTTAGAATTTGTTAAATAGTGTTGTGCACCAGGAATCTACGGCCTTAACCGTTACACCACAAAGGCAGTCCACGGAGCAAGCTATAACACCAAAATAACAAATTGACAAACGAAAACTGTTAGCCGATAAAGATTAACAATGGACGCATTTTCTACGAGAAATACATCAAAATAGAAATAAAGCCGGAGATAGGGGAAGAGATATGATTTACGAGAGTCCCGCTGATCTGTCCGAACCTTTCATAGCGACGCATAAATCAAAAAACTATATCTTCGACATGTAAACTAGAGACTCCCAAGCGTTCGAAACTTTCTCAATACACAAATCGGATTGCGACGATTTTTTTTTGTTGAAATAAAAGAATAGGTGAAAGAGGAACGAAGAATGAAAAGACGGGTCGCTGTGGTAAGGGTGCACTAGTGTATGTAGCTGATTAATTATTTTTTTAATATACTCAGTAAGTCAGTACAGTCGCGCAGATTGATGTTGATGATGATTACAGTAGATGAAAATAATAATTTTACTTTAATTATTTTATATTCACAGATAGGAAAAGCAAATAAAATTCTTACAGCCTTTTGTGCTTTTGTGTATCTTCTGGAACTACAGTTTCTTACACTGGTAATACAGATACACTAGAGAAGGCTGTCAGTCTTGAAGTGGCATGTCGTTCCTAGTCATTTATTTAAAACTTAAAAAAAAAACCTTAAAAATCCTAAGCGGGTCGGTTCGAGCCCCGGCATGTACGAGTATACACTTTTCTTACGTACATTTGTCAAAGATTTACAACACCGTTTCCATGCCTCGGAGCGCATATTAAGCTGTCGGTCACGGTTCCACTAATACCAAATGTAATAAATATATAAAAATATAGGTTAGCACAATATTAAATAATTTTAAAAATAATAAAAAAAAAATCGAAGTACAGTAGAACACACCAAGAAAAAAATACTTGACTGCAAAAATAACTAAAACATTTAAACTAAAATCACAACCGTCCGATGAACGGCCAGGCTAACCTTTTGAGCAAATATTCTCTACTTAAAGGGTCACCTGTCGCCAAGCGTAGTTTTTCCCCAAGCTCACGAGAGATCGCCAGAGTCTCCTCGGACCACGGATCCATCGTTTCGATTGCAAATGGGATGAAGTAGTGATTAACAATAATTTCCTCGTATTTGTTGCGTTTAAGACTGACTCTGCAGGGCCCCGGGTTTCTTGTGGCTAGATGTCACATGTAACGGACAGAGTCTGTCAACACATGTGGCATCCCAAACCAGTGCACGGTCTCGTTTGTATGGAATCACCGACACCCCATCCGGAAGCCTACCATCAGACTTAATTATCCCCAAAGGTTTAAGGATGCAGGAGATATTAGCAGATGTAAGCGTAATGATAAATCTCTTCGATCCTCTCACAACTCTCTTCTTTCGATCCCTTCGCATTACTCTAGTTTAATTGTAAACTCATTTGTCGTTGTAGCAACAAATTTGTGAAACTATTTGCCTCCTAACATTAGGCAAGTAACCACCAGATCGCTATTTAAAAAAATGGTCTATTCGCATTTCATTTCCCAACAAAATTTGTAAGTATATTTTTATGTATGTATGTGTAAGTTTATGTATTAGTATTTACTTTATTATATGTATATTTGTATCTGTGTATGTATGTATATGTAGTTGTATGTATGTGGCTAGTTATTAAATAATACTTTTGATATTTATATTTAATATTTCAGCACCTACTTTCCAGTAAATGGATTAAAGTTTTCCCAATGGTTGGCTATGATAAAATGTCTTGCGGCATTAAAGCCCGCCTTTGTCTTTGTAAAATAAAGTATTAAATAAATAACAAAATAATAATATGTACCTTAAGTACCTTCTTAAACGCAATTAAGAAATGTAAACAGACCATATTTTTTAAATTGAGCCCGATTTGATGCTTGTTTAATAGTTAAGGGCAGGTTCCACAAGTTCCACGGCAACAACTGCAAAAGAGTTTGTAACAAAGCAATAATGACGAGAGTCAGTGTCTAATACTACACGCGTCGTAAAGTTGTCCACGCCTTAAAATCGTGGTTACTGACAAACCCTATGAGAAAAAGATAGTGGGATGAAGAAATCATTCCAGCTACTTACAGGTGGGCGTCCGTTCGGCCACTTGAAACAAACAAAGATGTCTCAATTGTAAAGTAAGAAGGCTTACACTGCTCCTACTTCCAGAGAGCTCTATTTAGTATAAAATGCAACTACTTACAATCTCTGATTCCTCTCGCACTACAAAGGCAATTGCTGTGGTACTACAAAGGAACAATTTTAAATATAAAATATTTTATACAGTGGTTGCAGGTAGGTTATAAGCGGTGGTGGCTCGGTTGTAAGAACGCGTTCCTTAAATCATACAAAGATCGGTTCAAACCCACCCGACACTGGCAAACATTTGTCATAGATTTACAACACCACCGTCCCCGTGCCCCGGACACGTTAAGCCGTCGGTCCCGGTTCCACTGATACCAACTTGTGGAATCGTTAATAAATTGTCATTAAAAATTGACATCATATCCTCGCCAAGCCGTCTGGCCAGTGTGGCGAGTATAGGCCAAATTGTTAATATGTTCTGAAAGGCCCATCTCCAGCAGTGGAGGTCTAGGACGCTGTGTTCTAGGGGCTGTAATGATGAGTCTACTCTATTAAAAATAAGGGAATAAAGTTGCGGACATTTTAGAGGGAAATCTGTTGAGATTTCTAATGAATTAGAATACGAATGAGAGTAGAGTTAATGCAGTAGAAATGAGGTCGTTGCGTACGAAATACGCAAACAATTAGGTATGAAAGAAAGCATAGGGACAAAAATAAAGAAAGGAATGCTGCGATGGTTCGAGCATGTCGAAAAGATGAGTGAAGAGAGATTGACGAACCAGATTATATAATGCGAAAGTTGTGGGTAAAAGATGTCCTGGCAGACCAAGACTCACCTACCACGATCAAATAAATAAAACAATAGCCGGAGGTGCAATAAAAACCCATCGAAACAAAAGGGCATGTATGAAGAGGGTGATGAGTGTCGAAGAAGCGAAAGAGGTATGTCGAGATCATGACAAGTGGCGCTCAATTGTCTCTGCCTACCCCGCAAGGGATTTGGCGTGAAGATATGTATGTATGTATTTCTAATGACATCGGTCTACGCTTCTTGTCCCTATGTTTTTACCCGTCTGCGCGACGCAAGAGATGAGTATATGTGTTTAACAGCCTATGTTCGTTCGTTTGTGGCAATCAGGAGATCAAACGAGTGCGCCGATTTTGTAGATTCCCACGTCAATCGAATCAAACTTCAGTAAGGCGACAACAATCGCCATAATGTGGAAAGTAAGTCGACAAACTATGTTGGGTGGTGTATCATCAAATAGGTATTAGAAAATAATATTGAGGTTTCTTTTATCATTTTTCATTTCAAGTGACCATTTAGGACCTATACGACTTAAATTGCCTCTGTGGATTTAGACTCGGAGGTACCGGGTTCGATTCCTGGTCGGGACACAAAAATATTTATTAATGTAAATAAATACATTTAAATAATATTTAATTTATTTGTGATATTTCTCAAGTTTGGTACGCTGGTGACATCGACGAGCTTGCCACTTGGGCTATAGTAAAGTTGGCTTGTGAATCCGCTTATTTATAAGCGTGGTTTCTGACCAACCCGAAAGAGAAACGATCTTGATGATACTTTACGACTTAAAGTTGGTTAGTAGGTAACCATTATCATTAAAATTTTCAATATAGTTGATATCTACTTATTTAATTAAAGTTAGTTGTTCATTTAATTCAATTATTTCGTCATGATCGTAGAACAGTGACGGATCTGCTATATTTAAAATTTTCATGACGGCCATTCAAAGTTAAATAACTGTTTTTTTGTCACTTCTTTTTAAGTTAATACTAGTCTCATAATAAGTGCAAACCTTCTAGATTTTATTTTGGAGCCCTTTCTAATATTTGCACTATAAATTACAGACCACAAACAATATAAAACTATACTTATATAAAATCAGATTTTTTAAATCCAACACTGTTCTACGATCATAACGATTTTTGTTTAGATTATACTGTTTGCATCTGTAAGTACTTGCGATATTCATTTTTGTTGTTTTCTGTAGTTTATTGTTTTTGTCATGCCTATATATTTTTTAAATTGTACTACCTAGTGTTTGTCTTTTAGTAAACGATGTTACCTACCTGTTTAATGCAATGTAATGCTGTTAAATGCTGTAAGTAACATGTTTACTAAATTTTATTTATTTATTTAATTAAGCAAGTCACCAACATGTTTAATTAAATAAATAAATAAAATTTTAATGATGATACTCGTATATTCGTACCTACGCAAACACGTAAAAGTACGTCAGTATGTGAATAATGATCCAAACCTAATTCTAAAAACATAGAAATCTTATAAGACCTTGACCAATCTTTACTCGTGCCGGTATCTCTGACATAAAAGGCTAAAAAGCATTCCATGAAGACCGACATAATATCAATAAAAATACTCTCGGGGTTAATTCATTAGATACTATGGCGTCTATAAAGGAGAAATAAAATCATTAATAAAGAAAACCTCTTTCTTTGCTTACCATGGAATACACTAACAAACACGGAAACTGGAACTCAGTATTTATTTTAAATTGCGAGGGTCACTTCCAAGTTCTTAGCGTAGATATTTATAAAGCAAGCGGGGCAAAGGTTTAAAGAAATTTTAATAAAAATATATTTTTGTATTCTTTATAGCTCAGCGCTGCTCTTTAATGGAGCGGTGGTGGCTCGGTTGCAAGAACGCGTTCCTTAAATCCTACAAAGCTTGTTTTAAATCCCAATAAGAAATACACTTTTCTTAAGTACATTTGTCTTAGATTTACAATACCATCGTTCCCGTGCCTCGGAGAGCATGTTAAGCCATCGGTTCCGGTTCCACTAATAACAAATTATAGAATCGTTAATAAATTGACATCATATCGTCGCCAAGCCATCTGGCCAGCGTGGCGAGTATGGGCCAAATTCTCCAGATGGTGGACGTCTAGGACGCTGTGTTCTAGGGGCTATGTTATTTAGGGTTGTAATGAATTTAAATTTAAAAAAAACAATTTGACAGAAGAGCCTGTGACGTTCATATTGTGATGTGATTATGATGGTAAAAAAAGTTATCTTTACGACCATCAGGGAAGTCAAAAACCACGCTTTTTTATGTAGCGGATTCACATTTAGCCAACTTAACTACAGGCCCATCATGACAAGTGGCAACCAAGTACCTCCGAGTCTGAATCCGCTAGACCACGGACGCAGTTATGATGGTATTAGAGTGTGAGTATTTTGTATGGGTAACGCGGCCACTTGAGCCACGGAGCCTTTAAGGAAGTGTTAACCTACCACAGATTATCCTGAATTAATAAATTAATTAATGGCCCTTTAATTTTGTTCGCTCATGTACTTATATTGTAGACGATGGAATATATTTTCATGAAAGAGTAGGGCTCTATCGATTTGTAGGATCGCTTAGATCAGCACTTTCGGACAGTCGGCACAATTGATAAAATTCCCTAGCGAATATTTTAGTAGTAAAATTTACTTAGTAAACTATTGAGCTCAGTGGCCCAATTGAAAAACATAGAATGTGCTAAATAATATATTTTCTTCAGATCTTTGTTTAATAAAGTAGAGATGGTTTAAACCCTGGCTTATACCAATAAGAAATCCACGTTTCTTGGGGATATTTGTCAATAGTATTAAGTATTATTGGTACATCATTATTATCATCAGCCTGTGACTCTCCACTGCTGTATGTAGGCCTCCCCCAAGGGGAGCCACTGCACGCGGTCTTTTGCAATTCTCATCCATTTATTTATAGACTCTTTATTGCACAAAATAACTTAAAAAGTAGTGTACAAGGGCGAACTTAATGCCTTCCGGCATTTTATAACAGCTAACCCTTGTGTGTGTGGCAGAGGATTGCGGGTGCAAATTATAAAATTATATTAAAATAAATACAATTACTTATGAATAATTAAATACTATTACATAAATACTTACATGATATATAATATTATTAAATAATTGTAGTCATAACAATTTATTCAAAGTTAATTAGTATACATTAAATATAAATTTAAAGCTACCTAAATAATAAAATTAAAAATAAACTAAACTGTTAATAAAAAATGTCCTCTGGAGCACCCATCCGAGATAGTCCCAAGGAGACTGGCAACATTTCCCCTCTGTTTAGCGAGGCTAAAACGTTGGCAGAAATAATTGCCAGCCTTCCATGATACATAATTAAAATAATATATATAATTGTTTATTTTTTATTCTTAGTGTATCACCGTACATTCCCACCGGAATTTGCTTAAGTCAATATAATTTAAACAAAATTGGACACAATATATATTTAATGTTAAAATAAATAATAAACATAAATATATATTATGAATAAATATATAAACGCAACTAATAGATAGGTAGGTACTCGTATTATATTACATAGGTACAATCATTTACAATAAAATATTAAGAAGAAAAAAAAATACTTAGGTACTTGTAGTTATCATGACAAATTATTTTGTTTATTTAAAAAGTGAGCAACAAGTAGATTTTTAAACATATTTATTGAAGCACCCGTCTAATGACTAGTGGAAGCTTGTTTCACTCTCAAACAGCGAAAACAGTAAAATAATCTGAATGTCGGCTGGAAGTGTGAGGGGGAATTTTGAGCCATCACCCACCAGCGACCTTCTTCAGGTTATCCGTGCATCTGGTGGGAGTCATCCCACTCTGCGTCGTCCAGTACCTGGTCTCCACTGTAGAACTCGTTTGCACCATCGGTCGTCGATTCTGCGGCAGATATGTACGGCACACTGCCACTTTAGCTTGCTAATTTTGAAAGCTACGTAACTCTGGTTCTCTCACGAATATAACATTGTTACATGAATATTACATTAGTACATGCCGGAGTTTGAAGCGCGAACCTTTTTGTGTTAAAAACCGTTCTTATAACCGACCTGAGTATATCCATATAGAAAATTAAATTGTAAAGTAATATTCCTAAAATAAAATTCTATATAAAAAAAAACAATATATACCTATATAAATTATGTATTATTTATTATTTTTTAAACTCCATCTCAACTTGATTGTTATGAATAAAAGCATCGAATTAGGGTTTGGCCTCGTCGCTCGGATTTTCTTCGAACCACTTTTTCATAAGAAAACTTAAGTCCGTGGAAGTGGCAGGCCTAATATAGCTTAACAGATTTAATTAAAACATTTTGTTTAATGTTATCTCATACGTGGTTACGTACCTACAATTATGAGTATGCAATGATGCTTACAGAGGTATACTTTTAATATCAAAGTTTAAATATCTTTATTCACGTAAACCTATTTTATTAACCTGTCATTAACCCCGCTTGCTCGCGCCTATTTAATTTTAAATGGGTTATTTGTATTTTTTTTAGTTGGCACACTTTTAAAATTCCCTCCGTTTCCGCATTCCGTTAGCAGCGCTCACCGCACTCCACTTTGCGTTGATGTGTGTCTGCCGACGCGTGTTCCCGCACCGCCGTTATATTTAAATTTTGTTTTAAAACCGCAAAATACCTTTAGTGTGTACTTTTACCATCAGGACTATTGTGACATTTGTGTTAGTGTTTATGAATCTACATCAGCCGAGAAGACGCCTGAAGGTTAGCGTGCAAGCTTTCTTTTCCTGGAGACAGATCATTTCTCTAATTTCTCTATACCTTATTATTAGTGTGTCCCGCAGGTCCTTCGAGATTTTATATATTTAAAAAATAACTGCTAAATTAAATTCGCATCAACCCAAATAGTTGCCGCAAGCCGCATGGGCTTGGCCACTTTGGCGACCCCGCCGCCTATGTACATTGTTAGTGCAATAAAGTATTTTAAATAAATAAACCTATTACAGGCATTTGTGACACATTATTTAAATTATTCGTGCTTGTGGAAGGCTAGAAGAAAAGTGGTTTAAAAAGTAAGCTGTTAGCAAATTTTAGTAATTTATTAATTAACGTTTAATCTAATGTAGAGAAATCCTTGAATCTGCAAGGAAAACTCAGTTATATAAGATGTAGAAAATAAAACAAATACATAATTACACATGTGATTCATAGGTAATTTTTAATATTTTTGACAATTCTCATGTCTAATAACAAAAAAAAAATAGTATTTTATTTATGTTTTAAAAAATCGAGGTGGATTTTTTAAATACTTAATACGACACCGCGCACAGGAATGTACAAGAATGTTAGTAACTGACGCCACTGATTTCTAAAATTAGTCCCTACCACTATTGCTGCCTATATAGATGCACTGATTTCGCACACCTCTCTTAAAGGACAGGTAGTAAGGAAACACGCAAACTGAGAGAGTTCCACATCTTTAGCGTGCGACAGATGTAAATGTAAATAGTGGCTACGGTATGGGGGTGCATATTTTGGCCTGTGCGTATGGTTGTACGAACATTGTAAAGATAACAAACTAAATGCGCAATATGGTTACCCCTGTCAAAAGTGTTTGCGCAATATTGTGCAGTCTAAAAGGCGTTGATTGCATAGGTCCTACTATTATGAAGGTCGAGTTTTTATAGGAAAAGTTTAGGTCGAATCGCGAATTGAGTCATTCTATTTCTTTGAATAAACTAATTTAGTAGGATAGTTTATCTGCGGGTTCCATTCAACTTCTTTTGTTTATTAACTCAGTTGTTATTGAGATCAGATCTTTTTTTTTAATTAACATTATTATACCGCACTTTGTCTGATTAAGGGATAAATGCGAGGAAAATAGAAATACTTGTGTGTAGTAAATAACAGATTAAGTTTGCGTATTCTTAGAATAAATTTGCAAAGCACAATAACTTACCTTTTTTTAATTGTAATAAAATTATAATAGATTCCATCTTTGTCGATACACAATTAAAACCCATCTCATCTTGTCCGGCTAGACATGGCGAGAGTAGGATAAATCAGTGTTCTATGAGTTGCCGCCTCTGTTGTCTAGCGGTTAAGTCCGTGGTTTTAGACTTGGAGGTTCGATTCCTGGTCGGGGCACAATCATTTAAAAAAGGTGCGGTTTCTGACTACCTGGGAAGGAATACGATCGTGACGATACTTAATTTTTTCTATGTGTTGTAAAGACTAAGAGAATAACAATTAAAGGTTTTTTTTGTATAGGTATTAAACACTTCATGCCGTGATTGCAAGCGATACGCGGGGTCCAGAAATAGGAGCAACTGACGCCAGGACATCAGTCCCTACCACTATGCCGGACTAAATAAAAATGTTCTAACGAATTTACAATACTTAAACAGATATTTAGCCCACTTTAGAGCCATTTCAGCTGCTCTATATTTTAAAACGCCGATACTGTCCATTAAGTGCATATCTTGAATTATGGCCTTAAGTGGACTGAGCGATATAATATTTTACGGTCTAAAACTTATATTCTAAGCCAAACTTAAACTAATGCCATTTTTATCATGTTTAATGCTGGGTTTAGACGCTTTCGTTCAAAGCGAAATTTAAAGAGCACGGACACGGGCACATATGAGTTGTACTTTAAGTATTACATATTATTTTTTAAATCATCATCATCATCAGCCTGTGTCTCTCCACTGCTGGATGTAGGCCTCCCCCAAGGCTCGCCACTTCACACGATCTTCTGCCACCCTCATCCATCTCCCACCAGCGACCTTCCGCAGGTCATCTGTCCATCTGGCGGGGGGTCGTCCCACTCTGCATCTTCCAGTACGTGGTCTCCACCCCAGAACCCGTCTACTTCATCGTTCATCGGTTCTGCGGCATATGTGTCCAGCCCATTGCCACTTCAGCTTGCTATTTTTAAAAGCTATATCGGTAACTTTGGTTCTTTGACGGATGTCAACGTTTCTAACTTTATCTTTTAGTGAAATCCCGAGCATAGCTCTCTTCATAGCTCGCTGTGCGACCTTGAACTTGTGGACCAGACCTACCGTCAGTGTCCACGTTTCTGCACCATACGACATTACTGGAAGAACGCACTGGTTGAAAACTTTTGTCTTCATACACTGTGGTATATTCGATAGGAAGATGTAACGTAGCTTCCCGAATGCTGCCTATCCTAATATAATATTTTTTAAATAATGTAATTTTTAATAGTTGATTGGTCCGAATATTCAATTACATCTAATTATTTATAAATACATACCAAAGCCCTATACCTTTGCTGTAGCCTTACGACTGGGCTGCAACGTCTCCGGTCAATATATATAATAGTTTTAACTTAAATTGATAGATAAATTTTATTTTGGTTATTCAAAGGCCCGATTAATGGATACTGTAATAACATGTGGTGGTTGCCAGTAATAGTTGCAGCATCTAGCTTCTGTATTTTCAAGTTAGTGAAAATCCATGTATGTTTTGCTGCTGGCACTGTTGGTGACCCTAATAAATAAATGAAAAAAAAAACGAATACTTACAAAATCCAGATAACAACAACTAAGGGTACATAGCTAAGGCAGGCGAAGTAGTACAGAACAATCTGGTCAGGTTGTATATTGAAATAGTTGCATGACCTTCAAAAGAGTGAGCCTTGACTATAATTAGTATAGCACATAGGGCATGCAGAACATATGTACTCCCAGTTCGTAGGCCGGTAGTTTTTAGACCAATTCAGAAGTTCGGGAGAATCCACCCGCCCACTTAAGATGTTGATAAGATATGTAACGTCTGCTCCCTATGTATGTGAAACAGCAAAATAATATGCTAAATACATCTCTGCTCTTAGATATTTGTAGTTAAAACAACTTTCATTTCATTTCAATAACATTTACTAGATAATGAGCAATTGTACCGCGTATCAAAATAGAAAATATTTTTTTAGGATTCAGTTATCATAGTAGAATCTCTATTTAAAATAAAAAAGATCACATTTTTTAAAGATAAAAATCTTTATCCGAAAAACAAAACATTACTGCATGGTGAATTAGGCCACGACTGAAAATCGCGATATCCATCGTGATAAATGCCTGAAGCCTGAGGAGTTTTAATAATAATTGATATCGCCCAAAGCCGAGAGATAAAAAGAATTGAGAGAGAGAAAGAATTACGTAAGTCAATGCTCGCGCGATCGTTGACCTCACGTTACCTACTGGTTAATATGAGTGGCGATATTTTTAGGAAAGCTTCTCTACACCGTAACTTAAGATTTTAGTACTGAATAATGAAAATAAAAATATCGTAGTTCTTTATTTTTATTCTAGATTATAATAATAAAATATTTGCTCTTTAATAATTTCTATGAAGTATAATGTACAAGGTAATTAGAGAGGAAAGTAATAATTCTAAAACATATTATAGAAGATTTTAAAACTGAACATAATATACTTAAGTTAGTAAAAAAATCTCCTGATAAAATACAATGAAAATCTTTATTTATATCTTAACAAACCTTGAGGGCGGATCTGCAAAATCTATGCCCGGGATTAAAACTTTTTAATTATAAACAAAATTTCTATAAGTCTAAAACGTTCCGAGTTTTTAACTAGTTGCGAAATTTTCTAAAACTCTATAGCGGGTAATGGCTGAATTTGCAAACAATTTTTTTACATCATCTCAAACTGGAAGGATTAAAACCCGGGCCTTAACGTCTAAAATCCATTTATTCGACATTAAATTTTTCATAAGCTCCGGTTGTATGGCGGTGTTCACGTGAAGGCGGTTTTCTTTGCTTTTGTTTGCATCGGACCTAAATTACGGAATAAACTTTACAATGTTGTTTTTTGCGCGCGCCGACATTGCCGCTACTGATATTTGGTCTTTTGGAAGGCGGGTGATACGTTTCGAATGCGCCATCACGATACTCACGACTGCTGCATCACTCGCATAGGATTTCACGAACCGCGATTAGCTCAAATCGCTCATTTGATGAACAATGGCGTAATTACATGTATCCATACAATACCTACATGTACATATCTACACGCAGAATCTCTTGCGAGGTAGGCAGAGACAATTAAGCGCCACTTATCACGATCATGACAAACCTCTTTCACTTCTTTGATATTCATCAACCTTTTCATACAGCCCTTTTGTTTCGATGGATCTTTAATGCACCTTCAGCTATTGTTATATTTATTTGATCGTGATTGGTATCTTGGTCTGTCAGGGCCTCATTAACCCACAATTTTCGCATTATATAACTGGTTCGTCAATTTCTCTCCGCTCATCTTTTGAACATGCCCAAACCATCGTAGTATGTATCTTTCCTTATTTTTGTCCCTATGCTTTCTTTCATATTTTTGCGTATTTCGTCATTATGTATAAAGTGACGCCGAATATAATTACATGTATAGAAAGAAGTATATCACATCATATACGGGTTGGCGAGGATCTGGTGTCAATTTTAATGTCAAATTATTACCGATTTCACAAGTAAGTATTAGTGGAACTGGGACCTACGTTTAACGTGTTCTCTGAGGCAAGGGAACGGTGGTGTTGTAAATCTATGACAAATGTAAAGAAATGTGTATTTCTCATTTGTGCATGTCAGGATTGACATCGTGACCTTTTTGGAGTTTAAAGAAAGCGTTCTTGCAACAGGGCTAACACCGGGTCACGAACCATGAACTCATATTGCAATATGGAATTAACCGCCCCCACACCTCACAGTCATACCCTGAGCACCACCATGCAGCCATTAAGGCCTTACAATTAGAACCTGCAGCGATGAATATTTTTCATATACCTATTATAAAATAAATAAATAAGATAATATTTACATATGATGAAAAAGAGACTACATTACTACATATATAAACTAAAAAAAACACTATTTATGATAAAAACAAAAAAATATATACTAGATAACCTTAAAACTCAAACTATACGTTATACTCATAGAAGTAGTCATTTATTACTCTATGGTTATACAATTGATATTAATTAAGGCTCATTTATATACTTGTACTTTACTATAAATTACATTTAACTAAATATGATAAGATTATATAAATATATACTTATAGATATACATATATAAAAAAGACTAGTTTACCCTTATTTGATATATACATATTAAATTAAAATAACACAGAGTCCTGTACAATATTATTATGTTTAAGTTTAAGCGGGTCCCCCAATACAGGTCTAACTAAACTTAAAGGGGGATCCAGATAATGTACCTTAGTATATATTTTTTTTATGTTTTTGTTTTTTTTTTTGAACGGGCCCTTAGCTCAGCATATATCGCGAATCACACTTCCGATAGTACTCAAATGATGATTAAATGTATCTACAACTTACCAACGACGTGTATGTAGGCGGACCGGACTTGCGTGTGAAATGAGGGCGCGTCGGCCGAGACCTCGCAGCGGTACCGGCCGGCCAACGCACGCGTCGCTTCTCGAAGTACCACCTGGTGAGAACTAGATCTTGACACCTGGAAAAAACATGAAATAATAACTTCTGTCGCCATCGATCAAGAAGACAACTAGATTTAAGGTGACAGCTCTGAAAACGGCCCGAGAAATAACAGCAAAAAATACGTGTATTGTTATTATGAAATAATATTAGGTTGTGTTTTTAATAAATACGAGTATTTAATAGCACTCGCTTATAGTGACAAAAAGTTGTAAGTGTCTTTGTTTATTATTATTTTTTGACATTATGTCTGAAGAAGATATTTGTAAGCAACTTTTATAAATTGTTTGTCGCATATTATTTAGAGAAAGAAATAGCCTGTACGTATTCTAAGTCCCAGTTTTTCTGCAGAAATTTTGTATAAGAACATTTTATCTAGTTCTATATTATCTATATATAACTGCCATCGTGGTCTAGCGGTTATATCCGTGGGGCATAATTATTTATTTGTGATATTTCTCGACGGTTGGTACGCTCGAGTCATCGACGAGTTGCCACTTGTCATGATGGGCCAATGGTAAAGATGGGATAAATGTGAATCTACTTCTTTTAAAAAAACATGGTTTCTCACCACCCCGAAATGAATACAGTTTTTATGATACTTAACTTCTATCTAGTTATATTTTTAATAAAAGTTGGTCCTTCTGAAAATATTTATTAAAAATTGTGTCACCGTTCTTAGACAAAAAAAACTACCAAGCAATATACGAGTATATAGCTTTACAGAATCAGTTAAAGAAAAGCCATGACATGTTGCGATAGATTGTCATAGTGCTTTGCTTTGGCTCTGATTTATTTATAACAAATGTCATTTGTAGAATACTGTTCTCACCTCAGTTCCGCTAAGTACCTTACAGATGCTCTCAATGTCCTGCAGAGGCGGGCGATACGGATTAAGGACGACACGCTCGCTCAATCCAATGTCTTTAGGATATTTCAAACGTGAGTGTTTTAGAAAAAGTAGTCTATAAATTTTCTATGAAATATACACGGATATCAGCCCATACCGTCATATCAGCTCCTCTCATATGCAAAGTATAACTTTGAGCAAGAATTGAAGTTGTAAGCCAAAATATAAATTAGTAAAACATATATAATCAGAACCAAATATATAAAGCTGGTCACTGCAAAGAAGTTAAGCGTGAAACTGTAGGAAATTCCTCTGGATCGATACCCAGTAAAGTGGAACGCGACCAGGATATTGCCAATGATAGTGAAACGAGAAAAAAGGACAGTTTTAATCACGTCCTGCTTTGCCGGCCCGAGAGCTCTTGACATAGGTACTGCTTCTAAGAATTCAACATTGAATATTGTAAAGCTTATTTAGTCGGTTTACTTAGTTTTATTCAAATATAAATAACGAGGAGGCAAACGGTTGACAATTAACGCTAGATCGTGATTAACGATCACTTTTTTAATTGATTTTTTTGTTTTACTGACAGTATTCCGACCTGCGTGCCCAGCAGCCGTATTCTATTACTTGCGACTAAAGGTTAGATTGTCAAAATAGTGAATTATGTTATTTACTACCACTTTAAGCCCGAGTTTCTCCGATCGTAGCCGACCTTACGTCAATATAGCGTTTTCCACTATATCAAAGGTCACCCATGGGGTTGTAACTTCAAAATCATTGGGAAAACTTGAATTAAATACTTAATTTGTCCCCCGCGAATTTATATTAAAGTTAAAACGTTTATATTAATTAAAATAAGATTATATTTGTACATTAAAGATAGTTTTATAACACACATTAGGTAATAAATAAAAAATATGGCAAATACTAAAAGAAATATATAATAGATTTTTTTTAATGAACGCATCGTAACTTAATTTTGTTGTCATCTATAGTGGAAACCTTTATACGAGAATACCAATTTTAATAGCGTTTTACACTGACAGTTTCGTTATTTAAGGGATTCCACTACCTATATAACGTTGGCGGCGGGTAACAGAATAGGGCTACTGGAAGTCTTCCTCCACAAAAGAACAATAATAAAGTAGAGATAGTTTTAAAAATAATGTAACAAACATCTTATTTAAATTTGAATGATAAAAACATAGACGTCATATCTATTTTAAGCCTTTATAATTGTAAAGATGCCCAGCAGGAGAATTCTATTTTTATTATGCGTAAACGTTAGATTAATAAAATAGTGGAGTTCTTTATTCCCTATTAGTTTTAGTGCAAGCTTAGCCAAACATATCCAGGCTTTCTTCGAATTTACAAAATATTAACTCTAATATAGTTATATATAGTTAAAGGTTGGAGAACCCGTGGTACGTCTCTTCATCTTGTTTGGGTTGAGCCAAGGATTCAAAAATAAGATAAGGCATTGGTTGTTATTTCCATACATATTTGTGTCATCGTTAACATACTCACCAATAGATGGAGAAAGTGTCTACAACAAAATAAAGAGTTTGAAAGTTAACGTCGGACACGACCACTATCATGGACTAATTTATTATTCGAGAATTGGCCTCGCTTTGATCCACATGCTGTTTGTCTTCTGGCCCCGTCTTTTATGTTTAATATCTTTGGGTAAAGCATGACTTTATTTGATAACTTGTCATGTTGGAAGTGTCTTTTTTTAGACTTCACATTCCAATTTCAATCAAGTTAACAGTTAATTAAATTTAACCATCGATTAAAAAAGCAGCCCCTAAATATGATTTCAAGGAAATTGTGATCGAACTCAACCTCGATGTTGTCCTAATTTGAAGGCAATAAGCGTTATAAATCTCTTGTTACGTCGGACGAGGTTATGCTAAACTACACTATTATGAATTAATTTTAAATTAAAATTACTAGCGTATGATTAGATTATCATAAGTTATAATAAGAGCGGTAGTGGCTCGGTTGTAAGAACGCGTTCCTTTAATCCAAACCACCTTTGTTATTTATTTATTTTTTATTTCAAAACTTTATTGCACATAAGTACAAACATGATGTCGTTAGACATTCTCTGCCTGTTAACCTTAAGGACAATAAGAGAGTTTTAAGTGACAGGAGTAGGTGCACAAAATATAAAAAAATATTAGATTAAATAATGTACATTATGAAAATAATCTTTAAGTACGGTATCATGTGCCGATGAGAATAAAACACTTCTCTTTCCCGTGTATCGAAGAGCACATTAATCAGTCGGCCCCGGTTCCACTAATATCATGCCAAACTGTCTGGCCAGTGTGGCAAGTGTAGGCCAAATTCTCTAGACATATGTTCTGGAAGGTCTATCTCCAGCAGTAGAGGTCTAGGACTCAGTGTTCTATGGGCTGTAATAATGAAATGACAACTTGACTAGCTGCCTAAATTATAATCATCATGGCCGTAGTCCTTGCAGAGTGGTTTGAAACTACGCTTTTTAAAGAAGCGAATTCACATTCTTTGCTATAGGCCAATCATGGCAAGTAACAATCTTGTCGATGACTCTAACGTACCAAAGTCGAGAAATATCAAAAAAAAATATTGTGTCTGGTCAGGAATGGAACCCGTACCGTCTACATCCACGGGCTTAACCGCCAGACCTAGGACGCAGTTTTATTGCTAAAATTATATTAAATCATCGAAATTTTAACAATAGACACATTTAACTGATGATAAATAAGATATCAAGCGTTTATCTTTTTGTAGTTGGCTCTTTGTTAGTTAAGCTATTTACGTAACTTATAATCAATCATTTTTTATTTATTTTTCCTTATATCATAACATTTTAATACAACATTATTCTGCCAAACTATAACATAGTTGTCCGCAGTTATACAATGTTATTCGCAGATTTCGTAAGATAGTAAATGTATATAAAATTTTGTAAATTAGGTTAGGACTAACATAGTTTTATAATTTGTTTGTTACTAACACAATTAATCTTGTTATTCGAAATCAATATTTATATTTTCAAATTGATATGTTTTGCATAACTCTATCCGTTATTATATTCTATAATACTACTCAATTAGTGTACCATTTCGCAGTGAAAGATTTACATACAATATTGATATTATACATATTATGTATAATGTAGATATAATTATAATAAGTATTATTATTATTTACTAAACGTGACAATTATCAGAACGTTCCTGTTTTTTTTTAAATACTGAATATGACATGTGACACCGCGCCCACCTAAGAAGAATAATAATAGTAAGCGGTACGTGAGGTCCGCCAATGGGAGCAACTGACGCCAGCCATGAAAGACCGACATCAGTCTTTACCACTATGCCGGCCTAACAAGATGCCTTTTCACACTTCGCCTAAAGGAATCCTTTCTCAGGAAAATCCACTTAGAATTATATTTTTTATATATATTTATTTTTAGTGTGTTATTTGGATCCCTACAAAAACAGATGCAGAGTCTACTTTGGCCACATTGCAAGAAGAAAAGCTGAACTTTCTTTTTTAAAGCAACCCTATTTTAGTTAAGGCCTTTCTTACATGAAAACCAAATCATAAATTATACTGCGCGACGCAAGTTGGAACATTTCTGTCATTTATTGTTGAGTCTAGTAATGATATTGATGAACATATTTTTTAAAATATTATTACCGGCACAGACGTAATAGACCTGAGGCCTAATTCTGGCGCTTTCGACTTGCGTGTCAGTTGGAAAAGCTACAGATCTACATATAAAACTGTTAGTTTCATAGCGGACATACATGTCGAAGGCGCGAGAATCGGGGCCCAGGAAAAAGATTTTGTATTAACCCTTACCTACATTATAAAAAACATATACTTTTTTTCGTGTTGAGAGTTGAGAGTGACCCAAAAATGTTGATGTAAATGTATTCGTTAAATCAGATGGTACTTAGAGTATAAAATAAAGAAAATATATATGTACAACTTTGACAGTAAAAAAAGGAAGAATAATAAAAAAAAGCTTTTATAGGGAAGAAAAAAATTTTATAAAGATTCTCACACAATCTGCGGTTTTCGAAAATCCTGTACCTGCCTACTAGGATTTGTGGCGTTACTCAGGAGAGACTTCAGTTAGTTATTATAGATTGACTATGATTACCACAACGCGGGGGTGGCTCGGTTGTAAGATCGCTTTGCTTAAAATCCTACAAAGGTCGTACTCATTTTTGTCATAGATTTGCAACACCAACGTTCCCGTGCCTCAGAGAGCACGTTAAGCCGTCGGTCTCGTTTCCACTAATACCATCTTTAGGAATCGTTAATAAATTGTCATTAAAAATTGATATCAGATCCTTGCCAAACCGTCTGGCCAGCGTGGTGAGTGTAGGCCAAATTCTCCGGATATATGTTTTGAAAGGCTCATCGCCAACAGTGTGTTGTAATGAATGATTACCACATTGTTTGAAGACGACATTTTTCAACCAATGCGTTCTTCCAGTATTATAGAAACGTGGACACTGACAGTGGGTCTGGTCTACAATTTAAAGTCTCTCGGCTATGGAATGCTCAGTATTTCTTTGACAAATAAAGTCCGAAACGTGGATATCCGTCAGAGAACTTAAGTTACCGACATGGCCATGAAAACAATAGTCCAAAATATAAAATCCCACTACAAGGTGAAGGCTGTAATGGACCACCCCCTACAAAAACTATTTGTGCGATTTGTACATTAATATTATGTAAGTAATTTCGCCGCTTTGAAATGGGAATTCGCGATAATAGAATCAATTAGCGAGCTTATTGACGAACAAACAGTTTTGACGGTAAATGTATTGAAACCATCAAATCTACTGTGAAATATACCTTTGTTTATTAGTCTACATTAATATCAATTTAACCTCGATAAAGGACCTTTTATTGGATAACTAAAGCTCAATCACATTATAATTGTTAGAGTCGCTGGTGGAATTTAGTTGGATGAGAGTAACAAATTAAATTGGATATTAATAATGTTATAACAATATTTAAAAACATTAATATGAACAAGCTATTGTTTGTTAATAGATACCGCCAATACAATAGTTTGTCTATATATTAGAATGATATTAATTCGAACACTATTATAGTAATGTAAAAAAAAAATATCATCATGACCGTTTCGCTTCGTTTCGGTCAGAAACCAGGCTTATTAAGAAGCAGATTCACATTTAGCCAACTTTACTATACAATCATGTCGATGTCTCCAGCGTACCAAACTTGAGAAATATCATAAATAAATTAAATATTAACAAAATTTATTTCATCATCATCATCATCATCAGCCTATGTCTCTCCACTGCTGGATGTAGGCCTCCCCCAAGGCTCGCCATTTCACACGATCTTTTGCCACCCTCATCCAGCCCCCACCAGCAACCTTTTTCAGGTCATCCGTCCACCTGGCGGGGGGTCTTCCCATTCAGCGTTTTCCTGTACGTGATCTCCACTCCAGAACTCGTTTACTCCATCGGTCATCGGTTCTGCGATGATTTTGAAGGCTATATCGTTAACTTTAGTTTTCTGACGGATGTCCACGTTTCGGACTCTATCCATCAGAGAAATACCGAGCATAGCTCTCTTCATAGCTCGCTGAGCGACCTTAAACTTGTGGACCAGACCCACTGTCAGTGTCCACGTTTCTGCTCCGTACGACAATACTGGAAGAACGCATTGGTTGAAAACTTTCGTTTTCAAATTTATTTATTTCAATTAATTAATATTATTGTGTCCACGACCAGGAATTGAACCCGGTACCTAAAAGAAGAAAAATCTAAATCCACGGACTAAACCGCTAGACAACGGAGGCAGTCAGATCAGACACTATTATAAAAATGTTAAATTCTACGTTCCGAATTACTTACGGCTAGTTTCAGAAAGGCTGATGATCTTTTGAGATGTTTAACGTATGCTTATAAGGCACTTCATTGGCCGAAACAACCAAAGTGACAAGCTAACTACCAATCACAACGCGTATATTAAAATTATGATCAGAGTTTATTTTAATCTTCCTTTTTGCAACTGACAGTTAATGTATCGATTGTTTATTTAAATATAATACTGCGATTATATTCATTATTTTTCTGATAACACAAAAAACGACAAAACTGGGGATTGCCTATTGAACATCCGATAAGCCTGAGTTATATATAGTCAATGGGCAAGTCGTAGTGAAAAACAAGGCAGATCATTTATGTGGTAATGACGAAGCTTTTAATTTTAGCTTACTCTTAGCTTAGTGGTCCATAGACCACTTTGCTTAATTTAATTAATAACTTGTCACATCTGCCTGAAATAGGTTTACGTGAATAAAAATATTTTGACTTTGATCGGGGATGGATGGAATCGCTTGCGATAGCGAATCTTAGGAGTGAAAAGAGACAGGCTGATGATGATGATGAATGTGTAAAAATCAAAGGGTAAATTTTTTTTTTTTTTTTTTATACTAGCACGACATGTGACCTTGGGCCCACCTGATGGTAAGTGGCGCGCAAGGTCCATGAATGTTAGCAACTGAAGTCAGATACTCGTAACTGCCATCAGTCCCTAACACTATGCCGGCTTGACTAGATAAAAATAGCTATTTTGGGCTAATATTTGTATTAATCTGTAAGCTTATAGCTGCTATACACCAAAACCTGTGTGTGGACACTGAATGGTTTGATAGGATCATATTAATTCTAGTATTAATTAATGAATGCATGTAATATTCAGTGGTTGCCTCCATTTGGATTAAATGTCACGGCATATACAATTACACCAGAATATATAGAATATACACTGTGTGAATTATTTCGGCCAGAATTAGATTTTGATACGGAATTGGTACCTATTTCTGATGTATTAGAGTAGGTTGTTTATTTGTATAGTTCATTTTAGTCTTATGTGCTTAATACATGTAGGTTTAAGGAATAATTAGGGATTATCAACTTGTTTTCGCAATAAACCCCTAGAAAACTTAACAACAACAAATACGGCTAAACCCAATATTCCATTTAACTTTCTTTACTGGACTATTAAAATCATTCTTTAGAATTAAACTAACAAAAAAAGATAGTTGAGTAAGACAATAAGAAATAGTAACGTTCCTTTAGTTTGCCTTTTAAAGTTTCCTTCTTATAAGCGGGTGCTATTTAGTAGTTTTTTTTTAAAACACCCGGTTCCAAGGTAGATTTTTTAAAATATGAATTCCAGCTTGCCACTCAGGTCCGGAATCCAAGGTCCGGATCTACAAGATGATCAAACTTTCCCGTCTTACCTACGCTACGCCAAGGGACAAGATCCAAAGTCAGCAGAACAAATGGCTCAGAGTGGTCTCCCAAGCGCCGTGGTTCGTGCGTAATTCCGTCATAGCTGCTATATGGAAATGCCCACTATTGAGGAGTTTGTCGTTAATTCTATCGAGCCGACATCGGACACTTCAAGCATGTTCATAATATCACTCCGCCTTGCTCTCGGCCCCCCAACGGGTGACCGCTTCCTAGAGAAGTGCTACCCTCTAGGTGCGTAAGCCACACGGGTGCTGTTACACCAGTAATGGCGCCCAGCACCAAAAATGTATGAATTACTAGCGGGTGGTTACTCCACTGACTGAACTCTTGTGTTCTAGGCTATGATAATAATAAAGGTTAGATAACTTTTTTCAAATAGTATGGATGGAATAGTAACAAGTCTATTTTAGGCAGAAATCACACGTATTAAAAAGATTTAATAGGAGAGTAAACCATTTATCCCCGCTTGATTGGTCGATTCAACTCGTCCAGGTAGCATCCCTATAAATCCACATTAAGGAGCTTCGGGGACGCTCCTTGGGCACTTTGTAAGATAAATATTTGCTTAGGCAAGCCTCAATGTAGCCTTCGACGGGATAATCCAGCTTCCCTCTCTAAACCGATAACGGTGAAACTATTTCTGATATTATAACTGTTCCAATGGCAGATATCGGGAATACAAATAAAAATACTTGCTTCAGGCTGCCTGAAATAATTCAACCACTGATGTTTATTGTTTTATTACTAATCTAAATCACTGACTGCCTGTATAAGTGTATGTGTATGTTTATGTATAGTTTATTTTCTCTTTACCCAAATTTGACTATATTTATTCATTTATTTAAAAAAACAAATTATACAAAGTACAAAGGCGTGACATAATATCTTGATATTTTCTGCTCTCTGTTATAGAAGTGAAGTATCATCACGACCGTTTCCCTTTCGGGGTGGTCAGAAACCACGCTTTAAAGAAGCGGGTTCACATTTAGCCAACTTTACTATAGGCCAATCATGACAAGTGGCAAGCTCGTCGATGTCTCCAGCGTACCAAACTCGAGTAATATCACAAATAAATTAAATATTAATTAAATGTATTTATTTACATTAATAAATATTTTTGTGTCCCGACCAGTAATCAAACCCGGTACCTACGAGTCTTAAATCCACGGACTTAACCGCTAGACCACGGAGGAGGCTGTCTGTTATAATATACACAAATTTAATAAAATCCATAATACTGCATGAGTTTTCTTTCAACACTTATACCTTGAAGTTCATTAAGCGAAGTGTGAAAAAGGCAACAAGCAACAAAACAGTACACGCGAAAAACAAGCGATCTAAACGTTTTCACAAACAATAACACCCTCAGAGTAGGGCTCAATTGTAGTGGTTTCGAAGAATAATATCACCGCAACATTAATAAGAAAAAATCCTCTTATTTTCTCGGGGCCAAATATCCTTAGAAAAGGCCTTACTCATTATGACATTACCATTTCAACCCTCCTCTACGATCTCACGGAATCACCCGAATATTGCCGAATATATTCGAGAAGGAGGGAGAATTCTTGAGGTTTCGATTTCATCACGTCAATTAGCTATCAGCTTTTTGACTGTTGATGTTTGGTTTTTTAGATGAATTACAACTTTTAAGAACTACAAATAAATCATACATTTTAATTCATTCATTCATTACAGCTCTATAAGACAGCGTCCTAGGCCTCCAGTGTTGGAGATGGGCCTTCCAGAATATATATCTCGAGAATTTGGCCTATACTTGCCACGCTGATCAGACGGGTTGACGAGGATCTGAAGTGAATTTTTTAATGACAATTTATTAAGGATTTCACAAGTTTGTATTAGTGGAATCGAGACCGACGGATTAACCTGCTTTTCGCGGCACGGGAACGGTGGCGATGTAAATCTATAACAAATGTCCATATGAAAAAGTCTCATTGGCACATGCCGGGGGGGTTTGCACCGACCTTTGTAGGATTTTAAGGAAAGCGTTCTTACAACCAAACCACCACCGCGCTTACATTTTAATAAAATATTATAAATATAAACACAAAAGCTATAACAACCAATACGAAATTAGATAAATTATACTAAACAATCGTTTCGGAGAATTGTCGAACCTAGACCCCCTGGGTTCGAGAGCCACACGGGCGCTTGTGCACCAGTAACGGCGCCCAGTACCGAAAGTGCATGAAATACCAGCGGGTGTTTTCCTCCTGAGATCCTGCCAGTGAAAACGGGGGAATCCTCATGGAATATCCTCATCCCCAACCCAGGCCCATTAGCCATCCGGGCCTGGACGACTCCACTGACAGACTGAAAAAAACTTGCACTTTTTTCTACAACCTACGAGTATATTCGTCATCAGAGATATATACAAATATTTTGATTATTCAATTCTGGTATAGAGTCACTGAAAACCGTCGAGCTTGCACTTATGTCCAAACTTGGTAGACTTGTAAAGTGTATAAATATTATCAATAGCTGTAAGAATACACCGTCAAAGCCGAAAAGTAGCTAATTCACACGTTTCGGAGAAAAAATAACATTGGTTTCAGAAGAAAAATAATCATAAAATTTTATTAGATTTTTTTTTATTCTCGGGATAACCTTCTCTACATTACTGTACTGTACTAAGTTTATTTAAACTGAGGACATATAAAAATACTTGTGTCCGACTTACTTATACTGCGCCAGCTTTGTATAACCTTCTGGCAAAAACTAACAGAGACAAATCCAGAGTCAGCAGAATATATTGCTCAGGATAGTATCCGGAGCGGCTTGGTTCGTGCGAAATTCTGTAATTGCAAGAGCAGATCTCTGATGCCTACTTTTAAGGCATTTATTGTCGGCCTAGCTAAACGTATTTACCGAGCTCACAACGGAACCTACAAGCATCTTCAAGATGATATATGAGGATCTCCTACTTTCGCACGGTAGCCACTACTAGGAGGCCACTACCTAGAGAGGCGCTTTTGGAGAAGAACTAATGAAGAACGAATCTAAGAGACTGGATTCGAGAGCCACACGGGCAGTGTTATACTAGGATACAGCGCCCAGCACCAAAGGTGCGTTGAATCACCGATGTGTAGTTAGTTACCGGCGGAGATCCTGCCGGGAAAAACGTGAGATTATCCCATCCCCAACCCAAGCCTATTGAACAACCGGACCTGGATAAATCCGCTGTCCGCTGTCTGATCATCGTATAAAAACCTATTGTTATAAATGAATGAATATAAATTTAAACTCGCCTACGTACACTAATTTTCAGTTTTTGTGCAATAAAGTATAAAAATAAATAAATAAATGAATAGGACAAAAAAGATGCATTCTACGAAATCATTGAAAATTATGGAGTTTGTGAGTGAGAGGAATGCAATGCTAAAACGATCCTTCTAAATACGTGATCGACGAGAATAACTGTTCTAACCACATATTATATCATTCCATTTCGAAATCTCATACAAGATAATTTATGGTAATGTAACAAGGTGTAAAATTGTAACACATATATCTTTGGCTTCACTAATGGAACATATACCGCCGGATAACGGCACAATCCTAAAATCTTTCATTACAATACCACAAAGTGTTGTTTATAGTAAAATCCGAAGACAGTAATACAACCATATTTAACGCGCACCTTAATCAAGCCACACTCGCCGCACTTGTCGCAGTCATCGCATTTTGTATACTAATGTAAATTTTGTAATATTATACGATTTAATATAGATTTTTGGCAAATCGGCTCGGTTTAGTTTCACTATAATAGACCATTGGCCCTAGTCGATCGTGCATCGTCAGGCCGAGGGAATGTTCTAGTGCCATTTGCCACCTCTGCACGCCGGATCACCTGACGCTCTACGACGCAAGCCACGCGATTTGATAGCCTATTCACGCTGACATTTACCGCGCCCGCTTGTACTAATTAACTATACTGAAGGTTCCACACGCCCTGCCCGTAGTTACGTGCAGCGAATGCTACTTTTGTTACAGATTCCCGTCGGTCTGAGATGACTCTTTAGTAGTTGTTTTAATTAAACCATTAAATTTGTATATAGTGCCCGAGCATAACCAAGCTTACATCAAAATTACAAAATATTATACGAAAATTAAATTGTATAGCGATTAACATCGACAGTGTCTGTTTCGTTAAAGGTTCCTTTATATACTTGTAATTATTGCGTTTAAAATACATAAATAGTAAAACTTTGCTGCTAAAGAAAATGTAGATATAGACACATTATATGTTATTTATTTTAACTTTATTGCACAAAGAACTTACAACGTAATGGACGGATCTAATGCCTCAAGACAAACTCATATTATGGCGGTCATACCTACAGGACATCGAGAGCAGTAAGTGCATTAAATATAGACGCAATACAAAATTTACTCATTCAGCTAATTAAGTAGTTAAACATTATAAAGTTCTGAAGCAAGTAACCTTTTTATAAAATAAAAAAATTGCGCCATTTGTCACATACTCGTATCTCTTTGACTTCGTTCACATACTGATCTATTATATCAGAAATGTTTGATTAGACTCTTCGCGACACTTTTAGACTATATAACATATTATATATTCACTACTATCTTCCGTCAGACTTTAAGGTATTCGAATATAAGCTGCGTTATAATGTTTTATATGTTATAGGTCGTCTAGCGGTTAAGTCCGTGGATTTAGACTCGGAGGTACCGGGTTTCGATTCCTGGTTGGGACACATAAATATTTATTAATGTATACATTTAATTAATTTGTGATATTTCTCGAGTTTGGTACGCTGGAGACATCGACAAGCTTGCCACTTGTCATGATTAGCCTATAGTAAAGTTGGCTAAATGTGAATCCGCTTATTTATAAGCGTGGTTTCCGACCACCCCGAAAGGGAAACGGTCGTGATGATACTTTACTTTTTTAATGTTTTAATACAGCTTATGATTCTTTATGTGCATTTTAGAATTGTCAAGGAATAACTTATCATTATTACAACAACAAAAGGCGAATTTTGGCTTTCCTCTGTGCATCAAATATGTGTACCCAAAATTAGAACTAAAGGTTGACGTCGAATAAAATTTAACCTACTGGTTGAACTTTACTATACCTTTGCCGTAAAATTCCGAAGAATCACAGACGATGCAGAACATACGCGATTACCTATATGTATAATGTTGTATCGTAAACGCGGATTTATCGACCATTAATGGCACTTTTTCTTATTTTATTGTTAACCGTTGTTCTTCGGAGAAGCCGACGGAAACTCTTTTACGACAACTCTTAAAACTGTTCCTTTATCATTCATGTATCGCATTCTCAATGTAGGTATTTTTGTTGCTTTCATTTTAATGTACACGAATTCGTGTAAACGTTGACGTGATGTATTGCGTCTCACTGTTGTTTATACGAATACCTACACGGCTCCGAACATAGGTATTTTTTTTAAAACAAATATACATAGATAACTAGATGCATGAACTAGGTACTTAATTTTCTCTGAACCTTCCTATGTTTTAGCCCTCCAGATTTTTATCATCAGTTAAATTACAATAAAGCCAATTGCCAGTTTCCACATTTAGGATAAACAACTTCTACGCACCGCAATAACTATTTATTAAGTATATAACAAAACAAAAGGTGCAACTTCATCAAAACAAAAATAAAAAACAATAAAGATTTACGAGTAAAAAAATAATTTACAAGAATGTAAATACTACCTATTTACTCACTATTCGCAGGACGGGGAGGAGGATGTCAAGCTTGCACTGTTTGCGGACGACAGTGCCTACTTCAGCTCTTCTCCAAACCAATATGAGGCTGCTGATAAAATGCAGGACCTCCTGGATCTTCTCCCTGCGTGGTTGGACAAGTGGCGTATGTCCAATAATGTCGGCAAAACTGCCGCATTGATGACATCCAGATGCCGGCTGCCTCCACCACTGCAACTTCGGGGACAGAACATCGAGTGGACTCCGACCGTCAAATACCTGGGCTGCATCATTAACAGGACGTTGACAATGGATGAAATGGCCTGCCACGCCGTCAATCAGGCGAAGGCGGCCCGAGCCATGTTACGTCCTGTTATGAATTCCAGCTTGCCGCTCAGGTTGAAGGTCCGGATCTACAAGATGTTCATCCGTTCCCGTCTCACCTATGCTGCGCCAGCCTGGCACCACCTTCTGGCCCAGACCAACAGGGACAAGATCCAAAGTCAGCAGAACATATCGCTCAGAGTGGTTTCCCGAGCGCCGTGGTTCGTGCGTAATTCCGTCATAGCTCGAGATTTGGAGATGCCTACTATTGAGGAGTTTGTCACTGGCCTGACTAGACGTATGTTCTATCGGGCCGACAACGGACACTTCAACCATCTCCAGAATATCGCTCCGTCTTGCGCACGGCCCCCCAACGGGAGACCACTTCCTAGGGAAGTACTCCTGGAGGAGAGCTGAAGCAGTCGAATCTAGCCCTCTGGGTTCGTGAGCCACACGGGCGCTGTTATACTGCTAACGGCGCCCAGCACTAAAAGTGCATGAATTACCGGCGGGTGGTTACCCGCTGAGATCCTGCCGGGGAAAACGGGGGAATATCCCCATCCCCAACCCAGGCCCATTAGGCGTCCGGGCCTGGACGACCCCACTGTCTGTCTGTCTGTCACTATTCGCTTAAAGTGCTCATCAGTTATTGCGTGTTTTATAGATGCAGTACTAGCATTAAAAAGATTAATATATTTATCAAGATCATTGTATTGTTAATATTTTATTTACGTAGGTTATATATGTAATTATTAATAACATGTTATTTATTTTTATTTATTTAATACTTTATTGTACAAAGACAAAGGCGGGCTTTAATGCCGCAAGACATTTTATCATTGCCAACCATTGGGAAAACTTAAAACCATTTACTGGAAAGTAGGTGCTGAAATATTAAATATAATTATCAAAAGTATTATTTAATAACTAGCCTACATACATACAACTTCATATACATATAATAAACTAAATACTAATACATAAACCTACACATACATACATACATAATAAAATACTTAAAAATTTTGTTGGGAAATGAAATGCGAAATGCGAAAATGAGTTTGTTACATGTTATGTGAATTAAAACCCTGTCTGGAAAAAAGAAAAAGAAAGAAAAAAAATCTTATATACTTATTGCTCTCGTTGCTCCGAAGGTTTGACCGTCATTGAAAGCTCGGTACGCCTTTGTACATTGTACTTACAAAAGAAGTTTAAATAAAAAAAGTCAGCTGGTGGCTAGATTAGGTAAGAACGCTTTCTTTAACTTCTAAAAAGATTCAAAACCCGGCATGTACCAATGAGAACTTTACAATATGTGTACACAAAATGAATATACTTTATTTATTTATTTCCATGAAAATGTACATAACAGATTATACGTCTAAACAATACATATTTCATAACAAAATTTAAACACAAGTGAATATCAACATATATCAAATTTCATCAAAATCGATCCACTAATATAGGAGTAAAAGACGGACAAACATACATATATAAAATAAATAAAAAAGAGTTCTTCGCGCCATTTTGCGTGGACATGTCAAGTGCAAGTTTTTGTTTTGTAAATTAATTTGCTGTGGATATTATTGGTCAAAAGTGGTGTTGTTTTGTTTAATAATGTGCTACAATGTGAATAATTATGGAAAACGATAAATTGGACTTTAAATATGGGGCACAAGTTGCAGTTTATTTTTTTCGGTTTTCCCGCGCTGTCAACTTTCATATTTTACCCGACGTGTTTAAGCTATAGTGCCACGAGTGACTCCAAGAAAAGCATCAAATTCTGCAGCATCTGGAATTTGATGATGACCTCATTAACTCATTAAAAAGAAAGATATATTACGTCAGACTTGGCTGTACTTTGCCGTCCATATCATCTCATTCATCATCCATCGGGAGAAGAGAACCAAAAAATATATATATTAAATGACATAACAATATTAGTTTGGATTTATAAAACGTTACTTTTAGAAAAAGGTGTCCAACTTTTTTGGCGCCTCATAAGATCAAAAGTGTACACAAAAAGAAAAAATGGAACGCATAAGCTACTAAGTTGTAGGCGAACTGAATGAAACAAATTTCATGAGTGTCCAAATAAAAAATAAAAGTTATCATATTTTAAAGCATAGGGCATACTAAGGGCATGTTAATCATAAAGTACAGTAATGCCGCGTTCGCGTTAGTATGAAAATACCACTTTGATGCCAAATTTGTATGTCAGTACCGTGTTAAAAAGAGGGTTATTGGTGTTACTTTTTGACAGATGTCATTAATATATGAAATGGTTTGTTTACATTGTTATATACTTAATAGTTTCCTATTATATTTGTTAAAAAGGGAGTTTAAACGATTTTATGTAATAAATTGAATGACCATTTAAACAATATACATATATGTAGCTTAAACATAACTTGCATTTTTATTGTTAAAGCCTTATCTCATTCGGAACAGCAATAAACTTTAACCAATATGCAAACAAAATTTACAAAATAGTCCTAATTAATATAATTTGTTCAGCTTCAATTAACTATCACCCAGATTCATTTATATTGTTGATACCTTACTTTGGTTGATGCTTGGGTAAAGTTTAGTGCAATTTTATTGAGAACACTGCTCACTATGTTTATTCACAATTTATGTTATGTGGCACTAAATAACTATATATAATTATATTAACTAACTAATTTTAGAATATACAAAGCTACTTTATTTGTCACATATCAAAGCAAGGATCTTATCATAACCAGTTCAAGAATACAATAAATAGAAGTGAAGGCAAATTTCCAGCACATTCATTCTGCTCCCTACCCAACCAAATACTGTATGATTCTGCTAATGAATGCCGTCGTGAAAGTTCGTTCTATAAATTCACCAGCGGTAGTACCAAACAACGTCAATTGATTTGTTATTATTTGTTACTTATCATACTTGTCACAAAGTAGCCTCACCGCTCGTTTTATTTAAGAAATGTTAGCATTGTTAAAAACAGTGGTATTTCTTAACAAAAACAACATTTCGTGCTGGTTTATGAAGTTGCTACGAGATGTTGGAAATGCTATTAAACGAACGCGGGAAGTCTTGTTTCAAGCAGTGCATTTTTTTAAATAAATATAACCATAGCAAGCTTACAATATTAGTTTTCATTAAAAATAAAATTAAAAATAAGTAAAAATTGGCATTTGACATCATTGCAAATCGCACATATTTCCAACCAGAACAACAAATAGGTGTTAGGCGGACTAATGGTGGTAATTTCCCCAGTTTGCCGGGACGGGGAAGTATCCACCGTTCGTGCCGATAAACTCAGTTAAGTGTATCCACACGTTTCGGGATCAGGCTCGAATTGCCGTCATGCCTAGTCAAGCCGGCATTGTGTTAGGGACTGATGAAGTAGGTTTTAAATATTTATCTTTTTGCTTGTTAAGTGATAACTAAATCAAATTGAATCGTATACTTAACAGCATGTGTTAATTTATTGTGTTGAAATGTTGTACCACCAGCAGTGTGGTGTGGCCTAGCAACTTGGAACGGGGCCTAAAAAGTTTAAAGGCTGTAGCCGACGAAGTTGCTCGATCCACGAGAATGCTGCGATTACTCAACATTCATTATTTTGCTGCTCATCCACTTTGGTAATAGTTTTTTAAGAGATTGCTGCGAAAACTTTAAACTTTGGAGTATTTTTTTCGCTCCAATAATCTTGGTTGGCTTAGTGGCTCAAATGGTTACAGCTGTATAGACGAATTTACTGGAATCGATTCCTGAAGACCCATCTTATTGACAATTGTCTGCTACAGATTGCTTGGGTTGCTAAGAACTGAATTTCCGTTGGTTGTTGGTTTAATATATTTGAATTTATCATCATCACGACCGCTTCCCTTCCGGGGTGTTCAGAAACCAATAATAAAAAAGCGGATTCACATTTAGCCAACTTTACTATAGGCCAATCATGACAAGTGGCAAGCTCGTCGATATATCTAGCGTACCAAGTTTGATAAATATCAAAAATCAATTTAATATTATTTGTTTTTTATTTAAATTTAAAATAGTATTGTGTCCCGACCAGGAATCGAACCCGGTAACTTCGAGTCTAAATCCACGGACTCAACCACTAGACCTGGAGAGTATGGCCTCGCCACGCTGGCCAAGTAATGGCGAGTAATGTTATAGTTACTTATTTATGTTTAGTATTCCACTTAATTACAGGCAGTTATATGCCTCTAGGTCTGGTCTAGCGGTTAAGTCAGTGGATTCGATTCAAATTTGTGATATTTTTCGAGTTGGGTACACTACGGCAGACAAGAAGCTTGCCACAAGTCATAAACGGCCTACTCGTTTAGTAAAGTTGGCTAAATTTCAATTTGCTGATTTAAAAAAGCGTGGTTTCTAACCACCTCAGAAGGGATCGGTCATAATGATACTTAACTTTATTTCACTGAATATTATAATTAGTAGATAATGTTTTTGGTTTATAATTGTTTTTTATGTAATAACTATGTAATTAATCTGTGTTTGTATTTATAGGGAATAAAAAACAGTACAATGATTTAAATAAAAAATAAAAATAAGCTAATAAAAATATATAAACTAAATTCTAAACTATATATAAAAATATTCACCCATGACTTGATCATGTGGCAGTGTGCCAAGAACACTCGCAGCATTCCCCCGCTGCACAGTGATGCTGATTTGCTGCGCGAAAAAACTGCCAGCCCTCTTGTCACATATATCACACCGTTATTGTTTTTTTAATTTGATTTTGGATAATTTAAGTAATACTTATTATATAGGTGTGTACTTGCATTGTTAATTTTTATGGGTTAAGAATATTTTTCTGGGACTAAAGCATGATCGCATGTAGGAAATATATTCTGGACATAAAAAATCTATGGGCCACGATATATGTTTATTAACGTATCATATTTTAAAACTATAAAGAATAACTAATGTATAAAATAATCAGACAAACAATTCGTTCGTAGACCTAACTTATACCTATTGTGTTTACTTTTTGTTAGCAGCTAAAATAGAAATTTCGGTAGAGTTTTAATAATTTTATTATTTCCTATCTTTCCTTTTTGCGCGCAAACTAAAAAACTGTTCTAACGATCGGTACTGGCATCCAAAATATATATGTTATCATATAAGAGTTAGCTTTGCGAAATGTTAGAATTATTATTCGTACAAACGCAGTGACGTAAAAATTATTTAATTAAAATGTTTTTTTTTTTTTTACATTTTAAGCAGCAATCTATTCTCTTAGTCAGAACTGTTTTTTTGCTCATTTAAAAGTCAGAACTGATGTTTGTTGAGTTAAAAATCAGGAAATCTGCCGCTGAGTAAAAAAAATGACAGTTAAAAAAGTATCATCCCGGCCGTACCCGTTTTGGAGTGGTCATAAACCATGCTTTTAAATAAGCGGATACACATTTAGCCACCTTTACCATCATGACAACAGACTAGAAAAAAAAATTATATAATAATAATAATAAATTCTTTATTGTACAAAACCAAAACAAGTGCAGGTACATAGGCGAGCTTAATGCCGTAAATGCATTTTCTAATTATTGTATAACTGCCTCCGTGGTCTAGCGGTTAAGTACGTAGATTTAGACGCGAAGTACCAGGTTCGATTACTGGTAGGTACACAATAATAGGATAGAGACATCGACGAGCTTGCCACTTGTCATGATGGGCCTAGTAACGTTGGCTAGATGAGAAGCCTCTTCTTACTGACCACCCTGGAAGGGATACAGTCGTGATGATACTTTACTTTTTTATCTCAATTAGCGATCGAACCCGGTACCTATATCCGTGGACTTAACTGCTTTCTTGTACCTTTACCGGAGCTTATTGCTTTAAATACTTACATCTACATCTATCCCAGGCTGTGGAAAGATCCGTGTAAAGGGGTATTCCTTGGGCAGATAGCTGAAGAACTCCTGCCTTCCTCGGTACCACTTGACGCTGTACAAGGTTTCGTTGTGTTCCAACGACCACCGACACCCAAGGAGCACGATATCTCCCAACCGCACTGCGCTTGGAGCTATCAGCTGGACGTCTTTCAAAGCTGACACATCTGGAAAAGAAGGTAGGATTTAGTATTGTGGTCATTGTCATCAGCTTGTGGCTTCCCACTGCTGAATATAGACATTTTCCAAGGACGTCACTTAACTTCCACCAGGGACCTTCTCTAGTATTATAATCATTATTTACCATTACCTATAATACACAATCCTAGACCTCAAATGAAAAAACTTATTAAATATGTTTTACATATTTCTTTAATTATTTTGGCCCTTATTTACTAATTTATATTTTCTGTATTTATCATTTTATTTTTTATAGTAATAATTAAATATGTTTTATCGAAGTATTGTTTTTAAATAAAATAAATTAAAAACTAAATATAAATAAGACTAAAAACTTATTACAAACTAGTTAGTTATAGCTTAGGTTAGGTATTTTGTTTTTTTGTGTATTTCATTTTATTTAATTTTATTATTACTTGATTGCATGTTTTTTGTTTTTATTATGTACACAAAAAATATGTTTTAATTTATATTATGTTGTGTGCAGTGATCCAGAATTACAGTCCGGCCCTGTATAATTGTAGTATTATTTTTTTAATTATCAATTATTGTAATCTTTTTGTCGCACCATAATAAATTTAACTTAACTGTCAAAGAAGTAAACATCAAGCACCGCATCGTTAATTGAAATAATAATAATAATCTAGTTTTTAAAGTGCAATAGTGGTGTCATTGAATAAATAGTATCGAAATCTCTTACAAAAAGTGTTATCTCTTCTAAAACCAGAATATTTTAGCAAAATTCAGTGAAATACGGGACAAGCTCGCAGTGCAACTGTTTAATACAAAAAGCGTTAGAAATCAGTTCCATTCTCCTGCCGAGTGGTACTGTGTGTAGAAAGGACATTAAATTTAACCTTATAGAGTGATAGTGATGGTGAAATAATAACAAGAAAACAACTTATTTAGTTAAATAAGGATTCTATTTGATTAATTATTAGAGCGCCATCTAGCGATTATTGCTTAAACTACGTTGTGACTGTTTTAGTGACTGAGATCTATGACATCAAATCAATTCATCACCTGTCATCATCACAGACAATCTAGTAGGCCTAATATCACAGAAATACTGATCTAATAAATCATTTATAGACGATTACCATTTTTTTATGCCTGGACTAAAAATAGAGGGAGAAAAATATATTGATTAACAAATAAATATAAATCATCAGACAGCGCCATCTGACGAAATTAAGTGGAACTACTTTCTATTAAGCAAAATGGTAAAATGCGGAGCATGTGGCAAGTTCCTGTCGGCGGTAGATGGAGCCACCTGTGCCGAACAAATTTGTAAATTGTCCTATCACCGGGAATGTGTGAAAATGCAACGAGCAACACAGGTGCCCTTGAATTGGGTTTGCCCTGCATGTGTGGCACGTAAACCGAGGGACAATAGAACAGATACGCCAGTCAAGGGGTACCTAGACGCTAGTGCCCTGGATATACCGGGTCACGAGAAAACTAAGAAGGGTGACCAGGTTTGTGATGGGGCAAACAACATAGCCGTCACCGGGGTGCATGGCCAGGATCTACTTCATTTAATTCAGGTGGAAATGAAAGCGGCTATAGCAGTGATAAGAGAAGAGGTGAAGTCGGGATTCGAAAGAATAAGGGAGGAAGTCAAACAGCTAAATGTGACGGTCAAGGCATGTGAAGCAAGGACGGACATTTTGGAAGCTAGAATGGAGGTGCTTGAAAGGGAAGAAAGGGAAAAAAAATATAGTATGCAAGAATCAATAAGACAACTTAAGTTGGAATTAAATGAATGCGAACAGGGAACCCTACTTACCGACATTGAAATTACCAGTCTTCCCGAGCAGAGTGCTGAAAATCCCATGCTTATGGTATCTATGATAGCTGCAAATATGGGAGTAACGCTAGAAGAACGGGATGTGGTCTAGGCTCATCGCGCGGGTATGCGGCGCACGACAGCTGATGCCCGACCACGACCACTAACGGTGCGTTTTACACGCAGGGACACACGAGACCAGTTGTTAAAGAATGTCCGAGTTCGCCGAGGAATCACAACAGCACAGCTGCAACTAGCTGGGGACCCGCGAGCAATATATATTAATGAACGGTTGACAACTCAAAATCGCAAGCTTTTTCGTGAAACACGCGAACTGGGAAAACAGCATAATTGGAAATTTATCTGGTCTCGTGAAGGAAAAATATTCGCAAGAAAAGATCAAGCCTTGCCCTCTTTCCGAATCAGATGTGATAATGACCTCAATAAGGCTTTTAAACAACCGGACGACGTCAATAATCAGTAGGTCGTTGCAACGAAACCTTTGTTTATTTTATAAATTTTGCTATAAGAAAAATTTAATAACATATTGCATGCATGTGTATACTCGTATAAGTTATTATTGTAGTGTTAGGTATGTAAGTGTAGTTTTCTGTGTTTGTAATGATTGTTATTATTATTTTATATGCAGGCGTGGTATTGATTGGAGGAGTGTAGGTGAGCTTCGTATAATAATTAGTTCAGGTCTTGGCACAAACTGCCTTGAGTGCAATGCTTTTCCAAGCATTTTCATATTAATATACTACGATTAGAAAGAATAAAAACAAAGACAATTTGAGATTAGGGCTAATAAATGTAAGGTCACTAAATACAGGTCAAGATGAGCTATGTGCACGAATGTTAACATTTGGTCCGGATATCCTTGCAATTAACGAAACCTGGATCCAAAAGGACGAAGAGAAATTCGCACTGACTATAGCGGGATACAATCTTAAGTTGGCAGCTCGTAAGGGTGGCAAAAGAGGCGGAGGGGTAGGGTTTTACATAAAAAAAGGTTTAAAAGTGCGTGTACGTGCTCACCCAGAATCACCGTTGGAGCAAATGTGGCTGGAACTTTCACTTCCTGGTGCTAAAATGGCAGTCGGAACAGCATATAGGCCTGAATCGGGTTTATCGGTGTGTGACGCTGTAGAGGCACTGAGTAACTCTATCGCTGCTTTTGGTTACTGCAATTACATCTGCGTGCTCAGCGATTTTAATGTCGACTTACTGCAACCTGGTAAACCTGGTGCAGTGAGCGTAGCAGAATTCCTATTACAGCACAAAATGACGCAAATGATTTCAGAACCAACAAGAAACACCGACAATTCATCGACCCTACTTGATATTGTTTTCACTGACATCCCCCAAAGGTGTAAAAATGTTGAAGTACACCATAACCCCATACTGAGTGATCATGCGTTAATTTTGGCTGACTTTAACATCAAAAGACCAAAAGTTAAGGCACAATACATCCGATCTAGATCACTGAAAAAGATGGATGAAGCTCAGTTTAACCAAGACCTCGATGAGATCGATTGGGACCAGGTGCTAGAATTAAAGGACGTCAATGTGATGGTTAGTCGCTTAAATGCTTTTATACTAGGACTGTTTGATAAACATGCACCAGAAAAACAAATCCGTATAGCGGAGAAGCCTCGTCCGTGGATTACCGATATAATAAGGTTTATGATGAACCTTCGTGATAAGGCTTATACAAAGGCACGAAAAACTAAGTCTGACGCTCATATAGAATATTATAAAAAATTAAGGAACTTGGTAACAGCAGCAATAAGAAGAGAAAAGACTGCATATTTCACCTTCTATGTTAATAAAAACATTAAGTGTCCAGCGGAATTATGGAAGAACTTAAAGAGGTCCTCTATTTTGGACACTCCTGACAAATCTGATATTCCCTCGCACCTTAATAACCCGGATGATATAAACAGATTTTTCTTGGATATACCACCAGGAGCAACCGTCAATCCCGATACACTAAATATAATTAAAAGTTCAAAAATTACTGATACTACCTTTGATCTGACACCAGTTAGCGAAATTGAAATATTTAAAATACTAAGAGGAATAAAAACGAATGCACGGGGGCGGGACCAAATTAGTATACATATGGTCAACCTAACCTTACCGAAAACATTGCGTGTCATAAGTGCTATAATTAATGAATCTATCTCATCAACAGTTTTTCCTGAAGATTGGAAGCAAGCACTAGTAAAACCAATTCCGAAAAGTAGTAAGGTAGAGCAATTAAAGGACCTAAGGGCGATAAGTATTCTTCCGGTATTGTCAAAAGTTCTGGAGAGAGTGGTTCAGCTTCAGCTTACCGAATACATGGAGAAGCTGTGCTTATTGCCTGATAAGCAGTCAGGCTTTAGAGCTGGACACGGGACAGGCACGGCACTTGCTGATGTGACAGATGATATACTTACAGCATCAGAAAATGGTCACAGTTCAGTTCTTGTGCTGCTGGACTTCTCCAGGGCTTTCGACTGCATCGATTGCCAGCTGCTGATTGCGAAATTGGCGTGGCTAGGTGTAAGTGACTCTGCGTGCGCATGGTTCCAGTCATTCTTAAGTTCTAGGAGCCAGCAGGTAGTAACGTCAGATGATAACGGTCAGATGCTGTACTCACAGCTGAAGCCACTCAACAGAGGTACGCCACAGGGGTCAATTTTGTCGCCTTTACTTTTTGTTTGCTACACAGTTGACCTCGTCAAAGTAATACAACATTGTAAAATACACCTTTACGCGGATGACACACAAATATATTACTCGTTCCCCAGCGGTGAAACTAAAGAAGCATTCGACCTCATAAACCAAGATCTGGTAAATATTTTTGATTGGGCCCATAATAACCCGTTAGTACTTAATCCACTAAAATCAAGCTATATCATTATGGGCACCAAAAAACAGTGCGAGCGCGTAATAGCTATAGCTCCTGACATGCAAGTTAACGGTGAGAACATTGGCAGGGTGACAACGGTTAGAAACTTGGGAGTGACTCTGGACAGTCAGCTCCGCTATATGGATCATATAAATAACAAATTTAGAAATGCATTTTATAGGCTTAAAGTTCTATATGGGATTCGGAATAATCTTACAGTGGACGTGCGAGAATTGTTGGTGGACTCGTTAGTGTTATCACAATTTAACTATTGTGATGTTGTGTATGGCCCAAGACTTTTTGAAAAGACGAAAAGACTCATACAGAGAGTACAAAATGCCTGTGCTCGCTTCTGCTATACCATCCCCAAATTTGCACATGTCTCTCCATTCTTGAGTCAAAGAAACGTTTTAAAAATGGATGCCAGAAGAGAACTTCACTACACATGCTTTGTGCATAAAATTATACAAACACAAAAACCCATATACCTATATAGGAAGCTTTTTTGGTGGAACGATAAGCCCTATCGCGACACTAGATCTCAGGCGCACCACGACCTAATAGTCCCACAACATAAGTCGGCGGGCTTCAGAGGAGCTTTCAAATATAAGGCAGCTAAAGTGTGGAACAATATACCACCACCTGATAAAAATAAATCTACCCAAACAGTTAAAAGCTTACTAAGGAAAATACTTTTAGAAGAGCAGAAAGAGAAGTGTGGATAGTATTTTTTTTTTTTTTTTTCTATTTTCTATTATTTTACTTTAATATAATGTTGTTTTATTTATTTATTAATATGTTTATTATTAATGTTAATTTAAACATTTATTCATCATCATCATCAGCCTGTATCTCTCCACTGCTGGATGTAGGCCTCCCCTAAGGCTCGCCACTTAACGCGATCTTTCGCTACCCTCATCCAACCCCCACCAGCGACCTTCTTTAGGTCATCTGTCCATCTGGCGGGGGGTCGTCCCACTCTGCGTCTTCCCGTACGTGGTCTCCACTCTAGAACCCGTTTGCCCCATCGATCGTCGGTTCTGCGGCAGATGTGTCCGGCCCATTGCCACTTCAGCTTGCTAATTTTAAAAGCTATGTCTGTAACTTTCGTTCTCTGACGAATATCAACGTTTCGAATTCTATCCATCAGAGATACACCAAGCATAGCTCTCTCCATGGCTCGCTGAGCGACCTTGAATTTATGGACCAGACCCACTGTTAGTGTCCACGTCTCTGCTCCGTACGACATTACCGGAAGGACGCACTGGTTAAAGACCTTAGTCTTTAAACATTGTGGTATAGACGATGAGAGGATGTGCCGGAGTTTCCCGAATGCCGCCCATCCTAGCTGAATGCGTCTGTCGGCTTCTTTGCTGAAGTTGGCTGCTCCTAATTGGATAGTCTGCCCGATGTATACGTAATTTTGCACAACTTCGAGAGTGTCGTTTCCTATGCAGATTGGCCTCGGCTTGACATTTATTAGTTTTTATTTATTTGTTTTTTTTTTTTTTTGGATTTTATATTATTTAGTTTAATTATTAGCCCTAGAAGAAAATACATAATTAAAGGGTCTGTAACAATTATAATATTTTTAACGAAGCGAACCTCATTCATCTACTCTGCCATGCACTGCAATGTTTACCTAGCTTTTGTTTTGTATAATTTTGTTAGTTTTTTATTTAGTTTTTCATTTGTATATATAAACCATGTCATTTTAAAATTATAATCACTACGTGAGTACAGGAACAGGTTGAAAAACAGCGTCATGCAGGTGTACTTGTACAAATGCACGACAACAGCTGACACCTGATTCCTTTTGTCACATTTGTTTAAGATAATAAGACTGTGTAATGTTTTTATGTGACAATAAATGATTTTTTATTTTTTTTATTTATTTTTTAAATAACGTCAGCACCATCCAAGTGTCATGATTGGTGTCGAAGGAACATTTTCTGCGTCATCATTGAAACAAGCGAAATTCTGGCAATTAGTAGACTAATTTTGTAACACATTTTATTTGCCTAATATTATTTTTATATTTACAAACGGTTGTGCTCTCTCATTCTACAACCTAAAGGTTTATTACAAGGACGTAATAAACGAGCCTATCCCCACTGAACCAGCGCGGACATAAAACAAATTTAAAGAGGGTAGTACAATATTTTTACGCAAAATCTTAACATTATACTTGAATAGATTTTGGGCTGAGTTCATCTCAATAAAGTGTTATCTTTGGGAAACAGCTCGCGCGGTCAGTGGGTCGTCTCAACCCCAACCCAAATTGACCTTCAAAATATTACTTTTACTAGCTACTTATCCCGGCTTTGCTCGTATAATATCGACAAAAAATCATTTAGTACAACGTAGGATAGAAGGTCGTACTTATGTACCTTATATCCATTCCATAGCTCCAAGAATCATTTCTACATTTGTCTATAATCACTCCAGTAATTAAATTACTCACTTCTATAAATAAAAGTTGGAAGTAAATAAAATTGAGATTACTTCACATTAATCATCAGTTTAATCTTATATTAATGGAAACTCGTAAGCGTTACACCTGGATGAAAACCAAAATTGTATTAATCATTATTGCATTGCACAAACTGACAGACAATTTTGTTTTCAAAGGACTTTTCATAGGATTAAAGGCCGTTTTTAGTCTAGCATACATCTAAGTGCAACCTTCACCAATCAATACGGGAATACGAATTAATTTATTTTTTTAGGAAATATGGGTATTTGAAATAATTTTTTTTTTCAAAAATTATTATTATTTTTAAATCAGTCTCTATTATTACACTAGCTAATAGTATTGCTTGTAAGGATCAAAATTTCGGAAAGTAACAATTTTTGCGTAATTTTTGAAGCTGATTTCGGGATAGAATTCAGTTTTTATAAAATTCGGCTCTGATCTCCTTACAGCATTTTTCGATATTCCTCGTGATATAAAAAATAGCCTAGTAGCGCATTTGGAATATAACCCACCCTTGAACATATTATGTTGGGCAACCCATTATAAAAAAATAAAAAAAGTTGGGTATCCGATAGCTGTTAAGTTACGTTATAGCACCCAATTCCTCCGTTACCGCACCTCGGACATTGTTCTCAAAATGGTTTAGCAAACAGATTCCGCGTGTCTATTAATTAATTGACTTTGTGTACCCATTACACCTGAATTTGACAAATCAATGGAGTCCACCCATTGTAATTCTATGAGTGCGGCTCGACTTACTTAATCGAAGATCTCCCACTCGAAAGGTCAGATGTCGAACTTTATTTCTGTTGAAACTAAGTCCAGGGGTTTAATATTCTGTCTTAGCGGCCAACAGTGGCAACTTAATCAATGTGACGTGACTCTAGAATAGTACGTGAAACGATCGAAATAAAGAAACACAAAAATTTCAATCGAGACGGGGGTTATAAGCTATCTTTATCGTGGAATCCAGTAAAGTGTCACCAAGGATATTGTAAGTGTCGTGATTTCTAAAAACTTTTAAAGTAATAACTGGGCAGGTTTACATCTACCGACCGCATAGCTCCAGTCGACCCGTGACCACGGCCAATGGAACTTGGCTGAAACGTCGGGAGAAATATGTCTCTAAGATAAATCGCGTAAAGACCCGTTAAAATTATAAAAACTATAATGTGACGTGAGTTTGATTGATCTCTACACACTTTTGCTAATACCCAATTTTAGTAAGCATGTTGGGTCTTGGGGCCTAATTCTGGCGCTATCGACTTGCGTGTCGGTTTGAAATATTCTAATGAAAAGAGACACATCACTATAGAAAACTATCAGTTTCATTGGCGCAAATTGAGCGGACATGCATGTCGAAGGCGCGAGAATCAGGGCGCTGGCCTTGTATATTTTCCCAATTAATTTACTACAATTACAATTTTTTTTTTTTTTTTGTAAGTAGGCATAGGACAATAAATATTCAGCACTTTTACATGTCATAAAATTAAATAATATAACGAAAAGCTTATTTTCTGGGAAATAGCTAGTATTTGGAGCAGCACATTACAACCCAAATATACATACTTATAATCTTAAAATTATAGCTGCTGTAAAAAAATAATTTATTTCTTTCCAATTTTGTAAATTGGAAAGTATACGCGATCAGTACGCATATTGCGTACAATTTTTGAGAACTTATTATACTATTCATCTTAATAACGTACAGTGTATTAATCCATTATCTGATTACGCATTTTGTGTTAGTTTTAAAACAGATTAATGTTATTTTTATTTAATAAACGAAAATGTTGGACTTGTATCATTTTGCGCTCGAGACACCTAATTGTTGCGGTCAACCTCATTAACTCCCCAGAAGGGGATGCTGGGTTGTTTATATTGAATGGGGGAGGAAATCCGACGCAGATAAGTTTTGTTTGACCGTTACACGCGATTGGAATAACAGGCCACTATACCTTCCCTTCTTCTAATCCTTGTGTACATAATTTACAAATATTTTATTAGTATGTACACGAACAATTTGGAAAATGGGGTATTAAAGGTTTGAGGCAATTTTTTTACAGGATATTATCTATTCTAGCTATGGCATTGTCCGTGTACCGGGCGAAAAAAAAAACATATTTAGATTTTGACGATATCGATTGTCGAATTTCCAGGGACCAGGACCATTTTTGGCATATTTCATCAAAATCGGTACGAGTACCTATTGGTAAATATACGGCTATCTATTGGTAAATTAAATGTAATTGTATGTTATTGTTTCTGTAATTATGAGTATTTTCTTGGATTTGTCAATTATATTAGCTTTATGCACTTCTTTTTTGATTGATTGTCTTCACAGTAGATTTATGTTTTTATGTATAAGTTGTGAACCCATTCATGGTCTTATGTATTGTGTCAAATTTGATAATATTGTATTTTCTACCTCCGTGGTCTAGCGGTTAAATCCGTGGATTTAGACTCGTACCGGGTTCGATTCCTGGTCGGGACACAAAAATATTGATTAATGTAAATAAATACATTTAATTAATATTTAATTTATTTGTGATATTTCTCGAGTTTGGTACGCTGGAGACATCGACGAGCTTACCACTTGTCATGATTGGCCTATAGTAAAGTTGGCTAAATGTGAATCCGCTTCTGTATAAGCGTGATTTCTGACCACCCCGAAAGGGAAACGGTCGTGATGATACTTTACTTTACTTTTTTTCTATTAATGCTGTTGGAGTTCCAGATAAATAAATGATCAGATATGTGCTTTGTACAGCAACAGTCTAATTGAAGGCGGTAAAAAACGCTTCACATTGTTTAGTATTTCGAGCTTTTTTGACGCTGTTTTGGTGATGTAGTTCCGGTGGTTAAGGTATGAGTCTATAAATATAAATCTCTTTTTGACTATATATCCAATATTGTCCAACCCCTTGCGTCTTGCTCAAATTGTCAGAATTCAGTCACAAGGTGCAACAAATCGCTTGGAAATATTTCATAGCAGATTGCTAATTGGTGTAAGATTGATTTTGGTAATTAATTGCTTCCGAGAATTAAAAGAAACTGCAACATTTTGCTGTAGTATTTTCATATAGAATAAAATGCTTTTGCTACTGGAAAAATATTATAATCTTTTACACCCTTACATGGCAGCCGGATTATCCTTGCTAAGTAGGTAACCTTACCCGGGGATATTGTGTTCTTATTTTCATGAAAAAATTCCGGATACAGGCTGAAAAAATTCCACCTCTTCTCTGTAACTGAATAAATGTACAGTCGGTAAATCTATCGGTAATATTAAAAACAAGAATACAAAAAAAAACTCTATCATTCAGCCCCTAGAACACCGAGTCCTAGATGTCACTTTGACATTGAAACGAATCCTGCTTGGAGTTGATGTTAGTTGAGTTAATACCGGTGTCGCGACCCAATGTAATTCCGAACGGTTTGATGTTAGTTGAGTTAACACCGGTGTCGCGATCCAATGTAATTCCGAACGGTTTGATGTTAGTTGAGTTACCACCGGTGTCGCGATCCAATGTAATTCCGAACGGTTTGATGTTAGTTGAGTTAACACCGGTGTCGCGACCCAATGTAATTCCGAACGGTTTGATGTTAGTTGAGTTAACACCGGTGTCGTGACCCAATGTAATTCCGAACGGTTTGATGTTAGTTGAGTTAACACCGGTGTCGCGACCCAATGTAATTCCGAACGGTTTGATGTTAGTTGAGTTACCACCGGTGTCGCGATCCAATGTAATTCCGAACAGTTTGATGTTAGTTGAGTTACCACCGCTGTCGCGATCCAATGTAATTCCGAACGGTTTGATGTTAGTTGAGTTAACACCGGTGTCGCGACCCAATGTAATTCTGAACGGTTTGCTTGGTTAAACTTAATAATTAGTTACCTGGAGATAAGAAGGCTGACAATTATTTCTGCCTCGCTATATAGAGGGGAAATGTTGCCAGTCTTCTTGGGACTATCTCTGATGGGTCGTTTTTGAGGATATTTTTTATTTATTGTTTATTTTTTTAGTAGGTTTAGTTTATAGTTATTTAATTTGATTATTTTTATTTAAGTAGTATGTAATTATTATTTTATATTGTGTATTTTTTTTTTCCAATAAATATGAATGAATTGATAATTAGGTAGGTACCTAATTTCTTTAGCCTTTTGAAATGTATCACGTAATTTTCCCACGTAGAGAAATTATATGATATGGTAAACCGCAGTAAAATCCCGTCAATATTTCTCCAAAAATGTATATTAGTGGCAAAAGGCAAACAATTAAATTGGAATTTAGAATGGAAATCACAATGAAATTGTAATTAAATGCGTAGGTTCGTCACTTTACTGTATAATTTCACGCTTAGTAAATTATTTTATTGCAAATTTAAACTTTATTGTCCCGTCTTGCGTAATTGTTTTTGTGAAATTGTAATTTTCGAAATTGTTTTCTGTTTTGTTTTATTACGCGGTCATTTAAATTTTAATATTCAATATTTTTACCCGTTTTAATAAATAAAATCAAAATTTACTTCGGCCAGTAAAGCCTGCCTAATGGAGGCAGGGTATTTATATTTGAAAATATTTCAAACACTTTAGAAAATTGGTGTTAGTATATCTTTGCCTGCGTGTCAGAACATTAATTAACATCAATCCATTGACTTGCATACGGATTGGGACAATTTAGTATAACTTTATTCTCTTTATCTTCTTATAACTTTGGGACTATTGATTTGGGAAATATTGAGGTGATGTACAAGTAGAGTCTCCCATTGTTGATCATCATTATCATTACAGCCCCCGAACGAATGCTCATTCCATGTAGTCTTTATAGCCCCCTTCACGGATCACTTTCTCCCGGACGAAGTTCAAGCGATTGCTGGTCTTATTAATTGGAATCTGGTAGAATTGGTTGTTTCTAATTTAATTTAATTAACGAAATCCATTATCTACTGTCATTAAATAATAATAATATTAATTGTACTGTTGGTACTGGTTCTCATGCGGCACAGCATAGACGCAGATCTTTCGCGCATAATTGTTTGAAAACTGTCAGTCCTCAAATCAGCAAACATACCCGAGGCACTACAGAACCTCGGCAGCCCCATCAGGATCCTAAACGCAATATTATAGCGCGCAGGTAGCTGTACGCTCTCCGAGTATAGTCCACCCATAGGCTGCACGTGAAAAAGGACTGGCAGTATGCCCTAAAAAGAGTCACTTTTACCTGGGCGGTGCAGCGTGCAAATTACGGGCCAACATATTACATCGGACAGCGAAATTTAAAATAATAACGATAATATGTATATATACATATTGTTATTTTTATTCTTCTTCTCAAGGCGGTTTCTTTAAATAATTAATATTATTTTAATTTAATTAGTCTAGTGATTTAGGCTGGAAAAGCAATAATGGCGTCGATTGTACCAGCTGACGCCTGACCTTAAAAAAAAAAACAAGTATCGTCGACGCCATTTTTAACTTTAATCGTTACACTTACAGAGATTTAATTTTGCAACTCAGCCTTTTAACAAATGAGATTAGGGCAAATGATCTATCGGTATGTGCAAAAAATATATTTATTTTGTTCTGATTTTTGCTTGTTTATGTAAACGATAAATAAAAGGTTGTCGTTTACACGTAAAAAGAAAAACGACCATCGTCTTGTTCTGGCTTTAGCTCTTTGTTCATTTGGTCTAAATCCTTTGTGGCTCGAAAAATGCGTTTTCGTCGCGCGATAAAATTAAACTCTCAAGTCTCAAGGAGTACGAAATTGTTTTTTTTTTTACTAAAATAATATAGTATTATATACAATTTATCTATGGGTCTTCAAACAAACCGTGGTATCCCGGATACAGTATTGTGGGGTCCCATATACTTTTATATAAATTCCCATTAATTATATATTATAGAATAAATTATGCTTTACTAAAATGTTTTTTAGGTCTAATTACCTAAGTTAAGTTTTTACTGTTTGTCCGTTGATTACTTTGATTTTGTTGTTATAAAAAAAATAACGATCCTGGGGCCTAATTCTGGCGCTTTCGACTTGCGTGTCGGTTTAAAATATTCAAATGAAAAGCGACAGATCTTCATAGAAAACTCAGTTTCATTCGAGCAAATAGAGCGGACATGCATGTCGAAGGCGCGAGAATCGGGGCCCTGGACCCAGTGTTCTTTGTTTATATTTTGTCTCAGGTCTCGATTAATGCTGTATAGATATTTCCGACATGTATTATCTGCTATGATCATAGATAACGCGACGATCCTATGTCTATGGCTATGATAGACATCACACGAATGCGTGACGGACACGTGATGTGACGTCATAATGCCTGTGCACGTCTACATCCACGCATCAATTGTGTATAAAATTCCATATAAAGACGATACAAAATAATATATTCAAATTTAATTTCCCGTTGTAAGCTTATTTATACTCGTATGTCGTACAACGTACGGGCTCTAAATATACACAAAGCTCAACAAAATAATATATTTCTAAAATAAAAACATCTCGGGCTCACAACTCAAAGGTTTTCTTGATCCGCTTCTGCTATAACCCGCTCACGAAATAGAGTGTACCTTTAGACCTTTGAGAATTTGACCCGATTTTCCCAAATAAAATAATAGATTAAAATTTCGCATTAAAGTAAATTTAAAGGAGCGTATATAAATAATATTACGAAAACATAACACTTTAGATAAATAAATCAAAGAAACTATATTATTATTTTTAGCCTAATAAATTTTACTTTTAGGTAAGTTTTGTTTCGGGCTGTGTTATTTTTATATAAACATCGCCAGCAACAATGGCAAGGTTATAATATTAGTTATTATTGAAAGTAAAAATGGGCATTTGACATGATTGCAAATGGCACATACTTTGAACGAGAACAACAAATGGGTGGTAGGCGGACTGATGGTGGTAATTTATTCAGTCTGCTGAGGCGAGGAAGTATGCACCGTTCGTGATGAAAAACCCGGTAAAATGTATCCACACGTTTTGGGATCAGGCTTGAATATCCGTCATACTCCAAGCCGGCATAGTGTTAGCAACTAATGTCAGTCATGAGTGTCTGATTCCAGTTGCTAACATTCATGGACGTCGCCCGCCACTTACCATCTCGCACCATCTTCATGGAAGAATAAGACCTAGGTCTCTATTAAGGAAAGGCAGAACTAGTTTCATTTAGCACGGTGATGTAAAAAGCTATCCAAAATGACGGTTACTACAACTTTTAGTTAATGTAAATTAAATCTTATGTAATAAGTTGAACTCGGAAAATGTTTTCTGTAAGAAAATAGTTTATTAGTTGTAATATTTTTAATGAAGGTCAAAAAGATACATCGTGGTCGAAACCTTTAAGACCAACAGGCGCGAAGCTTGATAACACAAGAAAATACGCTTTTTTTCTGGAGTAATATTTCTCTGTCATATATTACATCAAATGTTACCAAAATATAGTTCCATCTTGACCGATGTAAAAGCAATTATGTTTTCTATAAATCTTTCTGGTATAGCCGTAGGCTACTGTCACGGGTGGCCATGAGATCTATTATTTATGAGACTTATTGTTATTTACCACCCCTGTAGCCAAATTAGGTTTTTTCAAACGCAAACTTTGTATATGGGATACTTTAACGAATAGACACTGTCTATGTTAGCCGCTATTAAAGTAGTTTTTTTTTTATAAACTCGATATTGCACAAATTAATTAAAAAATAATGAACAAGGGCCAACTTAACTGAATATTTATATATTTACATAAACTAATTATTTAATAACACAAATTTTCGCTTTACAGTTTTAAAATTGCTACTGATTTATATTGCTAAAACTCATTGCATGTGTACACAACATCGGCCATGTTTTATAAACAATGTTTTTTCAATTACGGATCCTTTAACGATACTATTAGGTAAGGGCTATTTGCTATAGAAACTCTGGGCTACTGGAGTCCAAATGCAAAATAGTTTTAATATTTTTTCTTATAAATTTCTACTATTTCCAAAGTATACTTCTTAACTCTTGGAGCCGATTTTGATAAAAGCTAAAACTGATTCATTAGATTTTTAAAAGAAATATTCTCAATCGAACCTACTATAATACCTACGATATTTAACATCAAATATACATTTATCTCAGAGTAATAATGGTTGGCTAACATTGAGAGCATCGCCAAAACAGCATCAAAAAAGCTCGGAATACTGAACAAGGTGAAGCGGTTTTTCCCGCATTCAATAAGACTGTTGCTGTCAAAGCGCAGATCAGATCATGCGTGGGACCTATTCTCACCTTTGGGATCAATCCGCTAAATACATCACATATGCTCTCAATGTCCTACAGAGGGGAGCTGTTCGAATTGTTGACGATGCCACTATATCTGTAACTCTCGAATCGCTTGGTCACTGCTTTATTTCTAGACAAACAGGAGTCGTCATCAGGCTAAAAATATATATTTGGCATAATATATATGTGTATATATGTGTAATTTATGTAACAGTGTAAGTATCTATTAGTATGTAATGTGTGTAGTATATTCTATGTTGTTAAACTTGATATCGGCACTACCCTTAATCTCACACTCTCCCAAAGGTTAGATGTTAGAAAATGCCTTGTAGGCATTAATCTTCGCCTTTGTACACTTATTTTGTGCAATAAAGAATTTAATAATAATAATAATCTGCACCTTCGCCGAGATGTAGCCTCTTTGAGCGTGTTCTACCGGCTATACCATGGCGAGTGCTCTGAAGAGCTAACCTAATTCCTTCTTCTCCATTCCGCAACAGAACCACATGCACAGGTCAGAGTATGCACCCACATACCGTAGTCGCCATCCGTTCGTGTAGCAGATGCTAACATTTATAGACCTTACCACTTACTATCAGATGGATATAAAAAAAGTATAAATTCAACAGCATCGTCCAAGGTACAGATAGACGTGCTACTAAAAACATGATTAGGTATAAGCTTGTTTAAAACTAGCAGGCTTCGCAGCTGTTTACATTTGCAGTACTTTGAAAATGAAACGACATAAGTAACAATTGCTCAATAATAGCACGTTTTTTTTTGTAATAAACATATCTATCTTTAGCTTTAACCTTTTGAAAATGACCGCACATTTTTTTGTAAGTTATTCAATTTGCCGAATATCCTTTAAGGCCAATTTCATGGCTGCCCTACTTCTGATCCTGTTAAGGCTAGGAGTGTTATAAGATTTCGAGCTTGCTCCTTCATTACTGCTTATGTTTAGGAGCTAAAATCTTCATGATATTCGTAGCAATAATATTCGTAGGTGTAGGTACTGTTAAATTGATCAATTAGGCTATTTACTCCGAGCGGCATTATCCACTAACCTTTGCAGAGTCTGGTGGTGGATTATGGCCTGACCCTTACTGTAATTTAGATGCGGGATATAATGAAATGATAATGGCCTTGGAAAAGTACCACCGTAAGTAAAAACGTTTAATCAGCCAAACAAATGAAACTACAAATAATGTGAATTTTTGTGTGAGTGTATGTCAATTTACCTGTATATTAATCTCGTTCGTCGATTATGTTCGTTTCACGGACAATAAGACGACATACGTGCTACGGTAGTATAAAATATGTTTTTAATCGACAAGTAAATCTTGTGTCATTTATTTTTTGTATAAGTAAATTAAGAAGAAGATTAAACTGATCTTTAATTAATAGTTGGCATTAAGAAATAGTTTCGCTACTCGATTATAGCCTTAAATACACTAATCATAGGGTTGACAATGTCTCCAATTATTGCTCAATTGATAAACAAAGTACCCCTAGTCGATCATAGATAGCGCGATTGCACAGAATTCGATTCCATGTTGTACCAGTAACAGCATTTAGCACCAGAAGTGAATGAATTACCAGCGGGTGGTTATCCGCTGAGATCCTTACGGGGAAAATGGAGAAATTTCCCCATCACCAACCCAGGCCCATTAGTCATCAGGCATTATAACTAATGAGTGATTAATAATGTATCGTTCGTATCTCACGCTTCATATATTATAGTTGTTTAGGAGCAGATGCCACCATCGATGTAAATGATTTACAAAATACTACCTTAATGTGCCTGGTATGGCAGTTATGCGGGTTTTAAAAATAGGATGCTGGTTCGCAGCCTTCGATTATAACTCCAGCAGTGGGAAACCTGGGTCGCGGATGTAATTTCACTTCATATCAGCGGATGCGGGTGAATATAATGAGCGGCGCGGTCTGAGAGAGCTTCGTGGTGGTCTTCTCGAGGAGACAAGGCACACCAACGTTCACGAGCTATCGTCCGAAGCACACTGACGAAATATGACAATCTCGGCGCGTATAAGGGCTCTCTCATTCCCGGAAGTGTCGACCGTAGCTCCATCTAGCTAAATGACGGCGCATGGAATCAACAAGCATTAGCTAGCCTTGTAAAGAGTTCTCACAAACAAGACTAGCAGGCGGTAGCTTTTGCTGCGGCGCGACCAGTGCCGTTTAGCGAAATCCAAAATGCAGTTTTCGAAAGAATATTATGCTTTGTACTCAGAAAATATCTTAAATTTGTATTATGTATAATGTTAGTTCATATATTTCAAATACGATAATATGTTTCGGAAAACTTGCAGAAAGGGCTCAGTAACTAATTTTCCAAGTTTATTTGACAATAGTGGCTAAGTTGGAGCACGTGACAAACATTCTCCACTAACTAATTTTGTTAATTGCTTCTATTTCTGTACTTGGGCCTGACAAGGCGTAGATTATAAAGCGTTACATGTGACCACTTTATTTTATTAACTGGTTTTTATTAAGCTCGTCGATGGCTCCAGGCGTACGAAACTCGGGAAATATTATATTTAAATTAGATATTAATTTAATTATTTAAATTCATAAATATTATTGTTTCCAAACCAGGAATCGAACCCGGTACCTCTAAGTCTATATCCACGAACCCAACCGCTAGACCACGGATGCAGTTAAAATGTACTGAACCATTAATATCTCGGAGGTCGTCAGCTCCGCAATGTCAGTCACTCGAAGGGCCGCAAGATAACCAGAATAAACTAATTTGGGGGTTTTTGATAAAATATCTCTGTCGGCCAGCAATTGACAGCAAATCAATTTCCATTTTAATATCGTTCGACAGTCGATGCCGGGTCAAACTCCCCATTTCTATGCAATCAAAACTGGGCGTTTTAAATTCTAAAGTGCTCTACACACGGACAGAATGGTTTTGTACTCGTAGTGTCTGATATATCTTTACATATAAAAGACATGATCGTGACTGACATATTCTTAATTGTACAGCTCTAATAGGGTTATTGAATTTAGTAAAAAAAAATATTTTTTTACCTATTGTTTTAACTAAGGAAATCATTTACATTATAATATATATATATTTTGAAATATTGAAATTTTACTTCAAAACATTGATCAGCGTGAGTGATGTCGCTTAATAGTAAATATTGTAAACAGCGACACAAGTAAATCTGCTTATTTATGTTTTTTCCGAGTATTTTAGCATAAAGTAAAAGAAAAATGAATAAATTAGACTTTAGAAAAGGAAATAGTTTAATTTGCCAAGGATATATTCTATCATGATTGCAAGTTTTTTTTTGCAAAAAAGAGGGATTTTTGTTCAGCCGAATTCTGCAACGTTAAATATAATTAAAAAAAAACGAGAATGTAAGAATTATTTTTATTGTTACTTTATATTTACGAGTACCTATTTACATAAAAACTGTACATACTGGAGGTTGTATTATACTTAAACTATTTAGGCACAATAATAAATCACTTTTGAGGTGTTTTCAAGTATACTGTCAAAGTCACTGAGGCACTAAACAACTTTTGTAGGTATTTAGTTTCATTTCAGTCATGTAACTTGAAATGTTTGTTGTTTAAATGAAGACATCGACGAGCTTGTCACTTGTCATGATTGGCCCATAGTAAAGTTGGCTTAATGAGAATCCGCTTATTTATAAGCGTGGTTTCTGGCCACCCCGAAAGAGAAATGGTCGTGATGATACTTTACTTTACTTTTTTTATTTATAGTTTAGTTTATTTAATTTATAATTTTATAAGTCACTTAATTTTAAGGCGATTTAGACCCCATAAAAAATAGGTAATTTTGTAAATAAAGTATTGTTACGTAAACAAGTTAAAAAACATTTGAATAAATTGTCAATAAAACCCATTGCACTTTATTCTGTCGAGCAAGAATCGCTATTAATTAAAATGATTTTGTATTTAAATGACCAAATGCCACTAAGGAAGGATTCAGTCACCAGCCGTAAATCTTCTGTACTTGTTTATGTATTCTGTGATGCCGGACGCTCCGAAAATTCTGATCTATTCCGTTTTGATATGAGAAAAGTTAGTTAAAAATAGCGAATCAAAAGGAATATTTTATTGACATGCACGTCCGACTATACAACACAGTTTTTTTTTGCCGATATAGTAATATATATTTTTTTGTTTTTATATTGATATACCTATAAGTATTGCAGATTATAGTCAAAATATCTTACTCACGTTCACCTATTACAGGCATTTATTAAGCGTCAATAATTAATTTACAATAATAAATTTATTCGAAGTTATGTTAAGAATTACAAGCACATTAAATATAAATTAAAAGCTACCTAAAGAATAAAATTAAAAATAAACTAACCTATTATAACTATAACGTCATTAATTAAATTATGATTAAATGATTCTACTCCTTCTAGTAGAAGACTCAGCAGCAAAGTGATCCAAAGCTGTTAGTAGAAGACCTTGTTAGTATTTAGTTATTGCAATACAAAAGCAGTTTCGCATGGGTTGTCCAAATTAAACGATTTTGCCAATTTTGATTACATGCTATTTTTTAAAGTTATGCAGATTTTTTGAATACTAAACACGAAATGTGACATCGCGTCCTCTGAGAGTAAGCGGTACGCGCGGTCTAAAAATGGGTGCAACTGACGCTATCCACTAACGACCGGCATCAGTCTCTACCACCGGCCTAACAAGATGCTTTTCCACATTTCGCTTGAAGGACTCCAGGTTATAGGAGTGCTGAAACACACTGGCTGGGAGAAAATTCCACATCTTCAGCAAATTTATGAGTACGCGTAGGGTCAGTGGGTATGGTGGGCATTTTGATAGGGAAGAAGCGGCAGAGGCGGTGAATGAAATGAACCAGGATTTTGAGGAAATTCGTGTATGGTCCGAAAAATTTGGTTTGTTAATTAATCCCAATAAGACACAAGTTATGATAGTCGGCAGTAGAGAAATGTTAAGTAGAGTGGACATGTCCACGCTTCCATGTGTTTGTTTTAATGGTGTGAGCATTCCGTATTGCCAAACAGTTAAAAATCTCGGTTTAACAATATGTCAAGACCTTTCGTGGAATCACCAAGTAAGTGAGATAAGCAGAAAAGTGTTCGCCTCTATGCATACTCTGAAGAGAGCTCAATTCTTCCTGCCATTATCGACAAGATTAACGCTCGCTAATACTATGTTGCTTCCCATAATTGATTATGCGGATGTCTGCTATCCTGATATCACTGAAGAGCTTCTGAATAAACTCGATCGACTTCTCAACTTATGCATACGCTATGTATTTGGCCTGCGTAAGTATGATCATGTTTCCCTTTTCCGTATTCAGTTAAAGTGGCTCAATATTCGCTTTCGCAGACATCAGCATACACTTACGTTTCTTTTTGGTATTCTAAATAATCCTTTGTTCCCACTATACTTAAAGGAACGTTTTGAGTTTCTCTCTTCGACTCATGACCGTGACCTGCGATCTGCTCAAAACAATCTTCTTGCTATTCCTACTCATTCCTCGACAAGATATTCAAATTCTTTTACTGTTTCTGCAGCGTCTCTCTGGAACACTCTTCCACTATCTCTTCGAACTATAACGACTCCTGCTTCTTTTAAAAATCATCTTTATTCTTATTTGTTATCTATTCAAAATAACTGACGATTATTTATGTGTTAAAATTGACCCTTGTTTGTACTCTCGGTGCAACTTTCACTCCAATATCTTTAGTATGTGTTTTATTTTATTTATTTATTTCATGAATCCTGTATATATTTAATTATATGTATTGTATTATAGATATGTATTATTATATGTATAACATGTATTGTATATGTAGTATTAGTATGTATTGTTTATTTGAAACTCTAGAACAAGTAAATGAAATTATATATCTGGGCAGTGTTTTCACTGCGGATGGGAAGTACGATAGGGACGTTGAAAGAAGAGTGAACGCGGGAAATAGTGTTAACGGTGCCCTGGGGTCACTGATCGGCAGTCGAAATGTCAGTGACAAAGCTCGGCTCGCCATACACAATGCCATGTTGGTACCAACACTGATGTATGGAAGCGAGACGTGGATACGTCAGAATACGCATGAGAGTAGGGTTAATGCAGTAGAAATGCGGTCGTTGCGGCGGATATGTGGCGTCACTTTGGCGGACCGCATACGTAACGTCGAAATACGGAAAAGGGTTGGTATGAAGGAAAGCATAGGGACAAAAATAAGGAAAGGCATGCTACGATGGTTCGGGCATGTTGAAAGGATGAGCGATGAAAGATTGACGAACCAGATATATAATGCGAAAGTTGTGGGTAAAAGAGGCCCTGGCAGACCGAGACTCACATATCACGATCAAATAAATAAAACACTGACTGAAGGTGCATTAAAAAGTCTTCGTAACCAAAGGGCATGTATGAAGAGGTTAATGAATGTCGACGAAGCGAAAGAAGTATGTCGTGATCGTGTCAAATGGCGCTCAATTGTCTCTGCCTACCCCGCAAGGGATCTGGCGTGAAGATATGTATGTACTTGGCACTCTGCCTGTCACATGTTTTCAAAACTCCCAAAGGTTAGCTGGTGGATAATGCCTCACGGCATAAAGCTCGCCTGTGCACATTAATTTTAAGTTATTTTAGTTTTTGTGCAATAAAGCTATTTTTATTATTTATTATTTATTTTATTTTATGGTAGTTGCGGAATAGAGAAGAAGGGATAAGGTTGTGAAGATCTTTAGAATACACGGTAAAGCTGCGAGAGTTTTGCATTCGAGAGTATTAGACACTATGGTGTCGTCCACTATCCGAATCGCCCGCCTCTGCAGGACATCAAGAGCATCTGTAAGGTACTTAGCGAAGCCATCCCAGAGGTGAGAACAGTAGGTATTCCACGCATGTCATTATCTATGCTTTTATCATTTAAAACATCCTAATATTATTATTAAAATGTTTAATAAAACGCAAATTAAAAAATATTGTTAATAGGTATTAAAAGGCAAAATTAAATAATCCCGAACTGCTATACAATTAATTTTAAATCTACCAGTATTTGGGGAAAATTGATCTCATTTCTCATTTGGCGATTTTATTCACTCAACTAGAAATCGTTTGCGAATTTGTAAATACCTATTTACAGTTTGAAATAAATTAAATCTATTTTGAATCTTTATGATACAATTTTTAAATAGGTTTATTTTTGTCCGCAAGGTTTTTTATTTAACTTATAATCCCTGTGTTTAACTTGTAGCTTTAAGCGCTTTTTTACTTTATTTCGCTTTGAAAGTCGTTGCCCTATAGTTTCCTTTAATCAAAATTCGGTAAAAAGCGACTTTAGCTTTGCTTTGCTTTTAATTCGAACACAGCCAATGTCGATCAGAAATAAGAATAATTTTTAGTTGCTACACTCTTTTATAACCTTAAATTATAACCCCATAAAATGGTTGCACACGCCGTGCAGTTTTAAGTCTATCTGCAGTTTAATTTTCCCGTCTCTATCTAAGGTCTGTATTAATAAATAGATCTTAAGAACGTTTAGGGTTTTTGGATCCCTCTCGCTCGCACAATCCTATATTTCAATTTTTTTCTAGCCTGAATGTACTTTCCAGAAATATAGTATTATTAACTTTCTAGGAAATAAAATTACGGACATTTTCAAGATATATTATAAGCCCGAGACACCATTCTTCTCATCTCTTACCCACACACGATGGACCCGGCACCCGCACGGTGAATCCATGGAATGCTTAGAAATTTGTCTTCCTTCATATATTTGTGTTAGTGATATAGACGAACATCTTTATAAATATAATTTATATAAAAAGAAAAGAAAAGTAAGGAGCCATTCATCTTGAGATCCATTTATTATCACGTGCCTAAATTGCTATCTAGAATGCGTATTAATAAATATCGCCGTGTCAGAACCAACTAAGCTATTTTTGCACAAAAAATTTATGCACAATTACTTTATAATTTGCGTTTTCGAGTAAAACCGTTCGTTTAATTGATTTTAAGAACTTCGAAACTAAGCGTCACAGTGCTTAGTCGATTTTACTCGTATCACTAGAAAAGGCAAAGTATTTTAAATGGTTGAGGTAAAAAAGTGAATTAACTAAAAAAAAAAAAATGTTAGTTGGTTTTCGCTTTAAGCCAGTGATATTTCAAGATCGATGTTAAACTTAAGATATAGTAGTCTGTTTTTAGCTAATGTAAAGAAAGAAGCAAAGAGACAGACATTTTATTTTAATTTTCAAATTAGGAATGAAAGATATAGTATATTAAAGTATTAATACGAAGCTAAGAGCATCAGTAATAAAAAGTTAAAGAAAAAGTTATCCGTAAAGAAACTATATATTAAAGATAAACAATGTTACCGACACGTACACATTGTTAATGGAAATAATAAAAAGTTCCCGCCGTACTGTGGGGACTAAGTTTTTGCGACAAGATTACAACATACATACAAACAGAAGGGCCGCTCTAGTAATCTAGACTTTCATTACAGTATTCTTATTTTAACGCGTGGCAAGTGTAAGCCATTCTCCAGACATATATTCTGGAAGGCCCATCTCAAGCAGAGATCTAGGAGCTGTCATGATTCTACTTTTTCCATATGTATATCGTAGAACACACGTGACGATACTCGTAGTGTTTTCGTTTTATATAAAATGCATGGTAACGTTTCGTTTTTAGATTTAAGTGTCAACTTTCTAACCTTTTTCTAAAATTTGAAATCAATAATTTCTATAAAAAATAGGTAATATTCCACCTGGAGTATTTTTACGAAGTATATTTATTTATTTAAATCTTAATTGCACAAAGACAAATGCGGGCTTATAATGCCGCTAGACATTCTATCCTAGACAACCATTAGGACAACTTGAGCACTTAATTAAAAGGTAGGTGCAAAATTGTATTAAATTCTACTGTTTAACTATATTATTATACACTAATACACATATTATTACATACTTAATATTATACTTGTGTAGGTGTAAGCTGACACGGCTTTTACAGCCACGAATTTAGTATTAAGTATCTAGCTGTAAGTAAAAACAAATTCCTCGTTTATGGCAACAATGTTTTAGTTATAATTATTGTATTGATGTTGGGTTCGGTCCAGCCATGGTCAATGGTAATATTTTTTATTTGTTTTTATTTATTTTATTTATTGGCTTGTATGTATTGACAATATCCAAGTGTTACGTGTTAACCATACGGAAATAAATTATTTTGATTTTGATTTTTTTAATTTGATACACTAAATATTAAATAATAATAACAATATAAAACAAGTAAAGTATCATCACGACCGTTTCCCTTTCGGGGTGGTCAGAAACCACGCTTATAAATAAGAGCATTCACATTTAGCCAACTTTACAGGCCAATCATGCCAAGTGGCAAGCTCGTCGATGTCTCCAGCGTACCAAGCTCGAGAAATATCACAAATAAATTAAATTTATTCATCGAACCCGGTACCGAGTCTAAATCCACGAACTTAACCGCTAGACCACGGAGGCAGATACACTAAACAATATACTAAATTCCAATAAATTTATATTTGTTTATAGGCTATCGATATTAATTTTAAAAAAGTATAATTAAAGCCAGATGTAGGAATTTCCTAATCAGCGTATTTACTTTTACTACTACCTGCAAAATAAAGTTATAACTAGGTATATTTTATGCTTTTAATTTTAAACGAAATATTAGTTCGATATTTAGGCACAATTGTTTATATTTATCTGGCCCTTCTGTTGGCATTTATTATTTGGATTTCTCCACTCAAGATTCAGTTGTCGTGTGAAGAAATAAAGGGACGTCGCCCTTTCTTATTGAGGTAAACTTAACATCATAGACATTTGATGTTTTTGTATTAACTCATTATTCTATACGAGTATTATAAGATGTATAAATATGTTTTTTGCGAAACAGTATACCTATATAATTGTATGTATCTGGGGGTCTGGACTAGAAATTCAAAGTCGTGAGAGAGAGGTATGCTAAGTAGTTATGTAATCTATAGAATTTAAAACGTTGATATTCCTAGAGAACCAAGGTTACTGAGATAGCTTTTAAATTACCAAACCAAAAGCGGAAATGGGCCAACCTCATCTGCTGCAGAATGTCGGTTGACAAACGATGGGACAAAAACAGGCGGAACATAATGAAGACCACGTTCAGAACGACGACGTTGAGTAGGACGGCGAGGCCGACAGACGGATGACCTAAAGATGGGCGGTGGGGTTGGATGAGATTGACCGTGTGCAGTGTACGCTTTGGGAGAGGCCTGTATCCAGTAGTTGAGAGACACAGGCTGATGATGATGTTAAAACAATGTCATTGTTACAATAATTGAATTTAAAATGAATAGCTTTGTTTTTTTTCGAAAGGGAAACGGTCGTGATGATACTTTTAAGTTTTGTTTTTGCCGTAATATCATTTGTTTTGAAGTGGACGGACTATAACGAGTTCGATATGGGCGATGTTACCAAAATACAATTAGAGGGAACAAGCAGGGCGCGGACGGAGTGATTTATAGAAAACATAATTGAATTCGGTACGGTCAAGGCCGGATTCGGTTTTGGGGAATAGGATCAACTTGTGTTTTGGGCTATATCAGATACATTTATATAATTTTTTTGTGTGTGTAATCATAATCACATCACAGCCCATAGAACACAGAGTGCTCCACTGTTCCAGAAAATTCTGAAGAATTTGACCTACACTCGCCACGCTGGCAACGAGTTGACGAGGTCCTGATGTCATGTTTTAATGACAATTAAGGTTTCCACAAGTTGTTATTTAGTTATTAGGCACGAGAATCAGTGGTGTTGTAAATAAATTACAAATGTACTTAGGAAAAGTGTTTTTTCTCATTGGCACATGCCAGGGTTCGAACCGACCTTTTTAGGTTTTTTTTTTTCAAGAAAAGCGTTCTTACTTTCGAGCCACCACCGCATCAATCATAATTCCTTGGAGTAGTCAATTTTTTTTTTAGTTAATATTTTTATTTAAACACCGTGACAGTTATTTTAATAATTAGAACAAATAATGTTAACATAATAACGAAGTCAGTTTATTTACATATGTATATGTATTAGGTATACTTGGAAAGGCGAAAAAATATAGATGAATTTGTATATTAGTCGTAAAGATTATTTTACGGGATAGAGCCCACCTGGTGGTAAATATAACGAGTGTTGTAAGAAATCTTTATTTTCCTATACAACTACATCTTCCCATCGGATTTCGGTTAAGTCAATATTTTACAAAACATGTTGTATACAATATAAATTTATTTATATTTTTTTTATTTATTTATTCTGCAAGTAGGCATAGGACTTATTTTCTGGGAAATAGCTTGTATTTGGAGCAGCACATTACAACCCAAATAGACATAATAGAATATTAATCTTAAAATTATAGCTGCTGTAAATAGGCATTGTCATATTACAAACTAAGACATACACAATTATAAAATAAATACACTAAGAATAATACCTGCTGTGATGACGCATTGTCATACTACAATCTGAGACAAAAACAATTATGAGGATGTCACTAAGATTATGGCTACTGTAAAGTGGCATTGTCATATTATAAGCTAAAAAAAAATTTTAATGTAACTTAAATTATAGCTGCTGTAAAAAGTCATTGTCATACTATAGCTGAAACAAAAACAATTTAAGATGTCACTTAAATTATAGCTGCTGTAAAGAGGCATTGTCATACTATAAACTAAGACATACATAAATAATATTTGAAATAAATTAGGAATATTAAAATTTTAGTTGTTCTGCCTGGCGAGTGTTATGGAACTATAGGCAAGAAACAGAACTGAAGGGTAATGTACACTACATTAAGTAACATCAAATTAAAACAAAATACAAATTAATAAACTATAATAATAATCTTTATTTTCAGATATTAAAATAAATATACAAAAGGCCAGAAACCTTTTAAAAACAATTGAATACTATACTAAATAAAATTTAATACTATGTTTGCAACTGTAAAAGAGCCTTGTGGAACTTAAACTTACGATAATAAATAATATAATAATAAATAAAAATTAAATTAAGTTAAGTTTGATAATTTAAGCAGCCTTGTCATAAATAATATAATTTAATAATTACTGTATTAAGTCAGTAAGTAAGGTGGCAAAATAATTCTAATTGTAGCGGCTGTATAATAGCCTAGGTAAGTAACTTATAGAACGTTAAGATATTGTCATAAAAATCACATCAGACCCTCCCCAAACCGTTAGATCAGAGTGGCGAGAGAAGGCCTTGAAGCAGTGAAGGACGCTGTGTCATGTGGCTGTGATGGTGAATTTATCTGGTCAGAAATCGAACCAACTACGTTTACTGCAAGACCACTTTTATTATAAACATGTAACATTATCCATTGAAGAAAATATTCGAGTCACGCCGGCTCCTGTTAATGAAAATAAAAACGGAAGTTATCTTGCGGCCGTACCAAATACCGTCTAGTTCGCATTTAACCCCAAATCAAAATAATAATATTGTACTAATTTTATTATTTATAATAGTTTTTTTAAATAATTTTAACGGGTCTTTACGCGATTTACCTTAGAGACATATTTCTCCCGACGTTTCAGCCAAGTTGCATTGGCCGTGGTCACGGGTCGCACGGGTCGACTTCAGTCGACCCGTGACCACGGCCAATGCAACTTGGCTGAAACGTCGGGAGAAATATGTCTCTAAGGTAAATCGCGTAAAGACCCGTTAAAATTATTTAAAAAAACTATTATGAATATGCGCGAAAGTTTAAAAAGTTTTATTATTTATATAGTACACCCAGCAGTACATAAATTATCACACCTCGCGTAACGTATACCATTAGGTGGAAGCGGTGTCACATGTCGTGCTCAGTATAAAAACAAACACACTTACCAAAATAGAATTATAACTAATCTAATATGTAAAAGCATTTATAAAAAAAAAACTTAATAACCTAATTATAAAATTAAACTTTACAGTAAATTTGAATTTTATTTTTCATTACAGCCCCTAGACACAGCGTCCTAGACCTCCACTGTTAGAGATGGGCCTTCCAGAACATATATTTGGAGAATTTGGCCTACACTTGCCACGCTGCGCTGGCCAGACGGCTTGGCGAGGATTACTTGAATTGAAATATGCGGAGACTATTTTTCTGAATACATCATAACGAACGCCAAAAAATATCAATATTGGCACTACACTGCAGAGATTACTGTAAGTGTTAATAAATGGGTTAATGATGAATGTGAACCTACATTAGTTCTTGAGGGATACAGGATCTCGGTTATAGGACAACGTAAAACATTGTTAGAGTTCGATACATTCAGTCCGGTTATTAACAATTATTTTACTTCAATTAATGTATAATCACGACCGTTTCCCTTTCGGGGTGGTCAGATACCAGGATTCACATTTAGACAACTTTACTATAGGCCAATCATGACAAGTGGCAAGCTCGTTGATGTCTCCAGCGTACCAAACACGAGAAATATCACAAATAAATAAATTATTAATTAAATGTATTTATTTACATTATTAAATATTTTTTGTGTCCCGACCAGAAATCGAACCCGGTACCTCCGAGTCTAAATCCACGGACTTTACCGCTAGACCACTGAGGCTTCTATTATTGTTATAATAAAATTAGATTTTAAGAGGGAAAAAACATTATTTTTCTGTAAAACACAGTTGGCTGTTTCATAGTGTTTTGTAATAAATATGCGCGACATAAGACGAAGAAAGACTAAAGGCGAAATTGACAAGCCAAATATACCATGAGGAGCACATACTAAATGCTTAGAAATACATCTCTCTTTCTAAAAATATGTAAAACTTCTTTAGAGCATTACATACTAATTGACAAATAATATTTTATTTTGAATTAAACCAAATGAGAAGTTGACGAAATGGGATGTTTACGAAACAGGAAAATTTTGAGTCGGTAGTGGCCCAGCCGTGTAGTCCCTCGTCACTGCCTTCTGCTTTGTATTCAAACTGTCCACTTACGGATAAAAGGCTGAAAGCCGCAAAATACTGGATAATAATTTACTTGGACGTTTGTGAGGGACTTTCATATTTTGTTGCGAGTACCTACCTACATCCTTACAGAAAGGTTCGTAAATATTTTAGTAACAAATATTGTATTCGAAGTAAAATTAATATACATTAAATATAAATTAAAAGCTACCTAAAAACTTAATAGATTCATATTTGCGTTTAAGAAACTAAAAAGAGTAAGTATCGAAAGTACAGCTCTTTCGGCATACCATGGCTATGTTGGTTGTTGGTGGTTGTTGGTCTTGAGGTATGGACTAATTTTATGGGATAACTCAACCGATGTCAAAAAAGAAGTGTGTTCGGGCTATCTGTGGAGTTGGACCATTTGACTCTTGTAGACCCATATTTAAAAAGCTAAAATTATTAACATTAGCTTCAATGTACTTCCCTTGAAATAGGAATATTTGTCAATAAACATTCTGATCTCTTTAAAAAATATAATACTTGTAACAAATTTGTACCTAGGGATGATACCCGACTAATTTACCATATATATTACAGCAGAAACTGCTACATAATGCTATATATTAAAATCCTAGAGAGATACGAGAGTTATCCATAAAACATTTTACTATTGAGTTAAAGAAAAGTCTTATTGACAATTGTTATTAATGAATAAAATATTTTTTACCTTCCTCGAGAACTACTCTATAGGTACGTTGGTGAAAACAGCATGAAAATCGGTAAGATAGTTTTTGAGTTTATGGCGAACAGACAGACCGACGCGGCGGAGGACTTTTTTTATAATATGTAGTGAAGTGATATATAGGACCTTAATATCCAAAAATTACATGTGACCCAACGGCAACCGAAAGGATATTTTCGCTGACCACTTTATTACACTTTCTGGATTTGATTCCTGGCCGCGAACACAAAAAATATTTAATTTATCGTGGCATTTCCCGACTCTGATGCGGTAAAGTTATTGACGAGCTTGCCACTTGACATGTTGGGCCTATAGTAAAGTTATTTAAATGTGAACTCGCTCTTTAGAAAAGCGTGGTTTCTGACTGCCCCGAAGAGATACGGTCGTGATGATACAATATTATGATTCGTACGCCTAAATCTTTGACAAAAACCATATCATTATGTTGGCCTAGATATCCTATTTAGTACTTAAACTATTTAGTTGAATGTAAAAGGATCCAAAAAGATCCAGAAAAGCTTCCAAAATACTGGATAATATTTTGTTGAACATTTCTGAGAAATTTATGTTGCAAAATTGTATTATGTAGGTACCCTCATGTATCTTGTCGAAAATTCTTGGAGCCCGGGTATACAAATTACAAGAATTTAAACATATCTTATGGGTAGTTTCAAAAATAAAACTACTACCATATAAAGCTGTTTTTCACCAGAGATGTGCGAGGAAACCAATTATTTTGTCAAGCATATAAACTATTGGGGAACCTATAAGTCTTACTGTCATTTCACACTATCTCCATAAATTGTTAGGTGACGTTTTAATCGGTGGAGGGAAACCTATTCCAATCAAAACCGTGTATTGTAATGATTGTTTTACCAACTGTAGAACCTGCTGTCTACGCAATAACACTAAGTCGGTCTAGGTTGAACACGTCCACACTAGCTAGCGGTCAGGCGTATACTGACTCAACAGTGTGGCGTTTCCTCACCACTTGTGTACAACGAACCTTTTCCTTGAATTTCCTTAACCGCAGTGCTGAACAAGTAGCTCTAGCACTAACTTCTTTATTAAAACGAGATTTAAACGAAAAGATGAACGGATTTTAGACAGCGCCATTTATTTATTTATAAACTCTTTATTGCACAAAATAACTTAAAAAGTATTGTACAAGGATGAACTTAATACCTTCCGGCATTTTATAACAGCTAACCTTTGGGAGTGTGGCAGAGGATTGCGGGTGCATTAAGATAAATACAATTGCTTAAAAATAATTACATAAATACTTACATGATATATAATTAAAATAATATATATAATAAACATAAATATATATTATGTATGAATACATAAACACAACTAATAAATAGGTATTATATTACATACAATAAGCTAAGAAATAATATTAGGAAAGATAAATAAATATTATAATGCATAGATAGTTATTATGACAAATTATTTTGTTTATTAAAAAGTAAGCAGTAAGTAAATTTTTAAACACATTTATTGAATGCGCCCGCACGAACAGCGGAAACAGTAAAAGAATCTGAATATCTTCTAGAAGTGTGAGGGGATATTTTGAGCTGATTGTTAGAAGCAGACCGAAGTGGAAGATTGTGACTGTCTCCATGCAATTGGAAACGAGTCTTAATGGTAAGACCATGACGAAACTACAAATTGGGAGCTCGAATATATGAATATTTATAGTTTGATAGCTCTATTATTTATAATTAACGAAGTGCGCGTGCTAGAGCTACAGTTATCTTTGTCAAACCAATTCGCAATTATGTAGGTTCCAGAATAAACCTCCAAGGAGTTTGTTCCTCGTCGTGGCAATAACAAGGTCGTTTATTAAAATAGTTTGGCAGATTTCAAGGACTGAGGAAATTAAACCTTAACTCCGGTAGCTCTTTAGTATTAATATTTATGGAAAGTTTGCTTCTTAGGTAATAAAAACATTGCTTGTGGAATATAAGATGAAATAAGCTGCGATTAATTGCTGCTTGCGGCCAGAGTAGCAGAAAGGATAGTTAAAATAATGACTGATCTATATTTTTATGTACGCTACGCGATTGGTAGTTAGCTTGTCACTTTGGTTATTTTAGCCAATGACGTGCCTCATAGTCATACGTTGAACATGTCAAAAAGATAATCAGTCTTTCTGCAACTGGTCGTTAGTATAGAAGAGTTTATGATAAATAAAATAATAATGAGTCACAAATGCCTGTAAAAACTTCTCTATTAGGAGCATTTAATGCTTTGGCATACCTCTCGCTCGCAAAATACAGCATTTTTAAAGATTATTCCAGTGTACTGTTGTGAAATGTAGTATACTAACTTTAAGCGCTACTACTAGTTTTGTTGTCTTAGCGTCTTCAGGAATTATACAACCATATTTTTGATATTATTTGTAAATTTTATTATTATTATTATTATTCTCGATAGAATTGTTTGTTGTTGTTTAATGGTTCTACTAGCTTGTTTTCTTAATTGTATTGGTGGTGGATTTGTATTTGAATTGTATGCTTTTAAAACGTTTTGTCTGCTGTGTTAACTCAATGCTATTAGTTAAAATTTGTAAGGCTTTAAGTTACTATATTTCTATTGTATTATTGTGGAGGCTGTAAATTTTTCTAAAATTAAATAAATAAAACGGTTAGTCCCACTTAAAGCTATTCCCATTTTTGGGTCAGAAACCACGCTTCACATTTAGCCTACTTTACTATAGGGCCATCATGACAAGTGGCAATCTCGTCGATGTCTCTAGCGTACCAAACTCGAGATAAATTATTGTGTCCCGACCAGGAACCGAACCCGGCACCTCTGCGTCTAAATCCACGGCATTAATCGCTAGACCACGAAGGCAGTTTAAGCAACTCAAATAAAATTAAATTAACCTACTACGAACAGAATAATATAATAAAATAGTTGTGTATCAAATTAATTATAAAAAGCATGTCCATTAATATTGTTTAATTATCAAAATGTATATTTATCAGATGTGCATTAACAATAAGGATTATTATTTGTATCGCAATTATACACAACATACGTTAAAAATGGTACGGCGCGGTGGTGGCTCGGTGGCGCGGTGGTTGCTCGGTTGTAATAACGCGTTCCTTAAATCCTACAAAGGTCGGTTCAAACCCAGCCGGCATGTATCAATGAGAAATACACTTTTCTTACGTACATTTGTCATAGATTTACAAAACCACCGTTCCCGTGCCTCGGAGAGCACGTTAAGCCGTCGGTCCCGGATCCACCAATACCAACTTGTGGAATCGTTAATAAATTGTCATTGAAAATTGACATCATATCCCCGCCAAGCCGTCTGGCCAGCGTGGCGAGTGTAGGCCAAATTCTCCAGATATATGTTCTGGAAGGCTCATCTCCAGCAGTGGAGGTCTGGAACGCTGTGTTCTAGGGGTTGTAATGATGAATAATGACGTAAAAAATGTATGTTTTAATAGTCAAAATACAGAAAATAAACAATTGCAAGGATAATTGTACTTCATTAGACCAGATCCAATTTATACAATCCTACAGGCAACTACACAATAGAGTTAAAATTGATGGTTTACACATCATATAGAACTCACTATTTTGGCAAGAATCGAACCCGGTACTTTCGCGTCGAAATGTACTATCTCAACCGCTATGGTAGTTTTTAAAAGTGCCACAAATAAATATATATTGTGGACTCCAAAGCACAGAAACGGTGGTGTTGTAAAACTATGACAAATGGATTTAATCTTAGATTTGAAATAACTTGGAAATTACTAAAAAAAATATCATTAAAAGAAATACATGTTTATTATTAATGGCATAATGAAAAGACTATACTACAATAGCTACCTTCACCTTTTGTACATACAGAATTTATTTTGGATTTAGTTTTATTTGATCACAATAAAAAAAGGCTTTTAAAATATTTTGTTACTCCACCCAATTCTTTAAGCTTATTTTATTATACTGCCTCCGTGGTCTAGCGGTTAAGTCTTTAGACTTGGAAGTATTGGGTTCGATTCCCGGTCGGGACACAAAAATATTAAATGTAAATAAATACATTTAATTAATATTTAATTAATTTGTGATATTTCTCTAGTTTGGTACGCTAGAGACATCGACGAGTTTGCCACTTGTCATGATTGGCTTATAGTAATGTTGGCTAAATGTGAATCCGCTTCTTTATAAGCCACTTCTGACCACCCTGAAAAGGAAACGGTCGTGATGATTAGTTTTAATTTTATTATAAAAAAGTAGATTTTATTCGTATGTATCACATGTCGGGGTTCAAACCGCGGTAGAAGCCATGACACTACCGCTCTAGGAATATTGTTGAGATAAAATTTAACATTACCAAAATTCTATCAATTTTAATATCATGTCAGTGTCATGATGGAACCAGCAGCACTTTACAAAACCTTCATTAATAAATGCTCACGGTAAGTGATTAATACACTTGTTCAGTAAATCCACAGAACTTAGAATAATGCTAGAATAGTTATTTCACACAAGATCAATGTACGAGTAACCTAAATTCACACTAACCAAAAACACGCGTCAACAAAAAAAAGTTATTATATTATATTTGCATATATTATTTATGTTTTGATTTGCAAAATTTCTTCAAATATTTCTGGAATATGCCATTCATTCATTACAGCCCCTAGAACACAGCGTCCTAGACGTCCACTGCTGGAGATGCGCCTTCCAAAACATATATCTAGAGAATTTGGCCTACACTCGCCACGCTGGCCAGACGGCATAGTGAGGACCTAGAATATATGCCATTACTGCTTCGGTAAAACCTTTTTTTTTTGTTATTATTTTACATTTTTATTACTTTTTACCTTAATAATAGATATATATTGATTACTTAATTGATATTGCACCTAACATCTATACCTACTGTCAAATATCCTAAAGGTTTGGTTATTAGAGAATGCCGCATTAAGTACGCCTCTGTACATAGTTCAATATGTATGTAGTTTATTAATTAGAATTTCACTTCATACCACTGTCTCACTGTCCCTGGCTGATAGAAAAAGCTAAAATGTCTTTAAATCCGTATGTATTTCCTATTATGTATGTATCATATTGGTTGGAATTGTATTCCACACATACTCTCCCAAAGGCTGTAGAAAATGCCGAAATGGCTTTAAATTTGCCCTTGTAAGTTAATAGATTAAGTAAACTGCAAACAAGTACCTACTTTAATAATAATTGACGGTGACTAAAATATATGATTTTATTGTTGTTGTTTTAGGCGCGGTGGTGGCTCGGTTGTATGAACGCGTTCCTTGAATCCTACAAAGGTCGGTTCAAACCCACCCGGCATGTACCAATGAGAAATGCACTTTTCTTACGTACATTTGTCATAGATTAACAACACCACCGTTCCCGTGCCTCGGAGAGCACGTTAAGCCGTCGGTCCCGTTTCCACTAATACCAACTTGTGGAATCGTTAATAAATTGTCATTAAAAATTGACATCATTTCCTCGCCAAGCCGTCTGGCCAGCGTGGCGAGTGTAGGCCAAATTCTCCAGACATATGTTCTGGAAGGCCCATCTCCAGCAGTGGAGGTCTAGGACGCTGTGTTCTAGGGGCTGTAATGATGATGATGTTTTAGTAAGATGACTAGCATATTCATGATTGTTTATTTTTTGTATTTTTAGTTAAAATAGTAAAATTAGAATTAGAATTATAGTGACCATGATCGATGTTACCTTGACTTAATTTGATTTAAAATAATATATGTATGCCCTATCTATGCTTTTTTAAGCTCTATGCAGATCACATTGGGACCGCAGACCTAATCTACTGGATTGAAATATTTTAGACAACATTTTTTACGCTAACCTAAATCAACAATATTATACGGTGTAGCATTGTTTGTACAATTCTGGTCATTTTTTGTAACACCGTGACAATTCATGCATTTGTAGATTAATATTAAAGTTTAAAAAGATTCGCGTACAATAATAGATAGAAAAAATGTAAAATTGATAACTAATTATAAATAAACTTAGAACTAAACTATACTCATATATAATAATTAGTATATATATATATATATATATATATATATAATAACAAAAAAACCTAGGAAATAAGAACTATTTTACAAAATAAACTAAGGGCTTACCACCTAGGATACCTAAACCGTCCGCGCATTTTCCCGCTCAATTATTAGGGAAATATTTTGTGTAATGTACTTATATCGCATTTGGGGTCGACACACTCATGATAAATTCGTTTATTCAACGATTTTTTTAGTATTAAATGGTGGCTCGGTGGTAAGAACGCGTTCCTTAACATCCTATAAAGGTCGGTTCAAACCCCCCCGGCATGTACCAATGAGAAATACACTTTTCTTACGTCCATTTGTCATAATTTACAACATCACTGTTCCAGTGCCTCGAAGAGCACGTTAAGCCGACAGTCCCGGTTCCAACTTGTGTAATCGTTAATAAATTGTCATTAAAAATTTACATCAAATCGTCGCCAACCCGTCTGGCCAGCGAGGTGAGTGAGGCCAAATTATCCAGATATATGTTCTGGAAATCCCATCTCCAACTAGTGGGAGTCTAGGATGCTGTGTTCTAGGGGCTGTAATGATGATGAAATGATGAAGAGAATATACCCCCATTGTTTGAACCCCATTAGCCACAAAGTTGTAATTTTGTTTAATGTTATTATTATATTATGTGACCTTTTTAGAACCGGGTTTTTTTAAAGCAGAGGAAATTTGGAACGCGGCACACATCGTCTTCACAGGTGCATTCTCTAATTAAGATAAGACATCTCCCCTCACTCCATGGTATTAGAGACATATGATCCGGCCTTTTACCATCACTACTGACAAACCTAGAGGTACCGGTTTCAATTCCTGGTTAGGACACAATAATTTATTAAATTCTTTATAAGTATCTCGAGTTTAATACGCTAGAGACATCGACAAGCTTGCTACTTGAGGTAGGGTAAATTTGGGTAACAATGAATCCGCTTCGATAAAAAACAGTTCTGACCACCTCGCTAGGGATAAATAAGGTCGTGAAATACTTTACTAGAAATTTTAAAGTGAAAAAAAAAAACATAATAAAAAATCTCCAAATCCATAAATGCGTTTTTGTTGGTTTTACAAGATCTAACCGATATCTAGCTGATATTTCCTAAGATCTATTTAAAAAGCTCTTGCTATCCGATTGAGCATCCCTGATGTACATAAAGGATAAACTTCCAAGAAATCAATCTATACGAATTTGGGCGAATAATTTGTGAATATTGAAAATAGTTATTTATTTGGCTCACCAATGTTCAGTCACGCCTGAGAAAAGTTCTAACACATTCGTTGGGAGACTCGACTTCAAGTACGTGCTGACAAAAGGCACGTTTCGATTCGACCTCTAAATTTTGACATCGTTTCTCCAAATATACCTTCTGGCCTATGGCAATTAATTAATTTAATATACAACTTAATCACCATTGGTACACTCTCGACGCGGACGGTCTTTTTGGTCAAGGTGTCAAATTTTATGCGCTTAATCTTGTAACACCTGCTAAAATATGTGAGAATTATGGCGACTGTCAAGAAAACAAGAATCTAACTGATTCGATCTTCTATTCGAAAATGTATTACTTACTCACATCAATGTAAGTTTTTGATATTTCAACACTAAGAAAACAGTTATATTTGTCATTTTTGTCTCTTAATCTTACATACAATGACGTGACGGAGTTGGTTTGGTCAGATCCCGTGAAATTTCGTTTAAAACTCGAAACTCTTTTTTTAAGGATAACAGCTAGACCAGACCAGAAACAAATGCATCAATAGTATTTATTTAGTATGCTTAACGACATGGAGGTGGCGCGGTTGTAAGAACGCTTTCCTTAAAATCCTACAAGGGTCGGTTCAAACCCCCTGGCAAAGCGAACCAATGAGAAATACACTTTTCTTACGTACTTTGTCATAGATTTACAACACTACTGTTCCCGTTCCACAAGAGCACGTTAAGCCGTCGGTCCCGGTTCCACCTATACCAACTTGTGAAATTGTTAATAAAATGTCATTAAGGATTAACATGAGAGCCTTGCAAACCCGTCTGGCCAGCGTGGCGAGTGTAGGCCAAATTCTCCAGATTCTGGAAGGCCCATCTCCAACAGTGGAGGTCTAGGACGCTGTGTTCTATGAATGAAATAATTAATGACATCGAGAAATCGTGTAATAAGAGGTTTGACAATTATCATAGAGAAGAATTTAGTGTAAGCTGCCTTTCTGCCACGAAATTAAATAAAGCAGCAGTACTACAATGAAAAGAACAAAATATCGAGTGAAGAAAGTAATATTAATATGTATATTACTGAATACTTATAATAAACAAAAACACTCACAAAACACAATTTTACAATCATATTTGAAAATTAAATTCAGAGGTCGAACGGAACTTAAATTCAATTACTTCAAAGAGGTAATATTTCTATGGATTGTTTGGCACTTGCCCTTGACAAGTTGGTCGACGGCTAACTATTTTGTATTCTCCCCGAGGCGTGGTCCAGTCGAGTTTCTACCAACAATTTGTTTGAGGCGTACGTCATGTGTTAAAAGTCCCGCCGCAACTTTACTGTGACCTATATCTGGACTGGTCATCTACAATTAAATATTGTCGACACGCAGACACTAAAATGCAAGATAAAGTATAGTCAGTTTCGAGAGGTTAAGATTTTAACGAGGAGGTGCCTGGTTGAGCCCATCAAAATATTTCATTTGTTTCTCAGGTCCGGTACATTTTTTTATGAAGCGGATTCACATTTAGCTAACTTTTACTTGTAGGCCCATATAAATAAATAAATGAAAAGTGATAAGCTAATTGATGTCTCTAACGTACCAAACTTGAGAAACATTACAAATAAATTAAATGTTTTAATGTGTCTAAATCCACGCGGACTTAACCGCAAGATAAGTTAAAAAATAGTAATAAATTCGAATCATTACGTTTTAATATTATGTTTTTAAAGTGTTTAAATTGTTTTCATACATTACTTGAGTTTTAATATCTGATTTGTATATATTATATTTAATAATATTATGCCCATTGATGACTGTGTAAAAATGACAAAAAAAGAATTTAAAGGAAAATTAAAGTTGCTTTTGCTAGGTAAATACAACAGTAATGTGATTTAATCGTAAATAACTTTGTGTTTTAAAAATATAGTGTAAATAAAAAAATAAAAAAACTGTAAAAAAAGAGTGTACTATTCGCCAACAAACTGTTATGCAGTTTGGCGTATAATTAAAAAAATGTAAATAGTTTAAGTTTTTATCTGAATAAACGAAATAAAAAAAAAAAAAATTTGCATGCCTATAAGGGCCGGTTTTTTGTGTAACTATATTTTATTTCGAGACCTATTGTAAAAAAATACCTGCAAAATAAATTAATTTAAATTTAAATTGGAAATATATACTGAGTAATTTATTATTTTATGAAGTAATCTGGAAAACATTTTTTTTTTACTGCACATACTTTTATTGCCATAATAACCAAAATTTGGGGAAATGTGGCGGTTGTAATAGTATGAATCTACCCCATTTTAAAACACACATATTTTTTTTTTTTACATTTGTGTGTTTATTGTGACTTGTGAGAAAACAAGTATTTTTATCGTATACGGTGCTTCAAACAGGGTTTTGTATTTTTCGCTGGTAGATAAAAACAAAGTAAGGACGTATCGCAAAAACAGCGACCAAAATATAATTAATTTTCTACAAAATCTCACAACTATTTCTAGTTAACCCCTTTTTCATCTTAACCTCCTCGGGGTGAAGAAATACGCCGCTTTTTGCTGATTAATTTTTGAACATCCTCTGGAGCCGCTCCAGGAAGATAAATCAACTGAAATACAATTAGAGATAATTTAAGATTAAGTATACGACCCGGGTTGAAGGCTCCGGCATACAGCCAGTAGCCTGTTTCTAGGTCGTACAGGATCTAAAGTTTTTTTAACTTTCGCACACATTCATAATAGTTTTTATAATTTTAACGGGTCTTTACGCGATTTACCTTATAGACAAAATTTTTCCGACGTTTCAGCCTCCTACAAAGTGGACTGCAGCTGTGGGAGTTCATATATTGGCCAAACTAAGCGCACGATAGCCGAAAGGGTCAAGGAACATATAGCAGCTGTAAAAAACTGCCAATTAAACAAGTCAGCAATAGCAGAACACCTAATGGATAGTGGCACAAACCATTGGATTGAGCTGCATGACCCAAAGATACATTCCACCGATCGTCACTATTACCCTAGTACGTGAAGCGATCGAAATAAAAAAATTCAATAATTTCAATCGACATGGGGGTTATAAGCTATGTTCATCGTGGAATTCAGTAATCAATAGGTTTCAACGCCGGAAAAAATCACCCGGTGTCGCCAAGGATATTGTAAGTGTCGTGTGTCGTGATTTCTGAAAACTTTTAAAAGTGATAAGTGGGTAGGTTTACATCTACCGCCCAGTATGTACAAGACTACACCGCATAGCTCCAGTCGACCCGTGACCACGGCCAATGCAACTTGGCTGAAACGTCGGGAGAAATACGAGTATGTCTCTAAGATAAATCGCGTAAAGACCCGTTAAAATTATAAAAACGTGGATCTGTACTAAGAACGATCTTCACCGATCAAGTAACCAAAAGAAATTTATTTTTAAAAAAGGTTTTAAATTGAAAGAATTTAAAATATATATTATTGTCACATAAACAGAAACAGAAGGCTTAAAATTAATCCTCCGCTTTTAAATCCATGAACTTAACCGCTAGACAACGGATAGTTCATGCATTACATTTCAAAAAAGACAGTCTTATTTTCGAGACAAAACAATAATAATAAAAACAATGGGTTAATTCCGCTTAAAATAGCCAGTACCTCCCTTGGTTAAGTAGAGGATTTTTTCCCCTTTCTAATTGCAAAGATTGTTTTGATATTAAGAACAAGAGGGGCTAATTTATTTGAAAACCCCAAGGTTTTATATTTCGGGTTAGTTCCTATCACTATTTATTTTTCATTCCTTGCATTTTTGAACAGTACAGCATTGTTTCAGATTCATCATATTGCACTTATACCCAGTTTTATGATTAAAATAATCCATATTTACCACGTGAAGACTTACGTTAACTTACCTTAATCATCCTTTCGGAAACTTGCGATAAATACATAGGTGAAATTAGGCAATCTTATATAGTTTATATATGTGGGGTTTTTAAATCTTATATATGTATACATATATATAAAAACATAAGTTATTTTAAGTAATACAGACTATTTTAATCACCCATGAAACTGAACATTAGTGCAATATGATGAATCTGAAAGCTTGCGTGAATGTGACGTCCGTGGATTCTCCGCACTTAGTCTGTGCGATTCCAGATAAAAAACAAATTTCTAAGCATTACATTGATTTACCGTGTAAATTCCGGGTCTATCGTTTGTGAAAAAGAGAGGAGAAAAATGGTGTTTCGGGCTTGCCGATCGACTATTGGCTGGTTTAGAAAGGTCTCCTTTGTTTTATTGCGCAACAACACGCTTACCTAGTACATTCTGCTCCTCTTCCTACCCAATCAAATATTGTAATGTATCTCCGTCAGACCTGCTTAGGCTCAATTCTTTCAGTAAGTGATGCAAAGATTTTGCTGGCATTCCTTTTGCACCAACTTTCACTTCGTGTATTACGGTAAATGAAAACTAGTAAAGTATCATCACGACCGTTTCCCTTTAAATAAGCGGATTCACATTTAGCCAACTTTACTATAGACCAATCATGACAAGTGGCAAGCTCGTCGATGTCTCCAGCGTACCAAACTCGAGAAATATCACAAATAAATTTAATATTAATGTATTTGTTTTATTAATATTTTTTTTTGTGTCCCGACAAGGAATCGAACCCGGTACCTCCTAGTCTAAACTCACGGACTTAACCGCTAGACCACGGAGGCAGTTAAATGAAAACTGTCTGTATGTATTTTAGTCACGGGGACCAATTGTGTATTTGCGCCTTCTCGCCTATAAATAAAAAACCCATTATTGTTTTTAAAGCCAAAAGTTAAGTGTCAAAGGGGAAACAAGCCGCGCCTCTTTATTAAAACAACGGTCCTCATCGTTAATGAAAGATGAAAAAGATTCCGCCTCTCGAAACAACGCATTGAAGCCAGCTATTTCAATATTGCGTTTACAATTTGACAAGTCACTGACTATTGACATCAATCCCTATCACTGTTGCTTGGCAAAATAATCTAACCCTAAAATTTCCGTAATACGTAATGAGTGAGTGGTGGTGGTTCGGTTGTAAGGATGCCTTAAAATCCTAAAGAGGTCAGTTGTATGTACAATTAGAAATGCACTTTTCTTACATATGAGTGTCATAGATTTACAGCACCACCGTTCCTGTGCCAGAATGTAAACTGACACGGCCTCTTTACAGCCACGATCTTATTTAAGTAGTTTCTAAGTTAGTTACTTTCTCTTGCTTGTAGCAATAATGTTGTGCATAACATACATAAATATGGATTATTGCCTGTTTACGGTCCAACCATTATTACCACTTTGATTAGTACATATGTTTTCACAATTGTATTGATTTTATTAGTTCTGACTGTATCCAAGTTGTTTTGAGAGAACCAATGGAAATAAATTATTTTGATTTTAATTTTGTTTTTTCCATTAATACCAACTTGTGGAATCGTTAAAAAATGACGTCATCCTGCGATCCCGTCTTGTCAGCGTGGCGAGTGTAGGTCAATTAACAAAACAATATGTTCTGAAAGACCATTCTCAAACAGGGAACGCTGTGTTTTAGGAGCTGTAATGAAATACGTAATAATGCCAAAAAAAACAGAATACGGGTTCTAAATAAAGAACCGTGAGCATTTCTAGCTTTGTCATTCTATTTATTTATTTATTTCTATATAGGTACCTATAGGTATTACTTATTATTATTTATTGATACATATACGAGTATATGAATTTATACTCGACCCCAATTAAGAGCACCTACAAAACCACAACCCGGCCTTCGTGACACTCTACTGGTTCGCCATACTGGATAAGCAACACATTGTATAATGTGAAATTTTCAACCCCGGCTGCTTGTATAAACATAAATATTTTTTATTTAAAGATATTTTTAGCATATTTCTGTCTCAGAATCGTAAAAAACGGATTCACAAAAATAAGCCCATAATCATATCCACAGAGAAATATAAACAGTCATCAGTTTCCAGTTAACAAAAGCCAAAGAGTACACCAATTGCTTTAACCCACAACTTATTATGTTCCTGCTATACTGTAAATCTCCATAATGTTTCTAAGTACACTCACGAACAATATTCTTCTTCCCAACGTCGTAATTTCGCATATTTCGATAATAACAATCGTATATTTTTGTTGCCATTTTAAAAAAAACCTACGCCAGTTAAATGCTAGTAAAAATGCCAGGCAAGTGTGCTAACTAAAACAAGTGCCCCTACTTTTTGGGTCACCGTGCTGTTACTTCAACTCAGCTTCAACATACTTGGGTTCAAAATAAAAAACTAAAACCTCCCCAATAACCTGGAGTCCTTCTAGCAAAGTGTGAAAAAGCATATTTTTGGGACGGCATAGTGTTAAAGACTGCTGTCTGTCGTTAGTGGCTGGCGTTAGTTGCTCCCATTCTTGTACCTAGCGTACCGTTGACAGGCGGGGTGATGTCAATTGTGTTCAGTTTAAAAATAATTATAAATTTTGGTCTTATTTTCTTTGTTTTTTACTTACCTATAGAGTAAAAAACCCAAAGATTTTCTGCCATTTTTGATACGGACCAAAATATAGGGGACCGGGCTTGTTAAAGGATTTTGATAAAAACACGAGTTGCACTTACGAGTTTATTTTGACGACTTCTTGATATTTACAATTTGACAAATAATATAAATCTATCAAAACATACAAATAATATTGTAAATGGTGCTAATAAAACATGCTAAAGGAGTTTGCAACAGTTGTTAATAAATAATACACCGAACAGTGTTGCTATCACTCAGATTTGAAGATGTATATTATTTCTCAGTTCCTCCAGACTGACTTTCAGAGGTCTGCTGGAAAGTGACGGGTCTCCTGACTTTCCTGGAGGAGATTGGATCGATTTTCTAACGAAGTGGGTCATGCACAATGGTCTCCCAGACAGAATCTATGGACATCGAAATCACAATAACATTAGTGATTCGTTATCATTGCTCCTGAGTGTATTGTGTTCTCGATAACATTTTCGCCGCAGAATATAGTATGTAAATCTTTTTGTACAGTTGTTTTGTATGTCGATATAAGACGTTATCGCGGTGGGAAATGGGCCGCACGAATTTTTCTTCTTTGCTGTAGCTGCCTTATTATATAGGTCTTTTGATATCAATAAAATAGAATAGAATATAAATTGTTTCTTTTATCAAACCCAAAGTAAAAAAAGTGAAGCATCATCACGACCGCTTCACTTTCGGTGTGGTCTTAAACCACGCTTATAAAGAAGCAGATTTCATTTAGCCAACTTTACTTTAGGCTAATCATGACAAGTGGCTCATGGATGTCTCCGTCGTACAAAACACCAGAATTATTACAAATAAATTAAATAGTTTTTTATTTAAATTAATTAATATTCCTGTGTCCCGACGAGGAATTGAACCCGGTACCTCCGAGTCTAAAACGACGGACTTAACCGCTAGATCAAAGTAAGTCCAGAATATGTTCTTAAAGGTCCTCCTCATTCTTGCCTCGTTCTCCTCACTGCTGAGGGTCGTGATCCCCTCCACGGATCACTTTATCCTGGACGTTGCACTTATCCCATCCGGATCTGATTACGGCTGTAGATGTATAGGGCTTCGTGCATTTGTTTTTTTAGGGTGGTGCGGTACTGGTCAGACCACCACCGTATGAAGCCTCGGCTACGGGGTCACTTGCTTTCGACTTTTCCTGAGATAACAAGCTTTCCAGGTTACCAGATCTTTTACTTCTGGTACTTTACTCTAAAAAAGTAACACAAGTTTTTGAGTTTCTGTCCACCAACATTTACTCGCTATCCCCAGCCTCACTTATTTATACTCGTATATGCATTAAACAGAAAAGGGAACGATGAAAGATACAAACTTAAGGCTGTCCTTCGATTCAAAGGTCGCAGGTTCGATCCCCGATCCCCGATTGCCGATGTTATCGAAGTAGTATAAAATAATTATTATGCAATAAACCAAAGTAATGCAGGTGTTTTATAAATTACTGCCTCCGCGGTCTAGCTGATAGGTCTGTAGATAGATATTGACGCGGAAGTACGGCTTCGAATTCTGGTCGGAGCATAATAATTAATTTGTGATATTTCTTGCATTTGGACGCAGAGACATCGACAAGCTTTGCCACTTGTGATGATGGCCCTATAGTAAAGTTGGCTAAATGTGAATCCGCTTTAAAAGCGACTGACCACCCTGGAAGGGATGCGGTCGTGATAATACTTTATTTTATTTTATAAATAGCTTTACATGAAATTGCAACCAATTTAAATTAGACATGTTTTATTTGGCGTCCTACGTAGAGTAACGAGAGGGGACAATTCGTCGCGTCATTTCCTACGCTCGCATCGCTACGGAATTAGGTCAGCCACGACATGTTGTGTAGCGTAGCGATGTGACTTTAAACTCACTTTAAAAAACCTGTCATTACCATTTAAATTGACTGCAGTACAGTCAGCAACCTTGGCTAGATAAAACTCGATACCAGAAGTCAATAGGGAATATGCACAATTTTTTTACTGAATTTAAAAGTAGATCTACCCTAACACCGGCTCCTTCACTCAACCATTTCTTCCAGTTGTCAAACGGGTTCCCCCGAGGTAAATTAAATAATTGTACTTTTTTTATTTTATTTCCAATCTTACAAGTATATTAATAGCTATCAATAGTTACCAAGTATGAATTTTTAGAAAAAAATTGAAAAAGTTATAATACTGTATGTGGTTTTATCCTTCATAAGGATTAGATAAAATATTGTTAACTATTAAGTCCCTCATAAAAACATGAAACAAATATATTTTATATTATATTCTAAATACGAAGTAAAATAAAAAAATGGTAAAAATTCCAATGAGTTAATTTGAGTAGCGATCCGGTCACCATCTGCTGAACAGATATGAAAATCCCTTGGCTGTAAAAAAACCTAAAACTTTTTCAAAAGATATTGCTTTGAGACGTATTATTTGAGGCCGAAAATTTACTTCATGAAATTCAAATTTTAATATAAGGTAAGGGCATCTACTATCAACCACTATTAAATATTCTTAGTAGATTTAAAGAGACTTAATAAGAATATAAAAATAAAAATTGAATTGATAATAAATGCAAAAAAGAATAAAAAAAACTATCTCAAATTAACAAAAATCCTTTGTTGGTATGTATGTCTGTTTATCCATCTTTCATTACTTACTGTGCCAATTTTGATTGAAATTTTGCAAAAATATTTCTTGGAACCTACGGACGGACATAGGGCTATGCCGTCATCATCTAGCCGCGACATGAAACCTCACAGCCATATATCTCTTAAATTCGCTTTTAATTTACCAGAAATGTTCCTTGAAATAAATAAAAAATGATAAGTATGGGGCATAAGCCGTCGAAATCTAAATATGTATGACAAGTGACCCTATGCCCACCTGAAGGTTGTTTTCGCTGACCACCATATTACATGAGCAAAGCTGGGTCTAACAGCTAGTAAGTTTGGATCACGCTTCTATTACTAGCTGGGCTCTGTTTCTGTTGCTGGGACTGTGTTACCAGGTACCCCTTCAAATAATACAAAGTTAAACACAGTGGAAGGATACGTCCCAAAGGCTACTCTTTCGCCATTTCGCCACTCTTTGGTTATCCACATAAATAGTCTGGGACTGGCGAAATCAGTAATATTACCAAAATACGTTCCAAAAATTCATCCAATTCCAATAAGAGTTAGACTAAATGGGTTTATATATAGGTTTATTATAGTAAAATCTTTTTGTTGTGAGGGATATTATAATTTAAGAAAATCATTTTGTTATTTTTTTTTATTTACTATTCAAATATATGTATGTATTATAGGAGTGTTATGTTTTATATATTCATATATTTGCTAATCTATTTACACATTATTTATAAACTAAACATTACAACATTTAAATTTTGATATGTTTAATAATTACACTCGTATCATCATTATTATTACAGCCTCTAGAACACAGTGTCCTAAATCTTCATTGTTGGAGATGGGCCTTATGACTTATTGACAATTTATTAACGATTCCACAAGTTGGTATTATTGGAACCGGGACCGACGGCTTAACGTGCTCTCCGAGGCACGGGAACAGTGGTGTTGTGAATTTTTGACAAAAAATACTATCACTCCTATACAATATTAATTTTGTATTACTTTATTTATTATTTATTTTATACCAGCACTACCCTTTATCTTATATTTATTATTTAATCTTCGCCTATTTTTTTCTCGTGCAATAAATTAAATAATAATAAGTAAATAAAGATATATTTCACTTGGCTACGCATGTGTGTGTAAAACATTATTTAGCCATTAAAAGGTAGGTAAATAAAAAACCACATAATAAAAACATATTCTCTTTGAGCGTAGCACGCATGCTATAATAGAATTCCGTCAAGATTTCAATGTCCTTGTTTGTCCAAACAAAACGCGGTTCAATAATTTCCGAATCCCTATGGAGCACGAGCGGGCTCAAAATCAACTGACAGATAGCCCGACATCAAGGGGACTGGGAGGCAATATTGCACATAGGTCAGTTCTGAACTACTCATAATAATTTAAACCATTCAAGCAATATTTTTATCACTTCACGCCCCTAGATCATAGCGGCATAGACCTCCACTGCTGGAGATGGGTTTTCCAGAAAATAATATCTGGGGAGTTTGGCCTACACTCGCCACGCTGGCTACGCACGCCAGACGGCTTAGCCAGGACAAGATGTCATTTTTTATGACGATTTATTAACGATTCCACAAGTTGGTATTGGTGGAACCGGGACCGACGACTTAACGTGCTCCGAGGCACGGGAACGGTAGTGTTGTAAAACTATGACAAATCTATGAGATATACGTAAGAAAAGTGTATTTTTGATTGGTACATGCCGAAAGGATTTGAACCGACCTTTGTAGAATTTAAGCAACGCGTTTTTACAATCGAGCCACCACCGCGCCGTTGAACCATACTTGTCGTAATTATGGATGGTGTGGTAGATAGTGTTATAATTAATAAATAATTAACGACTTTATTTAAATTATTAAAAATTAAAACATTTCAACTAAAAATAAAATCAATGGTCTTGGTGTTTACATACAGCTATTGCTTCGATATCTACGTAGCTTCTCTCTTGTTAAAAAGGTTTACAATATGCCTTACCACATGTAGTGACTCCTCTATGCAAAGTAGAAATCAAATTGTTTCAGGTAACTGCATATTGTTTTGTTGTTTCGTAAATGCTTCAATTGCATAAATTATTAAAATAACTCTTGTCAACAAATAATCAAAACCATTAAAATGTTTGAAGTTGCTCCGTGGACAAACTATATCCACCCTCCTCTCCGCATATAGGTCATGCATTGTATAAAGCTGCCATTGTCATGTAAACTGCGAGTAGATTGCTTCCGATGGTCTCAACCTCTACTAATGTAGTTCACATGTAGGTTGACGACCCCCGATTGTATAAGTCACAACTCTATGTACGTTTAAAATTTGACCTTTATGTTTTCTACACATAACTTAGCAGTTCATTATTATCATATTTAATTTAAAACTTTATTGCACTATGTACAGCTAACCGTTGAGACAATAAAGGGCTTTTTGATTATAATAAAATAACATATAAATATTATATTTAATAAAATTATTAAATATACATATATAACGGAGAATTTTAGTCTGGGGATCAGAGTTCTATCAAAATGAATATGTATGTATGTATTTTTTTAATGTATGAATATACATTAAAGAGTGAGCTATTGGGAGCTTGGAAAATTTCTACAGGCAAATTGTTCCACAGATTCGCGGCCACTACTGCGAGAGTGATGTGATGGAATAGATAATACAGAGTTGTGGGTGTATTTCTCATTGGTACAAATCATAGTCAACCCCTCTGGTCTATGACTCTGCTGTAATGATGATGACATGCCTCGAACCGCTTTATTAGCCCTTTCAGCACGTCAAAAAATATTTTAGATATTAAAATCTCATAAAAATTGTGAAAAAAATCCTTCAATACCGAATTCCACAAAGCCCCCTCCGCATATTAGTGCGTTGTATGTGCTAGCGCACCTTCGTGCGTTGGGTACTCGTAATATGATGGCAATAAAAATTACTATTGTATGTTTTTTTCTTAAAAAAAAAGAAGACTAAGGATCAGCTTAACAATTTAATAAAGATAATCGCTAGGTAGCTAGATGAGTGACGATCTATAGATGCTGTTTCGGAGTGGCAAACCATAATTTGGCGAATGATAGTTTTTTTTGTAACAATGCACGCCTGATATTGTCTGTGCTGAAAGGGTTAGGATAGCGTTCATTAAATAATATTATAAATATATTTTTGTATAAGGTCAAACTTTTACTGTTGAAACAAGTATCCTGCTTTTCTATTATCCTTCGCCGTGTAATCATTTGGTAGATTTTAGGATTTTGTTTGTTTCAATGTTATCCGACTGTATGTATTCTCAAACATAACATTGTATATTTATTATCCACCAACTCTAGCCAGCGGACAAATTCCCCAAAAATATTTTCCTTAAAGTTCATCTTTAGAAATTTACGACTTTTTAGGGCCAATAATGTTAACTTCTAGCACGTGTCAGGATATAGTCATACAGTGTAACATCACACATACCGCGTATTCAGTATCTCTACGTATGAATTTAGTAACTTTTACAAAATATACTTGTTTACGAAGTAATGTAGAAAGATTTAAAATATAATAAAAATAAAATCTAATAAAAATATATAAACAAAATTAAAAATAAAACTAGACTTTTATATATATATATATATTCAGCAATATTCCCCAGCTACACAGCTATTCTGATTTGCTACGCGAAAACACTGCCCACCATCTTGTCTTTTACATTTACCTTACGCTGTAGATGTAAAATGCTTTTTTATGACTAAATACTCTTTCTTATATCTTCTTTCCATCTTGTCAGGCCGGCAAACACTTGGGTACACTCGGGCTGCTTCATGATCTCTCCACTTTTGAATATAGGCCTCCCTAAAGCTTGCCATTTCACACAATTTTCTGCCACCCTAATACATCCTTACGAACCCAGACGTGGCCGGCCCATTGTCACCCCAGCTTACTTATTTTCAAGTGTATGTTGGTAACTTTGGTTCTTTCGCTTCGGTAATTTAATTGAATGGGAGTTGACTTCTCATGTTCCTTATAAAAAATAAAATGATGAATTTAAGGATCAGAAATGAAAAGAACGCGAAGCGGTGAGAAAAGAGAGCGGTGGTCACTTGGTTGTAAAAACGCATGTTTTTAAACCCTAAAATGTGGCATGTACCAATGAGAAATACATTTCTCTTCCTCCCACAATTCTGTTTTATCTATTCCATCACATCACTTAAACAGCTCCCAACAGCGTATGTAAGATATATTGTATATTTAAATAATATCTTATATATATATAATTTTAGTATAGATTTTTTCGAAGGAATTAAGGTACAATTGATTGAAAAAAAAAAAAAAACTTACATGGATATATATATAATTTAATTTATTATATATATCTTTTTTATATTATTTTATTATAATCAAAATTCTCTGTGATTGTAGAATCGTTTATTAATTGTTATCCAAAAACTGGCCAGCACAGTGGCGTGTGAAGGCTAAATTGTCTAAGAGTGGTGTGAAACTAGGACTCTGTGTTCCAGGGGCTGTGATGAATGGAAAGAACTTCCCAAATGATATATCAATCAAAGAACATAGTATTTTATGTCGAAATCGAAGTTAGTAACAAAGTCAATCTAACAAACATAGCTACTATGTAAACATATTATCGTGGCATGGATTTTGGCAGTAGTTCGGAGATACTATTCGCGGAAGCAATTTGCTGAAAGATTTATTGCTGCCTCTGTCGACGTTTGAGCGGTCCATCGACATGTAAGCCACACTTATAGTGTGGGTTGACTAACGTTAAAGTTATTATCAAATACCCATGGCAAAATGTATTTTTGATATCTACATATATCGACGGTTATAAGATATAAGTCATTAAGTGACATATTGACAGAAAAGTATTAATATATTTTGTTTATTCGTTAAAATTTTGCCTAACTACACCATTAAAATATTTTTATATGTTTCATTACAAGTCAATAGAATTAGAGGCAGCGCCAACAATATGCTTAAGGTCATATCGGATAAAGTGGATGGACAGTGTCACTTTGTTAAGATTCACTATAACCGACAAATTGACACGTGTACAAATAAGTATAAATAAGGCACTAACATAAAATTTTAGTTTACTAACTTTAATGTAAGCCAATGTTACTAACATAGTGATAGGTATACTAACAAAACAGGATTGTAATTATCTTTTAAATTAAATATCTTATTATTATTATAGCAACTTTAATAGTCGGTACCCATTTTGGGAAGATTTTTTTTATACTAGCACATGTACAATACTAGACTTTGCGCTCACCTGATGGTAAGTGACGCGCGGGATCTATGAATTTTAGCAACTGGAATCAGACACTCATGCCTGACATCAGTCCCTAACACTATGCCGACTTGACTAGGAATGACGGCAAACCAAGCCTGATCCCGAAATGTGTATCTACACATTTATATATACTGGGTTTATCGGCACGAACGGTGGATACTTCCCCGCCCCGGCAAGCTGGGAAAATTACCACCATAAGTCTACCTATAGTATTTAAACATGTCTCAGTTTTAGTTGATATAAGTACGATATGTGCCAGTAACACATTTAATAGGTACCTATTTAATTTATTAGAGAATCGCGAGCTTTTTGTATTAATGCTTGCCTTTGTTAATCCATTAGAAAAAACACACAACTATACACTAGGTATATGTTTTTGAAAATAGCAAATTAATTAAAGCAAGTGGTCTGATGAATCCATTCGGAATGGCTCGTCGAACAAAACGCCCAGCCCAGCGGGAAACTTATCCGAACTAAAACCCCAACCAAGCAAAAAACTTGGGAAATAAACAAATATATTTTACCAACAATGGAAATTATAGTAATTATTACTTTGAAACTGGATGACTGTTTATTTAATAATAACAATGTTATCCTAGTATACTAATCTCATAATATATATATATATATATTGCCATGGTGATATATATATATCACCATGGCAAACTTACAATATTAGTTCTCCTTGAAAGTAAAAATCGGCATTTGACAACATTCCAAATGGCACATACTTTCAATAAGAACAACAAATAGGTGGTGGAGGACTGATGGTGGTAAATTTTTACCAGTCTGCCGGGGCGAGGAAGTATCCACCGTTCGTTCCGATAAACCCACTAAAGTGTATCCACACGTTTCGGGATCAGGCTCGAATTGCCGTAATGTGTTAGGTCGGCATAGTGTTAGGGACTGATGTTATTCATGAGTGTTGCAGTTGCTAACATTCATGGACCTCGCGCGTCACATACCATCAGGTGGGGGCAATGTCACATGTCGTGCTAGTATAAAATAAAATAAAAAATATCTGCCTCTGTGGTCTAGCGGTTAAATCCATGGATTTAGACGCGGAGGTACCGGATTCGATAACTGGTCAGAACACAACAATTTATTTATTTTACTTGTGATATTTTTCGAGTTTGGTACGCTAGAGACATCGAAAAGCTTGTCATGCCTATGTTCCTATAGTAAGTTGGCTAAATGTTTTTAAAAAAGTGTATTTTCTGCCTACCCCAAAAGGGATACGGTAATGATGATGATGAAGTAGTACTGCGTGGAATCTATTAAAAAGCAAATATTTTTATATTATAATCTAGATTAAAAATAAATAACTACGTAATTTTTATATTAATTATTCAGTAATAAAATCTTAAGTTACGGTTCAGATAAGTTTTCCTAAAAATATCGTCTCTCATATAGAGCCTAATCAAGTAGGTAGCGAGAGGTCGACGATTGCGCAAACGTTGACTTATGTAATTCTATCTCTCTCTATTTCGTCTCTCAGCTATGGACGAGATCTAGATCGAGAACAAACATTCCCCAATCTTTAGGTATTTATCACGATGGATATCGCGATTTTCAGACGCGGCCTTATTTACCATGTAGTAGTGTTTTTTTTTTTTTTTTTTAAATATAGTAAGTATAGTAGAACACTAATGACACATGAAGCCTAAAAAAAATTGTTTTTTTGACAATTACACGCGGTGTTGTAAATAATCTGTATTTTTATTTTTTCGTTATTTTTTATTTATAGTAATTTCCATGTTATATGTTTTAAGAATGTCCTAAATGCTAACGTTGACCTAAATAAAGTAAGGTTCAAAAAGAGTATCAAATTTGATATATGAAAAGAAACTTGAATTTGTATAACGATGAGGCCTGTATCACCCCTTTGAAATATTAGAGCAACCGAATTTAACCCTTCACTTCAACGAAACACATTGTTGATTACGGATAAGCATTTTTGATCAAATAATTTAAAACAAATGCTGAGAATCGAACACCAAATTTTAGTGGTGTACCTACTTAAATCATAATTACGACCATAACCTCTTTAGTGTTGCCCAACTTACGTGTTAACAAGTAAAAGACCACCGATATGTAAGCAAGACCAAGACTAACCCTAGTTATTCATAGTTAAGTTGTAATTTTTCAAAATATAAAAAAAAAAACTGGTTTAAGTAATTTAACTTACGAATATGTCTTAAAATTTTGTACCACATATGCATATTTCGTAATACATTTTTTTGAATGGATTAACCTACCTTGTTCATAGCGTTATCACTACTATTAATTCTGACTTAACGAGATATTTTTAGTCTAATTAGTTTTCACGTGTGTTTTAACTTAAATAAAATAGGTACTTAAAAATTAACAATTTTAGGTTCTCAACAGGATTCCACATTCCACAACTTTAAGAACTATGACAAGTGATATATAATACAAATTAAAAAGTAGTAAAATTTATAATGTAAAAATAAATTTAAATTAATAAATAACAAATAAAAATATTAAAATTAGTTTTACACTTATGGTGCATGCATGTTTGGGGAAGTATAAAGAGTGTGTATGAGTTTAAATATGTGTGAGTGAGTTTTAGTTTGTTTGGTTATTTTTTCTAATAAGGACTAGAATTTCAGATACGTTAAATATAAATAAAAAAATATTCTTACCTGCCATAGACAGTAATAACAAGAGTCCGATGACTCTATATCCTCTATTAGAAAGTATTTTTCCCATGTTTTCACTTTTCACCCAGGTCCACAGTTCACCCACCGCACACTAATGTTTCACCCACTTTACTAACATTTCTCACTTTACACATCACAGCCGACGTTGTCACGCGTCCAGTTAAGTTTTCAGTAACATCCTTCGGGAGATTTACCTGGAAATAAAAGAATATATATTAGGGTGATTGCATAGTTGATGACGGTCAGCGCGGATATTAATATAATCAAATAAAAAACTTTATTGGCAAAACATTATTTACACTGCATATTTTAATAATACTATAAATGTAAAATATATTGTTTTACAAATAAAAAAAAAACATTCGTTTTGATCCATTCTCCGAAAGTTATGTCACCATTATATCATCTAACCTACCCATCATCAAGCATTATTATTGCGTTTATAATGTAATAATTATATAATTAAAAACTACTTAAAGAGTTATAATTAAATATAAACTAAACCTAATAAAAAAATAACTAAAAGTAAAAAATGACCTCTAGAGACGACCCTTCAAGGATAGTCCCGAAGAGGCTGGCAACATTTCCCCTCTGTATAGCGAAGCTAATACGTTGGCAGAAATCTTGTACGTCCGATCTTGAGATTTCTCGATAATAATATCATAGTAAAAAAAGTAAAAGTAAAGTATCATCACGACCATTTCCCTTTCGGGGTGGTCAGAAACCACGAAAAATAAGCGGCTTCACATTTAGCCAACTTTACTATATCATGACAAGTGGCAAGGTCGACGATGTCTCCAGCGTACCAGACTCGAGAAATATTATTATTATTAAAAATATTTTATATAATATTAGGCGCCGTGGTAGCTTGGTTGTAAGAACGCGTTCCCTAAATCCTACAGAGGTCGGTTAAAACCCACCCGGCATGTACCAATGAGAAAAACACTTTTCTAAGTACATTCGTTATAGATTTACAACATCACCGTACCCATGCCTCGGATAGCACGTTAAGCCGTCGTATCCGGTTCTACTTATGCCAACTTGTAGAATCGTTAATAAATTGTCATAAAAAACAAATTACATCATACCCACTGACTTAACCGCTAGACCACAGAGGCAATAATGTCATATACAAAATAAAAAGGCCGTAGAATCCATCGCGTTCGATAAGGCCAGCTACAACCTGCTGCGGCCCGCCTGGAACCACCCTGTCGCATCATATACTGGCGCGATAACTTAAAGCCAAAATCTAGTTGTTCGTTTGATGTTAGGATTATTTAAAAATATAAGAATAAAAACGAATACATGAGTCTGGGGTGGCCAGAAACTACGCTTATACTGAAAATTTAGTATAGGCCAAGACAAGTGGCAAGTCGGCGATATTTCTAGCGTACCAAATACATTTTTCGTTGAGAAATATCACTTATTGAACCTGGTACATCCACGGAGGCAGATATATTTTATAATATTAACTGCAATAATATAGAAAAATGCAATATCATTTTTGTATACATAATATTGCAAAGGCTGTAAATTTTCCCACGAATAAATAAATAAATAAATAAATAAATACGACTTATTCGAAAATGTAAACAATGAAAAAATTAATGTACGGGAGCAAAAAATCCGCCGTTACGCAAAAATAAACAACATTTTCCACCGCAACAAATACCTAGATGATAATGTCATAGTCACCGCTTTATATCATATTCATCCTGAAAATTCACCCGAAATATTTGTTAGGTATTTGTGTATGTTTATTTGACTAGTTTTATAGACTCCATTACCGAGCATTGATCAAGAACGGATTCAAAACTCAGGTTTACGCAGTGGAAGGTGGTGCGAGATTAATTCCAGCAAAATCTTAGCAGATCTGCGTCAATACATATATGGAACGAGCTTTTAAGATGGCATTAAAGGAATCATACAGTATTTGGTAGATAGAGAGATAATCGTCTAGTTGCGGGCCAACAGTGAAAGAGAGGCGGTTTATAGGATTTTAGTCCATAGGCGCGTCTCCTTATGAGGCCTCACGGTGATTCCAGCATGCGACCGGCCCTTCAGGCTGGGGTCGTATCGTCAGACGATTTTACGATCTCCGTCTTAAAGAAAAAAAGTAAAAAAGTCTTTTTGCGATCTCCGTTTTTAAATAAAAAAAGGATTTTAACAGGTTTATCATGTGTATTCTATTTTGTGTTCTTTTGTCTCTTATATGAGTTGTGTGCTAAAGATAAGCTGTCTTTCTCTTTCTTTAAATAATAAAATAACTTGGATTTTTTAAATATATCTCAACCGGAAAAATAGATACTCTAACATAATCCGGTGAAATGAGAAACAGCCCTAATAACCGCTTCCGTGCATTTAAAACAGTTTATCTTTTTACACACATACGAGAATTTACCACTAGTTTATTTAAATATTTTACTTACAATACTTCCATGGTGCAATCTGTGAAAGGTCCATTGGGAGTTCGCAAGATAGAAACGTTGCATAAAAACTGCTTATCATGACTACACGTGACATGGGTTGCTTTTCAAATAAATTATACGTAGTGGATATTGTGGTTTATTTATTCGTTAAATGTCTGTATTTTACCCATTTTAAAAACGTTTGATTTGTATATTTTTTAAATAAAGTTATTTTACTGTAACTCTAGCATTAGTTATCTCGTTCACTGTATATATACATAAATGACGCGCTATTCCTACTTCTATCACTGTAGGTAACTAATATTAGTTACAGAGTATTATAAATTTATTAAAAACCAAGTGTTCCAGACGATCCCTACGGTGATAAATAAATGAAATAAAATGAAAAAAAGTATGTATGTATGTTTGTCCCGCCTTCACGCCTATATTGCTGAACCGATTTTGAGGATATTTGTCGGATCATACCCAAGCTATATGACGTCATAATAGGAGCAATACATGTAACCCCACGGTCGTGTTTGTTATATTTATAGTTAGGTACTACTAGAGTGATTTTAATCAAATTTGATTTTTAGATATGTTATATATCCCAGGGTTGGATATGATGTCAATATTTAAACACGATATATAAAAAAGCTAGTTTTATTATATTTTACAGTAAAATGAACCACAGGACTCAAACTCGATTTACCTGAGTAATTTTGCCTAACTTTGTATTTTTTATTTGATATAATCCCGAGCACCACTCCACTATGACTACTGCTGACTTAATTGGCCTCTTGAACTGCATACTTGACCAAGCTTCATGTTCGAACGTCGGTAAACTTACTGAGCAATTCCCAAGCGTCTGCAATTCGCAATAATTGTGACTATATTGCAGTAAAGTATCATCCGATTTCAGTGGAACAAGCATCCACTAACTATCTGACAAGTTCCCTTATTATTCTACTACTACTAAATCTAAACGAACTAAAAATATCACTTAAAAGTTACCTTTCTAACCTCGATTATGACAGTACCGAAGAGATGATGACATGACAAAATGTAAACTAGCGAACAAAAGGAAAATATACACGAGTATAATCAACAATCTTACACTCCCTCTTACTTCCCCACCTTTTTCTACACACACACAAACTCACAGACATACACAAACACACACTCACGCACACACACATCTACATATAATACTTTACTTCCTATCTAATATTTATTTTATCCTCGAACCATCGGGGATAGTTAAGACGCCTACCAGCGTCCGGACGGGATGTCATTAATTCCATATACTAGAGGCCGCGCACTGGTTTGGGATGTCACATGGGTTGACACACTCTGTCAGTCACATCTGACATCCAGCTATAAGAAACCTAGGGCCGCTGCAGAATCAGCCGCACGTCTTAAGCGCAACAAGTACGCGGAGATCATCATCAATCACCATTTCATTCCATTTGCAGTTGAAACGATGGGCCCGTGGTCCGAGGAGGCTCTTGTGTTCTCTCGCGAGCTTGGTGAGAAACTCCACTTGGCGACGGGTGACCCTGTGAGTAGAGAATATCTTATTCAAAGGGTCAGCCTCGCTGTTCAACGGGGGAACGCAGTCGGCACACTACGCTCATCGATATAGTCGTAATTTTATTTATATTTTTTAGTTTTTAATTAGTTTTTATAATTTAGTTCTTAATTTATTTTATTTTTTAATCTTTGTACTTCTTTACTTCCTATTTGTGTAACCTCTTTTTCCATTCTTTTTGTATGATTATTATTGGAAGACACTGTCTCCTGTTATACAGTACAGCTTATGCAGAAGACAGGGTTCACCATAACGAACCAACATTATTTTGTGTTAAAAAACGATTTGTATTTGTATTACAAGTATTAGGTTATTTATAAACTCACTATTGCACTTAAAAGCGTACAAGGCGAACCTTTCGCCATTTTATGACAGCTAACCTTTGGAAGTTTGGTAGAGGATTGCGGGTGCATTAAAAGTAAATTAACATCACGACCTTATCCCTTCCGGGGTAGTCAGAAACACGCTTTTTATTTTATTGAAGCGTATTTACATTTAGCCAATTTTACTGTTGGCCCATCATGACAAGTGGCAAGCTCGTCGATGTCTCTAGCGTACCCATATCACAAATTAATTAAATAATTTATTGTGTCAATGTCATTTGTAACACGTAATATTTATATTTTTACTCCTGCTTGTGGAAGACCAAGCACCAAAGTGTTCCAAAGTGTAAGCTTTAGCAAAAGACCAGCAGTTTAGTCCTAAATACTTTCTTATTAAACAACCAGAACAATACAATTTAACTTCCTTTTGAGTGCGTAATTTCGTCATAGCTCCAGATCTGGAGATGCCTACTATTGAGGAATTTGTAGTTGGCCTGACTAGACGTATGTTCTATCGGGCCGACAACGGACACTTCAAGCATCTTCAGAATATCGCTTCGTCTGGCGCTCGGCCCCCCAACGAGAGACCACTTCCCAGAGAAGCGCTCTTGGAGGAGAGCTGAAGTAGTCGAACCTAGACCCCCTGGGTTCGTGATCCACAAGGCGCCCAGCACCATAAGTGCATAAATTACCAGCGGGTGGTTACCCGTCGAGATCCTGCCGGGGTAAACGGGGGAATTTCCTCATCCTCTACCCAACGGACATAGTATAACAAAAATAAAATATATAAAGTAAAATGTATTTAATGAGGTAATAATAAAGTTTAAGGGTTCTAGAATCCTCTATTCCTTGTGATACTCGTAGGTCCATAGCAAGGTCTTTTTAAAAAAAAAACACAAATCATTTATAGGTACGAGTATTTTTGTGTTATCAACCAGTATCCCTATTCTGTTACTTAGTCGCAAACGTTATCAGCGGACTTCGTTATTTACGTAAGAGGTTACGTATGCAATTCTCAACTATATACGCACTCGACCTTGAAAGCGGCCGTGCAAATATCAACTTTAATGATAAGCGTGATAAATATATATATAGTTAACGAATTCCAGTATATAACGTTTGCTCTTAAGTAACAGAATAGGGCTGCAGGAATCAAACCCGGTAAATCTGCGGCCGTAATTGGGTGAATCATAATTTTGGACACTCATTTATAAATCCTCACTAATAAATATTGCAATGAACATCGTTAATACAACTTATAATAAAGGCACAGAAAACGGTATAAAAGAATCGGTCTTAAAAACTTTTCAGTCAAAAGTTGCTAATGAAGATTTATAAAATATTACATTAAATTAGGAATAGATTGAATCGACCCCAAATTTTGATTGAAACAGCGAAAAAACTCAATAAAGTTTCCTAACAAAGAAAAAGACGTCCTTGGCGAATTACAAAGGAGTTCGCCGATAAGCAATTCTTTAAAAGTCTAAAATCGTTTTAATCTTTGCAATAAAACGAGCCCGATTTTTGACCGTATCTTTGTGGAGACGATCACTTCATAACTGGAACGATGTTCGTCCTGGGGCTATGTATCAATTGAAAAATGTCCGAGTAGTGGGACATCGGAATAGTGATGTGCAATATCAACCGATTTAAATAAACGATGTAACTAAACTATTAATTTATGATATCCCTCTTTTGGATAACTTTAACGTAAATGTTGTTTCAAGCCGTGTTATTTTTATAGATATCACCATGGCAAGCTTACAATATTAGTTCTCCTTAAAAGTAAAAATTGGTATTTGACATCATTGCAAATGGCACATAGTCGTACTTACTTTCTACGTTAACAATAAATAGGTGGTAGGCAGTCTGATAGTGGTAATTTGCCAAGTCTGCTGGGGCGGGGAAGTGTCAACCGTTCGTGCCGATAAACCCTGTAAAGTGTATCCACACGTTTTGGGATCAGGTTACAATTGCCGTCATGCCTAGTCAAGTCGGCATATGATTCCAGTTGCTAACATCCATGGCAAGGTCCAGGTAATGTGCCTAACTGATGTCACATGTGCAAGTATAAAAAAAAACTTAAAGAAGCATGCCTTAATATCATCAAGAGCAGTTGTAGCAAAACGACAGAGAATCTGCAACTAATTCCCAGTGTCAGATAGCACAAATGAATTTACCCAGTCATCTGGTGCTTAATAAGATAGATCCCTGGAAAGCTTTCCAGACGTTATGAACATAAACAATTCTCTCGGATTACGATTTTAGGCATAACTACCCGTATCCACTCGGCATCTTCCTGCATGTATTCTTTACTTCCATCCATCCATCGTTAGTCGGTTTTACAACAACACACTAGCGGTCCAGACATCTGGAGTCCTCTTTAGTTCACCACGGGAATCCCCGGCGCGTGCAGTTTCTGGTCCAAGTCGTATAAAAGAGAAAGGACAGAGCGTGTCATCATTTGAAATTAACATGATAGAAAGAGAAGGATATAGATGTGTCTGTTCTGTTGATTCAAACTTTTCAATGTCGTCGGATATCTTGACGTTTGGCCGTATTGAAAATGAAGGGAACTCCGAGAGAATGCGCCTTCACTTCCGTCTAGTGTGAAGGTGCGGCCCGTAATGCGCTTAAGTAGGTATTTTAAAAGAATAGCGTTTCGATTTAAAAACCTGATTGATTCGCGACATATGACATCACTAGTGGAGTTTAATTAACTCTGTGCCCGCTATTATGGCCGGGTTTTACTCCGGGTCGAGGCATTGTGTCTGGCTCAATATAGGCGGTTTTATTGTCACAAGACGGATCGCCAAGTGATTTAGCGAACGGTTCGAGGATATAGCTGACATCGAGTCTGATCGCCGACGAATCAACCAACTTCCAATGAAATGAGCTTGTTATTTATACGTACGAGTCTATGTACGTACATATGTTCTAGTAGTTACTATAATATATGGGTTTTCAAGTTTAAAGGCCAGTAACTTAGTTAAATCCTTCCTTTGTGATATTCGTTCCCATACTAATTTATTAGGTAAAGTGAAATTAAGTATTATCACGACCGTATCTTTTTGAGGTAGTTAGAAAAAACGAGCTTGCCACTTATCTTGCTGGGCCAATAGTAAAATTGGCTAATGTGAATCCGATTTTTCAAAAGAAGCTTTACATTCACATGAGCCAACTTTACTATAAGCCTAGCATGACAAGTGGCAAGCCCGTCGATGTTTCTAGCGTACCAAGCTGGAGAAATAATATAAATAAATTCAATTTATTATTATGTCAAACTCAGCACATACGCTAAACATCTAAATCCACGGACTAAACCACTAGGCCAATTTCTGTGGGTAATTAATTGAACAAACAGATACTGACGCACCGCTGCAAATAAAGAAAATAATAAATCAAAGTCAATGTTGACCCTCCCTAGTTTATATATTTATGAAACAGTATTGTTTGTTAAACAACACCGTGAACTATTTATTAAAAGCTCAACAATATTTAATGAGTATAACACTAGGTACGCTAACAGTCTAATCTCTGAAATTATACCGAGAGCAGAGTTTTTGACAACAACTCGTACAATATGGCAATAAAATTGTACAATAAAATACCTACTTCATTTTAAGAATTGCCTACAATTCAATTTAAAAAAGTAATTTACGTCTGGTTGTGCGAGTATTGTTTATATTCTCCAAATGAATTCTTAAATAAAAAACTAAAATGAAATATTGGCATTGTATAGCTATTTAGATTTAAGTTTTGACATTACATAAATTCTCTGACCCTTTAATGTACTCATATATGCTGACATCAAGTCATACCTACATTGCATGCTGAGGCTCAGTATCACAAAGCCTATATTATAATATATAAAAATGTTAATATAAATTTATTACTGTTGTAACATATTAGGTTAAGATGTTTTTTAAGCAATAAAGAATTTGAATTGAATTGAATCGAATGTTAGAAAAGGAATATTCTTCTAAGAAACCTTAATAATAAACAGCGTTTAAAAAAAGCGTAGGATTTTAGTACTTTTTCTAATAGAAATATGTCGAGTCGTGGACTAATTGGGGAAGGGACGAGGGTGTTATCCGAACTCGCTAATTAGAAGAAATCGCTCTCCCGGTACTAAACAAACTTTATACTCAACTAATTCCTTATATTTTATCGCAACATTAACAAGACACCACCACAGTGTAGATAAATACAGTTCTCCGAAAACATAATCCAGATGAAGACAAATTTCTCGGGCCCATTGCATATGGGAGTGAAGGCTTATTTCTAAGTGGTTTTCAAAATAAATATTAAGGAATTCTTCCTGCTAAATTAACATACGAAAAAAAGAGTACTACGATAAAGTCAATAATAAGAGTTCACTTACAGACACAATAGAAAGCTAGCATAGAGTTCAATGAAATAAATAGATCAAAATAAGTTGTTGTTTTTTATCTACTAGCACGACATGTGACCTTGCGCTCACCTAATGTTAAGTGGCATGCGAGGTCCATGAATGTAAGCTACTGCAATCAGACATGACTGACATCAGTCTCTAACACTTGGGTAAGCTTTACAATGTTTAAATAAATTGTATAAGCTTGTTATTGTGTCACCTGGGAGTGAACTGACCCTGTCATTCAGAAATATCTACGACAGGGGTCAGGACATCCAATCTAAATTTAAAGTGTAAAAAACATATATGTTAAATAGTGTCAATAAACGATTTTTATTATTATTATTTTACTTTACTGGGTTTATCGGCACGAACGGTGGATACTTCCCCGCCTCAGAAGACTGGACAAATTACCACCATCAGTTATTAGAAGAATAACGTAAAAATAAGCATTACGACAGAATGACTACTACAAATATATATACTACGCGGAATTTATTACAGACCAAATATTTTTATATGATAATCTACGAGTAGATTAAAATTAAAGAACTTCGTATGTATATCGTATATATACCTAAAAATATCGCCATTCATACAGAGCCTAATCAAGTAGGTATCGAGAGATCGACTATCTCGCAAACGTTGTCTTACATGATTCTTTCTCTCTCTCTTTGGTCTCTCGGCTTTGGGCGAGATCAATTAATAATAACACTTCCCAGCCTTTAGGCATTTATCACGATGGATATCACTTATATCTACAAGTTATATGTATATATATTATATATATAATATATATACATATAACGGATTAAGTAAGGAAACTAAAAAATATATAATTATTTTAATGCCCCATAGTTCTCACTCGTCATCGCCCGCCTATTCATAGCGGTATTAAAAAGATTGATATCTTCGATCTAAAAGGCTAAAATAATTTTAATTTTATTTTATGTAAAAAATCCCTAGTACTATTATTTGGTTGAGTAGAGATAGGAGCTAAGAAAAGATGATACGGAGTGTTATTGCGCAATAAAAACGAGCCCCTTAACCCAGCCTGTGTCGGTCCCAAGTCCGAGATATATTTATCTCTTCTCTTCCCGATGCAAGATGGATTCGGTACCAGTACAGTGAATACATAATTAATTAACTAATGACTTTATCGATTGAAATACTGGTGTAGATGTGATTATGTTAGCACACTGTATTTGTCAAAACTGTGACACTTTATCACAACTTTAACAAGACAAAACTGTTTGTTTTTTTACGAATATAATTATTAGCAATTATCTTACTTCGTTGTTTATTTAAATGACTTGTTTGTGTTACCTTCGCCATTGCAGGAAGAAACATTTTTAATTATATTGTTTTTATATAAAATTTTTCCTCATAAAAAATTAAATTATAAATATTTTAAAGTGTTAATGCTAAGGTACACAATATGCTTCCTTGGTGGCTTTGTTCGTTCGCAAGTGACGGCGTACTTAAGTGATTAGTTAGTGACCGATAAATTAACGGTGCTTAGCATCGTGTTTCTATATTTCATTTGTACATCAAGCGAAGTGTGAAAATTTATCTAGTCAAGCCGGCATAGTGATAAATAGATAGATAAATAAATTATTCATTGCACTATAAATAAAAATACATTTAAAGGTACATAGGCGAACTTAATGTGACATTTTCTACGTTTGGGATAGTGCGCAGTGATTATAGGTGGATTAAATCACTAATTTAAAATCGGAATTTTAAAAAAATCTTAAACTAAAGCTAAAATACTTATACACTAATATATAAATATATAATAACACAATCGGGAAGCTGCGCCACATCTTCCTATCAAACATACCCCAGTCTTTGAAGACGAGAGTTTTCAACCAGTGCGTTCTTCCAGTGCTGTCGTACGGAGCAGAAACGTGGACACTAACAGTGGGTCTGGTCCACAAATTTAAGGTCGCTCAGCGGGCTATGGAGAGAGCTATGCTCGGTATTTCTCTGATGGATAAAGTCCGTAACGAGGAAATCCGTCGGAGAACCAAAGTTACTGATATAGCCTTCAAAATTAGTAAGCTGAAGTGGCAATGGGCTGGACATGTCTGTCGTAGAACCGATGAACGATGGAGTAGACGAGTTCTAGAGTGGAGACCACGTACGGGAGGACGCAGAGTGGGTCGACCCCCCGCTAGATGGACGGATGACCTGAGGAAGGTCGCTGGTGGGGGTTGGATGAGGGTGGCAGGAGATCGTGTGAAGTGGCGAGACTTGGGGGAGGCCTATATCCAGCAGTGGAGAGACACAGGCTGATGATGATGATGATAATAACACAAGTACATATAATAGTGTTAGGGACTGATGTCAGTCGTCATTGTCAGATTTCAGCTACTAACATTCCTTGATCTGCGTTCTTGCAAGTTCACATGATGTTCACTGGTAACAAAAACTAATAATAAGAAATACTTTCCAAATTTAAAATAAATGGCCATGGAGTTGTCCGAACGGTTGATGGAGAAATCTGGAGACAGGAACATACAGGACAATTTTGCCTGTCTTCTTAGGATCTCTGATGGGACATACAACTGACGCGTACAACAGACCTTGATGCCTATAAAACCGTGGACAATTTTCTTTACAATAAGGGAGATTTCGAACGTGGAATTCGTCGACGAATTAGGATGTCCAAATCTACGATGACCCAACTTAACAGAATATAAGGCGACAGAAACATATCCAGTGCGACAAAATTTCACGTCTCGTGAGAACACTTGTCTTCTCCATTTTTCCGTATGGTTCCGAGACATAGACTATAAAAGCCGCGGAGACAGCACGACGCACTAACATTTCTGTGTTCGAAGAGCGTCTGCAATGCTCGAATTCTGCAAGACTTTGGCTACATTGCAAGAAGAGGTGACGATAATCTAGAAAAGCTTCTAATTACGGGCAAAGTAGACGGTAAAAGAACAAGAGGAAGAAGCACCAAGCGATGGTCCAGAGTCAGGTGACTGACCACCTGAACATCCCGGTGCATCAGGCCATCCATTACGCCGAGGACCGAAACCACTGGAGACGGCTGGTGTATGAGCTACGACTGCGACGGAGTTAAGATCCCCATCAGTGATAAATGTAGCTCTTTGGGTCCGCAATATTTCCTACCTTCTACAAATGTCGAACATAAAGTCTAACCTAGTAGGATACAAGACGAGAAATGTATTCCCAAATCCACAAAATGCGTATAAACGAACAATTGCTATAACAATTAAGCCTCGCCACTCGAAGCAATAATTCCCTAACAATACAACATTAATTACAGCCCAAGAATGGATTTTTCCCCTTTGTTCACCGATTATCAAAATAATCAAAGTGGTTTTCTTTAACCAATTCGAAGAACACACTTCGGCGAGGGCATAAAAGTGAAGTATCATCACGATCGTAATCCTTTGCATCAGAAACCATGCTTAAAATAAATCACAAACGATTCAATAAGAACGCCTTTTTGCTAATAAAATTAAATGATTCAATAATAACGCTTATTTGCTAATAAAATACAATACATTAATTGAGTGTAAATTTGTATACAATAACTACAAAAATATAGATTTAATTATTATTATTATTAAATTCTTTATTGCACAAAATAAGTGTACAAAGGCGAAGATTAATGCCTACAAGGCATTTTCTAACATCTAACCTTTAATAATAGAAAAATATATACATAAAATGATAGTTACATAAAAAAACTTCAAGAAAAACAAACCCACAACAAAGAAGATACAAATATATTATACTAATAGTTTCTTCCCGATTGGTCAAGTAGTTTTAAAATGCATAGGGAACATACATACACACAGACATTCATTTTTATGTATATTTAGATAAAAGTACGTATATAGTCTTCAATTCTAAACGAAGTAATTTTTTAAATTATGTAGGTTCTTGGCCATAAAGTATTCAAAACTGAAATAGTAGATAATAGAGAGAGTGTCTTCACGACCGATACGGTCTGTGGGGAGGGGGATACCACGCTTATAAAAAAGTGAATTCTGTTTGGTCAACTTACTGTATGCCCATTATAAGCTAGTGAAAAGATCGTCAATGTCTATAGCTTCACACTCAAGAAATATCATAAATAAATTAAATGAATCATTGTGACGACAAAGAATTGAACCCAATACAACATCCAAATCTATCACAGTACTAAAAATTAATTAATTGTAATTTAGTAACTCAATTATCAATTTTTTTTTGGAAATTCGTATAGTTGGATTTACATTTAGCCAAATAGAAAGCTCGTAGTTGTCTCAAGTGACCCAGACTCAAATAATAAAACATTTTTTTTATGGTTTCTCGACCTGTTGTAGAACCTGGTACCTCTGCGTACTTACCTATGGTCTTAACCTCTAGGCCACGAAGTTAAGAGTGTACTTACACAAAAATATATGGGAATATGTTGCTCTTAGTTCGACCTGAACCTCCCTTATCTTTGATGCAAAGAACTAAACCTTACACGCTAGAACAACCCTTATTCTGTACTTGGTAAGGAAGTAAAAGGCTTGAAGATATTTTCCAAAATAGTGGTCTTAAAGGAGGTTGTTTCTATTTAGTCGCTCGATATCGCCGATATGATCGGGGAAGGGAGGGTTTTGTTTCCCTTCTTTCGTCAGTTTCGTTATCTAAGGGATGAAAGTTAGGGCAGCAGTAAATTACATTTCAAATGTAAATAAATGTACTATAAGGTCTTTACTACTTCTATTAATATTAATCCCCTGTTTCAAGTTTAATATGATATTATCTCTCCTTTGAGTTTGTAATAAGGAATGAGAGTTTTTTTAGCAAATGTACAAATTGTTTATTAACACAAAAGAATGTTGGTTCGTTATGGTGAACCCTGTCTTCTGCATGAGCTGTACTGTATAACAGGAGACAGTGTCTTCCAATAATGATCATACAAAAAAATTTAAAAAGAGGTTACACAAATATCAATTAAAATATAGTATGTAAGTGTGGTGGCTCGGTTGTAAGAACGCGTTCCTTAAATTCTACAAAGGTCGGTTCAAACCCACCCGGCATGTACCAATGAGAAATACACTTTTCTTACGTACATTTGTCATGGATTTACAACATCCCTATTCCCGTGCCTCGGAAGGCAAGTTAAGCCGTCGGTTTCGGTTCCACTAATACCAACTTGTGGAATCGTTAATAAATTGTCATTAAAAATTAACATCATATCCTCGCCAAGCCGTCTGGCCAACGTGGCGAGTGTAGGCCAAATTCTCCAGATATATGTTCTGGAAGGCCCATCTCCAGCAGTGGAGGTCTAGGACGCTGTGTTCTGGGGCTGTAATGAATGATGAAATGTAAGTTCGTGTGTGTTTGTGTACGTTTGTGTGTGTGTAGAAAAATGTGAGAGGGTGGAGAAGAAAGAGGGAGTGTGAGATTGTTGATTATACACCTTTTGTTCGCTAGTTTACATTTTGTCATGTCATCATCTCTTCGGTACTGTCATAATCGAGGTTAGATAGGTAATTTTTAAGTGATATTTTTAGTTCTTTTAGATTTGACATAAAACAAACATTATGTAACAACCAATGCCCGTTCTATCTTATAGTTGATCTCTTTGCCCCACATCATGTGAAGGTGTTTTACAACAAACAAAACGACAATACCAGTACATATTTCTCCTGTTTAATTTAGAAATATGATCCTAAAGTTGGCCCAGATATTAATTAGGAAAATAGTTGTTAACCGAAGTAAAGTTCGAAATAACGTAAATGAAACATTTCGTAAGCCTTCTCTTCGCTAATGAATGGGATAAATTTACTTCTGCCCGACGATGGCCATATTTTCTAATTAGTATTTGCGAGAAACACCTCAAGGCTTAAACTTGAATACAAAAATAATTATATAAATTTTACACAGTAGTGTAAGTTTTTATTACTGAAAATCTCATTCAAATCATAAACAAATTCAATGGTTCCTTTGATAACACTCGATGAAAGTTCATAAAAATATTACGAGGTTTCATTTATTTATTAAATGCTCATAACAAGATGAAGTTATACTAAAATACAAACAGATACAAACAACCAACTAAGATCTGGACTTCATCTCAAAATTTGAGCATACAGCTTGCCATTTTTATAACCATTCATTTTTGTTAGTCAAAAGTATTTATTCGAAGTAGATACAAAAATATTAAAATAAAATAGATTAAAAAACTAATTATAAATAGAACTAAACTAAAAATACCTATGAAATTAAAACTATTCTACAAAATAAACTAAGGGCTTACCATAAGGGAGGGTACCTAAAACGCTCGCCGCATTTCCTCGTTGAATTATAATCGAAATATTCTGTTATATAATTTAAGTAATTATAAGGATGAGCAAACAAGGTGATTTAATATAACAATTTATTAGTGCAATGCATTGAATAAACACTTAAGCATACAATAATAATAAGAAAAAAAAGTAATTGTCAATATTAATGTCAAAAATTCAAATTTAATTTTAGACAACATCACCCCTCGTCTAATTGTCTGCTCTGATGACAAGAGGGCTGGTTCTTTTCTCGCCTAGAGAATCAGCATAGCGCTTCAGCGAGGAAATGCGGCCAGCATATTTGCCACTACGCCGCGCGGATTTATTTATATTTAAATAAGGTTTTGTAAGTAGTTTTTTTTTTGTTTTCATTATTTTAGAAAATAATAACAAAATTTGTAATATATGTCCAATTTTTTTTTCCCTTCTCTTTTCCTTTTTTTTCTCTTTACTCAGTATAATTAAAAACTACTTTAATAAAATATAAAATTACATAGTAGTAAACACATTTCTGTTCAAGAATGAAAGCTATTAAAATAATTAGACTTTTATAGGCAAATTTGAGTTTTTTTTAACAATAGATACTAATATAATCAAAGCCTGAGTGCGTATAATAATAACGCCTACAAACTAATTACGCGTAAGATAAGTGAGGCAAGTTTTACTGAGCCATAGCCGCTTGGTTACAACCATGTAACAGTCTCAATTATCGTACTAACAGCTCTCGGGATTTTTATTAGATTATAACGTTTTTTGTCTAATTAATGGGTGTCACAATACAAAAAATAAACAAAATAAATATATAACATATTAGCTTATGCACACATGAAGTATTTTCGCAGGCAGGTTTGACAGTTTTATCGGATATTTTAACAGGTCTCAAAACGTAATTACTAAAAAAATATCCATAAACAGTGATTTTAAAAACATTTCAAAAATTAATTTAAGTCCTAAATCATAATATACTAAATAAAATTTGATATACTAGTATGATTTGACTGAAAAGATGTGGTTTTTTTTTTTTTATAATAACTCCAAACAAGTTTTTAATCACAGTAATAGTCAAAACTTTAGCCTTAGCCATTTCTTTGATTTACGATTTTTTACTTAATTTACAGCGCTAATTCCACGCGGATATCCTGCCGTGAATGTTGACACTCTTTTGTGCCTCCGAAACTATCTAGGCGTTATTATTCTTAGTGTAGTTATAATTAAATAAAGAAATCTAAATGAAATTTTGCTAGTAACTAAAAATAGAATCGGGTATACAATAATTCTGTATTTAAATGAGCCTGGCCGGGCATTGCGGCAGCTGCCTGCGTCGTAAAGAGGATTATTGGACCGAATAATTCGCCTACATATTTGCTTACTAAAACTACCCTCTCTAATACATTCCGGAATTTTATTTTACCAAGTCAAAGAGCCGTGGCCGAATGGTATGGAACGCAGGCCTAAAATCTAAATCATCGCAGTATCTAATCCGAATAGCGGCAATGTTGGTTAGGGAAACCATATACCCCGTCAGATGGACGAATTACCTAAGGTCTCTGGTCTGGGTTGGATGAGGATTGCAAAAGACCACGAGCAGTGGCGAGCATTGAGGGACACCTATAGGAATGCGGCAGTAGAAAGAAACCAAAAAATATAAAAAAATCACAGAATAATGTGGTTGTGAATTTGCGTTACAGCTACTAGAATTTTAGAATTGCAGATTGCAGAAATGCACGTAAATGCATATTCCATACTGAAATTTTAATCTTAGGAAACCTATGCCCTTTCCTGGGTCTGGGAAAAAGAAATTAAAACAAGTCAGGGCAAGAAACTAAACGGTGCGAGAATCAAAGCTAGGACAATCGATACAGAATGAAATAGTGTATATGACAGTTATTGCTGGTGATGGAAGTGTTTGACATGTGCTTTCAAATAGGTTATTTCGTTGTTTCACGGACAATAGGCCAACTTACATGATTCAGGACTGTAAAACGTTCTTCTTCGACAAGACAACAGCGTGCCAGTTTATTGTTTGCTAATTATACTAATATATTAAATTATTCTATTAAAAAAGGCGGAATGTTTTGTCATTAGGAAAAATCTCCGCTACTCGATCATCGATGGCGCCATCCATATTACATATTACGTACATACATATCTTCATCTTTCGCTTCTTCAACAGTCATCAACCTTTTCATATATGCCCTTTTGTTTCGATGTTTTTTTAATGCACAGTCAGCTATTGTTTTATTTATTTGAACGTCTTTGGTAATTGGTCTACCAGGGCCTCTTTCACCCAGAACTTTCGCATTATATATCTACATACATACACATCTTCACGCCAGATCCCTTGCGGGGTAGGCAGAGACAATTGAGCGCCACTTGACACGATCACGACATACCTCTTTCGCTTCATCGACGTTCATCAACCTCTTCATACATGCCCTTTTGTTACGAAGGCTTTTTAATGCACCTTCAGTCAGTGTTTTATTTATTTGATCGTGATATGTGAGTCTCGGTCTGCCAGGGCCTCTTTCACCCTCAACTTTCGCATTATATATCTGGTTCGTCAATCTTTCTTTGCTCATTCTTTCAACATGCCCGAACCATCGTAGCATGCCTTTTCTTATTTTTGTCCCTATGCTTTCCTTTATACCAACCCTTTTCCGTATTTCGACGTTACGTATGCGGTCCGCCAATGTGACGCCGCATATCCGGCGCAGCGACCTCATTTCTACGGCATTAACCCTACTGTCATGCGTATTCTGACGTATCCACGACTCGCTTCCATACATCAGTGTTGGTACCAACATGGCATTGTGTATGGCGAGCCGAGCTTTGTCACTGACATTTCGACTGCCGATCAGTGACCCCAGGGCACCGTTAACACTATTTCCCGCGTTCACTCTTCTTTCAACGTCCCTATCGTACTTCCCATCCGCAGTGAAAACACTGCCCAGATATATAATTTCATTTACTTGTTCTAGAGTTTCATCATCAATCTTTATCGTCAAGGTTGTCATCCTTTTTCTTTCAAACACTAGTACCTTAGTTTTTCTCGCATTCAAACGGAGTCCTTTTTCTGCACATCCCTCCTTCATTCTTGTGACTAGTGATTGCAGTTGTTGTTCGGACGATGCCATAAGAACAGCATCATCTGCATAAAGCAGGCAGTTCACCACTAGATCACTCATCTTTATCCCACAGTCACTCTCTCTCACTCTTTTTAGGCATTTGTCGAGATATAGAGTGAATAATCTAGGAGAAAGCACACAACCCTGTTTGACGCCCATTTGGGATTCAAAGTAAGGCGACATACCCCCCTCCACCCGCACACAAGCTTTGCAGCCCTTGTACAGGGACTGTATAGCTTGTAGCAGTTTGTCATTCACTCCATACTCCGGCAATATGTCCCAAAGCTTCTTTCTTACAACTCTATCAAAAGCCTTCTCCAAATCCACAAAAGCACAGAAAACCTTTTGGTTTAAGGCCAAAAACTTCTCTGTGACACTGCGGAGCGAAAAGACTTGGTCAGTGCATCCTCTTCCAGGTCTAAAGCCTCCTTGTGCCTCCCATAAAAGACCCTCAGTCTTCTCTTGCAGGCGTTTCGTGAGAATCTTGCCATACATCTTGCTCGCCAAACTGATCAAACTAATTGCTCGGTAGTTAGCACAGTCTAATCTAGATCCTTTACCTTTGTACAAAGGAACGATGACTGATTGCCGCCAGTCCTCCGGTACTCTTCCCTCCTGCCAGCAAAGGTTGCACAGAAGATGGAAAGCGTTCCAGACCGGTATACCACCGTATTTGATCATTTCAGCGAGCACCTGATCTTTTCCCGCTGCTTTGCCACATTTCAGGCTTCTAATTGCCGATTGCAATTCTTGCACACTTATTTCCTCCTTAAAAGTGGACGTTGTAATTGTGGGTGGCTCTGGAGGTAAAGTACCCGTCGTAACGTCGTTAGGAGTCCCACTATCATACATCTCGCTAAAATATTCACTCCATCGCTGCAACACCTCATTTGTGTTTGCAAGAATGTTACCGCTCTTTGATTTCACTCTGTTCATTCGACAAGATGACAAGCCACCTTTGGCCTTCCTAACTTCCCTCCAGAAAAGTTTGGAGTTCTCCTTAAAGTTGCTTGTCATCCTATTTTCACCTATTTCCTTACATCTTTCACGCTTCTCCTTAACCAAAGATTTAGTCTCAATCTTGCAGCGATGGTACAACTCTTTTTTTTCTCTTTTCATACTTTCATTCATATTGAGCGAAGCAACGTAATCTATCCAAGCTTTCTTCTTTCTTTCTACCGAATCTTTTACCTCTTCATCCCACCAGGCGTCACCTTTGGTTGCTCGCTTTTTTGCTACTCCACATACTTCTCTTGCCGATTCTACCATACCATTTTTTAGATACTTCCAGCACTCTTCTACATCTTTGCTCACATCTTTCAAGTTGATAAGTTTATCTTTGACGCATTTCATATACTCCTCTTTCACACTATCATCTTGTAACTTTTCACTCTTTATTCTCTCTACTGCTGACAGATTCCCACCTGATCGCCGGTGGCGCCATTTTGTGAACAAGCCACTAATCCTAGTAATTACTAGGTAGTGGTCCGTTCCCAATTCTGGCCCACGATACGCCCTCGTATCCAGAATCTGCGTACGCAGTCTTTCATCAACTATTATTAAATCGATCATACTCTTTTCACTATTCATCGTTCTTGTATACATGTGAATATTTTTGTGAGCAAACATTGTGTTGGACACAAAAATATTCTTTTCTAGGCACACGTCAAGAATAAGTTTACCTGCATCATTTACTCTCCTATCTCCAAAATCACCTAGGACCGTTTCGTAATCTGCACGGCGTGTCCCCACCCATCCATTCAAGTATAATAATATTTTCGTTCCCAACTGCCAAATCTAGAACTGTCCTGACCTGGTTCCAAAAATTCTCCAGTTCCTGCTGTGGGGCTGAGCTTACTGGTGCGTACACCACGGCTATAAATATTTTTTTTAGACCAGTTTTCAGACGAACCCAGAGTATTCTTGGGCTTTCCAGGCAGTACTCGTACATGCTGTCGGCCAAGCGTCCGGATAGTAAGATGCCCACCCCCTGACTACCGCGATCGCTGTCTCCCACTCCCGACCAGAGCGCGATCCCCCCTCCCGGCAAGTCCTGCATCTCACTACCCCTCCGCTTGGTCTCGGTCACGCCAATCGCATCCAACTTCATTTCATCCATCACATCTAGGAGTTCATTCATCTTATCTTTCATCCCTCCCCGGACATTCCAGGTGCCAAGTCGGCACTCAGTTGTCCTCAGTCCGCGTTTTTTGGGCCCTGCGTGATGGGTTGCGGACCCCATCGCCGCTCCGGCTCATACTACTGCCTACCCCGCATTACAATTTTATTATTATCATTATTACAAATGAGTCCTTGGCCTAAAATTATTATACATTATACAAATTTACAAATAAATTATAATGTCAAAAGAAAAACAAAAGAAAAAAGAAAAACATTATATATCTCGTTCGTCAATATCTCTTCGCTCATCCTTTCAACAAGACCGAACCATAGGAGCATGCCTTGCCATATTTTTGTCCCTATGCTTTCTTTAATACCTACCCTTTTTTGTATTTCGTCATTACGAATGCGGTTCGTCAAAGTGACGCTGCATTTCTACTGCATTAACTCTACTCTCATGCGTTTTCTGACATATCCACGCCTCACTTATAAGTGTTGGTATCAGCATGGCATTGTGTATGGCGACTCGAGCTTTGTCACTGATATTTGGACTGACGATCAGTGACACCAGGGCACCGTTAACAGTATTTCTTGCGTTCACTCTTCTTTCGTCATCCCTATCATACTTCCCATCCGCAGTGAAAATCATAAAGAGTTTATTTTTTTTCCTCGCATTTGAAATATTATAGTCTTAATAAGCAGCTCGCGTGGCGTACACGTCTGAACTAGGACTGCCCGTGGACATCTAGATGGTTGTACGCATCGAAGTGTTCAGCGGCCTTAGTCTATTTCTTCAAGCGCAAATGCTATATAAAGCTCTTATTGTCAACCGTTAAGCTATTCGTATGATGTTATGTAATTTTGACGTGAGTAAACTCATAGAAAGCGACGATTCCATTACCACCAATAATAAAACTTATCGTGTTTTAGACTTTACGTAAGAGTAAAGTGAACTAAGAATAGGGGTATACGATAGAGAATGCTTTAAAGTTTAAGGGTTAAAAGCTTAGATTTGAGAAGGCAAGACAAATAACGTGTCACCGAAAGCAATTTGGTCGGTGTCTTCTGCGCCGAGACGTATCTCCCATAATATCTACATCTGCTGTTCAATTTAAAAACCTATGAAGTAAAATAAAATACATTTAATCAGACGCACATTTAAATATTAGTGTACACGCAATATTTTTCAATTTTTTAATTTTTATTTTTCAATATGATCATTATTTAGTCTCATGGATAAAAATAAATATTTACTTCTCATTCTCTGCGATAAATATTAGTCTGAATGATTCATTTCAGGATTTTTTAGAAGAATAAATAAAATTAATTCATAACGTCATTTAAATTGTTTATCCGGCCGACAACAAGTTAGTTGTCAACAACTAGTTTGGTGAAATTTAATTTAAAACCGTCATATACATTAATATTATATTATGTTTTTCAGTAACTAATTAGAAACTCAGAATTTAAATTGATATAATAGTGTGTCCTTTTGTTTTTTTTTCTCCCCTGAGCCATCGAAATGGAGCTAGGTTTATAGACTTTAAGTAGTAGCCTTTTACGACAACCTAGCTTGCAATGGGGTTGGTGATATTCCGATATAAAATATTACATTTTTTCTATCGAATAAATTAACGATTTCTTTTTATAAATATAATTTGTACATTGCCTTTTTTTTGTTGACATTTTAGTTAAGACGTAAGTACGTAAGTGTCAAGCTCATTTAAAACCAAACGGCCGGTTAATATTATTTAAGTCCTAACTAACATTGCAGTCTGCATCCACTACGCACGCAGCCTATAGTGCACCCGTTTTAGTACACTGCAGCATTTTTAACAGGTACTGAGTCTTAACAGTCGCTAAACACTGTTCTGTGGCATATTTTTTTTTAACTAAGGCTTGCTCTCGTATAAATAAATTGGTTAGGAATTAACTTTTTAAAACTATTCAACATAGACATAGTTAATTTATACACAGTTTAAAGATGTATATTCTCTTGTCAAGTTTACAGCTAATTTGTAAATTGATACAAGCTTTATTTATATAGTATAGTATTATAACGAACGTTTCCCTTTCGGTGTGGTCGGCTTATAAATAAGCGGATTTTACTATAGGCCAATCATGACAAGTGGCAATCTCGTCGATGTCTCCAACGTACCAAACTCGAGAAATATCACAAAAAAAATAAATATTAATTAAAAGTATTTATATACATTAATAAATATTTTTTTGTCCCGGCCTGGAATCGAACCCGGGACCCCTGAGTCTAAATCCACGGACTTAGCCGCTAGACCACGGAGGCAGTCATATATTTTTTATAACATCTTTACTTCAGGCCCACCATGATAAGAGGCAAACTTTTCGATGTCTCTAGAGTACCAAATTCGAGAAATTACACAAATAAATGAAATTATTTTATTTTATACAATTAAGAAAACTTACAGCTAAACAATACTTAAATATAAAGAAAAAAGATAAAGTAAGAAAGAAACAGTAAGAAAGAACCATAGATAAAACTAAACACTGAGTTATATAAATAATTGTGTTCCGACCTGAAATAGAACCCGATACCTCCGCGTCTACATACACGGACTTAACCGCCAGACCACAGCGGCAGTTATAAGCATTATTTACATACAAGTTCTTTGTTGGATGCTATGTTTTTAAATTTGACAGCCGACATCTCTTGGAATATTTACATTCGCAGCTCTTGTCTCTGTTTGTGTGATTTATCGCAGCACACTAAATCAGATTGCAGGTAATTTTTGTATATGTCAATCTGTAGGGGGTCTCTAGAATCATAACAAATTCATCATCATCTCAGCCACTAAAACACAGAGTCCTTCACCCGTATATAAAACTCAAGTCAAAAGTTCTTCCCACCATTTTTCACGGACAAAAAAGTCCAAGTTTTTTTGTTTTGTTAATTAGTTTACTGTGGATATTGTTAGTCGAAAGTGGTGTTATTTTAATACTGTGCTACAACTAGAATAATTGTGGAAAACGATAAATTTGACACTGCATAAGTTGCAATTTATTTGTTGCGGTTTTCCCGCGCTGTAAACTCTTATATAGGTACCCGACGTGTTTGTGTGATATTGACTCGAATTTAATAATCCCATATAAATACTGTAAAAATTATGTGTTTAGGACTATGATCATCTGAGGAAGGTCACTGGTGGGGGTTTGATGAGGGTGGCAGAAGATCTTGTAAAGTGGCGAGCCTTGTGGGAGGCCTATATTAGTGGAAAGACAGGCTGATGATGATATCATTTTATAAAATCAATATATACAATATATATATATACTACTTACTAATGTTATTTTAAATAATAATCCAATTTTATATTATTTTTATTGATCCAAGAAAATATATAGATGCAAAACATGTTATCAAGATACATCTTATGGGAGGAGTAAACATTTTTATAAGAAAAGTTGCCGAGTTTCTATTGAATTCAGAAATCTTCCGATAAAATAGAAACCTTTAATAGATAATAAGGGAGAATCTTTTGCATATTGTCGAAGAAAATATGTCGGGTAACCACATGGATATTCTACTACCATTGATAAAGGAGAGCCTACTTATATATACTACTCTTTTCCGTCTATTTCATCGCACCACTTTGGATTCATGAACGATTCTTTTACTGTTGTTGCCGCAAACCTTTGGAATAAGCTGCCGGTAAATATTCGCCAAGCATCCAACCAAAACTTAAAAAAAACAACATATTATTTAAATAGCTCTTAACAACTCATTTTGTTTATTCAGTATATTATTATATGTAATGTATGTAAGTAGTGTATTGATAAAACGTTATGTGTTATGTATTATTAGTATTTATTATTGTAGTATATGGTTTAGATAATATTGCATATTTATTACGTATTCATATTTCTCTAATTGCACCTACCTTACGTCTTTAATTTAACAGTGTCCCTAAGATGATGTCTACATTAAGTCCGCCCCTTGTATATATTGAGCAATAAAGTTTTAACAAATAAAATACATATAATATAATGGGAAAAAGGCGACCCTTGGGGGGTGATCAGAACCCACGCTTTTTTGAAAAAAGCGGATTCACATTTAGCCAATTTTACTATGCGCTTATCATGACAAGTGGCAAGCTCGTCGATGTCTCTATCGTACCAAACTTGAGAAATATCACAAATAAATTATTGTGTTCCTACCAGGAATCGAACCCGGTATCTTTGCATCTAAATCCTACGGATTTAACCGCTGGACCATAAATACAGTCCAAAAAGGCTCTATCGTTCAGAAATATAGATATCTAAAACCTATGCTTTTTACTTCAGCCAAAATTTCATCAAAATCGCTTCAGACATATTCACACATAGCTTCTTTCACATTTACAATATGTATGGATTTGTGATGAAGGTAAAAGTGACACAGATAATCCCAAAAGATAACTTGAATTTTGTAAAAAGAACATAAAAGGAAAAGAACCGTTTTAAAATAATTCCAAAAAAGCGTTAAAAGTGATAAAACATTATTACAACTTCCGTCGCTTGTCGTTCTTTCACATCTCCCACAAAGAATTGTTCACAGGGAACGGAATTAAAAAAGTGTCCATTAAGAGGCAAAATGTCGCTTATAAATTTAATTTTAAGGATTCTAATACTACATTTTAGAGCGCTGGTTTTTACTGTTTTTTACCTGCCTAATTAATATTTCATGAAGCATTTGTTGTGCCTGTGCGTGTAGTTCGGTGAGCCGGTGGTGGCTCGGTTGTAAGAAAGCTTTCGTTAAATTCCTACAAAGGTCGGTTCAAATCCCCGACATTTACCAATACATTTTTCTTACGCACATTTATATTTTACAACATCATCGTTCCCGTGCCTTGGAGAGCACGTTAAGCTGTCGGTCCCGGTTCCACTATTACCAACTTATGTAATAATTCATAAATTCAATAAAAATTGACATCAGACTTTCGCCAACCGGTCTGGCCGTCGCGTTGCGAGTCGCCGCGTGGCGTAGGATGAATTCTACAGATTTTTTCGGAAGGTCCATTATTATTACCAGAAGTTGAAGTCTAGAAGTCTGTGTGATGATGATGATGTGTGGTTCTGTTGCAGATTAGAGAAGAAGAAATTAGGTTATGGAGCTTTTCTTCTGTTCTGTTTTTTATATATTTTTTGCTAAAGCTTCTTTATAACCAGCTAATTGACCATATCGATTAATGCGAACCTCGGGGGAGACCTACCGCCAGTAGTAGAGAGATATAGGCAAATGATAATGATGGAATTTAAAAAAATAAAATAATAATATAAATAAAATTCTTTATTGCACACAAAATATACAATATAAAGTGTTGTACATAGGCGAACTAACCTTTGGGAGAGGGAGAGATTAATATTATGGGTTCAGAGTGTGAAAATGGAAATAATATAGTAAAAACCAGAGTTAAAATATGTAAATAAATACATTTATAATACTATAGTATAATAATAACAGAAAAATAAAAATACATAATTTATATAAATACATTACTGCAACTGCCTCCATGGTCTAGCGGTTAAGTCCGTGGATTTAGACTCGGAGGTACCGGATTATATTCCTGGTCGGTACACAAAAAATATTTATAAATGTATATAAAACATTTAATTAATATTTAATTCATTTGTGGTATTTCTCGAGTTTGGTACGCTGGAGACATCGACGAGCTTACCACTTGTCATGATTGGCCTATAGTAAAGTTGGCTAAATGTGAATCCGCTTATTTATAAGCGTAGTTTCTGACCACCCCGAAAGGGAAACGGTCGTGATGATACTTTACTTTTTTATATTAATAATTATATATACATATATAGGTACTAATAATATGTCAGGTGATTAGGATTTTAAGAAAGTAAGAGAGAAGAAGTTTTTTTTAATATATTTAAAGACGGTGCCTGTCTGATAAACAATGGTAGCCTGTTCCATTGACGAGCATAGAACATTTATTTAAAATAAATTCTTATTGTACGTGTAATGTGACACCTACGTACCCTAAATTTATAAAGTTATTTAATACCTGAGATACGAATGCCGGACACAGAGGGTGATAATATTTGGAAAACTATTTTAATTTCACAAAATTTTCATAAACAATCCCCTGGATTTGTTTTGAGTTTAGCACAAAAGACATCACACTCACAAGTCACAATTCTTGTTATACAAAATTGGTGGCTGACTTCAGTTCTTATTCGTATGAAATACAGTTTAAATTTAATGTGTAAATACAAAAGTACCTATTTTTGAGTTTTTAGTTATCAGTTTTATTTCTTTTTACCGTTTTTAGATTTTATATGCTTCACGTGTACGCCACACTTAAAGTTCCGCATGCTAAGGTGCGTTTACAATAAACGAATAAAGTGTCGGTTGGCGTAAACGACAACTTTTTTTGTCATTTACACTAAATATAATACCAATTGTTCATTTCAATTCTTGTTCGTTTCAAAATCAAATATTTTATTCAAATTCAAATTCAAAATCATTTATTTGTTTAGACACAGGTTAATATTATAAACAACAGATTTAGGTTATAAAGGTGCACCAGTGCTCTGCCCATAGGGCGTACAAATATTAGTAATTGTGGATAGCATTTAAATTTTAATACAGACACGTGAACAAAAATTGAGATACAATAAAAAAATATAAATGACAATATTATTCATGTCTAAAATTTAATATTAATAAATTAAAAGTTAAGCAAAATGTCATGTAATTATATTTTTGTCTGTAAAAAAGTCATTGATTGATTTTATTTCCTGTGGTTCGCTTGTAACAACTTGGATATAGTCAGAACTAATAAAATAAATTAAATAATAAATATACATACATATACTAAACAAATTGCCAATAATGGTTGGACCCTAACAGGTAATAATCCTTTTTTATGTATAAATTATTGCTATAAGCAAGTAACTACAACTAACTTAGAAACTCCTTAAATTAGATCGTGGCTGTAAAGAGGCCGTGTCAAACTAAGTACATATAAAGTCGTATCTGTAATAGTCGAGTCATTTTACAATCTAACGCTGGGTTCCCACGTTGCGTGATTTTGCGGATCATCACGCACAGCCGACGACCACGGACGGCAACGCAAACAGACAGGGCTCTTTCAACGGTGTGTGTCGGTCTGTGTAGATCTTTTGATAGCTTCATTTCAAAATGCAAAGTGAAAGAGAACGTATCTTCGCTGCAGCTGCGGCTGTGGTATTAAATTAATTACCTAATTATGCGATCTAGTAAAAATAAAAAGAAACCACGTCGCTGTTGGATATCCCCTAAAACCGACCATGCGGGAAAAACTGCTCATGACTTTGCTCTGACATACGGTCTGACACAACTGGTAACCCAGAACACCAGGATTCCAGATGTAGCCGGACATACACCTTCCTTGCTCGACCTACTGCTGACGAGTCATGCTGCCGGGTATAATGTATCAGTTTTAGCCCCTCTCGGTGGCTCAGATCATTGCCTGGTAGCTACGACAGTGCCACGCGCTCCACCTCCTCCTCGGAAGGACTTTGAGCGTATCGTATGGCACTACTCGTCAGCAGACTGGGATGGACTGCGTGAGTACTACGCATCCATCCCTTGGAGGCTCCGCTGCTTTAAGGACGATAACCCATTCAGATCTGCGGTTGCCGTTGCTGATGAGATACTTCTGGGGATGGAATATTATATTCCCTTCTCCAGACTCATCAGCAGCGGCAAAAGCAGACCTTGGTTTAACACCTATTGTGCCTCGGCTGTAGCAGCAAAAAATGCTGCATACCGGGCATGGGTGAGGGGTCGGGCTCACTCTGACCCCAATATCAGTTCCTTAAAGTCAGCTTACAACAAAGCTTCTAAGGCCTGCAGGAAGGTGTTTGTCAGAGCTCAGTCCCAGCGCGTCTCTCAGATTGGCCGAGACATAGCCGCGCAACCGAGAGGCAGTCGCACTTTCTGGCAGCTGGCAAAGTCTGTAGAGACCAACTTCTGTCACTCCTCATTGCCACCTCTACGATATCCGGATGGATCATTAGCCCACACCGCTAAGGAGAAAGCCGATTATCTGGGCAAACTCTTTGCGGCTAACTCCGGACTCGACGACGGGAATGCGCAGCCCCCCACACTGCCTGATTGCGGCACTTCAATGCGTGATTTACGCATTCGGCAGTGTGATGTGCGGGCAGTGCTCCGATCGCTCGATGTTCGCAAGGCTAATGGTCCTGATGGTATCCCAGCCATAGTTCTAAAGAGGTGTGCACCTGAGTTGACTCCAGTCCTCACGCGCCTATTCCGTCAGTCATACTCCTCTGGTGTTGTGCCGGAAACCTGGAAGGTGGCCAATGTGCAGCCCGTCCCGAAGAAGGGAGATCGTTCAGACCCTTCCAACTACCGCCCCATTGCCGTAACCTCAGTACTGTGTAAAGCCATGGAACGAATTATTAACGCCCAACTCGTTAAATATCTAGAAGATCACTCCGTAATCCATGACCGCCAATATGGATTCCGTCCAAAGCGCTCAACGGGTGATCTTCTGGCATTCGTATACCATGTCCGGGGTGAGGCAATGGATAAATTTGGTGAATCATTGGCGGTCAGTCTGGACATCTCCAAGGCCTTCGATAGGGTTTGGCACAAGGCTTTGCTTTCCAAGTTGCCGGCATATGGTCTGCCCCCACGGCTGGTGGACTGGATAGCTGGCTTCCTGCATGAGCGCAGCATTCGTGTCCTTGTGGACGGGAATGCGTCTGATCTCATGTCAGTGAACGCTGGCGTACCGCAGGGCTCTGTGTTATCACCAACACTCTTTCTTCTGCATATCAATGATATGTTGTCTCTTGGCAACATTCATTGTTATGCAGACGACAGCACGGCCCACGGGAGGTATCTAAGTCCCCGAGCTTTGGGAGGTAGCCAACTAGAGGAATCACGGCGTATTATGACGGCAGAACTGGACGACACCCTTCACAAAATATATTTGTGGGGTGTCCAAAATCTTGTCCAGTTCAATGCCAACAAGACCCAGGCATGCGCGCTGACGGCCAAGAAGTCCCCCTTCTCTCCTCCCCCCACTCTTCAGGGCACCACGCTGGATCTACAGCCCAGCTTCAGCATCCTCGGGGTGGAAATACGCTCAGACCTTAACCACCGGAACTACATTGAGAGCATCACCAAAACAGCGTCAAAAAAGCTCGGAATACTGAACAAGGTGAAGCGGTTTTTCCCGCCATCAATCAGACTGTTGCTGTACAAAGCACAGATCAGATCATGCGTGGAATACTGTTCACACCTTTGGGATGGTTCAGCCAAGTACCTCACAGATGCTCTCAATGTCCTACAAAGGCGAGCTGTTCGAATTGTGGACGATGCCACTATATCTGGAACTCTCGAATCCCTGCAGCTTCGCCGAGATGTAGCTTCTCTGAGCGTGTTCTACCGGCTATACTATGGTGAGTGCTCTGAAGAGTTCTATAACCTAATTCCTTCCTCCCCATTCCGCAACCGAACCACACGCACAGGTCAGAATATGCACCCACATACCGTAGTCACTATCCCTTCGCGTACCTATAAATTTGGTGACTCATACATCTGTCGCACAATAAAGATGTGGAATGCTCTTCCAGCCTCTGTGTTTCCACTTTCCTATAACCTGGAGTCCTTCAAGCGAAGTGTGAAAAGGCATCTAGTCAAGCCGGCATAGTGTTAGGGACTGATGTCGGATATAAGGGTCTGATTCCAGTTGCTAACATTCATGGACCCTGCGCGCCACTTACCATCAGGTGGGCGCAGGGTCACATGTCGTGCTAGTATTAAAAAAAAAAAAAAAAAAAAAAATACAACAAAAGTCGTTTAAGGTAAGTGTACCTAAATATCTCATTTTATTTTTTGTTTTGATCACGGTAGAAAATTAACTATTCCCTGTCCTGTGATCCTACCGGTGGGATCATGGGGAATGATTCGGAAAAACTTATTATAATACTGCACCGCCACAGACGTACTGTGCTACCACGGACGAGACCCTTCCCACGGTGTGTCGTGCGAGCTGGTCCGCGTCCGTCCGCGATATCACGGACCGTGGGAAGCTAGCTTAACAGTAATAACAACAATAAATTTAAATACTACGTCGTGGCTGTATAAGGGCCGTGTTTACTGTTTGATACATTATTAAAATCGTAGAAAATAAAAAAAAATTGGAGTTGATGGGTTTCGGTACTATATGCCTACTACATATAAAATACCTTACATACGCTGCTGGAAGCTGTTTAAGTAATGTGAATATATATATTTTTTAAAGTGATCTATTTAGCGCTTGGCGAATTTCTACCGGAAAATTGTTCCACGGATTCGCTTTAATAAAAGAAAAAAAAAAACAAATTAAATTAAATTGAACAACAGGAAGCTGAGGCATAAAGATAGAGTATACGCTGCTGACTCCCGTCAAAATACTGCATTGATACACCGAAGCATATTACACATGGCGCCAAAAATTTACAACAAAATTCCAAGCTACATTAAGGAACTAGAATATGTTATTTAAAAAGATGCTTATAATTTTTTTGTTGCAAAAATGTTATTACACAATTTTAGATTTCTTGGATGATAATGAACTTTAATTGATTAGGTTGTCTCTTTACTAATTTAATTTTAAAATTTTGACATTTCTAATTTTAATTCATTTTGGACATTCATTATAAAATAGTATTTAATTTCGATAAATAAGTAGATAAATGTTTTTTAATTTTTGTAATAATAATAATGATAATACTATTGTTTAAAGTTTGTTTATTTTTTATTTATAATGTATTTGTATGACGAAATGGTAATTATATTTACAATATATATATATATATATATATATAATATTTTTGGCTCTCAATGTCTTCTTATTGTTATTAATTTATTACACAGATGTTCAAACTTGTCACGTGCCGGCAAAGCCTTTAAAGGGGCCCCTTAGTGGTTCATATTATTTATTAGTTTTCAATTTTAGTATCTTGCAGAGTGACAATTTTGTTTATCTGTGATATTGTTTGCGTATATTGACTGTTTGTTGCCTAAATAAATGAAAATAAAAAATAAATAAAATAATATAGAATTATTGTATGCCTATTGTGGGCAGATTGTTTAAAATATAAGTAATGTACAGCTCCTCTTTATACCAATGTAAACAATCTTGACAATAAAGAACTTTGAATTTGAATTTTGAATTTGAAGGAGAAGAAAGGAGAGAGTGAAAAACAGGAATAACGCCCTGTTTTCTTTTGTAGAAGGTGGTACGGACAAGGATATTGTTTGGTTGCGATTGTGCTACGTGATAATTAGAATTCTTGGTAAATTTATGTTTAACATTTAATTATCAAACATTTTGATTTATAAATGCCCCTTTTTATCAAGATCAGTAACCGGTTTCCAAATTGTTTTCATTTTTATCGGGAACGATAATTTTAAAGATATGATTTTAATCGTCTAAATGTATTTCTATGAACTAAGTACCAAATAATGCTCAACAAGCCGGCATAGCGGGACAGATGTCAGGCATCAAATTTAAAATTATTTATTGTCAACATTAATGTAAAGAGGTGAAGTACATTACTTCTAAAATTTTAATCAATCTGCCGACAATATTATATTATATATGCCATGACATGACAATATGACAAATTTGGGGTCGAGACGATGGGCCTATGGGGACCGACAGCGAGGCGCTTGGCCAAGGAGTTGTCAAAGCGGCTGACAGAAAGGCTGGCAATTATTTCTGCCAACGTATTAGCCTCGCTGTACAGAGGGGAAATGTTGCCAGTCTCCTTGGGCCTATCTCGGATGGGACGTCTCTGGAGGACATTTTTTATTTATATGTTAGTTTATTTTTAATTTTATAATTTAGGTAGCTTTTAATTTTTATTTAATGTACTTGTAATGATATTAACAATTATTAACAATAAGTTCGTCGTTTCAAATACATTTTATAAAAAATAAAAAAATATATATTAAAATTATACAATATTTATTATTATTATTAAAAAAATATATATCTACTTATTTATCTAAACTTCTTCCACTATATGTATGTACTACTACTAATAGTTGGTTATTTTTATTTTAGACTTTGAGAGCAAAAATAAAATAATATTACAAATTACCTCAAATAGTGATTCTCATGAATTGATCTTTTTTGATTTGATTGAATTGAACTTTATTTCTATTCTAGATTATAATACTAAATTATTTGCTTTTTAATAAATTCCACGCAGTATAGTAAAGTATCATCACGACCGTATCCCTTCGGGGTGGTCAGAAAGATTATCAAGATTAAGATTTCTCGTGTTTGGTACGCTAGAGATATCGACGAGCTTTCCCACTTGTCATGATGGGCCTTTAGTAAGGTTGGTTAAATGTGAATACGCTTCTTTGAAAAGCGTGGTTTCTGACCACCACGGAAGGGATACGGTCGTGATGATACCTTATTTTACTTTTTACATTGCTCAAAAGTATAATTAGACTTTTAAAATAAATACACATACACAGCGTTAGTAAGTTGTATATATATGTATAATAATGTGTCAAAATCAAATCAATCAAATCAAAATAATTTATTTCCATTGGTTCTCCCAAAACAACTTGGATACAGTCAGAACTAACTAAATCAATACAATTTTCAAAACATATGTACTAATCAAAGTGGTAATAATGGTTGGACCGTAAACAGGTAATAATCCATATTTATGTATGTTAGGCACAACATTATTGCTCAAGCAAGTAAAACTAACTAACTTAGAAACTACTTAAATAAGATCGTGGCTGTAAAGAGGCCGTGTCAGTTTACATTCTAAATACTTAATAATGTATGTATGTATTAGTATTTAGTTTATTGATATTATATTATTTTATATAATGTAATTATATATTAGTTTACTGTTAATTTTCATTAATTATATTATTATTATCTTTATGATTGCACCTATATATGGTTAAATTTTTCCCCAAGGTCCGCCTTTGTACTTTGTGCAATAAAGTTTTTAAATAAATAAATAAAATATTGTATTGTGCTAGCAAAAGGGATGAAAAAGCGTTTAACTTTCCTAATGTATTATTTAATTTAAATTTTATTCTAAATATTACGCTCATGATAACTTTTATAAAATTTGTATGTGAATTACTCGTGTATTGGAAAGTGTTGTTGAAAGTTTGTTGCCAAAAAACAAAGCCCGTGCGTCCTTGAAACTCATAATTAGCTTGTATTTTTGTTTCGTACAATAGGTAACTTCATTAATTAATATTAATTGCGCGACGACGACTAGGTGTTACAGAATTCGTCATTATAACAAATTAATTAACGGACTATGTAGGTACGCTTTCCAATCCTGCGACTATTATTATTTAATTAGGTCCTAGGCGGACTGATGGTGGTAATTTGCCCAGTCTGCCGAGGCGGGGAAGTATCCACCGTTCGTACCGATAAACACCACCGTTCCCAAGCCTTGAAGACGTTAAGCCATCGCCGCCCCGGTCCCGTTTCTATATGAAATCATTAATAATTGTTAAAAAATATATTACATGAGACTTCGCTTGTCCGGCGAGCTAAATTCTCCAGATATATGATCTAGAAGGCTCATCTTCGGCTATATCTATTAGTCTGTGATCTTCTTAATAAAATGACACAATAAATTTAATAATAAATATTATTTATAATGATATAATTATCACTCCAGTAGCTCTAACACGCTAAAACTTTGGTACGTAGTTTTACTTCCGAGCCGTCAAAATGTAAATGTTTCAAATACATCCAAGATGCCAATTTGAATCCGTTACGTCGCTTCCAATGGCGCTGTCTAAAATCCCACATTAAATGTTCTCGATTCGAAAACGAAGTTTATGTGTATTAGAGCTACATGACCATTGCAAGTTTATGTGTGCTAGAGCTATAGGACCATTGTTAACAAGTTTATGAATGTACAATAAATAAATAAACATTTTATTTTCCTTAAAAAGTATATTTCTCAAACAAAAAACTCTTGATTCTTATATCAATCTATATTTGTATATCTCTGTCAACACCGCAGTAAGTAATACAGATCTCAAATGAATAAACAAAAGGTAACCTTTATTTACTGTTCGTCGCCATTATTTGTAAAGCCATCGGGCCAAATAAAATCTAATGTGTACATTAAAGGCCCTCTACACACTCGCCGAAATACAACGAAAGCGAACATGTTTAATTTTATTATTCATACGTGTGAAACCCGAATTCAAAGGTTACAGCTAATCGCTAATAATACAGATTGCAAAAGGCCTATTAGATAAACTTCCTTTCTATAACATTGTATTGTGTCTATGTTCCTAATAAAAAGTAAGTTGTGTAGGCCGCACGATCTATCCGCTCCACTTTGCTCGCAACTTATAAAAAAAAATAAGTATGGCATAAGGCGTGTACAATTTGACTCGTTACCGACTATACACAACGACTCTGCTGCAAGACCGCTTTTATTTTTCATTGCTGTGTGTCGACTAGCTGTGCCCTATATGACCGGGAATATACTTTAGTTTAGGGAACAAAGATATTTCAAGTATTAAACTCTTAAAATTATTATTATTATGAACAAGTTCTTTATATTAAGTTAGATAGATAGTTTTTTTTTTGAAGGAATTCGGCATGACGACAACGTCAGTTACTGTTGCTCATATTATCGGTATCCCTGTTCTGCTATTATTAGGTGTACGTTATAATGTAGATATACCTTTGTACTAAACTCCATTTTATCGTTGAACATAATTACTCCTATGTATAATTATAATATTATTTATAATGTAAAATTACATGTAATGGAATATATCTAAAATATAGATTAATAGAACTTCACTGCTGAAGATGGGGCTGTTATAATCTATATTTCGAAGACGAAAGGCGCTGACAGTTTGCAATGCCCTCGCGCGTTCTGTCTAAATATGCGTAACCGTTGTGTAAGATACGCCGCCCAAAAAAATAATGTATATAAGTTAATGTGGCGACATGTGCGACGTCTACACGTCCTCACGGCATAAAGCTCGCCTGTGCACATTCATTTTAAGTTATTTTAGTTTTTGTGCAATAAGACATTTTTATTATTATTATTATAGGAATTTAGACTGAGCGGCATGAGTTGCGACATAATGAAACTACAAATTGGATGTAAATATTTACGTAACAAAGTTTTGCGTGTTAAAACTACTGAATTTTAAAGAAGTCTTAGTTTTAGGTATTTTTGAAGATATTAATTGATCGCAACGTTCGTTAACGTGGCGCCTTGTTTGCGAGCCTGTACTAAAAGTGTAGTCCCGCCATTACATTGTTTGCAGAAGTTTTCTAAACGCGCACCACCAGTTACCAAACTCCTGGCTTTGTAAAGTAACTCCTTGTTTTGTAAAGGATACGTCGAACGAAGGTAACTATAGATGAGTTGGGAAAAATATACATTGTACCTACCTACTAAAGTTGGACAACGACAATTCACTGACGACATGAATAGGGTTAGTCAACAGTAATAAGCAATGTCAAAAAAGCTTGGATATACGAAAACTATTTAGCATCTCGACTCACTTGGCCTTTCCTAGTATATGGTTACAACAATAAACTACTATCAGGCCTGGACGCGGATGTCATAAGAACACTGAAACTGGCTTATGTTAGCTCAAAGGTGACTCCTTAACATTTTTTTAGAGGTATTTCGGAATTGATTATACAAACATCTACATATAAGCAAATATCTAATTTGAGGCAGATCCCAGGATAATACAATTTCATTCCCCCAAAAGATCCTCAGACACGGAACTGAGACTACAATTCTTCAAAACATTTATGACAGACTGACAAAAGAGGCATCGGCTGAAAGAAAAAATAAAGTGACAAAGAGACTATAAAATCCTTGAAAAGCATGAATACAGAGTGCACACGCACCGCTTTTTTTTATAATATAAAAAGTTGTTTTATTCGGATAACCGATCGGTGAAGGTCGCTCCTCTACGTATCTTGTCTTTCTTAGTCGTTACACTCTTGGCAGAGTGGTCGTGGTCACGATTTGAGTGCTAGTGGCACGCCTAACAAGCCGTCGCCACTGCTCTCGAATCGCAGCTTTCCTGGTGAACTCATGTAGGGGATGATCCATTGCAGATTTCACCTGGTCAGTCCATCTCATCGCGCATCCTCTTGCCAACGACTTTACCCTGAACTACCAGGCGCACGATGGATGTTTTTCCCCGCCGTGACACGTGTCCGCAGAAAGTAAGAATGCGTGATTATACGAGTTGAGGTCGAGTAAAGGCGTTGTCTGATCCCCAGTTCCTCCAGTATGGATTGGTTGGTTTGGAATTCCGTCCATGATATGCCCAACATTCTCCGCCAACACCAAATCTCTAGAGCATTAATATGTTTTTTTTTCAGTTTCGTGAAGACCAGCAGCATACAATAAAATAGGGAACATAAGAGCTCTAACCAGCCGGATTTTGTGGCTTTAGTAACGTTTCGGTTCCTCCATATCTTCTTCAGCTTGTCCAAAGCAGCCAGTTATTATTGGCGTATATCACGTATATTGTACTATTATATAAATAACAAAATTTGGCTACAAAACTTCAAGGATCACAGGACCCGTAATTGAAAGCAATAATCAGTACATAGTTTTGCAAATAAAATTGTGTTTCATTTGGTGCCGTTATTCTTTATGGCTTGACGGAAATGAGAGTCCTTTATACCCTCCCTAAAAGACACTGCGTCCCTTTAAACTTCGTTGTTTACTTCGGAAATGTTAAACTAGTGATGTGCTGTCAGAAAACATCGATAGAATTTAATTAGCTATTTAAAATACAAAATCAAGGTTCAGATTACCATTCAACGTGGCAATGCTGTCGGAATCCTAGGCACTTTGCTCATTGGTTGCGATTTGGAGTAAGTTCTTTATTTCATATATTTTTATTTAATAACATAAATTAAGTTCATCGATGTTACGTTATTTGACAAACAAAGAGTATGCTCAGCAATTTAAAAGTGTATTATCGTCAAAAAAAAATATTACAATATATAAAATATAATTAATACTACTAATACAAATATAAGTCCCGTCTCCGTGGAATGGTGACATGAACGCTGGCTACATTTCTCTTGAAAAAAGAGCCAGTCCTCTTATCAGCGGAGGAGACGACAAGACGTGGTGTTATGTCTTGTAAAAACTTTTTGTCGCTTGGACACCATAGGCCCAGAGCTTCTACAGGAAACCGCACAAATAAGTAATCTTTCTATATGTCGATGTATGTGGCATCCCACACCAGAGCACGTCATCTCATACCTTAAGCTCGTCCATACCATTGGTGACGCGGAAAATTGTAGGGAGTTGCAGGAGGACGTAGATGCAGTACATAAATGGAGCATTGAAAATAAGCTTTTGTTCAATAAGGCCAAGTGTTGTTCTATGTCATTTACTCGATCGATGCACCCTCTGATTGGCAACTATAGTTTGGGCATCGATCGCATTAATCGGGTTGAAACAGTCAGGGACCTGGGTGTAGTTTTTGATACCAGGCTTACGTTTAATGACCATATAACAGGTTTGGCTAAAGAGTCCTTTCGTAGATTGGGGTTCGTGATTCGCAACGCCAGGAGTTTTCAAGATGTCAATACCATTAAACTTTTATATACATCCTTGGTGCGGTCTAAGATTGAGACTGCTTCGATGGTTTGGAACCCACATGAAGCTCAATACATACTACTTATTGAAAAGTTGCAAAAAGCGTTTCTCCGCTTTACATACAAGATGCAGTATGGATGTTACCCCTTCATGTATCCTACAAAATTTCTCTTAGGAGCACTGGGCTTTAATTCTCTTGAGACTAGACGAGACTTTGAATCACTTGTATTGATTTGTCGAATGATTCGTGGTGAATGCGACTGTCCTGATTTGTTGTCGCAGGTGTGCCGCCTATTTGTGCCTAACAACTATATGCGAGCGCGTCACCACCAGTTGCTGGCATTGCCATTATTTCGCACAGTGGCGCACGATTCCTCGCCTCTGCCTCGCGCACTCCGCAGCCTAAGGAAGCTTCTCGAGACGACACCACATCTAGATATTTTTGCTGATCATCTGCATATTCTGAGCAAGGCATTCTTTAAATTTTGTGAATAATTAATTAATTATTTATAAGTTAAAATATTTGGATTTATTTATTATTGTTATTCTTGTATTAATTTATCATGATGTAGAATTGATTGATTTATTTATATACCTACTTACTCACTTTTTATTCTAATTTTATTGTCTTGTATTAACTTTATTATTATTTCATTGATTTTATTAGTGTTGAATTTTGATTTATTTTATTACTATTGTTTATTTGTCTTTTCTTTCTTTTTATATTAATTTTATATCTTTTTATATTAATTAATATAACTATTGTTAATTTTAAAGCTTCATTAATATTAATATTTGTATATTAAATTTAAAAGATTATAGGTATATTGACAATCCATTTATAATTAAAATGTATGTATTAATTATAAGAATGACTGCATGGTAAATTGGGCTTTACTGTTAAGCCATATAATGTTGTATTAATAAATAAATAAATAAATAAAAAATCGTTCCCAAGAGACCAACGTATTATCATGGACATTGATGTAATACACATAATGGTGCTAAGAAAAGAATGTAAATACAAGTACTAGATGTGTTTCACACTACAATGATATCAAGACTTTTTGACCAGGCGCTATTAATATAGTAAAAATACTTTCACGTGTCATGTCATTTTGTGTCATATCCAACTTTAGTTTCCAAAGAACATATCCTCCAAAACAAGCAAGAGAAAAAAATCGCGGTAAATTCAAGGTTTTTTTATTATGTAGTACTCGTACATCACTAATGGAAGCTATTGTTTGTTCGCTATCATCTCTGGAGGACGTTTTATGTGATCGCCTTAATTCACATCCTTACTTAGATTAGAAAAAAATGTTTATCATAAAATAGCTAAGTAGCACAGCATGTGATTCTGCGCCCGCCTTTTGGTAATAGGAACTAAGTTCAAGAATGAAAATATTTTTTTATTTCAAAACTTAATTCCACAAAGTACAAAAAAATAATGTCCATAGAAATTTTCTGACAACCAAACCTTTGGGACCAATTTGAACAACTGTAGGTTTTTTTTTTTTTTTTTTTATACTAGCACGACATGTGACCCTGCGCCCACCTGATGGTAAGTGGCGCGCAGGGTCCATGAATGTTAGCAACTGGAATCAGACCCTTATATCCGACATCAGTCCCTAACACTATGCCGGCTTGACTAGATGCCTTTTCACACTTCGCTTGAAGGACTCCAGGTTATAGGAAAGTGGAAACATAGAGGCTGGAAGAGCATTCCACATCTTTATTGTGCGACAGATGTATGAGTCACCAAATTTATAGGTACGCGAAGGGATAGTGACTACGGTATGTGGGTGCATATTCTGACCTGTGCGTGTGGTTCGGTTGCGGAATGGGGAGGAAGGAATTAGGTTATAGAGCTCTTCAGAGCACTCACCATAGTATAGCCGGTAGAACACGCTCAGAGAAGCCACATCTCGGCGAAGCTGCAGGGATTCGAGAGTTCCAGATATAGTGGCATCGTCCACAATTCGAACAGCTCGCCTTTGTAGGACATTGAGAGCATCTGTGAGGTACTTGGCTGAACCATTCCAAAGGTGTGAACAGTATTCTACGCATGATCTGATCTGTGCTTTGTACAGCAACAGTCTGATTGATGGCGGGAAAAACCGCTTCACCTTGTTCAGTATTCCGAGCTTTTTTGACGCTGTTTTGGTGATGCTCTCAATGTAGTTCCGGTGGTTAAGGTCTGAGGAGAGAAGGGGGACTTCTTGGCCGTCAGCGCGCATGCCTGGGTCTTGTTGGCATTGAACTGGACAAGATTTTGGACACCCCACAAATATATTTTGTGAAGGGTGTCGTCCAGTTCTGCCGTCATAATACGCCGTGATTCCTCTAGTTGGCTACCTCCCAAAGCTCGGGGACTTAGATACCTCCCGTGGGCCGTGCTGTCGTCTGCATAACAATGTATGAGCAAATAATAACAATTAGATAGAAATAATAAATCTAACAACTAAGTATTAGATACACTACTTAAATAATAATCTACTTATTAATATAAATATCCTAAATACCAATAAATACACAATATTATTACGAAGAGGACGATATTGTTTTTTTTTATATATACTAGCACGACATGTGACCTTGCGCCCACCTGATGGTAAGTGGCGCGCGAGGTCCATGAATGTTAGCAACTGGAATCACTCATGACTGACATCAGTTCCTAACACTATGCCGGCTTGACTGGGCATGACGTGTGGATACACTTGACTGGGTTTATCGGCAAGAACGGTGGATACTTCCCCGCCCGGCAGACTAGGCAAATTACCACCATCAGTCCTCCACCACCTATTTGTTGTTCTCGTTGACAGTATGTGCCATTTGCAATGATGTCAAATGCCAATTTTTACGATCACGGATAATAATATTGTAAACTTGCCATGGTGATATTTATATAAAAATTACACCGCTTGAAACAAGACTTACTACTCCGCCAGATCGATGCATAACCCGAGGAAGGTCGCTGGTGGGGGTTGGGTGAGGCTGGCAATATATCGCGTGCAATAACAAGCTTTAGAGAAAGCCTACTATATCTACGAGTACTAGTTAGAAAACTGAGTTAAGTGAGAGTGTACAGCCACCATTACTTTTAAATCCAAAATTCATCATCATCATTAGCCTGTCTATCTCCACTGCTGGATATAGGCCTCCCCCAAGGCTTGCCACGCGGTCTTTTGCAACCTCATTTCGCGACCTTCCTTAGGTCATTTTTCAATCTGGCTGGGGGTCGGCCCGTACGTGGTCTCCACTCTAGAATCCGTTTGCCCCATCGGTCGTCGGTTCTGCGGCAGATGTTCAGCTTGCTAATTTTTAATGCTATGTCAGTAACTTTGGTTCTCTGACGTCATCAGAGACATCAGAGAAATACCAAGCATAGCTCTCTCTAAAGCTCGCTGGAGCGACCTTGAATTAGTGAACCAGATCACTGTGGTATGGACGATGAGAGGACGTGTCGAAGTTTCCCGAATGCCGCCAATCCTAGCTGAATGACTCTGTCGGCTTCTTTGCTGATGTTTGCAGCGCCTTGCTGAATAGTATGTCCAAGGGAGACGTCTTCCTGCACAACTTCGAGAGTGGCATTCCCCACACAGATTGGCGTCGACTTGACATGGTCATTGAACATGACCTTAGTAAGAGTAGAATTACTCGTATTCAAAACTTAAGTAAAAAGTTAAGTTTTAAAAGTCATCAAATTGTAAATGAAAAACGAAATAATTGATTACAAAAAATATTAATTAAAATGGCTATTCAAATTCGGTTAGCCGATGCCACTCGGATTCTACCGAGACCGCAGCGACGCAATTCTTGAAAACGATTTAAATTAAATATCATCCGGTTTTTTATAGTAATTTTATTTTAAGTCTTATATATATACTATACATACAGGTGGATTTTCAAAACGGGTTCGTACCATAACCGTTATAGTTACAGAAAAACATTCCTAGGAGACCATCCATAACTTTTTGAGATAATTTGAATTGCATTCACAGATTTTGGAAAAAAAATACAGCATAATATATGGTAAAATTACGGTAAAATATGGTAGTATTTATACGCAAAAACTTTTTTTGATGTTACTCCTGATGATGACCCTGTTTATTATAAGGATCAAAAGTTTAACAAAAAAAAAAGAGGTTTGAGTACCTACTACATGTCTGAAATCGCAAAAAAACTTTCCCATACGTTTTGTACAGAAAATAATCTTTAAGGCCAACTGAAGCTTTAGTATAGAAGTATGGTAAGTCACAGGACCTAGTTTCCCATTCCAGGGGCATTAGATTGTAAACTGACTCGACCATTACAGCTCGAATTTATACTTAGTTGACACGGCCTCTTTACAGCCACGATCTTATTTAAGTAGTTTCTAAGTTAGCTTTACTTGCTTATGGCAGTAATTTTGGCCTAACATACTCGTACATATTACATAAATATGAATTATTACCTGTTACGGCCCGGCCCTTCCATTTTTTTTTTTAGAACTATTTTTTTTTTCTAATTATTATTGCTGACTATATCCAAGTTACTACAAGCGAACCAAAGGAAATAAAATATTGGATTTTTAATTCATATCTGGGTATATTTTTCTCTCGTAGTACGTAGGTGTACTCAACTTTTAAAGTCAAGAATGACCCAACTGACGTTTATAAATTTTGTGCCAAACCAAAATCGCTATCGGGGAACCGCTAATGATGCGCCACAGTTTAAATCAATCGCTCGATTGTTTTCCGATCTCATATATCAGTAAAACATTATTTTTCCACCAATTTGCAATGTGAACAAGTGCTAAATAGAAATAGGTCTGATTTCTGACAGTACTTGTATAGGATATTATTACTTGTCTATTATTACTGGTCTAGAGGTTAAGATCGTAGATTTAGACGAGGTAGTACCGGGTTTGATTCCTGATTTTCATCATCATCATCATCATCATCATCACAGCCCCTAGAACACATAGTCCTAGACCTCAACAATATGGGAATAGATTTATAAAGAATTTGGCCTGCACTCGCCACGCTGGCCAGAAGGGTTGGTGAGGGACTGTTGTCAAGTATTAATGACAATTTAATAACGATTCCACAACGGTATTATTGGAATCGGGACCGACGGCTTAATGTGCTCTTTGGGAACGGCGGTGTTGTAAATCTATGACAAATATACGTAAGATAATTGTATTTCTCATTGGTACATGCTGGGGTTCGAACCGACCTTTTTAAGATTTTAAGGAAAGCGTTCTTTTATGAATCTGCTTCTTTATAAAACGTGGTTTCTGTTCACCGCGTTATGGATACGGTCGTGATGATACTATACTTTTTTTACTCGTTTAGAATTTAATCAAATCAAATCAAATCATTTATTTCCTTTGGTTGTCCCAAACAACACTTGGATATTGTCAATACATTTTTTCACCATAGTTTATTATCATGTAGAATATAAAATAAAATAACCAGCAGCTACTATGGGTGGACCCATCATATCAGCTATACCATCATCTTTGACTAAAACACTGTTGCCATAAGTTTTTGCTTAAAACTAGGTAGTTAATATTAATTAATTATATTATATTTACAATTAAAAAGTAAAGTATCATTACGAACATAATCCCTTGCTGGGGTGGTCAGAAAACACGCTTTGTAAGGAGTGTTTTTATTTATCCAACAAAATAATATGAAATAGTAATTTATTTATAACATTTTTATTTTAGTTGTACTTTAATTATTAAGTACCCAGTTTTTTTTTTAAGTATATTATATGTTTTAAGTTTAGTATTTAGTTTAGAATATAGTAAAGTATCATCACGGCCGTTTACCTTCCGGAGTAGTCAGAAACCACGCTTATAAAGAAGCGGATTCACATTTAGCCAAATTTACTATAGACCAATCATGACAAGTGGCAAGCTCGTCTATATCTCTAGCGTACCAAACTCGAGAAATATCACAAATAAATTAAATTGATTTATTTAAATTAATAAATATTATTGTGCCCCGACCAGGAATCGAACCCAATACCTTCGAGTCTAAATCCACGGACTTAACTGCTAGACCACGGAGGTAGTTAGTTAGTTTTTAGTTTATTTAATATTTTTTTAAATTCATTGTAACGTCAAGGAATTTATTTCCCTACTCATTTTGTTGGAATGTCGTTAGACATTTGCAATGCATTAACGTCGAAAATTCTATATGAAAAGTCGATATGTCAATGTAACGTCGTGTTCAAGTTGTTCTTATGGTCACAGTTGCTATACGATAATGAACCTTAGGTGGGTTGGAAATTATATTCCTTGACTTTACCTTACTTCCTTTGAATAAATTCAATTATTTTTATTAAATAATATACGTAAGTTACATACCACATATACCAAAATAGTATTTAGCCAACTTTAATAAAGGCCCATCGATGTCGAAATGTCACAACATAAATTTCATTTTTTTTTTTTCGAATAAAACTCGTATTAGAAACTCGCGCGTCTAAACCTATGCTATCTAATCTATCTAACCGCTAGACTCATAAAGTATACTTAATAAAAGTTACCTACCAATAAAATAGTTCATTAGAGAGTTACTTTAGTAATAAAATTAATTAAAACATCAAATAGTAGACTAATTCAATTAAGTTTTCAGCAAAGTGAAATAAATTCGTTGACGATTTGTGAAAGAGCCATTTTGGGATCGGTATTTCAAATAAACTTAAATTTAAAATATCCACAGGCGACGGTTTATACCTACAAGTATAACATACCCGGTGAACTTCGCACCTTTCAAAATAAACCGACAAAATTGATGAAAAGTCATCACGACCTTTTTACTTCTGGGGTGGTCAGAAACCACGCTTATAAAGAAGCGGATTTACTATTGACCAATCATGACAAGTGACAATCTCGCCGAAGTCTCTAACGTACCAAACTCAAAAAAATATCACAAATACAATAAATTCATTTATTTAAATTAATAAATAATATGATGTCCTGACCAGGAAACGAACCCGGTACCTCCGAGCCTAAATCCACGGACTTAACCGCTCTGGTGGAGTGAATGTCTAGGAGTCAGTGTTTATTGCTGTGTTTTTGAGGGGGCGCATTCAAAACACATCTACTTAAATTAGAACTGGCACAAAAGAGCAATCCTTAAAGTATCCATGTTCCTTCAATACCGATACCCAACAACCTTTCTTTACCAAGTAGCAGACGTACTAACAGTCAGGAAGCTTTTTATCTTCCAACGTGTCAAAAGGTACCTATAAAAACAGCTCAAATTACACCATTATCTAAAACTAAAAGAATACAGGAATTTTATGTTCCCTTCAACCGCAGTACATATGCGCAGAAACAGTTCGAACCAACATTATTTTGTGTTAATAAACGATTTGTATTTGTATATTTGTATTTGATATAGCTATATAAAAATACCTCAAATCTCAGTTCTCAATAATGGCCTATGCCACTCTTAAATAGGAGTTAAGTATGTTTAAAGCGAGTCATGTGTGGCTTAGTGAATCCGAACAGAAAGAGCGCTTCCACAGCATCCCCGCATCTCAACCGCATAAACACTTGGATTGTAGCACTGCCGCAGGCTATTATCCGTTCACTTCACTAGAACCATCAACATATTATTTTATAAATAATAAATAAATAAAATAAATAAATAAAAATCGTTTATTGACACTATATAACAAGTATGTTTTTTACACTTTAAATTTAGATTGGAGAAGAAAGCTTAAAAATAATTTAATTTCATTTATTATAGCCCCTAGAACGCACCGTCCTAGACCTCCACTGTTGAAGATGGGCCTTCCAGAACATATATCTGGAGAATTTGGCCTTCAATCGCCACGCTGGCCAGAGACTGGTTGGCAAGGATCTGATATTCCGAGATAGCCCCAAGGAGACTGGCAAACATTTCCCCTCTGTATAGGAAGGAGACTCCAGACCTTTCCGTCAGCCGCTTTGAGAAGTCTTTTGCCAGGCGCTTTGCTGAGGGTCTCATGGGCCCATCGTCTTAAGTCATAATTAAACTATATAATTAATATAACAAAAAATAATAATAATACAACCAAATAAAATCTAAAGAAAACTAAAAGCTAAATAACTAATCTACAAAATAAACAAAGGATTACCCAAAACGCTCACCTTATTTCTTAGTTAAATTATTATAGAAATGTTTTGTTTTAGGTAGTTATAGCATTTGGGATCGCCACATTAGTGAAAAAAATAGTTTATCCAGCTTTTGTCGAATTTGTGTTCATGTGTAATAAACATACTACGATTATATTAAGGTTAAATTGTACAAGCCATTTTACAACGCATCCCGCCGTATATAAAACCATTATAAAAGCTTGCGTAATTGCTCGAGTACTTTGCATGCGTTTTATTATAAAACTATATGGTTAAATTTGTGTAATTTGCACGTTTTTCAGTGTAGTTAAAAAAATTATACGTCTATGACATCTGCTAACTGGAATCATGTCAAACCCTATTAGAGGAATTTTTGTAAATATTTTCATTATTCAAATTTTAAATGATTCTACTCCTGATAGTGGAAGATTAATCAGATAAGTAGATTAAATTTATCAGCAGAAGTCTAACCTGCTGGGTTTAGCAGATTTAATTGACCTATTAATCTTTAATCTGACTTAGAAAGTAATCTGTTAGGAAAACTCAGCTATGCAGATTTATAAATTTATAAAAATAAGAATTCAGAACAAAAAAAATATACCTTTATTATTTACCTACCTATGTGAATATAATACCTGGTAAGTCAAAATTTAGATAAATATTTTTAGCGAAGTGTATAAAATAATTTGTGGAGCTGGCTTAATACTAAACAAAACAAACAAATCGCGTCCTTCCCATGAATCTGGTGTGAAGTCATATGTCATCTTCTTAGTCGCTACACTCTCGGTTATTTCGTAATTTGAGTGTTAGTTAGCACGCTTAACAAGCCGTCGCCACTCCTCTCGGACCGCGGCTTTGGTGGTGCACTCCATTGCAGCCTTCATCTGGTTAGTCCACCTCATCAGAGACCTACCACGCATCCCTTTGTCATCGACTACCAGGCACTCAATGGATGTTTCTCCACGACGTGACACGTGTTTGAAGAAAGTGAAAATGTGTGAGTGTACAGTCGAAGAAAGTTGTTATCTGATCCTCAGTTCCTCCAGTTTAGATTTGTTGCTTCGGAACTTCGTTCTTGATATGCCCAACATTCTCCCCCAACACTACATCCCTAAGGCACCAATTATTATTTTTTCTCTCTCTAGTGCTCCCAGATAAATGGTCATTAAAATTTCTGTTCAGTTATTGTTGACACGGTCTACGATCATTACCTTTCTCTGGCTGCGGTTGATTTTAAGGCCGAACTTAAGACGGACGATCTCCATTTTTTGCAGTAGCTTATCCATATGACCAATACTGGTTGCAAACAATGTTGTATTGTCCACATATTGCAAATTCTTAAGCTTTCGAAGCCATATGTCATAAGTGTCTAATTTTTAGTTTAACAGATATAAACGTATTTAATACAGAATTACCAACAATATTTATTAATAATAATGTTACTAAGGATTGAAAAACCGACCGTAATACTACAAGCAATTATTTAATAATTGTAGGTATTTGCTTTATTATTTTATTAAACTTATTTGTAGCCATCGGGCATTTATATTTTCTTTCAAGTTCTTTTTAGTTTTATTAATTTTGCTACTTTTCAAACAAAAGACAAACGAAATAATTATTTAGAATCCATTATACACTATTTAATTTGATATAAGTTTATTATTTAGGTACAATTGAACTTCAAAGACAATGTTTACTTCCACTATTATATTTTTTTAATTTGGCATTGTTTTTTTATTATTATTATTAGTTATGACCTGTATAGAGATCTCAAAAAAATACTGTTGTTCAGCGTGTGCTACAATCTTGGGTACTATTGTTACTGCTTCTGTGGTCTAGCGGTAAAGTCTGTAGATTTAGACTTGGAGGTAACGGGTTCGATTCCTGGTCGGGACGCAAAAATATTTATTAATGTAAATAAATACATGTAATTAATATTTAATTTATTTGTTATATTTCTTGAGTTTGGTACGCTGGAGATATCGACGAGCTTGCCACTTGTCGTGATTGGCCTATAGTAAAGTTGGCTAAATGTGAATCCGCTTATTTATAAGCGTGGTTTCTGACCACCCCGGAAGGGAAACGGTCGTAATAATGATATTATTTTAGTTTTATATTAGATGTAAGAAACAGCAATACTGTCAGGGATATCTTTGATATAATTTATTTAGCGCAACCTCGAGAAATATCACAAATCAATTTTAAAAAATATTGTGTCTCGACCAGGTATCGAACCCGGTACCTCCGAGATTAAATCCACAAACTTAACTGCTAGACCACGGAAGCAGTCTCTCTCAATCTCAAGGATCCTCGAAATAGCAATTATTAGTTTGTAAACTCTCCAAACCATAATATATACCATATTAAAGAATCCATATTAAAAATTTAATAATAATAATATAATTAATATTACAATTTTACCGTTGTATGGGATTTATTTATTTAATATAAAAAAAAAACTAAGAGCAGTTTGATCTAAACATAAAACGCTTTAATGATCTCGATTTTAGACGGGATCGTAACTTGTTTTATTTTCTCCCGAGAAAATTTAAACAAAATTTAGTAATCAGAGATAAGGTTTTTAAAAAAACTTAATATAAAAATAATAAAAGAGTTTTAAAAAGCTTCCATCGTTAAGCGGATTAAAAGCAGAAAATACTTATTTATGAAAAAAAATGATGTTTTTTTTATAATTTTAGGTACATACTTTTTAATTATCACAGCCCCTAGACGACAGAGCTAGACCTCCATTGTTTGAGATGCATCTTCCAGATATTGTTTAAATTAAGAGTCTGCTGGTTAATAAATGTTTTATTCGACAAAGGAATACCCGAGACACTAAGCTCGATAAATTCATGTGAATAAATATGTGTATGTTAGAAATAGCTAAGCATACTATATATACATACTAGTAATTACATATAACAATTTACATCCCAGTACCTACCATGTTTCTGACATATTTTTTCATTTCTGATGTCATTTTTTAATGACAATTTATTTACGATTCCACAATTTGGTATTAGGTGGTGCGAGGCACGGGAACGGTAGTGTTGTAAATTTATGAGAAATGTACGTAAGAAAAGTGTATTTCTGATTGGTACATATCGTGGTTCAAACATCCCGTTCTCTTTTTAATCTTTTTCGGCTAAATAAATATTAGTTAATTGCTGTCGTAATGATCCAACGCAGTTGCTGGCAGCGTACTGCGTGTCCAGACTATCATAGCGCCGTCAGCACCGCAGCCTGTGCATGGACTTGATGGAATGACCTAATAGCGCTGTCAACAGAGGCTGCAATGATGACCAAGAGTTAAGCTGAGCTCGAGGCTATTACAGCGTGGCTACCAGGGCAGTCATCAAGGACCAAAAGTTGTATAATTTATTTACTCAAACAATGCGAGTAATTAAAAAAAAAAAACAGCATAGTGAGAATTAATTTTCGCATCTGATTATTTTAGAAATAAAACTCAACAATAATTAATTTAAAAAAATATATATTGTAACTAAAATTCATTCACCTACGAGTATTCGAGTAGCGCAAAAAGATCGAAGTTGCTCAAAGAAGGTTGTAATAATAATGATTATATTACAAGCATTTTTTACAGCAGCCATAATTTAAGTTTAAGACAAACAGAACCTCGCCAACCCGTCTGGCCAGCGTGGCGAATGTAGACCAAATTCTCCAAAATTTTCTGTTAGGCCCATCTCCAAAAGTGGAGGTCTAGGACTCTGTGTTCTAGGGGCTGTGATGATGGTAAAAATATAAAATATAAAAATACAATATATTTATTGTCCTGCTAACTTGCAGAATAAATCAGTTAAATTGAAATTGCATACGTAAATACTTACTTGACAATTTTTATCTATTGCACCTTGGTATTTTTTTTTTTTAAGAATCCAGGACGCACAGAATCAGAATAAACTCGATGAACTGATTATCTGAGATATGGAATTGGGGGGCAATTGAAATCACAGTTAAGTACTCGTATATATAAATTAAGTTAATATTATTAATAAAGCGGCGCATGTATGTATCCATGATGTATCCATTATAAATATTAACTAAACTCTGGGTCCATGGAGTCTAAGGGTCAAAAAGTTTTTAGAAGACATAATCGTCACATCTTGTGAACTCCTCCGGTGATATGAGAGTTATTTCTTCGCCAAAGTTTCAGTATTGCAATTCAGTGGGAAAATGCAACCGGCGTGCTTGCCACCATTCCACGCAGACGGGACACGTATTCATTTTATTTTATAGTTTAAAAATATATTTTTAAATAAATGATTTGACTATTTCGATGTTTATTTTTATATAATTAAAACTACTTAAAAGTTAAACTTAAAATAAATATATAAACTAAACGTTATAGAAAATTAACTATAAGTAAAAAATATCCTCTAGAGACGAGCCTTTAGGAATAGTCCCAAGAAGACTGGTAGCATTTTCCCTCGTTTACGTTGGCAGAAATAATTGCCAGCTTTCCTGTCTCCAGACTTTTCTGTTAGCCGTTTGGACAACTCCTCAGTCAGACGCTTGGCTGAGTGTCCAATTTCTAATTAACAAATTTAAGTTAAGTACTGCCAGTTTCTTGAGAAATGTCAAAGGATGAATAAGATATATACTTTTTTTTATCAAGAGGCACGTGATTGGCTTAACTAATAAATTCTAATATAGTATTTACCTCTCTCTACCACCTATCCTGTCTAAATGTCCTAAAGGTTTGGCTGTCAGAGAATGCCGTAGCGGCATTAAGTCCGCCTTTGTATATAGTGCAATAAAGTTTTTAAATGAAAATATTTTTTTGTAAAAATTACAAATAATAATTAATTAAACATTACATCCTCTAATATTTGTAGCGTGTTTTAATTAATATTATATTACATTGTATTATAAAATAAATAATTTTAAAGCTTTCCCGTATTTTAGGTAAATAAAATCCATATTTTAATATCACTAAAATGTAGAAACATAACCGTTATAAAACCGTTTCGCTGTATGTTTTTATTCCCCAAAAAAAGACGTTTCAGCCAATTTCCCTTTCCCCTTTACAAAAGGCTTTCATAAATAAACAAAAACAATAATTCAATTCTCGTTTTCTCAATCTCAAACCTTTCCAAACCACTTTACGCATTCGCTATTACCCTAAAAACATAAGATCATAAACACACAAAAAACATATTTTTACACTTACCAAATTTTCTTAAAATAATAATGAATAACCAGTAATCACACACATTATTATCATCACAATGTCACTATCACAAGGTCGAGAGAAACTGATTAAATTGTCAAAGAGCTCGATCGCGGGAATCTAACGGTAGATTTGGGTACATCCGAGCGGCGGAGGCAGCATTTCGCGAGGTACTGGCGGTTAAGGCCGATCCACATCTCGTCACCAGGCGCGCGCATCTTGCTTCGCAAAATGTGAAATGAAACACATTTATTCTTAGACTGGTATCCCGGTTGTAAGTTCGCGGTTTGAACCCCAGTATGTACCAATGAGAAATACACTTGTGTAAGACAAGTTTATTTGACATATGACAAGTACATTTGTCATAATATCACTAATGTCAAATTTTTAAAATTGACATCAGTGTAGGCCAAATTCTCTAGATATATATTATGGAAGGCCTATCTCCAACAGTAGAGCCTGGACCTCTGTGTTCTAGATGATGTGATGATTTTTTGACAAACATCTAAGGACCTATCCGCCAAATCGCATTGGGACAATGTGGTGGACTGTTTCCTAAACAAGTCATTCACGAAAGATGGTCAGAAGTTCTGCACTGTCTAAAATCCTTCACTTCATGTTCTCGATTCGCTCTTGATACGCTAACGCAGTTTGTGCGTGCTAGATCTACAGCAGTGAGAAGAGAACTTTCTTATCATTCCGTTGGTGTGTTGGAAAGAGAGAAGAGGAATAGTGGAATCCGGACTTTGCGTTGTCTAAATTAGCGTTTGTAAGCAAAGACTCCGGTGTGGTGCTTTTTTGTCCTTTTTTTATAGTTTTTTTTTTTCACTTGATAAAAATTTGGTGAAGCCAGGAGCCATGAAAATTACAAATTCATTTGTTAATGTAAAAATAATAGCGGTGGTGGCTCTGGTGTAAAAAACACTTTAATAAATGTAATTGTTTCGAACCCCGTCATGTAGAATGATAAATACTTATCTTACGTACATGTGTCATAGATTGCCAATACTACCGCTCCTGTGCCTCGTAGAACACGTTAAGCCGTCGTTCCCGGTTCTACTACTACCAACTTCTGTAATCGTAAATAAATTGTCATTAAAATTCATTGGTCTTACCCTCGCCAACCCGTTTTGGCCAGCGTGGCGATTGTAGGCGAAATTCTCCAGGTGTATATTCTACATTGGAGGTCCAGGAAGGTGTGTTCTAGGGGCTGTGATAAATGTAAAAATCTTTAACACGGTACAAGCAATATCTACCGATTCCAATTGGTTTTATTGGGATCCGATCGCGGTTACCGAATAGATTACCAGTGATCCCAAAGCAGAAAAAGCTTTTATTAGCTTTTGGTAATTCAATGAAGTATGAAAAAATATTAAAAAATCTTCTTAAAAACTAAATATTAAACTTCAATATGATTTTCAAATACCTATTCGATGATACCCCACTCGTAGTTTGTCGACTTAAATTTTTATATTTTCCACAATATGGCGTCTGGTTGTCGCCTTAATTAAATTTGATTAACGTCATATCTTCATGACACTCGAGTGATGGAAACAATCGATTGACGTGAGAATCATCAAAATTGGCCAACGCGTTTGGTCTACAGTGTGCCACAGGAACAAACATACATACATATATACATACTCGTACATATATATGTATGTATATACTGCGCAATAAAAACAAAAATAATAAATAAAAAATATTAATAAGCAGTAAAAATATAAAAAAATGTCTTGTCAATGGTTTGTTGCGACAACAATCTGGCGTTTTAATAAAGTGTGCTGGTCATTAATATGTTTTATAAATGCCCGGGTGTTTGTACATAAATCAATGCATTTAACACATTTATTAAACTAATTGGACTAAATAATATGATTTTAGTGCGAATGTTCTGGCTGAATGGGTTGATAACAAGTCTTTTAGCAAGAGATTGGTCCAAAGTTGATTTGTCAATGATAGCGCTCCAGGATGCTGCTTCGAGATGGCTTAAGAGAAAGTAGCATGGCTTATTTTTAAATTCCAGACAAACTTAAAAAAAAAGTATTGTAACCTACCCTTTGCAGTTACTTGATTTATCCAACGCCTGCGGTTGGATGTAGTTGCTTTTAATTGTTACGGAGAGGATTCTACGGAACTATTTTTTATTAAAAATGCATAAAACTTTTTTATACTTTATATTTTAGAAATAATTACATATCTAGAAAAACTAAACACTTATCTACGAGGGACACTATTACGCGGTAGACTTTAACTAATTATTATTTAATCCTAATCTTTATAAAAATACTCGCTCTGTCGACCTCTCGGTCCGAGCTCCCCCGATCTTCGCTTTTTTTCTTCTTTTTAACAAAAACCCATCAACCCTGTCATTGTCGTATATTGACAATACTATTCTTTCTTAAAATGCCAATAAAACTCTGTAACCTACATGTACCCGTTACAGTTTTTTATTTTTTTTTAAGTTTGTCTGGAATTTAATTTTAGAGTACAAGGAGAAGACGACCTGCTCATAATTACCATCAAGTATACATACAAATAAAACTAGGAAAGCAATAGATATTATACAATATATAAGCAAATATTTCACCTACCTAATAGTCCAATATATTAAATTAAAATAAAATTAATAAGATATACAATTAAACTACAAACTAATACCTACCTACCTAAGTACCTAAATAAATGTTAATAAAATTACAAATATTATAATAATGAAAATGATTACAGTTTTAAAATTAAATTAAATAAACAAAATTATTTACAAGATCTAACTTGCACTATTACCGTAAATTTAATAGTTTACAAATAAACAATAAAATATATCCCATGGTATACAAGACTGCATTATTTGACAAGAGTATTTATGGAATGGCACCAAAGATCTATAATAAGTTGCCAGACCAAATAATAAATGTTGACCATATGAATGACTTTAAATCTAAATTGAAAAACTTTCTCATTGATAAGACATATTATTGTATAAATGAATACTTAAATGACATCTTATAAAACTTGTGGCATGTCTATTCTCTTATATATTTTGATAAGTATTGAAATGTTTATATAACTTAAGATTATATAATATACCTACCCCGTAAGGGATCGGGCGTAAAGATATGTATGTACGAGTATGTATGTATAATATTTGTACGCTTTAAAAGCAGAGCATAGTGGTGCACATTTGTTAATTAGTCAAACAATTTAGATATATATATATTGTTTGACTTATTATTTATATATATATATATCTCAAGCAAATAAATAATTGTGAATTTGAAAAGGATTTTTTAAAATACTTTCGCATGAAAGTCAGGAGAAAAACATAACTACAAATCAAAGACGATAATTTTAAATGAATCATTTAAAATACACGGCATGTACAAAATGCTACGTATTGTATATTTTATTTTATATAAAAATGTTCGTAGTTATTAGATGGCGATATAATATCCAGGAGGATCCAACAAAATATGTATGATAACTACATGACCGTTGTAAAAATAACAATTAGAGCGGTTATCGAACGCCGTTCGAATATATATATTGTCATGTACATGCACATACATACATGTGTCATAGATTTACAACACCACCGCTTTCTTGCCTCGAAAATACGTAAAGGCATCGGCATCAACCGACTTGCGGAATCGTTAATAAATTGTCATTGAATTCAACATCAGACCCTCGCTAACAGCGTGGCATCTGAAGGGATATATCCAGCTGTGGAGGTTAAGGACTATGTGTTTTAGAATATGTGATAAGATTACCTCTACAAGTACGTATCAATTTAAATTTTTTTTTTCTTATTTGTTGTCATGAATTAGTATTTTAAGAAATCAACATATTTCATGATACTAGCTCTTAAATCGGGTGCTCGCCTGCGACAAGGTTGATTCAATTTGAAGCGAGCGACTTGATAATTCAAATATAGATACTATTAAAACTTGAAACATAATTTCATGATGATTGTGTTTTTTTTTTCATAATTATCGAAGATTCGTTATTGCTAGATAGCAAAGTTAGGTCACGAAATGAGAATTTAGAATCATTAATATAAAAAAGGTAAAGTAAAGTATCATCACGACCGTTTTCCTTTCGGGGTGGTCAGACACCACGCTTATTATAAGCGGATTCACGTTTAGTCAATTTTACTATAGGCCAATCATGACAAGTGGCAAGCTCATCGATGTCTCCAGCGTACCAAACTCTAGAAATATCACAAATAAATTAAATATTAATTAAATGTATTTATTTACATTAAGGAATTGTGCCTAAGCAGGTCTTCGTCTATACATTTATGGAACGAACTTCCAAGACGGCATTAGCAGTATTTGGTTTAACAGGGAGAGGAGCAGTGGATAGTGCACTATAAGCGCATTAAAAAGATTTTTAAACTACCCATTGTCAGTACCCCAACGCAAGTTTTTCACGTTTTTTCTAGGTGAAATTTGTGTAAATTATATCCTACTATGAATTATTATCTTAAAGTCGTAACAAATAAAATGATTACTTCTAATCAAAGTTATATCTTTTTAAAGGAAAATCTGCGAGAAGTGGCATCAGAAGGTACGTCCCAGCACTCGGAGTTTCATGAATATTAATGAAGCTCATTGAAATGTTGTAAAGTAGCGATGACGTCATAATTAATGTACCCCGCATTTACCTCTAATTTTAATTTCAACTTCGATAGTTGTTTTTAACCTAAGATTTATAAACTAATGTAAATAATGTTTTTGTATTTTGCTTCAAATACCTTTAACTTTTAGGTTATTAAGAGAGTATTTAAGGATAGATATAGTAGATTTTTACCAATATATGTCTAGTTTATTATGTTTTTGTTTTTTTATTTATTATTAGTTTTACCTTTATATTCACGATGATGTTCGCGTACTTGTTGCGTTTAAGGGACCCCGGGTTTCTTATGGCTTGATGTAAGATGCCTTATTATATATTTATTGAAGGTTTTTTAAAATATAAATATTCAATGTAATGTCACATTATTCGTACAACAAAATATTTAAATTACGTTTTTTTACGATACAATATTTTTTTCATTCATTACATACCCTAGAACACATTGTCCTAGACCTCCACTGCTGGAGATGGGCCTAGAATTAGGCCCACACTCGCCACGCTGGCCAGACTTGGCGAGGAATAGAATATGAATTGACTTAAATATAAACATCACCAACAATAAAAGGTCCAAAATAATAAAATATAATACATTTGCACATCGACTAGGCATTTTTGCCATCAATAAAATACATCTATCTTGTAACAGGCATTTTTAACATAAATCTTTTGTCTATACATAAACTATAGTTAGTTCATTTGGCAGTAAAAAATAGTCGCAAAAAAAACTAACACCATTACATAATGACACTGCGTCCAACTGATAATAAATGCAACACGGATTTTTTAGAAATAAATCAACTTACACCGGCCACTGTCTCACCACTATGCTGATATTATGCTTTTTTTATTAAAGTAAGATCGCTAATAAAAAAATAAAGCTTCTGTCTAATACAGTCATAATGCAAAGAGCATAAGGTCTCAATTCCAATTCCAATTTGTTTGGTTTAATTTTAACTTACTGTACCATACATTGGGAGCAATTTTACAGTTCATCATATTGGAAAATTTGTTTCACTGCAATGCAGACGTGTCTCTGTAACCGTGACGTCATCAAGCATAAAATTAGGTTTTAATTTCACTACAAAAAATAAATAATCATAAGATTTTTAAAAAAGTATTATTAGGCAAAGATCTGCCAAACAAATGTTTTTCCCTTTCATACAATCATTTAAACGTAGTGTGAAAAAAAGACGGCATTTTATTATTATTATTTTTTTATTGCACGATTTTTTTTTTTTAATTATGTTTTATACTGGCACTACATGTGACCTTGCGTCCACCTGATAGTAAGTGTTGTCCCTAACATTAGGCTTGACTGGGCATGACGGCAATTCGAGCCTGATCCCGAAATGTGTGGATACACTGTACTGGATTTATCGACAAGAACGGTGGATACTTCCCCGCCCCGGCAGACTGGGCAAATTACCATCATCAGTCCGCCTACCACCTATTGTACAATCGTACAAAATGTAGGAGTACCAAGGCGTTTTTGCCTACAAGGCATTTTCTAATATCTAACCTTCATTAATATATATGTATTTTATATTTAGGTATATATTTATTTGTTTACGTATGACATTTATTTATGTATAAATATAGTTCTTATATGTGTGTAATTAATTTGTGTTTTATATAGTAATAAATAATTTCAACTATCTATTTTCTTCGTAACATTCTGCACCCGTTTATTACATATCTCAGTCACAAAGGTTAGTTGGTAGAAAATGCATTTACGGCACTTGTTTTGGTTTTGTACAATAAATAATTAATTATTATTATTATCAGACGGTGTCTAAAAATGATGCAGTAACTAAGCGTTTGAAGACGTGGAAGTAGTTGTAGGGACTGATATCGCTCTATGGCTGGTGTCAGTCCCTCATATTCATGAATATCTTAGGCAAATCGCTATTCTATAAGGTCGAGAATACCTGTTAAACAAAATCAATAAGAAAATATTCTTTACATACCTACCGTATACAACGCCTTATCTGATAAACGACGGACAAAAAGTGACATGGCGTCGGTAATGATTCTGGAAGGTTCGAAGTCTGCTAGTATTTACACTAGTATGTACTAGGTATTGTATTCTAATGTAGGTGAATTTAAATGGTTATTATTTATTACAGCCCCTAGAAAACGTGCTACGAGTATACCCCACTTTTGGAGATGGGCCTCCCAGAATATATATCTGGAGAATTTGGCCAACACTCGCCACGCTGCGCTGGTTAGACGGGTTGGCGACGATCTAAATAGTAGTAGTATCATCACGACCGTTCGAAAGGAATTTCGGGGTGGTCAGAAACCACGCTTGATTTTAGCGGATTCACATTAATCATATCGATGTCTCCAGCGTACCAAACTCGAGAAATATCACAAATAAATTAAATATTAATTACATGTATTTATTTATATTAATAAATATTTTTGTGTACCGACCAGAAATCGAACCCGGTATCTCCGAGTCTAAATCCACGGACTTAACCGCTAGACCACGGAGGCAGTCTGAGGCGAGGATCTGAAGTGAATTTAATGTCAATTTATTAACTATTCCACAAGTTGGTATTAGTAGAACCGGGACCGAAGGTTTAACGTGCTCACCGATGCACAGGAGCGTGGGATTGTAAATCTATGACAAATGTACGTAAGAAAAGTGTATTTCTTATTGGTACATGCCGGGGGGGTTTGAACTGACCTTTGTAGGATTTTAAGGAATGCTTTCTTATAACCGAGGCAGTAAATTTACGAACAATAATAAAGTAATTTAAATAATGACGTGTCATAAATGCCTGTAATAGGTCTACGTGCATAAAGATATTTTGACTTTATGACTTTTGTAAGTCTTACTTCTAGATTGAAGATCTTGCCACTTGTTATAATGAGCATTGTAAAGTTACCTAAAGGTCAACAACCTTTTCCAGAAAGCCTGACAAAATAAATACATACAATCTGTCTAAATAAATAATTAAAGCAGTGTATCTATTAATTGTTACCAGTGTGGGTCTGGTTTAATTTAACATCTTCCCTAAAGAGATGAGCAGTTTCGACCTTCATAGTTTGACCTGGTTATAATTAAATTTAACATTAACCTCATCTAATAGAAAGAGGCTCGGATGTAAGAACGCTTTCCTTAATATCGAAATAAAAAGTTTAAACTCCAATAAGTAACAATGTACTTTTCTTAAGTACATTTGTCATGCTATGCACGTTAAGCAATTGATGTTGGTTCCACTAATACCAACTTGTGAAATCGTTAATGAATTGTCATTATATTCGAATTCAAACCGTCTGGCCAGCGTGGCGATTGTAGGAAAAATTCTCCAGAAATTTCTTTTGGAAGGCCCATCTACATCAGTAAAGGTCTAGAACTCTGTACTCTAGACGCTAAAATGTTGACAATTAAAATTTTTAATAAATGCTGGCGTCCTAATGGCAGTTACCCCTATGCTATTATAATTATTTTTATGATGTTACAGGCTCCATGCATATTTTGAAAAATACATATAATTGTTTCTTTCGGTCTATCTTTTTGAGCTGACATGAGCCGATTAAGTAGTAGATTATCGTGCATAATGTATTTCATATTTAAAAAAGGCTAGATGCTAGATGCTAAAATTACAATAATAATGTTTAAATTATGTAAAAATATGCACATATCCTTATGAACCTAAGCAGGCCCGTGGAAACGATATCTCTTTAAGACCTGAAATTATAATTATTAATACTATTTTGAAATAAACATTTAGTCCAGAAGGAATTATTTACCGAAATATAAGTATTAAAATATTTAGAGGTTTAATAAAAAAAAGGGTCAAACTTTCACGGTCTAGAAGGGACCAAGCCGTCCCTACGGGTTCAGCGGGCGCCGCAATTAAGTGACCATGTACAGTGATCCCAAACTAATTAAAGTGACATGAATCTATTATGGCGTCTTTCATTCACTCCTATTGTCTTTCTCTAACAAACCTGATTTAGGATTCACTTACATCTACCTTTGGCAGACTAATTAACTATCCATACCAATATTATAAATGTGAAAGAAGCTTTGTTTGTGTGTTTGTATGTATGTATGTTTGTCTCGCCTTCACGCATATATTTTTTATTTATAACAACCTGAATTGTTATATCTAACATTCACAAATTAAAAATAATAATATTTTTCGATAATATTTTTAACTTTACTGCCACCCTGGTCTGGCGGTTAAGGCCATTTAGACTCGGAGATACCGGGTTCGATTCCTGGTCGGGACACAATAATATTTATTAATTTAAATAAATATAATGAATATTTAATTTATTTGTGAGCATTCTCGAGTTTGGTACGCTGGAGATATCGACGAGCTTGCCACTTGATATGATTGGCCTAAAGTAACGTTGGCTAAATGTGAATTAGCCTCTTTATAAGCGTGGATTCTGACTACCCCGAAAGGGAAAATGGTCGTGATTTTATTCCGTGCCTCGAAAAGCACGTTAAGCCGTCGCGACTCATCGGTCCTGGTTCCACTAATAAGTACTTATGGAATTGTTAATAAATCATCTGTCATCAATAAAACCCGTCTGCCAGCTTGGCGAGTGTTGGCTAAATTATCCTGAAATATTTTTTTTTAATGAAAAATGTCCTCTAGAGACGTTCCATCCGAGATAGTCCCAAGGAGATTGGCAATATTTTCCCTTTAAGGATAAAGTATAATACGTTGGCAGAAATAATTGCCAACCTTCCTGTCAACCGCTTTGACAACTCCTTGGCCAGGCGCTTTGCTGACGATCCCCATGGGCCTCTCGTCTCGACCCCAAACGGCACAAATTGGTAACCTGTACTAAAGTTTGCGTATTTGCGCAACTTGAGGTTCTCAGCATAAACCGTCGCATATCCCGCGTCTGTCGAGGTCGCCTGCGGATGTGAGATGGAGCTAATATCGCAACCCACACCAGAGACCTGCTAATTTATAAATATTGGTTTAATATTGTGAAAGTGACTTGAGTGAAGTGACTTGTGTTCAAATCGCGGTGGTGAGTCGGTTGTAAGAACCTTCTTAATATCCTACAAAGGTCGGTTTAAACCCCCCCGGCATGTACCAAATACACTTGTACGTAATTTGTAATGGAATTATAACACTAACGGTCCCGTGTGTCGGAGAAGTTTTGAAGCCATCGGTCCCGGTTTTACTAATACCAAACTTGTGAAATCGTTAATAATGTGCCATCGCCAACCCCTCTGGCCAGCGTGGCGAGTGAAATTTGGCCTAATTCTCCAGATATATGCCCATCCTGGAAGGCCCATCTCCCACAGTGAAGCTCTAGGACGCTGTGTTCTAGGGGCTGTAATGATAATAATAATAATAAAACAATCGTGTTTAACGGTGGATGATAGTAAAATAAATTTAGCCTGGATTCAGCAAAATATTTTTAACCAACGATTAAAAAGGATATTGGTTTAATATTGTAAAAGTTATGCAAATATTTTATTAGTTATTAGAAATAGTTCAGACATAAGCAACTATGTCGAGCGCTGGTCTGCACGAAGTATGGCTGTACAATTTAAAAACCACGTATCTGACATATTAAAATCGCTTTGTTTTTTAATGTATCATCACGACTGTGATCAAATTAAAATTTCTTTAATGCATAAGACATCTCAACCTAAATTGTTACAACAATAATACATTATTATTAACATTTACGGCTTAATCATAACGTCTCACTAAGCCTCAGCATGCAATGTTGGTATGACTTAATGTGGGCACCATACACAAGAACATTAAAGGGTATGACAATGAATTTATATATTTACCCTGGTGTGGGATGCGACATGTGTAGACACATTAACCCCATCACACATTCAGGCGACCTCGTCAATCGCGGGAAGTGCAGCGGTTTCTGCTGAGAACCTCAAGCTGAGCAAATATGCCAACTGCGGTAAAGGTTACGATTTTGCACCGTTTCGGATCGAGACAATGGGTCCATGGGGACACTCAGCAAAGCGTCCAAACGGCTAACGGAAAAGTCTGGAGACAGGAAAGCTGGCAATTATTTCTGCCAACGTATTAGCCTCGCTATACAGAGGGGAAATGCTGCCAGTCTTCTTGGGACTATCCCTGAAGGGTCGTCTCTAGAGGACATTTTATACTTATGGTTTAATTTTTATTAGGTTTAGTTTATATTTATTTTATTTTTTACTTTTAAGTAGTTTTTATAATTACAAAAAATAAATAAATACATTTATATAACTTCAGAACATGAATCTAAATAGAACAATACAATGTAAATTTTTCATTTGTAAGTTATTTGTAGACGTACTCAAAAATTACTTTTTTCAATTTATTCGTTGGTAATTATTGAATTGTTGCTGTATAAAATACTATTTTATTTTCATGTTTATTTATTTATTTGAAGAGAAAGGACAAGCAACACAAGAACATAGAAGAAAGCAACAGAGTAGAAGAAATAAAAACAACTGCATTGTATGTGTTTGAATGCATTAAAACTGTTAGGCGAACTCCGAAGCAAACTTTGCAAGCTAAACCGAAAGTAGCAGCTTCTTAATTTTGGCTTTGAAGGCGGCGTGGGAGTTACTGAATATATCCACATTCGATAAACGCCTTTGGACGTGTCACACATCCGACGTACAGGTGCGAGCATGCCAGATATTGTACGTACGCGGCAGACATGGAAGAGATCGCAGGAGCTAGTCTGTCTCGAGGGGGCATTATAATAAATACCTTCTGTCAGGTTTGGACAACTAAGTAGGCCTCTACAAATATTATACAATAGTGTCATTTTAGTTTTAAGTCTACGGTTTGAGAGTGTCGTCAGTCTGTAATGTGTACATAGTTTGTCGTAGGACAGATATCCGGTTCCGTATCTGCGATTAAGTCCTCTTAAGAATTTCTTTTGCACCATCACAATTTTTTCTTTGTACACATTGAAGTATGGGCTCCACACAGAGCTTTATACGATTTGTCGATGTACCAGACTCTAAAACAGACGAAAATAAACAAATATATATGTATGTGTGTTCTCAGTATATCTTGAAAATTTTCTTGGTTAGTACGTGTAGATACTAGGTTTTTGTATTCGACAGACGTTTTGCTAGTAAAATGCAATAACAAATCATGTGGGAGTCTGAGGAATATCATGAGCGTGGCACTTATTGACTACCAACTTGTTACTTGAGAATCTCTAAAATTTGGCGGCTTGCTTTGATACTGGTTTGTTAACTTAAAATTTTATAAGCAGTTATTAATGCATTCAAGAATAACTATTAATTTCCAAAATAATGATTTCCTTTTATTTACTGTACGTTTTATAGTTTGAAATACACAAGTCGAGCGTAACCGACCTTACATCAAAATCGTGCGATTATTTAAAGGTCTTCTGGGAGAGCATTCCACATCTTTAGCGTGCGACAGATATAAGAGTCTTCAAATTTATATGTACGCGTAGGGGTAATGGCGATATGGAGGTGCATATTTTGGCCTGTGCGTCGCTCGCCTTAGTGGAACCATCCCAAAGCGCAGAGGTGAGAACAGTATTCCACAGTAATGAAAGTGTTTATTGACATTAAATAGTGCCAGTCCGCCTCCAGATAACAGTTCACAGCTCCTCGCCGCACCCGCCTAAAGGTTAGTTTCCTCATACCGCACACATTGCTTATAGAGAAGCGGTAAATATTGACAACATACTGACGACTAAGCTTACAAACCCACTCAAGATTCGCATCGATCTAGGAACGTGTCTAATGCTCTTAAGCCCAACCGAACTGACACTCGACACCTTCCATATTCTATGAAAACCATGCTTAATGCAATCATACAAACCTCATAGAGAAATAATCCCTATAGGCATTAACTATAACGCCTAAATTCCCTTGAAATTGTACTCGTACTACTCTGTATCAACAAGGGATTTTAGCTTCAATTGGCTGTTGTTTTAAAGCCTAAGTTTGTCTGAAGGGGTTTCAAGTCAAAATATGTGATCTTAGTCACGCTGGGGACTAGTGTTGGGTTTCGTACTCCTGCGTCGCAAGGGAAGTGAATTCGTTACTTCACTAGCAACATCAATTTATAAATAGACAGAGACATAGATAACGACCCAATATTTTAAATAGACAAACACATTCAAGATGACAGCTCTCAAAACGGCTCAAATATTGTTATTATTATTTTTATTAATAAATCGTTTATTCAGATAAAAACTTAAACTTATTTACTTTTTTTAAATTATACGCCAAACTCCATAACAGTTTGTTGGCGAATAGTACATTATTTTTTACACTATATTTGTCAACTAACAAAGTTATTTAACATTAAATCACATTACTGTTAGTAGTTAGTATTTACTTAGCAAAAGCAACATTAATTTTCCTTTAAATTCACTTTTAGACATTTTTACACAGTCATCAATGGGCATAATATTATTAAATATAATGGGAGTTAAGAACATTCTAGTTCTTTTACTATAATAGTTGTTATACCGGTAGGTACTTATTGTATCTTGTCTTTTGTGAAAATATAGTATCATAACCACATCCAGTATAAATATTTTTGTAGGGAACTACCTTTAAACTGCTCCAGGGCTATTAAAAAGTTCACTTTATCATGCACCGGAAGTATCTTGCAAATACCAAACAGCTTGTCATAGTTCTTATTACAGCCACTCTTGACCTCGCTCATGATCCTTATTTGTAACTGTTAATGTTAGTAACACTTACGTCGGTTTAATTTCGCTTGAAAGACTGTGGATACCAAATACCTATGCAGATACTGTAAAGCTATAAAAAATAAAATGTAAAAATGTGGTTCAACTATATTAAAATAATTTGAATTCAAATCAAATCAAAATAGTTAATTTCCTTTGGTTCGCTAGAAACAACTTGGATACAGTAAGAACTGATAAAATCAATTCAATTATTAAAACAAAAGTACTAAACACAGTAGTAACATGGTTGGACCGTAAACAGGCAATAATCCATATTTATGAATGTTAGGCACGACATGACTGCTATAAGCAAGTAAAACTAACTAACTTAGAAACTACTTAAATAAGATTGTGGCTGTAAAGAGACCGTGTAAATTTACATTCTTAATACTTACTAATTCTAATTTACAGAAATTACATATAGATGTCAGATAAAATAATAAAATTATAATAAAATACAAATAAAAATACACATTTCATCTTACAATCTAAATAATAATAATGATATGTCAATTAAACATAAATTCACAGCTGTAAAAGGGCCGTGTCATCTTATATTTTAATTATTTTTTAAATAAATTATTTATTTCATTATAGATTTGAATTAGCAATGAAATACACTAACTCCAATTGAAAACAAAAATGGGTTGCTCATTTGTCAATCGTAAAACTAAATCAACGTCTCACCTTCCGGTTTGAATGACATCGAAGGGCCGTCATCGGACATCAAAAGCTACCTTAATGCCACATCAGAAAAGGGCTACACGGTAACGCTTTCAGGGCCCTATCGCTCATGTCGGGGTTTCAATAGAAATGCCCCACTTATTGCGCCAAATGCCAGCTCACTTCAACCTGACGAAGCCTGTCATGCCTCGATGGACGCGTATGTATCGAGATCACCGTATTCAGATAAGCCAATTTGATTAAAATTTGTCATGTCATTGATCTGATTGATTCAATTCAGTTACGGTTGATTTAGTGGTTCCCAATTAATCATTATTTTGGTTCAAAATCTCTTTTAAATAGTATGTTTTAAATTTTGGTTCAATTTTCGTCAAGTCGTCTGGCCAGTCTAACAGTGGAGTCTAGGATGCTGTGTTCTAGGGGCTGTAATGAATGAATGAACTGTAAGTTAAAACACATTTCTTACCACTATCAACTTGTGTAAGTTATCAACATCAGTTTTATCAATTAATAAATGTCTTGGTAATGTTATTGTGATATTTAATCACGGCCAGCACCTCGTAGTATCATAAGTTACTTTTAGTTAATCTCAGCAAGCATTATCAGGATTTATTGCAGTTAAGTAGCATATAAAAGTAGACTAAATAAAAAAAATGTACTGGCAAATGATATTTATATTTATTAAAACTGCCACAATTAGTAGTATTAGGTAATCTGAGTCTAAACTTTTCAAATAAACATAAATTTACCCCTTTTGCCTCACTGATCTTTGCCCACTAATATAATATAGTACATGAGGAAAGTAGACATTTTGACTTGGAAACTCATTTTGATATTACATCTGAAACTTTATCGAAACTTAAAAGCATGAAGTTGGTCGCGTTTTTACTCCATATTAGATATTGCTCGGGCTTCTTCGACATTTTGGAAATTATGTCGGATACTTTGAATAGAGTGCCCATGGAGCTACCGTTCGCTTTGAAGGACATAGTGCAAGGTCTTCCAGCGAAAACTATAGCTGTTGTTAGAGGAAATTCTACAAATATCAGGTAAATTTAATTAATTTAATAAATGAGGGCAAAGCATGGAAGTTTGAACCATACAAACTTTAGTCAACAAATTTTATTAATTCGACATTATCTTCATCTTTGTATATACGAGTGCAATCGACAATTAAATCGAAATTTTAAAATTTCCTATTTTTTTGATAAATACATAAATTCTTTATTGCACAGAAAATAATACATTTTACAGTACATAGGCGAGCTTAATGTCAAAATCATTTTCTAACAGCTAATCTTTGGAAGATGTGAGCTGGGATTGTAATGTGCATGACCGCTAATATTTGAGATAAGGAGATTTATTGTAATAAAAACTTATAACTAAAAAAAGAACGATAATAAATCTATAATATAAATTTAAAATATGTATATATATATATATATACCTATACATACAATAATATACCGATTTAGTCAAGTTATGTAGACTTGTTTTGCTTTTTGTGAAAGTGTTTAGTGAGCAAATTTTTAAAACACATAAGTGATGGTGCTTTACGAATATGAAGAGGGAGTCGGTTTCACTGGCGAGCTGCTGATACTGTATAAGAATCTGAACATCTGCTGGACGAATGTGGCGGGATTTTTAATTGATTATTATAGGAAGAGCGAAGAGAGCAACTGTGTGTATCGCACAGAAATTGGAAACGATATTTAGGTAAGGGATTGGATTAAATAGGATATTGTAAAGAAAGGTAAGTGAATGTGTAGACCTGCGATTTCGGATATTGAGCCACTTTCATTAAATTATTTTGATCATTATAAAATCTCTGTATTATTAATTAATAACTAAACATAATTTACAATTTTAACAGCTCCTTCTGTTAGTTAAGTCATAACCCACCACAGGCTTAGATTAAAACAGATGGAGAAGGTACTTCGTCCAACTGACGCACTTAGTAATAAGCTTAACTACAGAGCCGTAGACGACACTCGCACCATCTATGCATTTTATTTCGCTCGCGTCCTACTGTCTTAATTTTTAATATATATTTTAAACGACATTGGTGATGCAACTGTGGTTGTGACTTTGCATTTAGTTGTCTATCGGTCCCGTTTCAAATTGTTGATCAAAGAATACAGGTTGTTATTTTAATAAGGGAAAATCTACGCCAATCCTTCTTGTAAGCTTTCTGTTGTTTAGAAGCCTGTGCCTAGCATTAAACCTTTACAATATTACTGCATTTTTTGTAGGTCTTCAGATATGTTCGACCTGCTTTGCATGCTGAATGCTCATAACATTCAGGTGGTCAATCTGAACATCAGTACAACTGAAAGCAAGGCTGTTGTGAGTAACTGTTACTTTACTTATTACGTACATCTGCTAAGCTAAGGCTACATTGCACCAAAACAAAGTATTTGTAACAATTTATTAACGATTCCACAGGTTGGCATCAGTGGAACCGGGACCGACGGCTTAACGTGCTCTACGAGGCATGGGAACGGTGGTGTTGTAAATCTTCGACAAATGTACGTAAGAAAAGTGTATTTCTCTGGTACATGCCGGGTGGGTTTGAACCGACCTTTGTAGGATTTAAGGTACGCGTTCTTACAACCGAGCCACCCTCTCATCTCAGCGCTCTAATCATATAAATGTGAAAATTCTACATCAAAACTGCATTTTTACTTTAACATTATTGGTTTTATAGTTTTAATTATTTTTAATTTTAATTATTTAGTTATATATGTTATTTGTGTTTTCTTATAAATAAAAACTTGCTAATAATTGTATTAATTGTAATAATAGTAAATGTGTTAATTGTATGTATGAATAGTAGCTGTTTGTAACATAAATAAAAAAGTTAAACATCATATGCTACATATTTTTTTGCGCTTCTTTAGTACGATTGAGAGTTTTAAATGATGATGTCTAGTTTTACGTAAATAAAAATATTATTAATTTGTCAAATGAAATAATTGTGGTCACCTTAGCCTAGGGAAGTTGACACCGGCTAACTATATATTAGTGACTTTTTGCTATTCGTACTAAAAATGTCTATGGAGCTTGCCCATTAAATATTAAATTTCAGTATATGCTAAGTTACTTAAAAAGTAAAAAAAATATTAAATAAAAACTATACCTAATTTAAAATAAACTATAACTAAAATATATCCTCTAGAGACGAACCTTCAGGGATAATTTCAAGGAGACCGACAACATTTCTTCCTCTTTATATCAAGGCTAATACGTTTTCGACTCGACCACAAATAGCGCTGGTCGCCTGGATGTGTCTATGTCGCATCCCACACCAGAGACCTGCCAAGTTGCCACGGCCCAACGGTCATACAAGAGACCTTGCCATCGCGCCTCGCAATCCCAGAAGGTTCTAGGGTCGCGGGTACTCCAGCAGTGACAAAAGACCTTCGCATGATGTCGTTAAGATCAGCGTGACGAGGAATGCGGACAGAAAAATTAAAATTAAATTTTTGATTTTTATAAATTTAATTTAATGTTAAATTTGTATTGCCACTGATAACGACCTATATTTAACAGTAGTTGAAAGATTATAGTAAAGTATTATTACGACCGAATCCCTTCCAGGGTGGTCAGAATCTACGTTTTTAAAGAAGCTGGTTTACATTTAGCTAACTTTACTATAGGCAACCGAACCACACGCACAGGTCAGATTATACACCCACATACCGCAGTCACTGTTAGGATATAATAATAAATCAATAAAACTAATAATTATAATTATTCTAAGTATTCTAAGCTTAACAAATTGACAATGACATATATCACATAAATGACAAATACCTAGTATATAAAAGGGTTATATATTATTTGACCTCCTTGGTCATAATCCAACATGTCGATTCCTGGTCGGGACACGATAATATTTATTAATTAAAATAAATTAATTAATTTAATATTTTATTTATTGGTGATATTTCCCGAGGTGGGTATACTGGAGGCATCGAGGAGCTTGCCACTTGTCATGATTGAAATATAGTAAAGTTGCCTAAATGTGAATCCGCTTATTTATAAGCGTGGTTTCTGACGAACCCGGAAGGAAACGGTCGTGATGATACCTTAACATAGTTGAGGCCGACTATCATGGCTAAAGTTATTTTTTGCACTTCATGGATTAACCGTGTATTTAAAAGAACGACTATTGGCTTGTTTAAAAAAATTTTTTCTTAATATCACTGGAAGCTCGTTTCATAAAGTAATGTGTTTATTCTATTTTTTTTAGTATGTAGAATATCTCCGAGAAGCTTTGGACAGCTCTGAAGAGAGAAATAGTTTTATATTATGCGAGCCTTATGAGTGTGAATCGTTACTTATTGAGGTACGTGTTACTTAAACGACTCGAGTATAGTAAGTACCTACATTTTATGCAATTTATTTTATTATGATATAAACAGACATTGTAAATCCATCATCATCACTGAGTCCTAGACCTCCACTGTTGGCGATGGTCCTTTCAGATATTTCTGGAGAATTTGGCCTACACCCGCCACTACGGCCGGACAAGTTGGCGATGGTCTGATCTCAATTTTTTATGACAACGTTTTCACAATTTGGTATTAGTTAAACCGAAAGCTTAACGTGCTCCTCACACTGAAACGGTGGTGTTGTAAATCTGTGACAAATGTACGTAAGAAAGTGAAATCATTCCGGAGTTCGTACCATTTTTTTATTTTATTTTAAAGAATGCGTTCTTACAACCATGCCACCATCGCTCTGCATATGTAAATCCATGGTAATATTATAAATAATAGAAGCTTTGTATGTACAATATGTACTCGTACATTGAACCGATTTTGATGAAATTCGGCAGAAATGCTCGTTATCATCTGACCACGACTTATGATCCCTCCGCCATATATAATATGTCTGCCTATTTAATTCGCGTATTTTTTATATTTTATTTACTGAACTGATTTTCATGAAATTTGGCAAAATTGACTCATGAAATCAGAAATAGATATGACGGATAAAATGACAAATCTAAATATGAGATTTGAAATTGTAGTTACATTGATTGTAGTAGACATAATAAACCAGTAAATTTGGCTAAGTGCAAACTCGGTCCTTAAAAAAGAGTACACTATTTATTACGGTCGTGATTGTACTTTACTTGTCCTATCAAACGAGCAAGTAGTCATTCTAAACTTTTAATTTGACTGACATCCTAAAATGTTAAAATTATTTTTTAGTTGACAGAATTTAACCTGATCCACCGCACCATACTGTACATGTTTTTCTGGCCATACGGGACAGTCAGTCACAAGTTCATGGAGACCCTAAGCGAGGCCATGAGGGTCGCCGTCATCACGAACCCGAGGACCGGCGTGTGAGTTATGAGTAGATCCACATATGACATTAAAGTAGCATATAGGTTTCATTTGTTAGATTCTATCAATTTAAAGTTACTCACATGGCATAAAAAAAATGCCAGCTGAAGTGGCAATGGGCCGGATTGATCTGGACGACGCAGAATATGACGACCACCGGCCTTGACGCCAGGACGAATGGCTTAAAGAACGTTGCCGGCGTTGAATGAAGGTTGTAAATAACCTCGTACAGTGGCCAGCCTTGTCTCCCACAAGACCTACATCTATGATGATGTAAGAGTACTTTAGTTTTTCAAACATAACTGGATACGGTCTTGCTCCAACTATACAAGTCTTACTAACTTAATTCAACCTCCATTTATTTATTTATTTTATTTAAAACTTTATTGCACATAAATATACAAAGGCGTGACATAATGTCGCTTGACATTCTCTGCCTTTCAGACCTTCGGGACAACGAGAACATTTATGTGAGGTAGGTGCAATATATCAATTTAAATTAAATATATTAAAAATATAAGTCTATAGAATATTATTTATTGATTATAATAAATATTTATTAATAAAATTACTACATACTAATACTAATACATACACACATACATATATAAACTACATAAATAAGTTATACTATTTATATACTACATAAACATAAATTTAGGTACTAGGTATAGTAATATGATAACCGATAATGTAGGATAACAATAAGCAACAATCAATGAAAATTTTATGAAAATTATGAACATCACGACTTCAAGATCAATCCGGACACCAAATGGCTCAGAAGGACGTCCCAAAGCTAGTTTTACAGGGTGAGTTCCGATACCAATGCCCTCATAGCGAGGCTCGCTAAATCCCTTCAATAGTTTTTGCGTGAAAACATTAATTTATCTGTACTTTCTCGTTTGTAGTAGGATAGAATTATTTTACTATTGCAAAGGAGAGGGTAGAATCAATTCTTGTATTTAGTTGTCAGTCAGTTTAGTTCACGTCAGCGTGTGCCCTCGGGCGAGTGTGTTACGGGCAGGTTAGATGCACTGACTAGGTTGAGGTAGACTCGCAAAATGAATTTAGGTTAACAGCAATTTGGGTTAACAACCTTAGATCAAATTTCGGTTCAACAAACTAAATTACATACGTCACTAAATATAATACCTATTATATTAAATATTTATTGCTTCGCTGAATATGAATGAAAGTATAAAAAGAGAAAAAAAAGAGTTGTACCATCGCTGCAAGAATGAGACTAAATCTTTGGTTAAGGAGAAGCGTGAAAGATGTAAGGAAATAGGTGAAAATAGGATGACGAGCAACTTTAAGGAGAACTCCAAACTTTTCTGGAGGGAAGTTAGGAAGGCCAAAGGTTGCTTGTCATCTTATCGAATGAACAGAGTGAAATCAAAAAGCGGTAACATTCTTGCAAACACAAATGAGGTGTTGCAGCGATGGAATGAATATTTTAGCGAGATGTATGCTAGTGGTACTCCTAACGACGTCACGACGGGTACTTTACCTCCAGAGCTATCCACAACTATAACGTCCACTTTTAAGGAGGAAATAAGTGTGCAAGAATTGCAATCGGCAATTAGAAGCCTGAAATGTGGCAAAGCAGCGGGAAAAGATCGAGTGCTCGCTGAAATGATCAAATACGGAGGTATACCGGTCTGGAACGCTTTCCACCTACTGTGCAACCTTTGCTGGCAGGAGGGAAGAGTGCCGGAGGACTGGCGGCAATCAGTCATCGTTCCTTTATACAAAGGTAAGGGATCTAGATTGGACTGTGCCAACTACCGAGCGATTAGTTTGATCAGTTTGGCGAGCAAGATGTATGGCAAGATTCTCACGAAACGCTTGCAAGAGAAGACTGAAGGTCTTTTATGGGAGGCACAAGGAGGCTTTAGACCTGGAAGAGGATGCACTGACCAAGTCTTTTCGCTCCGCAATATCACAGAGAAGTTTTTGGCCTTAAACCAGAAGGTTTTCTGTGCTTTTGTGGATTTGGAAAAGGCTTTTGATAGAGTTGTAAGAAAGAAGCTTTGGGACATATTGCCGGAGTATGGAGTGAATGACAAACTGCTACAAGCTATACAGTCCCTGTACAAGGGCTGCAAAGCTTGTGTGCGGGTGGAGGGAGGTATGTCGCCTTGCTTTGAATCCCAAATGGGCGTCAAACAGGGTTGTGTGCTTTCTCCTAGATTATTCACTCTATATCTCGACAAATGCCTAAAAAGAGTAAGAGAGAGTGACTGTGGGATAAAGATGAGTGATCTAGTGGTGAACTGCCTGCTTTATGCAGATGATGCTGTTCTTATGGCATCGTCCGAACAACAACTGCAATCACTAGTCACAAGAATGAAGGAGGGATGTGCAGAAAAAGGACTCCGTTTGAATGCGAGAAAAACCAAGGTACTAGTGTTTGAAAGAAGAAGGATGACAACCGTGACGATAAAGATTGATGATGAAACTCTAGAACAAGTAAATGAAATTATATATCTGGGCAGTGTTTTCACTGCGGATGGGAAGTACGATAGGGACGTTGAAAGAAGAGTGAACGCGGGAAATAGTGTTAACGGTGCCCTGGGGTCACTGATCGGCAGTCGAAATGTCAGTGACAAAGCTCGGCTCGCCATACACAATGCCATGTTGGTACCAACACTGATGTATGGAAGCGAGACGTGGATACGTCAGAATACGCATGAGAGTAGGGTTAATGCAGTAGAAATGCGGTCGTTGCGGCGGATATGTGGCGTCACTTTGGCGGACCGCATACGTAACGTCGAAATACGGAAAAGGGTTGGTATGAAGGAAAGCATAGGGACAAAAATAAGGAAAGGCATGCTACGATGGTTCGGGCATGTTGAAAGGATGAGCGATGAAAGATTGACGAACCAGATATATAATGCGAAAGTTGTGGGTAAAAGAGGCCCTGGCAGACCGAGACTCACATATCACGATCAAATAAATAAAACACTGACTGAAGGTGCATTAAAAAGTCTTCGTAACCAAAGGGCATGTATGAAGAGGTTAATGAATGTCGACGAAGCGAAAGAAGTATGTCGTGATCGTGTCAAATGGCGCTCAATTGTCTCTGCCTACCCCGCAAGGGATCTGGCGTGAAGATATGTATGTATGTATGTATATTAAATATTTATTGTCTATTTTCTCTCCTTTGACAAAGTCTAAGAGCCCGCAGACTACAGACTTCGTATCGACCAATAGTTTAAACTGGCTTTTACTCAGTATAAAAATGTATACAAGAATGTTCTGAAGAGCTCCACAACCTTATCCCTTCTTCTCTATTCCGCAACCGAACCACTCGCACAGGCCAAAATATGCATCCACATACCATAGCCACTATTCCTGCGCGTACATACAAATTTGGAGACTCTTACATCTGTCGCAAGCTGAAGATGTGGAATGCTCTCCCAGTCAGTGTATTTCCTATTCCTATAACCTGGAATCATTCAAACGAAGTGTGAAAAAGCACCTTTATAGGCCGGCATTGTGGTAGGGACTGATGTCGGTCATCAGAGTCGTCTGGCGTTAGGTGCTCCCATTCTTGTACCTCACGTACCGCTTACCATCGAGGCGCGGTGTCACATGTCTTGCTCAAAAAAAAAATGCTGTTGCTGGATGATATATTAGCACGCGTCGATTCTCTAGACATATTCACGTCTCCAAACCAGGTATCTTTCTGGCATGTGCCGGCAGACATTTGGAACTGATGGAATGAAGATTTTGCTGGAACTCCTCTCGCACCAACTTCCACTGCGTAAAGCTGAGTCTTGAACCCGTTCCTGATCATTTCTTCTGTGAGATCATAATATTTCTTCGACTTTATGTCTTTAATACATATATTTTAAAGTAGTATTTATTTGCTGCAAGTATTTGAGCTATCGAGCTATATTTAAAAAAAAGTTTTTAAAAGTACGAAAAAAAAGCTTTTAGGACTTATGAGTTCTTTGCCGAATTTATACTCCACAGATTCTAAAATAAATTTTATTATTAATAAATACGTCTAAAAATCCGCAGAAAAGTTCATAAATTTTTGGAACAAAATCATGTCCAGTTTGAAACATCCAGATTTTTGATAGAATTAAATTTAGTATATTTATAAAATACAAAGAAACATTTTGTGAAGAAACAATAATATTTTGGCACATTTCACGTACAAAATGTAATTTAATCAACCTCATTGATTGAATCTTGGCACTCTCTTGTGTTTTACGAAACAATAAAAAACGTTTATAGTCTCAACATTTGGACGCGAAAATGTTCCGATAAATTTATAGGAAGAAAATTTTTATCCGAACAATCTTATATTAAATTAGTTTAGAACACAGAGTTCTAGACATCCACAGCTGACGATAGACCTTTTACTTCATTGCATACTCGTTTTACTGTTGAGTTTGGTCCAACCTTGCCACACTGGGCAGAGGCGGGTCTGAGGTATTTTAATATAATAACGTACAATAAATTAAAACAATATTAAATAACTTTACAAAACATACTATTTTTAAAATAACAATAATATTTAATTTTGTTAAAAAAAAAATGTATACATATACAATTTTGAACATCTATTAATATTCTCCATTATGAAGATGATGAATCAATGGCAAGTGGCAAGCTCATCGATATCTTTAGCATACCAAACCGGAGAAATATCACAAATAAATTATAAATAAATAAATTAATTAATTAATAAATATTTCCAGACAGGTCACACAGCGCCATCTAGTTTCCGTGGTAAACTACGAGGCTTGTGTTACGGAAACTAGATGGTTGATAAACTACATATTATACTTTTTTTTTGTAAATATATAGGTACATATTATACATATAAACACCCAGACCGAGACAAATTATACAATGTACAACTTGCCCCCGGTGGGAATCGAACCCACGAGCCCGAACCCGAGTTCATGGCAACGTTTGTTACCACTAGACCACGGAGGCGGTCAAATTAAATGTATTTATTTAAATCAACAAATATGATTGTGTCCGGAACTGAAATCAAACCCGGTATCTTCGAATCTAAATCCACGGACTGCACCGTAACAGTTTAAGACAAATAATACATTTTCAGGTTCCGTATCTACTACAACCAAGCCGAGCCGGATCTGCTGCACCACCTCACCCTCGTGAACTGGTGGTCAGGCGGCCTATACAAGTCGCCCGTGCTGCCACCCCCCGACAAGGTCTACCATGACTTCAAGGGCAGGCTGTTCGATGTCCCAGTCCTACATGTATGATGTCACAATTTATGTCTACCATACTCAAGCACAGTCAGATCTGTTGCACCACCTGACCCTCGTAAAAGTGTTTTATGTCCCAATCTTTTTATTTGCATTATATACCTGTCCTTGGGTCCGAGGATAATCTCTACAAAATTTAATCAAAAGCGGTCAAGTAGTGTATGGTCGTGGTCAGTCTCAGTATTACAAGGAACAAATCTGCCAAATTTCATTCAAATTGGTTCGAAAAAAATTGGTGCTAGACAAATATATATAGTACATACAGATACATAGACAAAGCTTGTTTCACATTTATAATATTAGTGGGGCTGTGGGCTTTTACTTGAAATTCCAAAGCCGGTGTGGTGGGAATTGCTCACTGTTTTAATAAAAAAAAACTACACAAGTATCCTGTACCAGACTTAGATTACTATTGTTGTGGCTTGGTTTCATCTTCTCCTTTGATTCCTTCTACAACCATTATCCATCATTAAACTCACTATTTAATTAAAAGTACAGTTTCCATTTGCGGTAACTTTTAATTGAATTTAGAAATTAGTCGTTAGTTATTCTTTAATAAATAAATAAATAAACTAAGGCTTGACAGTATATAAAGCTCATATCAATTATCTCGAATCTCACTGCCCCTAGAAGACCTGCTAGAAATATCTGGAATATATCATTTCTAGAATTTGGCCTACAGTCACCATGCTGACCAGACAGGTTGGCGAGAGTCTGATGTAAATTGTATAACGATTCCACAAATTAGTATTAGTGGAACCGGGACCGACAGCTTAACGTGCTCTCTAGGCACGGGAACGGTTTGATTGTTTGATTCTATGACAAATCTTACATAAGAAAAGCGTATTCGTCATTGGCAGGAAATCGAACTGCAACTTTATTGGAATTTAAGGTAAGCGTTCCTACAACCAGGCTACCTCTGCTCTTCTATCTCATTCTATACCTTGACTCCTGCTTAATATTAGCTACGCGTTTAGCTAATTGTATCTTCGTAGCATTTCTGCTACGCTGTAACGGCAATGAGGCTGGCGTAGCTCAAAGGGCAATTTTGTGGTTATACTGTTTAGCCACCTACAAATTCTCCAGCCAACATCCGAGATTTTTTTTACATCCAAATTTAAAAATAACTACTTATTAAATGGATACCATACGTCGAATAACTAGTAACGCCGTATAAGGGAATCCTTCCCGTATAACGGAAATTCACTATCAAATAAGTATCATCACGACCGTTTCCCTTTTGGGGTGGTCAAAAACCACGCTTATAAATAAGCGGATTCACATTTGGCTAACTTTACTATAGGCCAATCATGACAAGTGGCAAGCTCTAGCGTACCAAGCTCGAGAATTATCACAAATAAAATAAATATTATTTAAATGTATTTATTTACATTAATAAATATTTTTGTGTCCCGACCAGGAATCGAACCCGGTATCTTCGAGTCTAAATCCACGGACTTAACCGCTAGACCACGAGGCAGTTTCACTATTAATGTCTGTGCGAATTTCAACTCTAAAAAATATGCCTTTATTTGCGCATCTCAGCCGATATTAGATGCTTCGGCATAGCTAAACACATTAACCGTACTAAATTATGTATATATTGAAAAAATATTCAACTCTTAGTTGAAGTAGTGTAATATTGACTGGTGTTGTATGACAGGCTCCTCCGTGGCACTTTGTTCAATACAAGAACGACTCGACCGTGAACGTAACTGGCGGCCGAGATGACAAGCTATTGGCTGTGCTTGCCAACAAACTACATTTTAGGTCAGAACATATATTATCCTACGTATGTAGTAAAGTATCATCACGACCGTAATCCCTTGCTCAGAAACAATACGTTAATTAACTTTAAGCTTCACGTATATACACGAGCTGCCGTCGAAGCGTTGCACAACTGTTATTAATGCCGTTTTCGAATTTTTTTTATATAAAGATAAAAAAGCGCTAACAGTGACAAGTCTAACACAGGATTAGTGTACCGCGTATTAAGAGGGTTTAAAACTTTCGCATTACTTACCTAATTATAATATACTTCACATTATTATATATTAATTTTATTTAATTTTATTATGGTAACAAACAGTCACAATACAATTTATATAACAAACAATATACATATAATTAGACCTGGAGTACCAAAACTGTGAAAGAGAACTATACTTATTACATTTTCAAAATACAATTAAACCATAAAATAAAGTAAAAATCACATTTAAGTCTATTCTATCGAATACTTAACTCTAATCTCACGGACTCCGCTCCTATACACTGACTTAGAGCAAGCAAATATGTCTACGTCAACCAAACAATCATTATATAGTTTTACTGCTCGTCTTAAAAAAGGTGTTTTTAGCACAATTTGTTCTGCTAAAGGAACAAGTCTTTAGAACGTGAGGTAAGTCGAGGCACTCTAAACGTGACATTGTCTAAAAGAGTAGGAGAGAGGATTATTCACTATTTTGTACAGAAACATGGAATCGTTTAAAAAACGGCGACTTTGCAAAGGATTAACTTGTGTATGTAGAATTAGTATGTAGATATGTAAATATTATTTATTTAGGTATCTAAGTATGTATTAATTTATACATGTCATTATATTGTCTAATTAAGCCTGTAATTGCACCTACCTTTCATTGTTTAATTGCTTTTGTTGTCCCGAAGGTTTGACTGTCGTAGAATGCCTGCGCATTTGTACTTTGTGCAATAAAAATTTAAATAAATAAATAAATTATACCCACACACATAAACATACATAAACTATACATACAAGTACATTATATACATTATAGCTTAAATAAATACACAGTTATTTAAATAGTGTTTTATTCAGTTACTTCAGGAACGATGTGGTTATCAAACGTTTTAAGACGCTGATAGACGGTGCACGTCTAATGGCCAAGGGTAGATTATTCCACTTTTAGACGCAGTTTAGTCGGGTCTAACTAAACTTAAAGGGGGATCCAGAAAATGTACTATATAAACTTGTATTTAAAGAAATAAATTTTTTTTGTTTTTTTTTTGTTTTTTTTTGTATAGCCGAACATAGCCAAACTTACGTCAATTTAACACATAATACATATGAATATTAACTCGTTTGAAATTGACAGTTCCAGTGACCCATACTATGAGTAATTTTCCAATTACCTACTCCTTGGTTGCCTCAAATAACATTTTTTTATCACAAAGGCTGGGTTCAGCTTTAGCCATCTTTACTATCCTCACCATGATAAATGTTTACTAGGCATACGAATTGTTACAAATTACATTTTAAATTTTTACTATAAATCGAACCGGGTACCTATGGGTCTTAATCTATGGTCGTAACCGCTAGGCTACGAAGGCAGGTATATGCCTCGGTATACGTATAGTGCAAAGTTTTAGCTTCATCCTGGATATTAGGTATACCTCTAGATATGGTACGTGATATTTAGTCTGAATCAGGATTTCGTTAACAGGGAAATAAATAAAATGATAACAAATATAAAGGGTATTTTTTTATGTGGTAAATTACTCCAAACTCTTTCTCTTCGTGGTTTCTGACCACCCCGAAAGCGATACGGTCGTGATAATACTTTTGTATTATATATACCTATATTTTTTGTTATTGTGTTGATGTTCCTATGACACTAAAATACCTTCCAGTTCTTTACCTTTACATTGCACTCTACAAGGAAGATAGAAATTTTTAAACTCACTCAAAATAGAAAATATAACTCATTACCTTAGCAAGGTTACAGCCGTGATGATAGTTATATATTTTTTTAAATATAATACACATGAAATTTTCAAGGCGTTGGCAAAACAGGCTTATCTAAACCTCGGGAGACAAAAGAGCTGGGCATAATTTGGGCAAAAGGATCAGAATTTCCATTCAACGTGGCAATTCTGCCAGCATCCTTGGCACTTTGCCCATTGGCAGCAATTTGAAGCATTGCATTTTTTTTATTTACAATATTTTGCTGGTACCAACACTTATGTATGGAAGTGAGACGTGGATATGTCAGAACACGCATGAGAGTAGACTTAATGCAGTGGAAATGAGGTCGTTGCGTCGGATATGCGGTGTTACTTTAACGGACCGCATACGTAATGACGAAATACGCAAAAAGGTGGGTATGAAAGAAAGCATAGGGACAAAAATAAGGAAAGGCATGCTCCGATGGTTCGGGCATGTTGAAAGGATGACTGAAGAGAGATTGACGAACCAGATATATAATGCGAAAGTTGTGGGTGAAAGAGGCCCTGGAAGACCAAGACTCACTTATCACGATCAAATAAATAAAACAATAGCTGCCGGTGCAATAAAAAGCCATCGAAACAAAAGGGCATGTATAAAGAGGTTGATGAATGTCGAAGAAGCGAAAGAGGTATGTCGAGATCGTGACAAATGGCGCTCAATTGTCTCTGCCTACCCCGCAAGGGACCTGGCGTGAAGATATGTATGTATGTATTTTTATTTTACTTTATTTTTGTTTAAAGTTGTAATTTTAAATAATAAGTAGTTATTTTATTAGTAGTAATTATATGGGTTAAAAAATTAAGTTTTTAGTTTATTTAATTTTAAGATTAAGTTTTTTTTAAAATCATTGTGTATAAATAATAAATTATTAATATATATATATTTTTGATTAAATAACTTTATCTTTATAAATTATGTATAATTTCTTAGATATCAATATTACGACCCACCAGACCGCAGTCAGGGCTCCAGTATTTCTGGAAACGGAACTTTCAGAGGAACTCTGGGCCTCATTTGGAAACGAGTAAGATAATCTTTGTTTGTTTTTTATAAAATATGCAGATATAGTCCGTTCAATCAAAATGCAATTAGGATCGCGTTGTAGCGATTGCACTCCGTACAAAATCAAGTGAATTGGTCCCAGCATCCCTTTGGAGGCTACACATTTATTTGATTTGATGATTTGTTTATATTATTTCCACATCGACTCAAAAATAAAATTAATTAATTTAATATTATTAAATACTCAAATATAAATACTACAAAATACAAAATAACAATTAAAATTATAAAAACAAATTAAAACTAAAAATATAAATAATACAAAAAAAAATTGTCGCGCTTGTAATTCTTGCGTCATCCATACCCAAGTGAACATAGCTGCGAATTAATTGCAAAGTGACAGTCCTAATAGCATTTTAATCGTATGTTATAAAACAAAACATGACTTATTTATAAACTTCCTTGAACAAAGCACGACGAAAATCTGTTCATTACTGACTTTCAAATTTGAAAGTTAGTTTTGATTATCGAGACGTCAAAATTTTAATTAAATGCATTTAGAATATTGCTATTCAGCTATCTACCTACGTACGTCACTTCTACATGAGTGTACCAGTGTGCCCAGGCCTTAAGTTAAATCCAGTCTTAGGGCCGGTAACTGAATCTTTTATTAGTGGCATTCGTTCACTTAAATGCGTTCCCATACAAATGTCTGTATTTAGGGGACTAAATTACCGCGTGGAATGGTGGTAAGAACGCTGGCTGCATTTCCTCGATGAATTGCATTACTGATTCTTTGAGCGAAGAAAGAGCCAGCGCTCGTATCACCGAAGGAGACGATAGGACTTGGTGTATGTGTTTAAAAAAATATTGCCGCTTGAACTCCATGAGCCCCGAGTTTCTACAGCAAACGACACAAATATGTAATCTTATAATATAGCTACATACTTGCGCCGCTTGCCGGACTCTATGCCTAACCTATGTGAATCTCTATTAAAACCTATTTTATTTAGAAAGCAGATTTCTTCCTGGGTGACGTAACAATAACCTGGGAACGTCTCCAAGCGGTCGAGTTCTCTTTCCTGACGCTGGCAGACTCTGGCGCATTTCTCACACATGCACCGGAGAAGCTCAGTGAAACCCTGGCCATCATCAGACCTTTCCGATGGGAGGTAAAACGTACCACTTAATATTATCGAGAACATTGATAAATAATAGAATCTGACCAAGGATGAAGCTATCATCAGCATAACGAGAATTATTGTCTGAAGATCAGAGTTCCACCAAAGTAAAAATGTTAATTTTGAACAAATAAAAGTTTATGTATATAATTGCGACATTTGTAGACACATTAGCCCCATCTCACATCCAGACAACCCCGTCCAGCTGACCTGAGAACCTCAAGCTGCACAAATACGTTAACCGTGGTACAGGTTACGAATTTGCGCCGTTTGGGGTCGACCATTTGGTGGAGTGTCCAAACCACTGACAGAATAATCAGGAGACAGGAAGGCTGGCAATTATTTCTGCCTACGTTTTAGCCTCGCTGTACAGAGTAGGAAATGTTGCTCGCGACTATATCTGATGAGAAGTTTCTTGAGGGCATTATTTATTTATAGTTTTTTTTTATTAGTTTTAGTTTATAGTTATTTAATTAGTTTGTAACTGTTACTTTATACATATTTAGTAAATATTTTTATTTTTATTTGCAATATCAACTACTAAAGGATGTTCCAGAACATTTTTCTAGAGAACTTTGCCTTCGCTCGTCGCTCTGTCCAGACTGTTTGTCGAAAGAAAGTTTTTTTTTGTATACTAACATGGGATATGGCCCTACCCCCACCTGATTGTAACCGATGCGTAAGATCCAGAAATGTTAGCAACTGAAATTAGACTCAGACTGATGTATTTACTATTTACGATTTTACGCGGTGGTGGCTCAGTTGTGTTCTTACAACTGCTTTCCCTAGCATCCTAAAAAGGTGGGTTTGAGCGCACTATATATGTACTAACGAGAAATCACTCTTCTTATGTACATTTGTAATACATTAGCATAGAGCACGTTAAGCCGTCGGTCCCGGTTTCACCAATACCATCTTATAGAATCGTTTATAAATTTTCATAAAAAAAATACATCAGACACTCGCCAACCAGTCTGGCCAGCAGCGTGGCAAGTGTAGATCAAATTCTCCAGAAACTTCGAGAAGGCCCATCTCCAACAGTGGAGTTCTAGGACTCTGTATTCTAGGGGCTGTGATAAAGATAAACGAATGAATTTCACAAGTTGGTATAAGTAATTAGTCCGATTATTTGTGCTATTCGTGGCGCGGGCAACTGCACAAATGTTGTAAAATAATTAATAAGAAAACACCTTTTCGTATATTTGTCATTGGTGCCTGATTGACGGTCAGTATTTTCATCTAGACATAAAGTCGCCTACCTACACAAATAGATAAGTAAATATTTTGAGTAGGGCTGTTTGTCCACCGCAGCCGTCATCGGGACGTCACCGTAAAGAGGGCCGAGTTTTATTCAGCGGACGGGATGACGGCGATCTCGGGTGAAGGTCGTGCGGTAGACAAGCGCATAGAGTATAGTAACTAATTGGGAAAAGCGTGGTAACTCTCGCGGAGACTAAAAGATACATACCCATATAGGTATAGCTTCTATACATATGGGAATAGTATTATATTCGATGTTTTGCCCGCAAACAATTATTTGCGCGCGGAACTTTAAAAACATTGTGTAATTTGTAACTATTTTACACTACGATATATAGGTAGGTAAAAACTTACACATTACATTTAATTTTTATTTTTTGGGTTGATCACTTGTTGACAACAAAAATAGCTTACTTGATAAATTTATTGAATCAATTAATTAAATGTATTTCATGATCGGTGGTGGCTCGGTTGTAAGGTCGCTTTCCAATCGAATAAAATAAAGTTAGCGGTTCGAACCTCGGCATGTTCCAATAAGAAATACTTTTCCTACGTAAATTCGACATAGATTTACAACACCACCGTCCCCGTGCCACGAAGAACGCGTTAAGCCGTCGGTTCCGGTACCTCTAATACCAACTTGTGGAATCGTTAATTGTCATTAACATTGACATCAGATCTTCGCCAACCGTCTGGCTAGCGTGGGGAGAATAGCCCAAATTCTCCAGATATATGTTCTGGAAGACCCATCTCCAGCAATGATCTAGGCTCTGTTATGATGATTGAATGTATGAATAAATGACAACTTTATTATTTTTAAACCACAGATAAGAATTTAGTTCTCCCTACCAACAGATAGGCGGCGCTAGTTTCTATATAAATCAAAATTAGATATTCGCTTGTTTTAAGTTTCCACCCCATGGTAAGGCGGCCATGGTACACGTAAATGTAGATCGCTACTTCAGCGCCGTAATCTCATTATTAGTGAAGTACCAGTGACGCGGTGGACAAACTGCCTAAACTATGACCGATTTGCCTAACTTAACTTATATCACCTGAGAGTATCCAATCCATCAACCGTATTTACATCAAAGTAAAACATAGAAAAGGTAGACACAAAAAAAACAATTCACGCCGGACAGGCAATTACTAAGGGACATTTTGGGCTCAAAACTCCAGAAATAAAAAAGTATCATCACGACCGTTTCTTTTCCGGGGTGGTTAGAATTTAGCCAACTTCACTATAGACCAATCAAGGTTGATACCAAACACGAGAATATCACAAATAAATTAAATTCATTTATTTAAATTATTAAATATTACTGTGACCCGACCGGGTATTAAACGCGGTACCTCCGAGTCTAAATCCACAATACTTCACCGCTGGACCACGGAGGCAGTTCAGTTGTATAAATAAATAAAATTAAAATTAGTTTATTGAAAAAAATATTATATAGGTACATTCATTACTTATTTTTTTTATATATTATTAAGTACAAATGAGTATTTTTTTTTTTTCAAAAAATAATTGACACCTGTTTGTGTGATCCTTATCCCGAAAATGTTGTCTGGGTACAGCTGAACCTAAATTTTCAAAATTTTATTTTACATCTACTACCTACTAAACCTACCACATCACCAAGCATTTAGACATTATAGGTACTCGCATATGTGATAGAAAATAATAAATGTAAATAATAAGAAAACTCGAATGAGCAAAAAGCTGAAAAGAAATAAATAATATTTAATAAACTAAACAGAGTAAAAATTAATTTAAAGAAATAAACAAACCCAAAGGTTGCTACGCCATTTAAATAATTTTATGATTAATACTCGTACATACATAAAACACATAATAAATTCTTATGCGAAACATAATGGATTTATAAGTCGGAACCTATTAAAACTGAGACCGGCTCAAATCTTCCTTTGTACGTAACTTATTTCTTCTTTTAATTCTTATTTCTTAGATAGGCTCCTTCTCTAAATTCTTTTTCTTTTCAACTATCGCTTTACGATAAAGTCGCTTTACCGAATTTCATCATTCATCATTACAGCCCCTAGAACTCCACTGTTAGAGAAGAGCCTTTCAAAAAGTTCTGGAGACATTGGCCTACACTCGCCACGCTGGCCAGACGCTGCTGGCGTGGATATACTCGAATAAATAAACGTTAACATCTTCGCGGATATTTTTCTGATTGCATTATCCATGTTCCAGGTTTGGCCGCTTGTTTGCGCGACCCTCCTAGTCTCAGGTCCAGCCTTGTGGTTCGTCATCGCAGCACCCTCGCTCTGGCACAAAAATCAAAGAAAGAACTTGTTGAAACTCTTCAACAACTGTTGCTGGTTTACTACCACATTATTTCTGCGACAATGTGAGTAAAAGTACGAGTACAGTAAATTAGATGATATCCGGTTTGCGTAAGTATGATCATGTCTCAGTTAAAATGGCTCAGTATCCACTTTCGCAGATCTGTTCATGTCCTGGTTTCCCTGTATGGTATCCGAAACATTCCTAAAACTCAGGATTAAGTATTATCTCAAACCCCGCTTCGAGTTCTTGTGCGATACACACAGCTTCGTTCTTGCCATGTAGGCGAATTTTGCACTTTTTCGTGTAAAATTTACAATAAGTAAGAGAATATTAAGCAATATAATTTATCAGCATTATACAAGACAATTGAAAGATAGGTGAAAAATTTAAGTAAATTTTACGGTTTAACTATAATTGTTCAGCTATACGCAGAGGAAGTTGGTGCGAGAGGAGTTCCAGCAAAATCTTTGCACCACTTGCTGAAAGAATTGGGCCTAAGCAGGTCTGCGGTCATACATTTATGGAACGAGCTTCCAAGACGGTATTAACGGAATCATACAGTTTTTGGTTTGGTAGGGAGAGGAGTAGAATGGTGGATGGTGAGCGTATTATCGCGCAATAAAATAAAAAAGGGAGGCCTCCTTTTTTAAACCAGCCTATTGTCGGTCGCAAGCCCGAGTAACCATTCTTCTCATCGCTTACCCACAGACGATGGACCCGGCACCCGCACGGTGAATCCATGGAATGCTTAGAAATTGTCTTCTTCTTCTACACCATTTTTTTATATCTTGTACGAATAGTAGCACAACCTCCGTTATCTAATCGAAAACTTAAAGTATAGGATTGTACTCGTGAACATGGCTATGAGGCTCGGATTTTTATAAACGTATATATTTTTAACTCTATTCGATAACGGATTTCATGCGTGCTAGAGCTACTTTTGTCATCCTTCAACGACTAAGGCTCATACTTATAAAAATATATATATAAATAACTCTACAGCATCAAGCAAGGAGCCGTCGCAGACTCACAAGGCAAGGCTGGTAGCCGTGCTGGTATCTTTGGGAGCTACCTACGTCATCGGAGATATGTACTCTGCCAACCTGACCAGCCTCATAGCCCGACCGGCTCGGGAGAAACCCATCGGGACCCTGGAGGCCCTGGAGGAAGCCATGAGGTACCGAGGCTACGACCTCGTGGTGGAAAGACATAGCTCATCCTTGACTATTCTGCAGGTCAGTTACGTCATCATCATTTTGCATGAATATGAGTGTTCCAGAACTTTACTAGAGAATATGGTCTACTCTCGCTAAGACGGGTAAATGGCTTGATGTGCTGCTCAGGTAAATTACATTATCTAAATAAACCTCATTTGCGACAAGACTCCGTAACAAAGCCCGGCGTAGTGAACCCTACCTTATAAGTCTTCTAAGTTGGAGGTGGTTTTCCTTCATAAAATATTTATGGTTTACCTCAGGCAACCCAGTTTTTCTATGTTTCCTAAACTTTCATCTTATGAGGGTTTATATTTTGCGGGGGATCCCTGCAAGACAATTCCCGTAATGGTAATATAGAGAACTGTTGGAGATGGGCTTATCAGAATTTTCTGTTGAATTTCGCCTAAATTTGCCTCGCTGGCCAGACGGGTTGGCGTACGTGTGGCATTAATAAAATGTGGACGCAATCTAATCACCTTCTAGACCCGTGAGATGTGACAATAGTGTAACATATGTTTAAAACGTTTCTTCGGAGTTTTGGTTTGTTACTCGTCACGCTCGAGGAGTGTTGTCAACTGAAATATTACAAGTATTTGTTTAGTCCTCCTACTCCTTGCGTCGTACTCCTTAATGCTATGGTCATCACCACCCACGGATCACTGTGTGTAGGCCTTTATTTACTTACAGGCCGTGTTATGTGTGGATTTGCATTCTATAGTTTAATGACATTATTTGTGGTAGTATAGGATAGTGGTTTTCATAATTTTTGCATTTTGAATTTTTCAAAAGCAACGTTTGTATTTGTTATTGTATTAGTTCTTATTATTGTTTTGTTTAACTTTGATACAAGGATAGGTTTTTTCTATTTTTAATTTATCATTTTAAGCGTGTATATTTTCTTTTATTTAACTTTTTTTTTTTGCTTAATAACTTTTAATATGTTTAACTTAACTTTGCTTTTTATATTCGCTTAATATATTACTTTGTTTGGCTCATACGCATAGACTGACCCTGGTAATACAGACAAACACTACCGCCGGCATCAGGGTTCAATTATACATCTATTTATTTGTTGTAATAAACGCTTTTATTATTATTATTATTCGTGGTGCAGATCCGGCCAAACCGTCATACATTCGCCGTCTACGATTTATTTTTTTATATCAAATTAATATATTTTGAATTAAAAATTTTTTTCCTACTGCACAAATTTTGTTATTCTATTAGAATGGTACTGGAGTTTACGGTCGTTTGGCAAAGCTGATGAAGCGTCAGAGAATACAGCGCGTACGTAACGTCGAAGTGGGAGTCAGGATGGTGCTGACGAGGAAAAAGGTGGCTGTTTTGGGGGGGAGAGAAACTCTGTACTATGATACTGAGAGATTCGGTAAGAGGATATTATTTACAACGCTATAACTTCTTATCTTAAAACACACATTGAATTTCTTTGTGATTCGCACGACCGTCTGCTTCGTTCTTCTAACTTCCAGCAGATATTCAGATTCATTTACAGGCAGTGGAACAAGCTTCCACTAACAGTCAGACAAGCTCCTTCAATTCACATCTTTAAAAAACTACTTAATTTTATAGAATAGTTTTTATTTCCCTGGTTTAGTTTATAATTTATTTCATTTTTCTTTGGTATAATAACAACAATAATGTCAACTCATAGTATCACACTCATCAGCATTGCCATAATATACTTGTAGTCCACTAAGGCTAGGTACAACTATCATAACATAATATTTTCATTTTATTTTATCCCGAGGCATAGATGATTGGTTCGCTACGCTGCCCGAGGTCAGTTTAAAGGAACATTTCTGACGGCCAGTTTCCGAAATGTTTAATAAAATAACGAACTATCTTCTATCGTTTTATTTATCATTTTTGTTAAGGCGCTATTCATCAAATAATAGATAAGTCGCTCTTGTGATTATAATTATGCTGAGTAATTGTTAAAAACTATAGAACAAAACAATATCACACACACACACACACGATAGACAACCTTACATGCTTTACACAAGAATCATCACTGCCGTACCACTTCCGGGGTGGTCAGAAACCACCACGTTTCTTATTATTATTTTATATATAGAAACTGGTTCACATTTATCTAACTTTACTATAGACCTATAATGACAAGTGACTCTAGCGCACCAAACTCGAATATTATAACAAAAAAAAAATGTGTTCTTACCAGGAATCAAACCAGGTACCTCCGATTCGAAATCGACGGACTTATAACCGCTAGACTATGGAGGCATAAATAATTATATTATTAGCTATATTTTTATATTATTTATTGTTTTTATTTATTGTTTTCTATATAATGCAATAATAATTCTTAGTGATGGGTAGGTAAGATGCAAAAATAATGTTAACAAAACTAGACTCAGCTGTAAGTATTTCCTGATACAGAATCAGTTTTTTTGGGAGATTATCGGGATCAAAACAAATGTCAATTTTTATCTGTAAAACATTTATAACTAATGTTTTTGTCAATAAAGTATTTTTATTTTTTTATTTCGGCACACACTGTTTGTGCGGCTGGTTTACAAAGGAGGCCTCCTTTTGTGTTTTGTTGCGCAACAAGACGCTTACCATCCACCATTCCTCTCCTCTCTCGACCCAACCGAATACTGTATGATTCTATTAATGCCGTCTTGGATGCTTTTTCCATAAAGATTCAGTAAGTGGTGCAGAGATATATCTCCAAAATATCGGTAATTTTATTTTCTAGAAAGTTGATAAACCATATACTTGTTTATTTATTTTATTTATTATTTCAAAAGTACACTGAGGCTTGAAATGCCTTTGAAAATATTGGATTGTGCGAGCGAAAGATATGCAAAAGTTTGACGCTCTCTTTAATTTTATTGATTAACCGACGTCAAACATTATATCAAATATTTTTTTTTAATGTACGTCAGGTGATTGATTGGTTTAATTATCACTTTGTTAAATAACCAATCAAGTGCCTTATTATCAAAAACTTAAACGTTTGATATTATATTCATTCTTAATGAAACAAGGGCATAAAACAATATAATAAAAAAAAAATAGTAAAAGCTTTCAGTAACATTTTAATAAAATGTAGACGAACTGTGTGCTAAGCTTTACTTTTACATAAATAAAATAGATTTTTATTTTTGATTGATCGTGCAGTAGCAACACATCAAGCTATACCCGACCTTTTTATTTTTTAGGATTACGCTGCTTATCCACCACGTTACGAAAATTATTAACAATTATCAAACTTTATAACATGTATGATAATTTAACTGCCTCCGTGGATTTAGACTCGGAGGTACCGGGTTCGATTCTTGGTCGGGACACAAAAATATTTATTAATGAAAATAAATACATTTAATTTGTATTTAATTTATTTGTGATATTTCTCGAGTTTGGTACGCTAGAGACATCGACGAGCTTGCCACTTGTCATGATTGGCCTATAGTGAAGTTGGCTAAATGTAAATCCGCTTATTTATAAGCGTGGTTTTTGACCACTGGTCGTGATGATACTTTACTTTTATGATAATTTAGTTTAATTATCAGACAGGCACCATCTAAAATATTTAAAGATAAAAAAAGTAAAGTAAAGTATCATCACGACCGTTTCCCTTTCGGGATGGTCAGAAACCACGCTTATAAAGCGGATTTACATTTAGCCAACTTTACTATAGGCCAATCATGACAAGTGGCAAGCTCGTCGATGATTTAAAGATAAGCTATACATATACTTATTTCACAAGCAGAATAAGAATAATTATATATGCGTGTATGTATGTATTTTATATTTAGTTTATTAGTTTATTTGTTTATGTAGGATATTTATTTATGTACAAGTACTATAATATGTTTGTAATTAATGTGTGTTTTATATAATAATAAATAATTTTTAATATATTTTTTCTTCTGTCTGCACCCGCTTATTACAATCTCAGTCACAAAGATTAGTTGGTAGAAAATGCATTTACGGCATTTACCTATGTACCTGTACTTATTTTGGTTTTGTACAATAAAGATAATTTATTATTAGTTATCATACACTAATAATAATAATTTATTATTAGTTATCAGAGCAATTCAGGAATGTCAGGGCAACTCCAAATTACAATTATCAGTGCATGGTTCATGCCATCCCATATCCTGTGCGCGGCTATATCCTAGGGTCATTTTGAATTGATCAAAACTACTTAAAAGTAAAAAATAAAATAAATATAAACTAAACCTAATAAAAAAATAACTATAAGTAAAAAATGTCCTCTAGAGACGACCCTTCAGTGATAGTCCCAAGAAGACTGGCAACATTTCCCCTCTGTATAGCGAGGCTAATATATACGTTGGCAGAAATAATTCCCAGCTTTCCTGTCTCCAGGCTTTTCCGTTAACCGTTTAGACAACTCCTTGGCCAGACGCTTGGCTGAGTGTCCCCATGGGCCATCGTCTCGACCCCAAACGGCGCAAACTCGTAACCTGTACCGAGGTTGGCATATTTGCGCAGCTTGAGGTTCTTAGCAGAAACAGTCGCACTTCGGGGCTTAACGAGGTCGCCTGGATGTGTGATGGGGCTAATGTGTCTACACATGTCGCATCCCACACCAGGGAATGAACATGTTATTATGCGATGAATAAACATGTTTTTTTTTTTGTTTTACTATTTATTGGTAAATATTTTCCTCGCACAGCTCTGGTGGATAGCTAATTGCTAGAAGAATTGGATAAATTGAATTGTTGCTACATAAAAATAAAACCAAGCCATCAATCATCGTTCACGAAACAATATACAAATTTGGACGAAATAAAATGTCTATCGATGAGCTTTTAGAATATTGATTTGTAAAACAATATGTTTAAAAAAAACCATTAACGCCCTTAACAAGTACAGTAGCTCTAGCACGCACAAACTACGTAATCAAATCGAGAACATGAAGTATGGATTTTAGACAGCACCATTGATGTGAATTAGCGAAACTACAAGTTGGTCTCGGATGTAGGAGTATGGACATTAACTCGGAAGTACAATGTTATATGACGGGGTTTGTGCGCGTTAGAGCTACGGGTATATTTTACAAATATATCCTACATTTTATACATATAGGAATAGTATTTACGTAATAAAGGGTCTAGTAAATCTAGCTTTTTTGGCACGACACCTGCATGTTAAATCCGTGAGTTGGTAAGACGTTATTATGGCACTGACAGAATTACAAATGGCGCGATTTTTACATAACTATGGTGTTGCTAGATGAATTAAATGAAATTATAGTTTTATCCTCGCCAACCCGTCTGGCCAGCGTGGCAGATATATGTTCTGTAAGGCCCATCTCCAACAGTGGATGTCTAGAACGCTGTGTTCTAGGGGCTGTAATGAATGAATGAAAAAAATGTTTTTTTTCGGATGTGGAGCATTGATACCAACCTTGGAGCAAAATGTGACAAAGTTACGGCACTTACTGAATTGTTTATTTTATTACTATTTTCAGGCTCTCACAATTTTCATTTAAGTGAAAAGTTGTACACCCGCTACTCTGCAATAGCTCTCCAAATAGGCTGCCCATATATTGATATTTTTAATAATGTGTAAGTACCATCGATAAATAGTAATAAAGTATTATCACGACCGTAAACTGTTTGCGGTGTTTTCAAAAATCTCCAAGTTAAGTGACAATCTCGTTGATGTCTAGTGTCTAACCAAAACAAAAAATACAAATATATTTATGTTTCCGACCAGGAATCGAACGCGGTAACTCCGCGTCTAAATTCATCCACGGAGTTTTTTTTACATGACAGTAAGAACTAATTTATCATCATCATCATCACAGCCCCGAGTACACAGAGTTCTGAACCTCCTCTGCTGCCTTTTTCAGGCCTTCCAGATTTTTCTGGAAGGATTTGGCGTACACTCGCCACGCTGACCAGACAGAGTTTACGAGGGTCTGATGTAAAATTTTAATGACTGTTTATTAACGATTCCACAAGTTGGTATTAGTGGAACCGAGACACGGGAACGGTGATGTTGTAAATTTATGACAAATGTACGTAAGAAATATATATTGATGAATGCCGGGGTACGAACCGACCTTTGTTAGCATTCTTACAACCGAGCCACCACCGCCTTACTATGTCTACTATATAATTAAATAAATAATGTATTTTTATCACAGGGTAATGACTCTCTTTGAGGCTGGAATACTGAGTAAGATGACTACGGACGAGTACCGTAATCTTCCAGAACATTCCAGAAGGTCGGAACCTGTTACGGAGAGTGACAGGGGCCCTGTCGACGTGGGGGGAGGAAGCGATTCTCCACCACCACAGGTAATATCTTTAGCACTACTTGTCCATAAATAAACCATTTACACTTGCAAGATATGTGACCACGCCAATCGGTCCCAGTTCCACTAATACCAACTTGTGGAATAGTTAATAAATTGACATAAAAAAATGACATTAGACCCTCGCCAACCCGTCTGGCCAGCAGCCTACGCTAGTGAGTGTTGGCCAAATTTTCCAGAAATATCTGGAAGACTTATCTCCAACAATGGAGGTCTAGGACTCTGTGTCCTAGGAACTGTGATAATCATGATAATATTTTTATCAGTGTGTACATTTTAGTACCAAGAATCTCTTGTAACTTTTGTGCTATTTGTAAATTGATTTTAATTTCTCAGCATTTTTTTTCTCTACCCACGTTGATTATTATACCCTTTCACCTAAATTGTTTTGTAGAAGCCCGGTTTTCGTAGAAGTGAATGTAAGAAGGATTAACAATCAGTATTTTTGTAAATCAGGGCGAGTCGACTAAAGGATTACAGCCGGTGACACTGCGCATGCTCCGGGGCGCATTCTTACTGCTCGGTGTTGGACATTTACTTGCAGGTAAAATACTTATTTACTGTCCCTAATAATTATTATAAAATTATACACATGTTATATTATATTCGTTGCGTAACAAATAATGCGACTCAGTTAATTGATTAAAAATAACATTTATTCATTTACATATTCCACAGATGTCTTTTACAAATTAATATTTACATTCCAATGTTTACTTAACACCTAGCCAATTACAAAATAACATTATGTATACTAAACATTTAGCACGAACGGATTAAAAATAATTTAAACTACTTAAAAAATAAACATAAAAATAAAGAGACAATTTTACAACGGCCGCCTTCTCGTGGCAGAGTTAAGAGTTCATTTCTTTATATAAATGATCTAGTGTTCTTGTTGACAGTATACCCTTTACTAAATTATTTTTATAAATGTTACTTTATCAAAAGACATATTTAACAACGTTTTAAATTATCTATCCATATGGTTCTTTTTTCAGCAATGACATTAGCAATAGAAGTGCAGGTGTATCGTAAAACTAAAGTTAAGACTCAAGAACGGCTGTCCAGAGAAAGCACGGCCATTATGATGGGTCGGTGCACAGTCGCCTTGCGACGTATGAACCGCGTTCGCCGCCGCGTTACGACGCGTGTTGCTGTAACCGTTATGCAAAGTGTAGACAAGGCTTTAGGCCCCACTGTAAAATAAACATGATTTTTTTAGAACTACTTATAATAAAAAGTTATTTAAATGTAAAAAACTATGTTCACGTCCGTCGTTTTTTTTTTAAACGAGTTTACAATTTCATTATTACAGCCCCTAGAACACAGCGTCCTAGACCTCCACTGTGGGAGATGCGCCTTCCAGAACATATATCTGGAGAATTTGGCCTGTACTCGCCACGCTGACCAGAGAGTTTGGCGAGGATTTGATGACAATTTTTAATGACGATTTTTAATGACAATTTTTAATGACAATTTATTGACGATTCCACAAGTTGGTATATTAGTGGAACCGGGACCGACGGCTTAACGTGCTCTCCGTGGCATGGGAACGGTGGTGTTGTAAATATACGACAAATGTACGTAAGTGTATTTCTCATGCCGGGGGGGTTTGAACCGACCTTTGTAGGATATTAAGGAACGCGTTCTTTCAACCGAGCCACCACCGCACTTTACAATCAGCTAACTTTAAATAGGAGTGTCGATTTAGACGAGAATGTACCGGGTTCGATTCTTGGACGAGAACACAAAAATATTTAATTTATTCGTGACTTATTTTGTTAAGATTAGATGTTATGATTTTTAAATATGACAAAGGGCCAGACATAATTCCGGATATATTCCTATGTGGCTCGCGGCTGAAGATAGTCTCTAAGTTCAAATATCTCGGCCATATGATAGTTGATCGTCTGAGGGATGATGAGGACCTGGAAAGACAGAGGAGGACTCTCACTGCCGAGAGCAATATGCTGGCTCGAAGGTTTGCGCGTTGCTTAAGACAAGTTAAAATCATTCTGTTTGTTGCGTACTGCCAGGCGTTCTACACCAGTCATCTCTGGAAATTGTACACGAGGCGTGCCTTTAACACGCTTCGTGTACAATATAATAATGCATTTAGATGTATTCTAAAGTTGCCCTGGAAGTGTATGTTTGCTGAGAACAAAGTCGACGACTTTTTTGCCATACTCCGCAAGCGGCACGCCTCTTTTGTGGACCGACTGAGACAATCGGAAAACGACATAATTAAAGTTATTTTTGACATAAGGTTGTTTGACCTTGTTAATTATAAATTTATTTAGATTATAGTTTAGATTAAAATTATTAGAATTATTGTTATAAATTAATTATGAGTTTTTAGATGCCTGAAATAAAATATATTTAATTTAATTTATTATATTGACTTATTCTTTTCTCTGCTACGCTAGAGACATCGACCAGTTTGCCACTTGACAAATTACTAATCACTAATATTTATTATTAAATACAATTATAACGCTTGTCAAGTGGCAAACAAGGGAAGAATAAAGTCACAAATAAATTAAATATTTTTGTGTTAAAGCTTAAATGAAATTAAAATAATTTAATTAGCCGTCACATAATTTAGTTGTAAGCTTCCGAAATAAGACATCACAGAGCAGAGGGTCCATTGTTACTAAAATATTCAATTAACAGATTTCTGACAGTTAATTTCGTTATACCTCCGAGGCTTGTCTGTCTGTCCCCTAAATCTATTGTCGGGAAACGGCACAAAACATTCACCAAATGGCTTAATCTATCTAATTAACAAAGTTGATTGGTGAAGTTGCTACTAACTTGGATGATCATCGTTATTACTGACAAGCCTTTATTGAATGATGAATCATCATATCTAATATCATCATTATTGATACTTTGGTACATACATCTAAGGTTGCGTTATGTCTGGATAAAGTCGGTCAGCGTTCGGCTTTTTGACCTCTTATCTGGCCAAATTTGACTGCGTCCGGCCCGTCCTGATGACAGGGGTTTTATACCTATCGTTAAATCATCATACTAAAAAGATAAATTTATAAACATTTCATTGATTCCGGGTCCATAGTGTGTGGGAAAGAGATGAGAAGAATAGTGTCTCGGGCTTGCGACCGACAAGGCTGGTTTACAAAGAAGGCCTCCTTTTTATTTTAATGCGCAATAAGACGCTCACCATTCAAACACTCATCTACCTAACCAAATCCTGTATTCCGTTAAAATAATATTTTTAAAATATGTCTTTCTTTCGTTTTTTTTATTTTATTTTATTTATTTATTAAGGAAAACTATTGACATTTAATTTACAAGTATAAATACAAAAATAGAAACAGAAAGTCATTTACAAGTTTTCACTAGTAGTGTTAGAATAATACATATTATGAACGATGAAAGCTACAAACTATCATTTAATGCAAAAAACTAATAACTGTGCAATAACAAAAACTATTATCGTTTTTAGAACCTTAAGTTAAACGCATTTCTCACTGCTATCACCTTGTCATGAAAGATATCATCCCTTTTTTAGCATCAGGTCTTGGGACTTAAATTCCAGCTTTTAAATATGTGTTTGATTTGATATTTTAGACATACGAGTACTCGTAATCTTTTTTATTTTTGTTTTTAGTATTCGGCCTAGTCCATCTTTTTGATTTTTAGAAATGTACTATGGTTACATGAATTGGTGTGGCTCTTGAGAAAACTGCGCCACCCGTTTCTATCTTCGGCAGCATGCACAGGATCATGGACGCTAGTGTTGGTGGTGAAGCCGATTTGGTCGGCCCACCGTACCGGGCTTCGTCCTCTCGGTCTCTTCGGACTCTCTGCTCCTTTGCCGTGTGTCCGAATTATTGGAGTATCCTACGAAGACATATAATATTAACATAATAAATAATAATAACGCTTTGTTTTCTTACCGTCACGCTTTTTATTGACTAGAGTTTGATAAAATTTGCGCTGTGAAACAAATGAATGGATTGGATATACGAGTATGCGTCATCGCTTAACAGTTTTATCCATCGATCAAGATCCTTGATAGTAGGTTTTTTCTGTTAATCAATTACTACAATCAAGCATATTATGTAAATATTATTTATATATATTACGATTCAAGGTCATACACAAGGTCGCTCAGCGAGCTTTAGAGAGAGCTATGCTTGGTATTTCTCTGATGGATAGAATTCGAAACGTCGCAATTCGTCAGAGACCCAAAGTTATTGACATGGCATTCAAAATCTGCCGCAGAACCGACAACAAATGTGGCAAACGGGTTCTGGAGTGGGGACCACATACGGGACAACGCAGAGTGGGAGTTGGATTAGAGTTGCAAAAAACCGCGTGCAGTGGCGAGCCTTGGGGGAGGCCTATATCCAGCAGTGGAGAGACACAGGCTGATGATAATATCACGATGATAAAAAACGTTTTTCAATGTACTTACATACGAATAAATATATAAAATTAATGTTTTTTTTTACTTATTTAAGTAGTTGTGAAATCTTTGTTGTAGGAATGCCGTAGGTGTAAGGGTAGTACAGTCGACCAAATATCGGACTAGATTTTTCAGCTCCAAATTAACCCTTATTACAGCACGTTAAGGTATAGTGGTAATGTTAGAACACAAGCTCGTGCGGAATGTTCAATCTGAACGCGTGAAGTCCGAGCATTCCTGTTCCCCGACCCCTCTTGTCAGCCTCCAGGTACATTTCCTTTTAATAAAACAAAATTAGATAGGTCAAAACCTGCGAATAAATCCATATTATATTCCAAGCTTAATAGATGGTAGGCGGACTGATGGTGGTCCAGTCTGCCGGGGCGGGAAAGTGCCGATAAACCCAGTAAAGTGTACCTACACGTTTCGCGAGCAGGGTCGAATTGCTGTCATACCCAGTCAAGCCGGCATAGTGATAAAGATTGATGTCAGTCATGAGTGTCTGATTCCAGTTGCTAACATTCATAGACCTCGCGCGCCACTTACCATCAGGTGGGTACAAGGGCACATGTCGTGCTAGTATATATAAAAATAAAAAAACAAGCCCTTGCTCCTAGTCGATTACTTTAGCGTACCAAACTCGAAAATTATCACAAATATTTTTTTTTTTTTTTGTGTCCCAAACAGGGATCGAACCTGTTACTTCTGCATCCAAATACACGGACTTAACCGCTAAGAATAAAATTTGCATTCAAAAGAATTCTTATTTCTTATGTCAACAGTTGTAAGTAAATATTAATATATATGTATGTATGTATTATTATTTAGTATATTATATATTTATATGTACATATGTAGGTTACGAAGGTTGATGGCTTAATAAGGTGTTCCTTACAAAATGTATAAGAAAAATAATATTCTAAACTAAATTATAATTCGTGTTTTTTATAGTAATAATATTCGGGGCAGAGACAATTCCAACAAATCAAAGATCACATATATCGGTCCAGCAGTTGTTAAAGTTATAAATGGTGTAACTAACATAATATTTTTTCAATTAAATAAATTTAGTTGACCACAACTGTCAGCTGTTTTTACAACTTTATAAAGAAAAAACTTTCACGAGAAAATTTATGAATAAAATGACGCGGGTCAAAACTGTAAGATTAATGATAGATTCGTATCGCTCTTTTGTATTCAAAAACTTATTTCCGACCGCGAGACCTTTTCCAAAATCCTTTTCAGCATTGCTTTTTCCATTGAATTTCCAAAAAAGATGCCACAAAAAGTTAAACTGGAGCACAATGCTTTTAATATTTTTAATATCTGGAGAATAACTAATGATTTCCCTTTTATTTTTGCTTTAAAACTCGGACACGTAGAGTCATGCACCGAACTTTTTGTTGCCTTGGTCGCTTAGTCAGACCACTCTTTCCCGTTTGGTACTCTGGGCAACTGCCTCCTGGGGTCTCCTAATTCCTGCCAGATCACAAACCGATAATAATCATGACTTAGGAGAAATAGAAAAATAACAGTTGAATAATTGAAGAATTATCCTAATGTGCCCAGCAGCCTGTTACTATTGAAGCATGAAAATGAAAAACGCTGGTTTAAATTGGTATTCTCATTTAAACGTTTCCACTACAGATAACGTTTTGAATCATCATCATCAGCCTGTGTCTCCCCCAAAACTCGTCACTTTACACAATCTCCTGCCACCCTCTTCCATCCCCCAACAGCGACCTTCCTCAGGTCGTCCGTCCATCTGGCAGGGGGTCGTCCCACTCTGCGTATTCCAGTACGTGGTCTCGTGTTAGATTTACAACACCAACGTTCCCGTGCCTCGGAGAGCACGTTAAGGGTCGGTCCACTAATACCACCTTGTGGAATCGTTAATAAATTATCAATAAAAATTGACATCAGATCCTCGCCAACCCGTCTGGCCAGCGAGGCGAGTGTAGGCCAAATTCTTCAGATATATGTCCCATGAAGATGAAGGCCCATGTCCAACAGTGGACGTCTAGGAGGCTGTAATGATAATGAATGATGTTCTAACAGCCGAAACATCATTGCTCTATTATAGGCCTCATCACCACATTACACATCAGAGTCTTAACCTTAACTGTTGTTGATATCTGCTGTTTATTGAAGATATCTGGAGAATTTGGTCTACACTCGACACGCTGGCCAGGCGGGGCTTTTATGGGCATAGCTAAATTTGAACTCGCTTCTTTACAGCTTAGTTTATAACTATTTAATTTATTTTTAAAAGTGGCTTAATTCTTTAGACAGATGTCTATTCCGTCTACCCTCTGGGTTGTAAAGTTATGATAAATGTGAAGTTATTGTTTTGTTAGTGTGAGCTATGTGTAATTAATGGTGCGGCTGAAAACTAAAGTTAACGTGTACAAATTATCTCGCCGCTGTCGACTCTACCTGGGATGATTAATTAGCTCTCAAAGCGAGAGATTTACACGATGCGATGGGTAAATTGTTTATGCATTGATTTTGCTTCGTAGCTGCATACAAGTATATCAATAATTGCTAATGATATACGCAATTACCCACACTGAGCAATATTAATATTTGTTATAGTTGAAAATTTACGGTTAATCGATAAAATTTAGGTTTAACGACTCGCCGATTAGATTAGACCTTTTACATCCCGTTTGTATTTAATATGCAGAATGCTTTCATCTGGAGAATATCTGACTATTTTAATCAACATTTCTCACATATTTACATATCATGTAGTACCCCAGCCGCTGCCCGGCGTGGCTTGACTCAGGACTAGTTTACAAATGCCTTACCGATGTAAGTGTTCTATTTTTATTGTTATTTTGTCTTATATTATCTCCAATTCTTTTTATAATATCCACTCAGTGTTTAGTTTTTATCTATGTTTCAATATCTATTTCTGTTATTAGCCCTTTCTTACTTTATCTTTTTTCTATATATTTAGGTATTGTTAAGCTGTAAGATTTCTTAATTGTATAAATAAAATGAAATCAGTATTTACGAATACAATTTCTGTATCAAGAATCATTATCATCAGCCTGTCTCTCCACTGCTGGATATAGACCTCCCTCAGAGGGACCCATTTCACACGATTGACATTTAACACGTACGACTGGCGGTATAGGCGCTTGAGAAAAGATGTCAACTCAGGTGCACAACTCTTAAGAACGTAGCTACGATACGGTTAGGACCATTAGTTTTCCGAACATCGAGCGATCGAAACACTTTATGCACATCACGCTGCTTAATGCGTATTTTGCGCATTGAATTGCCGCAATTTGGCAGTGTACTGTGTTGTTTATTTCCGTCGTCGAGTAACTACAATTTACCAGTTTACCCAGGTAGTCGGCTTTCTCTTTATCAGTGGCAAATATAGGTACGACTGAAGTTGAACTTTACAGATTTGGCCAGCTGTCAGAAACTGCAACTTCCTGCAGGTCGCGGTCAATCTGAGAGACGCCCTGGAAACATGGAGCGCATGGCACTGTTGTAGCTAGGTAGCTCAGCTAGTAGCTCAGCTAGTAGCTCAGCTGCTGGTCTTCTGCTAACAGCTTACTCTTTGGACATCTTTGCTGCTTAGTCTTCTACTAGCAGGAGTAGAGTCTTTCAATTTTTCAGTGATTAAAGATATTTTGACTTTGACTTTAGTTTGTCAGATGACAGTAGTCAGAGCTAACAACATAAGCATGACTCGTCAGCAGTAGGTCCAGCAAGAAAGATATATGTCTGACTGCATCGGGTATTCTAATGTACCTACTTACCTTAAAACTGAAACAAAAAAACAACACTCTTTTAATATAACTAAATAAAACAGAGTTATAAAAAACTCCGGTTTAGCGAATCATAAATAACAACAATAGTTTTTATTTATTTCAATAAACACAACGTAAAAACTAAAACCACGAAAACACATGATACGAAGTAGAGTTTTTCTGTTTATTCGCTGTTTTTAGAGAACAAAAACATTTTAACCATAATATTTTAGGTAAAAAAATGGACACATGAAAATATCGGTAAGTACCGACGGATGTGTTTTTTGTTTGCGATATTTATTTTTTAATATTTTTTTTGTACAAACAAATTTACCGTTTATTCATTTCATTTTGATAAATGTTTCTTCTATTACATACATATCTTCACGCCAGATCCCTTGCGGGGTAGGCAGAGACAATTGAGCGCCATTTGACACGATCTTCGTCGACATTCATTAACCTCTTCATACATGCCCTTTGGTTACGAAGACTTTTTAATGCACCTTCAGTCAGTGTTTTATTTATTTGATCGTGATATGTGAGTCTCGGTCTGCCAGGGCCTCTTTTACCCACAACTTTCGCATTATATATCTGGCTCGTCAATCTTTCATCGCTCATCCTTTCAACATGCCCGAACCATCGTAGCATGCTTTTCCTTATTTTTGTCCCTATGCTTTCCTTCATACCAACCCTTTTCCGTATTTCGACGTTACGTATGCGGTCCGCCAAAGTGACGCCACATATCCGCCGCAACGACCGCATTTCTACTGCATTAACCCTACTCTCATGCGTATTCTGACATATCCACGTTTCGCTTCCATACATCAGTGTTGGTACCAACATGGCATTGTGTATGGCGAGCCGAGCTTTGTCACTGACATTTCGACTGCCGATCAGTGACCCCAACACTATTTCCCGCGTTCACTCTTCTTTCAACGTCCCTATCGTACTTCCCATCCGCAGTGAAAACACTGCCCAGATATATAATTTCATTTACTTGTTCTAGAGTTTCATCATCAATCTTTATCGTCACGGTTGTCATCCTTCTTCTTTCAAACACTAGTACCTTGGTTTTTCTCGCATTCAAATTTCTTCTGTTCATGTGCATTAAAGCGGCTGTAATGTACTGCTAAGGACATTAAAGAACTATTTGTTTGTGTTATAAAATAAATAGTATTTGCTGTCGACCGGACGAACAAATGTTTCGACCTGCGTTCGTTCCAGCACCTGCTCTTGTAACTGCTTTAGTTGTCCCAAAGGTTTGACCAATAAGAATGTCTAGGTGCATTGTACTTTATACAATAAAGTTTATAATAAATAAAAGATTTAGCCAAGTAAAATTTCCCTTAAGTATAACGAATTTTTATTTTAAGTATATGCTATACTTAAGGGAAACTTAAATAAATAGTTGTAAAAGTAGGTAAATTGTTATATTTTCCAATATACATTCAAATTGAGAAACACATTTTCCCCCGGATATAAAATAAGAGAAAAGATAATAAAAAACCCTGGGCCCTTTCACATTGATGCCACCATAAAAATAACCTTCATATAAAAAAATAACTTTACTGAAATACATCGAAATGAGCTGAAATCATCCCTAACATAAAACTGAGAGATTTTGTTCAAATATAAATATGTTCTGTAATAACTAGTTACGCAGATTTAATAACGGATATATATTCATAGTATAAAATAACATTACATTGCTATTGTCCAACTTAGATCTGACCCTTCTATGACTTGTTTCAAGAATGTGGGGTTATGAGTGTGAGACAACTTTTTATTTTGCAAACAGTTCTTAAGAAACAGAAACTTAAATGATCCCGTCTGAAATAAAACAAATAGAACCCATATACTCGTAATTACTTATCCTAAATTATTTAAGACTGCCTTTATGAGCAAGTTTTACCCCTGTATTGCTATTTATATTTATAATAAAATTAATAAAGCTATTAGTGTAAATTCTCTGAACTATAATAAATGTAAAATTATTTTAAGTTTTTGGTTAAATAAATTAAACTATGATGAAACAAAAGAATTGTTACAAATATTAAAATAGTAGGTACATAATTTGTAATTGTTAATAGGAAAAAGTAAGTTAAAGTATAAATTAAGTGGAAATATAGTACAAAAAAAAAACATAATAAAATCAATGCTTGTTATTTAAGCTTAAATTCTATATGTATTATATTATACATTATACTTATTTGGGTAATGGAACTCAGGCACCAGCCTGAGATTTGGATTAACTTCGTTTGGGCACCAGTGGAAAATTCCTAAAAAATGTACTAGATTTTAAGTAAATAAACGATTATTATAACTTAATGTGGTGGTCCCTTAGCACAGTTTGCATGCTTGAAGAACTTTAAAATTATAGCAGAATAAAATGAAATTTAACGTAGAAATAGATAAAAGTAAAGTATTATCACGGCCGTATCCCTTCCGGGGTGGTCAGAAACTTTTTAAAGAAGCTGATTTACATGTAGCCAACTTTACTATAGGCCCATCATGACAAGTGGCAAGCCATAAATTATTGTGTTCCAACCAGGAATCGAACCCGGTACCTCCGCGTCTATTTCTACGGAATTAACGCTAGACCACGGAGACAGAGGACTGACAACGGAATGTGATTAATAAATCTTATTCTATCCTATTAATCTTCCATATAAGTTGATAGATTATATTTAAAACATTTTAAAATATTGGATTGTGCGAACGAGAGGCATGTGATAGATATTTGGACTAGAGAGAGATAGATATAAAACTAAGTTGCATTAGCATTGGTCAGGATGCTAAACTAGTGCTAAGTCCCATGCTAGATACCTAACAGAAAGTCATAGTAGTGTGATATCTATTTAAGATCTAACTACCTAATAAGGACACTAACGATAACTGCAAATAAAAGGCGTTGTATTATTTCCAATTGATATTTTAATCCACTTCAAGATTATTTTCCCTGAAGGAGAAGAAGTGGTAAGAAACTCCTTCAGGCTTATTATCTTTAAACATGTAGTTTCATCATGACATTAGTTATGATTACTTATAACTAAATATACAAAACTGAGAGTATGAATATAGTTGAAGATTGTTAACCAAATAAAGGTCATCATTATATTAAGTATATTACGATAAATATACTTCAGTTACGTATAACAAAATATTAACAGCATTACATTACAACTATTATAGACATAATGACCTTTACGTCAACACTAACATCATCTCATAACAATTATTCTATTAAGATAACCTTTATAATAGTTTAGATCAAGTATGCCACGATTCATAACCTTTAGCTACCTTATATCAACTATTAACATCATCAAAGCATAACTATCTAGCACTAACCGCTTACATAATAATTATTCAGTAATGATAACCTCTAATATTCTAACACTAAAGTACTATACCACAATTATACTATAAAGATTTATAATACTTAGGTTATATCAATGTTTTTAAACATCATTATAACCCAATATCTAACACATGCAAAATCTAATAATGACTCTTGAATATACCACAGTTCGTATGTGATAACTCGAACACCCCACGCAACATGTCCGGCTAGCTGAAGATTCTATAAAGTATTAGGCTAAAGTATTTTTGGATAAAAAGTGTTGATCAGAAGAATGTATGGTCGGACCTCTGACTCCGCGCCTCCCTGGGGACCTCCCAGGTAATATTTATGTTAGGCTCCAGTAAAGGGTTTTATATCTCGGATGAGATATTTCGGCAACTTTAGATCAAAAGAGTTCGACTTTTGTGTGCAATTTGCGTAAAAGGAAAGAGCGTGTATGTTCGCTAAGATTTATATAAGATCAGGGTTATTTGGTTCACGATTTTAGTGAAAATATTTTCAGGTAAAGTGTGTGTATAGTCCAATTTGATAAGGGGTGAATATTGTGTCTGTGGTGAACTGTACCTGCACAAAATTCGTCTATAATCACCCTGTCCCTCACAATTACTAAAGACAAACGTACCACCCTTAAAATTAATCAAGTGCGGCTTCCAACGTAAGGACCTCCAGCGTTCCTTTAGTCATCTATTCTCTACACATACCGACATGGTTAACGCTTTTTGAATAAAAAACAATTGACGACTAATAACTGCCACGGGGTCTAGCGTTTAAGTCCGTGGATTTAGACTAGGAGGTTCGATTCCTGGTCGGGACACAATAATTTATTTGTGACATTTCTCGAGTTTCGTACTCTAGAGACATTGATGACCTTGCCACTTGTCATGATGGGATTGTAAAGTTGGCTACATGTAAATCCACTTGTTTAAAAGCGTGATTTCTGACCACCCCGAAGAAGAGACGGTAGTGATGATGATGATACCAATTACCTATAGAATCGTGGTAGTCTATAATTTTTGTAGAAGTCTTGTAATTTATTTATAAATTCACAATTGTAGTAAAAGCAGTACTATACAAAGGAGAATATCTAATGCCTCTTAGCTCTTCATAATAACCTTTGGGAGTGGAAGTCTGTAAGGTTATATAAAACACTTATAGTGCCGTATTAATAAATTGATTTCAAGATCCGACACTCACTCACTTATGACTTGTCTCTTTTTATCAAATGTCAAATCAAGAACGATTGAAAGAGTCTGCTTGTAACTTTGTTATTTTAGTTAACTGTCCGTTAGTCTAACATTTTGAATGTTTATAATAAAATAATGGTTTAGGTAAAAAGTTAAATAATAGTTTTATCTATCCTAATACCTCATATATGATATAGATACCTATTTGAACAGAGCATGTAAGTCATTCAAAGAGGTATTTTATTTTACACAAATGTAAAGATGGTGAGGCTTGTGGCTTAATCACTTCTTCCTTAATATATAATATATTATTATTGTATCTTCTTAGTCTTATCAATCACTTTTCTATTCTTTTCTATCTATTTTTTTTTTGTATTGGTATTGTTTTCCATAAATAAATAAACTTTATTATTGGAAGTTACTGTCACACCATAAATATTTACTTACCGACATCGTTAACAATTAAACAGAAAACCTCTCCCTGCACTTAATGTAACGTGGATCCCTACTTAGGCTGCGTTTAACATGAGTCTCGGATGCTTGGCTCCACATTGTCATGTCCTGCGCCATGTGTAATGACTTATTGTCAACTAAGCCTAATTAGACGGAACCTTTTGGTCATTAGGAATGTACTGATGATGGCTTAAGTTAAGAGCTAATTGCTGATTTAACGAATACATTAATTATCATATTATACTAACATAATATAAAATTGTGTATTTCCAAAAAAATAGCTGAAAATTTGACTCCTATAATTACGTTATGTTAATAATAATGTTATTATAGTAGGCCAAATTTTCCAGATATATATTTTGGAAGACCCATCGTCAACAGTACGCTATATTCTATGGGCTGTAATGAATGAATGAAATAGAACGACCACATAAGTTAATTAGTATAGCAGTTCCATAAAAGCTGTCGGAAATATTGCCAAGTAAAAATTCTATCACTTAGCAATGGAATAACGAGAAATAAACAAACCCGAGTCGAAAGTTGGAGAAGTCTTATTAGCCAAGTCAATAAATTAAGCAAAAGAGCATCCGCTGGATAAAGAAAATCTTTTCTATGTGCATTTTTAAGAGCCAGTAGCATCGGCCGTGGATATACCTAAAAAAAAGTTTTTTTTTTATTTGCAAATAAAGGCTATTGAAAAAAAAAAAATGGAACACTTAAAGTGCATCTTTTCGCTAATAGCCGCGGGTAATAAGCGAGGTTGGTACGCGAGATTAAAATCGCGTGGTTCGTTTTATTTCAGCCTGGGTCAGGTTTCACTATAAAAATATATGGAACTAAAACTTCGCACGCTTTTCACCCGCCCGGGTGATCTTTTACTCACAGCAAGCACCTCGTAGTATCGTGATAATAATGACACAAGCTAGCTTAACGGTATTGTATTCGGAAAGACTTATATTGTCGTTAATCGTAAAAAGTTCACTGAGGATTGTCCATTAGGGACATAAAATAACAATTTTTAAAGTGTAGCCGTAATAGTGGTTAGACCTGGTGCCTTCTTAAAATTCACTTTTCCTATCACCAAGTGGACACGGTGTCACATGTCATACTCGTATATAGTTTTTCAAAATTGAACGGTTAAGCCCAATTCTGGCGCTTTCGACTTGCGTGTCGGTTGGAAATATTCGAATGAAAAGCGACAGATCTCCATAGAAAACTGTCAGTTTCATTCGAGCCAATCGAGTGGACATGCATGTCGAAGGCGCGAGAATCAGGGTCCTGGTGCCCTAGAGACTACAACGAGATTCCCTTACTTATATGCTCCTTAAATAAGCTTGGCTGTGGATACGAGTATGATACTAGCTCTTAAAGCGAGTAAAAGCGCTAAAGCAGCTTTCAGATTTCCTTTGCAATGGTCGCTTTTGCATTTTTTGATTCGTACTCTACGGCTGACTTGCTACAAGATATTTGCTTTCATTTGAGATTATTTTATGCAATTACGAAAGACCTCTTTGGAAACTTGCAGGTAAATACAGCGCGGTATGGAAATTGTCGACATCGTTAATATTATGTATATATTTAAGTTCAGGGCACACCAGTGGCGCACATGTTTACAAACATGGACAACTCTGTAACACACCACTACATCCACGAATAGTGCCACCAAGTTATCAAGAAGTAGAATGATGGATGGTGAACGTCTTGTTGCGCAATAAAATACATAAAGGAACCTTTTTTGTAAACCAGCCAATTCTCGGTCGCAAGCCCGAGACACCATTTACCTCATCTCTTACCTACACACGGTGTAGACTGCACCCGTACGGTGATTCCATGGAATGCTTAAAAAACTGTCTTCTGTAACGAAAAAAATTGAAACCACAGCCGCTGCGTCTGTTGCCTATAAATAAATATATCTGGAGAATGTGGCCTACACTTGCCATGCTGGCCAGACGGGTTGGCGAGTGCTAGACTTCTACTGCTGGAGATTGCACTTCCAGAATATAAATAATTAAATATTGCTCGGCAGTACCTACGAAGAGTATCGCTAGCTACGGAAGGTATATAAAGAAATACATTTCTATGTTTCTACCCGACACGTGTCGCAGCGACACGTCGCTGTTGCTGCGTGCGGGCGGCTACGACCTTGTACCTTTACATAAAAAAGGGCAAAACCACTTTTTTTCTTCGAATGCGGAACTTGGAAAGTTTATTTTCTCAGCAAAAGAAAAAAGTAAGAAAACAAGTAAGAGCAATCAATTTTGTAGGTTTTATATAAAAACGACACCTCGGATAAGAAACTGTGCCTATTGGGAGCGCGACTTCAAATTCCGCTTTGATTGATCGATGTGGATGACGAGTGGGTATCCTTCCAAACTCACAGACACGCTGCGACAGAACAGTTTGGTAAATATTATCATCAACACAGTCTGTGATGCTGAAAATAAGTCTTTTAAAACATATGGCTTGTATTTTTTTCTACTTTTTTAAATATAATGTTTGAGAAATTAGTCAAAAGGTTTTGTAGCTAAGAAATAAGAGTAGGCAAGTCTGAAGAGATTTTCTAGGTTTAAAAATTAGGAATTCACCACTCCATCTTATCTGCAGTCGAAACGATGGGTTCGTGGTCCTGGCGTTCGCTCGTGGGCTTGGGGAAAAACTTTGCTAAATACTATAATTTTAGCTTATACACGAAAATGATTTTAGTATACATAACGGCGAAGTAGAATATTATGTTGATTGAATGTGGGGGAAAAAATACATTCCATTGGTAACTATAATTTTTAAATGCTACACAAGCGCCACTATCGGACTTGAGTGGTACTCCCAAATTGGAATTTATTTACAATATTTTTTTTTTTAATTCGAGCAAAGGTTGTCAAATTTGTCTTCTAATTCGAAAATACAAATTAAATCCGGAAAAAAATAATAATAAAATAAGTGTTTAATATTTTAGAAGTAGGCTTTTAGTAAATTAAACAAACCCAAATAAGGAGATAATTTCCAAAAATAGACAAATTCAAATAATGTAAAATTAAAAGTAAAGTTAAGTATCATGACGACTATCCCTTCTGCGAGTGGTAGTAAAGAAGCGGATTCACATTTATACAAATTCAATATGGGTCCATAATGACAAGTAGCAAGCTAGTCGATGAATCTCTCTAGCATATCAGACCCTAGAAATGTTACAAATAAATGAAATACATTTATTCTCCCAACCACGAATCGAAGCCGCATCTAAATCTACGGTCTTAACGACTAGACCACGAAGTCTAAATTAATTTAAAACATACTAGTAATATTAAATGTTTATTAATTTGTCAGTAAGGTCCTTGAATGTTAGCAACTGAAATCAGACAGTCATGACTAACTTCAGTCCCTAATACTATGCCGGCTTTGCTGTGCATGACGGCAATTTAAGCTTGATCCCGAAACGTGTGGATACACTTTACTGGGTTTTTTGGCATGTTTACCACCTATTTATTGTTCTCGTTGAAAGTATATGCATTTGCAATGATATCAAATGCCTATTTTATTATTGAATTTGGTTATTAAATTTTATTTCTTTTAGAAATTACCTCCTATAATATAATAGTAATAATATTTGTTCTCCAAAAATATGTTTGATCGAGGTAAAATTATTAAATGTATTAAAAGCTAATTATAAATAAAACTAAACTACAAATACCTGGAAAATAAAAACTACTCTACAAAATAAACTAAGTGTTTACCACCTAAAACGCTTGCCGCAATTACTCGTTAAATAATAAGGGAATAAGTTAACATATTTTTTTCGTTTTTGATGCTGCAACAGATGTAATCAAACAACTTTAAGATTTTAAAATCATTTAATGATAACTGATAAAATACAATTACTATACAGAACTAGTTATCAGCTCCAAAGTCCATGCGGGAAATTTGCAAACGTGAGAAGACCGTTACCCCTACTCAACACCAATGCAATGTCACGTTATAAATGTTGCCAGTATAAAAATATAAAATACTAGGCAACTATCAGAACATATTAATATATTGGGTTTAAATACCATCCGATACATTCATTTTGCTTACAGTGTTTGTTATTTTATATGTAGGTTTAAAATATACAAGTTTGGTTGTGAACGTTACAATATATTTAGGACTTTCACACACACCCCTTATTTAGAAGTCGTGTATAGAGTGTTATTTCCTTTTATAGATACCAACGTAAAAAAACGATCTGTCATCGATATTCTGGCTACACCGATTCATAGAATGTACTTTTTGTAACCCAAAAAAGTTTGTCGCTCTAACTGAAGGATTCAAAAAATTTGTCACCGAAAACGACACCTCAGGGAGAAGGCGGGAAAGATTCCCGGCCGCGGCTTCTTACTTACCGTAATTGATCGGTCTTGTTACTTTTATTACTTTATTACCGGCTCCGTGGTCTAGTGGTAACAAACGTTGCCGTGAACTCGGGAGGTCGTGGGTTCGATTCCCACCGGGGGCAAGTTGTACATTGTATAATTTGTCTCGGTCTGGGTGTTTATATGTATAATATGTATATATTTACAAAAAAAAAAGTATAATATGTAGTTTATCAACCATCTAGTTTCCGTAACACAAGCCTCGTAGCTTACCACAGAAACTAGATGGCGCTGTGTGACCTGTCTGGAAATATTTATTATTATTATTATTATTATTATTATTTTAGTTATTTGAGTTTGGCAGAATTATAAATTGTAACACGACAACATTATCAATGGTGGATGCTACGCGCTACGTGACCGTTACCGATGACGCCGCGCAACCCCCTAACTGATAATGTTTTTTTTTTTTAATAAAATGTTATTCATAAAACATTCAGTCTTAAACACTATATTTATGGATATATAATATTTGTTCATATTTATATTATTTTTAGTTATTACGTTTTTATAGTTATTACTTTTAATTGCAAGTTTTATATTATTTACTATTAACTTTTTATTTTTATTATTACTATATTATGTATTTTTCAATGTTGTGTAATATTTTTTTAATGTTTGTCAATGTTTTGAATTATTGTTTTGTTTGGTAGCTGTTATTTGTACCTTACTTCAAATAAATAAATAAATAACGAAGTTGGGTATCATAAAATTCTAAGTAAAGTATCATCACGACCGTTTCACTTTCGGGGTGGTCAGAAACCACGCTTATAAATAAGCGAATTCACATTAAGCCAACTTTATTATAGGCCAATAATGACAACTGGCAAGCTCGTCGGTGTCTCCAGCGTACCAAATTCGAGAAATATCATAAATCAATTAAATAATAATTAAATGTATTTATTTACATTATTAAATATGTTTGTGTCCTGACCAGGAATCGAACCCGGTACCTCTGAGTCTAAATTTACAGACTTAATCGCTAGACCATGGAGGCAGTTAAAAATTCTAAGTGTTGATGAATTTGTTGCATTTCATGGAGTAATTCGCGTCAATATCGCTCAAACACGTCGGGTATATGGAAGTTCACAGTGCGAATAAACCGCAAAAAATAAACTGCTACTCTGTCATAATAGTGTCAATATTATATTTTTTCATAGTTATTCACATTGAAGCATATTATTAAACAAAATAATACTACTTTTGACTAACAATATCCACAGTAAAGTAATTTACAGATAAAACTGTCAGTAAAAAATGAAAAAATATATAAACTTTAGCGATAGTTAAGCGTTTATCAAACTTTTTAGCGACGGATCCCTTGGGCTTGATTTTTTCTTTTTAGTTTATATTTACATATTTATTTTCAGTATTTAATTCACAATCATTTTTTACGCAGGCAATGTCTCCAATTTTTTATTATTTAATAAATAATATTACAAAAGTTGTAAGAACGCTTTCCTTAACATCCTAAAAGGGTCGGTTTGAACCCCGGCATATTTTTTTTTCTACTAGCACAACATGTGCCCTTGCGCCCACCTGATGTTAAGTGGCGCGCAATGTCCATGAATCTTAGCAACTGGAATCAGCTTCACTGGGCATGCGGCAATTCGAACCTGATCCCGAAACGTGTAAATACACTTTACTGGGTTTATCGGCAAGAACGGTGGATACTTCCCCGCCCCGGCAGGCTGGGGAATTACTACCATTAGGCTACCTACCGCCTATTTATTGTTTTCGTTGAAAGTATGTGCCATTTGCAATTATGACAAATGCCAATTTTTACTTTAAAGGAGAACTAATATTGTAAGCTTTCGATAAAAACTGGTAGAAAAAGCCGAAATGGCTTTAAGTTCGCCTTTGTACATACTTTTAAGTTAAAGTGCAATAAAGTATTTTAATAATAATAATAATAACTGATATTTATATAAAAATAACACCACTTGAAACAAGACTTACCTCAAAACTGTAACAATGAGAAATACACTTTTCTTACCTATATTAGTCATAGATTTACAACACCACCGTTCCCGTACCTCGGAGAGCATATTAAACCGTCGGGACCTAATACTACCTAATTCTAACTTGTGGAGTCGTTCAAAAGTTACATCAGACCATAGAAGTAGGAATATTGATTCAATAGCGCGTCATTTATTACTCTATGCATCAGACCCTCGCTAACCCCTCTAGCCAGAGCGTGACGAATATAGGCCAAAATTATACAGGAAAAAAGGCCTCTCCAAGAGTGCAGCAGTGGAGGTTGTAGGAGCTGTGATGATAACACAAACACATGCGTAATGGTAAAAAATAAATATCACTAAACAGCAACAAATAATGCTTTTCCCAGAAAAAAAAAACTAATTTTGAATTTATACATCCAAATTGAATAAATACTTTAAACAGGTACAGTGTGGCAAAATATTCACAATCAAACGGACGGTCGGCATATAAAATCCAATAAAAAACTCCCCGTGAACTAATGAAAAATATTACGTTTTGCGGAGTGAAAAAAAGTTTGGACCGATTTCGCGTGTGCGACAGGGACAGATATACATAATTTAATTTGCGCGCCAAAACCTGCGTCGAATATCATCCAATGTTCATTTTGGTTAGGGTTCCTTCACACTGCTGAATTTAAATCATTACACTTTTTATATGACTATAGTATTAGTGCCGTAAGAAAAGATAAGAAATTATTAGTTGACACGGCGTTTATACAGCCACGAAATTAATATAATTCGCATTCGCGGTGGTGGCTTCCCTTAAAATCCTACAAACACCGGTTCAAACCCCCCCGGAATATAACAATGAGAAATACACTTTTCTTATTTACATATGTCATAGATTCACAACACCACCGTTCCCGTGCCTCGGAGAGCATGTTAAGCCGTTCGGTCCCAATTCCACTTATACTAACTTGTGGAATCGTTAATAGTTTGTCATTAAAAATTGACATCAAATCCTCGCCAACCCATCTCCAACAGTAAAGGTCTGGGAGGCTGTAATGATAATGATTATTATTATTTAGATTATAAGTTGACACAGCTATAATGCCTCGAATTTAAGTTAAGCTACAGTACTTTGTAATCAGGTTTAGGTTCCCCTAGCTTGGAAGCTGGCTGAGCTAATAATTAAATCACAATTTGATTTACGAACACGCAACAATGAATATCAATAGAAACTTCAGCAGTGGAGTTCTAGGACTATGTATTCTATACGGCTATGATGATAGTGAAATGTCATAAATAATGTAAGGCAGGTATATTTAAATGGTTTTATCAGTGTGCCCGTGGCCTGCAAGTGCCCAGAACAGATGTCTTAAAAGTTTATGGCTCGTAAATCCTTTGACATTTGCAATTCAGTGTAAACATTTTTGCGTAATAAATTCAAGTCTATATGATTTTGTGAAAAAGATACGAGTTTAGGACGATTGTGATGTATGTTTCATAAATAAAATAAAAATAGAAGTGTTTCATAACCTAGGGATACCAATAACCAACTGTGAAGTTTATGGTGAAGTAGTAGAAGATCTAGAACACATCTTAGGGGATTGTGCCAGGAGCCAGGGCGCAAGGCAATACCGAATCCAACATCTAAGATTGAATCCATAGAATTCGGTCCTAGCTGACCTTTGTTTCCAGCTAGGTTAGTATTTTTTATGTATATTTATAATAATAATAGGCAGATAGACATCTAAATTATTAATTAAACTAGAACTAAAATTTTAAAACATTAAATAAATATAAATATTTCCAGACAGGTCACACAGCGCCATCTAGTTTCCGTGGTAAGCTACGAGGCTTGTGTTACGGAAACTAGATGGTTGATAAACTACATATTATTATTATATTTTTTTTGTAAATATATACATACTCGTATTATACATATAAACACCCAGACCGAGACAAATTATACAATGTACAACTTGCCCCCGGTGGGAATCGAACCCACGACCTCCCGAGTTCACGGCAACGTTTGTTCCCACTAGACCACGGAGGCGGTCGAATTACAATTAATTAAAAATAAAACTTATAATTGTTTGTTAATTTAGGTTAGGTTTCGATAGGGCTGTCATTTTCAATTTGGGTAAAATACCCTAATATAATATGAATTTAATATATATATACACGTATATAGCTAATACTCGTACAACGTTGCCGTTGGGTTTTTATTTATTAATTTTGTCAAACCAACAGTTTATTAACAACTTTTTTAATTAAAAAGGAAAAAAATAATTAAATATAAACTAAACCTAATGAAAAATTAACTATATTCAAAAATATCCTCTAAAGACGACTCTTAAGGTATAGTCCCAAGGAGACTGGCAACATTTCCTGTCTCCAGACTATTCTGTTAGCCGTTTGAATAACTCCTTGGACAGACGCTTGGCTGAGTATCCACATAGGAACCCAAACGGCGCAAATTCGTAACCTGTACCGAGGTTGGCCTACTTGCGCAGCTTAAGGTTTTAGCTGAAACCGACGCTTGATGAGAGCAGTGATAATAGCCCTTCGGATGATGGGGTTAAGAGCAGCTTGACGAGGAATGCGGCCAGCACTCCTAGCGCAAGAAAGCCCATGGTGTCCAAGATGTTCCACGAGCTCTCCACTAAAACTAATAAAGGTTTTCACATAGATTTAAAAACAATAAAAAATATATCACTGCGATAACACTGAACATAAATATAAGAAATAAATACATCATCCGAAGGGCTCTTGTCACTGCTGGTGTACCCGCAATCTTAGAACCATCTGGGATTGTGCGGAGCGATGGCAAGAGACCCGACGGAATGACTGTTGGGCCGTGGAAACTTGGCAAATCTCTGGTGTGGGATGCGACGTGTGTAGACACATTAGCTCCATCTCACATCCAGGCGACCTCGTCAGGCGCGGGGAAAGCGGCGTTTTCTGCGGAGAACCTTAAATTGCGTAAATACGCCAACCTTGGTATCGGTTACGAATTTGTGCCGTTTGGGGTCGAGACGATGGGCCCATGGGGACCGTCAGCGAGGCGCTTGGCCAAGGAGTTGTCAAGGCGGCTGACAGAAAGGTCTGGAGACAGGAAGGCTGGCAATTATTTTTGCCAACGTATTAGCCTCGCTATACAGAGGGGAAATGTTGCCAGTCTCCTTGGGACTATCTCGGATGGGACGTCTCTAGAGGACATTTTTTATTTATAGGTTAGTTTATTTTTTATTTTATTATTTAGGTAGTTTTTAATTTATATTTAATGTACTTTTAATTTTATTAACTTCGAATAAATAATTTATTGCAACTTTAAAAAAGAAATAAATGATTATATTATATATAATATTTATTCTATATTATAAATATATCTGAATAGTAAAGTTCAATCACGACAGTTTCCGTTTCGTGGTGGCCAGAAACCACGCTTATAAATAAGCGGATGCACATTTAGCCAACTTTACTATAGGCCAATCATGACAAGTGGCAAGCTCGTCGATGTCTCCAGCGTGCCAAACTCGAGAAATATCACAAATAAATTAAATATTAATTAAATGTATTTATTTACATTAATAAATACCTTTATGTACCGACCAGGAATCGAACCCGGTACCTCCGAGTCTAAATCCACTTAACCGCTAAACCACGGAGGCAGTTTATAAAGTTATTTTCTGAATGATTAATTTAAACATTTTTTACATGTACGATATTTTTATTTCCAATATAGAATACCTAAAAACCAAAAATGAGGACCATATATCTTAAAGTCCAAAAAGTAGAACAGAGAGAAAAATATCATAAAATAAATTTCAAATATTCACTGACTCGTAGTATCTATTAGATTTAAAATGAATAAAGTCTAGGCCTTATGCATGCTTCAAATAATGGATTTCAAATTGTGGTTAAAGCAGGAGGATTTGAAATGCAATTTCCAAGGAATCTTATCGACAAAAACTCATTTCTTTTCTCTACTTCTACATTCCTACTATATCTTAAATCGTTACGTAATTTATACCAACATGAAAATTTGGCATTTTTTTTTCCTTTTACTGACTGGTCACTAAACACTTACGTTATACAAAAAAGTTTGATAACCGTTGAAATAATGTTATATAATTTATTACATAGCAGCTTTAACAGTCGGGAAATAGCTAAAAAGCGATACAGGTTCAAATCTTAATAAAATTAATTAAATATATAAAATTGGTTTAATGGTGTAGTTAGACGGTTATCAAACTTAGTGGCGACGGAACCCTTGGGCTTGTTTTTGTCTTTTTAGTTTTTATTTATTTCTATTCAGTTAATAATTCAAGATCGTTTATACCTAGGCGGGTTTTTGATAAATGTCATAAATAAATAAATATATTTAGTGAGACTCGCGTGATTAAGACGAATCGATTTAGGTGAGAATAATCAAAATCGACCTATGCGATTGGTGCAATAAAGGAACAAACATACCTACATACATACATTATTATCACATTATACATACATACCTATACATACATATATAGGCTGATAGTCACATAACCCTTCAGTCGGGTTAAAAATAAGACGTGTCTAGGCTAAATACTCGGAAAGAAAGACATCTTTGAAGTTGCGGAGGTCTATGCTTTTTATTGGCTGAAATTAATTAATGACCAATCATCATCATCATCATCAGCCTGTATCTCTCCACTGCTGGATATAGGCCTCCCCCAAGGCTCGCCATTTTACACGATCTTCTGCCACCCTCATCCATCCCCCACCAGCGACCTTTCTTAGGTCATCTGTCCATCTGGCGGGGGGTCGTCCCACACTGCGTCTTCCAGTACGCGGTCTCCACTAAAGGACCCGTTTACTCCATCGTTCATCGCTTCTGCGACAGACGTGTCCAGCCCACTGCCACTTCAGCTTGCTAATTTTGAAAGCTATGTCGGTAACTTTGGTTCTTTGACGGATGTCAACGTTTCTGACTTTATCCTTCAGAGAAATCCCGAGCATAGCTCTCTCCATAGCTCGCTGAGCGACCTTGAATTTATGTATCAGACCCACCGTCAGCGTCCACGTCTCTGCTCCATACGACATTACTGGAAGAACACACTGGTTGAAAACTTTTGTCTTTAAACACTGTGGTATGTTTGATAGGAAGATGTGTCGCAACTTCCCGAATGCTGCCCATCCTAGCTGAATGCGTCTGTCGGCTTCTTTACTGAAGCTGAAGCTATTCCTAATTGGATGGTCTGTCCAAGGTAGACGTATTTTTGTACAACTTCGATAGTGGCATTTCCCACGTTGATTGGTCTCGGTATGGTATGGCCGTTGAACATGATTTTTGTCTTGTCCAAGTTCATACCGAGACCAACCCGCTGAGATGCCACATTTAAGCCTGTCAGCATTCCGCTAAGATCTTCCAATGACCAATAGGTCACTGTTCTATAAAGTCTCGGTCACATGTAAGTCAACGCGGTACTTAGTGTACTTATTTAAAATCCGATATCCTGGCAGCTCAGTGCTAACTAGTTCAGACAATGCGCACAAAATCTCATTCGCTAAGTAATGAGCCAAACAACTTTCTACGCTCACACATTTAGCTATCCAACAACCCCTATTATTGTTAAGCTAAGACTTAGATTTCAGGCTAAATGAGTAGCCAGGTGTGTGGCCGACTGTGTAAGACTCCCAACTTGTATGAACTAAGTCAATAAGTCTGAGAAAAGTTGAGCTTAAGTAAAATAAAACAACACGCCTGTCTTTAGAAAGTTGCCGCGCCCGCTTCCTTTTAGATTTTTAATTCAACGATAATGGGTGTCTTGGCTTTTACTATGTAAGCCCTTTACTTTCTTTTTATTTATTTATTCATAGACAGGCAACATAGGAACAAAAATAAAGCAATTAAAATCATACCCGCCACCAGAATATTCCTCACTGTGAACAACACTCCTGCCTGCTCTCTCAAGCCACTATGAAATAAAATTTATATAATTATGTCAATGGTGTAGTTAACTGTTTTGGCGACGAAACCATTACGATTGTTTTTATTATTTTTTATATATTTCTCTTCTGTTTTTAATTCAAGTTCATTGTTTTGGCAGTCGGGTTTTTTTTTTTTTATATTCAAATTCAAATTATTTATTTCCATTTGGTTCACAGGTAACACTCGGATATTGTCAATTTTTACAAATAAAATACAATATTATTTAAATTAATTAAAATTGAATAATGTATGGACCGAAATAAAATAAGTGACATTGGTGCCATTAACAAGTACTTCAGCTTATCCTAAATTTGTGGCTTTATAAAGGCCGTGTTAACTTATAGTAAAGTAAAGTATCATCACGAACGTTTCCCTTTCGGGGTGGTCAGAAACCACGCTTATAAATAAGCGAATTCACATTTAGCCAACTATACTATAGGCCAATCATGACAAGTGGCAAGCTCGTCGATGTCTCCAGCGTACCAAACTCGAGAAATATAACAAATAAAGTAAATAATAATTAAATGTATTTATATATACATTAATAAATATATTTGTGTCCCGACCAGGAATCGAACCCGGTACCTCCGAGCCTAAATCCACGGACTTAACCGCTAGACCACGGAGGCAGTTAACTTATAATCTAAATAATGATAATTTTATGTTAAATTATAAATAAATAGAATAACAATTTCGTGGCTGTATAAAGGCCGTGTCAACTTATATTTTAATTTAGCATTATTTCTTTCTTTCTTGAATTGACATTTTATTATTTATATCAATAAAATTGTATTAAAGTTAAAACAATTTTCCAATAATTAGTTTGTCTGTAGTAATGCTGTCTGGCGGAGCTCATTAAAAACTTGTAAGTTTGTACTATTTTACGTAAAACCGTAAAAAGTTTTTATCAACTCAACAATTGGAGAAGAAACTTTCCCCTTAAAGTTTTTAACTAAAGTGTGGATACTATTTCAGATAATTAACTGAGATAATCCTTTGACAACTTTATTTAACTTAAGTCTATTATAATCATAATTCTGGGAACTGGGAATTTAAGAGGGCACTGTTTTTGTTTTGGAATTTGCTAAGATATATCTCAAGAAAAAACAAAAAAAAAAGTCCGTTGAAAGTGTCTAATTTGGTTTGGGCATCAAAATGGCGAGTATGGGATAGCGATATACGCCAAATTAGTCACAAATTATTTCTTTTGCGAAAATGGCAACCTTTTATCTTGGACTTTTGATAGACCAGTCAAAAATATTATATCGTGCTCGTGGTACATTTTGGTATTAAAAAATAAATTATATAAAATCTTATGTAGCCGCGAGATAATAATATTATAATAAACTTATCCATACGTAAATTAGTAATATGAATTATTATATAAATACATAATAAATTTATTTAACAACCTCCTCTTGTGTCTCAGAGTTGTTTTTCTTGTTGCCCTTTATTGTTTAAAAAATGTACGTGTGTTCTGACTGAAGCTGAGCCAAGACCCTTGCCACATCATGTTAAGTTAATTTAAATTGTAAATTGTTTTTTTTTATTGTAATACTTATTGATATGGCAATAAATTTATTCTTATTCTTTATTCTTAAACCTAGTCTCGGGGTCGATGCTAACGGTACCGACTCACGTGATTTTGTACGAAGTAACGCAATCCTAATAGCATATTAATTGGATTATAGACGATCCTTCGACTTTTTTATTTTATGTCCGCGCCTTACAATTTGGCCACGATCGTTTAACTAAAATGCACGAGTAGTTAAAACGCAGATAACCATAAAACTAAACTAACAAAATTGTCTTCAAACTTTATTTTAATTTGCTATTGGGAAGGAAAGGAGCGGAAATCCCGGAATTAGCCGACTCCGCTCCCGCCAGTTAAGAAGAAGAATTTACTAAGTTGGACGGAGGGAGGTAATCGAACCGGATTCCTCACTCAATTGGAAAACGATCACCCAGAATCTAAAGGGAAATTCCTACAAATTCCTTCCGAGTAAGCTTAATTAAAAGTGCCACGTCCCGAACTGGTTGACGACACCTGTAACTTAGACAGAGAGCTCGCGCCAACTTATCTTTTCAGTTTTAATAAACCTACATACACTTAAATAAAATTACAAACTTTTTGTTGGGTACGGACAGGAACAGAATGGTGGATAGTGAGAGACTTGTTGCGCAATAAATTAAAAGAAGGCCTGCTTTGTAAACCTTGTCTAACCTCTCACTTCCTGAGACACCATTATTATCCTTTCTTTTTTCCACACACGATAGACCCGGCACCCGCACGGTGAATCCATGAAATGCTCATAAATTTGTCTTCTTCTACGGTATTTATTGATCTCTAAGGAAAAATGTAAACAAAAAAACCAGTATCTTTAACAAACAAAAAATATCACATGCATTGACAAATCGTTACTTCTAATTACCTCCTAAATTGCTGTTCCGATTTTAATGTTATTCTGTGTGTTTGAGTGGGGTCCGTATTTTTATAATTATACCCTGTGGCGTGTCACTGCAATTGTATTTACGGTTTTTTTTATTACTAGACGAAAAAACAAAGCTCTAATAATTAATAATATTAATACGAAACTAGTTAAAAGTTAAAAACTAAGTTAACAAAATGGCTCGAACTAGTGGCCGACATCTTAGACCAGGAGCTTGCGTCTTTTCAATTGCACTGAAATATCCAATCGCAAATATTTGGCTGATAGATAATGTCAAGTCAGCTTTGTATTTGATACTATAAAGTTTTAAAATGAAAAGAAAATAGTTCTATCGTATATATGTATTCCGGTTGTTCCAACGTTAGATATTCGAATAACGTAATTTATTCAGCCTGGTGTGATATTTGGAATAGTTTAGCCTAATTTAAATTTAAAGTCGCTCCTCCACGCCGTCACTCCATTTCCCGTCACTCTCGCCACGACCTCAGTGCTGTCATGTCTGATAGTAGTGGAATCCAAAGATTCGGAATCGGAAATTCTTATGGCAGCTGCCGCTTGCTGATGCATTATTAAGAAACAACAACCGAGGCGTAAGTAGACTCAAAGCTGGCTTCTAAGAAAAGAAAAACTTGGACATACAAATCTATTGCATGAACTATCGTGTGAGCCAGCTGATTGTCGAATTTATCTTCGTATGGATGGCCATTAATGCATGCCGTCTGTATCCTGCTGCTCATATTTCTATCCTGCTTTTTAATTAATGGCGTGATCAGTTATTAAAGTGAAGGCAATTTTTAAATTGTTGTATGACTTCTAATACAAATTCATAGGTACGATCTCGACGACGGTTGCACGCAACTAACTCAACGCGAAATGGCGTGTTGGATACGCCACAGACGAGCAGCATCAGCGTGGAGTAATCACACGCCGCGTGTTTGCAATCCGCGATTTCACACACACAGTGAGTTGAACATCGTCGGTCATTGGAGTGATGGAGTGTTTTTATAATGACATAAGTAGTATATGAAATCACATATCGTTCATAAAGTTCATCACAAAAAAGTACACAATTAGGCCAAAAATAATTATAGATAACATAATATGTAATTTATTTAATGCGTTTTCGAACAACAAATTCCTACAACAAACAAACGTGAAACTTTTCAACAAGCAATTCATTTTCTTTTACAAAACGATGTAAATAACACTCCAATTGTACACTGTTTTCACCTTTATGTATAGAATTATACAGGTGCTTTTGGTGTGCATGATTTTAGACGTGGAATGTTTTTTATTAGTGCAGTAAATCCCATATGTAGTAAGTATGTGGACAGATATTTTAACAAGTTTACAGACGACGCGACGGTTAAACGTTTCTATTTATTTATATAACACTTTATTGCACAAAGACTGCCTCCGTTGTCTAGCGGTTAAGTCCGTGGATTTAGACACTGAGGTACTGGGTTCGATTCCTGGCCGGCACACAATAATTTATTGAATTTATTTGTGTTATTTCTCGAGTTCACGCTAGAGACATCGACAAGCTAGCCACTTGTCATGATGGTCCTATAGTAAAACCCGCAATCCGCATCTTATAAAAAAAGTGGTTTCTGACTACCCCAAAAGGGATACGATCGTGATGATACTTTTCTTTTTTTATACTTTTATATAATGGACTTGTTTACCACCATTCATATTGGCGTATTATCGCGCAATCAAAATGCAAAACAAATTAACGGTCGCAACGGACACCATTCTTCTCATCTCTTACCCACACACGATGGACCCGGCACCCGCACGGTGAATCCATGGAATGCTTAGAAATTTGTCTTCTTTTTAATTTATGTAGTTTTAAATAAATAATTTAGTTTTCATTTATATATTATATTATTTTATATGTATTATTGTTATCTTTTCTTTTTATTTCAATGTTAAACCTTACGATAGTGTATTTTAGTAATAATATTTTAGGAGTTATTTAGGGCATACAATTTCAAATGGAAGTTTACGTATAAATATATCCGTTGGGGTTAAAATCCCGCGACATTTTAAATATTTCTATTCTTACACGGAAATAAATTTCGTACTTCTGCTGTTTTTCGTGGAATTTAATATTTTTCATTATGATCCTATTTTATGATTCGCTGTTATTGAAATTTGCTGGCGAAACGGTTTGGGCAGAATTTTTAAATGTAAATGTTGCCGTAATATATCGCTCGGAATGTTCAAATTGTTTCTGCCCTGCGATTTTGGAGGGCCGCCAGCATGGAGCCCAACTTATAACATTTACCTGATTACAGCATAGGTGTTTATAGGACACGTCTCAACAAAATTACCATAAAGCTCGATTTTCGGAATAAATAAATAATTTAAACAGTAAAGTATAATCACGACCGTTTCCTTTCCGGGGTGATCAGAAACCATGCTTATAAAGAAGCCTTACATTTAGCCAACTTTACTATAGGTCAATCATGATAAGTGACAAGCTCGTCGATGTCTCTAGCGTACCAAACTCGAGAAATATCACAAATAAATTGAATGAATTTAGATAAATTAATAAATATTATTGTTTCCCGACTAGGAATCGAACCCAGTACCTCCGAGTCTAAATCCGCGGACTTAACCGCTCGACCATGGGGGAAGTTTAAATAAATAATTTAAAGGTAAAATAAAACATTTAGGCTGGATAGTACCAAAAGGAAGTCTCCAATTGTAACGATTAAAATCAAAAATGGCGTTAAATGTATTAGCTGACGAAGATCCTTCATTTTTAACTTTAATCGTAACAACTACTGAGATTTCATTTTGGTGTAACCCAGCCTTAGGAAGTAATGTAGTTAATGGTTTTTTAAATAATTAACCGTGTCTTCACGTGATTTATATCAACCGTGACCGCGGTCAAACCAGCTTGACCGAAACGTCGGGAGAAGTATGTCTTTAAGGTAAATCGCATAAACACCCGTTTAATTTTAAAACTATTATGATTGTGTGCAATAGTTTAAATTTAGTTTATGTTATTAATTAGGAAATAAAACAGTTAACAGTAAAACCTTACACAAATATAGGAGTAATACATAACTGGGAGATAAATAAACACATTAATCTACAACCAGTAACAGCACCAGTGAATACATAAAAATGGGTACTAATGTGTAATGTGTAGGTAACCTATAATTATAACTTATTTAATGTACCAATGTCACAGCATTCACCAATAAAAAAGAAAAAAATAAAAGTTACAACTTTGAAAACTAAAATTAACAAAACTTACTAAATATAACAAAAACATGAATTCTAAAATAAAAAAACTTAAAAAAAAAATTGTGCAAAAAAAAACATTATACATCAGGTACCGTAGAAACGAAAACAAAACACTTGTTACTCGTAAATAAATAACAGAACCGATTTTAAAAAATCTAATAAATATGAATAAGTTTTAATACTATGCCACTCAACCACGCTGCACTTGGTCCGAGGCGTCCATGCTCGCAGCCCTTGTTTTAATTTCGTCGGCGGCGTTACCTGTGAACCTGTATTGTTCATATTATTTATGTTATTTTATTACAATTTTCGTGTTTTCTTTCGTTTTGTTTGTGTTATTGCAGTTATGAGGTGTTTCTATATTATAAATAGTATAGAGTTTCTATAGGTATATTTTATATTTGGATTGTAAAAACAAAAACTAATGAGTTTATTGAATGTATATTCGGTACTTAATTGTTACTTACATAAAAATAAATACATTAATCTATAACCAGTAACAGCAACCGGTGAATATATAAAAATGGGTACTAATGTGTAATGTATAGGTAACTTATAATTATAAATTATCTAATATAGGTCTGTTGCCAGCAATGACGATGCTATCGCACTTCAGGAGGATTTGTCTCGTTTAGACGAGCATTGTGAATTAAACAAATTAGACCTCAATGTTTCAAATTGTGTTACCGTTACTTTTACTCGTAAACCAATTGTATGAGTACAGCCTAAAAAATACAATTCTTAAGCGGGTTGATGAAATCAAAGATTTGGGTGTTCTGCACGATAGCAAACTACTCTTTAAGCAACACATTGAGTTTATAACTGCGAAAGCCATGAAGGCACTGGGGTTTATTATTAGGAGTTCGATTGATTTTAAAAATGCTAAAACGCTTAAATTTTTTTACTGCTCGTACGTCCGCAGCAATTTAGAATATGCGTCACCAGTATGGAATCCTATGTATGCAGTCTACATTTCAAGCCTAGAAAGAATTCAAAAAAAATTTTTACGTCACTTAAATTATAGATTTAATATTCCTAAGGATGATTATGATTCTGCATGTAGACGCCATCATATTCTACCACTTTCCAACCGCCGCGAGATTGCCGACCTAGTGTTTCTTTTTAAGATAGCCAATAGTACCATTGATAGTCCGCAGTTGTTACAAAAGTTAGGTATACGAGAACCAGGAAGAACGTTGCGTCTCAACACGACATTCGGCTTACTACCACACGCCGATACGAGCTATCGTCGGAATACATTCATCTGGAGGACCTGCAGTCGATTTGATGAGCTTCTGCGTGATTTAAATTTTGACCTATTTTGTACAAGCTATAAGGCGGCTAGGCGAGCACTCAGTACAAAGTACTTTAATATGTCGCTACCTTGACTTTCTATTATTATCATTTTGCTGTAACTACAAGACTGTGAATGATTGCTTTATTGTCCTGTTTATTGTTTTATAATATTTTTGAAAATGTGTTTCTATAGTATAGACTGTTTCTTAAAGAAAATACTTTAGTGCCGTGTCTCTTGTTTCTATCTGTGGAAACTTTTTAGTGGTTTAATTTATGTCTAATTAAAATTCTGTAACCATAAGTTTACCTAATAAAATAAAATAAAAATAAATAAAATAAAATATATGTACCAATGTCACAGCATTCACCAATAAAAAGAAAAAAATATTTATTATATTAATTATAGTTCAAATCATTTTTTTATAACTCATAGAATGATTTTTTGAATAGTTTTAATTAATTGGCAATATTTTCATCTACAAATGGCAGTATCCTATTCTAGTATTAAAACTAGAACAGGAAACTACCCGCGTCGTAATACTGGACCAAAAGTTATTCAAATATAAGAACAATAAAGGATCGCAGAAAGTTGAAAATTCAACAAAAATAATACAACAGGCTCAATATTCCCATTGAAACCAAAGTATACAGTGTCTAGTTTAAAATACCACATAAGTCTTTATCATATCAGCGCGTAATTTCAGTGTGAAAAATGCAACCAGATGACTATTGAATTTTTAACTTAAACTTTTATGTATAGTACTTCATAACCCAAAATGGAAACGGAAAAAAGAGGACAAAATGTAAAAAAAAACGTTTAGAAACCGAATGGATAGGCGGTAGTGTTAAAGTACGCGTACACACTATTGTATATATATATAAAATGTCATCTGTAACGTACAAACGCCAACATATATTTTTTAAATCGAAAATAAACGTGTTGAAAACGGTTTCGCCATGGAAAATATTTGTTTTTGTGTTTTTTACGGTTTTTGAGAAATTCATGTTTTGTGGCAAAATATTATAAGTAATGTTTTAAAACGGATGACGTTTTTTATACATGTTCTCAGAGAGTCCAAATATGATATCAATGTCTTCCGTTTTTATAACATATTGAACCTCATTTTTCATTAATTTGTAGTATTTATAGTACGTCAGGATTATCTGATATCATACGGATAGCGTTTAATATTATTAACCTCTTTAGGGGTTGAACAATGGGGCTAAATGTTATAATAAATATTGAAGAAATTAAGACATATTATAGTTGGACTATCTGATAACATGTCGTATAAAACGTTATCAGATTTTTTAACGATATTTTAAAAAATGAGTAAATAACGATAGTTTTCGCCACAAAGGACAAAAAAAATTGTTTTGTAAATTATTTCACTGTAGATCACATTGTTGATCGAAATTTGTATTATGAAAAGAATCAAATTCTGTAAAACTTGAAATTATGATACCCAACATAGATATTATTAAATATTGTGTTTAGGACTTATGTACCTATTCACTACCATGCACCTAAATTAAAAATAAAATCGATTAACTATATTTTTTTTTAGGATTTTAATATATATTTCGTACAGTAATTATAATTTAATTATCAGTAGTTTATTTAAAGTCGTTATATTTATATTTATTTAAATATTATTATTATTTTTAGTAGCATGTTTATATGTACCTTGTGACTAACCACTGGGAAACGGCTAGATGCTGTTGTCAAATAACTCTGACGCAAGCCGCCCTTAGGTACTGCCTTCAAATTGGTCTGAAGTAGAATGTTTATTTGTTGCTGTGATTTTAAAGTGGTCATGAAGAACGCGGTCTGTTCCCGACAATGTTGGTTTTTGTTGTATTTTTTGTTCCGACCGAGGCGACATCTGGCGAGCGTCGGGCTTTAACAATTACGTCGTATGTACACCACCTCGATATACATATCCCTTACTATATTACGTACTTACTTATAAACATAATGATAAAACACTCTTTTTTCTCTCCAAGGATCCGTCTAGGGGGAAAATTTCGTGTAAGTTTACCTATAGTTCAAAAAATTCGTTCTTATAAAAAATAATATAAAAGATTGCGACGTCTTATAAATTCCTTATGACAGTAAAGTATTATCAGGGTCGTTTTTATTTCGGGGTGGTCAGAAACCACGTCATTTTCTTAAGAAGTGGATTCATATTTAGCCATCTTTACTATAGATCCATCGTGACAAGTGACAAGCTTGTCGATGTCTCTACCATACCAGAATTGGAAATATTACAAATAATAAAATTAAATATTGTGTCTCGATCAGGAATCGAACCTGGTACCTCCGCGTCTAAATTTTTATGTTTTTTTTATTATTATTTGTTCAATTAATATGAAGTGCTTTAGCCATTATTAGTCAGGGGTGAGCGATAGGGGCTACCTAGCTTTTTGTCTAAGATAATTATTTTATCTACGTTTATTTATCATATATCATAGTTTTTAAATATACTTATACACATGCACGCACACTCTCTTCTCACTCTCCCAAAGGTTAGCTGTTAGAAAAGGCCTAGACATTAAGCTCGCCTATGTACATTTGAATGTTTTTATTTTTTGTGCATTAAAGAATTTATCTATCTTATTTAGCAAAAGAATAAATATTTATATGGGTCAAATAAGTGGTAGATACTTATCGTTTTAATCCTGTACAGTCAGTTCATTATAACGTACATTGAACCACCTTAATGTAATTTTCTACTTCATTTGTCTTCACTGCAAAACCTACGAGATTACTTTTTCAAATGAGCCAGTGTACTCTTTACTGACTATACAATAGTTAGCATGTTTGTTTAGATAAATTGAAATATCCTAAATAGTGTCTAAAGTTGGTTTATCTCGTGAAATCTTAATCTAATCTCGCTTCAACATAATTTCCAGTTTATACTAAACTTGGAATTAATCTATGGTCCAGGATAATACAGTCCGTTCGCCTCACTCATACACTTCAGTATATTAATAAATAATATGTTTTTAGTTACTAACTGCATTACATACATTTTCAGTCCTAGCATTTTAAGTAGGATAAATAAAATAAATTGGATACTGTTTAATATTTTACCTGAAACGTACCAAACTGAAGAAATGTCTTTGTAATCACAATGGCCTGTGTCTCTGCGCAGCTTCTAATAGCAGCTGCGCTCTTTTGCCATTTCGCCACTGCCCGCGATCTTTTGCCATCCTTATATAATCCCCACCAAATAGATACCTTCCCACTATGCAAGAAATGTTATAAATTAATAAATTGTTGTATTATCCATGGAAGCAAAGCGGGTAGGTAGTAGAAAAGTATATTTCCTTATTCCTATTAACCTGTCCTTCAAGCGAACCTGAAAAAGCATCTTGATAGGCTGGCGTAATGGTAGGGACTGATGTCGGTTGTCAGTGGCTGGCATTAGTTGCTCCCATTCTTGTCATATATCACATATAATATGTAGTACAAAATACTCATTAAATTGAATATTAAATCAACATTTTATTTATAGAAGAAGTAGGAAACCTTTGACAGCGGATAACCTTTCGATAATTTTTGAATCCACTTTTTTTAAATAATAATACCTACCTATAAGTTAACCTAAAAATGGACCTAGATATTTATAAACAAATTTCTCATTTGGTAAAACAATGACGCAATTGCAAGTTAAGAAATATCAAAATGTGCAGAAAGATTAATAATATCTGGAGAATTATCGACATAATCTAAGTAATGAAAAAATATTTAAAAAATAAAAACCTAATTATATTCAAATAGCTATGTCATCGGAAACTTAAATGATTCTATAGGTACCTACTTGTTTAACTAATATATAAATAGCACTAAATAATAAACATTTTTAATATTCTAAGCTCAGGTTTAGCGATCGGACTACAGCGGTGTAGTTATGGCAAAGTTAGTCATTTTCACGTCATGTACGAGTAACTAGTAATAGTCCAAGTTTCCAATTATTACCCGCAGTTAGTATTTGTTGGTGTACCGAACACAAATATTGATTCCCTGGAGAACCTACGAACGAAACCTTTACTCAATAATCAACATTTGAACTTATATTAAGATTGATCTAGATTTACTCGTCAATTAGAATTGAATGCATGTTGTCGCGTCCTTTTGAATATATTTAGTTAATAAATATGTTATATTCTAGTATATCTTTAAAGTTGGATTTAATAAGAACTTGGACAATCTCGTCTAATTTAAACTTTCTAAACTTTCTCGTACATTAATAATAGTTTTTATAATTTTAACGGGTCTTTACGCGATTTACCTCAGACACATATTTGTCCTGACGTTTCAGCCAATTTGCATTGGCCGTCATTACGGGTCGACCAAGTTACAGTTACATGATTACCAAAGGAAATGTTTTGATTTTATTGTACATATTGATTCTCGCGATCCAGGCACAGCCTCGTTCGGGGATCGCAGTTCACACTCCTTGAGTTCCATTGGCAACTGGTCGAAATATTGTCGTGTTTTATTTTTTTGGTTTTGTACGTTTATTATTATTATATATTGGTGTATCTGGAGCAGTACATTATAACCATTATTTGGGAAGAGAAACAATAAAATTATAAAAATATTTTTCATTAAATCAAAAAGAAATACGTTTTTTTTAATTATTGCTGCTGTAAATAGGCATTGTCACACTATACACATATACAATTAAGATAACAAAATAAGGTATATAAATATGTCGTTAATACTCATTCCGAACACTTTTTAGGTTTATCTTCTTTTATCTTCTTAATTAAGAAGCGATTGTTTGGTGTATGTTAATTACAGCCTCCCTGCGTAGACAAGACAGCTAGGTATTACTGTTTTTTTTATTTTTTATTTAAGGACGTGGTACAGAGGTATTACTGTGTAGATTGTACTTTGATCGGGCATACACTTGTTATTCTTTTTCTTTTTTTTTTTTTTTTTTTACATCAGGAAATCCCTACCGGATACCCCCCCCCCCGAGTCGGGGGACAGGGGGAGGTTATGTCGGGCTCGCACCGACTAAAACCTGATGGTGTTCCTCGAGACGCCTTGTGTTGATGGCGGACGGCGGGGAGCAATATGCAAACGACCACCGCCGCCGGCGTCGCCCGCTAGTGTGCGGGCGCCTTCATGGCGAGGAGGGAGAGAGAGAGCGAGTCTCCTCCCTCGCCTTCGGAGAGGCGCGCGGGAACAACCGCGCGCGCCGTCTCGTGAGGCCCTATGTGAGCGATGTCACCCCCGTGACACCGCTCGGGCCCCTTAGGTGGGCAGGAGGGCAGCGTACTGCCGCCTCCTGCGCTGTCTTCTCCTCTGGCGGAAGGGAGGGGCGTTCGGGTCTTCTTCCCGCTCCCGTTCCGCCGCCTCCTTCTGGAGCATGGCGTGCTCACAGAAGGAGGCCACAGCGTCCCAAGACGCTTCGCTCGCTACCATCGATTTGACTACCGATGGTAGCGAGAGATCGCTTCCCACCTGATTGACGAGGACACTGCGGAGCATGCTCATCGCGGAGCAATGCTCTAGGACATGTTGCGCAGTGTCCTCGACGTTATCCCGACATGATAAACATGTGGTGGTCGGCTCTCGTCCGATGCGACACAAATATCTGCCGAAGCAACCATGCCCCGACAGTATCTGCGTCGTTCGGTAGGAGAGCGACCCGTGCCGCCTGTCCACCCAACTTTTAAGGATGGGTCAGACTGCCTCGACAGTCCTGCTTCCAGCCGTGGCATATCTCAGCCTTCTTCTCCACCGCTGCAGCAGGAGCTGTCGGGCGAGGAGCTTCCGCGCGCGCGGCGGATGGTCTGTGCGCCTGTGGTAGGCCTCAGCCCAGACCACCGCCTCTAGGTTCTATTTTATTTTTTATTATGTAGTTAGATCACTACATGTCTGGCAGTGCCGATTCTGGAGATCAATGTAATATTTTCGCTTGCAAAATAGTTTTTTTTTGTTTTTTTTTATTATTTTTTTAGTATTATATATAAGTCTTAGTCTTTTTAGTAAAATAGAGTAAAATTGTTGTATAGCTTTTTTCTCTGATTAAAATTAGGTATATGAAATAAAAAAAATGTTTAAAATTACAGATAATTTTATTTACTAAAAAGTTTTTTTTTAAGTACACTCGGACTTTAATAATATTTTAAAAGTTATATTGTACGAACGAGAGGGAAGCAAAGGCGGGAAACCCTCTTAATAATTATGTTATAAAATGTAAACTTGAATTCTTTACTTTGAATAAAATATTTATATTTAAAAAGAATGGACTTGTTGGTTCTAGGTCCACAATATGCCCATATGCGCAAGATTCTCCGCATAGCACATATATTTTTTTACCAGACTGCGCGACGCAAAGAAAGGTTATGTATATATTTATCAGCCTATGTATGTTTGTTTCTTTGTAGCACACTAGAGACCAAACGTGTTAGTTGGTTTTGATGATTCTCACACCATTTTCCATCACGCGAGTGTCACTGGGGATATAACATTAATCAAATTACATTAAAGCGACAACAAGACGCCATGTTGGAACGATTATTTATTAAAGTCGACGAACTATATTGAGTGGGGTATTATGGAATAGGTATTTGCAAATCATGTTGAGGTTTTCGAATTACAGTGACCATTTAGAATCTATAACGATTTAAAGTTGGTTAGCAACCATTTCATCATTATTTATTTTTTTTAAATCTTAAAAGAAAAAAATCAAGCCCAAGGATTCCGTCGCCATAAAGTTTGATAATAGTTCAACTATACCATTGATATAATTTTATATATTTTAATTTATAATAAATTAAAGTTCTTTTTTACACAGTCGGGTTTTCATTTTATTTTTATATAATAATAATATTAATCTTTATTTTTAGGAATTAAAATACAAAAGTCCAATAGATGTTATTTATACCTTAAAAACTAAAATATATATAATGTAAATATACACTACACTACAGCTTCCGCTTCTTCATCTTATTGTGATCCTTCTGATAAAGGCAAAGGCTGCAGTGGGGATCGGCGCCGGGGTCCTCTTAGGTGCTTCACAAGTTTATACGAAATGAATCTAAGTCAACTTGCGTAGCGTGTCCGTGCGTAGCGTGTCCGTGCGTAGCAATGGAATACGTGTCTGTATGACTAGGTCTTTAATTGATACTGGTAACTACATTTTCCTCCAGGTGAATAGAAACAAAAGTTAAAGTTTTCCTTTTCAAAAGAAAATCTGAAACCATTTACAATTTGATACATCTCCGTAATATCTGGTTTCTATTCATGTCTAACGAAACTTCAGTTGGCAGCCCGTCTTGACGCAACCATTTACGTATTGTCTACATCTAAGAATAATAACGCCTTCAACGATAGTTTAATATAAACTTTAAGACGAAAAAAAATGTTTATGTATACAAGCCATTATGTTTAATGGAACATTGCTCCCGTTTGTTTTAATAAAATAAAAAATAATATTTCAAACACGTAACTCTCCTCTCGCCAACCCGTCTGGCCAGAGTGGCGAGTGTAGGCCAAATTCTTCAGAAATTTCTGGAAGGCCCATCTCCAACAGTGGAGATCATCTGTGTTCTAGGGGCTGTGATAACATAAACTTACTATCCTCTCCCTGCCCTTTTCACTCTCTCTCCTTAACACATAAATATACACACTCATACAGATAAAACTTATGCACACATACTATATTTGTAACCTTATATTTATGTCTTTGTATGTTCATTATTGGTGGGCATTGCCTTCTGTTCTACAGCACAACTGCAGGAGACAGGGTTTACCATAGCGAACCACTATTATTTTATGACAATAAACAACTACATAGACAACTAAACGAAAAGTCTAAACCACAGTTGCATCACCGATGTCGTTAACGATGCTGAGTTCAACTTGAAAGCAAAGCAAATAAATAAATAAATATTTCCAGACAGGTCACACAGCGCCATCTAGTTTCCGCCGACCTTTTTCTTTAGCCACTTCTTCACATGACTGGTTTTATTTTGTGTACTGTTATTATATATTATATATATATATATATATATATAATCCATAATGAATAATTTATATATGTACTTGTTTATGTATTAGAATGTAATTATTAAGTATTATTAGTATGTATTTGTTGTTATGTCTACATATACCTACATATATCTTACAAATTGTCATTTAATAATATTGCACCTACTTACCATTGATACTGTCTAAATGTCCTAAAGGTTTGGCTGTCAGAGAATGTCTAACGGCATTAAGTCCGCCTTTGTACATAGTGCAATTAAGTTTTTAAATAAATAAAATAAAATAATACAAAGCTTGCTCTTTTTACCGAATCTTGCTTAAAGTGTATGACTTTCAAAGCGAAATTAAGTAAAAAAAGCGCTTATAGCAACAAGTCAAACACAGGACGAATAAGATAGAAATTGTCTGTCGGACGCGATCGAGATAGGCGAGAATGCATAGAGGGCGCGCGTGTGGCGTCCTTACGGCTCGACAGTTACCTTATAGATTCGAATGCGAAAAATTTCGGGTCTAGACTTATTTTTTTATTGAGTATACCAAATATATTTTTGGTTCATTATGACACAAAGAACAATTTCGGCTTATAATATTTTTTTCTTAAGAATTTCCAGACTACTTGCTAGTTTGAAGACGATATATTAGAGTCAACAAATATTGGTCGTCCAAGGTCAACAAAAGGTTATACACTTATTCTACAGCTATACTACATACATACTCGTACAGGGTCAAACATAAGTCAAATTCACGTATAAATCGCTGAGTGTCCCGGTGTCTATTCTAATTGATTGCGTCAGAGGTATCCCCACCAAATGTATTCTATTAATCAGAACAAGCGTCGAGTGATTTGGCAAATTACTCCCGCACCGAACGAGCTAGTTCGTTAGATTCCGCACAAGAAATAGCTCAGTTTACGACCACTTTCACCTGCATTTGTGACTTTTAAATTTAACTGGTAACTCTAAATCCGTCTATACTAATATTATAAATATGAAATAAACTTTGTCTGTATGTACCTATGTATGTGTGCTTCTAAGCCACTATATTATTTTGCTGGCTTTATGAGGTGCTTTCCCACAAATTCGCAAATATTCAGATTTTTAATATTTTATTTGAAGAATAATAAATCTAAATACATGGCAACTCTATTTAACAACTTTATAAGTCAATTTAAAGTGTTTTTTTTTTATAATTTAAAATTTATTTACTTTACTTATAGTTTATTTATTTTTTATTAGGTTTAGTTTATATTTATTTTAATTTTTACTTTTAAGTAGTTTTAATTTATATTGTAATTATTTTATACTGTTTGTATATTACTTCAATAAATTCTTTAAATTTCTTTACTTTATTACTTGAAGTAATAGGTATAGGGTTTAAATTAGTGTGCAACTTTAAAAATATAAATTTGTTTAGAATGTTCGTGGAGGTCTGAGTGAACTGTACTTCGCACCAAGTTTGTATAGGACCATTAATCTAATTGTATTTTTGATCGAATATATCATTAAATTATCCTAACTCTTTGAAATATACAATTTGAGTTTTAGTAGACGTATAACCACGATGGTGTCATACGGGCACTTTATTTTTCGGGACTCAACTAGTGGGTCAAAATGGGTTCTTCCCTAAATAGCCGAGTGTAGATTCATTAAGAGTTTGGTCTTATCCGGTGACGGTTTTTGTTCTTTGATCTTCAGCCGACATTTTATTTCGTCTAAAACGGTCACGTAGTCTCTCTGTCTTTACTTTGCGCAATTTAATCTTAATTAAACTATAGTTAGGTCTACCCTTCTTTTTTTCTATTTCCCTAATTGTAAAGTATAATCACGAATCTATTTCTTTGCGCGGTGGTTAGAGTTACGTATTTATTACATCTTTCGCACGTTAAATATGTGAAATGCTCTTTTTACCTGTGTGTTTTTCCTATTCCTATAATCTAGTCCTATAAGCGAAGTGTGAATATCTTAAATATGGATATACCAGACTGTGGGTTTTTTTTTGGAATAATCAAAAAGTGTAGAAAAAAAAAACTAAAAGTAAAGTGTCATTACGATATGTATGTATGCCTGCCGGGTGGTTAGAATCCACGCTTATTTTTTTTTTATAGAAGCTAATTCACATTTAGCCAACTTTACTATAGGCCTATCATGGCAAGTGGCAAGCTCGTCGATATCTCTAGGTACCAAACTCGAGAAATATCACAAATAAATCATTGTATCCCGACCAAATTGAACCCGGTACCTCCGAGTCTTAATCCACGGACTTAACTGCTGCACTACGAAGGCAGTTTAGATATATGTTTTCTAGTTTGCAAGATTATATTTAAGTTTTATATTTTTTATGATTTAATAAAATTTTCAATTTTTTTAATCGAGCGACTTTCTTGGAAATCTCTAATGCCGAGAATTCGAAGTAATGATTAATGTCCATTTCAATTTATGATTTTTTTGATTCGCATTTTGTTTGTATTTTTACACCATTTACGCGTTTTTTTCTCCCTTACTTTTTTTAGATTACATTTTTCTAATTGACATTTTGACGCTTATTTTTATACTTAATCTTTTGTTTTTTTGTTTTGCGAAAATGGAGCATGCTTGAACTTTACCTAGGATAAGCTTTATCATCATCAGCCTGCGTCTCCCCACTGCTGGATATAGGCCTCGCCATTTTACACTATATTCTGCCACCCTCATTTAGCCCTCACCAGCGACGTTTTAGGTCATCGGGAAGGGTACCTACAATTTAATAATTATTGAAGACAAATATCGTCGTTTATCAAACCCTCAAAAATGTGAAAAATATGGCAGGTATCAACAGTGTGGCCGTGGTCACGGGTAGATGTAAACCTACCCACTTATCGCTTTTAAAGTTTTTAGAAATCACGACACTTACAGTCCTTGGCGACACCGGGCGATTTATCCCGGCGTCGAAACCTATTGATTACTGGATTCCACGATGAAGATAGCTTATAACCCCCTCTCGATTGAAATTTTTGTTTTTCTTTATTTCGATCGCTTCACATACTATTCTAATATGGTAATAGTTTATACCTCAATAATATTAATAGTAATATTCAATAGTTTGTACCTCTATCCATACCGTTAAAACTATAAAAGCTATTATAAATGTGCGCGAAAGTTTAAAATGGGTAGATAGTAATTAGTAAATATTACCCGTCGCTATGTAAAATAACAAACAATCTTGACTATAAAGAATTTTAATTTTCAATTTAAACTTACAAAACTATTAATAACGAGGTTTAACAATAGATAATAATAATAAATACGTTTATTTGAGAAGTACACTGGTAATACAAAATAAAAAAATACATATTTTTTATACACAATAGGTTAGTCTATAGTAAAGTTAGTTTGCACCATTCAACAGCAGTAAGACCCAGCTTACTATATGGTCTTTCGATCGTCTCTGTTGATTTCAAAGTTAAACACCCAGTGTACCTACTAAGGATTGGACTTTAGTTAACGTCCCAACCACTGCACTAAAGTGATGTATCTCAGCGGTCGGGGGGTGTGCTGTTTGTCAATTCAAATAAAGGTATGTATTGTACATAGATAACAAATAAGTTTTAACAGGAAAGATTGAATTCATCATTTTTTCATTACAGCCCCTAGAACACAGCGTCCTCCACTCCACTGCTGGAGATGGGCCTTCCAGAACTGGAAAATTTGGCCTACACTCGCCACGCTGGCCAGACGGCTTGACGAGGATATGATGACAATTTATTAACGATTTCACAAGTTGGCATTAATGGAACCGGAACCGACGGCTTAACGTGCTCTCCGAGGCACGGGACCGGTCGCGGTGGTGTTGTAAATCTATGACAAATGTACGTAATAAAAGTGTATTTCTCATTGGTACATGCCGGATGGGTTTGATCCGACCTTTGTAGGGTTTAAGGTATGCGTTCTTACAACCGAGCCACCACCGCGCCTTGATTGAATTACTAGCCCTTAAATATTGCTATAACTTTGACAAAACCATTCGAGTCGCCAGTCTTGGGCTTTTAGTTAATTAATTAATTGAAATAAGTGTAAAAAGTTAGTAAAGGAATAAAAGACAAACCGCAAGACGTATACTGGTATAAACTAAGAGAAAAGCGTGTGTGAACTATCGGCAAGGAAGAGGGTGCTTCTTTAATTAAAATTGCACGAGCGGTGACTCCGGAGGGTACAGATGTAACTAGCTACTAGACACGACAAATTTTATACTAAAATAAAACTATCTCGCTTTAAAGTCAAAATATTATTCCGAAAGTTGTTCGCGAAAGTCAGTTTAGTCCGTCAGTCTGGTCAAACTTTAATGAGACTGATGATTCAAATCATATATATATAAGTATATATATGATGTCATATTTTTTTTTTACACTTTTTCGCCTATTTATTGTAAATTATATTATTTTCTGGGCAAAAAGGAATTTATCTATCTATATAAGGTACCGAATAAGTCGCCATTTCCCATTGGCATATTATTATTCATATCAATTGGACTTCTCTTTCATATGAGTGGGATACACGATTAATTGGCTTCAGTATTTTATCATTTACAAACATGGATCAAGAATCAACTAGATTATAGGTGACGGCTCTGAAAACGCTGGAAGAAATATCATCACAAAATAATCGTGTGCTGCTATTTCCGACAGTACCTACGTTTTATCTACGGCCAACGTGTTAAAATGATAGAAAGAGATAGCATGTACGTAGAGGTCCGCTTGCTAGTTTCTCGAAGTAATTTTGTATGAAACTATTAATCTAGTTAAATCCTTTATCGTAGTTTATAAAGGATTGACAGAAAATATTTAATTACCATCAGTCCGTCATTAGATAATTCTGACAAAACTGAAAAGTTATTGGTACATGCCAGGTGGGTTTGAACCGACCTTTGTAGGATTTAGAGAACGCGTTCTTACAACCGAGCCACCACCGTTAATAAATATTATACAGTAAATTCACGGTAGCTAGTGCAGCTGGAGCCCAAGACACAAGACGAAAATTCTTGGTTTGGGTTCCAACGTGCAATTCAATTGGAAATATGTAGCGTCAATATTGTTCACATCGTGTAATTTATTATATAAATATTTCACTATTGTATTTATTATTGTAACTAATTTCTACTGTATAAATAAAGAATTATTATTATTAAAAAAAAAAAAAAACTATTAAAGGATTTCAAAATAAAGAGTAAGTAAAGAAAACGTAAATCATATTGATCCATTCATATTTCATTTTAATTAAAGTGCTTACATTGATGACCCACAGATAAACAATGCTACAATAAATAGAGTAGTAAAGTATCATCACGACCGTTTCCCTTTCGGGGTGGTCAGAAACCACGCTTATATATAGCGGATTCACATTTAGCCACCTTTACTATAGGCCAATCATGACAAGTGGCAAGCTCGTCGATGTCTCCAGCGTACCAAACTCGAGAAATATTACAAATAAATTCAATATTAATTAAATGTATTTATTTACATTAATAAATTTTGTTGTGTTCCGACCAGGAATCGAAACCTCCGAGTCTAATCCACAGACTTAAACGCTAGACCACGGAGACAGTAAAGTAAAGTACAATAAATAATAATTAATTAACAGCTTAGAAATTATAAAAGTTTTCATCTGCAGTTATTTTATACATTCTTCAAAGGATAATAAAAAACAATACTATGAGTTAATTAAACTCTGTTTGTCATAGTAACCGCATAGGTGTCTCTCTCACTTCGCCGGCATTCATCAACCTTTTAATGCATGGAGTTTTATTATATTTACAATTCTGTAGGTTTTAGCTCTACACATGAATATTTAGTCTATAGTCACAGAGTGGCTGGATTAGGCTGTGTCTATACTACAATACTGTTTGTTTATTCAGTGTGGAGTTGCCTTAAGAAGTTTCTAAAAGTGCACTTCTCTCAGTCTTAACGTCCAGTCTTAAGTCGACTTTAAACTTAAGTTTGAACTTTTAAGATTGTTTTAAATTAGGTTTTTTTTTGTTCTTATCTTTACTTCTTGGCTCGCTATAAACAACGAGATCTCTGACTTTTTGAGTCAGTCTTTGAGTCAGTCTCTATGAGCGGTCGTAGCCCCGTTGTAAGAATGCTTTTCTTAAAGCCTTTTATCCGAAAAGGTCGCGGTTTGAACCAAACATGAACCAATGAGAAATACACATTTCTTATGTAGGTACATTTTCCATTATAACATAGATTTACATAACCACCGTTCCCGTGAGGTAGAGAGCACGTAAAGTCGTGTGGAATCGATAATAAATTGTCATTAAATATGACATCAGACCCTCGCCAACCCGTCTGACCAGTGCAGCGTGCTGTGTGTAGTTTTTTCTTCTAAATATTCCGGCCAATGTCCAATAGTGGAAGTGTTCTAGGGGTTTTGATGATGACGTATATATGTAGTTTTAAACAAGCGATCAGAAACTGTATTGCGACAACGCATCTGCCATCATAGCATGCCAGCATAGCGGTGGTGGCTCGGTTGTAAGAACGATTTCCTTGAAATCCTACGAAGGTTGCTTCAAACACCTCCGGCATGTAGGTACCACTGAGAAATACACTTTTCTTACGGATATTTGTCATAGATTTACATCACCACCATTTCCGTGCTTTGGAGAGCACATAAATCCGTCGGTCCCGATTCCACTAATACCTTATTGTGGAATCGTTAATTGTCATTAAAAAATGACATCATATCCTCGCCAAGCCGTCTGGCCAGCGTGGCGAGTTTAGGCCAAAGTCTCCAGATATGTAGCGGTAATGTAATACATCTTCTAAAAGGCCCATCTCAAATAGTCTAGGGGGTTGTAATGGTAATTAAAGAGTATGTGTCAAGTGATTAAAAAGCAACAGCTTTCTTCATCAGTCTTTGGTTACAAATTAGTTGTAAAAATATAATTGCAAGTATTCGTATTACTATTTTTTTATATCTAATTAATGAAGGTATCCGTTCCTGTTTAGTTATTAAGTTTGTGTAAAAGCGGCTCCAATTAATTTCCGGTCGCAAAGAAACACAAAAGTTTATTAGTGACTTCTCTCTCCAGTCCCATTGTCCACACAGTTGTAGGTAGGTACTTGTTCAATAGGAATTACTGCTGAATCTTTGTTATTTCTTTCATTAAAGACATTTTAAGACATTCACGTCAACTGCTCCCATTCTATGACCTCGCGTATCGCTTACCATCAAGTGGGCGCGATGTCAATGTCGTGCACAGTATTTTAAAAAAACGCAAGAGATTAGCGGCTGATTGCAGAACCGATTATTAAAATAACTAATTATCAGCATTCTGATATACGCCACGTTTCTCACTTTGGTTATTTCAGCCAATGACGTGACTTACTTACTTAAACATGTCAAAAGATAATCAACCTTTCTGCAACCGGCCTTATGCGTAAGGAAAGTGATTTTACAGACTCAAATGTTAATAATTTACCAGATGTAAGGTCTTTGGTCAACATATTTATTTTTGTGGTGCCGATGCCGACGAACTAGGCCACCATACCTTATGCTGCCAAAAAAGTGCCGGCAGGATCTCGAGACATCATGCAATCAATGACATGTGAAGGGAGCTTACATCTGCTAATATCCCCTGCATTCTTGAACCATCGGGCATAGTTAGGTCTGATGGTAGGCGTCCGGATGGGATGTCGGTGATTTCATACAAACGAGGACATGCACTGGTTTGGGATACCACATGTGTTGACTCTGTCCGTCATATGTGACATCCAGCCATAAGAAACTCGGGGCCGCTGCAGAGTCAGCCGCGCGCCTTAAACGCAACAAATCGGAGATCATAATTAATAACTACTTCATCCCATATACAGTCAAAACGATGGGTCCGTGGTCGGAGGAGGCTCTGGCGTTCTCTCGTGAACTTGGCGAAAAACTTCGCTTGGCGACGGGCGATCCTTTAAGTAGAGAATATTTTGCTCCAAGGGTCAGCCTCGCCGTTCACCGAACACTACGCCCACCGGACGGTTATAATTTTAGTTTTAATTTTTTTAGTTTTATTTGTAGTGTAGTTTATTTTAAGTTTTCTTTTTAAGCATATAATATTTAAATTCTTTCATAGTGTTTGTATATTATTATTTCGATAAAATAATATTATATTATTTATTACTTCGATTTTTTACTTGGTATTTTTATTTAAAATACATTTTGAAAAATAGACAAGTATTACAAGCAATTGTTTTATTGATTCGCGTTTCATTAGTTTATAAATATTTTAAAATCTTATTCAGTTATGATCTTGTGTAGTTGACTGTTCAATTTGGAATTAAAGAATTATATTATACAAAATAAACATCATTACTATTATTATTGTGCTCAGCAGCCCTATTTTGTTACTTAAGCGCAAACGTTATATAATGGAATCCCTTAACTATGTATATATATATATATCACACTATTAAAGTTGATATTTGCACAGCCACTGTCAATGTCGAATAACGAAATCCACTAATAACGTTTGCGACTAAGGAACAGAATAGGGCTGCAGCTTAGCTTTGTCAAGGCTCAAAAGATGTTGCGTAAGGCGCCTGTAAGGGTTGGGAAGGGGTATACTAGTGATCACTTATCTGTTTCATTCTGTACATACTCGTAGCTACGTGTAAGGGCCTGTATAACATTTCTCGTTATAATTTAATATCGGCGTGTTAATTCATCGGATTACCAGATAGGGCTTCGGAAGGGATGAGAGCGCGTGGGGGGAAATAAATTTCCGATTCCATAGACATATACGAATACTTAAGGTAAGAACCTGTTCAGGTGAAACTCGACTAAACTTACATGCTACGCCTTCAAATCATATCATATTATACAACGAGTAATTGCATAAAGAGTAAATATTTTTTTAGGCTTCAGGTGTCATTGGTAGTGTATCTGCAGCAGTAGCCCTATTCCGATACTTAGTCGCAGACGTTATTGGTGGGTTTTGCTATTTACGTTAGAGATTGCGTCATAATTACAAAATATTATTAAATTCTCAACTCTATCAGCGCTCGACCTTGACAGCGGCCGTGCAAATATCAATAATAATAATAATAAATTCTTTATTGTACAGAACCAAAAATAGTGTGGGTACAAAGGCGAGCTTAATGCTATAAATGCATTTTCTACCAACTAACCTTTGTGAATGGGGAGCCATTATAAGCGGGTGCAGAAATAATATTGTGATCAACAATTATGAAATATAAATACATACTAATTAAATATACATATCCTACATATTAAATAAATATATACATAAATAATAAATACATATCTAAGTACATTGTAGAAAGTTATGGTAAGTTTTTCTGTTTATGGTGTAAAAAATTGTATAACTTGTCTTTAAATATTTTGAGAGATGGAGCTTGTCTGATTACCATCATCAACTTTAATAGCGTGATATATATATTTTTTAACGGATTCCATTCTATAACGTTTGCGCTTAAGTAACAGAGTATGGTTATGGCTGGTCATGATAACCGTCATTTGGGAAAAGAAACAATAAAATAATAAAAAATAACGAAATTCTAAATACAAAATAACGCCTAAAATTATAGCTGCCGTAGATAGGTATTGTCACACTATAAGCTAAGGCAGACACAATTATAAAAATATAAATGTCAGTCTTTAGTTTTAAATATTAACCATCGTTTTACGTTTTATGCATAAGTTATTAATATATATATATAGATAATTTTTAAAATTTTATTTGTAGTAAATACAAAAATATTAAAATAAAATAGTGAAAAAAAACTAATTATAAATAAAACTAAACTAAAAATACCTATGAAATTTAAACTATTCTACAAAATAAACTAAGGGATTACCACCAGGGATGGTACCTAAAACGCTCGCCGCATTTCCTCGTTTAGGTAGTTATGGCATTTGGGATCGCCACACTCTTGAAAAATTCGTTTACCCAGCTCTTTTATGAATTTGTGGGTATCAAGAGAATATATCAAAACAAATATATATATATATATATATATACTATACTATACTTGTATTAAATAATTCAATTTGTCTAATATGTGTATTGAACTATTAAATTATGTTATTTCTAAAATTAAAACGACACATCGCTAATCCATTCTATTTCATTATATAAATACATTATTATCGTGATTCTTGTTTACTTTAGACCTCCACTGATGATAAAGATTTTTTACGTTTCAGTACTTGCTCGTATAATTACGTCGATGGCCATTCCACACCAAATCCATGACAACAAGTGTGCGGGGACGACAAATATTTGTATTACTAATATTAATGTACACACGCCGGCAGGAGTTATGAGCGTTTCTCAATTATTTTATTAGGCGAACATTAATTTTAGGAGTATTTTACGTACAAAAACAAACCCGAAATATTCTCTCTCAAACACGTTGGACCCGGCGACAGTCCTCAGTGAATTCATAAATTGCTAAGAAATTCCTTAAAATACAAAAAAGTCGCGGTTTGAACCCAAACATGTACCTACCAATAAGAAATACACTTTTTCTACGTACAGAGAGCACGTTAAGCCGTCGGCTTTGATATATTAAGTTCTGGAAGGCCCATCTCCAGCAGTGGAGGTCTAGGACGCTGTGTCCTAGAGGCTGTTAGGAAAGAATGACGTACCAAAACGGAGGCTGTAGCTAACTGTATACAGTAAAATTAAAAATAGCGTTGACTGTACCAGCTAACGGCTGACCTTCCAAATAAAACTGATACATTCGACGCTATTTGTACCTTTAAAGTTACATTATACCAGGCCCCAACTTTGTAGCAGCGTGCTATTAGTTTTTTTTTAAATTTAATATCAACTTTTGTTTTACACCAGCATTAAAGTATAATTAATTGAACAGTCAATTGGTTATTTATCTATGAAATAAACTCTTAGAATAATGACAGTAGTAAAAAAAAACAGAACGCTATTTATACGATTAGGTACTTTATTATAATCAGGTTCTTTATTATAGTTAAATCACAGGATATAAAAAAGAAAATAATTATCTAATTATAACGAATGGATCTATTTAATGATTTATGTAAAACAAAGTTTTGTTCAATTGTCGTTATTCTAGGGTAAAATAAATAAAATTAATTACAGATTATAAAAACACAATATATTAACACACCATGGGCTTTCTTGCGCTAGAAGTGCTGGCCGCATTCCTCGTCACGCTGCTTTGAACGACATCATTCGAAGGGCTTTTGTCACTGCTGGAGTACCCGCGATCCTAGAACCCTCTGGGATTGAGCGGAGCGATGGCAAAAGACCCAACGGCATGACCGTTGGGCCGTGGAAACTTGGCAGGTCCCTGGTGTGGGATGCGACATGTGTAGACACATTAGCCCCATCACACATCCAGGCGACCTCGTCAAGCGCGGGAAGTGGGGTTTCTGCTGAGAACCTCAAGCTGCGCAAATACGCCAACCTCAGTACAGGTTACGAATTTGCGCCGTTTGGGGTCGAGACGATGGGCCCATGGGGACACTCAGCCAAGCGTCTGGCCAAGGAGTTGTCCAAACGGCTAACGGAGAAGTCTGGAGACAGGAAGGCTGGCAATTATTTCTGCCAACGTATTGACTTAGCTATACAGAGGGGAAATGTTGCCAGTCTTCTTGGGACTATCACTGAAGGGTCGTCTCTAGAGGACATTTTCTACTTATAGTTTATTTTTTATTAGGTTTAGTTTATATTTATTTTAATTTTTACTTTTAAGTAGTTTTAATTTATATTGTAATTATTTTATACTGTTTGTATATTACTTCATTATATATTAATTATCAAATAAAAAAGAAATCATTATGTCACGAGAACATTTTATTGGACCCATTTCTCTAAGAAAAATTGTCATTCTCATTTACGTTCCTAATCGCTAGACCACGGAGGGAAGTGAATATCAATGATAACGATTTTCTTTTTCGTTTTGGGCGCAAAGAATTAACCACTTTTAAATCCCATCAGTTTCGAGAATTAGCTCCCTTTTCGGTACGAGTATGTCGATTGCATGTGACGCTCTTTGACGTAGGTTCTTCTTAAATTTAATCAATACGGGTATGCCTCAGGTAGTTATAGGTACGCGAGTATAGTCGTATACAGGACCATTTACTACTTTCCTTGGCCCCTAAGTAAGGAAAACGATAAAAAATGGTAATTCAAAGTCAAAGTCAGTAAACCTTTATTCACGTAAACCCATTAATTTTTAATATTCTTGTGTATTTAACAAAAATATTATATTATTAACCCGATTATGTAAAACTACCTTGCTGTGGTGGTAACAACGCTTTCCCTAAAATCCTAATTAGGTCGGTTCGAACCCCGGCATGTACCAATAAGAAATGCACTTATCTTATATACATTTGTCTTAGATAGAGAGCGCACGTTAAGTCAATACCAACTTGTGGAATCGATACCGACCATAGCTATCTCTGTAGCTCGTGGAGTGACCTTAAACTTGTGGACCAGACCCACTGTCAATGTCCACCTTTCTGCTCCGTACGACAGTACTAGAAGAACGCATTGTTTGTAAATAAATAAATGTCAACCGCTATTAAACAAGTATAATATTTTCAAAAATCAAAATCAAAAATGTATTTATTTCTTTTAAAATAGTTTTTTACAAAAATAACACCGAGGCTCCTGTACAAGGCCGGTTAGGACCCGTGCTACAGGCAGCCCCGCTCCTACTTCCAGAGTTTATATAATGAAAAGAAAATAAATAATAATAAATTCGACTTAATAACTTATAACTATGGTTAAATAATAAAAAGAAAATTAAATATATATACTATTAATATAATAATATATTATTAATACATATACATAACACAATTATATAATATACTTACTTATAATTATTAATAAAGTAATAAAATATAATAATAACAATAATATAATATTTTGTTCGGATGAACCTGGTAAATTCCATCTCAGAATTACTATCTCTAAAATTGTCTTTTACAAACAGATGCATCCATCGTACCTGCCATACCGGAGCCATAACTTGTCAGATTTGAGGCCCTGTTTAATTATTTCCTCCGTCAGACACGTGACGAATTGTGCTTCGATGTCCCAGGTTGATGTATTGTCGCTCATAGTGACTACATACAGCAGCGACACGGTGGTGGAATAAGGCCTGGCCACATCGGATTGTAAACGGAAACTTAGTTACACCTTAGGACACCCTAGTCTGATGTGTCCAGGCCTCCAGCCGAATTATTTACCCAACTCAATTCATTTATTTATTCAAATAGGCATAGCACAGAGGTGTTTTCGGCGCTTTTTTTAAAACATCAATTTTCATGGAGTGAGGGAAAATGTCTTGTCTAGGATACCTTTGCCTCTTGCCACATTTCCTCTACCTTAAGAAAGGCCGATTCGGCTGCTCATACTGTTGAATCTAAAAAGCACATAAAATGTAATAGCTTTAAACAAAATTATAACTTTGTGACATTTAATTACCCACTAATTCGTAAAAGAGCTGGGTAAACGAATTTATCAAGACTGTGGCGACCCCAAATGCCATTACTACCTTAAACAAAATATTCCCTTTATTATTCAACGAGGAAATGCGGCGAGCGTTTTAGGTACCCTCTCTGGTGGTAAGCCCTTAGTTCATTTTGTAGAATAGTTTTAATTTCATAGGAATTTTTGGTTTAGTTTTATTTATAATTATTTTTTTATCAATTTTATTTTACTATTTTTGTATTTTACTTCAAATAAAAATATTTAAAATAATATTACTTTCATTAATTTATGAACGGTGGTGGCTCGATTGAAAGAACGCTTAATTTAAAAAGGTCGGTTTGAACCCCGGAATGTACCAATGTCTCAGTTCCGGCAATAGAAATTTATGGAATTGTTAATAAATTGTCATAAAAAAATTACATCAGACCCTGGCCAACCCGTGTGGCCAGCGTGGCGAAAATTCTCCGGAATTTTCTGGAAAACCCATTTCTAACAGTGGAGGTCTAGGACTCCCTGATGCTGATGAATAAAGTAGAGAATTTGGAAACAGGCTTCAAACTTGTAGTTGTTGGTTGCACCAAAAACCTAATTTTGTAATGGGGTGGATGTATCACGATAGATGGCGCATGATAGACGGTACCCAATAGACCTGTCAGTTGCAAATAAAACTTGTATTACCAATCATTTACTCGAAGATAGTGAGTTATGAAAGTTAAAATTGGCCTTATAAATTAATTAATATAATAATTGTAGTAATGGTACAAACATGCAGGAACAATGGCTCAGTCAATCTTCATTATAACTGCACAGATTATGCTAGGCAGGTGCATTCGCCACTCGTGCCAAAACTACATACGTCCGATATAAATTTATTTAAAAAAACAGCACAATATACGCGTACACACACCCCTACATCTATTCTATAAATATAATAATAATAATGTAGATGGCTAGCAAAGTATTAAAAAAACGTTGTTGTTGTGTAATTCTGTATTTATTGTTTATATTTGTAAATCTGATATAACTGAGTTTTCCTAGCTGATTCTTTTCTCAGTCAGATTAAACATTTAGATCATTGGAATCTGCTAAGCTGCTGGTCCTTAGCTAACAGCTTACTCTTTGCTATGTATTTTAGTTGTAAGGTATTTATCTATGGGCCATCTGTTGCCTGATAATAAACAATTTATTATTATTATTATTTGCACCACTATGCTGCTTAGTATTCCACTAGTTAACGAAAAATCATTCAATATTTATTGAAATGCCTGTAATTAGGTTTACGTGAATAAAGATAGTTTTGACTTTGACTTAACAATACTATACAAATATATCTTTACTTATACCGGAGAAGCTCGCAACACAGCTAGGGGTATATATTTTTTATTTTTTTATTTAAATACTTTGTTGCACAAAACAATAAAATTTGTGTACATAGGCGAGTTTAATGCCAGTTAGGCATTTTCTAACAACTGACCTTTGGTAAAGTAAGAAATCATGGGCAGGGTAGGGTGCAAATAAATATAATACAAGATACTTACTTAACTTAGTGCCTACATATACTACATATAGGTAAGCCAACTACATATACACACTTTAAATATATAACTTATTACTTAAACACATATAATTATGCCAAATTATCATTATTATCATCTTGATGAGGTTAACTCCTGTTTATTTAGAAATAATTTAGTTACTAGACTTTTAAAAACATTGCCAGATGGTGCTTGTCTAATAGCCAGCGGTAGCTGATGTTCCACTGGCATATAAAATGAGAAATTATAATCCTTATTTTTATGGACAACCCACAAGTAATATCAACAGTAATTCCGTTTTTTTGCCTTTTCTTAGATTTTTTTATAAATAATAAATTATTTCGTAAAGATAACATTCGTTTTATTTACTTGGCAAATTGCGAATTTAATATTTATAAAAGTAAAAGAACTACAAAAGGTTAGGTCACGCCACAATCGCATTATTATTGCCAATTCCATTATAACGTTTGCGCTTAAAGAAATGGACTTCGGCTGGTAACTGTTGGACTCGTATAGTAGATTGGCCCTAAATTAACCCTTGATTAATTAAAAACTTTCCCACGTAACTAATCTAAATGGCAAAAGTCTATTAGTTCGCAGTTGCACCTGATTGGTCGATTCTTACCGCACCTTTAATAGCAAGCAGTACGTTTTTAGACTGCGTATTGTATTAACCCTTAACTACCTACTACCTATTTTTGTAACTTAACCACCTGCGTGCGGTCATGAAGACCGCTAATGAATAACCACCCTAAATTCGGGTTCTGTAGTATTAACAAAGGATTTAAATGAGTAAGATACTTGTTTATACTTTAGACTTTTATTTTGGACTTTCAAATAACATAAACTATAATAAAATCTTGAGATAGGATATAATCTTTCAAGACTAGTAGTTTTAGCACAAAAATATAGTCTTCTTAAATTATGAGATCTGATAGATAAGAAACTTAAAAAATCAACTTTATTTCTTCAAACTTAGGACTCTAACTATTAGATTAAATGAAAAAACTACACACGCCGAACGCAAGCACGGTACTGATGGATGTGTAGAAAAGGTATATAGACGCGCACTGTCGTACGACACACACAGATCGAAAGATTTGAATTAAAAAATACGTTGCGGTCTCAGAGACCGGTGGTAGGTGGTTAAGGGTTAAATAGACCCAACTAAATCCAACATCGATAGCTGGACAACCTTAGCGGGGTGATTAGCGTAAAGTTCCCCACGTAGTTTTTTCGCCGTTATTGAACGGTTATTCAGCCTCAACGGTATTAGAATTCGATTTACCAACTCTATTTATCTTTATATTACTTAAAACTATTTTTAAGTAGTGTATAATTCTAAAATAAATAGCTAAAATATAATTGACATTTTCATTTTAAGAATAGTTACCCCGTTTCTTCGCCGGACTGGCGTGAAGTTGGTCCCGGAGTTTAGCAGCAGACACGCGCCGCTCACCCGCTGATTTAATTTATACATTCTAACTTCTCCTCACCTGCACCTCCATTGTTTCTGCGACCCAACTATCTTGACCAAATATAACTTTGTACAGAATGGAAACGTTATACGATTTCAGTTGAATTAAATGTAGCTTATTCATAACAGCCCCTAGAACACAGATTGTATGTTTCACTTGTCGCTGTAAGCGCTTTATTTTTACTTTATTTCGCTTTGAAATTCGTTCCGACTTACGTTCAAAGGGTTACGTCGCCAAAAAGTTTGATAACCGCTTAACTACACCATTGAAATTATTTTATATATTTTATTATATAACAACTTTAACAGTCGGGACCCAATGTTGGAAGAATTGAGCTGATCTCGGTTTTTACATTTTGTAGTAAATCGTATATTGCCGCCAAGAGTTGCGCGTGGTCGACTTCCGGCGCGGTACATCGTCGACTTGTAGATTTACTGCGCATGCGTGTTGTCGCTCTCGCTCTCACCGCCGTAGGCAATGTGAGACGCCAAGAGTAGCCTATTTGAGACACACCACGGCTACATCGCCGACGACAGCACGCGCGCGCGCCATTCGTAACGTTTAATATTATTTTTGTTTATTTTGTTGTAATTGTGAAGTTGTGAAACTCATTAAAATAGTTTGGTATTGAACTTTATCGTCTATCATTCATCCCTGAGCAAGCTCTACCATAAATTGGCGTCCCAACGTGTTAATGGGGTTTCAAGGACGCTTACAATAAAACGGCGTCCCAAAGTGTTAAGTGTAATTTTAAGGACGTTTACAATAAATAAATCGGTGTACAACGTGTGAGTGTTTGTTTCAAGGACGCTCACAACATTTTCGCGCTTTTTAACTTTTGGTTTTGTGGTTTTTTTCGACTCCGTGCATAATGGCGTCTACTCGGGAGTTCGCGCCATAAAACCGAAAAACGTCGTGTGCAAAAATAAACTCGTACCTAACTGTTCAGTGATTAACATTAAAATGCCTAATACTAGGAGCACAATTCGTGACGACGACGGGGGTGACCACCTTCCAAACTTTCCCCCCGTTCATCAAGACCGTTACGCAGATGTCGCCTCATCACCGGGTGATAGAACATACACACAGGAGCATGTTGCCTCACTCATGGCTTCCCTGCAGAATTCGCAGACCAGCGCCCTCAAGGAGTTGATGGAGACGCTGATGAGCCAGCGGGAGAGGCCATCACCCCGGTCCTCGACATTTTTAGATCCTGGTCAAGGTACCCTGGCTCGCTGCAAAGCAACATTCAGCGGCCGCTCGACCGAATCGGTCGAAGCTTTCATCGACGCAGTGGAGAGCTACTGCGACTGCGTCGTTGTATCAGACGCAAATATCATTCGCGGTCTAGCAATGCTAGTTACAGATGAAGCAGCCACGTGGTGGCAAGGTCTAAAGCACACCTTCTCTTCCTGGCACCAGGTCAAGGATAATCTAATAAGTGCCTTTGGTGATCGACGACCGCCTCATCGCGTTTACCTCGATATCTTCTCCTCACCCCAGGGTGCAGAAAACACGGACGTATTTTTGGCCCGTTTTCGTGCCATGATGGCAAAAATTCCCCGGGATGATGTATCCGACAGGGCGCAATTAGACATGGCTTATGCCCTTCTCAATATAAGAATCAAGAAACGACTACGCAGAGAAGAGTTCATCACGTTCACAGAATTACTTCGTCGAGCTCGTAACATCGAGGACTCGATCGGTGAAGGCGACAAGGTCACTTTGCCGGAACGTGCACGTCGCGACCAGTTGACGGTAACTCAAGGTCGCGCTTCCACCGTCGCGCAGCCTCGACCGGCGCCTCCGCCGCCGGCCTCTGCGCTCGCACGCCCGATTACCACCACGCTACGGGACTCCGACGCCGCGGCTAGGCCGCCAGCGATGCCGTCGCATCAGCGAGACTTCAGCAAGAAGCAGCGTCCCGTGTGCTCGTACTGCAAGAGTTATGGACATCTCAGAGACCAGTGTCGTAAGTTAGCAAATCGAGGTGAATCCCGTGTTTTTACTAACTCTCCTGCGTACGTGTGTGATAGTGATAACTATAAAGAAAGTTTTTACAGTGTTTTTCCTGCTCAAAAGGTCATTGACCTTAACAATTTAAATCAAAGTTTTTCGTCAAATTACAATTTGAACGATAGTAATAAATGTAAATATATACCTTGTGTTAGTAATAAGATAGTTTGTAGTACAGATACATGCAACATGCCTAACAAAACTGTGTGCTTAAGGCAGTGCTTTCCTCATAAGGACGCATGTTTACGTGATAATATCGATCTTTCTTTTAACACAAAATGTGTAGAGAATGTTAATGCACGTTGCATGAATCATTTTTCTTCTTTATCACATAGGTGCTTAGGTACTAATAATAAGTATTACGAGAATTTATATTTTAACGATTATAATTTACGTAATTTAAACTCTTACGATAACTTTGCAAATTATAGTAACTACAATTTTCTGAAAATTCAGCAAAATGAAACTTTTTCAAAATGTAATTTTCCGAAAATTGAGAATAAGTATATAAATGATAAAAATGTATTAAATAACTTGTGTATTTGTAGTGGAGACGATGTACCGCGCGTTAGTCATCATGTTAAGCCCGTCATACACATCGACTTACGTCCAATTTTTAAAATTGAGATTTTAGGTGTTAACGGTACCGCGCTTATTGACACGGCAGCTAGGCATTGCATTGCTGGTCATACTCTATATGCTCTCCTTCTACGTAAAGGCCACCCCCTTACTCCGTCAACAAGAGATATCAAACTCGCCGACGGCATCGTCCGGGAGATGGCGGTCCTTACTACTGACTTAAAAGTCAAGCTGATACACAAGGTAATATCTATTCCTTTCTTAATTTTTCCTGATTCTACAAACAATGAAACATTATTGGGCATCGATTTCATTACTAAAGCTGGTGTTGTTATTGATTTTAATAAGAAATCATGGTTCTTTGGTAATGATAATTCTATTACATACGAATTGTGTTTTGAACGTGCCTCGTATTCTGCTGTTTGCGCTACTACAGACGTTCTTCGAGACGACGAGGGCGCGCATTTAAGTCCAGCTCAGCGCCAAGCACTAGCTGCAACCCTCGTTAGGCATGACCGCAGTTTTAAAGCAGGGGGAGGCCCCACACCCTATGCTGAGCATAGGATTGAAACAGGTGAGCACTCTCCTATATCGGTACCTCCTTATCGTCTAAACCCCTCGAAGAAACAGCTGATGAAAAATGAAATTGATAAAATGTTACAAGATGGCGTGATCGAAGAATGCGAATCTGCTTGGAGCTCTCCTGCTCTGCTGGTGCCCAAGGCCAAGGGTGGTATTCGCTTTTGTGTAGACTACAGGCGTCTTAACTCGATCACGAAGTCAGATTCCTATCCGATGCCTCGCATCGATGATCTGCTCCAAGGTACCAAGAAGAACTGTTATATGAGTTCTCTGGACCTTCGTTCTTCTTATTGGCAGGTAGGTGTCAAAGATGAGGATAGGGATAAAACCGCCTTCGTTTGTCCTTTGGGAACCTACCGCTTTAAAAGAATGCCGTTCGGATTAAAGAACGCGCCGGCGACCTTTCAACGCCTTATCGACCGTCTCCGTTCATGCTCCGCTTTACAAAAAGTAACTATACTTGCTTATCTAGATGATCTCCTGATTATATCTGAGGGATTCCAGCAGCACCTGCAAGACCTAGAAGCAGTATTCTCGCGGCTGGACGAGTACAATCTCCACATAAATAGGGAGAAATGTGTTTTTGCCAGGGACAATGTAAGGTACCTTGGCCACGTCATAACTCAAGACGGTATTTCCACTGACCCTGAAAAGGTAAGTGCTGTGGTAGAAATGAAAGAGCCGAGTAATTTGAAACATCTCAGAACTTTCTTACAAACGTGCTCTTGGTTCAGAAAGTTTATACCAAACTTTTCCAAAATTGCCGAGCCATTGACACGTTTGACTAAGAAAAGCCAAGTCTGGATTTGGACATCTGAGCAAAGAAATGCTTTTACGGAGCTAAAACATTTATTAACAACGGCTCCAGTACTGGTTCAGGCTGATTTTGGCCTACCCTTTATTCTGCGTACAGACGCAAGCAACTACGCCCTTGGCGCAGTTTTATTACAGGGGGAGGGCAATCAGGAAAGGCCAATCGAATATGCCAGTCGTCTCCTCAACGCAGCAGAGCGGAACTATTCCACCACAGAGAGGGAAGCTCTTGCTGTGGTGTGGGCGGTTGAGCGGTTTCGACCCTACCTAGACGGCCAGCCAGTTGTTATCGGCAGTGACCATCAACCCCTCCGCTGGTTGCTATCATTAAAATCACCAGCAGGCAGGTTAGTTCGTTGGGCTCTCAAACTTCAAGAGTTTGACATTCAGTTCCAATACACACCCGGGAAGGCAAATGTTGTAGCAGATACGCTCAGCAGACCTATATGTTCGAGTGACGACCGCGGCTCCTGCGGCGTTTGCTCAGTCATCTGCGACCTGCCAAGAAAATCACCTACTCAGGTACGTCAGGATCAAATCTCTGACCCGGAAGTGGCCAAAATCATAAAAGAACTTGAATGTCCTGATGAACTCGCTGCTCAAAGATGGTTAGAGCGCGGTTACGTTATGGACCAGGGAGTCATATTCAGGTATAACCCAGATTCTGAAAGTGAATCTCCTCAACTAGTTAAACCTGCTGCTCTAGTACCAGAAATTTTAAAGGAACTCCATGACTCTCCTACAGCAGGTCATCCAGGAGTTGATAGAACATACCAAAAGGTTAGTCAGCTATATTATTTCACGGGGATGCGGAGGATAGTCGCTGACTATGTAAAAGCCTGCATCCACTGCCAACGCTACAAGGCCACAAACGCTAAGCCACCAGGTCTTCTCCAAACACCGGTGATGAATCAGCGAAATGAGGTGCTAGCCATAGACCTCTTCGGTCCATTACCAGAGGGAGACCAGGGGGAGCGTTGGATTTTCCTTGTCGAAGACACTGCTACTAGGTGGATAGAGCTATACGCGCTTAAAGAAGCGACTGCAGAAGCTTGTGCCCATATTCTCATTGAGGAATATTTTATGCGTTACGGTTTACCCCGCAGGATTGTATCGGACAATGGGGTACAGTTTGTGTCGGCAGTTATGCGGCAGTGTATGTCCATTTTAAAGGTAAAGCAAAATTTTGTTCCTCTTTACCACCCACAAGCTAACCCTGCGGAGCAAAAGAACCGCGATGTCAAAGCTTTACTCGCACAACTCGTGGAAGAAGATCACACCTCATGGCCAAAGAAGCTTTCGGTGATTCGTTTCGCATTAAATAGTGCAAAATGTCGCACAACAGGTATGTCACCAGCTTACTTAACTTTCGCCAGAGAGATGAGATCTCCCACAGAGGTCACACATGACCTTCGTGCCATACAATTAAAAGAAAATTTTGTACCACAAATAACTCCTTACCTTGGGAAGTTTTTAAATTCCTTGTCAGCTGTTCGCGAGCGCGTGGAGCTCCAGCAGGATAAGAACAAGGAGTACGCAGATATTTCGCGCCGTCCGGCAGTATCATTTCAGGTAAATGATTTAGTACTCCTTAAATCCCACGTTCTTAGCAAAAGTTCTAAGGAACTAACCTCTAAGTTTGTGTCACGACGCGATGGTCCTTATCGTGTGGCTAAAAAGGTCAGTCCCACAACTTACGAGATTTCAGACATCGAACAGCCTGGCAATCTTCTCGGTAAGTATCACGTACAAGATCTTACACCCTATATCGGTAGCCATGATACCCCACCTAGACCCGTCATACCCAAGAGAAATCGCGGCCGCCCTACCCGCACTGTTGGAGCTAAGGGGCAGGATCTAGTCCAGGAGCGAGGGCGTTCTCCTGAACTAGAGGGGGAGTATGTAGTAAATCGTATATTGCCGCCAAGAGTTGCGCGTGGTCGACTTCCGGCGCGGTACATCGTCGACTTGTAGATTTACTGCGCATGCGTGTTGTCGCTCTCGCTCTCACCGCCGTAGGCAATGTGAGACGCCAAGAGTAGCCTATTTGAGACACACCACGGCTACATCGCCGACGACAGCACGCGCGCGCGCCATTCGTAACGTTTAATATTATTTTTGTTTATTTTGTTGTAATTGTGAAGTTGTGAAACTCATTAAAATAGTTTGGTATTGAACTTTATCGTCTATCATTCATCCCTGAGCAAGCTCTACCATAATTTTTTAATATAGAAACCGTTTTAAATAATTTAGATTTTATAGTTTTAGTAAGTAATAAGTAAAATTACAATAATTATAAGTAATAAGTGAGATTATACCGAGGCGCGGTGGTGGCTCCGTTACTTAAATCCTACAAAGGTCGGTTCAAACCCACCCGTCATGTACCAATAAGAAATACACTTTTCTTGTGTGAGGAGAGCACGTTAAGCCGTCGGTCCCGGTTTCACTAATACCAACTTGTGGAATCGTTAATAAATTCTTATAAAAAACATGAAATCATATCCTTGCCAAGCCGTCTGGCCTGCGTGGCGAGTGTAAGCTAAATTCTTTAGATATATGTTCTGGAAGGCCCATCTCCAGCAGTGGAGGTCTAGGACGCTGTGTTCTAGGGGCTGTAATGAAAAAAATAATGAAAGTAAAATTTATTTTTCTATAACATTATATATATGTCGTTTCCGTTTTTACAACCAAAATGTGCGTGCTTCAGTTAGTGAATATTTCTATATTTGACATTTTACAAACCTACTTAATTTAAAATACGTAATTTAATTATTATCAATGATCATATTTTTTAATGATCCAACGCAGATTTATTTGATGAATTACTTGAATTATAGACCGTAATTTATGATTCTAGTTTGAATTACGGTCTCAAGGCACGCTTTGGATACACTAGAATATTTTTTTAGTAAGTTAAAACAGTGTTCGTTCACAATCAGTTGGCTTAGAATGTAAGGTTAGTTACAGGTTACAGAAGAAAAGTAAAATTGGAATAAAGATTTGTAACAACAGCAGCCCTATTGTTACTAAGCGCAAACGTTATATAATGGAATCCGCTAACTATATATATCGATATATCACGCTATTAAAGTTGATATTTGCACGGACGCTGTCAAGGTCAAGCGCTTATAGAGTTGAGAATTTAATAACATTTTGTTATTATGACGCAAACACTTACGTAAATAACAAAATCCACTAATAACGTTTGCGACTAAGTAACAGTATACTCGTATACGCTGCAGGAGTTAATTCATTAATAAAAAAATGCATAATTTGAAAAATACATTACTTACGATTTCTGATTTTTTTTTCTGGTGATTATTACGATTAGGTCACCAGATTCCAGCTTGATGTTAACTTCTGGGACACCCTTGTTGATGTTAAAATTGGTGTCAATAAAATATTTTTATTGTTTATTCGGTCGAAAATAATTAAACCATATCATTTGGTAGTTAGGCATAGTCTTTAAAGCCAGCAGCTGTGTTCTGTTACCTAACCGCAAACGTTATATAATATAATCCGTTTGAACATTATAACGAACATGTATAACGCTATTAGACTTGAGAAATGTATATTTTGTAATCTCGACGCAAGTAACGGCAACCACTAATAACGTTTGCGCTTAAATTATGGAATTCAGCTGCAATTGCTTTAAGTTTTTATTTCACCGTTGTGTAAGCAATTACCAATTTAAGCCTTTCTAAAACAAAACCTACAAGGAATAGGGTAAATAATAAAACAATATTGTATAATTAGTTATTATATTATATTTACGTACCAAACAAAAACTAAATTGTATGAACATCTATAAAAACTAAATTATATATTTAAGCAAAACTACTTCGTTACCTTTATGACATACCTATACTCGTAGCTTGATTTTTTCATTGTCAATAATATATCAGACGTTATGACTATAAAGCGAGTTCGATTCCTAGTCGGGACACACAAAAATATTACCTTAATTACATCAATAATCATGTTGGACTAGCCATTGTGCTTAAATTTATTTGTTATCTCCTACAATTATTCAAATTACTTAAATGCATCAAAACTATGTCTTTTGGGAACCAAACTTGAGAAATATCACAAATAAATTTATTGTGTCCCTACCAGGAATATAGCCCTGTACCTCCAAGTTTAAATCCGTTAGACCTTAGAGGCATTAGATATAGGTAGGATTTAGATATATTAAAATAAAATTATTTGCAAACAAGCTCTCCTAAGTTCCAAATACCTAAATGTAATTTTATTTTCTTAGGAACAAAAAAATATTCAAAATTACGGACACGAAGCTATAAAATTTATTAAAAAACCAAACTCCAAATAAAATAAACACTTTAGCAAATTTTTGAAAACCAAGACCAAGACTAGGGTAGTATTGTATCATATAGGGTAATCAGTATAAGGTCCTGAGTTAATAATGTAATCAGTATAAGGTCCTGAGTTAATAATGTAATCAGTGTAAGGTCCTGAGTTAATAATGTAATCAGTATAAGGTCCTGAGTTAATAATGTAATCAGTATAAGGTCCTGAGTTAATAATGTAATCAGTGTAAGGTCCTGAGTTAATAATGTAATCAGTATAAGGTCCTGAGTTAATAATGTAATCAGTATAAGGTCCTGAGTTAATAATGTAATCAGTATAAGGTCCTGAGGTAATAATGTAATCAGTATAAGGTCCTGAGGTAATAATGTAATCAGTATAAGGTCCTGAGGTAATAATGTAATCAGTATAAGGTCCTGAGGTAATAATGTAATCAGTATAAGGTCCTGAGGTAATAATGTAATCAGTATAAGGTCCTGAGGTAATAATGTAATCAGTATAAGGTCCTGAGGTAATAATGTAATCAGTATAAGGTCCTGAGTTAAAAAAACTTACAGCATTTCTGCACCAAAACCACTTCGTTCAGTTATTCGCTACTAGTACGGCACGCCTTAATGTAACCTTATTTAACATATATTAGTATATTTTAAAGCTCAATTAAGTTATTATGATTGATTACTTACGAGTACCTATATAAAAATATTTACTACAGTTACCAAAACAATGATTAAATTAATTAAGATTTATTTAGATTAATTAAATTTGATTGGCTAAAATAACATAGTGATAATGTTGAGAGGTTTTAACGCTTTTGCAACTCTCTCGCTCGCACAAACCAACATTTTGAGAAATGTAATTACTCAAATTACTAGGAAATAAAATTACGGGCATTGTAGACATATATTTACCTAATTTTAGATAAAGAAAAATAGCAAATACATTTATAACGATTTTCCTTAATTTTACCAAAACAAATCTATGACTAAAATATCTCTAACATTTTGGTAATTTTACTTCCTAGAAAGATATTAGACTACATTTTTCAAAATGTACACTCAAACCTTTAAATTGTTGAAGCATTTTAATTATTCTTTTGGGAACTGTGGGCTCAAGTCTAAAACTAATGGCAAATTTTAAGTACTAAGAAATTAAATATCTACATTTCGTTAGTTTTCCTTTCTAGTGCATTATTGAGTATTTAATTGTAATTAGTATTCTTAGTTGTAAACTTTCCAAACCTTGGAAGGCATAAAAAGCTTAACCCGTTACCACTTTATTTGTTTGCGGTAAATTATAACTTTTTTTCTGGCAACATTAAATATTACATTTCCGTGTTCTAAATATTCATTTTGTTAAAAATATTAACCGCTCTGGCACTTTTGACATCCATAAGTATGTCTCTTTAATATTATGAATGTTTGTGTCACTATTTAGGAATTTTTGGAACAAATACCAATTTGAATGAGTTTCACAATTTGTTTTAAAAAAGAGTTATTTAACTAAAATAAGTAATTGTTAATAAGAAAATAAGAAATACATTTTTTTATATTATAAATATTAGCCAAAAATAACATAAACACGGAGTTTTTTGGCAGTTTGCCAGTTCTATTACTCGTGTCCCTTCGTTTGACAGCTGGAACAAATAATAGAGTGGAGGACCTATTGAGGAACGTCTAAGAATTCAGACCTCGCGTACCGCTTACAAAAAGCGTTCAATATAAGAAAAAATAAAAAATAACTTAAAATTTTTTTTTTTATCTATTTAAAATGGTGACCTGATGGATTTCCAAATATAACTTTACGAAAATGATGAAATTCATACTCAAATAAATTATACCAATATTGTATAAAATATTGAATACTAGCTGACCCGGAGAACTTCGTACCGCCCGACATCCAAATCAGCGCTGATGCGCGCCATCTATCGGACAACAGTAGTACTATGTCGGAAACCTTCGCCAATGTTCACACAACATATTCTCAAAGTTTCAATCGGTCAAATAGTGCATACACACAGACATTTATTTATATATATATAGATTAGTTACATACTAGAAAAATTAAATAAAAAAAAACAAATCTAAAGTAGAAATTAGAAAAAAAACTAATGTAAAGGTACAAATTATAATAAAAAACGCAAGTCTAAAGTAAAAAAATAAATTTAAGAACATTGCTAAAAGGATCAATAAAGTACAGACTGATTAAGATTAATTTAATTGCTACACGTTAGGTGATTGATATTTGACTTGTCACATAGTGTCGCCAATCACGTGCTATATAATCAAAACAAGTTAATCATTCGATATTTTATTCATACTTTTAGGAACTGAGGCAAAACCTCGCTATAATTTGATTTTTCTAAGAACGTATGTCAGTTTTATTTTTTTATACGTAACCCTTACTGAGGTTTAAGTACTAGAAATGTCAATCTAGTAAGAAATAGGAATGATTGGCATTAAAAAAGCATTTTTGGAAACAAATAGCTTTTTCTTGCAGATTGTAATTTTAAGCAAATATCTGTGAATGCAGTACTTAAAATAAATATCTTAAAATGGTCTCCTAGGAACGTTTTTCCGTAACTATAACGGTTATAGTATCTGCCCTTACTAACCCGTCTCAAAAATCAAACCTGTATATATATATTTTTTAAATTATAATTAAATGTGTTTTTAATAAAAATCCATTCACCAGTTAAGTAAATTATAGAGAAGACAAATTTCTAAGCATTCCATGGATTCACCGTGCGGGTGCCGGGTCCATCGTGTGTGGGTAAGAGATGAGAAGAATGGTGTCTCGGGCTTGCGACCGACAATTGGCTGGTTTAAGAAAAGGAGGCCTCCTTTTTTTTTCTATTGCGCGATAATACGCTCACCATCCACCATTCTACTTCTCTCCCTACCCAACCAAATACTGTATGATTCCGTTAATGCCGTCTTGGAAGCTCGTTCCATAAATGTATTGACGGCAGACCTGCTTAGGCCCAATTCTTTCAGTAAGTGATGCAAAGATTTTGCTGGAACTCCTCTTGCACCAACTTCCACTGCGTAAAGCTGAGTCTTGAACCCGTTCCTGATCATTTCTTCTGTGAGATCATAATATTTATTCGACTTCATGTTGTGGTCTTTTGGAATATTTGATTCCCACGGAACGGTAAGTTCAATAAGGATAACTTTTTTCAAGTTCCGAGAAAACACTAAGATGTCTGGCCTATAGGCTGATACAGCTAGTTCATCTGGGATCCTATAATGGTGTTCAAATGTATCCATGAGAATTTTCCAGTCTGATGCGGCGCCAAGGATCGAGGTGGGCTTGCATTTAGTTTTCGTGCTTTGCCCTTCCTTTACAAATGTGGTCAATGTTATTTTATCAGAAAAACAGAAACGTTCTTATCAAAATCAAATAGCATTTATACAATGTATTATGTGTAAACTTTAAAAATACATTTTACAAATAAAAACTAATTAAAAAAAAATACATTTGTGATAAGTTATATATTGCGATGTTAGTTGTTAAAAACGATAATTTTGTACTTTAAATTGTTTATGTATTTTATTACAAAACTATGTTTGTCGTAACGACAACTGGCATATAACCTATCCTAGAAAACTTACAATATAATTATTTTTAAACATCGATGTATATAGATAGATACATTCAATACAAAACAAAACTTTGGGGACCAATTCTTAAGCAATGATAGTCAGTCAGTTTCTCGAACGTATTTTTGGTACTTAATCATTACTTAAGTAAGTAATAATAAACCTGTTAATTTTTATTTAAGTAATAATTAAGTACCAAAAATACGTTCGAGAATGTGGCTGTAAGTCACATGCGATATTAATCGGAAATTCTGTCACAATGCATGCAAAAAGACTAGTTTTACTCGATATAAATATTAGGCGTTCTCGACGCTTGCTTGCAGCTACATGACTTCCGATTGGTTTTGCGGGAACGTTTTAATATCTGTCAGGGATATCTATATACATCAAAGTTTTTAAAACTTATGTGTAATATTACATAAACTTTTTTTTGTGTCCTAGATTAAAAGTCACGTTGACTTACGGCCGGTTGCACAAAGGCTGATTATCTTGTGAATTTTTTAAGAGGTTATTAACTTTTTGGATGCAGAGTTCGCTCGCACAGTCCAATATTTTTGAAGACCTTACTAGGAAATTAAATTACTATCATTTTAGACATATTTTCACAGTCATATACCTAATTTCAGACAAATTTATTTGTTACAATTTCTCTAAAATGTCCGTAATTTTATTTCCTAGAAAGTTTATTAATTACATTTGTCAAAAGTGCCGTCGGACTTAAAAAATATTTGATAATGTTGTAGTGTGCGAGCGAGAGGGATGCTAAGCTAACTACCAACACGTTCATATTTATATGCAAAAAAGATTCAAGTTTCAATACACTTTATTATTTTAATCTTTCTGCATCCGGCCGTTAGCTTCGCTTTGTATGAAAATATATAAGCTAAGGTCTACTGCAGTCTGGGCTGGCCAGATGCCCCGTATTTTACAGGTTATCCTGTTATACGCACTAAATTTTTAAAAAAAGTACCTACCCGTAATTAGCAAAAAAAAAAAAAAGATTTTATAATATATATATTTTTTTGTTTTGTAAAGGACATTGTACAAAATACATCAATCCTAAACACGTAATTTATTCATAATATTTGTTCATAACAGAGTTCATAACCGAGTTGCACACATTGATACTTTTCATAGAATAATTGGCCACAATTGCGCCCAAAAACATTGGGTATATGGGAGTTAACAGTGCAGACGAACCGCAAAAAATAAACTACAATCCCCATGTATAGTCAAATTTATTGCTTTCTATAATTATTTACAGTAATTAATAAAACAAAAAACTTTGACAAAAATTTTAAACCCGTATATTTGATGCTGGTAACCCTTAAAATAATAGTGGCAGTTGGCAACTTTAACTGCAACCCACTCACAAACTACACACGATTGCGTTTGAATTCATACAAAGCGAAGTTAAGTCGTTTAGGCTAAAATCTTAAATAATAATAAATAAGGTGATGTGGCGAGTAAACATCTTTGCCAAATCTTTGATTTTTCTTGCACTTGCACTCATAAACTACATTCGCGAGCAAAGAATTGGAATCCTAACATGTAATAATAAAATTATATATATAAAAATGTGATTTAGACCGTTCCGAATCGATATCACGCTCTGAGCATCTAAATCGTGATATTTGATTCAAAACGACTGTCAGTCATATCATATTAATTCTAAGCGCTCTGAGCATGATTCGGAACGAGGGGATAGTGTGCATAGTAATAATTAAGTGCTACTAAGTAATATTCGCGGAAGAAGAACCGTAATGACGCCTCAGCCCTAATATTTTACATAACATGGATTTCGGATGCAGATCCCGGTTGCTGATGCTGTCCGCGGTGCTGCTGTCAATTCTACAGGGCTACATCACATGTCACTCACTGTTAGGGTACACTTTCCTGTAGTTAGGGCAGCCAACAATTATTTAAGTTAGAAATCTTTTTAATTTAATTATTAATTTAAACTTTAGTTTTTTTTTCTTTTTTAATTTAATTTAATTCAATATTGGATATTTGTAATTTTATTTGTGTTATTGTTTTTTGTTTAATTGAATTTCTATGTCTTTTGGTTGTATTTCTTGTTTTTTCTCCTTTTCTTTGACACCTAAGTATCAGTAATAAAGTATGTTTCCTAATTTGGCCAATGTATAAACTCAATTATATACTAACCTTTATGTTCTGTAATGTGCTGTGGAACAAATAAAACAAAAAATAAACAAATAACATCTCCAAAAGTAGCGATTCTATTTCTTTGCTCGACAATTTTACCATTGTACTCGTATGAGGAAGTTTAGCCAAATTATTACAACTATTTAAGATCTCAGTCTTAAGAATTAAAATAGTAAGTATTTACCTTATTTGTTACAAATTGCCCTTACAGAGTTTCCGGGGGTCTTGGGTTCAGTTCCGTGCGGGACGCGTGTAGCGGTAGGTTTTCTTGTCCCGAGCGCGGGAGGCTAAATTCAAAAGAATAAAATTCATGTTAACTATTACAGATTCCTTAAGAAGGTTACAGATGTAGTGCATAATGGTATTTTATCGAAAAGTTCGTATTTATCTCTTAATAAGCGTCACCATTTGACACTATTTAATAAAGTTCCATATTAATGGATATTAAATTATCAACTGACTCCGTAGTCTAGCGGTAAATTTCGTGGATTTAGACTCAGAGGTACCGAGTTCGATTCCTGGTCGAGAAACAAAAATATTTATTAATGTAAATAAATACATTAAATTAATTTTTAATTTATTTGTGATATTTCTCTCCTTTGGTACGCTGGAGACATCGACGAGCTTGCCACTTTATTTATTTATTTATTTATTTACAAGGATGCTCACTACAAGTTGCAGTCGACGCCTGCTACTATTATAAATTAATCTGCTAGGTACTAATCTGGACCACAGCTCAAAATGTGAACATACGGCAAACAATAATGCGCTTATACTAGACTAACTTAAAACTATGATTAAAATAATAATAATAATGTCAAGCAAAAACATGCAAAAAGCTAAACAATAATAATAAAAATAAAAACATGCCTTAACATCTAAATAATTCATTTACAGTTTACACTATCAAATAATAAAATAGAACATTCCTAATAAATTAAATTAAAATTAATACTATATACAAATATGATAAAAAATAAGATTTAATACAGTAAAAAAGTTAAAACATATCCATTTGATTCAGTAAAATTCAATAACAATTCATTAGATAGAATACAAATAATACATTGATCAGAATAAATTTATTATATGTAGTTTGGATTGGTTCTAAGGATGTTCTGGATGCTCCTTTTTAATTTAGGCAACTTTGAGTCAAATATGTCTATTAGGTCTCTGTGTCTGTTGTTTAAGTCATTGTAAAAACGACACATTCTCACTATAGGATTATAAAAGGATGTGTTATTTTTATACACTTTGAGTGCAAATGTGGGAGGAACACGGGACCTGTAGCGTGTGTTAAAATTTAGTAAAGACAACAAGTCAGCTGAGTCAACTCGATTATGAACAATTTTATGCAGGTATATTAGGTCGTATCTCTTCCGTCGATTTTCAAGAGACATCATTTTAAACCAGGATAATCTCTCCGTATAGTTTGAGAGTTTACGGCCCATGCTAGACCTGTATGCCAACATTTTTAAACACTTATTTTGGACTTTTTCAATGTTAGCAACATGGACTTCGTAATGCGGGGACCAGATTGGGCATGCATACTCCAGTATAGAGCGTACTACACAGCAGAACAGGGTCAACATACTATTTGGCCTTTTAAAGCCCTTCGTTGTTCTTGTTATAAAACCGAGAAGCCGGTTCCCTCTGTCAATAATGTGTTCATAATTGATTTCGCTGAAGAGTAACACCGTTGATATTGTAGGCAAATTTAATCTTATTATGTCTTTTAGTAAAGGATATAACACAACACTTACTCACATTTAAATACATACCGTTGTCCCTACTCCATCCCACTATAGCATTCAAATCATTCTGTAAAGACATACAGTTACCTACTTCATTAATATCAAGGTATACTTTAAGGTCATCTGCGTAAAGTAGGACTGGGCATTCCATCTGAGACACTAGATCATCAACAAACACATTAAAGAGGAGGGGTCCAAGGTGTGACCCCTGAGGCACGCCAGAAGTGATTTCCGTCGAAGAAGAGACAAACCCTTTGATGGCTATAAGTTGACTCCTGTTTGAAAGATATGAGCGTACCCACCTTAAAAGGCTGCCGTGTATTCCGAATGTAGCTAATTTGTTACAGAGTATAGAATGATTTACTTTATCGAACGCTTTGCTAAAATCTGTGTATATGGAGTCAACCTGGCCACCCCCAGCGAAGGAATTACAGATATAGCTCTTGTATACTAAAAGGTTACTTATTGTGGACCTGTTGCCAATGAAGCCATGTTGTTTATCTGTCAGCATTCCCCTCACATGAGCATATATATAATCGTATACAAGTGACTCAAACAATTTTGCGATACTTGAGAGGATACTAATAGGTCGGTAGTTATCACATTTGGACTTATCTCCGGATTTATAAATTGGGACAATGTGGGCTGTCTTCCAGCGTGAGGGAAAACTGCCGTGTAGTAGGGATTTATTAAAAATAATTCTAATTGGCAAACACAGCTCTTCATGACATGCTATTAGGAAAGAAGGGGGAATGCCGTCAGGACCGGCGCCTTTGCCTTTGTCGAGTTTCTTAATTTTACCAATTATGTCAGCATCAGTAATCCAAAATTTACTCATTGGTAGGTCTCGATTTAATAAGAGTTTTGCAGAACTATTGTACGTAAGAGATGAGGAGGCAGAAGAAATTGGTGTAGAGGCGTCGAACACGGAACCGAAGTACTTTGAGAAAAGTTCACAAATGCCTTTAGTGTCAGAAGAAGACTCGCCCTCCAATGTCATGGTTTGAGGGATAGTGACTTGGCCCTTCTTATTATTGACAAAACGCCAGAAGCAACGCGGATTGTCTTTAAGGGAGTCCTCAATGGACGATAAATAATCACTATAACATAACGTGATTAGTTTCTTACATCTAGATCTAAGCATGGAAAACGAGTCGTAGTCTCGTGGATTACCATATTTTTTATATTTTTTGTGATATTTATTTTTTTCGTCAATGCAGCGCTTAAGTGCGTTGTTGTACCATATAGGGAATCGATTCGAGTTGTTCCGAGTAATGGGTGTGTGTTTCCTAACAATGGTTAACACATGCTCGTAGAAATTGTCAACACATACATCAATATTGTTAGACGATAAAATATTTTTCCAGTCTTTGGCTCTTATTTCAGACTTGATTTTTGCATAATCACATTTGTTGAAATTAAGTCGCTTTGAAAACTTGTTACCTGGTGTACTAGTTATATACAAGAGTGTTATTGTGACTAACAGAGCCGGGTGGTGGCCCTCGAATCTACATATTGGAATCTCCTCATCCACCTTAATTGTTGAGATTGTTGATAGAACAAGATCAAGATATGTATCATTTTTATTAGGAATACCGTTTACTTGAAAAAGTTCGCACACACTTATAAGTTCTGCCAGAATTCTGGATTTTTGATCCACTATGGCACCAGGAACAAATAAATTGAGTGAATGATGTTGAATCCACTGCATGCGTGGTGTATTAAAATCTCCAATTATGATAAAATCACTGTTGCTACTGGAATTCAGCTTTATATTTTGAATGTGAGAGTAAAAAATGTCAACTTTCCTCACTGGTAGGTCAGGGGGAAGATAACAGACACAGATATGCAGGGACCTATCTTTTTCATTATTAGGCAATAAACTCACCCAAAGATCCTCAAAACCACTCTCCCACTGTGCCTGACGGACAACATTTAAGGTATTTTTGACTCCTATTAGTACACCACCACCATCAACTTTTTGCGAATATGTATCTTGACGGTCTCTGCGATAAACGTTGTATCGTTTATCCAGAAATTCACCATCGTAAATATTTGAATTAAAGTTTGTTTCAGTCAGGCACACCAGGTCGTATTCATTAAGCAACACATTAAGGTAGATTTCTGTTAACTTTGTTCTAGCTCTATTTACATTTTGATAAAATACTTTCAACATTAGGCAAATAATAGATTATAATAAAATTAGAAGTGCTTATAAATAAATTTTAATATGTATAATCAGTAATTTAAAGTAGACAATAATAATAGTGGTACATGTACAACTAATCAATACGTTCTAGAGTGTCCAGGTCTTTTATATGAATTGGATTAGCGTTCTCTTCCTTACGAATATAAACTTTACCGAAACGCAACCAAACGTGACTATAGTGCTTCTCTTTTGCGACGTGACGAGCTGCTGCATGGAGCTGCTTAATATCGGGCGTAAGGTGTTCTGTGACGTAGATTGGGGTCTTAGTATTAGTGAGTCCAATATGAGTAGTATTCAGCTTATCGGTTTTGTTCGACTTATTGAATCGGTATGCCGCTGAGAGTACAGAGTCTCGTAGATGAGGTGACGTCAGTGTCACCACGATATTGCGAGGACGCTTTGAAGAAGGATTTAATTTAGCCACTCGACGACAAGCGTGAATATCACTATCAGCTAAAGAAACATTAACCGTTTTGCACAACTCTTGAAACAATAAGACGACGTTTTCATTGCGATGTTCTGGTACTCCTTGGATTTCTATATTTCTCTCTCGCGATATTTTGTCAAATGAAGTAAACTTTGTGTTAAGAGCATGGATCTCGCTCTGAAGATGTGATCGATCGGATTCTAGTGACTTTATGATATTGTCCTTTTGTACCAATTCAGCTTTAATATCGTTCAATTCAGAGCTAATATGGTCAGTAGTTTTCGTAAAATCGTTTTTGATGTCTTGTATTAAGGTGCGCAGCTCTGTGGCTATCATCACCTCCATATCCTGCCTTAGCGCAGCTCGAAGGTTAGTTACAAACGGGGAAGAAAGTGATAGTTTCTCGTCGAATACACTTGTCATGATTGGCCGGCAGTAAAGTTGGCTAAACGTGAATCCGCTTATTTATAAGCGTGGTTTCTGACCACCCCGGAAGGGAAACGGAAAAGTATATATCTTTCTTTAGCCTAGTCTCTCCTTAATTACTGCTTATTATCATGGGGTGGAGCTGCGAAAACACACTTAATAATACTGGAACGTGCCCAGAGATCCCTTTTGAAAGTCATGCATAAAAAACCATATAGGTACCACACGGATGAGTTGTACAAAAAAGCCGAGGTACTAACTGTTCGTCAACTTTTTATCCTTAAAATAGTTCTTCGCCAGCATACTAAATCTATATTTACACCTGTAAGTAAAAGAAGAAAGGACCTGGTTTTTAACGTACCCTTTTTACGCACTAAATTTGCAATGAGGTTCCACACCTTTCTATGCCCGTACATTTATAATGTTATAAATAAGCAAATCAACATATATCCAATGAATACATACAAGGTAAAACAAACTTTAACTAAATGGCTGATAAATCTAAACTATGAAGAAACGGAAAATGTCTTCAAAGTTATGAAATAAGCTAACTAAAACTAATAGGAAAATGAACTTAAAAAATTATAAATCCGCATATCAACAATAATAATAACAATAAAATTAATAAAGTTTAAAATTTTAAATAATAAAAAAATATATATATATATACATATATTTTTTCTATTCAATGGCCCTATCTATCTATCGCTTAATCTTTGCCACAAATTTTTTTAGCTCGCGACTATTCATTGCGAGGCAAAACAGTGCACCGTGAAGAGTGACTCATTGCTACCTGCATTTATTTAAAATTGAAACTTGTTGTTTTTTTTGCCTCGCAATCAATGAATGACAGATCTCTTATAATACTCGTACAATGTGAGTATGTGAATATTGTGCTTAACGATATGATAATACGAGTGGGTATATTGTATTATTGTTTTAGTAAATTAATAAATACAATAAAAATAACTCATCTAAATATTGAATTATATATACATATAATACTAACTAAAATACTAACTTACTAACATACTAACCTTAATAGAATTCTATTATTGTTTTTTGTAGTTGATTTGATTGTTACTAGCAGCAGAGTGAGTGCCCAATAACACTAACTTTTTAAATATCTCAAGTAAGCCTTGACTTATACTATTATCGTTAAATAATCCTGTGTGCCTAAATAAATAGTTCTTAAATAATATATATAAGTTAGTTGTGTAAACCGCACGATTTGTCAATTCCGCCTTGCCCTCAACTTTTTAAAAAAGTTGAGTATGACATAAGGTGAAATTAGACTTGTATCAGATATTGAACGACTCTGCTGCTTTTTTTTTTTTGAATCAATAAATCATCAATGATACGCCCCCTGCCTGAAGGGCCAACGCGGGTGGGGGTCGCATGCCCGACTCATCCGTGAAGCTTCCTAGTGAAGCCCCAGGGCGCCTACGGACTAAAATCCTATAAACCGTCTCTATCTCACTGTTGGCCCTGTGTGCCTTTACAGCTAAGTCTGAGTCGTGGCTACGGAGTGAAGTTCGCCGCGTAACTCTGCTGCAAGACCGCTTTTATTATATAGTGCCAACTAGCTGTCCCCTATAAGACCAGGGCAACCTTAGTATAGGGGACAGAAGCAGAAGTCGTCTATTAAATTAAACATGTACAACAATATTGTTTTCCACATATAATTGTTGCTGTACTGTTATTTGCTAAATGAATATGTTTCATTCCAGTGTATTGTGTTTATGTTGTTCAATAAAGGTTTTTTCATTTCATTTCATTTTCATTTCATTTCATTCATTTCAATATAATTTTTACTTTTTGTTCAATATGTATATTTTATTTTGTGTCAATAAACTATTATTATTATTAAAAATATATATATATATATTGAAAGATTATTCAAACTGCCTCCGTGGTCTAGCGGGTAAGTCCGTGAATTTAGACTCGGGAGGTACCGGGTACGATTCCTGGTGGGGACACAAGAATATTTATGAATGTAAATTTTATTAATATTAATAAATATTATTGCGTCCCCACCAGGAATCTAACCCGGTACCTTAAACGCTTTCCTTAATAAATAAATGTATATTTTAAAAAACCCATTTTAGGTGTTTAACTCTGTGTTTTAAGTGCTGTCATAATAATTATGATAAATATATGATGTTGATGTTCGGCTTACCTTCAGTGAGGAGTGGTTTTCCGTCCCTCGGAAGAGAGGAGCCGAACCCGGACACGAACTTGGTCATCACAGGACGAACTAGTTTAGCTACGGGAACAAATGTACATTATTTATTAACTTTAAAAGCCTATAGGTCCTTGGAATCGTTACAATAATATTTTTTTTGTATCAAGTAATGTATCCTTGGCACTTTTCCCCTTAGTAGTGATTTCTAGCAATATATATATTATTATTTTTTGTTATATTTTAATTGTTTTTTTTTTATTATTAATAATAATTTGTAATGTTCCTTCCAATAAAGTACTATTTCTATTAAACAGTAATATTAAATTATTTTTAACATCACTGTGTAATAACGCGTTCCAGTTATAAGCCGCAAGTATTTTTTTTTATTTATTAATTTATGTTAAGAAAACTTACAGCTACTATACATATATAAAATTAAAGATAAAACACAATTAAGCTAATGACAAGTTTTCACTTATAGGTAAACACAATTTACATATATAAAAAAAATATAAAAATAGAAATAATAAAATTAAACAATGTTAAATAAATCAATAGTACTCTACACAGATAAGCCGAACACACTCAAACTCTCACATTAATATTTTTATTGGTTTATTTGTATGTAAGAAAACATTTTGTACTTTTATTGTTGTTTATTGTTTATTTATTATCCTTAGGAGCCTATAGGAACACTTGGATTCGTCAAATTTATTTTTTTCTTATTTAATGCCTATTAATATTAAGTCAATATACATAAAAATGTCTGAAATATCTGGCTGTTGTTAGCAAGGAACAGTCTGCTAATAAGGGCATAGTGCCTCAGAATAACAAGCTTAATTCTAATAGTGGATAGCAGCTGTAAAGGGGCATTGTCTTATTGACCTACACTAAAATAAAGCTAAAAATTAAATGTCTAATTATTAAAATGATTATGTCAAATCTATATACCTACTTAAATATAACCAGACTACTATGAAAAGTATCTATTGCAGCTGTTTAGGTTTACTACTTGACCAACACTGTAATTGGAAACTACATATTGACTTATTATGTACCAAGCTTCATATATGCGTTGAAAAGATTGCGAAATGTAAGTAGCGAAAGTACAGCTATATTGGCTTATCATGGATATGTAACTTCTGTAGCGTGGGGGAATTCCACAGACATAAATAAAGCATTTCTAACACAAAAAAAATGCATCAGAGCTATCTGTGGGGTTGGACCACTAGAGTCATGTAGACCTTTATTTAAAAAATTAAAACTATTAACCCTATCCTAGAAATAGTAAATTTTGTTGAAAAAAATAATGAACTATTTGTCAAACGTGATACAGGAAGAAAATTTAGTCGCATGACACTACAAAACTTATAATTCCCAGTCATAAAAGTAAATTATTTAGTGTGAACTCATATATTATGTGTATCAAGGTTTACAACAACATACCTAAAGAAATTAGACAGTTACCAAACAAACTGTGTATTATAAAATTGAAAAAATGGTTAATAGAAAAATGTTATTATAATATCAATGAATTCTTTAGTATTACAAAAAATGACATGGTTTACTATTTGTGATCTTAGTATTGTTTATCTTTTTTTAAATGTAATGCATTAGCAGAACACACCTGTATAAAATATTTGCTCGCCAAAACTTGGCAAATGTACCTACTCTTAAGTTTACATTAAGACCTGTAAATTTGTAAATATGACATTTATGCAAATAAATAAATTATTATTATTATTATAGAGGCATTGTCAGAATTAATATTAATCCTCTTTGCTATAAACGGAACGCGCGTAATTCCAATCGTATTATTAAACATAGCGTTATAGCGCATCATCACAGCCCCTGGAACGCAAGAGTCCTAGACCTCCCTGTTGGAGATGGGCCTTCCAGAAATTTCTGGAAAATTTGGCCTACACTCGCCACGCTCTGGCCAGCTGGGTTAGCGAGGGTCCGATGTAATGTATCATCACGACCGTTTCCTTTCGGAGTGGTCAGAAACCACGCTTATGCTATATGCCTCCGTGGTCTAGCGGTTAAGTCTGTGGATTTAGACTCGGAGGAACCGGGTTCGATTCCTGGTTGGGACACAAAAATATTCATTAATGTTAATAAAGACATTTAATTTAGTTGTAATATTTCTCGAGTTTGGTACGCTGGAGACATCGACGAGCTTGCCACTTGTCATAATTGGCCGGCAGTAAAGTTGACTAAATGTGAATCCGCTTATTATAAGCGTGGTTTCTGACCACCCCGAAAGGGAAACGGTCGTGATGATACTTTACTTTTTTTCTATTTCATACAATCTATATATATCTGAACATTAGAATAGAAAGTGTTACCTTTATCGTTAGTATGAAATCTGTTCGTCAAATTAGTTCTGTCGGCGAGTCCTTTCTTTACGACCTTGACGTCTTTCATCATTTTGGAGGCCGACTGTTTTCCCGCCAAAACGAACGTCGAGTTCAAATTGTTCGGATTAATCCCACATTTAAGGTCAATGTCTTCTTCTTTTTTTGACATTTCCAATTTAATTTTCTTAGCTAAACAAAAGTTATTTTTTTATTAATTGGTTCAATCATCATCATTGGTGGAGATTAGTCCATTATTTAAAATCGGATCAGTACTTTCATTTTATCATGTTGCATGCATACGACTAAAGACGAATAACCGTTTAATTAACCCATAAATATAGTAGTAGAATATCACAAGATCAACAAAGCCCATTACGAAACACGCCTAAAAGTTAATTACTACTAGTGCGCGTATTGCTTAATTTTTTTTAAGGTTTAATGTCACGACAATGGAACATCGATATACCGCGTGATTTTGTAGGGTTTAATGTCACGACAATGGAACATCGATATACCGCGTGATTTTGTAGGGTTTAATGTCACGACAATGGAACATCGATATACCGCGTGATTTTGTAGGGTTTAATGTCACGACAATGGAACATCGATATACCGCGTGATTTTGTAGGGTTTAATGTCACGACAATGGAACATCGATATACCGCGTGATTTTGTAGGGTTTAATGTCACGACAATGGAACATCGATATACCGCGTCATTTTGTAGGGTTTGATGTCACGACAATGGAACATCGATATACCGCGTGATTTTGTAGGGTTTAATGTCACGACAATGGAACATCGATATACCGCGTGATTTTGTAGGGTTTAATGTCACGACAATGGAACATCGATATACCGCGTGATTTTGTAGGGTTTAATGTCACGACAATGGAACATCGATATACCGCGTGATTTTGTAGGGTTTAATGTCACGACAATGGAACATCGATATACCGAGTGATTTTGTAGGGTTTAATGTAACGACAATGGAACATCGATATACCGCGTGATTTTGTAGGGTTTAATGTCACAACAATGGAACATCGATATACCGCGTGATTTTGTAGGGTTTAATGTCACGACAATGGAACATCGATATACCGCGTGATTTTGTAGGGTTTAATGTAACGACAATGGAACATCGATATACCGCGTGATTTTGTAGGGTTTAATGTAACGACAATGGAACATCGATATACCGCGTGATTTTGTAGGGTTTAATGTAACGACAATGGAACATCGATATACCGCGTGATTTTGTAGGGTTTAATGTAACGACAATGGAACATCGATATACCGCGTGACTTTGTAGGGTTTAATGTAACGACAATGGAACATCGATATACCGCGTGATTTTGTTTGTCTTACTCAAGACTAATATGTTAATCTATTGATAGAAACAAACAACATTTCCCAAGAAACCATATGTCGGAAGTGACAAAAACTGGCAATTTTAAATTTAACAGTTTGTATTGATAAGCCAAATATTTTTGTAACTTACGACATATCTAGAGTAAGGACATAAAAAAACATAAATATATGAAAATTAAATAAATATTTACTTAGAAAAACCTGTAAAATCTTCACTTATTAGGGTTATTACGCCAAGTCACTTTACAATCATTTAACGAAAAAGACACCATAGTGGTATGTCACAATTAATTCACTTATCAACAAGTAAATACTTAAGAACTACGAAAAATATGCGGAACGCTCGAATCAGCGGGGTGATCTGGGGTGATACTACCAAAATAGTTACAAGATTGATTTTGACAGTTTTCGTGCTCTCTCTTTCTAGCACACGCTATTGTACTCAATCCTTGTCCTCTCATTTGCACGCTTTCTTTGTCTTTGCGGTAGCGGCGATCAAATACTATGTAGGTTTAACCGAATAAAATCAGTTTTCTAGATTTAAATTTAAATATTTATTGACATAAAAAATGTACATTACAAAACAAATGTGGCACTGGCCCCTGAGGTAGGTTTTTGGCTGTTAGACAGGAGCCAGTTTCCATTCAACCTGAATATAACATTGAGAGATTACATTTTATAAATAAGGAAAATAACAAAACAAAGAAAATCGAATATTCAAATCAATTTAGAAATATAAAATATCTAGCAACATAACCAGCAACATAACCAGACAAAGTAAATATGTATCAAAAATAGATACCTATTGTTGTGTGCTATATAGATAAATATATGTATATTACTGTAAATTTGGTACCTGACATAGTAAGGTTGGCATTGAAGCCATCTTCCTCCACGGAGTCGTCAATTACTATGGCGTCGGTACACATAGGGGCCCCTTTCCGCTTGCGGGCGGACAGCTGCGGGTCCCGGTTCTGTATGTTGTTGGTGTCGTCATCGCCTATAACATATCCTTATCAGTATACTGGTTAAGACTAGAAAAAAATACTAATTGCAACTCTACTTTTTAAAATTGACATTTATTACTATTTCCTTTAAAAAACTAACCAATGTCTGCTTGATGAAACCGTATAGTCTCATCACGACCGTTTCCCTTTCGGGGTGGTCAGAAACCACGCTTATAAATAAGCGGATTCACATTTAGCCAACTTTACTGCCGGCCAATCATGACAAGTGGCAAGCTCGTCGATGTCTCCAGCGTACCAAAGGAGAGAAATATCAAAAATAAATTAAATATTAATTAAATGTATTTATTTACATTATTAAATATTATTGTGTCCCAACTAGGAATCGGACCCGGTACCTCCGAGTCTAAATCCACGGACTTAACCGCTAGACCACGGAGGCAGTTTCAGAAACCATATAATTAAGGAATTTTTAAGTTTTTTAAAAATCTATTTATGATATCCGTTATTTAGTTTTTATACAACTATAACAAAGATAACATTATTATAGATGGTATTATATACTCACAATTAAGGATTATGCATGATACTTTTTAATACTACCCACTAGTTAATATCAACTGTCATTACTGTCACTTGTGTACACAACAGATGGTATTATATACTCACAATTAAGGATTATGCATGATACTTTTTAATACTACCCACTAGTTAATATCAACTGTCATTACTGTCACTTGTGTACACAACAGATGGAATTAAAGTTATTTTTTATTAAAGGTAAGACAACTACTTTAAATTAGACAGATGACCTGAAGATGGCTGTGGGGGTAAGTATCGCGCTAGAGAGAACCTATATCGAGTAACGAAGAGACACAGGCTGATAGCGATGAAGATTACACAACATTTCTTACTCAATTCCCTCTTCAAAGCTGGCAGACTGAAGTCGGGGATGTGGCACGGGTTGTCGAAGTCCAGTTTGTACACGGAGCTGGTGTCGTCCTCGGTGTCGGACTCGCAGGCCGGCCAACTGATACTCTTCCCGGACTTCACAGATCTCATCACATCGATGTACTCGTCACTTAAGCTCGGAGTAACCTACAAAAGTTAACATTATCATATCTGAGGAAAAAATCACATAATTTATTAGTCTTAGGCCGCGTTCGTTTTAAGAAATGTTAGCTTGAAAATACCACTTCTTTTAGCATCAGTCGTTTGTTTAATGAAAATTCTAACATTTGATGCTAATTTCGTATGTCAGTACCGTGTTGAAAGGAGGGTTATTGATGTTACTTTTTGATATACATGACATATTGACAAATTACGTACAAAATTAGACAGATTTGTTTACGCACTTAAAAGAATAACAAATGTAAGCTCTTTGGATGCAGGGTTGTCAGCCTATCATGGGTATGTATCGTCATTATTGAGATACGGCGTAATTATATGGGGAAATTCGGCAGAGGTAAATAGAGTCCTAATAACACAGAAAAAAATGTATTAGGGCTTTATGCAATGCACACCAAATGGATAGCTGTAAACCGTTATTTAGAAAACTCGGTATTCTGACTACTCCGTGTTTATACGAGGGGCGTTCAAAATATTCTCGGTATTGATACGTTACAACCTCTTTTATATATATATTTGTTACTGGCCGCTAAGATTCATCCATTGACATTAAAAAAAAGTAAAATTGGAACCGAGATGTTCTTTTGTTTTTCTGCAATTGCCGAACAAACATGAACACCATGAGCGAATTAACAATTTTAACGAAATTAGAGCACCGATCCGTCATAAAATTCTTGACAAAACAGGGTAAAAATCAAAAAACCATAAAAGAGGAAATGGATTGTGTTTACCGTGAGTCTGCTCCTTCTTTATCTACTATTCAAAAATGGTCAAGCGAATTTAAGCGTGGAAGGGAGAGTATTGAAGATGACCCTAGACCTGGCCGGCCTGTAGTGGCTACCTCACAAGAAAATATTGATAAAGTGGAAAAACTTATATTGGAAGACGGCCGAGTGAAGGTAAAATCTATAGCTCAAGTAACCAATCTCTCTATTGGTACCGTACATGACATTATACATGACCATCTTAATATGTCAAAAGTAAGTGCAAGATGGGTTCCGCGAATGCTGACGCTTCTTCAAAAGGATATGCGTGTGGCTTGCTGTTCAGATTTTATCGACCTGTGTGGTGAAAATCCCGATGAGGTGCTGCAAAAAATAGTTACTGGAGATGAAACCTGGGTTCATCATTATGACCCAGAGAGCAAACAGGAGTCCATGCAGTGGCACATTAAGGGTTCAGCTCATCCCAAGAAGTTCAAGGTAATCCCGTCAGCTGGCAAGGTCATGGCCACAATATTTTGGGATTGTGAAGGAGTTTTGCTTATCGATTATAAAGAAAAAGGTGTAAATATCACAAGGCAGTACTACGCTAACGTTATACGTCAATTAAGAGATGCGATCAAAGAAAAGATGCGAGGAAAGTTAACCAAAGGTGTTCTGCTTCTGCATGACAACGCCCCTGTCCATACTGCTCATATTGCCAAGGCAGCTATTGTTGAATGTGGGTTTGAAACTGTTACTCATCCACCCTATAGTCCGGACTTAGCCCCAAGCGACTTCTTTTTGTTTCCCAATCTTAAAAAGGATCTGCGTGGAAATAAATTTTCTGACGATGAAGCGTTGAAGACGGCCGTGGAGGAGCATTTTTACACCAAAGATAAAAAATATTTTTATGAGGGATTAAAAAAAATAATTGATCGATCTTATAAGTGTATGAACATAGGGGGGGAGTATATTGAAAAATAAAAATATCAAACTTTTCGTACTTGTTTGTTTTTATCCACATACCGAGAATATTTTGAACGCCCCTCGTATATCTATGAAATAGCAGTATTCGTCCGAAAGTACCCAAGCCTTTTTAAAACGAACGGAGAAATGGGTTACCGAGGTCAAAGATACAAAGACAAACTATGTACCCCATCACAACGCTTGGAGATTTACTCGAAAAATTGTTACTGTATGGCAATTAAAATATTTAATCATTTGCCATCTGATCTAAAAGCTTTAAATGTAAGGGATTTTCAAAAAAAGTTATTTAAGCTATTGGTACTAAAGGTATACTATTCAAATAAGGATTTTCTCAGTGATGTACTTGAGTAGGATAATTAAATTATTATCATAAATAATATCATAATAGGTGTGTTAAAACTATTGACAGTAAAATACTATATAAATGTAAATATTTTCACGCTGCATGACGGCAGGATACGCCGGACAACTACTACTACTAGCCACATTATGTACCGTATTCTAGAAAATAAATGTTTTGATTTTGATTTCGAAAATATTTGTCAAAAAGTAGCCTCACCACTCGTTTTATTTAAGAAATGTTAGCATTGTTAAAAAAAGTGGTATTTCTTAACAAAAACGACATTTCGCGCTGGTTTATGAAGTTGCTACGAGATGTTGGAAATGCTATAACACGAACGCGGGGTTAGAAATTGACATATTTATTTATTAGGTAGGACAAGGCTCCTTTACAGCAGCAACAATAATAACTATTATTTTGTTAAGTACATGTTTAACAGTTTCGTATTATTAAGTGACGTCATGTGAGTGAGTGTCATTTTAGGTACTCTGATAAAATAAATATTCTAATAAAACAAAAACATATTGTTAACAAAAGTCAAGTTATTCGGAAAATATATATGTAGTTTTCGGATCAATCAAGTCCTTTAGTACTAGAGCTGTCATGATATAATTTAAAACATGTAAACTATATAAAGGGTTTTATCTACTTAAATAAATAATAAATTTGATATATAACTGTGAATACAATTTAGCGTAATACCCCATACAAGATTAAGTTATTAAATCTGTGAATTATGTTGTTTTCTTGAATAATTGATTAAAATTAAATCCTAACATAGAACAATATAGTTTAATAAATTGAATATATATTCAATTATTCGATAAAAATATTAATTAAATAAAAAAATAAAAATACTTCTTCAACTTACCTTGTTATAACCCTTCAATATAAGGTAAAGATTCTTCAACAAGGTGGGCATTTTGATGAGATAGTCCGTGGAGGCAGATATTTCATTTGTTAGAATTGAATTAATTTTATGTTGTAATTTTTCCTGAGCCTGTGTTAGTCTCAGTTCCGACTGTATGTTTATACATTGTACTAAGTCAGTTAAAGTGTTGGTTTCTGTAAGTGCCTGTTTGGTCACGGTGTTTAGTTTCGACTTGCTTTCCTTGTGTTTAGTTGTTACAGACTTTATTTTGGTCATTATTGATTGTATCTGCTTAATGTGATGCTCGGAAGCCCTTTCCTGACGAGGTATATCCTCTGTACACATCTGTGGGATAGAGTCAATAATATTATTTTTGTTTAGTTCGCAGCGGGATTCTGTTTCTTTGAACGCAATCGTTACACCACCGGTAAAGCTTAAATTAACACCAGTATTCTTGGACTTTTGTTTGACGGCTCCTCCACTCAATTATTCCTTCCTGCGTGTTGATGTTATTTTCGGCTAATATATGTATAATTTATTTTCTTATTAAAGTTAAAGAACATTATTTTAATTAAAAATTTATAAAGAAAGACTTTGATGCTAGTAGCTCGGCCACACATACGTGTTACGTCTGGTTAGGCGGTATGATATTGCGGTTAGGGGTCGAATATAAGAGAGGAAAAGCAATTTACCCAGATCGCCACAATCCACGTTCAACTAATACTCACAAGTGTGTCTATTGTAGAGTGTTAATTTTCCGTTTTGTGTATTCTGAGTAGTCGTTAATATTTAGGAGAGCACTATAGTAACTTCTGTGGTCTAGCGGTTAAGTCCGTGGATTTTAGTTCGATTCCTGGTCGGGACACGATAATATTTATTAATGTAAATAAATACATTTAATTAATATTTAATTTATTTGTGATATTTTCGAGTTTGGTATGCTGGAGACATCGACGAGCTTGCCACTTGTCATGATTGGCATATCGTAAAGTTGGCTAAATGTGAATCCGCTTCCTTATCAGCATGGTTTCTGACAATCCTGGAAGGGAAATGGTCTTGACGATATCTCACATTGATACTTTGGCTAAGAAACTGAGTGCTGCTTGCTTTGCGATAAAGAAAGTCAGAGAGTTTTGTGGCCTAAAAGCAGCTGTAGCTGTATACTATGCTTACTTCGAAAGTCTTGCTCGCTACGGAGTTCTAGTATGGGGTACAGCTGCAGACGCTAAACGAATTTTTATTTTACAGAAATGCGCTGTTAGACATATACTTAATATGAAACCAAGAGATACGTGTAGAGAATCCTTTAAGAAACTAAATATTCTTACCATGACCGGTATCTATATGTTAGAATGTTTAATACACATTAAGAAGAATGAAAATAGTTTTGTTACATATTCTGATATACATGGACGCAATACAAGATATAAGGAATACATTAAATGCCCCAGAACTCGACTGACTAAATCATCAAAAAGTTTTCTATGCAATGGTATTAAACTCTATAATAAATTACCAACAGAAATCAAAAGTTTACAATTTATAAGATTCAAAAGTAAAATTAAAGATATCTTAATTAAAAAGAGTTACTATGACCTTAAGGAGGCATTGCTGGATACCATAGCATAGAAAAGCTATATATACTCAGTCATAAATAAAATTAGATCATAAGCTGACACGGCCCTTTTACAGCCACAATTTTAAATTATTTTAATTTTATTTTTAGTACTAATATTATTATTTATTCAGTATGTTAATTGACACAGCTTCCTTACAGCCACGAATTAAGTTCTTATTATTATTATAAATAATATTATGACATTTATATTATTATGAATTTAATTTTAATTTGACTCGGCCACTGTACAGCCACGAAATTAATTTAATTTAATTTAAGTTAATTTGATTTTATTATAATTAGACATTATATTATAATTATTTTAGATTATAAGTTGACACGGCCTCTATACAGCCACGAAATAGTTATTGTATTTTTTTTTATTTTTTTTTTTAGGTTTACTAGTTTGTTTAATAAGTTAACACGGCCTTTATAAAGCCACAAATTTAGGTTAAGCTGCAGTACTTGTTTATGGCACCAATGTCACTTATTTCGGTCCGTCCATAATTTAATCCATAATTTAATTTTTATTTAATTTAAATTATATTGTATTTTATTTGTAAAAACTGACAATATCCGAGTGTTACCTGTGAACCAAATGGAAATAAATAATTTGAATTTGAATTTACTTTACTCGGTAACTTTTAAGAATATTAATCAAAGCAAAGCGATTGAGAAAAAAATATAAATTATCGTTTTGTGCCAACTGCTGCGTGTGGCGCCCACCCACAGACGTACACGCCACGCCGCGGTCAGTAGCGGAACTGGAGCTTCAAAGAGGCGGCGTGACTATTTAGGTCGTTAGTAATTATGATAAAATGAATATACAGAATACGGGAATGCAATCATCAATGTTATCAGAAAAAACTTATTTTACCGGAAATATTTATCATGGTAACATTTATGCCTTTCGAGGTTTGGAGAGTTTACAATTAAGAATACCGATCCCTCGAGGGTACACGTTTGACAGCTGGAAGGCATAATCGAGTGGAGGAGCCGTTGAGAAAACGTCTAAGAATATGGATGTACGTGATATACAGAAACATATTTGTTACCAAATATTGTAACGAAATCACATTATAAGCGAAATTATAACATTAAGATAAAACTAAATGACGGGCGCCTTTTTGGCCGACTTTTGTGTACAATAAAAAACCTAGGTACAACGGATTACTTAAATCCTATGAAAAATATATGTCAAAAATACCTGGTCCATGGCTTCGTAGGAGCTCCTGTGGGCCAAGTCTATGACCCGCCCAAAGGCTTGCTTCCTGAGCGCGTGTCGCACCTTCAGGACCCGGCACAACGTCATGAGCTCCAGCAGCTCCTCCTCGATGGCGGCGTGCGAAGCTGCGGTCTCCGTCAATCGTTGACGCCAATGCTTATCTTCGCGTAATGATTCTAGAAAGTAAAAAAATTGTCATTCCCATGTCTCGCCTTCACGTCTATATTACTAGGTCGATTTTGATAACATTCGCCAGAGATGTTCTTTGCAACGCTGAGACAAACAGGAGTTCATCAAACGACCACAACATGTGACTCTACGGTTATCTGCCTGTGGTCTTAATGCCTATAGTACTTGATATATTTTCATGAAATGTTCCAGAGATATTCATGCCATGAGACCCCATAGCCACCCAAACATTTTTTTCGCTTTGAAGGAGGGGTTGAATCATCATTACAGCCCCTAGAACACAGCGTACTAGACCCCACGGTTGGAGATAGGCCTTCCAGAATTTGGCCTACACTCGCCAGACAGGTTGGCAAAGATCTGATGTTAATTTTAATGACAATATATTAACAATTGTTAACAAAAGTTGGTATTATAGAACCGGGACCGACGGCTTAACGTGCTCCTCGCGGTAGTGGTGGTGTTGTAAATCTATGACAAATATACATAAGAAAAGTTCAAATATTTTAAGGATAAACGTTAATGTCTGTTATTTTGACTCAATAAAAATAAAAGTTTGTTGTTACACCCAGTATATGAAAATACTGACCACGTTTAGTGACTTTAGTGAGTTCGGGCGCCTGCGCGAGTCGTGCCTCCAATTCCTTGACCTTCTTCTGTAGATCGCCATTGATCTTCATGACCTGAGAGATCCTCATATTTCCTTCTACTATGTTCTTCTTCAGGGACATCTGGATCTTACTGGCGCGAGACGCGTATTTTAGCGTGTTGTATGTGTCTTCATAGCTAGAATAAAATATAAATCAATTAAGAAACACAGTTGATACACTTTGCATGCCTCTCGCTCGCTCAGTCCAACATTTTCAAAGACCAATATATGGCACGGACAACATTATCCAGATTATTTTTTTCAAGTGAAGCCCAAAGTACATTAAACATATTTTCTTAAAATTAGGGACTTCAACTAGGTACTTTCCACCATGCGATCCCTATAAACGCTGGGGCAATGATACAGAATAAGTTGTTTTTTTTTCGGCTTGAAGGCCCACTTGATAAATTCCCTCTGCATATTGCTGTGGGACACCTAGTTACATACATATATCTGTCAACCTTTCTTAACTGTTTTTATTCAACACGTCTGAACCATCGAATAATGAATGAGAACCACTTTTATTAAATCATGAAATCAAGATCCACCAACACTATTTAAAAAATATTTCAACCTCTTAATGCGTTATGTACTCACTTGTATAAGAGTACATATGCATTTGTCGAAGTAGTATATAATCTATTCCTTGTATTTCCTATCCTTAAGACTTGCAGGTGAAAGAGATGGAGTAATGCCCGCACGCACCTAATATGCGTCGCGTGACTGTCTGTTGGATACACGGTAAAATTCGTGATCGCCACTTAAATCAAAGCATATATATTATAATAAATCTGTGATCTATGTTTGCTTATAAACTTCAAACTCTTGATGCTATCTTACAAGCAGTGATGTTAGCTTATATAATCACAACCATATCCCTTTACGGTTGGTCAGAAACCACGACTTTAAACAAGCATATTCACATTTAGACAACTTTACTATAAGCCTATCATGACTAGCTTACAAGCTCGAGAATTACCAAAAATAAATAAATTTAATTATTGTGTCCCAACCAAGAATCGAACTCAGTAAATCCACGGAATTAACCGCTAGACTATGGAGGCAGTAGTTTGTCATTTCCAGCTTTCTTTATACGTAAAGATCCTAGCCAACCCAGCCTATTGTTAGTCGCTCGCGACAGCCTGAAACACCCTTCTTCTCATCTCTTATCCACACGATGGAGCCGGCACCCGCACGGTGAATCCATGGAATACCTAGAAAAAATTGTCTTTTCTTGTTCTCTTCTCTATTATTTTTTGAACACTAGATTTAGTAGTGTCATAATAAAATTATTGACAGTCTGTCTAAACTTAATACAACAGTATTTAATGAACATTAGTTACCTGAGAGCAGAGGGAGACACGTTGGCGATCATGATGGTGCGGCAGTTTCCCCCCAAACTGTCCTTCAGCAGGCGAGTCAGCTTCGAATCTCTGGAACAAAATAATCATCAACTCCTTGCTAATTACTTGGACTAGCAGCCTTAGGTAGTCCATTACTTAAGAGCATACACTACTACAAACTATAGTATCCCATATAGTACAATCAATTACAAAATGGACACCAAAAAATATTTCATTTGTTTTTTTCAACATATATCAGGTGAAAATTATTACATCTAGATAAATTAGGTCTACTTATATGAACTATATATTTAACGGTTTCTTTCTTCAAACATAGATAACCATAAAAATTTAGGATTAACCCTTTCGCTTTTAATTTTGCTATTTTAATGATTAAATTCGCTTGTATAAATACTATTTACATTATTATGGGAACTATAGGTTTTCTTATAATTTGTTATTTTTGTATTTAATTTTTATTTATCTTTTTTTTTATGTTTTTTTTTTTTTTTTCAAATAAAAAAAAAACAAACACATGTAGTCGTTATTTAAGTCCGTCATAAAATGATAACATATTTCTCGCACCAATTTGGTTCCATGATAAGAGTCAATGTTGCCATAATCCCCGAATCAGCAGAGAAAACCTATCTAATAGATACACATTATTATTCATTACTTGACTGCATTAATCACAAACATACGAAATTTATGTAATGCAGGCCACTTACAAATGCACTTTTGACCCTGCAGTAGATTTGAAGAAAGCCAAGCGATGGTGAATGGTCTACATTACTGATGGAGCTGTATGGTGAGTCTACCTACCTATAAGGTATGTAAAGTTGGCCGTCAGCGAGCTTGTTAATACAGTTTCCGAGAGAGAGCAAACTTTTGTTGATGCTAGCCCCCTCCTTGAACCTCTCCCCCACACAGCCGGTAGCGGCCGCTCTTTCACTCCCGGCTAAGTCTATCATGGACAACTTTACGACCCGTTTCATGTTGCTTGTCTTGTCACGCATGCTTAGGTATACCTGCCAATGTCAGATCAATAGTTAATTCTTTTATACACAATTGACTTAGGCACAATAATACAGTTAGTTTTTTGTAAATAAAATATATTTAAATATATACTTTTGTGTATGTGAGAAACAATTTTTTTTAAATGAGTAAATTTTACCTGAAAAACAGCATGACTTCTGGAGCTCTCAGCGTTAGCATCTGTGGGGTGTTGGGTTCGGTTCTGATTGCCATTCTCCAGCATGAGGAGCAGCTCAGGGGCTGTCTTGATGTCATGGATGGTAAGCCCTACTATTGTCACCCCATACTTGGAGTCCTCCCGCAGCTGGAGGGCAGATTTTGATGGCTTCAGCAAATCAAACACCATCTCGTTGTAAACCTACAAATTACAGTGTGAACTCTATATAGCAACAGTTAACTGCACATTTCATAATGTTATTCAAAATTGTTAAACAGAGAGAAGAAAAATCAATATTATTTTTTACTATTGTAAAGGTCAATATTTGTGTCAGTGTGTCACCAGTGTGGACTACAAATTCAAGGTTGCTCAACGTGCTATGGAGAGAGGTATACTTGGTATTACTTTGATGAATAAAATTTGAAACATAGATGTTCATTAGAGAACCAAAGTTTCTGACATAGCATTTTAAATTAGCAATCTAAAGTGGCAATGGACCGGATACATCAGAAGTAGAACCAACAACCAATGTCCCCATTTGCAATGGGTTCTAGAGTGGAAATGACCCCCTCCAGATGGATGGATACCTAATGAAGGTTGCTGGTGGGGGTTGGATGAGGGTTGTAAGACTGTGTGCAGTGGTGAGACTTTTGGAGGCCTACATCCATCAGTGGAGAAACGCAGGCAGATGATGATCGTTGTAGTTATTTAGAGTGGGTATTGGTATGTGGGTATATGTTCTATTAACAAGGTAAACCAACCAGTTAAGTGATTTTGACATTTTAGCGAGTTTGTTGTTAAAGCTAGTTATCATAGTTAAAATTGTGGTGTTAAATAGAGTTTTAACTGTATTTATTGAAGACAAATTTCTTTGCATTACACATTGTATGTCGGAAAAAAAGAGGAGCTAACAACAGACTATAAACTGGTTTTAAAAAAAGATAATCACAACCAGAGTCCATAGCAGCAATCCGAAACCACACTTATTTTAGGTTTGAGTCCACACTTTCAGTACGCTTTGTTTCAAGCGGTGTTATTTTAAGTATAAATATCACCATGGCAAACGTACAATATTAGTTCTCCTTGTGATAAAAAACCCTGGCATTGTATTTAATTGCAAATGGCAGTTTACTCACATTGAGCACAACAAATAGGTGGTAGGCAGACTGATGGTGGTAACTTTCCCAGTCTGTTGAGCGGGGAGGTATCCACCGTTCGAGTTGAAAAGCGTCGTCAAGTGGCTGTTTACAGTTTTTACACTTTTCGGGATCAGACTTGAATTGCCGGCATGCAGGGGGTGTCGACGTAGTGGTGTTGGGGCGAACAGTCGGTTTCTAAGCCTTTGTTTGAGAGAGAAGGGGTGACCCGTCGGTCAGGGAGACCCGGAGAAACGGTTGTCCCGCTGGCCGCCCGCGGTATAGTACAGGGGCCCACCGATGACAACCATCATCGGCTGGCTGCCCTATCATGCTGCGCATAATCCCGGGTGCGCTTGACGTGCCGGTTGGTGACCGGATTGTGGGGTCCCGGCAAGCGTTCCTGGGGGGGTTCGGGGGCCCTTCCGTGCGACGGATCAGCCAATGTCTCTCTTCAAACAGCCCAAGGCAAGGTGGCCTTCAGTTTGCTTCCATGCCTACTGCGTCGACACCGCCTCTCCACACTTCCCTTCTTTTTCTTCCTCTTTTTCTTCATAATTTTTGTTCTATCCCAAACCCACATGATGACGATAAAAAATAAAGGAAAACGTTTTGCAGCGGTGCACACCCCCACCGTTGAGTTTGGCGTTGACTTCACAAACATTCGAGGCCTAAACGCCAACCTCAACGCCGTCCACCACCATCTGGAGACGACTCACCCGGCAATGCTTTTTCTGACGGAGACACAGATACGGAAGCCCGCGGACACATCATACCTGCATTACCCTGGATACTCGCTGGAAGAGTCCTTCCTCGCGAAAGCTGGGGTTTGCTTATATGTCCGCGATGATGTCTGTTGTCGCCGCCTTCGTCACATGGAGGACTCTTCCTTTTCCGTCCTTTGGGTGCATGTGGATCTGGGGCATCAGTCTCGTATCTATGTGTGCCTCTACCGATCCCACCGGGGAGACTATGAGACAACTCAGCTTTTTGAATATCTGAGTCAAGCGACAGATGACGCGCAGGAGCGGTTCCCGACCGCGGAATTGGTGTTTTTGGGAGACTTTAATGCTCACCATGCTCAATGGCTGGGCTCTCCCAAAACTGACCATGCGGGAAAAACCGCTCACGACTTTGCCCTGACATACGGTCTGACTCAACTGGTGACTCAAAACACCAGAGTACCAGATGTAGCCGGACATGCACCTTCCTTGCTGGACCTACTGTTGACGAGCCATGCTACCGGGTATAAGATGTCAGTTTTAGCACCGCTTGGTGGTTCTGACCACTGCCTGGTGGCTACGACAGTGCCACGCGCTCTGCCTCCTCCTCGTAAGGCCGTCGAGCGTATTGTGTGGCACTACTCGTCAGCAGATTGGGATGGATTGCGCGAATACTATGCATCCATCCCATGGAAGCAACGCTGCTTTAAGGACCACGACCCATCCAGGTCTGCAGCTGCAGTTGCTGATGAGATACTACTGGGGATGGAATATTATATTTCATTCTCTGGGGTCATCAGTAACTGCAGAAGCAGACCCTGGTACAACAGCTACTGCGCCTCGGCAGTTGCATCAAAAAATGCAGCTTACCGAGCGTGGGTAAGGGGTCGATCTCGTTCCGATCCCAACACGAACTCCTTAAAGTCAGCCTATAACAAGGCTTCCAAGGTCTGCAGGAAGGTGTTTGCCAGGGCAGAGTCCCAGCGCATCTCTCAGATTGGCCGCGACTTAGCCGCGCGACCTGCTGGAGGTCGCAGTTTCTGGCAGCTGGCCAAATCTGTAGAGTCAAACTTCTGTCGCTCTTCTTTGCCACCTCTACGATATCCCAATGGATCATTGGCCCATACCGCTAAAGAGAAAGCCGACTACCTGGGCAAACTCTTTGCGGCCAACTCTCGACTCGACGACGGGAATGCGCAGCCCCCCACACTGCCAAATTGCGGCACTTCAATGCGCGAAATACGCATTAGACAGTGTGATGTGCGGGCAGTGCTCCGATCGCTTGATGTTCGTAAGGCTAATGGTCCTGACGGTATCCCAGCTGTCGTTCTCAAGAGGTGTGCTCCTGAGTTGACTCCAGTCCTCACGCGCTTATACCGTCTGTCGTACTCCTCTGGTGTTGTGCCGGACACTTGGAGGGTGGCTAACGTCCAGCCCATTCCGAAGAAGGGAGATCGTTCGGACCCTTCTAACTACCGCCCTATTGCCGTAACCTCAGTTCTGTGCAAAGTGCTAGAACGAATTATCAACGTCCAACTTGTTCGATATCTAGAGGATCACTCCATACTTCATGACCGCCAATATGGCTTCCGTCCTAAGCGGTCAACGGGTGATCTTCTAGCATTCGTCTACCACGTCTGGGGTGAGGCAATGGATAAGTATGGCGAATCTCTGGCGGTCAGTCTGGACATCTCCAAAGCCTTCGATAGGGTATGGCACAAGGCACTACTATCCAAGTTGCCGGCATATGGTCTGCCCCCGCAGCTGGTGGGCTGGATAACCGGCTTCTTACATGAGCGCAGCATTCGGGTCCTTGTGGATGGGAATGCGTCTGGGCTCATGTCAGTGAATGCCGGTGTGCCGCAGGGCTCTGTATTGTCCCCAACACTGTTTCTTCTGCATATCAATGACATGTTGACCCTTGGAAACATTCATTGCTATGCAGATGACAGCACGGTTCATGGGCGATACCTTAGTCCGCGAGCTGTGGGAGCCGCCAAAGTAGAGGAGTTGCGCCGTTCCCTGACGACGGAACTGGACGGCACCCTTCGCAAAATTTCTGCGTGGGGTGCCCAAAACCTAGTCCAGTTTAATGCCAGTAAGACTCAGGCATGCGCGTTGACGGTCAAGAAGTCTCCATACTCTCCTATTCCTACTCTTCAGAACACCGTGCTGGAACTTCAACCCAGCTTTAACATACTCGGAGTCGAAATACGCTCAGTTCTAAACCACAGAAACTACATTGAGAGCATTACCAAAACAGCGTCGAAAAAACTTGGGATACTGAACAAGGTGAAGCGGTTTTTCCCGCCTGCTCTAAGACTTATGCTGTATAAAGCTCAGATAAGGTCATGCGTGGAATACTGTTCTCACCTCTGGGATGGCTCCGCTAAGTATCTTACAGATGCTCTCAATGTCCTGCAGAGGCGGGCAATTTGGATAGTGGACGACACCACAGTCTCTAAAACTCTCGAATCACTGCAGCTTCGCCGTGACGTTGCCTCTCTGAGCGTGTTCTACAAGCTATACCACGGCGAGTGTTCTGAGGAGCTCCATAACCTTATCCCTTCTTCTCTATTCCGCAACCGAACTACACGCACAGGCCAAAATATGCATCCACATACCTTACCCACTATCCCTACGCGTACTCATAAATTTGGAGACTCTTACATCTGTCGCACGCTGAAGATGTGGAATGCTCTCCCAGCCAGTGTATTTCCCCACTCTTATAACCTGGAGTCCTTCAAGCGAAGTGTGAAAAAGCATCTTGTTAGGCCGGCATAGTGGTAGAGACTGATGTCGGTCATAGTGACCGGCGTCAGTTGCTCCCATTCTTGGACCTCGCGTACTGCTTACCATCAGGTGGGCGCGATGTCACATGTCGAGTCCAGTATAAAAAAAAAAAAAAAAAAAAAAAAAATAAGCTCAAAGGCAAGCTTGTTGATATTTCTAGCATACTAAACTAGAAAATTCAAATACGTTTGTGATCTTAACCAGGAATCAAACCCACCTCCAAATTTTTGATGTAGCTTTGACTTACATGAAACTCAATGTCTGCATAATTTGACCTACACTCACCAAACAGGTTGGCGAGGGTGACAAGTTGTCTAGAAAGACTATAGATTTATTTGGTGAGGTAGCGGGTTTGATTCACAATAATTTCATTTCTGATATTTCTAGAATTTGGTACAAGACACAGATTTGGTACAGATGTCATGGTGGGCTTATAGTAAAGTTGGGCAAATGTAAATCCTCTTTTATAGCCTACTTTCTAACCCAGCAAGGTTGTGATGATACTTTACTTTTACTTATTAAATTACCTAAGTACTTATCACAGTGTAAGATTCATGTAGATAGTCAACTAATACATAATACTATACAAACCTCAATATAAGAAACGCCTATATTAATCTCTCGATCATTTTCAAAAGATAAAATAGAACTAAATAGATGCTCCATGGTCAAATAAGTAATACCAGGTTCTTCCTTATTGCCAATCATTGTAAATGTCTTCCCTGCCCCTGTGGCCCCATACACAAACACTGAGCAGTTGTACCCCTCCATCAGGCAAGGCAATATCTCCTTAGTTGTCTCCTCGAACACATTCACATTGCTACAACTCTGGTCACACACTCGATCAAACTTAAACTTTAACTCCTTATTCGGACGCTTCAGATAACCCCGATTCGGCTGAGCAACTCCTTGGTAGTAAAACGGTACTTCCACTTCTTTTGGGTCAAATATCAACATCTGATTGTCGATCACATCTATAGCCACTCGGTGATTCGTTTCCATTTCTTTGCTGTTGGGAGGTCTCACACGAACTACAACTTTTATATTTGCAGAAGATCCTGTTGTTGATCCACATTTTGACGGCAAATTCCGGCCTGCAGGGACTTTAACTTCCACTTTCACCATTGCACCTCTATCCGCCCCTACCCTGGATCTTAAAAACTACACAATTAAACCATACAACTTAAAAAAACAAATACGAAGTAACAAATTACCCTCCAACAACTAATACAAGTTTTAAATCGCTCATAAAACAATTAACCGTCAAAAATTTAAATGTACGGGCTGACAGACGCCAAACGGCCAAGCAGCCACAGACTATCAAGCAGAGTTCGAATTATGCTTAATGCTATGTTTGACTTGAAAGCAAAGCAAAGCAAAGCGTTTAACTTTTTTTTTATCGAATTTAATATAAACCATAGAACAAAGCCAAGTCAAAAGATTTTCAAAGCGAAATTAATGAAAAAGTACTAAAATCGTCTAGTTAAACACACAGTTGAAAGCAAATTTTGCTTAAATTGTATGAAAACCAAACAGCAACGCCAAGTCTAATTAGTTTTAAAGATAAAAAACGACAAGTCAAAATGTGTAAACCATATATTTCTAAGACCGCATACAAAGTTCGAGATATGGAGGCGTTGGGATTAGATTAGTTTAAACGAACGGTTAGAGTTTTGTTCGTTTGTACAAACGCTTACGAGAGAAAACAAACTGTTTACGAGAGCATTTCGTTCGTAAAGCTTGCTTTATTACCGAATTTTGTTTGAATAGTATGAAAACCATAGAGCAACGCCAAGTCGAACGACTTTCAAAGCGAAAAAAAGCGACAAGTCAAAGATAGTAAGGAATCTTGTCACTTCTGCTGCCAACGATCTTGTATTTATCTAATTTTTCGTTTATTGATAATAAACGAAAAATAATGACTTTTTATAAAATAACGTGCAATGTACAATAAAGATACAAACCCGTTTTAATGTTACCCACCGTGTATTTGACTTGTCGTTTTAATGCGCTTTTTTTTACTTTATTTCGCTTGGAAAGTCGTTCGACTTGGCGCTGCTCTACGGTTTTGATTCGTCTTTAATCTAAATTCCATAAAAATCCGTTAAAAAAGCGAGCTTTGCTTTCAAATCAAACCCAGGACTCATACATGATAGATTTAATTAAAACTGGGGTTCGATTCCTGATATAAAACACATCAAGTAATAGGAAGGTAAAACACGTATCATTCAAAGCGTTGCGCGTTGAGTATTGTCGTGTTCGACTTGAAAGCAAAGCAAATTGCGCATTTATAATAAATTTTGCTTAAAGCGAATAAAAACTCAAGTCGACGACGACTTGTCGAGTCGAACATGGAGTAGGTTAAATTGATTTTCTTTACTATAGACCCGTTCGGAAAGCTCTCGTTAGCAGTTTGTTTGAATATTTTGCGTTTTCACAAACGAACAAAACTCATAGCCGTTCGGATGACTTCGCTGTCTGAGTCTGTAGTGTTAAACTAATCTAATCCCAAAGCCAAATCTCGATTAGGCTTTGTGGCGGTCTGACAAAATTATAATTAATATTTTTATAAATATTTAAATACTACTTTGGTCTTGCATATTCATAATGGTTTAATTCGCCTTAAGATGTGAAAATACATACGATTTCAGCGTTAAAACAATTTGTTACGACAAATGATATTTGGAATCGCTACACGCTTCGCACACACCCGGAGTGTGTTCGGATAGCAAAATTATATATATTTTTTGAACAAAATTAACAGCTTTCCGAACTGGCCCTGTGGTGACTTTTTTCTAATATGTGGGTCCGTCCCTTAGAGATGGTGACGGGTAGGTACTGTAACGGGTACATGTAGGTTGGTTACAGAGTTTTATTGGCATTTTAAGAAAGAATAGGATTGTCAATATACGACAATGACAGGATTGATGGGTTTTTGTTTTAAAGAAGAAAAAGAATAAAAGAAAAGAAGATCGGGGGAGCTCGGACCGAGAGGTCGACAGAGCGAGTATTTTTATAAAGATTAGGATTAAAATAATAATTAGTTAAAGTCTACCGCGTAATAGTGTCCCTCGTAGATAAGTGTTTAGTTTTTATAGATATGTAATTATTTCTAAAATATAAAGTATAAAAAAAGTTTTATGCATTTTTAATAAAGAAAAAGGAGTTCCGTAGAATCCTCTCCGTAACAATTAAAATCAACTACATCCAACCGCAGGCGTTAGATAATCTTGTAACTGCAAAGGGCAGGTTACAGTACCATCACAAAAACCTTCTAAAATTTCATATTCCTAACTATTGCAATATTGAATGCAAAATGATTTTACCCCTACAATTAGTTAACGAGTCTGATATGTCGGGTATTATTATGAAATCTATTATGTATAGCGGAATAAAATGGTTTGATTAAAACCAAGTCTTGTTTGATGTTTATTGTGGAAGTCGGCAAAAAAAGTTTAAATCTTAGTATAATAACAATATTTTTTTTTATTTAGGTATATATAGGTCACTTTAAAAAACAAGTATTTCTTTAATGTGTCTTTTTGTTATCAAGAACTATCTAACATTTTTTAAGACAAACGGATATCATATTTTGCCTAGAATTTTGACATAGAAATATTAAATAATTAAATATAATTAATGTTTCTTAAAACGTTTTTCTGATTATTATTTTGTTGTTGAATAGATGTTATTATTAAAACTTTATATAAAAATACTGTATTTCAATTTATTTTAAAGTAATAGTTACTACTACTAAACCGATGTACCAAGTACTCATAGGTGAAAAATATTTATTTATTGTTATGTAATTCTGTATCTATTTGTATCATTTGTCATTTGAGTTTTCGTTGCAGATTCTTTTCTCAGTCATATAACACATTAACAGATCACAGGAATTTGCTAAGCTCCTCGTCTTCTGCAGTTTACTCTGGAGCATTTTGCTGCCTAATCTTTCACTAGCAAGAGTAGAATCATTCAAAACTATTTAAATAATGACGTGTCACAAATGCCTGTAATAGGTTTACGTGAATAAAGTTATTTAGACTTTCCCTCATAGAAAGGCCAATATCCATCAGTGGAGAGGCACAGACTGATGATGATGATGATAAAGCAAGCTTCATAAATCACAACCTTGAAAATTTTCAAAATTATTTTTAAAATTAAAGTTGTTGGGCCGACCGTACTTTAAAACCGTTTGATCTATGACAGACGAGTTTTAAATCACAGTTGGCCACATACCTTCAGGAGATATGTTGGCCTTTATAAAATCATGGCTTTTTAAGCCAAGGGACTCCACTTTTGGTCCTATTTTGAAAGTTTTAAAGTTCATGGCTGTCTGGCGTCCGCAGAGCCCACTGTACAAAACCATTCTTTTCTATTCCCACCTCACGTTCGACTACATAGGAAGCATTAATCTCACTCTAAATCTAATCTTCAACTATGAGTTTGACATGTTCCTCAACTACGTCAATTATTCAGCTTTCTTTTTGGCTCCGACCAAAATAACTCAATACGCTATATGCTCTAAGGAATGGAAGACTGTTATAGATTTGGTGGATGAAATAGAAGAGGAATCGGTTTATGAGAAAGACTCCGAGCATGCTGCGATTGTGGTGCGTTACCGGATGTACAGCCACTGGGTTCTCATTGGGTTTTGGGGCGCCTGCTTACCTATCATTGTCTTCATGTTTATTTGTTATTTCTTTAAAGATATCTTGGTCTATGATGACCGGCCTTTGGAACCTATTCCCTATATTTTTAAAGCTTGGTTGCCTTTTGATCAAAACACTTTAAAAGGTATTTTACTTATGCTGAATAACTTATTACATGTATAATTGTAAGATTATTAAGGATATTAGTGTTTTGTATGAAAACAAAAGAATTCGTGTGTAGCGTGTCCGTGGGTGTAGTGAACGTACGCTCCAATTATAATAATATTTAAATCTACGTAAACAATAAATTATATTTAATAAACTGCCTCCGTGGTCTAGCGGTTAAGTCCGTGGATTTAAGACTAGGAGGTACCGGGTTCGATTCATGGTCGGGACACAAAATTTATTAATGTAAATAAATACATTTATATAATATTTAATTTATTTGTGATATTTTGTCGTGTTTGGTACGCTGGAGACATCGACGAGCTTGCCACTTGTCATGATTGGCCGGCAGTAAAGTTGGCTAAACGTGAATCCGTTTATTTATAAACGTGGTTTCTGACCACCCCGAAAGGGAAACGGTCGTGATGATACTTTACTTTTTATATTTAATACACAACTATTATTTGTTAAAAAATATAATCTAATATAATGAAACGTTAATTGTGCTTGATTGTAATTCCTCGCCAAGCCGTCTGGCCAGCGTGGCGAGTGTAGGCCAAATTCTCCAGATATTTGTTCTGGAAGGCCCATCTCCAGCAGTGGAGGTCTAGGACGCTGTGTTCTAGCGGCTGTAAAGAGTAATTGTTAACGTTATTCGTACCTAACTATTGTAAAGATTGGTAACTGTATATTAGCATTATTAGAACGCTGTTATTCGAATCCCGGCATGTACCAATAATTTGATTTGTCAAAGATTTACAACACCATTGTTGCTGTTACTACTAATAAATGCTACAACTTGTAAAATGTAAAATTAATTAAGATTACGACATCAGACCCTCATCATAAAAAGTGTGGCTTCTGACCACCCCGAAAGGGATGCAGTCGTGATAATACTTTTTTATATTATTAAAATATATTATAAGGTCTCCCTGTTTCCCTGGTCTAGCATAACATATTTAATTAATTTGTGATCTTTATTTTGACTGGTACTCTAGAGGATTTGATCTCCCCGCATGGAATTACAGTCGTAATAATACATATTTATTATTATTTAAGGACGTTATTTGTCAGCACTTATTCAGACTACATTTGGCTTGATTGCTCCACTTCACACTTTGGCTTGGGACTCGTTGGCTCTGGCTTCAATGGTGTTCTTCGCTGGCCAACTGAAGGCTCTTAAAGTTCGATGCGTGCAAGCGTTGGACTATGGCAGTGAAGAGATGAGATGGAGGAATCTAATCAGCTGTTACAAACATCATCTTAAGATTTTAAAGCAAGTTGTTTTCTTCTAATCAATAGACGTGTTTAGTAGCTCTAGCTGTCAATTTACGTCGTAAACGGAATTGGTTCGTTCTGAATCTACAGGCCATAATATCATAATTAAAAAGTTTCAGGTGCTCCACGCTATTTAACAGGCAGATCTCGATCGTGATGTCTATATATCTGTTTCAGGTGCTCCACGCTATTTAACAGGCAGATCTCGATCGTGATGTCTATATATCTGTTTCAGGTGCTCCACGCTATTTAACAGGCAGATCTCGATCGTGATGTCTATATATCTGTTTCAGGTGCTCCACGCTATTTAACAGGCAGATCTCGATCGTGATGTCTATATATCTGTTTCAGGTGCTCCACGCTATTTAACAGGCAGATCTCGATCGTGATGTCTATATATCTGTTTCAGGTGCTCCACGCTATTTAACAGGCAGATCTCGATCGTGATGTCTATATATCTGTTTCAGGTGCTCCACGCTATTTAACAGGCAGATCTCGATCGTGATGTCTATATATCTGTTTCAAGTATGCATTAATTGTGCTATATGCATCGTTAAAATAATTATAGTAAGTACACAGAATAAAATTAACTTTTCCATACCTGCGTCTATTTGTAAAACACCTAGGTACTCCAACCTATACCCGGGCACGGGTTTTCTGCTGTGCGCTAACCATGGCTACAACCAATCAGCTAATAAAGCGAGGCTTGAATTTTTATTCTTTACATAATCAAGGGCCGGTAACTGAATCCTTCCTTAGTGGAATTTCTTCAATAAACACAAAAATAAAATGGCAACGCGGCCATTATATTTAGTTACCGACCCTAAAGATTGCCCGGATCTCAATCGGAATACGTCCGCACCCAAAGTGTCAATCAATTATTGTATTAAATGAGTGACATCTTCATATCCATTAATATGAAACTTTATTATTTAGTGTCAAATGGTACTGATTCTAATTAACAACCATGCACCCTGCACCTAGGACCAAGTGGTGTCAAAGAAACATAATTAAAAGATACAGAAAAACAATTATTTATTATACATTTTTTTTTTAAATAACTAGTTAGTTACTAATTGTAAAAAAAATATGTTTGTCCTACCTTTAGAAAAGTGTACCCTTACAGAGAGTATAAGATATGGTGTAGTCCTGTAGGATAGACAGCAGCACCGCAGACGGTACCATCATCCGGGATTCGCACTCATAGTGCCATCAAAACTAATACTTTATTTTTTATATGATCCTTTTCCTGACTGCACTTTAACTTACCGCCAGCATCAAGACGACAAGGCAGAAGTAATCTCAACACTGGACCTGTTATTTGGAATCAACATGCAACTTCTTCTGTTTTACTGGATCGCAAACGAAGTCACTGTCGAGGTAAAACTGATGCATCTTTACCTAACCATCATCATCTATACCTAACCATCATCATCAATCATTCTATTATATAAACAAGAAAGGAATACTTGTACGAAAACTTTGAGATCAATCGTATATCTACCTATACGCGGTTATTTTATTTATGTATTAAAGAACTGGTTGTTACTCAGGGAAATAAAAATTAATGATTTTTTTACAGCAGTGTAATATTATATTATACAAATAACTCATTAATTGGTTATATCTCCTCCTAGGCCTAAAATTATAATAATGGTAAGGGAGGCAAATTTGGTTTTGGAGGGAAAAATGGACAGATAACATGATAAGGTTACAGGTGGGGGCTATGTGGGGCTAGCAAAAGATCGCGGCCAGCAGTGGAGTTTCTACACATCTTACTACTATCATACATACCACAGCGTTTGATGACGAAAGACTTCAACCAGCGCGTTCTTCAGTCTCGTACGAAGCGGAAACGTGGACACTGACAGTGGGACTGCTCTACAAGTTCATGGTCGTTCAGAGAGCTATGGAGAGAGCTATGATTGGTATTTCTCTGATGGATAAAGTGTGAAACGTTGACATCTGTCAGAGAACCAAAGTTACTGTTATACTCGTAGCTTGAAAATTAGCAAGCTGAAGTGGCAATAGGTCTGACACGTCTGTCGCAGAACTGATGAACGATAGACCGTCTACTCCGATACTACTTTTGGAGTGGAGACCACGTATTGTGAGACGTAGAGTAGGACGACTCCCTGCCAGATGGACAGATAATCTAAAAATAGTTGCTGGTGGAAAGATGGGGATGGCAGGAGACCGTGTGAAATGATGACCCTATATCTAGCAGTAGAGAGACACTGGCTGATGATGATAGTGTTTTTTGTGCTGTAAATTGTTGTTTAAATCAGTTGTTTTGTCTTTTAGAGTTTAAATCTGTCATACGGTGTGTTTGAAAGCAATTGGATAGGCGATAGTCCCAGGGTTCGTCGAGCGGTCTATATCATGGGAGTGGGTATGACGAGGCGGATCGCATTCACGGCTGGACCGTTCAACGAGATGTCACTTGCCACATTTATAGCGGTAATTTATCTTCTTAGTTACTACTAGGCTTGTATAGTTTGCGAACTTCCTTTATTCCTAAAACTCTCACTCGTTTGTTCGTTCGCGTTCGATAGACCGACTTGTATTAGCAAGAGTAACGAACTAAGGTTGTCACGTGACGTCACCACCACAGTTTGTCTAAAACAATTTAAAATAATATTATATTTATACCCTTTTATTTTATAAGAGTTGTAACCGACCTTTGCCTCCGCGGAAGTACCCGCAAGAAAACGTAACTCCATCCGTCTCCGTTTTAGCGGAGTTGTAACGGAAGTGTATTAACGTTATTAATTCTATTACTTTCGGAAACTATTTACAAGTTTCAATAACCACATCCTTTTCTTTTTTTTGTCGGCCTCTGTCTCCGCTTCCGTTAACCTCCATTTCTGCAGAGCGTTTCACCTCCGCATCCGCCTCTGCCTCCGTTACAACCCTTATATTTATTATGTACAATATATAAAAGCTTAAAATCAATGCGTGAAATAGAAGAAAACAAGCGAACGACAGTTCAGTCTACCTTTGGTTCAAGACAAAGCGGTCTACACTGATCACTAAGGAGCTGCGAATCAAACTAAGCGCTCGATAGCGAACAACTATGCGCAACTATAGTTTCAGAATTAATTTAAAACTCTGATCAAGATATACTCACCATACAGCCACTAGATATACAACACTTGTCATGACGGGCTTTTAGTATAGTTAGCTAAATGTTAACCCGCTTCTTAAGAAAAGGTGTAGGAAACCCGATAGTGATCATACTTTACTTCTGTATTTGTAAGTTTCCTTTTGTTTCAGGTATTAAAATCTTCCTACAGTTTCTACACATTACTTAGTAGAAGCTTAAATTTGACCAAATAGACGAAGACTTGGAATATTTACCAAAATTGGCCAATTAGACGAAGACTTGGAATGTTTACCAAAATTGGCCAATTAGCTTTTGGTGTTATACTTACTACGAAAAACAATTAAACTATTTAAAATGTTATAATGTTCATATTTTATTCTCTTTCAACACTGTTTTTATATAACCTTACTATTTAAATATAAATATATATATATATATATAAATATTAGACGACCGAGCACATGCAAGGAGAACTTCTCTAATTGTTCATACTTTATTAAAACTATATTTTTTTTTTCCTATACAAATAATTGACAAACAACTCTCTGTTGTTGTTGTTTCTCTTCTCCCGATGGATGATGAAAGAGGTGATAGGGAAGGCAAAGGGTCTAGCCCATACAGGCGAGTCTGACGTATAATATCTTTTTCTTTATGAGTTCAGTATCATCAAATTCCATATGTTGCAGAATTTGATGCTTTTCTTGGAGTCACTCGCGGCATTATGAGCATTATGAGCCAGAAAATCTAGGGGGTAAAAGGCTGAAGCATTCAGTCTGCAAGGTTCCTTGGTCCAAATCAACATTTGCAAACAGATTCGCGAAATACCGTAGTAAATATCTATACAATTTAATAAATAAAGAACTTGATATTTACCCATTAACAAAATTTTCATTAAAACAAAAACTCTTTACTTGGCTGAACACCTTAAATTATGAAGACACTGAAAATATATTAATAAGAATAAAATAATAATAATAAAAAAATAAAAAAAAACATGCACTTAAATACTAACATACACAAACTTTACGTATATATTCCATATGCGATGTAATTATGTAATATACTTTACATAAATGATACAAATAAAAACATAAATACAGTCTTAAAAATTATATACACATAAATAGTAAATGAATTAAAATACTCATATATTTAAAATACAATCCTAATTACTACTTACTACACATATACTCTATACATAGTAAATTTTAAAAATAATAGATAACCAGTGCAAATATTAACTTACAACAATATACTATCTAAAAAACTTAAAACTAAAAATCTAAAAAAAAAAAAAACTTAAAATAATAATTTGCCCATTCTAAATATATTTTAGATCTATGGTGGAGGCCACTAACCGTTTCATTGAAAACAAGCACCGATGAATCACAACACGGTATACTGGTCGTCAACTATCTTTTTTTTTTCTTTTTTTTTTTTCAGTCGCGCGCTAGGTCTCAATGCGAACGCACGCGTCATTTTACCGATGTGTTTTGTAGTACCCACTTCTAGTGTGTTTTTTTTTTAATGAGTAACTCCGCTAATCCGGAGTTGGTACCTTTGCCACACACGAGTAGTGAAGAAAATGTTATGGAGTGTCAACCAGTAGAAGTGGTGGTGAACGAGGACTATACTTGGGATAATTTGGGTATAGGAGGCTTCGAAATGTTGAATGGATTACCACGATGCAGCGCTGCAGCGGATAATGACGGGTTCACAACAATTAAAAGAGGTACTAAACGTAACAGAAAATCAGCACTATCCACCAGCAATTCCGTTTCTCCAGACTTAGAAGGGGATACTCAGGAGAATAAAGATGGATTTGTTAAAGTTTCTGTCACTTCTTTAAAAGAAAAACTGCCGAAACAAGTCGCGCTGGCAAAGCTTTTAAGAGCCGAAGAAATAAATAATATTTTGAAAATAGCTTATAAAAGCCCATTTAAGGTGGTCATTCAATTAGAATATAAGAGGGACGCTAAAAGGCTGGTGGAATCTCAGAAGTTTCTGTCCATGGGTTATCGCTGTCAATTGGCGGGAGAAATTTCAGTGACCTACGGCCTAGTTAAAAAAATTGACTTAGATGTGGAAGATAAAGAACTGATAGAGGCATTCTCCTGCGAGTTTGAGATTCTTAATATGAAAAGACTTAAAAGGCGCGGAGAGGATGGAGAGTGGGTAGACAGCGAGACCATTCGTGTATGCTTCAAAAGCACAGTGTTGCCAGAATACATTGTTGGATATGGATGCAGATTTGCGGTAGAACGTTTTATGTTTCCGGTAACGCAGTGTTCGGGTTGCTGGAAATTCGGTCACACCAGGCGTACCTGCCCATCAAAAAAGATTATGTGCCCGAAGTGTGGACAAGGCCATCCAAACTGTGAAATAGTCAATTTTAAGTGCATTAACTGCGGAGGACAACATATGGCATTAAGTAAGGTCTGCCCTATATTTTTAAAGGAGAAAAAAATTCGGTCTATAATGTGCTCGGAAAGCTGTACATATAAAAGGGCTTTAGTAATACTTGATGAGAGCAAAACAATATTGGACAACCCTATTTTAGTAGACCAAGGTAAGAGGGACGAAAATACTTTACCCAGTTTTTCTCGAGCTCACGTGTCCTATAGAGATGTACTGATTAACAAAGTGAATACCTACTACTAATGAGGCAACTGTTGATAGCACTGATAGCAGCTCGGAAGAAGTTTCGTCTAATGATATGCAGAAAATCAAGAAAAAGAAAAAGAAGAAACAGCGAAAAATATCCAGGTCACGTGAAAGAGAGATTAATACCGAACAAACTACAAAGCAAGTAGAAGAAAGCAACGTAAGTAAAGTACAGAGTTTTAACTTTTCGAAAGTATTTAAAAGGTTGAAAAAAATAGTTGTATCTGAGAAGAAAATAGAAGAGAAAATTACGGCAGTGTTAAGTGTAGTAGTGAGCGAAATTACCCAGTATTGTATCGAACTATGGAAAGGGGGAAACGGTTTTCTTAACATTTTAAATTTATTAAATATGTCCAATGGCGAGTAAATGCAAAGATTTAAGAGTCAACCTATTTCAGTGGAACGCCCAAAGTTTAAGGCCCAAGATAAATCAATTCGAAGCTCTTCTTAGTCAAGAAAGTAAACTTGGTTTAAGAGGTCGGTGCATTTAATAGCATTCTATCTGAACCAACGTCTGCTTCAGCTAGAATGCTATTTAATTTTGTAAATATTTATTTAGCTTGTAGAGATAATTAATTTTATATAAGTCGTATTAGCATTTAAGTAGCTTTAGATTTCGAAGCTTGCGGCTGTGTTCGGATTCGCGCGGCCCTTCCGTCTCTACAGGTTTGTCTGTGTGGACGGAGGAGGCGCGCGGTGCCGTGAGTTGTAAGCTGTCGGAATCTTACAATAGGGCTGGCATGGACATTATTATGTCCAAAGCCCTGATAAAAATAAGAGAAAAAAAAAAAAAAACAAAAACTATCTTTTTTAACATCTACCTACATTTTCATTTACTAATTTAACTTTGCAATAATTATTTTGATTCATTGTCTACAAATAGTGTTACATTTTTGTATAAAAACATAAGGATGTTTCAATATATATCTATGAGTAATTAAGTAGTTTTCTATCTCATCTATTTTTAATATATATTTATCTTACTTATATGTATCTTATTTTATTTATATAAATACTATATTTTATCTATTCAATATAAAAAATAAAAATATTATTATGATTGATTAAAGTTCATTTAATATCTATTTATTCCATGATAGTTTCTTAGGTGTATAAATACATATATCGAATCATACTCATTCCGCACTCAATGAATACTGCTTCCCGGAACACAGGTACTCTTCGTTCGGGTTGCAGGGTTTTACAAATACTGCTGGATAGTTTACGTCACTCTATGATCTGCGTTAAATATTTGTTTTATACCTACTTACTTATAAAATGCAAACTTGAACTCTTTGACTTCGAATAAAGTTATTTTTATTATAGCCCAAACACGTCGGGTATTATATGGGAGTTCATGACGCGGGAAACCACATAAAATTAACTGCGACTTGTGCACCATGTTTAAAGTCCAATTTATTGTATTCCATAATCATTTACATTGTAGTACATTATTAAACAAAACAACACCACTTTTGACTAACACAGTAAATTAATTTACAAAACAAAACTTTGCATTTGACATGTCCGTGCAAAATGGCGCGAAGAACTCCCAAACAACGTCTCTTTAAAAAGTATTATCAATTGTGTTGTGTTTTTTTTTTAAAAGCATTTATTTATTCCTTAATATCTATTTTGTTCCTTACAAAGTAATTCCTCTCGGATACAAAAAAAAATGTTGTTTTATGTTATTTAATAACTATATATAATGAGAGAAGAGCAGGGTGTAAGGTTGTAAGAACGCGGTCCATATAATCCTAAAAAGGTGTGTTCCAACCCCGGCATGTATCAATGAAAAATACACTTTTCTTACGTCATAGATTTACAACGCCACTGTTCCCGTGACTCGTACGTTATGTCGTCGATCCCGTTCTACTAATACCAACTAATGAAAACGTTAGTAATCTCAATAACTATTTACATCACACCCTCGCCGTTGGGCCAGCACTGCAGCGTCACTAATTTCTAAAAGGCCCATCTTTAACAGTAAAGGTCTAAGACTGTTCCAGCGGCTGTGATGATGATGTGAGAAGATATAATTAATTTAAAAAAAACATGAGTAATAATACCTAAGCAATTTATATATAAAACCTTAGTTTATGCCTCCGTGGTCTAGCGGTTAAATCCGTGGATTTATACTCGGAGGTACCGGGTTCAATTCCTGGTCGGGACACAAAAATATATATTAATGTAAATAAATACATTTAATTTAATTTAGAAGTATCATCATCACGACCGTTTCCCTTTCTGGGTGGTCAGAAACCACGCTTATAAATAAGCGGATTCACATTTAGCCAACTTTACTATAGGCCAATAATGACAAGTGGCAAGCTCGTCGATGTCTCCAGCATACCAAACTCGAAAAATATCATAAATAAATTGAATATTAACTAAATGTATTTTTTTGCATTAATAAATATTTTTGTGTCACGACCAGAAATCGAACCCGGTACCTCCGAGTCTAAATCCACGGACTTAACCGCTAGACCACGGAGGCAGTATTTAATTTTTTTGTAATATTTCTCGAGTTTGGTACGCTGGAGACATCGACGAGCTTGCTACTTCTCATGCAATCATGCCTATAGTTAAGTTGGCTAAATCTGAATCCGCTTATTTATAAGCGTGGTTTCTGGCCACCCCGAAAGGGAAACGGTCGTGATGATACTTTTTACCTTAGTTTGTAAGTAAAAATCGTTTATTGAAGCAAAAGTAAATTGAGATACAATATTTGGTAGTCAAAAAAAATCGAAACAAGTAAGCAAGCAAGAGATACAGAACTCTGCTCCCCAAACCATTATGTTGTATCTTGGGGAGCAGTCTCCGCTACAATTTTAGTTGATACTCGTACTAAAACATTTAGTGACATTAGTTCCTTGGAGATTGGGTCATTGGTATGGGATTTTACCTGTTGGGGTTCCCTAGCCCCTTCCCACGTCCAAGGAACTTCTGTTAGAGCTGGTGTTACAGCGGAACAAGCGCAGATCAGTAAGCGTCGAAAATATGAAACTATTTGCAATAGTTACTTTTTTTCGACGTTTGCTGTAGAAACGATGCGCCTGTGGGGATCGGAACTTAAAGCCTTTTATAAAGAAATTGTTCCAAGGCTACTGACGTCTCTGGTCACAATAGGGCTGGGAGTTTTTTCTTCCAAAAATCAAGTATCATCATTCAAAGGGGAAATGCTGCTAGTGTGTAGTGTATTGGGCACCATGCCACAAGGCAGCGATTTGGAGGATTATTTTTTGTAAGTATTTAATTTTTATTTTCTATGTATTATTATTATTATTTTAGGTTAGATTTTGTTGTAATATAGTTTATTTAATATTGTAAACGTGAATAAAGATAAAAAATAGTGCTATTAGTAGTGTAAAATATATCCTACATCACACTCGGTGGAGGAAAAACAACATTTACACCTCCTGCCTCCTCAGAGTGAGGTATAGGTATATAATTTAAGCATTAGTTCCTGCCCTTTACTTCTACAATACAACCTAACCAAATAACATAAATACTAAAATTAAAATATTGTAGTGCCCAAATTGGATTGTGGGAATAACATATAATGCCTACTATAGTTTTACCATCAAATTATAACAGATACTCAATAAATGTTCTTGATTTTGAATCTATGGATTTCATGTATCCTAATTTCGTTACGAGAACTTCAAGTATATTAACCAATGATTGCACACTAATCAAAAACGTGTTAAAATCAACCACAAAATTAAAATATAAATAGGAATATTCCATGGATTTGTCTAAACATAAAATCTAATCTAAATTTCGTCTGAGCAATTAACATGTAAATTTTGAAGGCTCCCAGTCACACAACTTTCTGAAATAATTCGCTGCTGAAGTTTGCGTGGACATAAAATTTACGTCATATTAACATAGCAGAATTAATAAACAGTTCGATGACCGCAAACACTAATCTACTGCAGCGGGATCATACCTCTAATAGAAACTCCAAGTTAAATAAAGTCTAACAGCCAATTCAAAAGTGGATTTCAATCAGATAAGAGATCGGTGAAGGTCGCTCTTCTTCGTATCTTGTGCTATATGAGATGTGTTAATGAGGCCTGTATTTATAGATCGATGTCAAGATCAAAGTCAAGGTCAGAATCCACGCTTTTAAAAAAGCGGATTCATATTTAGTCAACATACGAGTAAATAGGCACTTCATGACAAGTGGCAAGCTCGTCGATGTCTCCAGTGTACCAAATAAAAACATCACAAATAAATTTAAAAAAAGTATTCCGACCAGTTATTAAACCCTGTACATCCGCGGCTAAATCTACAGACCAACCGCTATACTCATGTCGTAATAAATAACTGATGTCAATCGTCTGAGGCTGGCGTCAGTTGCTCCTGTTCTTGGACCTCGCGTACCGCTTACTACCAGGTGGGCGCGATGTCACATGTCGTACGTAGCATTAAAAAAATATATATAATAAGAAACTATTTATATTTTTATATTAATTAAAATAATTTATTCGAAAAGAATGTCTACAAAATACAAAATAAATTAATATTACAATAATAATTTATTTTGTGTATTGTTATTATATATATATATATATATATATATATAATCCATAATGAATAATTTATATGTGTACTTGTTTATGTATTAGAATGTAATTATTTGTATGTATTTGTTGTTATGTCTACATACTCGTATATCTTACAAATTGTCATTTAATAATATTGCACCTACTTACCATTGATACTGTCCAAATGTCCTAAAGGTTTGGCTGTCAGAGAATGTCTAACGGCATTAAGTCTGCCTTTGTACATAGTGCAATTAAGTTTATAAATAAATAAATAAAATTATACTACGGATAGGATATAAGTACCGTCCGCGTGGAATGGTGGCAAGAACGCTGGCTGCATTTCCCCGCTGAATTGCGATAATGATTCTTTACGCGAAGAAAGAGCCAGCCCTCTTGTCACCGAAGGAGACGACAAGACGTGGTGTTATACTTTTAAAATCTTTTTTGCGCTTGGACTACATGGGCCTTAAGTTTCTACAGTATACGGCACAATTAAACTTATACCAAACAGTAATATTAATATATTATATTATTTCCCTACATATATTTTGTAATTGCGAATAACAGAAATTAATTTCAATAGGTTAATTTTAGTAGTTTAATAAATTTTAAATCTGAATTAGCAATTACAGTAGCAGCACACAAGTAAAACTTTTAATGGGCGTGCTTCATACTCCACATAGCAAACGTTCTAGCACTCATATTGTCCGCAAAATCTAAATTTTAATATTAATTTAATTGAATAATTTATTGTTTTCAAATTGTATTGCTCTAAGCCAGGGGTTCCTGAAAGTGTGTTTCGGAGTTGACTAAATTTACGGTATTCGCAAAAATGTGTGGAGATAACATATTGAAGGCCCAGCGGCCTTTTTCTGTTACTTAGTCGCAAACGTTATATAATGGAATCTTTTAACTATATATATCGTCATGATCGTAGAACAGTGTCGGATTTAAAAAAATACCCATAATTTTGCATATATATTTATATATAGTTTTATATTGTTTGTGGTCTGTAATTTATAGTGCAAATATTAGAAAGGGTTCCAAAATGAAATCTAGAAGGTTTGCACTTATTATGAGACTTAAAAAGTGACAAAAAAACAGTCGAAATGACAGTTGAATGGCCGCCATGAAAATTTTAAATATAGCAGATTCGTCACTGTTCTACGATATATATATCACGCTATTAAAGTTGCTATTTGCACGGCCGCTGTCAAGGTCGAGCGGTTATATAGTTGAGAATTGAATAATATTTTGTAATTATGACGCCACATCTGACGTAAATAACGAAACCCACTAATACCGTTTGCGACTAAGTAACAGAATAGGCTGCTGGACATATTGTTATAATGACTGACAGAGGACTGTGAATAGGCTACTGGACATATTTGTTATAATGACTCTGACAGAGGACTGTGAATAGGCTACTGGACATATTGTTATAATGACTCTGACAGAGGACTGTGAATAGGCTACTGGACATATTGTTATAATGACTCTGACAGAGGACTGTGAATAGGCTACTGGACATATTGTTATAATGACTGACAGAGGACTGTGAATAGGCTACTGGACATATTGTTATAATGACTCTGACAGAGGACTGTGAATAGGCTACTGGACATATTGTTATAATGACTGACAGAGGACTGTGAATAGGCTACTGGACATATTGTTATAATGACTCTGACAGAGGACTGTGAATAGGCTACTGGACATATTGTTATAATGACTCTGACAGAGGACTATATTATTAAAACTTGCATAATAAACATAGTTATGCAAAATTTGTGGTGACTTATTAGCGTTCCTAGATGAACCAGCCGATGCACAAGTTAGTCGGTCCCACGCACACTTCACGAACAGTCGCAGACGCTTCCGCTTGAGTAACATCTCATAGCGATTATGCATTAAACTTTAATCTGGGTGATTAATTTCTATCACCATCCAGCTTTTAATTTCTATCACTAGTTATATCACCCTAATAGACTTCTACAAGTAATTAAAAATTCAACTGTTATTCTTATACGGTGCAAGACTATGTGCCTTCAACAAAAAGGAAGGCGGCATTCGACCTATTGCCATAGGAAATACATTCCGCCGCTTGTCGTCAAAACTAGCTTGTAGACACATAGTCTCTACTCTAAGAACAAAATTCCAACCAGTACAGGTTGGATTTGGCAGCAAAGGAGGCTGTGAAGCAGCAGTACACTCCGCGCGCACTTTCATTGCATCAGATGAGATGGAAGTGTTTCTCAAAGTCGACGTGAGGAATGCCTTTAATTCCCTAGATAGGACCACCCTGCTCAACGAAGCTGCCTCACACATTCCGGATATCTTCCCATATATCTGGCAATGTTACAGTTCTCCTTCTAAATTATTTTACGATGAACATTGTATTGATTCAGCTGTAGGCGTTCAGCAGGGTGATCCACTTGGTCCAGCTCTATTTAGTCTCGGTATCCATCATTGTATATCATCCCTAAATTCAAAATTCAACGTTTGGTACCTAGACGATGGAACCATAGGAGGCAAAGCGAATACGGTAATTAATGACCTTATCCACATTAAACAAGCCTTTCAGGAAATAGGTCTCGAGCTAAATCCTTCAAAATGCGAAATATATATTGGTTCTAATTTATCAAATAACATTCCATCTATTATCAAAAAAATTAACGAACATGCTCCTAATATTAAAATCCTTTTTAAAGATTCGCTTTTCCTCCTAGGTGCACCGCTCTTAAATGAAGGTATAAAGCCATTTTTGGATAATAAAATTTAACTTTTTTCTGAAAATTCAAACAGATTGGGTGTTTTAAATTCGCATATAGCATTTACATTACTGAAAAACTGCCTTTTTGTTCCAAAATTAATATATGCACTCCGCGCAAGCCCAATCTGGAAATTTCCGGCCCTGCTCGATCAATTAGATGCCACCTTAAAAGACACTCTTGAAAAAATTCTAAATTTATCATTTGATGAAATTTCTTGTTCCCAAGCAACTTTACCAGTTAAATTTGGTGGCATCGGCGTGCGAAAAATTTCTAGTATTGCTTTACCGGCATTCTTATCCTCGGTGCACAGTGTTCAAGATTTAAGTTCAAAAATCTTAAATCAAAATTGTGTTGAATTAACATGTGCACTGGAGGCAATTAGAGCCTGGAAAATAAAATGTCCCAATGATGATATTCCAAAGGAATCAAACTTTCAAAAACTTTGGGATACACCATTGGTACAAAACACCTATAAACATTTGGCTCAAAATCCAATCAGTGATCAACATCGCGCCCGGCTTCTGGCTTCAGTAGAAAAGGAATCCGGCCACTGGTTACACGCACTGCCTTCTGCGAACCTCGGCACACTGCTTGACGACGAAAGTTTCCGTATCGCCGTTGGTCTTAGGTTAGGGGCACCATTATGTGTCTTACATAGATGTCCGTGTGGAAAGGAGGTCGACTGTCTTGGAGTTCATGGGCTCTCCTGTTCCAAAAGTGCGGGCAGATTTTCCCGCCACGGCTCCCTTAACGATATCATTAAAAGGGCTCTAGCCACCATCGAGGTTCCAGCTCTTCTAGAGCCTGTTGGAGTTATCCGAGACGATGGCAAGAGACCCGATGGTATGACGTTGGTCCCCTGGGAACGGGGACGTGCTCTGGTGTGGGACGCCACTTGCGTCGACACCCTCGCCGCGTCGCATCTCAGGGGGACAGCGCATAAAGCGGGAGCCGCGGCGGAAAATGCGGAGTCCAGCAAGCGGCGCAAATATGTAAGTATATTAAAAGATTACATATTTATGCCGTTTGCTGTAGAAACTCTGGGCCCATGGAGTCCAAGTGCAAAAAAGTTTTTAAAAGACATAACACCGAGTCTTGTCGTCTCCTACGGCGACAAGAAGGCTGGCTCTTTCTTCGCCCAAAGAATCAGTATTGCAATTCAGCGGGGAAATGCAGCCAGCGTTCTTGCCACCATTCCACGCGGACGGGACTTATATCCCTATCCTTAGTATTAATATTAATTTTATTTTATAGTTTGTAAATATTTTTTTCGAATAAATGATTATCCATTACAGTTATTTTTATTTTTTTAAAGTCAATATCGATTATTATTGGTTGGTAATCTGGCAGAAACTAGAGGGCCCCATCGATCGCGAGATTCGCGAACAGAAAAGTTTGGAAACCCCTGCTTTATATTTTCCCACAGGTAAATTAAGTACGTGACGCCTTCGAACTACATACATATGTTCGCAATATGTTATATTCATTTAATTTATTTATTAGTTGAATCAATTTAATTAATTATTTTTTACAGTTTAAATTTGTAATTGGCTTATCTTTATAGAATCTTACAAATATTATGTATTTACTTGCACTTATGTATATGTGTATATAATTATATGACCCAAATACAAATTTCCACTGGTACAAGTAACTTAACTTAAGCAAAATTTCTAGTGTAGCACTGCCAGCTTTTCTGTCGTCTGTACGTAGTACTGTCGAGCTCTACGGGAGAATCACTAACCCATCTCTGGGTTCCGTTGAGCCGTCGTACTTGTCAGATGCCAGAGATGCCTGGTCAGTAGCATGTCCAAATGTTTCGGTTCCAATTTCACCAAAAATCCAACGACTATGGGACGAGCCGCTCTGCAAACTGGTACAGGAAGATATTTTATCTGCTAGTAATATGAAAGAGCGGGCTCGCCTCATGGCCGTTTCCAGTAGGGAGTCAGGTCTTTGGTTGCAGGCTTTTCCCTCAGCATCGGTTGGCACACTCCTTGACCGACATACACTGACCATGGCAGTGTGCTTTCGTCTCGGAGCCCGGACTGTCCACCCGCACCAGTGTCGATGCGGAGAACCAGTCGATCATCTCGGACACCACGGGCTTTCTTGTGCTAGAAGTGCTGGCCGCATTCCTCGTCACGCGGCTCTCAACGACATCATCCGAAGGGCTCTTGTCACTGCTGGTGTACCCGCAATCTTAGAACCATCTGGGATTGTGCGGAGCGATGGCAAGAGACCCGACGGAACGACTGTTGGGCCGTGGAAACTTGGCAGATCTCTGGTGTGGGATGTGACGTGTGTAGACACATTAGCTCCATCTCACATCCAGGCGACCTCGTCAGGTGCGGGGAGAGCGGCTTTTTCTGCGGAGAACCTCAAATTGCGCAAATATGCCAACCTTGGTTCCGGTTACGAGTTTGCGCCGTTTGGGGTCGATACGATGGGCCCATGGGGACCGTCAGCGAGGCGCTTGGCCAAGGAGTTGTCAAAGCGGCTGACAGAAAGGTCTGGAGACAGGAAGGCTGGCAATTATTTCTGCCAACGTATTAGCCTCGCTATACAGAGGGGAAATGTTGCCAGTCTCCTTGGGACTATCTCGGATGGGACGTCTCTAGAGGACATTTTTTATTTATAGTTTAGTTTATTTTTAATTTTATTATTTAGGTAGCTTTTATATTGTAATTCTTTTATACCGGTTGTATATTACTTCGAATAAATTATAAAACATATTTTGTTTTAACAAAATTACTTAAATAAAACAAAGTTTTTATCAAAATGAAATACGTGCAAATATATGGAAACAAGTACATTGCTGGATAGGTATATTATAAAACTATTTGCTTCTATTTAATAATGTAAAGAAACTGTATGATGTTCTCAATATCTGAAAAGAAAAAAAAAAACACTGCTTTAACTAATATAATGACAATCATAATTCTTAAATAGGAATAAGTGAATATAAGTATGATTATGGCTGAGTGGTAAAGGTATTTTTTATATATAAGTAACAGAATAGGATATGTTATTAATAAGACACTAACGGCCAGTTGCAGAAAGGATGACTAAAATAATGCATTGATATAAGCCACGTGATTGGTAGTTAGCTTGTCATTTTGGTTATTTCGGCCAATGATGTGCCTCATAAGCATACGTTAAACAAGTTATAAGATAATATTAGCCTTTCTGCAACTGATTGATTAACAATAAACAAGTAATTATATATAATTAGCTTTATGAAGCTAAATACACACAACTTAGGATATCAACATTGGAAATACAATATTTGATCATAATTATTAGTCCTACTACTACCTACTACTTGATGAAATTCTTCCACCTTTACTGCTGGATATGCCTTTAAGAACATGTGAACAAAAAACAAATAGGCGCTGGTAAAAATGCTCCAGAATTAAGTGAAATAAAAAAACAAACGGACCTGGTGACCGAATTCATTGGTGGTTTTGATTGATTAATTGGTTACGAAATCGATGGTGATGGTAAGATACACAGCCAAATTTATTGTATGTACAGCAGCCCTATTGTGTTAATCAGTCGCAAACGTTAGATTGTTAAAATAGTGAATTAAAAGTAGATAAACTACCACTTTTAGCCCGAGTTTCTTCGAATATAGCCGACCTTACGTCACAATAGCGTTTTCCACTATTTCAAAGGTCATGGGGCAACCCCCAGCTTCTTAATCATTGGGAAAACGTGAATTAAATACTTAAATTGTCCGCCGCGATGTTATATTAAAGTTAACAACATTTATACTGATTAAACTAAGATTATATATTTACTGTGTTATAAAACTATTTTTAACATAGTTTTATAACACACATTACGTAATAAATCAAAAATATGGCAAATACTAAAAGAAATAAATAATAGTTTTTATTAAATGAACGCAACGTTACGTTATTTTGCTGTTATCTGTAGTGTAAACCTTTATACGAGAATACCTATTTTAATAGCGTTTTACACTGACAGTTCCGTTGTTTAAGGGATTCTACTATATAACGTTGGCGGCGGGTAACAGAATAGGGCTACAGGGCACAATCACAGCGAATAATTAGTAATTAAATTTGGGGAGAAACCATATGCTTCGACCGCGCTTCGACTCTGCCGTCAGAGAGCGTTGTGTCGGCGAAAATATCAACAGGAAGTGCTAGTTAGAAGGCGGCGAGACGATGGAACATAGGCGTTGCTGCGAATATTCAAATAGTACGACCGAAATATCGTACATGTTTCAAGAAAATTTACATCGCTAGCTTGGCGTTATTATTTTATACTACTACCGTTATGAACGTAGCGAGTGACATTTCGTTGAAGGGTCCGGCAGTAAAGCAGACCCGGCGAGTCATCCCCACTCCCAGCATCAACACTAACCGCTGCACCCTCGCAGAGCTACCAACCCACTCGCTGCAGAATATACCATAAGGGAGATTCACACTCTAAAAATATTCAAATAAATTATGACAAAAATAATAAAGATGCTTCGTAATTTAACACAATGTGTAAAACAATGAAAAATATTAATTTAACAAACGATATTCTTTGGACATATGTAGATCTAACAAAACATTATTTCAATCAAACCAAACTAATCAAATGTTACCTGAACAGTGACTTCATTTGCGATCCAATAATACAATAATAGTTGCATCGTTAATCCAAACAAGACGTCCAAAGTGGGCATGAGTAAAGCCAGGTTATCTTTATGCTGTAAGTATTAACAAACATTAATGTTATATTAGCAAAAGGGATAATATAAAATATAAATAAGGACCTTTACAGGATTTGAATCTTTTTAGATTCTGGTCAATGGTCTTTCAACTTGAATTCTACCTTAGTATTGTATAAAGTAAGGTCAAACACAAATACATGATGAATAAAATTCTTACCGAAACCAACAATATCACAGTAACTCCGTAGTTAATAGTAATCATCACCAGGTATGCAAACATTATTACTGACATAGAGTCATTTAAAAGTTTTTGGCACCTACAACAAAATTATACTTATTAAAGTTCATTATATGACATCTTATCATTATCAGCCTATGTCTCTGCACTGCTGGATATAGGCCTCCCCAAGGCTTTCACTTGTTCAGGTCATCTGTCCATCTGGCAGTGGGAAATCCCACTTTGCATCTACCAGTACGTGGTATTCACTCCAGAACCCGTCGCGTTCATCGGTTCTGCGACAGACGTTTCCTGCGCATTGCCACTACAGTTTGCTGATTTTGAAAGCTATGTCGGTAAATTTGACTCTGACGGATTACAACATTTCTGGCTTTATCCTTTAGAGAAATCCCGAGCATAGCTCTCTCTATAGATCGCTTAAACTTGTGGACCCACTGCAACGTATGATATTACTGGAAAAATGCACTGGTTGAAAACTTTTGTCTTCAAACACTATGGTATATGTTCGATAGGAAGATGTGATGTAGCTTCCCAAATGCCGTCTAGCTGAATGCGTTTGTTGGCTTCTTTGCTGAAGTGGGCTATGACTAATTGGATGGTATGTATGTCCAAGGTAGACGTATTTTTGCACAACTTCGAGAGTAGCGTTTCCCACGCAGATTTGTCTCGGTTTGACATGCTCGTTGCACATAACTTTTGTCGGGATGCCACATTAAAGCTTCTGCTTCCCGTTTGTCATTCAGCTAAGATCCTCCAGCGAGCTAGCTATTATGAATATGTCATAAAATTAGGGGAGCGAGATGTATTCTCCATAGACTTTTATGGGTTCTCAAGCCCAGCATTTTAAAGACATCTTCCAATGTGTTAGTAAACAGTGTCGGCTATATTACATCGCCCTGTCGTACACCTTTATGCAGTTGAATCGGTCTTGTATGCTGGCTGGCCTTGTATCTGACATCTGCATATGAATAAAACATAATTACTCACCTAATCAATTTAAGGTAATGCTGGTAACATGTTATTATGTTTCTCATAGAAACGTCTTCACTAGATTCTACAACAAGATGAACACAACGTATTCGAAGAGACTTTAGTTGGCCAATAAAAAACATCATTAGTTGTAAAGCCAAGGAATCCCAACACAGCAAATATATACATGCAATTTCACTAAACGCAAGTTGAAGTCCTAAGCTGACAAACCGGCCTAGGTTCGTCGAATCGTCCAACGGCAGAAATACATGGAATAAATTGTCTCGGCCCTCTGGATCAGTCACTATTTCACGAATCACGTAAATTATCATAAAAAACAAGTTACAGAACGCGCCGCCCAAAAGAAATCCCGCCATAACCATAATGCCGTATTTTTGAAACCTTAAAACCACTGAAACGTGATCAGTTCCTTTATCTCTTGTTGACGTTATTTCAATTTCTGCAACTGTGGTAATAATTTCTTCCCATACACTGTGACTTTTTAAAAATACGTACGTTTTGTAAACACCAAGATGAAATGCAGATAAATTTACGAAAGTAATAAAATTGTCGTAGTTGAACTTTACTATCATGAAGATATACATGTTAATGACGTAAAAAATAAGATAGGAGAGGCAAATGTACATAAATAAAGTTTTGATTCGTGTTCGACCAGACGTCCACATGCCAAAGAACTTCATAATTTGAAGAATTGCACCGAGTGAAGGGTTACTAGGATCTTTAATGAGGTTTCTTATTTTTGACAACATTTTTTAATTATCTATCCCTTCGTATACATTTAAATAACTAACACAACAAGAATTGTAATAAAGTATTCCACTAGTAAGTAGGTACTGTTAGAAAAACAACATAAACAAAATGAAATTTAATGTTTGTGTTATTTATGACTGACTGCATGTACCTTAATGCAGTATTATTGCATTTAGTTTATTAGCATAAAGTTGTACCTATATATTTGTTAGTTATAAAAATAATATGCCAACGTAGGTTCGAGTTTTTAAATTCATAAAGAAGAGAAGTAAAATATGTTTTTCTGACTGTGTATCATAATTAGGCCACTTACTAAAAATTACTAATCGCCCTAAACTCGTCTATTTTGATTTTTATTTAAATGATACTTATCTATAATGATCTTCTTGAAATTATTTAATGAGGTCAGTTAATTGTAAGGGAACTTAGATAATTATTTAATTGAAATTAATTTGAATTTATTATATACTGTAAAATATACTTAATTTTTACAAATAAAGTAACTAAGTGATACAGATTTATCTTCTACGATTCAATAGCGTGTAGAAACTGTACGAAGTTCTCAAAACCTGAAACAAGTAAAAGAGTTCACAATATAGCGATTCTAGTACGAGATATTGAACGAGCATCTGAGGCTAATAATAATTATGATAGAGCTTTGATAATATGTGTATTTAATAAAGACGTGGCTGTGCCATTAGAAGAGACTGGATCAGCCTCGCAAATATTTTTTAAATAACAACATTGCGAGGCACTCGACCTGACAAGTAAAAAGCTTTATGTCTTGCTAACTAATTAGCATAAAGTAGGAAATGCAGCCAGCGCTTTTCTACCATTCCGACTAAAATAGATCTATACAATTTAATTAATAAGCAATATTATAATTAGAGCATTGGTGTTCCGGTTGTTAGAACGTTTTTTTTAAAACAAAAAAGGTCGTGGTTAGAACTCTGCCAAATACGAGTACCAATAACACTAATACTTTTTCTTACGTACATTTGTGATAGATTCACAACACTAGCGTTTCTGTGCCTTGGGGAGCACGTTAAGCCGTCGTCGGTCTTTTTTGGTTCGTTAAGAAATTAACAAAAAAAGACATCATACTCTCGCCAACTCGGCTGGCCAGCGCGGCAGCGTGGCAAGAAAAGGTCAAATTCTTAAAAATATTTTTTGAAAAGCCCATCTTTATCAAAAGTTAGTAAAATGTATCTGCATATAGGTTGCCTGTGCAGCTAGTTTTATTTTTTAAATCTATGTGCAATAAATTATTATTGTTATTATTACTTACCGTTATAAATGTAGATAACGACATTTCATTAAATGGTCCAGCAGTAAAAGCTATTCGTTTTTGAAAGCCAACAACCAACATATACATTGTCCGGCGAATCCTTGCGCTGCTGTCTACCCATTTACTCTCGAACAAACCGTATGCGATGTCTAAACTCTAAAATAATTAGACTATACTTTAGATTCACTGTTTTACTTCACTACCTCAAAAAAAACATTTAGACCCAGACAAAGATAACAAAATTAAAAATAATTACGAACCAAGAACACTTCCCTGTAATACCCCGTCTATTATCTTGACCGCCTCCGTGGTCTAGTGGTAACAAACGTTGCCGTGAACTCGGGAGGTCGTGGGTTCGATTCCCACCGGGGGCAAGTTGTACATTGTATAATTTGTCTCGGTCTGGGTGTTTATATGTATATATTTACAAAAAAAAAAGTATAATATATAGTTTATCAACCATCTAGTTAACAACATAACACAAGCCTCGTAGCTTACCACGGAAACTAGATGGCGCTGTGTGACCTGTCTGGAAATATTTATTTATTTATTATTTATTTTATTTATATTATATTTGTTTTGTATTTTAATTAGTTACCTACATGATACATACAGTAATACAAATTTTAATCTAACCTGAACAATAATTTCGTTTCCAATCCAATAATAAAATAGTAACTCCATTAATAATCCAAAAAGTAACTCAATCGACGGTAACAAAAGTTCCAACTCAGTTTGCTAAAAATATAAGTAAAATATAAATAGTAATAAAGAGGATTAAAATTTTTACTAATATTATACTAACCGTAACCAAGAGAATGGCGCAAACTCCATAATTGACTGTAATCATTATGAAATACAAAAACATGACCGAGGAAATCATTTCATTTAAAAGCTTCTGGCATCTAAAAATGAGAATAATAAATATGTCAACATTGATATTTGGGTGTTTAGACGGTACACGGTACATTTACACCGTTTACCTTGCCTACCTTATTATTTTAAGATAATGCTGATGACAATCCATAATATTTTTCAACGCAACTATTTCATTTGGGTTATCCAGTAAATGGGCACATCGTATTCGAAGAGATTTCAATTGTCCAACAAATGACATCATGAGCTGCAATACTAAGGAGTCCCAACATAATACATAAATACATCCCAATTCACTGAACAACACCTGTAACACTAAATCTGTGATTCGACCCATTCTCGTGGACTTGTCGAACGGTATCCACACTTGGAACATATTCTCTTCCTTCTGATTGATGAACGACATCTGCCGGATCATGAACACTGTGATATAAGATATGTTCAGCGGTAAGCCTATTATCATTAATCCAGCCATTACCATAAGTCCATACTTTTGAAACTTAAGAACCACAGGAGTATGTTTAGCTTTTTCATCTGCCAAAGAACTCAATTCAATTTCAGATATTTGGTTTATGATTCCCTCCCATTGCACATGGTTTGTGGTGAAGGTGTAAACTTTAAACACGGCTAAATGAAAGGCTGATAGATTAACGAACTGGATGAAACTTTCGTAGTTGTATTTGAAAGTTATATAAAGATAAATATCAGTTAAGTATATCATGACATATACGACGCCTGCGTAATGCAGTAAAGTTTTAACTTTGGACCGACCAGGTCTCCAGAGACAGAAGAATTTCATAATTTTAAGAATAGGTCCCAGCGAAGGGTACCTTTCATCTTTAAAGCAATTTAATAATTTGTTCATTTTAACCAACGTCACGTGTTCACATCATATCAAATATGAACTCACTAAATTAAATGCGGGAAATTAAAATGTAATAGGTACAGTTTAAAAAAAAAACATGTATTTTACTATTAAGTTTTAAGTTAGTAGTTCGTATTTGGTACAAGACTTGTTTTGCCAACTATACCAATAAATAATCACTCCAAAATTTTAATTTCAAAATTTCATTTAATTATTTTTTAATCAATTAATTTAATTAATTTTACTCTTCGATTTGCAGGATACAATATTGATTTTGGTCCTTTTTTAGCTAACTTTACTAGCGTTTGTCGGTCTCTGCACACCACACTCGAGAAATATCACAAATAAATTGTTTAGGCCGTAACACATAAAATATACAGTTTTTACTAAAATAAACTATCACGCTTTGAAGCAATACTTTAAAGAATAACCTTCAGTTTTCTAATGAATGAGTAAAAGAATCCATGTTTACCGTTTTTTTATACGCCACGTGAAACCTTCTTTGATTGTTATAATAATAACAAATGATATAAGCCAATGACGTTCCTTATATGACGTGTGTTAAACCGTGTAAATAGTCCTTAGCGGTTAATCTTAGAATATCTATTAATCCGGGCCGCAGTATTAAAATTAAGGAAGCATATCAGTGTGCGCATAACACAATTTAATTCAGTAATTCAACAATTAACTCCGGCTGGCAGTTATCATGCAAATTGTCACGGCGTCGTCTCCCCTTCTACTAATTTACTCCACAACTTTTCCTTGCAAACCCATCTACAGACAGAGGCGTTCGTTAGCAGGATCCACATACTATTAAAATACTGGCATGAGTTTTGAGCGATGTCCTCGATATACGCAATAAAGATGTCTATATTTTCATTTTCATTTGTCATGTCTCTCATTGAAACTAGTGGCTGTTCTTTGCCGGTAATCGGCGTTATTGGCCGCTCTGATCCTGGGTATTATGGTATTCTGTTACTTAAGCGCAAACGTTATATAATGGAATCCGTTAACTATATATATATCATGCTATTAAAGTTGATATTTGCACGACCGCAGTCAAGGTCGAGTGCTTATAGAGTTGAGAATTGAATAATATTTTTAATCATGACGCAAGGTATGACGTAAATAACGGCATCCACTAATTACGTTTGCGACCAAGTAACAGAATAGGGCTGCAGACCATCTTAGCAGAAAGTATAGTATATATAGAACTTTAACGCGACAGGGATAATAAAATAGTTTAATTTCAAAATCAATTACCAATTTATTTAACTTTAAAGAATAAAAACAGATGTTTCTTCTAAATTTAGTCCGGGTACTGAACTGGAAATCTAATTAAAGTCAAGATGATCATGTACTATTCATGTAATATTGATGCAATTCCTAATTTTTAACTTGTAGAGTTTAATATTGTATAGAAACTGTAGGAAACCCGAAGAATCTGAAAGCAAAGAACAGAATCCAAAACATAATCACATTAAATTGTTCATAATAAGTGCTACCATTTTCTATGTAAAAAGGATTCTTCAGTTTAACCAAAATCATGTGTAATATTATGGACTGACTATGATGAAAGTATACTTGGTAGTAATATAAGGAATGTGCATACTGGTATGTATATACCCATTGGCCATTGAGCGACGAGAGAAATATGTTCTTGAAGGTCCATCTTAGCAGCAGAGGTTTATGATAATACTGACTGCAACATAGGTTTCAAACAGCATGTCAATGAAGAGCCCCGCAGTGAATTTGCCAATATATCCCAGTTCCAAGCAGGACAGCTCGGCGCAATTCGGAATATTCGGGCTGTGGGGACCCTGCGTTGTAATGTTGGTCAGCTCGGCGAAACTGCGGGATATTCACGCAGTGGGGGCCCTCCCCCCTTGGGGGACTTTTTGTTCAAGAGGCGTTGTAATGTTGATACTAACTGCGACATAGGTTTCAAGTGACATGTCAATGAAGGGCCCCGCAGTGAGCACCATTCGCCGACACATCCCAGTTCCAAGCAGGAGAACGGCTCGACGCACCTTTGGACTACTTCTCACCCACTCACTCTTAAACACGCTGTATGTGCATGTCTCGCTCTAAAATTACCAAGAGAATTAAGTAGGAGTAGGTCGTACGATCAGAAGCCAAACATATATAAAGTAGACAACATTTTACATATACGAGTATAACATGTGGTGTGGACGGCTTAGAACCCTATTATATTTAACATTTTGTTATACGCCACGTGATTGGTAGTTCGCTTGTCACTTTGGTATTTGAGCCAATAAGATGCATTACAGGGGAAACAGGCAGCTAATAATGCTCGTATTAAATCTCAAGCAGCATGAAGATCAATTTTGGCATATAGCATTAAATAATAAAATATTTATAATGCTAGTATCTAATGCTGCAGACACTTTAAATCATGGATTGGTTACTTATAGAAGTTCAGATTAGAAATATTCTAAGTGGAGATAAAGACAAAAAGAATTGTTACTATATGAAAAAATATAACCTGCACAGTAATCTCATTGGCAAGCCCGAAAAGTAGCAGTAATTGAAACATCAGAGCTACCACGAATTCTATGACGCTTAGCTGTACAGCGAGAGAATCTTGATTCTGAAACAAAAATATTGATCACATCATTATAATTTAACGGATCTTATTCTGATGAAACCGTTATAATGTTATTTAATATTATACTTACACTAGTAACTCCAATAATAGCTATAGCCAGGTTGACGGTGATTCCAAGCAAATATATGAACATAACTGGTGAAGTTAGAGAATTAAACATTTTCGTGTTGCTAGAAAAAGAGAATAATAATTTATTAAACATATGCAAGACAAAATCACACAGCGTCATTATCACGACCTTTTCCCTTCCGTGGTGGTCAGAAACCACGTTTATAAAGAAGCGGATTCACATTTAGCCAATTTTACTATAGGCCAATCATGACAAGTGGCAAGCTGTCGATGTCTCTAGCGTACCCGACTCGAGAAATATCACAAATAAGTTATTAGTTAAATTTATTTATTTAATTTAATAAATATTTTTGTGTCCCGACCAGGAATCGAACCCGGTACCCCCGAGTCTAAATCCACGGAATTAACCGCTAGACCACGGAGGTAGTTTACTCAGTTGTAGAAAATTACACAACTAAATGAATAACATTAGATGTGTTATTTAAATGTGCAGTGTCTATATCCAATTTGTCAAATTACACTGAAACCGGCACTAGGTTGTATACTTTTACCGGTGTTTCTAATCTTTCATCAAATTATCAATTTTAAACATATGATATGTTAAAGAAAGAACTTTCGGTTAGTAATAATATATGTAATTTTCAGTCACTTACTGCATAAGCTCCACGTAATGTGTATGACAGTCAACAATGTTCTTTAAGCAAACCTCGTCGTCGTTCACATCCAAAGCACTTTCACAGCGAAGTTTCAGAGCTTTAAACTGTCCTATGAAAAATACGAGACCCCCAAATACCAGAAGGTCCCATAGAATCTCATACATGGCTCCCATTTCCATGAAAAGTGTTTGTGTAATCAAATCTAGGTAAAAACCAACATCAGTATTTTCATCAAAAGGCAACGCTGTATTAAAATATTTCAATAATTGAGGTCGGAATACTATATTGCTAATCCATAGACGCAAAACCAGGACTATATTAGAGCCAACTGCAGCTAATGTAAATAATAAGATAATAAATCGAACATAACTTATGAATTTTATTGTTATTTTGGAATACTTTTTGGAGTCTCCTAAAGCGTCAAGTTCAACTTTGGAGAAATATGAAACCAGACGACTCCATTCTTTAAATCTCAAAGTGAATAAGGTTATTTTAAAAATGCCTAGAGGAAATATCGAATAACATAGGAATGTTATGAAGTCTGGATTTGGGAGAGCCAATCGGTAGAAGATGTTGATAAGATAGACGAAGGCCAAGGTATATACAACGGTAAAGATTATAGTTCCTAAGGCACTTCTGCCAGTCTTCCAGATGAAAGTGTATTTTAGAAAACTAATCAAACGTCCCATAGAAGGGCTTTCGAAACTTGTAGTCGGTGTCATCTTCGTAAACTAAATTACAATAATTTCAATGAAACCTTTTTATATTTACGAGAAACTTATAATAATTAACCCCCATATTAGTTTCTTAAAATTAACAGTCTAGTTCCGAAAATATGAAGACAAAATTCTTAGCAATCCACGGATTCAACTTGTTGTTGCCGAGCCCATCAAATGTGGGAAATATGAAATGTATGTGTAGTCTCGGGCGTGTGACCGACTGTTGCTCGTTTAGCATATTTTGTACCAACTATATATTGACACGTTTTTGACATATTTTACTTTACATATTGTCATTTTATAAACAAAGACAGACTTTTAAAGTAAAACTGATAAGAATAAGTAGTGTTTCTATCAAAATCGCAATTTACCTAGCTGGTGCTGCGTCAATCATGTGTGAGAAATATAAATGTGATTACTGCCTCAAGCTTCTGAGTTCAGCATGTTTTTTGTATCCATTATATATTGATATATCTTTATTTATTAATTAAAAAACTTAAAACTAGAACTCAAAGAAGAGTCATATTATTTGTTGAGAAAGTGAGCGATAAAGTAATTTTTAAATATATTAATAGACGGCGCCCGTCTGATAACCAGAGGAAGTTTGTTCCACTCGAGTGCGGAAACTGTTAAAGAATCTGAATTTCTACTGGAAGAATGAGTAGGGATTTTGGGTTTAGATGGTTTAACTCCTTTTTGCATGTTTACTTTTAAATAGTGTAGGTATTTTAATTAAATTGCAAGTGTTTTTTTATGTCTATGGTCTTTTGGTTTACCGGTGAACATGACCGAAAGTTGGACGATGAAAAAACATGGATGCAAATCACTTTAGTTCCTTCCTTAACCAATGACGCTTTGCCGACTATTGTGTCGGGGGTAAAAAAGTTTGCTCAACTCCAATTTGTATTATGTTAAAAAAATATTAATCATTTCAATACATACCTACATTATTTAATTTAATATTAATGTAACAATTATAACAAAAGTTTATTATTCTTAATGTCGTTAGAAAAGTAAAAACTATTAAATTGTGGATATATATCGATATTCGAATCAGCTGCAATAAAACCCTTAAGAAGGCGAACATGCTTATCAGTGCCATCTAGTGCATCTAGTAATACGTTTTGTTGCCGTGTGGCTAATTAATTTAATATACTGGTTGACTTTTCCGAGTTGGATCTATTTAACTCAACCGTTATTCCATACTTAACATTAACTTTTATCTCCTTATTATTTACTTTCTTTCTTTATTATTTAATTATTAGCCTGCTTTCTTGGGATACCCAGGTTCTGGGCCAGGGGAAGGCAAATCAGATTTTTTATAAACCAAAAAAACATAAATTAAATTAAGTATTATATATATTCTTTAATTATATATTAGCTATTTTAAAAGTAACTTTCGAGGGTCATTAGGGCGGTTTATGACGTATTTCGTAAAAGAATCGCCCATAGCGTTGTCAAATTTTCTATGTATCTACACTGAGCAGTTTTGTTTGCTGCGCCTGCTAGCAAGTGATTTGATTTGATGATGACGTGCCGCACTATTTTTAAAATTGCTTATATTATAATAAATAAAAGTATAATAATTAGTATTGCAAATAGAACAAATTATTTTTTCCTAACTTTTATTGACATAAGTAGATAGTTAGTAGTAGTTAGGAGTGGCGGTTTAGATTCCCCATTATTAATCATATAACATTAAACTTATCTTTAAGCATTACCATCAATTCAGACGGGTATTTAAAGATGACTTTCACTAGTCTTTAATGACAACTTAACTAAAAATACAATCAAATTCTGCCTTTTACCGCCATTTTAACAAGACTTCCTGCAGGCAAATAGTCCTGAAACTCAGGCTTCAGCATTTGACCTTTGACCTCTGGTGCAATCATGTGTAGTCTTTTAAAGCCTCTTTTAGCAAATACAGCTTGTTGGCGGTGAATTATCAGAAGACATCTTTTCTCGTCCATGTTGTAGAAACGTCCCAGGATTACTACTGCCATAGCAGCTTCCAGGCTGTCTTCGAACCATTCGGCTATTAGGGGCATTTATTATCCGTCTGTAACAATTTGACACTAAACTACATCAGTATCAGTATCATAATCACGACCGTTTTCCGTAACCACGCTTATAAATAAGCGGATTCACATTTAGCCAACTTTACTATACTAAACTAAATCAGTATCAGTATCATCATCACGACCGTTTTCCGTAACCACGCTTATAAATAAGCGGATTCACATTTAGCCAACTTTACTTTACTAAACTAAATCAGTGGTAAAATAAGGCCCACAACCCAAACGACTCGGCTTTATTAGCCCTAAAGCCAATCGAGATAAATCTTGAAAAATAGTAAAAATGAATAAATTTAATAATACACACAAAGTATAATCACAAACAAGGTAGTGTATTTAGTAATATAAATTGTTTATTTATTGATAAAATGGTATAAAAGCATCAGTTATTGCTTCGATAAAAATAATAATTTGAAGTATATAACCATTACCGACTTACCTTAACTACCGATTTAACGAAGGGCGCGAATCAGGCGTGCCAACCCGCCATTAAGCCCCGCCTATGTACAATTTTAGTGCAATAAAGTATTTAAAATAAAATTCTTATCCGACCCCAAGCCATCCAGCCAGGTTTTTCAGAAAATATGTTCTGGAAGGTGCTAAGGCAAGGATGATTATTAAAAACTCGTTTCTGATTCTATTACACTATATATTTCAATTACATAATGGATAAAATAATTATGCAAAATTTAAAAGTTATTTATTTATCTGTTATACTAAGTAAAGTGAAGAAACTGTAGGATCCTCGTAATATCTGAAATAATTAAGGATAAGTTAGTTTACTTGAATCAATGCGGTAAAGTTAAATATTATAGTACAAAATACGTAGAACAGCGAGCTGTTATTATTCTTTAATAACAATAACAATAATGCTATTATAACACATATAAATTTGGATTGTTTACCCATTACATCATCGTCCAACCATGATTACCTAACTTATGTTTGTTTATATATTTTGTATGTTTTTGTTTTATATTATTTTAGTGTTGACAATATCCAAGTTATTACTTACAAGATAACCTATGGAAATAAATATTATGATTTTCATTGATTTTGATTTTATTATTTGTATATTGGAAATTGGTTAAGTCAATAATTCGTACAAAATTAATAGTAAAGTAAAATATCATCACGACCGTTTCCCTTTCGGGGTGGTCAGAAACCACGCTTATAAATAAGCGGATTCACATTTAGCCAACTTTTATATAAGCCAATCATGACAAGTGGCAAGCTCGTCGATGTCTCTAGCGTACCAAACTCGAGAAATATCTCAAATAACTTAAATATTAATTAAATGTATTTATTTACATTAATAAATATTTTTGTGTCCCGACCAGGAATCGAACCCGATACCTCCGAGTCTAAATCCACGGACTAAACCGCTAGACTACGGACTACACAATAACAAAAAAAATGTCCCTGGTGTGGGATGCGACATGTGTAGACACATTAGCCCCATCACACATCTAGGCGACCTCGTCAAGCGCGGGAAGTGTGGCGGTTTCTGCTGAGAACCTCAAGTTGCGCAAATAAATTGCCAACCTCAGTATAGGTTACGAATTTGCGCCGTTTGGGGTCGAGATCCATGGGGACACTCAGTCAAGCGTCTGGCCAAGGAGAGAGAGTCCAAACGGCTAACGGAAAAGTCTGGAGACAGGAAAGCTGGCGATTATTTTTGCCAACATATTAGCTTGTTGGCAAAAGTTGGCAGTCTTCTTGGGACTATCATCGCTTCAGTAAGCGTCGTCTCTAGAGGACATTTTTTACTTTTAGTTTTTTTTTTATTGGTTTATATTAATTTTTAATTAATACTGTTTGAATATTAAATATTTTAATTATCGATTGGAATAATATTAAAAAATAGTCTTAACCAAATTTTGTTAGGCGACCTATCACCATTGCTTTTGTTGCGTATTTTTTATATCAAAAGTGGATTTCATTCAGATAGCAGATCGATGAAGATAGCTCTTCTAGAGATCTTTAACTATTAGGCACATTTAACATCCTAACCAGAACGAACGTAGCCAGCGACATTTGATTAAAGGGCCCCGCAGTGAAGGCGAGACGCTCCTGCATGCTTGCGCCCAGGATACACACTGCTCGCTGGACCTTAGAGCCTCCACACACCCACTCACTCTCAAATATACCGTAGGCTAAGTTATCACTCTGAAAGGAAGGCTTTGATTAAATAGATCTGCAGAAAACGCATTTGCAGTTGAAAAAAAATCCTATGTCACGTGTATTCGAATTTACAATAAGTTAACGGTGTACCTTAAAATATTTACTTGACAATTAGGTCACGGGCAAATTAGATAATTATTAATTCCTATTCGCTTTTCATCATTTAATACAGCCTCTAGAACACAGCGTCCTAGACATCCACTGCTGGAGATGGGCCTTCCAGAACATAGGTATATCTGGAGAATTTCGCCTACACTCGCCACGCTGGCGGGTTGGTAAGGAGCTAAATGAATATTGTCCACAAATTTTCAATATAATAATAAGAATCTGTATAATAAGAATCATTATTAAGATACTGTTATCATTTAACTCTGTAACTGTAAGTATTACTTTTAGTCATAGTTTTCATTATTTTTATTTTTTAAATATTGTTACTATTATTCATTAAATTTCTTAAACATATAATGTATCATAATTGATGTAGTTTGACATGTTGTGGTCACCTGTTACTGGGGTACCATTCACTTATGCTTTTTTTACTGTTTACTTCTATTGATAGAATTGGATTCAATGTGTACTCTGTTGGTGATCCTAATTAAATAAATAAATTATTTAATTTAATTATTAATTTTAAAGCTTTTTTTTTATTTACAAAGTATCAGTTGTATCATTTCCAATTTTACTATAGGCCCATCATGACAAGTGGCAAACTCGTCGATGTCTTTAGCGTACTAAACTCGAGAAATATCACTAATCAATGATTGTGTCCCGACCAGGAAACGAATTCGGTAGTCCTCCTTAACCGCTAGACCACGAAGGCAGTCAATAAATCCTATGTTATTTGTATTCCAATATACAATTAGTCACTCAACTGTATATGCAATAAATCTACGACCCGTAACTTGTAGTTTTATTTGTGGAGCCCTCCGTCTTCAACTGGGGGTCTTTTCTGGGGGGAGACAACCAGTTTGCCTCACAATCAGTTCAAGGGCCAAATTAGAACATTATTAATATATAGTTGTTTCTATTCCCTAAATGAATATTTCGACCAAATTTAATGATAATATGTATAAGAATCTGTATTTAATTTTAGTTTTTTTCTTTTTTTATTTATTTAATGTTAGGTTTTTTTTTAAATTATTTAACATTTTAATTCTGTTAACAATTTACATCCCAAACCAAAGGATTTCACCGTTTACATAAAAAAAAAATAGATTAAATATAAATTAAAAGCTACAAATTACAGAATACAGTATAGCTATCTTAAATTCTCTCGTACCTACCTGTACGATTACGTCATTGGCAAACCAGAAGAAGAACAGAAGTTGAAACATCAGACCTCCGGCCATCTGTAGAGCACTTAACATCTCTCCCAAATTTCCCTTATTCTAAAAAATAGAATTCAGTCTTAATTTCCTCTAAAATATAGTCAAATTCTAGATCTTTTATTATGGTTAAAATATTTTTGTCATGATGGCATGTAGTAAAGTTGGATAAATGTGAACTCGCTTCTAACAAAAGCGTTTCTATTTATTTATTTATTTATTAAGTAGGCACACAAAACAAATTTTAGCATTACAGTTTCTAAAAATAATGGATATAGTGTATAGACATTGCTAAAACTCAAAGCATGTGTACACAGTATCAGCCATGTATTATAAACAATCACGTATAACTTTATACTGTTTTTAGCGTGCAAATTTAAAGGTTACTATTTTAATAGTAAAAATCGTGCAATATTGTCTAGTTATGTCACACTGACTCACAGAAATCATCGAAATGATTGCCACTCCAAAATTAACTGTCACCATTAAAATGTAAATGAACATCACTGGTGATATCAACTTGTTCAACATTTCTATACATCTGAAATTATTAAACAATTTACATTAATTTTCTAGAACGTGTAAGAATTGAGGATTAGCTAAAGTTTTTATTTATTTATATTAATGCATATATAGATCGCAACGACAACCCGTCCGGCCAGCTTGGCGAGTGTAAGCCAAATTCTCCAGGTATATGTTCTGGGAGGCCCAACTCCAACAGTGGTCTAGGACGCTGTGTCCTAGGAGTTGTGATGATGATGCTAGATATATTTATGGTTTTATAATGTTCTTCGCTCTTCGACACTTTTCAGCAAAATAAATACAGACTAACAAATACCTTCGAACCTCCCAATAATGCATGTGACATTTAATAATATTTTGCATCGACACCAGCTCATAAGACGAATCCAAGGCGTGGACACATCTCTTCCTCAGCGCCTTCAGCTGGCCCGAAAGGAACACCATCATCGCAATCACCATGGGATCCCAGCACCAGATGTACAACGCACTTGTCACGGCGAAACATGTTTGACAAGCCATCGACAGGCACACCCTGGTCACCGTACTGTTATCCCACGGCAACCAGAAATAAAACAACACCATATATTCCACATCTTTGCTCGAACTGTAAGCCAATCTGAGGTTGTGTATCCAAAAGTTGGAATACAGAGTAATCGATATTGAAATCCCGACGGTCCAGAAAGAGTACATCACCCAGTGACAGTACTTTCTGTGTTTTACGACTATTCCAGAATGCTTTCCTTCAGGGTTTGTAGTCTCTTCTTCCAAATGAGAAATCAAATCGATCACTTCTTTCCACTCTTTATAACTCTTCTCGTACAAATAAAGTTTTATTGGAGACAGCATAAAAGCAGAGTATTGAATAAAAACTATAAATAAATGGTAGTCCAACGAGTATATCATGTAGATGATCATATTTATTGGACAAATTAAAGTAAATGTAAGTAAGAATTTAAAAATAACGGCACTAAACTTGGGCCTTCCATGTTGCCAGACGCAGAGTAATTTTTGAAACTTAATCATTGGCTGAAGCGACCCCTTAGGGGTCTTAAATTTTTTAAACATGCTCTGTAAAAACATTGTATTTACATCAAAAAATATATATATTACACACACAATACCGACAAACAGCTCCAGTTAATTACGATAAAAGTAAATTAATATAATTAACCAATTACGAGATTTTTTTGTTTGATTTGATGTTAAAATTGCTACTAATTACTACAATTTATATTAATTGAAAATTAATTCGTGATTTATTCAATTCGGGTAGTATTTATTGGCTTTGATTGTTAAATCACGTTTTAATAAATACTTATAAACATTATTACCTGTCTACTATCACGTGCTGGATAAATCTTTCAGTTCCCCTTTATAAAGCAAATCTATACATAAAGGCGATTTTTCTATTACTTTAGACGGTACCACATACGAGTAGGCTAGCTTGCAGTAGTCTACGTTGCAGTGGACGTTAGGTTATATATTTTTTATACAAAACAAAGTTAAGTCAATGTGCACAGCATTTCCATGCGCAGAAATAGAATAGCGCTTGAAAAAATTAAAGAAATACACTCGTATATAAGAATCTTAGTTGATCGGTTGTGATTCTGCAAATGTCTTTGATTTTAAACTGGTATAGGGAATTGACGTGGACACAGTCTATAAATACAAGGTAGCTCAGCGAGCTATGGGAGAGTTATGGTTGGTATTTCTCTGTTGAATAGAATTTGAAACGTTCGTATTCGTCAGAAAACCAAACTAACTGACATAGCTTTCAAAATTAGCAAGCTAAAGTGGCAATGGGCCGGACCGACGACCGATCGGTCAAACGGGTTCCAGAGTGGAGACTACGTACGGGACGACCTCCCGCCAGATGGTCGGATAACCTGAAGAAGGTCGCTGGCGGAGGTTGAATGAGAGTTGTAAAAGACCGCGAGCCTTGCGGGAGGCCTACATCCAGCAGTGGAGAGATACAGGCTGATGATGAAGATGATGACATAGAATTGGTTTAAAATAAGAAGTCTAATTTACTTTTAAATATAAATTCATCAGATTCCACTTAGCCGAACTTACGAGTAGCTTTGTACAGCGACAGTCTGATTGATGGCAGAAATAACCACTTTAACGTTTTTTCAGATGCTCTCGATGTATTTCCGGTGCTAAAGGTCTGAGAGTATTTTTACCTCGGGAATGTAATGTAATTAAAGCAGGGCTGTGGATCCAGCGTGGTGCCTAAAGAGTAGAGGGAGGAGAGAAGGGGGACTTGTTGGCTGTCAGAGCATATGCCTGGGTCTTGTTGGCATTAAACTGGACAAAATGATTACAGCTCCTGTGGTATTCAGATACACTTAATTAGGTATATACTTCTTGCACTGTATTCTTTATTATTTGGTGGTTTCCTAAACTACAGAAGAGATAATTAAATACACAACTACGTATAAAAATAAAGTATTTATTTTACCAACACAAACAACAAACTATGTTAATATTAAAGTAGTTTTTATCACTTATTGTAAAATTTAAGTTCTGCTAAGTAGAGTGTAGAAACTGTATGATCGTCTTAGAATCTGAAAAATTAAGTAAAAATATAATTTAGATAAATCCATAATATATGATTACATTCGTAAAACAAGTAATACTTAATTCATATAATAAATTAACAATGGAAAAACAAGAAAGACTACGTAAGGTATATTTTTTAAATACCTAAATAGGGTAAACCATAGTATTGCTGGCAAGTTTTATGAAGATATTTGAACTTCTTTTGTTTTTTTTTTACTGCACCAATAAGAACATAAGTTATGATAGAATATTTATTTTTCATCTGCCGATTACAATTTAGACGTTAGTCATGTCAATATGTCTCGGTCTGGGTGTTTATATGTATAATATGTATATATTTACAAAAAAAAAAAAGTATAATATGTAGTTTATCAACCATCTAGTTTACTTAACACAAGCCTCGTAGCTTACCACGGAAATTAGATGGCGCTTTGTGACCTGTCTGAAAATATAAAAAAAAATATAAAAAAATATACTAATCCAATGAATATACCTAACTTATAGTGCCAATTACTATGCTTAAGGTTCCAATTACGAGTATTATGTGATAGGCATCGCTGTTATTATATTCTACCGCTTTGTATTTTGCAAAAAAAGCAAGTGATATTAATATGCACAACCCAGACGTTTAACGAGACACGGCCCTTTTACAGCTATGAATTTTATCTGACATCTGTATGTAATTTCTGTAAATTATAATTATTAAGTATTTAGAATGTAAACTGGCACGGTCTCTTTACAGCCACGTCTTTAGTTAGGTAGTTTCTAAGTTAGTTAGTTTTACTTGCTTATAGCAGTAATGTAGTGCCTAACATACATAAATATGGATTATTACCTGTTTACGGTCCAACCATTATTACCACTTTGTTTAGTACATATATTTTAATAATTGCATTGATTTTATTAATCGTGACTGTATCCAAGTTGTGTCAAGCGAACCAAAGGAAATAAACTATTTGATTTGAAATGGAAATTGATGATGATGATGTGACGCTGATAGGTCGATTTCATTAAACAAACTACCGGGACAGATAAGTTATTTGGACTGTACAATTTGTCAAACGTAAATAGTGGTAGGGAAGGGGTCTCAATCGTTAGTGATAGATGTCAGTTGCTTTGATTCCTTTAATTATTCAATTTCTGGTAGAGGAGACATGACCAATAACATAGGTACGAGATTAAATAGAGATAACTAAAAGACATCACACCTAGTTATGGTTCTAATGTTTTAAATAAATAAATTATATTTAATGAAACTTACAGAAAGGAATGTAGGAAGTGACATTTCGTTGAATGGTCCGGCGGTGAAGCAAATCCGGCGCTCCATCCCCACCCCAAGCATCAACACTGACCGCCGCACTCTTGCGGACCTACCCACCCATGAACTCTCAAATATACCGGAAGATACTTTGTCATTCTAAAACAAAAAAGTGTAGCACTTGCTGCTTTATAATGTGGTGGTTATATAATGAAAACTATAACACATACGGGAAGATGTGGGGAGTGGAAAGACCGTCCACCAGATGACAAAGGTAATGATGATAACTAAGTATTTAAACTTTCGCGCAGAATCATAAAAGTTTTTATAATTTTATAATTCGATTAATTGCTGAATTTCCTAATGAAGTAGCTAGTTACTAGTTAGTCCTTTATTGAATTTTTGTGTCTTTATTTCGATCGCTTCACATACTATATTCAAGGTAATAGTGAGGATCGCTGGAGAGTATGTCTCTAAGATAAATCGCGTAAAGACCTCTTAAAATTACAAAAACTATAATGGCAAGATATCAAAAATAACACTGGCAACACAACCTAGTGGTGATGATTAGTAATCAGAGTAGGTAGATTTATTTAGGGTTATCACTAACACTAATGTTAAAGATAAAGAATGAATCTAATGAAGAAAATAGTTGATATGGATTTGGAGACCAAGACCTTAAATCTAATTTCTCTCAAATCTTTATGACTTAGTGTTAGTTTGGTCCTACATCTACCTACTACAATCACTGATGATTCACCACGTCTAACATTATTAAATTGAACATACAAACCTCTACAATGACGTCATTGGCGACCCAGTAAGTGAAGAGTAGTTGGAACATTAGCCCACCTGAGATCTGAATCATGTTTACCATTTCTGCAATATTGTCGCGGTTCTAAAACATAATTCACGAAATTAACCTAATGATATACAACATTCAAAATAATCATATCGCCAGAAATAAAAGCCGCACTAGAAAATAGCCAAATAAATTTAATATCACGTTAAAGAAATGAAAAACACTGTAAAAGTAGAGAAAGAAACTCACCACAATTAAAAGTATAATAAGTACTCCAAAATTAATAGAAATTGATAAAATATAAACAAACATCACAGGAGATATTAATTCTTGTATTGCTTCTATACATCTGAAATTGTAAACCAATGTTACATTAAATAACATTGTCATTGTTCTGGTGCGATACTTTAGCTGCAACATAATATATAATCATCTACCGGACAATCTTAAAGAGCTAACATTGACTAAATTTGAGATAAGTCTATTTGACATTTTATTAAAAACTGGCTATTATGATGTTAAAGATTTTTTGGGAGATATGAATGAATATGAAATATAGTTCTACACAAATTTAAAACCACATATTTACACGCCTAATAGGGAAGTTATGAAGAACGTTGTCTAATAATATAAATTTAGGAAGACTATTGTTACTAACCCATGTCATGTAAATAAATAATTTGAAATTTAATTTTTGAAAACACTATTGACTCTACGTGCATTTGTTCAGGTTCTGCCACCGAAAAGGCAGTTAAATTAATGCACAATAAATATTGAATTATATTGATTCAATAAATATTGAATTATATATTGATTCAATAAATATTCCTTCCTTTCGCATAGGACATTAGGTCCTTGGTGTTTAGAATTAAAACTATTTATATATATACCGGAAAAAAATGGTAGAAGTTCTCGGAGATAGTCGGTTTAAAAATTAATTAAAACAAAAATAGCAGTACAACGTGGGAATGCAGCCAGTGTATTTGGTTCCTTTAATCATGAAATTTTCGTTGGTAGACATTTTAAAGATTTTATTTATATGTTATTTTTTACATTTTCTAACAATAACTTGTTATTGATTTTATTACCTTAATATTTCCAAATAATGTCGATGACATTTTCGAATGTTAAGCAGACACACGCCTTCACTGTCCTCGTCCAGCGCGTGAACACAGCGCACGCGGAGTGCCTTCAGCTGACCCGTGAAAAATACCATCATCGCTATTATCATAGGATCCCAGCACCACACGTATATCGCCATAATCCAAGAATACATCACTTGCAACCCCGTGAACACACAACGACTAGTAAATGTATCCGGCTTTAATGGTAACCACACATTGAACATGATCATCGGTTTAATTTCTTCAGAATATAATTCAGGAAACACTATATTGTTAAGAATAAAGTTTAGTGCCACGATACACATGATGGAAAAACCTAAACACCAGAATACGAACGCTACGTAATGGCAGTAGTTTCTGTACTTAGAGACGATTTCTGAATGTTTCTCGTAAGGATGGGTGGCCTCCTGCTCCATAGCTGACATAGAACAGAACACGTCATGCCATTTTTCTTGATAGACCACATACAAAAGTACTTTGAAGTTAGCCAAGCAGAATCCGGAGAATTGAATAAAGGTTATGAATTTATTGTAATCGAATTGTACTATTAAATAACCGATAATATTGAACATGTAAATTGTAGAGATTATGAGAAATGTATAAAATGTGGTGGCCTTAAACTTGGATATGCCTGGATGAGGAAAACCGATATATTTGTGTAATATTAACAGTGGACCGAGAGATTGGTGGCCCTTATCTCTGGGGAGTAACACTGACAACATATTATAAAACATTATATAGAAACGCACGTCTGTCAGCAAATGTTATTTGATTTTAAATTTAGTAAAGTAATTATAGCAATTTTGCTAATTAATCTTAATTCTGAAAGGACAATTAGTATTCGATTTTAATTATTAAATTGTTCAATTAGTTGTTAATTTTCGTTGTTTCTATGAACTTAGCTCTTTGTAAAACATATTTTCCTTTAACTTCTTTCAGAGTTAAGGTCAATTTGATTAATTATTACTATATACGAGTTTGTACCGCAATAAACAGAAGAGCAACTCAGCCATGGGCCACAGATAGACTGAAAATAATGATTAGGCATAGGGATATATTATTCAGAAAATGGAAGCAATCACCAAGTAATATGAATAACAGATTAGAGTATACCAAGTTTAGAAATAAAACTAATAAACAGATTAATTTAGCTAAAAACATGTATAGAAAACAGGAAATATATAAATGTAAAAATGATTTTAGAAAAATATGGGCTAATATTAATAAATAAATGGGTAAATCTGTAACAAGCATAGATGATACTATTGTTAGGTACCTAGGGAAGGCTAATGATATTGAAACAGTATGCACGAATTTCGCTAAAACCTTTACAGAGGAAATCAGTAACATAAAACATAAATGTAATGAAAAGTTCTTAAACCGTAATAAATATGTAATTAAAAGTAACAAATCTTTCCGATATACAAATATAGGTTCATTTAAAGTGGAAAAAATTATATCTAAAATAAGTAGTGAAAAATCAGCTGGTATAGATGAGATAAGAGCACAAGATATAAAATATATAAAAAAAACAAATTAGTCCGGTGTTAGCGAAATTCGTGAATATGTGTGCTAGGCGTGGTGTTTATCCTAGAGGATTAAAAAAAGCAATAATATGACCAATATTTAAATCGGGTAATTACTTGGATTACTCGAACTATAGACCTGTTGCCATACTTTCTGTGATTAATAAAATAACTGAAAAAGTGATTATAGAACAAATTAGTAACTATCTAGAAAAAAACTCAGTAATTTCTAACACACAACATGGATTTAGGAAAGGTCGTAGTACTGCCACCGCGCTGGCGCAATTTTCAGACAATGTCAACAATGAATTAAATAATAAACAACATGTTGCATTGTTATTTTAGACTTTAAAAAGGCATTTGACACATTGGATCACGAATTGCTTTGGCAAGCTATGAAAGAATGCGGGATTCGTGGCCCAATGAGCGAATGGTTCAAAAGCTATGTAACTGATAGAACATTGCAAACTAAAATTAAAGGTATCTATGGAAAAGAAGCTGAAATAATTTATGGAGTACCAACTGGGTCTGTTTATGGCCCATTGGGCTATGTTATGCACGTAAATAGTCTAAGTAATGTAATAGAACATTGTACAACATATGCAGATGATACGTGTCTAATGTATGCGAGTAAAGATCTAAGTGATATGGAAAATAAAATGCAAATGGATTATGAAAACATTTTAACGTGGTCACATGACAATGGCATTATTATTAACGTATTAAAAACTAAATGTATGCATATTACCTCCCCATATATGGCTAAACCCACTGTCAAAATGAGAATTGTCGGACATACTTTTGAGTGTTTGCATAGTAATGTTAAATGTAATTGCCTGGATATTGAATTTGTTGAAAGCTATAAATATCTCGTTCTATCTATAGATAGAAACCTAAACTGGAAACAGCATATAACAACTATTTGTGATAAATTAAGGATAGCACTAGGTAGGTTTTATTATCTAAAGGGTATTGTAAACAGATCTTTACTGTATGTGCTGTATCATGCACTGGCTGACGCAATACTTAGTTATGGGCTTGCTTCTTATGGCTGTACTTTTCCTTCGTATTTAGACCAAATCAAACAGTTACAAATAAGAATCATGAAGTTATTGGTGGATGCGAGGGTCAAGAGTGCCTGTAGTAAGAGCTATGACAAGCTGTTTGGTATTTGCAAGATACTTCCGGTGCATGATAAAGTGAACTCTTTAATAGCCCTGGAGCAATTTGAAGGTAGTGCCTACAAAAATGTATATACTGGATGTGGTTATAATACTAGATTCTCACAAAAGACAAGATACAATGAATACCGATATAACAACTATTATGGTAAAAGAACTAGAAAGTTTTTAACTCCCATTACATTTAATAATATTATGCCCATTGATGACTGTGTAAAAATGACAAAAAAAGAATTTAAAGGAAAATTAAAGTTGCTTTTGCTAGGTAAATACAACAGTAATGTGATTTAATCGTAAATAACTTTGTGTTTTAAAAATATACTGTAAAAAAAGAGTGTACTATTCGCCAACAAACTGTTATGCAGTTTGGCGTATAATTTTAAAAATGTAAATAGTTTAAGTTTTTATCTGAATAAACGAATTAAAAAAAAAAAAAAAACTTTATTATTTTCACTGTCACTACTTATATTTTTTATTTATTTTAACTTTAAAAGGTTTATACGGTTTTTCATTACACACAAACCAACATTTTCAAATACTCATTAAGTCTTAGTGTAGTTTTAAAAATGGCAGTCTATCAACTTACTGGGGAACTACATTATGGATATTTAAGAGTTATATTAATCGTAGATTTGTTAGAAATAGAGTAAAATCGTTATAATTCTCTGTCTAAAATTAGGTATTGCCATGATGACTTATCATGATGGGCCTATTGTAAAGTTGGCTAAATGTGAATTCACTTCTATAAAAAAAGAAGCGAGATTTTATACCACCTCTGAAGAGATACGGTCATGATGATACTTACTGCTATTTATGAAAGTGAAAATATGTCTAAAATGTCCGTAACTTTATTTGCTACAATGTTAATAGACTATTTAGGTACTTATTTCTCAAAAGTAAACTCAGACTTAAATAATCATTAAACATGTTGTATTGTGTGAGCGAGAGGGAAGCAAAGCGTTAAACCGTCTTAAAACTTATTAAAGTACGTATCGTTGTTGTCTTTTAAATAAGTAAAACATATGTCATTATAGTTTCATATATTAATATAAAAAAGGTTTCTAATGGATATATATTTATTCGAAAAAATATTTACAACATATAAAATAAAATTAATATTAAGGATAGGGATATAAGTCCCGTCCGCGTGGAATGGTGGCAAGAACGCTGGCTGCATTTCCCCGCTGAATTGCAATACTAATTCTCTGGGCGAAGAAAGAGCCAGCCCTCTTGTCACCGGAGGAGACAACAAGACGCGGTGTTATGTCTTTTAAAAACTTTTTTGCGCTTGGACTCCATGGGCCCAGAGTTTCTACAGCAAACGGCACAAATATGTAATCTTTTAATATACTTAGGTACATACTTGCGCCGCTTGCTGGACTCCGCATTTTCCGCCGCGGCTCCCGCTTTATGCGCTGTCCCCCAGAGATGCGACGCGGCAAGGGTGTCGACGCACGTGGCGTCCCACACCAGAGCACGTCCCCGTTCCCAGGGGACCAACGTCATACCATCGGGTCTCTTGCCATCATCTCGGATAACTCCAACAGGCTCTAGAAGAGCTGGAACCTCGATGGTGGCTAGAGCCCTTTTTATAGTATCGTTAAGGGAGCCGTGGCGGGAAAATCTGCCCGCACTTTTGGAACAGGAGAGCCCATGAACTCCAAGACAGTCGACCTCCTTTCCACACGGACATCTATGTAGGATACATAATGGTGCCCCTAACCGAAGACCAACGGCGATACGGAAACTTTCGTCGTCAAGCAGTGTGCCGAGGTTCGCAGAAGGCAGTGCGTGTAACCAGTGGCCGGATTCCTTTTCTACTGAAGCCAGAAGACGGGCGCGATGTTGATCACTGATTGGATTTTGAGCCAAATGTTTATAGGTGTTTTGTACCAATGGTGTATGCCAAAGTTTTTGAAAGTTTGATTCCTTTGGAATATCATCAGTGGGACATTTTATTTTCTAGGCTCTAATTGCCTCCAGTGCACATGTTAATTCAATACGATTTTGATTTAAGACTTTTGAACTTAAATCTTGAACACTGTGCACCGAAGATAAGAACGCCGGTAAAGCAATACTAGAAATTTTTCGCACGCCGATGCCACCGAATTTAACAGGCAAAGTTGCTTGGGACCAAGAAATTTCATCAAATGATAAATTTAGAATTTTTTCAAGAGTTTCTTTTAAGGTGGCATCCAATTGATCGAGCAGGGCCGGAAATTTCCAGATAGGGCTTGCGCGGAGTGCATATATTAATTTTGGAACAAAAAGGCAGTTTTTTAGTAATGTAAATGCTATATGCGAATTTAAAACACCCAATCTGTTTGAATTTTCAGAAAAAAGTTTAAATTTATTATCCAAAAATGGCTTTATACCTTCATTTAAGAGCGGTGCACCTAGGAGGAAAAGCGAATCTTTAAAAAGGATTTTAATATTAGGAGCATGTTCGTTAAATTTTTTGATAATAGATGGAATGTTATTTGATAAATTAGAACTAATAAATATTTCGCATTTTGAAGGATTTAACTCGAGACCTATTTCCTGAAAGGCTTGTTTAATGTGGATAAGGTCCTTGATTACCGTATTCGCTTTACCTCCTATGGTTCCATCGTCTAGGTACCAAACGTTGAATTTTGAATTTAGGGATGATATACAAACAAATTATTATTTTTAAGTATTTTAATGCGAAAAAAGCTAACGTGTACAAACAGGATTATTGTCTGTATTAAAGGTGTAACCAAAAGCTGCATTTCTTTGAGAAATTATTCTTAACTGCCTCTGGTAATCAAAGTGTAAAAGCTATAGGATGCCTTTAAAATCTGAAAATATTAACACTATGATTAGTGAAGTATTTATTTATTTATTCTTAGGAAACAATATTACAATAGCAATATAGAAAATTGAAGCCTTGCAAATTTTCACTGATAGTATTCATTAATTAATAGTAAACACGGCAAGACAAAATGAAACGTGTTAAAATAATACAATTTAAATTAATAAAGCCAAATACCAATACAAATAACAGAACAAGCTAACATTAGTAGCAAAATAACAGAACAAGCTAACATTAGTAGCAAAATAACAGAACAAGCTAACATTAGTAGCAAAATTATAAATAATTCCATCGAGAATAAAATGTGTAAGTATATATTTTATTTAAATTAATTTTTATTCAAACAATTGAAAGTCCAGTCGAAGGTGCAGCTATTGGAGTGTTTTTGTATCGTTCACTATCTGAATCATCCGTCTTCGAAGTCCTCCTCTAGTTGATATTACCTGATCATATTTCTAAAGAATCAAGACAGTAGTCTCATCTCACCACTCTGGCCAGACGGGTTAGCGAGGGTTGGTATATACTTAGTATGTATTTATTTTTTATTATACCCCAACATTTTCTGCGATTTGCGTGCAGCAAGTCACTTTATTTATTGCAAAATAAATATACATCACAATTTAGTTGTTACATAGGCATATGTCCTAATAAGCATTTAATAAATTGTACATAGTGACAAAAACAGTTCAGCTGTGACATCTGAAATAGTCAGTGGACGGTGTTTCAGATGTCATTGTAGGAATTAGTACTTAGAACATTACTCTAGACAATATTTATTTATATTTGCTGAAGCCAAGACTTAAATAATTGTTGGTTTGTGTGTGTGTTTTGGTGTGTGTGTGTGTGTTGGTGTATGTGGGTTTGAGTGAATGTAAATACTTGTCACTGACAGTTATGCCATACCATTACAAACGTAGCTAGTGACATGTCATGAAATGGTCCAGCAGAAAACGCAACTCGCTGCTGCATCCCGACTCCAAGCAGTAGCGTTGCCCGACGTACCTTTGGGCCACGTTCGACCCAGTTGCTTTCGAACACTCCGTATGATGTTGGCTCACTCTAACAAATACCAATCCAATTATATTCAGACCTACGTCTCTACGTAACAGATCCTCATTCATTCATTAAATCAAAATTCAATACAAATACAACAAAATTTCTCTCATAATTTTTGTTTTTCGTGCATTTAGGTTTTTAAAATTTCAAAAAATATATATCTAAGAAATATTAAAGTGTTATCACATATAGGCTTTAAATTTAAGTATGTACAATAAAAAGAGAAGAAAACACTACAATAACGATAAGTATACAAAACTGAAGAGTCACTAAAGAACTAAAAAACATATATATATATATATATATATTATTATTATATATATATTTATATATATTTATATATATATATATATATATATAAATAATAAGTTAATAAGGTTATTTTGTAATTGGCTAGGTGTTTAGAATTAAGTGAAAACATAAGTTTGTAAAAAACACCTGAGGAAATAATTGACAGATTACGCCTTCTTCTTACGACTTCCCGCCATAGATATATAACCAAATAAAATCGCTGGTGCGCGTTAGATAACAAGGTCTAAAGACTGATATATTTAACAGTGAAGAGACACTGACTAATGCTAATGTTGATAAACCCATTGCCTGGTCTAATGCAAGTTGGTAGAATTATAATCATCATAGTGTTTTCTTGTAGGAGCTGCCATTTTATATGAAATTAAAGTACGTCGCTATATCAAAAATTCTCGCCAAGCCGTCTGGCCAGCGTGGCGAGTGTAGGCCAAATTCTCCAGTTCTGGAAGGCCCATCTCCAGCAGTGGAGGTCTAGGACGCTTTGTTCTAGGGGCTGTAATGAATGAATGAATGAATGAATATCAAAAATAAATAATGTTTAAATTTAACGGATTTTTGTACATGGAAAATATTTAATTAAAGCTTGGGCTATTGGGTACCTGCACAATAACTTCGTTAGCGGGTAAATAGTATAAAAGTAACTGAAATCCGATTCCAGACAGCAGTTGGATGTTGGTCAGAACTTCCATCAAGTTGTCACGATTCTAAAAAAAATATCATTTCAATACGACCTTTAAAGCGCGGTTTCTGTCCACAGAAGCCGTCAACCTAACGAGCTCGGACTCAGCAACCAGCCAATGGAACAATAACCTCAAGATTCTCGTAGGATGAATAAGATACTTTTTGATTGTAAGCCACGTAAATGGTTTAACTAATAACGAGCACCTGACGTATTTGTAATTAAAAAGTTATTTTATTCACCCTTTCAAAAACCCGACGGTAAAGAAACAGATTAAACAATTATAGTTCCTTACCAATACAATATTAACAATGCACAGGCCATAGTTAACAGAAGCTGACAGGAGATGTACGAAGAAAACTAAAAATATTAGTGAGTTCACTTCTCGTTGACACCTAAAATTAAATGAAATTTTACTGATATTTGTCATGAATTAAAAAGTGTGAGCATAAGCAAACTTACTGCAATATGGTTACATAAATATAGTGACATTTATAGATTCTCTTCAAGCAGATATCTTCATCATCGCTGTCCAAGGCGTGTGCACAACGCACTCTCAACGCCTTCAACTGGCCAGCAATGAACACCATCGTGGCCACGACCAGGGAGTCCCAGCCCAAGTTGTAGGCCGCCATGATAGCTGACCACCACAGCTGCAGGAAGATAATTATAAACCTTCCGAGACGCGTGCTGTTGCCAAAAGGCAGTAACACGTAAAACACGTCCTTGTAGTCGCCGTCGATCGAAACGTTACGGTTGTGGTAGAAGAAGACCACTAAGAAAAACGAGGTGACAGATACACCTATGACCCAGTAGACGTAGCTTATGATGTGGCTGTAGCGTTGGTATCGTTTGAGTATAGGCTGATCTTCTCCCATGTCGTTTGTCAACATTTCGATGTGGGCCACGGTTTCGACGACTTGGCCCCACCGTGCCCGCCAGCGGTTGTAGGTCACATGCTTTAGTACCGCAAGAGGAAACGCAGAAAACTTAATAAAATTTATAAACAACGCAAAATCGAATTTCACAATTATATTAACAACCATGCTGCCTAAATATATACGAGCAAAATAATTCAACATTATGTGAATGATTCTGTTAACCGAAGAAGGGCCAACGATCCAGACGAGTGTGTTTTTGAAGAAAAAGAGATTGGGTCCAAGAGAGGGGTGGCGAGGGTCGTAAAGACCAATTCCGGTCATTTTGGTTATCCTTTAACACGACTGCCGCAGGAAAAATTGTGTCACGTAATATTAATTCACGAATCGCATTGAAATTTAAACTGTATTAGGGTTGACTCAAAAAAAAAACTAATAAATACAAATATTTTTTGATACTGTAAAATATTAAATATAATAGAAACTTTTTAAAAAGAGCGAACGAACAGACAGACGGACAGACAGACAATCTGAGCAGTAAAATATACGGAATTAGTTCCTTTATTAATATAAATATAAACTCTAAATGAAGACCACTCATTGTACCGAGTAGCAGTTTACATATCATATTATGCCGATCACGAGGACGCATTCGAATTCTAGGTGATGCTTAAGAATATTCATAAATACCACATATAGTGGTTATACCTCGCCTAGTCACACTTTCCCCGCAGTTGAGGAAAGCACAGAAAAACAATTGTCTTTTATAGAGTAGACAATTATTTTAAGCGATCTATCGAGAGTCACTATTTATGACATTTGTTTATATTATCGAAAAATTGTTGCCATTTTATAAAATTACTGCAGTTTTATTTATACTATAAACAATACTCGTATAACCAAACCAAAAAACCACTTCATTGATCTTTGCCTTACGGTTGCTAAACGTGCCTTATATGGTGATATCGTCCCTCATTAGTCGAAACTATTGACTGAAGCTGTTTATGTCGAGATTCACCTGATGGTGGACAACCACAAGCCCTGGAACGTAAGTCAACCTTTCCGAATCCCTCTGACAGTCACCATGGCCTTCCCCACTAGATGATACCGCGCTACATTGTATTAGGAACTTACTATCCGATCAAATAATCCGATTTAATTGCCTCCGTGGATTTAGACTCAGTATTGCAATTCAGCAGCGAAATGCAGCCAGCGTTCTTGCCGACATTCCACGCGGACGGGACTTATATCCCTATCCTTAGTATTAATATTCATTTTGTATTTTGTAAATTTATTTGTGATATTTCTCGAGTTTGGTACGCTGGAGACATCGACGAGCTTGCCACTTGTCATGATTGGCCTATAGTAAAGTAGGCTAAATGTGAATCCGCTTCTTTATAACCGTGGTTTCTGACCACCCCGAAAGGTAAACGGTCGTGATGATCTATTCTTTTTATAGAGACATCCTAAAATCGCCAATCCCAATACCTCAGAGTCGAAACGGACTTAACCGCTAGACCACGGAGGCAGTTTTTAAAGTATATAAGTTTATTGTTTTACGTTGTCCAGTGGTAGATTATGGCCTGACCCTGTCGCTCAGTATTAGGAATTTATGGATTAACTATAATCATTATTATTTTCTGGATTAAATACTTTTTGCAATACCTTGGTGTGAGCCCTGGCGCAGCAGCACAGTACAAAGGCAATAATTTGTCAAATCGGTGTTACTCTATATAATTTAACTACAAATGTATTAATTAAGCGGCTACTAAATTAGATGTCCAAGGAAAGTTACTTTAAACTGTTATATTAATGTTATAATTTGTTATTACCTATCAAGGTGTTTATCACACTACGAAAAAAAAACAATGTCGTTAGTCGAGTAAATAATTTATTAAAGTAATATTTTCTGATATTTAATCTATAATTTTTAGTACTTAACACATCAAGAGCTGATCTGACCAAACCGCATAAGTACTCACAGAAACAAAATACAGATTTAAATTTAAATTTAATAAATAAGTAAGTAAGTAAGTAAAAACATCTTTATTGCACATTTAAATATACAAAATAACATAAAGTACATATGCGAGCTTAATAATACCTTCTAAGTATTCTCTAACCTTTGGGAGAATGACATAAAGTCATTTTATTTCTATTAATATATACAAGAGACTCGACTCAACTAACAACATCCAACAGTTTTTCCGTAAATTTCATACGTAAGTTTTTTCAACAAATCTTTAGTTTCAATTTTGCAAACGTAATTATTTGAAACAGACTCTTAGAAGTTTTAGTAACAGTTTAGTGTGCTTCAAATACACTTATTTTCTCATTGATCATGTCGTATGAGGTATGTTTTGGCATGCCAGGTCATGCCAGGTCATGCCAGGTCATGTCTACGTTTAGTTAAGGTTTTGGGGTTAAACTTTATTGTTTTATGTTTGTGACTTATGCAGTGAAGTACAAACAGCTGTCTAACAGTGAAGTCAGATTCGGAGTGGAGTTGTGTTATGGAAACCCTTATGGTTTGCCAGCCAGAACCTTTAAAACTGCACGTTGGACACACTCCGGGCGGAGTAGAATAGACTCGATCTTCTACGGAAAAACGTTTCTGAATATAAATAGGATAATGTTCTTTCTTTCTGTATCTTGGGATCCTGTGGTACGCCTGAACGTTTATTTTGTGGTGCAATACATACAAAGTAACAGAATGAGAGGTTCGAGTGAAATGAAGTTAGTCATTAGGTTAGTGACTCGCTTCATTCCCTTTTACTATCACCGTTAACATGTTACCTAGGGTAAACACTCCACATTTGTCTCTACACTATAAATGTCTCATGTCAATTAACTTTTTTACGGGGCAAAGCTACCCACTGCTGGATTTGTAAGCCACCCCCATCCATCCTCAACTAGCAACTTTCTTAGGCTGAGTTGCATCAATTTGGGATGGTTCCGCCAAGTACCTCACAGATGCTCTCAATGTCCTACAGAGGCGAGCTGTTCGAATTGTGGACGATGCCACTATATCTGGAAATCTCGAATCCCTGCAGCTTCGCCGAGATGTGGCTTCTCTGAGCGTGTTCTACCGGCTATACTATGGTGAGTGCTCCGAAGAACTCTATAACCTAACCCCCCTCTCCATTCCGCAACCGAACCGCACGCACAGGTCAGAATTTGCACCCACATACCGTAGTCACCATCCATTCGCGTTCGTATAAATTTGGCGACTCATACATCTGTCGTACGATAAAGATGTGGAATGCTCTTCCAGCCTCTGTGTTTCCACTCTCCTATAACTTGGAGTCCTTCAAGCGAAGTGTGAAAAATCATCTAGTCAAGCCGGCATAGTGTTAGGGACTGATGGCAGTTATAAGTGTCTGACTTCAGTTGCTAACATTAATGGACCTTGCGCGCCACTTACCATCAGGTGGGCCCAGGGTCACATGTCGTGCTAGAATATTAAAAAAAAAACCTATAATTTTTACGATTATTTTTTAAATGGCGTCGAAGCATTGCTCTTAAGTTTTTAGTATGTGTTTTTCGTTCTAAACACCCGTCTACTCAATTGCCCGTCAGGTTTTTTTTTTATTTAGAGGTTCTATTCCCTACATAGCATTTTTTTGAACGATGTAGTAGTTAATCAAATCGGCTCTGAGCTCCAATCTTTTGAGATTTTTAGAAAAAACAATCCTTTTTAAAATATTGTAATCTATCAACTATAAAACTATAACAAAAATAAATTTAGATTAAAAAATTTAAACGTAAGACCTTTTTTATACTAAATACTTGTCGCGGCGCAGATTATTATTTTAAACCATTAGATCTCCTTTTTCAATGGCATTAAGCAATGTTTAAAATAGAAGAACTTAATGACACAAAGAGATAGTTAATTGTTTTTGACTCAGATTTCTGCAGTAGTTAACTGCCTCCGTGGTCTAGCGGTTAAGTTCGTGGATTTTGACTCGGAGGTGCCGGGTTCGATTCTTAGTCATGTCAAAATAAAGTGCATTTCTCATTGGTACCTGTCAGGTGGGTTTGAACCGACCTTTGTAGGATATAAGGAACGCGTTTTTACAACCTAGCCACCACCGCGCTAATAGTTAATTAATATTAATGAATTTAATAATAGTCCAGCAAGCGGCGCAAGTATGTAAGTATATTAAGATATTACATATTTATGCCGTTTGCTGTAGAAACTCTGGGCCCATGGAGTCCAAAGGCAAAAAAGTTTTTAAAACAGACATAACACCGCGTCTTGTCGTCTTCTCCGGTGACGGTGGGCTGGCTCTTTCTTCGCCCAAAGAATCAGAATTGCAATTCAGAGGGGAAATGCAGCCAGTTCTTGCCACCATTCCACGCGGACGGAACTATCCCTATCCTTAGTATTAATATTCATTTTACTTTATAATTTGTAAATATTTTATTCGAATAAACTTTAATATACTGATTAATATTTAGTTTATTTGTGATATTTCTCGAGTTTGGTACGCTGGAGACATCGACGAGCTTGCCACTTGTCATGATTGGCCTATAGTAAAGTTGGCTAAATGTAAATCCGCTTATTTATAACGCTTCTGACCACCCCGAAAGGGAAACAGTCTTGATGATACTTTACTTTTACTTTTTCTACTCGGATTTCTTCTGCACTCTGACTTCGACAAGGAACATTTACAACGACTAACCGACATACATCTTAGAAAGAATTATTTTTTTTATCTTGTGACTTATTTTTATGACGATCTAATTACTGATATATCAGACAGGATTAATTTGTTAAGTACTTTGTTTTGAGTTTTACTGGTCCATGATTGGTGCGGTTACCTGAGTTAGTGTTCGAGAAAATTACAGTCGTGAACAACTTTGTCTCGTACAATTGTTTCCAAGATGAAATATCTTACTTTGTACTAACTTATGCACTATTGCAAAACATGTTTAAACAACAACAACCCTTCACTATTTTGGCTCATTTGTAATTGCAAAAATACTGTCCAAATCGGTTTATCACATCGACCAGTATCCGATCCTATAGACAGACAATACAGGCCCTAACTCCTAGTAGTTCTCGAAGTAAACTTCTCGATTGGGGTGTTAGACCTAGCTTCAAAAATCAAAATGTAAATCCGGGTCAGAACATCCAATCACTTGCCAAGTGGAGTTCATATGCATCGCTCTGACAGATCTACAAATAAACAGACATGGCATTTATCTAGGTAATTTTATCTGAAACTTTTTAGTCTTCTTATTTACTCATTACGGAAACGATTTATTCACATTCTACTTCCTCAATAGTAAAAACAGTGGGATGTTCCATTGGTGCAGGGTGTCCATAATCGTTTGATTTAAAATTCAGCCAGTGACATCGACCGAGAATTTTCGCTGTTTTGGATATCGATTCGGGTTATTGGATACTGCCATTCCAAGCAAAAATGTAGGTACATTGATGGATAACAGCTGTATTATAATCGCCATGTTCCTTAGCTTTGGGAAGAGGATATCAACACAATTGTTCATTTGGCAGCACCAACACGACCTGATTTGTCAGAAAAGTACCGGTGGTCGTCTCACCAACGGTTCTGTCAACAATATAATACATGCACCGGGATTTGGTTACTGCCAGGATACAATCGCTTCCTGAACCGCCCGGGATCTCTCGAGGTGATTGTAAAAGAGCGACTGATGATATTTGCTATACATCTAACTAACATACAGTTCTAGCCTTTTTCTAAATTCTATGATCACTGTAGACTTGACTCTAGTGTTGGTACAGTCGTCCTCGGCGCTGACTAAACCAGTGCACCCTATTTCAATACCTGTTGGGAACAAATTGAACTGGTTGGTCGTTGGGAGGTGAAGTGTACATGTGGTGCAATTTTCTCCGTGAACGCTTGTCAGCAAATGAAATCGAGATCGTCTGCGCCTATTGTGAACATGGCCATTGACAACCAGCTGCTAAATTAGGAAATACATTGACCTAATATAAAATAGGTAGGTACTAGTTGTTTTTGTTGCCCATGTGTAATTGTCGTAAAGTATCTCTGCCAAATTTTAATAAATTAGTCAGGTAGGCGAATCTAACATAGCCTATGTTCTTCCATGGGTTTCGATGAACATTTCTGCCAAATATAATTAAAATCGGTCAAGTAATATAGGCGTGAAGGACGGACAAACAGACATACATACTCGTACAAACAGAAAGTATGCCTTCTTCACATTTATAATACAGTATAGCAACAGTCTTGCATCATCATATTATATATGCGTATATGTATGTATTTTATATTAAGTTATATAATTATTTGTTTACGTAGGACATTTATTTATGTATAAGTACTATATGTTTGTAATTAATGTGTGTTTAATATAGTAATAAATAATTTCAATTATCATTTTTCTTCTGCTACACCCGCTTATTACGCTCAGTCACAAAGGTTAGTTGGTAGAAAATGCATTTACGGCATTAAATAATTTATTATTATTATCACAGCCACAATGTCGGACCTCCACTGTTGGAAGTGGACCTTCCAGAATGGTCTGGAGAATTTGGTTGGCCTACATTCGCCACGCCGCCTGGCCAGACGGGTTGGCGAGGATTTATATAGATTTTATAATATTTAGTATGGATGAAAGGTGGCTCGGTTGTAAGAACACTTTCCTTTAATCCAAAAGGTTCAAACCCCAGCATGTACCAATGAGAAATACACTTTTCTTGCGTACATTTGTCATAGATTAAAGTAAAGTATGATCATTCCTTTCGGGGTGGTCAGAAACCACGCCTTTAAAGAAGCGGATTCCCATTTAGCCAACTTAACTATAGTCCATCGTAACAAGCTAGTCGATGTCTCTATTATAGCGTACTAAACTCGAAAAATATCAAATTAAATAAACTATTGTGGACCTATTCTGTTACTTAGTCGTAACCGTTATTAGTGGATTTCGTTATTTACGTCAGAGGTTGCGTCATAATTACAAAATATTATTCAATTCTCAATTCTATAAGCGCTCGACCTTGTCAGCGGCCGTGCAAATATCAACTTTAATAGCATGATATATGTAATAGTTAACGGATTCCATTAGATAATGTTTGCGCTTAAGTAACAGAATCGAAAGTAAGGTATCGAATTAAAAACGTTTAAAAAAATCACCCTAAAAAACTTTGCAATAAATAAATAGCGTTGTTCCCAGCCCCCCCTCCTCAAGTGATCTTGGAAACCAGACAGGTGCGGACATGGAAACAGATTTCGGTATTCACTATAAATTAATCGTATTTTCCAACATTTGGTGTTGCATTCTCTCCATTTACTTAAATAGTAACGTGAAACATACCTAACTGTACTGCGTTTGATTTCTTGTATAATTTATGATACTAGGATTAAAACTTTCTGGAATTTGGTTCGCAAAGAATCAACGAGCTTTCGCTAAATGTGTACCCAATTCTTTAGAAACCATTGGTTATAAAATCCTTCCTCAGGAAAGATGAAGAGCATGAATACAGAGTGCACGCGATGACTCTAGAAGTTCAAAATGACTGGCTAACTTTGGGCGATTTTTGCATCCCTCCAGCCCTAAAGTGGCGCACACTAATGTACGATTGGTCTCCGGCGTTGCTAAAGTTCTACCTAAACGCTTTTCAAATGTCCCTCCCGGACCAGAGTAATCTGGTAAGGTGGGGAAAAGCTACGGAAAAGAACTGTACATTGTGTGGTGCTGCCATAGGAGCTGCTAGACACACACTTGTAGGGTGCGTTACTCTCCTAGAAAAGGGCTATTACTCACGCCGACATGACAAAGTCCTAGGTGTTATCCGTGAAGCAGTAAGTCTTTCTATTGCAAGAGCCAGAAAGGGACTGACTACAAATAAAACTTTGACCACATTTGTAAAGGAAGGGCAAAGCACGAAAACTAAATGCAAGCCCACCTCGATCCTTGGCGCCGCATCAGACTGGAAAATTCTCATGGATACATTTGAACACCATTATAGGATCCCAGATGAACTAGCTGTATCAGCCTATAGGCCAGACATCTTAGTGTTTTCTCGGAACTTAAAAAAAGTTATTCTTATTGAACTTACCGTTCCGTGGGAATCAACTATTCCAAAAGACCACAACATGAAGTCGAATAAATATTATGATCTCACAGAAGAAATGATCAGGAACGGGTTCAAGACTCAGCTTTACGCAGTGGAAGTTGGTGCAAGAGGAGTTCCAGCAAAATCTTTGCATCACTTACTGAAAGAATTGGGCCTAAGCAGGTCTGCCGTCAATACATTTATGGAACGAGCTTCCAAGACGGCATTAACGGAATCATACAGTATTTGGTTGGGTAGGGAGAGAAGTAGAATGGTGGATGGTGAGCGTATTATCGCGCAATAGAAAAAAAAGGAGGCCTCCTTTTCTTAAACCAGCCAATTGTCGGTCGCAAGCCCGAGACACCATTCTTCTCATCTCTTACCCACACACGATGGACCCGGCACCCGCACGGTGAATCCATGGAATGCTTAGAAATTTGTCTTCTTTCTTCTCTGTTTATGACATATGATCCTTACAGATCCTAGAACACCAAGTTCTACACCTCCACTACTGAAGAACATCTTTTTTATACGATATCTTCATACGATTTCTTAACGATTCTACAATTCTTATTGAACCGTGGGAATCAAATATTCCAAAAGACTACGACATAAAGTTAGAAGAAAGATTATGATCTCACATAAGAAATAATCAGGAACGGATTTAAGACTCGGCTTTACGCAGTGGGGGCGGTGGTGACTCGGTTGTAAAAACGCGTTCCTTAAATCATACAAAGGTTGGTTCAAACCTACCCGGCATGTACCAATGAGAAATACACTTTTCTTACGTACTTTTATCATAGATTTACAACACCACCGTTCCCGTGCCTCGAAGAGCACGTTAAGCCGTCGGTCCCGGTTCCACTAATACCAACTTGTGGAATCGTTAATAAATTGCCATTAAAAATTGACATTATATCTTCGCCAAGCCGTCTAGCCAGCGTGGCGGGTGTAGGTCAAAATTCTCCAGATATATGTGGCCCATCTCCAACAATGGAGCCTAGACCGGACGCTATGTTCTAGGGGCTATAATTATGATAATTTACGCAGTGGAAGTTAGTGCGATAGGAATAACAGAAAAAATATAGAACCACTAACTGAAATATTTGAGCCTAAGCAGGTCTGCCTTCAATACATTTATGGAACGAGCTTCCAAGACGACATTTACATACAGTAATACATAATGGTTAATGGTGAGCGTTTTGTTGCGCAATAAAAAGAGCAGGCCTCCTTTATAAACCAGATGGACCCGACGACACCCGCACTGTGATTCCATGGAATGCTAAGATATTTGTCTTCTTTTTCTTCTTGTATTAGTGAACCCGTGACGCACGGCTTAACGTGTTCAGCTAGGCATGATCGTGATGATTATTTTACCTAATTCTTGAATGTACTCGTATAACGTTAGGTGTAGAGAATAGAGAATTGTGTGTGAAAAGGGTGACGGGTGACGGCGGTCGATTCATCGCCTATTTCCAATTAGGATTACCCCTGCACACGGGACCGCCGGGTTTAATCAGTGTTCTTATTCAATAAATACCCCACGGACATCTTGTCGACCTGTTAGTTCCCCTATTTTGGCAGTTATTTGTTCCCAAAACGTTTACGAGTATTTTCTTCTTTTTAAATCTAAAATTTATTAATTAAGTAGGTACCCATTTACTTGTAAGTCATAAACATCTATAGGTACTTACTAATATTATAAATATGAAAGAAGCTTTTCGTAGGTATTCTGTTTGTCCGTTGTTACCGCGTGAAGGTCGACCTTCACGCGGTAACAATAGTTATTGTCAGACCGATTTTGATGTTTGGTGAAAATAATCCTTTTTGTATGTTTCTTTAAAGGACATTGTTCAGGATACATAAGTCCTCGACACGTAATTAAATTTATAACAGTGATTATTTCCGAGTTGGGGATCATCAAATTTCAAGTGTTGCAGTAATTGTAATTGTATTTTTTTTATACTGTTTGTATATTACTTCAATATAAATAGCAACGTTGCCAATTAAAAAAATAATTAAATTGCAGTATTTGATAGTTTTCATAGAGTAATTCGCGCTAATATAGCGCAAACACGTCGGGAGTTCAAAGCGCGGGAAAAACGCAAAAAAAACTATATGCTTCTTTGCCCCATATACAGAGTAAAATTTATCGTTTTCCATAATTATTCACTTTAGCACATTATTAAACAAAATAACACACCACTTTTGACTAACAATATCCACAGTAAACTAATTTACAAAACAAAAGACCTGACTTGTCCGTGCAAACGGCAGGAATTCACTGAAAATATTTTTTGACATAAGCTTTATGATGGCAACAATCATCATTTTATAAAAAAATCGCAAGTTTTTCCTTGGAATCCAGGGAAAATAAGAATAACTGTGTCTGTGTTTGACATGTGACTCTACGACCAACTGAATGTTATTTGCCGATCACTTTAATACAGGAGCAAGGCCGATCAAACAGCTAGTTTTAATGTGTCTTCAGCGTTTTATTGAGTGATCTGTTTTTTTTAATATGTATAATATATTGTTTTTGTCAAATCATTGAGTCCGTGTAGGTCATGTTCCAAATTAAATAAATAAATAATTGTATTAAAAATGGTCCGGCTTCGTTTGTCAACTCGTTGGCGGCAAAAGTTAGTATCTATAGTATACCAAAAGGTCGTAGCCAAATGCTAGAATTTCTGTAATATAAACGAAAATAATTAAATTTTGTTCGCAGATTGCTTAAAAATATTATCAGTCTGGCGCAAATTTATATAAAATACGTGAAAATTCGCTATTTGTAAGCGATGACAAAAATCTATAATCCTATATATTCCATCACCTTTCCCCTCATACACATAAAACTGATTTCCAACGAAATTGGCTCAGCGTTCATATTTAAGGGCAATTTGTCCTGTCGTCGTCGGCGGATTGGCTGCCGACACCGTCGACTGTGAAGCACCCTTCAACTTAACGAGCTCTCTCTGACACAACCCATCTTCCCAAATCACAAAAATCTCGATAATATTTTTTCTTATGTATAAATTTAATGATATGCTAATTTATTTTTAAGCTCCCTGCAATACTCTAATGCAATACCAGAATTCCGAAATATCAGGACTTCGCATACTATGCGCAGGACTAATCACTGGAGTAAATTAAACGGCAACCGCGCGGGATTGAAGAGCAGCGAAATTAAACAATAAAGAAATGCAAAGTTACTGAAACTTTGATTCTCTGACTGTTGTCACCTTTGGGACCCTATCTATCAGAGAAATACTGCGCTTGTACATTACTTTTAAGTTTTTTGAGCAATAAAGAGTTTATAAATAAATAATAAATAAGATATTGACTGCCTCCGTGGTCTAGCGGTTAAGTCCGCGGATTTGGACTAGGAGGTAACGGGTTCGATTCCTGTCGGGACACAAAAAATTTTATTAAAGTAAATAAATACATTTAATTATTATTTAATTTATTTGTGATATTTCTCGAGTTTGGTCTGAAGACATCGACGAGCTTGCCACTTGTCATGATTGGCCTATAGTAAAGTTAGCTAAATGTGAATCAGCCTAATAATAAGCATGGTTTCTGACCACCTCGAAAGGGAAACGGTCGTGATGATACTTTACTTTACTATAAATAAGATAGCTTTATCATTTAACTCCCTTTAATTGTCGAACTTGTTCCATTTCAAATTCAAATAATTTATTTGTGAAGTCTTACTAACAACGCAGGGTCGCAAATACCTGGATCCCATGGGATTGAGTATGTCTCTGCAAATACAGGGATTTAAAAAAATCTTACGGCATTGCATTTCCTACTTAAACCCATTTTTTCCCGACTGCGCGACGCATAGAAGGGTTATCTGTTTATCAGTCTATGTATGTATATGTTTGTTCCTTTGTAGCACTCTGGAGACCAAACACGTTGCCCGATTTTGATGATTCTCTCGTCAATCGATTCGTTTTAATCACGCGAGTGTCACCTAAGATACTCGTAATGACACTAATCAAATTTCAGTAAGGCGACAACCAGACTCCTTATTGTGAAAAATAAAAATAAACTAATCGACGAACTATATTGAGTTGGATGCCATCCAATAGGTATTTGAAAATCATGTTTAGGTTTTTCTTATAATTTTTCATTTATTTATTGCACTATGTACAAAGGCGGACGTAATGCCGCTAAGCATTCTGTAACCTTTATAAATTTAGTGACTATTTAAAATTTATAACGATTTAAAGTTGGTCAGCAACCGCATTATCATTTAAAACGTAAGTCCTAATTTTATCTATAAAAAAGTATCATTACGACGGTATCCCTTTCGGGGTGGTCAGAAACATTATATACATTATAATATTATATTATAACAGACAGCGATAACTAAAAAAATTAAATAAATAAAGTTAATTTAATAAATAAAAAACCCGTCTGCGTAAAAACGATCTTGAATTAAAAGCTAAAAAGAATTGAATTAAAACTAAAAATAAAGAAACTACCAAAAATATTGATAACCCCTTATGTAGTTTAATTTACATTAAATATAAATTTAAAAATATCTAAATAATAAAATTAAAAATAAACTAAACTATAAATAAAAAATTACCTCTAGAGACGTCCCATCCGAGATAGTCCCAAGGAGACTGGCAACTTATAGTAACGTAGTTAAATTGAAATAGGTAATTTTATATATTTTACGGAACCCTTGGGTATGTTTTTTTCTTTTTAGTGTTTATTTATTTCTATTCAAGATCGTTTTAACGCAGGCGGGATTTTTATTTATTAATTATCATTCTAAATTATTTATGATATAAAAATTAGAGAAATATACTACGAAGAACTAAAAACCCCTTAATTTTATGTGGTTGATAAACTCAAGTAAGTACCAAAGCTCGACCTACTTCTCTTCCGTCGTGGTAAAGTACTAAAAAAACCAACAGTTAAAAAATATGTAAAGTTTGTGCAAATCCATAACAGAATTCAATTGTTCAATCAACTAAAAAGTTTTTTACGAGGCCCGAGCCGAAACGGGCCGTATTTTTGTCCGAAAATGTCCTCCAATTCGACCAATTGGTATAAATAACTGCTCTAAGAATTGCTTTCAAACAATTTGTTCGGAAAAAATGCGCCAACCGGAGATTTAGAAAGCTTTTTGTAAAAATGTCGAGTACACTCCAATATGGCGGAACTTTTTTTTTACCTATTATAGTAGACCCTTTAAAGTACAAGTTTGTACTATTTATCTGCACTGTTGAGTAACCGGCTAGTTTTATCACAATGATATACTTAGCAACAAGGGCGTCGCCAGCCGATGGCCCAGGCGGGGCAAGTTGATATGTCCTCTATGTCGAAAAAGTATCAATTGCAATAATTGTAGGCAGAGAGTTCGATTACACATGAAGCTTTAGTTTATAGAGACTAACACTGAAAAACAATTATTATATAAATTTTATTACAATCGGCATAGTATCTATTAAAATAATGAACGGTACTAAGTTTAAATATTATTTAATCTCTGTTGTTCTTATTTTGTCTCTGCAGAGGCATTAAACTCGCCTATGTACATTAATTTGAGTTTTTGTGCAATAAAGTATTATATACCGCGTATAATTGACAAAAGAGCAATTTTATTTTTAAGAATTCAGGTGTCATTGATAGAACCTTTATTTGAAATTTGAAAAAAAGTTTTTTTTTTTATAGTAATTTTTTTTATTAATTTGGTCGTAATATGTGAGTCTAGGGCTGCCAGGGTCTCTTTTAGCCACAACTTTTGCATTATATATCTGGTTCGTCAATCTCTCTTCATTCATCCTTTCAACATGCCCGAACCATCGAAGCATGCCTTTCCTTATTTTTGTCCCTATGCTTTCTTTCATACCTACCCTTTTGCGTATTTCGTTTATTTTGTATATCCGACGCGACGATCTCAATTCTACTGCATTAACGCATGAGAGTAGAGACTCTCATCGTATTCTGACATATCCACGTCACGTACAAGTGTTGGTACCAGCATGGCATTGTGTATGGCGAATCGAGCTTTGTCACTGACATTTCGACTGGCGATCAGTGACCCCAGTGCATCGTTGACACTATTTCCCGCGTTCACTCTTCTTTCAACATCCCTATCATACTTCCCATCCGCAGTGAAAACACTGCCCAGATATATAATTTCATTTACTTGTTCTATCTAGAGTTTCATCATCAATCTTTATCATCACGGTTGTCATCCTTCTTCTTTCAAACAAGTAGTACCTTGGTTTTTCTCGCATTCAAACGGAACAAAACATCACCATCGAAACAAAAGGACATGTATGAAGAGGTTGATGAATGTCGAAGAAGCGAAAGAGGTATGTCGTGACCGTGACAAGTGGCGCTTAATTGTTTCTGCCTACCCCGCAAGGGATTTGGCGTGAAGATATGTATGTAAAAATCACTTTCCGAAAAACAAAACATTATTAATTGATCTCACTCACAGCCGAAAGACGAAATAGAAAGAGAAACAATTACATAAGTCAACGTTCGCGCTATCGTCAACCTCTAGCTACCTACTTCATTAGGGTCGGTATGAGTGGCGATATTTTTAGGAACACTGCTCTTCGCCGTAACTTAGGTTTTATTACTCAGTAATTAAAATAAAAAATACATAGTTCTTTAATTTTATTCTAGATTATAATATAAAAATATTTTCTTTTTAACAAATTCCACAAAGTATAAATAAATACCCAACCAACAGAATATGTTTAGGCAAAACTCGTTCCAAAAATATATTGACTGCATTATCTTCATGAAATTTATTCGTGAAAGAACCTCGTGACAAATAGGATAAAATGTTTGGATTAAAATCGCGAGGGCCGGCGGACCTATGTCTCTCTAATGGCGACACAAACACAGGCTCTTTAAATTGAATTTGCTGCAATTTATCAGTTGTTGGCGATAAAATACTGGCTGCTCCTCCTTTAGCCTTCCTCGTGTGATTTATTAAATGTTCCCGAAACAAATGTAACGAGAACATTAGGTCATTTGGAAAGGGTGACGGAAAGGAATGTAGATTAAAGGCTTGGACTATACCAATACATATATTATATTGTACATTATGTTCCCCAAGTGATATGAAGTATATTTTTGTAATTAATGAGATAATGATCTAACATGATTTTATAAATTAAAAGTTCTTTTATAAGTTATATATTTTTTTATAAATTATTCATGTAACTGCCTCCGTGATATGAATTTTAAATTTTCAGGATAATTATGAAAAAGTTATAAACTTATGTGGCTTTATCCTTCATAAGATTTAGAGAAATTATTTTATACTGTTTAGTCAATTTTAAAAACATGGTACATTTAAAATATATATTATATATATATCAAAATAGCCTAAGCTGTGCAGTGTGTGTGTTTAAAAGTGAACTTTAAAAATACATGTAATATAAGTGAACAAACGTGGCATGAACAACATACAAAAATAGGAGTCGATAAGCTGTTTGATTAGCTTTTATTTTTTATCGGTTGTAATTACCTCTTTCTCGGTCGTAACTTATTCGGCGTTAACTGCCTATTAATAATAATTAGGTACCAGCTTCAAGTTAAATATCAGTTAGCCCTTTAGGTAATTTATTTAACTTTTGTAACCTCATATAAAATTTTTAACTTATAATTAATTTAATTACTTCATTAAAAAGGAGGTAACGGGTTCGAATCCTCGTTAAGGTGATTACGGTACTACCGTAAAATGAGTACTTATAAATAAATAAAATAAATATAAAATCCATTTATTGTCACATAATAATATCACTTATAAGTCTTACAATTTTAAACAATATGTGACAAAAGGAATCAGGTGTCAGCTGTTGCCGTGCAGCAGCACAAGTACCTACACCTACACGACGCTGTTTTACAACCTGTTCCTGTTCTCTCAGGTAGTAAGTTATGATTTTAAAATTGAATACAATATTATTTAAATTAATTAAAAATTAAATTATGGATGGACCGAAATAAGTAAGCGACATTGGTGCCATAAACAAGTGATGATGCAGCTTAACCTAAATTTGTGGCTTCATAAAGTCCGTGTTAACTTATAATCTAAATAATGATAATTTTATGTTAAATTATAAAAAAAAAAAAAAAAACAATAACAATTTCGTGGCTGTATAGAGGCCGTGTCAACTTATAATCTAAAATAATTATAATATAATGTCTAATTATAATAAAATCAAATTAACTTAAATTAATTTCGTGGCTGTACAGTGGCCGAGTCAAATTAAAATTGAATTCATAATAATATAAATGTCATAATATTATTTATAATAACAATAAGAACTTTTCACTGCGGATGGGAAGTATGATAGGGATGTTGAAAGAAGAGTGAACGCGGGAAATAGTGTCAACGGTGCCCTGGGGTCACTGATCGCCAGTCGGAATGTCAGTGACAAAGTTTGACTCGCCATACACAATGCCATGCTGGTACCAACACTTATGTATGGAAGCGAGACGTGGATATGTCAGAATACGCATGAGAGTAGAGTTAATGCAGTAGAAATGAGATCGTTGCGTCGGATATGCGGCGTCACTTTGACGGACCGCATACGTAATGACGAAATACGAAAAAGGGTAGGTATGAAAGAAACCATAGGGACAAAAATAAGGAAAGGCATGCTACGATGGTTCGGGCATGTTGAAAGGATGAATGAAGAGAGATTGACGAACCAGATATATAATGCGAAAGTCGTGGGTAAAAGAGGCCCTGGCAGACCTAGACTCACATATTACGACCAAATTAATAAAACAATAGCTGAAGGTGCGTTGAAAAGCCATCGAAACAAAAGGGCATGTATGAAGAGGTTGATGAATGTCGAAGAAGCGAAAGAGGTATGTCGTGACCGTGACAAGTGGCACTCAATTGTCTCTGCCTACCCCGCAAGGGATTTGGCGTGAAGATATGTATGTATGTATGTAATAAGAACTTAATTCGTGGCTGTGAGGAAGCTGTGTCAATTTACATACTAAATAAATAATAATATTAGTAATAAAAATTAAATTATAATAAGTTAAAATCGTGGCTGTAAAAGGGCCGTGTCAGATTTAATTTTATTTATGAAAAGCACAGGTACCTACATATAAATAAAAAGATAAACAAAATTATTTTTAAAAACTACAGAGTTATTGAATAAAACTCGCTAAAAATATCAGAATTATTGCCGACCCTTTAATTATATATGTACATACGTACTAGGGCTAATAATAATAAAATAAAAGCTAAAAAATTATAACTAATAACATATAAAAATCTCATTAATAATAAATATTAATGATATTTTTAATTGATATTAATAAAAAAGTTAACAAATACGAGTATATCAATAAAACAATAATACATAAAAATAAAATTTAGTTATCCACACTGCGGCGTCTTCTACTGAGAACCTTAAGTTGCGCAAATATTCAAAAATTTCACTAATACCAACTTTTAAAATAGTCAATAAATTGTCATTAAAAATGGACATCAGACTCTCGCCAACCCGTCTGGCCAACGCGGCAGCGTAGCAAGTGTAAGTTACTTCTGGAAGGCCCATGTCCAATAGTGGAGGAAATATCTAGGGGCTGTTGTAAAAATGATAAACGAAGGTTTCAGTTACCGGCCGTAAATGACCACCTTCCGATGTACACTTAATTACAGACTAACAACCTATTACCTATTTTTTAACCCTTTTAGAATTGTAATTACCATAATAAATGGAAAAATACGTGAGACTAATTAAAATAATAACTTTTCTCCAAAACTACTTCGACAATTTTAGACGGCGTTTTTAATAATTCTAGGTACAATATTTTTGTTACAGATAATTCATTATTTATTACTTTTAACCTATAAACAAATATTGGTGAAATTGCTTTTTATTTATTCTTATGGATTATAATATATTATTACCATCCTATTCCGTTTTGTCATTCTTCCAGTAATGTCGTATGGAGCAGAGACGTGGACACTGACGGTGGGTCTGTTACATAAGTCCAAGGTCGCTCAGCGAGCTATGGTGAGAGCTATGCTCGGGATTTATCTGAAGCATAAAGTCAGAAACGTTGACATCCGTCAAAGAACCAAATTTACCGACATAGCTTTCAATATTAGCAAGTTGAAGTGGCAATGGGCTGGACACGTCTGTCGCAGAACCGATGAACGATGGAGTAAACGGGAACTGCAGTGGAGGCCACGTACTGGAAGACGCAGAGTGGGACGACCCCCCGCCAGATGGACGGATGACCTGAGGAAGGTCGCTGATGGGGGATGAATGAGGGTAGCAGAAGATCGTATAAATTGCCGAGCATTGGGGGAGGCCTATATCCAGCAGTGGAGAGACACAGGCTGATGATGAAGATTCCGTTTTGGCCAGGGCGAACTTTTAACAATTATATGGAATGGCCAGTAAAAATATTTTTTCCCACTCTCTTCATCCATGGGCCATGGACCCATCGTCTCGACCCCAAACGGCGTAAATTCGTAACCTGTACTTGGCGTATTTGCGCAACTTGAGGTTCTCAACAGAAACCACTGCACTTCCCGCAACTTCAACAACACAACTTCTCTACACACGTCCACACCATAGACCTGCTAAGTTTCCACGGCCCAACAGTCATTCCGTCGGGTCTCTTGCCATCGCTCCGCACAATCCCAGTTTACCTGCCTAAGTTTACATAAAACAGAAAAAGGGTTGTCCAATACCTAATGCTCTTAAAACATTACACAATTTTTCATAATTATGTCTTATAATTGATACGATTAAAAATAAGTAGGTAACTTTAATGTACTGAACTTTTTAAATTACATTAAAACGACAACAGCTTATGGCAATAAGACGTAGAACTTTTGAAATACTTTGAAAACGCTATAATAATGACACAAATTTGGAGTTTCATCTCCCGTTTCAACAGTCCAGAAAAACCTTGTATACATCCAGTAGTGCGCCTTATCGTTATTTTTGGCTTGTGGCACCGAGGACGATCTCTTATCAAAACTATTTTCGTAATCACCAACCTAGTATTCTACAATCTCTTTCTCATCGCCGTCATCACCAATCTCATCATCAACTTTACCTATTACATCTTCATGGAGTTCATCCAACACTCGCCGTATTACCTCAGTGTTTACGTCCTCACAACAATGTTCATACAACACCACCAATGGGAACAACTCATCTACATGATCATCCAAATCGAACGCAAAAGTCTACTCAGCTCCGACAAGGAATCTAATGCTATTATATTAAAATATAAAAACTACAGCCAGTTCGTAATTTATGGGTTCTATATGATATTTGTTCCTATGTTGTTATTCTTCTTTTCGTCTTTCTGGTTGAATAACGTTATAATTCCGCACATGGAAGGCAGTAAGGAACCATTTGTTAGCACTTTCTACGTGTGGTTACCGTTTGACCAGAACGTAAACAAGTTCTGGTCTGCCTTCATCCAAACGCTGTTTGGTTTGACGACGTCTATTGGGATGTGGACTTGGAACACGTTTCTGTTGGCATCTTCAATGTTTTTTATAGGTATTTATTTATATAATTTTTAGGGAACGTAATAAATAGCATCAGTAAGGAAATATATAGCATCTATATATAAAAAAAACATTATTGTTTTTGTTTTATCCGGTTTGAGACAGGAAATATTAAGCTATTTTTTTTTTGTATAATGTAAAGGAACAACCGAAAAATATGAAAATACAAAATGTTTATTTAGTTTTGGGAATTTCCACTGAAAAAAAATTACAGACATTTTGTAGGTGTCTCTTCGTCTTGCCTTTACATGTATACTGGGCCGATTTAAGTTAAAATTAATATACTAAGAACAATGTTTTAGGACAACTAAAATCTCTCCGGCTGAGATGTGTGAACAGTGTGGTGGAGGACGACGAAGAACAAACCATGAGAAACATTGTTTCTTGTCACCAACAATTTGTTGATCTCTTAAGGTACGAGTAATTTAACATCATTGAAAATGCCAAATTTCTTTTAGAACAGATATCCTTTAAGAGCTGTTATTCTATCCTATTTACGAGTATGTCTCTTCACAAACACATATTTCTGGAGAAGGTAGCCTGCTCTCGCCACGCTCTGGCAAGACGGAATGTAGGTATTATTAATGACATTTGTTTAACGATGCATTTGGTTTTATTTATATTTGGTTGTCTAATACAAATGTACGTAAATGTACTTTTCATTGGCACATTTGAACAGAGACCTTTTTTATTTTAAGAAAAGCGTTATAACTACTGAATGATTACCGCAATATAGGCTTTTACTTAATGTCATTAAGAGCCAATAATTTAATCCTTAATTAATAAGATTTAAATATCCTACTCTCCAATCTGTGGACTCTGTGTTCCAGGGGCTGTCATAAATGAACTGCAGTAGTGGTAAAGTGGGCTTAAAGTTAAGGAAGTACTATTCTAAATTCTACAGGGTCTGCAGGTACAAAATCGTAGCTTAAAATCCAAAACTTTATTCCAATTACAATTTATTCCAATATATAAAACAATAAAAAAACAAGACTTGTTCATGAGGTAGTTACAGCATTTCTCCGCTGCACAGCAATGCTGATTTGGTGCGCGATAAAACTGCCAGCCCTCTTGTCACATACAACATTAACCAGCCGCTTAGACATGAATTGTTTATGTATTGTTCCAGATGTCAAAAGAAGTTCAACTCGCTAATGGGATGGGTGGCGTTTCCGCAGCTGCTGCAGATGTCCATGGTGTGCGGCGTTTGCATCATCAAGGTGGTTCTGGTACGGCTCAGCTTTGGTCATCTCTATAGCCTAGGCAATAGGGTGTCGTGATCTTTTCTCCTAATAAAATAACTTCTAATATCTTTAAGTCACAGTGTCAATCATTGGGGGATGCCAATAGTACTATGTTATACCCTAAATAGATATAACTTTTATTTTTTCCAATGTAATGGGAAAGTTCGAGCAAACTTCAAGCGCGTATCATTAATCAAGAAAATAATATTATCTAATGGGCCTTTTTGTGTTGTTTACAGGACGAAGACCCGGCGGTGGTCACCAAGAGTCTAACCATATTTATTGGTCTCAACATGCAGTGGGGGCTATTTTACGGCATCGCCAATGACGTCATTGTCCACGTTAGTACAGTAAAAATATCCTGACACCTACTTTAATTTGTGAAGACGTTTTAAATAGACTAATGGCCGGTTGCAGAAAAAATTATTAAAACAATCCATGATCATTATTTTGTTATACGTCATGTGATTGATAGTTAGCTTGTCTCTTAGTTTATTTCAGCGAATGACTTTGCTCATAGGCATGTACCTAATTTTAAGTGGTGGTGCAATAAAGAATTTTAAATAGATTTAAAAAATAGGTTAAAAGTCAAAAGTTAAAAGATCAGCCTTTCTACAACCGGCCGTTAGACATCTACGAGTACTTTGAAGACTACGATTTGTCCTTAATAAAAAATAAATACAAAAACTTACTATCATTATAAATAGGTACAAAAATACTTATATGTACATGAAAACATTGGATTTTTAAAAAATAAAATTAAAATTATATGAATTATGGCCAAGCAGTTGTCCAAACGAACTATGGAAATGTCTGAAGACAGGAAAATTGACAATTATTTCTGCCACGTATCTAGACAACGTCCCATTAGAGGTAGTCCCAAGAAGACTGGCAACATTTTCCCTCTGTATAGCGAGGCTAGCACGTTGGTAGAAGTAATTACCAGCCTTCCTGTCTCCAGATTTTTCCGTCAGCCGTTTCGACATATATATTTTTTAATTGATATTTCTGACATGTTTTTTACTTATTGAGCCTAAAATTTAATCGTGTTTTTCAGAGTGTGAATCTCTCGTACGGTATATTCTGCAGCCGGTGGGTTGGTAGGTCCGCGAGAGTGCGGCGGTCAGTGTTGATGCTGGGAGTGGGGATGGAGCGCCGAGTCTGCTTCACCGCCGGACCATTTAGCGAAATGTCGCTCGTCACTTTAAGCGCGGTTAGTTTTGTAAAAATAAATGCCTACAATCGATCTTCATAGCGGTGGTGGCTCGGTATTAAGAACGCCTACCTTAAAAGTACAGAAAGTATCATTACGACCATTTCCCTGAGGTAGTCAGAAATCACATTTAGCCAACTTTACTAAAGGCCAATTATGACAAGTGGCAAGATTATCAATGTCTCTAGCGTACAAAACTTAGGCAATTTACAAATAATTTAAATATTTATGTAAGTTAATAAATGTTATTACCTATGTCCCGACCAGGAATCGAACCCGGTACCTCCGAGTCTAAATCGACCGCTAGACCACGGACGTCTACCTTAAAAATTCCTACAAAAAGTCGGTTCGAACCCTGGCATGCAAGTACCAATGAGAAATACCCTTATTGCATACTTTTGTCATAGATTAATAAACCCACCGTTCCCGCGCTTCGCAGTTACGTTAAGCGGTTACACTAATACAATCTTGTGGAATCGTTAATAAATTAAACTTCATAAACTTTCGCGCACATTTATAATAGTTTTTGTAATTTGAACGGGTCTTTAATTATTCGTTAATAAATTGTCATTAAATAATAAATGTCTTCAGACCCTCCCCAACCTGTCTGGCCAGGCGTGGCGAGTGTACTCAACAGTGGAGATCTGGCACTTCGTGATCTAGGGGCTGTGCTGAACGCATGAATGAAATCGGTCATCTACGAGGCCATGTTGGAGAGCCCCTACACAATGCACGTCTCGAGGCCCATTTACCCTTATGTTTCAAATATATTATTTTTCAATAAACCAAAGATATAAAATAGGTATATAATAAATAGACAATCCTAGCTTTAATTATCCAAAACGGTAAAAAAAGTAAAGTATCATCACCACCGTTTCCCTTTCGGGGTGGTCAGAAACCACGCATATAAATAGCGGATTCACATTGAGCCAACTTTACTATAAGCCAATCATGACAAGTGGCAAGCTCGTCGATGTCTCTAGCGTACCAAACTCGAGAAATATCACAAATAAATTAAATATTAATTAAATGTATTTATTTACATTAATATTTTTTTTTGTGTCCCGACCAGGAATCGAACCCGGTAGCTCCAAGTCTTAATCCACGGACTTAACCGCTAGACCACGGAGGCAAAACGGTATGGTTTGGTTTCTCGCCCCGTTTTGCTATATTTAAATGTCTGCTCACATCGCTTTGTGGACTTTATTTTAGTATAAAATACTTTAATTTTAATACTGAATTTGTTAAGAGATCTTGGCCCTAAGGCGATGTCGAGCCTCTGGTCATCCCTGGTCATCTATTCGCAGACATTATTTTTACTATATTTTATTTTATTTTAGATATGGAGAGCCACCTACAGTATTTATGCAGTTCTCAGTCAAACTGCTCCAGAATAATATCCGACGCGCTTCAGAATAAATTCGTCATTTCGAGTTCTAGGTATCTCCTGATACTGCAGTCTACTGGAACCATGCACAGGCATAACATTTAATCAAAACGGGATGATATTTATATCACCTAAATATTTAAAAGAAATTTTTTCACTTCTTAGCTCCTTTCATGTAAGGATTCTCCGCTCTGCCCATAACTCTTTACTGTCCATCCCTTCACATCACACTAACTCCATTTCAAATTCCTTCTCAGTCGTAGCTGTGACATTATGGAACAGCCTACCTCTTAGTATCCGTCAGGCACCCAACAGAAGTGTATTTAAAAGTCAAATATATTCACACTTTTTAAAGATGCAATAAATATTCACAATTCATTTCTCTTCTCATTGTTATTGTAATGTAGTTGTATAATATAAATATTAGTTTATGTATATACGTTGAAGTAGTTTATGTATGTATTGTATATGTATTATTTATGTAGTGTATGTATTATTATTATGTAGTTTAAGTATTAAAATTATGTATTTTTTTATTTAGTTATAAGTACGTTATTTAAATTAACATCAAAATTATTTAAATATATTTTTTTATAAATAAATATATTTTAAATTATTTAAATATTATAATATAAAATTATTTAATTATTTGATGTTTGTTTTATAAACCTACCATAATTGATACAATGTCCCGAAGGTTGATGGTAAGAGAATGCCAATCGGCATTACATACGCCTTTTGTTAACAAAACAATAAAGTTTTTAAATAAAAATAATAAAAAAAATGATACGGTACGAAGACGTTAAGAGTGGTTCTAGCAAACAAACTAACGCACTTAAATTAGTAGAATGCAAATTCCAACTCATTCGGTGATACCATGCGGTGGGTGTGACTGCGTGTAGTACTTAATCGCATTTTTAACCTTCACTTAAGTGGCTTCGAACAATAATTTGTATAAGCTTAAGTGAATAAAGTCGTGCCGAATTATTATATAATGTCTTTAGACATTAAATAAATAGCAGGAAATGAAACACAACACACACTTAACATACGTATATTTTTGTGAAGTACAAAATCTACAGTCGATATAAAAAGAAAATAAATTCACTTAAAGGAATGGAAATTATTTTGTTTGCAGTTTAAAAACGTGGTTTTACAAATTTACATTTACGAGTATGTACAGTACGGTTTTAATAGATTTGTGCTAAATAAAGTTACAAACTGTAAATTTGTGGTTTTTATATTTTTAATTTGGCAAAGATAAAATCATTTTAGTTTTCATGGCTTTGGATTAGAATTTTTAGTGCCTCCGTATTTATTTTAGTGCCTAACGACTCGGATTGTTGTTTTTTTATGACACCATTTTTGCTCTTATTCATCTAGTATTGTCAGGTTTTCGAAATGTTGCTAGTGACAAAAATATAAAAATATGTTTTGAGGTTAAAATATTAATTGTTTTATATTGTAGTATCTGTACAGGTTAGGAAGAATTGCAGTCTTCTACCATTTCTTTCCCTTGCCCTTCTTCTTCTGCTGCTGTTTCCTCTGCCATCCCACTTCCCGCGGGGGCTCCACTCGCGGAGACTTGGCCGACGCAGAGGTCTGGTTCTGCTGCTTACTCATGTCACTGAAGAAGACAAAAATATTCATTAATTATACATTTACGGTTTTAGGCCGGTCTTCAATCTTGGAGACGTTTGTGCGCCATTTTGCACGGAAATGTGAAGTCCAAGTTTTTTGATTTGTTAATGAGATTACTGTGGATATTGTTAGTCAAAAGAGGTGTTGTTTTGTTTAATAATGTGCTACAATGTGAATGACACCATTCTATAGACCACATCTCCTGCACAACAGACAGGACATCCGCAAGATGAATCTGTGAAGTATTGCTATGTTCTAAGTACGTTCCTACGATGACAATGCATTATCTCTCTCTCCTGTATTCATCGCTCTCTCTCTCTCTCTCTTTCTCTTCCTTCTTTTCCCTACAAGTTTATAGATTGTATTTGTTGCTAATTAAATAATAATATCAGAATCGTATGAAAGAGAGGATGAAGACGACTGCAAAATGACTGAAATTTAAGCCGTTCTTCTCCGCTCTCTCCCACGCACGACGGACCCGGCACCCGCACGGTGAATCCATGGGTTGCTAAGAAATGTGTCTTCTTCCTTATAATGGATGGTGTTGCATATTCCAATAGTTCTTACTATTGGTCGGTGGCGGCCGTGGCCATGCCCTGGCTGCCCTTGATGACGTCACGCCTCCCGCCGCGCCGCTTCCTGTACGCAGAACGCTCGTATTTGGGGAGCCATCTAAAACAAATACAAATTCACATTACAAATAGTACAAAATCCATTAAATTAAAATCGGTTAAAAACAATATTATTTAATAGTGAAAATATTGTGACATCCAAAATTTATCAAAAGACGCAATTAAATCGAGCCGGACGACACAAATAAAACGAAAAATATATAAATTGTTAGCTGAGAAGTATTTTTAAAATTATTTATTATTATCATTTTAACAATTAAACTATAATGTGTTTGCACGACAATGTTTGGAGAAATATGAGAAACTATGTACCTAGAAATCTTAAAATGAACACATAAAATAAATTTAACTATTTATTTTTTCATTGCTACCAGCCTTAACTATTTGTTACCAACTGCTACTGGTATTTTTTTATTTTTTTTATTTGAAAACTTTATTGTAAATCTCTAGAAAAGGCGAACGTAATGCCTTCTCATCCCGTTAACCTTTGGGACATTGTAAATATGATTTAATCAAGTGCTACCGGCCAGAACTATGGTTAATCAACTGCACCGGCCAGCGGGGTGAGGCGGAGTGCACAATCGTCCGAAAACGTATTGTCAAACATCGATCACATCTGTTAGAAATGTCAAAATCATAGGCATTCCGCGTCGCTTTTAAAGAAAAAAAGAAAGAAAAAAGTTTATTTGTCACAAAAAACAAAATAATAATACAACAAGCAAGATAGTGTGGTGACAAATAGGGAATCAGCTCAGCAATAACCTGCAACACTCACAATTTTGACATTTACATTGTAGGTATTCCAATAAATGGACATTTCTTTCTCCAGAAATATGTTCTGAAAGAAACCTCCAGCAGTAAAGGGTTAGGACTTTGTGTTCTGGGGCTGGGATGTTTGGTCAGTTACCTCTCTGGGTCGGGCGGCCTGCTGAGGTCGGCGCTGGGCGGGAGTTTGGTCTTCCGACGTCTCTTCTTCGACTTCTTCTTGTCTTGTTCTGCTGGGGTGCTGGAACAAGACGTACGAGCTATACTTTCTCAACACTTAGCTATAAGATAATAAATTCAGTGTACAATAGCACTCACTAGAAACGGTTATTTATTATAAAAATAACCTTTCCGTTCTGTGACGCAACAGTTTTTGGACCTTCGATCCGGATTCGGAGCTCTCGCGGCTCGTGGTGTGCGGGAGAATAATGATTGGGTGAAGATCTGAACGACATGATATAGTTTTGTACACGGACATCCACACTTATTTATACACAAATACTTACGCATATATATTCAACGTTATTGTCCAATTTTAGTTTGGTATTTGACATATTATTTAATATTTTTTTATTATTATTAATTATGTTTAAATTGATATTGTTCTTTTGTTATTTTCTTCATGAGACCAAGCCAACATATGGCTAAGGCAATAGTAAATAATTTAAAATAATATATGTAGAAGTATATCCGTTGCTCTTTAACTTATACATTAACCGGCCGGTCGAGGATCTTAGCAGTAACACGCGTCGGCTGTTACATAGACGGAACATGCTGATGATATGGTGCTGTTTAGTCCCTCGATAAACTTAGTACTAACAAACTACTAGTAAATTATGAACTAAGTTTGGTTTGAAATGACAAGAAGTTTCATCATAGAATAATAAATATAGGGAAACAAGTAGTTTTAAATACCTAGCTTACTTTTAGCCACGACTTATGGGACTCAATCATTTTCGGAAATGTTTAAAATAATAAGTAAGTATTACCCCGGCGACTGGTTGGGCTGCACAGGTTTCTTTACCACCTTGGCGCCCATCATCCACTTGGAGGACTCCAGCGCGTCGATGTCAATGGAGCCCTGAACAAAATTACAACATTATTAGATTTGTCTGGAATGATGGGTTACAATTAGGAATGTCACTTCAATTGTTCAACATTTTTATTTAAATCACTAATTTTAAAACCTAATTTAAATTCATATATTTCTTTATAACAATAGGTATTTTATAGGATGGTACGATGGTTATAAATTGGGTACACTATGTTTAGCACATGGGCGTATAAAGATTAAATAATTCAGTATAGTAGACTTATATAGGAAACTAAACTAAAGAAAGCTATAATAATCAAATGACAAATAGGATTAATTATTGTCAAGGTAAGAAATTAATGTTGTTCATTCAATCTTCTAGAAAATCTTGCACAGAGTAGTAGCATTTGTCAATTAGCATTTTTTATTAGTGTTTTTTTGAATCGTTGTATAGGTAGTAACTTTATGTCATCATTTGTCTCGGTCTGGGTATTTATATGTATATTTACAAAAAAAAAAAGTATAATATGTAGTTTATCAACCATCTAGTTTCCGTAACACAAGCCTCGTAGCTTACCACGGAAACTAGATGGCGCTGTGTGACCTGTCTGGAAATATTTATTATTATTATTTATTTTTATAGATTAATTAATTATAGATTTTTGAAGCCATACAGAATACTCTTTATGCATGTGTGTTGTTATGGATATAGGAATTACGAGCTTTTTTTTATACCGCACTCTGCGGTTGTAACTTTGATCAACAATTGGAAAAAGTTCCCCATTATTTTTGTCAACGTTACGTTACGGTCTAATAATATGGGGAAACTCTGTTGATATAGGTAAGGTACTTATAGCACAAAAACAAAGTATTAGAGCCATTTGTGGAGCTGGCCCACTAGACTCATGTAGACCTCGTTTAGAAAATTAAATCTACTCACAGTCACGGGTATGTACATTCTTGAAATATGTATATTTGTTGTTAAAAACCCTGACTACTTCAAAAAGAGTATTAGAAACCAAAATTTACGTCAGATAAATGAAACAATGTTAGTAATACCAGTATGTAAACGATTTTGAATTTGAAAGTTGGCAATTTCTAAAATATACAAACATGGTACTGTTAATATATGTAAGCTTTTAAAATAAGGTCTACTTAAGGTTGCATAAAGCCCCATGTCAATTTTTTTTAAAAATGTATGACCTTAGTTTTGTCTAGATTAATTATTAGGTTATTTTTAGTAAACCAATTGAGTACCTCCTTGAGGCCCTGGTTAATATTTGCTTCATAAGTGTTTGCGTCTTCACATTTAACCAGTAATGTGCTATCATCAGCGAATAGCACCATGGAAAACCTTGTGCTTCTGGGTAGATCTCACCTGGACGGGCAGGGCGGGCAGTCCCCCGGCGAGTCCCCGGGCGCGGTCGGGGTGGGAGGTGGCGAGTCCCCGGACCGGCCTGGCGAGGGAGCGCGTGTCGGGCAGCACTCACCTGGACGGGCAGGGCGGGCAGTCCCCCGGCGAGTCCCCTGGCGCGGTCGGGGTGGGAGGTGGCGAGTCCCCGGACCAGCCTGGCGAGGAAGCGCGTGTCGGGCAGCACTCACCTGGACGGGCCGGGCGGGCAGTCCCCCGGCGAGTCCCCGGGCGCGGTCGGGGTGGAGGTGGCGAGTCCCCGGACCGGCCTGGCGAGGGAGCGCGTGTCGGGCAGCACTCACCTGGACGGGCAGGGCGGGCAGTCCCCCGGCGAGTCCCCGGGCGCGGACGGGGTGGAGGTGGCGAGTCCCCGGACCGGCCTGGCGAGGAAGCGCGTGTCGGGCAGCACTCACCTGGACGGGCAGGGCGGGCAGTCCCCCGGCGAGTCCCCTGGCGCGGTCGGGGTGGGAGGTGGCGAGTCCCCGGACCGGCCTGGCGAGGAAGCGCGTGTCGGGCAGCACTCACCTGGATGGGCAGGGCGGGCAGTCCCCCGGCGAGTCCCCGGGCGCGGTCGGGGTGGAGGTGGCGAGTCCCCGGACCGGCCTGGCGAGGGAGCGCGTGTCGGGCAGCACTCACCTGGACGGGCAGGGCGGGCAGTCCCCCGGCGAGTCCCCGGGCGCGGTCGGGGTGGGAGGTGGCGAGTCCCCGGACCGGCCTGGCGAGGGAGCGCGTGTCGGGCAGCACTCACCTGGACGGGCAGGGCGGGCAGTCCCCCGGCGAGTCCCCGGGCGCGGTCGGGGTGGGAGGTGGCGAGTCCCCGGACCGGCCTGGCGAGGGAGCGCGTGTCGGGCAGCACTCACCTGGACGGGCAGGGCGGGCAGTCCCCCGGCGAGTCCCCGGGCGCGGTCGGGGTGGGAGGTGGCGAGTCCCCGGACCGGCCTGGCGAGGGAGCGCGTGTCGGGCAGCACTCACCTGGACGGGCAGGGCGGGCAGTCCCCCGGCGAGTCCCCGGGCGCGGTCGGGGTGGGAGGTGGCGAGTCCCCGGACCGGCCTGGCGAGGGAGCGCGTGTCGGGCAGCACTCACCTGGACGGGCAGGGCGGGCAGTCCCCCGGCGAGTCCCCGGGCGCGGTCGGGGTGGGAGGTGGCGAGTCCCCGGACCAGCCTGGCGAGGGAGCGCGTGTCGGGCAGTCCCGCGCGGGTGAGTGCGTGGTGGGCGAGCTCCTGTCGGTCTGGGCGGGCGGCGCGGAGGTGCACCGGTCCGGCTGCGCGCCACACCTCCGATAGGGAGGACATCGCACTCTGGAACAGAACACTCGAGCTCACGTCCGCGGTGCACAGTCCATAAGCTATAACGCCGTTATCCTAGTATATTTTATATATTGACTTTATGACGCCACCTCTTCTTTTAAACCCTTTTATTATAACAAAAAAAGATATTGTTCACTACAAAAAACGGAACCGATAGGATAGACACACAAAGTCGACACCAGTTGCAGCACCGATGTCATTACCAAATGAGAATGATGACTTTCTGATATTTTAAAGCATCATTAATAACCTTTTGTAAAATGTAAGTCACCTGATCATCTTTATAATGCTCATAGACATCGGTGAAGAGTAGAGAAGCTTTCTCCGGATCCCCATCTGCAGACAGCAGGGTACAGAGTAGCCCTATCACTCCGGCCCGGTATTTAAATTTACTCTCGTCCAACAACTTTATAGCACCTTTTTGATCACCCTGGAACAATAATAAACAATGTGAAGTTATGAAAATACACGGTTATTGAATTGGACAAACTTGGCAGACCTGGAGCCTGGTGGCCCTCCGCTCTGTATACCTGAGCCAGTAGTATCTGCACGGCTGCCAACACGAGAGCCCCCCCGTGTCGGACCAGCAGCCCGGTAGCACCGGAGAGATCCCCGTCCCTCCACAGCCTGGTAGCCTCCACAAGAGCTGCTCGGGACTCGTGACCAAACTCTTTCCTTAACTTCACACAACACTGCTTGCAGAAGTCTCCCTGTCAAAAATATAAATTATTTAGACATGTAAACAAAATTATAAAGATTGACTTCATTATATTACAACCATGACATGTGACTCTGCAGCCAAATAACTATCTATTTAATTTGCCTTTACGTCTATCATTAAAACCTATGATTGGACATGACATTAACATCTAAATATGACATGACCCTATGGCACCTAAAGGTTCTTTTTGCTAGGAACTATATTACAGGCAATGGGTCAAACAGCTTAGGATAAATCAAAGGACCTACTTATAACTGGGAGTGTGTGGCATAGAGTAAATCAGTACATAGTGATGTTGCCAGCGGCCAATTTTGTTTAGGTTGTGTATATTTGTTTTATTTTTTTCATATATACTATCATTAACTGTTTCAACTCAAAAATCATGCATTTTTTGAAATATCCTTATTATTGTATTTCAGATCGGAACACCTATACAGCAACAAAACACGTCAGTTTATCCGAATAACTGTTTAAGCGAAAAATATCTGTTTTCTTGATTAATGAGTGTTTTTTGAGTTAAACCACTAGGTGTAATGGGTTATGTCCGAAATAAATAAATTATTAATATTATTATGGAGCTAATTTGTACCTGGTTGGAATAAATAGCTAGTATGGCTTGGTTGTAGACTATGTTGGCCCTCTGTGTGGAGGTCAGTTTGTGCTCCAGTCCATCCTGGGTGGCGGCCTTCATCCTCTTTCGGGAATCAAACACGTTGCTGTCTCTGGCCAGGGAAATTACACAATTACTAAAAATCTCCAGTACCGGTAGATAAAAACAATGGTAGATAACTGTGGGCGGAGGTAATTGGTACAGTAATAGACAAAACTTTATATTTTTTTATGTAAAGTTTATGACTGATTGCAACAATAACAATGAAAAACAATCTTTTGTTATAAAGTAAATAACACCATCCAATACTTTTTATTCTTTCACTTCAATCTAAAATCATGTTTCGAACAAAACCGAAAAGGTTTCAAAACTGAAATCAATAACCAAGACAACAAATAAAAAAAGTTTATAAGAAAACCAAAAAACATGTCTGCAACTGTACATTTTAAGTGGGTGGAGCGTCAGGAATCCATAGTCGGATTCTGTGCAAATTCGAAAGCTTTTATTTTGTCTACCCGTAACTATAATAATTAAATAATATATTGTTATTAAAAACAAATAGACACCAGACTCTCATCAACCCGGCCAGATATATTCTGAAAAGCCATTCTCCAGCAGTGACGGTCTAGGACTCTTAGAATGTGTTCTTGGGGCTGTAATATTGAATAATGATAACATGGGTTTTGGGTTCTACTTAAGTGCCTATAACAGCCACTAAGGACTGAGTTTTAATTGTGGGTTAAAGTTTTCATATTCATTTGCAGACTAATCTTCCATATTTTCATTCACATATGGTAATAATCCTGTAGTGGTATCCCAAAATTTTAATTTAAACTAGATGTAAAACAATAAAAGGGCAAAGATTTAGATTTGAGAATAGTAAATGGTTCCTTAAACACTTAATGCATCAAACTACCTTTAAAAGCTTAAAGGCGTTTTCAGAAAAAAAAATGTAACTAATTTGTTTTTTTTTTTTAAATAACCGATTAATTTATGGTAGTGTGTAAATTGCAGAAACACCTGTTTAATTATAAAACTTTTAAGATTGTGCATTGAAGTTTAACACAGAATTAAGTTGGATATATATTTAAAATTCACCCTACAATTATGACATGAATAGTGCTAGGGCGTGTAGTTATTTAAATATTTATCTGACATAATAATTTAATAAATTTTTTAAATATTTGGTGTACCTGTTGATGACAACCAGGTTGTTGCTAGCGATGGCTACTAGAGCTATGTCTGCAGGTTTGTCCTTGAGCACAGACAGGTAGATGGCTGCTGCCTCCTTCTCTCTGCCCAACATCTGCAGACAATATGCTTGCTGGACCCTAGGAAATAACAAGCATAACTATATGGTTCCCAATCGGCTAGGATTGTATTTTTTTTTTTAATTTGTATAATAAGAATAGACAGATGGAAAGCTGATAATTGTTTGTTGATTTAGGTTAAGTTACGATGGGGCTGACATGCTCAATTTGGGTAAAAGCCCCCTAATACAATATGACAAAAAAAAAACTATATGGTATTTAGACAAACAAATATATAAAAAAAACAACAAAAAATGTTCAGATTAAGTTGATATTGTATCAAATTTAGCAGAGAACTTGTAATATTTATGTGAAAACTAAAAGAAAAGTTTCATAAATAGTGATTATGTAACTCTCCAATTACCTGATAATGGCGGCCTCTTCCCTCGCCTCTTCCTCGGTCCCCCCATCCTCTATGACGGCCCCCATACAAGCTGCCTCGGCTCTCTTCAGTATGGCTCCACTGTCCTGGAAGCGCCCCCCTGCAGCCAGGGTGCAACCCGCATTGTATGACAACTCATATGTCTGCTCCGAAAGGGTTGGGATGTCATTAGACTGAAATGGCCAGAAATTATAGTTTATTTTTAGTGGTTTGGCTCTGTAAACTTCAATATACTAAATACTTCTGCAAATCACTTCAAAAAAGTATCTAATTTTGTTTAGCCCACAAACTTTGGCAATTATTACAAATGTTTTAAACCCAAAAAAATATTCTTACAGGATTAAGTGCAGCAAGATTAGCCACAACAGCAGCCATGTTGGCGTTCCTCTCATCCTCATAGTCATCCGTTGTGTTCTTTACAATGTCCCGGTACAGAGTGTAACAATCCTGATATTGTTCCAGACGGTACAGAATTTGAGCCCTGGGAAATTCAAATGTGAATTATACATCTGCCTACCACAAGTGCTACAAATTTGTAACCTATGGTGGGGTTGGTGTATTTGTGCAGCTTTAGTTTTTAGTAAAATAATTATAACATATGGTACATACATATTATTTTTGAATGTTACTACTACTTTAATGTAGATATAGATTCAATTAAAAATAAACTCATAATTATTTACCTAATTAATACAGATTACAAATATCACATACTTATGTACTGAAATTAATTTGATTAATACCTGGATCTCTTACCTAAGTTCTTTTAATGCTGGAGTCAACTCGGGAGCAGCATCAACAATCTGAAGTGCCTCTTTGGGGCAATTGAGTCGGTATTGTGTGTATGCCTTCTCAAAATGTAGGTCCCCTGCCAAAGCTGCATGTTTGGGATTATTTAGAGCAACCAGTGCCTCCTTAAAATTGGACAGCTGGATCAAACACACAACCTTGCAGTGAAATGCCTTTTGCTCATTTGGTGCTATTTGAAGTACTGCAAAAGTAAAATTTAGTTATTAAGCTTAAAAATATATATTACCCACGTAAAAACTATTATTATAGTATAACTTTATTACTAAACAATTATTTCTTACAAGATTTATTCTATAGCAATTTTTCTAATTCATTGCAAAATTACTATCCAACTCATAATTAATATTTAATGTTTACAGGATTTTAAATAAGTTTTACACATTTAAGAATATATTCAACATAAGTTATACGTTTGTGTTATAGAACAAGAAGCAGAAAATCAGATTATTATTTAGCTATGAAAACTTAGATGTAAAAAATATATTAAACAAAATTCTGACCAAAGTGACGCGTAAATAATATCTCATATTGTTCTACATACCTTTTCCTGCAGCTTTTAATGCTCTATCATAATCCCCGCTTTGGCAAAATTTATTTAATTCAATATAAGCCTGAACAAGGTTAGTTTCCTTGTTGGCCGACATTTTTGACAAATCATTTGACAACTTGGCAATCCTACGTCAATTTTATCGTTCAAAAATTCAATTATTTTTTTTTTAATTGTCTTTAAAGGACATTGTACAGAATACATCAGTCCTAAACACGTAATTTATATGCATAATATATGTTCATAACAGAGTTTATAACCGAGTTGGGATCATCAAATTCTTCTTCTTCTTCTTTTTTAAACTAGTAAGACTAGTAATGGCAATCGCCACTAAGGCATTTGTGCCAACATCACGTTTGTATTGATTAATAAATTGCGTATAGGTACTGGTTAAGGGTTTGATTGGACACGATGAATCACAAACACTAAAACAGAAAATGGAGTGGTTAGTATGATACGTCACAACACAATACATTGATTTGTCAGTACTTGGGACAACATATAGACAACACATACATTTAGGGTGTGATTACATTGCAAGTATAGAGATTCTTGTAGCCAGGGCCACAGCACTGCACCCGAGCCGAAGCTCCCACCCTAGCATCAATATTTGTCTAGCTGACTTCAACCGCTCCTCCCTCCCTCATGCATAATGAAAAAAAAATACATTTTCAGTCTGCATGGTAAGAAAGAGGGGGTTACAATTCTGCGGACTGGAACCGGGGCAGGTAGCAACCATCCGGAGGACGCTGCTATGACACAAAATTTCATTTATTTGTCATTAATTAAATCTATTTAATATTATTATTATTATTTTATTAAAGTTTAATGTTGTTTATATTGAGGAAATTAGTGATAATGATATATATAGTAGGATTGAGAGAGGAGAGGAGTGAGGCAATAGACGTAGGAAACGGTACAATTTTGTAAAGGGAGGATAATAGAGCTGAGCGGTTGTAGAGGGGACATGCGAAGAATATGTGGTTGGCATCTCCCTCATCCAGCCCACACTCGCAAATTGATGTGTCTCTAATCCTAAGTTTTGCAAGGAATGCAGGAGAGCAGTAATGGCCCAGTCTTAGGCGGCAAATGGTAGATGTATCTTTTTTACTTAACCTTATTTTTGAGAACCATGGTTTGCTAGGAATTGAGGGCTGAATCTGAGAGTAGTACCAGCCCCTTTTTTTGGTGCTTTTTGGCCATTGATCAGACCAAGATTCGTAGAGATAACATTTGGGTTGTAATATTAGATCATGGGGGTATAGATGGTACGGAAAAATGTCCCCACATTCTACTGCTTCCTTAGCTACCTGGTCCACTTTTTCATTGCCTTGGATGCCGCAGTGACTGGGGATCCAGGCTAGTACCACCGACAAACCTTCTAGGGAGCATTTATGAAGCTGTTCCTTTGTGTCGAATAGGAGAGGATTATAGGAGCTTTTAGAGAAGGGATTGGCTAATATAGATTGGAGGGAGCTAAGGGAGTCGGAGAATATAATTGTTTTGGGCAACTTAAATGTGAGGGCGTATTTAATTCCTTCTAGGATACCGATAAATTCCCCTGTAAAAACCGTTGTTTCAGGGGGGTACTTAATTTTCCTGACTATGTTGTAGTCGCCATGGTACATGCCCACCCCAACACAGCCGTTCTGGGAGAATTTTGACGCGTCAGTAAAAATGCAGTTCCACCCCACCCATTTTGAATTCATGATCGAATGGAATTTAAAATTGGCATAAGGGTCGTCTTTTTCAATACCAAAATTCAGAATGACCTCCGGAGAGTGGGTGATTATCTCGTATGGGTGAGAAAAGATAGGCAGGTTTGAAAAACGGGCAATTTTTGTGTCAAAATCTTTTAATTTGAGGAGGCTGTTAACCAGACGAGGGGGGTGTTTGTGAATCCAGTATTGAGAAGAGGAAGTGAAGATTGAAAGTTGGTCTAATATGGGAATAAGAGAATGCTGGGAAAAATTGGACAAGCGGAAAAGATATCTGTCTGCCAGGTATTGTCTTCGGCAGGGTAGGGGGGGGTCGTCACACTCCACCTGCAGAGCGTTGACCGGACTCGACCTCATGGCCCCTGTGATAATTCGAAGTGCCTTGGACTGAATACGGTCAAGTTTTCTGAGTCCAGCTTTGTTAGCTGGATCCATCAGGAAGGATCCATAGTCCAAGACACTTCTTATTATGGCGTTGTATAATAGTCTGAGAGAGTAAGGGTGCGCTCCCCACCAGACACCTGCTAGGCAGCGCAGGATGTTGAGATTTTTCTCGCATTTGGCCGCTATGGCTTCACAATGAGGTTTCCATGTTAGATGGTTGTCCATGGACATTCCTAGAAATTTTGTATATGTTTTTATAGGAATCATAGTGTTTTGGACCGAGATCTGTATAGGATAAAATTGACGTTTCCTGGTAAAAACAACCACAGAGCTCTTAGAGGGGGCTAAGTCCAGACCGTTTGAGTTTAGCCAATTTGAGAGGGAGTCTAGTGATGCATTGATTAGATCGGAGGCCTCTTTAATGTCCGAGTTAGAGCAGTAGACCAGTAAATCATCAGCATATTGCAATATTTGGCAGTTAGTGTGAATAGATGATTCTAAGTCATGAGTATAGATGTTATAGAGTAGGGGACTTAGAACCGATCCCTGAGGCAGGCCTTTATAGCTTGATCGGGGGGGGAAGGATTGTGATTCGTAACGGAATAGTACCAGTCTTTGGGTAAGAAGATTAAATATGAAGTTCGTCCATTTCTCCGGGACACTCAGCTGTTGAAGCTTTTTCCTGAGTACAGGGAGCTGGACATTGTCATAGGCCGCAGAGATATCTAGGAACGCTCCTATGACATATCTGTTATTTGAAAAAGCAAGGCGAATCTGCGAAGTAAATATGCTGAGATTATCCATGGTGCTTCTACCTCTTCTAAAACCATATTGGTTGGGTGCCAATTTGGTATTGCGTTCAATGAACCACTCAAGTCGGTTTTTAATCAGATGTTCGGTTATTTTAGACAATACGGAGGAGAGGGCTATTGGACGGTAGGAATCTGGGTCTTCAGGATTTTTGTTGGGCTTAAGGATTGGGATTATTAGTTGGGATTTCCATGAAGGGGGAATGTGGCCTGTGTCAACAGTGGCGTTGATTAGCTCAAGAAAGTATATGAGAGTGGAGTCTTTTGAGTTGGAGAGAAAAGAGTAAGGGATTCCATCAAGTCCTGGCGAGGAGTCCTTGACCTTGTGCAGGATGTATTTCAGCTCTTTTAGAGAGAATGGGTATTCTATGGGGTTGTCTGAGGGAGGGATAGTGTATGTAAAAGGAAGTTGGTCAAGGAAGGGGACAGAGGGAGGAGCAATCCTGTCCTTGAATCTCTCCAGAAGCTCCAAGGTAATGTTACCTGCTCTGGAGGGGGAGAAGGATGATCTGAATCTTCTAATTTGTTTCCATACCAGAGTAGGAGGGGTATCTGGGGAGATGGATGAACAAAATCTGTTCCAGCTTTGACGCTTTTTGGAACTGAATGTCTTTCTGCATTTCGCCATTATGCTGTTTAGAATGATGTAGTTTTCCATAGTTATGTTTAGTTTGTACCTAACTTCAGCTTCTTTACGTTCTTTAATTAGACTAGTACAGTCTCGATCCCACCACGGTGGAGATGAAGGTTTGGGTGAACAGTTTTTTTTTTTGGGGAAGACTGCATCGGCAGATTCTAAAATTGCCTGGATTAGTGACTCTGAGCATGTATTTGTAGATTGTGTAGAAATTGCAGGGAGTTGGAAGGTTTTGTTTTCAAGGGTTTGTCCAAAAAGTGCCCAATCGGCTTCTTCTAATTTGTACTTTAATAGGGGATCGGAGTTTTGGGAAGTGCGGGATTCGAAGGGAAGAGTTAGTATGATAGGAAAATGTCTGCTGCCATGTGAGGACGAGGAAATAGACCAGGTAATTTGGGATGCTAGTTCAGGAGAACAGAATGACAGGTCTAGGGCACTTGACATCTCAGTGGGTCTGTTGCGGCATGTAGGCGTTCCGTCATTTAGGAGGCACAGATTCATGTCATCCAGCATTTCGAGAAGAAGCTCTCCACATAGGTTATTTTTGTCAGATCCCCATGCTCGGTGATGACAGTTAAAATCTCCCATAACAATAACAGGTTTAGGGATAGAAGCAATAATATTTTTAAGTTCAGTTAAGATGCAGGAGTTAGGGTGGGCTATATATATAGATATAAATGAAATGTTTTTAATTTGTACTGCCACAATTTGAATTTCTATGTTATGGGTAGGGATGTGAATGGGAGTGAAGGGAAAGGAGGAAGAGATGAGAAGGGCGGAGCCGCCCCAACCATCAGGTCTATCATCTCTGACACTGTTGAAGCCAGAGAAACTGAACTGAGACTTTGGCTTCAGCCAGGTCTCAGATAGGGCAACGATAGTGGGTTGGAGTTGTTTTGCCAAAATCGTTAGTTCCGCCTTTTTACAGGCAGACCTAACGCTTTGGCAGTTCCACTGGAGGATTTGGGCCAGAGGGGCCAGTATTATTTATTAGGGGTAGATGGTAAGAATTAGTGGCTTCGTTGGTCGGTATGGAATTTTGAGAATAAGAATTAATAAAATGTAGAAGTGAGGATAAGAATTCTGCTATAGTTTTATCGTTTGTGGGGTTGGGGGGAGTGCTGATCGCACAACCGTTAGGGGTTTGGGAAGGAGGGGTGCTAATGATGTTGAAGTGTGCATTTCTGTCGTAGGCTTTAGGTAGTGGGAATGGATTGCGAGGCTTTAATGAGACGGTCTTTTTGTAGGAAAAGGTGTTCGGCCGGATGGGGCCATTTTCTCTCAGAGGTAGGGAGGATACCCTATTAGATAAAGTGATATCTGCGTATGACCTGTATACAGGTGGTTGTAATTTTGATGCTTCAGAGTAGGATATGGCCTTTTCAGCCATGGTTGATTTAATATTTATTTGTCTGAGGTGCTCGGGACAGCTTTTGTTGGTTGCAAAATGTTGGCCCTTGCAGGATATGCAAAATGCTGCTTCTCCATCTACTTGGCAGGAATCTCCTGAATGGCCCTCCTCGGCACACTTAAAGCACCTGGGTTTGGACCTGCATATGGTTTTGGTGTGTCCAAAGCGACAGCATTTAAAACATTGTACAGTTGGATAAATATACACTTGTACTGGCAATGCATTATAGCAGACAAAAATTTTTTCAGGCAAGGATTGGCCGTCAAACGTCAGAACCACAGTCTGAGAGGGTTTCCACTCCGGGTTCCCATCCACCATCGTCTTATGGTTAAGACGGCGAGCTCTGAGAACTTTACCTACGAAATTAAGCGGAAATGTAATATATTCGATGATCTCCTCTGGAGACCACTCAGCCGGAATGCCTCGGACGAGACCCATTTTCGTGATGCTAAAAGTAGGGATAAAAGCTTTTAGATTTTTTTTTAATAGTAGAGTGTTGTTCAAGAATGTATTCGCGAAAGCTGGAGAAGTAAAACATATTGTAATCCTGTTTCTGCCAATACTTTTAATACTACCTTCCACTATACCGGGTATGTGGTTTTTATGCACCAGTAGGCCAAAGGAGACAGGGTGTAGGGTTGTACCAGCTGTTGGATTGGGTTCAATGCGCTGAACATGTATGACAAATGGACCTTTGTCATTGGTGGCGTAAGTTTGTCTTCCGTTTGTTCGGGCACGTCACACTTCTTTTAAATTATCATTTTTTATTGGAATAGTGAATCATACAACCTAATATTGTGCTTGTTTATCAGTGTTTTTGTGTTTTGTAATTGTAAGTGTATTGTCTCTGTGTAAATAGGTGTAATTACAGCGTAAGTAGATAGTGAAGTAAGGCACGTTGTAGGTTTAGGTTAAGTTAGAATGAATGAACCGCCGGATCCCGGGGGTGGGACTAGTTCTCGCCCTGCGACCCCTTTAAGTCCTTTATCCCCCGCTGCATTTATTACGCTCCCTCCGGAATCACCCATCCAGTCCGACAACTTCTTTTCGCCACCCTCTCCTTCCGAATTCAAAAGGAAAACTAAACGAAAAATTAAGGATGAAAAAAATTTTAGATCCAAACATAAAAAATCCGACGTACAGTTAAATAACCCGGCCCATCTCAACTCTGACTCCTCGGATTCAGAATCCATTGTTAAACCCTCATCCATATCACCAAAAATGCCCATAACCTTACCACGCGACATCATCAAATTCCAGATGCTGCAGAATTTGATGCTTTACTTGGAGTCACTCGCGGCATTATAGCCCAAACACGTCGGGTAAAATATAGGAGTCCACAGCGCGGGAAAACCGCAAAAAATAAACTGCAACTTGTGCCCTATATTTAAAGTCCAATTTATCGTTTTCCATAATTATTCACATTGCAGCACATTATTAAACAAAACAACACCACTTTTGACCAATAATATCCACAGTAAATTAATTTACAAAACAAAAACTTGCACTTGACATGTCCACGCAAAATGGCGCGAAGAACTCCTCAAAAATTCAACACTATCTATGCTATGTTCAACTTGAAAGCAAATAAACAAGGGACTACTTGCCACTATCCCGCGCGGATACGATTTATATTTAAAGTAGGTTTTTTTTTGTTTTAGCGCCATTTTGCGCGGACATTGTCAAGCAATTATGATATAAAAATAAACTAAAACAAAAAAAAACCTACTTACAAAACCAAATTTAAATATAAATCGTATCCACGCGGCATAGTGGCAAGAACGCTTAACGCATTTCCTCGCTGAATCGCTATGCTGATTCTCTGGGCGAGGAAAAATAAATTAATTTACTGTGAATATTGTTGGTCAAAAGTGGTGTTGTTTTGTTTAATAATGTTCTACAATGTGGTTAGTTATGGATAACGATAAATTGGACTTTGAATATGGTTGTGCCCCATATTCAAAGTCCAATGGGGTGTATCAGGCAAAGCTTTTTTATAGATGTCGCTAGCGGCACTGGTACCTTGTTTACACCTATGTCGGTCATTTTTTAAATGTTTTTGTAGTTTTTTATTTTTATAACAGAAATACAAATTTTAACTTAACGTTACCTAGGTACCTTAAAAGACGAATTAGGAAAGCGAACACCGTCTTTAAAAAGAAAAAAGGTTTAATTAATAGAACAGCAATGATTTCGCTGGGAAATCTCGATTTTTACACTTAAAAGCTGCTGACTTCGCTAATATATCCAGAAAATAATAAATTCGTAATAAAAATACAAGTTTTCTATGCAACTGACAGTTCTATTAGGTACCATCTATCGTGATAAAAAGTTAAAGATACACCCCATTGTTGCAGTTTTTTTTTTGCGGTTTTCTCGCGCTGTGAACTCCTATATTTTACCCAACGTGTTTGAGCTATAATGCCGCGAGTGACTCCAAGGAAAGCATAAAATTCTGCAACATCTGGAATTTAATGATGATCTCATTAGCTCATAAAAAAGAAAGATATATTAAGTCAGGCTGTATGGGCTAGATCCTTTGCCTTCCCTATCACCTCATTCGTCATTCATCGGGAGAAGAGAACACAACAAAAAAAATCAAATAACTTTTGCTAAGCAAATAAATTACTTTTTTTACCAAATTTGTATAAAAACCATAGACAAACGCAAAGTTGAACGACTTTCAAAGCGAAATAAAGCACTTAAAGCGACAAGTCAAACATAGAGCTATAAACTAGTAAAAGGCCTATCTCTTTCTAACGGTAGCGTAACTATTTAAATATTCATTGATCTAGGACAAAGTAGATAATTTAATTGACACCAACTCAAGCGAGAGTTATAATACACTAGATCTGTAGCTCAGGGTAGATTGTTGCAATCCACAGCTGTTAACTACTGTGGAGAGAGAACATCACAATACATGATTTCTAAACTCTGGAATGAGCTGCACTGGTTGGCAGAGAAACCTGTCGATTGCGTCTGTCAAAACTAGGCGGAATGACCAAGAACGCATATTCGCTTCGTCGCGGCGAATATTAGGATATACTAGGCCAGTCGTTAAAAAATACCTAAGAAGGTTTTTCATTGACCTGTAATACAATACTAAATAAAATTGTAATAGTAACCTCTGAAACACTAAAAATATAAATTGTTACTAACGAGCGACCTTTTTAGGATTACCTACTTATAATTATTGATTGTAGAAAGGTTATTATTATTTATTAGGTACAAAAAAAACACCATGTGAATAAAAATAAATAGAGATGGGTATAGTAATATATAATTTTAATTAAAACTATATTAGGATGCTGAATTTCAGTTGATTAGTGTAAATTGATTGGAGTTTACATACAAACTTTCATCCGGACCTTTTCCTTAATAAAGTGTAAAAACTATATGATGTTCTAAGAATCTGAAAGAAAAACATAATTACTGTAATACTGTAATATTATATTTTAAGGGATTTATTTAAAATATATTTACCGCTACAAAAGTAGGTAGTGACATCTCCTTAAAAGGTCCTGCAGTAAGGGCGACGCGTTGTTTTAAGCCCACCCCTAACAGCAATACGGCGCGACGAACTCTCGGGCTTTGACTCACCCACTTAGATTCGAATATGCCATAGTAAAGGTTTTCGCTCTAAAAATATTTTATGTCTGTAAATTTTATGGCTTTAATAAAAACGTAGTTTAATTAGAATCGAATACGAATAGAAATAAACATATACTCGTAGGCATATACGAGTAATCCTACTAAACGTATATTTTGATAGGTATAGGAAGTTATTTTCAAATGTGCATGAAACGCCTCGCCACATTTATACGAGTATACAGGGATCAACCGAAAATCAGAGGGATAATTCTCAAGCTGTAGAGACGCATGCGATATTTCTTAATATCGTTTTTTGTATACATTTTGACTGTGACTCCTAGGCCGTCGCAACTCAACGATGATTCCCTATTTGTCACTTTAAATTAAAGTTAACTATTTTTGTTCTAGTTTATGTAACAAATAAGGAATACATTTTTCTATCTTTCTTTCATAATTCTATTAGGTACCTACATTGAAAATAAATAAATGCCCAAGAGTTTCATGTCATACAAAAAAATCAATTATAATAAAATGTATGTTTATGTTAAAAACTTACTGCTATAATTAATTCATTTCCTAAAAAAAAATGTATAAACAGCTGAAAACCTAGAGCAAATATCATTATTATTGCTGTATATAGTAGAATTGTTTCATTTTGTTTCTGTAAAGAAATAAAATATGCATTGTAATTTGATTTGACACTAACCATCGACCTAATTTACAAAAAAATTTAATTGCGTAGGTACCGAAACTAAAAGCGCTATGCTGACTCCATAATTTACTTGTATCATCAAATAATACAGAAACGTGACTGGCGATATTAATGAGTTGAATATTTTATAGCATCTGTAATAAAAGTTAAGCTCTTTAAAATATTAAATACAAAGTTAAGTACAACATTTATAATAGATAGGTACTACATTTGGTTGTATTACATTTGGTTTACGAATTTGCTTACTCTAATATCCTTAAATAATGTAGATGACACTTAATTATATTTCTTAAGCAAACATCTTCATTAGGATTATCTAAAACATGAACACATCGAACTCGCAAAGCCTTTAGTTGTCCGGCCAAAAATATAATTATAGCCAAAATCATTGAATCCCAGCATAAGACATGTGCGGCTGATACTTGTAAAAACATAGATTGTAATAACGCAGATATAATACGACCACGTTGTGTTAGGTCGTTAAAGGGCAGCAAAACATTATAAATGTTGTAGTTGACTATTCGTCCATGTTCTATTTTACTTAAGTCAAGGAAGTACACATTAAAAGTCCAAAAAAATAACATGTAAATTATGTCAATAATGACATAATTAGACCAGAATACTTTTACTATAACACGACAGTATTTTCTATACTTTAATATAACCGGCACATATTCCCCATTCTTATCTAAGAGAGATTCTTGCTCAATAACAGAAATAAGTCGAATAAGTTTTTCCCATTTAGGCCTTTCAAAAATAAAAGTAAGTGCTTTAATTGGGCTCATTTGAAAAGCTGAGTATTGTACGAATATAATGAATACGTCGTATTTAAAATCAAATATCAGAAACAAATACTGATCGAATATATAAATACAACTAAAATAGAGTCCTAATATGTACAAAAATGTTAGAATAGGGCCTCGTCCTTCTGGCCAAATTCCTAAAACATCTGTTAGGCGAAGAATTGTTATCAAAGACTGATTTTCATTTTCTTTGAATTTCCACGACCGTAACCACAAGTTACATTTCATTTCACAACTGTATAAAATACTTGTAAATATCCAAATAGAGTAAAGATAAATTAGTAGATATCTACCTAATATAGTAAAAGTTAGATGGTAAGGTAAGAGTACAAAGTGCAAAAAAATATAATAACAAAATAGTCACTACTATAAAATAAAATCCCCGAAAGTAATTTGAGGGCAATTCACGGGTTGTAGATATGAATGTCGCATTTGACATTTATCGATATAAAGTATCATCACGACCGTTTCCCTTTCGGGGTGGTCAGAAACCACGCTTATAAATAAGCGGATTCACATTAAGCCAACTTTACTATTGGCCAATCATGACAAGTGGCAAGCTCGTCGATGTCTCCAGCGTACCAAACTCGAGAAATATCACAAATAAATTAAATACAAATTAAATGTGTTTATTTACATTAATAAATATTATTGTGTCCCGACCAGGAATCGAACCCGGAACCTCCGAGTCTAAATCCACGGACTTAACTGCTAGACCACGGAGGCAGACATATATCGGTATATCTGTCAAAATCCATAGAAAAACGTTTCACTTAGGTATACATCGCATGCGATATTATCTCTACAGCTCGTGAGTCGCTACCCAGATACTCTCTAGAGAGTTAATAATAAACTGTAAGGATGAACGTGGAATTGTTAGTATTGAAAGCAATTTTATTCTTCGAAAAAAAATGGTATTGTTCAAAATGGTATGTACATTTTTGTTATAGTCCTTGTGCTATGTTCGACTTAAAAGCAAATAAAGTAAAGCTTGCTTTGTTACCAAAAAAATGAAAACCATAGGCAAACGCCAAGTCGAACGACCTTCAATGCGAAATAAAGCGCTTAAAGCTACAAGACGAACATAGGGTTAAAAGCATATAAAGCAAAGCTTGCTTATTTACCGAATATGAAAACCATAGACAAACGCCAAGTCGAGCGACTTTCAAAGCGAAATAAAGCGCTTAAAGCGACTAGTCGAACATAGGGTTAATGTTTATTTTTCGCGGTTGTGCTACATTTCCTTCCTTAATTTTCAAATCTGTTCTAATCATTCATGTTTACATTCCAATAGTTACGCTTACTAATCAATATAGGTTAATATATTTTAGTTATGCTTGGAACTTAGAGACAAAATAGTTGCAGCAGACGCAAAATAATATATTCTTGTGAGATGAAAATATTAGTCTTTAAATAAATAAAAAGCAATTTTTTTTACCGCTTTTTTAAATTGATGAAACTAAATGTCACAAATGTAATTAAATTCAAATCATTCAATTTAACCTAATTATAGGTACTAATTTGATAAAATTATATTCTTTATACAGGGTGGTAGACGGCTCCTCCACTAGACAAATTCTGTCAACGTTATGTAGGAATCTTTTAACGAACAGACCTAAAGGCCCCTGCGATTTGCGTTTGACAAACTTTACGTGTTTGATAGTGTGCGGCTTTGTCAAACAATATACGTGTTAGATAAAAATCTAGATTGTCGTCGTGTTTGACAAACACGTTTAAACGTGTGCGGCGGTGTTTGTCAAATAAGATCTCATTCGTTGTCTTGCACTTTCCTATATAATTTGTGTCTTGCACAAAGTTGTATAGAACCAAGAAGCATAATTAAACTACAGTATTGTCTTGGCAGCGCGGTGGCTCGGTTGTAAGAACGCTCTTATTAAAATCCTGAAACGGTCGGTTCGAACCTCGGCATGTTAGCCTGCTCAGGCAGCATGCAATAGATACACTTTATTTACTTACATCTTCATATATTTATAACATCACCGTTCTGTGCCTCGGAGAGCACGTTAAGCCGTCCGGTCCCAGTTCCACTAATACCAACTTGTGAAATCGGCAATAAATTGACATCAGACCCTCGCCAACCCGTCTGGCCAGTAGTGTTGCGAGTGTAGGTGTAATTCGCTAGAAAATTCTGGAAGGCCCATCTCCAACAGTGGAGGTCTAGTAAGAAAAGAAAGGAAGTAAGGAAAGAGAAGAAAGTAAGAAACGAACCACCGCTTGATATACGATATTATTATGATGTAATTCTGCTACATTCTAACGATAAAACTCTGGGCAGTGAATAACTCGCATTTTGACAATAATATATGTTCATAACCGAGTTGGGATCATCAAATTCCAAGTGTTGCAGACTACCACTACTAACCAATCACGTGGCGTATATCAAAACGTTGATCAGAGATTATTTTAATCACCTTTCTGCATATGTCCATAAGGCCACAGCACTTGGATAAAAAATTCAGCATTACAATTGGAACGCGAGGTCAATAGCAACTCTTTGGTGGTAGTGGGTAGGAATGAAGAATTAAACACAATAACTGCAAGTTTAACACTAATATTTTAATAATGATCATCTCTTAGAATTTTTTCGTTTAGATTTACCAGGCCTCTGTGGTTTCCCAGGCCTCTGTGGTTTCCCAGGCCTCTGAGGTTTCCTGTTGCCAATCTTTTTGTTTTTAGTTTTAAAATTGAAGTTAGATTTCCTGTCAATTTTAGGTTTTGAGGAACTATTGAATCCATCCATTTGCATTGAGGATTCCTTGGTATTTAACTTGGATCCTTTCTTTTTGCCGCCAAAACCAAACTTTTTATCCTTTGCAACACGCTTCTTGGAGATGTTTTTGCCACCTTTGCCTAATTGTTTATTTTTGAAGTTATTGTCATCCAAGAAGTCCAGATCACTAGATTTTCCTTTTCTGACTCTTTTTATTTGTTCCAATACATGTTTCTTGTCTGCAGCTTGTTTCAATTTTGCATCAATCTGTAAACAATAAATAAGTGTTTTAGAATAGCCTTTTATTGCAATAATTACTAGTTGTAACTGATCTAAAACTAGAATCAACATTTTATTGTACAAGTCAAGGACTAGATTTATATTTGTCAAGGGTTAGATTTCTTTTTGTCTTTTAAGTTACTTACTTGTACTTTTTTAGCAATTTTCTTCTGTTCTCTAAGTGACCTAACTTTCTCCGTCCTCTCCTGAGCTGCCTGCCGAGCCATCAAATTCTTCCGCACTTTCTGCATGTGGTCATCAGTCTTGGCCATCTCAGCAAAGTAGTCATCCGGCCTGGAAAACAAGATATGAATTTAAATCACAAAATACGGTTTTTACAGCCATAAAGATTGCTTTTGTTATGTAGCAGTCAAGATCATAAAAGCCCAGCAGCCCTATTCTTTTACTTAGTTGCAAACATTATTGGTGGATTTCGTTATTTACGTCAGAGATTGCATCATATTATTCAATTCTCAACTCTATAAGCTCTCAACATTGGCAGCGGCCGTGCAAATATTAACTTTAAATACTTATATAGTTAACGGATTCCATTATATAATGTTTGCGCTTAAGTAACAGAATAGGGCTGCTGGTTGGATTTATCTCAGTATTGATTAGGAACACAAAATAAATTTTAGCATTAGTTTCAAATGACTTTTCCAGAGGTCTGCAAAAATGTTACGGGTCTCCTGGAGATAGGTTGGCACCATTAATGGAGCCCAGATCACATAAAACGGTCTCAAGGAGACTAATTGCAAGGAATACATAACCTTATCTATCTACAGTTTCAAAAAAACAATAGTTATAGATATTATAGACATTGCTAAAATTCAAAGCATCATATATCAATAAGTACACAAATTATTAATTTTAAGGCTCATTTGTAGACTAAGTCCACAGCAACCTAATTTCAGTAATTTTTCATAAGCTATAAACAATAAATAGTTGCACTATCGTGATAAATTTGAGGTGAGGTAAATATTCAATTCATGTAAAGTTGCAGTATTGAGAACCGTATTTATTTATTTATATAAATGTGAATGCGCTTCTATAAAATAAAATTAAAGCCTGGTTCTTGACCTATCCGAAAGGGATACAGATGATACTTTACTCAGCTTTATTCAGTAAAATCTGGTGCATTTGGTATTCCAGTAAAATCTTTGCACCACTAAACAGAAAGAATTTGCCTTAGGCAGGTCTGCCGTCAACACATTAACAGAATCATAGAGGTTTGATAGAGAAATAAGCAAATTGGAGGATGGTGAGTCTCTTATTGTGCAATAAAGAGAAGCCTCCTTGTTAAACAAACCTAGTTGGTTGCACGCCCGAGTCACCATTCTTCTCATATCTTTCCCACACACAACAGATCCATGGAATGCTAAGAAATATGTCTCCTTCTTTATCTGGCACACTAGCGGCTACCATATTCAATAGGCTATACATTGTATTTACCTTTTAGTTGGTATATTGAGTTGTTTTAGTTTCTTGATGCCTTCAATAACTGCGGCTTGAGCTTGTCTGTGGATAAGGTTCTCCCGTTTGAATTCATTGAGGACGGGATCCTGAGCTGCATCATACTTAGCCTTACCCTTTTTATTTCCTTGGATATTCCTAGAATAAAGATAAAATAGAATATAATTATTTTAATCTAGGTTAAGATTACCTAATAATATGCAGTATTAAGTTGTTTAGTTGGGAAATAAATGAAAATTTAATTTTGCCTTTATTTAAAACATACTCCTTTAATTTACTTTTTGCAAGATGGCATTTAACCTTTCATGTGCTGTGAGACATATCCTTCCCAACCCCCATCAAACTTAGTTATTAGTGATGGATTCATCCCAAGAGCTTTTATTAATAATTTTCCTAATTTGAGTTATTCAAAACTATGAAATAGTTTAATCATTAGTTAATGGTATAACTAATTAAATACCACATTTTACATTAAACACATATTTTATTTTAAGGATAATCATTTTTTACTTAACGGATCTGGCAGTTCCCCTTAAAGAGCTTTCAAGATGGCATTAATAGAATCATACAGTATTTCGTTGGGTTGGGAGAGGAGTAGAAATGTGGATGGTGAGTGAATTATCATGCAATAAAATAAAAAAGGAGGTCTCCTTTTTAAACCAGTCGGTCACAAGCCCGAGTCACTATTCTTCTCATGATGACACATACATGATGGACCCGGCAACCGCATGTTGAATTCATGGAATGTTTAGAAACTTGTCTTCTTTCTGTCTTCACAGATAGCAATCAAGGGTGGCCTATTATACCTGTACAGATTGCCAAGTATGCAGTACTCATTATAAAAAATATAAAAATACCTACAAAACAATTATAATTAACATTGTAAGTATTGGTAATCTATATGAATACGGATTCATCTCAACTGCGCCACCAAATTTAACCAGCTTGTAATCAACAAACTGGTTTCCCTTGAGACACCGACAAGTCTCAAGAGAACGCAGAATGAATGGAGACTTTTAAAATTCTAACAGGCAGGTAGAACTGCTTCCACCTAGCCAAAATGATTAGGTTTGACACAATGATATTTTCCCATCATGACCACGGAATGAAACTGATGAGAAAATCCAGCAATACAAATGAGAGATATCACTTCATAAATAACAGAGTTGTAAATATATGGAAGAAAAAACCAGAAGACATATTCAAGTCAACAACTGTAAACACTTTTAAAAACAAACTGGACAAGTGGATATTTTTTGCATACAACAGATACAACACTTGCAGAACCCTCAGGCACACCAAAAGTTAATAAAGTCATGTTAGACAAGTTAGTGCATCACAATGGGTAATGAAATAGGGCCAATATATTTTCAGAACCATGACTAAATAATTTACCAACCTGCATAAGAGTAGGCCAAATTTTAGAAATAGGTTTTCAAAAGTGGGGGTCTTGAACATCTTCCACTTGGGGCGGTAATGAATGTCGATGAAATAAAGCACATACATTTACGGACATTAAATTACATAAACAACCTAAAAAAAATCTTCGTATTATTATCAATTATAATATTAAATACTAACTGTCTTCTCATTGCTGTGTTCTGCATTTGTATTGCAATATCTGGAGCCATCGGAGCCACCGATGTTATTAGTTCTAAAGTTTCTACCCATGGTAATTTTAGTTTAAATTCTTTCAACTTCGCTTTCAACTCTTGAACATTATTCACATATTTCTTCTCTGTTTTTTCTATAACTTCGTTCAGTCCCGGCTGCAATAGTCCTTTAGCATATGCTTCCTGTAGCTGCAATAAAAAGTATAGAAAATAAATAACATGCAATCATAGTGTAATTTTGGTTAATAATATATAGTACCTCTTCATCAGAGTCTAGTTCAGATTCGGTGTCATTGATAACAAAATCAGTCATTTTTAATATATCATTTATAATTACATATAAAAATAAAATAACCCTATTTTTATAAATAAACAAACCACGCCGTTTTTGACATGCGGGAGCAGAGGCCGGAACCGGAAACAAAAAAAAAATGTATGTAAAAAAACAAAGAACGCAATGATTTTTATATTTCGTGATCCTAAGTAACAAATAAAGTTTATGATTACAAATAATAAATAAATACGAACATAATTTAAAAAAAAATAGTAATAAAAATGGTATATTACAATAAATAGGTTTTGTTCTTTTTTTATATATTTATATTTTATAATTGTTATAATCTAGCAAAGGAACTGTACGGATTGAATCGGAACTCTCAGGACCGTTTTCTTTTGAAAAGGGAGTAAGACAGGGTTGCATACTTTCACCCATCTTATTTAACATCTACGGTGAATACATTATGAGGCGCACGTGCGAAGGATGGCGTGGGGGAGTTTCAATCGGAGGTGTAAAAGTCTCAAACCTGCGATATGCTGATGAAACTACTCTGCTGGCTTCTACAGAAACCGAAATGCTGTCATTTTTCGAGAAGATGGAACGCATCAGTCAAGAGCTCGGCCTCTCTATCAATAGAAGCAAAACAAAACTTCTAGTGGTAGACCGGTCCAACACGCTAGAACTCACCGGTGCATTGAATCTGGAAACTGTAGAGAGCTTCACTTACCTGGGTTCTAGCATCAGCAACACTGGATCGTGCGAGGCTGAAATTCGACGACGCATCGGAATGGCCAAGAACGCCATGTCTCAGCTAAACAAAATATGGACGGACAGGACGATCTCCATAAAAACGAAATCCAGGCTAGTTAGATCACTGGTTTTCTCCATATTCCTATATGGCGCTGAGACATGGACTATAAAATGCGCTGACCGAAAGCGTATCGATGCTTTTGAGATGTGGTGTTGGAGAAAAATGCTGAGGATCTCGTGGACTGAGCATCGTACTAACGTATCGATTTTAAACCAACTAGCCATATCGACTAGGCTATCCACCATATACCTTCGTCGGATACTCCAGTACTTCGGACACATTGCCAGAAAAGGAGGGGATAACCTGGAGAAACTTTTTGTTACTGGCAAGGTGGAAGGAAAGAGACCGAGAGGCCGTAGTCCAATACGCTGGTCCGACCAAATCCGCTCCACCACCAACACTAGCGTCCATGATGCTGTGCATGCCGCCGAAGACAGGAACGGGTGGCGTGCTATGATCAAGACGCACACCAATTCATCGGGAGGTCACGACCCTCATCAATGAGGAAACACGACGCAAGGAGGAGGATATTTTATAATTGTACTATAGTTTTATTGTGAAATTTGTTTAATATGGGTGTATACCTGAAATAAAACTTCATTTATTTATTTTATTTTATTTTTAAAGACGGTAGGTATAATTAAAATATAATAAAAAAATAGAATAATATTAAATACGCATCGTAAATTCTATGACATTTTGTTGTTTATGACTTCCATAAACAATAAGAAACAAAAAACCATAGATTGAAAACCAAAGACTAAAGTTAGTCATTTCACTTCCTATTAGTTTTAAAAATATTAATTACGCTACAAAATTAAATAACTTCACTTTCATAATTAATAATAATTCTTCTTTTTACTTACACAAAAATTCATATTTAACTTACAAAATATTTATATTATTGGGATATCAATTGACCGGAAGTAAAATGCCTGGACATGGGTTTGTGAAACCCCGATGTTTTGTATAAGAAAATGCAATGGCCGCCATCTTCTACTCTTATAAATGTTTTGGTCGTAATTCGTGACTATAGGGCCATTTTCTTATGTGCTATGAAATTATTTGATGGAAATAGTTTCGCTAAAACATAGGTGTTATTAGTTTGTACCCGTAAAGGTCGGTATCCTTCTATTAATATTTTTTCTTTAAAAGTGTTTACATCCGAGTTTCGAGTATTCTATTGCGCTGTGGGTAAGAATAAACTATATTTTGGCATCTGCGATCATAGTTAAACGAATACTCAAGCATAGTTTTATTGTAAATTCATGTAACTGTTGAGTTTGGTAAAAATAAACATAAACTTATTTTCATATAGGTACATATTTTTAATATTTGCTTCCACCTTGCCTTTGTCCTCATGATAATACCCAAACAGGCATCAATTGTATTATATATGAGATATTATATAGTAACTTTAATTTTTAAGGTTAGTGTTTACTTTTTTTGATGTTTATCAGTGAGACGTTCAATTTTGGTGCCACAATAATGGCGGCAGTGGATTAACCTATCTCTTCGTTTTACGTGTTTGTAGGCTTGTTTTTCCCGAAATTCTTGTGTTTATAATAATCGTTACTGTTGTTTTGCTAAATACATCAATTAGGAGTCGATCCGCTCAGTTTTTAGGAACAATGACCTCTGTATGTATATACGTATTTGTAGATATAGGAACCCTTTTCTTTGCTAAAAATGCTTTAATTGTTGTTTATTTACGTTAAAAACGTAGGTCAGTGTTTATAATGAGTGTTTTTTGGTTACAGTTACGTAAATTAATCTTGGGGTGCGAACAGCGCTCCAAAGCATCATCTCGGGGCGGACCCAAGATGATAATATCCACAGTATGTCTGCCTCATCAGAATATGAACCAGTGGCCCGCCAAGTGAGTGCACTAATTTCTCTATTTTTTCAACCCAAGAACATTTTTCTAACCTAAATTTAGACATGGCTTCACTGTGGTTTCTATTTTCCACTACATTAAACATAGCTATACACATTTTACGGTAATTAAAAACATGCATAATGTAGATGTCTATTACAAACGTATGTATGTGCATTTGACCTTGATATTTTTATTACAGTTAAAACTAATTATAAAGTAAGGATATAAAAAATTATTTATTCGAAGAAAATAAGGTACAATGATTTTAAAAAATAATAACATATTAATTAAACTAAAAACTTACATCTTAAAACATAAATTACTATTAATAAAAATAAACCTAATTAATAAATAAAAATATAACTAAAAACTAAAATGAAGAAAAAACTAAATAAAAAATATTATAAATAATAAATTTCCTCCAAATCGCTGCCAATGGGCAAGGTGCCAAGGATACTGGCAGCATTGCCACGTTGAATGGCAATACTGATCAATCTGACAGTAAGGATATTATTATAATATTTTTGTTAAAAAAGTTTTAAGCAACACAAATTTACAGGAGGCAATTAAAAAAAAAGTTATTTTTACCTAATGACGAAGATCAGCCACTTAAAGGAGTATTTTTTTTTGCTTTGCTAAATATATTTGTCTGGCCAATATATAAAAGTATGTTATACATAGTGTTTATTTACCTCTTGATGACCGGATGAGGTTTCAGTAGGAGCCAGACTGGCTATATAAATGGCGCATTAAGGCAAATGAAACCAAATCGGTTCAAGTAACATTCACTACAAGGCACGAGACATGCCCACCTGTTAAACTTACTGGTATCTAAATCCCAAATCAGATGATGAAAAATATCTTGGTTTACACCTGGACAGATGACTTACTTGCAGGAAGCACATACACATAATATGTAAAGCCCTTGGACTGCAACTATGCAAACTATATTTGCTCATAAACACCAAATCCAAACCATTCATAGTTTAGAACAAGCTTATGGACTCCAATTATGGGGCAGATCTGCAAAATCCAATGTGGAAATACTGCAAAGATTTCAATCAAAAACTATGTGAATGATTGCAAATGCACCCTGGTACGTCACAAATGATATAATTTAACATGACCTCGGCATCCCAACAGTCAAAGAAGAAATTAAAGCTATCAATTATGGCAAACAAAATCATCAAAACAAGTTTGCAACCTTATGGATAGAACATTCGGATTCAGAAGACTGACGAGAACAGCTCCACATGAATTTATTGGCATTATCGGCACAAACGGTGGATACTTCCCCGCCCCGGCAGACTGGCAAATTACCACCATGAGTCCGCCTACCACCTCTAGAACGTCCATATCAGCATATTGCAATACAAATGTTAAAATAAAATGAATCTCTAGCCAGCCACATTCAGCAAATCAATAAAAAATCATAGACCCAAGGAACAGTATGTATTTTGTTAAAATTTTCATAATTTTGTAAGGATTTGCTGTTGGAATTTAATCAACATAATTGTAAGTATTAGATTGGGTTGCTACTATAGGAGTTTAAGAACAAAACAATTCATTATTTTATTTGTTCAGTCGTATAAATAAAAGTTTTCTATTTATGTGTCTTGTTTTATTCCTCCATCTTCATTTTGTATGTGGTGCTATATATTTTAGGGTTGTGGTCTGAATAAATTGTACATTTACCTTTATTTTAGCTAATGGGAAGGATGCAAAATATGTATTTAAAGTTTAAAAGGAACAAAGACCTTCGGAATAACCAACATGAGAAGCAGAATTTAATAGAAGAAATTGAAAAAAGTTGCCAAAGCCTTACCAAGAGGAAATGCATATTATTAGTAATCAATAGACTGGATTATAAATAAGGACAAAGTAAAATAGGAGTGTATCAAACTTGCAACTGTTAAGGTGTCATTTGAAAGAAATGCTTATCGAATGAAAATTAATAGCATTTAGATATTATGGACTCCGTATGGTGGGATGTTACTATTATTATGTCTAAAAGTCTAATAATTCCCAGGGCATTATTTTGACTATCTAATCAAATAGTGTGATAACTTGGATTTTGCTTTTAGTGTTTGGTGACCCTATATTTATTGTAATATTGTGTATTGCATACAGTTTACATATACCTGGTCTGTTGATTGTATGTTAATATATGCAGTGCGAGGGCTTGCTTTCTGATGTATATGTTGCATAGACAATTTCTATTTGTAGGATAATTTAATAATTTATTTATTTCAGTTCCATACATGTACTTACTGTATGTGATGGTGAATATCTAATTCTTGTAATATTAAAACCTAGCCAAATATGATAAGTTTATGTGAACACAGGTACTGCAAGCGTCATAGCCATTACGGTACTCATAGTTACAAGTAAGTATGGTATCTGATGTACATTATTGTTTCAGCCTTACGGGCCGGCCGCCTCCAGCGAAGACGTATTGCACACATTGGAGCCTAAACTAGCTGATATGAACGTTCAGCAACGCATTCGACGACCCTTGGAAGGGACACACGAGCCCGACTCGACGCTGGGCGGGGTGGAGACCCTCTCCGGGATCGTGCGCCTGGAGGAGGGCACGCTGGACCCGCTGGGCCGGGTGGCGTACCCCATCGTGCACGACGACTCGCCCGACACGCTCTGGGTGCCCGCGCTCATAGCCGACAAGGAGCTCTCCTACGAGCGCCGGCCCGGCGACTCCGTCTACGCCAGGCACAAGAACAACAAGGTTCAGATCATCAGCAACATCTCTCTCCCTAAGAGCCCCGGCTACCCGCAGTACAACCCGCCCACCAAGGACGCGGGCACGGCGCCGCTATACAATGCAGTCAACCAAGTCTACAAGCTCAACGCTAATGTTATCTCCCAGCACAACTCCGCTTCGGGTCCCAAGCTGACCAAGGGGCAGCCGGTGCTGGCGTGCTCGCTGGCGCCCTCCGTTATCAACAGTAGCCCCATCAAAGGCATAGCGTACACGCACGCCATTACCAAAACAGCAAAAGTGAACAACGGTGCCAACCTGAGCGCCATGGTGTCGGCCAGCTCCGCGGGGGGCGCGCAGTGCCATATCGTGTCGCGGGTCGTCTCCGGCTCCAACAAAGTCCTCTCTCTCAACCCAAAAAAACCCGTGAACGCGTTCAAAAAGAACCCCGCGCCGCACAAAAGCAACTCTAGATCGATCAAAATAATTCAGCAAGCCGGCACCGTGAAGGGGGACGTCAGTTGGTCTCCCAACCAGACTTATACTCAGAGTTATGGGGTGATAGAGACGAGTCCGTCCAACATAATACAGAAGATAGGCAGCCCGACAGGGAAGAGTCGGCAGTTGTCGCTGAACAAGGTGGTTCCCAAGGACGGCCTGTTGTTGCTTGGCCCGCCCCCTGCCGGCCCGCCGCCCCCGGGGCCGCCGCCCACACCCCACCTGCGGTACTTCGGAGACCCTAACGTGTCCCAGATCTCGGCCAACCAGCAGCTCACTGCGCAGATCCTGCAGTCTCTGTCCCAGCCCAAGCTGATGGTGGCCACCGTCCACAAGCCGGGCCCCACTCCGGAGGAGGCCACTGAATTCAGACCCACCCATCAGAGGAGGCGGATATTGTAAGTAGATTTGATTCGTTTTCAGATTGACAATATCATAGACATAAAACCTTTTTAACCTTATTACATACTGATAGATTAGACTACCAAAATTAACAATACCATAGCAGCTACAAGACTGACACTACATTTTTTTTGTTAATGGTTGTATTATTTGTAGCGGCGATCCGTCGACTCCGGGAACCGCCGAAGACATCAACAGTGTGGAAGAGAGACCGAACCTGGTGCAGGAGACCATGCGCTACTCCGGACAGGGCCTGGCGCTCGTGATGCTGGACCACACGTACGCCGCGCACACCTCCCGGCCGCCCAGCCCCCGCCCGGCCTCGCCGCGCCCGCCCAGCCCGCCGCCCGCCCTCCCGCCGGCCCCGCACGACTCGCACACCTCGCACGACTCGCACGTCTCGCTCTACAAGCCGAGCGCTCCCGCTCCGCCGCCGCCGGAGGACGACGCGGCCTCCGTGCCGTCTTCGGGAGAGAGAGACGAACGAGACGGAAGCGACACCGAGACCGCACCCGAAGGCGAGGAGGAAGGCAAGACGCGTTGCATCTGCGATTTCTCCCACGACGACGGGTACATGATCTGCTGCGACCGGTGCGGGGAGTGGCAGCACGTGGACTGCATGGGGATCGACCGGGCCAACATCCCCGACGCCTACCTGTGCGCCCTCTGTCTGCCGCGCGCCGTGGACAGGCGCCGGGCCCGCGCGCTGCAGGCCCGCAAGAGGGACGAGCTGGGGCCCGCCGCGCGCACCGTCACCACGTACAGCGACTCCGCCCGGCCGCCGCCCGCGCCCGAGAGGACCGTCAAGCGGATCAAGAGGGAACTGGGCAAGGGACCCAAGAGAAAGCTGTCGGAGAAGAGAGCGAAGAGGAAGAAGGAGATCGTCCCCAGTCGAAAGCGAGCCGCACCCGCCGCGGGACCCTGGCGGGACTCGTACGAGCCCGCGGTCACCAACCACTACAGTCCGGAGCTGCGCGCCAAGACGATGCGGCTGGCGGGGTCGGCCCGCGCTGCGCCCGCGCCGCACCCGCACCTGTGCGCGCCCGTGCCGCACGCGGGGGGCCACATCCTGGTGGCGGCGCGCGAGCTGGCGGCCGGCGCGCCCGTGGTGGAGCTGCAGGGGAAGTACATGCTGGCCGCGCAGCACCGTCCGCACAAGCCGGGGCCTTTCGTCTTCTTCTACCGCCTGCCCAAGGACGACACCAAGATCTGCATAGACACCAGGACCTACGGCAACGAGGCCAGATTCGTTCGCCGATCGTGCAAACCTAACGCCGAATTGCAACATTGCATCATCAAAGGGGCGCTGCACGTGTACCTCTCGACGATATGCCCGGTGCAGGCCGACACGGAGATCACCATCGGCCACGACTACGCGACCGGCAAGCAGCTGTGCGCGTGCGGGAACCCCAAGCACTGCAAGGTGAACGGCATGTCCTCGCCCGCCGTCAGGAAGGTCTGCGACTACCCGCTGCGGGAGAAACGCACTCGTCAGCGCAGCGTCTGCTCGCCCGCCGCGCCCGCCGCCACCTCCGCCGAGCCCGCCGCCACCTCCGCCGAACCCGCCGCCACCTCCGCCGAGCCCGCCGCCACCTCCGCCGAGCCCGCCGCCTCGCCGGAGCCCGTGCTCCCCGCGCTCCCGGCGCAGTTACCGCCGGCGTCTCCGATAATCAAAACTGAAAAGAAATTTCCAATAAAACAGGAAATAACTCTCCTATCGCCGGTCAAGAACGCCGTCGTGGCGCTAAAGTTCGAAGAGCCCTCTCCCGTGAAGGAAGAGACGCAGAAAGTCATAATAAAGGAAGAGTTGATTATTAAAAAAGAGGACGATTTTGACCTGCTGACTAAGGAAGAACTGAAGATGGAGCCCGAGGAGGCGGACCTCTGCCTGGCGGACATCAGGAAGGAGGAAATGGAGAACAAGAGGCTGCAGCAAGAGGCGCAGGAGCCGGTCGAGGTCGAGGAGGAGCCGAAGGAGGAGGAGCCGGAGCCTTCCTCGGACGAGGAGCGCGAGTCGGAGCGGGTCACCAGGAACAGTGTGATCGCCAAGTCGGCATGTCACGACCGCTCGGCTCGCTCCAGCAGAAACGCGATAGTCAACCAGGACTCGATGGACGATAAAACTGATGACTCCCAAGATAAACTTCAAACACCCACCAAGGACAAGGATAAAAAGAAAATGGTAACTATAACATTGATTTTGATTTAAAGTTCAGACTGTAATTTTAGTTGCTATTACCGCCATTTAATGTATTGTAACAAAAATAAGCGTAAGCTATTGAAGGTCATTCGCATGACCTTTCAAATGTCAAGGTCATCAATATCCTACTCTGTAATTGTAACTTTATTATTGCAGACTCGAGAAGAACGCAAAATGGAGGCCATTATGAAAGCCTTCGAGCGTATGGAAAGGGCACAACAAAAGAAACAGGAGGTTAAGGAGAGGCAAAAGAGGCGGGAATCAGACCCCGTTCAGCCCGCCACCGACAAGGACGACGATGATGATGGACATAACAAGAAACGGAAAAGGTTAGTTTAGCACCATGCTGCACGGTGAATCCATATCGAGATTGTCCTAGCTGATTCCATATCCTTTTTAAACAGTTCACCATTCAACCATACTACTCATTCGGTCCTCTCGGTCAGTTCGTTCCTAAAAAGATTGGCGTTTTAAATGAAAGATGGCGACTCGCGCCCTTTTGCTGTTTGACCACTATTTCCAATACCAAATAACGTTACTGCTTTCGAGACATGTTTATTTATTTTATTTAAAAAATACGTAAAACCTTAATCTGACCATTTTTTATTTTAAAACATAATATCTTTCTAGCGTCAATATGTTAAATTCGTTTTTTTTTTAATATTTAATTATTTTTTGAATGTATAAACATAATGTTATGAACAAAGACATTTTTCAGCATTTATTAACAGTTTTTATATATATTTTTTATTAGACGTAAGGGTCGTTCTCGAACAACGTCCCAGGGTTGTGGTCGGCGTCGCATGGACTCGGCCGACAGCGACCTGCCCACCTCTGGAGACGACACCGACAGGGCACACGATCGGGGCCCGCTCCGGGACAGGGGACCGCTCCGGGACAGGGGACCGGCGCGGGACAGGGGACCGCCGCGGGACAGGGGACCGCCCAGGGACAGGCAGAGACTGGGAAGGAGGAGTCTCGATACGCAGCCCTCCAGGCCCATGCATAGTAACGAGGTATACGCATTATTATTTAAATTTTAGGTATATTCAGGTTTCCAAAATAGATATAGGTATATATAACTAAGTTTTCTTAAAGATGTTCTGATATTTCCTTGTAATTGTACACTATGCTAGTATTTGGTCGAACAATATATAAGTTAACGCTAGATAGAAGAGTTTAAAAAGTAGTTATTTCGCTTAATGTTGTTTCAGTGACTTGGTTTTGAAGTAATAGACCATTGGTCGTATACTAATATTATAAAGAGGATAGATTTGTTTGTTTGTAATCGATAAACTCAAAACTAGTTAAATGATTTAAATACTTCTTTCACCCATAGATAGCTAACATCGATCGCCAGTAACATGGGCTATATTTTAATAAAAATATCCCTAGTAAAGGTGAAACTATTTGTCAGATATGTCCCTCGGAGCCCAGTTACGGAGACAGTCTGTATTCCCAGGAGTTGGGCCTGAGCCCGGCGTGCCTGCTGGTGGAGGCGGCGGTGGGGTCGGTGGAGTCCACCTTCAAGTTGCCAAAGACCAAGAAGACCATCGCCAGCGAGTGGCTCGGCCAGTCCCCCGAGAGGAGTCCCTCTCCGTGCCGCTCCTCCATGGGAACGACCCCCTCTCTCGACAGTCTGGTGCAAGTGGCCACCACCATCATCGGTAACTTACACATGACCTTCAGATTCTTACTGATTACGCCATTAAATTTCAAAGACCCGCAGTAATAAATAGATCTCTAGATCAACGTAAAACTTCAGATCGAATTGATTATTACGAGGGGCGTTCAAAATATTCTCGGTATGTGGATAAAAACAAACAAGTACGAAAAGTTTGATATTTTTATTTTTCAATATACTCCCCCCCTATGTTCATACACTTATAAGATCGATCAATTATTTTTTTTAATCCCTCATAAAAATATTTTTTATCTTTGGTGTAAAAATGCTCCTCCACGGCCGTCTTCAACGCTTCATCGTCAGAAAATTTATTTCCACGCAGATCCTTTTTAAGATTGGGAAACAAAAAGAAGTCGCTTGGGGCTAAGTCCGGACTATAGGGTGGATGAGTAACAGTTTCAAACCCACATTCAACAATAGCTGCCTTGGCAATATGAGCAGTATGGACAGGGGCGTTGTCATGCAGAAGCAGAACACCTTTGGTTAACTTTCCTCGCCTCTTTTCTTTGATCGCATCTCTTAATTGACGTATAACGTTAGCGTAGTACTGCCCTGTGATATTTACACCTTTTTCTTTATAATCGATAAGCAAAACTCCTTCACAATCCCAAAATATTGTGGCCATGACCTTGCCAGCTGACGGGATTACCTTGAACTTCTTGGGATGAGCTGAACCCTTAATGTGCCACTGCATGGACTCCTGTTTGCTCTCTGGGTCATAATGATGAACCCAGGTTTCATCTCCAGTAACTATTTTTTGCAGCACCTCATCGGGATTTTCACCACACAGGTCGATAAAATCTGAACAGCAAGCCACACGCATATCCTTTTGAAGAAGCGTCAGCATTCGCGGAACCCATCTTGCACTTACTTTTGACATATTAAGATGGTCATGTATAATGTCATGTACGGTACCAATAGAGAGATTGGTTACTTGAGCTATAGATTTTACCTTCACTCGGCCGTCTTCCAATATAAGTTTTTCCACTTTATCAATATTTTCTTGTGAGGTAGCCACTACAGGCCGGCCAGGTCTAGGGTCATCTTCAATACTCTCCCTTCCACGCTTAAATTCGCTTGACCATTTTTGAATAGTAGATAAAGAAGGAGCAGACTCACGGTAAACACAATCCATTTCCTCTTTTATGGTTTTTTGATTTTTACCCTGTTTTGTCAAGAATTTTATGACGGATCGGTGCTCTAATTGCGTTAAAATTGTTAATTCGCTCATGGTGTTCATGTTTGTTCGGCAATTGCAGAAAAACAAAAGAACATCTCGGTTCCGATTTTACTTTTTTTTAATGTCAATGGATGAATCTTAGCGGCCAGTAACAAATATATATATAAAAGAGGTTGTAACGTATCAATACCGAGAATATTTTGAACGCCCCTCGTAAATATCAAATAAAAAACAAAACAAAAATAATAAAAAAATACTTACAAAAAAAATAACTCCTCCAAATCGTTGTCCTGTGGCATGGTGCCCATATACACAAGCAGTATTTTTCCCCTGAATTAAGTAACTTAATTTTTAAGAGGAATAATTGCCATTGTCAAAAAAAAAACGGTTTTAACTAAGCGCACGCACAGTTGACCCTGTGGTTACTCGTCTTTTCGTCAGTTACAGTACTTTTTTTTTAAAGAGTAGAGAATTTGTAAAATAATAAAAATACGTTAAAAACGCGTCCAAAACACGCGCTTTAAACAGTATACAATGACTCATATCTTTCCAAATGAAGGTTTTTTTAGGCTTTAATTGAGTATGATAAATATATAAATATAAAACGCAAATTAAATTAACGTGCGTCCATATTCTCATCATCTATACCCCTAGTGTGACATGTTAGTTTCGATTAACGTAACTTTTCTTTATTTTAGAACGTATTTACGATCTGCAGTGAGTAAAACAAACTATTATATTAAACTATGTAGAACATAACCTTACTCAAATAAAAACTTTGTGTGACAATAGGCTACTTATAAATTCTTCAATCGCCTTAAAATCTGCTTTTAAAGATCGTGTTAAAGTTTTCGCTCTGAAACGATGCAGTTGCAAATGGCTGTCGGATGACGTCATGTAATTAATCAGGTTTACTTGTGTGGCGGTTCACAATATTTACTATTAAATGACGTCACTTACGCTGACTAATGTTCTCTAAAATGATGTATTTATTTTATTAAAATATAAATAATTTTGGTAGTTAAAACAAAAACTATTTTTTTACAATAGATAACTATAAATAAATTGCATAAATAACAAACTTATTTTATTTAGTATTATAATGTCCCCAGGTGACCTGAGTGCGGAGAGTCGGTCCGGGAAGGTGCGGGACAAGGGGGCCCAGCACAGTGCCAAGAAGAGGTGGCTCCGACAGGCCATCAGCGAGGAGAGCGAGGCCGGAGGTAGGTCATGAACTTGCACACATATACATACTTCTCCCAATACATACCTTTGAAGCGATAAATGGCTAGGTTTACATCTACCGACCATTATGTACGAGGCTACATCGCGCAAAACTGTAGAATCATTTGACAGGCAATATAACTTACACTAACTGATTTATAATATCCATTGTTTCAGAATCTCCTCCGAACAAGATTATAACTCCTTTAAAGAAACGAAGGATGGCGCGCGAGTCGCTGTCCTATGACTTTCCTCCAGTCTTGCCAGTAAGTACGATACTAGCTTCACCAGATAAAAATATTAGTTTTAACATTTAAAAAAAAAAACAGTCATTTCACTTCTTCAAATATAGGACTTGGTTTACAATATTAGTCAGATAAAATTTAGGCAATAAAATGATAGGCATAATAAAAAGGTAACAAAGAGAATGTTTGTCCCGCAGTGTTCCGATTCATCACCAAAATCAGTGTTCGAGGAGTCCCCGGTGAAATGCGATAACAGGCTGCCTCTACCCAGACAATGTAAAGTGAGGAACATCTCCGAGAGCCTCTACTGCGGGAGGGATCGGAGTCGGTCGGAGAGCGGGCCCGGCTCCGACGACCAGAGCCAAGTCGATGCCTCCCACGACGTCCTCAATGCGCACGTCAGGGGCCCGCACGACAGCGAGAACATCAGGAGAATCATCGGCATCCCCACCCCCGACGAGATGGAGCCACCGGATCTCAAAACTATTAACAATAACATAGGAGAGAACCCTCCCGGCGAAGCCTACAAGTCCGAGCCCATGGAGATCGACAACGCCATCGCTATGCAGACCAAACTGTTGGACATCAACGACGCCTCCGACGACAAGACCAGCGCCGACACCAGCGGGAACTCTTCCCCGCAGAGGAACGAGATGGACGACATTCAGAAGAAGATACACTCGTTTCACACGGAAAATATTATGATACTCAAGAGTAGGAACAAGAAGCCGCCTAAAGAAAAACGGAAGAAAGTCAATTTGAACTTCGATCTCAACATGGTCGACGACCGGATCAGTATCCAGTTGAGGACCGGAGAGATGAACGGGGACGCCAACGGGAAGGTTCACTATGTGGGTATGGAAGACATTCCCCTGCCGCCCTCGGACTCCCTGTGGCCGGCTCCGGAGAACATCCCCCTCCCCGACGAGACCGTTTCGGTTCCTCCCCACTTGCCGCTCGAGTCCATCCCCTTACCGGAGGAGACCTTCAAATCTAACTCTACTTCTCCAGAGGTACCGTCCGTCATAAAGACGACGCGACCGTTCGCGAAGTTCCGGAAACATTCTCGAGGCGATTTCGGGGACGGTTCCGACGACGAAAGTAAACTGAATTTCGTTCCGATGGAGAACATTCCCCTGCCTTGCGACGAGCCGGCCGTCGAGAACATCCCTCTGCCGACCGAGCCCACCGTCTCTCGGGAGTCTTCGCCGGAGGTCGTGTTGGTCCCCGAAGAGAAGGCGGCCGAGTCTCCTCCGGCCGCGGTCTCGGAGGCTCCCGAGAGAGAGAAGGAGGTCCCAGAGTGCAGCTCGGTCCCCTTCTCTCCGCACGGGAGCTCCACCGGACTGTTCTCCAGTATCTTCAGTAGTATGGAGAAGGTCCCGTGCGGAGAGGGCGCGGCGGACGGCGAGCTGCTGGAGTTTCGCAGCGTTAAGGATCTCCTGAGCCGCGTGAGTTCTCTCACCGTGCGGGTGCCGGAGCCGGTGCGCCCGCGACCCGCCGACCCGCGCCTCCACCCGCCGCCGCAGGACAAACCCAAACCTGTTAGACGAAAGGTAATCATTTTTTTATTCTACCAAAATTTGACAGCAATATCCTATAGACTGTTATAATTATTTGAAGTTTAAGAAACAAACATAATGTGTACTTTCGATTGGATATATAGATAGTAATAAAAAATATGGGTTTGATTGGATGATATTGTCGAGTCCGGTGCGCTGGAGATCTACGAGCTGGCCACTTACCAAGCTGGCTTAATGGGAATCAGCTTCTTTAAAGTTTGATTTCCGACTACCCCAGAAGGGATACGATCGTAAAGATAGATACTTTTTAAATTAAAAATATATTTGAAATGTTTACCCAGGTTGGTTTGAATAATAACATGATAGGATAAAGTTGATGTCCCAGTAATATGATGTGTTGTTCCCCAGCTCTCTATCAGCGAGTACCGGGCCCGGCACCTGGGGAGCGCGGCGGACGGAGAGCAGCCCGCCTGCTCCGACACTGACGACCGGGGGGGACCACAGGAAAGAGGTTAGCAACTTACTTACACCAACCACAGAGAATAGAAAGACACAGAGAACGATGGCGAAATATACCTGAGAAAAATACAAAAATCTTTTTAAAAAAAAGCCCCAGAAGAATTTATTAGCGGTTCAGTTCCGAATAATTGCCTGGACCTGTCACATTCGTTTAAAAAGCAAACTGTAGGAGTACTTCGCGCCATTTTCCGCGGAGATGTCAAGTGCAACTTTATGTTTTGTAAATTAATTTACTGTGGATATTTTTGGTCAAAAATACACCACTATTGTTAAATAATGTGCTACAATGTGATTAGTTATGGAAGACGATAAATTGTTCTTTCAATATGGGGCAGTTTATTTAATGCGGTTTTCCCGCGCTGTGAACTCCCATATTTTACCCGACGTGTTTGAGCCGCGAGTGACTCCAAGAAAAGCGTCAAATCATCTGGAATTTGATGATGACCTCATTAACTCATAAAAAAGAAAGATATAATATATCTTTTACATAACGTCAGACTTGGCTGTATGGGCTAGACCCTTTGCCTTCCATATCACCTCATTCATCATCCATTGGGAGAGAGAACACAAACAAAGCAAACTGTAGTGTTGCCATTGTATTAAGTAAATCTGTTTTTTTATACTGGACACGACATGTGACATCGCTCCCACCTGATGGTAAGCAGTACGCGAGGTCCAAGAATGGGAGCAACTGACGCCGGTCACCACGACCGACATCAGTCTCTACCACTATGCCGGCCTAACAAGATGCTTTTTCACACTTCGCTTGAAGGACTCCAGGTTATAAGAGTGGGGAAACACACTGGCTGGGAGAGCATTCCACATCTTCAGCGTGCGACAGATGTAAGAGTCTCCAAATTTATGAGTACGCGTAGGGATAGTGGGTAAGGTATGTGGATGCATATTTTGGCCTGTGCGTGTAGTTCGGTTGCGGAATAGAGAAGAAGGGATAAGGTTATGGAGCTCCTCAGAACACTCGCCGTGGTATAGCTTGTAGAACACGCTCAGAGAGGCAACGTCACGGCGAAGCTGCAGTGATTCGAGAGTTTTAGAGACTGTGGTGTCGTCCACTATCCGAATTGCCCGCCTCTGCAGGACATTGAGAGCATCTGTAAGATACTTAGCGGAGCCATCCCAGAGGTGAGAACAGTATTCCACGCATGACCTTATCTGAGCTTTATACAGCATAAGTCTTAAAGCAGGCGGGAAAAACCGCTTCACCTTGTTCAGTATCCCAAGTTTTTTCGACGCTGTTTTGGTAATGCTCTCAATGTAGTTTCTGTGGTTTAGATCTGAGCGTATTTCGACTCCGAGTATGTTAAAGCTGGGTTGAAGTTCCAGCACGGTGTTCTGAAGAGTAGGAATAGGAGAGTAGGGAGACTTCTTGACCGTCAACGCGCATGCCTGAGTCTTACTGGCATTAAACTGGACTAGGTTTTGGGCACCCCACGCAGAAATTTTGCGAAGGGTGCCGTCCAGTTCCGTCGTCAGGGAACGGCGCAACTCCTCTACTTTGGCGTCTCCCACAGCTCGCGGACTAAGATATCGCCCATGAACCGTGCTGTCATCTGCATAGCAATGAATGTTTCCAAGGGTCAACATGTCATTGATATGCAGAAGAAACAGTGTTGGGGACAATACAGAGCCCTGCGGCACACCGGCATTCACTGACATGAGCCCAGACGCATTCCCATCCACAAGGACCCGAATGCTGCGCTCATGTAAGAAGCCGGTTATCCAGCCCACCAGCTGCGGGGGCAGACCATATGCCGGCAACTTGGATAGTAGTGCCTTGTGCCATACCCTATCGAAGGCTTTGGAGATGTCCAGACTGACCGCCAGAGATTCGCCATACTTATCCATTGCCTCACCCCAGACGTGGTAGACGAATGCTAGAAGATCACCCGTTGACCGCTTAGGACGGAAGCCATATTGGCGGTCATGAAGTATGGAGTGATCCTCTAGATATCGAACAAGTTGGACGTTGATAATTCGTTCTAGCACTTTGCACAGAACTGAGGTTACGGCAATAGGGCGGTAGTTAGAAGGGTCCGAACGATCTCCCTTCTTCGGAATGGGCTGCACGTTAGCCACCCTCCAAGTGTCCGGCACAACACCAGAGGAGTACGACAGACGGTATAAGCGCGTGAGGACTGGAGTCAACTCAGGAGCACACCTCTTGAGAACGACAGCTGGGATACCGTCAGGACCATTGGCCTTACGAACATCAAGCGATCGGAGCACTGCCCGCACATCACACTGTCTAATGCGTATTTCGCGCATTGAAGTGCCGCAATTTGGCAGTGTGGGGGGCTGCGCATTCCCGTCGTCGAGTCGAGAGTTGGCCGCAAAGAGTTTGCCCAAGTAGTCGACTTTCTCTTTAGCGGTATGGGCCAATGATCCATTGGGATATCGTAGAGGTGGCAAAGAAGAGCGACAGAAGTTTGACTCTACAGATTTGGCCAGCTGCCAGAAACTGCGACCTCCAGCAGGTCGCGCGGCCAAGTCGCGGCCAATCTGAGAGATGCGCTGGGACTCTGCCCTGGCAAACACCTTCCTGCAGACCTTGGAAGCCTTGTTATAGGCTGACTTTAAGGAGTTCGTGTTGGGATCGGAACGAGATCGACCCCTTACCCAGGCTCGGTAAGCTGCATTTTTTGATGCAACTGCCGAGGCGCAGTAGCTGTTGTACCAGGGTCTGCTTCTGCAGTTACTGATGACCCTAGAGAAAGAAATATAATATTCCACCCCCAGTAGTATCTCATCAGCAACTGCAGCTGCAGACCTGGATGGGTCGTGGTCCTTAAAGCAGCGTTTCTTCCATGGGATGGATGCATAGTATTCGCGCAATCCATCCCAATCTTCTGACGAGTAGTGCCACACAATACGCTCGACGGCCTTACGAGGAGGAGGCAGAGCGCGTGGCACTGTCGTAGCCACCAGGCAGTGGTCAGAACCACCAAGCGGTGCTAAAACTGACATCTTATACCCGGTAGCATGGCTCGTCAACAGTAGGTCCAGCAAGGAAGGTGCATGTCCGGCTACATCTGGTACTCTGGTGTTTTGGGTCACCAGTTGAGTCAGACCGTATGTCAGGGCAAAATCGTGAGCAGTTTTTCCCGCATGGTCAGTTTTGGGAGAGCCCAGCCATTGAGCATGGTGAGCACTAAAGTCTCCCAAAAACACCAATTCCGCGGTCGGGAACCGCTCCTGCGCGTCATCTGTCGCTTGACTCAGATATTCAAAAAGCTGAGTTGTCTCATAGTCTCCCCGGTGGGATCGGTAGAGGCACACATAGATACGAGACTGATGCCCCAGATCCACATGCACCCAAAGGACGGAAAAGGAAGAGTCCTCCATGTGACGAAGGCGGCGACAACAGACATCATCGCGGACATATAAGCATACCCCAGCTTTCGCGAGGAAGGACTCTTCCAGCGAGTATCCGGGGTAATGCAGGTATGATGTGTCCGCGGGCTTCCGTATCTGTGTCTCCGTCAGAAAAAGCATTGCCGGGTGCGTCGTCTCCAGATGGTGGTGGACGGCGTTGAGGTTGGCGTTTAGGCCTCGAATGTTTGTGAAGTCAACGCCAAACTCAACGGTGGTGGTGTGCACCGCTGCAAAACGTTTTCCTTTATTTTTTATCGTCATCATGTGGGTTTGGGATAGAACAAAAATCACACACCACTACGTCGACACCCCCTGCATGCCGGCAATTCAAGTCTGATCCCGGAAAGTGTAAAAACTGTAAACAGCCACTTGACGACGCTTTTCAACTCGAACGGTGGATACCTCCCCGCTCAACAGACTGGGAAAGTTACCACCATCAGTCCGCCTACCACCTATTTGTTGTGCTCAATGTGAGTAAACTGCCATTTGCAATTAAATACAATGCCAGGGTTTTTTATCACAAGGAGAACTAATATTGTACGTTTGCCATGGTGATATTTATACTTAAAATAACACCGCTTGAAACAAAGCGTACTGTAACATAAATAACAATACTTTATTTTGTAATAATTACTTGAAAGATAAAAAAGTATCACTTTAAAAATAAAAGATTCAAATTCAAATTATAGTAGGTTTCGGAAGAAAAAATAGAACTATTAAAAAATATGATGTTTCCCAATGACGAAAAACCTCATTAAATGAATATTTAAATAAAGATATCTTTCTCGGCTTTCTATTAAAATAATTCAAAAAGGAACATCTTAAGTTGTTCCCGGGCTCATTTTATATTTTATTGATGTAAAGTCGTTGCAAAAGAGATTGCCCAAAACCAGGCCCCATTTTTTTTGCAGCGTGCCTCAACTAAATTTAATTCAATAATCATAATTATTTTGTGTTTTTTTTAACTTAATATAAACATCTGTTTTACCCAAGCATTAAAATATAATTTGATTAAATAATCAATTGGTTAAGATATATGGTAATATAGCACCATAATAAAAAAAAAAAAAAATGTGTAGGAGTAATTAATACATTTTATTATATCTGTTCAACTGAAATTTAGGATTTAGTTTTAATTTTTTCAAATTTTATGCAATCAATTTTACATCTTAATTCTTAAATATGTATTTTAAACTTTTGATTTTTTTTGTATCACTTCACAGTTTTTAATATTATATGTGGAATCCTGTTAGTGGCCTAAAATTGTTAACTTGTAAGTACTTAATTTATTAAAGTTGAAACGCTGTTGGATTCTTAATAAATAAATGGTATTGAATAAGAGTACTACTATTAGGTACTTTATTATAGATTATTTATTTATTTATTTTATTTATTATATCACGAAAACATTTGATTTCTCTATGTAAATGGGCGTTCTAATTTAGTTCAGGTAAATTCATGCATGAGCACTCGCCATTGTTTATTATCGAGCATCTTTATGACTAAACTCAATATTCTTCCTACCTCAAAAATATTATGCTGGGTTCAGTAAAACCTTAAGGTTTACAGCTTACCGTGTTGTGTGTAGTCAAATTAGCTAAACACACATCAGCTTGGTTAGTTTGATCAATAATGAAAACTAAATATAACAGAGGAAAACAAATGTTGATAATATTAATGTTGTCATCACAAACAAACAATAATTGTGTAATTGTAGATAAGATAGTGAACTGGTTACGTAAACATGACCTGCTTTATCTATCCACTGAGAACTATATTTAGTTTATCGACTTATACCTTTCATATATCTAGGTATATATTCTGACATGTTATAATAATAATAAAATCCTTTATTGCACACTAAATATAAAAGGTTAATTCGCCCTAGGAAATAAAACTTTAACGTTTTTAACTAATGAGTTACGTTATGAATATGCAAAGCCGAAATTATAAAATATAACAATTCAAACGACTGACTCTGTTCTTTAGGCACTGGGTTTGATTCCTGGTCGAGAACACAAAAACAAAATGTTTATTTTATTTGTTATAATTCTTAAGTTTGTTACGCGAGACATCGACGAGCTTCATGATGGATCTATAATAAAGTTGGCTAAATTTGAACTCGCTCCCTACAGAAGCGTGGTTTCTGACCACCCCGTAAGAGATACGGTCGTAATGATACCTTACTTTTTTGTAACTATTCAAACATTGTAAAAAAAGAAAACCCGTGAATGTTTTGACAGATCGCCCACTATACCCCCACTCAGGTATGGAGCGTTGTAAACAGTACAGTACCTAAAACAAATTGCTTTGAGATCTGTTCTTTTTGCACATTTTACCGCTTGCGAACATCTGATGGGGATCGAAACGTGCTAAATGAACTGCTTTCCTTACGGGTCTAAAATCGTAGTAAACAAAAAAATTACACCAATGACAACTTTTTTGCCGAACGTTCACCACGTTTCAAAACAGCGTCATATTGTTGCATGCTTACTACTACTAGTGTTTTAACAAATTAATATATTTCTATTATTAACTGCCTCCGTGATCTAGTGGTTAAGTCCGTGGATTTAGACTCGGAGGTATCGGGTTCGATTCCTGGTCGGGACACAAAAATATTTATTAATATAAATAACGTACATTTAAATAATATTTAATTTGTGATATTTCTCGAGTTTGGTACGCTGGAGACATCAACGAGCTTGCCAGTTGTCATTATCGGCCTATAGTAAAGTTGGCTAAATTTGAATCCGCTTAATTATAAGCGTGATTTCTGACCCAAAGGGAAACAGTCGTGATGATACTTTACTTGTATATTTAATTTAAACAAATGTGTTTTCCTATGTAGGTGTATTTGACGCTCGCGCGACCTGCGCCGAGCTCGTGCGGGAGAAACTGTCTCAGAGACTGCGGAGGGAGTTCGGTCTCTCGCTCGCAGAAACCGACACAGACCCACAAGGTAATACCTCTCTCTCCTTTCCTCCCCTCTATCTCTCTTCCTCTAACGTCTCAGTGCGTGCGGGACGTTACCATTGACTGCGGAGGGAGTTCGGACTCTCGCTCGCAGAAACCGACACAGACCCACAAGGTAATACCTCTCTCTCCTTTCCTCCCCTCTATCTCTCTTCCTCTAACGTCTCAGTGCGTGCGGGACGTTACCATTGACTGCGGAGGGAGTTCGGACTCTCGCTCGCAGAAACCGACACAGACCCACAAGGTAATACCTCTCTCTCCTTTCCTCCCCTCTATCTCTCTTCCTCTAACGTCTCAGTGCGTGCGGGACGTTACCATTGACTGCGGAGGGAGTTCGGACTCTCGCTCGCAGAAACCGACACAGACCCACAAGGTAATACCTCTCTCTCCTTTCCTCCCCTCTATCTCTCTTCCTCTAACGTCTCAGTGCGTGCGGGACGTTACCATTGACTGCGGAGGGAGTTCGGACTCTCGCTCGCAGAAACCGACACAGACCCACAAGGTAATACCTCTCTCTCCTTTCCTCCCCTCTATCTCTCTTCCTCTAACGTCTCAGTGCGTGCGGGACGTTACCATTGACTGCGGAGGGAGTTCGGACTCTCGCTCGCAGAAACCGACACAGACCCACAAGGTAATACCTCTCTCTCCTTTCCTCCCCTCTATCTCTCTTCCTCTAACGTCTCAGTGCGTGCGGGACGTTACCATTGACTGCGGAGGGAGTTCGGACTCTCGCTCGCAGAAACCGACACAGACCCACAACGACAAAATTATAAATATAAGAGCCAATCACATTATACAACTTGCCAAACCCAAAATCCTTAATTAACATAATCCATCAAACAAACACAGCGTAGTTCCATAGCATACTTGTTGTATACCCTCTGGTTGCCCGGATCCCTGGATTGAAGTTGATGTATTGTTGTATACCCTCTGGTTGCCCGGATCCCTGGATTGAAGTTGATGTATTGTTGTATACCCTCTGGTTGCCCGGATCCCTGGATTGAAGTTGATGTATTGTTGTATACCCTCTGGTTGCCCGGATCCCTGGATTGAAGTTGATGTATTGTTGTATACCCTCTGGTTGCCCTGATCCCTGGATTGAAGTTGATGTATTGTTGTATACCCTCTGGTTGCCCGGATCCCTGGATTGAAGTTGATGTATTGTTGTATACCCTCTGGTTGCCCGGATCCCTGAGTTGATGTATTGTTGTATACCCTCTGGTTGCCCTGAGCCCTGGATTGAAGTTGATGTATTGTTGCAGAGTCGCCCCCGCCGGACGGCAGATAGGTGCAGTGAGTAGGGACGCTAAGTGCGCCAGTGTTTATATCTATATTGTGGTTTTTCACGGTTTAAGTACAAATTGTTTTTATTTCCCCCTTTTGTAAATATTGTATATAAAGCGGACATCGAGGAGTACACGAAAACTTTAATCCTCCGGTCGCGGTCCTGCGTCTCTGTCTCGCAACCCTGTCCCTCTCTGCGCTGTGACACTTGATATTTGTCAAAAAGAGACACGGTTATGAGACAAATATACAGCGACCGTCGCCGGTGGAACATATTATATGTTTATATATTTATTAATAGTGCGCGACGGCTAGAACTTTTGTACACGTTGTGTGTAAGTTATATTATAGTTGTTTTTATTGTTTTTTATTATTATAATTTTTTAAGTGTGTATAGTGTGTTTCGGGCTTCGCGGTCCGCCTCGAGGAGTTCCAGCTCCTTTCCTATGTTCTAGAATTTAACTTCGGTCGTAGGATTTAGACGTAACTGTGGGTCACTCTTATCCCATTTTGGAGTTTTTAGATTTGCGCGGTACTGTCGTAGCAAAGAATATGTTTTTTAGAAAGTAATGAAAGTGCCCTCCGAGTGGATCGGTGGTCCCAGTTAGACCTAAATGTTGCGCCGACTAGTGTAGCGACCGGTCCGCTTGTGGGCACGCACCATTTGCATATGGTTGGCATTTTACATCACAATTTAAATTTAATTTTGTTGACACATACCGATTTATTCCTAAGGTTTCCCTCGAACAAGCTATATGTTTCGCTCCTGTCTATATGTTTGTCTGGACGAGTTCAGGGGGCAGCGATATATTCTATTTTGAACATTTTATCTACTTAAGTTTATGTATGTATTTATTATTTAACATGCTGGGTTGGGTGAAACTTTATGAATAAGTGAATAAATATTGAGTATAGTTACGTAAGACCGCGCGCGTCCCGTCTGCAAGTTCCAGAGATCAATTGTTTACCATTTTTGCGGATTTTTGATTGAGTGTATTTAAAAATATCACATTGTAAATACACTTAAAATAGAACGCCGGTCGATTCTGTCACGATTCGCTGTTTGTCATATGACCGAACCGTTTTGTATGATGAATTATATTTACCGAATTATAAGTCGCTGGTAGACTGATTTATTTAATTTGAAGCATTTCAATAAATAGATAATTTTGACACTGTAAAATTAAGTATCACGTTTTGATCTGGCTTCGTGAATGTTGGCTTATATAATTCTGCATCGCCGATGTGCAGCTTCGTCACATTAAATTACAATGGTTTTTATTTTGAAACTTAAAATTAATTGACATGCATACCTATTGAGTATACAGTAATAAGGGTGGTGTTATTGTTATAAGATCAAACTTATATAATTTTAAGACAATGGGATGTTCTGCCTCCGGATTAACTTCAATTTTTTTTTTAAATAGTGTTTTAAAACATATGAACTGATTATTATTTTGTTATAGGATGTAATTAATAAACTTTATACAAGAAAACTATATTTTAACTAATTTTAATGTTATAATTACTTTTACTACTAAATCAACCACTTTGCGGTTGTTAATTTAATAAAATATTTACATTTAAACACACATATTTTGTGTAAATTTTTGGTATCGTTTGATGTACTAGGTGACTTGCGATTCTATTGATAGAAACCTTCAACTTAAGAAAACATACGTCGGAAATGACAACAAAAATGGCTATTTTAAAATTGTCATTTTGTTAGAGAAACATTTTTTTACGAAAATTTGTTTTTCTATTAATAGAATCACATATTAGTCCAACGTGAGACAAAGTCACCCCGTAAATAGTAGACATTATTTATTACTCAAATTATATTGATAAATAAGCGAATTCATTGAAAAAACCGAAAGTTTAAATCCAATCCGGAGGCAGTTATCCTATGCCGATTAAAATAATAACTTATACAAGTCGTAATAGTCACAAATGACAACATGACACCACTATTAGAATGCATAATTCAAAATAAGTGTTTGTTGACCACCCTAATCTACAATCACCACTGGGTACCATATAAAGTATTCCAACTGGAGCGCTGCAAGTATTTCCGTGAATACTGATCCCACTTGTGATCAGTCGGTCGATTGGTGTGCAATAATGTGTCCGATATATTTATTTGTCGTCGTCATCACAATTTAGATGTAGGAATTTATCTGCGAATAACAAGACGGTTTTTCCTTTAATACTGTCATAATATAAATGCGAGAATATTATGGATTGTGGGTTTATCGACGAGACTCACATTTAGTACGAGTTTGTTTTCATTCATATTAGGTAATCGTAGAATAGTTTTGACATGAAATATGACTATCTACAGACGTCCGCTGTGTTTTGACAGTATTGAAGCAAACTGTTTTAGTAATAAACAAGGCATAATAATAAATATAAGTTTTGAATACATTTTGAATGGCACTAATATATATATATGTAAATTTTATATACGCCGCACACACCAGAGATAATTTGTTTCTTTTTAGAAATTTTCACATGAAAAATAAACGATTTTTTGTATGGTTTTTTATTTGATTATTTATCAAAACTTGAATATTATTAGCATGTACTATTTAAGAGAGTATAACGCTTGTGCGCCCTCTCGCTCGCACAATCCAATATTTTTAAACATTTTTCAAGTCTGAATGTATACTTTTAAGAAAGATTTCATTACCTAATTTTAGACAGAAAAATAAAAAAATATATTATATTATATATTAAATACATTTAATTAATTTTATTTGTGATATTTCTCGAGTTTGGTGGACACATCGACGAGCTTCACACTTGTGTAGTAAAGTTGGCTAAATGTGAATCTGCGCTTATAAGCGTGGTTTCTGACCACCCCGAAAGGGAAACTGTCGTGATGATACTGATTATGTTATATATATATTATGTACTCTATTTTACTATTAGAAAAACTATTATTAATATAACTACTAAAATGTTCGTAATTTTATTACCTAAAATGATAATAGTCAAAATTTCTGAAAACTACCCTCAGACTAGAATAATCTTTAGAAATGCTGTATTGTGCTCTTTAACTTTCTGTTAATATAGTTTTAAATGGTTTTTTATTTGTAGCGTAAGTTTTTGTGACGATTTAAGTATATGTTATCGTATGGTGTGTGGCGGTGCTATGGTACAGGTCTACTTAAGTTGTATAACAACAGCCGACCCCGCGCCGGTCTCATCTCTAACGGTCCAAATGAAATCATCAAACATGGCCGGTTCATGGTTATAATTAGGGTTAGTCCGCTGTCAAGCTATCATCACTTTCGCTCCAACATTTTTCAAGTCTCGAGTCGTTAATCACTTTTCTAGGAAATTAAATTACGGATATTTATTACCTGATTTTAAACAAAAAAACAACAAATTACAAAAAGACAAATTTCTAAGCATTCTACGGGAGCAGGATTCATCGTGTGTGAGAAAGAGAGAAGAGAAGTAATGGTCACCATCCACCATTCTGCTTCTCCCACCTCAACCAAATTCTGTATGAAGCTCTTTCCATTAATCTATGTCCTGCAGTAAAGCTGAGTCTAGTACCCGTTCCTGATCATTTCTTCTGTGATATCATAATATTTTGTTGTGTTCCTTTGAAACATGTTTGAAAATGTTGTATAACAAGTATGTAACGCTGGACTGTTCGTTTTAATATATTAGTTGGAGCTAGAAGTGGCGGCCGAGCTGTTCGATGACTGTACCTCGACACTGGGTGGATTGTACTTCCAAATTTATGATTTTCAATAAGCTACACTGTTAAATATTTTCCCAAGAAAACACGTATAATTGTTTGTTATTTGTTTTTTATTTGATGCGGCTTACAAAATTACTCACCATACAATATGATCTCAAATCCAAAAATATCACTTTGGCTACTTAACGCGTGCGTAAATTTGTGGGGATTTTACGTGTTTTTTTAAATTAATATTTAATGGTAACTATTTAGTAATTAGGTAATAAACACAACATTGTGTCTATTTTACTCATTTATATTCTTCTAACAATTACATTATATCGGAAAGTGCTTAATTTTGATCATTCTTATAATCTTAGCTTTACAGACATCGTGGTCGCGGCGAAATGTCTGCAAATTATATAATTATATCAATTACCGAAATTTAACGTCAAGATTTTATATTGTGCCCAATATGTTAAAACGTTAGACAATATTGTAGAGGGTTATGTATAAAATAACTTATATAGTAGTGTATGGCCACCACGAGCTGGCTTGTTTTAGACGTAATCTGAAGGTACAGTTTTGCACATTCTTTTCAGTATCTCAGCTTCCAAGTGCTCAATTGTCTTAACCTCGAATCTCACTAAAGAGGTGGACAGTTAACATACAGGGCCTCCATGCCCGAAATCATATTCTAACATTAATGCCATAAGTTTTAGTGTCAAATAAAGTCAATTTTATGCATATATATATAACCTTTTTCTTTGTTAGTTTACGGCGTAAAAAATCTATGCTTTTCAAAACAATTAGGCATAACTCTTAAGAACTGACAAATTAATACAATTTAAAACGAACTTTGTCTTTCCATAAGCGATTATAATAGACACAATGGTTGGGTTTGAGCCGCCGACAACGAGTATGTGTTGTGCCACGTCCCCGGGGGCACCACCAGACACGACACTATAACTATAAACTCCAAACCTGACTTATCCATTTTTATTAACACGTTGAGCCGAGCCAAGAACAATGCTAATAAACAATTGGATTTCCTGACTAAAAGGCCACAGAGGTATCAGATTTCATAGCACAAAATATCATTCCCAGTGTCTTCAAAAATAAACACGCCGCCTCCAAAGGTGCACGTTACGATGTGTCCATGATGATCATGGGCACATAGTTTCATGTACGCCACGTGACCGATACGCCATATATGTTAAATGTGCGTTACTAATAACATTAAATTTTTCGGCAACTGACAGTTATATTAAAGTTTGTACATAATCATAGGCCGGTTGCAGAAAGGCTAATAATTTTTTGATTTGTGCCAATGAGGCACCTCATCACGTGGCGTATATCAAACTGTTGATCCATGAATCATTTATACAACCGGCCGTTAGTGTTGTATCGTAATAAAATTATTTGTTGTACGATTGGAAATGGAAATATAAGTTTAAATTAGTGTTGGGTGTGCCCCCAGCCGCCAGTGACCTGAGTCCTTATTTAAGATTGTTGCAAAATATTCTATACATAACACATTTTGTATATACACACACATATATATATATATATATAATTCCCACCACTACTTTAGAGCTTTCTATTCTTGTCTATGGATTGAAGGTAGTTTAACATTTCTCTTTCATGCTAGAATTTTATATTATTTTACATCAATTAGTGTTTATCGACCTAATAATATGACAATTTAATGTTTTCAAAATAAAACAAGATAATTTGTCTTTCTAAATAATGTTTTCCTATAGTTACAGGAAATGGAAAATCGTAGTTTGCAAATGTAAATCCTGTAATAAATGTAATAAATAAACCATTTTTAATACAAAGCACAACTTTTAAATAAAATATGAACATTAAACAATTGTCCATTCGATGTATTTAATATAAAATTCTAGCAAATAGATGTGCACTATTGTTTTTGTTTATTGACTTGAGGCTGTGCCATGTCTTACTCTCAGTGATAGGTTAGAGGAACTCGAGGGGGTGTGTTTAGCATAATTATATTCACTAATAGGATTAATGACGAACGTGGGGACTCCCAGGACAACAGGACAACCCACGTTTCTAAATAACACCAGACGGCTGTATGCCTAAAACTTAATCTAAATAATTATTTATTTTATGCATACAACTCGATAATAATATAATAATAGTTTATGTAAATATTTAGTATATTTATTTATGTAAAAATACTAATTAAAATGGACAATGGCTGCTATGTTGATGGATAAAGTTTTAAATAATATGCAATTTGTCATTTATGTCTTGTGTCGCGACTTATGTCAGTTTTTGCATTAACAAGTTTCTTGTGTTTTTACTTGAACGGCATGTTTTGTAAAAACTGTCACGAGAGCGGCTTTGAGATGCGTTAATTAATAATTATATAATAAATTACCGTCTAATAATAATAATTTGAGTATTTATATATTACTTTGAATGCATTTTAAGTAATGTTTTAATTAGTATTTGTATATTATGTGGTGGGACATAGTCGATCACGTGTCGAGCCTATAGGCGTTCCGGGGGGCTCGCTGCTGACTGTCGAGGTATTATTGGGAAAATTACTTTATTTAGCAAAATGTAGCTATGAAAACATTAAAACTAGTCATTTAAAAGCATGTGTCATGGTTTTCTGACAAATATTGAAGTATTTAGCAGAGATCTTTTAACTTATAACATGTTTGTTGTAGGGATTTAACGATACATAACCGATATTGATTACGGTGGTACATAATTATATGTTTTCATATTTATTAAATAATATTACTATCCCAAAAGTAATGTGTATTGAAGCAAAGTAAATTCAAGTACGTATTTAGTAAATCGCCAAACAATAAACTATCAATAAAGCTTATTTTTGTTCTTTTGATTTGATCTGTTCCAAAAATCATTTTGTATTTTGGTTAAGAAATAATATAATCAACGTCCCGATGTCGGTTAGGTGTCGGTTACATGCCTAGTTTGTTGGAAACTAATACCGTAACACTGGGTTTTAATTGCAATAATTTGAGTGTACGAATGCCGATATGAATAGCTCGATAATATTATACATCGGTCGGCAAGTCTCCAGCGAGCGCCCTCCGCCGAGGTGAGGGAGCGGTCCCTCCGATGTTCGCACCGTTTGTACATTTTGTAATATTTTGGACGGTAGAAAAGGCATAATAATAAATTAGAGAAAATTGGTGAACAACAAAGGAACCGCTCCGCCTCGATCTTATATTAAATAATAAAAGATTTATATTTTAAACAAATTTATTTTTTATAGACAATTATTAGTGTTTTGTAAACTGTACGTAGGCATTTGTTTTGTAATGAATTGTTTAAGGAACATCGCGCAGCACGCGAGCGGCAGGCAAACTAACTCTATTAGATGTACGTACACCCTGCACCCCTACACTTTCTAACTTGCACTTACAATTTTCAATAATCCAGCTCTACTTTATATCACACGAAAGTTGAAAAAAAAACTGTAATGCACACTCCTACTAGGGTTCAACGCTTATGCATCCCTCTCTCTCGCACAATATAATATCTGAGAAACCATAGAATTGTTTTAGTGAAATAGAGCAAAATTAGTATATGAAAGTGAAAATATATCCTGATAAATATACTCACCCATATTTTTATATATTTCCTTAACGGCTCTTCCACTGAGTTACCCTTTCAGCTGTCAAACGGAGGGACGCCTCGGCACGGGAATAGAACTACATCGCGACGTAACTTGAAAACTCCTTGAAGAGTTTTCATGTTACTTTCGGCTTATATTTATATTATTTAAAATTGTATTTCATATTTTCTTATTATAATTGTTCCATCTTGGGCAAGTCTGAGACAAATAAAATTATCCTCCAATATTGTCAGTCGAAAAAGGAGGTCAGAGTCTGTCAAAAGAGGTTGCACGTGCCGCAATACGTTCCAAAATAAATTATTTTCGTGACACGCGAATTTTCATAATATAAAAGAGACAACCTTAAGGACGTCACAAGTTTAAGAGCGCGTAGTAATTCTAACAGAATGAATATTTAGAATACGGGAACGCAATCTTCAATGTTACCAGAAAAAAAAACTTATCTAATATTCTTCTCTCACTCTCCCAAAGGTTAGCTGGTAGAAAATACCTTTATGGTATTAAGCTCGCCTATGTACATGTTTTTATATTTTATATTTTGTGTGCAATAAAGAATTTTATTATTATTATTATTATCTCACCGGAAATATTTAAAATGGCAACATTTATACCGTTCGAGGTTTTGTGAGTTTACAACTCAAAATAACGATTTGTAGGATCCCTTAAGGAAACCCGTTCCACAGCTGAGAGAGATGGTTAGGTGGAGGAGCCGTGGGGAGAAACGTCTTAGAATTCTAGTGTCAGACTTGAAAAATCTTTTAAGATGTTGGATTGTGAGAGCGAGAGGGAAGCACAAAAGTTGAACCCTTCCAATAGTTTTAACTGAAAATATTTAAATAATTTTATAAGGATTATACAGTAAAAAAATGTGTCCTGTCTTTTAATGTTGCCAGTGACTTGGCGTTGGGAAACGACTAGGGCTAGATTTATAATGCAGCATAATATAATTATTTAAAAAATTGTTAGGAATGTGTAAGGGCGCAAAAAGTTGGCAACAATGGCTACCATATTGTTAATGAAATCTTACCATGATCTGATATTGTTTAAATGTAATGTTAATGTTGCCGTCGTGTAATGAATGGAATATTTTGCAATGTTTGATTTTTAATAATAAGTGGATATAGAGCTGATATTGTCGAAATGTTAAATATTATTTCTTTCTTAATGTTTTGAGTTAAACATGTAAAATCTAAAAAATAATATAGAATAAAAGATGTTATAATAATTAATTATATTCTGTTGTTTTATTATTTCCTTTTTACCTTTGGTGCAGTTACAACTTTTCACATAAACCTATTACATGCATTTGTGACACGGTTTATTTAGAATGATTCTACTTCTGTTAGTAAAGGACTAAGCAGCGAAGTGGTCCAAAGAATAAGCTGTTAGCAGAAGACCAGCAGCTTACCAAATTCCAGTGACCTGTTAATGTTTAATCTGACTGAGAAAACAAGGAAAACTCGGCTATAGCAGATTTACAAATGAAACAAATACAGAATTACACAATAAATATCTTTCAAATTCACCTGTGAGATTACAATACCTGGTACAGTGGTACCAGGTATGTTAAAATTAAGATCCGAAAGCCGACAAAACTGCTAATTGAAGAGCAATAAATTGAACGTGTTTAGCAGAAATAAAGTTGGCGTCGAATTTATTTTGAATTTTTGCTTTGCAATCGACGCTATTTTTACCTTCATCGTAACAATTGAGGCTGATACTGTTTTGGTACATCCCAGCCTAAGTCATTCGGTCTCATTATTTGAGAGAATAACAATTGATTTTTAAACCCGACTCGAGTTGAATGCTATTAGGGGGGCACCTGAGATGTTTTAAGATATGTATCTGATGGCCGTAGGATCCAGATGTCCCCTTCATCGATTTTTTTATTAAATCGCTCCATTGGTAGCTATGAAGGCAAGACAACTCGAATCGCTGAAAGCCAGATGTGGCCTCCCTGATCGAGTTCTATAAGCGACTATATACGGTGACTGTTCTCAATAGCTCCATAACCTTATCCTTTCTTCTCTATTCCACAACCGAACCACAGGCAAAAATATGCACTCCCATACCGTAGTCACCCTACGCGTACATATAAATTTGAAGAGTTACATCTGTCGCACGCTGAAGATGTGTGTGTCACAGCGAATGTGTGGCCCCATTCCTATAACCTGAAGTCCTTCAAGCGAAGTGTGAAAAAGCATCTTGATAGACCGACGTGAGGACTGACTGATGTCGGACGTCTGTTACTCCTATTCTTGAACGTCGCGATGACACATGTACAAAGTTTTGAATATATAGCAAAATCGGTTTAGTAATACGAGTATAGACGTGAAAGCGAAGGCGAGACAAACACACTCGTACATACAGACTAACAAAGCTTCGTTCACATTTCTAATATAGTTTGAATTAAATCAAAAGAAAAAAAACAGCATAAATTAAGAGCCCATTCAATTTATTTTGTACACAATACAATGATCTTAACAAAATACAAGTATCTATCGTTTCTTAAACATTACATTAAAAACATTATACTCTCAACATTAGTTCAGTCTTACTAAAAGTAACAGTTCTACAGTAAGTATTAAACAAACAGGTTGCAGGAATATGAAGTCTCTGTAATTGTCCAGTCGTTCCGAGACACGATAATAGTAACCTAAGCACGCTTAAAGATGTTCCGAAACGTGCATAAACTGTTTTGCCAAAGCTATGTGACGTCACAAATGACATTATTCCTCGCGCTTAGACTGCTCACGATATCGAGGTAGATCGCTCTGAACGACCAAAAAGATAAAAAATAAGTTAATAATATTAAACTTTACACATATAAAGATAAATAAACCGAGAGATATACCTACGTTTGGTAGTAATACTCAAAGATGTGGAATCCGCAATTTATCATTTATACATTAAAAAAACTATATTGTTATGAATGAAAATGTGATTAGACCGTTCCCAATTGATATCACGCTCTGAGCATCCAAATCGCGATATTTGATTCGGAACGACCGGTCAGTGTCATATTCATTCTAAGCGCTCTGAGCACGATTCGGAATGAGGGTGTAACTATTAAATTTTAAAATGTCGTGTCATTTGTTTTAAAGGTCAGCCGGAAGTCGTTATAAAAAAAGTTTAGTTATATTATTTGACCCTGAGCCGAACGTCTGGCCAAGGAGTTGTCCAAACAGCTGACGTAGAAATCTGGAGACAGGCTGGCTGGCAATTATTTCTGCCAACGTATTAGCCTCGCTATACAGAAGGGAAATGTTGCCAGTCTCCTTGGTACTATCTCTGATAGGACGTCTCTTGAGGACATTTTATATTTATAGTTTATTTTTTATTAGGTTTAGGTTATAGTTATTTAATTTTATTTAAGTAGTTTGTAATTATTATTTTATATATAGTAAAAAAAATCTTCGAATATACTTTCAATTTGATATATAGTATATATATTCCAATAATATATATACTGTTATGCTAAAGCGTAAATTGTATTATTGGTTCTACTTGTAATATATATTATATAGGTCTCGTTTTTAACTTTATTCCCATTATTATTATCTTTAAGTGCCGAAATATTTGCTGGAATGTGTAATTTTTAAAATTGTTATTACTATGTTTTAAGATCTGTTTCCTGAATAAATAAAACAAATACAGAGACTTCAGTTTGGTCTCTAACCTTTGGCCTTAACCGTCTTCATTATAATATTTATGTAGCTATTCATTGTTTCGTGATATAATGTAAAATAACAATTATTATTTCTGGTTCAACCATATATAATTGATGTTTTCATCGTTGCAACACTCTTCGTACGCGTATATCACAGCCAAACCATGTCCAAACATTGCTTGCTTAGCACACTTAAATTCAACACATCGAGTTCCAATACTTTTTAGTTTAGCAACATTAGCCTTTTAAAATATTTGGTGCAAATAACAGCATCTATAAAAATGACAACATTAAGGAATGATCATTCTTGTAATAAACATTTAACAAATAACTTCTTAATAATTAACAAAAAACATAACATTTAGGCTGGGTTTCACCAAAATATATGTAATTGTTACGTTAATCGTAGCCAGTTAAAAATGGCGTCGAATGTACCTACTATGATGATTTTAGACATATTCTAAAAGATAAAATACAGTAATAATAGTACTTATTACGTTTCGCAATTATTTAAACAAATACTAACACCCGTATTCTAAAAAGTTTCCTTAATGCATTAATATTTCTTTTTTTTTATTTTCTCTGCCAACAAGGAAGATTGTGTCCCTGAATTCTAAATATTTATTTTGTCAGAATTGCTACACGATCTAGCATGTTTGACAGCCATAAGTCTGTCTCTTTCATTCATTTCAATTTTAATGTGTCACGAAAATCATTAAAATTTTGGAACGAAATCTGATTTGAATCAGTTTTATAATTTGTTTAATTTAATTTAAATTAATTTTCACAATCCAACTAAACTAGGTAATTTAACTAATTATTCATAACTAATACAGTTTTTGAATTATACAACTATTATTAGTTGAATTTAGGACACTTAAGTTACTTAAGTTTGAAGTAGTGACGTGCCGAGACGGCCCTCCGTTTGACAGCTTAAAGGAAATATTGAATACAGGTGTAAGGCTGGGTTGTACCTAAACAAAGTCTCTATAATTGTAACAATTTAAGTTAAAAATGGCGTCAATTGTAGTAGCACTAATAAAAGTAATACATTCGACATCATTTTTAACTTTCTTGGCATAGCTCGGAAAAAGGTCCCGAGTTCAGAGTGTCAGACAATATCTTTTGCACTTAAGTCATAAATTTTGAGTACTCTTTCTAACACCCGACTATATCCACTAGCATACGAAAACCGTTTAAACATTATGGTAACGGTGGTATTCAATATATTAACAAAAAACGTCATGACTGTAAAATTTAAAAAAACAATCAACAAAACTGTGGATATTCACCTTAAAACTAAATAATTGTTCAAAATAACATATAACTTAACTATGTACTTATATTATAAATAATGACTCTTTAATTACTTAACTTATATTATTCCAAGTCTGGTTAAGCTTATAGCCAATGCTCTATAGTCTATACCTTAGTCAAGATAGCAAACAATATTATGGAAACAAGAATACAAGTGGTTCTCTAGTATATAAATAATAATGTATTGCTTCTACCCTCATCCTGAATTATTTTGTATGTATTATTTAGTGACTAACATAACACGGTCACGTACGAACCTTTATCGTACAACAAAAGTGTGTCATCTTATATTCATGAACGGAGTGAGCTACAACACCTGAAATAATAGTCGTCGGCGATGTAGTACAGAATGTCTATGTGAGTTTCCAGTGGTCTCCTGTGTCTCGGAGACAGTGCGTGCAGGGCTGGAAGTTGACGTGCAGGGTGACGGCGTGCAGGGGAGAGACAGGTCCCTGGCGACACGTGGGCACGTGCCGAGAGATACAGCCCGCATCCACACTCAGGGGGGTGTAGTATTTACCTGACAACACATTCAACATAAACTAACGAGGTTCATCATCACTACGAACTAATTCCGAGCAGGGTTGCACCAAAATTAAATCTCTGTTGAAGGTATTTGTTTTTTAAATTCAACCGTGTCAGCTGGTAAAATAGACATAATTTTTAACTTTAATCGTCACAATTACAGAGACTTCGTTTTTTTGGTACAACTTAGGCTGGGTACTTGTAACGATTAAGTTAAAAGTGGCGTCAAATGTATCAGTTTAGGGGCGACCTACAAAATAAAACATTCGACGCCATTGTTATCTTTATTTGGTACAACCCAGCCAAACGACACGGCATTATGACAATATACATATGTACTCGTTACGAGTACAGAGAATACAAAAATAGTGAAGTTGTTATTATTATTATTTTTTTAGTTTTGTTATATTTACTAATTTAAATTATTTAACAGTGTAAGGTTTAATAGATTGCATTTATATGTTTATGAACGTTAAATTTATTAATGTAACCAGTATGTTAACCTTTAACGAAAAGTATAAATAAAGACTACTGACCTGAGGAGTCCAGAGCAAAGATGGGCACCATGGAGGGCTGGTCCGAGTCCGTGGTGTCGGAGGTGGAGGTGGAGGCGGCCTTGGGGGGAGGCCTCCGTCTCTTGTGACACGGCTTGACCCGGATTGACATGTCGTGGGCCTGGAGGAAAGGAAACAACGTGGTTTTATAAAAAAAAAAAATATGGACAGACAGTAGGGTCGTCCAAGCCCAGATAATAAATGTGCCTGGGTTGGGTATGGGACCATGTCTTTGTTTTCCTCGGAGGATCCTAGCGGGTAATGTCGCAACGATACTAGGTGCCAACTGCCACCCGTAGGAGTTAACGTCCTCCGTTAATTTCTTTACCGGGTGAACTTTAAGTTACTTTTGATCTTATTTATTTATTCATCCGAAAAAAAACAGCCTTTATACTGACCTCTGTGTCTTGCGATCGGGAGAACCTTCTTTGTATGGAGTTCTTAAACTTGTATGAGTGCAGGTACGACTCTCCCTCGCCTTCCCCCGGCCCTTCCATTTCTCCGGGACCCTCGTCATCTACAGAGAGGACAGGAAGGTCAGCTGGAACAATCATATATCAGATTAAAATTTGATTTCATATTGTTAGTTAGACTAGCCTCTGCGTGCGACAGGGGAATGTCATCGCTCTAGACTAGCAGAGGCGTGCGACAGGGGAATGTCATCGCTCTAGACTAGCAGAGGCGTGCGACAGGGGAATGTCATCGCTCTAGACTAGCAGAGGCGTGCGACAGGGGAATGTCATCGCTCTAGACTAGCAGAGGCGTGCGACAGGGGAATGTCATCGCTCTAGACTAGCAGAGGCGTGCGACAGGGGAATGTCATCGCTCTAGACTAGCAGAGGCGTGCGACAGGGGAATGTCATCGCTCTAGACTAGCAGAGGCGTGCGACAGGGGAATGTCATCGCTCTAGACTAGCAGAGGCGTGCGACAGGGGAATGTCATCGCTCTAGACTAGCAGAGGCGTGCGACAGGGGAATGTCATCGCTCCCTGCTGGAGCTTGGATAAGGGGCGGGACTTCATGGACTGACCTTTATCGGAATCCATGGTGTAGTGGTCGGCAGACTCGGTGTCGTAGTACCTGGCGGGGTGCCGAATGTCATCGCTCCCTGCTGGAGCTTGGATAAGGGGCGGGACTTCATGGACTGACCTTTATCGGAATCCATGGTGTAGTGGTCGGCAGACTCGGTGTCGTAGTACCTGGCGGGGTGCCGAATGTCATCGCTCCCTGCTGGAGCTTGGATAAGGGGCGGGACTTCATGGACTGACCTTTATCGGAATCCATGGTGTAGTGGTCGGCAGACTCGGTGTCGTAGTACCTGGCGGGGTGCCGAATGACCCCGCGCCCCCCACTACTGCTGGAGGAGGAGCTCGTGGGGGGAGGAGGATGATTTTTCTCCCGAGATGTACTACCTGTCAAACAAGAATCATAATTGTAATAATAATATAAAATTCTTTATTGCACACAAATATACAAAACATAGGCGAGCATCATGAAGGTATTCTCTACCAGCTAACCTTTGGGAGAGTGAGAGATTTATATGATGGGTGCAGAGTCTGAGATTTTTAAAGTAAATGTAAATATATTAGAATTAAATAATTAAGTACATAAAAAGATAAATACTTTATTTAATACATATTACATAAATTGAATCTACACAAATACTTATATACCTAAATACAATCCATATATACTTATATAAATAAATATAATAAATACTAATATGTCAAGATGTCGAGATTAGGGTTTATTTAAATATATTTAAAGACGGAGCCTGTCTGATAAATAGAGGTAGCCTGTTCTATTGACGAGCTGCTGACACGGTAAGAGAATCTGAATATCTGCTGGAAGAATGAAGAGGTATAGAAAGTTGGTTGGTGTGCGAAGAACGAAGAGAACGGAAAGAAATTTTAGCTCCTAGATCACAGAATTCTATAGACCTCCACTACTGAAGTCAGCAGAAGATATAGTTTAGGGTGGACTCCCGAGCGCCATGGATCGTGTGTAATTCCGTTATAGCCCGAGATCTGAAGATGCCTATTATTGAGGAGTTTGTCGTCGGACTGACTACACATACGAGTATGTGCTATCTGGTCGACAATGGACACTTCAAGCATCTTCGCTTCGAAGAAGCGCTATAAATTGTCATTTATATTTTTATTTTTGGTGTTTTTTTCTATTAATTACTATTATTTAAATGAATAATATAAATTAATAATTAAAAATAAAACTATAACAAAAATAAAAAAAATAAAGAAAAATAAAAATATTATGCAACAAAAACTTGCTCCAATCAATCGCTACCAATGGGCAAAGTGACTTAGAATGGCAATGCTGATCCTTTGGTCCAAAATATTGCCCAGCCCTCTTGTCTCCTGATCTGTTTTGACAAGACCTTAAATATTTTTGAAGGATATATCCCGGATGGGAAACGGTCGTGAACATGCTTTGCCTTACTTTACTGGCGTGCGGTTACTTAATGATATCTTGCCGCGGCAATGTCCTGGACGACCCCACTGACAGACAAATCATGTAGAGTATAATAGACGAGTTACCTTTGGTCCTGAGCTCGTAGTGTGCCTGCAGGTGTGACACGAGTTCTCCCTCCCCCTCCCTTTGGCCCAGATACCTGGCCACCTCCCCCACACAGTCCTGGTACCCGGCACACCACGGAGAGCTCCCCACCTCACCACCACTCGACCGGTCTGATAACGCTACAACCAATATACATTTCATATGAGATACTCATTTTTAAAATTGATTTTATTTACAAACTATCTGTTGGACCCGAGCCCCGGGCGTTAATAAACATTCAACTAATTATTTTTATTAGAAGAAACATATTTTTTTAAATATAAAATAGATTAAAAACTAATTATAATTAAAACTAAACTAAAACTACCTATCAAATTTTAGTTTACCATCTGGGAGGGACCGCTCGCCGCATTTCCTCGTTAAATAATAAGGAAAATATTTTGTTTAAGTAGTTATGACATTTGTGGTCGCCACACTCTTGATAAATTCGTTTAACCAGCTCTTTCACGAATTTTTGCTACAAAGCTATATATTTATTTTAATGCTATTTTATTTATGTGTTTTTAAGATTCGGCTGTATGAGCAGCAGAACCGGTCTTTTTTGAGGTAGAGGAAATGTGGCAAGCGGCAAATCATCACAATAGACTTTAAGAGCAATTAAAATAATATATTTCGCTTTTACAATTAAACATATAATAAGAACTTATTATTTTTCCATAGGATCCAAATAACAATTCTGACAAATTTTATTAAAATCAGTAATATAAGCGTCAAGGCAAGACAAACATACAAAGCTTCTTTAAGATTTATAATATTTGTATGGATTTAAATATCTGTGTAAACATTTAAGACATCAGTCAAGTTTCAATATAGAGTTAAATATTTTATATTATGTTATGTGATGATTAATTTTACGCACGTTTGCTTATAAGGCACGTGTTGGCTCAACTAATAACGTGACAAGGAAATTACCAATCACCTGTCGGATAACAAAGATAAACCTCGTTTTTTTATTTATCCTTTCAGAAACGTGGAGCCGACGAACTTGTCAGAAGCCACAGATGCCTGGTCAGTTTTCCTTGAAATCCAAAAAATCATGGTTTTGTAACAAATAAATGGACCAAAAAATACTAATTATCTTATGTATATTTGTAATAGATCCTTAATACATTTATAGAACAAGCTTCCAAGACGGAATTAACGAAATCATACAGTATTTGGTTGGGTAGGGAGAGGAGCAGAATGGTGGATGGTGAGCGTCTTATTGCGCAATTAAAAAGAGGCCTACTTTGTAAAGCAGTCTATAATCGGTCTCAAGCCAAAAACACCATTCTTCTTGTCTTTCTTTCCCACACACAATGGACCCAACACCCGCACGGTGAATCCATGGTATGCTTAGAAATTTGTCTTTCCATACTCTCTGTTTTAAAATGCCTCAGCATTAAGTTCACCCTTGTACCTACATTACTTTTAAGTTTTTTGTGCAATAGCTTATAAAATTAAGTAATAGATTCATAACTTCTATTCCTGTAAGGAGGACGTTAAGTCGTTCGCACCGGTTCCACTAATAATAACTTGTGGAATCGTTATTCAATCATCATTAAAATTAACATCAGCCTCTCGCCAACCCGTCTGGCCAACAATGTGGCCACTAGTCACGACTACTCTTGTTTTTTTTTAACGAGATGTACGTACGTGGTCTATCCTGAAGGTACTTCAAGTGTCTAATGGCCATCTCTATGATTTCAGTTTTCTCGACTCGTCCGCGTCCCTTCTTGAGATACTGCGGCGGGATGAGTCTGGAGAGGTCGGCCAGGCAGTTGTTCATGCGATCACGACGACGCTTCTCTATGATTCTGTGAGACATCGGGTCTTGCTGTAAAGAAAATATTAGTTGTAATTGACGCTAGCCATTGGACAATATTTATGGAGAATTTGGCATTCTCACCACATGGTGTCCAGGCGGATCACCAAGGGGTATGAGTAGTAGTAGGTCATAACGACCGTATCCTTCGCGGGGTGGTCAGAAACCTAGCGTATTCACATTTAGCGAACTTTACAATAGAACATCGTGACAAATGGCATCAGACTCGAAAAATGTCACAATAAAATAATATTTTTGGTGATCTTGACCAGGAACCGTCTTACCCGAGGCAGTTTAAGGCATAGATAAGGGATAAACTTGGGAAACAACTAATATTTTATATAAGTGGCAATGTAGGCCACTTTACTAGAACTCAACAGTGGGATAATGATGATAATGACTGGCAATAAGGCCCAGGTCGACGAAGAATTATCGATGCAAGTTTGAGCCACCAGGAAATTTATAGAGTAGGTACTACGACGCGGCGACATTTTGTTCTCTAACGCAGGGTACTTACTATTTGCAACACAATATGCAACGCAACATTTTAATACATTTTAATGTGTTGTTGTACACACTAAGAATGACTGTGCGCATGCAACGTGCATTTGAATCGCGTTCGTTGGTTCCAGCCGATTTGTCGGTTTTTCGACGAATTCTTTTGAGTGCGCGCGTGAATTGGCGGGTGTAATTCTCGAGCTGTAGAGATAATGTCGCAAGCGATAAATTTCGAATGCGATATTTATCTATACAGCCCGAGAATTACACCCATGCAAACAAGTACCTATCTAGAGTACTTAGTTGTATAGAGTGCGAGCTGAACTCTGCCAGGAACGAAGCATGCGTGTAGACCATCCATATTACGATTGTTGTATTGCATGTAATATGTACCCTGCTTAATAACTTCGTATAATCGTAATATGACAGGCAAACTCCAAGCACGCTTTATGAGATATTTATAAGGCTAAGAGATCGGGCACAAGAAATGCTCTACCATACCTTGGCCTTCTTGAGGTAGGAGCCGGCCGGGTAGTCTGGCTCGTCATCACTGTGGGGGCCCGTGGAGAAGTTCAGCTGCCCGTCGCCGGAACGAGGGTAACCTTCATCTGTAGAGTTATAGCTGGAACAAATGCACACATTAGCAACAACCAGATTTTTGTATTACGTGCGTTTGTCGAACAACCATCGTAAACTATAGACAGTTATAACAGATCCACTCTATTCATGCCACGTCTGGGGCAAGTTCAACATTAGAAAAACATAACGGTGATCCATTTACTTATGAATCCCAAATAATAAACCCAATATCTTGTTTTTGCATTGGGTTTGTTCGTTTGCGATGTCAGGTGTAGTACGATTGAAATCTACTTTTTATATAACAAAATACGCTGACAAATACTGATGGGTCTTCCAGATCATATTATACCGCCTCCGTGGTCTAGTGGTAACAAACGTTGCCGTAAACTGGGGAGGTCGTGGGTTCAATTCCCATCGGGGGGTAACTTGTATACTGTAAAATTTATCTCGGTCTGGGTGTGTATATGTATAATATGTATATATTTACAAAAAAAAAGTATAATATGTAGTTTATCAACCATCTAGTTTCCGTAACACAAGCCTCGTAGCTTACCACGAAAACTAGATGGCGCTGTGTGACCTGTCTGGAAATATTTATATTTATTATTATATTTATATTTTTAAAGCATTTGGCTGTGGCGGCGTGTAAGGTTGACGAGAGATTAATAGTGCGTTCGGGAAGCTAGGTCGTAAACTGTTTACTACGCACCCGCTTAACTAATCTCTAGTGGGGACTTTGTGTGCGATCTGTCAAAATAAATACGATTTTGGCGTTAAAACCATTCATTGGTTACGACAAATTACGCTCCACGTCCCAAACCGTTTAGATAGAAAATTAGGTATATGGGTACATATGTATATAAAATGGGTAGTAAGAAAAACTTTGGTGAAAAACAACGCGCCTCCAAAATCGCGTGGAGGGGCCGACTCCGATAAATTCATGTAATTTTCCTTCATGACCGAATATATAGACAAAAATGTAAAGCGATATTGCTATGACGTCCATACTTGGTCAATGTATTCGACACTACCGACACCAACAATCTATTATTATTTAGGACACAAGTTACAGTTTTAAAAAACACATCTACACGATTTTCGAAAGGACAATTAAATAATAATGTTTAGCATTTAAAATACGATCGAACGCCACGTGATAGGAAGTTCGCTTTAGGTGTTAAATTTTAATTCATGTCAGCCATTGCTGTCAACAGGCGAACTATATAACCTTAGTAAAAAAAAAAATTAAAATGTAATGTGTAAGTTCTTAGTACCTGTCTATGCATCGTATGGTAAACTAGTAACAAAGTACATAATATTTTACATTTCCGCGCGCAGTTAATTAGTTGCAAATTTCGGATATAACACTATTCCTATATAGAAGCTATACCTATAATAAGTATGTATGGCACTTTAAGTATCCTACCATCCACCTGGCGACGCTAGTGTTTGGATAAACGAAAGTTGGCACACTTTTCCCAATTAGTACTCTTACTTCATAAATAACCCTTTCAGAAACTCTGAAATCCTGTGCAATATGTTAGTTGTTATTATACTTTAGATTTGGAACAAAGGACTGCATGCATTCCAAAGGTTATAAATATAAAAAGAACATAGTACCTGCCTACTTTTGTCTGATAAAAATACAAAAAAAAATGTTTATAAAAATGTCCTAAATATGTACAAAATCATGGTTAATTTCAGGAAATCATGTGCACATAGAGCACATTGTTGTTTGTATTTGGAATGATTTTGAATTTCGAATTGAATGCAAATTTTCTCCTAAAGTATTCAGGCTCTGGATATTTCCATTCAGCCAATACATTTATTTTGTATTTTCTATGACGTAACTTTATAGCAACTAATTTTTGGACAATCAGCGACTAATTTCTTTATATATTTTTAATTATTGTCATCACATCGACTATTGTGAGATAATAAATACCTGTTTTAAAACGAGGATCAGCTAGCGATTATTTGGTAGCATATTTTAGTTTCAAGTATTGAATTTTACTACAAGTATACTAAATGTAAAGTATCAGAAACCACGCTTTTTGTTCTAAGAAACGCATTCACATTTAGCCAACCATTATGTCAAGTGTCAAGCTCGTCGATGTCTCTAGCGTACCGAACTCGAGAAACAACGAATAAATTATTCTGTCCCGACCAGGAATCGAACCCGGTACCTCCCAAATCTAAATCCACGGTCTTAACCGCTAGACCACGGAGGCAATCAGAGGAGATCTAGGAATTTATTTTCTAGGAATTTAGGTAAACTTAACTTTCGATTCATTTATTTAAGTATATCTGTTAACTGCTGGATATATTTTTTCCCACCCTCATGCAACCCCCACCAGTGCCCTTCTTTAGGTCTGGCACAGTGACTGAAGAAGACTGGCAACATTTCCCCTCTGTCCGCCGTATAGATAGATGGTTTATATATATTTAATAGGTTTTTGAATTGAGATTAAATAAATGTTTTTTATTTATCGGTCATTTTGTGCTAAATCCCATTGATTATCACATAATTAACTAATGGTATTGTTATTATACGAATAATTATATTGTCTATCTCTAGTCTGTACTTAGTAAATTAAAATAAACCATATTTTAATGATAAGGAAATTTTTGAAATAAAAGTAAAAGTGTAGGTTATAGACCTGTCGAGTCAACAAGATGATAGCGCTGTGGGTGTGTGCGTGCGTTGTTCAGACATGACGCGACGGCCGCCCGCGCCTGTGTGCGTGTGATCACGTTTCGCAAGGCGTGCGGACAAGGCCGGCGCAACTCAGCACTACGATACGACTGTTCCAGATATGAATTAATTTAATTTTGATGATCATAATTAGATAATTAAAAATTAATAAATTTCTAGTTTTTAATGTCTAATTTAATTGAATACCTCGCCATTATTACCAACTGTACAACATTTGCTTATACGTGTAAGGCACGTGATTGGCTAAAATAACAATATTACTGGGAACGTGGTATTAAAATAAATAATTAATATTATTATGCTAACAACATAATAAATATTAAATGCTCAAACAATATTATTTTTTTACTTTACACGCTCTAGGGACAAATAATGATATTTACCGTATTTCCGTGTTTTTAGTTTGGAAAGAAAAGAATGGCCATATTAAATTTTCTACGTTGATTTTAGTTATTGTTATCGAATCATAAAATCCTTACTTACATAATTAAATCTATTTTGATAACGACTACACGTGACAGGTGGCAGGTTATACGTAGAACAAAGGTATTCACTAAAACACGGTAATCGCAACACATTGTTATTAATTTAGCCACTGATTGCGTTAATTATTTGTTAGTGGCTTCCTTTTTTGGAATATATTTTATAGGGTATACGAACTCAGGTGTAGCAAGGGATATTATTAACATTTTAAAGCTAATTTAAGATATTACAAATTACTGGCCAAGGAGCTATCTAAACGGCAGACGGAAAAAACTAAAGACAGGAAGGCTGGCAATTATTTCTGCCAATGTCTCGTTTTACAGATGGAACTTGGCAGTCTTCTTGAGACTACCTCTGATGGGACGTCCCTAGGTTTTGTATATAAATGGACGAATTTAAATTTATGTTTTCGTTTCGAGAAGACAATTTGTCTTATTTTCGCACGCGTAGGACCTATTACGTAATAATTATGGTAAAAAATATTGTTACAGCAATGTCTTTAAACTTTGATGGTCATCATTAATATACTATTGATGATTAGATACTGTCCAAGTTTTGTAACTGACCTACAGCAATGACATTTTGCTAGAGACAATAAAAAACCAGAAAAATTGGCAAAAACAACATTCTGAAAATAACATCCATAACTAACAGCCCCCAGCAAAAAACACTACGTTATTGTATTTAGTGCGCCGCATTTAACTCGGGCGTAAAATTACGAATTGTCTATTGAATAACATACACACATCAAAAGTGTCTAGGGATCAACATATATTTTTGCAATAACTTTTCTCCTGATTGATATTCATTAAAATTTTCTTTAAGGATTGATCAAATAAAATGTTTTCGTTTGTCTACAGTAACGATAAACCAAGTCACCTTTGCATTAGTAAAAAAAATTGCCATTTTCCTAATAAAGGGATTTTTGACATTTGAACCACTAACATTAAAGTTCGAAAAAAAGACTGAAATAACAGTTTTTTTTTTAATTTTATTGGGTAACTTAAACAATTAATAATCCGTGTTTCTACCGCGAACACTAACAACACAAGAACATCGGTTTGGCATACTCAAAATGAGTTCATCCAAATCACGCTGTGGAATGGCCGCCCATGTTCGTTGCAACAACAAAAAAGGTCTTCTTGCGACTGGATACCCTCCATATTCGGCAGAGCTCTTCTCTGAAGAATATCCCATGCATGCTCAATCGGGTTCAAGTCTGGCGACTGAGCAGGCCAGGGCAGGACATTGATGTTAGCTGCGGCGAGAGTCTGTCTTACAACTCTTGCGGTGTGCGGTCGTGCATTATCATGCATTAACTGAAATAAGGGACCGATATGCACTTGTAGAGGAACGATGACGTCTGATACAACCGTCTCAGCATAAATTTGAGCGTTGAGGTTGCCTCTGATCCAAATCAACTCAGTTCTTCCGCCGATCGAAATACCCGCCCATACCATGATGGTTCCACCACTATAAGGATGGACTTCCTGGCAGGATTTTAATCGCTGTTGGCGTCCAGGGGTTCTCCAGTGTCGTATACGTCTTGTATCCGGCCTCATACCAAAACGAGACTCATCAGAAAAGCACACGAAACGCCATTGTTCTTCTGTCCAATTTCTGTGTTCAAGAGCCCATTGATATCGAGTCCTACGATTGTGCATTGCTATAGGTGGTACCCGTAGCGGTCTTCGGGAATGAAGGTTCACTTCATGCAAGCGGTTTCTGACTGTTTGGTCGCTAATTAAGTTCCCTGAAGAGCGATGAAGGCTCACGGCTAACATCATGGCGGTTATTGTTGGAGTTCTTCGAGCTGTGATTTGAATGTATCGGTCTTGTCTCCGTGTGGTGCAGCGATACCGTCCTCCATGGCGCTCAGCCACGGTACCAGTGGTTCGGTAACGTGTCCAAAGTCGACTGATAACACTCTGACTTGTATTCAGAGCTAAAGCCACAGTACGTTGCCGGGAACCAGCTTCTATCATTCCCACGGCTCTGATCATTTCTTCCCTGCTTAAATGACATCGCCGCTCCATAATAACGTTGGTTTTAATCAGTAGTAGGGAAACAGTAGCACTAATAATGTCTTCAATGCGTCTTATGTTTTTATAGGGAAAATATTGACAGCTGATTTTCATCTTTTACTCGAATTTGATTGACAGTTCCTGTTTTAAATTATGAAATGCACCAAAAAGGATCCATATAAATTTATAAAATCATAAATTTATTACAAAGCCACATCTCAATCACAAGAAATCCGCATAAACATGCTTGATCCCTAGACTTTTTTGATGTGTGTATATTCGTGATTGTAAAAGTTGTGTTAGTCAAAATACACGCATCAATCCTCGATATTACTCAAAATAAAAAAAAAATATCGATAAGAACGTAATAATCGGCTGGGCTTTTAAATAATTTAAGAATGCCGATATGAAACTTATTTTACGTTTTGATCCTGCCCCTAGTTCTGCTTGTAGGTATATAACTATTTCTTTCTGCTCTTGAACGCTGTTTTAGTCGTCAAAATCTAAATAAAATTTGTCCAAATATTCAGAAATTGAGAAGAGACCCGTGCGCAACATTGTCGTCAGATATCAAAATAATCGTAGAGCGATGAGACTATCGGTCGTGTGCAATTTGCGCAGAGATGTTGGCCTTGGGACCGATGGCCTACACCACACGTGCGTGCTGACACATGCTTCGGCTACACATAGCTACCACACAGCTTATTAAAACAAAACTTAATATAAACAACTATATTGTTCTACAACCAACCGGTTTGACCAGGTTGGTGTGACTTGACCAAATTTCTCAGGAATATGTATTGGAAGGCATTTTGAAAGAAATGTCTATAAAAAGGACAATGTAAATCTTCACTTGCGTAATTAAAACTAGGTTTAAAAGGAGAAGTTAAATAACGTAAATGTAAAGATGATTTAAATATATCTTGTAGCTAAAGCATATCAGATACACGTGATTTCACTGTTTAGAGTAGTATTTTTAACTACAGTTAAAATCTAAACTAGTTTTGTCATCATCCACATTGAAAGCAAAAGCCTTATCTAGGTAGTAACTACTTTTTAAAATTGTATGGCCGTTTAATTAAATCCAAATGTATCCCTATGCGGGATATTACCAATTCAAATAGCTTTAAATTGAAATTATTAACATTTCAACTTATTTTCATTATCAGCCTGGGCATTGAGGTATTGATGATATTCTCCAAGGCTCGACACTGCACACTGTCTTTTGCACATCTTATCCAACCCCCACCAGCAAACTTAAGGTTATCCGTCCATCCCGTCCATCTAGAATCCATTTTGCTTATCGTTCGCAGGTTGTGCAGATGTAAGTGTTTAACGAATATGCTAAACAATTTCCTACACCAATCAGAATCATTCACCAAACACCCACTAGGTTAGCCTGGCTCCTCCTGTTATTCAATAGATTTACCAGTTATTATAGGTTGGAGATCACGTACAGGACCACGGAGAAATGGACGTCACCTTTATATATATTATTATACTCGTAGGTTGAACTCACATTATATAAATTTCCACGACAATATTAACAACCCTAATGGACATATCTTGTAAACTTGAACAACTATCGCACCCATATCGCACCTTTATAGATTATGTCAAGGAGAAAACGTACAAGGAGGTCAATACATTGGCAATGGACAGAAACAATAAGCTATAAGCCGACAACTGAGTATAACTGACAAGAGCTAAACCTTAGCACGCATTAGGAACAAATTACTGAATAAAAGTAGATCACTTGTCCCCAGCGCATTCTAAAATTATAATTCACGAAGAGATTGACTATGCCTGTAAATATGATCAAGAAAACTAGAGTCCTGAGAGTAGTAAAGTTGTTTGTGTTATGTCAAAAATAGTTTAGATTATAGTGAAGTATTTGTCATGTAAATACGATGAGTCTTCCATTCGCTATTATGCCAGGACTGAAAAATAAACAATTTATAATGAGACAGAGCCAAGTACTAAATGTATCTAAAGATACTTAAATTCAATGAAAAGTACTTCCTGTCTAAAAGTATTTGTTACTCTTGTTTGTTACCTATTTTATAAAATTCTCATTAAAATCGTTTTATACCTCTTGTCTTGAATTACTATGTCTTGTACGATCTTATAATTTTAGAAATCTGTAACAAGATTAGCACGAAAATACCTTGTATGTATCATGTATCATGTATCATGTATCACGTGTGAGAGGTATTTACGAGTATTAGCCAAACACGTGATGTCAACCGAACGACACTATAAAACTACACAGTTTTACTTCTATTCGAAGTAAAATACAACCAGTATAAAAGAATTACAATATAAAAGCTACCTAAATAATAAAATTAAAAATAAACTAAACTATAAATAAAAAATGTCCTCTAGAGACGTCCCATCCGAGATAGTCCCAAGGAGACTGGCAACATTTCCCCTCTGTATAGCGAGGCTAATACGTTGGCAGAAATAATTGCCAGCCTTCCTGTCTCCAGACCTTTCTGTCAGCCGCTTTGACAACTCCTATAGGTAAGAGAAGTGGGTAATAATTTCTTCTCTTTTAACTCTATTGTGATACTGATCGATGCTTCTACTATTAAGATAAACAGCGGCACAAGTGCGTCGCCAGCCGATGACCACGAGAGTGCAAGTGGATATAATATGCGGAATAAAGAAAAGTATGAATTGTAGGTACTTGAACAGTCAAGACCACATAAAGCACTTGTTTCTTGCGAAATTCTTACGAGTACTATAATAAAAATATAATAAATAATACCTTTACCTACAGCAATTTGTTAATTTCTGGGGAAAAATGCCTTCACAATTTTAATTTAATTAAGTATACAATAAAAGCCTTACATTTCTTAGTGTTAGCCATAACAAAATCAGTACAATAACAATGAGATATAAAATTATAATTGCATTTGGGTACTGATCCCGTTTCACAACTTAAGAATTTTGATATGAGATATAGCACTCTTAATAATAATTTATTATTGAAGGAAAATACACACTAAAACCTGCGGGTAATGGTAAAACGTGATAAGTTGGAGATTGGTGTTATGTGATTGGCTTGTGTAGGTTTTTCACGTGCACGCAATCAATGAACTGCGAGTTATAAACTATACTAAATGACATGTTGACAAAGTTGTTATTCGTCATTCAGTCTGGATAGTCTAAGATACGTCCAAGAACAACCTTCACGTATAAGTATAGTTTTTTTTTGTAATAAATAGGCTGACAAAAGTAATGATAATAAATAGCCTAACGAAAAAATAATTAAGTATCTTCACGACCATTTCCCCTTGAGATTCTCTATGGTCAGAAACGACGCTTTTTAAATTATTTATCTCGTATAGATGTAATATTTTAGATAATATAGTAGTAAACAATAATTCAACATTGTCTTTACAGTATTACTAATAAAATTGATATAATATTTATTTTAACGGGTTCTCTTTCTTAATATATATTTCTAAGTAAAATAATAACAGTTAATAAGTTTTCAAGGCGTTGTCAAAACAGCTCGTTAACACCTCGGGAGACAAAAGGGCTGGGCAATATTTGGGCCAAAGGATCAGTTTTGCCATTCAACGTGGCAATGCTGCCAGTATCCTTGGCACTTTGCCCATTGGCAGCGATTTGGAGCATTTTTTTTATTTATAATAATTTTTATTTTGTTTTTCTTCATTTTAGTTTTTAGTTATATTTTTATTTATTAATTAGGTTTATTTTTATTAATAGTAATTTATGTTTTAAAATGTAAGTTTTTAGTTTAATTAATATATATTTTTTTTAAATCATTGTACCTTATTTCCTTTGAATAAAAATAACAGTTTAACTTACACCTCAAAATTGTTCTGGTCACTGCCGAAAGTACACAAAATAATGGTTAAAAGTGATAGGATTACGAATATTGTTTTAGCTGTTTTATTATGTACCCAACGGATTTCATATTATTAGATTTAACTTTATAATAGTTTTTCAAACTTTCAAAAATCAAACCGTACCGGGTTTGAATCCGCGTCTAAATCCACGTGCCTCTAGACCACGGAGGCAGTCTAACTAGTCAAAATTAAAACTTTTTGAAATAACAAAACGCCTGTATTATAACAAGCAAGGTATTATAAAGATGAAATTTTAGGAAGTAATGTCAAACGCCAATCTTTTAAGGAAACTACAGGAATCGAACACTGAAGTTTGATTTTTATCAAAATCAGCCCGAGGCCCGTGACTCCATTCGCATTTATCGATATACGAGTATATCCACGTCCACTTAAAATTTCAATTTCACTTATCACCGTTACTTTTGATAGCGATTTTATTTGATATTTAATAAATTTCATTCAGAGTTGTACATTGGATACCACGTACGGGAAGATGTATGGATCGGGTTGGATATGGGTGGTGATCACGAGTTTTGGAGAAGGCCTACTATAACTATGTGTAACCCAAATTAACAGCACATTTAAAGATCACATGGATCGCGGTGGTGGCCAATCCAAAAAGGTCGCGGTTGTAATCCCGAGAAATTTACTTTTCTTATGTACTTTTTTCATAGATTTACAACATCACCTTAGCCAACCCGTCTGGCCAGGCATGGCGATTGTTGCCAAATTATCCAGAAATATTTCTGGAAGGCTTATTTTTAACAGTGAAGATCTAGGATTCTGTGTTCTAGGGGCTGTGGGTTAATGATAAAGTGCTCAGTTTTGTGCAATCTTAGCTTTAATAGAGTTTTAAAGATCAACATTGTGTCTATAGAACAAAAAAGCGATGATTACAAGTACGTCACGTCGCTGGCTCTTAGTAGAATTGGAGAGACACTGTGTGAACAGCTAGACATAACAGACGATATCGTGATAATGGGAACACTATATGTAGAATTGGAGAGACACTGTGTGAACAGCTAGACATAACAGACGATATCGTGATAATGGGAACACTATATGTAGTATAGCTTGTACAGCTTGTTCTACAAGCTATACTACAGTGGGTGTTCTGAGGAGCTCCATAACCTTATCTTATCCCTTATTTTCTATTCCGCAACCAAACCACACCGAAAGACCGAAATACTATATCAGTATTTATATATATATATATAATATATACAGCCACTATTCCTACGCGTACTCATTAATGTGGAGACTCTTCCTTCTGTCGCTACTTTCCCTACTCCTATAACCTGGAGTCCTTCAAGTGAAGAGTGAAAAAGCATGTTGTTAGGCCGGCATAGTGGTAGAGACTGATACTCGTCGTTAGTGGCTGGCGTCAGTTGCTCCCATTATTGGACCTTGCGTACCGCTTACCATCAGGTGGGCGCGATGTCGTATTCAGTATATATTTAAATAAATAAAAAACATTTAAAAACAATTTAGAAATGACAAGATAATCTGTCGGCATGACATGGTGGGAACGTGCCCTAAATATTACATGTGATGAACTATCTAAAGGAGTACCTAATTACCTAAGCTAATAGTACGGACGCGCTAGTTTCGTTTTGTTAAATGTGATAACTTGTGTTATGGTGACATTTTTTACTTGATGTTAAACATTGGAGATATTGTTTATCACATTGTAATCGTAAATGTGTAGTCTCTTAAAAATAAAAGCTGCATTGAAGTCGGCTTAATAAACGTTAACCTATGGACGCGCCCGTAGTACAGCATTGTACTGAAATTCGGGTCGTTCAGCGCAATAAGTACGAGACGTAGCCTATGATTTCATGTAAAGATTTATGAAATGCGATGACTTCGGCGCGTTCGGCACGCGGCGTAGGTGCATGTTCACCTTTACACGGTCAAACCCAATAAGCTTCACTTAGTAAGATATGAATTTAGAGTTTATTGTAACAACGAATAACAAAATTCTAGTAAAGGCATAGTAACAGAACGTTTATGGCCGGTAAGATAGATTCAATTATAGTTACTATTATGTGTAGTAAGTACCTAACTAACAGTAGGAATTTATTTAGTGTCGATTATTGACACCAGTTATTACTTATTATTTGGCGGTCAAACGATCAAGTGGTAAAATGCGATGATTCATGCAAGACGGCCGATTGGTGAAGGACCCGATTCAAATGATTCAAAAAATAAACGACAATGGTGTCGTAATAATTTAAACATATGAGAATGAACATTTAAGTTTTGATAAATACCTTAAAACTAAATTAGGGATACCTACCTACACTATAAAAAACAGTTTAAAAACTTGTCACGTCTAGAGAAAAAAAAAAGCATTTTGACATAAGATCGTGATAATTTGCAACTCCAGCCTTCAGCTACTACTCTACCAAACTCTATTGCATGTTCCTTGCTCTACTGTTGTATTTTTATTACCTATTCGCAGTAAAGTATTTTAAAAATCCTTATTCAATTATAAACAAATAAGAAAAACTTACTTCTCATATTTCACGCTGTGTGCGTTATCTTCCCAATAATGCGCTTCCATGTCGATAGCACAAAAAACAATTCAATAACACAAATTAAGCACTATTCCATCACTAAGTTAATTTAATTATAAGTTTCACTGATTTGGGTCGACCTAGCCGCGCGGTGATCAAACTGTGATTGCCGGTCATGTGACGCGTCGACACGAGCGCGTCAAAATATGGCACGGGTGGAGGAATGCACGGCCACGCTCGCCCGCACGTGACTCCACCGCTACCCCCGCCTACCCGCGCTATAGGCCTATACTCTACCAATAAAAAAAATATATCGCTTATAACCAAGGTGATAATGTATATGTTATACTCGTAGTTAGTTAGTTTATAATATATGTATATGTATTAATGTTATGTATAAAGTATTTTTATACATCATAATTTTCTAGGTCCTTATAATACAATAAATAACTCATTATTTATAATAAAACGTACAAACTTTCAATGCAAGGAACAGTTAACAAAGTGCCTATATCACAATCATACGATAGTACTAAATAATTACTTAAAATAACAATATAATAGTTTAAGGAATCTCTATTCTTTAACTAAACCCTAACTCCAATAATAAAAAAAAAAATGGCTAATGAACACCAAAAAGAAAAATAAAATTACAATGGTAAAAACAATCAAACAATTCTAGCACAAATAGTATCTACATAAAATAAGATTCACAGGATAAACAAAATAAATAAGCAAATATAAGTGACTAAATATACATAAATACACGAATAAGATATAACAACCAGTGTTGTAAACACCTTCCTTGATCAATCTGGTTACTGTGCCTTGACAGAATTATCTAGTGCAGAAACCAGTGCACTTACTAACAGTTCTGTTAGCCTGTACCCTAGCTCAATGCATTATAAATAAATTATATAATTTCTTGATTTGTTATTTATATGTAGGAGTATACAGAATGTAATAATAATAATAATAAATTCTTTATTGTACAAAACCAAAACAAGTGCAGGTACATAGGCGAGCTTAATGCCGTAAATGCATTTTCTACCAACTAACCTTTGTGACTGAGATATGTAATAAGCGGGTGCAGAATGTTACGAAGAAAATAGATAGTTGAAATTATTTATTACTATATAAAACACAAATTAATTACATACATATAAGAACTATACTTATACATAAATAAATAAATGTCATACGTAAACAAATAAATATATACCTATATATAAAATACATATATTCATATATATAATAAGTGAGTTATGGCGAATTATTCTGTTTATAAAGTAAGTATTTGTATAACTTAACTTTAAATATTTTAAGAGATGGTGCTTGTCTGATAATTAAAGGAAGTCTGTTCCACTGGTGACCTACGGATACAGTAAAGGAATCTGAATATCTGCTGGAAGAGTGGGGAGGGATTTTAAGTAGGTTATTATGGGAAGAACGAAGTGAAAGGCTGTGAGAGTCACATAGGAATTGGAAACAATCTTTAGGTAAGGGGGTGCATTGGGATTATAAAGAATACTGTAAGTAAAGAAACGAAAGACTATGTGCAGACCTGCGATTTCGGATATTAACCCATTTTAACTCTTTACGAAAATGGGATACATGATCATACTTACGCAAGCCAAATATATAGCGAATGCATAAGTTGAGAAGGCGATCGAGTTTATTTAGTAGCTCTTCGGTGAGATCGGAGTAGCAGACGTCTGCATAGTCGATAATTGGGAGAAGTAATGAGCTGACTAACGTACGCTTTGCCGAGAATGGAATGAAATGCTGTGATCGCCTTAGAGAGTGCATGGACGCGTAAATTTTCCTACTGACTTCTGTTACATGGCAATCCCAAGACATGTCACTACTCATGTATAGACCCAGGTTCCTAACGCTGTGACAGACAGATAAAGGGATATTGTTAAAATTTAGTGACGGGAGTGAACCCGAGTCCAACATGCCTACTAATTGTTTTGTGCCTACAATCATTATCTGAGTCTTACTAGGGTTAACTAACAGACCAAGGTTTAATGATGCAATGCGAATAGACTCCAGGTCGCAGTTTACCTGATCGTATGCCGTTTGTAGTTCGCTTAAATCAAAGTCCAGTGAAAGTTGCAGATCATCGGCATACAGATGGTAGGAACAGAATTTAATTGAGCAAACTAAGGAATTAATGAAGACAGAAAACAAAAGAGGAGATAATACGCCACCCTGCGGGACACCAGCATTCACCGGGCACCAGTCTGAGTAGACCTCATCCAGGCGAATACGTTGTTGGCGCCCGCGAAGATAGGAGTTAAACCATTGTTGCGCCGACAGTGAAACATTTAGAGAACGTAGGACAGCTAAAAGGATATCATGATCATGAATGCGCTGCTGAAATCTAGGAGAGTAAGAAGAGTTAGCTTCCTGCCGTCCATAGCAAACCGAATGTCATCAGCGATTTTAACGAGAGCAGTATTGGTGCTATGAGACGGTCGGAAACCAGACTGATAAACATTAAAGAGATTGTTAAGTTTAAGGAAATCGGCCAGCTGGCGGTGCACCACGCGTTCTAGAATTTTGGAAAGAAAGGGAAGAATAGAAATAGGACGAAGATGGGTAAAATAAATGTAAAAAATATATTGTATTTAATTGGTAGTTCTTGATTCGATTTAAATTTTTGATAACTGTGTTTGATCGTGCTACTAGGGCTACTGATGTGTGCATAGCACGAAATATAGATGGATTTTCTTTTACAACAGAATATAAAATATATTATTTGCGCAGATTAGTAGTGGAGAAAACGTGATAAAACGCACGACACATTATTTCACCAAAAATGTGATAAGCTATCACATTCACGGCTTTCATATCACGGCTACACCATATCTTTATACCTACCGGCAAAAATTTAAATAATATATATATATATACTCGTAGGTACCTAATATAATTATTGTATAAAATGTGAAATTGCCCTTATTATTTCATCTTTACGACCATAATTCCTTACAGAGTGGTCAGAAACCACTCTTTTTAAAGGAGCCTGTTTACATTTAGCTGACTTTAGTGTCTACAAATAGTGTTACATTTTTGTATAAAAACGTTAGGATGTTTCAATATATGAAATTAGGTAGTTTTTTATCTAATCTATTTTTAATATATATTTATCTTACTTATATGTATCTTATTTTATTTATATAAATACTATATTTTATGTATTCTATATAAAAAATAAAAATATTATTATGATTGCTTAAAGTTCATTTAATATCTATTTATTCCATCATAGTTTCTTAGGTGTATAAATACATATATCGAATCATACTCATTCCGCACTCAATGAATACTGCTTCCCGAAACACAGGTACTCTTCGTTCGGGTTGCAGGGTTTTACTAATGCTGGTGGATAGTTTACGTCACTCTATGATCTGCGTTAAATATTTGTCTTATACCTACTTCCTTATAAAATGTAAACTTGAACTCTTTGACTTCGAATAAAGATATTTTTATTTTTATTTATTTATTTATTTAAAGACAACTATTAGAGATACATCTAAGAGCGACCTTCACCGATTTGTTATTTGAATGAAATCCATTTTTTATATAATAAAATACGCTAATATCAAAAGCAACAGCCATGGGTTGTCTAACGAAATATTCTACGCTTTTTTGAAATTAAATTTATAACCTAAATGACAATATATATGGTGACAATAGGGCTGGCAGTTTATTCTCACAAAAATTAGGTATCTTAATTCAAAGGGGAAATGCTGCTAGGCAGCGATTTGGAAGCACTATTTTTTTGTAAGTATTTATTTTTTATTTTCTATGTATTTTTTTAGGTTAAATTTAGTTTTTGTTGTTATATAGTTTATTTAATTTAAGGTTTCACTTATATACGAGTATAGGTACCTACTGTATTTGTTACTTTAAGGACTACCTACAACTGGCGGTGGTAGAGTCACCAAATATATTTAAAAACCTCTCAGCCACATAAGTTGGTAGGTACTTGAAAAAAGTAATAGAACAATAGTGGATGGCACTTGTTAAAGATAAAAGCTTATCTGGCAGTCGCGAGCCAAGGCCATGCCCAAGGGTTACCGGGTTTAATCAGTCATCTTCAGGGTCAACTTAGATTAGTGTTATAGGTCAACGGGTCTGCTTAAATTATATGTACTCCAGGGCAGCATAGCAGCATCAGGCGTAGAGCCTTAAATTTAGTTTTTAGTGTTGCAATTAGATGTATGGATGCTGCGCTGAGACTAAAACATAATTAAAAGTTACAGTAAAACGTACATATCTTATTTTACTATTACTATACCTACATTATTAGGTAAAGACGACTACAAATGAGATTCCTAGGACAAAGCATCACAGTTCTTTATTTCTTGGTTCTAGCAAAATTCAGTAAAAAGAGGCCGCTTTGAGCAGTACTTAGAATAACATTCTCGGTTTTCGTCTAGGACCAAGAAGTCTACGCAGAATAATGACAATCATTATTATTTTTCATAATGATAATAAATAAATGAAGAAATATTTGAGTGGAGGAGCTTTTGCGGAAACGTCTTAAAATACGGCTGTTAGACCCAGCTATAGATTGTGTGCCTAAAAACTTGTTTACTAAACCAAAAATAATTTTATTATTATCTTTGATAATAATTCTTTGTATAGCACTAATTCAGCGTATTATTTAATATAACTTATTATTTACTCATTCTTCTACGAGTATGACTCGAACGACTTTCAAAGCGAAATAAAGTAAAAAATAGCAAGTCGAACATGGCATGAACACGGTTAACAATACTAAGAGTTCTTCGCGCCATTTTGCACGGACATGTCAGGTCCAAGTTTTTCGTATTGTAAATAAGTTTACTGTGGATATTGTTAGTCAAAAGTGGTGTTTTTTGTTTAATAATGGCTACGTTGTGAATAATTATGGAAAACGATAAATTTGACTCTATACGAGTATATGGGGCAGAAGTTACACTTAATTTTTTGCGGTTTTCCCGTGCTTTGAACTCCCGTATACCCTTCGTGTTTGGGCGATATTGACGTGAATTACGCCTTGAAAAGCATCATCATCATCATATATACATATATTATGTAAATAAATTACGTGTTTAGGGCTGATGTATTCTGTACAATGTACTTTAAAGACACTTAAAAAAAAAAAAAATACTTTAAATAACTAAATGAAAAACAGAACGTAGGCTAAAAAATATTTATAGAAATATTTAAAATTCATTTATTACTATATTATTCGTCAATTTATAGCATTAATGGTTATATAATTGAAACATAAAATTAATTGAAAGTCATCATAACAACCTATTTTATCCACCAATAAGTGAAACAAAACACAGAACAAGTAATGAAACAAAACGCATTAGTGACTGTCAAAAATCTGCCAGTTTTCTCTCCGAGAGGCGTTTAGTATTTTATTTGTTGTAAAAAATATTATAAACTACAGAGATGTTGGCTTTAATTAATCGCATCCTTGATTGGTTTAAAAGCCTGTTCTGGAAGGAGGAGATGGAGCTGACCCTCGTCGGCCTCCAATATTCGGGAAAAACTACTTTTGTGAACGTCATTGCAGTTAGTATCTCTTATTTCTTATTATCGATAAACTATAACACTTTCCTTGTTATTATTACACGCTAAGTACGTGACACTTTGCCGATATACTTAATTTACTGCCGGACATTTGTCAATGCAAATATGAAGGGAACAATATAAGTAATGGTTACATAGTATTAGTCATGTTCGTATTGCCTTCCTAAACTTACGGTCAATGAATTTTCTTTATATAACTTGTATATAAATAATAAATCCATTGCAGTATAAGTGAAATAAATTCGGATATAAGACTGATGTGATCACACCACAACTTGATTCTGTTGTATATTGATGTTAAGCTATGTAAACAGATAATCTCCAATAAGGATTAAAGATTTCTTTTTAGAGAAATATTTATATTTCTGCTATAATCCTGTTACTTACAAAAAATAATTTTGTGTTCATGTTTTTTTTCAGATGTGTATTTGGCAATATAAAATGTTTATTATTTGTAAAGATATTAAAATATGTTTATTGTCATTTATCTATCTTATCTAAGTTTTGTTTTTAGAGGACAAATTTCTAAGCATTCCATGGATTTACCGTGCGTGTGCCAGGTCTATCGTGTGTGGGTAAGAGATGAGAAGAATGGTGCTTTGGGCATAATAGGCTGTTGAGATGATGATGACTGTTGATGAGAATATATTCCAATTATCAAATACATGAATCTTATTGTTAATTTTCCAGTCCGGGCAGTTCAGCGAGGACATGATCCCGACAGTAGGGTTTAACATGAGGAAAATTACCAAAGGCAATGTTACAATCAAGGTTAGTATGTGTTTCTTAGTGGGAATTCACCAGGTTCACATGTGCGAGAGAGAATTATTATAGGGTTTTTGTTGAATTGTAATTGTTGATCAACAACTGAATTAAATATGGTTGCATCAATGGAAGCAAACCATTCAAGTTATTACAAACATATTGCCAGATGTTTGACCAGACTAGACTAGATTGCAATACAAATGAAGGAAAAAAAAAACAATCTTAACTCTTATTGCATTTTATACTGTCAATTAATTTTAATTTAATTTTTAATTTTGATTTAATTTTTAATTTAATTTAAAGTTATGTAAATTATAGATTTAGTGTAATTGAGACCCCACAATACCGGCCTTTCTAGTGTGGGTCTCCAATAGAAAAACATGTACATAGGATTTTATTGGAAATAAACGATTATTATTATTATTAATCAGCAAATATGAATGTATAGGATTCCTTTATATAACATTTGCAGCTAAAGAAAAATAAATTTACTGCTGGTGCTCCACTGTACATATTTGTTCCAGGTGTGGGATATTGGTGGTCAGCCACGATTCCGCTCCATGTGGGAGAGGTACTGCCGGGGAGTCAATGCTATTGTGTAAGTACAGTATTATCTCATATACAAGGTCTGTTCAAGAGTATCATGAATTACTTTTTCTTTAGGCCTCTTTGGTTTTGGTAATAGGAAAAAGTCTCACAGGGAAAGGACTGGGGAATATGGTGGCTGTGCCATCATTATATTGTTTATTTTTTCTTTCTTTTTTGAGTACTTCTTTCGTTGCAATCTGTACGGGTACAATAGGCCACCCCTCTGTTTGATATTGCTATCTGTATTGATGTCAGTATTGGATGGAAACCTATTCGTTCCTTCCTCAGTCTCTGCCAAATCTGACGCCAACGTTCACGAACACTCCTTCGTTTGATCCTACGGTGTGTGACACTGACAGTTCCTCTCAAGTCTGAGGTGAACACATTTGGGTGTGATGCGAGTCTTAGTTGATATCTGCAGCGGAATGAGGTCATTTCCTCTCTTACTCTCTTGTTTTCTTCTGTAGGTCCTCGTGAATATACTTAATCTAATAAAGAAGGGAATGTCAAGCATAATAAGCCTGAGGTATTTGCTTTGAAATCTCTCCAGAATGTCGATGTTACTATTGCTAGCTGTTCCCCACAGCTGGATACTATATGTCCGATTTGGATTGAGAATGGTTTTGTATATAAGGACTTTGTTATTGTTACTTAGTCGTGAGTTTCTGCCTTTTAACCAATACATATATCCAAGATTAAGATTGTTAATGAGTGTATTTAGGTAGACCTAATTGTGTGTGTTCAGGTACATGGTGGATGCCGCAGACCCGGAGAAGATTGAGGCCTCCCGCAATGAGCTGCACTCCCTCCTGGAGAAGCCTCAGCTGGTGGGGATTCCTGTCCTGGTGCTCGGGAACAAGAGGGACCTGCCACACGCACTGGACGAGCATGGACTCATCGAGAGGATGTATGGACACATGTCATTAAAATTATACAAGATATACAGTGTAAACTCTATATAACGACACTGAAGGGACTGTGCATTTTATGGCGTTATAGAGAGAAGAAAAACCATGTATGGAAGACCAGCTAAACCAACCAAAGCCAATTGATTTCGAAGCTTTAGCGATTTTGTCGTTAAATTAAGTGACGTTACATGGAGTTTACACTGTATTTAAAATAATAACAAAGTTATTTTGTTGGTACTATTGGATCGATTTAGATAAAAATCCAAGCTATAAAGCCAAGGCCTACAGGTAAATAGAAAATGCGCCAATATTATCAAACTATTATTATTATTAAATTCTTTATTGCACAAAATAAGTGTACAAAGGCGAAGATTAATGCCTACAAGGCATTTTCTAACATCCAACCTTTGGGAGAGTGTGAGATTAAGGGTAGTGCCGATATCAAGTTTAACAATATAGAATATACTACACACATTACATACTAATAGATACTTACACTGTTACATAAATTACACATATACCTATAAATAAACGTATATACACATATATATTATGCCAAATATATATTTTTAGCCTTATGACGACTCCTGTTTGTCTAGAAATAAAGCAGTGACCAAGCGCTTAAAAACGTGGACAGACGGCGCGTGTCTAATAGCGAGTGGTAGCTTGTTCCACTGGCGGGCTGCAGACACAGTATACAAATCTGAATATCTGCTAGAGGAGTGGGATGGGATTTTAAGTTGGTTGTTATGTAAAGAGCGAAGTGGAAGGTTGTGAGTATCACACATGTATTCAAAACGGGATTTAAGATATGCAGGCGCATGAGGGTTGTTCAGGATACCATACAGAGACACGAGGAGATGGGTAGATCTTCGAAAGCGGATATTGAGCCATTTCAACTGATTACGAAAATGAGAGATATGATCATATTTACGCAAGCCGTATACATAGCGGATGCATAAATTGAGCAGACGATCGAGTTTGTCTTCTTCTTCAGTGACGTCGGGATAGCAGATATCTGCATAGTCTATTATGGGAAGAAGCAGCGAACTGACTAGCATTAACTTTGCCTTAAAAGGATAAAATATTGTAAGCGTTTCAACGAATGCATGCTGCCATGAACTTTCTTACAAATTTCGGAGACGTGGTGATTCCAGGAGAGATCACTGCTTATGTGAAGTCCTAGGTTTTTCACATGCTGACAAAAAGGAAGTGACACATTGTCAAACATTAATGGGGTAAAAGGTATATGGTCCAGTTTGCACAGCATTTGCCTCGAGCCAGCGATCATCACCTATCAACTATGATTTGGAGTTGATTAGAATTTATAATTGTTAATAAAGAGGAAAAAACTGTATCTCTTGTGGGTCTCACCACCTGAAATAGGGTTGTGATGTTCCTTAACTTTTTTAACTCAAATAAATTTTGGGTATTGGGAAGTTGACCAATTCATCTAGTAACAATATGAAATATTTCCCAGGAACCTGTCTGCCATCCAGGACCGGGAGATCTGTTGCTACTCCATCTCGTGCAAGGAGAAGGACAACATCGACATCACTCTGCAGTGGCTCATCACTCACAGCAAGTCTGCTGCTGCTAGGTAAGTATGTCACCCACAGGACCAGCCCAGCTTTCCTGACTCCGGTAATTTGACTGTTTCCATAAGCACAGAAGGATAAAAATTACCGACTACGATGAATCTAACAAAAATATGTAACAGAACTAGAAATTTTACTTCATTACTGCATGTTGAGAACAAAGCCTGTGAATTATTGTGTGAAGCTCAAAATAAATGTATCTACTCGTAACGAACACCTTTGTCATGATATAGTATACACCTTAACGGGAGGTTTTCCAGTTTCTTTAAACTATAAACTGTGATTATGAAAAGTTGTCAAAATGTAATTGATAAGACAGATTTAGAGAGATTCGACAATAAACTCAATACAGCGCTTTTTGAATCACACTTATTAGCCTCAATTAAAATCATAATATACCCAATAAAGTTTTACTAAATATATGTATGTATTTTTTGACTAGTTTCAAATAATTTCAATCACAATAATAGTTAAAATTTGAGCCGCAGCAACTTCTTTAATATTTTTTAAATTTAATAAACCTTTTTCTTAATATATATATCTGTTAGATTTGTCTCAGTCATGATTAAGTTTAACTTTAGTTCCACGAGATTTTTTTAACCAGTGCGTAATATTGTAGACAGCACGTTGTGTTTAAACCAAAAATGCGATCAGTTGAATCTGTCGATGGTTTTCAATAGTCGTAACGCTAAAATCGAGCATAATTTGTAAATTACAATTCTCGTGCAATTAATGTATCATTTGATTTCTTCTTAGCATTACAAAAAGGATATGCTTGTAAAATCTATTGGCTCAAGACCTAAAAAAAAAAACTTGTAAGCCTCGAGCTCACTGAGGGGTGTGCATAGGATTGTACATAAAGTTAAATTAATAAATTAAAAACAAATTGCAGTTATTTTAAATATATATATTAACATTCCTGGAGTTGTTATCCCTCCAGTGGGCGCCGGGCCTCCTTTAACTCAAGCATTGAATGTTGCCTTGTTGCATAAAAACTGAAGCTATCTATAATCTTGTATTTAGAATGTAATTATTATCACACATAATACAAACTTAAAATTTGTTTGCTTGAAAAATATCACCGAAGGAAAGGACCAACCATAGAGTAGTGATCATTGTTTTCTATAACTATTATTTTAAAGTTTTTTTCATTATTTAAGAACCGCTTTGTTAGATAGTGTTCTTTGTCACTGCTATAGAACGAAAAAAATAAAGACTACCAAAATCACAATATCTTTAAATTGTAGATACAAATAGAATAATGTCATCAACTTTAAGTATAGTAACTTATAGTTGTTAAAATAACTTTTATCGTCTTATATTGCTAACATATAATATTTATGCTGCATTTCCACCGGATTCAATTAGTATTTAACGAGGGAAAGTCTATAGAATATTTTATTTATTTATTGCAGATAACAATATAGTATTCTTTTCTTAACTTACTAGTAACGCAACAAATTCATGATCAAAATTCAATTAAAAGAGTTCGCCTCGACCATTCGTCATCCCGGTCTCTAGAGAGTTGTTACGTAATTTACATTATTGTGTGATGCGCCCCGGTGGAAACGCACCCTTTTTTTACTGTATTTCGTAATTATAAGAAAACTATTTACTGCAAATTGTTAGATCTTTAGATTTATTTTGGTTTTTTGTCTTAAACAGAAACTAATTTAAATATTAATTTAATTTAGACAGTCTTTGTGAACTGTCCTTTACTGGGCCGGCAGTCTCGACAGATCGCTATGTTAGCGATTACGGTCGATAAGTCATAACAAAATGTTGCCACTTACAAAATTAAAAAGCTGATTTGTTCAACATCATTACTTTAAAGGACTGTAATATTTTTTTATGAGAAGTTATGTCATTAACTCATTTAATGCCCTAATATGTGTATTATTTTAATCGACAATAATATTTATTCCTTTGCAACTAGAAGCGAATACCAAAATGTCAGCTGGCTGACACTGTAAAACTGTATCCATAATATTCGATAACTTTGCGGACTGTCTTATTTCGTCGCTAAATATTTTGCGAAAATCGCAAATTTAATAGATAAATTCGATACGATTCAGACATTTTTACGACTAAAGGTTACTGTATTCGTGCATCTAAAGGTTACTGTATTCGTGCATCTAAAGGTTACTGTATCGTGCATCTAAAGGTTACTGTATCGTGCATCTAAAGGTTACTGTATCGTGCATCTAAAGGTTACTGTATCGTGCATCTAAAGGTTACTGTATCGTGCATCTAAAGGTTACTGTATCGTGCATCTAAAGGTTACTGTATTCGTGCATCCAAAGAACGTCGTTTGAACTAAACTATTATATATTATATATATATATATATTAAATAGACGTGCGTCCAATTATTGTGACTGTTGGTCGATTATCGCATTCAGCGTTCGCGATGCAATTTTCGACAAGATTATGACGCTGAAGTCGTCACTGGCGGCGGCGCAACGCAAAATAAACCTAACGTCGTTTAAAAACAATATACATTTTCGACAATAGTAATCAAATTTTGTAAAATGACCACGCCATTTGATCTGTTGGAAGTCTCGTCAAATGTCGAGACTGCTGCCCCTAGAAAGGTTTTAGAACTTATATTATTTAATCATAATAAAATTATATATAATTAATGAGTAACCTTAGTCAAATTATTATGTTATTTGTATAAATAAATGCTTTATTATTATTATGTACTAAAGGGCTTTACTATAAGTGTAAAAACATCACAGGTTAGTTTAAGCTTTCTCAAATACTAGTATGGTAAACAAAATTAATTATATAAAACATAACTGTAATCTTTAACGTTTGCTAAACCAGGACTAGTTTAATCTGTCATCTGTCATTACATTAACTCGCAACAAAGTGACAAAACTAGAGATTGGCCGACTAGCCGACTTGTCGGATGAAGAAAAGTCCGACAATTGCTTTTGACAATGTTCGGGCGGAATCGGTAATGTTCGTCGCTGGTCGGATCAATACAAATTGTGATTCTAAAATAAATATATTACATAATTATGTTCTTTATTTAGAGTTGTAGAAACTTGAGATAAGATTTTATTTTTGTTAAATTTAGTCCTTCCTTTGTTTCTGTTCTTAGATTATACCTTTTGACAGTTGCAAGATTAATAGTAAAATTAAAATAATTATAATGAAGGAATTATTTTTTTTAGCTCGAGGGAAGTTTAGCCAAACGTTTCTGAATAAGTCTGTAATTAAAAAAAATCAATGATTTAAAAATATATATATATTTAATAAAATCATTAGAGGACAACATTTTTACATTTGTAATATGTTAATAAATGTTTATAATATAAGGTGCATAATTATAAAATATAATATGCACAGCTCAGCGATTGCAGTGATAAAAAATAATTAAAAAACCAATACACCTTAGGTATTTGGGCATTTTTTCACTCTCAATACTAACCTTTTTCAGTGTTACCATGACTAAAATATAATTAAGAGTAATTTGACCAAACGTGTCTAATATTGTTATTAAAATGTAGTGTTTAAGCTGTTTAAAAATATATATTCATTACAATTTAAGAAATAAGATTTTACAGCTTATAAACAATTAATCTGTACAAATGATCGAATATTGGAACGCAAAATATTTACAATATTATTTTTGTTTGGCATGTATTAACATATCAATACATTGCTGTTTTTGCTTCCTCATTCAATTATTTATTTTTATGGATGGCATTAAAAGTAAATTTCTCACGAGATAAATTTGTCCGTACATCTGAAGAGGATAATTTCTGACACACTGTCTGGGCATTATTCATATTGCTGTTTTACCGACAGAGTAGCATTTACATCTGAATCGGTTAACTGAATTTGGCTCTTCAAACATCAGTTAACCGTATACCTATATATTTATTATATATAAACGCTACAGTTGCAAATGGCTCCCGGATGACGTCACAATAGTAAATAAACAACTAATTTACGACACTAAATATATACATAAGCTTTTATAAAAGTATGTTCAAATTTCAAACCGCCTCCGTGGTCTAGTGGTAACAAACGTTGCCGTGAACTCGGGAGGTCGTGGGTTCGATTCCCACCGGGGCAAGTTGTACATTGTATAATTTGTCTCGGTCTGGGTGTTTATATGTATAATATGTATATATTTACAAACAAAAAAAAAGTATAATATGTAGTTTATCAACCATCTAGTTTCCGTAACACAAGCCTCGTTGCTTACCACGGAAACTAGATGGCGCTGTGTGACCTGTCTGGAAATATTTATTATTATTATTATATTTATTATTATTATATTTTTTTTTTTATTTTTTTTATTTTGTGATTTACTCTTATTTTATAGTTTATACTCAAAAAATAAAATAACAACTTAGATTTACTTTTGTGACAGTTTACTATTAAGTGACGTCACTCATGTATAAACTAATTGGTTTGAGGAAACGTTCCAATTAAATTTATTTTCGTTTATTTAAACGAATATCTGTGGGATTTTAGGTACTCTGATAAAATAAAGATTATAATAAAACAAATAAACACATATATTTATCACAATATAGGGTTTTGTATTGATATATACATTTTGTATTGATATATTAACATTAGCAATATAACTGCTTTGTTGATAAAACAGTCTCAAATGAATTAATTTTAAGGCCTTTGGTGTGTTAGAAATGTGTACACTTAGGAATAGAATGTAAATACAGTTTGAACATGTTTGGTGATTGGCTGATTGCTCACATAAAGGCGTTTTGCATATTTTATATATAGTTAGTATAATTATATTGTTAATATTCACTATCAAATAGTAGACTACTTAGCTATTATTAAAGGAGCTAGCATTATACGGCCAAAACATCACTATCTTATACGAGAAATAGAACTAAATCTTTTAACGAGCTGATACTGTCAATGTCAACGGCTATTAAAGTTGATATTCGTTTTGCTTTAGATAAGAAAATATAATAAATATTTTAATAATTACATTTCTATTCAACGATGATTAAAACCAGGGTTCGCTGATCAATTAATATTTTTTTATATCAGCTAGAAAATTTTCCGATCTGATGTTACGCTGGCAACATTGGCCCGAAGTAGCAATTTTACTAGAAATTTCAGGTATTCCCTGTAATATAGACATACAATACAACATAAAATATGGACTGGGCTTGTGATCCCAATGCCGAAGAATTATTTAACGTTGAGATAGAATCTGAAAGTCAGCTAGACTTGAAGCCGATGCTTATAGACTTGTGTCTGATACCTAACCCTGAAGTGGACTAAGTAATATTACAATTTTAAACTGACATTTTAAAAATGACATTATAATTCGGTTAACTGTTGATTATGAATTATTATTACACTCGAGATTGTTTTTTTGTGTTAATTTTATAATAAATAAATCAAAGTTAATCTTTATTTCACACTTGATTTAAGAGATCAAATTTTGAATAAAGCCACTTGCAGTCTAAATATAGCATCTCTTCATACTGTTAGGATTTAAATAAAAGGCTATGCCTGTTGTATTTTATAATAACAAAATAGCGCCCCCAAGCGGAAATGATCTGTACTATCATAATCCGTATTCAAAGTTTAATATATGCAAGATACACGAGGATATACGAGTATATCCGAATAAATATCAAATATTTGATTTTAGCGAATCCTGATTAAGTAAAAGTAAAAATAATCTATTTTTATTGCAGTTTCTATCATCATATTTAAGTTTTAGTTAGTGATAATCAAAACATTTATATAATTTGCTGCCTGAGGCGAGAAATAAACTTGAAAACCAAAATTCATGTTCTTCACTTTAAGAATTTGGAATTTTAGTGTTTGGTCGTGCTTTTGCTAGTCTCAAGTTAGAACCATTTTTGGGTGCCTATTTAAATTATGCCTACTTTAAAAAAGTGGTCGGCAGTGACGTCATGCCATCTCTTTCTGGGACACAGCTGAGATCGATGAAGCCGTAGCATATTTACAATTTACAATTTTTCGTAGTTGTCGGTAAATAAATCAAGGTCTCAACAGTTACTGTAAACAGTAGATACATGACGTCAAACATAATAAACTTTGTCTGTAGTTGGTACACCACATAGGGACATATAAAATACACGTGCTACTAGTTCGTAGCCCGGTAATTTTCAGACCGAAGAAGCTCGGGGGGGAAATTTAGAATGTTAATTAAAAAAGGCTTTTGACAACCTTAGATTACAAACAGGTTTACATTTTAGTATCAAGTGCCACTATTACTTAATCCCCAAGATAATAAATCTCTCCAATGACTAAAATCCTTCTAGAAATGTATCTAACTCTGCAATATATTCTAAATAGTCATAGGTAGATGATCAATAAGCCTGGGTGCACCGAAATGAAGTCTCTGTTATTGTAACAATGAAAGTTAAGAATAGCGTCGAATGTACCATGTTAACCGTCAGCTGGTGCATTAGACGCCATTATTATATTTAATTGTTACAAAGAGATTTCGTGTTGGTGTAAGACCAGCCTAAGAAACGCTTCATTGATTTCGTCCTTAGAGGGGGGAGGTGGAATGAGTTGATGTCGTCTACAATGTTCTTAGGTGTTTTGTGATTTTCGATCTGTATGTGTATGCAATTATTTGAGTTGTTATGTTTACTGTAAAATTATGCAAATTAACGAAAATCTTTGGTTTAAAATAGTTGAACGGTTGTCCAATGCAGGGCTACATCACTACTATCTTAAGATTTAAGGGTTTTGCATCCCTCTCGCTCGCACAATCCAATATTTTCAAAGATAAGTCTCAAAAGTACACTCTACTTTTGAGAAGTAGTCTATTAACTTTCTAGGAAATAAAATTACGGACATTTTAGAGATCATCAATAATAGTTTTGTTTTAGCAAAATATAGTTATAAATGTTTCTAATATATTTCTGTCTAAAATTGTGTATATAAAAGTGTCCGTAATTTTATTTCCTAGTAAGTTGATAGACTATATTTCTAAATATGCACTAATACATAAATAATCTTTGAAATCATTGGATTGTGCGAGCGAGAGGGGACTACAAGCGTCGGACCCTTTTCAGCAAAGAGAAGTGGGGAACAACCGGCCCTCATTCAGAAATAAAAAAGTTTAACAAAGATACTTTCTTTATTATTGTAATTTTATTTCTAAAATGTGTATAGAAATATGTATATTTATGTTATGTTATGATAGTGATGTATAATTTTGTTTTATTCATACTTTATAATTCCACATTCGTCTACTTTATTTATACTGTTTTTATCAAACAAATACATACGGCTGTAATATAATGATTTTTATTTTTATCCCCTGGTTTACCCTGGATCTATAAATAACCCTGCAGACAGATTATTTATCTTTAATCGATTAAAAAATCTTTAAAACGGACACTGTCAATGTCTACCGGCTATTATGTTGCTTTTCCACTAGAGATGTGTTGTCCAGGCACCTGGAGCGGCGGCATAGTAGTATGCATTCTGAACACTCATCTATTCATATATAAAACATAGCTTTGTAAATCCTATTTGCCCCTAATAGTATCAGTATCATCACGACCGTTTCCCTTTCGGGGTGGTCAGAAACCACGCTTGTAAATAAGCGGATTCACATTTAGTTAACTTTACTACAGGCCAATAATGACAAGTGGCAAGCTCGTCGATGTCGCCCCTAATATCCCCTATCATATTTTAATATGATAAAAAAAAACTAAGTATTTCCACCAATATTGTGGTTAATAAATATGATTGGTGGATGTCAAACGCATCCATAAGTAATGTAACTGTCCATAGCACATCTCTTGTGGAAAAGCACCCAGTGTTGATATATGGATATTCATGATTTTCATTACAGCCTCTAGAACAGGCCAGATGGGTTGGCGAGGATCTGACGTCTATTTATTAACGATTCTACAAGGTAGTATTAGTAGGACCGGGACCGACGCGTTTTAATGTGTAATTTTATGCCATCAAATACATGACTGGTAAAAAAAAAACAACCCAGTTCTTCTACCGTAAAAAGTTGTGAGATACATGTCATACCAATCTGGTTAATTTATTTAGTCCTTACTTAAGGCACCTTTTAAGTTATTACGTAATTTGTTAACCTAACAACGTCTTATAGTCACCATATCGATATTAAAACTTAAATAAATAGATCGACTTGGCCATCGCATGATAAAATAATATGTCTCTCACAAGAAACACATACCTATATTAGATGTTTAGTGCGATTGCCAGGTCAATCTATTTTTTTATAGATTAATAATATAAACTACTTGGTAATTTTTAATGAAATTTAAAATATACTGTGTTTATAAAATGCCTGCTTGGTTACTGAAAATTCAGGCTTCTAGTTTTATCCACAACGAAGTTATGGGGGGTCGAAAATGGCCCGAACTGTTTCCAGAAAAGGACCATCCTTTTCGTGCTGATGTTTTGCTCGACTTGACGACAGTGCCCTAGACCTCGTTTACGCCCAAAGTGACATAAACATCATCCTGACAGAAGATTTATAACAATGACAAATCTAAAATGACATGTTTACAAAAAACAGAAAAAATACCTAAAAATGAATAAAATAACCCAATAACAGAGATGTTACAGCAATACCATGTGCGACTGGTAAGTATCACGAGTCCTCGAACTGCTGGTGAGGAGCTCAACATATTTCTGGAAAATTTAGCATTCTCTCGCTACGTTTCCCGGTCAGACAGGTTGGCGAGGGTAACTCTACGTACCTACTTGCGTGCTCTCTGAGACATCTATAAACATGTTTGCACTTCTTCCGTTCATTTTTAAGTTTAACGCTTTTCATCCCCCTCGCTCGCACAATCCATTATTTTCAAAGATTTTTCAAGAATTAGTTTAAGGGATGCAGTTTATAGTTATTTTGGTCGTATAACTTTAGACAAAGAATACAAGCAAAACATAACGATTTTCCTCTATATTACTAAAAACAATTATATGATAAATACTCATACATATCTCCAAGATGTCCGTAATTTTATTTCCTAGAAAATATTTTACTACTTGGAGTGTGCGAGCGATATCATAGATTATTATATACTGGCACAAGATAAAACTGCGGCGCCTTATATGTGACCTAAACAATTCAAAACGTTCACTTATTTGTTACTTATAAATCGAGTCGATGTATGTGAAGGTAATACGGATCGTGAAAAATCCTGCCGCGACTGCTACGCCTTGGAGGCAGTTTGAAATAATAATAACATCCAATATATTTCAACTACCCACATTTTTTATGTCAATAAAAAAATATGTTACAATTTATAGTGGTGAAGAAGCGGCAAGACAAGCTCGGGATCGAGGCGAGAGCGGTGGGGGTTGTCAGGGGCTGTGCTCCTGGGTTCCCAGTTTCCTCGGGCTCCTGGCCTTCGGTGCAGGCGCCTATAAACTTTATGAATACGGAAAGAAGAACTATTTAGAGAAGTGTGACACTGCTGAAGGAAATACTAAGTCAGGTGGTAGAGGCTCTGCATCTTCTACAGCTCCAAATTCTGGTGCCGATTCGACACCGAGTGGTGATTCTCGGTCTGGTGCCAATTCCTCCAATGATGCTAAAACTACCTCTGGTGCTAATTCGTCTCCTGATTCTCATCCTTCTAGCTCTAGATCAGCTTTAAGCAAAAAGGTTACTATACTTGACTTTTTAGGTTTAACAACACTATTGTTTGAGATCACGTTAAGCCGTCGGACTAGGTTCGACTAATACTAACTTGTGGAATCGTTAATAAATTGTCATTAGGTCCTTGCCAACCCGTCTGGCCAGCGTGGTGATTGACCAAATTCTCCAGATATACCTATGTACTGGAAGGCCCATCTCCAACAGTAGATATCTATGACGTTAGAAATGTTAGAAATGTAATGAATTTTAATTATTTAAAAAAAACACGTTATACTTGCGTTTTAGCAATATCTATACACTATATCCATTATTTTTCGAAACTAATGCTAAAATTTGTTTTTTGTGCCGAATTAATAAATAAAAATATTTTTCAGGATAAATCAGCCAGATGCCGGTAATAACTATTCGGTGAAATGAAGAATATCTTTAACATAACATACTAGCAACATAATTTGTAACTTTAGTTATTACAAAGATTTTGATTCCAGTCTACATACAATCCTCAGATTTATAATTTTATATATATATATTTTTTAATACTGATTAAAGTAGCTAATTTGGTATAGGTATTATAGTAAACATATATATCCCTGGCCGGGAATTGCGCAGTAACAGATTTTTAGTAGCGCCCCTTCAATAAGTACATTTATACATACCCTTTTGTTAATGTTATCGTTTTGGTTAATTATTTCTATTAATTTATTGTTTAAAACATGATTTAAATATATTATTAAATAAAATAAATAAAACCTTAAAAGTTTGTTTGGCATGTACCAATTAGAAATACACTTACGTACCGTGTGAGGAGAGCACGTTAAGCCGTCGGTCCCGGTTCCACTAATACTAACTTATGGAATCGTTAATAAATTGTCATTATAAATTGACATCAGACTTTCGTCAACCCGTCTGGCCAGCGTAGCGAGTGTAGGCCTAATTCTCCAGACATTTCTGGAAGGCCCATCTCCAGCAGTGGAGGTCTAGGACTCTGTGTTCTAGGAGCTGTGATGAAAAATTTAATGAACAAGGTAGCTGATATGGAAAAAATATCGAAATTTAATGAACAAGGTAGCTGATATGGAAAAAATATCGAAATTTAATCAATGTCTGAAACGGACCACAATTATATTTAAATGAAAGTAATAATACATCAATTTGATTAAATCTTTGTAGAAGAAAAAATATGTAGTTTTTTTTTTTTTTTTCTCCAAAGTTTTGCCTTAGAACTTCAGTAGGCGAATTCTGTAATTTAATAACTAACTTGACCAATGTAATGCTAACAAAATGTTATCAACTTTTAATAATTCGATTATGGTAATGGACAAGCGAGTTACAGAAGTGACCCACTAAAGGATGATTATTGAAGTTGAAATAAAAGAAATGTTTTGAAACAAAATATATTTAATACCACCATTACGTTATACCAACATTACTTCCATCTTAAATCTAGCAGACTGTTAATACGAGCACGCGTCACACGATCGCGTCACATCTCTTCTTTACATCCTGTACCCGCCTTGGGTACCAGTATAGTCAAGCAATACAAACCATTGTGGAATCGAATCCAAATGCGTCACCAAACAAAATACCATATTTAGCTATTATATTTTTCTATATATTTATTTAATAAATAAATGCAATTAATTCGCATCTCATGGCGCTGGATGTCGAACTTCGAGAACATTCTTAATTCCATTACGAAGTTCGTGCGTACTAAAGCTGCGGTTTTATACACAAATCCAACACAATAATACAAGAAAGTAAAGAAAAGATGGCCGCCATCGAGAGCTGCTCTTTATAAAATAAACTAAATACATAAAAATAGTTATGTCGTGTAAAATATGTACACAACCGAAACAAGTGTCCATTCCCAGCAGTTCTGTGCGCGGAACCAACCTTTGGGGTGTCGGGGGGCATTCCTTATCCCCGTCGGTCGTCTGGAGAGATCTCTTCATATGATACGTAATTCTCGTTACATATTCCTTGCAAGTGAATTCTCGGCTAACGACGGATACAACTCGTGAGCACTTCCGCCAAACCAAAAGTTAACTCTCAAACCATAATACGTGACAACTTTGACAATTATGTTTGCACACTTGTTGCCACAGTTATAGTAGTGCTGTATTTGTATCGATATAAAAAAATACAACTTAGGTTACCAAAGTTGTTTAAATACCATTAAATATCCCTGTTTTTATTTAAGGTCAAAATCGATCGCTTCATTAAAAAAATAACGTTAAAAACACTATACTATATATAGTAAACTAAGCGAGATATAGTAAACATAACTCATTTGCTTTCAAGAAAAACTATAAAATTTAGACAGTCTGTCATTATCGTTGACAAAATCGACACAAGTATGTTTTTTTTATAAAATAATATTAATGTCGATAACGTTTTTTCATCTTACGCTGGTAACCCTCGATCTGTCACTTGTCAAGATTGTCTCACGAATTAAGGTTTTAACTATAAAAGAACCACACAAATAGTTAAAGCTCTGTGCACATAACTGCAATCTTATATTTAACCAGAAGCAGTAAACTGACAGCTCCAAGGGCTTAAAAAGATGTTAATAGTTGCCCCAGTTATTTGACAAGAATTACCAAAATATTAACTTCGATTAAATATAGGATTAAACTGGGAACATTGTATACAAGTGAGTTACCTTAAGTTCCTATAAATGTTAACAAGTGCCGACTTTTTGGGTTCATTTTAAATACACCGACTCTATTTTTCTTTCAGCGATTCTTTTATACATAAATTGTCAGTAATTAGGTACCATAACTTATTAACGGAGATAATTGACCATAATTATTTGTACTTATTGTTTTTTCCACAATACAGTTCCAGTATGAAGCACACTGTACGCGTAATAACTATATTTACATTTGCTTGAATAGAAGTAAAATGACAAAAAAAAATATTCTCTTTATTTTTATACTAGCACTACATGTAACCTTGCGCTCAACTGATGGTAAGTGTCGCGCAAGGTCCGTGAATGTTAGCAACTGGAATCAGACACTCATGACTGACATTAGTCCCTAACACTATGCCGGCTTGACTGAGCATGACGGCAATTTAAGCCTGATCCCGAAACGTGTGGATACACTTTACTGAGTTTGGAACGGTGGATACTTCCCCGCCCGGCAGACTGGGGAAATTACCACCATCAGTCCGCCTACCACCTATGTCAATTGACATTTTCAATTTTTACCGATGAATAACAGGGATATTTTTAATATCATCCCCCGTCTCCGGTCCCGACTGTTTAAGTCAATATGTAATAAAATATATAAAATGATGTCAATGGTGTAGTTAAGCGGTTATTAAACTTTTTGGCGACGGAACCTTAAAGCTTGTTTTTTTCTTTTTTAGTTTTAAAACTTCTCTTTTATTTAATATACAAAACGTTGTCGCATATTTGAAATGATCCCAAAATGTAATAAAGGTAGCACATTATGAAACTTGTAGTACAAAATGTTTAATATCTTAATTTTTAACTACAAGTCGTATTCCTGCACATGTCTTGTAACCACGACAGTAGGTCTCCATTGGGCCGCAAACAAACAACTAAATCCTCTCCTGAGCCTTAGGCTGAGTTGTCGAATATCACTTTAATTTTGAAGGTCAGCCGTCGGCCATTTTTAATTTTAATCATTACAATTACAGAGACTTCGTTCTGGTACCACCCAGCCTGTCTCATTTTTTAAGCGCAAATGTTATATGATAGAATTCTTAAACTATTAGAATATTATTATTATTATTACAGCCCATAGAACACTAAAATATATCTGGAGAATTTGGCCGACACTCGCAATATTCCCTCGTAGGGATTAACCATTAAACACTTTAGTTTTAACCCAATCCAGCTTTTCATTTGTATCATAATCGAGATCACCCCAATAGGCTTTTACATAAGCTGCGCTAAACTTGGCGCTAAATAACGGAACTGACATTTGCGTTTAAATATTTAACTATGTGTGCAAGATAAATAATTGTGTTTTGGACTAAGTTTATATCTAGGAAAATGTTCTATTACACTTAAATGGCAATTTCTATATCGCAAGGAAATTATAAGAATGAGTGATACATTTCCGGCCCAATGAAGTACTACTACTGTACGTGCAGACAGAAAATAACTAAATATTTTTAATCAGTACATACAACCTCAACATCATACATTTATGATTGGTTATCGTTGCGTTAGATGGAAAGTTTAAGCCACAAGTTCCTTGGAACCGGGAACTACGACTAAACTCTCCGTGCTCTCCTCCTCCCGGGAGCAGTGGCGAAGAAGACAAATTGCTTACCGTTTTATGGATTCGCCGTGTGAATGGTGTCTCGGGTTAGTGACCGACTATAGGTTGGTTTACGAAGGACTCTATGACAAATAAACTTAAAAAAGTGTATTATTCATTGGTACATGCCGGGGTTCAAACAGCCACCACCTGTTATTATTTGTCAATCACTTTAGAAAAGTAATTCTGTTCAAATTTGTTTCTTCCGTTTAACAACGGCCACGTCAAATATTGGATATTTACTCGGAACAAGTGGCCAATCAATGAATCCCGGTAACATTTATTATGGCTTCAACCTCTGTCTAGTAAGGCGTCGCAAACCAATCATAAATCTATGCTTAAAAATAATAATTAACAAATATAATTGATATGCTAAAATTGCCTTCCTACAGCAACATGGGGCGAAACGAAAATGGCAAGACACAAGACACAATAAAAATATTTGTACAAATGAAACTTAGTTAATCATAGGTGCCTAAAGTACTTCACCTTACTTGGAGAGGGGACATTCTCAAATGTAGGGAATAATAACAATCCCCAAGCACATTGAACAAACACCACAGATAATAACAAGATATGTGGGTAATTAATAATGCTCCAATAACAACGACCGGCAGAAAGCAGATTATCTATTGACATGTTTAACATATGCCTATAAGGTACGTCATTGGCTGAAATAATCAAAGTGACAAGCCGTGTGTTCGACTTGACGTTGCTCTATGGTTTCATACAATGTAAGCAACATTCAGAACACAGAAAAGCTAACTACTAATGATGTGGGATATATCGAAATGGTCCATATATATTATTTTAATCAATCATTCTGCAACCAGCCTTAGATCTTATATTAGGTAAGTGGCAACAAAGAAAGTCAAATGGTCCTATAAATTTAGATTTTGTAGTTCGACGGAAGGAAATGAAAGAACTTTTATTTGCTTTACTTTCACTACATTTAAGAATGGCCTCCATTTTGGTGTTATCGACGTGGACGGACATTCAATTGCTTTATTAATAATTCACGAGGAAAAATCTCGACGTTATAAGAAATAATAAAAATGAATTCTAATTTCACATTATTATTCCTAAATGTGAATGTTTATTATCTTTTTTTTATATATTTTGGCACAGATTTAATGTTTATTGCAATAAATGAACACAAAGACGAAGCACAATATGTATAGTGGACGTTTACTAAATATTTATAACTCCGTATATTATTTAAATTGGACGATCACGAATTTGAGTGGATAAATACAAAATGAAATAATATAGTAAATAATCACATATACAGGGTGGACTTGGTATGCTCTTACTATAGACTAATATATTATTTATTTATATATTTGAAAACTTAATTGCACTATGTACAAAGGCGGACTTGATGCCGCTAGGCATTCTCTGACAGCCAAACCTTTAGGACATTTGGACAGTATAGATGGTATGCAGCCATCAATTAAGTTATTCTTAACAATAATACATACTAATACATATATCGCCGGGTTAGAGCGAAAACCAACTAAGTTAGCCATTATTGCACAAATATTTTGAGTAAAAGCAATTTGAGAGTTTGTGGTCTTTATGTAAGAGCAGGTAGGTGTGTAGCTAATTTTATGAACTTTAAGTGTATTTATATAAATTAAAGAGTTTTTTAAACGACAGGTGTAAAAAAGTAAAAAAAAAAACCGAGTTAATTGGTTTTCGCTCTACAATATTCTATTGATAGAAACAACTTGTCCTAACAAAACATATGTCGGAAGTAACAATTTTTTTGGCTTCTCCATAAGAATTGGCTATTATAAAATTAACAATTTGTATGGAGACATAGGTTTCTTGTTTCTATCAATAGAATAACATGTTAGTCTAGAGTGAAAGCATACAGAATGACGCGGTATAGTAAAGAGCTCAAATGTATGCGTCATAAATGACATGATAAAGATTAATTTTCCTTTGAAATGTAAACTATGAAAGCATGATATCATTATCAAGTTAAACGAACAATTAAAAAGGTTTTTATACAAAAATATATTTATATGACGTTGTGTATATGAATTATACGATTTGTTTTGACACAATGTTTGTACGTTTTTCATTTATTGGCAGCTTGGCTCACCAACTTGTGGGGAAATTCGTGACAAAGGTATTCTGGGCGAACACACTTCTTTTCAATTATTACTAATGGGATAAAATGCAGGCCCATTCATTTGGAAACTTTAATCGAAATAGACAATTAACTAAGAAAAACTATGTTAAAAGGGTTTACCGATTGCGTCCGTCTCCCTCGCACAATCCAACATGTGAAAAGTTTTTTAAGTTTGACTGCACTTTTGAGAAATCTAGTCAATCAGCTGTCTAAGAAATAAAATTAGTCATTTTTGAGATATCGTAATGATAGATTTGTTTTTAGTAAAATAGGAAAATATATTTATGAATGTTTTTGCTATTTTTATCTGTTTTATGAAATCTAAAAAAATATATACAAAAATTTGATTTGTGCGAGCGAGAAGTATTCTTTGAACCTTCTAAACGTTGATTTGTTGATGACATTGAATGTATGAAATAATGAAGCCACATACTTCAATATAAACAATCAGAAATTAAATGCCGCATTCAATACTAAATATTTCCAATTCTACAAACAAAATCTTTCAATTTTGTTTGTAAGTAGACGTATGAAGTAGAAAACTATGTTTTTGGACTTAATCTGTAAATTAATAAGTAATATAATAAAGAAATCTCTTATTTATTTAAATTAAAACCTAAGACCGTATTTTACATAGAAAAACTACCTAAAATTATATTTACATTTGACAAGTGGCAAGTACTATTAATACTGTATACTCGTACACACCTTTTTCTGTACAAAATATTTTATATCTAGACAGTTCAACATTTGACAAAAATCCTTAAATATTAACAATGTAAAATTGCAAGTTTACCCAAAACATGGGAACTATAATTATTTTTTTCCTTACAACTTAAAAACTTAAAGAAAAAAAAACTATTGACAAACGTTGAACTGTCATTGTAAAGTTAACGATAACTAACACGGAGAGAGAATGAGAGGGCGACACCCGATGATATCTGCATCTCTTTCAAACACTGCTCTTGTCTTTATTAGTAAGGTGAGCAAATATATATTAAAAATAATCATCCATCTGGGATGATAAAAAACCTGGCTTTTTTCAAAGAAGCGGATTATCATTTAGCTAACTTCGTCTTTTCGTCGATGTCTCTAGTGTACCAAACTCGAAAAATATCACAAATAAATTATTGTGACCCGACCAGGAATCGTATCCGGTACCTTCGCGTTTGAATCCACGGAATTACCCGCTAGATGGCTTTTCGTTTTCGATTCCTGGTCGGGACACAATAATTTATTTGTGATATTTCTGGAGTTTGTTACGCTGGTGACATCGACGTGCTTGCCACTTGTCATGATTGGCCTATAGTAAAGATGGGTAAATGTGAATCCGCTTCATTAAAAAAAACGTGGTTTCTGACCACCCTGAAAGGTATACGGTTGTGATAATACTTTGTTATCTAATGATTTACTTACGTTTCGTGCGAGTATAGCGGAACGAGAGTGAAGAGAGCAGCAAATACAATGGGTGACATCTCGCCGTTCCATTGTCTATGCCGTGTCTATTATATTTAAGTTAATGTAAAGTTGACTAACGAAGGCCGTCAGTGTAGGCCGAATGGAAACTATTACAATAATAATTCTTTATTTACTAACAAATAATTCTCAATTAAGTAGATTTAACAACAATCAAAGGAAAATAATATTTATTAAATTTGTAATGACTAATATATAGTTAGATTTATTTAGATGTCCATTGTCCACCCAGCGGACAGCATCACGGGCAGTCACCATAATTTTATCTACATTATATTTAAAATAATAATACAAATATTGATCGTTGACCAACTTCAAATATTGTGAAGGATTTACTTTCAAGTCAACTAACTTGAGTTAAGCTACGTTCAAACCAACGCGATCAGTTTACGGTTAGGTGGTGTTTTTTATTATGCATTCTAATAGCGATAATATGTTAACACTTGGGTCTAGTATGACGTGTGAAAAATATTTTAATCGGTATAGTATAAACTGCCTCCGAAATAGGTTTAAATTTAGCTTTTTTAGTTTATTTTCAATGAATTAGCTGATTTATCAAAGTAATCTGATAAAGTATGTTTATATTTATATTAGAATAAGGTCTACTGTTACAAACGATACCAAAAATTTACACAAATTTTTGTGGGTGAATTAAATATTTTATTAAACCAACAACTGTAAAGTAATTGATTTAGTCGTTTAGTAGTAGTAGTAATTGTATCTCTAAAATTAATTAAAATATAGTAAATACATCCTACAACAAAATAATTATCTGATTCAAACGATTTATAGTATAGTATAGTATAGTATAAAACATGAATAATGAATGTTGTCTTTCGAAAAGCCTTTGACAAAGTCGACCATCTCATACTTTTGAGGAACTGGCGAACATGGGTCTCAAAGGTAGTCTGCTAAAATGGTTCAGATTGTACTGTAATTGTTAATACTTACACATCCAAACCTGCATAATAACATCCGGTGTTCCGCAAGGGTCAATTTTGGGGCCATTGCATATGTACGTAGATAAATAAAATAAAAATAAAATTAAGTATGTTTTGCTAAATGATTTGCACGTCATTCCAGGTCTGATAACCACCTTGCACGCCACTGCGAACGCAGACTGATCGCATTGGTTCGAGCCTAGCTTTAGAAGTCTCACTGACTTGTACCAAAATAAAGTCTCTGCAATAGGCTACTTGTCAATTTTTCAAAATGTGCTTTAAATTGTTTAGATTTAGTTGCGGATTCCTGGAAAAATACTTTAGATTTTTAAATATTGTGTTTTGAATTTTTGCTTGAAAATGCTGCAGTTGCAAATGTATGCCGGACTTGGCGCTGTGAACCCTTTTTTTTTACTTTATTACGCTTTGAAAATAACGTTAAATTTATCAGTTTTATTTTAAAGGTCAACGGCAGCTAACAGTTACAATTACAGAGACTTTATATTGGTGGGGCGGGGGCGGCGGGCGCGCGTGAGGTGCGGTCGTGTGCGGTTACTTGTTGTCGAAGAGAGGTAGCTTGGAGCTGACGGCCCCGTGGCAGAGCGCGGGCGCGGGGGCGGGGGCGGCGGGCGCGCGTGAGGTGCGGTCGTGTGCGGTTACTTGTTGTCGAGAGAGGTAGCTTGGAGCTGACGGCCCCGTGGCAGAGCGCGGGCGCGGGGGAGGCGGGGGCGGCGGGCGCGCGTGAGGTGCGGTCGTGTGCGGTTACTTGTTGTCGAGAGAGGTAGCTTGGAGCTGACGGCCCCGTGGCAGAGCGCGGGCGCGGGGGCGGGGGCGGCGGGCGCGCGTGAGGTGCGGTCGTGTGCGGTTACTTGTTGTCGAGAGAGGTAGCTTGGAGCTGACGGCCCCGTGACAGAGCGCGGGCGCGGGGGAGGCGGGGGCGGCGGGCGCGCGTGAGGTGCGGTCGTGTGCGGTTACTTGTTGTCGAGAGAGGTAGCTTGGAGCTGACGGCCCCGTGGCAGAGCGCGGGCGCGGGGGAGGCGGGGGCGGCGGGCGCGCGTGAGGTGCGGTCGTGTGCGGTTACTTGTTGTCGAGAGAGGTAGCTTGGAGCTGACGGCCCCGTGGCAGAGCGCGGGCGCGGGGGAGGCGGGGGCGGCGGGCGCGCGGGAGGTGCGGTCGTGTGCGGTTACTTGTTGTCGAGAGAGGTAGCTTGGAGCTGACGGCCCCGTGGCAGAGCGCGGGCGCGGGGGAGGCGGGGGCGGCGGGCGCGCGTGAGGTGCGGTCGTGTGCGGTTACTTGTTGTCGAGAGAGGTAGCTTGGAGCTGACGGCCCCGTGGCAGAGCGCGGGCGCGGGGGAGGCGGGGGCGGCGGGCGCGCGTGAGGTGCGGTCGTGTGCGGTTACTTGTTGTCGAGAGAGGTAGCTTGGAGCTGACGGCCCCGTGGCAGAGCGCGGGCGCGGGGGAGGCGGGGGCGGCGGGCGCGCGTGAGGTGCGGTCGTGTGCGGTTACTTGTTGTCGAAGAGAGGTAGCTTGGAGCTGACGGCCCCGTGGCAGAGCGCGGGCGCGGGGGCGGCGGGCGCGCGTGAGGTGCGGTCGTGTGCGGTTACTTGTTGTCGAAGAGAGGTAGCTTGGAGCTGACGGCCCCGTGGCAGAGCGCGGGCGCGGGGGCGGGGGCGGGGGCGGCGGGCGCGCGTGAGGTGCGGTCGTGTGCGGTTACTTGTTGTCGAAGAGAGGTAGCTTGGAGCTGACGGCCCCGTGGCAGAGCGCGGGCGCGGGGGCGGCGGGCGCGCGTGAGGTGCGGTGGTGTGCGGTTACTTGTTGTCGAAGAGAGGTAGCTTGGAGCTGACGGCCCCGTGGCAGAGCGCGGGCGCGGGGGCGGGGGCGGGGGCGGCGGGCGCGCGTGAGGTGCGGTCGTGTGCGGTTACTTGTTGTCGAAGAGAGGTAGCTTGGAGCTGACGGCCCCGTGGCAGAGCGCGGGCGCGGGGGCGGGGGCGGGGGCGGCGGGCGCGCGTGAGGTGCGGTCGTGTGCGGTTACTTGTTGTCGAAGAGAGGTAGCTTGGAGCTGACGGCCCCGTGGCAGAGCGCGGGCGCGGGGGCGGCGGGCGCGCGTGAGGTGCGGTGGTGTGCGGTTACTTGTTGTCGAAGAGAGGTAGCTTGGAGCTGACGGCCCCGTGGCAGAGCGCGGGCGCGGGGGCGGGGGCGGGGGCGGCGGGCGCGCGTGAGGTGCGGTCGTGTGCGGTTACTTGTTGTCGAAGAGAGGTAGCTTGGAGCTGACGGCCCCGTGGCAGAGCGCGGGCGCGGGGGCGGGGGCGGGGGCGGCGGGCGCGCGTGAGGTGCGGTCGTGTGCGGTTACTTGTTGTCGAAGAGAGGTAGCTTGGAGCTGACGGCCCCGTGGCAGAGCGCGGGCGCGGCGGGGGCGGCGGGCGCGCGCCGGGAGGACAGCTCGGCCCCCTTCCTCTCGAAGTACTCCACGATCCTGGCGATCTGGGCGGAGCGGGGACCTGACTCGTCTTCTCCTGACGTAAATTAACATTAAATAAAATTAATAAAAAAAAAAGGATGCGGGTGGGTATGTATTTTAATTAACTCACATATAGGTATAATATAGCAGCAGTAAAACTAAATTATTGATTTTGCGCTAAAAAATTAGAATGAATAACCTATTACCGCTGTTTTCTACCAATTTATTTGCTAATTTAATTTCGGATATTATTTCTTGTCCCATTCTCCAAGACTAACTACCAACACAAATCGTTCATAGGCTGGACATGCAGTTATGTTAATGATTATTCCAACGACTTGGATCCATTTATATTATCTCCGACTGCTATGCGACGTATTCTTACAAAACGTTTCGATTCGTATTAACATTTCAGGCAGCACCACCTAATTATGTAATTTTAGCTATTGGTGGCAACACTATCCATTAGTACTTTACATATATTTTATCTATCTAGCTGTAAGTTGTCCTTAAACAGTAAATAAAAAAATCTGGATCACGTGGCAAATTATGGTTATGTTGTAAATCGCATAGAAAAAGGTTTATTAATATTAAATTTTAAATCGTATTATAAAATAACATACAACATAATATGGTAATAAATATTTAATTACAATGGTGTGTATCACAAATATTAATCTAAAGAGAAAAGAAATTAATTGTTATTATTATCAATGTTTATATACCTATGAGGGAGGTGACGTCGTCGGAGCTGTCCGTGTACACGGAGGAGCATCTCTTCCCCGCAGGCTTGTCGTCGCACAGTCCGCACCCGCACGCAGAGAACACTCCCGACTCGCCCGACCCGCGCCGCACTCTCCCCGCACGGGGGGACGACGGCAGCGAGCTGGCCCGACCCGCCTCGCGCCCGCACCGGGACCGCTCGGACTTGCCTGGACACACAAACACTTTAATTACAACAAAATTCATTTTCATTAACGTTTGCATTTTGATGATAACGTTTTAGAATGTAGCTTTAGACGCGTAGGTACCAGGTTCGACTCCCAATCGAAAACTTAACATTTTTATTTCGAGACATTAACAAACTTGTTTCTTAAAGTATTTCTGAGCACTCGTTTTGGATTCCGCAGTAACCGCAATGACGGGAGTGTTTGCACTGATAACAGTGCTAAGAGTTTATCCGCAGTTACCGCAATGGCGGGGGTGACCACAGTGCCAGGAGAGTGTCCGCAGTGCCGGGAGTGCTAAGAGACTATCCGCAGTTACCGCAGTGCCGGGAGTGCTAAGAGACTATCCGCAGTTACCGCAATGGCGGGGGTGACCACAGTGCCAGGAGAGTGTCCGCAGTGCCGGGAGTGCTAAGAGACTATCCGCAGTTACCGCAGTGCCGGGAGTGTGAGTAGTTACCGCAGTCGGTGGGCAGTATTTTCCTGACGGTGGCGAGCCGCAGGAAGGGGTTGCGAGGCGGCGCGGGCGCGGCGTGCGGGTCCCGCAGTAACATGAGCGCCGCCTCCCGAGACAGTCGCGGCTCGCCCGGCGCGGGAGGAGGAGACGACAGCTCCGACAGGGACCGGCGGCGACATGCTGAAATACACAACATCGACTTTATTATCTTCTTTTAACTTTAACAGGTATAGCACACGCCACCCAGCGCGGCCTAGAAGATCGTCTCATCGACATCGCTGGCTCCGAATGGTGTCTGACAGGTGAGGCGTTGACTTAAACAAATTGCAAATTATAATAGAATTAAAGAAAGAGTATAACTAGTCGCAGAACATAAAATTGTAATCATAAAAAAGTTCCCGCGATACAGGCTCGACTTGGTGCGGGGTCTATCGATTACTTGTAACACCTGTAAAGTTAGATCGAATAAAAGATTTATGACTAATAACCGCGTCTAGAGCACAAAATTGATCTCAGAGATGTGTTGTTGGCGAATAATGTTTTAGACATATCGTGTTTAAAGTTTCGAACAAACAAGTCAATTCTGGAAAAACTTGGAATAAAACAACGACTTCCCTTAACTACAATGACGATTTATCGCGGAGTGAAGAGACATCCATCGAACGCGGGGCAGTCCAGGGGTAAGTCGATGGCAAGAGGATGTGCGTTAGGTGTCCTATGAGGTGGATTGACCAGGTCAGAGCTGCAGTGGACCATCCCCTACATGATTGCATAAAGAAATCTGCAGTCCGCGAGGAATGGCGACGTCTTGTTAACTACCATTACTCTGCCAATAGTGTAGCAACTAAGAAGAATAACATAGAGACCTAGACCTCCTAAGTATTGTTGTGTACTGACCTCCGGGCTCGTGCGTGTAGACAGGTCGCGGGGCCGAGTGTGCCGGACAGGAGAGCGGGCCCGAGTCGGGGGGGTCACTGCTTCTGGAACATATTATACCACACTCTCAACTCTAGTCTTAGGGCACAATTGGCAATAATACTCAGATTTGGCGGCATACTAACAGTCTAAGTCGATCGTGTGGTGCGGCCGGCGAGCAGTCCTCGTCCAGCAGCCGGCGACATTCCTGCAGTCTACGGACTATCTCCGGGAACAGCGGACGGGATGACGGCTCGTACTGAAACCGCACATATCACTTAATGTATTGACACGATGGAAACGTTATATTAAAATATAATTAGTAGTTAATAAAAGAGAAGTTATACTAACTATGCAGCAGTGGAAGGCGAGCCGGAGCAGTTGCGGCGGCGTGTCGGGCGGACAGAGCGGCACGAAGGCGGCGTAGTGCAGACCGAAGCTGTCGGCGCGCGGCAACACGTCCGGGTCGGCGTCCACCCGCGCCACCAACTGACACAACACCACGCCGAACGAGAACACGTCGGAGCGCTGGTCGTACCGCCGACCGCGCAGGCACTCCGGCGACATCCACCATGGCGAGCCCGCCGACGGCAGCCGCCGACCTGATCTGTAACGACACGATACGTCCCTCACTATCGGAATACATACAGTCAACGTTACTCGGGCCTACACTTACATTAACGCTGATTCCGAATGCTTTGGCGAATGTCACCATGAATAACATTTTGCAGCCTCTTTACATCATTTGTCATCTCATATGATAAACGAAACGTTAATTCGTACGGCCCATGAAATATATCTGAGTCTAAGGCACGACACTACGTCAGACGAAATTGCTGCACTTGTCTTACATATCCGTCACCATCAATCTTACGATCGCCGAATATCTGCATTAGTTTTTGACAGATTGGAAAAAAAACTTTAAAGTTAATTAGAAGAAATAAAAAAAAAATGGATAAATAAACAATACGAGTATATTTATAACTTGTAGTCATCAACGCAACTTACTCTGGGTCTGGTATTCTAGCAGCTAAACCGAAGTCAGCGACCACCGCTTCATAGTCACCTTCTTCGTTTTTTCTTAATAATACATTCTGAAACGGACAATTACCAATGTAATCAACATAATTCAAGAGATTGGGTTCAAGCAGCGCATTGATAATTTCATAAAAAGCATTTCGTCTACCTGGTGCCGGCAAGACATTTGTCACTGTCTGAAGTCACTTGCTCCGATTTACTTCTTGGGTTCTGTTTACTATTGGACGAGCTCGTAACGTAGTGTGACATGACTAAGCAGTTCTAGGATAAGCTGCTCCTACTAACCTTGGAGGTGAGGTCCCTGTGGAAGACGCCCCGGGAGTGCAGGTACTCCATACCGCGCGCGATGTCGCCCGCCAGCGAGACGCGCGCCACCTGCGAGAGCGGCGCCGGGCCCAGAATCAGCTGCTCCAGGGAGCCGCATTCCATGTACTCAGTCAGTGCGTGCAACTGACACTCGTGCACGCACACACCCATGAACCTGGAAACGGTACACACTTCATTGAAGTCCCTTAAATTCCTTCAACTTTTAAAAACCATAAAGATGTTGAAAAACAAGAAACCAGGGTAGAGTCGCCGGTGTGGGTTGGATAAGGATAGGAATTTGTTTCTTAGGACATCTTGTAATATTTAAGTACCCCGCATCTATAAGGATTTTTATTAAGGCAATAATAATAATCTGTCGACGACGAACTGACGCAATACGATAAAAAAAAAAACCAATCATAACAACATCTTCAAAGATACATTAGCGAGTGAATTAGCTGTAATTAGTCAAGTCATTGTCGATCGTCAATCTTGTACAAATAAGATGAATTAAAATGTAGTCAGGTTTCAATAAATGCTACCAACATTTTAATGAGCAATTGCAAAAACATGATGAAAATAGTAAAGTTCGATGCCCATACAACAAACAATTTATCTATAGATATATATAAAGTATTTAATTAGGATCTTGATAAGATAGATAGATAATTTGTTTGATGCAAGTAATAATAAAGCCAGCAAAACATGAAAATCATATCACTCGAAGTCAAGGAATGTGGTGACTGGTGATTATCGAAGTTTGTTTCAACTAATTGGATGATAGAATTTTAGTAGCAGGTTTTTAAACCATCATCAATTCGAATTACGACGAGGACAAAAATAATATCCTTTGATTTGAAAAGTAGATTGTCGATGGGAAACGAAATAACAGAAAGCGAAATGATAAACGAATTTATTATTATTTGCGGTGAATAATAAATAAGTCTTTCAAAGAGTAACATCAGTCCGCCATTGTCTGTAAATCACTTTCTCTGTTTTGTGTCTATTTGGAAAACAAAGGGTCGTTTCAATAACAGAGGGGCTATTCTAAACCAATTGATATTCGGCCACACCGACCACTTTGTTACAAATCGACACTGAGTTTTCCATGTAAAAATATTGATATCAACGTATATTATTTTGCTACGTTTTCACGTCAGCCAGCCAAATAAAAAAATGTGGTAAATTTATTCCAGCTGTAAATTAGTAGAGATAAATGACACGGAGTTAGTATTTAGTTATAGACCCTAAGAGAACAGGTTAACTATAATTACAGTGCTGCTAACCATCGATTTATATTCAATAAGCATAATCGCCACTTTTAGGAATATTTCTAGGTACACCTGAATTATAACATTATCAATATTTAGCCAATATTGCCATATATTTTATTTTAAAATAAATAATAATTCCATAATAACCATCACAGGTATTATATTTTCATAGGGTTCATAGATTTCCAGTGGCCACCTCTCACTGAACAAAATAATTATATTTAAATCAAGTAAAGCATAATATAATTAAATTTGGATAAATATTATGTACCTTTCAAAACTGTTTCATGTTATTATTAAAAACATTTGTGGTCAATAGCTTCTAGATTGTTCCAGTCTGTAGAATAGTCTCGCAGAATAAATCTGAATGATCCTTGACGTGACTGGCACACAATGGAAATTTGGTAGCGTCTTTTATCAACAGCCGGCAAAGATATTTGACAATGTAAGTCGAAAAATAAATCTTAGCACGGTGATAATAAAGATTATACGTTTTGTTTGATTTATGTGGACTGTACTGAAGCAGGTCACACTAAATACTCCTTTATTACTATGAGCTTTGTTGTCATAATGCATCGTCTAGATTTGTGGTCGACTGTAGAAGCTAGAAACAAAAGGCTTTAAAAAAGCATTTACGAACCTTTTAAAACACAATCAAAAAAGTTGCACTTTAAATAATTTTGGGCGATTAAGGACACTGGATTTTGCCACACATGTACATTTGGCTAAGTTGTAATGCATGGAATTGTTTTATTTTGGTTGAGCATAGTAAAGTTTGGTTAGTCCACGAAAATTTCATATTTGACTTTTATTAAACTATTAAAACTTGACCTTAGCTAATCGCGAACCAGAATCCTTAAAATGTTTCTAATCACGCTGCAAAGCGTTACGGTAGGGATATTATTTTAATTGATAAGGAATAAACGTATAGCGGTGGTAAAAATGCTTTTCACGAAATTCGAAAAGGTCTGATTTGGAACATGTGACAAATAAAAAAAATGCACTTTTGTTACGTACTATTTTCAAAGATGCCTCGGGGAGCACGTTAAGCCATCGGTCCCGGTTCAACTAATAACAACTTGTGGAATCGTTTAGAAATTGTCATTAAATAAATTGACATAAGATCCTCGCCAACCCGTCTGGCGTTTTAGGGGCTGTGAAGATGAAGTGTTATCGAAAAGTTGCGAAAGCGATATTGACAAAAAACTAATTTCAGATTAAATATCTAAGGACGAGACACGAGATATTAGGAGACTTCTGTGACAACATTTAGAATGCCAAAATAAAGGTTTATACAAATATTCCGTTTCATTCATAGATTAACGAATTAGTCAAGCCTAAGATAAATAATAATGTAAGTTTATATAAAAAAAAATAGGTCGAGATGAGTGGATATTTAAAAGGGTCCTTAAACATTATCAACCTAAATCATTCAATATTTGTGTTTGGCGGATGCGTGTTAATTCCCAAGGTATGGCTTCTTACACATTCCACGCATGACTAACAAAGTTTTTATACCTTGACCGTTACGGTTATAAATAAAAACAACAAAAATGTATTATAGTAAATACTGTAAATGAATTTAACGAACCTTTTTGACATTAATTAAACTCTCGCCATTTATGTAAAACTCGGGTATCACAATTGACTATGATAATTAATAACGTAATGAGTTTAATCTGGGATCATAATTATTTTTTTATACTTTTTTTTTCCACAACACAGTTTCAGTATGAAGCACAATATACGAGTACACGTAATAACTTTTATTTGAATAGAATTGCAAAAAAATATATGTTTTTTTGTCGTTATGTCTATTAATGAGTTTTACCTTTGTTAGACGATATAACCTCAAAATAATATTATTTTGTCTCTCTTATTACCATTCACATCTAGCAATATTTATTTATACATTTAATGAGTAGAAAGAAATATTATTTATTAATTGTGTCAAAAGTGGAACCCAGAATTTATTTTTCAGGAGCCAGTGTTTATTAATAAGCTTAACCTAATTCCATTTACATTTCTTACTAAGATATAATACACAAAAATATAGAATAAATTACGAAGAGAAATAAAAAAATATAATAAAAGAACGGAATAATATAAAACTAACATCAAGTAAAAGGAAGAAAGCAATATACTTATTAGAAAAAATGTAAACATTATAACCTATTATAAGATAAATGATTTTATTGGTGACAAGTGATGTGCAAATACATTTTATTGTAATTTGGACACCTGTTATTGTTGGTGTATATTTATATTTAGGTCAAAATATTGTAAAAATAATAATTATAATTATATTAATTTATCAAGTCTTTATTTAAATATCTATTGTACAAAGGCGGGGGGTTATTATGGCGCTAGACATTCTATCCTATAATACCCAACAATCTTTAATCACTTAATTGAAAGGTAGATAATTAGTAATCTATGTAATAACGGGAAGAATAAAATACAACCTAAACCATTTAATATCACCCAATTAGATTCACAAGCAATTGTAACTTCTTCTATTAAATGAATAAAACAAAGCCTAAACTACCATCATTCTCTGACATCTGGATTAGAAACAACAAAGGCTAAAGTTAAATTCCGTCGTATGAATCAAGTATCGGTTTGCAAAGGGTACGCCTAATTGAGTTCTGAAGACAATACAGTAAGCAAACGTACCTTCTTCAATTAGACGCAAACTGAACAAATATTAGTCAGACCTTACTCGTACTCGACCCAACATCGATATACTCGTAAAGGCCATAAACTTGGCTTAGCTTAAACTTTCCCATCATCCTAAACGTATCAACCTACGCAGTTTTGGGAAATGTAGCCGCCTTTTAGCTTTAGGAAATAAAATAAAGTAACGACGACCGTTTTCCTTTCGGGGTGGTCAGAAACCACGCTTATAAAGAATCGGATTCACATTTAGCCAACTTTACTATATAGGTAGTAGGCAAATCATGACAAGTGGCAAGCTCGTCGATGTCTCCAGCGTACCAAACTCGAGAAATATTACAAATAAAATAAATATTAATTAAATGTATATATTTACATTGATAAATATTTTTGTGTCCCGACCAGGAATCGAACCCGGTACATCGAAGTCTAAATCCACGGACTTAACCGCTAGACCACGAAGGCAGTATTTTTTAGAGAACGAAAAATATTAAAATTATTAATAACCAGGAGAGGTGGTGGCTCGATTGTAATAACGATTCCATTAAAATCCTACAAACGGTCCAAACCCCCAGCATGTGGAATGAGAAATATACACTTTTCTTATTAAGTCCTCCAATGCACAAGATTAGCCTTCCTACCTGCATTCTAACAACTTCGCCATCACTAAATAGTTAAATTATTATTCCGTTTGAACATTTGATCTTGGCAATTTGCCTTACACGAGTGTAATTAAAGTTACTAACTGTAAATTGTAAGCAATACATCCATTAAATCCGATACTACTGCCAAATAGTTCGCTTACTGTACTCACAAATTTAGTCCAGAAAGTGTCGCCTTCGACCTCTAGTGAGCTGAGTTGCTAAGACTTTGGCCCCTGTGAGCGGAACTATTCAGTCTTAAACCTGTCGTAAGTAGATTTACGCTAGTAATCGACCCTTTGTGAGTATTTAACCTCTAGTACATGGATGCACAGACCGCGGCCCGCGGGCCGCATGCGGCCCGTGGGTCGAATACTGGTGGCCCGCCGACAGCAAAAATAATACTCTCGTGCATTCGAAAAATATTGAATTCTATTCCAGAATAAAACAAAAAAAAAATATGTTCGAAAAGTAATGTGAAACTCGCGCGCGCGCAATTTGAATCTAGCGCCCAAAATTGCTAAGTCAAGTAACATCGCTCGCTATAGAAATCAAGAATTTTCTAGCGCGGTGAGCAAGCGAGATAGATATAGTCCCGTATTCCCGATTGCTCGCGTATCTACACGAAGCTTCCAGAGTCGTTTGCGCGGTATAAAAATCACGTTAACCGCAGCGGCCGAACAGTTCGCTTTTCATTTGAGTGAAGTGTCAACAACAGAAAGAAATAAGCGCGAAAATACAAAGCGAAGTAATAAGTGATTGAGAATAAGTGCAGTTTATTAGTGTTTTTGGGAGGCAATAGTTCTAGTGTAGATTTTAACTCGACTAGCCGGTGTCATATATTTTGATCCACATTCAACGTAGATTTCCTGTTGCAGTGTTAACCCGTCAAGTGCCGTGTATAATTGTGTTGTGAAAACGTAAGTAAAACTCTGTTATTAATAAGTGTTTCCCTACCTATTTAATCAATTTTAATCAAATTTAGCTTTAATGTTGGCTAAATATTAAAATAAACAAAGAAATTACTATTTTTATAAGAATTTCTCTAACTGTAATAATTACGTCATTATTTCAGATAAAATCTGTATAAAAATCTTAAAATTTCTGAGAAATAATATTTAATCAATTATTTTTGATAATTTAAAAAAGGATAGGTAATTTAAGTGGGTACTGTAATTGTTTTTAGGTGCTGTGTTAATCCTAGCCAGGATTAGAACGCAACATGGAGAAGCCAGGACCTAGTAAAAAACGTAAGGTTAAAGATGAAAATCGGCAGTTTCAAGAAATTTGGACTGAGAAATACTTTTTTGTATGGTCGCATAACAAAGTCGTTTGTTTAATTTGCAAGAATTCTGTTGCGATTGCAAAGGATTATAATGTAAAAAGGCACTATGAAACGCAGCATCCTTCTTTTACCAAGTTTACAGGCGAATTAAGAAAGCAAAAAATGTTGTCTTTAAAACGGGAGCTTATTGGTCAGCAAGCTATGTTTACAAAACACATTCAAGATTCAGAAACGGCTACAGAAGTTAGTTATGAAATTTCTCGAATGATAGCAAAGCGAAGTCGCCCCTTCAATGATGGCGATTTTGTAAAAGAATGCATGGAAATTGCCGCTAAGAAAATGTGTCCAGAAGCAGCAAAAAAGTTTGAGAAAATTCAACTGAATCGTATGACTATCCAAAGACGAATTATGTCCTTGTCAGGTAATATTGCGGAACAATTAATTGAAAAAACTAAGATCATGGAATTTTTTTCATTAGCACTCGACGAATCGACTGATATTAGTTCCACAGCTCAACTTCTCATATTCATACGAGGTGTTACTCAAGATTTTGAAGTCTTCGAAGAGTTATTAGGAATGTGTTCATTGAAAGGTCAAACCAAAGGAGTTGATATACTCAATGGACTTTTGGACGAGTGTTCAAAAACTGATTTGGACTTATCTAAGTTATCGGGAGTTGCGACTGACGGTGCTCCTTCCATGATTGGTATCAATTCCGGGCTAGTTACTTTGCTGAAAAAGCACCTGCAAGAAAAAAACATAAACACTGAAGATCTCATGCAGTTTCACTGCATTATACACCAGGAAGCCCTCTGTTCTAAAAAAAATGAATTTCAAAATGTAATGAAAGTAGTAGTTTCGACTGTAAATTTCATAAAATCACGAGGACTCAATCACAGACAATTCAAACAATTCCTTGATGACATCGAAAGCGAATACGGAGATTTACTGTATTATACAGAAGTAAGGTGGCTAAGTCGTGGATTGACACTGGAACGATTTCTAAATTTAATAGAAGAAATTGGAATATTTCTGGCGGAAAAGCAAAGGGATGTCCCGGAACTTAAAAATCCTGATTGGTTGTGTGATTTAGCTTATTTAGTTGACATTACAAATCATTTGAATGTCTTGAACACACGGCTTCAAGGCAAAAATCAACTGATATCCCAGCTCTATGCTCATGTAACATCCTTTCAATGCAAGCTGACACTTTTCAGATCACAATTGAATTCTGGAAATTATAATCATTTTCCGAATTATAAGAAAATGGCTGAAAAATTCAACAAAACTGCGATTAATTTCAGTTATGTAGAAAAGCTAGATATTTTGATTCAATCTTTTGAAGACAGATTTTCGGAGTTTAAAAAAGTGAAACCTCTGTTGGACATATTCAGCAATCCTTTCACTATTTCAGTTGAAAATGCGCCAGAGTCAATGCAGTTAGAAATTATCGACATTCAAAATGACCAAGATTTACGCAACAAATTCAACGAAGGAGACTTGCTGAACTTTTACCGCTGCATTGATAAAAATATGTACGAAGAGTTGCGCATAAACGCTCTGAAATGTGCCAGCTTATTTGGTTCTACCTATATATGTGAACAAACTTTTTCAATACTAAATAATAATAAAACAAAAAATCGAAACCGCCTTGCAAATGAAAGTTTGGAAGCAGTTTTACGTGTTGCTACAAGTAAATTTGAGCCAAATAAAAAAAAGATTGTAAGCACTATGCAGTGCCACGCTTCAAATTAATAATTTCTTTTTTAATTTTAATAAATTTTTATCAATTCTTTATTGTCTTTAACTACCTATACCTACTTCTGGCGGCCGGCCCGCTATCAGTTCATGATTTGGCCGAGTGGCCCCTAGTATTAATAAGTCTGTGCAACCCTGCTCTAGTAAGTTTCGAGTCTTCGGCCGCTTGTGATTGGAATTATTCAGTCTTTAACCTTTAGTGAGTTGACTTACCGAGTCGACTGCCCTCTAGTGAGTTGATTTACTCTTAACAATGATATTATTTGGCCCCCGCCTGCACACACTGAGGCAAAAAAAACGACAGAAAATGGTTGAAAATTCATAAAGTGACATTTGAGTGGGGTAACAACACTTTTAATTCGAGATCGGAAGGTAGATTCATGTCACAAAGGTAATAAAAGTTGACAGCTTGACAAAAAAAACCCGTGATACGGAGGCTGATGAGTTGACTTACCCAAGTATGTTGGGATGTTTTAGCTTGTTCATCAGCTGCACCTCCCGCAGCATATTGGGTCGGTTGGCGCGCTGCTGGTTCATTTTCAGCACCATCACCTTGCCCGTCGTCTTGTGACGGACCTGAAACAAACGAATAAAATATCACTAATGTACCCAATTTTACATTTATATTATCTCCAATTTTCTTTTTGTCTTTTAATGACATCTATGAATATAATACAAATTAGATTTAAAATTTAAATAAGCCTGCTTAACTTCGTAAATAGTAAAATTTATCATTGCATCAACTACACAGCGCAACCTTACTCGTAAATACAAAAGCTTTCAGGATCGAAACCCAATGTATTTTGCTTTGACATATTTTTTTTTAAGAAGAATAACACAGTAAATAGATGAAAACGTTTACTAATGCAGCATCATGATGAATTTATTTTAATGTTCATAAAATGATGCAATATCAAACAGATACAAACAATGAAATAAGATCTGGACATCTTAAAATTGAAGCATTGCTTGCCATTCTTACAATTGTGACAACCTACTTGCCCACTATAAATAGTAATAATAAAACTGTAAAAACTTTTAAATTTAGAACTAAGAAAAGTAGACGGATTACAGTATTTAAACAAACATCATGAGTTTCTTTTAAGTAATTCGTCAATAATGAGAGATAAAGTTTATCTCTATTGGTGACCCCGACGTAATTCGAACACTATATTGTGTTGTGGTAACCTCCTGGCAACTTAACCATTCTAATGTTGGAGTTATGGGGGTTTATTTAAGCATATTGCAGTAATTATACATATGATGAGAAAAGGAGGTGATTTAGAAACCGATCCCCAATCACAATTTACCAGTGCAATGCAGTGAATAGACATTTCAATATGCATTTATTAAAGTTATTGTATATTAAAAAAATATAGAAATGTTGATTCCTTATTCAGGTTGCTTAATGAATAGTATCATTCAAATAAATACGAAAAATATCCTTAATCCACTGATGGCTCACAGCCAATAAAAGTTATCAAAGGAAGATCAGATAACTGTCTTGCTCAATATTAGTAAATTTGCACAAAAATAAACAACACGTTACGCAATTTCAAAACTCGTTGTATATGCGACGGACAACATCACAAGGTCGCTAGGTTTTTAGGTCGATGGACTACTATTTTTACTATTACTACTATATTTCTATAACTCGTTCTAAGTCTCGTGTTATTAAATAGATTTTATCCCTGTAATAATTTATTGCAAATTCAAAAAGCGATTATTAATTATTTTTTAACTGATGCTAAAAAAGACATTACTTTGTTAAGTACTCGTATTTGTAACTGTATTTGTTTAATATTCATCAATTAATGTATGTATGTATATAAAGCTCACTGAGAATGTGAATTAATCTCAAAAATCAACAGTGCGTTCATACAGCTATATTCTTTAAAATAATAACACTAAAGACAATTCTTTTGGAATGGCCTGAATCAAAGCTTAAAACCTTTAATAAGGCAAAGGGAGATTATTTCCCACCACAATCTGTAAGCAAAAAATGATTTTTCAATGAATGAACGAAACCATAGCTTTATAGTAGTATTTAAATTTGTCACCTAGCAACACTGCTTGTTTTATGGCAACACTTGAAGTAAATTTTTGATCTCAAAGTGTCGGTAGTTAAATTTTGAGTGACAGAAACAGTCATTTTTCGACCAAGACAGAAAAAAGGCAAGTTTTGTTTGAGAAAAAGTCCTGTAAGTAGAATTTAGCTTCATCACGTGATTGTTAATTTATTTTGCGTCTGTTTTATGTTTGTTTTCATTGTTTTGTAATTTTTGAATTCTACGGTAGTCATTTACCCTAAAACCACTTCAACTTCTGCATTTAAAACCCTATTAACTCGTGCCTTATTAAGGGTTAAAAAGCTGGCCCATATTTAGTCAACTGTACTGACCGCCTATCATAGCAAGCAAAGAATATAGTAACTAATTGGTAAAAGAGAGCAATTCTCGCAAAAAAGTGTCGTCATCTTGTGTCATCCGAACACTAGCGCCGCCAAGTAGATGGTAGGATCCTAAAAGTGCCATACTTCTGTGTAAACTTCTTTATAGGTTTAATATTATATTCGAATTTCGATGTTTAAGAACGCAACAAATTACCTGCGCCAGAAATTTAAAAATATGGGGTACTTTGTAACTATGTTTCATACTATATGGTACTGAGAATTTACATATATTTTTTTAGGTTATGTAGTTCGCTTGCTGACATCAATAATTGCTGACCTGTTGAATGAATTGAATCAATTGATTGAATGAATAAATAACAACTCTATTATGTTTAAACTACAGACAAGAATATAGTTCTTCCTGCCAACAGATACGCGGCGCCATTTTCTATTTATATATTTTTAAATATTTGCTTGTTCTAAGATTCCACCACCTGATAGCAAGCTCGCCGAAGTTCATATTAGTCACAAATACATAAATTTATGTAAATTAACATCAGATTAGTCTGCCGTCGATAGATTTTCCAATCCTAGGTGAATGAATGGCTCAGACAATAGGTAGAACATTAGTGTTGGCAGAATGTAGGCCAGATCGGTTTCTAGATAGCCGCGGCCGCTAGAATTAACTGTTTTACCTAACACAGTGGTTCCTAACTCTAAGAAAAAACTTACATTCCAAATTTATGTATATTAACTACTAGATTAGATCATGATGCTAAATTCAAATCATACTAATATAATAAAAGTGAGAGAAGCTTTGTCTGTATATGTATGTCTGTTTGTCCGCAATTCACGCCTATACAGATATAGTGTATAACGTTTTTCTATCGGGAAAACTCGGGTTTCAATCGGAATACGACGGCACCCGAAGTGTCAATCAATATTGTATTAAATGAGTGTCGTTTAATTTAACATTTCTGCCAAATAGGTACAGATGTAGTGCATAATGGTTTTCCACCGTATTTATTGCTCTCTTTACTAGGGTGGTTGTAACATCTCTAAAATTGTATACAATTTTCTTTTTATATTAATGGATATGAACCATTAATATAAAAAATAATATTGCATAATATAGAGATTCACGCCTATATTACTGAACCGATTTTATTGAAATTTGACAGAAGTGATCCTTAAAAGCGTTCTTACAACCGAGCCACCACCGCTCTTAATAGGTCGGCCTAACCTAAACAAGGTCGGCTCGAACCCCGGGATGTACCAATGAGAAATACACTTTTCGTACATAAATTTGTTATTTATTTACAACACCACCGTTCCCGTGCCTCGGGAAGCACGTTAAGCCGTCGGTCCCGGTTTCACTAAAACTAACTTGTGAAGTCGTAAATAAATTGTCAATAAAATTGACATCAGACCCTCGCTGACCTGCCTGTGTAGGCCAAATTCTCAAAAAATATGTTTTGGATTTCCAGAAGCGGAGGTCTAGGACTCTGTTCTAGGGGCTGTGATTGATAGATATCCATTCTCCTAGAAGTGTGAATAAAAAAACTATTTTAGTATTTATCTAAGTTAGGGCCGGCAATGTACCACTTCCTCAGTGGCTTCGTCAACGTGGCCGCCGAAGCCATACATACTGTATTTAAAAGATAATTATTTATCTTCTCCTCTCGAAAGAGATGGTGAATTATAGTTTGGAAGCCAGTGGGCAAGTGGTGGAGGTATGCGTGGTGACTAGACGCGGCGGGAATTACAAATGCCGATTCTGTCCGCCGCAGGAGTAATTGGCAAATTGCGACAGTACTCAGCCGGGCGCCATATACGACCCTATTGGAAATAACAACATTTTTTACATTCATGACCTCCTTTAAAATACGACTGCTGCGGCTTAGCGGTAGCATTGATTCCTAGTCGAAAATGTTTATGACTTAACTCGATACATCTAAAAGCTTGTCATGATACTTAGACCTACTAAACTTTGGTTGAACAAAGTAAAGCCGCTTCATTAAAGGTTTCGTTGTGACAATCCCAAATATCATTATGGTCGTAATGATTTAATTTACATAATAAATAAACATATTTGATTAAAAATCTAGCGAATTTATAATTTTCGGATTGTAACATTAAATATTTATTTATTATTGTTGTGTAATTTTGTATTTGTTTCATTTGTAAATCTGATATAGCTAAGTTTACCTTGCAGATTTCTTTCTCAGTCAGATTAAACATTAACAGACTGGAATTTGTCTTCTGCTAACAGCTTACTCCTTGGACCACTTCGCTGCTTAGTCTTCCACTAACAGGAGTAGAATCATTCTAAATAATTTAAATTATGACGTGTCACAAATGCCTGTAATATGTTTACGTGAATAAAGATATTTTGACTTTGACACTGTTACTGTACTTCTAAATGTACGAATACAGTTTTTGGTCCTTCGAGCCGGAATAAATAATTGTAATATATAACTAAGTAGATAGGTATTTTAATTATATTGTAATATCTGTGGTATATCAACTGCCTAGGCATCTTACGATAAGAAAAAATATACCGTTATGCACACATGTATATTTTAAAAAAACTCATTTTTTTGTAGGGGTGCCAGTCCTCAGTGATTGATATCAGGTCACTATTAGGCTGGGCTGTATCAAAACAAAGTATCTGTAATTGTAATAATTAAAAATGGTGTTGATTGTACCGGCTGACGTGGGACCTTTTAAATAAAACATTCGTCGCCTTTTTTAAACTTTAATCATTACACTTCATTTTGGTGCAACTCAGCCTTAGACTCTGCAACCCGGTATCAGGTAGACAGAAAGTCACATGTCGTGAATTAGGAACTGATTTAGAAAAAAAGTAAAGTATCATCACGACCGTTTCCCTTTCGGGGTGGTCAGAAACCACGCTTATAAATAAGCGGATTCACATTGAGCCAACTTTACTATAGGCCAATCATGACAAGTGGCAAGCTCGTCGATATCTCCAGAGTACCAAACTCGAGAAATATCACAAATAAAATAAATATTAATTAAATGTATTTATTTACTTTAATAAATATTTTTGTGTCCCGACCAGGAATCGAACCCGGTACCTCCGAGTCTAAATCCACGGACTTAACCGCTAGACCACGGAGGCAGGCAGCAGGGACATGATTTATTTTATCGAACCACTGACAAGCCAAGCAAATAATATAATAAGTTTATTTCTATTTTTAGTTATAATTTCCTCGTAAAGTGGTGGTGATAGAAAAAGGCAGAAAGGTAATTGAAGGCTGTATGCAAGTTCAGGCCCAGGGTCACATGATCACAAGTTTAGGTTCAAGAAGTAATGGATACCAAATATAGACTGTCTGATGCTTATCTGAGAAGTTCGCACGGATACAGGAATACCAGTGATATTGTATATCATATAGATACGTTGGTTTGATCCAGACTTTAACAAATGTGATGTAAGGAAACTTTTTTTTAAAATCAAAATTAAATTATTTATTTCCTTAGGCTATCTTGTAACAACTTTGATAGTGCTGACACTAAAATAATATAAAACAAATCATGAAAAATATATAAACAAACATAAGTTAGGTAATCATGGTTGGACCGTAACAGGTAATAATCCAGATTTATGTGTGCTATTATAGCATTATTGTCATAAGCAAAGTAATTATAATAATAATAATAATTGCTTACAATCTAACAACAATAATAAATATCAACTGTTACTATTGTTTCATCAGCTTTTAATAAGCTCACGTCCTTGTAAATTGTAAATGCAGACTTCCTTATAATATATTTGTATTAACTTCATTTGCTTAAATTCCTAGTTTTATTTGAATGTCCCGCATAACGTGACAATAGAACCTATATGAAAAATCTTTGAATATATTTATTGGTTTGTGCGAGCGAGAGAGATGCAAAAGCGTTAGACCGTCTTAACTGGTGTTACCTACCAATAATTATTTTAGTAGCGTATACATCGCAAAAAGCTAGCATCGCATCGTTTACATGGTTTACGATGTCGGTTTGATAATTTCGATTCCTACAAAAAACAAATGCTTATTTAGGCATTAAACATAAATAACAAAGCAGGGTCATCAGATTATCGGGTTATATAAAAAAGAAACAAAGAGCCCAATTAATCAGTAGTTAATTACAAAACAATACAGTTTGGCGGTGCCACCAGCAGGCTATCTCGTTGCCGGCGGAGATAGTACAGTATCGCATTACAAGAACCGCACAACCCGCCTCATTAAATAACCAAATCGCAAAGATAACATTGCGTATGATTAACACAATGTTATGAAAATTACAATTTGAATGAATACGAAATAATGATGATAAGATTTTTGAAGAGATAGAGAGAAACTTCGTATATAATCAACAATCGACTGAGTTTAATCCATTGCGCAATGTGGATATGATAGGCATTCTCAGAATTAAATTAGATTGAAACAATTACCTACAAAGAAAAACGTAATATTTTTTGTCTTTATTATAATGTAGCGCTGGTCTTCGAATAAATGCAGTAATAAGGCCCAGTTAAAAAAAAACCCTTTAGGTATATTCTAGATGTACAAGTAGGTATATGGATACAATTAGAAACGATGATATTCCTCAAAGTCAAATCATTTATTACAATTTGGCCTTCTCGGGCTCTTTTGTATTGTCACATTACATTGTTATAATTATTTAAATAAATTTTATTAAATTTATTACAATACAATTGAATTGACCAAAATATAAACATACACCAACAGTAAAAGGTGTCCAAAATATATTAATAATATACATTTGCACATCTACCAGGCATTTTTGTCACTAATAAAATCATTTAATCAAAGTTACTAACATAGCCTTAAAAATAGTAAAGTGGTAATATGGTCGTTTCCCTTTTATGGGTGGTTAGAAACCACGCTTATAAATAAGCGGATGGATTCACATTTAGCCAATTATGACAAGTGGGAAGCTCGTCGATGTATCTAGCGTACCAAACTCGAGAAATATCACAAATAAATTTAAAAAAATATTAAATGTATTTATTTACATTAATAAATATTTTTGTGTCCGAACCCGGTACCTCCGAGTCTAAATCCACGGAGTTAACCGCTAGACCATAAGGTAACATCGATTACCGGTGATCAGGACCCAAAAAATGAATCATCTCGGTAGGTACTCTTTATTTCGGGTCGGACTACAAATCAGGGATTTTTTCTCGCATACCTCAGCGCCGAGGGCGAAACCTTGATTTATGTAGCCCCAGGAATTCGGAAACTTTTTCGAATTAATTAAACCTACCATTATTTGTACTCTATAGTAATCTTATGCAAATGTTTTTATTTTAATTTTAACTTATTCTTAGAATACAACAATACATATTAATATACATACAAATGTGAATGCAATAATACATATACTATACACTATACCTTTATAAATATATACTACATGAAATAAATCTTACACACGCTGTTGAAAGCTTTGTAACTAATATGAATACGAGTGAGTTAGTGATACCATTTTCTATTGGGCGCTTCTTCGTCTTAAGGATCACAGATGGACTAAAGTAGTTACTACATGGAAGGGACTGAAGGGCAAGAGAAATAAAGGAACATCTAAGAAAAGATGGGAGGACGAGATAGTAAAAGAAGTAGGACAACACTAGATGGACGAGGCACAGGAAAGGAAGATATTGATATAAAAGGACAAGAGCCCATCGAGGGGCCCTTAATTCAATTAGAAAAATAAACAATATTATAGATATTAGACTTAATTTAAATTTGACATTATAATTACTGTCTCCGTGGTCTAGCGGTTAAGTCCGTGGATTTAGACTCGGAGGTACCGGGTTCGGACACAAAAATATTTATTTATGTAAATATATTTATTTTTATAATATTTAATTTATTTGTGAAATTTCTCGAGTTTAATACGCTGGAGACATCGACGAGCTTGCCACTTTGCTTATAGTAAAGTTGGCTAAATGTGAATCCGCTTATTTATAAGCGTGGTTTCTGACCACCCCGAAAGGGAAACGGTCGTAATGATACTTTACTTTTTTTATTTTGATTTTGTAAGTTGTTAAGTTGATTCAAATCAAATCAAATCAAATCATTTATTTCCTTTGGTTGTCCCAAACAACACTTGGATATTGTCAATACATTTTTTCACCTTAGTTTATTATCATGTAGAATATAAAATAAAATAACCAGCAGCTACTATGGGTGGACCCATCATATCAGCTATACCATCATTTTATTAAGGTATAAATGGATTTATTATTATTATTTTAAAACATTGTGGGTTCTGACCACCCCACCCCGCGTAAGGGATTATTAAGTATTGATAAAACTCAATAAAGTAAGAAAAATAAAATTACATTATATCTATCCAACCCGGAGGAAACAGAAAAGGTATTAATTTTATTCAAATTCGTGTCGGCTAAGAGGAAAACCTTATATCTGCAATTTGGTACAGTCGCCAATAAATCAAGCCGTACCGTATCCTTAATTTCTATGCGCTAAAGTTTAACTTTGGATAGTTTTGTCACAGTAAATTCTAGTACGGTATAGCAGCATGCATCGGAAACATAGTGGGAATTACATATTTCATTGGCAATCCGCTATCAAATAATTCTGTCAGCTCCAAGCGATAGGACGTGTCTTTGAGTTCTGAAAACTCTCCGATGGCCGATGAGACAAATAGAAATAAAATAATAATTTCAATCTAATTTTATCCATCTTCCAAGCCTGCGTTTGGACGTGGAGGTGCCGGGTTCGATTCCTGGTCGGGACTCAATCACTTAATTAATTATTACACTTTTGCCCAAGTGCCAAAAATATTTGAAAAGACAACACCACGTCTAATCGTTTCCTCCGATGACAAGAGGGCTGGCTCTCTCTTCGCTCAAAGAATCAGTATTGTAATTCAGCGGGGAAATGTAGCCAGCGATCTTGCCACCATTTCACGCGAACGGTATTTTTATCGAGAGACATCACCGAGCTTGCCACTTACTAAACTTAATGTGAATTCGCTTCTTTAAAGCGTGGATTCTGACCACCCGGAGAGGGTATCCCTTCGTGATTATGATTCTTCACTTTATTTTTTTCCTTTTATAGACAAGGCCACACAAAAACCTATAACTTTTGGTACTCGTCCCTGAAAATATGGACAATATCATTTATGTTTAACATTCGTTTGTCAGGCAAGCGATTAGTAATTGACTTGTCAGTGTTTATTAAACCAGTTTTATTTATAAAAATAATTGTATTTTTAAGATAACCAACTTATCTAGCTTTACTGTGGTCGTATTGTGGATTGTACAGTCAAGCGAACATTACTTATACCACACTTGTGTTTCTTATTATATGGTAATAAGGGTCAGTTTGGTTGGGGCCGGCATGGGGATAAGCCCGAGGCGAGTATACTCCCACAGTAATCCATCTGCCGCGGCCGTTTAGATAAGTCACGCTCTCCTCCATCTATAGATACAAAGTAATTGTTTGTAGCTAATATAAACCGAACTGTAAATCTAGCACCAAATGTATACTAGTGTTTTTTTTTAAATTATAAATTAACATCATCAGCCTGTGGTCTTTCCACTGTTGTATAAAGACCTTCCGTACGTTGTCAATATTATGAATCATGCTGTTACATAAAATAGTTGATGGCCGGACTGGATGTATCGAACTCTTGCAAAACATTTATCTAATAGTACCCTACAATATTCCACGTCGTCGTCCACCAAGATCCCTCAAGAACTAATGTCTCGCAACATCCCGAATGTGCAATGCCTACAGTAGTCTCTGCAGTGCCAATAGTGATATTTACGTCTTTCATGACCGTTACAATGTATTCAGAAAAAATGATCTCCCACATTTTAAACCATCAATATACGAGTACGAGTAGCTTATAATTTATTTGTTTTGTTTTCGTTTCTGAAATACTAAATATATGTAATTTTTTATATTAATTTAGAAGTCATATTTTAAGTTTTGTTGTTTTTTGTTAATTTTAGTTCAAAAACTAATAAGTTTTCAATTTCTTGTTTCATTTTTTATTCGTGAACGCTGTGACACCTAGTTATACTATATTAGATAAGTTATAATTATATTATGTTACATGTGTGATAATATATGTACTGCTAAGTATAAATTAATATCTTTAATATATTAATAAATTAATATTTTAAATATATTAATAAATATCTTTACGTCAATTTCTTGGCGGGTGTTAAAAATATTAAACTATTTTTCATTTACTTTTTTTTATTTCTTTAAAAGAAGATACCTCCGTGGTCTTGCGGTTAAGTCTGTGGATTTAGACGCGGAGGTACCGGTTTCGATTCCTGGTCGGTACGCAATAATTTGTTTAATTTATTAGTAACATTTCGTGAGACTGGTATGCTAGAGAGAGACATCGACGAACTTGCCATTAGTCAGGATAGGCCTATAGTAAAGTTGGCTAAATGTGAATCAGCTTCTTTAAAAAAATCTCGGAAGGGATAAGGTCTTGATATATTTTTGTCAAAATTGTTATATATTGTAAAAGTGTGTCAAAATTTATGTCTAAAAAGATTAAACGTATTTGCAATTCCTCTCGGTTAAAATAGTTATTATCCAGATTAAAAGAACTACCCTTCCATTTACTATAGTGGGGGGTTATCAGAGATATTGAGGACAATTGAAAAGGTTAGGTTAGGTATATACGAGTATGTACCACAGTAGGTGACCGTGGCAAATGGCACTCAACATTATCATGGTAATCTATTAAATAAAAATAAATTAAATATTATCTTAATACCAACATTAAAAAAAAATAAGTTACTGAATATATGAATTAATACTGTTCGGAATTTCTCGCAAAATAATTTTTAATTATTTAACATAATTGTTACGCGGTGTCGCCACACTGAAGGTGTTTTCACTTAATTATAAATACCTGCAGTCCAATGTCTTTTTTGGAATTATTAATGACAACAATCTGTGGTCATTTTGTAACTCAACAATTATCCAAATCGACAACGTATGCCACATGCAATCCATCTATTGCGTTTTGCGAATGTACTGTGAGGGCTAATCTTAATGTGCAAGACGCAATGGGTCGGTTAAATCTGTAAAAAGTCGTCGTCGATAGGATCCGAAATAGCTCCACTGATTGTATAACAAATTAACAATCAGTTTTGCGAACCAGTTTATCTTTTAATGGCGAAAAACAAATATTTTGATATGAATTTAAATAGCCAACGATTATCGACAGAACAGAAGTTAATTCTAAGAACTTCGCTGTAAGGTTGGTTTTTCTTCATTAGGTAATTGTAATACACATACCATGACCTTTTGTATTATATATTTTTACAGAATAATTCACACGAAAATGACTTCAAGCTCGTCTGTTAGTAAGCGAAAAAGATAAATGGGAGAAACTGAAGTCAGTCTCTAGCCTAGAAAGCTTGTTAAAATACGATCTCTCGATAGCAAGAATAAAGCTAAAATAGGAGTATTGTGGTTCGTGTATAGTAAAAACAAGCAATAACGTATTGCATCCACCATCTCTGTAGTCAAATGAATTCTGAGAACTGAGCATCTCAAGACGCAAAGCTTGGTGGACAATTTCAAACTGGCCCAGCCAGGGCGGCGCGGTTATTCTGAAATTCTGAAAATTTTGAACGAAGGTATTTTTAAAGTAAAGTATCATCACGGCCGTTTCCCTTTCGGGTTGGTCATAAACCACGATTATAAATAAGCGGATTCACATTTAGCCAACTTTACTATAGGCCAATCATGACAAGTGGCAAGCTCGTCGATGTCTCCAGCGTACTAAATTCGAGAAATATCACAAATAAATTAAATGTATTTATTTACATTAATAAATATTTTTGTGTCCCGACCAGGAATCGAACCCTTTAAGTCTAAATACACGGACTTAACCGCTAGACCACGGAGGCTTTTTAAATATTGCCAAAGTATAAACAAAAGTGACATAATAGTAACATATAAACAAGGTATAAAAATGCATTGCTTGCTTGGTTTGTCGCCAATATGTGTGCACGAAACAGTTAAAAACAAGGTACAGAGTGGACGGTTCTAAAATTACACCCATTAAATTATCCAATAGTGAGATAAAACCATCGACCATGGTAATGGCCAAAGTTTTTACAGATATATAGCGGAGGACTTGCAGACGGAAGTGGAATGCGCTACGTTTGGGATGTGCTTTGGCCGAGCACATTCTGCCGCACACCGCATTGCGATCAAACTTTTTATTCGCCACAATCACTGAATTAAATTTAACTCTTGATTCCTAAACAGAAAACAAGACCTCCCCTATTGGAGATGCATTAATATTATTATATATTTTTTGGCATATTTTTTTAGAGAATTCGGCCTACACTTGACACGCTTGGCCAGATGAGTTTGGCAAGGGCCTTATGTATATTTTTTTAATGACAATTTATTAACGATTCCACAAGTTGGTATTAGTGGAACCTGAACCGACACGTCTTAACGTGCTTTCCACGGCACGGGATCGGTGGTGTTTTTAATCTATGACAAATGTACGTAGAAACGTGTATTTCTCATTGGCACATGCCGGGGTTCGAACCGACCTTTTCAGTATTTTAAGTTTTTACAACCGAACCACCTATTTCCTTATACCGCTATAAAGCATCACATAAATGTAAAACCTATTGTTTATAAGACATACGAGGGGCGTTCAAAATATTCTCGGTATGTGGATAAAAACAAACAAGTACGAAAAGTTTGATATTTTTATTTTTCAATATACTCCCCCCCTATGTTCATACACTTATAAGATCGATCAATTATTTTTTTTAATCCCTCATAAAAATATTTTTTATCTTTGGTGTAAAAATGCTCCTCCACGGCCGTCTTCAACGCTTCATCGTCAGAAAATTTATTTCCACGCAGATCCTTTTTAAGATTGGGAAACAAAAAGAAGTCGCTTGGGGCTAAGTCCGGACTATAGGGTGGATGAGTAACAGTTTCAAACCCACATTCAACAATAGCTGCCTTGGCAATATGAGCAGTATGGACAGGGGCGTTGTCATGCAGAAGCAGAACACCTTTGGTTAACTTTCCTCGCCTCTTTTCTTTGATCGCATCTCTTAATTGACGTATAACGTTAGCGTAGTACTGCCCTGTGATATTTACACCTTTTTCTTTATAATCGATAAGCAAAACTCCTTCACAATCCCAAAATATTGTGGCCATGACCTTGCCAGCTGACGGGATTACCTTGAACTTCTTGGGATGAGCTGAACCCTTAATGTGCCACTGCATGGACTCCTGTTTGCTCTCTGGGTCATAATGATGAACCCAGGTTTCATCTCCAGTAACTATTTTTTGCAGCACCTCATCGGGATTTTCACCACACAGGTCGATAAAATCTGAACAGCAAGCCACACGCATATCCTTTTGAAGAAGCGTCAGCATTCGCGGAACCCATCTTGCACTTACTTTTGACATATTAAGATGGTCATGTATAATGTCATGTACGGTACCAATAGAGAGATTGGTTACTTGAGCTATAGATTTTACCTTCACTCGGCCGTCTTCCAATATAAGTTTTTCCACTTTATCAATATTTTCTTGTGAGGTAGCCACTACAGGCCGGCCAGGTCTAGGGTCATCTTCAATACTCTCCCTTCCACGCTTAAATTCGCTTGACCATTTTTGAATAGTAGATAAAGAAGGAGCAGACTCACGGTAAACACAATCCATTTCCTCTTTTATGGTTTTTTGATTTTTACCCTGTTTTGTCAAGAATTTTATGACGGATCGGTGCTCTAATTTCGTTAAAATTGTTAATTCGCTCATGGTGTTCATGTTTGTTCGGCAATTGCAGAAAAACAAAAGAACATCTCGGTTCCAATTTTACTTTTTTTTAATGTCAATGGATGAATCTTAGCGGCCAGTAACAAATATATATATAAAAGAGGTTGTAACGTATCAATACCGAGAATATTTTGAACGCCCCTCGTACATATATGTATATGAATGTATAATTTAAATTCTCTTTACTTTATTTTTATCAACACGTGCAAGAGATGGCATGAAGGTAATAAAATATTATTACCAGATATTAACGATGTTAAAAAAAGCTTGAAGTATATCTGGAAAAAAATACATATAAAAATTGGAGTACGAAAATTTAAAGGAAAAACAGACGACAGAGATAAACACAAAATATTTTCTTGTTCAATATACTTCTTAACACTTATACGACCAAGGGACAAAAGTATAAGTCCCAAAAAAAAGTTAATTATGTCATAAAATTAACTACTTTTTTGTACTGCCTCCGTTGTTCTAGCGGTTAAGACCGTCGATATAGACACGGAGCTACCGGGATCCATTCCTGGCCACAATCATTTATTTGTGATATTTCTAGAGCCTTATAGTCGGGGCTAGATATATTGACGAGCTTTGCCACTAGTCATGATTTGGTTTATAGTCGTGTATCCGCTTATTTTTAGGCATGGTGATGTTTTTTTTTGTGAAATATATATTTCAGTTCTGAAAACACACATAATCACTTTTAACAGACTAATGGTTTTGAAAGGGTTAACCACCAACCCGCACTAGCCCAGGGTAGTAGCTGACTGACCCAGTTTAGCTAGCTCACTTTTTAACTGCCGTAAAATTTGTCTGTCTGTATAAGATTATTAAAATCTTATTTTTTGTAGTTATCTTTTTCACGTGGGTAACTATGTCTAGAAACATTATCAAAGAATAAAGACTCTCAAACTGTTGACATTGCGTGACACAATTAACTCTTGGTTACAAATGACTCGACTAATTGCACTACTCAGTTTCATTATCTACAATTCTGGTTAACTACTTTATCAATTAAAATGTGTATTAATATAATTTGCACGATTTAGCTATAACAATAAGAAACATGAAAACATGCGCTGGAGGAATTATTTGAGCAACTACAGTATAATATGCACTAAGAAATGTTAATAAAATCAATAGCATACCTAAGTCAATATATAAACATAATTTAGTTATTAATGGTTGTGCATTATACGATATACACCTATATTTTCAATTGCTATATTGCATCTTACATAAATGTTCTCGTTGTCTCAAACACAGACAGAGAATTCCTTAATATTTTTTATTACGTTTAGTAAAGGTGAATTCTACAAATGTTTTAAAGTGGGCAACTATTAAATTGTACAGTTGAATTATGACAAATTACAGTAACATTTGGAGTATAGTGTCCAAACGGCCTCGCGTTTTTAACAATTAATATCAACTGTTATAAATGCTAAGACCTCCGTTCGTTTGGAGAATCAAGAGATATGCGCCATTCTTAACAAATATCGGCACGAGTTATGAGCGATGACCTAGACTTGAATGTAAGGTTTTAATATAATATTATAAAGATAAGATACCTGAAAATATCAAGTACAAAGAACTACACCCCCCAAAACTTACAGTAAACAACGGTCAAAACTTTACCTGGTATGTTTGAAAGCATTTAATATTTCATATCTATCTTGAAATACTATCCTAGATAATACTGTATGGATTGCAGTTCTTAAATCGCTAAAGAATATGAAAGAGTATTAAGATAGAACTTATTATACTGACGGAAAGAACTAAGTAAATATAAAACCTTCGTATAATCGGCCGCTGTCAATTTAGGCCGTAGAATTAAAATCTCAGCCTCAGTATCGTAAGTAAAACGTTATAAATATGTGGCCAAGGTATAGTGACGTGATGCATTCCTTGTTTATGAAAGAGAACCGTAAAGATATTCTCCTTGACGAATCGCGAATGCACCGCCATATGTTGTACTTCATACATAATATTAGGGTTGAACACTATTTAACTAATACAATAATTGAATCGATTAAGTATTTTAAAAACAACATAAGTTGCTGCCTCCGTGGTCTAGCGGTTAAGTCCGTAGATATACACTCGGAGGTAGTGGGTTCGATTCCTGGTCGGGACACAATAAATTATTTATTTGTGATATTTTTAGAGTTTTGGTACGCTAGAGACATCGACGAGCTTGCCATTTGTACTAATGGGCCTATATAGTTAATGTAGTATAGTCTTAAAAAGAGAATTGTCATTTATGTTGAACTGATTGACACATTGTAATTATGTCATTAATTATGCGAAATGTGAATGCGCTACATTTCTGACTACCCCGGAAAAGATACAGTCGTGATAATACTTTACTTTTTTATAAGTTACAGATTTTCCTTGCATACTGTTCCTTAACATTTTTAACAGACTTCAATGAAGAGATGTTATAGGTATAGTTCTTCATGTACGACTTTTTTAAATATTAGATTTAATTGCAAGCATTTATGGACTTCATCTTATTAGCCGACCGCCACCGCACTGTTACTATTGCCGCAAAAATTTGCCTATGATCAACATATACTAACAAACATACATATATTGGTTACGTCTTTCCGTATATTGCGTGGACGCCGCGGGATCCAAGAATTAAAGCAACTGATGCCAGCCATTATGCCGGCCTATCAAGAGCCTTCTTCACAATACGTTTGAAGGACTCCAGGTTATAGTAATCGGAAAACTCACTGGGCTTCATTCTAAAACCAACTTTACTTTATCCGTCGTTCCAATAACGTTTTATTAACTAACACTGAGCTAAATTTATGAAACGTTTTAAATTTTGCATTTTATCATTTAACACAATATCATCACGATCGTAAAACTCTGGGAAATTATTAAAAACCACGATTTATAGTGGGTCGCGTTTACCAAACTTCACTGGGAACATAATGCATGAACAGTGGCAAGTTTTCCCAAATATTGGCAAGGTTATATTTTATCAAAATATCTTAACAAGGTTAGCTTTTCAATATAATAATCAATAAATATCATACTTTAAACAATATAGTGGAATTAATATTTTTTATTATTTAAAGGGCAGGGTCAAGAGACAACCCTAACTCACGATAGTATATGGCACCGCTACATATTATTAAAGTATAGAATTGTTCCGTCCGTTAGGCGGCGAGAACAGAACGGTACCAATATCGAGAGGCTTTCCGTGAGCCTGTACCATACCAACACCAAACTTTATTACAATGATAAACTTTTGTGGACTAACTGTTAGACATACGGGAATATCTAGTCTCAAGTCAAATCAATGATAATTATACTCGTAGATTTAGACGTAAATATTATAAACGGGCCTTGAGACAAAATTGGATACTACGAATAGACGGTTTTAAAAAAGGTAGTAAGTATTATATTCGTTTTTTTACAGTAATTCCTTTTTCTGCAAATTTTACACAATACATAAGGTTTTTCTTCTGTTGAATAAGTTGTACTTATATTTGAAAGGTGCTATTATTAGACTTTCCAATCCTATTATGCTTTGGGATAAACTAAGGCCCAATTTCGTGCACGACCGACGCGACTGTGAGCGCTGACATCCGCGGCTGGCTACGTTTTGTCTAGCGGTTAAATCTGTAGATTTAGACGCAGAAGTACCGGGATCGATTCCTGGTCGGGACACAATAATTTATTTATGATATATGAATTTCTTTACAGATTCCTAAGGCCCTATTTAGTGCACGGACGACCGACGCTCTAGTGATTGCTTTTAAAGATTTTTCTAGACGAGTGTTAATTAACTGCCTCCGTGGTCTAGCGGTTAAGTCCGAGGACTTATTTGTGATATTACTCGAGTTTGGTGCGCTAGACATATCCACGAGCTTGCCACTTGTCATGATGGGGCCTATAGTAAAGTTGGCGTCACAAACACTCGTCTAGAAAAATCTTTAAAAGCAATCACTAGAGGGTCGGTCGTCCGTGCACTAAATAGGGCTTTAGGAATCTGCAAAGAAATTCATTAAGTTTGAGAAAAATAATATGGTAAAAGTAAACCGAATTAAATTATCTCAATAAACATTGTATAGAGTTCGATGAGTGTTATCAGAGTCCATAAATCTCTCGCGAGCAGACTCAGAGTTGCTATTTCTAAAGCCAAATTAAACATGTTTTGATCAAATAAATTTCATCCAAATTTCACCTCAGTCTGTAATGGATGTTTGTGTATTTTTGGATTTCAAGGTTATTATATTGAATCATAGTAGCGGGGCTTAACAAAATATTCCTCAAAAAGTAGATTTTCGGGTATTATTATTATTATTATTAAAATACTTTATTGCACTTTAACTTAAAAGTATGTACAAAGGCGAACTTAAAGCCATTTCGGCTTTTTCTACCAGCTAACCTTTGGGAGAGTGAGACAGTATAATATGTGGGGTGCAATTTTAACCTTATTTAAAAATTTGAATAAACTACATAAATAGAATGTATACATAGACTACTTAAATACTTATTAATATATAGTAGATATATATGAAGATAATATAATATTATTAAGAAGAAATATTTAAATTTAAAATATACTGTTCTGCTTGTTTAAAAAGAAAGTATTAAGTTGTTTTTTAAAGATGTGAATTGAAGGAGCTTGTCTGATGGTCAGTGGAAGCTTGTTCCACTGACGAGCAGCCGATACAGTAAATGAATCTGAATATCTGCTGGAAGTGTGGGGTGGGATTTTAAGTTGGTTGTTATGAGAAGAACGAAGAGGGCGGTCGTGCGAATCACAAAGAAATTCAAAGTGTGATTTAAGATATGATGGAGCTATAGGGTTATAAATAATATTGTATAAAAAGTGAAGAAGATGAGCTGATCTGCGAAAGCGGATATTAAGCCAATTTAACTGCGTACGAAAATGGGAGATATGGTCATACTTACGCAAGCCGAAAATAAATCGGATGCATAAGTTTAGAAGGCGATCCAGTTTATTTAGTAGCTCTTCAGTAAGATCGGGATAGCAGACGTCAGCATAATCTATAATGGGAAGCAGCAGAGATCTGACTAACACTAGCTTCGTCTTAATTGGAATAAAAAACTGTAACCGCCTCAACACATGCATACTGGCGAATACCTTCCTACTAATCTCGGACACATGGCAACTCCACGACAGATCATTGGACACAAAGAGGCCGAGGTTCTTGACACATTGACAAAAAGGAAGTGGTATGTTATTAAACAACAATGGAGAAAGAGAATCCAAATCCAATCTGTCCAGCATGCACCTCGAGCCTAGGATAATGACCTGCGTTTTACTGGGGTTTACCAAGAGCCCGAGACTATGTGAGCAAACACGCAAAGCCTCCAAGTCAGCGTTCATTTTAAGGATAGCTTCATCAATTTCGTTAAAACGAAAGGAAAGAGATAACTGCAAATCGTCGGCGTACAGATGGTAGGAACTGAAAATAATAACCTGAACGATCGTATTTATGAAAATCGAGAAGAGTAAGGGAGATAATACGCCTCCTTGCGGGACACCAGCAGTCACCTGACACCAGTCAGAGTAGACATCGTCCAGTTGGATGCGCTGTTGGCGCCCGCGAAGGTATGAATTAAACCATTGTGTCGCAGACTGTGAAATACCATGGGACTCCAAAATTGCTATCAGTATGTCGTGATCTACACAATTAAAAGCGTTGCTGAAGTCTAACAGCGTTAAAAGGGAAAGCTTTTTGTCGTTGATGGCCAGCCGGATGTTATCTGTGATCTTGACGAGAGCTGTAGCAGTACTGTGGGCCGGGCGGAACCCGGATTGGAAAGGATTTAAAAAGTTATTTTGGTTAAGGAAAGCAGACAGTTGTTTTTGAACAACACGTTCTAAAATTTTGGAGAGGAAAGGAAGAATGGATATAGGGCGTAGCTGGCTATAGTCAGTAGGAGTGGGTTTCTTGGGTAATGGGATAATGTGAGCATTTTTCCACAATGAAGGAAAAATCCCAGAAGTAAGGGAGGAATTAATGATGTGGGTTACAATTGGAAGGATAACATTAATAATAGGGATTAGGAGAACACGACCCACGTTATCAAAACCCACAGCCTTGCTGGTCACCGATTGGATTATCTTGTTGATTTCACAGCAGGACACAGGTATCAATTGAAGTGGAACATTACTAGACATAGTTTTCGAAGTAATCTGAGCGATAGTAGCAGCCTTAATTACAGGGTCAATAGTAACCGAGGGAATGGAAAAATGCTGATTAAGACCGTTAATATCGACAGAGAGGGTAGACTCGGGCTTTGTTTTCCCGAGACCAAGCGTCCGTAGAAATTTCCAAATGTTTTGGGGAGAACAAGTATCAATAGAGTTGTGAATATATCGGCGTTTGGCGTTCCTACACATCTGATTGACGCGGTTTCTTGCAAGTTTAAAGCTATCCCATCGCTCAGCACTAGGAGACTTCTTGTGCTTACGTTTCAGAGAGTCCCTCCACCTCATGGCTTTGCGGATGTTATCGTCTAGCCAGGGCGCAGGGGGTCTCTTCATGCGGACTGGTCGGACGGGAGCGTGTTTATCATACAGTTTTATTAAGAGATCGTTAAAAACTGATATTTTCCCATCCACTGTATCCTCCAGTATAACATCGTGCCAGTTTGCCCCTACTGCATCTTCCAGAAGCAGTTCCAGATTCATTCTGACGAAGCTACGTTGCAAAAATACCCTGGGCCTATACTTAGGAGCTTTAACTTTATATGAAGAAAAAATTATATCATGATGAGAGAAACCAGGCGCTTGATGTTGGCCATGTAAAGAAATTCGCCCAGGGTTAGAAGTAAGAATTAAATCGAGAAGACTGCTGCTGTCATTCACATGAAAAGTGGTGTTTAGAGGAAGAAGAGAAATATTTACTGATGAGGTTAACTGTTTAAGCCTCCTACTGCGCGAATCATTCTTTAAGAGACACGTGTTAAAATCACCCATTATCAGATTATGACTGTATAATGGTAAGTAGGTTTCCAAAAGTACTTCAAAAGCGCTAAAGTAATCGACAGTAGGAGGTGAGTATACAACGCCTAGCAAGAATTTAACAGAGTTTAGATCCAGTTCTAGGAAAATGTATTCATACGTGCCTGTGTAGACAGAATATGACTGGGATAGCACCTTGAATTTAATGTTTGATCGCAAGTAAATTGCGACACCGCCACATCCTCGGCCAGTTCGATCATTGCGCAATAGAATAAAACCGGGAAGGGAATAACTTGTAGAAGGGAGAGTAGGTTTAAGGAATGTTTCCGAAACAAGGACAGCATGAATATGATCGTTGTCGAACGTGGCAAGAAGATCAGAGTAGTGACAGGGTATGCTTTGAGCGTTAATATGGCAGACATTCAGATTCTTAGACAGTGGTAGAAAGGTATCACGTAATACGTCGCCGAGGTGGTCAGTAACATCACTGACATCAAACTTATTTGAACTGGAAGAGCTGCAGGAGAAGAAAATATCAGAATCAGAACTAGATAAAATATCATCAGGAGTATGCATATAATAATAATATAATATATAAAGATATTATGTTTATATAATAAAATAAATAAAATATATACTCGTATAAGTATTAAAAATTGCAGAATAACTAATTATCACACCTACTGCTGGTTAGATGGTTTACAATTTATTATTTTTATGAAAATAGCATAGCGCGATCCTTCAATAGACAATCAAGGATATGAGAATAAAGTTAAGAGTTTCGACAATTATTGAGGGATCGCCCATTTAAAGACTACAAACTAATTAAAACTAAACTATTCGCATTGGAACATATCGGAACGAACCTTGCGGCAGATAACGGTTTCTATATTAACTCGTACATTACGTGTTTTTATTAAGACTAACATAAATAAAAGAATCAATGTACGTCGTCGAAGCACTTAAAATAATCGAGAGCTAACGAAAACAGCGCACGCACAAGCCACAGACTATATACCACACGCTCGCAGATATACTAAATCTATGCTCGCAGATGATACGACATAGGTACGACTATTACACAAAATCGCAAATATAAAAACAAATGACAACGAATAGCTGTAAAGTTAATTTGGCGATTTAATGAGATCTGAAAACCGATAATAAAACAGAAGTAAGTACCTTAAGAAACATAATGAAAACATGCATTAATCTAATGTCTTTTGCAAGTGCGTGTGCGTAATCTTTTTGTCTGTGTTTCAGTGGCGGACGAGGTAGATGTTCCTGGAGGTTGTTTGGCCGCCAAGTCCTTTAGCTGTTTCTTTGAGCAAAACGTTAGATTGACAATATTGTGGATTCCTTTATTAACAGTCAGAATTCGCGTTAGAAATTATAGCCGATCTTACACTAACATCGATACAAATAAACTTTAGCAAAAATATTCCTTGGAACCCTGAGACGGACATACGAGTCTGTATAAATCATCTGACTACGATATGTGACCTCATGCCTTCCACGTCTATTTTAATTTTATTCATACTTGGTAAAATATATAAATTGAAGCTTAAAATATTTTTTGCCAAATATTTCGCCTCTCTTTGGAGCGGCGAAATATGTCAATATAGCGTCATGCGTCACTGATGACGCCGCTCCAAAGAGAGGCGAAATATTTGGCAAAAAATATTTTAAGCTTCAATTTATATATTTTACCAAGTAAGAAACACATCTAACACATTTTATTTGTTGCAGTTAATTTTATTCATTAAACCCCTAGAACACAGTGTTCTAGACCTCCACTTGGAGATGAAATTTGGACTCGCCACGCTAGCCAGACAGGTTCGCGAGAGCCTGATGTTAATTTTTAATGACAATTTATTAACGAATCCACAAATCGGTATTAGTGGATCCGAGACCCGGCTTAACGTGCTCTTCGAGGCACAGGAACGGCGGTGTTTATTTATCTATGACAAATTTACGTAAGAAAAGGTTATTTCTCATTGGTACATGCCGGGGCTCCAACCGACCTCTTTAGGATTTTATTAAAAGCCCTACCGAGCCACCATTGCTCTTCACGTCTATTACTGGACCGATTTTGATTAAATATAACCAACCCTTGGAACACATTGTTTGGACATGACTTTAACATTTAAATATAACATGTGACTCTACGGCCATGTAAAGGTTTAATTTCCGATAACTGTACTTTACTTACTAAATAAACGAATATCGACTCTAATAGCGGTTGGCTTTGACAGTGTTCATTAGCTAAAGGACTTATAACGTTTGAATAGACAGAATCTTGCTGTGCTGTAGGTGAAAACATTTGACGAAGACTGCCACTTGCTCATTTCCATTGCCCATATTCTAAAACAAGCTCCAGCGTCATGAAAGTGACATTTGTCTTAGTTTTAAATTCCTCACGATGTTTAGCACTATTAATTAATCCCCGTCCAAACACTGAAAGTAGGGTAACAATGACAAATAGTTGTCATCGCCAACTATTTAGACATTTTCCTCTCGTCATTAATTGTTATACTATTATTAGCCTGGGAGCTCAACAGTTTCTCCGAGAAAATAATACCTACATTATCGTGATAATTTCTCTTTAGCAACATTTATGAGAATTTATAAAAAAATACTTCCAAGTCGCACCTACATTATATTACATTATTAATTAATAACATTTTTTTTTATTCCCGGTCGGAATACAATAATTTATTTGTGGTAGGTATTTCTTGAGTTTGATATGCTAGATATATCGACGAGCTTGCCACTGTTATCTATACCATGTATATTCTTAAGTAAAGTTGGTTAAATGTGAAGTTCAGGCTGTAAGTAAAGCGTGGTTTCTGACCACCACGCTAGGGATTACGGTCGTGATCATTGGCATAACTATTTTGACAAGTGTAATCCGATGGCGACAGGACAGATCATCCAGGCTTAGACAAATTTAGCCTGCTCCGAAAGTTTTTGACCGCAGTCATTGGTTGGACAGTATATTACAAATTTTATAATAAATCTACATGGATATTGTCCTTCAGTAATCAACATTTAAATACTCGCTTAGCACTTTAGATAGCCATAAGTCTCTCTATTACATATGCTATGTTTAAAAAGCGCTTACTTAATTTGCTTTGACCAGTGTTTCCATTAGTATTAAGTTTATGATGATTTCGATGACAAAAAGTTTCACAGCTAATTACGTCACCGATACGAGTATTACTGCTTATTTTGCCGAGTAGTGCAATCAAAGACAATAGGGTAGTTGATTATTTAAAAAAAAAATGTGTTTTTAGTTTTATTATAATCGTAGTCTTATTACAGTATCTAAAAAAACACTGATTTCGTTATAATTAACGAAATCATTTATATTTTAGTAAATTAAATGCCTTATTTTAGATTTTAGAACTTTACCTTAAAAACATTGTTCAGCAAAAGTGGCGTCATTTAATATTACGAAGACCGTGCTCGACTCGAAAGCAAAGCGCCTATATTTTTTACTGAATTTTGCCTAAATTAATAAAATAGGCTACTCGAACGTTTTTCAAAGCGAAATAAAGTAAAAAAAATCGCTTACAGAGCCAAGTGGAACTCAACCGTCATCCGGGAGCTATTTAACTGTTTTTAACTCCAGCGTTTTCGAGCTAAAATTCAAAGACAATATTTAAAAGTAGATTTTAAGGCGATTTAGACCCCATAAAAATCTAAAGTATTTTTCCAGAAAGCCGTAAGTGAATATAAACAATTTAAAACAGATTTGGAAATTGAAATATACGTGGTCCAAACTGCCCTTTCAAATTTAGCAGCTGTTCGTTTTTTAAAATTTTCATTGCCCTCGTACCGCGTCGTTCTTTGTTTTATTGATCTAATGTAAAGATTCCTTATATCGTTTATTTTAGTTAATATAAGAGTATTAGAGTTAGGGTGAATATTAATCTGAAGAATATTTATAATTGGACCGATTTACACTTCATCATCATCATTAGAGCCCCTTGAACACAGAGTCCTTGACCTCCAATGTTGGAGATGGGCCTTCCAGAAATATCTGGAGAATTTGGGCTACACTCGCCACGTCGCGCTGGCCAGACGGGACACCTAACGTGCTCTCCGAAATGGAATGATGGTATTGTAAATCTATGACACATATACGTAAGAAAAGTGTATTTTATATTGGTACATGCCGGGGTGCGAATTCACCTTTTTAGTTTGTTACGAAAAGCATTCTTACAACCATCATCATTATTTTTATTAGCAATTTTACACTTTAAATTACCAGTTACATCTAATAGTAAGTCCGATGCAAATTATTGCAAATTATTTCGTGATGCATATTACCACATAAAATGTATAACATTGTATTATATTAGTAAATATGATAATCATGTATAATTATGAAACGTATGTAGATGTTATTTGTTTTCTCACACGAGAGAGATTGATACAAATTTCACTTTCATTGAGTCAACGTCCTCTGTCAGATGCTGCGAAGATATGCAAATATGATCGCAGGCCACTTTTGTGGGAGAATTAATTGTACTTGGAATGGTAACTGTTTTTTCTTCTTTTTATTCTTAGACTGCCTCCGTGGTCTAGCGGTTAAGTCCGTGGATTTAGACTCGGAGGTACCGGGTTCGAGTCCTAGTCGGGACACAAAAATATTAATTAATATAAATAAATACATTGAATTAATATTCAATTTATTTGTTTTATTTCTCGAGTTTGGTACGCTGGAGACATCGACGAGCTTGCCACTTGTTACGATTGGCCTATAGTAAAGTTGGCTAAATGTGAATCCGCTTTTTTATAAGCGTGGTTTATGACCACCCCGTCCAGGGAAACGGTCGTGATGATACTTTATTTTTTATTCTTAGGTTACGATATATGTTTAAATTCCAGACTTGTACTTGTGAGCCTTGTATGATTTGCCGAGGTAAATGTAAAAAGGGGTAGTACAGACAAATCAGCTTTCAGCTAAACGTTTTCATATACTATGTTATCCCATAAATCATTTAGGTTCATTATAATTAGTTTTAGATACAATACTTTAAAGTGTATTTTCATCTTTAAGAGCATGAAACTGGCTCCGTGGTCTAGCAGAGTCCGTGGATTTAGACTCGGACTTCGGTAGGGACACAATAATATATTTAATGATCTGATGACATTTCTAGAGTTTGGTACGATAGAGACATCGACGAGCTAAATATGAATATACTTCTTTGAAAAAAATAAAAGGAACTATTGTGGTTTCTGATCACCTACGGTCTTGATGAAAATTTACTTTCCTTTTTAATAGCATGTTCTACATATAACAAAGAACAAATAAAATTAATGAACTAATTAGTAAGAAAAGAAAATAAAAACATTTGTAACGCTAATAGGCGAATGACGCAAGAGGCACGTCGTCGTAGCAAGCGCAAACTGGTTTATTCAAGTTATCTGTATTACACTACCACAAACGCAAAAACGTCTCCTAAGCTGTTTTATCTGTATATGTCACTAATCGACAACGTCCATAGACTAGTGCCATTTTTATGACGGTTTATTAGTCCCACCTTCTTGTCTAGAAATATATACTACCAGTGAAGGTCTAGGACTGTGTCCAGCTCTGCAGTATTATTTTAAAATAAATAAAACAAAACGTTGGATTTCTACGAATATAGTAAAAAACAAACTCGATATGCGTGTAGAGCAGAAAATATCGGAAGCAAATTTGCCATTTCTTTGTAGATATAACACTATTGTACAAATCTTAAATTTTTACAATTACTGTAAAGACAAGCTTTTAATAAGCAAGATATTTAATAAGCTTCCAGTTACTATAAGGGAGCTGCCACTAAAACTGTTCAAATTAAGAGTCAAACAAATGCTGGTTAATAAATGTTTTTATTTAGTAATAATTAATAATGTTTTAGCTCGACAAAGTCATGTGACTAAATAAATATTTGTATGCTAGAAATAGCGAAGCATGTGTTATAATTACATATAATAATTTACATCCCTGTACCTACCATGTTTCTGACAAATAAATTATTTGTCAATTCAATTGATTGACAATTCCCTTGAAATCAGATGACTTCACATGGTCACATGAATCCTTATTAACTATAAAACTTATTAACTAGTTTCTCAAACAAAATGTTTAAGTAACTAAATGTCATACTTTGGTTATATACAGAATCCAGTAGGCCGATTTATTGTAAGTATTGGATACGAATACGGAATATTTAAAAGCACCCATTAATATTGGAAATGATGAAATTGCCCAATAGCTATAACTGCATTCCCCACACCAATTATCGACTTTCACATATGGCCATCAAAACTAGTGCACTGAAATGACGGGGCGTTTTCTTACCATTTTCTCCACAATCGGTACCAAATAAAATTCGATGACTTCGGCACTTTCTTATTAAAGACGCGTCAGAAATCTTTCTTAACTTTCATCACCATACGGTCGTCAATTTCACGCCTAAAGTATTGCAACCGAACCACACGCTCGGGTCAAAATATGCACCACCATACCGCAGCGACTATCCCTACGCGTACATATAAATTTGGAGACTTACACCCGTTTGCTCATTCCTATAACCTGGAATCGTTCAAGCGAATTGTGAAAAAGCAACTTTATAGGCCGGCATAATGGTTGGGTTGTCTGTCGTAAGTGGCTGGCGACAGTTGTAGTTTATTCTTGGACTTTGCGTACCGCTTACCATAAGGTGGATGCGATGACACGAGTCGTATAACGTAAAAAAAAATATGCAAATTTTAATTTTAATAATAAATGCGTCTTAAAGTTAGCTTAGCTAAAAATAGCTGAGTATATCCTCTTATATTATATTAGCATATTAGCTTTAACAATAAATATGTCGTCCATCTGCGCAGTCGCAGAACTTGATAAAGATTAATTATTTTTGTTTTTACTACTATTGCTACAATATGTATTCAATAGGTAATTGATATTTAATTTCAGGACCATCGTCTCTATCCATCCAAAGAAATCCGTGCTTCCAAGTAAAATTTTACAACCTAAAACTCTGTTGAATTTGGGCCTACAGAATATAATTTAAAATATCATCACGACCCTTTCGAGATGGTCAGAAACCATGCTTTCTAAGGGAGCGGATTCACATTTAGCCAACTTTAGTATGATACACGCCTATGATGACATATTGTGGCAATCTCGTCGATGTCTTTAGCGTACCAAACTAAAGAAATATCACAATAAAATTAAATAAATTATTGTGTCCCTGGAGAATTTAGCTTTAGGCCACTCCGACCAAGTCTGGTTGGCGAGCGTCTGAGATATCTTTAATTGACATATTTTTGATGATTCCACAAGTTGGTTGTAGTGGAACCGGGAACGACAGCTCTCCAAAGCACGAGAACGGTGGTGTTGTAAATCTATGTCAAATGTATTTCTCGTGCCGGGGCTTGATCCGCGACCTATTCTGAAATATTTATTGGCAATTGATAAGAAAACACGTTGTATAATGCGCACATAAACCCGCTCTCTACCACTGTAGAGCACCATGTGTTAGCATATCTCCGATCTGAACCAACAGCTGATGTCTGTACCGCATTATTGTAATGTAACTTTCATTTGGCAGATCTTATCAACTCTACTTTCCTAGACAAGTGTTTAATCTATAGTTGTACAACGTAAGTGAATAATGTTTTAAGACGAACATTTAATGAGAGTATCCTTTAGGTAATGTCTTAAACTGGCGACAGACCTGTATCATTGAAAAGGTAACTTATGTTAGTAATTCGTAAAAGGAGTCGAGCTGGTGTTCGAAGGCAAGGTTTAATAGACTTTTAGCTGCTGGCAAACGACCTGTATCATTTGACTGTAATGTAACATTTAAAGTGACTGTGACTTGGAGACGAACAGTCCCACCCTATTTCACAAATAATAATAACATTAAAGTGAAGTAAAGTATCATCTCGACCGTATCCCTTACGGAGTGGTCAGAAGCCACGCTTTTATAAGGAGCGAGTTTACATTTAGCCAACTTTATATATAGGCCCATCATGACAAGTGACAACCTCGTCGATGTCTATAGCGTGCCAAAATCGAGAATTCACAAATAAATAAGCGCAGATATTCGAAAAGTGTTCATACAACAAAAGAGATTTATTAGAACGAAATTATTTTGTTGATGCCAAGATTATGACAGTCACGTCTTTGTATGTATATAGTTGCTTACAGGAGGTTCATGCCAAAGCTAATGAACTTCCAAAAATCTCTAGTTTAACTAAGTATAACCTAAGAATGAAATCTATATAAGGCAAACCAGGTTGAGAAAAACGTTGAAAGGTTGAAAATTACATTATACAATAAACTACCTGAGATTATAACTAGACTACAACCAAGTGAATTTAAAACAAAATTGAAACTCTTTTTCAAAATTAATGCTTTTTATAACCTGTCAGAATTTATTGACATGCCTTTGACGGAAAATTCGTTTAAATAGTTGTATAGTTTTGTGGTCTTATGCTATTATATCCTCGAGTATCCCACCACCATAAGCTATCAGCTAATAATTTTTCAACTCAAACCAATCCATATGTAAAAAAAAATATCTTTTTTTATCAAGAAGTTATTTCTTTATTATTGTATTAATACTGTTAATATTCCAAAAACATAAATAGCGTATATATTTTACCAGTTCGAATTGGGTATACGTTTTGATTAAACTGCAATAGATCGTTTATAAGTGAAATAGTTTGCGTGTAAAAAGAGCAAATACTTATTTCAGGCTTATTTTAAAGATAAAAATCATTATCCGAAAAGAAAACACTACTGCTTGGGTGAATAAGACCAGTCTAAGATATCCATCGTGATAAATACCTAAAGGCTGAGGAGTGTTATTATTAATTGATCTCGCCCACAGCCGAGAGACAAAATAGAAAAAAAAATACGTAAGTCAACGTTCGCGTGATCGTCGACCTCTCGCTACCTACTTGATTAGGCTCAGTATGAGTTGCATTATTTTTAGGAAAACTTCTCTGCACCGTAACTTAATATTTTATTGCTGAATATTAAAATAAAAAATACGTAATTCTTTATTTTTATTCTAGATTATAATATAAAAATATTTGCTCTTTTTATAAATTCCACGCAGTATAAGGATAAAAAAGGAACAGTAACTTACATAATTGCCCGCACAAACAGCTGTTTTTCTCGCATTTTAATTACCTGTAACAAAAACACTTAATTACTACAAGTTAGGTACGTGGCATTCAAAAATGTGACATTTTAATTAGAATTCAAGGTTCAGTGCTGTTGAATTATGGCTTCTATTTCGGGGCCAAACTGGCTAAATTACTGTTGTAATTAAAAGTCAAGTGGATTTGAGAGCTGGTCGTGGATATAATTGTAGAGGTGATAACATTGTGTCTAAGTCGCTGAATTTACTCCCAAATCGAAATATCGCTGAATCAGCTGACTTTTCCGATACAAAGAGGCCTGTGGAAAGTATTACTTAAAAAATCCATGTTTAACGCTTTGTTATACGCCACTTGATTGACAGATTGATGTCACTTTGGTATTTTAGTCAATTGGCTTATAAGAAAATGTTAATTTTAATTATTTCATCTAAAATTAGGCATAAGTACTTGTAGTGTATTGCATTTTGGGCTTTTATATGTCAAAATAAACAAATCTATAGATAATTTTTAAGCTTGTTGGAGCAGCACAATACAACCAAAATAACCAAATTTAATCTCAAAATTATAGCTGTTGTAAATAGACTTAATATCGTCGTATCGACGTCATATTACACACTAACATGTACACAATTTAAAAAAAAACTAATAAGATTAAAGCTGCTGTAAAAAGGCATTGTTATACTATAAGCTAAAACAATTGTTTTATTATATAGTATTTATATTTTATAGTATTAGCTTATTAAGATAGTACAAAATATTTATAACAGATGAATAAATCTTAATCTCTACCAACGAAAATTTCATGATTAAAAGTACCAAGCCAGTGGCTGCGACCGACGTTGCTCTGCTATATATGTTTTTTGTTTTAAATAGTTTGTAGATTGACTATCTCCAGAAACTTCTACCAATGTTTTTCTACCAGTTTCTTAAAAAAAAGTTTTGATTCTAATCAACAAGAACCTTATTGCGAAAAGAAGGAATTTATATTATATATATAATCTCACGACATTTTAACGATTAGAGAAAAATACGGAATTTATAAGCGACGATGTTGTGGTTTATCAAATGTACCACTCCCCACGGCGACATTAAGTTCCGACCTTCATCACGTACTTATTACCCGAACATAATATTTGTCAGCCAAATCATTCCCAAGGGACCGCACACAGATGTTTTTCCAAGAATCATAGAGGTTGTAAAAATATTCAAGGTTAAAAAACTTAATAATAAAAATTACGACCGAACCTGATACTTCTAATACGCTAGCTAGCTAGACCGACCAATATCCATCTGTATGGGGATTTGGGCTAAATTGTACTATATACATCATTAGATAAAAAAACTTACTAGATTACAATTTAAGTAGAAAAACCCTCTATTTTATATAGTTAAGTAGTGCAAAATGTTTAAAATATCATGACAGCTCTAGTATTAAAATACGTGATTGATAATAACATTTTTTTAAATAACTTAATTACACAGTAATACCCGTATTTATTTAAATTAAGATTAGCCTTATTAATTAAAGTACTTAGTACAAAAAATAGCCCAAAATGGATGATGTCAATTTGCTTTTTTGTTAGTGTCTCATTAAGATCATCCTGCATATTTGCCCTTTAAAAAGTAATAGATTTTCCAATAAATGATAAGTGGGTCATCATCAGCAAGTCAAATAATGATAATTAACAAAAGAAGCAAAACAATGAAGATTGAAGCAATCGAGACGCATCCGCCGAGAGCGTGCGTGGGCGACTTGCACCAAATCATAAAGCAGACGCGATAACATTTTTTATAAAACCGCCACTACACACTCGACCGCAAATGAGAATGCCCATTTTTCTTAGAGAAATGGGCCCAATAAAATGTTCTCGTGTCATAATGATTTCTTTTTTATTTGATAGTTAATATATTGTGTTTTCATAATCTTATATTTATTTTACCCTGGCATAATGACAATTGACAAAAACTTTTTTTACCTTAATAATTACATAGTTTCGATCTCGACGATTAGAAATCCAGTGTTTTATCTATAATAAAGTACCTGATCATAATAAAGAACCTAATCATATATATAGTGCTTGGTAACTATTTCATACCGTAATCTAAACCTATTTAATTAAATTTTATTTTGATGCTGGGGTAATATTGTATTTAAATTTAAAAATAATACAATTTATTATTATGATAATTGAATTATATCTTGTTGAGGCACGCTGCAACAAAGTTGGGGCCTGGTTTCGGGCAAACTGTTTTGGCTGCATTACGCCCGCAATCTCTACGCGTCATAAGTTATATATTCCCTCTGATCTACCGCTGTTTATCGCCGTTCGTGTCCATATTTAATTATAGCTCACTTTTTCTCGCTTTGAAAAATTAATATTATTATAAAATATCATAAATAAAAGTCTACAAATAGCCGTGCAAAGTTTACTCCTATCACACATAAACTCATGCTGCCTAGTGTGGGTCACCAATAAAAAAAAACTTGTACATAGGATTTTTAATTGTAATTAAACGATAATATCTTATTATTATCAACAAAATTGTCAGATGTGAATTTAGTGAACAGAACGATAATAAAATCAAGACTAGAAACGCGAAGAACATGCACACTTTTGATACCCGAGCATTTGCGCCGAGAGTGTAAAGCTCGCCTAACCTGCATTTGTTGTGAAAATAATTCTTGGTCAATGACCTTATGTGATTTGAAAAATCTAGATTAGTTGCCAAATAATCTAGAGAAATATTTTTGATTCAAATTCCATTGCTCATTGTTATAATAACAAACTTAACCTCCACTCTAGTAAGAAAACTCGACATGTTGAGGTAGAAGGCTATTAGCTGACCTGGGAGGGTCCTGCACTGTTCGTAGACGAACAATCTGTCGAGCAAGTAAAGGTGTTACTTATTTATTATATCCTGGTGCTGAATGTGGTACTGACCATATGCTATTGGTTTAACCTTACAGCTATTTATATTAAAATTGCCAACATATACATAAAAACATACAAAAAAGTTATATAAATGAATTTAATTAATTATTATAAAGAGTATATATCGCTGCTTCAATACAAAAGAGCCATAATTAAAATATAAAAAAAAGATTTTATTCCAAAAATTGCCCTGTACATCAATAATTAAGTATATGAAAAAAAAAAACAGTACATAAAATTCACATTTTAAGATGTAGATTGTAGATACGATACCAACAGATAACAGAGCAATAGACAAAAAATAAAAAATAGACATTAGAGCTTATAAAAATTTAAAAACTTTTATAAGCTCTAATGTAAAAAAAGTATTTTATGGTTTGTGTCCCTTTTGCATTGAAGCAGCGATATGTCTCCTATTATATATATATATATATATAAATAAATAAAATAAATATTTCCAGACAGGTCACACAGCGCCATCTATATATATATATATATATTACTGAACCGATTTTGATAAAATTTGGCAGATATGTTCCTAAGAACCCTGAGATGGACATTGCTATATGAGGTCAACATCTGACCAAGACATGTGACGCCACGGCCATATATCTGTCTGCATGTCAAATTCGCCGGAAACGGTTATGTTATAATCTTAAATAAGAGTACAGTTAATAACTGCTTCCATAAACATGATGGCCCGCTTCGGAATCCTATCATTCCGCGCCGCATTCTTATGGGTTAAAGTATGGTGACAGGTGAAATATGAGTGGCTAAAGATATCCGCGGCCCAGACATGAAGCCGGGCTATTTCAGGTGGCGCACTTCCAGGTGCACCCACCTACTCTCTAGGTAGCTACATTTCTGCGTCAACATGGAACTAAATAGCCAAAACTGTCAACACCACCGTAAACAACATACGTGTTTGTGTTTTCTTTAAATCTCTAATTATATGCTAAAGATTTCAGTTTTTAGTTATTAGGCATCGATGTATGTATATAGATAAGCCTATTCAATACAAAACGCACTCTTAAAAACGTGCCGATTGCTTTGTGTACACCAACTTTGGGGGGCAATTCTCAGGCAAGGATAATGCCACATGCTTTATTCATCGGAAATTATATCACAATGCATACAAAAAGACTAGTTTTACTCGATATACATATTAATATTAGGCGCTCTCGACGCTTGCTATCTCGCGACTGTTGGTGCAGCTACATGACTTCGATTGGTTTTACGGGAACGTTTTTATATCAGTGAGGGCCTATCTATATACATCGATGTTATTGAGCGAATAAATAACAAAATAAATTTGATAACTATTTAAAACTGAAGGTGGTACAGTGTTACGTTCTACATCCGTCTCCCTCGCGTATTCAAACAGTTTCAAAAATAAATAAATTAGAGTGTACTTACGAGAAATGTAGTAAATCAGATTTCTAGGAAATTAAATTATTGACATATTTTCACAAAAATGAAAAAAAAATATGTCACGAATCGTACGAATGAAAACAGTTTCCAAATAGCCTCAGAAACTCAAATACCAAGATTCATCCGGTTGCTTTGCCTTACTTAGAACCAAAGCATATCTACGCATATTTATATCAGTCGCATTTTTATATAAATCGCATGGTTCTTGATGTCTGGATTTTAAAGTTATTGGAGGCCTAGATTCGCACCTGCCGATAACTGGTACAAAGTATTGGCAAACATGGTCAGAATGGTCAAACAATATGTCAATACGTACAGTCAACGGAAGATTTAGCACCGATGTCTTATGACAATGTTATAAGGATTAGTTTCACTTGTTCGAGTCTTGATCGTGATAAATAAGGCTTAACTTTATAGGCTTGCGTGTCCGTCCGTCCTGCTATGCGTCCCGAGGCCGACCACTGGATATATTTTTTAGTAAAATTTAATACATAACTGTGTCCAAATCCAAGATTTATCGTTGAATTTATGGCCATAAATATTACATACATACTTTAAAAAAAAATTTAGTCTTAAATAGCCACAAATCAATTGAATTTATTAGTTGTGGAATATTTTGAAGCACTTCGCGACAAATGTGGGTCTTTTTACTTTAGAGACAAACATACTTATCTAGACCTTAGTCGACCCGTGACCATGCCCATGCTGCTTGACCGAAACGTCGAGAGAAGTACATACCTTAGGGACATCCCTAAGGTAAATCGCGTAAAGAAAATTTTCATATTCTATTTATTTTCCTACCGAGTTCCAACTTGTTGCAAGTTCTACGCAACGAAATGTTAATTCAAATAAAAAAACTACATAATAATTTATTTCGTATCTTTTGTTGAAAGTTGTTCTACTTTTTAATGAAATGTTTATTGATTGTTAAAATAATAATAATACAATCATGCGCGTACAGTAACATTTTTAATCTCATTACACACATGCCTTAAGTTGACTGAATTAAATAATGCATCGACAAGTGGGACGCGGCGGAAAGCATTCAGCGAGAGCATTAAGTAGCATTTAGGGTTGCCATCCATCACGCCATATTATTTATTACACAAGGTCGTTACGGAGGTCTATAAAACACAAACGTCAGATACTTAGATATTAAAAGTTACTACGGCGCGACGGAAGGTTAATATTTGGACAAAAATGCGGCACGCAATTTACGTATTTAGTGGCAATATATTAAAAAAAATAACCTCTCTGATTGAAATAATAACTTAAGTTTATATTTTATAATATTATTAACTTTTGATCATAGTATTTTATTTCTTGTCTTATCGTATACCTAAATCGACCAAGGTAAAGCTATGTAGAAACAACTGTAAATATCATATAGGATACAATCCACTTAGTATCAATGTTTACGTGTTGATAACATGATAAACAATTGAATAATACATAGGTATGGGCACTAATAAATTGTTCAATGTTCAAACCCTTCTATCGTGTCGTAGCGTTTGTTGTTATTTTAATTTCTTGTGAATATTAAGAGATTGGACTAGTAGGTAGGTAAAATATGTTTTCTATACATTATACAATATCTATTGCATGCCTAGTCTTAAATTTATATATCATAGTAATTGTGAGCCTTTATTCTTTGTAATATGTATAACGTAGCTTATAAGTACAGCAGTTTTCCGAAGCTTGTATGCCACACTAGGGGTACAGTCGGTTCGCATGGGGACTAGTGGCAGCCCTAATATACGCAGTTAAATCAAGATGAACAGTCGTGTATGACCTTCTGAACAATTACGAAACATCTTAATTCTTTGTTATAATACTTTCTAGTTTATGTAACGCGCATCCATTCGTCTTCTCCAACTGAGCAAATGTCTCATTATTTAGATACAATCATTGACTTAAAGCAACGATTACTTTATTATTACTTGTTTGATCGAGTCAATATGGTGAACTACAAAATAATGCTTTATTAGTTGGTCGTATGGTTAATGCAGTAGAAATGCGGTCGTTGCGGCGGATATGTGGCGTCACTTTGGCGGACCGCATACGTAACGTCGAAATACGGAAAAGGGTTGGTATGAAGGAAAGCATAGGGACAAAAATAAGGAAAAGCATGCTACGATGGTTCGGGCATGTTGAAAGGATGAGCGATGAACGATTGACGAACCAGATATATAATGCGAAAGTTGTGGGTAAAAGAGGCCCTGGCAGACCGAGACTCACATATCACGATCAAATAAATAAAACACTGACTGAAGGTGCATTAAAAAGTCTTCGTAACCAAAGGGCATGTATGAAGAGGTTAATGAATGTCGACGAAGCGAAAGAGGTATGTCGTGATCGTGTCAAATGGCGCTCAATTGTCTCTGCCTACCCCGCAAGGGATCTGGCGTGAAGATATGTATGTATGTATCGTATGGTCACATGTACTTAACAGGTTTATTTTTGCTTAAGTAATAATTAAGTACCAAAAATACGTTCGAGAAACTGGCTGTATGCCTGAGTTCTAAGAAACATCTATGTCATACCTGCAGACAGACTAAGCTCCTTTCACATTTGTACTATTAGTATACAATTATATATATTTATAGAGTATAATATGTTGCAGTAATATAAAACGATGCAGACTATTATACGAGTAAAATTTTGGCAAGTGTTCAGTAGAAACTAACAAAACAATAATCAATTTTAAAAGGAAAAATATTGTTTTGTTCGGCAAATAAGTGAAAGTTGTTAGCAATCCATTGATTGACCCACGCACCCACCCGGGATCGTGTGGGAGAAAGGACGAACCTTCGAGCTTATTGAAAAATATTGGATCATCATTTATTCATCACAACCTCATTTCAGAAAATTCTGGATTATTTGGCCTACACTTGCCACGCTGCTGGCCAAACGGGTTGTATGACATTTTTTTTAATAGCAATTTATGAACGATTCCACAAGTATTAGTCAAATCGGGACCGAGAGTTTTAAAGGAAAGCGTCCATGCAACCAAGCAACCGCCGGTAATAACAAATAATCTATAATTAAATAAATTATTGTACTGTAAACAAATCGACAATAATAATAAAATTCACAATCATTTATTAAAGTTTTTTCTTCACTGAGTTAAGTACTTATTGTTTTAAAATTTACTTTATATTGTCGTGATTCATTCAAGCATGAAACCATGAATTGACAATGAATTTGAATTGATTTCCATTAAACAAGTAGAGGTTGTCTCATTTAAAACATCGCTATAAAACTATAAACTTAATAACGGGCCGGTTTTCCACAAAACACATTATCTACATACAGTACGGTATACTAAAAATTATTACAGACTACTAAATATGAAATATTTAACAATTTTCCAGTCTCCTTTTTTACGTCATAAATTATATTTGTTATATATTTTTAGTTACAAAAGAGTTCTCACAATTTACCCCGGGACAGGGCGTACAACACTAATAATTATAATTAATACAAATTCTGTAAACTATAATTATTAAATATTGAGAATGTAAACTGACACGGCCTCTTTACAGCCACGATCTTATTTAAGTAGTTTCTAAGTTAGTTAGTTTTACTTGCTTGTAGCAATAATGTTGTGCATAACATACATAAATATGGATTATTGCCTGTTTAAGGTCCAACCATTATTACTACTTTGTTTAGTACATAGTATATGTTTTAATAATTCTATTGATTTTATTAGTCTGCCTGTATCCAATATTTTTAAGCGAATTAAAGAAAACAAAAAAAACTTCTTTGTGTTTGCATAACGCTCTCCAGACAGGACAATTAATGCCATGAACCTATCTATAATGATAAATGAGTAAAAAAATAATAATTGTAAATTACGAGTACGACTTAACGGAATTCCGGTAGGAATGTAGGTGTTAAAATAAAATAGAATAATAATTTGGTACCTATAATCAATTTCTTGCAATAAATATTTTTTTATTAATCATAATAAATATTAAAATACATAGCTATTATATACAAGATCCTCAAATAACAAACACATATGTTTGAAAAATCTTACAATCATTTTAAAAATTATTGTTTTGTATCCCATCTGTCGTCGAACATTTGACAAATACAATACAACAGGTCCATGGCATAAATGTAACGTAAGTTGCAATAGATCGTATAAAAAACACTCGAACTAGGCGCCCTGTCATATGGCACACCAAATTGTCACATAGAATAATTTAATTTGACAATAGGGCCATTAAAATTCGGGGAAGTCATAAAGACATGAATGGCTCTCCACGCACGAGTTGGCTGACCTTGACCGAGCCTGACTTCGCGCGCGGAATCACTAATCCTTTCAGCCCACAACAGATGGGTAAGACTTCCGAATAATTGCGGTTGCAATGAGGAAAAAGTCTAATTTGAGGGTTATTTGATACGTTTTAACCTACGAGTAAAGCTAGATATACATTATCGGAGACGTCCGTAAGCGACGATAGCACCGTTTTTAGGTTTTGAGTAAAACAGTCTTACGAGTCGCAACTTTTCCCGTTTGGATACCAAATTTTGTTATATAAAAAGTAATATATGTAACCTTTATTTTACTATAATTTCAATTCTAAATTATAAAGTATACATATTTAAAGAACTTTTCAGTTAACAGTTTTATCCAATTTCTCTCGTATTACACGCAGCCATTTTAACACGAAAAATTTAGGTATAATTTAAAACCGTTTCCATGCAACCTACGTTATTTTCTTACGGCCGCCGACGTATGCACCGTCTTAAAACCAGTTGCAACGAGGACCATAAAACGGTTGCCTTGCGTTTTCATAACATGTCACCGCGGTTGGTTCGCTTATGACTCTCGAAATGTCAGTAGGACAATGATCAGCCAGATCAATCAGCTGGCCAGATTCTATTCTATTCCACAAGGTTACGTCCGCGACTTACGACCGATTAGTATCTATGCACTGTCATGATACTAAGTTGACGCGACAACTTATGCAATATTTAACCGATCACCATTTGAAAATGTAAATTAGGTAAAACAATTTTCTGAAAGTCAAACCTTTGGGACTAATTTTAATATCAATGTTCAGAATCAATAGTTTCTGAACGTTATTAAACTGACGTTTCCCCAGCTCCCTCTTCAGCCTGTCTTTACTTCGGCGGACGTTTACCTGAGTAAATGTGAATCTAGTGCGCAATCATCCATTCAAATTGAAAAACCTAGCGCAGGAAATATAATATAATACAATCAATATACTAATAAATACATAAGATTATATTTATGTAATACACATACTCGTATATAATAATAATAATAAAAATCGTTTATTTACTTAAAAAACTTGTACATTTTTTAGGAATTGGCCAGGCACAGGTATATACTTATATACAATGTACAAATTTCACACATTGACATACTCTGACAGCCAACCTTTAGAACAATATGGAGAGTTTAAGGTGTAAGTTAGTGAAACAGAGACAAAGGTACGTAACATGACCTTAGTGAGGTAATTTGGTTGCAAACGATTAGGAAGTGCTCCGAGTGGGCGGTAATGATAACGTCTTGTTTTTGTTATACAACACCGAATTACATTAAACATGAATATTTTTTGCTAGTTTGACGTCAACGATGTGAGAGTTCAAGACAATTGCGATTGTAGTGGAAAAAATGGCTTTAAAAGTCAAATGAAGCTGTTTTGACAACAACCTGTGATTACATGAATCTGTAATGAGGTAGGCATTTATTTGTATGGTCTTTTACTCAGAAATTCGGATAGTATGCCAACGAAAGTAGATTAAAGGATAGATTTAGGATTTTGATTTTAGGAATTAAGTATAAAAATATTACTTACATTCTATTACGTACAAGATATCAGGCATACCTACACATTAACAGGCCACTGGAAGGTGCTGGTCTTCTACTACTTTCTTTGGATCACTTTATTGCTTAGTAGAATAATTTTCCTAATTTTGTGATTTGTTCGTTCACAGTGGTTTGAACATTAATGAACATCTCCTAGTGTCCGCACTGCCGCCTTCCGTATGCTATGTATTTAGGTTACGTATGGTTCCGCTTTTGCTTTTAATTTATTTAAAGTTAAACCAGGGATAGCAAAACTCCGAATGAACACAAACATTGGTGGAAGCGACCTTATTGGAACGAATGAGGCGAATCAAAGTCAAAGCTTGGTTTAGCGAAGCGGATGGAGATTTTATAGGAAGAGCGGAACTAAATGTGACCTTGGGGGTGACCTTGAGCATCGGACGTGACCACCACGGGGTCACCAGAGCGTGGCCGTCAATAACCTGTGGGGCTATTACGAATCCCATCACCAAAATTGTCAGCTTTTGTTTTAGCGAATTCGCTGTATTAATGAAATTCGCTGAATAGTATTTTGATGTATTTAACACAAAGAACAAGCGGTGGTGGTCTGGTTGTAGGAATGATTTTCCTAAGGCTGGATTGTACCGAAACGAAGTTTTTGTAGTTGTAACGATTTCAGTTAAAAATGAATCGAATGGCGTCGAATGCACTGGGTGACGGTTAACCTTAAAATAAACCTGGTACTTACGATGCCATTTTTAACTGGAATCGTTACAACTACAAAAACTTCGTTCCGTTTAATAAAGACAGTGATTTTTCTTGAAAATAAATAAATTTTAGAACAACTCAATCCAAGTTGTTTTAAGCGAACCAATGGAAATAAACTATTTTGATTTGATTTAATTGATTTTTTTAAGAATCCAAAAAGGTCGCGGGTTGTACGGTATTATAGCTTGAGGATAGGTTGTCGAAAGTTAGACAGACAGTGCGGTCACCCAGGCCCGGATGGCTAATGGGGATGGGGAGATTTCCCCGTTTTCCCCGACAGGATCTCAGCGGGTAACCACCCGGTGGTAATTCATGCACTTTAGGTGCTGGTCGCCGTTACTGGTGTAACAGCTCCCGTGTGGCTCACCACTGGCCACTTGCTTATGTCTAAAGTATTCGATAGCTGATCCTACTTCAAATACGAAATAACCGCTGGCAGACTTGTTCCAATAACCAAACACAATACCAATTACAGCGACCAATTAATTACCAATTACCTTAATCACTTAATCGTTTTATTAGAATTTTATGAAATGCTACCTATTTGAGGCCATTTACTATATTATTCAAGAATTTTTTATAACATAGACTAGGTATTTGTCAATTACGTTCATGATAATAATTCGTATTTATGCTGCATGTCTTGGAAGCCAGAACTCTGACATCTCTTTCTATAATCTACATATCTAAAAGTATCTTTATTCACGTAAACCTATCACAGGCATATGTGACACGTCTTAAATTAATTTATTTTAAATGATTCTACTCATGCTAGTGGAAGACTAAGCTAAGAGTAAATTGTTGGCAGGAGACCAGAGGCTTAGCAGATATTATAATCTGTTAACCTTTAACCTGTTAACGTTTAATCGGACTGAAAAAGGAATCTGCAAGGAAAACTCAGCTTATAGGATTTACAAATGAAACAAATATAGAATTACACAACTAAACATAAATATCTTTAAAATTCGTACAATATCTGGTAGAGTGGATGCCAGAATTAAGATAGAATAATATAATTTTAGAGTACGGTCAAATGCTTGCTTATAACGCATGTGATAATAAATAATAAAGTGACAAGCAAACTACAATCAAGTGGCAACACAACGTTCTTTCTTACGTCAAATTTCGATTTTCAGTTATTAAAAACATAGATAGATAAAATAGGGGCCAATAGACAACTCTGTATAGGACCATAGAATCTGTTTTTATAAGAGCAAACGTAAAATTGTTGAAATAGTGGATTTCTTTATTGACTGTAATTAAGTGTGCGCCTAAACATAGCCACTGGACATGCTAATTTTGGAAAATATTCGCCTAAGACGAAGCACAGCTGCGGGAAACATGGATGCCAAGAATAAAGCAGGTGTTATTTTGCAATCCTAAGACAATTGAGTGCAACTTTTGATGGCTGTACAAAGTACATCTTCATGAGAGAAAGCTGTATTCACCCCTTGACGTTTTATCTCGTTCGCAAACACTTCGCCAGCGACTTTGAGCACAACGACCGATAGCGCGAGATTGATTGTGACACAGCGATCATCGCGTAGGATAGTCTTATGCATGAGATAGATAATCTAACGTATGCATCATTAACTTCCAACTGTTGATTCTTATAATCTTCAACTATAAACGGTCATTATCGTTATTATTAAACTGTGTGTCTCTGCTGTGATGCATTTACACATCTGCAAAATTCCTTAAATTTGTATTTTAAACCTGGCTATTTGTTCTCAGTGTACAGCTTTGAACCAACACGTGAAAATATGAAATCTTAGGCTAAGTTGCACCAAAAAGAAGTCTTTGTAAATGTAACTATTAAAGATAAGTAAGGCGACGAATGTATCAGTATTATTTTAAAGAACAGCCGTCAGCAAGTACAATCTACGTTATTTTTAACTTTAATAGTTATTATTACAAAGAAGCTTTGGGACATATTGCCGGAGTATGGAGTGAATGACAAACTGCTACAAGCTATACAGTCCCTGTACAAGGGCTGCAAAGCTTGTGTGCGGGTGGAGGGGGGTATGTCGCCTTACTTTGAATCCCAAATGGGCGTCAAACAGGGTTGTGTGCTTTCTCCTAGATTATTCACTCTATATCTCGACAAATGCCTAAAAAGAGTGAGAGAGAGTGACTGTGGGATAAAGATGAGTGATCTAGTGGTGAACTGCCTGCTTTATGCAGATGATGCTGTTCTTATGGCATCGTCCGAACAACAACTGCAATCACTAGTCACAAGAATGAAGGAGGGATGTGCAGAAAAAGGACTCCGTTTGAATGCGAGAAAAACTAAGGTACTAGTGTTTGAAAGAAGAAGGATGACAACCTTGACGATAAAGATTGATGATGAAACTCTAGAACAAGTAAATGAAATTATATATCTGGGCAGTGTTTTCACTGCGGATGGGAAGTACGATAGGGACGTTGAAAGAAGAGTGAACGCGGGAAATAGTGTTAACGGTGCCCTGGGGTCACTGATCGGCAGTCGAAATGTCAGTGACAAAGCTCGGCTCGCCATACACAATGCCATGTTGGTACCAACACTGATGTATGGAAGCGAGTCGTGGATACGTCAGAATACGCATGACAGTAGGGTTAATGCCGTAGAAATGAGGTCGCTGCGCCGGATATGCGGCGTCACATTGGCGGACCGCATACGTAACGTCGAAATACGGAAAAGGGTTGGTATAAAGGAAAGCATAGGGACAAAAATAAGAAAAGGCATGCTACGATGGTTCGGGCATGTTGAAAGAATGAGCAAAGAAAGATTGACGAACCAGATATATAATGCGAAAGTTGAGGGTGAAAGAGGCCCTGGCAGACCGAGACTCACATATCACGATCAAATAAATAAAACACTGACTGAAGGTGCATTAAAAAGCCTTCGTAACAAAAGGGCATGTATGAAGAGGTTGATGAACGTCGATGAAGCGAAAGAGGTATGTCGTGATCGTGTCAAGTGGCGCTCAATTGTCTCTGCCTACCCCGCAAGGGATCTGGCGTGAAGATGTGTATGTGTATGTATTACAAAGACTTCGTTTTGGTACAACCCAGCCTTAGTTTTGGTACTAAAAGTTGTATTTTTACAATTACGTTTATTGAGATTTATGGTGCAATTGTGTTGCAAAGAAAACAATAATAATTTGTAAAGATCGTAAATATGCAATATTAAAAAAAAAACATTTATGGTTATGTTCTGCATAAATCTGTCCAACTAAGCCAGGTGTGACGTCTTACTTTACATGATAATACTAATGTTTTTGAGTGATGAATTAATTTTGAGTCATAGTGAATAGTGACATGTTTTATTTGAATTTATGATTATGAAATATACATTTACGACCTTTTAGTTCTCGGGGTGATAAAACCATGGCTTCATCTTCCACCTATAACATCCCAGTGTTGAACTTAGGGCACCGATTCTCACGTAATAGAAATAAATAAAAAAAATATATAAAAAAAAATGAAGTTTTCTTTCAGGTATACACCCATATCAAATAAAATTTACAGTGAAAGTATTACAATTATTAAATATAAAAATACATAAAAAAACAAAGTAATAAAATATTTGCCAAACATCGACTAAAGCTCATTTACGGTTCGGGCTATATCGTAAGGGATATTAATAAAAATAATAATGACTGATATCGAATGATAGCATTTTAGTTATATTTTTAGTAGAGAGGGTTGCTTTCAAGTAGACATACATACATACATACATATCTTCACGCCAGATCCCTTGCGGGGTAGGCAGAGACAATTGAGCGCCATTTGACACGATCACGACATACCTCTTTCGCTTCGTCGGCATTCATTAACCTCTTCATACATGCCCTTTGGTTACGAAGACTTTTTAATGCACCTTCAGTCAGTGTTTTATTTATTTGATCGTGATATGTGAGTCTCGGTCTGCCAGGGCCTCTTTTACCCACAACTTTCGCATTATATATCTGGCTCGTCAATCTTTCATCGCTCATCCTTTCAACATGCCCGAACCATCGTAGCATGCTTTTCCTTATTTTTGTCCCTATGCTTTCCTTCATACCAACCCTTTTCCGTATTTCGACGTTACGTATGCGGTCCGCCAAAGTGACGCCACATATCCGCCGCAACGACCGCATTTCTACTGCATTAACCCTACTCTCATGCGTATTCTGACATATCCACGTTTCGCTTCCATACATCAGTGTTGGTACCAACATGGCATTGTGTATGGCGAGCCGAGCTTTGTCACTGACATTTCGACTGCCGATCAGTGACCCCAGGGCACCGTTAACACTATTTCCCGCGTTCACTCTTCTTTCAACGTCCCTATCGTACTTCCCATCCGCAGTGAAAACACTGCCCAGATATATAATTTCATTTACTTGTTCTAGAGTTTCATCATCAATCTTTATCGTCACGGTTGTCATCCTTCTTCTTTCAAACACTAGTACCTTGGTTTTTCTCGCATTCAAACGGAGTCCTTTTTCTGCACATCCCTCCTTCATTCTTGTGACTAATGATTGCAGTTGTTGTTCGGACGATGCCAAAAGAACAGCATCATCTGCATAAAGCAGGCAGTTCACCACTAGATCACTCATCTTTATCCCACAGTCACTCTCTCTCACTCTTTTTAGGCATTTGTCGAGATATAGAGTGAATAATCTAGGAGAAAGCACACAACCCTGTTTGACGCCCATTTGGGATTCAAAGCAAGGCGACATACCCCCCTCCACCCGCACACAAGCTTTGCAGCCCTTGTACAGGGACTGTATAGCTTGTAGCAGTTTGTCATTCACTCCATACTCCGGCAATATGTCCCAAAGCTTCTTTCTTACAACTCTATCAAAAGCCTTTTCCAAATCCACAAAAGCACAGAAAACCTTCTGGTTTAAGGCCAAAAACTTCTCTGTGATATTGCGGAGCGAAAAGACTTGGTCAGTGCATCCTCTTCCAGGTCTAAAGCCTCCTTGTGCCTCCCATAAAAGACCTTCAGTCTTCTCTTGCAAGCGTTTCGTGAGAATCTTGCCATACATCTTGCTCGCCAAACTGATCAAACTAATCGCTCGGTAGTTGGCACAGTCCAATCTAGATCCCTTACCTTTGTATAAAGGAACGATGACTGATTGCCGCCAGTCCTCTTCAAGTAGAATTCGACATAAAGTCGCAAAAGCATAAGAAATGTAAATGAGGACCTAGGTCATTCCTAAATACAAGAACGGGTTAGGATAAAATGCACCATACTAGCCTGTGACTTTTTTCTTTTAATTTATTTATCTTTTGTAAAGATGAGGCTTTCAGAATATATTTTTTGAGAATTAGGCCAAACGGGTTTAATAACAGTTAACGTAGTGTTTTTACATACACTGTATTCTGCGCGTAATTTAAATGAATGTAATAGTCATTGGATAAGCATTACATGACTTAATTGTAGGTTACGTTCTTCTCTTTGGATTTTCCTTGATAAGCTAACACTGCACATTACCTATGCTAATTTTAAAAAATATTGCAGTGTTTCTGGTTGGGTAGATATTTAGATAACCAGAAGTAGAAAACTATAAGATTTGTAATTTATGTTTACAAAATTAATATAATCATTATTTAATATCTAGCAGGTAGCAACGCCAGCGATGAAATATCACAAACTATTAATCATTTTTAGCTGACTATGATTTGACAACTGTCAATCGGTAAGCTAGGATTTACCTTTACTTCCATAATAATAATATTTTGTTTACCACCAACCAAAAATAGTGCCGGTACAAAAGCGAGCTTAATGCTATAAATTGTTTTTTTTTACCATCTAAACTTTGTGAAGTGTTTTGCTGGTGTATATTTTTTTTATCTCAGCAAGCTTCACTTGTAAAAATTGATTGTTCCAGTGTTTTGTCAATTACGAAGGCTTATAATATAGGCATAATAAAATTGCCGTCAAAACGCTAACAAGTTATTGAACCAAACAGCGCATATTCGACCTAAATCGGATCATTCTTACTATGGCAAAAAACCTTTAAAGATTTAAGCATAAAATTATAAACACAACTTAACCGAGATCATAATGCCGTACCCACCTAACCAATTGACTTGAAGATTTAGTTTTACTACACATATTAATTAATATACAATTTTAATTACTTGGTAACAAGCTTCATCATCATCGGTCTATGTCTCTCCATCCTGGATATAGACCTCCTCCTTTTGAAACCCTCATCTTACCCTTATAGGGGTATCATCATCCATCTATCTGGCCGTCAAGCTTAAGTTACTTAAACAAGTATGTGAGCGTTCTACCAACGCAATTTACGAAATAAAAATTTAGATTATATAAAAATAATGAAGTAAGAATATTATTGAGAAGTATGAGAAATTCGAACGCTCGACGGACACAGCTCGGAGAACCAAGTGTTGCATCAGGCCTCCTACGCCATTAAGGGCTTACTTACATAGCAGGTCAAAAATAAATTTTCTAATAATAGCCTTCGAAGTATATTTATATGAGTACACGTAAACACCTACAGGCATTTGTAATACGTTAGTATTTAAATTAAATTGGAATTATTCTACTTCTGCTAGTGGAAAACTAAGCAGCAAAGTGGTCAAAAGAGTACGCTGTTAGCAAAAGACCACCAAGTTAGGAGATTTCAGTGGCCTGTTAATGTTTAATCTGACTGATAGGAATCTGCAAGGAAAACTTAGTTATTTTAGGATTTAACTATAAAAATAAATAAATAATTACACATTAAAGAAATAAATATACTATTAAACTTTTTAAACTTTCGCGCACACTCATAATAGATTTTTATAATTTTAACGGGTCTTTACGCGATTTACCTTAGAGACATATTTCTCCCGACGTTTCAGCCAAGTTGCATTGGCCGTGGTCACGGGTCGACTGAAGCTATGCGGTGTAGTCTCGTACATACTGGGCGGCAGATGTAAACCTACCCACTTTTCACTTTAAAAGTTTTTAGAAATCACGACACACGACACTTACAATATCCTTGGCGACACCGGGCGATTTTTTTCGAAATTATTTTCTCTTCCGAGGCCAATATTACCTCCAAATAGATGGTGTTGCCATGGGCAGTCCAGTGGCCCCATTTTTAGCCAATATTTGGATGGAGCACCTTGAAAACATTATTTTTCGACACGATGTCTTTTGTATAAAGATCTGGAAGAGATATGTGGACGATGTATTTTGTGTCATCAAGGGAAACAAACCGGAAGTAGAGGAATTCTTATATTATCTAAACTCTCTTCACTCCACAATAAAATTCACATATGAAATGGAGAAAGATAGGCAGTTGGCTTTTTTGTATGTAAAAGTGATCGTGAGACCTGATGGCTCGCTGGCCCACACTGTATATCGAAAACCAACGCACACAGACCGATATCTACACGCCACTTCACATCATTATCCATGCCACCTGAGATCTGTTGTGACTTCATTGATCAACAGGGCTTATAATCTCTCGTGACCCAAAACATTTGGAACAGGAACTGTCACATGTTAAAGCAGTGCTAAAACGCAATGGATATGATGTGGCTCCGAGGTTGCTGCGACAGAAAAACAAGGAGAGATATCCACAGGTCAATCGGCTGCCCGCGTTCTTACCATATGTGAAAGGAGTAACGGATAAAATTGGTACAGCTTTCAAAAAGTTATCCATCAATGCTGTGTACACACCATTCTCCAAAGTAGCAAAACATGTACGCACCCCAAAAGATGTCATTCCTTTTCAAACGCCTGGCGTATATAAAGTGGACTGCAGCTGTGGGAGTTCATATATTGGCCAAACTAAGCGCACAATAGCCGAGAGGGTCAAGGAACATATAGCAGCTGTAAAAAACTGCCAACTAAACAAGTCAGCAATAGCAGAACACCTAATGGATAGTGGCACAAACCATTGGATTGAGCTGCATGACCCAAAGGTACTTTCCACCGATCGTCACTATTACCCTAGAATAGTACGTGAAGCGATAGAAATAAAGAAACACAAAAATTTCAATCGAGAGGGGGTTATAAGCTATCTTCATCGTGGAATCCAGTAATCAATAGGTTTCGACGCCGGGAAAAATCGCCCGGTGTCGCCAAGGATATTGTAAGTGTCGTGTGTCGTGATTTCTAAAAACTTTTAAAGTGAAAAGTGGGTAGGTTTACATCTGCCGCCCAGTATGTACGAGACTACACCGCATAGCTTCAGTCGACCCGTGACCACGGCCAATGCAACTTGGCTGAAACGTCGGGAGAAATATGTCTCTAAGGTAAATCGCGTAAAGACCCGTTAAAATTATAAAAATCTATAAATATACTATATTTAAATTAATATTATATAAAAAAAATATCGTAATGGACCTAGATTTAGAGGAGAAGGTATCAGATTCGATGTCGAGACAATTCCAGGCCTAGTAAAGTTATCTAATGTAATTAGCTTTTTTAAAGTCGTGTATTATTGTTTAATAAGAAATGTATTATGGTCGATCACTATTCATTCATGTCATTTTGCTGAAATTCCTCTCGCACAAACTTCTACTGTGAAAATTTGTCGAATCCGTTCCTGATAATTTCTTCTGTGAGATCTTAATATTTAATTACAATTAAAGAACCTACTTACAAGGGCCGGTGGTGGCTCGGTTGTAAGAAAGCTTTCTTTAAAATCCTAAAAACGTCAGTTAAACCCCGGCATGTACCAATAAGAAATACACTTTACTTATATACATTTGTCATTTATTTACAATGCCACTATTCCCGTGCCTCGGTTCTACTAACTTGTGGAATAGTTAATAAATTCTTCTTCTTTGCCAACCCGACAACAGCGCTGTGAGTGTAGGCCAAATTCTCCGGAATATGTTCTGGAAGGCCCATTTCCAGCAGTGGAAGGAAGGAAAGGTTTCACTTACATTGCGCTACATAATTATCATCAGTAAGTAGTGTATAACCAGCTTTACATAGTCTGCCCACGCGTTTGGGTGAAATAGGAACATGGTAAAAACTTTGGACACCAGCGGTCTGCACTGGTCCAGTTAAGCAAATAATCAGCACTTTGGTGTAAAAACAAAACCTATTTACCTTTGTTACCGTTATGAAGCAACTATAAATAGTTAAGTCCACAAAGTGCAATTTATAGGCGTTATCAGAAGCCGCATAAATAACATTAATTGACTATACTTGTACTTCTAGTAAAGTATTATAATTTGTTCAGTTATGTTCTGAACGGGGTTGAGTCGATATAATGCATTGTCAATGTCAGGGTTGATTGATTCGGGAAAGAAAAGTGTGGCCAACTGATCGCATTAATCCATTTTGATAAATACAATTTTTGTCTGTATTTTGGTTTCCATTATTTTTAAAAGTTGTTTTTCTCTAGAGTTTTAACATTGTTTTTTGCACGTAGTGTAAACTTCTCTGTTCTTGTATTTAACCCACTCACTCCTGTTTTGTTATGTACTTAGTTACAGTTCCTACGACTTAGGAAAAGTTAATTTTAAAACTAAAGAAACAATAATTAACTCCTTTTAAATGTCGCAAACCTTCTTATATAAATATATGGCAGCATCTGAGATTAACACTTAAATAAGGTCGAAATCAACACACGAAAACTATTTTAAATAGAGGGTAGATTTAAACGGTTTTTAAAGTTTTTTTTTGTTTAAAGGGCCGGTTAGAGGATTTGGGTTAAATTTTGTTAATTCGTAAGTAAAATCAAAATAATCGCGCCCACCTGATAGTAAACGATACGAGCCACAAAGACCGACATTAGTCTCTAACACTATGCCGGCTTTCAGGCAAAAAGTTGCTTGTCATACTTCGGTTAAAGGTTATCGGAATGGGGAAACATTGCCTGGGAAAGCAATCCACATTTTCAGCGTGCGACAGATGTAAGAATCTCCAAATTCATATCTACGTAGGAATAGTGACTACGGTATGGAGGTGCATATTTTGACCTGTGCGTGTGGTTAAATATTTTGAATACTATCTTGAGTACAAAATCAACTCAGAACGATATTTAAAAAAAAAAACATCATATACATTGTCAAATGACCTTGTAGTTCGTAGCCAGTAGTTGTGCCCTTTGAAGGTGAGACAGGGTGTTTCATAAAGGCGGACCAAATGGTACAAGAATGTGCGATAATGACATGTCGCAAGATGCGTGGGATACACCATCTGTGCGGCGACATCGACACCGTGTCTGCATGTGCTAGCGCCACAATACACCCGCACTTTACCAGCTCATTAAAAATATGATATCATCGTTACAGCCCCTAGAATGCAGAGTCCTAGACTTCCACCACTGAAATGAAATATTTGTGATTGTAGGGTTACAGATAAAAGATGAACAATATTAGGTTAATTACATAATATGTCAATCTTATACTATATAAATGTCCTGGACCTCTCAGAACATACGTGTATTTCTGAAGAATTTGGCCTGCCTGACTCGCAGGCCAGGGGTTGGCGAGGGTTTGATGTAAATTTTATTAACATTTTAAAGATTAATAATAATAATAATAATAAATTCTTTATTGTACAGAACCAAAAATAGTGTGGGTACAAAGGCGAGCTTAATGCTATAAATGCATTTTCTACCAACTAACCTTTGTGAATGGGGAGCCATTATAAGCGGGTGCAGAAATAATATTGTGATCAACAATTATGAAATATAAATACATACTAATTAAATATACATATCCTACATATTAAATAAATATATACATAAATAATAAATACATATCTAAGTACATTGTAGAAAGTTATGGTAAGTTTTTCTGTTTATGGTGTAAAAAATTGTATAACTTGTCTTTAAATATTTTGAGAGATGGAGCTTGTCTGATTACCAAAGGTAGTCTGTTCCACTGGCGAGCTGCAGATACCGAAAAGGAGTCTGAATATCTGCTGGAAGAGTGGGGAGGGATTTTAAGTAAATTGTTATGGGAAGAACGAAGTGAAAGACCGTGCGAGTCACAAAGAAATTGAAAACGAGCTTTTAGGTAAGGGGGTGCCTTGGGATTATAGAGAATGCCGTAAAGAAAGGAGAGTGTATGTGCAGACCTGCGATTTCGGATATTGAGCCACTTTAACTCTTTGCGAAATTGGGAAACATGATCATACTTACGCAAGCCAAATACATATCGGATGCATAAGTTGAGAAGTCGATCGAGTTTATTTAGTAGCTCTTCGGTGAGGTCGGAGTAACAGACGTCTGCATAGTCGATAATCGGGAGAAGTAATGAGCTGACTAACGTACGCTTTGCCGAGAGAGGAATGAATTGCTGCGATCGCCAAAGACAGTGCATGGATGCATAGATTTTTTTGCTGACTTCAGCAACATGGCAGTCCCAAGACATGTCACTACTCATATGCAGTCCCAAATTCTTGACGCTATGACATACAGATAAAGGTATATTGTTAAATTTTAGTACTGGAAGTGAACCTGAGTCCAACCTCCCTATCAACTGCTTCGTACCCACAACCATTACCTGAGTCTTGTTTGGGTTAACTAACAGTCCGTATTTTTGAGACGCAATACGGATAGACTCCAAATCTAAATTCACCCTATCAAAAGCAGTTTGCGGTTCGTTTGCATCAAAGTTAATCGAAAGTTGCAGATCATCGGCATACAGATGGTAGGAGCAGAATTTGATTGAGCGGACTAAGGTGTTAATGAACACAGAAAATAAGAGAGGAGATAAAACGCCGCCCTGCGGGACACCAGCATTTACCGGGCACCAGTCTGAAAAGACATCATCCAGGCGAATGCGCTGTTGGCGCCCGCGAAGATAGGAAGAGAACCATTGTTGCGCAGACAGTGAGATATTGAGAGATCGCAAGACAGCTAAGAGAAGATCGTGATCAACGCAGTTGAATGCGTTGCTAAAGTCCAAAAGGGTAAGGAGAGTTAGTTTCCTGTTGTCCATAGCAAACCGTATGTCATCAGCAATTTTGACTAGAGCAGTATTGGTGCTATGAGACGGTCGGAAACCAGATTGGTAAGGATTGAAAAGGTTATTTAGGTTTAGGAAATCGGCAAGCTGACGGTGAACCACGCGTTCCAAGACTTTTGAAAGAAAGGGGAGTATTGAGATAGGACGGAGATGGGAAAAGTCTGTAGGTGCTGTTTTCTTTGGAATAGGCACAATATGTGCATATTTCCAAACTTGAGGAAATGAACAAGATGAGAGAGAAAAGTTGATAATGTGGGTGATGTAAGGAAGTATAATGTTTAAGACAGGTAAAAGTAGACTGCGCCCGACATTATCGTATCCGACAGCCTTGCTGGTTAAAGATTTAAGAATCCTATTTATCTCACTGCTGAGCACAGGTTGAAAGTTGAAAGAAGAGTTGTCAAGATGAGAGATAGAATTTATCTGTGAAATAGTAACGGCCTTAATCGCAGGATTTAAGGTGATTGGTGCTGTTGAAAAATGCTGATTAAGGCCATTAATATCTACAGGGAAATTAGAGTCAGATTTTGGTTTACCAAAACCTGCTGAACGAAGAAATTTCCAAATGTTTTGGGGAGTAGAAGATTCAATAGATTTGTGAAAGTATTGGCGTTTGGCGTTCCTACACATCTGATTTACTCGATTCCTTGCAGACTTAAATGCACTCCAGCGATCATCGGAAGGTGATTTATGGTGTTTTCTCTTTAGTGAGTCTCTCCATTTCATGGCCTTTACGATTTTTTCACTCAACCATGGTGCCGGAGGACGCTTCATACGAACCGGGTGAATAGGAGCATGCTTGTCGTAAAGATCTATTAGTATGCGATTAAACTCGGACACCATACCATCAACTGTCCCCATTTGTGTCACTTTATTCCAATCCATGTTCCCAGCATCAGTCAGGAGCGACTCCAGATCCATTCTGGCAAAGCTACGTTGAAGAATGACTTTGGGCCTAAATCTGGGTGTCTTAATCCTGTAGGAGGCAAAAATAAGGTCGTGATGAGAAAAGCCTGGGGCGAGATGTTGACCGTAAGACGTTATTTTATCAGGGTTAGAGGTGATAATTAAATCGAGAAGACTGTGCGCATCATTTAGGTGAAAGGTAGGGTTAAGAGGGAGTATAGATGCATTGACAGATGAAGTAATGTGTTTAAGACGCTTAGTTCGGGAGTTATTTTTAAGCAAACAGGTATTAAAATCACCCATGATTAGATTATGTTCGTAGGAAGGTAGAATAAGTTCTAGCAGCTCTTCAAGTTTACTGAAGTAGTCAAGAGTTGGAGGGGCGTAGACTACACCAAGTAGAAATTTAATAGTGTTGAGGTTTATCTCAATAAAAAGGTGTTCAGAAGTACGACTGTAGAGGGAAGGGGATTGTGAAATTATTTTATATTTAAGATTTGAGCGAATGTATATAGCTACGCCACCTCCTCCCTTACCCACGCGGTCGTTACGTAGAAGAGTATACCCAGGAAGGGAATAGGTAGAAGAAGGTAGTGATGGTTTAAGGAAAGTTTCAGAAATTAGGATGGCGTGTATATGATTACTACAAAATGTGGTAAGGAGATCGGAGAAATGGCTGGGTATACTTTGGGCGTTAATATGACAGACATTCAGATTTTTAGGCGATGATGAGAATGTATCGTGCAGTATATCACCTAGCAGAACAGCACCCTGTGATATATCAAATTCATCAGAACTTGCTGTGTCACATGAAAAATACTCTTCAGAACCAGAATCAGACATAATGTTAATAAGTTGTACTCTCTAAATAATAAAATAAAATAAATAGATAAAACAGTTGTATATTGTATAATAATATATATAATAATACTTATAAAATAGGTAGGTACTGATCTCCTCATATAGTAATCCATTTCACATTCACTGCGGCAAGTTGGTGAAACTACATTTTTACATAAGATACACAACAAAAGTTAAAAGTTACAAATATAGAAGGTATTAAAGTTTACAGATAGGTACAGAGATAAAGAAATTACACATATTAGATATATTTCAATAGTGCCAAAATAATATAAAATAATTTAAACTAAAATATGTATTTTTATTTGTTAAGTTTACATCTATACCATACAAACTATGCCCTGTCTATCACTGGAACGCGCAGCCTCCGCCTGTCAATAACAGCTGACTAAGCATGATAATGCAAATTACAAGATTTATTAAAAAATTAACATTAAATGATGTGTGTGAGGATATTTTATTAATATATTGATTGAAAAAATAGCAGTAAAGTATGCGTATACATGATTGAATATTAAAAATTTCGAAAAACTGCAAGTAAAATAAAAGCAACAAAATGTAAGTATGAATATGATTTATGAACACTGGAAGGAAATTAAACTTGTAATCAAATGCTGTCATGAATTAAATGCTAATCAATATAAAAATAGTTTGCATTTCAGTCGAAGAAATCTATAAAACACTCGATTAATCACTTCTTAGATTTAACAATCCTGGCAGGACGTGACCTTTTTTCTTGTGTTTCAGGTGGAACCGGCGGAAACTTTGAAGAGAATTCTCTAAGCTGGGCCTCAGATAGGATGCGGTGCTTAGCACCTTTGACCTTTACGTACACATTCCCATCCTGTGACCAGCAGCAGTGCATTCCATATAGTCGTCGGGCTTCAGTGAAAACGCGTCTACGCATGTTGGTCAGAAATTCAGCCGTCGAGATGCTAGTGCCTTTCAGACCCTTTTTGGCTCGCCACACATTGGCCCGAGTCTCGAGGCTCCGGAACTTAACCAAGATTGGCCGGGGTCTATCCTGGCTGCCCGCTCCCTTTGCTCCGAGACGATATGAAAAGTGAATGTCAGAAGCATTGATGTCAAGATGAAGCCTATTTGTGCCTATATCACTAATAATAGAAGTGGTGTTCTCATCTGATGACTCTGTAACACCCCGGAACAAAAGGAATTTCCGACGGCTTCTATTTTCCTGCTCATCGGTCATGGTGGCAACAGTGTCAATCTGTGATCTAAGCAACATTAAGGCATCCCTTATGAAGATTTTGAAGTCATGAAAGTCTGTAGCGAGCTGGGCAATTGTAGGTGTAGGAGTGGAAGTATTGATGCGCTTCTCGAAGGACTCCATTGTTCTCATGAATGTTTCTTCCAATCTTTGATAATTGTGCAAATTAATGTAGTGCAGTGAGTGAATGGAGACTGATCCAAAGAAATAAATCAATACATTCCCTTTGTCTTTTTATTACTCACTTGGATTCTTGGATTATTCACTAAAACTAACTAAAATGTAAGTACAACTGTGTGTTTTCAGATATAATAATGATTAATAATAATAAACATAAAAAAACACGACTGCACTTAACCGCTTTTTTTTTTTTTTTTTTTTTTTTTTTTTAAGATTACACAAGTTAGTATTAGTGGAACCGAGACCAACGGCCTATTGTACTATAACAAATGTACGTAAGAAAAGTATTTCTCATTGGTACATACCAAGGTACCATACGATTCTAGCTTTTTGTTCTTTTGGTCTAAGCCCACCTTTAGCTCAGCAGCATGGTGGATCTCCATTGCTCAAGATAGCCCTTCTAAGTTAGTATTAGTGGAACCGAGACCAACGGCCTATTGTACTCTCCGAGGCAAGGAAACGGTGGTGTTGTAAATCTATAACAAATGTACGTAAGAAAAGTATTTCTCATTGGTACATACCAAGGTACCATACGATTCTAGCTTTTTGTTCTTTTGGTCTAAGCCCACCTTTAGCTCAGCAGCATGGTGGATCTCCATTGCTCAAGATAGCCCTTCTAGAATATATAACTAGAGGTTTTGGTTTCCTCTTGAGGGGCCTTTTGAGTTGACAAGTACTCATTGTGAAACATGATTTATAATATAAATTAAAAACTATACGCGCAAACTATATTATAAGGTAGGTACTTATTAATATTTGAATAGAGAAGGTGTGTACATTTAAATACCGGTATATTTTTAATAGGGGGTAGGCGGACTGATGGTGGTAATTTGCTCAGTCTGCTGGGGCAGGGAAGTATCCACCGTTCTTGCCGATAAATCCAGTAAAGTGTATAAACACGTTTCGGGATCAGGCTTGAATTGCCGTCATGCCCAGTCAAGCCGGCATAGTTTTAGGAGCTGATGTCAGTTGATCAGGTGCGCAAGGTCATATGTCGTGCTAGTATAGAAAAAAGTTAAGTTTTGTAAAAATATGATGTAATTTAAACGCCGAGTGTTTAAAAAGGTCATTTAATTAGTGTAACGCTGCCCTAAAGTAGCATAAAATTGATTGAAATAGCCGCGACAAATGGGAGTAAGAAATTTGATATTGGCATTCCGAAACATTTTACTAACATTTTAAGCTAAATAAATATTTAGTACCATAACTTTTTTAAATATAGGTTACATTTATGTCGGTGGATTTAGACTCGGAGGTACTGGGTTTGATTGCTAGTCGCGTCACAATAATATTTAATAATTGTATCATGTACATTTTTAGTGCCATAAAATATTTAAAATAACTAAATATTCTGTATGTACTACTAATATGTCTGTGCCATTCATGTAAATATTGTATTTGTACATTTGTAAATAAAAGTGATGTATAAACAAACACATACGAATATCACTTATTCACGGAATGTAATAAAAAAAATGTAAAAGAAAGTATGTTTAGTAATGTTTTTGTTGGATCAAATCGGTTTAAGGCCTGTTTACACAACAACGTTACTTTATAAAAAAGACAACAAAATATCATTCACTGAAAGATAAAAAAAAAGTTAAGGCCTGTTACAACGTTATTTAAGTAATAAAAATTATAACAAAATATCATTTTCATTTTAATAAAGAGGCAGTAGCGAACGTGTAGCGTTAGGATAAAATAAATTGTCTTTTTTCATTCGTTATAGCCCCTAAAACACAGCGTCCTAGACCTCCACTGCTGGAGATGGGCCTTCCAGAACATATATCTCGAGAATTTGGCCTACACTCGCCACGCTGGCCAGACGGCTTGGCGAGGAATAATAATAATAATAATTTATTTATTTGCATAAAACTCATATTTAGAAATTTACAGGTCTTAAAATAAACTTAAGAGTTGGTACATTTGCCAAGTTTTGGCTAGCAAATATTTTATACAGGTGTGTCTGATTCCGCCAAAATGGGATAATTATTCATACATCATTATAGTATCCGTTCTCTAACGGCGGAATTGGACGGCATGATTCGCAAATTTTCTTCGTGGGGTGCTTAATACGTAGTCCAGTTTAATGCCAGTAAGACCCAGAAATGGCGTTGACGGCCAAAAATTCTTCCTCCTCTCCAAAAAAATCATAGATGAACAAGCATCTGGGTGCTTTCTCGGAAATTATATAATTATTATTATTAAAAAAATAATCTAAAAGACCACGACATGTAGTCGAACAAATCTTACAGAAGAAATAATCAGGAACGGTTTCAAGACTGCTTTTCGCAGTGGAAGTTGGTGCGAAAAGAGTTTCGGCAAAATCTTTGCATCACTTACTGAAATTATTGGGCTTAAGCAGGTCTGCCCATTTATAGAACGAGTTCCAAGACGGCATTAACGGAATCATACAGTATTTGGTTGGATAGGGAGAGGATGAGAATGATGGATGGTGAGTGTCTTTTTAGCAATAAAATTATTTTAGGACCTTATTTATATCAGCATATTTAATATTAGTCCTAATGTAGCTTCCTAGCCTCCTGTAAATTTATTCGTATTCAGATACTCCTGGAATGTTGCATAATGTGCGTGTCGAAATGTGTGAACGCGCTTTAACTGACTATGAGTTGCAATTATAAGAGTGTGCACAAGACGGCTATGTAATGAAAGTTTATGCGCCGTAAATATTAATCGACAAGTCATCTGTGAACGTGACGGCTGTTTTGCCCTCTTCAGTAAAAAAAAACTTCGAAGATCGTAGTACATACATACACAGTACCTACTTGTAAAAAAAAAGGTTGATAATTCACTTAAGTGCAAAGGCTTTCAAGTATTAAATAAAAAAGCATCCCGTAATAATAATGTTTGAACTCTTTAATTGGATCGGCATTTTTTGTCCAAAATAAAATGAATGTTTATTAATTATTTTAAATGGAATATGAATTACACGCAACTTTTAATGATTTACCCTTTTAATTGGATCCAGATATTTGTATTATTTTTGTAAAATAAACAACTTTTTTAGAGTCTAATAAGTACTGTAATAGAATAAAAATCATTCTGACAAATATCTTTTAACTGCTTCCGTGGTCTAGCGGTTAAGTCTGTAGATTAAGACAAGAAGGTATCGGGTTCGATTCGACAATAATTAATTTATTTGGGGTAGTAATCGAGTTTGGTACGCAAGAGACAAAGATGGGTCGGCCACTTGTCATGATGTGCATACAGTAAAGTTGGTTAAAAAAAGCGTGGATTCAGACCACCCCGGAAGGGATACGTTCGTGATAATAAAAACTAGTTCTGCTAATTGTCTTAAATTATTTAAAATTGTATTATTTATAAATCAATAGTTAGTATTGAGAAGGCTCTCTCCCACTCACCCACAGATGGTATTACCGTTACCTAAAAATCCGTAGAGTCCTTCACATGTCACTTGACTACCGCAGACAAAAAACATTTCCATCGTAGCTTCTGATAAGGAATTTCTCCCCTAAGGCACTAACGATCCGTACAAGTTTGGGTGGTCCAAGAGACTTGTAAATAAAAAAGTAAATATTTTAATGCTAATACGATTCTTAGACGTTTCCTCAACGCCTTCTATCCTCAATTATTCCATCCAGCTGTCAATCGGAGGGACGCCTCGGCACGTCATTAACGCTCGAGGAATATAACTGATTTACACACAAGGTACATCGCAACTTACCTTAAAACCTCCTCGAAGTAATATTAAAATAAAATAACGTTTATTGGATTATAATCAAATAATTTCAGTTAGTGAGCACTGCTTCCTGGAAAAGAAATTCTGGTTCCAGAAGGCAGTTTCCCTATTTTTGACACAATAAAACTATACTTACATAAGTCAATAATACAGTGCATTCCTATCCTTATTAAACATTGTTTTACTGTAACCAGTCTATTCCAATATATATGTATTTATTTATTATTTTATTTACTTGTACCTCACGATAAGAAAATAAATAACAAAACTTAAACTTTTGTTTAGTTAGAAATAATTTTAACTATCTATTTTTTTCTGCTTCACCCGCTTATTAAATATCTCAGTTGGTTTTGTACAATAAATTATTTATTATTATTTCTTGATATCAAAATATCAATGACCGTACACGTAATAACAAAAATAATTTAGGTGAGCATATTTATGTTAATGCAATTGTATAATAATGTAGGGGAGTGGGACACGCAATAGTCTAGTTTATGTTTATGCGATTATGACATAATGTTGATCAACGGAAGAGAGGTCATCATCCGCGCCCAACACGGAGCTACGAAGTCGGTGACAATTTCAATGGAGGGTAACAAACAGGGCTTTTTATGGACAAAGAAACAGCCTTTAAAGAGCTATGCACATGTTTTGTCACTCTTTATTTATCCGAAGCTTATTTAACATTTGGGAAATTCCGGCACATCACAATGTTTAAAGACGAAGGTCTTGTCTCCCGGTAATGTATACGGAGCAGAGACGTCGACGCTGACAGTGGGTCTAGTCCATAAATTCAAGGTCGCTCAGCGAGCGATGGAGAGAGGTATGCTTGGTATTTCTCTGATAAATAGAATTCAAAACGTGAATATCACATTGCTTTAAAAATTTGCAAGCAATGGGCCGGACACATCTGCCGCAGAACCGACACGACCTATAGGGCAACCAGGTTCTAGAGTCGAGATCACGTCCGGGACGACGTAGAGTGGGACGACCCCCCGCCAGATGGACAGATGATCTAAAGAAGATCGCTGGCGGAGGTTGGATGTTGGATGGAGTTTGATCCAGTAGTGGAGAGACACAGGCTCATGATGCTTTATTCTATTTTATTATTTTAAATAACAAAAACAGTTTGAGGACCACTTTTTTTTTATTAGATCATATATTTTTTATACCTAAATTTAATAGAATAATAGCACTAAATAATTTAATACGAGAACACATATTTCAAGAGTCACATCCATATTTTTTTTTAATCCACGTCCGCAGTCTCGGGTTCGGTGCGGGCGACCATCTATTTTAATCCCGTGTTAACCCACATTTAGTCTCGTACAAATTAGCTAAACTTACGTACAACCCGCTAATGATAGCTTATTCACACCAACCGCCCCCGAGACCAAAGGAATGCCAAAATATTGCAAATGTCAGTCAACTCAAAGTAAAAGAAGGACTAGAAAATAAAGTTTATTAAAAAAGACATTTATTATCGTTTAAAGTTACTATATACTTAGAAGTATATAATACTTTTAGAAAACACATAGACAATACAATGATATTCGTATATTGTAGACGCAAATTAATTTTTCTTTTACAGTATAGGTTAAGGTTAAGTTAATTAATTTAGTACTATTAGATACTATATTAAACAAAAATACAAGTGTGGCGACAAAATCACTTTATTATAATCTGCAGGTTCTCGATGATTACTTACCTTCGATAACAAAATATATTTTAGAAAACTTTACCAGTGCTATTCAGAGCCGTTAAAAACCAGGATTCAAAAGTTTTGTTCTTTTAAGTCAAAAGAATTTATTTAGAAACAATAGTCCATACAACTTTCAATCAAATACAGAAATTAGAAAAAGGTCGAGATAAAGTCATACATTCAAATCACAAACAATTAAAAAATTAAACGAATTACATGACAAATGGCAATAGTAATAAATCTGTAGTAGAAACTTTGCGGAAACAGCATTTTCTATGGAAATGCGAGCAAATTACCCATCAGGTAACCGCACTTCCGAAGTGCGCGACGTGACGTAACACCATAGTTCCGCAGCACGCGACATCACACTAATTAAAATGTATATGCAAGGTTCGACTCCACACAATATTTGTAGAAGGTACCTACTACTCATTACCTGAGCTATGCTTTATCCAGAACAAACCTCCTAAAGATGCTTAAGCTAGCTTAAAAACCTTAGTGGTCTTACCATTTTTTTCATATTTTGAATTATATTAGCGCCAACCACGTCCATAACAGCTGAATGAATTTCACCAAATCGGATATACGGACGTCCATCACTTTCGTAATGTGAGCGCAAGGCACACGCCGATACTACTTACACATATATTAAAATCGACAATATCGAAATATCGATAATAAAAAGTGAATATATTTAATGACGGGATGCACGCGGCCAACTGGTCGAAGGCACGCGATTGTGAACAAATAGCAGGAGTTTGAGAACTAGGTGTTGTATTAAATGTAAAAACATACAATAATTGATTAAGACATTACGCGGTTATTACTGATCAAATATATCAATTAATGACACACGTTACCAATGTTTGGTTTTCAAGTACAACAGTATCAGTTGCCTTATGCCGAATGATATGTTATTGTATTTAACGTGTAAAAGTGCCTAAAGTAGGCCTACTTACTGAATAAATTAATTTGAATTTTTATTTGAAAGGAATAGGGAATATAAATGAGCTAACCTTCGTAATCCCTAATAAACGTCTAAAGACCCAATCCATTGATACGTTCAGGCGAATGCGCATATAATGTTATGTTTAGTCACAAGATAAGAACAAAGTTGGATGCAATGATAGGAATTCAGGATGACAACATTAATACCCCATTGCGTTCTTCGGCTACTGTGAACGAACCTATAAACCCAACAAGAAGTTTGAAGGTGGACGATAGAGTTCAAATACTATTTTACAAAAATAATAATGAATTTTGAAAGTTTGGAAATATAGTGCATGGATTAGTACAATTACAATTAGAAAAGATGAAGGAGAAATATGTAAAAGACATATCAACCAAATAATAAGAAGTGCATATGTACAAAATTTGGGGGAGACCTGATACGTCTTTCGCCTTTGCTACGTGAAACGTGTATGCATGTGTATGTATACGAGAATTGTCATATTTTATTTATGTCAACAATTAATAAAAGTAAATAATTATGTCTGATCTTATTATAAAACGTATTTTATTTAATATGTAAGTATTAGATGCATTATTCACCAAGGCTGAGCAAGGCTAATCGCTAGATGAAAATGTCATTATCCTAGATATAATCTGAACGTTAGCTTACAAAATATGTAAAAAGGTAGGTATCAGAAGAAGCATAGGGACACAAATAAGGAAAGGTTCAGACATGTTGAAAGGATAAGTGACGATAGATTCACGAACCAGATATATAATTCTAATTTGTGGGTAAAGGAGGCCCTGGCAGACCAACCATTCACAACAAACTAAATAAAACACTAGCCGTGCACAGTGCAGTTAAAAAAAGTCTACGAAACAAAAAGTGTATGTAAGAAAAGGTTAATGAATGTCGACGAAGCGAAAGATGTATGTGTTAACCGTGACAAATGGCGCTTAATTGTCTTGCCGACCCCGCAAGGAGCTGGCGTGAAGATATGAATATACGTACATATGTTGTATTACCTTACAAATTTGATGACATATCCAGCATTCTTTATCTTTGATTGTAACTTTTGAGTCAAAAACTTTTTTTTGTAATTAAAAACACTAGAAGAGAGAACAGAATAAAGACATAACTAAAGTAATTGTAGGAAAGGAATCGATGATAAGTGTACCAGAGAGCGTTGCGTGCGCCGTTACACATGGCGAGGGACACGCGTCTCGCTAGAAAGTTACATCAATAATTGGAGATATCAATTAAAATTGTAGTTTTATGCCAACCGAGCATTCATCATCATCAACTTGTACAGCTTTATGGCAATATTGACAAGGTATTTATTACAGGATAACAATAAATAAAACCAGATATGGAAACATAAAGGGTGAATTAAAAGTAACCACAAATGTTTTCATATATATTAAGCGGTGTGCATCTGATAAATTTCCAGGATAAATTTGGGGATTCTAACATCTGTCGTACGCTAAAGATGTGCAATGCTCCTGAATTAGTTCTTCAAGCGAAGTGTTAAAAATCATCTTGATAGGCCGGCGTAATGCTACCATTGACTGATGTCCGTTGTCAGTGGCTGGCGTCGGTCGCTCTGTTCTTGAACCTCGCGTATCATCAGGTGGCCGCAATGTCAAAAAACGTGCTCTTTTTAAAAAATATATAAACACATTGCTAAGCAAGGGACTTTCCTGAATGACAGAAGGGTAGGGACATACGAGTAATCCACCAAACAGCTCGAATACACGTTTATTTAGATATATATTTCGTGATAGATATTCCAAATAATAAACATTGCTGTATGCTTCATAAACTGACAGATTTATGCTAATGCTTTAATGATATATTAAAAGAGCCCTTTCTTTATTCATAATATTACTTACCTCTAAATCTTTTAATATCAAATGTAACCTAGCTTATAATTATTCAAGGGCTTAGTACTTAACCTCATATTGCTTAAACATAATTTACCTCCAGTTTCTCAAGGAACAAACGTTTATCTTTTTGTCATACATCAGGAGATAGACACTTTTTTAGGTGAGCCAATCACTAAAATGAAATGGGGGTTAGTAAATTAAAAATTGCAATGACAAGGTGGTGAACGTGTTTCAACAACGCATATTTGGCGAAGTAACTGGATATTGAAAGTTTGTTTACAGTCAACCCACATTTGATTGGTATTATAATTAAGTTATGGTCAGATCCCCGCCGGTTGATGGCTACTTGCACTTTCTACGAAGCCACTTTCCTTGGCGCCTCTAAAATCTTATTCAATTTGTAATTCCGATGAGTTTTACGCTTTTTTGCGCATATGTAGGGCACTCGCACTTGTCATGGACGATGGCGATTCACAGATCACTTGACAAGCGATATTAAAATTGTTATAACTTCTACCCCACTTATTTGAAAACTTATTTTTTCTTCAGTCTCTGTTTTACTTGACTTTGTATTAGTAGTATGTATTTATAAACTGACTTTAAATACTGTTGTTTTGTTTCTATTTCACCTAATTGCTAATTGCACCTACCACCTATCCTGTCTAAATTAGGTCCGTATTTGTGCATAGTGCAATATTTTTAATAGGTGGTAGGCGGACTGATGGTGGTTATTTGTCCAATCTGCGGGGGCGAGGAAGTATTCACCGTTCGCGCCGATAAACCAAGTAAAGTGTGTCCACAAGTTTCAGGATCAGGCTCGAATTGTCGTCATGCCCCACAAGCCGGCATAGTGTTAGGGACTGATGTTAGTCATGAGTGTCTGATTCCAGTTGCTAATATTCATGGACCTCGCGCGCGACTTACCATCAGGAGGGCACATGTCGTGCTAGTATAAAAAAAAAAAATTAAATAAATATTTTATAATATAAACAGGCAGATTTTATAATATAAACACTAGAGGTATTCAGCACAACACCTGGCAAGACTTTTGTGATCAGATATCAAAATACAGTAAACAAAGCCAGTTTAAAAAAATCACAAATGTTGTGCATTGCTTGCTGCGTGACATTTATTAAAACTCTTTTAAGTAAATAGTAAATTTTCCACGACTTCAAAAGAAAGAAAGCGATTAGGTTTTAATTGACATTAAGACTTTATTCGACGTTTATCCACCACAGTAAAGGCTGCTGTTTCTACTAAGAGGAATTTTATTTAAAAAATAATCTGCCTTTTGATATCGCTGATCGTTATGAATGTGACAGCAGGCTTACATCGAAGATAGTATCCGGTCGTGACGTCACGCAATAAACAACCAGTGTTGCTGGCGGATTACTTAAAATCTCCAAAGAAAACTTATCTTCGTACTAAGATAAGTAATTTTTTTCAGAATTGAGGTATAAGAACCAATAATGATCATCACCATTTTATTTTATTTTGGCATTTTATGACGAGGCTTTATTATACTTAAAAAGCATCATCATCATTCCAGCCCCTAGAACACAGCGTCCTAGACCTCTACTGCTGGAGATGGGCCTTCCAGAACATATATCTGGAGAACTTGGACTGCACTCGCCACGCTGGCCAGACGGCTTGGCGAGGATTTGATGTAAATTTTTATAACAATTTATTAACGATTCCACAAGTTGGTATTAGTGGAACCGGGACCGACGGCTTAACGTGCTCTCCGAGGCACGGGAACGGTGGTGTTGTAAATGTACGTAAGAAAAGTGTATTTCTCATTGGTACATGCCGGGGGGGTTTGAACCGACCTTTGTAGGATTTAAGGAACGCGTTCTTTCAACCGAGCCACCACCGCGCCTATAAAAAGCATCATATTTAAATAATTATTTTGGCCACAGATGAACATTGCAAATAACAACAACGTATAGGTGTTTATTGAAATTTAAACTTATGTTTATAGGCCGCCATAATGGTAGAGACAGATGTCGGTCGTCAGTGGCTGGCGTCAGTTGCTTCCATTCTTGGAGCTCGCGTACAGCTTACCATCAGGCGGCCGATGATGTCACATGTTGTGCTCAGTATAAAATGTCGAAAAACGAATTCGCACCTTAAAAAAAGGGACAACACAAAATCTACGGGTCATAATTTTGGCAGTAGCCACATAATAGTTACAGACCTGCGTTTTAGGAAAACAGGGGTACTCTTTAAGTTTTCACATCAATGCTGAAGTCAGGTTTCATTAGTAGAGCCGTTACCTTAGATAACTTGGCGGACGTAACAAAATTGATATTTTGTGTATTTATAAGATTAGCATAATCTCATAATAATTGAATTTGGAGGTTGTGTGAGTCTCGAGCGACCAAGATAAAATATAATCGTCTTTATAATTAAAAAAAAACCTTATTGTACTTATAAGTTTACTGAAAATATTTATCTTTATTATTTTAATTATTGTATAGTTTTATTGATTTTAAAGTAAAGTTGTAATTTGCTATTACAGCTAAGGTGTGAAGGTATGACGTGTATTGTTTTAATATGTCATTAATTGTCAAATTAACGACAACATTATAAACCGTTTACGACAACATCAATTTGTCACAAACCAGAGATAGCAATCAATCGCCAAAAACAACTCAACAATTTATAATAGGCCATAAACATTTAATGCCAATTGGCAATAATTCAGATTACAATTTGTAATAAATATTACAACTTTGGCCGTATAATGGATAAAAACAATTTAACTAGATTCAAATTATACAAGAGCATTGTTTCTTGTGGCCCAGTTTAGATGTTATCAGCCGAGTTTTGTTCCACTTGCTCTGTTAATTTGTGTCCCAGCCTCTCGATTTTGTGACCCATCCAAGGAAATTAAATGGGATCGCAACAATGTACGAGTATGTGTTGTTTTTAACATAATTTATTAGTGCATGTTGGTGGTGGTCGACACTTGTATAATTAATATTACAATCAAACAAGTCTCTTAATTAAATCATAAGATAGCTACTAAACTGGGTCTTATCTTATTTTATTAAATGTAACTTAAATGGGCCATAAATGTTGGCACAGCAGTAGGCATGAGAAATAATACAGAAAATGCCGACCCGGAAGTAGGTACATGCGAAAGTAAAAAGATTTACAGAGATGATTGTTCCACATTAGTGTGGGCACCTTCGTGTTACATAAAAACTATTGTTATTAAAACAATTCATTAACCTGTTGCCGGAAACAAGGGCAAGATGCAAACCTGTTACTATTACCACATGACTTACATTAGGTAAACGTTGTTCCTAATTTATTACATTAACATCCACTTAAGTCAATCTAATCCGCCTCGAAGGATCCTTATTATTTTAATCAATGAACTTTCGTGACATAATGTGGACGCTGTTAATAAATAAATACACTTACTAATGTGTTCAATAAAATGTGTAAAAAAGTAAAGTATCATCACGACCGTTTCCCTTCTGGGGTAGTCAGAAACCACGCTTATAAGAAAGCAGACTCACAAGCTCGTCGATGTGTCTAGCGTATCAAACTCGGAAAATATAACAATTAAATTAAATATTAATCTATTTATTTATTTAAATTAATAAATATTATTGTGTCAAGACTAGAAATCGAAAAAATATGTAATGACGTTACTAATTAATTGCACGTATATTTTGCGACTTGCCATAAAATAATGGCTTTTCTCACGATATATCGGTCAATTTGCCCCGACAAGAGAATTACTTGCCACTGTTAGAATATTCATTACACACACTACAACACGTCATTTCTTCTGTGAAGTTGTCGGTCTTCCCTTGTACGCGATATTTGTGTATTAAATTCCACAATTTAACCAGTAATGTAGTTTTGTTTTAACACTATTAATGTACCTAGTTACGTTCTTAAAGATAAGTGATTTATGTGTGTGGAGCTACAATTTGGATTGTAATTAAAACAATGAATGTAGATGAAAGGAGGCGGCCAGTATCCCACAGTGGCAATACATCTGGCTGGTGTAATGGCGCCGTGAGGTAACCCGGGTCAAGTCGACATTCCGTGCACTCTTGCGCAACCATGCGCGCACACCGCTTTGTGTTTGTTTTCTACCCAGATAGCTCAGATTTATCCTGCCAGCGAATTGTTCTATGCCTAGACTGTCTAGTTAAGGACGAACATTTATATAATACTAGCTTTCCGTGACTTATTCTACATCTACAATGACTACATTTAGAAAAACATTTATGCATTATCTAATTCTGATCTTAATCTGTCTCTATCTTTTGGTTTTTTCTTTATGTGACAGCGAACATAAAAATCCATATCTTGATAAATTATTAAGATATTATATTAATAAAATTGTTACTAAAATTGCAGGATCTAACCGTAACTGCCTTCGTGCATGAATTTAGACACGGGTTAGGTTCCTGGTATTTCTTTTTATTCAGTTTGGTATGCTAGAGGAATCGATTGCCACTTGTCATAATGGACCTATAGTAAAAGTAAAGTATCATCACGACCATATCCCTTACGGGGTGGTCAGAAAGCGAGTTCACATTTCAATTTAAAAGATGATAGCAGCAACCAAATGAAAACGAATAAGTTGCACTATTTTGCTACTTATAATAAAAGTTTTTCCAAACGAAAAGTCGTAATTTGTTTTCCCCAAAGTAGGTACCAGAGGTAATTAGTTCGCGTCTGTAAAATATTACCAAGTAGCAAGTTTCAACGAGCATTTAAACAATCTACTTGTCTCAAAACTTTGGACTTAGAAACTCAGAATCCATTACGACTGATGCCTCAAAGTTTGATCACTGTAAAAAGTTTAAAATAGATTCTCTACTAAGGTCGTTTTAAGGATAATTTAAATTGTTTTTTTTTTTAAATGAGTTTCTTGGAAGCTTCAAATAATGTTAATAAATGTAGTCGAGTATCTTCACAAACATCGTCATTTCTGGATCAATGAACAAGTTTTTGAAAACGTTTATGATGGGCCGATTATGACAAGTGGCAAGCTTGTCTATGTCTCATGCGTAGCAGAGGAGATAAATAACCGGTGTTAGTACCTTCACGTTTTAATCTTATGCTATAACTACTGAGCCACGAAGGCAATTTAATTTTGGTATGCAGTTTAGTTTGGTTAAGTACATAATTATACTTATTATACTTTGCAGCACAATGTAACTGTTACAGCCAGACGCGGGAGAAAAGACTTGGTAAAATTATAAAAAAACTATTAATTACATAATATATGTTATCCTTAATAATAAAAAAAATCGCTTGTTTTCCGAAAAACATAAATCATTAATTATTTACAGGAAATATAAAAAAAGTATTAATTGTTTATTTTTATATAAAAAAAACAAAAGTAAAATATGTGTATTATGTCAATGAATACTCAAAATGGTCCTAAGTTTTTTTTTTATAATCAAAATTTTGGACTTGTGTTAATGGGGGTGACTAACTTTTTATCACGATAGATTATTATAATTACTATTATTTTTATTACGAAATTTATTATTTTCTGGATATTATGCCGAAGTGAGCAGCTTTTAAGTGAACAAATCAAGATTTCCAAGTGAAATCAAAGATATGATGATCTCAAAATTACCGTTCTATTACTAAAATCTTTTTTTCTTTTTAAAGACGGTGTGCGCTTTCTTAATTTGTAAAAATTTGTAAAAAAAATACATTTTTATGTTATATATAAAAAAATACAAATACATTGAAAAAATGATGCTACATAGGAGAAAAACAAGGTACCATTGCCGCTAGCGACATCTACAAAAAGCTTTGCCTGATACACCCCATTGTAAATCAAGCATTGTAGATTCAAATATTTGTTACAAAAATGCTTTTAATTTTGAATACGGAATGCCTCTATATTCGTAAAGTACCATTACTCGTAAGTTTTAAAAATGTGTTTAGTAAACACTAAAAAGCAAAACGACTCGTACATAACTTGACTAAATCCGTACATTATTGTATGTATTATAGATTATTTATTTATTTTATACTATGCATTAAGTAAAATTATGTCGTTTATCTATATATCGGTAGATAAGTACCTTAGCTTAATTTTTTGTTACAAGATTTTTTCTCAATAAAAATATTATTTGTCAAACATTAGCGGACATGCACCCGCAATCCCTCTGCTCACTTCTCCCAAAGGTTAGCTGTTAAAGAAATGTTATTAGACTTACTATCTATTTCCAGAAAGATTATTAAAGTCAATCTGTTACTTGTGACACCTATTTTAATTAATAAAGCTAGTAGACCGAACATGGCAGCTACCATTGCAAAATTTAGAACGTAGTAGAACATGTAAATTATTTAAGGTTTTAGATTTACCAATTATTCGTAGTGAGGTAGGTAATTTGTAACTCGAAATTACTCAAACTAGCTCCGTGGTCTAGCGGTAAGTCCGTGGATTTAGACTCGGAGGTACCGGGTTCGACTCCTGGTCGGGACACAATAATATTGTTAATATGATATTGCTCGAGTTTGGTACGCTAAGAGACATCGACGAGCTTGCCACTTGTCATGATGGGCCTATAGTAAAGTTTATACACATTCTTATACAATTTAATCATACTAAAACTATGTACAAAGGCAAACTTAAGTCATTTCGGCCTTTTCCACTAGCTAATCTTTTAATTGCAGATATGAATTGTCGTAATAAATTATTAACCACAAGTAGGTATTAGTAGAACCGGGACCAAGTCAAGTCAAAATATCTTTATTCACGTAAACCTATTACAGGCATTTATGAAACGTCATTAATTTAATTTTGAATGATTCTACTCCTGCTAGTAGAAGACTAAGCAGCAAAATGGTCCAATAAGTAAGCTGTTAGCAGAAGACCAGCAGCTTAGAAATTCCAGTGACCTGTTAATGTTTAATCTGACTGAGAAAGGAATCTGCAAGGAAAACTCAGCTATATCAGATTTACAAAATAAAACATATACAGAACTGCACCACAACGATCAATTAATAACCTTTTAAATTTAGTTATCAGTACCTATGAGAAAACAATACCTGGTACAGCAGTAACCCACCAGGCAAGTCAGAATTAAGGTAGACTACATGCCTATGTGCAACCCGAAAGTCGACAAAACCGACCGGATTAACGTGATCTCCTCCTCACGTTCCGTATTCCGAGGGCTGGTGGTCGGGGTGTGGCTGTGTGGGGTGTGGTTGCAGCAATTTTTTAATTAATGACATAATTATAGTTCCTTCTAGATTCGTTTCCGGATTCTATCGCGGCTGTAACCTGAGTATTGTTAAACGATTTGCGACGAATAAGCGTTTTTTTTTTCTTGAAACTGGTACATGGCAACATCGGTCAGCAACGATTCAATAATTACATTATACTAAGCAGATAATAAGGAATCAGATGACCTGCTTTCTGAAGGTTCGACATTTATCAGGTTTCCTATTTGTTTTGGCCGCGGCTTAATTTCGCAGTGCCTTTAGCCTGTTTTGGTTTGGCTATCACGACGGCTTAACGTGCTCTCCGAGGCACGGGAACGGTGGTGTTATAAATCTATGACAAATGTACGTAAAGAATAAGAAAAGTGTCTTTCTCACACGCCGGGGGGGTTTGAACCGACCTTTGTAGGATTTAAGGTCGCGTTCTTACAACCGAGCCACCACCGCGCCTACATACACTACACAGAGTATCCCTTACATCAATCAATGTAAAGAGGTAGGCGTGAATATCTTGCAGATCGGTCTGTATTTTCCCAAACTCGTTGGTTAAATTAGTTTCCGGTGAATACCAAATTCGGCTAAAGTATGTTCAGTGTTAAGAAATCTGTACACGGTCGCGGCGGAGGTCATCGACCGTTGTGGCCGGGCGAGTTGCGCCTGCGCATATTGTCAACTCGTTGGGGAAATTCTCTATATGTCAAGGTCGAGAATGTTAGACCATTTCTTCGACATTAGACAGAAAGAAGTCATCGACTTTTGTTTAAGAAAACATGTTGCTAATTGACTGAAGATGACTTCTAGTTCTAAGGGCCGGTAATCCAATGCTTCCTTTAGTGGCTACGTTCCCTTAAGTAGCCGCGATCCTAAAGAAATTCCTGTAGGTACTTAAGTAAGCAACTTAAGTGAGCGATAAATTACCGGGCTTATTATAATATGATGTTTTGAACTTAGGTGTAACCGAAATGCGATATTATGGTACTATTGATTTTTGAAGTAAGCATAAAATAAGCTTAGTATATCGATTCGTGCGAATCCCATATTATCAAGAATTTATTCTATCCGTATGTTGCAAGGTTTATGGACAAATAAAATGTTTAATACCTAAATGATTAGGTATACTATCTGTAAGAGATCAGAACAGCAAATTTGGAAATAATTTAGTCTTTACTGCAGTTGCTTTAAGGTTCACAGGTTTGTGGCCAAGTAGTGGTAAACCGTACCTAATCTCTTTATGTACCAGTCTTCGGATAACACTAAGTACCAGATAACAGCAGAATGCACATCGCCACGTACACTCACTATCACAATTAGCATTTCGGCTATTTTTTAAATTCAGATTTGTGCTGTGACGGGATTAAAGAACATTAGCCTGTCAATTGACGATTTTTCGTTATTCATGGAGTTAAAAAGCAATAAGATTTAAGCATATACGAGTATATAGTCATAGTCATTGATAAATATATCCACTAGAACAAGACTTCACTGCTAAAGCTGAGTCTTGTATAAATAGTTCTGGAGAATTTCGCCTTCTCTCACACACTGCGCTGGCGGACGGGTTTGATAGAAGTATAGTTACAAAAAATATGCACAGACGTTTTTCTGAACTTTTCATATCCGGGTATTAAATGTATTTTAAACTAAAAATATTTCTGAATAGAGCTGTCAAATGTTGCCATAGTTAAACACAACTATAGTTAAAGATGTATTTTTAAAAGGGACTAATTCACAGTTTTGTTCGTTTAATATTATATACATATATATAAAAAAATAAAAAATGTTTTCACATCGCAAATAAAATGTAAAAACCATTGTAAAAATCATATTATCTAAAACAAATATTTGGCGTTATGCTTTAAATAAGAAAGTCAGGTAAACACAAGTACGTGATCTAGACTTTACAAGGAAAACCTTATCATAGCACTTCTTTTGATATTCAAACAAAAACACGTGAAGAGTCATTCTTAGATAAGCAATCATAATCAATTTCATGTCATGTTCTTCAGTGACAGAGATCGACAATTGGCCGGTGTAATCTGGAGGCGACAGGCTGACGTGAGCACACTTTCTCGGGTTTGACTTTCGCCATTAATTAGATTCACAAGCGAAGACAATAGAGCAAGAAACTATATCTCATACAATCATTTACCGCATCTATTAATTGCCGATCACATTGCTTCGTTCCAATCGCACCTGCTCGACTTCACCAGGTGAAACGATGTATTGGGTTTTCGTTGATAGAGGTTAGTTATCATTACGTATGATATTGATAACTATAGTTACTCATCATCATCTTCACGACTGCCTTCTTGGTCCAGTGGTTATGACCGCATATCAAGACGCGGAGGTACTGGTTTTGATACCTTTGTACCTCTCGTACGCTAGAGACATCGAGTAGCTTGTCACCACTTACATATATTGGTTTTTCGAGATTTATCAATCTTTCAAACATGTCCTTTTGTTACGGAGACTCTTCAGTCAGTACTGAAACTTGGTTTATTCGGTCGCGCCAGTCATGGTCTGCCAGGGCTAGGGTTAACATTTAAAAATGTGAAAAGAACTGAAAAAGTTTGATATTTCAATTGAAGTCTGGACATTTTGGTCACAAAATGCAAACATTACCAACTTAGTTAGAGTGATATGGTAGCAGTAAGGATTATTAAAGGGCCGGACAAATCCGGACGGATGGTAACCCTAGCCAGAGACTGAAGAATTTTAGTAAGAAAATGGTTAAAAAACACACTAGCAAAGGAGACGTGCGGACCGAGCGTCGCGCGCCCTACATATCTATAAATGTAATTTATTTTCTTACCTTTCTGTATACTCAATATGTTATGCAACTGTTAAATATAAAACCACGTAACAACAATTTTACGATTAAATACGAGAGAAATTGCATAGTTCGCCTAGAAAAGCAAAATCGGGTGAAACAACGCCAAGTGTAAGCGGTACGAACCCGGCTTTCTAACTTGGACGCTAAAAAATCAGCCCGATTATATGTAAAACTTTGAAACAATGCTCTTGGATTTTTGTTCAGATGAAAGTACACCTATCAGCTTTCCTTTTTAATATCGATTGACGTTTTTGTATGAAACGTGGGAAGTCGCGTTATTTGCCAAAGAACAATCACCATACAAATGCTTGTAACCCTCGCGATCACGTGGCAGACAGGGCACGTGTCATCAAGATAACTATACCTAACGAGTCAAGTTATTACATGCACTACATGTGACCCCGCATCTACCTGAAGAAGGTAAGCTAGGTAAGCGGAACGAAAGCTTCTGATGACATCGATTCCTACCGCATTACCGGCTTTTTTAATATAAATACCGACCATGATAAGAGACATCGCGGCCACCCGAATCTCCCGCCTTTGCAGGACATTGAGAGCATCTGCAGGTACTTAGCGGAACCATCCCTGAGGTGAGAACAGTATTCCACGCATGACTTTATTTGTATTGATAAGTTTGAGTTTTAAACATGTTCAGTACCCCAGTTTTTTGGACGAATTATTGTTGATTTTCTCAATACGGTTGAGATCTTAGCGTATTTCAAACCCCAAGTATGTTGACGCTGGGTTGCAGTTCCAGCACGGTGTCCTGAAGAGTAGGAAAGGGAAAAAAATGGAAACTTCTTGTGCGTCAACGCGCATGCCTGGGTCTTATTGGCATTAAACTTTAGTTTTGGGCAGCCCACAAAATAAATTTTGTGAAGGGTGTCGAAGTATTGTTGCCGCGCGGCCGTCAGATCTCCTTCGTGTTGAGATACGAAAAAATATTTTCGTGGGTCTTCTTAAATTTCTATTGCCGCGCGTTATTAATCACCCCTGGGTTTTGTATTTTCATTATATACTATGACGTGTTGTCGTTAAACACGTAATAAGAATACAGTACCATTTTGCCATCCACCAAACACCATCTTATAATTTTCAGTGCTCAAGATTCGTGCCGGTAATTAGATGTCTATGTATGTAGCAAGATTGCGGCAGTCTATTAAAGTGTGGATTCGCCGCCGCCCTTCAGACGCGTAATTTAATCAATTACTTAGCATCTTGTCGTTCGTCTTATCTTACACAATTGAATTGTTATTGTTACATTCCTTTTAATAGACAATTTTATTAACTGCTTAAGAGGGTTTAACGCTTTTGCACCCCATTTTACTTGGCTACATGACACGGTATACAACTAAAAGACAATAAATCTAATAAAATAAAGCAATTAAACTTCAAATCAACGTTTATTTTAAAACCTTAAGGCAACATTTATTTTTAAACTCAAAACTATTCATATTTAAATTTATTTATTTATTTAAATACTTTATTGCACTTAAAAACCTAGTACATAGGCGAGCTATAACGCCATAAGGCATTCTTCACCAGCTAACCTTGGGGATCATGTAAGGTGATGGACAGGATAAAGAAAAATATTAAAATAGCTTAAATTAGTAAATAAACATAATTACGCATTCATTAAATATACATACACAATATAAAAAAAAAACAACACACATACATACTATATAATACATACATACATAAACATACACTATAAATAAATAGATATATATATATAAATAAAAAGTCAAGCAACTAATTCGAGAGACATACATTCTGTTTCTCAAGAAATAATGTGGTTAGAAGGTTTTTAAATACGTTAACGGACGGTGCACGCCTTATGGCCAGGGGTAGCTTGTTCCACTGACGAGCGGCAGCAACAGTGAAGGAATCTGAATATCTGCTAGAGGAATGCGAAGGAATCTTTAGCTGATTGTTGTGAGAGGAGCGAAGAGCACAGTTGTGCGTATTAGAGAGAAATTCAAAGCGGGATTTAAGGTACGAAGGTGTTTTAGGGTGATTGAGAACGTTATAAAGTAAAGAGAGAAGATGGACAGACCGGCGAAAGCGGATATCGAGCCATTTTAACTGAAAGCGAAATTGGGAGACATGATCATACTTACGCAAGCCGAAGACGTAGCGAATGCATAAGTTAAGCAGACGGTCGAGTTTATTCAGTAGCTCTTCAGTGATGTCGGGATAGCAGGTATCGGCATAGTCTAAAATAGGAAGGAGCAGCGAACTGACTAACGTAAGCTTCGTTTTAAATGGAATGAAATTCTGGAAACGCTTCAACGAATGCATACTGGCGTGAATTTTTTTACTTATTTCTGACACATGGTAATCCCAAGAAAGATCACAGCTCACGTGAAGGCCAAGGTTTTTCACATGCTGGCAAAAGGGAAGTGGAATGTTATTAAACAGTAATGGGGAAAGTGATCCGACATCCAATTTACACAGCATCTGTCTCGACCCTGCAATCATGACCTGCGTCTTTCCAGGATTAACCAAGAGCCCAAGGTTTTCCGAACGTACTCGTATAGCCTCCAGGTCGCTGTTCATTTATTTATAAACTTAAAATAACCGAATTTTGTTTTATGAAAGCCATAGACAAACGCCAAGTCGAATGACTTTCAAAGCGAAATAAAGTTAAAACAAAAGCGTTAAGTCGAACACAGGGAATGTATCCAAAATAACGACAAGTCAGGTGTTCAGTGTGTTATTGCACTATTAACGCACCGTTACCGAAGTGAGTCTTGACACTTAAAGAAGGAAAGGATACGCATTTTACAATCTAAGTACTTAATAAAGCAATAAACATGCAAGAACAATTATAAAAAAAACCTCGTTCCGTACACTGAACACCAACAGGGACGATGAATAAAGGCCGATGCACACAGTGCGATATTATAACGATCCTAAAATAAATCGCAAAATTGTTTTACAATAAAATATTAGCACGACTTCTCTTAAATTGCAATTTCATTATTGCATTACATCTTAGCCTAAAATATTTTACAATAATAAATTAATATTATATTTGTGGCTTAATGATGTGTAACTGAGCTTTAGCATGCAATGGTAATGACTTGATGTCGGCACTATCTATCTACGAGTATATTAAAGGGTACTTATGTACATAATATATAACGTCATAACTTAAATCTTAATAGCTATACAATGTTAATTTAACATTTTTTTTTTATAAAGTTATTTGAAGAATATACAAACTAAACTCGAATAACTAGACTTTATTTACTTTTTTAATTAATTTATTTATTTTTATCTCTAATTAGGCTAAAATAGAATTTATAAATTTTAAATAACGTTGCGATATAAGCGAGCGATATTCGCAGCAGTGTGGAAGGGCTTTAAAGTTAGATATTATTATAACGCAAGTATGTTTCATTTCATCACATTAGATAGTAAAAATATTTGCATAAAAATGCATTATTATTTAGTTAACAAGTTGGCGTTTCGTAGAAAAGAATCGTTCTAAATTAAATAAACATATTTTTTGTGTTCTCGGCCAGGAACCGAGCCCAGCACCTCCGCGTTTGAATCTACGGCCTTAACCGCTAGACCACTGAGGCAGTTAATAAGTTCTTTATTCTTTCTTAGTGACAATACTTACACACTCTCTGTATTTAAGGGTAAGTAAACGTACCGATTAAAGTAGTGACCATTAAAATAAAACTGATACATTCGATGCGATTTTCAACTAAGGTATGTTGTACTATAAAATGGTAATGTAATAAAATAAATGATGTTGCATGAGTCGACATCATAATGTGTATTGATGGAAACGCCGCTAAGTGAAAGTAAGCGATCATCTCAACATGCTGTAATAAAATGTTTGTAGTTTTTCCTGTTGCGCCTGACATGCGGAAATCTGCTACCAATGACCTTATGTCAACCCAGGTAATGTAAAGGCTCTAAAAAGATGATACGAGTACAAGGCCAGATTATAATAAAAAAATAAAAATAAAGTACAAAGTGAAATAACTGTAAAGTAAGGGCAAGGCGAGCATTATGTACCAGCCTTTCTGCCGGTTGCAGAAACACTGTATACTTGTACATATTTGGATATGTTTTACGTATAGCTATGAGGCACGTCACTGGCTGAAATAGCCAAAAGGACAAGCTAAACTACTAATCACGTAGCGTACCATCAGTTGCAGAAAGGCTGATTATATTTTGACATCTTTAATGTATGCTCATGATAATTTATGTAACATTTTAATAATGTTTTAGTTTATAATATGACAATGCCACTTTACAGCAGCTATAATCTTAGTGACATCCTCATAATTGTTTTCGTCTTAGCTTGTAGTATGACAATGCCTCATTACAGCAGCTATAATCCTTGGTGTATTTATTTTATAATTGTGTATGTCTTAGTTTATAATATGACAATGCCTATTTACAGCAGCTATAATTTTAAGATTATAATTATGTATATTGCTGCTCCAAATACAAGCTATTTCCCAGAAAATAAGCTTTTCGTTATTATTTCGTTAATTTTTGAGCATGTAAAAGCGCAGAATACATTATATTTATTGTCCTATGCCTACTTACAAAATAAATAAAAGACACGCCATTGGCCGAAATAACCAAAGTGTAACCAATCACGTGGCGTATATCAATATATGATGAGATATTATTTTAATCATACTTTCTGGCAACTGTCCGATAACCAATTACAGAGTCCCAAAAAATCATAATGTTATCCAGAAATATGTTCTGGAAGCAAATCTAGGACTATTGTGTTCTGTTATAATGAAGGTTCTAAAATATATTTTAGAACGTTAATCGAATTTCTGTTCTTTACATATAAGTTATCAGGAGCGGAAACTAAAATCTATTACACCTACATTTTCTTAGCTCCTATTCCTAACTATTAACTAACCTAAAGTAGGTTTTTGCAATAATTTGTGTATTGCGTTAAGACTACCACTACCAAAAAGAACAAAAACAATTCTTACATTATTTGCATAACCGCGTGTATTACCTGCAAAAAATAAAAGAAAAGGATTAATAAAATAGATTACATAATGTGTTTTGTTGCTGCATAATAATAGTAAGAGTTGCTTTGCAAGTTTTAATAAACTTTTACACACAAGATCCGATTTCACTGAAATATAATAAAACCTCGGGTGAGAGACAAAAGAGCAACCTTTCCTTATCCATACTAATAATATAAACATAAAACAGCTATGTATGTGTGAGTGTTTGTGTGTGTATGCTTTTCTTGCCTTCACACCTACATTTCATGAAAATTTGCAAATTGTTCCTAGGACCCTGAGAAGGACATAGGCTATGTAAATTATTATATGTAATTATATCACATGCTTCGCTATTTCTAGCATACAAATAATTATTTAGTCACATGACTTTGTCGAGCTTAGCGTCTAGGTATTCTTTTGTCGAATAAAAACATTTATGACTACGACATGTGACTCTGATGCCATATAATTAACTGTCTGATTATTAGTGCGTCAGGCCTATATTACTAGTGATTTTGATGAAATTTGACAGAGATGATGTGGAACCCAGGGTTAGATATGATAACATCTAAACATAACATGTGACCCTACGGCCACTCGAAGGGTTTTTGCTGACTACTATAAGAGTAATTAAATATATTTAATTAATATTAATAATATTTTCGTGTCCCGACCAGGAATCGAACCCGGTACCTCCGAGTCTAAATCAACGGACGTAACCGCTAGACCACGGTTAGATATAAATATGAAAAAAGGTGTCTGTTTATATGTATGAATGAATGTAAAATGTAACTGTAATATATATAACTTAGCCATTAAACTTAGATAAATGGGCGCAAAAAAGGTGTCTGTTTATATGTATGAATGAATGTAAAATGTAACTGTAATATATATAACTTAGCCATTAAACTTAGATAAATGGGCGCAAAAAAGGTGTCTGTTTATATGTATGAATGAATGTAAAATGTAACTGTAATATATATAACTTAGCCATTAAACTTAGATAAATGGGCGCAAAAAAGGTGTCTGTTTATATGTATGAATGAATGTAAAATGTAACTGTAATATATATAACTTAGCCATTAAACTTAGATAAATGGGCGCAAAAAAGGTGTCTGTTTATATGTATGAATGAATGTAAAATGTAACTGTAATATATATAACTTAGCCATTAAACTTAGATAAATGGGCGCAAAAAAGGTGTCTGTTTATATGTATGAATGAATGTAAAATGTAACTGTAATATATATAACTTAGCCATTAAACTTAGATAAATGGGCGCAAAAAAGGTGTCTGTTTATATGTATGAATGAATGTAAAATGTAACTGTAATATATATAACTTAGCCATTAAACTTAGATAAATGGGCGCAAAAAAGGTGTCTGTTTATATGTATGAATGAATGTAAAATGTAACTGTAATATATATAACTTAGCCATTAAACTTAGATAAATGGGCGCAAAAAAGGTGTCTGTTTATATGTATGAATGAATGTAAAATGTAACTGTAATATATATAACTTAGCCATTAAACTTAGATAAATGGGCGCAAAAAAGGTGTCTGTTTATATGTATGAATGAATGTAAAATGTAACTGTAATATATATAACTTAGCCATTAAACTTAGATAAATGGGCACAAAAAAGGTGTCTGTTTATATGTATGAATGAATGTAAAATGTAACTGTAATATATATAACTTAGCCATTAAACTTAGATAAATGGGCGCAAAAAAGGTGTCTGTTTATATGTATGAATGAATGTAAAATGTAACTGTAATATATATAACTTAGCCATTAAACTTAGATAAATGGGCGCAAAAAAGGTGTCTGTTTATATGTATGAATGAATGTAAAATGTAACTGTAATATATATAACTTAGCCATTAAACTTAGATAAATGGGCGCAAAAAAGGTGTCTGTTTATATGTATGAATGAATGTAAAATGTAACTGTAATATATATAACTTAGCCATTAAACTTAGATAAATGGGCGCAAAAAAGGTGTCTGTTTATATGTATGAATGAATGTAAAATGTAACTGTAATATATATAACTTAGCCATTAAACTTAGATAAATGGGCGCAAAAAAGGTGTCTGTTTATATGTATGAATGAATGTAAAATGTAACTGTAATATATATAACTTAGCCATTAAACTTAGATAAATGGGCGCAAAAAAGGTGTCTGTTTATATGTATGAATGAATGTAAAATGTAACTGTAATATATATAACTTAGCCATTAAACTTAGATAAATGGGCGCAAAAAAGGTTCTTGTGCCATTATGATTTCATTTTAGTTTGGTTAATATATTGTGTTTCATATAAGAGATACAATCTCTTTTGCCAGAAATAATTAAAGAATGTGTATAGGGTATGGGTGTTTATAAGACGTCAAAATATAATATGACAGCCTGACTATTTCGCTCACCACTATAAATTAGTTTTATACTAACCTATAAGTTAATGGTAACATATCAAAGCTCCAATAGTTTGTGATTATAATATTTTGGCCGGGTTCCACTTGGCCAATGGTGTGCGTGTCTGCATGCATGGCTAATGGATTACAGGGAGTGCTTATAGCCAAGTAATATTCGAGACTTTGTAATGAGCAGGTTTGGGGTTAATTATGACTGCTGATGGAATTATGATGATTCATTATATGGAACAATTTGTTATGCCTTAACAGGCTTTCGTGACATGTAACTAATGTAAATAATTCATACTTTGTCGGTAGTAGAAAATATGTCACTACATAAAGCTACGCAACAATAAAGTAGATTCATTACTTTTGTCTGTAATAATTTTATTTGTGGGATCTGTATGTCTCTTATATGTATGTATGTATATAATAAAGTATTGATGGCAGTCCGGGTGCGAATCCCGGATGCTGGTGCCGTCTGCGGTGCAGGTCGGTGCTGCTACTGGGCTACACCAAATCTTAAACACTATTACGATACACTATTCTGTAGGTAGGGCATCTATGACTTTTATGTACCTAATTTAGTTTTTTTTTTATGTGTTTACATGTATAGAAGCACCAGCTCCGTTGTAAGGACGCTTATCTTAAAATCTTACAAAGGTCGGATCAAACCACCTCGGTATGTACCAATAAGAAATACACGATTCTTACGTACATTTGTCATAGATTTACAACACCACCGTGAGGAGGAGAGCACGTTATGCCGTCGGTCCCGGTTCCACTAATACCAATTTGTGGAATCAATAATAAATTGTCTTTAAAATTGACATGAGATCCTTGTCAACCCGTCTGGCCAAATTCTCCAGATATATATGTATATTCTAGAAGGTCCATCTCCAAGTGGAGGTCCAGAACTCTGTGTTATAGAGGCTGTAATGATGATATCTTTACATTTTTAACTTAATTGAGAAGCTAAAATGAAATTGTTTATTTGTATCTTTTAATTATGTTTCTTTCTTGACACCTACGTATCGGTAATTATATATTAACCTTTTATGTTTTGTAATCAGATGTGGGAATAAATAAACAAAAACATTTTCGGAAAGAACTTTTAAAGATGACACTAAGATGTGGATGGCTCTCTCAGCCTTCGTGTTCCCCTGTAGTCTTTCAAGCTAAATGTAAAAAGCATCTTGATAGACGGGCATAATGCTAGGGACTGATGTCTGTCGTCAGTTGCTCCAAATATTGGATCATGTCGTGATCAGTATAAAGAAGTAGGTAAAAAGAGAGCCCACAAATTCATATAACTACTTGCTTGTACCTATCTAAAATTAAATTTATATCGCGTCAAATCGTGCGTATCAAAAGTGACAAAAATAATACAAATCTATAAAAAGCAGAATAAACAATATGAGCAGTTTTGAGCGAGCAGTTTTCGTGTTCTCTCTTGTGAAAAACTCGATTAACCGCAACAATAGGCGCGACGAAAAATAAATATGTAGTTTTTTAAAAATAGACAAATAAATTGAATTACCTGCAAGTTTTTTGACTGTTGATCATTGTAAATAAGACACATCGTAAAAATGCTTCCAATGAAGTATACAGACCAGTTCCTAATCAACTTTTACACTTTATAAACTGACACGGCCTCTTTACAGCCAAGATCGCTTTTAAGGTTTCTGAGTTAGTTAGTTTTACTTGCTTGTAGCACTAATCAATGTTGTGCCCAACATACATAAATATGGATTATTGCCTGTTTATGGTCCAACCATTATTACCACTTTGATTAGTACATATGTTTTAATAATTGTATTGATTTTATTATTTCTGATCTCTATCCAAGTTGTTTTAAGCGAACCAATAGAAATAAATTATTTTGATTTGATTTGATAGGTGGTAGGCGGACTGATGGTGGTAATTTTCCCAGTCTGCTGGGGCGGGGAAGTATCCACCGTCCGTGCCGATAAACCCAGTAAAGTGTGTGGATACGTTTCAGGATAAGACTTGAATTGCCGTCATGCCCAGTCAAGCCGGCATAGTGGTAGGGACTAATGTCAGTCATGAGTGTCTAATTCCTGTTGCTAATATTTAAAACCTCGCGCACCACTTATGGGCGCAACGTCACATGTCGTCCAAAAAAACACTGGCATTTGTACCAAGCATTTACGGATTTATACAGTATTTGAATGGGTTGAGCAGAATGGTGGATGGTGAGCGTCATGTGGTGTTATAAAAATAGTCTATCAGCCTATAGTCAGTAATTATTATTAGGTATTTGTTCTGATCTCTGTACTACAGGGATGATTCATGTTTAACTAACTGTCCTTAGCAATGAATTGTTTATTATTCAACTACTGTATCAGCTCAGCCTTGGCTTTATTGGTTTTGTATTGAATCTACACTGTATGTAGTTCAAACAAACTTAAAACGTAAACACACGGGAGAATTGTAACTATGTGTTTCTAAGTTTAAATTTTACTTTCTTTGACATTATTTATTTTTATAAAAATATGTATGTATTTTATTTATTATTAATACACAGTATATATTTATTATTATCTTAGATGTTTAAACCAAATAGTTACCTACGTACCCATATATTTATTGATTTTACTTATTATAATATTTTGATCTTTTTGTGTTAATTTTTCTCACTCTGCACCCATAATATTCTTCTGTCACTCTCTTAAAGGTTCATCTTCATGGTATTATGCTCGCCTATGTACATGTATTTATATTTTATTTATTGTGTGCAATAAAGAATTTTATTATTATTAATTTATCCTCGCCAACCCTTCTGGCCAGCGCGGCGAGTGTAGGCCAAATTCACCAGATATATGTTCTGAAAGGCCCATCTCCAACAGTGGAGTCTAGACCGCAGTGTTCTAGGGGCTGTAATGAATAAATATGATTTAAATTCAATTTGTATTTCGCACAAGAATTGAAGACAAATTTCTAAGCATTCCATGGATTCACCGTGCGGGTGCCGGGTCCATCGTGTGTGGGTAAGAGATGAGAAGAATGGTGTCTCGGGCTTGCGACCGACAATAGGCTGGTTTAAGAAAAGGAGTTTTTTTTTCTATTGCGCGATAATACGCTCACCATCCACCATTCTACTTCTCTCCCTACCCAACCAAATACTGTATGATTCCGTTATTGCCGTTTTGGAAGCTCGTTCCATAAATGTATTGACGAATGTAAGTGAATGGTGACAGACGTATTTTTACAGCTTTAAGATACAGTTTGTTAGTACAGTACTTAAGATTATTTGTTAGTCGTACAAAGAGTGTATTACAGTAGACTTGCTAAGTTCACACCAAGCTACTTGTGTTATGGGAGTTAGCTTATAATTCTAGGTTATAAAGTATTCGTTCGTACACCAGTATTCTACGATCCTCAGCGGCCAGTCCACACCACTATCCCATCCAACTGTCAGGAAGGACCACCCAGGGCGTTACCCTGCACAAATCGAGCAATATCAAAGTACGCTATTCTACCTTGAGGCCTCCTGTTATCGGCTACATTTATATTATTAAAACCTTCGTGTGGCAACTGGAAGGGACGGTTTAGTAGAATATATTGTGCTATATACTTAATTTCGAAGGAAGGTAGATGTGGATATGTAAAAATACGCATGAGAGTAGGGTTAATGCAGTCGAAATAAGGTCGTTGCGTCGGATACGTCAAAATATGGAAAATGTTGGTATAAAATAATATATAATAAATAAAACACTGACTGAAGGTGCATTAAAAAGCCTTTGTAACAAAAGGGCATGTATGAAGAGATTGATGAATGTCGACGAAGCGAAAGAATTACGTGATTTATTTAAAATACTTTATTGCACTAAAATTGTACATATTGTACATTTTCTGACAACCAACCTTGTGTCAAGTGGCGCTCAATTGTCTCTGCCTACCCCGCAAGGGATCTGGCGTAAATATATGTATGTAGTATAAGGATATTGTGTGTTTTGGCTTGTAAACCATATCCAGCATTTTGTTGCCATTTTAAGTTCAAGACAATTTTTCGCTAGCGTTGTATCTTAGCTTATCATTTCTCGCTATCTTGTAAATATTGTTTTTAAATAAATAACAAAATTACAAAACATCTTAACACTTGAACAAACTGTGATAAAAAAGAACGATAGGTATTACAAATAAGCATAAATATATTTACATTTGTTGACACATTTTGCAAATCTTATTTGCATCGAATATGGTATTTCAGCATGAGTAAAGTACCCATTATATGAAATGTATAGGTACTTAGTTTACGATAGAGCACGTAGTAAGCCTTGGTACGGCGACAAACAATGTCTTAGCAAACTCAACCTTAGCAAGTAATGACTAAGTAACAACTTAACTTGTTAACGAAATGCGTTCTACAAAATGTGTTGTTATTAAAAGTATTACATTTCTTTGTTTAATTAGTGTTTTAAAAGTCGAATTTTTACAAACCTTGGACGTAAATATACTAACAATTTTATTGTATAATTAAAGATTTCATATAAAGCCGTTATGTAAATGTAAAACAAGTCAATACTTAAACTACAAAGATAGTACTGCCTAAACCTTGCCCTAGAATAGAACGAGAAATTATTGTAACTTAAAGTTGTTAACTTTTTGCAAACAGAAGGCCTCCTGTTTATATTGTGTAAAGACGCTCGCCATCCACCATTCCGCTTTACTCCCTGCCCATCTAAATACTAATGATTCCGTTAATACCTTCATTGAAGCTAGTTCCATAAATGTATTGACGGCATACCTGCTTAGGCTGAATTCTTTTAGTAAGTAATAATTTAGGTAGTAATTCCATTATAGGTATAACTTATGCTGAGTTTCTGAGGAAATCAATAAGATATGAAACGTTTATCCTTTTTGACATTCCACAATCGATTGGTAGTTAGTTTGTTAATTTGATAGTTAAGGTGATCTTATTGACCCCTTATATATTATTATTATTATAAGAGTATTATTATTATTATTTGGCTTATATTTTAATTTAAAATTATTAATTGTGTCGATTATATAAACAAAAAAAAACTATATGTTAATTAATTAAGGAAATATAAGGAATAAACGGCTTTATTATTATTATTGACCCCCTCAGAAAATCATCACAAATCGCTCTCTGTTGCATCTCTCGCTCGCACATTATAATATTTTTAAAGATTATTCAAGTCTGAGTGAACTTTTAAGGTAGTCTATCAACTTACTAGGAAATAAAATTACGGACATTTCAGCATATTTTCTATATCAACTTCAACTTTATGCCAAGTTATAGCGAGGGTATGTAGGCTATTTTATGATTTTTAACAATGTTATTTTATAGCCTGTGCTTATTTAGTGAAGTCGTCGATCCCTTAGTGGTAGCGTACAGGGTCGTAACCTCGTGAGCCCTAGACCGGTTCTAGGCACTAAACCATCATACTTAGGTATACCTTAATACCTAAAGGTACCTACATCATTATCATCGCACAAGACACCTCTATGATTTTATTTATGAAAACTACTGTATGATCATCATCGGCTTAGAATAATAAAGCATAGAACGAGTTTCAAACAAAAAAAAACTGTCATCCTTGGGGGCAATAAAATAGTTTATGTGTGGAAGCTACTATAGGCCCGTTCCGAAAAACACAGCCCTCTCATAAACAGTAAGTATATTTGTACATTTCCATCCCGATATGCAGTTCGCGTAAGTAAAATATGCAAAATAAACAAATCTTAAAACCGTTCGTTTAGGTCGTAAACTGTTTACAATGCTGCCGCTAAACTAATCTCAACACCCCATATAAGGTGGAAGCTTCGTACGCGATATTCGCGGGTTTATTTTCTTTCAATATTTTAATTGTGTTATTTTATTAATTCTCATTATAAATACTATTTAGGGTGGGGGTTGAATCACTCTGAATCGTCCTATTCATGATTTCCACTATGGAACCTGCGTCGGTTCTGCGGCCCGTTGCTACTTTAGCTTCCTATTTTTTTTATGCAAAAGGTTGGAGTCACGACTCAGACTTAGCTGTAAAGGCACACAGGGCCAACAGTGAACAGTGACAGCCTTTGGTTCATACCGTTGATGATTTTTCGAATTTCGTCTATAAACAAAAAAATATACAAAACTATACTGAAAAAAATGACAAATCAGTGTATTCCCTTGTTTAATGTCAGTCGTTATTATATCCTTGAAACAAATGTTTTTTTTAATACTTAAAGCACTGATATTGACAGTGCAAATAAATAGGTGGTCTATCCAGCGTTGTGCTGACTGTACTTATTATTATTTATAGCTTAATGTATAGGTTTATGTGTAATAAAGTGATTTATAAGGCATTTGCCGTTACCTTGCGTGGTGTCGACCTCAGAGAAGCCTCCGCGTGACTCTCCGCTTCCTAACAGAGTCGCGGAAACATCCTTGCTTGGAGTTTTATAACGTTTTCCTTTTAGCAAACTATAGTATGTCATATTATACCTTCAAGCTTATATTATAAGCCTTGATTGACAGCTGTAACTTGCCAATGAGAAATACACTTTTCCTACGTACATTTGTCATAGATTTACTACACCACCGTTCCTGTGCCTCGTAGACTTGTAAAAATGTTAATAAATTTACATTTAAAAAAATGACATCAGATCCTCGCCAACCCGTCTGGCCAGCAGCGTGGCGAGTGTAGGCCAAATCTTACAGATTTTTTCTGGAAGACCGATCTCCAGCAGTGGAGGTCTAGGACTCCGTGTTCTAGGGGCTGTAATGAAGTAGACTAAACATGAACTTACTTCTTAAAAATAATGTTTCTGGCCACCAAATTCACCTGGATGAATGATACTATTCCACATTTATTTATTTATTAAAATCTACTTTAAAAGTAAAAATAAACTAATAAAATATAAACCTAAAGTAAAAAAATGTCCTCTAGAGATGACCTTCAGGGATAGCTTCAAGGAGACTGGAAACATATTTTATATTCTGTATAGCGAGGCTAATTACGTTGGCCGAAATAATTTAGACTTTTCCGTTAGCCATTTGTATAATTCCTTGGCTAGACGCATAGCTGAGTGTCCCCATAGTCCAACGTCTCGACTATTAAATTATTAACGCGAATGGATTATTTTTGTTTAAAACATTTTTTAGTACTTAAAATCACGTTTAGTAACTAAACAAAACTATTAAAATTGTTATTAGTCGAATCATTCCGAGTAAACCACCGTAAATTATTCGTAATAGACTATTCCGTCTCGTAATGATAGTTATTGTTTAAGATGACGGCCATTTACCCTCTGTAAGACCTTCAGGTAAATAACAAAACATATTCCACACTGCTGAAAGAACGCGAGACTAACCAATTCGTTGAACAAGCCTGTCTAACCGACTCTGTCGCGCTAAACTTTAATTATTAAATAACATATTTTAACAAACTGTCTCAAATAATCGGTATCATAAAACTCAAAATACATTGAAACCTTTGAACATCGCTATAGTTACGAGGCACAAATCTATTGTAATTAACTATTTTTTTCAAAATTCTAATTTGTAATCATTTAAAAAGGCCTACAAAATTAATATAAATTAAAGGCTACCTAAATAATAATAAATGAAAAAAAAAAACTTAACTATATATAAATAATTTCAGAGCCCCAAGGAGACTGGCAACCTTTCCCCTCTGTATAGCGAGGCTAATACGTTTGTTTTTAAAATAATATTTATTTAAAAGATTTTAAAACCGACCGAGTTTATTAACGTTATACGAGTACAAAATTTTCGTAGACCCTGTTGATCACATTGTGCATTACATATTAGATATGTACATATAGTTTCTTTTACACTTATGAATGTTAAATCAGGCTCTTTTTTTCCGCATTATAATATATATATTGCATAAGTTTTAAAATCATTAATAGTGGATTATTGACAGCCCACGGAGGTATTTATGGAATGTATTTCTGTGAATAAACGCAAAATGTACTTGTTATTGTGCTTTTGACGTTATTGTGAAGGATGAATGCATTTGATGGGCCCTTAAAGTGTACGTGCTTGCCCCCGGAACCGAGGGCTCCGACATCATTTATTACACCCTCACATACCAATGATGTTAAAACCTGTAGATACGTCACTGCAAAATGGTCGGTAGCATGCCTTACGATCCTAGTAAACATTTAAAGTTTTATAATTCTTTTGCGTGCTTAATGTGAAAACAGGAAACGTACCTAGGTAAATATTACTTTACTAGTTTTGCAAAAATATCGTGAAATGTACATCTTACAATTACTAAAACTAGTACTGTAGTTGGCTAGCAAACTTCATAGCCACATTCGATATCTTTTTCTGTCCAAAATAATTCCTAATGTTATTTAGGAAGCGCTACTTGTTATTTAACAATTCTGCCAGTGTCCGTTTTTATCTTAATTACCTATTGTGTTATTTGTTTTAAAAATTTGCATTAATCGTGCAAACAAAAAACTTAATGTCTCGTGACTCTACTACAATAACATCATAAATTAAGGTTGACATCAGTCAGTCCCTGCTACGCCGTAGACTAGTCGTAAGTGCGTGATTACGTACTCGCAGGCGCAGCGGCGAGCACAACCACGAAATATCAAACATTATGCACAACATACGAAACCGGTGTTTCTACGTGAACACTTGGATCCTACGCCATATTAAGGCCTCATGTGTTTTTTCCCGTTTCTGTAGCTTCTTTGGACGCACTAAAAAATCCAGTATCTACGACCGTCGTCTCCGCGATTATCGCGTGTTCATTTTTGTCCAACCATGCTGCAATCGCATCCAGACTGACGTGTACGTACGGTACCGTATCATATCGTCTTAGAAGCGAGACTTAAAAACCGACTCGCGATGGATAGGAGCGTACATGTATCCGTATGGAGACGCCGCGCAACCGCACTATTCCAACCGGGCGTCCAGACTACCGTTCTTGGATTGCGACACTGATACGGAACGGAGACATGGTACGGATAACATAACATCTAAACGCACCTTTATATTTATTATATATTATTATATTTATTAAGTGAACACGCACTAAAAGACAACAGCTTAAATTATTCTATATTCTGACAAACGGATTTAGTTGAAAACCCCAACCTCATTATTATTATGTAAAGGAAAAAAAAACACATTTTAAGAAAAATACCATTGTCCAATGTACATGTTTAAGCTTTTGTCATAGATTAATTACAAGCTATTAACTATAATTATGTTATATAACTTATGATAATACATATTATTTTAGCTATTCATGTTATATAAAAAAATATGATGACTCCCGGGATGCTTCAAGTCAAATTTATTATGAATTCAGGACAGGCGCATTCAGTCACACTGTTCAAAGTTGTTTTTTTTTTTACATTTATCTCTAGTTATAATCTACACTAATAATAAACAGTGGTATAATTGTTTATTAATGTTCTCTGTTTATTAATGTGATCTCAGAAAGTAATTGTCTGATATAAAAAAAGGTTAAAGGTACCTAATAGATAATTATAGCTGACCCAAACGGTTTGAGTAGCACGTTCATCGTTAATTCCCTCGCATTTAGTTGTGTCATCGAAAATGTGAGACAGGTCGGATATTAAACATGAGTGCAGGCTGCGACAGTTATTCGCTGTCCAGCGCCAACTATTTCCCAAACGTTTCATACACCGGCAGTAGGTACCGAACTACATACTACTACATATCCGATATCTATTCGACAGAATTAACCGATCCATTGACGCATTCCGCATTTGACATTCGGATAACAAAATTAGTTTAATATTCGATTTAAAAAAAAAAAACACTTACCTCCTTAGGATGGATAAAATAACTAATGTTCGATAAGGCACCTAATTGGCTCCCTGTGGTTTAGCGGTTAAGACCCTAGATTTAGACTCAGAGGTGCAGGGTTCGATTCCTGGTCGGGACACAATAGTTTATATAATTTATTTGTGATATTCAAGTTTGGTACGCTTGAGGCATCGACGAGCTTGTCACTCTTTTTCTGATCACCCCGAAAGGGGTTATACTGATTAGCTCAACTAACAACGTGACAAACAAATCACCTGACGTATAACAAAAGATACGATATCATTTTTTTTAACTGGTGTTATATGTTTCTATGTTTGCTGGACAAGAGTAAGCGGCTCAAAGGATAGTGGAGATCAAGGACCAGCCTGTGTCTCTTCACTGCTGGATGTAGGCCTTCCCGAAGACTCGCTACTGCACGAGGTCTTTTGCAACCCTCGTCCCCGCCAGTGATATTCTTTAAGTCATACATTTGGCGGGGTAGTCTCACTCTGCGACGTTGTCCTGTTCGTGGTCTCCGCTTTAGAACTTGATTACCCCACTGGTCGTCCGTCGGTTATGCGGCAGATGTGTCCGTCCCAAACGACGTAGCTTTTAAGGACTGAATACAGCTATGATTATTCATCATATCAGGCAAAACTCCATCCGATATATGTAGAGTTCGATTTATTTATCACGTCTTGGTATTAGAATTCATTTGCAAGATGTTAATCCACGGTTGGAGCTGTCGAAAATTCATTCGACGCTCATTTAGATACGCAGTGTCTTTGCCCTTTTAGACACAGTAATTCTTTTCTCGTCCCATCTATGTTAATAAGTATAAATTTGCACAACAATAGACCATGTCAATGTGGACAATTTAAAAAATCTGTTTAGGAAAAAGTAACTGATTTGATTTGACTACCATATTTAAAGGAATTTAACCGATTTAACTGTGATGTGAACCTTTTAATAGTAAAAAACAATGCCAAAGAAGACAATTTTATTAAAATATAATATGTGTGGTGCTCTAAAGTACCAGTATTAGATATTATTTCGCTCGATCGAACAAAAATCCCAAAACGGAAATTAACATAATCATATATTGTTTCAATTTATGGAAAACTTAGTCCACTAAATCAAAATCATAATACACTGAATAACTAATTTTATATCTATATTTTACCAGAAATTTTGTTTAATATTTTGGCCTTTGCGTGTAGGTTGCGTGTAGGTAGTTGGGGAATAGAGAAGAAGGGATAAGGAGCTCTTCAGAAATTTCATCGTGGTCTTACTTGGTTGGCACAATAAAATGTCAGTTAATGGGTTCCTTTAATACCCTTTCCTGGCTGTATCTGATATTTTAAAGTCAAATAGTATTCAACAATGTTGTGACGATGGGGCTTGTGTTAGCACAAGTGATGCTTATTGTTACAATAAATACTTGCTCACTGACATCATGTGCCTACTATACTATCATATGTAACAATATCACTTAAAATTTTAAAATCTCAGTACTGACGTCATTTTACTTGTTGTTTAGGCGACAAACTACAGTTTCCTCAGGTTTAAGTAGTCTGGAGTAGAAAAACATATTTTAAATTGTTTTTAAATGTAAGTTCAGTCGAACATCGCGGACAGCACAGGCTTTCCTCATCATTCAAAGGGCTCTTGTCACTGCTGGAGTAACTATCCTCTGGGATTGCGCAGACAGATGGCAAGATCGCGTTGGCCGTTTTTAATAATTCTCACATCAATTGATTCGTCTTTATCACGCGAGTGTCACTGAAGATATATGACATTATACACAAATTTTCTTAAAGGCAATACATAATACTTTGAAGCATTTTTTGCAACTTTACATGTGAGTATGACCAATCAACAAAAAATGTTTTGCTGATTTCAATGTTTATAAATCAATATTGCCAAACATGTTGTTTGGTGGTTTTAGCTTTTCAAATATCAATATTACAGGTAGGTTGACGAAGAGTGTTATTATGTACAAGTATTAAGCATTCCGGAGTAATTGTGTATCTGGAGCAAGCTATCAATTAGTTGCTTCCTATCTTTAAGACCTTGGCCCTGACCTGACATCATTATGAGACAATTATTGTGGGTACTTCAATACAAAAGAATTATACTCATCATAAATAATTGTACAATTCAGATAAATTCTACAATTAAATATCATGACCTTCATTTACTAGTTAATAACAATTAAACTTAATTAACATACTAGTATGTATGTGCCTATTTATTTTTACAACTTCAATTTATAATAATAGTGTAATAATTATATAGTTCTTAAATAGCAGAGATTTGCGTTTTGTCAGATTTCAGGTTACTCACTAGCAAGTTATCTATCAAAATTCTGACTTACCTGGTAGGGTACCACTGTACCGGGTATCATATTCTGAGATGATTTATCTCAAATATATTTGTTGTGTAATTCTGTATTAATATTAAATTATAAATCTGATATAGTCGAGTTTTCATTGCAGAATCCTTTCTCAGTCAGTTTAAACATTAACAGGTTATTGGAATCTGATAAGCTAAACTTCTAAGTCTTCAGCTAAACTCTTCAAAAACGTTAAAACATTAATTTACTTTTTAAAGTATTTTAGGATGAAATACTACATTTTAAAGTTATGTTAAATAAACATGGCCAAACCCAAGGACAAAAATAATAATATCAATAAGGTGGTACAGTCAAACAAATCTGCTTTATCTCACTTAACTTTTAGTGCAGGAATTCCACACAACTTTGTATTATATTGCTGCGCCTGATAAGTTGCATATGTATTTTTTTCAAGGTTTTGGGAAACAACAAAAAATCAGTTAATAAATGAACTAACATAATTTTGTTAAGCTTCTTTCTAGTTTAAATATCATTAGAAGGACTCTATGAACACATGAAGCATAAAACGGAGATTATGTTTAGTCCAAATAACAAAATATATATATATATATATATAGACAATTTGTCATATAAAGAGAATTTACAAGCACAGGAATGTATACACTAATCTGTAGTATTTAATAACTTAAATAACATAAGTAAAATGTGAAGAAAAGCTTTTGGGACAGATCCATCACTCAACAGACAACGACAATACAGAAGGATCTGTCCCAAGCACACCAAAGGTAATACAATAAAAATAATAAAGTATCATCACAACCTTTTCCCTTCCGGAGTGGTCAGAAGCCACGCTTATAAAGAAGTTGATTTACATTTAGCCAACTTTACTATATTATATAGACCACGAAGGCAGTTAAATAATAGCAAAAAGGTTATAGAGTGGGTAGTGTGTTGCAAAGGAAAACCTTCATGGTGATCTTATCCTGTCTGTATTTTATGTATTTGTGTAAAAATATTCAAGAGATTTTAGAATTTACTCCAAGAATCTTACAATTCATGTTTAGCATTGCAATATGGTTACTACTTGGAATATGAAATGAAATAAAAAAACCTTTATTGAAAGAAAGAAAGAAAAAAAAAATCCTTTAGAATTTGTGTAACAATGGTGTTTACAAAATATTATCTCAACAAATACTACCATAGTATGGTGTACAAATTTTATCAAAATATATTTAAACAATAATATACAAAACAAAAAAATAAAATAATAATAAAAGAGCAATACAATAGAATTTACACAATATGAATATGTTTTAAACATTTAAGTATTTGTTTATTGTATAAAAGACATGTGACAGACATTGAACAACATAAACACAATACACTGGAATGAAACATATTAAATTATTTAGCAAATAACAGTACTGCAACAATTCTATGTAAAACAAGATATAAAGTACTAAGATACCTAAACTAGGTAAACCAGGGGTATATATACAACACTAACACACTTCTTAGTATTTAAATTTAAAATAATATAAACAAGAGGACAGCAGGTGTTTTAAATATGAATTATCTATTGGGAATGATGCTTATTTCTATTTAGCCATTTAAAGCCAAGCCTAAGGTGTCTTATACAAACCTTAAAGACTTCAGAGAAGAAACCGGAGCCGATCTTCTCCAGAATGAAGTCATCGAAGGGGTAGAGTGCTGCCACGGCGGTGCGCAAGGCCGTGCAAGAGGAGCCCGTGACCCGGCGGTCCCCTGAGCCCTCGCACTCCGCCCCGCTCTCTGCCTCCTCGCAGCACACCCCGTTTCGCTTGCCATCGTACCGTCTGCCGCTCCTGCTATAAGGCCCCCGCACGAACCTACCAGCCTTTGCGTTTTCGTCCAAATTAGTAAAACTCTCCGCGATTTTGAGCACTTTGGTCGGTTTCCGGCGCTCCGACGAGCACTTACTGTTGACTTCTTCGTCCGCGCAGTAATCGTGTTGCATTATAGATGGTGAACGCTGGGACTTGTAAGGAATACGCTCATCCCACTTCGTACATAGTGACGGAGTTATATCATGTGTACTCCTCGAAATGGTAAGGCCAAGTCCTCGGAACTATCATCACAGAGTACTGCAGCGCGAGTTATACGATCCACCAAATTGTAAAGAATAACATAACACAGAAAAATGTCTCAATACGTGCTAATGTCACTTTCTCGTATCACAAAAAAGATGCACACACACAATATCGCGAAGGTATCGGGGTCCACATTGTTATATTATACGCGTAGGAATATTTAGTTTTAAAGTTCTTATCAGATACTATCACTATTATGTCAATAATAGTCCAATTTACCGACGCGCCGTAATGCAACTAAAGAAAGCAGAAAGCAAATGTTTCTTGAAGCACTGCCAACTGACAAACTACACACATGACAACACTAAAGTTGGCAGCACTGTCTTATGATAGATAATATTATTTTGTTGGTAATGCATAATGATACCAGACTAATTGGTAATATTTTCCCAAAATATTTTTTCCATTTGGCACATTTCTAATGGCAGTGTTTAGTTTTAGCAAATATACATTAGATGTTTACTATTTAATCTTATACGAGATGTATAGCAAACATACGCCCATTAATAAATATAAAAAAAATAGAATAATTATTACGAGTTTGTCGACAAAAATATAAAATATAAACTCTTTGGACCACTTTGCTGCTAATTCTTCCACTAGCAGGAGTAGAATCATTCAAAATAATTTAATTAATGACGTAATAAATGCATGTAAATAGGTTTACGGGAATAAATATATTTTAACTTTGACTTTGAAAGCCTTAAAGCTTTCACTTAAAGATTCGTGTTATAAACATTACGGGTGAATTTGGGAACTTTATAATCCTTGAAGGAGAGCGAAACGGTAATTGATCGGTAGAAGCCCTGCGACATAATATGTCAGAATTTGGATTCATTTTTATATTATTAATTACTATTCCATACTTCTATGTTAACGCTGGAATACCCTAATTTTAGGTAATTCTAATTGCTGGTAACAAATCTATTTTTTTACTATAGACTTAGGCAATGTCTACTAGTCCTTCAGCCATTATTTTTCCGGTGCATAATTCGTTCTAAAACGGTACAGCCATTCCTATCCATATTAATCTTACCATTCTTATTTGTAATTGCAATAAAAAAAAAGTCGCGTATGCCAGTTTTATTTTCCGTTACAGATGTTATTAAGTTTTATATTTTGTACCTACCCTACATTTAAATTGATTACGATTGTTGTCAAGCGACACTATTTTTTCTTGTAGTTATATAATGCCTTATACATACAATAAAGTTTTAAATAAATATTTGTTACCTTAATTTAAAATCGCTTTATTTTATACGAAGTCGTAAAATAAACTGGTAAAATCAACATACAGTAAACGGTATGTATTTGGCTCGACTGTGTGCATTATTTAATATATAAACCAGCATAGTGGTAAGGAGAGCGACTGATGTCAGTCAGCTGCCCCCATTCTTAAATCTCGTGCACCGCTTACCATCAGTTGCCCAAAATGCGAATACGCCTATACTAACGGTGAATATAAAACTTAATTTTAAGTTTGTGTGTCTTAACGCGTACTCGTCCTCGAGAGCTGTGCATGGTATAGTCTACATATCCGCGACGCTGTGTGACATATTCACATTTCAAATTGTAGCAATATCATCATCACCACAGCCCCTAGAAGACGTGCTAGACCTCCATTGTTGGAGATGGGCTTTCCAGAATACATTTCGGGAGAATTTGGCCTACACTGGCCAGATGGGTTGGCCAGGGTCTGATGCCAATTTTAATGACAATTTATTAACGATTCTATAGGTTGGTATTGGTGAAACCAGGGCCGACGGCTTAAAGTGCTCTCCGAGATATGGGAACAGTGGTGATGTAAATTTATGACAAAAAGAAAAGTATTTCACATTGGTACGTACCGGGGTTCGAATCGCGTTCAATTTTGGATTTTAAGGAAAGCGTTCTACCAAACAAAATAAAAAGCATCACGTACTCGTAGTAAAAGGTAGGATATAATTTTAAAGGAAATAAGTTAAACTCAATAAGTTAGTTTGCAATTTAATAATTGATGATTGATGCTGAAATGCTGATGACTATTAATTATTACAGTGTATTACAATTATATCACACGTTTGTTACATGTGGCGGCATGAGAGTCTAGCGATGAACGTTGGAGGGGATGACTGCGCATGACGTACGACTGGGGAGCCAATCGGCGCGAACGACACGTATGTAGTTGACAGTCACCGCTAAAATTTCGTGCCGCCCGCCAGCTGTAAGAGGTCTTACTGTTAAGTTAAGATTGGATAAAATTTTATCAAACGCATTGAAGGTAGGCAAATATTTTTATATCGCCGCCGTTTCGTTCTAGTGATAATCAATTAATTCTATAGTGCAATTATTTCAACCAATCTTGACTAAATACAATTTTTTATACTTGCATCTTCAAGTTTATTATGAAGGTTGAACTTACCTTAATTTTTGTTTTATTTAAAATCAAGTCGTGTACATTTTTTTAAAACAAATTTACTGTAATTTAAGATTTCAGTCATTAGCCGAGAGTTGATAAATATAATGATGACGTCCGGAATAGTGACTGTCGCTTAATTATCGCAAATTGTATAACGGGCGTTGATTATCGCCGAGCATACTGAATATCGTGGTACGAGGCACGCAGTTGTTGCCAAGCGCGGTCAAAACAATGAGCGGGCCGCAATATGTAGGTAATTAGTTAGAAACCCCTGTTTTTATGCTATCAACTCTTGACAAACAGACTATAGATGTGTGTTTAAATTTGAAATTGCAAGTACCTACAGTACGACCCATAAGTTACAAATTCTGATATTTCTCTATTTTCGTTAAAAAATAATAACACTAGATTCCTTATTCCACAAACCACTACTACCTAATAAATCTCTTAAAACCTCAATCACTTTAATTACAGATTCTATCAGTATCGGAAATTCAGTTTTCCAAACTTTCAAGGTTGTATGAATCGTATGATGAAATTAAGAGGGTTCAGCATCCCTCTCCCTTGCACAATACAATATTTACCCAAGTAGTTGAGAAATGCAGTCTATCCAACTGCCACATAATGTGCATTAGAGTATATAATAAATTCTTAGAGAGATACGATAGTTACCCATAAAACATTTTACTATTGAGAAATTCTTATTGACAACTGTTTTTACTCAGTAAAATAATTTTTAGCATGCAAATTTTTACATTAACATTGTATTATAATAATTGCAATAAATTGTCAAGAACAATATTAAATGTTACCTATATATAAATATATGTATATTGTAAATAAATATCTATCGAAATAAGCATATTGTATGCCCTTAATATGGGCAGATTGCATCATCATGACATGTACATACAACTGTTATTAAAATAAGCAATCTATACAATAAAGAATTTTGAATTTTGAATCAACTTTCCAGGAAATTAAATTAAACAAATATATGATTAATATATCTTGAAAATGCCAGTAATTTTATTCCCTAGTAAGTTGATAGACTACATTTTTCAAAAATACATTCAGAATTAAAAAATATTTCAAAATATTGGATTGTGCGAGCGAGAGGTATGCAAAAACGATAAAGTCAATTAATTTTGGGAAGTAAAACTGAGCAGGACAACCTTCTGTCTCTCCTATAAGCTAAGCTTCCTATATTGAATTAACTACTATTTATGTTATTTATAACTCTTCATAGAATGAAAAATGGACAAACTGAACTTCGATTTCCGTTGATAGAATCCTAAATACAATTATTTTATTGCTGTCTCAACTATTCAAAACTTAATTACATTCAATCTCATTATTTCAAGGAGTATTATTTGTGTACACTTCTAAATCACGCAAGTATCGGATTACCGGATTACCTAGTGATAAGTAACACTGAATTAAGGCAATAGATAAAAAAATATTTTAATAAAACAATAACACACGTTTTAATAGTGGTTAATTATCTTCACAACCCCTAAAACATAGAGTTCTAGCCCTCCACTTTTGGAGATGGGCTACACTCGCCACGCTGGCCAGACGGGTTGGCGAGGTTCTGATGTGAATTATTTTAATGACAATTTATTAACGTTTCCACAAGTTGCTATTAGTCGAACCGGGAACGGAGGCTTAACGTGCTCAGCGGTGTTGTAAATGAATGACAAATGTCGTAAGAAAAGTTCATTTCTCATTGGTACATGTCAGGATTCGAACCGTTCCTTTTAGAATTTTATTTTCAAAGCGTTCATACAACCGTGCTACCACCGCTCTTAAATGATAAATCGGTTGTATTTAACTTAAACAGCGCCACAAGTATTCATATATAGTTTTTAAAAGATACATACGTGTGTAGAAGCATACAATTTTTCGTAATTCCTTAACTATAAATTACTACCTAAAATTAATTAGTATTGCTTGAGATAGGAAAACTAACGCTTTCCATAAGTAATTGTAACAAAAAGCTACCATCAGATGGCGCTGTCATAACAATTTATAATACTAAATCAGCTGTACAAATACATCTCGAAAGTGAGAACTTATCATGTCATAACTAATTATGTGGGGATTTGATGTGTTTTAAACCAAAACAAAATATTATAATATTTCCGGAACTTATTACTATTTAAGTATTTGAACGAATTTGACAGGGTTGCCAACACAAATAAAACAGCAAAAATATTTTTGTTGTTATTAAAAAATATCCTAACATTATGCTTACCTATATTACCTTATTAATAGCACGTATTTATTTTGTACATAAGTGTAAGCTTCAAAGGGAGAATTGTAGATAAATATATTATTATTTCTTTGATTCGTATCGTAAAAAAAATCGAACAAAAAATATAAATATTGTTTATTTTTACAATACAGAAAAACATGACAGGATTTAACAGACAATTAAAGATAATTTTTTTTCATTTGACATTAAAAGTAGGTACTAATGCCGTTATATTTAACAAAAAAAATATATATTGTGTAAATGTATTTAGATATTTATTTATCTATTTAAATTAATTCCCTACTATTGCGGCCTTAGATAAGTATTTTAGGCGCTTTATAATTTCATTCTGTACATTTTATTAAGATAATTTCAACAACAAACAATGCTTCACAACCGTTCATCTTCCTCTATTTATAATGTGGAATTACTATCATACCATTTGTTTTATTAACAGAAATTATTTAACTTAGACAGTCATAGTAATGACAAAGATACAATGAGTGCAAATGTATTTCTACCGAATAGGTACTACTTTAGCCAAATGAATATCACTAAAAAGTTTTCAATTAGGTTAGCTTATTAATTTTGTATTGTGAATAGGAAAATGCATAGTAACATTTGGCTATCTAATTGTTAGAAATAAATTAGGCGAAGAGATTACTATCTATGATATTATGTGATTTTGATAATTCTATTATTTAAACTTATTACTATTATATAAGCAATACGAAAGTTTGTACTAATCATTACAAATAAAATATTTGAGCAACCAAAATAAACTAGATTTTACAGATCCTTTGTAAACTTAACAAAGTATTTACAATTCATATTTATTTTGAAAATAACTAATTAGTATTTGCTAAATGTTAGGCGTACCTTATCATTATTTCCATGTGACGTTAAACTCAATTAGATATTTAAAAATGCAAATGTCAATGTCAAATTAAAAATTGGCGGGGTACCTAAAATAAAAGTTATTATTGTTTGTTCATTTTTATAAAACAACCTACTGTAGCGTCCCTAATTGTATAAAAACGTATATTCATGATTTACTATATTTATTACGTATAATACAATGATAAATATGTGTCACAGTATAGAAATCATCTCGGTATTATGTGATAAAGCGCTGCGATGCTCGTTCCAGCCACGACGGCGAAAGATGGCCGCCATGTTGGCTGTCTGTTGGTTGTGTCTTGACATTCCCCTGAAATAATAGGCAATCGATTAAATTGTTGTAAATAATACGTGTTAAAAAGTATCATCACGACCTTCCGGGGTGGTCAGAAATCACGATTTAAAAAACGAATTCACATTTAGCCAATTTTACTATAGGCCCATCATGACAAGTGGCAAGCTTGTCGATATCTCTAGCGTAAACTATCAAACTCGAGATATGTCACAAATAAATTATTGTGTCCCGACCAGGAATCGAACCCGGTACCTCCACATCTAAATCCTAGAACTTACCGCTAGACTACGGAGGCAGTTAATAATAAATAAAGAAAAAGATGCTAAAAATTAACTTTTTTTAAAATGGGCATGGTTTGCGTTAGAAGTTGGTAGAAAAATAGTTAGAGGAGGTATACTTGAAGATGGGCTTTTCATTATATTTATTAAAATATTAATGAATCAGTCAGTATGACCTGAATGTGCCAGTGAGAATGTCTAGCAGTATGAGTGTGTCTGTTAGAGTATTGTTGTGTGTAAATCGGAATGAGTGTGTGTCTGGTGGAGTGTGTCAGTATGAGTGTGTCTGTTAGAGCATGTCGTGTGTGGTCTGACCGTGCGGGAGGGCGGTGCCCGCGGGCGGCAGATGCCTGTCGCAGTTGTCCCGGGAGCGCGCCAGAGTGAGCGCCCCCCCCTCGCGCCACACGAGACAGTGCCGGCGCGCGGACGTGGAGTCACGTGTCACCGGAGTCGTCACCACGAAGGACGCGCCGTCCTCGTACCACCCGCCGTGACACGTGTAGGCTGGAACAACGAGTACGACTATAATTTAATTCTATAGCACGAAAATAAGTGTAGGTACAAAGGCTAAGAATAAGGCTCTCAAGACATCTACCTTTGGAGGGTAGTGCTAAATTTTTAAATATATTTACATACATAAATTATACATATCCTTATAGAAGCTATAATATAGATAATTTATATATATAAAGCTCTAATTACCACTGACTGACAGAAATACAGGGCCAAAACTGTCATAGTTGGGGGTTAGGCGGCTATCGGATCGTATTGCTATGGTGCTCAAACCTATGGGAAAAATCCAATATCCGAAGTTTTACACCAGGGAAAAAAGTCGATGAGGGTTCCCGGAAAACGGCTATAGTTAGGGGGGAGGTGCCGGAACTAATGTTGTGGGGGACCCTGGGAGACGAGGTGACGTCGTGTTTTTTTTTTTAAATTCGCGTTTTTTTTTTTTTTTTCATACAAAATCTTCCCCCTCTTCTGGGGACCATACGAAAGGAGCAATAGTTGAAGTGTATTGATATTTGTATACAGTTGGGCCTGGTGAAGAGGCGCTATGACTTTAGGGGGGCAGAGTTGTCATTTTGATGAAACGTCCATGGGTTCCCAGGGAACCATAAGAGATAGTCGGGGGGTGTTCAAGCAAATGTCATAAAGGACCCTGGGAGACGAGGTGACGTGACTTTTTTTTTTTTTAATTCGGACTTTTTTTTTTTTTCTGATTAAAAGTTGACTTTGAGCACTCACCGGCACCAGCTGAGCGTAGGTAGAGAGGCGTTCATTCGCCGGTTGTATGCCCGGGAAAAAATGGTATTTCAAAAAGGTCTTCAATTTTTTTCAAGAAGTCTATCTCGATGTAACATTGAGGGGTTCGTAGGGAACCAGGAACGGGAAGTCGTGCTAAATTTAACCCCATGTAGGAAACCATTGGAGACGAGGAAAAGTGTTTTTTTTTTTTTTAATTTCCCATTTTTTTTTTTTTTTTGCATACAAAATTTTCAAAGAACTGTAGTAGCCAAACGAAAAGATTGCTACTTTCAAAATTACGATATTTGCAAAGATTTTATCATTTTTTATTCAAAGAAGGTCACAAAGGGGTATGGAATCTTCATTCTCATGAATCGCTGACGGGTTCCGAGTTAACCATAAGAGATAGGTGGTGGGTGCCGGAACTAATGTTGTAGAGGACCCTAGGAGACGAGGTGATGTAAACTTTTTTTTTTTAATTTCTCAAGTTTTTTTTTTTTCATACAAAAATTCGGCCATGGAGCTACAGGAGCAAACCGAGCGCAGCGAGGTTGGCGAGTGTGCGACATTTATAAAGAACTGAGTATAGTAACCTGCAAAAAAGATATTGGAGAAATTTAGGTAGTCATCCTGATGTAACGCTGACGGGTTCCCAAGAAACTATACGAGATGGGTGGTGGGTGCCAAAACTAATGTTGTAGAGGACCCTTGGAGACGTGGTCATGTAAACTTTTTTTTTTTAATTTTCCACTTTTTAAAAATTCTCCATACAAAAATTAGGCCATGGAGCTACAGGAGCTAACCGAGCGCAGCGAGGTAGGCAAGTGTGCGACATTTATGAAGAACTGAGTATAGTAACCTGCAAAAAATATATTGGAGAAATTTAAGTAGTCATTCTGATGTAACGCTGACGGGTTCCCATGAAACTATAACAGATAGGTGGGGGGTGCTTAAACTAATGTTGTAGAGGACCCTTGGAGACGAGGTCATGTAAACTTTTTTTTTTAATTTTTCACTTTTTAAAAATTCTCCATACAAAAATTAGGCCATGGAGCTACAGGAGCTAACCGAGCGCAGCGAGGTTGGCAAGTGTGCGACATTTATGAAGAACTGAGTATAGTAACCTGCAAAAAATATATTGGAGAAATTTAAGTAGTCATTCTGATGTAACGCTGACGGGTTCCCATGAAACTATAAGAGATAGGTAGTGGGTGCCGAAACTAATGTTGTAGAGGACCCTTGGAGACGGGGTGATGTAAACTTTTTATTTTTATATTCTCAAGTTTTTTTTTTCATACAAAAATTCGGCCATGAAGCTACAGGAGCTAACCGAGCGCAGCGAGGTTGGCGAGTGTGCGACATTTATAAAGAACTGAGTATAGTAACCTGCAAAAAAGATATTGGAGAAATTTAGGTAGTCATCCTGATGTAACGCTGACGGGTTCCCATGAAACTATACGAGATGGGTGGTGGGTGCCAAAACTAATGTTGTAGAGGACCCTTGGAGACGAGGTCATGTAAACTTTTTTTTTTTTTTTTTCCACTTTTTAAAAATTCTACATACAAAAATTAGGCCATGGAGCTACAGGAGCTAACTGAGCGCAGCGAGGTTGGCAAGTGTGCGACATTTATGAAGAACTGAGTATAGTAACCTGCAAAAAATATATTGGAGAAATTTAAGTAGTGATTCTGATGTAACGCTGACGGGTTCCCATGAAACTATAAGAGATAGGTAGTGGGTGCCGAAACTAATGTTTTAGAGGACCCTTGGAAACGAGGTGATTTAAATTTTTTTTTTTAATTTTCCACTTTTTAAAAATTCTTTATACAAAAATTAGGCCATGGAGCTACAGGAGCTAACCGAGCGCAGCGAGGTTAGCGAGTGTGCGACATTTATAAAGAACTGAGTATAGTAACCTGCAAAAAAGATATTGGAGAAATTTAGGTAGTCATCCTGATGTAACGCTGACGGGTTCCCATGAAACTATACGAGATGGGTGGTGGGTGCCAAAACTAATGTTGTAGAGGACCCTTGGAGACGAGGTCATGTAAACTTTTCTTTTTTAATTTTCCACTTTTTAAAAATTCTCCATACAAAAATTAGGCCATGGAGCTACAGGAGCTAACCGAGCGCAGCGAGGTTGGCAAGTGTGCGACATTTATGAAGAACTGAGTATAGTAACCTGCAAAAAATATATTGGAGAAATTTAAGTAGTTATTCTGATGTAACGCTGACGGGTTCCCATGAAACTATAAGAGATAGGTAGTGGGTGCCGAAACTAATGTTTTAGAGGACCCTTGGAGACGAGGTGATGTAAACTTTTTTTTTTAATTTTCCACTTTTTAAAAATTCTTTATACAAAAATTAGGCCATGGAGCTACAGGAGCTAACCGAGCGCAGCGAGGTTGGCAAGTGTGTGACATTTATGAAGAACTGAGTATAGTTACCTGCAAAACATATATTGGAGAAATTTAAGTAGTCATCCTGATGTAACGCTGACGGGTTCCCATGAAACTATACGAGATGGGTGGTGGGTGCCAAAACTAATGTTGTAGAGGACCCTTGGAGACGAGGTCATGTAAACTTTTCTTTTTTAATTTTCCACTTTTTAAAAATTCTCCATACAAAAATTAGGCCATGGAGCTACAGGAGCTAACCGAGCGCAGCGAGGTTGGCAAGTGTGTGACATTTATGAAGAACTGAGTATAGTTACCTGCAAAACATATATTGGAGAAATTTAAGTAGTCATTCTGATGTAACGCTGACAAGTTTCCATGAAACTATAAGAGATTGGTAGGAAGTGCTTAAACTAATGTTGTAGAGGACCCTTGGAGACGAGGTGATGTCAACTTTTTTTTTTTAATTTTCAAGGTTTTTAAAATGTTCCATACAAAAATTGGGCCATGGAGCTACAGGAGCTAACCGAGCGAAGCGAGGTTGGCGAGTGTGCGACATTTATGAAGAACTGAGTATTATAACCTGCAAAAAAGATATTGGAGAAATTTAAGTAGTCATCCTGATGTAACGCTCACGGGTTCCAATGAAACTATAAGAGATGGGTAGGAAGTGCTTAAACTAATGTTGTAGAGGACCCTTGAAGACGAGGTGATGTAAACTTTTTTTTTTAATTTTCCATTTTTTTTTAATTTTCTATACAAAAATTAGGCCATGGAGCTACAGGAGCTAACGGAGCGTAGCGAGGTTGGCGAGTGTGCGATATTTATGAAGAACTGAGTATTATAACCTGCAAAAAAGATATTGGAGAAATTTAAGTAGGCATCCTGATGTAACGCTCACGGGTTCCAATGAAACTGTAAGAGATGGGTGGTGGCTGCCGAAACTAATGATGTAGAGGACTCTTGGAGACGAGGTGATGTAAACTTTTTTTTTTAATTTCCAACATTTTTAAAATTCTCCATACAAAAATTAGGCCTTGGAGCTACAGGAGCTAACCGAGCGCAGCGAGGTTGGCGAGTGTGCGACATTTATAAAGAACTGAGTATAGTAACCTGCAAAAAAGATATTGGAGAAATTTAGGTAGTCATCCTGATGTAACGCTGACGGGTTCCCATGAAACTATACGAGATGGGTGGTGGGTGCCAAAACTAATGTTGTAGAGGACCCTTGGAGACGAGGTGATGTAAACTTTTTTTTTTAATTTTCCACTTTTTAAAAATTCTCCATACAAGAATTAGGCCATGGAGCTACAGGAGCTAACCGAGCGCAGCGAGGTTGGCAAGTGTGCGACATTTATGAAGAACTGAGTATAGTAACCTGCAAAAAATATATTGGAGAAATTTAAGTAGTCATTCTGATGTAACGCTGACGGGTTCCCATAAAACTATAAGAGATAGGTAGTGGGTGCCGAAACTAATGTTGTAGAGGACCCTTGGAGACAAGGTGATGTAAACTTTTTTTTTTAATTTCACAAGTTTTTTTTTTTTCATACAAAAATTCGGCCATGGAGCTACAGGAGCTAACCGAGCGCAGCGAGGTTGGCGAGTGTGCGACATTTATAAAGAACTGAGTATAGTAACCTGCAAAAAAGATATTGGAGAAATTTAGGTAGTCATCCTGATGTAACGCTGACGGGTTCCCATGAAACTATACGAGATGGGTGGTGGGTGCCAAAACTAATGTTGTAGAGGATCCTTGGAGACGAGGTCATGTAAACTTTTTTTTTTTAATTTCTCAAGTTTTTTTTTTTTTCATACAAAAATTCGGCCATGGAGCTACAGGAGCTAACCGAGCGCAGCGAGGTTGGCGAGTGTGCGACATTTATAAAGAACTGAGTATAGTAACCTGCAAAAAAGATATTGGAGAAATTTAGGTAGTCATCCTGATGTAACGCTGACGGGTTCCCATGAAACTATACGAGATGGGTGGTGAGTGCCAAAACTAATGTTGTAGAGGACCCTTGGAGACGTGGTCATGAAAAACTTTTTTTTTTTAATTTTCCACTTTTTAAAAATTCTCCATACAAAAATTAGGCCATGGAGCTACAGGAGGCAAGTGTGCGACATTTATGAAGAACTGAGTATAGTAACCTGCAAAAAATATATTGGAGAAATTTAAGTAGTCATTCTGATGTAACGCTGACGGGTTCCCATGAAACTATAACAGATAGGTGGGGGGTGCTTAAACTAATGTTGTAGAGAACCCTTGGAGACGAGGTCATGTAAACTTTTTTTTTTTAATTTTCCACTTTTTAAAAATCTCCATACAAAAATTAGGCCATGGACATGCGACATTTATGAAGAACTGAGTATAGTAACCTGCAAAAAAGATATTGGAGAAATTTAAGTAGTCATTCTGATGTAACGCTGACGGTTTCCCATGAAACTATAAGAAATAGGTGGTGGGTGCCGGAACTAATGTTGTAGAGGACCCTTGGAGACGTGGTCATGTAAACTTTTTTTTTTTAATTTTCCACTTTTTAAAAATTCTCCATACAAAAATTAGGCCATGGAGCTACAGGAGCTAACCGAGCGCAGCGAGGTTGGCAAGTGTGCGACATTTATGAAGAACTGAGTATAGTAACCTGCAAAAAATATATTGGAGAAATTTAAGTAGTCATTCTGATGTAACGCTGACGGTTTCCCATGAAACTATAAGAAATAGGTGGTGGGTGCCGGAACTAATGTTGTAGAGGACCCTTGGAGACGTGGTCATGTAAACTTTTTTTTTTTTTTTCCACTTTTTAAAAATTCTCCATACAAAAATTAGGCCATGGAGCTACAGGAACTAACCGAGCGAAGCGAGGTTGGCGAGTGTGCGACATTTATGAAAAACTGAGAATTGTAACCTGCCAAAAAGATATTGGAAAAATTTAAGTAGTCATCCTGATGTAACGCTGACGGGTTCCCATGAAACTATACGAGATGGGTGGTGGGTGCCAAAACTAATGTTGTAGAGGACCTTTGGAGACGTGGTCATGTAAACTTTTTTTTTTTAATTTTCCACTTTTTAAAAATTCTCCATACAAAAATTAGGCCATGGAGCTACAGGAGCTAACCGAGCGCAGCGAGGTTGGCAAGTGTGCGACATTTATGAAGAACTGAGTATAGTAACCTGCAAAAAATATATTGGAGAAATTTAAGTAGTCATTCTGATGTAACGCTGACGGGTTCCCATGAAACTATAAGAGATAGGTAGTGGGTGCCGAAACTAATGTTGTAGAGGACCCTTGGAGACAAGGTGATGTAAACTTTTTTTTTTAATTTCTCAAGTTTTTTTTTTTTCATACAAAAATTCGGCCATGGAGCTACAGGAGCTAACCGAGCGCAGCGAGGTTGGCGAGTGTGCGACATTTATAAAGAACTGAGTATAGTAACCTGCAAAAAAGATATTGGAGAAATTTAGGTAGTCATCCTGATGTAACGCTGACGGGTTCCCATGAAACTATACGAGATGGGTGGTGGGTGCCAAAACTAATGTTGTAGAGGACCCTTGGAGACGAGGTCATGTAATTTTTTTTTTTAATTTCTCAAGTTTTTTTTTTCATACAAAAATTCGGCCATGGAGCTACAGGAGCTAACCGAGCGCAGCGAGGTTGGCGAGTGTGCGACATTTATAAAGAACTGAATATAGTAACCTGCAAAAAAGATATTGGAGAAATTTAGGTAGTCATCCTGATGTAACGCTGACGGGTTCCCATGAAACTATACGAGATGGGTGGTGGGTGCCAAAACTAATGTTGTAGAGGACCCTTGGAGACGTGGTCATGTAAACTTTTTTTTTTTAATTTTCCACTTTTTAAAAATTCTCCATACAAAAATTAGGCCATGGAGCTACAGGAGGCAAGTGTGCGACATTTATGAAGAACTGAGTATAGTAACCTGCAAAAAATATATTGGAGAAATTTAAGTAGTCATTCTGATGTAACGCTGACGGGTTCCCATGAAACTATAACAGATAGGTGGGGGGTGCTTAAACTAATGTTGTAGAGGACCCTTGGAGACGAGGTCACGTAAACTTTTTTTTTTTAATTTTCCACTTTTTAAAAATTCTCCATACAAAAATTAGGCCATGGAGCTACAGGAGGCAAGTGTGCGACATTTATGAAGAACTGAGTATAGTAACCTGCAAAAAAGATATTGGAGAAATTTAAGTAGTCATTCTGATGTAACGCTGACGGGTTCCCATGAAACTATAACAGATAGGTGGGGGGTGCTTAAACTAATGTTGTAGAGGACCCTTGGAGACGAGGTCACGTAAACTTTTTTTTTTTAATTTTCCACTTGTTAAAAATCTCCATACAAAAATTAGGCCATGGACATGCGACATTTATGAAGAACTGAGTATAGTAACCTGCAAAAAAGATATTGGAGAAATTTAAGTAGTCATTCTGATGTAACGCTGACGGGTTCCCATGAAACTATAACAGATAGGTGGGGGGTGCTTAAACTAATGTTGTAGAGGACCCTTGGAGACGAGGTCATGTAAACTTTTTTTTTTTAATTTTCCACTTTTTAAAAATTCTCCATACAAAAATTAGGCCATGGAGCTACAGGAGGCAAGTGTGCGACATTTATGAAGAACTGAGTATAGTAACCTGCAAAAAATATATTGGAGAAATTTAAGTAGTCATTCTGATGTAACGCTGACGGGTTCCCATGAAACTATAACAGATAGGTGGGGGGTGCTTAAACTAATGTTGTAGAGGACCCTTGGAGACGAGGTCACGTAAACTTTTTTTTTTTAATTTTCCACTTGTTAAAAATCTCCATACAAAAATTAGGCCATGGACATGCGACATTTATGAAGAACTGAGTATAGTAACCTGCAAAAAAGATATTGGAGAAATTTAAGTAGTCATTCTGATGTAACGCTGACGGTTTCCCATGAAACTATAAGAAATAGGTGGTGGGTGCCGGAACTAATGTTTTAGAGGACCCTTGGAGACGAGATGATATAAACTTTTTTTTTTTTTTTTCCACTTTTTAAAAATTCTCCATACAAAAATTAGGCCATGGAGCTACAGGAACTAACCGAGCGAAGCAAGGTTGGCGAGTGTGCGACATTTATGAAGAACTGAGTATAGTAACCTGCAAAAAAGATATTGGAGAAATTTAAGTAGTCATCCTGGTGTAACGCTGATGGGTTCCCATGAAACTATAAGAGATGGGTGGTGGGTGCCAAAACTAATGTTGTAGAGGACCCTTGGAGATGAGGTGATGTAAACTTTTTTTTTTTTAATTCCAATATTTTTAAAATTCTCCATACAAAAATTAAGCCATGGAGCTACAGGAGCTAACCGAGCGAAGCGAGGTTGGCGAGTGTGCGACATTTATAAAGAACTGAGTACAGTGACCTGCTAAAAATTCATTGTAGAAATTTTAGTAGTCATCCTGATGTAACGCTGACGGGTTCCCATGAAACTATAAGAGATAGGTGGTGGGTGCCGAAACTAATGTTGTAGAGGACCCTTGGAGATGAGGTGATGTAAACTTTTTTTTTTTAATTTCCAACTTTTTAAAAATTCTCCATACAAAAATTAGGCCATGGAGCTACAGGAGCTAACCGAGCGCAGCGAGGTTGGCGAGTGTGCGACATTTATGAAGAACTGAGTATAGTAACCTGCAAAAAAGATATTGGAGAAATTTAAGTAGTCATTCTGATGTAACGCTGACGGGTTCCCATGAAACTATAAGAGATGGGTGGTGGGTGTCTTAACTAATGTTGTAGAGGACCCTTGGAGACGAGGTGATGAAAACTTTTTTTTTTTAATTTCCTACTTTTTTGATTTTTTTTATACAAAAATTATGCAATGGAGCTACAGGAGCTAACCGAGCGAAGCGAGGTTGGCGAGTGTGCGACATTTATAAAGAACTGAGTATAGTAACCTGCAAAAAAGTAATTGGAGAAATTTAAGTAGTCATCCTGATGTAACGCTGACGGGTTCCCATGAAACTATAAGAGATGGGTAGGAAGTGCTTAAACTAATGTTCTAGAGGACCCTTGGAGGCGAGGAGATGTAAACTTTTTTTTTTAATTTTTAACTTTTTTTAAATTCTTCATATAAAAAATATGCCATGGAGTTTCTTTTCTTTTTGATCCCAAATTCAATTAAGGTTTCGACAGGAATTTGTTATCGAGCTTCAGGATCAAACATATTTTATTTTAGACATTTAAATTTTAGTATTTTAATAACTTTGACTAGATTGTTTCATTGACTTTTAGCTAACGATTTTGGTACCAATCTCACTAGAGATTTCGATAGGGATTTTTTTTAAGTACAACAGACACAAAGCAGACCACGCTCACGACAATCCCCACGGTCCACTCGTGGGCCGTGCAGTACGAAACAACTAGTTTATATATATAAAGCTGGAAGCTACCACTGACTGACTGACATAAATACAGGGCCAAAACTGTAATAGTTGGGGGTAGGGTGAGTATCGGATCGTATAGGTATGGTGCTCAAACCTATGGGAAAAATCCGAAAACCAAGACTTTCCATCAGGGAAAAAAGTCGGTGAGGGTTCCGGGGAAACGGTAATAGTTGGAGTGGGGGTGTTCAAACAAACTTTGTAGAGGACCCCCGGAGACGAGGTGACGTCATGATTTTTTTTTTTAATTCCAAAATTCTTTTGTTTTTTTGTATGGAAATTTTTGAAAAACTTTGTGGGTCAAACGAAAAGAGCACAACTTGCCAAATTGCAAATTTTGTATAGACTTTGTCTTGGTTAATACGACAAAGGTCATCGAGGGGGGCTGAAGCGTCATTTTGATGTAACGTCGAGGGGTTCCCGGAGAACCGTAAGAGGTAGTCGGGGGGTGCTCAAGCAAATGTCATAAAGGACCCTGGGAGAGGGGGTGACGTCACATTTTTTTTTTTAAATTCCGCGTTTTTTTTTTTTTTTCATACAAAAGTCGAAACACGTACTTTGGAGGCTCGTAGAAGCGAAACCTGCAAAGTGACAACTGCAAATTTGGCATGGTTGCATACACTTGGGGCTGATGAACACCAAAAGTGTCATCAATGAAATTTTAAAAGTGAACCTGATGTGACGCTGACGGGTTCCCAGGAAACCATAAGCGATGGCGAAAAACGCTAGAACCCAATTTTGGAGAGGGCTTCTGGAGACGAGGTGTGGTAACTTTTTTTTTTTTTAATTCCCATTTTTTTTTTTTTTTGCATTCGCGGCCGACTTTGAGCACTCGCAGAGCATACTTGGAGCATACCCAGAATGCCCATTTTTGGCTGGTTGTAGTCACGGGGGTCACCCCATGTGGAAAAATGTCTTCAATGATTTTTGAGTAGTCATCATGATGTAACGCTGAGAGGTTCCCAGGTCACCAGAAGAGGTGCATAAGGTGCCTTGCAACCCCATATGGGAAACCCTTGAAGACGAGTAAAAGTTTTTTTTTTTTTTTTAATTTCCGATTTTTTAATTTTTTTTTCATACATTTTTTTAAAAAAACTGTAGCAGCCAAACGAAAAAATTGCTACTTTTAAAATTACGATATTTGTAAAGCTTTCATAATTTTTTATCCTAGAAAGGTCACTAAGGGGTAATGAATCATCATTCTGATGAATCGCTGACGGGTTCCGATTTAACCGTAAGAGATAGGTGGTGGGTGCCGGAACTAATGTTGTAGAGGACCTTTGGAGACGAGGTGATGTCATCTTTTTTTTTTTAATTTCCAAGATTTTTTTTTTTTCATACAAAAATTCGGCCATGGAGCTACAGGAGCTAACCGAGCGCAGCGAGGTTGGCGAGTGTGCGACATTTATGAAGAACTGAGTATAGTAACCTGCAAAAAAGATATTACAGAGATTTAAGTAGTCATTCTGATGTAACGCTGATGGGTTCCTATGAAACTATAAGAGATGGGTGGTGGGTGCCAAAACTAATGTTGTAGGGGACCCTTGGAGACGAGTTGATGTAAACTTTTTTTTTTTTAATTCCAATATTTTTAAAATTCTCCATACAAAAATTAAGCCATGGAGCTACAGGAGCTAACCGAGCGAAGCGAGGTTGGCAAGTGTGCGACATTTATAAAGAACTGAGTAAAGTGACCTGCGAAAAATTAATTGTAGAAATTTTAGTAGTCATCCTGATGTAATGGTGACGGGTTCCCATTAAACTATAAGAGATAGGTGGTGGGTGCCGGAACTATTGTTTTAGAGGACCCTTGGAGACGAGGTGATGTAAACTTTTTTTTTTTTTTTTCCACTTTTAAAAAAATCTCCATACAAAAATTAGGCCATGGAGCTACAGGAGCTAACCGAGCGTAGCGAGGTTGGCGAGTGTGCGACATTTATGAAGAACTGAGTATAGTAACCTGCAAAAAATATATTGGAGAAATTTTAGTAGTCATCCTGATGTAACGATCACGGGTTCCCATGAAACTATAAGAGATGGGTAGGAAGTGCTTAAACTAATGTTGTATAAGACCCTTGGAGATGAGGTCTTGTAAACTTTTTTATTTTTATTTTTAAGATAATTTTTTTTTTCATACAAAAATTAGGCCATGGAGCTACAGGAGCTAACCGAGCGAGGCGAGGTTGGCGAGTGTGCGACATTTATGAAGAACTGAGTATAGTGCCCTGCAAAAAATTCATTGGATAAATTTTAGTAGTCATCCTGATGTAACGCTCACGGGTTCCCATGTAACTATAAGAGATGGGTAGGAAGTGCTTAAACTAATGTTGTAGAGGATCCTTGGAGACGTGGAGACGTAAACTTTTTTTTTTTTTATTTCTATTTTTTTTTTAATTCTTCATACAAAAATTAGGCCATGGAGCTACAGGAGCTAATCGAGCGAAGCGAGGTTGGCGAGTGTGCGACATTTAGGAGGAACTGAGTATAGTGACCTGCAAACAAGATATTGGAGAAATTTAAGTAGTCATTCTGATTTAACGCTGACGGGTTCCCATGAAACTATAAGAGATGGGTAGGAAGTGCTTAAACTAATGTTCTAGAGGACCCTTGGAGACGAGGAGATATAAACTTTTTTTTTAATTTTTAACTTTTTTTAAATTCTTCATATAAAAAATATGCCATTGAGCTACAGGAGCTAACTGAGCGAAGCGAGGTTGGCGAGTGTGCGACTATTCTGAAGAACTTATATTATTGAGTTATCGATTGCAATATTTTATCAGGTGGAAATTGACGATTTTGATCCAAAATTCAATTAAGATTTCGACAGGAATTTGTTATCGAGCTTCAGGATCAAACATATTTTATTTTGACATTTAAATTTTAGTATTTTAATAACTTTGACTTGATTGTTTTATTGAGTTTTAGCTAACGATTTTGATCCCAATTAAAAAATAATTATCAATAGGGTTTTTTTTAAAGTACAACCTACGAGTACACAAAGCAGACCACGCTCACGACAATCCTCACTGTAGTTTTTGATTTTTAATGAGTTTTCCATTGAAATATTTCATCAAGTTGTAATTTACCAATTTGATCCCAAATGTAATTAAGATTTCGACAGGAATTTATTATCGAGGTTTAGGATCAAACATATTTTATTTTAGACATATAAATTTTAGTTAAATACTTTGTTTTTAAATACTTTGACTAGATTCTTTTATTGAGTTTTAGCTAACGATTTTGATCATAATTATCGATTAGAAAAGAAACAATGTAGATTTGTGTATCGATTACAACAGACACAAAGCAGACCACGCTCACGACAATCCCCACGGTCCACTCGTGGGCCGTGCAGTACGAAACAACTAGTTATATTATATAAAGCTCTAATTACCACTGACTGACAGAAATGTAGGGCCAAAACTGTAATAGTTGGGGGTTGGGTGATGATCGGATCGTATAGGTATGGTGCTCAAACCTATGGGAAAAATCCGATATTCTGGACTTTCCACCAGGGAAAAAAGTCGATGACGGTTCCGGAGAAACGGTTACAGTTAGAGGGGGGGTCCCGGAACTAATATTGTGGAAGACCCTGGGAGACGAGGTGACGTCACTTTTTTTTTTTTAAATTCGCAAAAAAAAAATTTTTTTCATACAAAAACTTCCCCCTCTTCTGGGGACCATACGAAAGGAGCAATAGTTGAAGTGTATAGATATTTGTATACAGTTGGGCCTGGTGAAGAGGCGCTATGACTTTGGGGGGGCAGAGTTGTCATTTTAATGAAACGTCCATGGGTTCCCGGGGAACCATAAGAGATAGTCGGGGGGTGTTCAAGCAAATGTCATAAAGGACCCTGGGAGACGAGGTGTCGTAACTTTTTTTTTTTAAATTTCGGACGTTTTTTTTTTTTTTGAGACTTTTTTGACTTTGAGCCCTCACTGGAGCCAGCTCAGCGAAGTGAGGTTGACCAGTTTTGGCTGACAGTATGCCCATCGATTTTCCTAACCGGAAAATTGTCATGATGAAATTACAGGTAGACATCCTGATGTAACGCTGAGAGGTTCCGAGTAAACCAGGAAAGGTCAGAGTCTCCCCTTCAAACCATGTATAGAAAACCTTGGGAGACGAAGACAGATTTTTTTTTTTTTTTAAATTCCCACTTTTTTTTTTTTTTTTCATACATTTTTTTTTAAAAACTGTAGCAGCCAAACGAAAAGATTGCTACGTTCAAAATTACGATATTTGCAAAGCTTTCATCATTTTTTATCCCAGAAAGGTCACTAAGAGGTAATCAATCATCATTCTGATGAATCGCTGACGGGTTCCGAGTTAACCGTAAGAGATAGGTGGTGGGTGCCGAAACTAATGTTGTAGAGGACCCTTGGAGACGAGGTGATGTAAACTTTTTTTTTTTAATTTCCAAAGTTTTTTTTTTTTTCATACAAAAATTCGGCCATGGAGCTACAGGAGCTAACCGAGCGCAGCGAGGTTGGCGAGTGTGCGACATTTATGAAGAACTGAGTATAGTAACCTGCAAAAAAGATATTGGAGAAATTTAAGTAGTCATTCTGACGTAACGCTGACGGGTTTCCATGAAATTATAAGAGATAGGTGGTGGGTGCCAAAACTAATGTTGTAGAGGACCCTTGGAGACGAGGTGATGTAAACTTTTTTTTTTTTAATTCCAATATTTTTAGAATTCTCCATACAAAAATTAGGTCAGGAGTTACAGGAGCTAACCGAGCGAAGCGAGATTGGCGAGTGTGCGACATTTATAAAGAACTAAGTAAAGTGACCTGCGAAAAATTCATTGTAGAAATTTTAGTAGTCATCCTGATGTAACGCTGACGGGTTCCCATTAAACTATAAGAGATAGGTGGTGAGTGCCGAAACTAATATTGTAGAGGACCCTTGGAGACGGGGAGACGTAAACTTTTTTTTTTTAATTTTCAACATTTTAAAAATTCTCCAAACAAAAATTAGGCCATGGAGCTACAGGAGCTAACCGAGCGAAGTGAGGTTGGCGAGTGTGCGACATTTATGAAGAACTGAGTATAGTAACCTGCAAAAAAGATATTGGAGAAATTTAAGTTGTCATCCTGATGTAGCGCTCACGGGTTCCCATGAAACTATAAGAGATGGGTAGGAAGTGCTTAAACTAATGTTGTAGAGGACCCTGGGAGACGAGGTGTTGTAAACTATTTTTTTTTAATTTCCAATGTTTTTTTTTTTTTCATACAAAAAATATGCCATGGAGCTACAGGAGCTAACCGACCGAAGCGAGGTTGGCGAGTGTGCGACATTTATGAAGAACTGAGTATAGTTACCTGCAATAAAGTCATTCGAGAAATTTAAGTAATTATTCTGATGTAACGCTGACGGGTTCCCATGAAACTATAAGAGATGGGTAGGAAGTGCTTAAACTAATGTTGTAGAGGACCCTTGGAGACGAGGTGATGAAAACTTTTTTTTTTATTTCAAACTTTTTTTAAATTCTTTATACAAAAATTATGCCATGGAGCTACAGGAGCTAACCGAGCGAAGCGAGGTTGGCGAGTGTGCGACATTTATGAAGAACTGAGTATAGTAACCTTCAAAAAAGATATTTGAGAAATTTAAGTAGTCATCCTGGTGTAACGCTGATGGGTTCCCATGAAACTATAAGAGATGGGTGGTGGGTGCCAAAACTAATGTTGTAGAGAACCCTTGGAGACGAGGAGATGTAAACTTTTTTTTTTAATTTTCAACTTTTTAAAAATTCTCCATATAAAAATTATGCCATGGAGCTACAGGAGCTAACCGAGCGAAGCGAGGTTGGCGAGTGTGCGACATTTATGAAGAACTGAGTATAGTAACCTGCAAAAAAGATATTGGAGAAAATTAAGTTGTCATTCTGATGTAACGCTCTCGGGTTCCCATGTAACAACTTATAAGAAATATTAATAGGGATATTTTATCGATACATTGATTTTTGATAGAGATTTTTTGTAAAGTACAACATTATATACAAAGCATCCGCGCCCACAACAATCCTCACTGTACTTTTTGTTTTTTATTGACTTATCGATTGCAATATTTTATCAAGTTGTGATTGACGATTTTGATCCCAAATTCAATTAAGATTTCGACAGGAATTTGTTATCGAGCTTTAGGATTAAACATATTTTATTTTAAGCATTTAAATTTTAGTATTTCAATAATTTTGACTAGATTGTTTTATTGAGTTTTAGCTAACGATTTTGATCCCAATTTAAAAATAAATATCAATAGGATTTTTTTAAGTACAATCTATGAGTACACAAAGCAGACCACGCTCACGACAATCCTCACTGTAGTTTTTGATTTTTAATGAGTTTTCCATTAAAATATTTTATCAGGTTGTAATTTACCAATTTGATCCCAAATGTAATTAAGATTTCGACAGGGATTTGTTATCGAGGTTTAGGATCAAACATATTTTATTTTAAACATTTAAATTTTTTTATTGAGTTTTAGCTAACGATTTTGATCATAATTATCGATTAGAAAAGTAACAATGTAGATTTTTGTATCGATTACAACCAACACAAAGCAGACCACGCTCACGACAATCCCCACGGTCCACTCGTGGGCCGTGCAGTACGAAACAACTAGTTATATTATATAAAGCTCTAATTACCACTGACTGACAGAAATGTAGGGCCAAAACTGTAATAGTTGGGGGTTGGGTGATGATCGGATCGTATAGGTATGGTGCTCAAACCTATGGGAAAAATCTGAAAACCAAGACTTTCCATCAGGGAAAAAAGTCGGTGACGGTTCCGACGAAACGGTTATAGTTAGGGGGGGGGTGTTCAAACAAACTTTGTAGAGGACCCTGGGAGACGAGGTGACGTCATGGTTTTTTTTTTAAATTCCAAAATTCTTTTGTTTTTTTGTATGGAAATTTTTGAAAAACTTTGTGGGTCAAACGAAAAGAGCACAACTTGCCAAATTGCAAATTTTGTATAGACTTCGTTTAGGTTAATACGACACAGGTCATCGAGGGGGGCTGAAGCGTCATTTTGATGTAACGTCGAGGGGTTCCCGGAGAACCGTAAGAGGTAGTCGGGGTGTGCTCAAGCAAATGTCATAAAGGACCCTGGGAGAGGGGGTGACGTCATATTTTTTTTTTTAAATTTTGCGATTTTTTTTTTTTTTCATACAAAAGTCGAAACACGTACTTTGGAGGCTCGTAGAAGCGAAACCTGCCAAATGACAACTGCAAATTTGGCATGGTTGCATACACTGGGGGCTGATGAACAGCAAAAGTGTCATCAATGAAATTTTAAATGTGAACCTGATGTGACGCTGACGGGTTCCCAGGAAACCATAAGAGATGGCGAAAAACGCTAGAACCCAATTTTGGAGAGGACTTCTGGAGACGAGGTGTGGTGACTTTTTTTTTTTTAAATTCCCATTTTTTTTTTTTTTTGCATTCGCGGCCGACTTTGAGCACTCGCAGAGCATACTTCGAGCATACCCAGAATGGCCATTTTTGGCTGGTTGTAGTCACGGGGGTCACCCCATATCACAAAATGTCTTCAATGATTTTTGGGTAGTCATCATGATGTAACGCTGAGGGGTTCCCAGGTCACCAGGAAAGGTGCATAGGGTGAACTTTACCCACGTATAGGAAACCCTCGGAGACGAGTAAAAGTTTTTTTTTTTTTTTAAATTTCCGATTTTTTAATTTTTTTTTCATACATTTTTTAAAAAAAACTGTAGCAGACAAACGAAAAAATTGCTACTTTAAAAATTACAATATTTGCGAAGCTTTCATCATTTTTTATCCCAGGAAGGTCACTAAGGGGTAATGAATCATCATTCTGATGAATCGCTGACGGGTTCCGAGTTAACCGTAAGAGATAGGTGGTGGGTGCCGGAACTAATGTTGTAGAGGACCCTTGGAGACGAGGTGATGTAAACTTTTTTTTTTTAATTTCCAAGGTTTTTTTTTTTTCATACAAAAATTCGGCCATGGAGCTACAGGAGCTAACCGAGCGAAGCGAGGTTGACGAGTGTGCGACATTTATGAAGAACTGAGTATAGTAACCTGCAAAAAAGATATTGGAGAAATTTAAGTAGTCATCCTGGTATAACGCTGATGGGTTCCCATTAAACTATAAGAGATGGGTGGTGGGTGCCAAAACTAATGTTGTAGAGGACCCTTGGAGACGAGTTGATGTAAACTTTTTTTTTTTTAATTCCAATATTTTTAAAATTCTCCATACAAAAATTAAGCCATGGAGCTACAGGAGCTAACCGAGCGAAGCGAGGTTGGCGAGTGTGCGACATTTATGAAGAACTGAGTATAGTAACCTGCAAAAAATATATTGGAGAAATTTAAGTAGTCATTCTGATGTAACACTGACGGGTTCCCATGAAACTATAAGAGATAGGTGGTGGGTGCCGGAACTAATGTTGTAGAGGACCCTTGGAGACGAGGTGATGTAAACTTTTTTTTTTTAATTTCCAACATTTTTAAAATTCTCCATACAAAAATTAGGCCTTGGAGCTACAGGAGCTAACCGAGCGAAGCGAGGTTGGCGAGTGTGCGCAATTTATGAAAAACTGAGTATAGTAACCTGCAAAAAAGTAATTGGAGAAATTTAAGTAGTCATCCTGATGTAACGCTGACGGGTTCCCATGAAACTATAAGAGATGGGTAGGAAGTGCTTAAACTAATGTTCTAGAGGACCCTTGGAGGCGAGGAGATGTAAACTTTTTTTTTTAATTTTCCACTTTTTAAAAATTCTCTATACAAAAATTCGGCCATGGAGCTACAGGAGCTAACCGAGCGCAGCGAGGTTGGCGAGTGTGCGACATTTATGAAGAACTGAGTATAGTAACCTGCAAAAAAGATATTGGAGAAATTTAAGTAGTCATTCTGATGTAACGCTGACGGGTTCCCATGAAACTATAAGAGATGGGTGGTGGGTGTCTTAACTAATGTTGTAGAGGACCCTTGGAGACGAGGTGATGAAAACTTTTTTTTTTTAATTTCCTACTTTTTTGAATTTTTTTATACAAAAATTATGCAATGGAGCTACAGGAGCTAACCGAGCGAAGCGAGGTTGGCGAGTGTGCGACATTTATAAAGAACTGAGTATAGTAACCTGCAAAAAAGTAATTGGAGAAATTTAAGTAGTCATCCTGATGTAACGCTGACGGGTTCCCATGAAACTATAAGAGATGGGTAGGAAGTGCTTAAACTAATGTTCTAGAGGACCCTTGGAGGCGAGGAGATGTAAACTTTTTTTTTTAATTTTTAACTTTTTTTTAATTCTTCATATAAAAAATATGCCATGGAGCTACAGGAGCTAACCGAGCGAAGCGAGGTTGGCGAGTGTGCGACATTTATGAAGAACTGAGTATAGTAACCTGCAAAAAAGATATTGGAGAAAATTAAGTTGTCATCCTGATGTAACGCTGACGGGTTCCCATGAAACTATAAGAGATGGGTAGGAAGTGCTTAAACTAATGTTGTAGAGGACCCTTGGAGACGAGGAGATGTAAACTTTTTTTTTTAATTTTCAACTTTTTAAAAATTCTCCATATAAAAATTATGCCATGGAGCTACAGGAGCTAACCGAGCGAAGCGAGGTTGGCGAGTGTGCGACATTTATGAAGAACTGAGTATAGTAACCTGCAAAAAAGATATTGGAGAAAATTAAGTTGTCATTCTGATGTAACGCTCACTGGTTTCCATGAAACTATAAGAGATGGGTAGAAGGTGCTTACACCAATGTTGTAGAGGACCCTTGGAGACGAGGAGATGTAAACTTTTTCTTTTTATTTCCAAATTTTTAAAAATTCAACATACAAAAATTATGCCATGGAGCTACAGGAGCTAACCGAGCGAAGCGAGGTTGGCGAGTGTGCGACATTTAGGAGGAACTGAGTATAGTGACCTCCAATAAAGTTAATAATACAATTTAAGTAGTCATTCTGGTGTGACGCTGACGGGTCCCCATGTAACAACTTATAAGAAATATTAATAGGGATATTTTATCGATACATTGATTTTCGACATGGATTTTTTGTAAAGTATTATCTATTCTTTTATACTAAAATTATACTATGGAGCCACAGGAGCTAACCGAGCGAAGCGAGGTTGGCGAGTGTGCGACATTTAGGAGAAACTGAGAATAGTGACCTGCAACAAAGTCATTGGAGAAATTTAAGTAATCATTCTGATTTAACGCTGACGGGTTCCCATGAAACTATAACAGATAGGTGGGGGGTGCATAAACTAAGGTTGTAGAGGAGTTTGAGTTTTAGATAACGATTTTGATCCCAATTTAAAAATAAATATCGATAGGTATTTTTTTAAAGTACAGTCTACGAGTACACAATTCAGACCACGCTCACGACAATCCTCACTGTACTTTTTAATTTTTAATTAGTTTTCCATAGAATTATTTTGTCAAGTTGTAATTTACCAATTTGATTCCAAATGTAATTAAGATTTCGACAGGGATTTGTTATCGAGGTTTAGGATCAAACATATTTTATTTTAAACATTTAAATTTTAGTATTTTAATAACTTTGACTAAATTGTTTTATTGACTTTCAGCTAACGATTTTGATTCCAATTTAAAAATAAATATCGATAGGGATTTTTTTTAAAGTACAATCTATGAGTACACAAAGCAGACCACGCTCACGACAATCCTCACTGTAGTTTTTGATTTTTAATGAGTTTTCCATTGAAATGTTTTATCAAGTTGTAATTTACCAATTTGATCCCAAATGTAATTAAGATTTCGACAGGGATTTGTTATCGAGGTTTAGGATCAAACATATTTTATTTTAAACATTAAAATTTTAGTATTGTAATAACTTTGCCTAGATTGTTTTATTAAGTTTAAGCTAACGATTTTGGTACCAATCTCACTAGAGATTTCGATAGGGATTATTATTATTATTATTAAAAAGTACAATCTACACAAAGCAGACCACGCTCACGACAATCCCCACGGTCCACTCGTGGGCCGTGCAGTACGAAACAACTAGTTATATTATATAAAGCTCTAATTTATATTATATAAAGCTCTAATTACCACTCACTGACAGAAATACAGGGCCAAAACTGTAATAGTTGGGGGTTGGGTGATGATCGGATCGTATAGGTATGGTGCTCAAACCTATGGGAAAAATCTGAAAACCAAGACTTTCCATCAGGGAAAAAAGTCGGTGACGGTTCCGGCGAAACGGTTATAGTTAGGGGGGGGGTGTTCAAACAAACTTTGTAGAGGACCCTCGGAGACGAGGTGACGTCATGGTTTTTTTTTTAAATTCCAAAATTCTTTTGTTTTTTTGTATGGAAATTTTTGAAAAACTGTGGGGGTCAAACGAAAGGAGCGCAACTTGCATAATTGCGATTTTTGTATAGATTTCGTCCTGTTTATTACGAGGAAGGTCATCGAGAGGGGCTGAAGCGTCATTTTGATGTAACGTCGAGGGGTTCCCGGAGAATCGTAAGAGGTAATCGGGGGGTGCTCAAGCAAATGTCATAAAGGACCCTGGGAGAGGGGGTGACGTCACATTTTTTTTTTTTAATTCCGCGATTTTTTTTTTTTTTCATACAAAAGTCGAAACACGTACTTTGGAGGCTCGTAGAAGCGAAACCTGCCAAGTGACAACTGCAAATTTGGCATGGTTGCATACACTGGCGGCTGATGAACAGCAAAAGTGTCATCAATGAAATTTTAAAAGTGAACCTGATGTGACGCTGACGGGTTCCCAGGAAACCATAAGAGATGGCGAAAAACGCTAGAACCCAATTTTGGAGAGGGCTTCTGGAGACGAGGTGTGGTGACTTTTTTTTTTTTAAATTCCCATTTTTTTTTTTTTTTGCATTCGCGGCCGACTTTGAGCACTCACAGAGCATACTTCGAGCATACCCAGAATGCCCATTTTTGGCTGGTTGTAGTCACGTGGGTCACCCCATATCACAAAAAGTCTTAAATGATTTTTAGGTAGACATTCTCATGTAACGATGAGGGGTTCCGATGCAACCAGGAATGGCAAGTCGTGCTAATTTTAACTACGTGTAGGAAACGTGTGGAGACGAGGAAAAGTTTTTTTTTTTTTTTTAATTTCCAATTTTTGTTTTTTTTTTTCATACATTTTTTTTTAAAAACTGTTGTAGCCAAACAAAAAGATTGCTACTTTTAAAATTACGATATTTGTAAATCTTTCATCATTTTTTATCCTAGAAAGGTCACTAAGGGGTAATGAATCATCATTCTGATGAATCGCTGACGGGTTCCGAGTTAACCGTAAGAGATAGGTGGTGGGTGCCGAAACTAATGTTGTAGAGGACCTTTGGAGACGAGGTGATGTCAACTTTTTTTTTTTAATTTCCAAGGTTTTTTTTTTTTCATACAAAAATTCGGCCATGGAGCTACAGGAGCTAACCGAGCGAAGCGAGGTTGACGAGTGTGCGACATTTATGAAGAACTGAGTATAGTAACCTGCAAAAAAGATATTGGAGAAATTTAAGTAGTCATCCTGGTGTAACGCTGATGGGTTCCCATTAAACTATAAGAGATGGGTGGTGGGTGCCAAAACTAATGTTGTAGAGGACCCTTGGAGACGAGTTGATGTAAACTTTTTTTTTTTTAATTCCAATATTTTTAAAATTCTCCATACAAAAATTAAGCCATGGAGCTACAGGAGCTAACCGAGCAAAGCGAGGTTGGCGAGTGTGCGACATTTATGAAGAACTGAGTATAGTAACCTGCAAAAAAGATATTGGAGAAATTTAAGTAGTCATCCTGGTGTAACGCTGATGGGTTCCCATTAAACTATAAGAGATGGGTGGTGGGTGCCAAAACTAATGTTGTAGAGGACCCTTGGAGACGAGTTGATGTAAACTTTTTTTTTTTTAATTCCAATATTTTTAAAATTCTCCATACAAAAATTAAGCCATGGAGCTACAGGAGCTAACCGAGCAAAGCGAGGTTGGCGAGTGTGCGACATTTATGAAGAACTGAGTATAGTAACCTGCAAAAAATATATTGGAGAAATTTAAGTAGTCATTCTGATGTAACACTGACGGGTTCCCATGAAACTATAAGAGATAGGTGGTGGGTGCCGGAACTAATGTTGTAGAGGACCCTTGGAGACGAGGTGATGTAAACTTTTTTTTTTTAATTTCCAACATTTTTAAAATTCTCCATACAAAAATTAGGCCTTGGAGCTACAGGAGCTAACCGAGCGAAGCGAGGTTGGCGAGTGTGCGCAATTTATGAAAAACTGAGTATAGTAACCTGCAAAAAAGTAATTGGAGACATTTAAGTAGTCATCCTGATGTAACGCTGACGGGTTCCCATGAAACTATAAGAGATGGGTAGGAAGTGCTTAAACTAATGTTCTAGAGGACCCTTGGAGGCGAGGAGATGTAAACTTTTTTTTTTAATTTTCCACTTTTTAAAAATTCTCTATACAAAAATTCGGCCATGGAGCTACAGGAGCTAACCGAGCGCAGCGAGGTTGGCGAGTGTGCGACATTTATGAAGAACTGAGTATAGTAACCTGCAAAAAAGATATTGGAGAAATTTAAGTAGTCATTCTGATGTAACGCTGACGGGTTCCCATGAAACTATAAGAGATGGGTGGTGGGTGTCTTAACTAATGTTGTAGAGGACCCTTGGAGGCGAGGAGATGTAAACTTTTTTTTTTAATTTTTAACTTTTTTTTAATTCTTCATATAAAAAATATGCCATGGAGTTTCTTTTCTGAAGAACTTATATTATTGAGTTATCGATTGCAATATTTTATCAGGTGGAAATGGACGATTTTGATCCCAAATTCAATTAAGGTTTCGACAGGAATTTGTTATCGAGCTTTAGGATCAAACATATTTTATTTTAGACATTTAAATTTTAGTATTTTAATAACTTTGACTAGATTGTTTCATTGACTTTTAGCAAACGATTTTGGTACCAATCTCACTAGAGATTTCGATAGGGATTTTTTTTAAGTACAACAGACACAAAGCAGACCACGCTCACGACAATCCCCACGGTCCACTCGTGGGCCGTGCAGTACGAAACAACTAGTTTATATATATAAAGCTCTAAGCTACCACTCACTGACTGACAGAAATGTAGGGCCAAAACTGTAATAGTTGGGGGTCGAGTGAGTGTCGGATCGTATAGGTATGGTGCTCAAACCAATGGGAAAAATCCGAAAACCAAGACTTTCCATCAGGGAAAAAAGTCGGTGAGGGTTCCGGGGAAACGGTAATAGTTGGAGGGGGGGTGTTCGAACAAACTTTGTAGAGGACCCTCGGAGACGAGGTGACGTCATAGTTTTTTTTTTAAATTCCAAAATTCTTTTGTTTTTTTGTATGGAAATTTTTGAAAAACTTTGTGGGTCAAACGAAAAGAGTACAACTTGCCAAATTGCAAATTTTGTATAGGCTTCGTCTTGGTTAATACGACAAAGGTCATCGAGGGGGGCTGAAGCGTCATTTTGATGTAACGTCGAGGGGTTCCCGGAGAACCGTAAGAGGTAGTCGGGGGGTGCTCAAGCAAATGTCATAAAGGACCCTGGGAGAGGGGGTGACGTCACATTTTTTTTTTTAAATTCCGCGATTTTTTTTTTTTTTCATACAAAAGTCGAAACACGTACTTTGGAGGCTCGTAGAAGCGAAACCTGCAAAGTGACAACTGCAAATTTGGCATGGTTGCATACACTTGAGGCTGATGAACACCAAAAGTGTCATCAATGAAATTTTAAAAGTGAACCTGATGTGACGCTGACGGGTTCCCAGGAAACCATAAGCGATGGCGAAAAACGCTAGAACCCAATTTTGGAGAGGGCTTCTGGAGACGAGGTGTGGTGACTTTTTTTTTTTTAAATTCCCATTTTTTTTTTTTTTTGCATTCGCGGCCGACTTTGAGCACTCGCAGAGCATACTTGGAGCATACCCAGAATGCCCATTTTTGGCTGGTTGTAGTCACGGGGGTCACCCCATGTGGAAAAATGTCTTCACTGATTTTTGAGTAGTCATCATGATGTAACGCTGAGAGGTTCCCAGGTCACCAGAAGAGGTGCATAAGGTGCCTTGCAACCCCATATAGGAAACCCTCGGAGACGAGTAAAAGTTTTTTTTTTTTTTTAATTTCCGATTTTTTCATTTTTTTTTCATACATTTTTTAAAAAAAACTGTAGCAGCCAAACGAAAAGATTGCTACTTTTAAAATTACGATATTTGCAAAGCTTTCTACATTTTTTATCCAGGAAGGTCACTAAGGAATAATGAATCATCATTCTGATGAATCGCTGACGGGTTCCGAGTTAACCGTAAGAGATAGGTGGTGGGTGCCGGAACTAATGTTGTAGAGGACCCATGGAGACGAGGTGATGTAAACTTTTTTTTTTTAATTTCCAAAGTTTTTTTTTTTTCATAGAAAAATTCGGCCATGGAGCTACAGGAGCTAACCGAGCGCAGCGAGGTTGGCGAGTGTGCGACATTTATAAAGAACTGAGTAAAGTGATCTGCAAAAAAATCATTGAAGAAATTTTAGTAGTCATCCTGATGTAACGCTGACGGGTTCTCATTAAACTATAAGAGATAGGTGGTGAGAGCCGAAACTAATGTTGTAGAGGACCCTTGGAGACGAGGAGATGTAAAATTTTTTTTTTAATTTTCCACTTTTTGAAAATTCTCCATACAAAAATTAGGCCATGGAGCTACAGGAGCTAACCGAGCGAAGCGAGGTTGGCGAGTGTGCGACATTTATAAAGAACTGAGTAAAGTGACCTGCAAAAAATTCATTGTAGAAATTTTAGTAGTCATCCTGATGTAACGCTGACGGGTTCTCATTAAACTATAAGAGATAGGTGGTGAGAGCCGAAACTAATGTTGTAGAGGACCCTTGGACACGAGGAGATGTAAACTTTTTTTTTTTATTTTCCACTTTTTGAAAATTCTCCATACAAAAATTAGGCCATGGAGCTACAGGAGCTAACCTAGCGAAGCGAGGTTGGCGAGTGCGCGATATTTATAAAGAACTGAGTAAAGTGACCTGCAAAAAATTCATTGTAGAAATTTTAGTAGTCATCCTGATGTAACGCTGACGGGTTCTCATTAAACTATAAGAGATAGGTGGTGGGTGCCGAAATTAATGTTTTAGAGGACCCTTGGAGACGAGGTGATGTAAACTTTTTTTTTTAATTTTCCACTTTTTAAAAATTCTCCATACAAAAATTAGGCCATGGAGCTACAGGAGCTAACCGAGCGAAGCGAGGTTGGCGAGTGTGCGCAATTTATGAAAAACTGAGTATAGTAACCTGCAAAAAAGATATTGGAGAAAATTAAGTTGTCATTCTGATGTAACGCTGACGGGTTCCCATGAAACTATAAGTGATTGGTGGAAGGTGCTTAAACTAATGTTGTAGAGGACCCTTGGAGACGAGGTGATGTAAACTGTTTTTTTTTAATTTTCCACTTTTAAAAAATTCTCCATACAAAAATTAGGCCATGGAGCTACAGGAGCTAACCGAGCGCAGCGAGGTTGGCGAGTGTGCGACATTTATGAAGGACTAAGTATAGTAACCTGCATAAAAGATATTTGAGAAATTTAAGTAGTTATTCTGATGTAACGCTGACGGGTTCCCATGAAACTATAAGAGATAGGTAGTGGGTGCCGAAACTAATGTTTTAGAGGACCCTTGGAGACGAAATGATGTTAACTTTTTTTTTTTAATTTCCTACTTTTTTGATTTTTTTTATACAAAAATTATGCAATGGAGCTACAGGAGCTAACCGAGCGAAGCGAGGTTGGCGAGTGTGCGACATTTATAAAGAACTGAGTATAGTAACCTGCAAAAAAGTAATTGGAGAAATTTAAGTAGTCATCCTGATGTAACGCTGACGGGTTCCCATGAAACTATAAGAGATGGGTAGGAAGTGCTTAAACTAATGTTCTAGAGGACCCTTGGAGGCGAGGAGATGTAAACTTTTTTTTTTAATTTTTAACTTTTTTTAAATTCTTCATATAAAAAATATGCCATGGAGTTTCTTTTCTTTTTGATCCCAAATTCAATTAAGGTTTCGACAGGAATTTGTTATCGAGCTTCAGGATCAAACATATTTTATTTTAGACATTTAAATTTTAGTATTTTAATAACTTTGACTTGATTGTTTTATTGAGTTTTAGCTAACGATTTTGATCCCAATTAAAAAATAATTATCAATAGGATTTTTTTTAAAGTACAACCTACGAGTATACAAAGCAGACCTCGCTCACGACAATCCTCATTGTAGTTTTTGATTTTTAATGAATTTTCCATTGAAATATTTTATCAAGTTGTAATTTACGAATTTGATTCCAAATGTAATTAAGATTTCGACAGGGATTTATTATCGAGGTTTAGGATCAAACATATTTTATTTTAAACATTTCAATATTAGTATTTTAACAACTTTGACTAGATTTTTTTATCGAGTTTTAGCCAACGATTTTGATCCCAATTTAAAATAAATATCGATAGGGATTTTTTTTAAGTACAACAGACACAAAGCAGACCACGCTCACGACAATCCCCACGGTCCACTCGTGGGCCGTGCAGTACGAAACAACTAGTTATATTATATAAAGCTCTAATTACCACTCACTGACAGAAATACAGGGCCAAAACTGTAATAGTTGGGGGTTGGGTGATGATCGGATCATATAGGTATGGTGCTCAAACCAATGGGAAAAATCCGACATTCTGGACTTTCCATCAGGGAAAAAAGTAGGTGAGGGTTCCGGGGAAACGGTGATAGTTGGAGGGGGGGTGCTCAAACAAACTTTGTAGAGGACCCTCGGAGACGAGGTGACGTCATGGTTTTTTTTTTAAATTCCAAAATTCTTTTGTTTTTTTGTATGGAAATTTTTGAAAAACTTTGTGGGTCAAACGAAAAGAGCACAACTTGCCAAATTGCAAATTTTGTATAGACTTTGTCTTGATTAATACGACAAAGGTCATCGAGGGGGGCTGAAGCGTCATTTTGATGTAACGTCGAGGGGTTCCCAGAGAACCGTATGAGGTAGTCGGGGTGTGCTCAAGCAAATGTCATAAAGGACCCTGGGAGAGGGGGTGACGTCACATTTTTTTTTTTTAATTCCGCGATTTTTTTTTTTTTTCATACAAAAGTCGAAACACGTACTTTGGAGGCTCGTAGAAGCGAAACCTGCCAAGTGACAACTGCAAATTTGGCATGGTTGCATACACTGGGGGCTGATGAACAGCAAAAGTGTCATCAATGAAATTTTAAAAGTGAACCTGATGTGACGCTGACGGGTTCCCAGGAAACCATAAGAGATGGCGAAAAACGCTGGAACCCAATTTTGGAGAGGGCTTCTGGAGACGAGGTGTGGTGACTTTTTTTTTTTTAAATTCCCATTTTTTTTTTTTTTTGCATTCGCGGCCGACTTTGAGCACTCACAGAGCATACTTCGAGCATACCCAGAATGCCCATTTTTGGCTGGTTGTAGTCACGTGGGTCACCCCATATCACAAAAAGTCTTAAATGATTTTTAGGTAGACATCCTCATGTAACGATGAGGGGTTCCGATGCAACCAGGAATGGCAAGTCGTGCTAATTTTAACTACGTGTAGGAAACGTGTGGAGACGAGGAAAAGTTTTTTTTTTTTTTTTAATTTCCAATTTTTGTTTTTTTTTTTCATACATTTAAAAAAAAAAACTGTTGTAGCCAAACAAAAAGATTGCTACTTTTAAAATTACGATATTTGTAAAGCTTTCATCATTTTTTATCCTAGAAAGGTCACTAAGGGGTAATGAATCATCATTCTAATGAATCGCTGACGGGTTCCGAGTTAACCGTAAAAGATAGGTGCTGGGTGCCGAAACTAATGTTGTAGAGGACCTTTGGAGACGAGGTGATGTCATCTTTTTTTTTTTAATTTCCAAGGTTTTTTTTTTTTCATACAAAAATTCGGCCATGGAGCTACAGGAGCTAACCCAGCGCAGCGAGGTTGGCGAGTGTGCGACATTTATGAAGAACTGAGTATAGTAACCTGCAAAAAAGATATTACAGAGATTTAAGTAGTCATTCTGATGTAACGCTGATGGGTTCCCATGAAACTATAAGAGATGGGTGGTGGGTGCCAAAACTAATGTTGTAGAGGACCCTTGGAGACGAGTTGATGTAAACTTTTTTTTTTTTAATTCCAATATTTTTAAAATTCTCCATACAAAAATTAAGCCATGGAGCTACAGGAGCTAACCGAGCGAAGCGAGGTTGGCGAGTGTGCGACATTTATAAAGAACTGAGTAAAGTGACCTGCGAAAAATTCATTGTAGAAATTTTAGTAGTCATCCTGATGTAACGCTGACGGGTTCCCATTAAACTATAAGAGATAGGTGGTGGGTGCCGGAACTAATGTTGTAGAGGACCCTTGGAGACGAGGTGATGTAATTTTTTTTTTTTATTTTCCACTTTTTAAAAATTCTCCATACAAAAATTAGGCCATGGAGCTACAGGAGCTAACCGAGCGCAGCTAGGTTGGCGAGTGTGCGACATTTATGAAGAACTGAGTATAGTGACCTGCAAAAAAGATATCGGAGAAATTTAAGTAGTCATTCTGATGTAACGCTGACGGGTTCCCATGAAACTATAAGAGATAGGTGGTGGGTGCCGGAACTAATGTTTTAGAGCACCCTTGGAGACGAGGTGATGTAAACTTTTTTTTTTTTTTTCCACTTTTTAAAAATTCTCCATATAAAAATTAGGCCATGGAGCTACAGGAGCTAACTGAGCGAAGCGAGGTTGGCGAGTGTGCGACATTTATGAAAAACTGAGTATAGCAACCTACAAAAAAGATATTGGAGAAATTTAAGTAGTCATCCTGATGTAACGCTCACGGGTTCCCATGAAAATATAAGAGATGGGTAGGAAGTGCTTAAACTAATGTTGTAGAGGACCCTTGGAGACGAGGAGATGTAAACTTTTTTTTTTTAATTTACAACTTTTTAAAAATTCTCCATAAAAAAATTATGCCATGGAGCTACAGGAGCTAACCGAGCGAAGCGAGGTTGGCAAGTGTGCGACATTTATGAAGAACTGAGTATAGTAACCTACAAAAAAGATATTGGAGAAAATTAAGTTGTCATTCTGATGTAACGCTCACGGGTTCCCATGAAACTAAAAGAGATGGGTAGGAAGTGCTTAAACTAATGTTGTAGAGGACCCTTGGAGACGAGGAGATGTAAACTTTTTTTTTTTTTTTTTCCAAATTTTTTAAAAATTCAACATACAAAAATTATGCCATGGAGCTACATTTAGGAGGAACTGAGTATAGTGACCTGCAATAAAGTTAATAATACAATTTAAGTAGTCATTCTGGTGTGACGCTGACGGGTCCCCATGAAACAACTTATAAGAAATATTAATTGGGATATTTTATCGATACATTGATATTCGACAGGGATTGTTTGGAAAGTACAACAATATATATAGGATTTTTTTTTTTAAGTACAATCTATGAGTACACAAAGCAGACCACGCTCACGACAATCCTCACTGTAGTTTTTGATTTTTAATGAGTTTTCCATTGAAATATTTTATAAAGTTGTAATTTACGAATTTGATTCCAAATGTAATTAAAATTTCGACAGGGATTTATTATCGAGGTTTAGGATCAAACATATTTTATTTTAAACATTTAAATATTAGTATTTTAATAACTTTGACTAGATTGTTTTATTGAGTTTTAGCTTACGATTTGATCATAATTATCGATTAGAAAAGTAACAATGTAGATTTTTTAATCGATTACAACTAATACAATAACACACAAAGCAGACCACGCTCACGACAATCCCCACGGTCCACTCGTGGGCCGTGCAGTACGAAACAACTAGTTTATATATATAAAGCTGGTAGCTACCACTCACTGACAGAAATACAGGGCCAAAACTGTAATAGGTGGGGGTTGGGTGATGATCGGATCGTATAGGTATGGTGCTCAAACCTATGGGAAAAATCTGAAAACCAAGACTTTCCATCAGGGAAAAAAGTCGGTGACGGTTCCGGCGAAACGGTTATAGTTAGGGGGGGGGTGTTCGAACAAACTTTGTAGAGGACCCTCGGAGACGAGGTGACGTCATGTTTTTTTTTTTTAAATCCATAATTCTTTTGTTTTTTTGTATGGAAATTTTTGAAAAACTGTGGGGGTCAAACGAAAAGAGCACAACTTGCCAAATTGCAAATTTTGTATAGACTTTGTCTTGGTTAATACGACAAAGGTCATCGAGGGGGGCTGAAGCGTCATTTTGATGTAACGTCGAGGGGTTCCCGGAGAACCGTAAGAGGTAGTCGGGGGGTGCTCAAGCAAATGTCATAAAGGACCCTGGGAGAGGGGGTGACGTCACATTTTTTTTTTTAAATTCCGCGATTTTTTTTTTTTTTCATACAAAAGTCGAAACACGTACTTTGGAGGCTTGTAGAAGCGAAACCTGCCAAGTGACAACTGCAAATTTGGCATGGTTGCATACACTGGGGGCTAATGAACAGCAAAAGTGTCATCAATGAAATTTTAAAAGTGAACCTGATGTGACGCTGACGGGTTCCCAGGAAACCATAAGAGATGGCGAAAAACGCTAGAACCCAATTTTGGAGAGGGCTTCTGGAGACGAGGTGTGGTGACTTTTTTTTTTTTAAATTCCCATTTTTTTTTTTTTTTGCATTCGCGGCCGACTTTGAGCACTCGTAGAGCATACTTCGAGCATACCCAGAATGGCCATTTTTGGCTGGTTGTAGTCACGGGGGTCACCCCATATCACAAAATGTCTTCAATGATTTTTGGGTAGTCATCATGATGTAACGCTGAGGGGTTCCCAGGTCACCAGAAGAGGTGCATAGGGTGAACTTTACCCACGTATAGGAAACCCTCGGAGACGAGTAAAAGTTTTTTTTTTTTTTTTAATTTCCGATTTTTTAATTTTTTTTTCATACATTTTTTTAAAAAAACTGTAGCAGCCAAACGAAAAAATTGCTACTTTTAAAATTACGATATTTGTAAAGCTTTCATAATTTTTTATCCTAGAAAGGTCACTAAGGGGTAATGAATCATCATTCTGATGAATCGCTGACGGGTTCCGATTTAACCGTAAGAGATAGGTGGTGGGTGCCGGAACTAATGTTGTAGAGGACCTTTGGAGACGAGGTGATGTCATCTTTTTTTTTTTAATTTCCAAGATTTTTTTTTTTTCATACAAAAATTCGGCCATGGAGCTACAGGAGCTAACCGAGCGCAGCGAGGTTGGCGAGTGTGCGACATTTATGAAGAACTGAGTATAGTAACCTGCAAAAAAGATATTACAGAGATTTAAGTAGTCATTCTGATGTAACGCTGATGGGTTCCTATGAAACTATAAGAGATGGGTGGTGGGTGCCAAAACTAATGTTGTAGGGGACCCTTGGAGACGAGTTGATGTAAACTTTTTTTTTTTTAATTCCAATATTTTTAAAATTCTCCATACAAAAATTAAGCCATGGAGCTACAGGAGCTAACCGAGCGAAGCGAGGTTGGCAAGTGTGCGACATTTATAAAGAACTGAGTGAAGTGACCTGCGAAAAATTAATTGTAGAAATTTTAGTAGTCATCCTGATGTAATGGTGACGGGTTCCCATTAAACTATAAGAGATAGGTGGTGAGTGCCGAAACTAATATTGTAGAGGACCCTTGGAGACGGGGAGACGTAAACTTTTTTATTTTAATTTTCAACTTTTTAAAAATTTTCCATATAAAAATTAGGCCACGGAGCTACAGGAGCTAACCGAGCGAAGCGAGGTTGGCGAGTGTGCGACATTTATGAAAAACTGAGTATAGCAACCTACAAAAAAGATATTGGAGAAATTTAAGTAGTCATCCTGATGTAACGCTCACGGGTTCCCATGAAACTATAAGAGATGGGTAGGAAGTGCTTAAACTAATGTTGTAGAGGACCCTTGGAGACGAGGAGATGTAAATTTTTTTTTTTTAATTTTCAACTTTTAAAAAATTCTCCATAAAAAAATTATGCCATGGAGCTACAGGAGCTAACCGAGCGAAGCGAGGTTGGCGAGTGTGCGACATTTATGAAGAACTGAGTATAGTAACCTGCAAAAAAGATATTGGGGAAAATTAAGTTGTCATTCTGATGTAACGCTCACGGGTTCCCATGAAACTATAAGAGATGGGTGGGAAGTGCTTAAACTAATGTTGTAGAGGACCCTTGGAGACGAGGAGATGTAAACTTTTTTTATTTTTTTTCCAAATTTTAAAAAATTCAACATACAAAAATTATGCCATGGAGCTACAGGAGCTAACCGAGCGCAGCGAGGTTGGCGAGTGTTCGACATTTATGAAGAACTGAGTATAGTGACCTGCAAAAAAGTCATTGGAGAAATTTAGGTATTTATTCTGATGTAACGCTGACGGGTTACCATGAAACTATAAGAGATGGGTAGGAAGTGCTTAAACTAATGTTGTAGAGGACCCTTGGAGACGAGGAGATGTAAACTTTTTTTTTTAATTTTCAACTTTTTAAAAATTCAACATACAAAAATTATGCCATGGAGCTACAGGAGCTAACCGAGCGAAGCGAGGTTGGCGAGTGTGCGACATTTATAAAGAACTGAGTATAGTAACCTGCAAAAAAGTAATTGGAGAAATTTAAGTAGTCATCCTGATGTAACGCTGACGGGTTCCCATGAAACTATAAGAGATGGGTAGGAAGTGCTTAAACTAATGTTCTAGAGGACCCTTGGAGGCGAGGAGATGTAAACTTTTTTTTTTTAATTTTTAACTTTTTTTAAATTCTTCATATAAAAAATATGCCATGGAGTTTCTTTTCTGAAGAACTTATATTATTGAGTTATCGATTGCAATATTTTATCAGGTGGAAATTGACGATTTTGATCCCAAATTCAATTAAGGTTTCGACAGGAATTTGTTATCGAGCTTCAGGATCAAACATATTTTATTTTAGACATTTAAATTTTAGTATTTTAATAACTTTGACTTGATTGTTTTATTGAGTTTTAGCTAACGATTTTGATCCCAATTAAAAAATAATTATCAATAGGGTTTTTTTTAAAGTACAACCTACGAGTATACAAAGCAGACCTCGCTCACGACAATCCTCATTGTAGTTTTTGATTTTTAATGAGTTTTCCATTGAAATATTTTATCAAGTTGTAATTTACGAATTTGATTCCAAATCTAATTAGGATTTCGACAGGGATTTATTATCGAGGTTTAGGATCAAACATATTTTATTTTAAACATTTAAATATTTGTATTTTAACAACTTTGACTAGATTTTTTTATCGAGTATTAGCCAACGATTTTGATCCCAATTTAAAATAAATATCGATAGGGATTTTTTAAAAAGTACAATCAACACAAAGCAGACCACGCTCACGACAATCCTCACTGTAATTTTTGATTTTTATTGACTTATCGATTGCAATATTTTAACAAGTGGTAATTTACGATTTTGATCCCAAATTCAATAATGATTTCGACAGGAATTTGTTCTCGAGGTTTAGGATCAAACATATTTTATTTTAAACATTTAAATTTTAGTATTTTAATAACTTTGACTAGATTTTTTTATTGAGTTTTAGCCAACTATTATGATCCCAATTTAAAATAAATATCGATAGGGATTTTTTTAAAGTACAACAGACACAAAGCAGACCACGCTCACGACAATCCCCACGGTCCACTCGTGGGCCGTGCAGTACGAAACAACTAGTTATATTATATAAAGCTCTAATTACCACTGACTGACAGAAATGTAGGGCCAAAACTGTAATAGTTGGGGTTCGGGTGACTATCGGATCGTATAGGTATGGTGCTCAAACCTATGGGAAAAATCCGATATTCTGGACTTTCCATCAGGGAAAAAAGTCGATGACGGTTCCGGAGAAACGGTTACAGTTAGAGGGGGGGTCCTGAAACTAATATTGTGGAAGACCCTGAGAGACGAGGTGACGTCACTTTTTTTTTTTTAAATTCGCAAAAAAAAATTTTTTTTCATACAAAAACTTCCCCCTCTTCTGGGGACCATACGAAAGGAGCAATAGTTGAAGTGTATAGATATTTGTATACAGTTGGGCCTGATGAAGAGGCACTATGACTTTGGGGGGGCAGAGTTGTCATTTTGATGAAACGTCCATGGGTTCCCGGGGAACCATAAGAGATAGTCGGGGGGTGTTCAAGCAAATGTCATAAAGGACCCTGGGAGACGAGGTGTCGTAACTTTTTTATTTTTAATTTCGGACGTTTTTTTTTTTTTTGAGACTTTTTTGACTTTGAGCCCTCACAGGAGTCAGCTCAGCAAAGTGAGGTTGACCAGTTTTAGCTAATAGTATGCCCATCGATTTTCCTAACCGGAAAATTGTCATGATGAAATTACAGGTAGACATCCTGATGTAACGCTGAGAGGTTCCGAGTAAACCAGGAAAGGTCAGAGTCTCCCCTTCAAACCATGTATAGAAAACCTTGGGAGACGAAGACAGATTTTTTTTTTTTTTTAAATTCCCACTTTTTTTTTTTTTTTTCATACAAAATTTTGAAAAAACTGTACTGTCAAAACAAAAAGAGTAAAACTTGCAAAATTGTTTTATTTGCATAGATTTCAACCTTTGTAATATAAAGAACATTACCAAGCGGGGGTTAGTCGTCATTCTGATGTAACGCTGATGGGTTCCCATGAAACTATAAGAGATGGGTGGTGGGTGCCGAAACTAATGTTGTAGAGGACCTTGGGCGACGAGGTGTTGTAAACTTTTTTTTTTTTAATTCCAATGTTTTTTTTTTTTTCATACAAAAAATATGCCATGGAGCTACAGGAGCTAACCGAGCGAAGCGAGGTTGGCGAGTGTGCGACATTCATGAAGAACTGAGTATAGTGACCTGCAATAAAGTCATTCGAGAAATTTAAGTAATTATTCTGATGTAACGCTGACGGGTTCGCATGAAACTATAAGAGATGGGTAGGAAGTGCTTAAACTAATGTTGTAGAGGACCCTTGGAGATGAGGTGATAAAAACTTTTTTTTCTTAATTTCAAACTTTTTTTAAATTCTTCATACAAAAATTATGCCATGGAGCTACATGAGCTAACCGAGCGAAGCGAGGTTGGTGAGTGTGCGATAGTTATAAAGAACTGAGTATAGTGACCTGCAAAAAAGTGATTGCAGAAATTTTAGTAGTCATCCTGATGTAACGCTCACGGGTTCCGATGAAACTATAAGAGATGGGTATGAAGTGCTGAAACTAATGTTGTAGAGGACCCTTGGAGACGAGGTGATGAAAACTTTTTTTTTTTATTTCCTACTTTTTTGATTTTTTTATACAAAAATTATGCAATGGAGCTACAGGAGCTAACCGAGCGAAGCGAGGTTGGTGAGTGTGCGATAGTTATAAAGAACTGAGTATAGTGACCTGCAAAAAAGTGATTGCAGAAATTTTAGTAGTCATCCTGATGTAACGCTCACGGGTTCCTATGAAACTATAAGAGATGGGTAGGAAGTGCTTAAACTAATTTTCTAGAGGACCCTTGGAGACGAGGAGATGTAAACTTTTTTTTTTTAATTTTTAACTTTTTTTAAATTCTTTATATAAAAATATGCCATGGAGCTACAGGAGCTAACCGAGCGAAGCGAGGTTGGCGAGTTTGCGACTTTTCTGAAGAACTTATATTATTGAGTTATCGATTGCAATATTTTATCAGGTGGAAATTGACGATTTTGATCCCAAATTCAATTAAGATTTCGACAGGAATTTGTTATCGAGCTTCAGGATCAAACATATTTTATTTTAGACATTTAAATTTTAGTATTTTAATAACTTTGACTTGATTGTTTTATTGAGTTTTAGCTAACGATTTTGATCCCAATTTCAAAATAATTATCAATAGGGTTTTTTTAAAGTACAACCTACGAGTACACAAAGCAGACCACGCTCACGACAATCCTCACTGTAGTTTTTGATTTAATGAGTTTTCCATTGAAATATTTTATCAATATACACACAAAGCATACCACGCTCACGACAATCCTCACTCTAATTTTTGATTTTTATTGACTTATCGATTGCAATATTTTATGAAGTGGTAATTAACGATTTTGATCCCAAATTCAATTAAGATTTCGACAGGGATTTGTTATCGAGGTTTAGGATCAAACATATTTTATTTTAAACATTTAAATTTTAGTCTTTTAAAAACTTTGACTAGATTGTTTTATTGAGTTTTAGCTAAGGAATTTGGTACCAATCTCACTAGAGATTTCGATAGGGATTTTTTTTAAGTACAACAGACACAAAGCAGACCACGCTCACGACAATCCCCACGGTCCACTCGTGGGCCGTGCAGTACGAAACAACTAGTTTATATATATAAAGCTGGTAGCTACCACTGACTGACAGAAATACAGGGCCAAAACTGTAATAGTTGGGGGTTGGGTGATGGTCGGATCGTATAGGTATGGTGCTCAAACCTATGGGAAAAATCCGAAAACCAAGACTTTCCATCAGGGAAAAAAGTCGGTGACGGTTCCGGGGAAACGGTAATAGTTGGAGAGGGGGTGCTCGAACAAACTTTGTAGAGGACCCTCGGAGACGAGGTGACGTCATGGTTTTTTTTTTTAATTCCAAAATTCTTTTGTTTTTTTGTATGGAAATTTTTGAAAAACTTTGTGGGTCAAACGAAAAGAGCACAACTTGTTAAATTGTGATTTTTGTAAAGACTTCGAGAGTATTAATCCGACGAAGGTAACCAAAGGGGGGTGAAGCGTCATTTTGATGTAACGTCGAGGGGTTCCCGGAGAACCGTAAGAGGTAGTCGGGGTGTGCTCAAGCAAATGTCATAAAGGACCCTGGGAGAGGGGGTGACGTCATATTTTTTTTTTTAAATTCCGCGATTTTTTTTTTTTTTCATACAAAAGTCGAAACACGTACTTTGGAGGCTCGTAGAAGCGAAACCTGCCAAATGACAACTGCAAATTTGGCATGGTTGCATACACTGGGGGCTGATGAACAGCAAAAGTGTCATCAATGAAATTTTAAATGTGAACCTGATGTGACGCTGACGGGTTCCCAGGAAACCATAAGAGATGGCGAAAAACGCTAGAACCCAATTTTGGAGAGGACTTCTGGAGACGAGGTGTGGTGACTTTTTTTTTTTAAAATTCCCATTTTTTTTTTTTTTTGCATTCGCGGCCGACTTTGAGCACTCGCAGAGCATACTTCGAGCATACCCAGAATGGCCATTTTTGGCTGGTTGTAGTCACGGGGGTCACCCCATATCACAAAATGTCTTCAATGATTTTTGGGTAGTCATCATGATGTAACACTGAGGGGTTCCCAGGTCACCAGGAGAGGTGCATAGGGTGAACTTTACCCACGTATAGGAAACCCTCGGAGACGAGTAAAAGTTTTTTTTTTTTTTTAAATTTCCGATTTTTTCATTTTTTTTTCATACATTTTTTTGAAAAAACTGTAGCAGCCAAACGAAAAGATTGCTACTTTCAAAATTACGATATTTGCAAAGCTTTCATCATTTTTTATCCCAGTAAAGTCACTAAGGGGTAATGAATCATTATTCTGATGAATCGCTGAGGGGTTCCGAGTTAACCGTAAGAGATAGGTGGTGGGTGCCGGAACTAATGTTGTAGAGGACCCTTGGAGACGAGGTGATGTAAACTTTTTTTTTTTAATTTCCAAAGTTTTTTTTTTTTCATACAAAAATTCGGCCATGGAGCTACAGGAGCTAACCGAGCGCAGCGAGGTTGGCGAGTGTGCGACATTTATGAAGAACTGAGTATAGTAACCTGCAAAAAAGATATTGGAGAAATTTAAGTAGTTATTCTGATGTAACGCTGACGGGTTCCCATGAAACTATAAGAGATAGGTGGTGGGTGTCGAAATTAATGTTTTAGAGGACCCTTGGAGACGAGGTGATGTAAACTTTTTTTTTTTAATTTCCAACTTTTTTAAAATTCTCCATACAAAAATTAGGCCATGGAGCTACAGGAGCTAACCGAGCAAAGCGAGGTTGGCGAGTGTGCGACATTTATAAAGAGCTGAGTATAGTAACCTGCAAAAAAGATATTGGAGAAATTTAAGTAGTCATCCTGATGTAACGCTCACAGGTTCCCATTAAACTATAAGAGATGGGTAGGAAGTGCTTAAACTAATGTTGTAGAGGACCCTTGGAGACGAGGAGATGTAAACTTTTTTTTTTAATTTTCAACGTTTTAAAAATTCTCCATATAAAAATTATGCCATGGAGCTACAGGAGCTAACCGAGCAAAGCGAGGTTGGCGAGTGTGCGACATTTATGAAGAACTGAGTATAGTAACCTGCAAAAAAGATATTGGAGAAAATTAAGTTGTCATTCTGATGTAACGCTCACGGGTTCCCATGAAACTATAAGAGATAGGTGGTGGGTGCCGGAACTAATGTTTTAGAAAACCCTTGGAGACGAGGTGATGTAAACTTTTTTTTTTTAATTTTACACTTTTTAAAAATTCTTTATACAAAAATTAGGCCATGGAGCTACAGGAGCTAACCGAGCGAAGCGAGGTTGGCGAGTGTGCGACATTTATGAAAAATTGAGTATAGCAACCTACAAAAAAGATATTGGAGAAATTTAAGTAGTCATCCTGAAGTAACGCTCACGGGTTCCCATGAAACTATAAGAGATGGGTAGGAAGTGCTTAAACTAATGTTGTAGAGGACCCTGGGAAACGAGGTGTTGTAAACTTTTTTTTTTAATTTTCCATTTTTTAAAAATTCTTTATACAAAAATTAGGCCATGGAGCTACAGGAGCTAACCGAGCGAAGCGAGGTTGGCGAGTGTGCGACATTTATGAAAAATTGAGTATAGCAACCTACAAAAAAGATATTGGAGAAATTTAAGTAGTCATCCTGAAGTAACGCTCACGGGTTCCCATGAAACTATAAGAGATGGGTAGGAAGTGCTTAAACTAATGTTGTAGAGGACCCTTGGAGACGAGGAGATGTAAACTTTTTTTTTTAATTTTCAACGTTTTAAAAATTCTCCATATAAAAATTATGCCATGGAGCTACAGGAGCTAACCGAGCAAAGCGAGGTTGGCGAGTGTGCGACATTTATGAAGAACTGAGTATAGTAACCTGCAAAAAAGATATTGGAGAAATTTAAGTAGTCATTCTGATGTAACGCTGACGGGTTCCCATGAAACTATAACAGATAGGTGGGGGGTGCTTAAACTAATGTTGTAGAGGACTCTTGGAGACGAGGTAATGTTAACTTTATTTTAAATTGTTAACTCTTTCTCTATTTTTTAATACAAAAAATAATACTATGGAGCCACATGAGCTAACCGAGCGAAGCGAGGTTGGCGAGTGTGCGACATTTAGGAGGAACTGGGTATAGTGACCTGCAATAAAGTTAATGATAAAATTTAAGTAGTCATTCTGGTGTGACGCTGACGGGTTCCCATGTAACAACTTATAAGATATATTAATAGGAATATTTTATCGATACATTGATTTTCGACAGGAATTTTTTGTAAAGCATTATCTATTTTTTTATACCAAAATTATACTATGGAGCCACAGGAGCTAACCGAGCGAAGCGAGGTTGGCGAGTGTGCGACATTTAGGAGAAACTGAGTATAGTAACCTGCAATAAAGTTAATGATAAAATTTAAGTAGTCTTTCTGGTATGACGCTGACGGGTTCCCATGTAACAACTTATAAGAAATATTTTTATCGATACATTGATTTTCGACAGGGATTTTTTGGAAAGTACAACAATATATATAGAATTTATTTTTAAAGTACAATCTATGAGTACACAAAGCAGACCACGCTCACGACAATCCTCACTGTAGTTTTTAATTTTTAATGAGTTTTCCGTTGAAATATTTTATCAAGTTGTAATTTATCAATTTGATCCCAAATGTAATTAAGATTTCGACAGGGATTTGTTATCGAGGTTTAGGATCAAACATATTTTATTTTAAACATTTAAATTTTAGTCTTTTAAAAACTTTGACTAGATTGTTTTATTGAGTTTTAGCTAACGATTTTGATCCCAATTTAAAAATAAATATCGATAGGGATTTTTTAAAAGTACAGTCTATGAGTACACAATGCAGACCACGCTCACGACAATCCTAGCTGTACTTTTTGATTTTTATTGACTTATCGATTGCAATATTTTATCAAGAGGTAATTGACGATTTTGATCCCAAATTCAATTAAGATTTCGACAGGAATTTATTATCGAGGTTTAGGATCAAACATATTTTATTTTAGACATATAAATTTTAGTTAAATACTTTGTTTTTAAATACTTTGACTAGATTCTTTTATTGAGTTTTAGCTAACGATTTTGATCATAATTATCGATTAGAAAAGTAACAATCTAGATTTTTTATCGAATACAATAACACACTATGTGCCATTTGCAATGATGTCAAATGCCAGTTTGTACTTTCAAGGAGAACAAGCAGACCACGCTCACGACAATCCTCACTGTAGTTTTTGATTTTTAATGAGTTTTCCATTGAAATATTTTATCAAGTTGTAATTTACCAAGTTGATCCCAAATGTAATTAAGATTTCGACAGGGATTTGTTATCGAGGTTTAGGATCAAACATATTTTATTTTAAACATTTAAATTTTAGTCTTTTAAAAACTTTGACTAGATTGTTTTATTGAGTTTTAGCTAACGATTTGATCATAATAATCGATTAGAAAAGTAACAATGTAGTTTGTTGTATCGATTACAACTAACACAAAGCAGACCACGCTCACGACAATCCCCACGGTCCACTCGTGGGCCGTGCAGTACGAAACAACTAGTTTATATATATAAAGCTCTAAGCTACCACTCACTGACTGACAGAAATGTAGGGCCAAAACTGTAATAGTTGGGGGTCGAGTGAGTGTCGGATCGTATAGGTATGGTGCTCAAACCAATGGGAAAAATCCGAAAACCAAGACTTTCCATCAGGGAAAAAAGTCGGTGACGGTTCCGGGGAAACGGTAATAGTTGGAGGGGGGGTGCTCGAACAAACTTTGTAGAGGACCTTCGGAGACGAGGTGACGTCATGGTTTTTTTTTTTTATTCCAAAATTCTTTTGTTTTTTTGTATGGAAATTTTTGAAAAACTTTGTGGGTCAAACGAAAAGAGGACAATTTGCCAAATTACGATTTTTGTATACATTTCGTCCTGTTTATTACGAGGAAGGTCATTGAGGGGGGCTGAAGCGTCATTTTGATGTAACGTCGAGGGGTTCCCGGAGAACAGTAAGAGGTAGTCGGGGGGTGCTCAAGCAAATGTCATAAAGGACCCTGGGAGAGGGGGTGACGTCACATTTTTTTTTTTAAATTCCGCGATTTTTTTTTTTTTTCATACAAAAGTCGAAACACGTACTTTGGAGGCGTGTAGAAGCGAAACCTGCCAAGTGACAACTGCAAATTTGGCATGGTTGCATACACTGGGGGCTGATGAACAGCAAAAGTGTCATCAATGAAATTTTAAAAGTGAACCTGATGTGACGCTGACGGGTTCCCAGGAAAGCATGAGAGATGGCGAAAAACGCTAGAACCCAATTTTGAAGAGGGCTTCTGGAGACGAGGTGTGATGACTTTTTTTTTTTTAAATTCCCATTTTTTTTTTTTTTTGCATTCGCGGCCGACTTTGAGCACTCACAGAGCATACTTCGAGCATACCCAGAATGCCCATTTTTGGCTGGTTGTAGTCACGTGGGTCACCCCATATCACAAAAAGTCTTAAATGATTTTTAGGTACACATCCTCATGTAACGATGAGGGGTTCCGATGCAACCAGGAATGGCAAGTCGTGCTAATTTTAACTACGTGTAGGAAACGTGTGGAGACGAGGAAAAGTTTTTTTTTTTTTTTTAATTTCCAATTTTTGATTTTTTTTTTCATACATTTTTTTTTTAAAACTGTTGTAGCCAAACCAAAAGATTGCTACTTTTAAAGTTACGATATTTGTAAAGCTTTCATCATTTTTTATCCTAGAAAGGTCATTAAGGGGTAATGAATCATCATTCTGATGAATCGCTAACGGGTTCCGAGTTAACCGTAAGAGATAGGTGGTGGGTGCCGCAACTAATGTTGTAGAGGACCTTTGGAGACGAGGTGATGTCATCTTTTTTTTTTTAATTTCCAAGGTTTTTTTTTTTCATACAAAAATTCGGCCATGGAGTTACAGGAGCTAACCGAGCGCAGCGAGGTTGGCGAGTGTGAGAATTTTATGAAGAACTGAGTATAGTAACCTGCAAAAAAGATATTACAGTGATTTAAGTAGTCATTCTGATGTATCGCTGATGGGTTCCCATGAAACTATAAGAGATGGGTGGTGGGTGCCAAAACTAATGTTGTAGAGGACCCTTGGAGACGAGTTGATGTAAACTTTTTTTTTTTAAATTCCAATATTTTTAAAATTCTCCATACAGAAATTAAGCCATGGAGCTACAGGAGCTAACCGAGCGAAGCGAGGTTGGCGAGTGTGCGACATTTATAAAGAACTGAGTAAAGTGACCTGCGAAAAATTAATTGTAGAAATTTTAGTAGTCATCCTGATGTAACGCTGACGGGTTCCCATTAAACTATAAGAGATAGTTGGTGAGTGCCGAAACTAATATTGTAGAGGACCCTTGGAGACGGGGAGACGTAAACTTTTTTTTTTAATTTTCAACATTTTTAAAATTCTCCATACAAAAATTAGGCCATGGAGCTACAGGAGCTAACCGAGCGAAGTGAGGTTGGCGAGTGTGCGACATTTATGAAGAACTAAGTATAGTAACCTGCAAAAAAGATATTGGAGAAATTTAAGTTGTCATCCTGATGTAGCGCTCACGGGTTCCCATGAAACTATAAGAGATGGGTAGGAAGTGCTTAAACTAATGTTGTAGAGGACCCTTGGAGACGAGGAGATGTAAACTTTTTTTTTTAATTTTCAACTTTTTAAAAATTTTCCATATAAAAATTATGCCATGGAGCTACAGGAGCTAACCGAGCGAAGCGAGGTTGGCGAGTGTGCGACATTTATGAAGAACTGAGTATAGTAACCTGCAAAAAAGATATTGGAGAAAATTAAGTTGTCATTCTGATGTAACGCTCACGGGTTCCCATGAAACTATAAGAGATGGGTAGGAAGTGCTTACACTAATGTTGTAGAGGACCCTTGGAGACGAGGAGATGTAAACTTTTTTTTTTTATTTCCATATTTTTAAAAATACAACATACAAAAATTATGCCATGGAGCTACAGGAGCTAACCGAGAAAAGCAAGGTTGGCGAGTGTGCGACATTTATGAAGAACTGAGTATTGTAACCTGCAAAAAAGATATTGGAAAAATTTAAGTAGTCATCCTGATGTAACGCTGACGGTTTCCCATTAAACTATAAGAGATAGGTGGGGGGTGCTTAAACTAATGTTGTAGAGGACTCTTGGAGACGAGGTAATGTTAACTTTATTTTAAATTGTTACCCCTTTTTCTATTTTTTCATACAAGAATTATACTATGGAGCCACATGAGCTAACCGAGCGAAGCGAGGTTGGCGAGTGTGCGACATTTAGGAGGAACTGAGTAAAGTGACCTGCAATAAAGTTAATGATAAAATTTAAGTAGTCATTCTGGTATGACGCTGACGGGTTCCCATGTAACAACTTATAAGAAATATTAATAGGGATTTTTTATCAATACATTGATTTTCGACAGGGATTTTTTAGAAAGTACAACAATATATATAGGATTTTTTTAAAAAGTAGAATCTATGAGTACACAAAGCAGACCACGCTCACGACAATCCTCACTGTAGTTTTTGATTTTTGAAATATTTTATCAAGTTGTAATTTACCAATTTGATCCCAAATGTAATTAAGATTTCGAAAGGGATTTGTTATCGAGGTTTAGGATCAAACATATTTTATTTTAAACATTTAAATTTTAGTCTTTTAAAAACTTTGACTAAATTGTTTTATTGAGTTTTAGCTAACGATTTTGATCCCAATTTAAAAATAAATATCGATAGGGATTTGTTATCAAGGTTTACGATCAAACATATTTTATTTTATACATTTAAATTTTACTATATTTATCACTTTGAATATAATATTTTATACAGTTTTAGCTAACGATTTTGGTACCAATCTCACTAGAGATTTCGATAGGGATTTTTTTTAAGTACAACAGACACAAAGCAGACCACGCTCACGACAATCCCCACGGTCCACTCGTGGGCCGTGCAGTACGAAACAACTAGTCTTATACATATATAAATAGATATCATTGTTGCTAAATATGTATTGTTAGTCTGATGGAGACTCGTTTGTCTAGAAATAGTGCAGTTACCAAGTGTTTAAAAACGTGGACAGATGGCGCGTGCCTAGAAGCCGGTGGTAGCTTGTTCTACTGACGGGCTGCACACACAGTATACGAAGCTGAACGTTTGCTAGAGGAGTGGGATGACATTTTAACTTTATGTAGACTTGACAATTACTCTATGATGATGTCGCACCGCTTACACATCTCTATGGTCTTTTTATTAAATAATTTGTAATTTGTACAGAACTACAATTATCTCGATTAAAATTACTTATGATCGTGAAAGCTTTGAGGCTGTTGTGGCCCATGCATGTGGCCGAGCTGTGAGCGTTTCGTAACTTATTTATTATCTTAGGCAAAATTTTATTATCTTAGCATAGGAATATTGTACAATTAAGTGCATTGCACATTTTACAATTATTTTACATTGGATAAATAACAAACAAATAAAAACTGATAAAAACAACCTAAAGTACCAAAAGTGTACTTACCAGTGACAACTTCTCGATTGTGGCAGGTGGAATAGAACTCCATGTTCTTGGGATTGTTGCAGCCCACCTCGAGCCGACTATAGGCGTCTCTGTCGCACGTGCTGAGATCCAGGTCTTCCTGTCTCTTGTTCCTCATCAGCGGAGTGTTTGATATATTTCTAACGTTAAAATTATAAAGTCTAGTGTTGTTGATACGACTCTCGTGAAATTTGTCACGTTTTTCGTTTTGTGCGTGTCTCTTGTTTCTGAGATTCTGAATTATGTATTTTCCTGCGTACGGACATTCTTTCGTGTCCGGATTGCTTGCTGAAAAAAAAAAACGTTTATTAACACAAAATAATAGTGGTTTGTTATAGCTGAATAACAGGCGACAGTGTCTTCCAATAATGAAAATATAGTATGTGTAAATATGTGTGTCTATGAGTGTGTATGTGTGTGTGTGTGTGTATGGAGTAAAAGGAAAATAGATTTCTTTTACTTAAAAATAGTCGGAAAAAGCAATTTTATTAAGTAGATTTACTTGTGTGGCAGTTTACGATAATTATCTATTAAGTGAATTCGTTAATTAAAACGAAAATCAGTGTAAATTTAGGTACTTTGATAAAATAAAGATTATAACAAAAATAAAAAACATATTTTTTACATCAGTCAACTACCCTACTCCGTCATCGCGACTAAGGAGGGGAGACCAGATTGGGGAGGGGAGACCAGATTGGGGAGGGGAGACCAGATTGTCGGGGAGACCAGATTGTCGGAGTTACCCAGGAGAGTGACGTAAGGAGCGGTGGCCGCGTTGAAGTGCCTGGAGGAGCACGTGTCCTCGGCGCGCGCCGTCTCCTGTCCCAGCTGCAGCTCGGCCAGATGCGCGTCCCGTCGGTACAGCACCACGCACACGTAACGAGACGCACTGCAAATGCAATTACCAGTTTACACGCTGTCTAGAACACACAGTCCCACACCTCCAACTGCTATCTTCAGCAGCCTTACCAGACCAGACCAAAACCATATAACAATGTGTCTAAGATGTATTTTAGATCGATTTAGAAAAAAAACGTGTCTGGGGAATGTGGTCTACTTTTGCCACGCTGGCGAGAGCTGATGTCTATTTTATAATGATTCCAAAAAAAAGGTTTTAGTAGATCCGGGTCGATAAAGTGACATAGTATGTCACATTACAAAATATCAGTAGTCTATTAATTTTTAGATTAGTTTTAGTGTATCCATAGCTGGGCACCGTTAATCAAACTTCGTTAATCGTTAATCCGCTACTAAAAAAGTTAGCTTCGTTAAACGTTAAAGCGTTACTTTTCGGAAGAATTAACGGAAGTTAATGTTAATCGTTAATCCGTTAATATGTGTTAAATTTCATTTTTATATCGTTGCGTTAGTAAACTTATAAAACCTGTTGGTTTAGGTTCTGGAAGTTAACAGGTTAATATATTGTCAGAATAAGTTCCTTTTTTGTCTTGTCTCGGTTAGAGCCCGCCTTAACAATCTCTTCAAACTGTACGTATTGTGACTCATGTACCCTTCTTACATGTTGTTTCAAATTATTCAGGCTTGATACATGAACTTTTATTTTGGTGTCTTTCGGCAAGCAACGCTTACAAGCAAAAACACTTTTCTATCTAACTAATTACACTGCACTCTTCTTTATTAATACGCAAATAATCACTGACAGTAATTTATAATAACAACAAACACAACACTCGTCACTCTAAGCACTGGGGCTAGTACTCCGCAGTTTTCTTACTCGCACGCGCCGTCAAAATATATTTAGTTTTGTTTTTGTCTCACGCGCCGCCGCGCCCGGCACTTGTCGTTTCATACTTGTCTGAACCTGTTTTTCGCGCCACACCGCGGTGCCGTGCGGTAAATAGTGGCATTTGATTAACGATTAACGGACTTCTGCATATTAACGGAAGTTAACGTGTCCGTTAACATTTTTAAAAGTTAACTTAAAAGTTAACCCGTTAATCAAAATGTTAACTTCGTTAATTAACGATTAACGGATTAACGAGTTAATGCCCAGCTATGTGTATACCTAACAGTTGATCATGTTTTCATGATGTGTGTTAAAAGATTTAAACCAACGATGTTATTAAATATATCGTAAAATCGATATTAAGCAATTAATATCGATATTAACTGCCTCCGTGGTCTAGCGGTTAAGTCCGTGGAATTAGACGTGGTCGGGACAAATGTTTTTTTTTTTGTGATATTTCTAGAGTTTGAAGCTAACGCTAGAGACATCGCGAAGCTTCCGACTTGTCATGATGGACCTATAACAAAGTTGGTTAAATGTGAATCCGCTTCTTTAAAAGAAGCATGGTTTCTGATCACCCCGGAAGGAATCGTGATGATACTTTACTAATATTGATATTTTATTCATATAGCTCATTCTAAAAACGACAAATGTAGGTACTTATGAATCATAGAGTAATAATTTCCTACTTCTATGTTATGAATACCTACATCAAGATATTTATTTTAGACATAACGGTACTCACATCCGAGTCATGGTTTGGTGGTCAGCCACCTACCCATATTTAAAGAAAGTAACTTTGTACACATAATAATTGAAAAAATACAAACTAAATTTGAAAAAAGTATAAAATGCGATATTATAGCGACATGCTAGGAATTGTGAAGGCTAATTAGTCTACATTACGAAAGGCCGGGGAAAACATCGAGCTAAAGAGAAGCAATATTAAATAAGGGTATAACATTGAAATTTTAAAACAATACTTTTTGCGACTAACAGCAATAACTTGCCAACATCCGTGATGATGCAGCAGTTCTCGAAGGTGAAGGTGATTTTTTTGGAATTTCAGATTGTTTTATTAACAAATTAAAGTGCAATAATAAAAATAACTGAAATTCTAAAAATCCCACCAAGTTGGACGACCTCCACGGACAGTATTCTCATAGATAGGATCAAGATTTGCTTCCAACCAGGCTTCCGATTTAGTAATCGTGTTTGATAAAAAAGTATTTGAACTTTATTTGACAAACACCTTTAAAATAAGATATATAAAAAGTAAATTCGCATGTACACTTAACAACATGTTTGTATTTGTAAAACAACCTTTTGAAAAATAATAATAAATATTTCCAGACAGGTCACACAGCGCCATCTAATTTCCGTGGTAAGCTACGAGGCTTGTGTTACGGAAACTAGATGGTGGTAGATAAACCTACCCTCATAATGATTTAATAAATATACAATGTAAACTCTATTTAACGAACCCCCTAAAACGGTCGGAATTACTAGACTTTGAATCTTGTTAGCCATACAATGATAAAATCACAATCAAAATCAAAAAATACAGTCAGCATTAATAATACACTCTATATAGTATCACACCCATTTTAAATAACGACAACACATTATTATGCACTAAATATATATAAATAATTAAAAAATAGTCGTTTATAAGTTGCTGAGATTATTCAGAATATATATATATATATATATATATATATATATATATATATATATATATAGTACATAGGTGTATATTGTTTTAATTGTTGTGTTGCTTTATTAGCTAAGAAAGGTGTTTGGCGTTGTTAATACGTTATTATATTCTTAGTTACTTATTTCGTGTGTCGTTAAATATAGTAAATTTATATAACCTCCATCTCTCCATTTAACGACAACTCTCAATAACGATATATAATGCGCAGTCCTTTAAGTGTCGCTAAATCGAGTTTATCCTATATAATAAATTTATGTATTATATCTATTTTATTTATGTAATTAATATTTTAATACTATTATCTTTTTATTTATATTTGCACCGTATTATTTAAAAAAATAATTTAAAAAATAATCCCAATATGTCTCAAAGGTAGAGAATCAACAGGCAGAGAATGCCTAGCGGCATTACGTTGCTGTACGGTTTAAAATGATCAATACAATTATTTTGTGCTCTTTAGCGTATTCGAAACTGTAAGTTATTGGATCACTTGATATTAAATTTCCAATCTCACCAATGATGTTGCCAATGTGCGACGAGTGCTACAGAGTTCCCGCTGGGCGAGGCGGCCTTGATGTTGACGCAGTAGACCTTGATGTCGGCGCCCGTGTGGTCGCTGATGCGGAGGGTCGCGTTCTTCTGCGAGAACGTGTAGTTACTGGAGTAGTCCAGCGTGTGCCACGTGTGAGAGAACGTCATCCACGACGGAAACTGACAGTTGAAACGGACCGACACTGAAACAAACTCGAATACTGTTAAAAAGAACTCTCGCTGTGTTCGCCGATACGTTGCCTCTGTAAGCGTTTTCTACAGCATACGAGTACCATGGTGAGTGTTCTGAAGAGCTCCTTAACCTTATGTCTATTATGCTCGCAACCGAACAACACGACTAAAATATGATCCCCGTATTATACCCCTTCAGCAAAGAAGCATTCAGCTAGGATGGGCGGCATTCGGGAAACTCCGGCACATCCTCTCATCGACTATACCACATGCGTAATTATGTTTATTTACTAATTGAAGCTATTTTAATATTTTTCTTCATCCTGCCCATCACCTGACATGATCCCCAAGGTTAGCTGGTGAAGAATGCCTTATGGCGTTATAGCTCGCCGATGTACTAGGTTTTTAAGTGCAATAAAGTATTTAAATAAATAAATGTCTAAAGACGAAGGTCTTTAATCAGTGCGTCCTCCCGGTAATGTCGTACGGAGCAGAGACGTGGACACTAACAGTGGGTCTGGTCCATAAATTCAAGGTCGCTCAGCGAGCCATGGAAAGAGCTATGCTTGGTGTATCTCTAATGGATAGAATTCGAAACGCTGATATTCGTCAGAGAACGAAAGTTACTAATAGTAGATATTAAAATTAGCAAGCTAAAGCGGCAATGGGCCGGACACATCTGCCGCAGAACCGACGAACCATGGGGCAAACGGGTTCTAGAGTGGAGACCACGTATAGGAAGACGCAGAGTGGGACGACCCCCCGCCAGATGGACAGATGACCTAAAGAAGGTCGCTGGTGGGGGTTGGATGAGGGTACCGAAAGATCGCGTTAAGTGGCTCCCCTTGGGGGAGGCCTACATCCAGCAGTGGAGAGATACAGACTGATGATGATTATACCACTACGCGTAAATATCGTTCATTTTGTATGGAGATTTGGGCTAAATTGTATTCACAGTTATATATTAATGTTTAGATAAATTATTTTAACAAGATTACAATTCAAGTAGATAAACCCTTTATAAAACATATAAAAGTTTACGATGACAGCTCTGTACTAAAGTTCTTGATTGATACGAAATCCACATATTTTATTTGCCAAATAATCTACTTGCACAGTAATGTATAGTAAAATTAACACTCGTCTTATCGATCGAAGTATTTTGTCAATAGGTTGCGATGGAAGACACTTTGGGAATGTTTCAGTTCACAGTTGCTAACATAGCTTGACTTGGGTCTGTCCTTATAAATAATATTTTTTTATTGTTACATGTTATGTCTTTTTTTACCTCTTTTAAGCGCCATAGTCCTGGAACCATCGGTGGCGCTGAAGAGTCCATTGCAGGTGGCGTCTCCAGATTGCGCCACGCGGTACTCCACGTCATCTCCATCCTTGATGCCGGCCGACGCTGGAAATATGTCAACATTAAAACAACAATTAAACTAAATGACACGCTTTATAGTCAGCTAAAGTCTTACCAATGCTGTTAGTCTTTTCGTAGACGAAGCACCTGTAGCGGTCCTCGTTGGAGGTAGCGTGGTTGTGGTGCAGCTTCCCCACCAGGAACCGGAGACTTCCTTCTTTCCACGCCGCCAGACATTCCAGCTCTTCCACTAAAATATGTATCATACATAAAGACTATCAAGAATAGATTTTTTTTTGATACTCATAATATAATATTTGTATTATACTAAAGTATCATCACGACCGTATCTCTTGCGGGTAAATGTAAAACTACGCTTTTAAAGAAACGGATTCATATTTAGCCAACTTTACCATGGCACATCATGACAAGTGGCAAGGTCGTCGAAGTCTCTACCGAGAAATATCACAAATAAATTTAGTTAATTATTATGTCCCGACTAGCAATAGAACCCGGTACCTCTGCGTCTAAATCCAGCCTTAACGACCACAGATGCAATTACTTATATTGTCATATAAATTGTTAAAATTAAGCAAATACGAGTATAAGCAGTATTCAATTAAAGTTCCTGGTCGAGACACAAAATATTTATTAATGTAAATAAATACATTGAATTAATATTTAATTTATTTGTGATATTTCTCTCCTTTGGTACGCTGGAGACATCGACGAGCTTGCCACTTGTCATGATTGGCCTGTAGTAAAGTTGGCTAAATGTGAATCCGCTTATTTATAAGCGTGGTTTCTGACCACCCCGAAAGGGAAACGATCGTGATGATTACTTTACTCAATTAAAGTTCTCGCCAACTGGACTGCCCAGCCCGCAAAAGAAAGCAAAAGAAGGCAAAATTCTAAGGAATATTCTGGAATGCACATCACCAGCAGTGGAGGTTTAGAACTCAGGGGCTGTGATGATGTGTAATAGCATATTACCATTATTACGTAGACTTTGGACCTAATGTAAAGTAATGTTGAGATTAGTAAATAATTTACAAATTCGAAGACAGAATCAAAAACTGCGGCGTCTCCTATTGTTTGGATTTAGAAATATACCAAAATAGAAGTCTATTGACACAGGGCTGCCCTAACATTATACATATTAAAAGCGCTGACTATTTATAATATTTATTTTATTTATTTATTTCAAAACTTTAATGCACAAAGTACAAAAGGCGGACTTAATGCCCGTAGACATTCTCTGACAGCCAAACCTTTGGGACTAATTAGAACAACTGTAGGTGCAAGGAAAGTATAAGTGACACATCAATTAGATATAAATACTTAGATAATAAACTTACTTATATATAATCTACTTATAAATATACTAAATACTAATACATACACAATAATAAACATACATATAAAACTTACAAATTTTGTTGGGAGTTATTTAGAAAATGTGAGTAGACCAGCTTTTTAAATGATGATCTGGTAGATGCCTGCCTTATGGTAATAGGTAGATTGTTCCACAGATTTGTAGCAACAACCGCAAAGGAATTCGAAACAAATCCGGAATGATGAGATGGAACGGAAAGAAGTGAGTTGTGAGAAGATCGGAGAGATTTATCATGAAAAGAAGAGAGATAGGCGAATTTGTCCTTGAGGTATTTCGGTGTCGCAGGCTCATTTAAAACAGAGTAAAGGAGACAGAGGACTCTAAGAATACATAATACATTTTGCTGTGGATATTACTTCCCCTGTGTTCGACCTTATCTTTTCTTTTACTAAATTTTGCTCACATAATAAATTAAATTGCGTCGCCGATTTTATTACAAATGCTTATATTTTCCGAGTAGTGCCATTAAAGTGAATTGTCTATGGTCAAAAATATCGACAAGTTTGGCAGTTTTTGCCATCGTTGTGTTAATGAATACATTTTCGGGTTTTTATAATTTTCATTACCATCGTCGTGCTTTATTTATTATTAAATACTTTATTGCACTTTACTTAAAAGTATGTACGAAGGCGAACTTAAAGCCATTTTGGCTGTTTCTACCAGCTAACCTTTGGGAGAGTGAGACAGTATAAATATATGCAATTCTAACCAATAAACTACATAAATACTTATCAATATATACTTATTATAGTAGATAAACATATATTTCTTCATTTTATATTGCTTTATATTTTCATTGTTCATACATATTATATTGGTAATATTAACTATTATATTTAATACTTTTTAGAGATTGATTTGTTAATGCTACAAACAATTACTTTACAAAGACAGATGAAATACTGTTCACGTAGCGTTGAAACGCGTAATCACTTTACTTTGCGTTGTGCAAGATGAACGGTTGTTCGGATTGGCTTAAAAACTCAGCGATTTACAGTAAAAAAACACCAAGTGGCTTTCATGGTAATGGAAGTAACAGAAATAATTCCCGGTTAAGCAAGCCATAATTAAGGCAAAATATATGAGTTTCATTATTCGATTTGAGCCAACGCATTTTTAAATGAAATGTTCTGCACTGTTTTTTCGTACCAACCCTATTTCTCGCGAACTATGTCTGTCGCATTGTCTCATCTCTATCCTACTTCATCGTAGTTCGTCTCAAGTATAGAATATTTTTAGACTTTATAAAACAACGATTTGCACCTCAAATCTATCTTAAATTCTCTCTCCATCACATTGTCATTGAAGAAAAATGACAAACCATTGTTTTATTTAAATAGTAAAAAATAAATATAAACTAAACTTAATAAATAATAAACAAATCATTTAGATCCTAGTTTAAGCAAAAGTAAGTACAAGTTATTAAATGTATGTATGTACTTTTGTTTAGTAAAATCAAAGGTTAGCTGATAGAAAATGTCACTAGACATTAAGTTCGCCTATTTACATTTAAATGTGTTTTTGTTTATTGTGCAATAAAAAAATTATCTACTCGTATCTATCTAAAATAGAGGAAAATGTTTTCGCTATTTTTCTCTGTCTAAATATAGCTACATAAAAGTAAAAATATGTCCAAATTAATTTATTATAGCAAAACGCGTACTTATCCAAAAATATTTATTTAATCACACGTGACGGAAGGGCTCCGATATTAGCTTTAAAAAATGTTTTACTATTACAAGCGGCTAAAACAAAGTCCTGAGAGGCCATTAAAATAATTCCTTCGAAAATCAATCTTTTGTAGTGAGACAGAAACGTCAACTGCATTCTTTTAACGACGATCTTGTCTGTTAATTGCTTGTTTATGGTTTCTATGTTTTAATGTCTAATTTGGGAGTGAAAAATGCTTTTAAGCTTTTTTAGTGTTTAGCGCCGATGTTATTAATAAATCTACACTTTTGTACGGACGATTGATGTGAGTAGATTTTTTTTATTGATATATGATTTATTAAACTAGTATCATTACGACCGTATCCCTTTCGGGGTGGTCAAAACCACGTTTTTTTTGGAGAAGCGGATTCACATTTAGCCAACTTTACTATAGGCCCATCATGACAAGTGGCAAGCTGGTCGATGCCTCTAGCGTACCAAACTCGAGAAATAAAACAAATAAAGAAATTAATGTGTCCAGACCACGAATCAAATCCGGTACCTCTGCGTCTAAATCCACGAACTTAACCGCAGTTTTAGTTTAGGCAATTTAGACTAGTGAATTGATCTAAACATAACCCTGATAGTTCTATTGATGCTGCGTGGTGGAAATGCTGACAAACTTGCTGCCATAGTCTATTTCCTTCCATTCCGAGTATATTTAGCTTTCTAGCTTTAACTAATGAAAACTGTCAAACGCTATAATTAATATTCGTATATTATTACGATAAAACAAAGTCCTTCGCCGCGTATTGTCTGTCTGTTCGCAATAAACTCAAAAACTACTGCCCCTATTTTCATGTTGTTTTCACCAATGGATAGAGTGGTTCTCGAGAAAGGTTTTAGTATATAATTAGTTAAGATTTCTGTATATATTAACGATATTTGTCGAAAAAAAATAAGCCGACTGGGAGCTTTTAACGAAAACACTACCCTTTGAAATATAACAAAATAATGTATAGTGGAATAATTGTATCTTATAATAAATAAATATATGGGTCTACAAAAAAGGCCCGTGATGACACATATGTCTATTTCGTAAGGATACCAAATCCATTTTAATACTTAAAAAATGGGCAATTACAATTCGGTAACTGGAAAGCTATTTACATAAATACAGTATTAATCCTTATCATTTTACATACGTTAATTGGCTTGAGCATTTCATGAAAATTTTATTTTTTTCATATAGCAAAATCTAAATAATACGCAACGAAATTAATTCGAATGAATTAATCTAGCGGTTTTGCTGACCTGTGCTCTCGGAGCCGTGCACATCTGGACAGGCTTGGTAGTTGAGCAGCAGTCTGGAGTCCTCCGTACAGCTCTCGATGGAGGACACCGGACTCTTGCAGTCGCCGTGACCTCTGGAATCAAAACAATCTTATGTCAAATACTATGCCGTGATGGTTGTTTAATTGCTGTCCTTTTGACCTAGTACCAATGAGAAATACACTATTCTTACAAAAAAATAGCAGTGGAGGTCTGAGACTGTTCTACAGGATATTCATTACAGCCGCTAGAACACAGCGTCCTAGACCTCCACTGCTGGAGACGGGCCCTCCAGAACTGGAGAATTTGGCCCATACTCGCCACGCGGGCCAGACGGCTTGGCGAGAATACGATGTCAATTTTTTATGACAATTTAGTAACGATTCCACAAGTTGGCATTAGTGGAACCGGGACCGACGGCTTAACGTGCTCTCCGAGGGACGGGAATAATGGTGTTGTAAATCTATGACAAATGTACGTAAGAAAAGTATATTTCTCATTGGTACATGCCGGGGAGGTTTGAACTGTAGGATTTAAGGTACGCGTTCTTACAACCGAGCCACCACCGCATGCCAGTTGTTCGTATTACAAAGGATTTCGAAGCGAGATTTAAGATTTGAGGGAGTACCTATATGGATTACTAAGAATGTTATGTGTGTTATACCTGTTATATGTAAAGGAGAAGGGACCCCGAAGCGGACAGTCCACGGGCTTGGCGTTTTCTCGGAACATGGAGTATAGCAGGGCGTCTCCAGTGATCTTCGCGCACAGATGAGGAAGCGCGTCTCGGCGGTGACAAAATGCTAAACAAAACATTGAAATGTTTATATAAATAACATGTTTATTACACTTCCAACGCTTACGAAATACAAATACTTACTTTCCTTGTACTGTAGAACGTTTTCATGTTTTTCATGCATCACGACACATCGATAACACCCTTTACTGAAAATAAAAGGGAAGGTTTTATGGCAGTTATCAGTAACTACCCGTAAGTAAGTTAAGCAATTAAGTGCTGGTTTCATTAAGGCACATGTTTTTATAAGAAGGCAAAGGATTTTTGCTTATCATTAGGTGTGCGCGAGGTCACATGTCGTGTGCAGTTCAATTCTATTAATTTATTTTTGCAAGTAGACATATGACCAAACCCCGGAAGGGATTACCGTCGTGAAGATACTCGTAAAGTAAAAAAAAAAGTAAAGTATCATCACGACCGTATGCCTTCCAGGGGCTTATAAAAAAGCGGATTCATTTAGCACAAACAAATTAAATAAATTATTGTGTTCTGACTAGGAATATCTTTTAAAATCTAATTTTAGTTGAAAATATATTTTGCGTGTATCGTATCTATTTGCGGACCCGCGAAGAGGCTACTTAACAACATTACAAATGGATACTTACTCATCAACGAGAAGGAATTTATCCCCCTCGACGGAAAGGCACTTCCCCTTATTGGACAGTCGGTCCCCCTCCACCACGATCGGCAGCAGCACGCCGGATTGGAACCAGCGACCGCGCCATCTCTCCGGAAACTCACAACCTAAAACAAAAACAAAATTAGGTTACTGGCGCGATTAAAAAATAATAGTTAAAATACTAAGATATTGAATGTTAAAATTACTTTGTTAAATTACTGCTAAGACTGCAAGACAAGCACTTTAAACGAATTGAGAGTAATTAAGTTTCCTTTCTACCTGTATAAAGATTTAAATATATTTTTGGTGTTATCTATAGGCATCGCATTTATTGTGATAAGCTTATTACATTCTTGTATTACGGTGCTTAACTAAAAGTGGAAACTGTTAATTTACTTTAATGTATATAAACATAAGTTCAGTAAAATAGCTAGCTGTAAGTACCCTAAATATAAATAAATAATAAACCAGTTAAAATTTCAGCCTCATAGTGTCAAAAGATAAGCCTTTCTGCAACCGGCTGTTAGTCTAAGATCAATAAAGCTTGTCGTACGACAGGGAAATTACGCTATTAGAGTTCATATTCCTCTAAAACTGACAGTAAATAACAGATTCCAATTTAAACAGCTCTCATAATTATCAGAAGAGGAGACTTCCTAAGCATTCTTAATCAACCCTGAGTTTTGTATTTACATTATACATTGCGTGTTTTCGTAAACAAAAGCTTGTCATAAAAATTACACATAATGTTTAATAAAAGAACGGCTATTAGTGATTTACATTTTGATCTATACTCTCGACAATAGTTGGGTTGTTTATAAACAAGCTGAATGTCCAGGTCAGCTGTATTTCGGGAACCATCATTGTTAGTAATCAAGAGTGACACATTTGTTCACTGCTCCTTATTTAGAAGCATACAGATTTAACCCGGGGCTCTACTCGCAATTTACGAAAATTTCGACTCTTAAAATCCTAAATAATAAAAAAATAAAAAATAAAAAAATATTTATTGACACCAATTTTTAACATCCTATATGCATAAATTACTATCTAGGAAATTATATCATTTATTTATTTATAATACATTGAGCTAGGACAGGCTAACAGAACTGTTAGTAAGTGCACTGGTTTCTGTACTAGATAACTCTGTCAAGGCACAGAAACCAGATTGATCAGGGAAGGTGTAGTTTCTTGATCCTAGTTTAGCAACACTCAAATGTGGTTGTTATATCTTATTTGTGTATTTATTTATATTTAGTTATGTACTTGTATTTGTTTATTTATTTTGTTCATCTGTGATTCGTTTAATCTAATTTATGTACTTAATCTTGTTTTAACCATTATATTTTGTTTTTCTTTTTGGTGTTCATTTGCTATTATTGATTTATTATTGGAGTTAGGGTTTACTGAGGGAATAGGGATTCCTAAACTATTATATTGTTATTTTAAGTAATTCTTCAGTACTATCGTATGTTTGTGATAAAAGAAACTTTGTTAACTGTTTCTTGCATTGAAATTTTGTAAGTTTTATTATAGATAATGAAGTATTTATTTTATTATAAATGTAAGGACCTAGAAAATTAAGATGCCTTTGTGCATATCTTGTGTTTACAAAGAAATATGGGCAAACTCTATTCATGCGTCTGGGTTCGGTGCTTTTTTCTATGGTAGGTGTTCTTTTGTGTAGTGTTAGTGTAAGAGACATTATGAAGAGTTGACGTACAGATAGGACCTGACTAAGACGGTAAAGTTGGGTTGTTGAAAACTTAAAAGGCTTATTATACAAAACTTTTAGCACTGCTCTTTGTGCTCTTTCCAGCTTTAATAACGCAGTTTTAGCGGCACCTCCCCACGCTACAACACAGTACTGCAGTATAGACTGACAAAGAGCATAATACACCGTCTTTCGAGTTAATATGTTTGAAACGCTGCGCATGTTTTTAAAAACACTCATTAGTTTTCTAACTCTGTTGCTCATAAGGTTTATGTGTTTGTCCCATGAGAGTCGCTCGTCCAATACAACTCCAAGATATTTAATGTCGCCAACACGATCTAGAATAGGACAGGAGCAATTTGAATGATTATTACATTCCGATCCATGGGTTCTAATGATTAAATTGTTTATTCTGGATGCCGCTGTGTTTGTAAACGTGATATATTTGGTTTTTGGGACGTTGAGAGTTAGCAAGTTAGCATCAAGCCAGTTTTGCACCACCGTTAGCGCTACCTCCATTGATGTCTGTACCTGCTCCCAAGTCCTCCCACTAAACAGAAGCACCGTATCATCTGCGTATGTAATAATTTTAGTATTTTGAAATTTTAAGTCACATAATTTGTTTATATAAATCAGGAACAACGTGGGTCCCAGGATACTTCCTTGGGGCACGCCATAGGTCACCGGTAGTTCTTGACTTATTGTTTCACCCACCTTAACACATTGAAAACGGTTACTTAAATAGTCGGTCAGCAGCTCAAGTGGAAGACCTCTAACACCGACCTTCTCTAACTTTGATACAAGGAGGGGGTGGGAAACAGTGCCATAAAGAAATACTTATTTAAGATTTCCAGTAAAGATTTAACTAACCAGATCTTCAAACCAAATCAAATAAAATATTTGACATTTATTCCAAGGAAGCATACAGATACAAGCAACATAAGAACAATAATATTTATTTATTAGGGTCGCAGTACAGTGTTGCTAGCAACTATACATACATGGAATTACAGTCGTGATGATACTTGTGGAATCCTTAATAAGTTGTTGTCAGACCCTTGCCAACCCGTCTGGCCAGCGTGGCGAGTGTAGGCCAAAATCTCCAGAATTTTCTGGAAGGCCCATCTCCAACAGTGGAGTTCTAGGACTTTGCGTTTTAGGGGCTGTGATGATGACTATAGGCCCATCATGACAAGTGGCAAGCCTGTCGTTGTCTCTAGCATACCAAACTCGAGAAATATCACAGATAAATTAAATAAATTATTGTGTCCCGAGCTGGAATCGGTCCCGGTATTTCCGAACTTAATCGCTAGACTACGGAGACATAACCAAGGATTTTGTTTTTACTTACAACTAGGTAGTCAAAAAAAAATTTAAAGTTTTCCTATTTACCATTCAAGTTATATGTTAAGACTTGGCATTTTTAAATAATTATAACGTTGTCCAAAACGCATGTTAAGGGTAGAGACCCCGACCGTTCCCGTGACTCTGCTATTGTATTATAATATCAACACTAATATGAACACAATGCTTTAATAAAACTAATTTAAATTCATACTTAGGGGACATATTTCTTACAATATGCTTTGCCATACACTACCTACTTAACTGTTGTAGAACCAATATTATTTTTATTGTCATTTCATCATCGCAGCTTCTAGAGTGAGTCCTAGAACTCCAAATTCTAAAATACAAAATTTGGAGTTTAGAATATGGTTTCTTTGAAAAAGTTGTTTGTTTTTTATCAATATAATGACATATTACTCGTTGTCTAAAATAAGAGCATATAGGGTCACCCCGTATACAAGATATCTTAAACGTTAGCCAGAGCTATTAAACGTTAACTGAAAAAACAAATGACGTGTTTTAGACATCAATGTGATAGTATAAGATGATAGATAGTTTAAACTAAGCCCTGGTTTAGCAAAACATTTATGAATAAAGCTATGATTATTTGAAGTTATCGAAAAATGAAAAAGTACGATACACACGACCTAATTCCTTTATCATCATTATGCCCCAGTACCGGCATGGGACTTTACAGTTTATAACAAAAAAATATGAAAATAGATTACATTTGGAGATTATGGGAGAATTTTCCGGGAGTTGTGCGAGTCAGCAGGGTATGGTAATCCCGAGCCGACCCGCGGGGGTCATTTGTATAAATCTCGACTTTTTAAATCACTGCAAGACACTTTGCTCTGTTTATTAAGTGGAACGCCTTTTCTAGATTTTTCTTTGTTATTATAATCTCATATTTTGCTATAGTTTGTGGAACGTCTACCAATATTATAAATACAAGAGATGCATTCAGCGAAAACAGCGCACCTAGTGTTGCCAAATCTGATATGCCAAATTTCGGGATGACAGGTAAAAAAACGGGATTACAATCATCAAATGTTTGGGTCGTACCAAAACTAAGTCTGTGTTAATCCCCAGCTATCAACTGACCTTCAAAATAAAACTAATATATGGTTTTATTCGAAGAAAATAAGGTACAATGATTTAAAAAAATAATAACATATTAATTAAACTAAAAACTTACATCTTAAAACATAAATTACTATTAATAAAAATAAACCTAATTAATAAATAAAAATATAACTAAAAACTAAAATGAAGAAAAAACTAAATAAAAAATATTATAAATAATACATTTGCTCCAAATCGCTGCCAATGGGCAAGGTGCCAAGGATACTGGCAGCATTGCCACGTTGAATGGCAATACTGATCCTTTGGCCCAAATATTGCCCAGCCCTTTTGTCACCCGAGGTGTTGACGAGCTGTTTTGACAACGCCTTGAAAATTTCGTGTGCACTTGGTCCCCACGGCCCGAGAGTTTCAACTCCAAACGGCGCAAAAACACATCTCCCAATAAGCTGAGTGTATTTCCGCCGCTTGAGGTTCTCTGCTTTTAATGCAGCAGCGCCTGGGTCTAATCTAAATCCAACTAATATATTAAAAGCCATTTTTAACTTTAATCGTTATATTACATATAGTTAATTTTGGTGCAACTAAGCCTTACGCCATACGTTACGTATGAGTACTTACAACTGATATTTTTTTTTTAGTTGATAAGTTTGTTTAATTTACGTTACATAGATAATATATGTACATATAAATATAAGTACCTACATACACATACTCGTACATACTAATATAATATTATTTAAAAAGATTTATGTTTAATATTTTCAAAAATATAAAATAATATGAAAACTTTCCAACGAAATAGTCAAAGTTAACAAAATACCATCACCAATCGATAGGCAATTGCATTAACGATGCACACACGACCAATTTGTGAAGTACACACCTCGTTACCTAACTCAAACATCATTAGAGGCGATCCAATTTTGTTGGCTAACCTAATTACTTCATTCTCCTGTAAAACGTTAGATACCTAACATGTCAACCAATGACAAAATAATACACTTGTCTTGGATTTACACAACCTTTTACAACAACCTGTAGTGTGCCTCGGAGAAAAATATGCTTGTTTTCTCATATTAAAATATTACCGTTCTTTGCAACTAAAGATATTGACCGCATCAACTTTTTATTTTGTAAGTGGCCCTGGCCAGCAGCGGCGTGGCAAAGAGAAGATCAAATTCTTCAGAAAAAAGTGTCGGAAGGCCCATATTCAGTAGAGGTCTAGGACTCCACAATTATGAAGAATATTACCCGGGGATCACATGCAAGCCTAGCGTAGTAGTAGCGTAGTAAGGTTGCTACTGATTTATTATCATAATTGAGTAATTAAGTCGCAGAGGTGGCGACACCCACTGTATAGCCTGACGACACGATTCAAGCGTTTTTATAATGTACTTTGTTATTAAAACCAGTGGACGATTTAACGTACTATTTTAATAAACTTTATAAACCATTTAAAACGTATTATTTCTATTAGGTCCATTTAAAAATGAATATTATGTCCATTTCAACAATGTTAGGTGTACGAGGATTGTCACTTCATAGACGATATGATAAATAATACGACTCTTTTCTATGTTGCTGACACAAAAGATTATAGTCGTAATTTTAGTCTTATTAACTTCTAACCGAATATATTTTCATGGAAAATTGGTTTTCCTGGAAAATCCTTTATTAGTCGTCGAATTCATTAAAGGGATTTATCGTTCAAAATGTAGGCGTGTTTCATCCGCACTGGAGTCTGGGTGTTAATGTCAATCAGTCAATCAAGAATTTAATTATACCAAGTGACAAATTAAGACATTTTTCACTTATTTATTTTAAGCGTCCAAAATACTGGTGATACTGAACAAGATAAAACGGTTTTTTCCGCCCGCACTCTGACTTTTGCTTTTCACAGCACAAATAAGGTCTTGCGTGGAATACTTTTCTCACCTCTGAGATGGTTCCGCTAGTTCCTTACAGATGCTCTCAATGCAGAGGCGGGCGAATCGGATCGTGGATGATACTACAGTGTCTAAAACATTTGAATTGCTGCAGCTTCGCTAAAATCTGGCCTCCCTGAGTGTATTCTACAAGCTATACTTTGTGCTGAAGAGGTCTACTACCTTATCCCTTCTTCTCTATTTTGCAATCGATGCACACGCACAGGTTAAGCTACAGTATGCACCCCCATACCGTAGCCAGCATCCCTATGTGTACATATAAATTTAGACCCTCTTGCAGCTGTCGCACGCCGATGATGTGGAATGCTGTCCCAGCCAGTGTGTTTGTGCATAAAAGTAGGGACTGATGTCGATCGGCAATGGCTGGCGTCAGTCGCTCCCATTCTTGGACATCGCATAGCGATTTCCGTCAGATGGGCGCGATCAACAAAATTGTTCTTATTTAAACGAATTTTGTTAAGAAAATCTTTAAAAATCTTTTTTTTTTATTAGCCAGAATGACTGTTAAAAAGTAACCCTCTGGTATTGCTCAGTGCAATGTAGTTTGTGCACGTTTGTCATGGGTAGTTGGGCCCTAACTACGCGTATAAATTGCGTTATGAACCAGAAGGCACTTATTGGAGGTTTTTAGGTTTGATTTAAGAGAATGATTGATTTGTGAAGAATGATCAAGATTTTAAAGCAATAATCAATAACTGTGGACAATATTTATCTTAAAAGTTGGTAATTAAATATATTTTTCTACAAAATATAAATAACACTACGTATACTGATACACCTCGCCAGCCCGTCTGGCCGGCGTGGCGAATGTAGACCAAATTTTCCAGAATTTTCTTGAAATCTCAAACAGTGGAGTTCCAGGACTTTGCTGTGATGATTATGATAATGATATTGATATAAGTTCAATCTGCGTGGAATGGTGGCAAGAACGCTGACTGGATTTCCTAGCAGAATTGCAATACTGATTCTTTGAGCATGGCAAGAGCCAGCCCTTTTGTCACCGACAGGAAATGACAAGACGTGGTGTTATGCTTTTAAAAACTTTTTGTCTCTTGGACACCATGGGCCCAGAGTTTCTACAGCAAACGGCACAAATATGTAATTATGGTAGTAATAATAGTAAATGCGACATGTAACACCGTATTTATGGCAAGCGGGATACGGGGATAGATAGACATTAGTCCCTACCACTTTTCTAGTCGACGAGACCATACGCAAAGGAGTCCACAGGAGTTACAGACACAAGGCCATCTTCAGCGTGCGACAGTAGCGATGTGAATTAGTATTGCGTTTTGAATATTTGAGACAATTACTTAACATTTCTTCATCCATGTTTATTTTCCTATTATGGGTGTGTTAATAATATTTACTATAAAGAAGATAGGAAAAGTTAATAAAATGGCAAAGATCGGATCCTCATGGGAGCTGTAACGGAGATGTTTTATACATTTTTAAATGTTTACCATTTAAAGTATATATTAAGCCCGGGAATATATAAAAACTAATCCTAATAAAATTTCAAAGCCAATAGACTTAAAATCTCATAACTCTTAATACCCGGTTTTATGATATGCGTGTGTAGAAATCAAATAGGTATTTTGTACTTTTAAATATTACGTCTTCCTATATATATAATCTTTTCATATTGCCTCCATTCACTATATATATACAGATATTTCGACTTTAGTTAATAAAGCCCATTGACTGCATCCATGGTCTAGTGGTTAATATTGTAGGTGTAGACGCGTAGGTACCGGGTTCGGTTCCTGGTTTCCACAGAGATTCAATAATTTATTTGTAATATTTCTTGCTAGATACATTGACGAGCCACTTGTCATGATGGGCCAATAGTAAAGTTGGCTAACTGTGAATCCACTTCTTTAAAAGCGTGGTTTCTGACCACCCCGGAAGGGTTACGATCGTGATGATGATACTTTTAAGTAAATAAAGTCACATAAGTTAGCAATTAAAAACCATTCATCGGGATCAAATTTATTTCTTTTCAAAAGGTAGAGAACATTTCAGAGAAAAGATTCGTATAATGACCATGTGAGTTCTACATATTTAGCGTGCGACAAATGTAATGTAAGTTGCAGAATAGGCAGGAAGGAATGAAGTTAAAGAGATCTTATCTTTTGACCACTCTCAAAGCGAAGTTAGGACACATAGATAATTTGGCCGGAAGGGCTCACTCGGACCGGACCCAGTGTCCTTTCACGACAGAGGACAAAAGGAACGCCAAAATGTTCAATATGCAATATGACTTCTTGTTATAAAATGTTAACGCTAACTGAATAATAATTTAATGATTATTATCATTAGAGTCGTATTATCGTTTATTGTCAATACGTGCATTTGTTTGATGGTCGAGACACAATAAAATATTTTATTTGTGGTATTTCTCGAGTTCAATATGTGCATGTTATTCATATAGTTTCAATGTGAATGTCAATCAAACGTAGGTAGCTTGACAAACGTTTCTAAACTAAAGTTGCATAAAAAAATGGAGCAGCCAACATTAAGGCAACTGTTACATTTGCCCTCTCTGGCCAACGTGGTAAGAGCAGCCTAAATTCTCCAGAAAGTATTTTACAAGTCTTATTACAAATCTCTTTGGCATTGGAGGTCTAAGGCCGGTTTAATGCTACACCGACTAGTCGCTCAAGTCTTTATTATGATATTATCAGATAAAAAACATAACAATGCGTCACAGAGGGTACGCATATGTAGAGGATAATGGTTTTCCATTGTATTTTATCGTTAAAGTTCGTGTTTTTCGTGCTCTCTCAAGTACCATTTAACACTAAATAATAAAATTCCATATTAATGAATATGAAAATGTCACTCATTTAATACAATAATTGATAACACTTCGGGTACTGTCGGTCGCTCGTATTTCGATTCGAGTTTTCCCAATGGAAATACTTTATGCATTATATCTGTACTCGTAGATGACTTCCCATTTAAATATCGTAAGCTACCATATTTACGCACTGACGGTCGGTCAAGCACTGTAACCGGCCTAAGGCTTGTACCAGCTGAAAGCTGACCTTAAAAATCAAACTGATACATTCGAGGCCATAACTTTAATCGTTACAATTACGAAGACTTTATTTTGGTGCAACTCAGAATAAGATTTTGCTAATAAAGCTAATGCTAATTTGTCTCTACTTGTATGCCTCGACTAGAGTCGAGAAAAGTCATAAATCAATTATTTATTATCCACAAACCCTGTGTGTGTACCTATACTATCCACCATCCCACTTGACAATTTAAGCCGGTATAGTGTTAGGGACTGATGACAGTCATCTGATTCCAGTTTCTAACAATACTGGAACTCTCAGTCACATCTGCATGATAATTCAGAGACCCTTAATCAGCTGTGTTGATTTTAGTTATATTCCTGTTTAATCCTAATCAGCAGTAAGATAATGAAACAATTTGTTCGATCAATAATCGAACCCAGTACCTACGCCTTTTCGCTTAAAAGAGTAGAAATAAATAATTCGTTGGTAGGAAATGTGAAGGTTAGAATGAAAAGGTCGAGTTGTGCAAGTCAGGTGGCGCCATCAATTTCCATTCAAGAATATATTGGGGCCACAAACCGCTCGGGTCAGGCGAACCAGAAGCTGCTTTATGGAAAAAATATATATATTTACTACGATTTATGGATTATATGGTTTCAATGGCTTCTCAACTAAGAAAAAAATGTTTTTCTTTTACGGTAGATTTTCTTTATCTAGTTGCAGTAGTTTGTTAAAATTAGGATCTAATAATGAAGTTACTAAAGGACCAAAATTTATAAGATCCAAATGATAATAATTCCACCACACTTCCGTTCCCCACGCCATCCCCCCGGGGCTGCCCGTGATGGATACCCCTTTTCAAATAAAAAATTACATGCATTACACTAGATACTGATAGCCCAATATATCCTAACATAATATTATGTGTATTTTTTTATTAGGACGTCCACATACTTAGTTATTATTTTTTAAGAGTTCGTTGGCCATACTAACGATTTTTTTCATTATAGCCCCTAGAACACAGCGTCCTAGACCTCCACTGTGGGAGATGGGCCTTCCAGAACATATGTCTGGCAATTTTGCCAGCCAGCTTGGCGGGCCAGACGAGTTGGTGAGGGTCTGATGTAAATTTTAATGACAATTTATTAACAATTCCACAGGTGGTATTAGTGGAACCGGGGCCGACATATGTACGTATGTAAGAAATGTGTATTTCTCATGCCGGGGCTCGAACCGACCTTTTTAGGAGTTTTAAGAAAAGTATTCTTACAACTCAGTAACCACTGCTCTTATGATTATAAAAACTAAATATAAATTTACTCTCCCAAAGGTTAGCTGGTAGAAAACGCGGAATTAGATTAATACTTGCCTTTGTAGATACTTTCCAGTTTCATAATGATGATAATAGTTAAAACCAATCAAATACTAAAAAAAAAACAGTTTACGTAAGTACTCAAAAACGATTAAATACAGAAAATAATGTTAATAGAAAAAACATAAATTATACCTCTAGTTTAGTAATCATAATATTCCAACATAAATATAAAAAACATTCTTTATTCTCGTAGTAATTTTCGGAATGTCCGATTACGATCTTTAAATGAATGTTTCAAAGCTCACTAAAATAATTTAAAATATATAATTATAGATTAAATAGTCTCGGAGAGTGTCAATTACGCTATTAAAGAGTTACCAATAAAATAAATCAAAATTGAGGCCAGTTTTACAAAAATGTATACGTGCAAGTGGCAGGACCAATCTTTATGAAAAGTTATGTTGTTTATGTATCAAAGTATCACCACGACCGTTTCCCTTGCGGGGTAGTCAGAAACCACGCTTCGAAAGAAGAAGATTCACATTAGGCCATCATTAGTATAGGTCCATCATGACAAGTGGCAAAATCGTCGATGTCTCTAGCGTACGAAAATCAAGAATTATCACAAATTAATTTAATAAGTTATTGTGTCCCTGTGGAATCGAATTCAGTACCTCCACGTCTACATCCACGGACTTAACCGTTAGACTATAGAGGCAGTCGTTTATGATACACAACAACAACATTTAGGTAAGTATTTCTAAGGTGAAATGCCGTAGAGATATAGTGCCTAATGTATTGCCATCGGAAACATTCGGGTCTCAATCGGAATACGAATAGTGTCAATCAATATCCAATAATATGGAACTATTTAGTGTCAAATGTAAAAAAAGATTATTGTATAATATAAAGATGTTGCAATCACACTAAGAAAGAGAGAGCGTGATAAATACGAAGTTTTTCGATAAATGACATCGACGAGCTTGCCATTTGTCATGATTGGCCTATAGTAAAGTTGGCTAAATATAAATCCGCTTATTAATAAGCGTGATTTCTGACCACTCCGAAAGGGAAACGGTCGTGATGATACTTTTTTCCGATAAAATACGATGGAAAACCATTATGCACTACATCTATAAGCTGTTAGAACATCTTTCCACTAATGTGTGAAATAAAAATGACAATTAAAATTTGTAAAATAAGGTAATAATAATTTAATTGACTTTGTTAATTGTCTATTGTTCATGACGAACCGTCAAACTTATATATTACTTAGATTTGTATATTACTGACCCAGCTATCTTGACGCTAAATAAGCGGCTCAATTATAAAGCAATTAGTTATAAGGTTTTTGATAACCCACAGATCCCAATATACCACCTACGACGAGAAACTATCTCCCATAAATCGCCAGTAACCCATACTTAACCCTGTAATGACCGCGTAAATAACAAACACCCACAGCTACCCGACGATCCAATATTAAAACGATCCAACACCTACCTATACCACCAATAAACTGCCTGTTACCTTCAGTTTCTCCAAGGAATAATACAATATCATGAGTTTAACTTTTAGATTATAATCAAATCAAAATTAAAGTGTTTTTTTTTTGTATATTTTTTGTTCACTTATTATCCTTAAGAGCCTATAGGAACACTTGGATTCGTCAACTACCCATTTTTATTGTTGGATGTTAATATTAAATCAATATAAATATTTGTATTATTGTATGTAGTTTTTTTATATGTATTAGTATGTAAATAAGTAATTATTCATAGGTATATATTGACGGCTATTATTCTCTATTAGTTTTGCCAGCACCTGCCTTATCTTGTCGTAACAGCTTTAGTTGTCCCAAAGGTTTGACCAGTATAGAATGTCTAGCGGCATTAGTTCCGCCTTAGTACTTTGTGCAATAAATGTTATAGTAAATAAATAAAAGTATTTGCTAAAACCTGGGATGGAAGGGAGTGTTTCTTTATTTGAACTCGCATACAATGTTTGGGTACTTCTTGTGTTAAGACCGGCGTAGTTTTAAAGATTGAATATTGAATATCCATGTGTATACGTGAGTGGAGGCTCCGGCCAGAAATGTAAAGTGTTTTCGGTCGAGAACTTTTTAGAAGCTACGTGTCGACCAATAATTCAGTGTGCAACTTCTGTGCAAGAAAATTTGCCTTCGCGAGTTATGTGAGGAATAAAGAATGGGGTTTTTGGCCTCTTCAGCGTTATATTTTAGTTTTTGATTCAGTTTAGTATATTTGTAACAAAATAAGTTTTCTTTGTAGATGAATACGATCTAGTTTAACTGAAGCGAGGCTGCATGGCCGTGACTATAACTCCTACTTTAAATTATAGCTTTGTTTCCTGAATATAATAAATTTGATATAATATATGTATATATTAATAAAATATATGACTATTAGTCACGAATTTATATTTATTGACATAAATATTACAGTTATAATAGTTTAATTCTATTTATTTTTAGATAGTTAGCTGACACAGCCTCTTTAGAGGCACGAATTAATTATTAACTTAACATTTATAATAATTTTAAAGGGCGATCGATGGTGACTCGGTGGTAAGAATGCTTTGGAAGTCCCATCTCCAACAGTGGAGGTCTGGGAGTTTGTGTTCTAAGGGCTCTGATGATGTTGTAATGTTATATAAAATGAAAAAAAAAATGTATTGACAACATCCAATTGTTGTACTAACCTAAAGGAAATAAATGATTTGATTTGAACCTATAAATATTCGTGAGAATACCTGAGTAAATAAAGTTTACAAAAGCAGAAAATGTATGCAATATTTGTACGGGAAGGTCTTGCAGTCTGGTAGTACCTACAGTAGTATTAATGCGAATAATGCAAGAGAGATAGTTAGTTTAATTAGTGTAATAAGTAACTATGTAGACACAATTGGGAGTTACGCGAGACGGTTAGGCAGCGGGGACGTGCTAGTGCCAGCCACGCAATTACTTCCCATGTAACGACTTCGCGGCAACTAACTCACAATTAAACGACTTGCCACTCTCCTAACTTCAACATATATTACTAACGAGAACATTTAAAATACAGTAACAGTATATACATTTTATAAATTTAAATTTTGCGTTTCGGTTGAAATTTATATATTTTATTTTAAACTTTATTGCACTACTCGCCAAGCCGTCTGGCCAGCGTGGCGAGTGTAGGCCAAATTCTCCAGATATATGTTCTGGAAGGTCCATCTCCAACAGTGGAGGTTTAGGGCGCTGTGTCCTAGGGGCTGTAATGAATGAATTATAATACTTTATAATTATATTACATTTATAATACATACACAAGTACAGAAATATTAATAAATTTTATGACACATGTCACACTCTTATACAGTCATGCCAATAAAGACCTACTTTTTAATTATTAATCTTTCTATCTTTCTTTTCTTTCTATCTATTCAGTAAAGTTTTAGATAACTTTATCCAAACTTATTAAAATCAAGTTAAAAATTATACTGTGTGACTTAGTATGGTTTTTCTTTAGACTAATTAATAAAAAATAATAATAGTTTCTAATGATAATAGTTTCTATCAATAGAATCATATATTAGTCTAAAGTAAGAGCATACAAAGTTACCACGTACCTACTCGTATAATAGAATCAAAATGTGTTTTATCATATTTTTTTTCATTTAAAATTAATCTATTTCTTAAAGTGGGAAAAAACCATGAGTAATATTATTTGAGTGATATAAACAGCTAAAAGATGATGTCTGTGCGAGTGTCGGGAGTATCTCAGGTTTTATATTTAGTTTCGTTGGAGTGGATTATGATTTGATTAATATCACGTAAGGCGCCGCACTGCCAACTTCGTCCACAAATCCATATAAATGGTCGCCCAGTTTTAAACACAACTTTCAACCCTAAAGCACTAACACTTGGGCCAAATTGGCTTGACTTGGATTTCTTTTGAAACGAGTTTTAGAGACTTTTTAAAGGGATTATTGTTAATGGCCTCGAGCTGAAATAACTATAAAGGAAGCACATGATTCTAATTTGTAGGTTTACATTTTTATTTTGATAACTTTATAAACTTGTGCTTTGTCGTTACGACATTTATCGAAAATAACTTTAATAAAATGTCGTGATGATTATTATTATGGTTCTCACGGTTATTTTTTTATCGAGTGTCAATTAACAGTACATTTAATTTGATTACCTCCTAGCGAGCAACTTCTTATTCCGTTTTTCAAATTCAATTCAAATTCAAAATTCTTTATTGCATAAAACATCTTAACCTAATATGTTACAACAGTAATAAATTATTATTAACATTTTTATATATTATGATATAGGCTTCGTGATAATGTCTTACTGAGCCACAGCATGCAATGTAGGTATGACTTGATGTCAGCACCATATATGAGTACATTATGTCAGAGAATTTATGTAATGTCAAAACTTAAATTTAAATAGCTATACAATGTCAATATTTCATTTTAGTTTTTTATTTAAGAATTCATTTGTGGAATATAAACAATACTCGCACAACCAGACGTAAATTACTTTTTTAAATTGAATTGTAGGCAATTCTTGAAATGAAGTAGGTATTTTATTGTACAATTTTATTGCCATATTGTACGAGTTGTTGTCAAAAACTCTGCTCTTCGGTATGATTTCAGAAATTAGACTGTTAGCGTACCTAGTGTTGTACTTATTAAATATTGTTGAGCTTTTAATGAATAGTTCAGGGTGTTGTTTAACAAACAATACTGTTTCATAAATGTATAATCCAGGGAGGGTCAGCAATTTTAGCTGTTTAAAGAGGGGTTTATATGATTCAAATGGTGGAACCCCACAAATTGAGCGAATACATTTTTTTTGAGCAATGAATGCTTGCTTTATTTCGGTACTATTTCCCCATAGTACAAGGCCATACCTTAAAGTAGATACTACATAGCTATGGTAGGCCATTAAGACTGTTTGACGGGTTGATGTTGTATTGAGTCTATGTAGTACATAGCTGTTTAGTTTAGTACATACAATATTTATATGGCTTACCCAATCGCAATGCTTGTTTATCATTAGGCCTAAAAACATTATGTCATTTGTTTGTTCAATTGATTGTCCTTTATAATGAATGTCAAGATTATGTGTTTTACCGCCTTTATTCATAAATTCAATCATTTTTGTTTTAGTTAAATTTATTTGAAGATTATGTTTTATTAGCCATGTTATTACCGATTGTTGTATTGATGACTTTTTCGTAGTCATTTATATCGTTACTCTGGTTTGTTACAATGACCGATATATCATCAGCAAATAGTATACATTTATTGTCAATATGTGTAGGTAGGTCATTTATATATAAAATGAACAGTAGTGGACCGAGCACACTACCTTGAGGAACACCGTAATTATTTTCTTTATATTTTGAACGAAATGAGTTTTTAACTAATATATTGTTTAATTTTGTGATTTCCACACATTGGTTACGTTTTTTTAGGTACGATGATAACCAGCTAAGTGTAGGACCTCGTATTCCATATCTTTCAAGCTTAGCTAGTAGTTTATTATTGTCTACAAAATCGAACGCCTTTGTCATATCAAAAAATAAAACAGAACTAGATCTTCTAGCATTCATATTTATTGTCAGATCTTTTATTAGTGTAAATGTAGCAAGAGAAGTAGACTTATCTTTTTGGAATCCGTTTTGTTCAGTACTTATTATATTAAATTTTGTCGAATAATTTGAAATTCTTGTATACATAGTTTTTTCTATAATTTTTGATATAATTGGTATTAGAGTTATAGGCCTGTAATAATTCATATTATTTTGATCTCCTTTTTTTTAAAATATAGGTTTTACTATAGAATATGTATGTTTGCTGTAGAAACTCTGGGCCCATGGAGTCCAAGCGCAAAAAAGTTTTTATAAGACATAACACCGCGTCTTGTCGTCTCCTCCGGTGACAAGAGGGCTGGCTCTTTCTTCACCCAGAGAATCAGTATTGCAATTCAGCGGGAAAATGCAGCCAGCGTTCTTGCCACCATTCCACGCGGACGGGACTTATATCCCTATCCCTATCCTTAATATTAATTTTATTTTATATGTTGTTATTAATCAATTCAATTCGTTTATTTTGCAAGTAGGCATAGGACAAAAAGAGATGTATTTTGCACTTTTACACGTCAATTTTTACAATATTGATATAAAACAATATCATTTTATAGTACATATTGGTGAATCTGGAACGTGCTGTGTCGTCTATATAGTAAAGTTGGCTAAATATGAACTCCCTTAACTCTTATTCTGACTACTCCGCAAAGGATTATATAATATACTAAATGAAACTTTACTTTTAATATTATTAGTATAGAAAATCATAAAAAATACCATATCATAAAGAGGTTAAATACAAAACATTTAAGTGGATTTCCATTTGATTATATTGTTACCTAATGATTCGAATGTTTTGAGCTACACGTTATAGTCCATTACGATCTTGATAACGTCATGTTTAATTAAATAGGTGATTAATTCCATGGAATTAAATACGTAAATAATTAAATCTATTTGGTTAGAATTAAACAAACCACCGAAATTGTAGCACGTCGGCTGTGAAGGGTTAAAAATAACGTGCACCTACAAATGAGGAACGATTTGGTGTAACCGTGGGTGTCGGCGCGGCCGCGGGTTAATCTCACCCGTGTTCGGTATTTAGGGGTTTTTCAAATAAATAATTAATTTTGATGTGGTAATCTAACGCCTAACCTTTTGGGGGAATGTTAAGCCGGGACATCCGCGTTTCTTTCCCTAAATTATACAAATTACACATCTGTAGCAGAGAAACGGAAATAATATGTTAATTGCTGTACCTATAGAAATACAAAAATAGACAAATGAATAACGCTAAAGCCAAGACGTTCGTTAGATTGATTCTACAATACTAAATAGAGTAGGTATGAAACAAAGTATAGGCACACAAATAAGGAAAGGCATGCTCCGATGGTTTGGGCATGTTGAAAGGATTAGTGAACAAACTTTGACAAACCAGATATCTTAATGCGAAAGTCATGGGTAAAAGAGGACCTGGCAGACCAAGATCAGAAGACAAGAGCGCTGGACAATAATAAAATTTCAAAACTGATCCATTTATTACAGCCCCTAGAACACAGCGCCCTAGACCTCCACTGCTGGAGATGGGCCTTCCAGAACATATATCTGGAGAATTTGGCCTACACTCGCCATGCTCGCACTGGCGAGACAGGTTGGCGAGGATCTGATGTAAAATTTTAGAGACAATTTATTAACGGTTCCACAAGTTGGAATCAGTGGAACCGGGACCGACGGCTTAACGTGTTCTCCGAGGCACGGGAACGGTGGTGTTGTAAATCTATGACAAATATACGCAAGAAAAGTGTATTTTTCATTAGTACATGCATAAGGAAAGCGTTTTTACGAGAACCGAACTCCCACCGCATCATTGATCTTTTATTTAGTATTAAATAAACCGAATTAGAATTAAAACTGACGTATATTTTGTAAATTCTAAAAACTTCACTCTGAGGCACCCTTTATTTATTTTAAGTACCTATTTTGTAATTTAATGTAATACATTTTTTTTTTGTTTATATGTCATCCCTACGTGGTGACTAATCCATGTGTAGATATAAAATAATTAAAGCAAAAATAAAACAATCACAGGTTCACGGGAGATTCACTTAACCCTGTACGGCTGTCTGATGGTAAAATGGTTTCCGTGTCGCCTCGGCCTTTGACGGCCTTTCTCACTATACCCAGAGAGCTGGCGGATATTAATTTAAGTTATTTATTCAAAGCTTGCTTTTAAGTTTACTTACTTCGCCTGGTCTGATATTTAATTGGTGGTATTGTTGGATCTGGGTCGGATTTTGGTTGGTAAGTCATAAACAAATTTTGGTACTTTCAAAATAAAATAAAACTGGTATAATATTATTAGTAGCTAACGGAAAGGTCTGGAGCCAGGAAGGCTGGCTAATATTTATTTTATTAGCCTCGCTATACAGAGGGGAAATGTTTTCAGTCCCCTTGGGACTATCTCGGATGGGACGTCTCTAGAGGACATTTTTTATTTATGGTTTAGTTAATTTTTAATTTTATTATTTAAATAGCTTTTATTTATATTTAATGTATATTAATTTGCATCGAATAAAACATAGTAGTGTTAGTAAATAGACTAAAATCGTTATTAAATGGTTTTAATTTATATTATATTATATAATATAAATTAAATTAAATATTATATTTATATTATTAAACGACGATATTTACAATTGTTGATAAAGTAAATATAACAAAAAAAAACTATGTAAATGTAAGAAGTATCAAAGAGGAGCACAATAAAGGTGGTATCGAAATGAAATGAGTGTTGTTACCGTCGACTCCTGGACTATGGTCTGCGGTATAAAATCGCCCACCATTCTAAAGTTTCCCCCGCCCACCCCACCTGCTGATTTACATTTGCCGGCAACTAAATTTGCTCATTTCCCGCCATTTCTAACATTTAAAGGGACTGACTCTGCCTACAAAAACATAAAATGGTCAGCTTTGGTTTACATTGACTTACATCTACGAAAAACTAAGGCCCAAAACTGTCCTATATAGTCAAAATTTAGAAGGAAAGATTTGTATTTTTATGTGTGTGTATGTTGTAATGAATAAACTCAAATCTACTGTGCCGATTTCGAAAATTATTTCACCATTAGACTAGCTACATTTACTCTGAGTAACATAGGCTATATTTATTAGATTAGCGATCCTTACTAAAACTTTAGTAACGTAACCCAAGGTGTAAAAAAAAGCCATAAACCGTCTTTCGTCGCATGCGCTGCGGAAACTATTAATGATAGAACAAAAGTATGTTCTACAATATTAAAGAACATATCAATATCTACAAAAAACTTCGCGATACCATATGTCCAACTATTATCGTTATGTTACAATAACCACTTTTTACATTTTAAAAGTTGATAGAAATACCGACCAAAATTAGACCATGTTACTCATACTTCTGTTTAAATCCTTATCTAAATAAATTAAAACACGTACGCACCCCAAAATATATCATTCCTTTCCAAACGCCTGGCGTATTTAAAGTGGACTGCAGCTGTGGGAGTTAATATATTGGCCAAACTAAGCGCACGATAGCTGAGAGGGTCAAGGAACATACTAAATAAACAAGTCAGCAATAGCAGAACACCTAATGGATAGTGGCACAAACCATTGGATTGAGCTGCATGACCCAAAGATACTCTCCATCGATCGTCACTATTACCCTAGAATAGTACATGAAGGGTTATAAGCTAACTTCATAGTGGAATCCAGTAATCAATATGTTTCGACGTTGGGATGAGTCGCCTGGTGTCGCCAAGGATATTGTAAGTGTCGTGTATCGTGATATCTAAAAACTTTCAAAGTGACGAGTGAGTAGGTTTACTTCTGCCGCCCAGTATGTACGAGACTACACCGCATAGCTCCAGTCGACCCGTGACCACGGCCAATGCAACTTGGCTGAAACGTCGGGAGAAATATGACTCTAAGGTAAATCGCGTAAAGATCCGTTAAAATTATAATAATTATTATTATTAGATAGTGGATTGCTAACATTGCCTTTAACAGCCACGAATTAATCTAGTAGTAAGTAAAAACAAAATCCTCGTTTTTGGCAATAATGTTTTAGTTATAATAATAGTATTGATGTTGGGTTCGGTCCAGCCATGGTATATATATATATATATTACGAGTATACAATACAAGAAAATTATATATTCTTGTATTGTATACTCGTAAAACATGTATTGCCAATATTCAAGTGTTAGGTATAGATTTTGATTTTTGATTGTAGATTAAATATAATTTATATATTTTTTTATGAAAGTCTGGTCCTCGACATGTTAGTTAATGCTCTCCAGTTTAAAACGATAGCAACGAGAATCTGAGTTTCCTCACTGACATAGTATGACAATTTGAGATGACATTGTTTCACGCTAGTCTGACAGTTATTAGATTTTGCCGGAGAAGTAGCGCGCGGGCTTGGTTTGCATTATAGGATACTAACTTACTTGATTCATAGTAACTACCTTCCTTCGTGGCTCTATTCTGTTTCTTTGAGCGCTACAGTACATTGTCAAATTAGTTTATATTAACGACGTTAAATATAAGATAGTTAGGGCATCGAGCACATTTTCATATATGTATAATGTTTGATACATTATATTTTACATCACCTAACCTCCACTAGCAAAACTTTTATAGATATCAGTTAAAAATGTACTGGTTTGGAGAGCATTGAACATCTTCAGCGTACGACAGACGCAAGAATCTCCAAATTTATTACCCGTAGTGGTTACGGTGACATTATTGTGTCAAGTCATCGACAAGATTTTTTCAACTGTAAGCTATGTTTACTTTAAGCGTTGTTTCTGGCCACTCCTGTAAGGTTCTATGGTCGTAAGGATTCTGCCTTCTTCTACTAATGTATGTAATTATTTAATAGAATAATTATGCAGAGCAATAAGGTTGGATAGGACCCCTCCTATAGGGGGGCGGGTAAAGTTTGCGCGACCCATGCAACTCGGCAATTATTTGTATTGCTTTTACAAAGTTATATACATAATTATAGGGAATACGTGGGTTATATAACATTTATACTTTAATTACTAGTAATTCTACGCAAAAACCCTCGTTATTAGTGACTCCGCGCACTGTAGATTTAGACGCTGAGGTACTAGGGTCGATTTCTTTCCTCTGATACGCTAGAGATATCGATGAGCTTTCCACTTGTCATAAAGTTGCTTAAATGTGGATCCGCTTCTTCAAAAGCGTATTTTCTGGTCACCCACCTCGGGATACAGTCGTGCTGATTGCTTAACTTTTTTTAACTCTCTTTACACCAGGAACTAAAACTGGAGCAAAGATAATGTATACTTTTCTTAAACTTTGACCTAACGTAAAAACTAACAGTAAATTAAGGCCCTGGCAGACCTAGACTCACATATTACGACCAAATTAATAAAACAATAGCTGAAGGTGCGTTGAAAAGCCATCGAAACAAAAGAGCATGTATGAAGAGGTTGATGAATGTCGAAGAAGCGAAAGAGGTATGTCGTGACCGTGACAAGTGGCGTTCAATTGTCTCTGCCTACCCCGCAAGGGATTTGGCGTGAAGATATGTATGTATGTATGTATGTAAATTAAGGAACTCACTATTTTGTCAATTTAACGGTTATGGTCTAAGAAACAGAATAGGGATAGTTAAACTTTTTTTATAGGCCCATAATGATAAGTGGCAAGCTCGTCGATGTCTCTATCGTACCTAACCCAACATATATCAAAAAAAAATTTAAAAAAAAAATGTCTACGGACTTAACCGCTAGACCATGGAGGTAGTTTATATTTTGTAATATTTTTTAAAATAAAAATAAAAATGTTCCTTATCAGTGAAATAAATAAACTTAAAATTCGAGTCAAACTAAACATTTCAGAACATCCATGCTTAGTTGGCATTCCCAAGTTTTGTAGATATTCTCGGATTCCGAGCTACCGAAAAATGGTTAAATATTTAATTCTTGCATACTTTGCTAAAAGGTATTTCGGTACATTTGAAAACGTCAAGTTTAAAATTTCTGATAATATTACATAAACTTTCATTTTTAAATTTTAATTCATTGCATCGTGATCGATCTGCATCATGCGATGCTACAATAGGATAGCAAAAGCAACGGTGATGGGTTGTTTTTTTTTAAGTAAGCTTGGATACCTACTGCCTAAAGTACGATGAACATCAAACATTGCTGAAAGAAGTCTCCGGGCAGATATTTCATTTTAAAAATCAAAAGTTTTTTTTTAGCACCCTCTAAAACTGCACGATGCGACGTACAAAGAGGGTACAAACCTCAACAAGATGATATCCCACTCAATATAGTTTGTCGACTTATTTTTTTTTTTGTTTTCCACAATATGGCGTCTGGTTGTCTTCTTACTAAAATTTAATTAATGTCATATCTTCAGCGACACTCGCATAATTAAGACAAATCGATTGACGTCACAATCATCAAAATCGGCTCACGGAAATGGTCTAGTGTGCCACAAAGAAACAAACAAACATACATACATATGCTGATAAAAACATATAACCCTTCTTTGCGTAGTCGTGTGAAAAGGGACGTGGAGAAGGTAATTGACATGGACATTGGCAACTCCCCGGTGAGCTCTGCACGCTGCACGTCACGCAGTCTCGCCGTTGCCTCCGAGTCCGTCACCAAAATAAAGCGGATCGGGCTATATTTATGGATTTAAATAAAAAATCCGACATGTTTTTTGTTATTAAGACGTCTTGTGAGCTCATATAATGATATATTTTCTGATGTAGACATATTAGCCGCATGTTATAGTATAAAGTCAAAGAAACGTTAAAATTTATATAACTATGTGCATCCTATTATACCTGTCTGTAGATAACGGTGTTAATAATAATTAATACCCGATAATTACCTGTACTATGTAATCTATATTTGTATTGTATCCTTATTCTACAATTGTATGTTATTCCAAATAAATAAAATAAAAAATTGACTGTCTCCGTGGTCTAGCGGTCAAGACCATAAATTTACACGCGGAGGTACTGGGTTCGTATCCTGGTCGTGACATAATAGTTTATTTATGTTGTATATTATAAAAATGTAATTGTCTGTCTTGACGTATAATAATTTAATTATTTATTGTACATAACACTGAAAAAGGGAGATGTTGTATATTATAAAAATGTAATTGTCTGTCTTGACGTGGGCAAAAAATGTCAGTTAAATAAATAGACTCAACATGAAATAATATGTATTTTATTTATCACAATTACTAATAATTTAATTTGATATTTCCTAAGTCTGGTACTCTAGAGGCATCGACGAGCTTGCCATCGCATGATGGGCTTATGGTCAAGTTGGCTTTATGTGCATCCGCTACTTGAAAAAGTAATGAATCCTGACCACCACGCAATAAATAAATATAGGTACTTTACTTTTTTTTTTGTCATTTTTTTTTCTGAATATATCAAAAATGTTCTAAAATATCGTTATAAAGTTGGTATAAAATATGCTAGAGGAGTCCACAACACTCACCAAACTAAAATCGAATAAAAGTGAGAAAAATACGAGAAAAAAGAAAAAGAAGAGAAAAGTAGGTAACTCCACTTTAATATACTTTGGAGATTAGAGTTTGCGGACGAAAGCGTTATGCGTATTAAAAGTGGCTTCTTGAAGTAAAATATTTATTTTGGCTGGAGGGTAGTTTATTTTGATTCAGCTGTTTTATTGGTTCAGGATATATATGTCTGGTGCTCCCCTTCGCGGTTACAGATTAATGTTTCACGCTATCCCCGAGTAATGTAAAAAGTAAAGTATCATCGCGACCCTTCCGGGGTGGTCAGAACCACGTTATTATTATATTTTTTTTGGAAAAGCGGGTGCATCTTTATCCAACTTTACTATAGGCACATTATGAGAAGTGGCAAGCTCGTCGATGTCTCTACAAACTCGAGAAATCTCACAAATAAAAAAAATAAATATATTGTGTTCCGACCCGATTGAACCCTCCAATATAATACCTCTTAGTCTAAATCCACGGACTTTACCACTAGGTCACGGAGGCAGTCCCCAAAGTCAAAATATCTTTATTCACGTAAACCTATTACAGTCATTTATTCAACGTCATTAATTTAATTATTTTGAATGATTCTACTCCTGCTAGTAGAAGACTAAGCAGCAAAGTGGTCCAATAAGTAAGCTGTTAGCAGAAGACCAGCAGCTTAGCAGATTCCAGTGACCTGTTAATGTTTAATCGGACTGAGAAAGGAATCTGCAAGGAAAACTTAGCTATATCAAATTTACAAAATAAAACATATACAGAACTACACCACAACTATCAATTAATAATCGTTTAAATTGCTATGAGTGCCTATGGAGAACATATATATATATATCCTTAGACAGATGCATTATTTATATTTAGTTTTTTTTTTTCTTTAAATTTGATTTCTTTTAAATAATGTAACTTATAGGCTATCAAAAAGTTGCCTATAAAATCATTATTTGACGTGCGCTGCGAAAACTATAAGTTTAGCTGACCAAACATGCAGCACAAACGCCACGTGTTTTCGATTCTAGATTATAATCATAAAATATAATATATCTAAGTATTATAGTAAAGTCACAATAACCTTTTTTGTATGAATAAGCCAACCAAAACACGGCTAAAATCAAAGACATTTTTATCATGATTTTAATCTTTAACTAAATAGTTTCATAATTGAAGTTGATAATTATATAAAATTGGGTTAGATGACCTGAAGGTTTTCTGCTTACCACTGAATTACACGGGCAACGTCGGGTAAAACAATTGTTAATAAATATTAGTTGGATGGACTTCGGGAACTCTGTCTACCCCTAAACAGTAATCATATCTTTCAGTAAAATTTCACGGAAAATCAAACAGAATCAGCAATATAATAATTTCGCTTGTTCATTTCGCAGTTTAATCCCCACAAAATTAATATTCATTCTCCTTTATTTCAATGGTATAAAGATTAAATTGCTATTTAAATGTTAGTCAGAACGATGTTGACGAGCGTATGGGTCTCCGTTGACATGGATAACACCCGGTCAGTTTACATCCATATTCTGTCAGCTATAGTTGTCAAACAAGGGATCCTCGTAATCGGTATTCTTAGTTGTATAGTCTCCAAACCTCGAAAGGCATAAATGTTACCATTTTAAATATTGCCGGTGAGATAAGTTTTTTTCTGGCAACATTAAAGAGTTCGTTCTCGTATTCTGAATATCATATTGACAGAATTACTACACGCTCTAGCACTTATGACATCCATAAGCCTGTCTCTTTCATTATGAATATTTATGTGCCATAAAAATATTTATAATTTTGTTATGAAATCTGAGTTGAATGAGTTTGACAATCTGTTTTGTTTAATAATGTTTATTTATTTATACCTATGTACCCCTGTTTTTATTATTATTTTTCTTTCTATTTCCACCGTTTCCAGTGTTAAATAATCCCAATGTCCTAAAGATTAAAGTAATTTGATGCCGTTTAGGTACCTAATCTATTGTATAGGTACTGGTCCTTGATTGTAAGTCGGGGATCCTGATGAACAGATCCCGACCGCTGACAATGAGCAGTTTACTTAATAATTACGGAAGTACCGCCGACAAATTTAATAAACGGGAGTTTGTACCTATGGATATCGAAAGTTCACGGTCGCCTTTACAACACACGACTCGATGTATCTACGATCCGACCACAAATACAACTAAAAACCACAGTATCTAGCTGAGTCTACAGGGACAGCAACGTCCGCTCCAGAAGGCGACAGACATTATAGAAATCTGTTATGCATTAAGAAGCAATAAGAAAAACTTACACGGACAAGATCAGTCTTTAAAAAACAATACAATCAAACTAGCTCCCGTCATTACTATCATGGCAGTAAGAGGTGCTGGCAGTAAGAAAACATCACAACTTTTCATTACCAAGAAAAAAAATAATAATTCGGACGTCGTTTTTTAAGAGGATTATAGGACGCTGAAACCATGTTTCTTCTAAGTGTGACAGCTCCGCCTCGAACGATTCACGCGCGTCTTGCGAATTGCAAATGTATTCTAAAACCCTCACTGCAAAGCGTCAAAGTACCAAAAAGGTAATCCACATCACATTGGGCGTTTTTTTCCGTCAGCGCAACCTTTATTGTTGCTTTTTTACAATTGTCCACTGTAACTATGGTGCCATCATAAATTTCTTTAAACCAATTTATCTGACTTTGGTTTTAAATATAATCGTATGTTGTAATAAATGTTCTAGTATATTTGCTTACAGCGGACCGCTCGTCAATCACCGAAGGGAGCCTGCTGACTACGCATTTCAATTTTAACCATATCTCATACTCAAAGCTAACACACTAACATTAAGTTTGTATTTTAGAATTTTAATTAAACCATGGACAGGATAATCCCACAAAAAAGCATTTATATAAAACTGCAAAAGGCAAATGTGGCTGTCTTGAAGCTGCTGGTCTTCTGCTAGCTGCTTACTCTTTGGACCGCTTTAGTCTTCCACTATACAACCATTCAAAATAATTTAAATAATGATGTGATTTTTTTTTAATTGTCTTACATGAATAAATACAATTTGACTTTATCAAAAAAATAATAAATAATTAATGTGGGCTTGTTATAAGATGTATTTTTCAATCTTGTTCGTTAGTGCCAGCCTAGATATATTTCGTCAAAGACAAAGACAAAGACAAAAAAATTATTGTTCATGTGGTAAAAAAATATAACATTTTCAGCACACGACCCAGTTCGGGCATTACAATATTGTTTCTTAAAATCTAGGTATTTTACATATGTTACTAGGAGATCAAACCAGAGTATATATCTACAGTAGTATATAGTAAATACTTAATCTGGTTTAGATTAGGATTAGCTTGGAGGAATGTTATATGCGCGAGTGTAGTGTGAATAATCAATATGACATTCTATTAAAATAAAGCTTGTATAAATTATTATAATTAATTTATAAAATGCTAGCATATAGCTGGTAGTGTGTCGCGAGTTTTCTCTACGAGCGAGTCAAATTAAGAATAACGATTTCCCAGCCTTAATGTCGGCAGTTTTAATTTTAATTTCAAAACAGATTTGGTAACGACGACCGTACTCGTGCTCAAATTACTTCTATGCATTAAATAGTTGTACAATTAAATAGCATAGTCGCATTTCTGGTCTTGTTATAAACTTTTATTAATCGCCTTGGTTATTGATTTTTATTTCGCAAACTATTCGTTTTTATTTAAAGCATTATTTACATGTAAATTAATAAATAAAACTAAAAACTATTCAATGAATGGGAATAAAATAAAAAATATAAAACGGGCAGCAAATGCGCGAGTGTTATTTTATTTAAATAAATATTACATAATTAAAAGTAAAGTATCATCACGACCGTTTCCCTTTCCGGGTGGTCAGAAACCACGATTATAAATAAGCGGATTCACATTTAGCCAACTTTACTATAAGCCAATCATGACAAGCGGCAAGCTCGTCGATCCAGCGTACTAAACTCGAGAAATATCACAAATAAATTAAATATTAATTAAATGTGTTTATTTACATTAATAAATATTTTTGTGTCCCGACCAGGAATCGAACCCGGTACCTCCGAGTCTAAATCCATAAACTTTACCGCTAGACTACGGAGACAGTTAAATTAAAAAATAATAATAATTAAAAACTACTTAAAAAGTAAAAATTAAACTAAATATAAGCTAAACCTAATAAAGTATTAAATATTAATAACACTTTTGCCGGTACCTGTATACATAAATAAAATTAGTGCATATTTATGTAGTTAGGTACATACTCGTACATCAGAACGGATTTTAGTAAAACTTAAAAATACTGAAAGTTGACAATTCTAAACTTCTTCTTGGTAAGAAAGTAGTAAATGCAATAAGTAAGACGCAGGTAATCGGTCACGTCCCGGGTAGTTAGGTAAAGATCTGCAATCTGCTTTGTCTGGGGGGAACTGAGAAATGCTGCTCTTTGCAGTGTGTACCAGCTTGTTTTAAATATAACAATGATCAAATTCTTTTCGTCGATCGTTTGACCCAGCCCCGCCTGACTTATATAGCATCTGCAAAAACATATCTTTCAGTTGGCATCATCACAACCCCTAAAGTACAGAGTCCTAGGCCTTGACTGTTTTCTTGGGCCTTCCAGAATTTTCTGAAGAATTTGGCCTACACTCGCCACGCTGGCCAGACGGGTTGGCGAGGGTCTTATGTCAATTTATTAACGTTTTCACAAGTTGGTATTAGCGGATCCGAGGCACGGAAACGGTGGTGTTGTAAATCCATGACAAATGTACGTAAGAAAAGTGCATTTCTCATTGGTACATGCCGGGCTTCAAACCGACCATTTTAGGATTTTAAGGAAAGCGTTCTTGACAATAATTGACATCAGCTATAGCGTAAATATATTTTGTTCCTTTCATTGTAAAAGAGAAAAAAGAAATGGGTAAAGTAATTTAGGTTTAGCGGACGAGCGGAACGTCCAATGTTAAAGTTAACATGACATTTTTGTGAATCTGTAAAGTTTTCCTTTGACGAGGATCGTTAAAAACTGCTGCCAGCGCTTTCAAGATACCTACAACTATTCTTCAGTAGGTAGCTTCTATTGAGTGCACATAGTTTAGATAAATTAATACTTTATTAAACTTTCAAAAATGTGCATTATTGTTACAATTGTAGAACCAATTCAGAAAATTTTAAGACAATGTTGTCTTATCCATTGTTGCCTTTGGATTGAACTGGATTTTTTTTGTTGTAAGATAGATGTAATTATTAAAACTTTATCTAAGAATACTACATTTAATTAATGTTTAAAGTTATGATTACTATATTACAAAAAGGGGCCAATTTTTGGTATCGTTTGTAACAGAAGCATTTTAAAGCATCATTATCCAAAGGGCTCTTGTCACTGCTGGTGTACCCGCAATCTTAAAACCTTCTGGGATTGTGCGGAGCGATAGCAAGAGACCCGACGGAATGACTGTTGGGCCGTGGAAACTTGGCAGGTCTCTGGTGTGGGATGCGACGTGTGTAGACACATTCGCTCCATCTCACATCTAGGCGACCTCAGGAAGTGCCGCGTATTCTGCTGAGAACCTCAAGGTGCGCAAATACGCCAACCTTAGTACCGGTTACGAATTTGTGCCGTTTGAGATCGAAACGATGGGCACATGGGGGCCTTCAACAAGGCGCCTGGCCAAGGAGTTGTCAAAGCGGCTGACTGAAAGGTGTGGAGGTGTCGAGAGGAAGGCTGGCAATTATTTCTGCAAACGTATTAGCCTCGTATTAGGGGTAATGTTGCCAGTCTTCTTGGGACTATCTCGGATGGGACGTCTCTAGAGGATATTTTTAATTTATAGTTTATTCCCCATTCTTTCACTATTTAAATAATCTGCCCTACTGTTGCGACCTCTGTTTTCAAATTTCTAATCTATCTATGGTGTAGTAGGTACTTTATTCGCTCCGTGCAAGGCCAGTTCTGTTCTTCGCTTCGAACATAACACTCTCCAGGCACGATATAATTAATTAAATATTATAATATGTATATACCATAGCAAAAATGCACGTGGGAACGTTCGATGACAAATAAAGAATAGAATAAGAATAAAATGTCAAATTAAACAAACCTTAAAATCCATTTTCATTGATGACCACAACAATACACTTAATTATAAGAACCCATTACAGAACTGGAGTACAGTTTGTATCCTATTTATTTAGTGATAATAATTGCACCATAAAACATAGTAGGTTTAATTATAAAGTATTTATTTCACAAACAATTTCGTTTCGGTGCAAATTACCCCAAAGAAATTGCCTACTCTGTTCTGCATTAATAATTTATGTGGAAAATTTGAGTTGCGTTGTTGTAAATGTTGCCATCAGTAAACGGTTACGGCCTCACATTACGATCAGTGTTGCCAGCCTAGATAAATAGCTCACTTAACCGGTAAGAAATGGACGGCTCTACTGTACGAGTATATATTGCTCGTTTTCGTAATGTTGGCAACATTATATATGTTACCGACAATCCATATTATCTGGCATATTATACAATGCCTAGGCTTTTTTTAATTGTAATGTGTGTGTTATTATTTTATTATTCCTTTTTATTGGGGATTGTTATATTAATTTTAATTTTAATACTTACCAATATGTATTTAAAATTTAACTGAAAACTACTAAACCTAATAAATATTTTGCAAACTAAAAAAAAATTGTTAAATACAGATGACGTTTTTTTATACGTTTTTTCAGAGAGTCCAACTATGATATGTATTAATGTCATCCGTTTATATAACATTTAATCCCATTTTTCAACCCCTAAAGAGGTTGATAATATTTAGAAATATCTTTATGCCATCAAAAACGATTCTAACTTCAATTTTATGATTAATATCGAGTTGGCTAGTACGTCAGGATTAATCTTTAATTGTCTATCCGGTTATTTGTCAAATGAACTATAATTTATATCTATAGAGATTGTAGTCGTTTAGCAGTATTTTTACAATGTTTGTTATTAACCTGGAAATGTGAAAGCATAGTGCCTTAAGCTTAGAGAATACTTTGATCGTCCCAGGAGATAGCAACTATACTAAGAATCAAATCCTAGACTTCCAGCTAACACTAATCCCTGAGGACATAAAGCAAAAAGAAAACGATAACAAAAATTCTAAACTCGGGAAACAAAGGATATCTTATGTTTGTCTATAGGATTTTACCCTCTATAGTTTGGGAATAGGGGTCAGAATGGTTTGAGGCTTTAGTTGAAGGCTTGTGGGAATTGCTATCGACTTTATGCTAATTCTTTCCTTATTTATCATTTGAGAGACAATCGCTACACAAAATGTTATTTCGATTGAAATTATAAAGGATATTTTCTTTGTAATTAGTTACGTACCATTGCTTAGATCTCTTCAGTCCACCATAAGGTTGCAGCTATTTTGTCTGTTCTTTGGGATTAACCCAACTCTAACTCAAGGCAGACAATATATATATATATAAATTGGTCGAGCCATTTTCGACGAAAATTATTATTAAATATTAATTATTACCTTAGGATTCCAACGACTATTTTTTCTAAACCAATTTTTAATCCTATATACATATTTGAAAATAAATTATATACTTCACATAGTTTTAATGTCATATTAGGTTTGTTCGTGACGATTATGTCAAAACGTGATTTTTAAAGTTGCATGATATGTGCCTGATACGGTATATATATATATATATATATGCCGTACCTTATTACCCAATAAACGTATTATTATCATACTTGATTCTATCGTCCTAGCGTCTGTATTGTGACAGAAAAACCTAAGTAAAGGGGACCCAATACTGTTACATTCTAACAAGCAATTTCCATTAATTTAATTGAATCGTAATATTTTTATGAAATGTATTTTAACGGCTTCATTTTTTGCATATAAACCTTGTTGTTGAGACGAACTTACAAAAAGAATTAAAAGCTATAAATAAACAGCATTTTCTCGTATTTTTGAAGTAAACAGGTATCTTTAAAATATGAAATGAATGCACAGCACGCTCTTTTATAAAGAAATGAATGTTTTGCGCTAATGAATGCATTTACCTTAATAATAGAGATCTTTTTCATTAAGGTTTTAGTCAATTTATTTCATAAAATTCAACTAAATAAATAGAATTTCATAATTCTGGATGTATTTTAATTAGAGAGTAGAACACGAATTTACAGCTTTATGAACAACCTATAATAGCAGTATATTTCCTAAATGACGTTGGTGGATACCGCCGATTTGCGTAAGGCTGCTTATCCACCAATTATTAAAAAGTATTTATACTTATTTACGTGGGAAACCCCACTCTCAAATTTGTGCAGATATACAAATAAAATGGTTCGGAAGAACGTACACGGTGTATCCCTAGACGAAGCACGAGAGCGATACAAGTAGAAATATATTTAAAAAACTTCAGGCTTCGGAACCAAATATTGACTAATATGATCATCTGGCTTGTAGACGCGCCCAAATTGAGCTTGACTTTGTAACATGCAGGTTGTGGGATCGTTGTAGATACCTGAACCAACACTCCAGCTGCCATCTCTTTGACAGACTATTCAGCTTTAATTTTTAATTTGTTTTTCTTTTTGTGTACATTTTGTTTCTTTTAATATGTTGTAATTAAAAGTAATAATATATTTAAAAGGGTGTCTGGGCGTTGACTGCCGACGGACAGACCTATACATATAGGCTTAGTTCGGCTGCAAATGTCTGTTTTTCTGTGCATGCATAATGAAATATGTTATTGTTTTCATATCTTGTACTTTTTTTACTGAATAAAGATATTATTATTTTTATTTATTATTAGCTAGGTGGTGCCAACTTCAACAAAGAAGCCAGTCGAATTCAGCTAGGATTGGCGGCATTCAAAAACATCGACACATGCATTAAAGACGAGACACTTCAACTGCGTCATTTCATTTATTTATCACCGTAGGGACCGTCTGGAACACTTGGTTAAGTCAATTTATAATACTCTGTAACTAATATTAGTTACCTACAAATATATACACTGGGCATTGTAGGTATTTTAAGATCTTTGATGCCGTCTGCTCTTAATGTCGTATGGAGCAGAGACCTAGGTACTGATAGTGGAAATCCAGCAGTGGACAGACACAGGATAATGATGATGTTGGGGAATCTATAGTGGGAAATCAGCCTTAGGCGATGAAGCCGCCTACTCTAATGTGTGGGTAGTATGATAGAACCAATTACGATCTGACCTGTACAATTTCTTCGTTCTCAGTACTCGTGGGATGGTTATGTACCTATGTGTATTGAGCTGTGAGGTGAGCTGTAGCCGTAGCAAACAGGATTTTTGTTGTATCGTCAGGGATCAACGCCGAATTCGTCCGAAAGACTTTGAGTTCTTTAATCGTTCCATAACAGTTGAGAGGGTGTAACGCTTTTGCATTTCTCTCGCTCGCACAATTCAATATTTTCGAATATTTTTCAAGTCTGAGTATACTTTTGAGAAATGTTGTCTATCAACTTTGGTGTTGGGATTTCTGGTTTTTTTTTTCTAAAACACAACATATTTTTATGTATTTGTGACATTTGTCGAGTCTAGTACGCTAGAGACATCATGTGTTATGTTGGGCCTGGTAAAGTTGGCTAAATGTGGCCTCGAATTTGGTATCAACACATTCCAATCCGACATATGGTTTTACAATGTCGTAAATGTATCTCGAAAGCTCTAATGACGGATTTAAAAATGTCTTCCTTTTTATTATAATTCAAGTTTTAACGACGCTTAATCTTAACTTTTACTACATTAACCCAAATAATGTTATAAAAACACGAAAATGTCCATAAACAAAATTAATAGAAAAAACTTATCTACCTACAAAAAAACCCAAGGGTTTTTAAAAATATATATTATTAGTGGTTTTTTATTGTCTCCGTAGATTAACCGTTAGTTAAGTCCGTGGATCTAAAAGCAGAGGTATCGCATTCGATTCCTGGTCGGGACACAATAATTTATTTGTGATATTTCTCGAGTTTGGTAGGCTAGTGACATCGACGAGCTTGTCACAATTGTCATGATGGGCCTATAGTAAAGTTGGATAAATAGGATACATGTAAATCCTCTTCTTTTAAAAAATAGCGTGGTTTCGTGACTTTTTCTGAGGTGGGATACGCTTCTTTTATAAGCTCTAAGCTCTCTATCATTGCTATTATCGCACGCAATCTGCTGCATGAGGGTATGCAAGCTCAGACTAATGAAGTCAAATTTCTAAGCATTCTATTACCAACCATTCTATACCGTGCGAGTGCCGGGTCCATCGTGCGTGGGAAAGAGAGCAAAGAAGAATAGTGTCTCGGGCTTGCGACCGACTATAGACTGGTTTACAAAAGTGGCTTCGTTATTGCGCTACAAGAGGCTCACCATTCTGCTCCCCTCCCTACCCAATCAAATACTATATGATTCCGTTAATGCCGTCTTGGAAGCTTGGGCCCAATTCTTTTAATTGTGTAAAGATAATGCTGGAATTCCTCTCGCTCCAACTTCCACTGCGTAAAGCTGAGCCTTGAATCCGTTCCTGATCATTTCTTCTGTGAGATCATAATATTTGCTCAATAATATTTGTTATGAAAGTTAAAATAATCATGTAATGCGAGTATCGATCCGTTCGACAAATGCACTTTATGCAATCTTTATTTAAAACGTATTTCTGGTCATAAAAAGCTTTGGCGAGGGGTGTCACAAAAATCTTGTTGACAAAAATAGTCAATATTAACGACGAGACATGTGAAGTCGTCAACTATTTGCGTCGCCGGTAGTTAGGTGACAAAACACGTTCAATTCACATTTGAACAGTTAAATGGCACTTGTGTTTAAACACAAATCCTGTGTTTTATGGCTTAGGGGTGTTATTCCCGGAATATAGCCCGGTTTGTTGGAGAGTTTCTGACTCATGACGAGTTAAGGGCGGGTGATGTCACAGCATGTTAACGTAATTCCCTATTAGTGTTGTTTATGCATTGAGAAAAAATAATATTTGGGGCAATTGAAAATCAGCAGTTAATCGAGAAGCTTATAGTTACTTTTGCACGACAACAGACTTCTGATCTCTTTCAGTCACATTAATGGTTTTTATTTTATTTATAATTTATTAGAGCATTTAAAATCTTTAGTATAAGAATGTTGTCGTACGACTTTTACCTGACTGCGCGATGTAAAGAAGGAAATAAATAAACGAAAGTAAAGTAAAGTATCATCACGACCGTTTCCCTTTCGGGGTAGTCAGAAACCATGCTTATAAATAAGCTGATTCACATTTAGCCAACTTTACTATAGGCCAATCATGACAAGTGGCAAGCTCGTCGATGTCTCCAGCGTACCAAACTCGAGAAATATCACAAATAAATTAAATATTAATTAAATGTATTTACTCACATTAATAAATATTTTTGTGTCCCGACCAAGAGTCGAACCCGGTACCTCCGAGTCTAAATCCACGGACTTAACCGCTAGACCACGATTGACCACTGAGCAAAAATGCCATTATGTTTCGCATTAAAATTTACTATGTGTGTGTCAATGATAAATTTATAGTAAAGTTCAGCGCTTCTCAAACTTTTTGGTGACAGAACCCTTGGGCTTGTTTTTTTTTCCATTAGGCTTTTATTTAAAGTGTATTTTTACTGTTTATTTATTTCTTTTCAGTTATTATTTTAAGTTATTTTTTATGCGGTCGGGTTTTTAATGTTTTATTATTACCTTAAAATGGGGGGAATATGGTCTAGGGTCTGAATACGGACAAAACTGAGATGTTCTTTGCGGTCTGGCCTCGCATTTATGTAAAATTTTATTCTGTTTTGTATAATTTAAACTAAAATGTAAAGCATTAAAAATTAGGTTAACATTGTGTATAAACGTCCCCCCATCGAGATCCGTAACATAGTAATATATAGGGATTAAAACATCAAGTTGTCAAATAAAACCATCTAAAATAAACCATCAGCTAATGAGTTGATGTAGATACTGACAGATGTACAGATAAAAAGGAAAAGAAAACGACAAGCCCTGAGCATGCACGCGACTTTTGCGATCGATGAATTAACTACGGATTTTAAGAAATTAAAAATTAATAAATTTAACGCCAAAACAATCAGATATACCTAATAATACTCACACACTGATAAGAAATCAAATGAGGATCCTAATTGTTTTTAAATAATACCCACTACATTAATTAGGTCTAATTAAATAATACATATAAAAAAATTAAATTTACATGATTTCGGACATTGTAAATATAGATGAAAGACACTCCTGTATTTTCAAAGAGTGTCTGTTTTTTCTTTGTTTTAAAACTGGTTATGCCATTTGATAACCATATAATACGTATTCCATTTATAATCAATATATTTTATGTTACTTAAAACACGTTAGGTTAATAAGAGATTTTGAAAATCATGTGGTCTGTCATCTGAATTTGGATTTCAATTAATGCAATAAATGCAGAACAATGGCGAGATATTACCTGATAAAATTTTAAGCATCTTAATAAAGACTTATTTCGATAATCGGTTTGATTATATAAATATTATCTCAAAAGAACCCAGGATAATTTATAATATTATTAGAAGCTCAATGGATAATAATCATATTCGTTCAAAAAGCAAACTATGTTGCCAGAGTAATGAATAAATTAATCGCAGCACATTCGTGAAATATCATTGCTTTATTTTGTAATGGTTACTTTGAAGATTAAAAATAATCTATTTAAAAATAAAAAGTTACAATTGAAATAAAAATAGAACTATAAAAAATAATAACGTTTCACAATAACAATAAAACTCTAATTTCTATTTAAATGAAGATATCTTTATTTTTTGGCATTCTATTAAAATAATTTAAAAAAAATCATGTTCCGCAGTTGTTCCCGAGCCCTTTTTATATTTTTGATGCAAAGACGTTGCAAGTTTAGTTCAGATAAATTAATGTATGGGCGCTTGCGATTGTTCTTTGTGAGCGTGCATGCTAGCAGCCCAAGCATGTCCCGTTTACAAAGAGATATATAAAAGTGGTGTAATTTATTATGTTTGTTAATTAGATGGCGTTTCTTATTCGAGTCGGAATGGTTTGTTATGAACATGTATGATTAACTTCCAGCTGTGGGTTTCAATATATCCAAATTGATTGTAATATAAATTCGATTCAGGACAAAGTTCACGAATTAATCTATTAAGCTAATTTACTTACTTACTTTTTACTATTACGTAATTAATACGAGCCATTAACCGAGCTCTTTCCGACAGAAAGCCGAGGCTTTTCTACACACGACATCCCCGTACACCCGTAAGGTGAATCCGTACATTGCTAAGATTGTCTTCTTCTTTACAAAAGATTTATAAAAAATTGCATCTCTCTCGCTCGCACACACCAATATTTTCAAAGATTTTTCAAGTCTGAGTGTAGTTTAAGTACAAACTTTCCGACATTTTAAAGATATATAAATCTTAGATTATCTTTGTCTAAAATTAGGTATATAAAAAGAAAATATGTCTAAAATGACAGTAAATTAATAAAAATCAAAAGTTCACTTACACCCGTATTCTAACAGGATTACTCAACGCCTCCTTCACTCAACCATTCCTTCCAGCTGTCAAACGGGTTCTCTCAAGGGATCCTTCAAATCAGTATTTTTAGTTGTAAAACAAAGCTCGAACAGCATATTATATACTCTAGCACTTTTGACATCCATAAGTCTATCTCTTTCATATTATGAATATTCGTGTGACACAAAAAAAACTTATAACGTGGAACGAGATCTGATTTGAACGAGTTTCACAATTTATTTTGTTAAAAATATGTTCAATAACGAAAATAAGTAATTTGACTAATTATTAAAATAAGAAATAAAAGTTTAATATAAATCATCTTCATTCTCAGTCTGTCACTGCCACTGCTGGATATAGCTCGCCACCTCACATGATCTCCTGCCACCCTCATCCAACCCCCACCAGCGACCTTCTTCAGGTCATCCGCCCATCTAGCGGGGGGTCATCTCACTCTGCGTCTTTCCGTACCTGGTTTCCACTTTAGAACCTGTCTACTCCATCGTTCATCGGATCTGCAACAGACGTGTCCAGCCCATTGCCTACTACTATTTGCCAGCTTACTACTATTTTGGAGGCTATATCGGTAAAATATCGAGCATAGTTCTCTCCATAGCCCGCTGAGGGACCTTAACTGAAAAGACCAGACCCACTGTCAGTTTTCACGTTTCTGCTGCGTACGACAGTACTGGAAGGATGCACTGGGGTATGTTTGATAAGAAGATATGGCGCAGCTTCTTAAATGCCGCCCATCCTAGCTGAATGCGTCTGTCGGCTTCTTTGCTGAAGTTGGCTACGCCTAATTGCGGTAGACGCAGATTGATCTCGGTAAGACATGGTATATAAATATCTGCCGAAAATTACATAAACATAAAGGAGGTTTGAAGGTACGTCGTAATGTAACTTGAGTTTGACAGTTGTAATGCTCGTGTGTAGTGACGTGCCGAGGCGTCCTTCCGTTCCTCCCACAGCTGGAAGGAAAAGCTGTTGCCGAAACGTCTAACAAGAAAATGTTAAAATTTGAAAATGTTGGAGTGACACCTAATCGTATATTAATTTCCGTTAGTTGTGCATGTCGCTTCAGTATTTATAAAGTTTGAGAATGAAATAGGAACAGTGTGTAGTTACTGTTAAAGTTGACAAAGCCTGTTAAGGGGGTGGTTACGTGGAAATTGTTTAATTACTGCCGAGCCGACAGCGCCGCCTTAATTGATAGATGTACTCCTAAATTACCTAGAATTTTGGCCAAAATTAAAATAAGAGGATAATTATTGTGGAAGTTGACTTGTCGATTGGATTATACTCGTAGTGTACGATTAATGTTGCTTTAATGGAATTTCACAGGAAATAAAAAGAGGAATATAATTGATTAAGTACCAGTTCAAAACATATTGGCCTATAATTTTGTATTTAGTTAGAATGTGTATTGTCTTTGTGGTTCTATGTTTTTATTTATGAACAATACACAAAAGGCTGGTTGCAGAAAGGCTATCTTTTGACATGCTTAACGTATGCGTATGAGGTCTGTCATTTTCTGAAATAACGCACAACCAAAGTGACAAGCAGTTAGCTTAAACTAATCAAGTTTCGTATTTCAAAATGTTGATCATCAATTTTAATCATCCTTTCTGCAAGTGGCCGATAGTCTATTTTTTTAAAAGCAACTATTGAGTAAATAGCAGATTTCTTAATTTACTTATTTTATTGTAAGTTTTACCGTTAGAAATGCGCAAGCTAAACCAAACATAACCAAGCTTCATCAAAATTACATTTTTTTTACGAATATAAACTTTAATATCAGTTAACATTGACAGAGCGTCTGTCCGTTAAAAGATAAAATAGGGCCAAAAAATCACAGTACATACCTAAATTTACTACATAAACTAAGGTTACAGGCTCACAGTACCTAACTAAATTTACTACATGAACTAAGGCCACAGGCTCACAGTACTTAACTAAATTTACTACATAAACTAAGGTCACAGGCTCACAGTACCTAACTAAATTTACTACATAAGCCCATCGTGCCAAGCGGTAAGAACGACGATGTTTCCGGCGAGACTCGAGAAATGACACATTTTTTTGCAATCCAACCCGGTATCTTCGTCTCTTATTTTACCGTTACAACAACTAAAGACTGTGAATCATAAACTATAGTCCTATCAAATCACAACATCTGAATAATACTTAAACAAGAATATTTATATTAAATCGCATTTTAACTATGCCATTACTATATAATTTAAAATGTGTTATTAAATGAATTTTAATAATAAAAGCTAATTACAGTCGATAATTTACATGACATTAATTGACATTTTATTTAATTTTGTATATTTTAGTTTTATATTTTTGATAGTTAATACTGATTATTTATTATTGACCAAAACAAAACTCTTACATAAGCTAATTTAAATATAGTTGTAAATCGTGTCCTCGCGGTATGGTGGCAAAAACCAATCAGATCTGAATCGCTATGTTGGTTTTCTGAGCGAGGAAACAACCAGCCCTCTTGTCACCGGAACAGAAAATTAGACGAGGTATGATATTATTTATACTATTATAACATAAGGATATTAATTGTATTACCTATTTAGATTATTGTTATATTAAAATGTTTTTTGTGTTTCACTACATTTGATGTAAGATTGTTTGCTTTGGATGTGTCTATTTGATAACGATTTATGCCTAATATTTATTTATTTTTGTTATATTTGCAAAGTAAAGGAATTTGAACTTATTTAAATGTCTATGAAAAGGATATTAAACGAAGATTATTTGATTTGTAATCTAAAATGTACATAAGGAGTCGTTTCGTCAGAATACATAACAATGATAGTCTAACTAAAAGCTCTGTTACTGGAGCCCATTGTTTGGGGAGGCCACCAGATTACAATGCAATTTATATCCATTCATGGGCGATAGGAAGTGTTACTATGTGTCGTGGGCGAACATCTCATAGCCACAGCCGGCCACTCCAGTAACATTTACTTTTACATATTGTACCACAATAATATGTTAAAAGTACCCTACTATAAATGCTGGATTGGAGTAAAAAATGGGGTCGATTGTACCAGCTGATGCCTGACCTGATAAAATAAAACTGATACATTTACAGTTACATTTTCTGAGTGCAACTCAGCCTTGGAAACACTATAATCCACCTTAAAAATAACAAAGTTATTAGCAATAATATAGCGCAGTTCATCCGAATTCCCTTCTTGGTATTGAAGATTGGATTCATACATCATAACAAAGTGTAAATTTTGAGAATAAAATCAATTTAATTTGAATCGGCGTTATCACGCTTTTATTCTAAAACTAGTGATTTATATTATGAAGTAAGTTTATTTACAATATTTCAATAAGAAATACGTCCTAATTCTAGTCTCAAGTACTGCAGGTATTGTAACTTGATTTAAAAATGATTTTTACAATAACGAATATGTTGCGATAGGATCAACCAATGAGTGACGTTTGAGTGGCCTATTGTCTTCTAAAAGTAAACAAATAATGTTAATTATACCTGGGAATCACAATTAAAGTCCATAGATATCCTTAGTGAACTACATTGTATGGAAACTTGCAACTGTTGACTAATACCACCAATATTTGTCGTTTACGGCATTGCTAGCAGTTCTGAATTGCTTACAATATGAACCAACAAAAATAGCATTTATATATTGAAAAACTAAGCACTGTTATGAATCTATTATACATGGAAACAACTTGTAAATTAATTGAACACTAAGCTAATTTATCTCATCTATATAATATATCAAAATTAAACAAAACAAAAAGAAAACACAGGCAGCCGGCAGAAATTGACATTTGTTTTTGTTATTGTGAATTATACTCTTAATTATTATGACCCATGACGGGAAGGCAAAGGAAGCAAGTCCTTGAACCTCATTCTAATATTATTATTTATATTAACTGAAGTTAAGGAGAAATTTTATAGTATAGGAATATAAAGTGAAGAGGATTATAATATACTGTACTATTTAGAAATAAAAATAAGATATGGAGAATAAACGTATTAACTCGATTAAAACTCGCTCAGAAGTATTAAAATATAATGAAGGCAAGATAATTGAACAAAAAAATAGAATTGATGAATTAGAAAATAGTGTGAAAATATACGAAAGAATTATATGTGACTTAAATACCAAATTAGCTGAGAAAATAAAATTATTAGCTACTATGACAAAAGAACAGGACGAAAATAGTATAGAGTTTGAGAATATTTGCAAACAAAACACAATACTAAAAAAGCAATTGGCGAACAAAGAAATAGACAATATTAATTTACGGAATAATATACATAATCTCACAGATTTAAACTTTACCTTAAATGAAGAAAATGAAGAAATTTGTATAGAGAATAACTCAATGATAAATCCGTTAAAAATTCAAATTGATGACATGCAAGCCGAAAACTCTGTACTACAGAATAAACTAACTACGGTTATAAAGGAGTTACATGACCAAAACTCAAAAATTGAATCAAAGGTGCCAGATATCCTTCCTAAAATAATACTTAAACAAAAAAACCGAAAATTTCTAATTAGAATAAGGAAACAAAATAAAAATATTAAGAAACTGGAAATAAAATGTCTACAACTAAAAAAATCAAATACAAAACTTAGAGATAAAATAAAAAAAAATGATATATTACCTACCAAGACTACAGGTAAAGATCAACTAAATACAAACATAGGAATAAATAAACAGACAATACCAGCTGAAATAACACTTACTGAGAAGACACCGACTGAGAGGGCATCGACTAAGGAGATACCGACCAAGAGGACACATACTGAAGAAATGACAAATGATTTACAGAGATCTATATTTACAAAGAAGAATTTGAGAATTGTTGGTGACAAATCATCACGTAACATAAGTGTTAAATTAGCGAATAAAATTGACAATCAATACAACATATACTGCGACACATACTCGGGCGCACCAAACCAAAAGATTATTAGATTTGCCAGTGAAATTGTCAAAAACGAAAACCACATTGTCCTTCTAGTAATTATTCAAGAGGTTGAAAATGACGATTTATCAAATTATTACAGAGAATTATTAAATCTAATCAAAAGTGCATCCAAAAAAGACATAAAATTAATAATTACTAATGTACCTTATATAATAAATTCAGATAACAAAAAAATCAATGACAATATTTATAGAATTAACTGTAAGTTGAACACCATTGCATATTTCAATAGCAAGTTTGATGTCATCAACATCAGCGATGTCATTACTAAAAACACCGGGGTTAAGCAATTCACAGAAATAATTAGATATTATATAATAAGTATGATTAAAAATGAGACTAATATGTTTAATTTTCCACTAATTATGCCTCAGGGAATAGTGAAGTAGTTAGACAAAGTATAGAACCATCAGTCAGTGTATTAATTCCACAAAGTAAAATTGTAATATGCCATCAAAATGTACAGGGCTTAATCGGTAAACTATTAGACTTAGATATATTTCTTAATGTAAATAATATAGATGTGTTTTGTGTAACAGAGTCATGGCTGGAAAGTGATTCAGTAGGTCTCTATGAGCTGGGTAACTTTTGCATTAAAAGTTCTAGTCATAGAACTTGCTATAAGAGAGGCAACACATTAATTTATGTGAAAAGGACTATAAAGGCTAAAAACAGAACTGACATAGTAAAATTGTCCATCGACAAAGATTTTGAAACCTGCTGTGTGGAGTTGGATGATCTTATCATATTAACAGTCTATAGATCACCTAGTGCAGGGCTTACAGTTTTTACTGAAAGTTTGGATGATTGTCTTACTAAACTATCTTATAACAACAATAAAACCATAATAGTTTGTGGAGACTTTAATATAGATTTTCCGCTAGTTAAAGGTGGAAAACATAGCATCAGTGATTTGATGAGTTCTTTTCGCTTATCTCAGCAAATTTTTGAGTTTACTAGGATAACTGCGTCTACCGCAACATGTATTGATAATATTTTTACTAATGGTAATGTCTTGGATTCTCGTGTACTGTTTGGTCTGATATCAGACCATAAAGCACAAATTATTACGTTAAAAACAAAATTTAAGATAATAAATTCAAAACCAGTGATTAAAAATAAAAGAATAATATCAATGAACAGAATAGAACAGCTTATATTGTCTTTACAAAATAATCAAACGCTTCACAGTAACAAGCTTAACTATGACTTGTTTTTTAGAGAGTTCATTGGTGATTGCAATGCTTACCTACCGATAGTCCAAAAAAAAGTTAAGGTTTTTAACGATAAAACTAATGTCTGGAGTACACCAGGCATACTACGGTCTAGAGAAGTATTGCAGTCACTTCAGGAGCGTCTTCACCTGTGTAAGGAACCTAACTTTAAGAGCTACGTAAAAAGATACAATAAATTATATAAAAACGTATGCCTAGAAGCTAAACGCATTGAATTAAAAAAAAGAATATTATCATCTGATAACAAAATTAAAACCAGTTGGTCTGTAATTAAAGAATTGAGTGGAAAGGCTAACTTAGTTTTTAAAACTGACTTTAAGATTAAAATCAACGACACCATCTCTACTGATGAAATTGATGTAGCTAACTATTTTAATTCCTTTTTTAATAATGTTGCCGCAGACGCAACTAATAATTTATCAGTTGATATACAACAGGCAATTAGCTATACTCAGCGCTATACTGATGAAATATGTGATCAAAGTGTGTTTCATCCTGCCACTCCGTCTGAAATAGCCAACATTATAAAGAACCTAAAGCAAAAAAACTCGTATGATCTATGGCTGATAACACCAAAATTAATAAAAAAGCTTATTAATGTCATAACATATCCATTGGTCAAGACAATTAATGATGCATTTAAAAACGGGGTTTTTCCAGACCTTCTAAAATGTGCAAGGATCATCCCTCTCCACAAAAAGGGCGATTACTGTGATGCACAGAATTATCGGCCAATATCATTGCTGCCTGTTTTCAGTAAGATTTTTGAAAAATGTATGTATAGTAGACTAATAAAACATTTGGAAATCTTTAATTTATTAGACAATAGACAGTTTGGTTTTAGAAAAAACAAATCTACTACCCAGGCGGTGAGTAAAATGATAAAAATGATACTTCACAGTCTTGATAACAAGAAAGGTGCATTGGGCGTTTTTTGTGATTTATCAAAGGCATTTGATTGTGTGCATCACGGTGTTCTCCTTGCAAAATTAAATCATTACGGCATTAAAGGCAATGATTTAAAGTTATGTGAATCCTATTTTAGTAATAGAAAACAATTTGTAAATATTAATAATACGAAGTCAACAGAAAAAGTGATGAAATTAGGGGTACCTCAAGGGTCGGTTTTAGGTCCATTGTTTTTTCTGATATACATTAATGACATAGGCGTATGCATACCAGAGGACATCAGTATGGTTATGTTTGCTGATGATATATCATTGTTAATAAACAGCAATGAAAAAAATCAGACAGATATTTTACTATCTAAGTTGAACTCGGCTTTAAATAATCTAGAGGCGTGGTTTGGGCATAATAACCTTCTGTTAAATCTTAACAAAACTAAACTTCTAAACTTTTCACTAGACACGCATAAAAAAAGACAAGACTCTCAAGAACTTAAACATTATGCTCAATTAAAATCATTAAATTTGGCTCAAAACACTGTGTTTCTAGGTATTGAGTTGGACACTAAACTCACATGGCTACACCATATTGAGAAGATTGCAAAGATATTAGGCCCAGCATGTTATGCAGTTAAGAAAATTAAAGAATATTGTGGCACCGAAGCAGCAAAATCAGTCTATCATGCTTATTTCAGCAGCATAATGTCATACGGTCTATTGGTTTGGGGAACGGCTTCAGAGGCGAACCGAATATTCATATTACAAAAGAGGGCGGTTCGTTTTGTAGCTGGAATAAAATCAAGAGAAACTTGCAAAGACGCCTTTAAAGAATTGAATATATTAACTATATATAGTACATATGTATTGCACTGTTTGATGTACGAGGGGCGTTCAAAATATTCTCGGTATGTGGATAAAAACAAACAAGTACGAAAAGTTTGATATTTTTATTTTTCAATATACTCCCCCCCTATGTTCATACACTTATAAGATCGATCAATTATTTTTTTTAATCCCTCATAAAAATATTTTTTATCTTTGGTGTAAAAATGCTCCTCCACGGCCGTCTTCAACGCTTCATCGTCAGAAAATTTATTTCCACGCAGATCCTTTTTAAGATTGGGAAACAAAAAGAAGTCGCTTGGGGCTAAGTCCGGACTATAGGGTGGATGAGTAACAGTTTCAAACCCACATTCAACAATAGCTGCCTTGGCAATATGAGCAGTATGGACAGGGGCGTTGTCATGCAGAAGCAGAACACCTTTGGTTAACTTTCCTCGCCTCTTTTCTTTGATCGCATCTCTTAATTGACGTATAACGTTAGCGTAGTACTGCCCTGTGATATTTACACCTTTTTCTTTATAATCGATAAGCAAAACTCCTTCACAATCCCAAAATATTGTGGCCATGACCTTGCCAGCTGACGGGATTACCTTGAACTTCTTGGGATGAGCTGAACCCTTAATGTGCCACTGCATGGACTCCTGTTTGCTCTCTGGGTCATAATGATGAACCCAGGTTTCATCTCCAGTAACTATTTTTTGCAGCACCTCATCGGGATTTTCACCACACAGGTCGATAAAATCTGAACAGCAAGCCACACGCATATCCTTTTGAAGAAGCGTCAGCATTCGCGGAACCCATCTTGCACTTACTTTTGACATATTAAGATGGTCATGTATAATGTCATGTACGGTACCAATAGAGAGATTGGTTACTTGAGCTATAGATTTTACCTTCACTCGGCCGTCTTCCAATATAAGTTTTTCCACTTTATCAATATTTTCTTGTGAGGTAGCCACTACAGGCCGGCCAGGTCTAGGGTCATCTTCAATACTCTCCCTTCCACGCTTAAATTCGCTTGACCATTTTTGAATAGTAGATAAAGAAGGAGCAGACTCACGGTAAACACAATCCATTTCCTCTTTTATGGTTTTTTGATTTTTACCCTGTTTTGTCAAGAATTTTATGACGGATCGGTGCTCTAATTTCGTTAAAATTGTTAATTCGCTCATGGTGTTCATGTTTGTTCGGCAATTGCAGAAAAACAAAAGAACATCTCGGTTCCAATTTTACTTTTTTTTAATGTCAATGGATGAATCTTAGCGGCCAGTAACAAATATATATATAAAAGAGGTTGTAACGTATCAATACCGAGAATATTTTGAACGCCCCTCGTATATTAGGGAAAACATGGACTCATATCATATTAAACCCTTGAGAAGTAACTCACGCCAAAAGGAGTCTATTGCTGTACCTAAACATAGATTGACTAAGTTTACAAAAAGCTTTGTATGTAACTGCGTCAAACTGTACAACAATCTATCGAAGGAAATAAAAACTCTTGAGGATAAGGACTTTAAGAAAAAGCTTAAGTTAGCTTTAATAGAAAAAGCTTACTATAACCTTGATGAAGCACTACAAGATATTAATATAGCATAAGACTATTGACATTTGTTTCTTTATTTATTTATATTGCACTATGCATCTGACATAATTATATAATTAATTTTTAAGTAAAGGTAACACTGACAAGGCCCTTTTACAGCCGCAAAAATTGACATTATCTTTAGAATTATATAATTATTTTATTTAATGTTTACAATTTATGACAAAGCCTTTTTACAGTCGCAGCTATTTTAACTAGTCTTATTTAAGTTAATTTTAGTATACTAATAAAGTTTGACAAGGCCCCTTTACAGCCGCATTTAAGTTATTTTAAGTGTCTTCATCGTAAGGTTCCTACTGCCAGTTCTGTTCTTTGCTCAAATATAACACTTTCCAGGCACGATAGATATACGAGTATGTAGTCAGTAAATTATATAACATAACACTCGTACCTAATAGAATTATGTACTTAATCATAGACCTAACCAAATTCCGGTGGGAATGTACGGTGACAAAATAAAGAATAAAGAATAAAGAATAAAGAATAAAGAATAAAGAAGAGTTGTGATTTCTCACTTCCAGCACCTCGTAGGATCGTGATATAGTAATGACATGATATAGTTTACCAGGACTGTATTCGTACAGACTGATTTTATTGGGGTAAACTTTCATTACACCAAAACATTTTTTTTAAGTGTATAGGGTAAACATTGCAAAGGTATATATATAATGGCAATATGTGAACAAATGTTGAGTGTTATAAAATGGCGTGAAGGCGTTAATTTGCGCCTTTGTACACTTATTTTATGGAATAAGTTAATATTAATTATTTGTAAGAAATCTGTTCCTGATGAAATCAAACTATACAATAACTGCGTTATTATAAAAGTAATAACGCTTAAGTTTAAACTGCGAATATTAAATATTTAAGTATTCACTTTATTGCTAGAATTTACCCGGGTAACAAATTAAGGGATACTGACAATAGAGTCTTAATGAAGTGTCGATGGGATAGTATAGCCTTACTATAAATTACAAAATATTTATTTATTATAAACTTTATTGCACAAAGTACAAAGGCAGACCTAATGCCGCTCGACATTCTATACTGGTCAAACCTTTGGGACAACTAAAGCAGTTAAGACGAGATAAGGCAGGTGTGATCAAAACTAATAGAGAATATTAGACTTCAATAATTACTTATTTACATACAAATAAAACTACATACATAAGTTTTATGAATATACATAAATATATTATTACCTACAATATGATGACTATAATATACAAACAGTATAAAAGAATTACAATATTAAATAATTAAAAAGAAAACCTAATATTAAATAAACAACAAAAACAACTGCACTACAAATAGAATGCCTTTATTGGGAGAAGGTATAGCACGCAGCCAGGCCCCAGCCTCAGTCACACAAGATAGATGATGACTATAATGAGATAAATAAAAACAGCAGAGTATGTATTAGGTTTATAGTGAATTTAAATAGTGCGTATAGGCCAGTTTTTTTCTAAAAATATGTACTATTAGGAGCTTGACGAATGTCCACCGGTAACTTATTACAAAGATGTACAACTACAAGCGACTTGGAATCGAATGAGGTGTGATGTATTGGAAATTGTGTAGAATAAAAAAATATACTCACTTTATTCTAGATTATATAAAATGCGATTATAGACATATTATGGTTGCGCATAGTAGTTTCTGGCCAGGAGCGCTCAGTTTAATTCGCCGCTCCTTAGTGAACTAGTTCGCTCTTTTAGTTCCTTAGCTCAGCGCTGTCCGTGTCTCATACCAGAGAAAAGGAGCGCTCAGTTCTAGGGACAACTCCTTGGTATGTACTATTTATGTTATGAGTTTTAACAGCCGAACTAAACGAACAAGAGATGCGCGCCATTACGCATATTCTGTGTATTGTTGAGTGAGCCATAGTGTGACGTGACAAGCTCCACTCACCGCTCTCGTTCGGTGCTTCCGTTAACCGCAAGAAGGTGTAGATGGAGTAGAACAAACTAAGGAGCGGGAGATCTGGCAAAGTTGGATCTAGTTCCGGTAGTTTCTCTGTGGGAGCGCTCTATGGAACTAGTTCGTTCGCGAACAACACAAGCCTATACCAATAAGATGTGGGGCTCATACACATTGGAATAAAGCAATCTCTAAGAACTACTTATTTACTATAGTTTCTTCGTAAAACAAACAACCTACCCCTTAATGGATAAAAAAAGCATTAAAGTATCATGATTATTATAAAATTAAATTCTAATGCTAGTATAGGCGCCTTAACACGCGATTCTTATATCGAACCCCGGCGGCAGCGGGGGGGCATTAATAACTAAATAATTCCATAATTTTGTAGTCTCGGTAAATATTCTTTAGGGCTAAATTACCGGGAAACCGGCGGTAATTTTTTAGGGTGGGATGTCGGGTGTAAATAATACGGAAAATATACGTAATTGTATCAACAGTAAATTTTAATGATATTATTCAATCAAAATAAGAGTCGTATTAAAAAAAATAGAATAAGTTGTTTTTTACATATTTAATTCGATTGCTATCTCTTGAAAAGAAAACGAGTCATGATAGAGTTAAATGACATTATGATGTTTCTTTGGATATTTCTCTATCCATGGAGTTTAAATAATAAAAAACAGTAACTGACCACTACGCCTAAAATAATTAAAAAAGCATACAATAGAAACGAACAAAGATATGTAAAAGAAAAAAAAAGGAAAGTCAATCAAGTCAAAAATCCCGCCGGGGCTTAGGAACCGGTTGGGAATCGATCCGTGGTCCCATATCACGTATCACAGAACAACCCACGCTAGCATTAAATATTACTACAAGTGTCCGTGTTTCCATTGGCTTCATTTTTTATTTATTATTTACAAGTTTAGGTGTATCACTAATAATATATATTAGAAAAAAGTTAAGTATGATCACGACCGTATCTCTTCCGGGGTAGCCAGAAACGAAGCTTTCTAAATCCACGGACTTGACCGCTTGACCACAAAGGAAGTTACAGCTATTAGAAAGATTTTTCTAAATCGGGTCAGTTTGTTTCCTCATTCCAATAACCTGAAGTCGTTCAAGCGACGACGATGTGTGGATAAAACATCTTGATCCGCCTTTAGGAACTGATATCCAACGTCAGCTTATCCGACGTGGCTTATATTTTGTACCTCGCGTACCGCTAACCATCAAGTGGACGCGGTGTCATATGCTCGGTATGGGCAAACATACTTTAACCTTATCGTAAGGACTTCTTAGTCTAGCTAGAGTATATCATATCGGCAATTTACTGAGAGAGCTTCCTTTGCTTTTGACGCGACGCGACAGAAAAGCATTCGCAAAACCCATTTGCTAGAAGCAATAAATACCGTACGGCTGTGAGAAATGTTCGATAGCGGATTCCTTATGAAACACATATTTGTTTTAAAAATGTTTTTGTCTCGTATCTTATCGCGTGTAACAATGGGCACAACACCGACTGGACTGATCAAATATTTCTTTGGTTGCGCTCCTTGCTGTCTCTCCATTTGTTTACAAATTAACTTATTCTATAGCTTACTCTGTTGTTTATCTCTTCTAAAACTCCAAAACTTACCTGAAACATAATTAAAGTTCGTGTTAGGACGGTTTAGCGCATTTTTCTCATTCCTCTCTCTCACTCAATCCAATATTTTAAATATTTTTCAATCTGAGTGTACGTTGAGAAATGTCTATAAACTTTCTAAGAAATAAAATTACGGACATTTTGGATATATTTTGACTTTTATATACCTAATTTTAGAGTAAAGTAAAAAAAAAGTAAATATTTAGGTAAAAAGTAAAGTAAAGTATCATCATGACCGTTTCCCTTTCGGGGTGGTCAGAAACCACGCTTATAAATGAGCGGATTCACATTTAGCCAACTTTACCAATCATGACAAGTGGCAAGCTCGTCGATGTCTCCAGCGTACCAAACTCGGGAAATATCACAAATAAATTAAATATTAATTATATGTATTTATTTACATTATTAATTATTTTTGTGTCCCGACCAGGAATCGAACCCGGTACCTCCAAGTCTAAATCCACGGACTTAACCGCTGGACCATGGAGGCAGTCAGTTCTATTTTACTAAAACAAATATATTAATAATATATCTCCAAAATATGTGTAGTTTTATTTCCTATAAAGTGATGAACTACATTTCTTAAAATTACATCCTAATAATAATAAGAAAACAAGTGACAAGTTTATTTAACCATAGAACATTTACTTGAGGTATTACTATAATAAAATAATTGTAACCTAGTTGTTATTTTCATATTTCACTCTTTTAAGTTAATCAATTAAATTTCCACGTGATATAGTTTTCCTGTTTTCAACATATACGTACGTTTAGGTATGTAATTGTGATGTGACATGGTATTTACTGAGCATTGTGTTAGTGATCGCGTCGCTGTCCCGGGGAGATAGTATAATCCCGGTAGTGCCGACCCTAACGGGACTTCGCAGGGATGACACCTCTCGCAACTCTCATCTATATGTACATTTAAGCCATCCTTGGACCACAGATACTGTCTATAGCGACCGTATCCTACGCAGGGTAGGAGAAGTGCATCTTAAATCCGAACAATATGGTGTATCTATTTTCATATGTTGTAGAAAAAACCTCTTTCAAATCACTACAGCCCCTAGAACACTTAGCCGCTCAGAAAAAGGCGGCATCCTTAAAAATAGTCATTCGCGAATCGGCGTTATTCACCAATTTACATTAGACCGGTTGGTCTGGTAGTTAAAAATATTTGAATAAGTTAAGTAACCGCTAAAGTACAGAGGCAGTCAATGATAATAAATATTTTGTAATTAAACAATAATCTCGTCTCCCCAACCCGTCTGGACGAGTGTAGGTAAATTCCCAGAAATTTCTAGAAGTCTATGTTCTAGGGGCTGTGACGATGAAGATTTAATATTGAAACGATTTTACCAAAAAATATAATATCAATTTGTTTGTGTAAGCCCTGCCCTATCTGTCGTTGGTCATTTAGGAAAACTATTTTAGTTTCCGTCGATAAACCGTCTCGATATGAACTGTGTCCGCAAATTTCCTCGGACAATACTCTGAAGTAGATCTAAATATTTAGACTTTAGGAGCATTGCAAAATCTAAATTTACCCTCAATTTCTAAGAAATATCACGTTACTTATAATCAAATATTCATCATTATTTTGCAAATGTAAGTTTGTTTAAATAATAGATTCCGTTATTTACTAGTTTTAGTAAAAAAAAGCAAGACCAAGACTTCGGAGTAAAACAGCTGGTCTAGGGCTTGGTCTTGGTGTTGTGCAAGAGTGCGAGACTCCAAATAAAAACATTTTCAGAGATATTTCAAAAGAAATACGAGCACATACACACGACGCAGTTACAATTGAAAAAAAACAACAATCAAATATAATATAATATTTTTTTATTTAAAAAAAATTGGAAAAATAATCTGAGAATTAGTCTTAAATTGAGGCTAGGGTCAGTTAAGATCAACTAGTTTTAAGATTGGGCAACACTATGTAGTTTTTTGGCGGAAGTTTATCCGATCATAGCCACGTCAAAATTACAAAAATATAACTCAAATAGCATTTGACACTGCCTGTCAGTGTCCGTGCAAATATGAACTCTAATAGCGGTTGTCAGTTACAGTTTCCGTTAGTTTACTTTATATAACGGCTACAGAAATAGAATTCGGCTGCTGGATCTTTACTGAGCCTTGCACAAAGTATTTCAAAACAACCTGGTCTTCTCTTGCCACGCACTTAGACGGGTTGTCGAGAAAACTAAATATTAATCATAGATTATTTTAATTAATCTTTTTTGAGACCGAGGGCAAATCTTGGGAATTCGGTCTTTGTTTCTTTATCACGACATGCGAAACAGTGGCCACAGACATAATGGTAGAAAGTAACTGACATCATCCCTATCCCATGTCGGCTAAAGAAAAAAAAAGATATGAGAATTTGACTACAAAAGACTATTCCTAGCGCAAATAAAAATGCACAACAAATAAAATTCTCTTTTTTGCCTTTTTTATAAAAGGTAGCCCAAAGTTGTCCTCGTCGATACATTATACGGTAAAATGAAATTGATTAATGACTCCATATATCAATTACAGTTGTCAGGTGCAACTCGGTTCTTAGCACAACATTCTGAGAACTTTTCCGAGGGGAGTTCGCTCTAATGGTGTTGTACCGATACGATTTATTACTACTAAATCTTGGCTATGACTATCTTAATTACAAACACAATTGTTTGTTACTGTTACATATTGGTTATTTGTAAAGTCAATTTTCGTATACCTCTAATAATGAACTTAAAATCCCATCCCACTTCATTAGCAGATATTTGGATTCGTTTACTGTGCCTGCAGCTCACCAGTGCAACAAACTACCAATAGCTATTAGACGCGCACCGCCAGTCCACGTCTTCAAACGCTTGGTTACTGCATAATTTTTAGATAAACAGGAATCGGCATCGGGCTGACAATAAATACTTAGCAAATACATATACTTGTATAATATGTATGTATTTCTTAGTATGTAGTATATGTATTTCTACTATAGGAATATATATATATATATATATATATATATATATATATATATATATATATATATATATATATATATATATATATATATATATATATATATATATACCTATATATATATATATATATATAGGTATATAAGTCTCGTTCGCGTGGAATGGTGGCAAGAACGCTATGAAATGAAATGAAATGAAATGAAATAATTTATTTGTCAGAAACATGGTAGGTACAGGGATGTAAATTATTATATGTAATTATATCACATGATTCGCTATTTCTAGCATACAAATATTTATTTAGTCACATGACTTTGTCGAGCTTAGTGTCTAGGTATTCTTTTGTCGAATAAAAACATTTATTAACCAGCATTTGTTTGACTCTTAATTTGAACAGTTTTAGTGGCAGCTCCCTTATAGTAACTGGAAGCTTATTAAATATCTTTGTCGCCATTGCATAACAATTTCGGCTATATTGAGTACTTTTATGAGCTGGAATAATTATTCTACTAGGATAACGCGTTTTAAAATTGCAATTATCCCCAAGAGTTTTAAAAAGTTCCGGGTGGCTTTTTACAAATAAACAGCATTCAAGTATATAGATAGAAGGAACAGTCAGTAATTTTAGTTTTATAAATAAAGGACGACAGGAAGTCATAGGAGGTGTGTTACAAATAGCACGAATGCATTGTTTTTGTCCAATAAAGATTCTATTTATTTCCACTGCATTACCCCACAATAATATGCCGTACCTTATATTTGACGCAACATATCCATGGTATGCCTGAAGGGCGGTTTTTTCGTTAGCTACTTTAGTTAATCGCCACAAAGCGTAGACAAATCTATTTATTTTAGTTGTTATACTACATATATGTTGTGTCAAAGAGCAACATTGGTCAATCGTTATGCTTAAAAATTTTATTTCATTGGATTGATTTATTTGGTCGCCATTTATTTTTATAGTAACATGTTTCTTGTTAACGTTGTGTCTATTTATAAATTGAATGTATGTCGTTTTATTAATATTAATTTTTAGATTATTAGCATTTAGCCAATTTATAATGTCCGCAATAGTTTTATTTATTATGTTATTATAGTTATTTATTTTATCGTCAGTTATTATCACGGATAGATCGTCAGCAAAAAGTATACAGTCACAAGAAGTAGTATCAGGTAGATCATTAATGTATAGTAGAAATAGCAAGGGCCCCAGTATACTGCCCTGGGGGACACCAGCTTGATTTACTTGTTTTGGACCTAAAGATAGACTCCTGGTTAGCATTGTCCAGCCTTGTAACTTCAACGTATTGGTTTCTAGAAGAGAGATAGCTCTGTAGCCATTCTTGTACTACGCCACGTAATCCACCACGTAATCGCTGGCTGCATTTTCCCGCTGAATTGCAATACTGATTCTCTGGGCGAAGAAAGAGCCAGCCCTCTTTTCACCGGAAGAGACGACAAGACGCGGTGTTATGTCTTTTAAAATCTTTTTTGTATGTATCCCTTCCAGGGTGGTTAGAAACCACGTCTTTTTTTTTAAACGAAGCTGGTACACATTTAGCCCACTTTACGATCAATGTCGATTGTGCCTAAAAAAATGGTTTACCCACTTCGTTTACTTATAAGTATTCCTGTCCTACCCAACTACTAGAAATATGAACCACTCAACCATATTATCTTATCTGTTCACACACAATACGAGTACACACACACGTAGGTACACATACACACCCAAAAAGCCCAAGTTTTAATTCAAATTCAAAATATTTATTTCCATATGGTTCACATGTAACACTCGGATATTGTAATTTTTTTACAATATTATTAAAATAATAAATAAAAAGATTAAATTAAATTATGGATAGACCAAAATAAGGAAGTGACATTGCTGCCATAAGCAAGTACTGTAGCTTAACCTAAATTCGAGGCATTATAGCCGTGTCAACTTATCATTTAAATAATTATAACATAATGTATAATTATAATAAATTTAAATTAATTTCGTGGCTGTATAAAGGCCGTGTCAACTTACAATCTAAATAATTATAATTTAATGACAAATTATAAAAAAAAATATTTCATTAAATTAATTTAGAATTTAAATTTGGTTAATTTATTTTTGATTTAAATTGAGATTTGTATCTCTTTAATGTAATAATAATGTATTGGGTGTTATTTAGTACCTGATCACCATGTGATCTTCCGGCATGGTAGCAGAATAGTTTCGACTGAAATCAGCCGGTTTGATAAAACAAAATAATAATTATTAATTTTAATGACGTTTGGTTAGAATAATCGTATTTTGTAAAATCTAACAAAATACAAAAACTTAGTTTTAAACAAATAGTTTCTACAACATTCGTCGGTTTGACATCGCGTCGTGTTATAAATTTCCACACTATCTTATTGCTGATGCTTAGAAGTTTTTTTTATTTATTTACAACGTCACAATATCAATAGTAATCATAGATGCGACTACAACAAAGCTGAACTGTAGCTCTAGCACGAAAAAACTCCGATATCAAATACTAGATAGATTAGCTGCATCGCATACTTCATGTTCTTCATTCGATAACTGTTTATGTTCGTGCCAGAGCTACTGTAAGCAGCATACGTTAAAATAACATGCGAGCACTACATCTAATGAATTAGGACCAATTTAATAAGTGCAATAAACGAACAATTTATGACATCCATAACCGTTTATGGCACAACAAATCATGACTTTTAACAATAAAAAGCATAAAAAATAAATCTTTTAGAGACAATTAGGACAAATCGTCCTCTGTCACGGCAGGAAGAGGTCGCACGGGGAGACCGAGGTCTCACGGCCCCCCTAAGGAAGGGACAAAAAATAGGTTTTAGGCGAGAAAGTGCAAAAAGTTATTATTGCCACCGTTATGTTCGCCAGGTCAGAAACCACGCAGTTTATTATTTTTGTTGCGAACTTGACTAAACTACATATATACTTACGTTCTTTACGGGGTCAAATTAGAATTAATATAATGTGATCAAGCTGGTACAGTGGTAGGGACTTATTTCAGTGATTTATGTCAGTTGGTCCAAAGGTAAGGTTAATGTCAAACTTGTAATAGGGACCAAAAACCATATCTTGTTATCATTCGGTTTGACAAAATATAAACCTAATTAATACTATTAGCAAAAACTAAGGCTTTTAGTTGGTAAGATTAGTTTTTAGTTCTTTTATGATATTTTCATGTGCAAAAAGCGCTGGCAGATTTTGATGCCACGACTCCCTAAATGAAACAATAAAACTGGCTCTTGCCACCATTGAGGTTTCATCTATTCTAGTATAGTCCGCGATGACGGCAAGTGACCTGATAATTGTAACTTTTTTTACTATAGTAAGATACTAATATATTCCTTTAATTAGATTAAATTAAGAATAAAAGTTAAGTTTAAAGTCATTACCACTGCATAAAGCTTTGGAAGTAAATGAAGGCAAACTCTAAACTACCAATATTCGGTTACCACCAACGAGGTCAAACAAAATAGAGAGGGAATTGATGGGAGTTCTCATAATAATAATAATAAAATTCTTTATTGCACACAAAATATACAATATAAAGTGTTGTACATACTCGTAGGCGAGCATAATACCATGAACGTATTCTCTACCAGCTAACCTTTGGGAGAGGGAGAGATTAATATTATGGGTGCAGAGTTTGAAAATGGAAATAATATAGTAAAAACCAGAATTAAAATATGTAAAAAAATACAATATATACATTTATAATACTATAATACCTAACAGAAAAATAATAATACATAATTAAGATAAATACATAAATAATTATATATACATATATAGGTACTAATAATATGTCAGGTGATTAGGATTCGTTTTGCTTTTTAAGGAAATAAGAGAGAAGAAGTTTTTTGAATATATTTAAAGACTGTGCCTGTCTGATAAACAATGGTAGCCTGTTCCATTGACGAGCTGCTGACACGGTGAGAGAATCTGAATATCTGCTAGAAGAGTGAAGAGGGATAGAAAGTTGGTTGTTCTGTGAAGAACATAATGTCAAAAACACAATATCTCATACAATAATGTAGATACCTTAATTTTATGCCACACAATGTCCACTAGCAAAACTTATGTAGATAATAGTTTTACATAATAATAAATCTACTGAGCAATAGATAGAGCTGACTACACTTTAATAAGTATCAACAAACAAACATCCTTAATTCTGATAAGTAAAATTGTATTTGCTACTCGCGAAGATAAGTGAATGTTATTTGTGTATTTAATTAAGGTTATAATTGTGTGCATCTATAATAACGCAATCTACGATTAATTAACGGAACTTATTACTAATGATTTTTTCTATTTAAAGAAATCAAACATCTATCTGTATAATATTAAATTGTTTATTGTACAAAACCAAAATAAGTGTAGGTACACAGGCGATCTTAATGCCGTAAATGCATTTTCTACCGACTAACCTTTTATATTTGTTTCCAACTAACCTGCATATATTTATTTTTATTTAAAAACTTAATTGCACCATGTACAAAGGCGGACTTAATGCCGCTAGGCATTCTCTGACAGCCAAACCTTTAGGACATTGGGACAGTTTTCATGGTAAGTAGGTGCAATAATAGATATAAAATAACAATTTATAAAACAAATACATGAAAATATCATGGACCAATTAATTTTGTACTTAATGGTCTCGCTTTTATTCTGTTCTTGTTATATTGAATGTGTCGTTACCACGGATTAGCCAATAAATTGACAGGTGACAGTAACAAATATACCTGAGTTCCTAATTGGTAGGCAATCAAAGGAAAGCTCTAACGAGTGGGCGATCGCTTGAAAACAAATGAAAAAGCGCGCCAACGTTGAAAAGTGCGGGAAACATTAAAAATCATGGCTAATGGAAGTTGAACCGTTCGCGCTGTGTTAAGTGGAAATCCGCGCCTTCTCAAGACCGGTGTTCCAAATTAAGTTTAAATAGAGATTTTATAAACAACTACATTTAGCCTCCATGGTCTGGCGGCTTCGACTGTAGATTTAGACGCGGAAGTACCGAATTCAACTCCGGGTCGGAACACAATAATTAATTTGTAATATTTCTCGAATTTGGTATTCTATAGATATCGACGAGCTTGCAACTTGTCATGATGTGCCTGTAGTAAAGTTAGCTAAATGTAAATCAGCTTCTTCAGAAAATAGTGTTTTCCGACCACCCCGCGAGGGATACGGTCGTGATGATACTTTACTCTTTACTACATCTATATTACAGGATAATTAAAATAATCTCTGATCAATATTTTGATATACGCCACGTTATTGGTAGTTAGCTTGTTACTCTGGTCATTTCGGCCAATGGCGTCCCTCATAGGCATACGTTAAGCATGTCAAAAGATAATAAGATTTTCTGCAACTGTCCATTAATGTGCGTTTACGACATTTTTTTATCATTTACAACAAAAGAATACCTACGAGCGAGGGTGAGAAGGACTAGAATTCTTGCACATGTTCGATTAATGTTTAGATCAGGAGGCTCCATGCTGATGAAACGAAAAGGTAGAATCCGAACATGCATGAACGCTCTAAGCAACTATTCGTGCGCCGTTTAAAACGAGCGAGCAAGCATTCTTGGAATATTCCATAGAATCTTCGCCAGCAGCAGTAGGCTTGTTTGGTCTAGTAAAGTAAAGTGACACCACAACAGTATGATCACGGGACACCACGCATTAATGAAGCGGATTATGTTTAGGCAACTTTACTACAGGCCCGTCATGACAAGTCGCAAGCTTGTCTCTAGCGTACCAAACTCGAGTAATATAAATAAACTATTGTTTTAAATCCACGGATTTAACCGCTAGATCACATAGGCTTTTTTGGTCTCATTAGTTTGTTTTGTCTAATTAGTCTTTAAATCAAATCAAATCATTTATTCATCCTTAAGTATTTACACCCTAAGTACATACGAGTACATATTGCAATTGGTATTCAGTAGTTTGTTCGTTCAGCTATACCTTAAGGGCACACATATATATTTATTCAAATGCCAATTTAAATTTAAAAAAAAAGTCGGAAAAATAATTTTGGTATACAAACACAAAAGAAAATATATAATTAGTGTCCAATTTTAAAGATTATAATGTATGTCAAATGTGAGAAAATTGACAAATAAAATAACATTTTTCCAGTAAAGCTTTCTTTAGTTTTGACTTAAATAATGGCAGAGGTAAGTCCTTAAAACCGACTGGCTTTATTGATCGATCTCAGTTATTCTTTGTGAGTAAACTTAGTCTTGCGTTAATCCAGAGTTAAATGAATCGGAAATAGCGGTCGTTATAAAATAATATACTTGTTAAAATCCGGAGTGGTTTATTGTGTCGTCATTCATCATGACCAGCTCGAGGGGAGACTGCAGGTAGATAACTTGACGCAATGACTAATGCATACTTTACGTGAGTTTTATAATTACTTACAATAAGGGTGATTACTTATTTTTATATAAAATAATATTTTACCTTACAATTAACCTCTTATAGGAAAAGATACAAATACTTACCAGCTCATTTTTACACAGAGGTTACAATAAAGATACAAATCATACAGAATGCATATATTTAATGTGATGAAAAAAAACACGTGCATTATTAAGGTTAAAAGGGCTACCAGAATACGAAAAACTGTATAATTAAAAAAATATATATATATATTTATAATTTATTTATTAATAAAACATCACATGGCTTAACAGTAAAGCCCAATTTACAATGCAGTCAATCTTATAATTAATACATACATTTTAATTAAAATTGGATTGTCAATATACCTGTATATTTTTAATTTACTATACAAATATTAATATTAATAAAGCTTTAAAGTAATTATATACAGTATAAAATTAATATAAAAAGAAAGAAAAGACAAATAAATAATAATAATAAAATAAAATAAATCAAAATTCAACACTAATAAAATCAATGAAATTTATAAAGTTAATACAAAACAATAAAAAATATAAATAAATATATAAATAAATAAATAAATAAATAAATGATGATGAAGATGGGCCTTACAAAAATTTCTCGAGTATTTGGCCTACACTCGCCGCGCTGGCCAGACGGGTTGGCGAGGGTTTGAAGTATTTTTTTTTTATGAAAATATTTTAACGATTCCACAAGTTAGTATTTGGAACCGGGCAGACGGTTTAACGTGCTCTCCGAGGCACGGGAACAGTGGAGTTTTTTACAGAGTTTTTTATTACAAGTGCACGTAGAAAAATGTATTTCTTATTGGTACATGCCGGGGATTGAACCGACCTTTTTAGGATTTCAAGGAAAGCGTTCTTACAACCGAGTTACTACCGCACCGTTGCTTAGTCACCTTTGCCTATTGTAACAAATGACAAGCTTGTCGAAGTCTCATCCATCAAGCATTTGTGACAGCTCCAACCGATCCATTGCTTGCATGTTCCTATCCCCAACCCAGGCCCACTAGTCAACTGGGACTGGACAGCCCCACTGTCCGTTTGAATTAGTTATAGTTGTTAATAGTTGCATAGAAAACTTGGATTTTCTTGAGCTTTTAAGGATTTACAAATCAAGGAGGTTCAAACTTAGTATCAATAATTCAGCATTTTTCCTTTTAAAAACGCTCTTAATTCGTATTTTAATGCGGGTAATGGTAACTTAAAATATTTTTTTTTTTTATATTAAATACAAAAAAGGTCGAAAAATGAGAAACGTCAAACGTGTAAACAAGGTACCAATGCCGCTAGCGACATCTATAAAAAGTTTAGCATGGTCCACCCCATTTCCACTGACATAAAAAAATACGGTCAATGCCCGTCAATACATAAATATGAAGATCAGTGAAATGTAAAATTCACCCCTATCATAGTAAAGTTGAAGTAGACAGGTCGGATAAGTTCCGATCGCTAATATCAATGAATGGGGCCCCTGGGACCCCACGCAGGATCGATGTGGGGGCCTAATGTACCCTAGGGTCGTGCCGTGGTGTTAGTATACTTGTAATTGTCTATTAATGGTTGCGGGTTTGAATTTTGAGGGGTCCTTTGAGGAAAACTGCAATTATTTATTAAGGAAAGTTTCGTAGAATACATCGTTCAGTTCGATCGGGTTTGGTTTGGCTTTTAAACTGAGACGGTAGAGTTTTGTGTCATTATTACAGACTCTAGAACAGAGTTCACTGTTGATTAAACTGTGTTGATTCCACTTGACAAAATGGAAAGAAGACCAAGCTATGAATTCAAAGTGATTTGTAATTGTATTTATTCTAATGGTATTATTATCCAGATAGTGGAAATGACTAGACAAATTCAATAAGACGAGTATGTAAAATAGCAAACATAACTATTATCACACGCCACAATTGGAGACACGTGAATGGAGACTGAGACGAAATGTCACCCCTCGTTAACGGCCGCCATCTTGGAGTTTTTGGCGGGATTTTGGCGAGGGGGCTCGAGGACTATCAAGTGTTGGGGTAACTGTTTTGTATTTCTTTTCTATTTGTCACAAGTGCATTACACGCTCGCGACATTCGTTATTTTTATCAATTCGTAGAAATATTTTGTTTATAAATATTTGGTTTTCACCATTGGAAATTTTTCTTTCTGTCTGACAAATATCCATTCTAAGAAGTAGACTTAGGTATTACCTATATGGTTTTCAAAAGTTCACTAGATAGATAGCAGTAATTCTGACAGTAACGTTTTAATCTTTTAAAAAATTGGTATTGAAGCTAACCAGTTTAATAATATTAACGTATCTTATTTTTCTCTTCTTAATTTATTTATCTGATTGATAAATAAAACAGTAATCCGCAGTAGAGAGAGTATAGTACAATGGCTGATCTGATGGATGAGGACCTCTGCAATCAATGATTGGCACATGTTCATACAAAATGTTTGTTACATTATTTTTAATTCATATAACGTCCACTAGCAAAACTAGGTGTTACAATAAAATATATCTACAAATGTCAACCTTATAGCTAGTGTTTTAGGGCTATAATTGTGTGCACCTATAACTATATACTGCAATAAAAAATGATGTATGATATTGTTAAAAAATATTAGATTTTTCAAATACTAGCATGAAATGTAGCGCCCACGTGGTAAGCTTGCAAGGTCCATGAATGTTAGCATCTGGAATCAGACAATCATGATTGGCATCAGTTCCTAATACTGTGCCGGCTTGACTGGGCATGAAACGTGTGGATACATTTTACTGGGTTTATCAGCACGAACGGTGGATACTTCCCCGCCCCGCCAGACTGGACAAATTACCACCATCGGTCCGCCTACCACCTATTTGTTATTCTCGTTGAAAGTATGTGCCATTTGCAATGATGTGAAATGCCAATTTTTACTTTGAAGGAGAACTAATATTGTAAGCTTGCCATGCTGATATTTATATAAAAATAAGACCGCTTGAAAATTTAATCAACATTTACTAAAATAAATCTTGCGACGAAGAAGTACGTGTTTTACAAATCCAGACAGCTCGCGGTGTATTACTCTTTTTAAAATACTGTAATATCCTATAATTAAGGTGGCACCTAGTCCCATAGGTGTATATCTTGTTGGAGATCTTATAATTAAATAAATATTCACATGTCGGATACACGCAGAACGCAGACCGCCCCGGGGCGGTGTGTTCGCCGCCTAAAAGCTTGGTTACTGACGATCCAATAGTTTATTATTGTTTTTGATGGTCACGATCTGTGAACCAGTTAGTCTAATTCATGTAGCATGACTAATGATTCCCGGACAGGTTTGTGCACCTGCCGGAGTTCGTACTTAAAACTTATTGTTTTAAGTACGAACTTATTATTATTTTATTATTTAAAGACGCAAAAGATGTGGAACGGACTCCCAACCGGTGTATTTCTCATCTTATTGGAATCTGTTATGCAAAGTGTAAAAAAAGCTTGTTTTTTATTTTATTTTTTGCAAGTTGGCATAGGACAAAAAGATATGTATTCTGCACTTTTACACGTCAACTTTTACAAAAAAACGATATAATTTTATAGTACATGTTGGTGAATCTGGAGCAGTACATGATAACAATCATTTGGAAAGAGAAACAATAAAATTATAAATACAGAATAACGCTCAACATTATAGCTGCTGTAGATAGGCATTGTCACACTATAAGCTAAGACAGACACAATTATAAGAATATAAATGTCAATGTAAATGTCAGTTAAGATAATAGCTGCTGTAAAGAGGCATTGTCATACTATAAGCTAGACAAACAATCTCAAAAAAAAGGTAACTTAAAATTATAGCTGTGTTAGGCCGGCATAGCGGTCGTGAGTGTCTGATTCCAGTTGTTAACATTCCTGGATCTCACAGTGCAATGATATTGCAATATCCATATACAAACACATTTTTTTAAGTTAACCAAAAGTATCAGTTAAATGTAGAAACTTTAGACTTTAAAATATTTTCTCAAAACGAATATTAAAGTGCTTTAAATTACTGCTGTTTAAGTATTCTCTCTACAAATAAAAAAAAACGTACAAAGTTTTTTGTTTCATTCGAATACTCCTAAGTATATTATGTTGCAGTTTTTTTATACTACGCAGTTTATTCTTATTTATCCAGCAAAGCAATAGTTATTGGGTGTAATTGTAGTCAATATCAACTAATGTCAGTTGATGACATTTTGAAAACTTAGCAAACCATCCTTAATAACCGAATATTTAGTTTTGTTAAAATTTTATTTTAATAACGGTGGTACTCACAGCTAGCTGGTTATAAAGTAAAAAAAATATTTTAAGTCAAGAAAGCTCACTACAATATATTGCCCCGTTAGAACTTTTCTCCAGCCTGACATTTACGTCCGCTGTTATTTAATTCCGGATTTCATTTCAATTTTAATAAAAGGGCAATATTTTTTTAGGTCGGTCTCATAAAGTATTTAACTTGTACGGTGTAGGCTTAGGAAGAGGTTAAACGACCGACATGTGGCCGCAGATTCGATTTACCCGGTAACAATGATCTTCAAATTTGATAGATGTAGCGTTACTATGCAAAGTGCGTTCAAAGCGTCTTAGCTTTAAATGAATAAAAATGTGGATGTTTGTAAATAAATGTTTTTAGTTAAAATAATACCGTAACTTATAACAAAGAATTCTAATATTAATAGTCGTTAAAACAATCAAGTTTGTCATAATTTTGAAGTTTTATTTTCTCAAAGCGCCAACTAGCAGTAGTAGTAGTGCAGCAGTAGGGAGACAGCCTAGCCTCGTTGTCGTTGGTTACTGTGTGATTGGTTTTCCAAATTTAAGGAATTTAAATGTGTAACTTTAATTTAATTATACTGTTTTATGGTTATGAAATTAAACAAAATTTGGTAGTTATTCGCTTTGCGCATCCGTTTCGTAATATGTAGACGGCGATGGATCGTTTTTGTTTCATCATTGCTGGGATCCGTTGCTGGCATCGGCGCTACACTCAAATAATGACCACCAGCACTCTGCCAGGAGTGTAAGAATTATAAGAATAATGAAGGTCTCGGCATCGTTGCTGGGATCCGTTGCTAGCATCGATGCCACGCATCATTATTGTAATATCTGCTATATATATACCATGGATTCATCGAGTGCACTGTATGTCTCAGAATAGGAATTATATTTAAAAAAAAAACTTTATTGAGAAAAACATCATTTACATAGCTTATTTTAAAATACAAGGTAAAAATGTTTTACTAACAAAAAACATTGTTTCGACTTAGGAGATAAGCTCCTAAAAAAGTTGTCACAGACAATTTACTAACAGGAGACTTACAGCTAAACCTAGTTATGTTAATATTATTTTTTATTTAACCTACCTATCACAAAGAATTATTATTGCACTCGTATAATGTAGAAAGTTTAAACTTTGTACTTCACGCGGTATCTACGGTTGGCAGATCTTTGCCCGGAGATTTAAAAATAATGAAACTGGCTTCGGACTTTAGAAATGGCCGCTCGCTCAAATATTTTACGATTCAATTAAATTGTCTACTTACAATGTATGGAACGAAGAAAGTCTAGAATCGATATTATTAATTTTAAATGTCTAAGGTAGGTATTATTTAACTTTTACATGATAAACTACACAATAGAAAAGTAAATTGGTAATCCACGACTCTATCCGTCACGGTGTGGTCAGAAACCACGCTTCGAGGAAGCGGATGAGCATTTAGCCAACTATACTATGGGCACATCATGACTAGTGGCAAACTCGTCAAAGTTTTTAGCGTACCAAATTTGAGAAATATCAATATCAATTATTTATTATGATCCGACCAGGAACGAAGGTACCTCCGCATCTAAATCCACGGACTTAACCGCTAGACCACAGAGGCAGTTTAAAGAAACCATAGAAAAACGACTGTGCAAAATGGTATTGGAGTTTAAGGTCTCTTGGTGGGTTTAAACCAAACGAACAAAGAGCTAGAGCCAGAACAAGAGCTTCTGTCGTTTTTTTTGGGGCAAAAATTATAACAATTAATTGATGTTTGGATCATACGTATGCTTCATTTTCATTCGTTAACTAGAGCGCTTTGAAATTCCTCTTTTTGAATACGTTCAAACATGCAAAAACAACTGTTCGCATGTAATAGGTCAATAAATCAATTTTAAATAATAATTTATTTTATATAAGTACTACATATTAACTACACACATCAAAAGTGTCTAGGGATCAACATATATTTTTGCAATAACTTTTCTCCTGATTGATATTCATTAAAATTTTTTTTAAGGATTGATCAAATAAAATGTTTTCGTTTGTCTACAGTAACGATAAACCAAGTCACCTTTGCATTAGTAAAAAAAATTGCCATTTTCCTAATAAAGGGATTTTTGACATTTGAACCACTAACATTAAAGTTCGAAAAAAAGACTGAAATAACAGTTTTTTTTTTAATTTTATTGGGTAACTTAAACAATTAATAATCCGTGTTTCTACCGCGAACACTAACAACACAAGAACATCGGTTTGGCATACTCAAAATGAGTTCATCCAAGTCACGCTGTGGAATGGCCGCCCATGTTCGTTGCAACAACAAAAAAAGGTCTTCTGGCGACTGGATACCCTCCATATTCGGCAGAGCTCTTCCCTGAAGAATATCCCATGCATGCTCAATCGGGTTCAAGTCTGGCGACTGAGCAGGCCAGGGCAGGACATTGATGTTAGCTGCGGCGAGAGTCTGTCACAACTCTTGCGGTGTGCGGTCGTGCATTATCATGCATTAACTGAAATAAGGGACCGATATGCACTTGTAGAGGAACGATGACGTCTGATACAACCGTCTCAGCATAAATTTGAGCGTTGAGGTTGCCTCTGATCCAAATCAACTCAGTTCTTCCGCCGATCGAAATACCCGCCCATACCATGATGGTTCCACCACTATAAGGATGGACTTCCTGGCAGGATTTTAATCGCTGTTGGCGTCCAGGGGTTCTCCAGTGTCGTATACGTCTTGTATCCGGCCTCATACCAAAACGAGACTCATCAGAAAAGCACACGAAACGCCATTGTTCTTCTGTCCAATTTCTGTGTTCAAGAGCCCATTGATATCGAGTCCTACGATTGTGCATTGCTATAGGTGGTACCCGTAGCGGTCTTCGGGAATGAAGGTTCACTTCATGCAAGCGGTTTCTGACTGTTTGGTCGCTAATTAAGTTCCCTGAAGAGCGATGAAGGCTCACGGCTAACATCATGGCGGTTATTGTTGGAGTTCTTCGAGCTGTGTTTTGAATGTATCGGTCTTGTCTCCGTGTGGTGCAGCGATACCGTCCTCCATGGCGCTCAGCCACGGTACCAGTGGTTCGGTAACGTGTCCAAAGTCGACTGATAACACTCTGACTTGTATTCAGAGCTAAAGCCACAGTACGTTGCCGGGAACCAGCTTCTATCATTCCCACGGCTCTGATCATTTCTTCCCTGCTTAAATGACGTCGCCGCTTCATAATAACGTTGGTTTTAATCAGTAGTAGGGAAACAGTAGCACTAATAATGTCTTCAATGCGTCTTATGTTTTTATAGGGAAAATATTGACAGCTGATTTTCATCTTTTACTCGAATTTGATTGACGGTTCCTGTTTTAAATTATGAAATGCACCAAAAAGGATCCATATAAATTTATAAAATCATAAATTTATTACAAAGCCACATCTCAATCACAAGAAATCCGCATAAACATGCTTGATCCCTAGACTTTTTTGATGTGTGTATTTTATACAAAAATATTATTACGATTTAAAGTTCATATATCCATTTATTCCATCATACTTTCTTAGGTATGTAAATATATGACCGCCTCCGTGGTCTAGTGGTAACAAACGTTGCCGTGAACTCGGGAGGTCGTGGGTTCGATTCCCACCGGGGGCAAGTTGTACATTGTATAATTTGTCTCGGTCTGGGTGTTTATATGTATAATATGTACAATATATTGTATATATTTACAAAAAAAAAGAAGTATAATATGTAGTTTATCAACCATCTAGTTTCCGTAACACAAGCCTCGTAGCTTACCACGGAAACTAGACGGCGCTGTGTGACCTGTCTGGAAATATTATTTATTTATTTATTTATTATTATTATATCAAATTATACTAATTTCGTAAACAATGAACACTGCTTCCTGGAACACAGGCAGGGTTTACTAATACTGGGGGATAGCTTACGACACTCTTGATAGCGTTAGTTATTTACTTTATAACTAAATTATAAAATGTAACTTAAACTTTGACTTATAGCAAATAGAAGAAGCATTCTCTTGTTTGGTCTAAACCCACCTTCATAACTACATTCTTTTTAAATAAATATTATTTATTTATCAACAAATGAGATAAAACGTGGTAAAAAAACATATTTTCCAAATCTAAATATCTGTCCTTCTAACATATTTTTCTACCCATTTCATTGTTTTTTTTTTACCTACCGTGAGTAGGGACGCGAAAATCTATCGATACCTTTATCGAGTAGGTACTTCACTTTCCAATACTTTTTTCTTTTGATTTGATCGTGTCCCTATACTAGCTCAGAGTAATCTATTGCGGTGCACTTACCGCACACAGAGAAAAACATACACAAGTTTTTAATATAAATTCAGCGTCCGCTAAGCGTAAACTTCTGTTCGGAAACTAACATTTAACCGTATTTCTTTCTTTGTAATGTAGAAATTATCCCACTGCCAGCACCTCGTAGTATCATGATAGTGATGACATAAGTTAAAGTATAATAATAACGACAGTATTTGTAAAGAATGATCTTAGCGAGGTAAAATTTAATATTTATCGATTTTACATAAAATATAAATTTTTCCAAGTGTACAAGCTCACATTCGCATAGATCGCTCATATTAGCTTTTACTTTTAAAAAAACATACTATTTCGGCACATAAATTTCTATTAGATTTCCTACATTAGGGACGCGAAAGGTATCGGTCCGTTTCTTTTCGATATCGATATTATTTATTCGATACTACCTACTCATGAGTACTTTATCGAGACTTTTGAAACCGTGTCCCTAGCTGTAAGGGTGCTTGCAATGAAGTGAGTGCGCGGACCGTAACCGAAGGGGCCCCTACAATGGCTACATTGCCCAAAAAAAGGATCTTTTGTTTTTACCCCCTGACAGGCTGACAGTAATTAATGTCATATTTTACCTTCTAAATTATCTAATAATGTTATCAACTATTTAACTATGTTAATTATAGCGTAAGCTTTGTGGAATTTTACGAATTATGTGTATTTATTTAAATAGTCAGAAAGGTATTTTAATTAATTAGATTTGTGATAATATACCTACACCATTATATTTATTCACTACCTTCTTGGTCTAGCGGTTATGTCCTAAATTCTCCAGATATATGTTTTGGAAGGCCCATCTCCATCAGTGCAGGTCTAGGACGCTGTGGTCTAGGGGCTGTAATGATGATGATTAGTACAAAATGTTTATGACAGATAAAAACATCTTTAAAAACTCTACCAACGAAATTTTTATTATTTAATGTACCAAGTACACTGGCTGCATTGCTATATGTATATATATATATATTGTTTCTCATAATAATAATTCTAAACTACTTAAATAAAATTAAATACCTAATAAAATACAAAACCTAATAAAAAATGAAACTATCTAAATTAAACGACTTATAGGTCTAGCGTTATTAGATTTGATATTTGCACGGACACTTTCAAGGTCGAGCGCTATTAGATTTGATATTTGCACGGACACTTTCAAGGTCGAGCGCTATTAGATTTGATATTTGCACGGACACTTTCAAGGTCTAGCGTTATTAGATTTGATATTTGCACGGACACTTTCAAGGTCGAGCGCTATTAGATTTGATATTTGCACGGACACTTTCAAGGTCTAGCGTTATTAGATTTGATATTTGCACGGACACTTTCAAGGTCTAGCGTTATTACATTTGATATTTGCACGGACACTTTCAAGGTCGAGCGCTATTAGATTTGATATTTGCACGGACACTTTCAAGGTCGAGCGCTATTAGATTTGATATTTGCACGGACACTTTCAAGGTCGAGCGCTATTAGAGTTGAAAATTGTATAATATTTTGTCATTTTGACGTAAGCTCTGACGTAAATAACGGAATTTCTTTTTAATTGACATTATTATAACAAATATTAAGTATTATTTTTCTTGTAAATATTACACTAGGAAATAATATGACAGAAATGACAATGTCAAATGCTGTTGATTTCTATCTAACGCTTGTTGTAATTCTTGAATTTAAAAAATATGTTATAATTGTTTACCGTTTGTATAATAAATAATTAAATATCGCTTAAAGTAATAGAATTCGGTGCTGAACCACTAGCTCTTTTAGAAAAACACTAGGTTCTTCTGGTGTTTGTTCGAAATAAACGTTAAAAAAAGTTAACATACATAAATAATTAGTTATCTAACTGGTACTCGAACCCTGTACATTATAGCCTGTTTATGACTTCTGCACAATTTTACAACCAGTCAGTCCTGCTGTACCCCAGTTCGAAATATCCCGTGCTCTTTCTAACCTACATAAGTGAGACAAGTTACGCGATATACTAGCAAACGGTGGCTTCGTGTTTCGTACAGTACAACATCAATTATTCGCAATCGGATTTGAACTTTATGCCTTGCAGTTACGAACTAAATTACGGGCGAATATGGAATAAAAAACGTGGTTAAATTTGTCATGTGTTAGGGCTGGTGTTTCAATATTAGTTTTAAACTAAGGTTATTGTTTTATTTTGTAGATGCAACTGTTACTGTAATTTTACCTCCTCAAATGATTAGTTAAAATAAATAAGTGTTTTTAAAGTGACGCAGGTGGAATACAGAAAATATTAAGTGGTTATAAGAGGCTTTGTACTCTCGCCAAGCCGTCTGGCCAGCGTGGCGAGTGTAGGCCAAATTCTCCAGACATATGTTCTGGAAGGCCCGTCTCCAGCAGTGGAGGTCTAGGTCGCTGTGTTCTAGGGGCTGTAATGATGATGATGACGATGAAGAGGCTTTGTTACAGCTCAATTTTGAATACAGGATTTTCCAACTTCCGTTTATTTAATTTGGTAAATTATTTCTGTAAATAAAAAGAAAAAATATCGCTATCGATACATTTATATAATTATACGCATCAGGCCGAGTTCTCTATCTTTTTTAATGTACGTCAAACGTCAGATGGTTGGTTGTTGGTTCGTTACTTTGATAGTTAAGACAATCACTTGCTTTATAATCTAAAATATAAACGGTTGATATTTTGTTGATCCCCTTTAAAACTTAACATTTTATAAAAACAATAGAATACTCGTACATTTGCAAACCGTGAAGATTTCCGTCTATTTGTTTTGGTCTTTAGTAGTTTTAGATAACACAGCTGAAATTATTTGATGTAGTGTGATGTGATCTATCACTTTAATATTATGGACAGTTTTAATAAAGTTTAGTTTAAAATAAAAAGTAAGCAAGAGTTGAAGTACCGGCCCGCAGAGTTCTAACTAATAAATGTCACCACTTTATACCCGGTTTTTACGATTGTTCATATGCGAGGCAGTGCGGATAAACGATTTTTTATGCGCCAATTATAATCGTCAAGTTTTTATGTCGTTGTAACTCGATATTTACGATTACGGCCGTAAAATCCAAGTGTTACATTCAATTATCATTTATAACACGTGATGTTGGGATTCGAAAGAAGGTTCTACAGACAGAGGGGCAGGGTGGTAATCCTTGAGGTATATATATACATATATACTGAGTTTGACATTTATCAAACTAACTGTCAAAATGCATACAAATAACGGTTTCACTCTTCATATACCGCGGCGACATTAACTCTACAGCTTTTGAGAAATACCTCTCCAGGACTATTGACTAGGCAGGTATCTTATCGGCAATCAAATATTTCTGACAACTTCAACATATTTTTATATACTGTGTTTGTGAACTAGCACACTACGTCTAACTGACGCAATTGAATCAGTAGCAAGTCAGTAGTAACCTAGCGATGGAGTCGTAGGACGCCACGCTCACCCTGTTTGTCTTGCTCACGTCCCACTCTCACAGATTCTAACCCAATCGTTAACGACATCGGTGATGCAACTGTGGATGTGACTTTGAGTGTAATTGTCAATCGGTTCCGTATTTTCTAGTGAACAAAATAGCGCGTGCCGAATATTCCCCTATTGTTGTAATCATCGACTGCCTCCGTGGAGGTACTGAGTTCGATTCCTGGTCGGGACACAATCATATTTATTAATTTAAATTAATATTTATTTTATTTGTGATATTTCCGGAGTTTGGTACGCTGGAGACATCGACGAGCTTGCTACTTGTAATGATTGGCCTACAGTAAATTTGGCTAAATATGAATTCGCTTTTTTAAAAGAGTTTCTGACCACGCCGGAAGGGAAACGGTCGTAATGATACTTTGCTGTAATCAAAGCGGTAAGGCGACGAGTTAAGGCATATTGATTAACCGCCCTTGTAACTGCTTGAAATATCTTGGAAATTTAGTTAAAAGTCTGAATTTTACACATTTCCCGTCACATGGAGTATACAATATATTTGTTTACCAAATTAGCATTAAATAGCCCAATATTGAATCCCAATTCATTAATAATGATGTACCCACGCACGTGTCAGAGTTGTTTGGTTTACGTCGCCGTGTTTACTTGGGAGCCTAATGGCACTTCTGTTCTGGTCCCCGTAACTAAACAAATCTTGTATTTATAACTGTAATAGAGATTTCTAAAGCTATTTGTACACAATGGTTAGAAAACGCGCGGTTTATCACGCTATTTATTGGCGTGTCTGCCAATGAAGATTTTTTGGTTTGATTTACAAATATGTGATATGGTACAAACAACAAGTGAGCTTTAATACAATTAAATATTAATAAAACGGGTGTAATTATATTTAACTTTACTGTCATTTTAACTTCAATTTAATAAATTTATTTGGAATAACAAACGACTGCAACGGGTGTCCCAACGAGCGCCTGGTTTATTTTTGAAACCAAATTTACGCTGATGGATCAGAAAATCATTTCGTTCGTCTTCGTCCTTGTCGCCGATATAGCCACAGTAAGTGACCGAGAATCCAGGAACATTCATTCGACATCTGCATTTGCATGCCTACAAGGTTCAATTGGTGCATTTAGCGCTCTTGTTGGAATATCCTATACAATAAGGATCTAGAAGTACATGGATTACATAGTACAGGTGATTATACAATTACCACCGTTATCCACAGATATATTTAGAGTTTAGTTCGACACCAAGACCATTACTATACTCGTACATGTTTATCACCCGAATTTTAAGACGTTTTCGCAACGGCTCCTGTGCTCAATTATTCCTCCCAGCTGTCAAACGCACATATTTTATAGGATATAGATGACAGTGTTCATAGGTATATTTTTGACCGTAGAGTTTCAGTCAAAATTAGAAGCACACGTTTATAAATATTTTTTTTTGTACAATTTTCCTGTTATCGCAATCTTTACAGATTTCGAGGATCCGTTGGGGAAACCCGTTTCACAGCTGGAAGGAGTGGTTGACTGGAGGAACCGTTGTTGATGAAACGTCTTAGAGTATCTACGAGTATATATTGAGTTTCTGTTTATTACTTGCATAGATAAATAGAACATTTATTGTAGATAACTTAAAAAGTAAAAAAAAAACAATATGTATTTTGAATTTCTGGACTTTTGAATGGCTGGACTGTAACGATTCTTTGCCTATTCATAAAAAAAGACAAAAACTGGCTGTATGACCTTTTGCCTTCCTATAACGGGATAATTGTATAAAAAAAATTGTAAAAAAAAACGTCTGCTTCTAATTTTGAACTGACATTACTGTCAAAATTCCAATGAACACTGTCATACTCGTATATCCTTATAATCTGAGCGTTTGACAACTGGAAGGAATAGTTGAGAATACGGGTGTAAGACTTATAAAATTCCATACAAACCCGCGCGCGGTTGGAATAACCGTCGCGTTCGGTCCCTATAATGCATTAAAACCCTATATGAGTATACGTTTATTTACTTATTTATATGCGTAAATGACATCGTGAGAATTTAACGTAAGTATAATTCGTATCACAACTAAAAGCATGGAAGCCAATTGTAATCGATAAATTCTATGCCTATATTGCATGTATTTAATAATAATTTAATACTTTGTCGACGCGATTTATATTTATCATCTTTATTATGCAAATTTCCGAACACACCTGTAATTTTTTTTCCTATCCTACCTCCGAGATCGTTGGTATCGCAATACAGTTATGCACACGCGTCTATACTTTTTTTTAATGAATTTTATTATATTAAACTCGCACCGCCCCGCTATATTTGTGCTAATTATCACCAACTTATCATCTAGACTTTATAAATTTTAAATTAGTGCTGTAAACTCAGTTTTGTGGATTGGACTTTAACCTAGAACTTGCTGATGATCAAACTAAAAGTCCATTTCACAAAACCACAGTTTACAGGGCTAATTGAAAGAGACAGTGTCTCATTTCTTCAATCCGGTTCGCTTGTTTGACGGTGTGGGTGTGATCAGCATTTTGAACCGATACCGCTGTGGATTTAACTGGACCTTCAGCCTTTCTTATTTTTCCACTTAAAGTTTCAATATTAAACTTAAACCAACCTCCCGCTAAAATCATAAATAGGCAAAATACCTTGAACCAGTAAATTCTCTCAAGATTTCCCCGTCATACTTTGTTTAGTCATTAACTTTGTTTATAGTTTGGTAGATCGTAACAAAACGCAGCCTAAAAATAAACTGTCGCGATTTATAATAGTTTAAAATAATAAATTCCCTTATTACTCATATTATAAAACTGCATGTCCATGCTCCTATCCTAAATAATAATTGGTAACTTGATATCTTGTAGAGTAGACTTAGTTTATATTGAGTTTGATACCAGCCTCCGAGAGACATTGATTTTACATAATTTCGTCTCCCATAATTAATTTTACGATCATAACCAGATTTTTCTCTATATATAATAATGTAATTAATACGTTTGTAACTATGTAATATAATTCATGTATTTTAATTGTTTATTAGGCGTTTCTACACTGCCGTTATAAAATGTTATTTAAGGCACACCGACTATGACAGACGCGGACGTCAAACCACTAGACGTGTAGGTACGCCACGCAAATGGTGTGACGTCTGTCATAGGCTTATTACTATCTAGTACAAAGCTATACGCTACAAAAACCTATCCAGTACGACAATAAGTAGAAACAACGTAAAGAAATTCTCACGCCAATCGGCGTTATAGGTATAACAACCAACAGTTTTCGTGCCCCCTGAGCTTTCTTCTAGAAAACTATACCTGGTACTTGACTTACCTTTTTTTGATCCGTATTTCGATAGAAGAAGAACGCGGAATTTCGAAGCCGGGCTTCAAATTCGGATTAGACCAACGATCATGATTTTGACATTTCATGGCGAGACACATTGGTTGTTGGATGAAAATAGGGAGGGGACGTAATATCAGCCGATTTAGGGACTAGAGATGTGCTAACTTATTTTTTTTGCTTTAAAACGTATAAAAAATATAATAGGACTTACCATCTTGTTTAACAGTATTGCCAAGAGGTCCGCAGCCGGCCACCCAGAGCAGCAGGATCCACCTCAGCATGAGCGTGAAGATGTTGCCCCGCTGCAGCTCGGGCTGGTTGTGGAAGTGGCGCGCAGTCGGACGAAGCCGCGCGCACGCTGGGTGCTCCATTGTAATCTCCAAACCCACGTAGATTCAAAACCACTCTTTTCTTGCAATGTCATTGATAATTTTTGGTTTTCTGTAAAATTTGTTGTTGTTAGATGGCTGGTGAGATTTCTAAATGCACATTCAGAGTACCAACTAGAACTAGGACAGCCGACTGAACACAATATGTGACACCGCGCGCACCTTCTGTTAAACTCCCTACAACTTTACCGACTTTAAAATGAAAAAGCAGTGCATAGAAATCTACACTATGTTCTGATTGTTTAAGTAGAGCTTAATGCCTTAAGAATTTAGCAAGCTTTTATAAAAGTGAGAACAGATGTTAGTCTCTATTTTGTTAACATGTTGCGGAGTCCCATGTCGTGCTCAATATACAACACATGCTGCAGCCGTATTTATACTTAAGCGCAAACGTTAGATTGTCAAAATAGTTTCGTAAAGTTTTTTCGATCATAGCCGACCTTGTGTCAGAATAGCGTTTTCCACTATATCAAAGGTCACCCATGGGGTTGCAACTTCAAAATCATTAGGAAAACTTGAATTAAATACTTAAATTGTCCGCCGCGAATTTATATTAAAGTTAACAACATTTATATTAATTAAACTAAGATTATATATTTACATTAAACATAGTTTTATAACACACATTAGGAAATAAAAAAAAATGGCAAATACTAAAAGAAATATATAATAGTTTTTTTTTAAATGAACGCATCGTAACGTTATTTTGCTGTTATCTGTAGTGGAAACCTTTAAACGAGAATACCAATTTTAATAGCGTGTTACACTGACAGTTCCGTTATTTAAGGGATTCCACTATGTAACATTGGCGCTAAAATAACAGAATAGGGCTACTGGCATGCTTATAGGTAAGCTTTGATTCATGTGAAAAGTCGAAAAAGCACACAGCCGTGTTAGAATAAAAATCAACTAAGTTAGCCATTTTTGCACAACAATATTATGCACATTTAATTAGTCGTACTTTTGAATTTGCGTTTTCGGCTAAAACCGTTCGTTTAATTGCTTTTAAGACCCACTATCTTCGAAACTAAGCGTTACAGTGCTTAGTCGATTTTATCACTCGAAAAATCAGAAGTTTTTTAAACGACTGTTGTAAAAAAGTAAATTTACTAAAAGAAATGAGTTAGTTGGTTTTCGCTCTAACCCGGCGACATACGAAAATGTAAATCTCATTACAGGTAGAAAATGTGGTTACTCCAAATAGAAATGACGTCTGGATTAAGTCAATTTACGTAAATTAATTTCAATTGTCCAAAAATGGCGATCAATTTAAAAGTTACGGGCTAAACGAAATATTACCGAAATAACGACAAAATTAAGATAAACGGCAGTTTTGGCACAAAATCGAAAATCGTAATTTAGTTTTGAACATTACGACAGAATTGCGACTACTTATTAAATGGCTTGAGAACTTCGAAAGAGTAGACGTGTAAGAACATCTATATGACAGACGACACTACTATAGTACCCCGACCAATCAGGACGTATTAAAGTAAAAAAAAGTAAAGTATCATCACGACCGTTTCCCTTTCGGGTATGTGAGAAACCACGCTTATAAATAAGCGGATTCACATTTAGCCAACTTTACCATAGGCCAATCATGACCAGTGGCAAGCTCGTCGATGTCTCCAGCGTACCAAACTCAAGAAATATCACAAATAAATTAAATATTAATTAAATGTATTTATTTACATTAATAAATATTTTTGTGTCCCGACCAGGAATCGAACGTATAAAAGTGAAAGTCAAATTTACAGTGACTATAATATAATGACTTTTTATAGTTGAAGTATAAAATAATTACATATTATTATAAGGATATCAATGTAAGATCTTTAATAAAAATATAACATATGTTCTACCAACAAATCCTAGTGTTATTCTTGACATACTCGACTTGATTTCAAATTTTATGTTCTTACTCTCGTTTTTATAATTTACACCAAAACAATACCAACGATCAACATTTATAACAACGAGAATAAGTTCTTCAACCTCATTCGTCAACTGGATCACTAGAACCCTTTGAAGTAACAGCTTTAAGAAGCGAGCCCAACATCAAGCGAGCGAGCATTCTTAGAATATTTTATAGACTCTTTGGTAGGAAAAGCAGAACAACGGAAGAATGCTCTTTGTCACAACAAGACACATAATTATTTATTGTATCGATTTTGTATCTTTGTTTAAAATCATAGTTTGTTATTTTAATATTGTATCTTTGTTTAAAATCATAGATTCTATTTGGCTCGAAATTGGGATCCGACCATTTTTTTAACGTTATGATGACCTTAGATAAGCAATAAGAAGACAACTGTACCTAGATGTTTTGGTCGAAAATCGCAAATGTTTTATCTCGTGTCGCTGAGTTAGGAAATGAACCTTAAATGGTATTAAAGTTCCCAAAGGTGATTTTGGTAAAACGTGCCGTATCGTTTGGAAGGTGACCTCAATAAATAAGGCTGATTGTGTGATAAGCTTGCCTTTAGTCTTCATACCAAACTTGCAGCTCAAATATCCGACCAAATTTTGATTAAAATGCTCTGTGGTTTGTCTTACAAAAGACTGTTCGATCACGAAATATTGTCCGTTTATTTTACTGATTACGTAACTTTTTACGGTTGTGTGATAAATAATACAAAAAAACCAAGCTTAACAACGAAATTAATAGCACAAGATCCGTAGATATCCGTAAGATTGATCAATATTAATAGCACAAGATCCGTAGATATCCGTAAGATTGGTCAATATTAATAGCACAAGATCCGTAGATATCCGTAAGATTGGTCAATATTAATAGCACAAGATCCGTAGATATCCGTAAGATTGGTCAATATTAATAGCACAAGATCCGTAGATATCCGTGAGATTGGTCAATATTAATAGCACAAGATCCGTAGATATCCGCAAGATTGGTCAATATTATTTTTTTTTTAATGATCTTCGCAGTGATGGTAAATGACGCGATGTCCCAAGATGGATTGACTTTGGTGCCGTGGTCCATGGGTCGAGCATCGGTGTGGGACGCTACTTGTGTCAACATCCTTGCTCGGTCTCTTGTCCAGGGCACATCTGTCAGGGCAGCGGACTCGTCTGAAAAGGCCAAATGTCGCAAATACAAGTCTGTAGCTAATGACGACGTATTTGTGCCTTTGGTCTTGAGACAATGGGACCGTGGGGGCCAAGCGCTAAGAAGTTCTTTAAAGAACTGTCTAAGCGTCTGGTTAACGGTGTAACGCTGTATGTGACAAGAGGGCTGGCAGTTTTTTCGCGCAGCAAATCAGCATCGCTGTGCAGCGGCGGAATGCTGCGAGTGTTCTTGGCACACTGCCACATGATCGAGTCATGGGTGAATATTTTTATATATAGTTTAGATTTTAGTTTCATTTTTAATTTAGTTTATACATTTTTATTAGCTTAATTTTTATTTAAATCATTGTACTGTTTTTTATTCTTAATAAATATTTTTTTTAAATAATAAAATACTCTAACAATAGCAGCGGTGATGGGTTGCCTAACGAAATATGTCCAAAGCCCCAGTATATTTTTCAAGTGAGCAAGTGAGAGACGGCTACTGTCATGTCATGGACCTTGCGCGCCACTTATTATCAGGTGGTCGCAAGGTCACATGTCGTGCTAGATTAAAAAATAGTGTACTAGTCAGTTAATTAGCTAGTGCGATACAGGATGTTTTTAAATTACCAAAATAATAAAAGTATAGCTTAAACAACCCATCTCCGTTGCTTTTCTTAGCGTATTTTATTATGAAAAGTGGATTTCATTCGTATAATCGATCGGCGAAGGTCGCTCTTAGACGTAAAAATGTAAGCATGTCGATAGTAGTGTTGATAAAAACTGTTGGAAATTTAATAAACAGCATAACAATTTAAAATCACACGTGCCGGTAGACCTCTGCATGATCGTATCCGATGTGACTAAGCCTTAAAGCTAAAGTTAACTATTGACTATTAAGTAAATAGTAACCGAAGTTTTTAATAGAATCGTGTAGCAGAGCAAGTTAATATTGTTATTTATTTTGTAATATCGAAATAACGCTCGCGTGACCCGACTGCTTACTTATGAAAATGGTTTATTCCATAATTTAGCCCTTATTTTCTAAAGCGCGAAGGTTCGATTCCCATAAACTATTGTAGAAAATTAAAATCCAACCAGTCAGTGTTTTCTTTGACTTAAAGATGACAGGTAAAACGTAACCTGCCGTAACCAGTAACAGTGTTGTAACGATTGTATTACATGCGGCCAAGGAATAAATATTGTTGGCTGCAATCGACATCCTTTGCCTTGCGTTTATTTAAGACGTCACCTGTCAGTGTAGACTTTGACATTCCTCACTTTTCAAAAACAGACTTCAGCAATGCGCTGCTTTTTTTATAAGTTATAATAAATAGTTCTTAAAAAATCATTTTAAACTTTATCTTTAAATACCTAATAAACCTACTGGATATTGTCGCCCCCGTAGCTTGGGTAAGTATTGAATTAAAAATAGTACGGGTCACTTCATGACCACGTGCAGTAGATTCATTTTTATTTGTGCACCACCGCTGCGGTCTCACCAACTACATGGTATCTTGTCTTGGTGTGGACTGGAGTGGTGGTGGATCTAGAGATGGAACGTAACGTGTGCTCCCCGTGCGTTCCAGGGTTTTTCCAGTAGGACTATAAAGCTGGGGCCCAGCTTGAGAAGATAACCCCGCTGCCCAGGATCCCCGTGACGCCTCGTTGTCCGCTTGGGATCGGCAGCGCTCTCCGGGTCCCCATCTTCAGGCTCTCCGAGGGAAGGTACCCCTACGTACGGTCAACGGATGCATAAAGAGTGATAGGGCTAAGTTTTGGCTTACGACCCTCCCTTTATATAATTGTAGATTCTCTTGCTTTGTTAACTTCATCTTACTTAATATATTAACTTCCTTGCTTAAATTCCTAGTTTTATTTGAATGTCCCGCTTAACGTGACATCTGGCGCCCAACAGTGTTTTTTAGTCATCTTCGCTTAACTTTATTGCATTCTTTGGCCTTGCGTAGCTAGTAGTTGTGTGATTATTGCATGCGTGTTTGCAGGTTTGTGTAAAATCAGTTTTTTTTAACTCCTTCAAAGTACCTACGCTGTAATTTTTATTAACTTTTTATTTCTAGCCTATTTAACTGTTATCTCTACATAAATTGTATTGCCTATTGTTAATAATTGCCTACTCTTTGTATCAATAACTTAAATTTGTAAAAAAAATAATGACTTGTTTTTTTTTTCTTTTTGAAGCATGTGCTTAGCATTTTTTTTATCTTGTGTAACAAAAATATTTTCTTCATCTACTTAATAATTCATTCTAGGCATTCTGGTTGCCATATTACTTAATTAAAACAAAATTATTTTTATTGCACAATATATTCATTTTTTTATATCAGTCATTATCATAAAATTTCATTTAGTTTTTTTGTTCATCTTATTCAATATTTACCCAAACTGTTCAATATTTAGTAATTTTCTTTTTCTTTTCCCTTTTTTTTTTATTGTAATAATGTTTTCTTTAATTTTAAAAGTTGAATTAATTTGTAAAGTGGCTATTCTTGGACTGACATCCATGGATATATGTGACAGTGTGGGGTACTTGGGTAGTGTTGGAGAAGGTGTGTCGAAGGCAGCGGACAGTGTTTCTCCGCTGGTCGCTTGTGATAGCATTTGTTACCATTGCTCCCAAACATTCTTGCCCAGTAATCATAATAGGCTACACTATATTGTAAATAAGCAATAGGCACATAGAATAATAGTTAGGTTAGATTTAAATTATAATGTGATATTTTTTTAAACATTTTTTTTATTTTCTTAATTAACTGTTATAATTCTTTATTTTTTTTATTATGATGGTATAAATGCCAGTCTTAAAGCTGTGATATATTTACACACATATGAATGTTTTTGTTATTCATTTTCTATTTGCTTGATTTTTTTTCTTAGTTTTTTTTTCTTATTAAACTTTCTTAAACTTTAAATATCAACTTAATATTATTCCTCAATCTTATAGCCTAATATTGCCAGCTTTTTAAGACACTAGTTTATTAATAACAAGTGCCTTATTGTATGAAAGATGTGTCGACTAATAGTTTGCTTGGTATATCCCGCTATTAGCCGAAAATTGAATGCTGAAGCATGAATGATTATGTAGATTGAAGTATGAATATGATGAATGGACGAATATGTGTGTTGTTGGTAATGTTAGTTATATTTTTTTTGTAATAATTTTAATTTTGTACGAGTAGATTTTTTTTTCTTAGTTTTCTTAGTATTTTTTTTTTCTTAGTTTACTTAGTCAATTTCTTTTCTTAGTTTTTTTTTATTATTTTTTTATATTTCATAGTTAAGGATTTTACCCTTAGGGTTAAAATCCTCAAGTGGCGAGCGGGGTAATGTAACGATTGTATTACATGCGGCCAAGGAATAAATATTGTTGGCTGCAATCGACATCCTTTGCCTTGCGTTTATTTAAGACGTCACCTGTCAGTGTAGACTTTGACATTCCTCACTTTTCAAAAACAGACTTCAGCAATGCGCTGCTTTTTTTATAAGTTATAATAAATAGTTCTTAAAAAATCATTTTAAACTTTATCTTTAAATACCTAATAAACCTACTGGATATTGTCGCCCCCGTAGCTTGGGTAAGTATTGAATTAAAAATAGTACGGGTCACTTCATGACCACGTGCAGTAGATTCATTTTTATTTGTGCACCACCGCTGCGGTCTCACCAACTACATGGTATCTTGTCTTGGTGTGGACTGGAGTGGTGGTGGATCTAGAGATGGAACGTAACGTGTGCTCCCCGTGCGTTCCAGGGTTTTTCCAGTAGGACTATAAAGCTGGGGCCCAGCTTGAGAAGATAACCCCGCTGCCCAGGATCCCCGTGACGCCTCGTTGTCCGCTTGGGATCGGCAGCGCTCTCCGGGTCCCCATCTTCAGGCTCTCCGAGGGAAGGTACCCCTACGTACGGTCAACGGATGCATAAAGAGTGATAGGGCTAAGTTTTGGCTTACGACCCTCCCTTTATATAATTGTAGATTCTCTTGCTTTGTTAACTTCATCTTACTTAATATATTAACTTCCTTGCTTAAATTCCTAGTTTTATTTGAATGTCCCGCTTAACGTGACAGTGTAATAAAAAAACTGCTAGAAAACTAAAAAGAAAATGTTTTATGCAAAAAGTAATGAAATTGTTTGTAAATTAGGGCGGGTTGCATGGTAAGAAAATGTTTCCAATAATAAGTTAAACTGTGAAACTAACACTGATCTTAGCCCAAAAAGTTGCTGCGACTGGTGGCTAATTGGTGTGGCCAACATAATATCGGGTGTCCCAACAAGCACCGGAAATAAATTTGCCGCAATTTTTTTATATATACCAGCATGACATGTGCCATTGAGCTCACCTAATAGTAAATGGCGCGCAAGGGCCATGGCAGACATCAGTCCCTAACTATGCCGGCTTGACTGGGCATGACGGCAATTCGAGCCTGGTCCCAAAATGTGTGGATACACTTTAATGGGTTTATCGGCACGAACGGTGGCGGCCCCAGCAGACTGGGCAAATTACCACTATCAGTCCGCCTACCAACATTTTCTTAATACAAGTTGTACGGTATTTGTTGACAGTTGTCACAATAATGCACCAAATGAAACGACAGTGAGGCGTTTAATTACAAAATTTAGGACCAAATTTACGCTTATGGATCAGAAGATCATAGTTCGTCGTCGTTGTCCGTCACTCGAAAATATAGCCACGGTAAGGAAATCTGTGGACTAGAATTCAGGAACTTCCATTCGGCATCGTGGTCAAGAATTAACATTTCCAGAAGCACTATACAAATAATTTTGATAAAACATGAGTATTCGCACGCGTACAAGGTTTAATTGGTGCAAGAAATCAAGCCAATTTTTTATTTAAAAAAAATATTTTGTTTCGACACTCAGAAGAATTCATTTCAATTTTCAATCGAATTTAATGTAAAGTCAGCCTAATTTATATATTAGTATTTTTTTTAAATTAAGGGCCGGTAACTGAAATCTTACTTAGTTGTATTTCTTCATTTAAATACAAAAATATGTGTTTATAAATATATCTATAAAGCAGGTGTTTAAGTAAAGAAATTCCACTAAGGAAGGATTCAGTTACCGTCCCTGGCGTAATATTTGTTTTGAGTAAAATAATTATTCATGTCACCAAAACCGTAAGATAGACATTAAAATTACCTTTAATTATTCATGACTGTAGCGTAATTTGATTAAGGCTCGGGGCACACCACCCTGGACGCATGTATATGTTGATGTGACGTATGGTCTTGTCACAGCCCCTAGAAACTGGAGATGGAGCTTTCAGAGCATATTTCTGGAGAATTAGGCCTTGGCTCGCCACGTTTCCGACACGACTTGTCGAGGGTCTGAGGTACATTTTAATGACAATTTATTAACGATTCTACAAGTTGGGAAGTTATTGGAACCGTGACCGACGCGACGCACGACTTAACGTTCTCTACGTAAAAGGTGGCGTTGTAAATCATTATATTTTTTATGAATTATTTTTGATTTTTTACTTTTTTATAACATTTATTAATATTAAAATTTTAGGTTAGGTTAGGTTAAGTTTAATTTTAATTTACTTATTTTCTATATTATTAATATTTATTTGCTTTTTTGAATTAATTGTGTAAAAGATTATGTTTGATTTGTTTTCATTTTTTTGCATCATTTTCTTTTGTCCTTATTTTATTTGTAGGTCTTAAGTAGCTTTCTCGCGTATATACACACATCAAAAGTGTCTAGGGATCAACATATATTTTTGCAATAACTTTTCTCCTGATTGATATTCATTAAAATTTTCTTTAAGGATTGATCAAATAAAATGTTTTCGTTTGTCTACAGTAACGATAAACCAAGTCACCTTTGCATTAGTAAAAAAAATTGCCATTTTCCTAATAAAGGGATTTTTGACATTTGAACCACTAACATTAAAGTTCGAAAAAAAGACTGAAATAACAGTTTTTTTTTAATTTTATTGGGTAACTTAAACAATTAATAATCCGTGTTTCTACCGCGAACACTAACAACACAAGAACATCGGTTTGGCATACTCAAAATGAGTTCATCCAAATCACGCTGTGGAATGGCCGCCCATGTTCGTTGCAACAACAAAAAAAGGTCTTCTTGCGACTGGATACCCTCCATATTCGGCAGAGCTCTTCTCTGAAGAATATCCCATGCATGCTCAATCGGGTTCAAGTCTGGCGACTGATCAGGCCAGGGCAGGACATTGATGTTAGCTGCGGCGAGAGTCTGTCTTACAACTCTTGCGGTGTGCGGTCGTGCATTATCATGCATTAACTGAAATAAGGGACCGATATGCACTTGTAGAGGAACGATGACGTCTGATACAACCGTCTCAGCATAAATTTGAGCGTTGAGGTTGCCTCTGATCCAAATCAACTCAGTTCTTCCGCCGATCGAAATACCCGCCCATACCATGATGGTTCCACCACTATAAGGATGGACTTCCTGGCAGGATTTTAATCGCTGTTGGCGTCCAGGGGTTCTCCAGTGTCGTATACGTCTTGTATCCGGCCTCATACCAAAACGAGACTCATCAGAAAAGCACACGAAACGCCATTGTTCTTCTGTCCAATTTCTGTATTCAAGAGCCCATTGATATCGAGTCCTACGATTGTGCATTGCTATAGGTGGTACCCGTAGCGGTCTTCGGGAATGAAGGTTCACTTCACGCAAGCGGTTTCTGACTGTTTGGTCGCTAATTAAGTTCCCTGAAGAGCGATGAAGGCTCACGGCTAACATCATGGCGGTTATTGTTGGAGTTCTTCGAGCTGTGATTTGAATGTATCGGTCTTGTCTCCGTGTGGTGCAGCGATACCGTCCTCCATGGCGCTCAGCCACGGTACCAGTGGTTCGGTAACGTGTCCAAAGTCGACTGATAACACTCTGACTTGTATTCAGAGCTAAAGCCACAGTACGTTGCCGGGAACCAGCTTCTATCATTCCCACGGCTCTGATCATTTCTTCCCTGCTTAAATGACGTCGCCGCTCCATAATAACGTTGGTTTTAATCAGTAGTAGGGAAACAGTAGCACTAATAATGTCTTCAATGCGTCATGTTTTTATAGGGAAAATATTGACAGCTGATTTTCATCTTTTACTCGAATTTGATTGACAGTTCCTGTTTTAAATTATGAAATGCACCAAAAAGGATCCATATAAATTTATAAAATCATAAATTTATTACAAAGCCACATCTCAATCACAAGAAATCCGCATAAACATGCTTGATCCCTAGACTTTTTTGATGTGTGTATTTTTCAATGTGTGCACTGCTAGAGAATTACGGTCTGGTCATTTAATGTATTATTTTAAATGTAAATTGTCAATGATTGCATGTAATTTGTTTGTTGCACCATAGTAAATAAATAAATAAGTAAAATAGAGAAAAAATATTATAATGTTTTTGCTATTCTGTCTAAAATCAGTTATATGAAAGAGAACATATGTATATCCCGTAATTTTATTCATCACCTAACATGGACGAGCTTGCCACTTGTCATGATTGGCCTATAGTAAAGTTGGCTAAATGTGAATCCGCTTATTTATAAACGTGGTTTCTGACCACCCCGAAAGGGAAACGGTCGTGATGATACTTTTTTTTTTCCAAAGCACCCAATCAGACGTGACCTGACGTCATAATGTTCTGAAACTAAACACACCTGGTTAAGTTGTTCAACCACAACCCTTATATTACAGCAGATGTTTGAAACCATTTATATGTGGTTATTATAAAAAGGTATGATTTATTATGATCAATTGCGCTTCGACTCAATCTCACCTGCGGACTCGCAGGCATTCCTAACAGGGAATTGATTTCTATACCTACCTACCTACAAGGAACCCGGAATAAAGCAAAAGATTACATCCTAGAAGAACTTTATTAAAAATAGTGACGCCCGCCTGTCTCTGCCACTCTAATGGCTTGTCATAAATATTTATTGTGTGTTTATATATAAACTTGTTAAATTATATAGTTCATTAACAAAGAAGGCAAAACATTCGTACCTAAACTGAGTAATTAGTCTGTTTGTATAACACTATTTTGGTCACTAATCACTTGTTTCGTTGACAAGCGGTGGACACTCCTTTTTGATTTGTGGGTCCAGCATCCGTATTCCATTACTTAAGCGCAAACGTTATTAGTGGATTCCGTTATTTACGGCAGAATTTGCGTCATAATTACAAATTCTTATACAATAGTCAATTCTAATAGCGTCATATATATAGCTAACTAATAGCGCTTAAAGTTGTATAGAAGTCAAATGGTTACATTCAAAGTAATACTTGAGGTTCTAAAAAGTCTTAATTGGGTTATAAAATCCTTCTGATTGCTGATGACGACTAATCCATATTTTCATACATTGGGTATAGCATATTTTCATACTATAGTATAAAATAAACAAGCACAAGGCGGCTGGAATTTATAGGTTCTATTGAGTTGAGAGTTGTAAGGAAAAACAGTGGCAAGTAATTGTACAGGACGTCCTGATTAACAGGAAGGGCCTCGATAAATGGAACTTTTTCCAAAGACAGTGCTTGTGACAATCACGGCACTATAGTAACCAATGGCTATTAGTTGTTCAAATTAGTGCAAAATTCTCTAAATCGGTGTCAAACTTGAGATCAAGTTGTTTCTTTCATTATTTCTTGATTTGTAATTTGGTAAAAAGAGACAACAAGGTTTATCTTCAGCGATGTAACTATCTTGAACCTTAAGGGGCTTAGATTAACTTACCCATCAGGTATTTTGTGTCCTTGCACCTGTTGGTAATTTACTGAGAAACTTTATTGGGTTTTCCAGCACGAACGGTGGATACTTCCCCGCCCCAGCAGACTAGGCAAACTACCACCATCAGTCCGCCTACCACCTATTTGTTGATCTCATTGAAAGTATGTGCCTTTTGCAATGGATGCCAGTTTTTACTTTCAAGGAGAACTAATATTGTAAGCTTGCCATAATGATATTTATATTAAAATAACACTGTTTGAAACAAGACTTAAAAGTTTTTACTTTAAGCCTTATAATTTAGTAAAGTAATATACTCATTCAACAAATTACAATCAGTAAATTTGGGTACCCTCAATGCAACAAAAAAAAATTGAAAATAGCTTAATTTATAACTTGAAGCTTCAATAACAGTCTGCGCCTTAATAAAAATATAATGGTGATAAAAAATATACTATTCATCGACAAAACGCTCAGGTAGCTCGTTTTTATTCAGACTTGGGGCTGGTTTAACAAAAGGTTTAATTGAGGTTAGATTAACAGTAACTTTAAGGTGTTTTATAAACTTTGCAAAATATGTGTATAATAAATACTATGTAATGTAAAAATATAGTATCATTACGATTGTGGTGGTTAGAATTACGACATACATATATAAGAGAAATACCATAAATAAATTAAATAAACTATTGTGTCCCGACCAGGAATGGATGGCAGCGCATCCGCATCTAAAGCCACGGCCTTAACCGCTAGACCACGAAGGCAGTATGAGTACTATGTATTAAAAGGAATGCGCGGTAGGTACCAATAAGGTATACCTACCTACTAAACATTGGGATAATTTTGAATATCTTTGATTGATCCATTTCGTTTCGAGTGAGTTTTGAGAACTGTTGCGAAGACGGATCGGTTCAGATTCATCTCCAAAATGAACGAACGGTGCAGTGCTTATTTATATTATCCTAAATTATTTAAGACTGCCTTTATGAGCAAGTTTTACCCCTGTATTGCACTTTATCTTTATAATAAAATTAATAAAGCTATTAGTGTAAATTCTCTGAACTATAATACTCGTAAATGTAAAATTATTTCAAGCTCTTGGTTAAATAAATTAAACTATAATGAAACAGAAGAATTGTTACAAATATTAAAGTAGTAGGTACATAATTCAATTTGTAATTGTTAATTGTAAAAAGTAAGTTAAAGTATAAACTAAGTGGAAAAATAATAAAAAAATAACATATTAAAATCAATGCTTGTCAGTAAAGCTTAAATTCAATATGTTATTTTTAATACTTATTTGTGTAATGGAACTGGTCCCTGATATTCAGATTAACTTCGTTTGGGTACCAGTGGCCAATTCCTAAAAATGTACTATCTTTTTAAGTAAATAAACGATTTTTATTAAAATTATAGTGCATATTGCACAGTCAAGAGAAATAGTGCTTGTGAAGCATGCTAATAATACGACGAACGACGATTAATGAAATACGAAAAGTGTATACGAATAAATTATCGTGATTTTAATTTAGTTAATTACTCATTAATTTGACATTTGTGATGCCATTCATCATCACAGCTCCTTGAAGACAGTCCTAGATCTCTAGATTTTTTCAGACGGGATAGCGATAGCGGTCGCCGCTCATTAATGAACATTTATTTAATCTTAAAACGCTAAATGGTTTAACAATGATCCCAAATTAACTTGAGTTAAGTGGGTTATGACGTAGTGACCCTCATACACAAAGCTGGGGTTTTGGTCGCACATTTCATGGCCTTTTCATGCCTATTCATGGCTTGTCATAACGTATCCCAGCGAGTGGACATTATTCCAGTGTTAGACCGAGGTTTGTGGTACACTCCACCGATCAATTGAGAATTTTTGAGGCCATTTTCCTTTTTTTGTAGAAGCATTTTGTAATCCTGCCAGTCATTCTGCTATATTGATTCCGTGAACTTTAGTGAAGAAGGTTTTTTAAAATACGTTATTTGATTTTCTTTACACCGGATGCGTACACGTACATCTCGACGTGGCGTATTGCGTATCACTGAATTTTAATGTACGGAATTCTTATGACAGACGGCACAACGTATATTACGCTATATTTAAACATTTAAGTTTTTAACAGGAAGGCTGGCAATTATTTTTGCCAACGTATTAGCCTCGCTATACAGAGGGGAAATGTTGCCAGTCTCCTTGGGACTATCTCGGATGGGACGTCTCTAGAGGATATTTTTTATTTATATATTGTGGCCGACGATTTGGCATCCTTTGCCACACGTTTTTATACTTTTTAATTATGATATTATTTTGACTTTTATATGACATATATTTGATATATTTACATTTTGACATGGTCTAAGAATAAAAGCAAGAAAAAGTCGTGATTGTGCATTTTCATTGAAGATTACCCTATTGTCTATCCCCAACTGTAGATATCGGTCACATATATATTATATATTTATTTAGTTTATTTTTAATTTTATTATTTAGGTAGCTTTTAATTTATATTTAATGTACTAATTAACTTTGATTAAATCTTTATTTTTGCTTATTAGTTATAAAATTTCAAGTTGGACACAGCCCTTTTACACCACGAATATATATTTACACCCTTATTTTAAGACGTTTTCGCATCGGCTTCTGTACTCAATTATTCCTCCCAGCTGTCAAACGCACAGATTATATAGGATATAGATGACATTGTTCATAGGTATATTTTTGACAGTAGTGTCAGTTTAAAATTAAAAGCAGAATTTTATACATACATACACACATATCTTCACGCCAAATCCCTTGCGGGGTAGGCAGAGACAATTGAGTGCCACTTGTCACGGTCACGACATACCTCTTTCGCTTCTTCGACATTCATCAACCTCTTCATACATGCCCTTTTGTTTCGATGGCTTTTCAACGCACCTTCAGCTATTGTTTTATTTATTTGATCGTAATAGATGAGTCTAGGTCAGCCAGGGCCTCTTTTACCCACAACTTTCGCATTATATATCTGGTTCGTCAACCTCTCTTCATTCATCCTTTCAACATGCCGGAACCATCGAAGCATGCCTTTCCTTATTTTTGTCCCTATGCTTTCTTTATAAATTTATAAGCGTTTATAAATTATTAGTTTTGTACAATTTTCCCGTTTGACAGCTGGAAGGAATAGTTGCGTGGACGAACCGTCGATGAAAAGTCTTAGATATAATAAATAGAACATTTATTGTAGATAACCTAACTTAAAAAGTAAAAAAAAATAAAAATAAGAAGTTTGAATTTATGCTGTTTTCCTTTTGGGTACACCCAAGACAATGGCTGCACTGTAACAATTCTATGCATTTAATTGGCCTTTTGCCTTCCAATAACGGGAAAATTGTATTAAAAAAAATACAACCTCTGTTTCTAATTTTGAACTGATACTACGGTCAAAAATCTATGAACATTGTCATATATCCTTATAATCTGAGATCTTATTGTTGTGTTCGGTACTTAGGTTTAGTTTTTATTTATTATATTTTTTGATAGGAAATTTGCAATTATATGTATCCTACTATTTTGTCTAAATAATTGTAGAATATAAAAAAACAATATCCAAGTGTTGCGGTTAATAAAGTAAATAAATGATTTGATTTAATAAAAATATAAAAAAACAATTTAATGATCATTATCTGGTTTTATAATGGTCGTAATTAGTATCGCAACGGGAATTTTACGATCAAAACCTTTTATTGTTCAAACTCTACATTTTTATAGTAGGGTTTTTATTGTTTTATTATTGGTCTAAATAAAACATTTAAATGTATTGGGCAGTATAGTTTTTATTAACACTTGAAGATGAAACAATCTGTATATTGGATTACTTTTTAAATTTAAGGCCATCCATGTCCTAATAAAATACTTTGATTTGGTTAACTAGGTAACACACAAAACAATATTTATATTTATAACTAAACGGGAATGAACGTCTATTAAAAAATTGCTGAACGATCGAGTAAACGGCTTCTGGAGTAAAGACTACCGAAAGACGACAAAAAGCCAGATAAACAGATGACCTAAAAAGGTATCTAATGGAGGTTGGATTAAGGTGCTAAAAGATTGCGTGATTTGGCAAGCCTTAGGGAAGGTGTGGAGCCTATATCCACAGGCTGATCATAGTACAGTTATTTTGAATAACAAATTAAACTTCATTCCAATAGTAACAATTAGTTATTCCGTTTTAAAACAAGGTCCAGCTCAATTAATTTACTCAAACATGTGAATTAATTGGTATGTAGCGGCTGACAGGATAGTCAGGTCCCTCAAGGTCTGCCTGTCCCTCCACAGACCTTACGGGTCAGTCTCATTTTGAATCCCGATATATATATATCCAAATAAATACCTCAAAGATTGTGGTAAGAAATAAAATTAAACTTAAAAAGAAAAATACCAAATAAAATTACACATTTAAAACCTGATTTAAATATAAATAGTGTCATCTCGCTATGGTGGCAAGAACGCTGGCCGCTTTTTCTCGCTATACTGATCCTGTGAGCGAGGAAAGTACCAGCGGTCTTGTCACTGGATCAGATAGTCAGACAAGGGGTTAGATTTTATAAAAATATTTAAGCGCTTGAACTCTACCTACAGGCCTAGAGTCTCTACAACAAACGGAATAAAGTATTTGATTATAGATACGCAATTGCGGTGCTTACCAGACTGCGTTATATATGACAAATTAATAATAAATATAAAGGGGTTGTTGGAAGCCACGCTTTTAAAGAAGCGGCCTCACATTTAGCTAACTACTATAGGCCCATGATGACAGGCGGCAAGCTTGTCGAAGTCTCTAGCGTACCAAACTCGAGAAATATCACAATTAAATTAAATATATTATTGCAGGAGCAGATTATTGTATCTATTTAATTTCCAGGAATCGAACCGCTAGACTACGGAGTCAGTTTGGTATCTTTAGCATAATTATTGCAAACAAAATATACCTGTGATCTATATTTTAACTGATGTGCTTTTATAAGGTTAAAATGGTACTAAACCTAGGACGAAGGGTACACTGGGGACGAAACGCCACTACTCTGGAAACAAACCACTTTTACACGTCACTTGTTTTTGTGACAAAGTGGCTTCATGTTTTTTTAACAGATTTCTACTGCGAAATGGATTACCAAAATTTAAATATTGTTTGGACTATTTCTATAGTTTTATTTAAATCGTTCTTCGAATAGGTACGTTTGCGTTGCTTGAAATATTAAAGGATCTTAATATTTCAAGCAACGCAAAAGTACTCCTATTACCTCTATAATGGTATATTTTTCTATTCTTTGTGACTACAATCGACAATAAGCTAGCTGTACATAATAATAATAAAATCATTTTCAACAAAATTTATAAACGTAATCTAAGTGAGTAGGCGAGCGTAACCTTTTTAAGATCCTAATCCAACAATTAATTGGTTTTAGCTAATGCTCTCATTGAAATTAAAAAAAACATCTTGAAAGCACTTTTCTAGAATTTCGACGGCAACGTGTAATTCAAAATACAAAAGTGCCTACAAATAAATAATATCGTGACCTTTTTCCTGGTGGCGGTTTTTGCACAGATGGCGGGAAGGGGAGGGAAGATGGAGTGACAGTGACAGGCGACGGTCCCAGCCAGTCATCCCCAAACGTCAATCAGCTGTTAACTGTAGGGAGAGCAGTCACGATAGTTACATGGATCAAATTATTTCCGAGCCGCCTAAATATTCATCCTCCCTTGGGGTACATTTTGGTGGTAAAATCTTCGCAGCTTTTAAAGTTAATGTTGATTTTGTTGGTGAATATCTGCTAGAAGCTGCCTAAGTTAGGTGGTAAAATAAAGTGAACTGAGATTATTAAAACAATTGTTTATTAACGATTTACTTATATTATGAAATAGAAATATGTTGGATCTCAAGACATTTTAAAAAGTGATATATTTATTGTTTTTTTTTTAAATATTGCTAATATAATTATACCCTATGATTTAATAATAAAAAATACAAGATAGGATGGTAGATAGGAATGTAGTTAACTTGATAAATTACACCTCAATGTACTTTTAGATTGTAAATAATAAATTTTAACAAGTAATTGAATACAATTTGTGAAGTAAGTGACGTCAGAATTCTCTCTAATGGTTTCTATTGATCTACAAGTTGGTCTGTCATTAAGGTATTAAATCTAATCCTCGCCGAACCCGATGTCGTTCAAAACTACTCACTATCTAACTAACACGTAGTTAACTTTATGAACTAGTTGAGTTCATAAAATTTAATCTAAACTCCCCAATTACTCAATCGAAGTAAAAGGTATGAAATTTACAAAAGAGTTTAAAATCGGGAAAAAGACAGTAATTTGACAAAATGGTATAATAACTGAAGAGAAAGACAAACTCGGAGAATAAATCTAAAAACTTATAATAGTCGTAATATGTTTGATCACAGGAAAATGCTCTAACAGTAATACCGTTTTGGCTGCGTTATTGACTTCCAATAAAACTCCGTAGGCTTTTAAAGACAAATAGAACGATGAAATTGCAGTCCAGCGAAACGTCTTCAGCAAACAAATAAACTTTACAAAATACGCTATCTTTTGTGGTTCTTTTGTTTATTCTTGCTTCCAGTTCTTCCTGTTGGTTTGTGAGACACGTGCGCATAGTTTTTCGTTCACAAACGTCAATCACTGCTGTTGCTTAGGGTTAGGCATTAGTCTGCTTCACGCTTGATTTCAGTTTGTCTGTGGGGTTAGTTTAGTTAGTGTTGATTTGACTTATCATTTTAACTAATCGAATCTATTTTTTTCTCTTACGCTATTTCAATATATTCTAGTTTTGTTTTCGATTATTAGATTGATTTTAATGTTAGTTTTATAATTAATCTACCATAGATATTTCGTACATCTAGGTGTATGAAGTCATTAATAAATACAATGAGTTTAATTAGGTTTTCATATACGTATTATTTTGACGATATCATATTTATTTATTAAGTTTTTATATCATTATTAGTGTACTTATTATTATTTATGTGCATTATCATTCATTTTAGGTTTCATGTAGAGCGACTAGATAAACAGGCTAAAAGTCATATAAATTAAAGCATTCTTCGTATAAACAAATGCATACCAACAAGAAGAAAATGTAAATCGGATTCGTTCTCAGTTGAAAAGAAAGAAACAACTTGAACCGCTGATAACTTCCGGAGCAACAGAAATAAGACTTAGCCAAGTTCGAATTTTAGCTTTGTGTCTGCATTTGTACTAAGAATACAAAGTTTTTTATTATTTCCCTTCTTGTCTTGAAATTATTTGCGTTTTCACGCTCGTTACGGTAGCCTTTGTTGTGCTTTTTGTTATTGACGCATTACTGACAACTTCGGTGTTTGTTTTGTCTGCGGTAATTGCATACTGTGAAACTTGTTACAATGGGAATCTTTATTTGTATACTTCGTTAATAGAGATTCAGTAGTTGTACCTACACCTTGTATCAATAGTCATTAAAAAGCAAAACATCATGCATTGTTCAAACAGATTTAGGATTCACATGCGACCAGACGACTATTTGAACAGTCCAATGTAATAGCAACAATCCCCACAATAGGACCGTGTTTGTATCAAAGCATTTGCAAATCAAATTGCACTGCAGTGGCTAGTGCAGAGGTTTTTGTGGACGGGTTAAGAGGAACCCCCTAATTAGCATATTCCATTGGAGTAACCACCCTTTACTGAATGGACAGTGCTGTCAAAATCTTCGCTATACACTTCACAAGAGTATTACCCTTTAAACAACACCACTAAACCGATTTATTGTCTTGTATATCGTTGTTTTATGTCATTATTGGTGATACGGACCCGAGTGGCCGGGCGAGAGCTGTTACATCTTCACACTTGATACTAACACTAAGTAAAACTTTGAAATCTGTATATAATAAAACACAACGATCACTGTATTTTTATGCAAGTGTAAATGGTTTCAGTGTAAATACAATTGGGTTATTTTGTAATGCTCGAAAGAGCGAGGCGGCGGGACCGACGCGCGCAGACCGAGGTCGTTCGCGCACTGACTCGCCGTCCGCATACGAACCCCGGGTTCTCTCTGCTGCCAGGGGAGCCGACGCGTTCCGGTATACCCGGAATCCCATCCATTCTTCGTATAAACAATTTAACTGACCGATTCTACATTAAACATAATTATTAACCCCGTACTTCGATTCAATCTCATTACATTTTCAAGTATTTTGCGTATATTTTTTTATTTTATTGTTAAGATTTTGATGTAACGTGTTACATCGTATGCTTATAACGAATTGTGTTTGAGTCTCGACTGCCAAACATCTAGCTTCTCTTTCTAGCTTTAGTTATGTGTGCACGAGTAAGGAGAAAAGCACAGGGGTGCGTGTTTTCAACCCTTCGCCGACTATAGATAGGTACGGGGTGTGATTTTAGGGCTAACAAATTAGACAGGGAAGGGAAAAAAATACGTTTTTTGAAAGGTTTATTGACATTTTGTAGCGCTTTAATTAAGCTTAGTGAGGGATCGAACAATTTGATCGGGAAGCTATTTTATTTTACGACAGCAAGAATTTACGATAAAATTTTGTACAATTTTGTTGCCTGACTACATAATTGGCATTTTAATTTAATACCAAAGCCTAAAATAAGACTGAATATAAATTTAGAGACTACCTAGATGTCGATAGAGAGTAATTATTATTCCAACTTCTACTTTAGTCCAAATTTAATCCTCTGATTTTATTCGGTTTAGCGAGTAGGTACTAATTAGGACTTTAACAAATTCTACAATATTCCCAAAGGTATACTTAAAAAATATTTATATAATTAATTTCACAGCAGGTAGAGTTTTCATAAATATTTACTTAGTTATCCACAGTATAACGCAAAAGATCACAAAATAAAATAAATAATAATTCCTAAAATCGGTAAGCGCCCTCTACTGTTTTCTTTGGGTAGTGCAATTGTGTTGACCAATGGTAAGCTACCAGCTGTTGCCTAGCACAATATAGTTACTTGAGATGCCGTAAGATGGCACTAGCACGAGTTTTATCATGCATGAGCCACCCGGGCCTGGTTGACGCCATTCAATTAAAACAAACACATTTACTAGAAAGGAAGATTTTATTTCAGTTTTCCGTTTCAATAAAAGTTATACAAAAGTATAGTACAATAATACATTTAATATAATGCAACATTATATAAAATAGTTAATTCTACTTAAAGTTAAATATTTTACATACTTTATTATAATAATTAAAATCTAAAAGTTTCGCTCCGGACTGGTCTTCCTTTATAAGTACTTTGTAAATATAAAAAAATCTACAGTCTTCCACTGGGAGCTATACTATTATATACACAAAATATAAAAATATAATGGCCCTTAACACTTTAACTTGATTTAAAATCAATTAGACAACATTTCAGTCTAACTTTCAAATATCTACACTAGATTGTTTTATTGTAGGGTGTATTGTGGTACAATAGTTACAACTGTATCCAATATTCCACAAACAAATAGACCAACAACCATAAAATCATTAAAAAAATACTGAATAAAATTATTTGCATCCAGCTAATTTGCAGCAGATAAAAATATATTTAATGATATAACACAATAAGGTTTATTGTGGTTGTGTATTGAATAAAGTTAATACAATAGAGCTTTGTAACTACTTCATAAATCAAAAATAGTCTAAAAACAAAAGATCATGTGATCAGAACTGGATATTCATTGTAACTTCAGTTTATCTAATGGTAAAGAATAATTTGCTAAACTCCCCAACAATCAATTTGTTGTCAATATCAAAGTATCGTTACACAATCACTGTACAGCAGTTCATAAAATTTATGATATTCAATTTATTTTAGTAATAAGTTATTACTAATGGTAATCCTAAAAAAACATATCCAGTTTATTTCGCGAACAATTTATCAGGGACCCGGGGTAGTAGACCTACCATGGTACGTCATTTTTGTGTCTCTCGAAATAGATTTCAAATTTAATTCAGATGTCATCCGTCCACACCTCACCCCGGGTCTTTATTAGATTATCTAAATATAACAATAAAACTTGCAGAAACATCGGGAGTGTTGACACCGTCCAATTCAACTTCTGCAAGCTTAGCTATAAATCACTGTGCGTCAAGTCACTTTGCAAGGTTGTGCACTCGTTTTGACTTTGGAAACTATAGATAACTATGTACATTGGTTAAAAGTGAAAATAATTACTATTAAATAAGTTAATCTTAAATAAGTTCTAATTTCTTAAAGCTAAGTATGGACGGAATCATCTGAACCCAAAACATAAGAATATTGACAGATGAGGTAGTAATCGACGTACACAAATTAAATAACTATATACATCTTGTAAACATACGTATTGTTGGAGTTATTATGATCTGACGATTACCAAATGATGCCCATGTTGGCATATTTTTTATCTTATGACAAACATGGAAATTTGTAAAACAATATATAACAAAACGGCACTGGGAATAAGTCTTTTCGGTAGATTACTATTTAGTTTTTCCTAGCCCAAAATATGGGCCTAATTTACCTTTAAATTTTCGCTACTTACATTTTTATACAGGTACTGTTGTACAACTACGCTAAGCTATGTAATAGCTCGCAGTGGAAGCCACACACAATTTGAGCAATATTAATTAAGTCATTTTTTACTAACTAACGAGTTGGGCTTGACGTAGCAAACTAGTTTTGGCAACTGGCAACTGATTCTATATTGCTGTACCCTATTATTTTAGACTATTGTCGAGCTGAAAACTTTACCGGCTATAGCTAACCAAAACGTTGCTTCTTGTACGTAATATTATAAGTAAATTATTAGGTTCGGAAGTTTCAAACATTTATCAGATCATTTATCTTAAAATTAACAGTTTTGTGCATCGAATTGATTAAAGTTGCGTGTTACAGCGCAAGTAAGTTTTTGTCAGTGTGACTAATATAGTTGCTACACATCGCTTAGTGAACTTTTTGTTTCTGTGAGTTCTCATCGACAAGACCATTGATTTTACCATTACCATTGGTGTAACCAGTTTTGATTTCATTATTGTTTTCTTTGTCGTTCGTAACATGCCCGTTTTTATGATTTTCTGTAATGAAGCCATTCTTGGTGTGTCCGTTGGTATAGCCGTTAGTTTTGGCATGACCGTTGGCTACTCCATTGGGTTTAGCATGGCCGTTGGCTTCAATCGGCTTTGCTTTGTGGCTCTTCTTGTAGGCTTGGATGTAGAAGTTCATAAAGAGAACGATGAAAATCGTGGAGTGAAGGATGAGCCCTGCAGCGATAATCCTAGTAACAAATAATTTATGTTAAATCAGTAATACTACCTAGTTCATGCGAGGAATGAATGTGCTAACAAATTTTTGATTCACATTTTATGCATGTAGTGAAGGATGGTTAATTATAAAAGTAATGTTCTACAGTTTATTTTATTTTATTATACGATTAGGTACATTTTGAACTGCCTGTGTGTGAGAGATACTCGTAGATTAGTATGTGTAGCTCTCGGTAATATCTGTTATGTAGAAAGTTATGATTACTTACTTTGGATAACCGCAGTCGTAGACAAGTGCGCTGATGGAATGGAACAGCACCATGAAGAATTGGATCTGAAACCAATGACAAATATTTCACCTTTTGCGAAAGTAGTTAGGTATCAGTTTTGATGTAATCAGGTTCGAATAATACAAATTACGAAGTTCATCAAGACAAGTGACAACAATAAATTGATATTAGAAGAATCAATAATTTGCAAAGTGATGCTTTAATAATTTACATTAAATCGCAAGACAAACTTGACCTACGACGTTTACATTGTCGCGTGACCGAGAACAATGTTGTTTTACCATCGTAATTAACACCTTCGACCTTTGCTTAAGATTTTATATTTAGTGATTAAGGTTACAGGAATAAGGACAAATGTATGTAATATGGATGGTACTTAAGTAAATCTGTATTTTTCCAAATAAGTGGTAGCAACGCCAGAATTAATAAACTCTATATTTTAGATATTATGATTTACTAACACATTTTTATACTGCAATGGGTTAATTATTATAAGTAGGTACAAATGATTTTACTGGTATAGATTGTATAGTTACATACTCTGGAGTGCGGCCGAGCCTATTGTCAATGAACTTCCCAAGCGAAAGGATACACGGTAAAGCGGAGGCTGTGTCGAAACCTTGGTATCGTTTATCGTATCCTAGTTGTTGCACAAGTAGGAATTCTAGGTGCGCCATACAAGCAAATCCTTATAAAGTTTTAATGTTTCAAATTGTGAAGCAATCACTATTTGCTCATTTATCTTTAGAGAGGAAACTCATACATCATTTTCAATTCAAATGCAAGTACAATTTCGCCATTGATGGTCTCTTTATTTGTATTCCTTCCTGAAAACCCTAAACGTCTGTACAAGTACAAGTACAAATACGACTAAATACCCAAGTCACTGGATAGTAAGTTATGGCCTGCTGAAGTCTATGAAATATTTTCTAAACAGCAAGTTAACCTCCTCGTATTTTTTGTAAGTCTTAGATTTTAATTACCAATTGAAGTGTAGTGAGATGCTTCTTCCACCACAAATACTTCTGGTACTGCGGTCCCATCGCGGCCATCATGTAGTACCCGTACATGATCACGTGCACCAAGTTGTTGACGACGTTTGAGAATGTTCCATGACCACCTAAAAAATATTACAAAAAACATCTTAGCTGGAGATTTGCCTGTTTTTACATGCAATATATTTATGATCGATCAGGATTTTTAGTTATTAAAAGGGTGCCCAAAACTTTTCACTAAGTTTATTAATGTGACTAGTTAGTATATGACCAATATATCAGACGTTAATCATAGGGGTTAGTCGATATATAAATTGCAACTACACATTGATGTTGCTTTAGTCAAACGTACCAGCAATGAATTTGACAAGAAGCCAAGCCTCAAATGGAGTAAGCGAGTGGTGGTAGAGATGAAGCCACGTGATCTGACCCTTCTTCTTCCTCAGCACAAAGAACACAGTGTCTGCAAACTCCGACAGCTTTGAGAAGTAGTACACCCAACACAGATGTAACATCTGAAAGATAATTTAGAATAATTATTTCTGACCATCTGTAAATTGCATGTATAATGCGTTTAATAATTATAATTGAAATTTGCTTCAAATATTGTCTGTTGTACATTTACTATACAGTCAAAAAGTTATATTGTACTATATGTAGAAAAAAGTAAATAAACAATTATTTAATATTTATAATAAGCTGCCTAATTACATTTCTTAAAAAACAAACATTACCATTAATGTTATCTTATAAAGGAATTCTTTAACTAATTGGAACTGTTTCAAAAGGTATTAGAGTTAGTCAGAGGGTCTAGGTTCGATAGGAAGTGATCTCCCGTTGCGACCAAGACTGCTCTTCTCGACAATTTCATTGTCTTTGGAAAAAATATTTGAACAAGATTGAATCTTTGCATATTTTATATCTTGTGCAATCGTATTTATTAGTTAACATGTAGTAGAATAATTCAGTATTCTTTAGTAATTTGTCTTTAATAAAAAAAAGCACCAGGCAAAAGACGTCAATCAGTGGACAAATAATTTCATTCACCAGAATTATATTAGCAATTACATTTTTTGTGACCTTTACTCGTAAGTGTAGTAATTCATTTTACAGTCACGTTAAATTGAAGAATCGTGAAATTGCATGTGGCAGGAAATCAAAAAAACTTAAACATTGACGCAGGTAATTTTATTTAAAAAATACCGATTCAGACTCATAAGGAAGGCTACTAAATATTATGACGAAGTACCCTGTCGAGTAATCTGAACATAATTCGATCGTAAACTTAAAATTCATTACATAATTAATTTATTCCGTTCCCAATGATTTTATAATATATTTATTTATTTATTTATTATACTTTATTGCACAATATATACAAGGGGCGGACTTAATGTCGCTAGACATTCTCTGACAGCCAACCTTAGGGACATTGTAGAACATTAAAGACGTAAGGTAGGTGCAATTAGAAAAATATGATTACGTAATAAATATGCAATATTATCTAAACTACAATAATAAATACTATAATAAACTAAATACTAATAATACATACACATAACGCTTTATTAATACATTAGGTACATACATTACATAACATTAATACATACACTACATATAATAATATAATAAATAAACTAAATGAGTTGTTATGAGCCATTTAAATAATATGAATATACAATTTTTTTGAAAATGCTTCGGTTGGATGCTTGTCGTATATTTACCGGCAGCTTGTTCCACAGGTTAGCGGCAACAACAGCAAAAGAATCGTTCATGAACCCAGAGTGGTGCGATGGAATAGACAGAACAGAGTTGTGTGAGGAGCGAAGAGACTTATCGTGAAATGAGAAAAGATAGGCAAATTTGTCCTTGAGGTATTTCGGTGTCGCAGGCTCGTTAAGAATAGAAAAAAGTAAGCAGAGGATTCTGAGATTCCTGCGACAGCGAATTGGTAGCCACTTTAACTTCATTCGATACTCAGAGATGTGATCATATTTGCGAAGGGAAAAGATGAATCGGATACAACAGTTAAGTAACCGATCCATCTTGTTGAGCAACGCCTCTGAGAGATCGACACTACACACGTCACCATAGTCGAGAAGAGGAAGTAGAAGGCTTTGAGCGAGGGTAATTTTAGCTTTTAACGGCAGAAAATGTTTAAATTTATTGAGAGCGTGCAGTGAAGAAAATATTTTACGACTCGTGTTGTTAACCTGGGTAGTCCAGGTTAGATCAGAATCTAGATATACACCTAGATTCTTCACTTCGTGACTAAACGGAATTGGCGTGCCGTCAAACCGAAGTGGGTCAATACTATTTAAGTCAACTTTGCTAAGCAATCGAGAGCTCCCAACAATGATCGACTGGCACTTATTCGGGTTGACAGCGACTCCAAAACGTTTTGACCAAGAGTGTATGTTGCAAAGATCTGAGTTTAGCCAAGCTATTGCACTATTCAGTGTGGTGATATCTGTCTGCACATAAAGCTGCAAATCGTCTGCATACAGGTGGTAATTAGAATGGAGAGATAGGGTGATGGCATTAATAAATACGGAGAACAGTAGAGGAGAGAGAATGCCACCTTGTGGGACACCTGTAGTCAGGTCGCACCAATCCGACAACACCTGATCAACTTGAACCCTTTGTTGGCGACCATGAAGGTACGCAGAAAACCAGTTGAGGGCCTTGGGCGAGATCTTAAGACGAGACATGATGGTGATAAGTAAATCAGGATCGACTGTGTTAAAGGCATTTGTGAAATCAATTAGAACAAGTACTGTCACCTTGGTTTCTTCCATGCCACATCGGATATCCTCAGTTACTTTAAGTAATGCTGAGGTTGTGCTATGACCGGGGCGGAATCCAGATTGGAAGGAGTTAAGAAGATTATTTGAGTCAAGGAAATGAGATAACTGTTTGTGAACGACCGACTCAAGGACCTTGGACAGGAAGGGTAAAATAGAAATAGGACGAAAATGGGTGGGAAGTGTTGGTGATGTAATTTTGGGTAGCGGGATAATAAATGCTTTCCGCCATTGGGAAGGAAATTGGCCAGAGGTAAGGGAAAAATTTATTATGTGAGTGATGATGGGTAGGAGAATGTCAACAATTGTAACGATCATAACACGACTAACGGAATCACATCCTGTTGATTTCGAAGTTATTGAATTTATCGTCTTTAAGATCACATCCCCAGACACCTCTGTCAAGACGAACTGCTCAACAATATTAGGTACAGTCATATTATCATATATATATTTTTAAATTGAAACATAAACAATAAACTAAAAAAGCCGTCTTTAAATACTTGTATATCAAATGTTATAGAATAAAGCACGAATAAATGATAATAATAACACTTGGTTGCAACAAATAAATACAATATCAACTAGATTCAAAATCGAAATTAAATTTGATTAAGTGACTACAATTATTTAAGAGTAGGTAGTTGTTGTCGGTATGAGGTCCGCATCAGAAGGACACCGACAAAAATGAATGTGAAATGTTAAAACAACATTTTCCAGTAAGAAGTTAAAACCTTTTTTGTTCGTACCCATCAGCGGTAATTAAATTTATTGAGGATTCTAGACTGAATGCGGAAGGTTCGCTTGTTTTGCATTGTATAAAAAATAATACAAATACTTTTGACGCACATTACATTGGGCTTCATCATAAGATCTTCTACTGAATTTAGGTCTATAAAACCAATCAAAATATTGTACTGTTCTTACGTGCGTAGTATCCTCGAGTATGCATCACAGTTATGGAACCCTAGATACGCTGTTTATATCACACGAATAGAATCTATTCAAAAGAGATTTCTGAGATACGAGTATATACAATTCAAAACTAAAACCTATGATTCGAGCTACGATCAACGATGCAAGAGACATCATTTGCTGCCACTTGAGACGCGTCGTAACATTGCAGACACAACTTACCTTGTCGATGTTGCGCGAGGGAATGTGGACTCTCCTGAGTTACTAAGCAAAATTCTATTACGTATACCCACTAGAAACACCAGGCAAAGTCCACTACTGCTTATTCCCCGTTTCAGCACAAATTACAGGCGTAACGCGTTCTTTATTAGGGCAGGTGAGTTGTTCAATAATCTTAATATCGATATTGATCTTTTTAATTCTACTACTACGACTATAAGACGCGCGATGGCCGACGAGCACTTCAGGCGAATAGAAGTTGTTTAGGTAGCATGGCAGTATTGAATTGTACTATTTTATATGTTTTTATTCTATTCTCATGTTTTATTATTATTTTTTGTTCAAGGTGTAACTATAAGTGGAAACTGTTAATTGGCTTTATTGTATCCAATCTTGAGCCTACTAGTGTAAAATAGCTGTAAGTTTTCCAAGCATAATAAATAAATAAATAAATAAATACAGACAAAGCTTATGGATTCAATATCATTAATGTTGATACGTTTTTAAATAAAGTTGTGGGAGACGAATGTAAAAAATGAAGTATTTATAAGCATTGAACTGAATTGCATCGTATAAGTAGTGTTTACAGTAAAAGTTGATGTCAGTGACGTCAATTAAATTTAAGGCCGAATAAGTGTTTACTTGTAAGTATTGGTTCCGTGTACTTCTGTCTTGAGCCTTGAATTAAGTTTTGCTTACTCGTAAAGTGCATTCTCTGGAGAGCGCTTTTTGTAATACTAGTATTTACTGACATAATAAAAAAATAGTTAGCAAAATTTGTATAATCTGAAAGTGATTACGTATAAGCTCATAAACTAATAATCTCTTACGAAATGCATAAAGAAAGGTGCAAGTAATAAATGAAATCAAAAGTGGAAATTCTGCTTTGAGACGAGCCCATCTCAACGCAAGTTCAAACGACACTTGCTGTCCCACATCCATCCTCTCGCATATAAGACAAAAATCACTTTCTCCATCGAAGCTGCTATAAAGTAGGCATTATTATCAATGTTTGTCTAACACTTGTAAAACAGGTACTTTTGATGTCAAATTTAGAAATTTTGAAGAATTTATAGTCACATTCATAAAATCGATATTAAAGAACGAAATCATTAGAGTGCTTATGGGACGAGGTATCACGACTACAAGAGATATTAATACATAAATATAATATTGTATTTAGGTATATATTCTTAAGAATCTCAGTTAAGTAGAGAGGATGGTGTTGTCGCAAATCATTTTCAACAGATGTAAAGCTGGCTCACCTTTTAGGTAGAGGTTAAAAGGAATTCACCAATTAAGGACTGGTACACAAATAATCAAAAAAGTTATCTTTTGACTTCACAGTCCATCTTGTATTGGATGGACTGTTAAGTCAAAAGATAACTTTTTTGATTATTTGTGTACCAGTCCTTAATTGGCGAATTCCATTAACTATTTAACATTAACTACATTCTATTTTTTATTTAGAGAAATGTTATTGTTATTAACGAAAAAAATGTACAAAGGCAAAGATGAACGCCTTGAATACTTTTTCTAATATCTAACCTTTGGGAGCGTATGAGATAAATAATATAAAATAAAATTATTTATACTCATATCCTACATTTACTGCCTCCGTGGTCTAGCGGTTAAGTCCGTGGATTTATTACTCGAAGGTACCGGGTTCGATTCCTGGTCGGGACACATAAATATTTATTAATGTAAATAAATACATTTAATTAATATTTAATTTATTTGTGATATTTCTCGAGTTTGGTGGAGACATCGACAAGCTTGCCACTTGTCATGATTGGCCTATAGTAAAGTTGGCTAAATGTTTATTATTACACGCTTATTTATAAGCGTGGTTTCTGACCACCCCGAAAGGGAAACGGTCGAGATGATACTTTTTTTATTGCACAAGTTGGTTTTAGTGGAACCGGGGCCGATGCTTAACGTGCTTTCCGAGGCACGGGAACGGCGGTGTTGTAAATCTATGACAAATGTATGTAAGAAAAGTGTATTTCTCAATTGTACCTACATGCCGGGGGGTTTTGAACCGACCTTCCTCAAGAAAAGCGTTCCTACAACCGAGCCACCACCGCGCCACAGTATATATTTGCCATACAGGTATTATTGTCATTTAATCTAGTTTTAAGGTGGTTTATCTTAGGATCAGATAGTTAAAGTAGCATGTAGATAACATCAAATAAAAAATAAAACAAAGGATAAGTGAACTTAGTTAAGATAATACGAGTATTCACATTATATCAATAATAGTTCTGTAGAAAGTTCGTCTATACACTAACAGTATAGCAACTTTCAATATCTGTTCCTCCCCTCTTATAACTTTGCGGTCAAGTTCGAATGCCACTAGCTACACGTATAATGACGCTCTACAGTCCCATCTACATTGCTGTCTTTGTTGGATAAGAAAGTTTAATACTAATTGGCAGCTAGTAATGGATGTCTTTTGGATAGATGGAATAGAACTTTCTTTTGACAAAAGCAATAATTTCATTGTCATCATAGATATTTTAAGAATGCTGTAGGCTAGTGTCGAATAAATTTTGATAACGCAAATTGGCTTTCGAAATATTATTGATTAGTAGTATTTTATAGACAATCCGATAGTAAAATTGAATAGTTCTACTATTATATCAGATACGTTTAGAAAACATATATCGGTTCGAAATTACTACTACTAGCATATATTATAGTACCAAATAGTATCATCAAGACCGTATCCCTTTCGGGGTGGTCAGAAACCACATTTTATTTTTTTTAAATATTTAGCCAACTTTACGTTTAGCGGCTCGTCATAACAAGTGGCAAGCTTGTTGATGTCTCTAGCGTACAAAACTCGAGAAATATAAAAAAATCATTAAATAAATTATTATTATATAATCGACTAGGAATCGAACCTTAAATTCTAAACGTACTTAACCTTTAAAATAAAATAAAATGGTAAGAAGAAGTATTCTGGCTAATGTTTAACTAAATTGCTAATGTTATGTTAAATATGTATAAAATTAATGGTGTGATTTTGTAACCCCAATAAATAAATTTAAGTCCAAAATGTAACTTTTGGTGTTTATATCGGTTTATTGGAGTAGAGCTGCTCATTACCTTATCCGCGACATTCTTGGGACAAGAAAGAAAAACTTCAATGACAAGAAGAATTTATGCAACACGTAGAAATTCTATATCAAATGTCTAAGGTTACTGACCAATAGCTATTAGGGTTTACCAGACATCCTTTTTGGAAACTGGTTTATCTAACGCGTCATCACCACACCTGTGTCTTTTGCCTATACAGCCTACTTTGTACCTACTCCCGGTTACCCTGTCAGTAAAACCGAACAACAGGTTAATATATTTACATAATTTTAAGCAGATTGATTAGAAATGTTACCTTAAGTTATAATAAGGATATAAAGTGAGGGCTATTAGTTCAAGTTGATGACTGCGCATAACAGTGTACCTAATAAATTTTGGTTTAACATATTGTAAACTTCGCTTGATCTTTTTCGATGATGAACTTTGAACGTGAATGACCTCCGCGAACGAGTTGGCTCGAGTCGGAGCAATCGCTGTAATTTAATATTAATAAACGTGCCAAAAAAACCGGCTGAGTAGTTTTGACTGCGCCATCATTTACAAAATCAATCATATTTTTTCATTGAATAATTATTGCAAAATCACAGATAAGTGAAGCTTGTGCCTTGTCTTGTCTTTATTGTTGTTTGTTAAATAAACTTTTGTATTAAGTTAATTATCGACCTTAAACTTGGGATCTTTAAAATTTTGGTAAACTAATTTTAAATTACATCATCAAGGGCTTTCCAGTTTTCTTTGAACGTTTTTCCACGACTTGTATTCTGTTTTATCTCATATCGTTTGGACAAAGTGCTTTTATAATATGGATTAACTTACTCTTCTGGCTTTATCACTTTCACTGTAGTCTACAGCCTGACACGCCAGGCTGTAGTCCCCCCACCAGCCCGCTGCTAAGTGCTGGAACAAGATAATTTCGTGTTAGCATTTCATACATTTGCTATGGATTTCCAATTCATAATCTGTACATACAAATAACGTAACATATATAATAGGCTATTCTTATATATTTTAGCTACACATCTCTCAACATATTATGATATATTTAAATGCCGCTACATATATTGTAAACATTCTAAATGACAAACATGACAAATGTCAAAGTTTAGATAAAGTTCAGGATATAGTCGGTTTACTTAACAAAGAAGGCTTTGTAAACATAAAAACGGACTTGCGTCAGAAACCGGTAAGGCTGCATTAAAACGAATGCGATCTGCATTAAGGCTCTGCTACATTTCAGCTAATAACTATTTTAGTCAACTAACTAAACGAATATTTAATATTGTCACACTTATAACAACTTCAAGCTTAACAACGGTCTCGAGGATAGTTTGGTCTGGATTATGACAACCTAGAGTTTTTGCGATGTATTCTAAATTGTTGTTATATTATCGGTCTAAATTCCATTTGTGAGTTGTCCTGTCCAGTGGCACAATATGTGACAGTGGCCTTAAGTATTTTTTTTCTATCGGCATGTGGTCAGACTGACTCAATTATTTTAATCACCATTACTTAATAGTTGTAATAGTAATTATCATTCCACTACTATACATGGTTGTGATCAGTCATGCAAATTCTACACGTCACTTATGTGACATTTCCTGATTCTCAAAGTATGTATTTATTTACTAGAGCAAGTGATCTCAAAGCCAACAATCACGAATTGCTAACTGCCTGAAATATAAAGTTTAAGAATATAATTATATGAAATAGTTTGTCGTTAGTAAAATAGTAATGCAGAGTAGGAAGACCTCTTCCTTGACTAGGCTATGTATAAGGTCGCTAGTGGTTGAATTAAATTGGCAAATAAGAGGGTATATGACAAAATTTGGGTATATTCAGTAATAAAGTAATACATATAATTTATTTCAAAGCATATTTGCGTTGGATGATGTTTTCTGCAAATGAACTATTACCACACTTTTTGTCTATGTTGATGCGTGCAAGGGTCTCATATTTATGATTAGTGTTGTTGTTATTATAAACAAGTTGTGTCTCAACGAGTTGGTCCTTGACAGTGTTGATCTCTCCGAGCGACGTAGCTATTATATTATATGAAGTTCTTATTACTTTTCAGTTTACACCAAAGGCTGAGGTTTATTGGCAACGTCATGTTGTAAAATTGTAATTACCATCATAAATTACTTAAGATACAAATTTGCATGTCAATTGTTTCAAAGGTTTTCTAGTTATAAATGCCAGAAGAAGATCAGCAAATATATTATTATTATTATTTATCTGACTTATTTTCATTTTTATACTCCTATAAAATATTATTTACAAAATTTACGAAAGATACAAACAAATTTTAACAATTAAATTATTAATACACAGTTTCATAATATTAATGGTTGAGCAAAGAATTCAAATGATTTTCTTCATCAGACAAAAATAATTTTAATAATAACTGCAGATTAAGAAACACATATTGACTACAGATTAACCCGTATATTTTATTACTGATCTGTGATTTATGGCACTTAAGAAATTATTCATGGCCGCGACAGAGGACAGTGATACTATAAAAAAGAATATTAAAGAATATCTTAAAATTATCTTATTCAAATCGAGAAGTCGACATAATAAAAAATACAAAATTGATGGATTTTTTATTTATTTGATAGGCAACGACTACGAGATTGCATCGGACGTGACCCCGATCCTAACGCCCTAAATAATATAAGGGATGATACTTTTCAATAGCCAAAAGATAGATCATCAGTAATTACTTATAATTTAAAAGTTAATCTAAATCATCATTACACAGAGTCCTAGACCTTTATTACTGACCCTCTCTCCTTGACAACTACGGCTTGCTACTAGTCATGATGGGCCTATAGTAAAGTTGGCTAAATGTGAGTCTGCTTCTTTAAAAAAAAAAACGTGGGTTCTTACTACCCCGGAAGGGACACGGTCGTGATGATACTTTACTTTACTCTTAAAATATATATCCAAAAATTCCGACTAGTTTTTCTAAAATCCACGAGTTGGACTGAATTAGGCGTTATTTAGAATATGAGTGGGAAATATGCGGAGGTTCGAAATAAAACGGCATGGACACGCGTGCATCAACTCTTGCAATTTACACCTTGACCAGCATTCGAGCACCACACGAACGTCCGGTGCCTTGCGAAACACATTAATTACATACACTACACCATCTATTTCAGATCCAAATTAAACTTTAAGAGCTCTATTCATGAACGTTTCGCTAATCCAGGAATTTGATGTGACACTATATAGAATAAAAGAGCCAAAACATATTTATTTCCTGGTGAGGGAAGTTTAGCGATTAGAATAAGAGACTTGATTTGCCAGAATGTTATTGACTAACATACTCGTACGCCTTATTTAAAATAAGATCTCAAAAATATAGAATGGAGAGGTAATAGAACAACTCAAAAATCAACCTTGACTTACGGCCGACATTTGAACATGGTGGAATATACTCGTATATTTTTTTCCTTATCCTTTCATATTTTATATTATAGTAATCGTAGCATGGTTGTTGGTTGCTGACTTCGACATTAAAGTGTGAAGCCAAAGGATCACTTTCATCATTATAACGAGCAAAAAATTATATTTTCCTTAGGAAAGTATCGCGTCAGAGATCACGACCCCTTGCTGTTAGAAACCACACTCCGTTTAAGCTACTTTACTAGGGCCAACCTGATAAGTAGCAATACAAAAAGCTTAAGGATGAATCGATATTTGTTCCTCTACCACTATATCTACAACTGTATCGGTTAAAAAAGGGAAGAAGTCAACGGTAAAATGTTTATTGAATTATACGTATAATAACGTGTCTCGGTGGGTTGTGATTGTGTGATCATCGTAGCTTCTCCGCAAGTAGTCTCCATGAAACCATTGTGCGTGACCTTTAGCAATTCGTTCTCTTCCAGGAAGGCAAGGAGACCTGTCACGTTCGTAGTCTGGAGGATCTTTGGTTTAAGCGCAGCCACACTGCTAGGCTCGGTGGCTTTTAAAATCCTTCATTTTAAAGTCCCGAAAAGTCATAACTTTACTAAACCATATCTCACTACACATATTAGTTATGACGTCAATATATAGGCGTGTTTTTACCAAAACTTCCAAACTGGTTTAAAATGAAAAATTTAATAAAATCAGATACGTTTGGCATAAATTAAATATTTTAATAAATTTTGGCCAAAATCCTTTTTTTGCCACCACACGTGTTCGGGTTAGTGATTGGATTTGAATACCAGTTCTTCAGGTTTGAAACTTGACTTTTTACAATCCGTTAGAAGCCGAAACATGGGACCTATGCTACGATCCAAAATGCGAATACGTATCGTTCCACATAGCAGCCTCTCTTAAATGGGCTCGTTTTTAACGCACACAAACGCAAAAAATACATTTTATATGCACCGTTAGCACTTGTATTCGCATTTCTGATGCTAGCATAAGAATTTCTAAAACTAGCTTTGACTTTGTTATTTCTTAGACCAATATAAAAAAAGTAAGGTATCATCACGACCGTATCCCTTGCGGGGAGATGAAAAACCATGTTTATAAAGAAGCGGATTCACATTTAGCCAACTTTACTGCCGGCCAATCATGACAAGTGCCAAGCTCGTCGAAGTCTCTAGCGTACCAAACTCGAGAATATCACAAATATTTATTTACATTAATAAATATTATTGTGTCCCGACCAGAAATCTAACCCGGTACCTCCGAGTCTAAATCTACGGATAATATTAAGTGAAAAATATAATATCAAATCGTCAGTATTAATTTTAACTATATATAAGATCAATCTTTACGAATACAATTAAATAATACGCCGTGGTATTACATATTTTTATCAGTGGATATAATTTTCCGTGCACATTATATTTTACCTAACACCTTACATATAGATATAGTGGAATTCTTATATACTAAGCGTACTATTTCTTAATGATCACTAGTATTAGAGCAGACTTGGCCAGAAAAGTAATTTTGTTCATACCATTTAAACCAATTTAGATTTAATTTAGTCTATGATCGGCCTAAATTCGGTAAGTTTGTGAAGTATCATCACGACCGTTTCCGGTTTTATCCGGGGTGGTCAGAAACCACGCTTATAAAAAAAAAATATAATTATTGACACCAATTTTTAACATCCTATATACATAAATTACTATCTAGGAAATAATATCATTTATTTATTTATAATACATTGAGCTAGGACAGGCTAACAGAACTGTTAGTAAGTGCACTGGTGTCTGTACTAGATAACTCTGTCAAGGCACAGAAACCAGATTGATCAGGGAAGGTGTAGTTTCTTGATCCTAGTTTAGCCACACTCAAATGTGGTTGTTATATCTTATTTGTGTATTTATTTATATTTAGTTATGTACTTATATTTGCTTATTTATTTTGTTCACCTGTGATTCGTTCAATCTAATTTTATGTACTTAATCTTGTTTTAACCATTATATTTTGTTTTTCTTTTTGGTGTTCATTTGCTATTATTGATTTATTATTGATATTATGAATAAGCGGATTCACATTTAGCCAACTTTACTCTTTACTGGATGTACTCGTCCATACAAAGGGCGGATTAATTGCTGCTAGGCATTCTCTAGCGATCAACCTTTAATACAATGCAGAACATTAAAAAAGCTTAACTAAAAATGAAGAATTGAAACTTACCTCATAAAACATATAGGACGATAATAAAACTTGGAAAGCGTTGTAAGCGACTAGAGTGTTTTGAATTTGGAATGGTTTCCTGTTGGCCATCCAGAGGGGGCCCAGGACCATTATAAAGGAGAGGTATGCCAGCACCATGTACAGGGTCGGCAGCGGCGTGTCGAACAGAAACCATCCTGACACGCGGGGATCTGAAAATACAAACATTAATTTTACTCTTTAATTGTTTTCATAATTAGCATCGGATAGAACAGTTTTTAATAAAATTGTGATTAAAAGTCTACAACTTAACAAATTATTCCATTCACAGCCCCTAGAAGACAGAGTTCTAGAACTCCACTGTTCCATACTCGTACATAGCTTACACTCGCCACGATGCTGCCAGGCGAGGGTCTGATGTCAATCCTAATGACAATTTATCAATACATACACAAGTTTAAGAGAACCCGGGACAGACGGCTTGACGTGCCTTCCTCTTCTTCTGACGGGGTCGGTTATGTTGTAAAGCCATAACAAATGTACGTAAGAAAAGTGTATATCTCATTGGTACATGGCGGGGTTAGATATGCCATCTTTTTGGATTTTAAGGAAAGCGGTATGAACCGAGTCACTCACTCAAATAAATTGTTTATTATTGTGATTTGTTTATGTAACGTGGAACAATCTACCTATTAACATAAGGCAGGCATCTACCAGATCATCATTTAAAAAACTGGTCTACTCACATTTTCTAAATAGCTCCAAACAAAATTTGTAAGTTGTAGGTATTACTATTATATTGTGTATGTGTATTTAGTATATTTATAAGTAGATTATATATAAGTTAAGTTTTAAGTTTATTATGTAAGTATTTATATCTAATTGATATGTTACTTCTTCATTCATTGCACCTACAGTTGTTGTAATTAGTCCCAAAGGGTTGTCAGTCAGAAAATGTCTACGGGCATTAAGTCCACCTTTTGTGCTTTGTGCATTAAAGTTTTGAAATAAATAAAAATAACGTAGCATATGAAGATCTAGATTTTGTAGTTCTAGAAGCTAAAAATTCTTGAATGAATTGAGCAAAGCGTTGATACAAATAAATTGGGCAGGCAGACTGGATTTTGGGAAGATGTGAAGTCAAAGAAAATAATGTTTAGGTTTTATATCTAATTAAAACCAGTCTAGGATTGTTTATATATTTTAAAACTTATTGCACGAAGTACAAGGGGACTTAATGCCCGAAGACATTCTCTAAGCAATCATAAAGATAATAATAATTAATTAATGAAAATTAACAGCAAACTAATATATACTTACATCATCATATAAAATATTATAATATTAATAAACTAAATACTAATAATAATATAAATCCTTTATTTCGGTACAAAAACCATACATACACATTATTATATTCATATCATATTAAACTGCCTCCGTGGTCTAGCGGTTAAATCCGTGGATTTAGACTCGGAGGTACCGGGTTCGATTCCTGGTCGGGACACAAAAATATTTATTAATGTAAATAAATACATTTAATTAATATTTAATTTATTTGTGATATTTCTCGAGTTTGGTACGCTGGAGACATCGTCGAGCTTGCCACTTGTTTTGATTGGCCTATAGTAAACTAAATTGGCTAAATGTGAACCCGCTTATTTATAAGCGTGGTTTCTGACCACCTTTTTTTTACATTATTATATATAAACATAGATATGTATACTACTTTCTAACGCTGTGTGAAGCCAGTTTTTTAAATAATGTCCTGGGGGTTGAAGGGATAAATATAGGCCCTAGCCTATCTTATATTTATATTATTATATTATTTATAATTAATGGACTTTATTAGCCTAAAAACCTATGCGTCATTCTTATTCGTAGGTCTGTGATCTATGTTTATAAAAACAACTGCTAAACAACATAATTTTATAGAAAAAACGTTTTTACAATAAAAATAATGTTATTACGTAAATTAAAGTTAGCACGCGTAGTAACTTGATGTTGATATGTTTATTATTGTAGCAGACTTTTTTTAGTTGACCGCTCGTTTTACTTTAAGTCTAATTATAAAATGACGTATGAGGCATTTTTGTTATTACTACTTTAATTGACCAAATTATTGTTTGTACTTATTTCAAATTTAATAAATTTAAAACTCAAACTTCAAAGTCGTACTAGTAAGTGCAAACACCTAATCAATCCTAATAATATTATTATTTAATTTACTTTTAACATGACTATAGTTAAGCTCTCAATCGAGCAAACTCTACACGTGAAGTAAAACCCACGGCACGAACTTTTCGTCCACACATTATTATCAAGCTTTTTGCGGTCCACACGTTAATTTTAACTCGTTTTTGAGTTAAACCGTATTTATTTGTTTATTATGTTTGGGGAACTTAGAACTATTTTACACTTATAAAAGAGATTTTGATCAAAATCAGGTCTCAACTTTTTTGCAGCGTGCCTCAACTAAATACAATTTAATAATCATAACAGTTAATTGTTTTTTTTTTTTTGTTTAATTACAACATCTCTTTGACCCCAGCATTAAAATATAATTTAATTAAATAGTCAATTCTTTAAAATTTATGTATGAAATAGTTACAAAACACTATTTATACGATTGGGTTCTGTATTATGACCAGGTACTTTATTATAAATAAAACACTGGGGTTCAAATCGGCGGGATCGAAACTATGTAATTATTAACGTAAAAAAAGTTATTGTCAATTGTTGTTATGCTAGGGTAAAATAAATAAAATTAATTACAGATTATAAATACACAATATATTAATTATCAAATAAAAAGTGAATCATTATGGCACGAGAACATTTTATTTGGCCCATTTCACTAAGAAAAATGGACATTCTCATTTGTGTCAAAAGTCACACACAGTTTCCACTTAAAAATATATCGCTGCGTTCGTGGTCTAGCAGTTAAGTTCGTGGATTTAGATTCGGAGGTACCGAGTTTGATTCCTGGTCGGGACACAATAATTGGACTTGTCATGATGGGCCAATAGTAAGGTTAGCTAAATGTGAATCCGCTAAATAAATATAAAAGCAAAAAGGGGTGTTTTCTGACCATCCCTAAAGGGATACGGCCGTGATGATACTTTACTAACTTCTATTCTTATGTGAACCCATTTCTTTTTTTTTTTTATTATCTAGTATCTTTCTACCCTGTCGTGATGATGATTATTCAGTGTAAGTTAGGACAAAATATGAAAATCAACAATATTCAGGCATTATGTTACAGGTATTTAAATTTACAAATATTTACAGCTGAATTAAGTTATATCCATTGACAGTCAAATCCATTTAACAGTCTGAGCAAACTAAAAGTAAAACACAAGATCGGATAATTGATCTCAACCTAAGAACGTAAAATGATTACATTTGCAAGTCATGCTAATATTTAATATTATTTATAATGAATTATAATACACATTAGCCACTAAGACCACTTTAAAATAATTAAAAATGTTACGTGCATTATGTAATACGAACTGCTCAATCTTTTTTATAAAGATTTTTTCACTGATTATGTAAGATTATTTTACAGATTATTTCATACTTTTTTATAAACAGAGGCACACACAGATATCGTACTAGACTAAATTCAAAATATCTTTATTCACGTAATGTCGTGTGTCGGGTCCCGGTCCGCACCCTAAGGGCCTGGTTGAGCGGGGGGATGGCTGGCACATGCGTTATGTCCGTGATCGGGTGCTGCTGTGGGGGCCTGGGACCTCTGCCGAACACGTTCAATTTATTGTTCTTAAATTAACAGAGGTTTTTGCGTTTTATCGACTTTCGGGTTGCACATAGGCATGTAGTCTACCTTAATTCTGACTTGCCTGGTGGGTTACTGCTGTACCAGGTATTGTTTTCTCATAGGTACTGATAACTAAATTTAAAAGGTTATTAATTGATCGTTGTGGTGCAGTTCTGTATATGTTTTATTTTGTAAATCTGATATAGCTGAGTTTTCCTTGCAGATTCCTTTCTCAGTCAGATTAAACATTAACAGGTCACTGGAATTTGCTAAGCTGCTGGTCTTCTGCTAACAGCTTACTTATTGGACCACTTTGCTGCTTAGTCTTCTACTAGCAGGAGTAGAATCATTCAAAATAATTAAATTAATGACGTTTCATAAATGCCTGTAATAGGTTTAAGTGAATAAAGATATTTTGACTTTGACTTTGACTTTGAAACCTAACATAGGCATTTGTGACACGTCATTATTTAAATTATTTAGAATGATTCTACTCTTGTTAGTGGAACACTAAGCAGCAGAGTGGTCCAAAGAGTAAGCTGTTAGCAAAAGACCAGCAGCTTATTAGATTCTAATGTCCTGTTAATGTTTAATCTGACTGAAAAATAAATGTGCAATGCAAACTCAGCTATATCACATTTACAATATAAAACAAATATAGAATTACAAAACACAATAATTAGTTTTATAGTGACATGAATGAGCTTGGTTGCTAAAACTTGGAAGTGTTTTTTAACTCTTTTTTTAAATCTAAGATAACGACAAATAATACTTATATGCACTTGACAGTATTACACTGCATTTACACTGCATTTGACAGTTAATAGTTGATTACAAGAATTAAGTTTGTAAAGATGATAGTTTTTATTGTGTTAAAATTTCAAAATGTAATTTACAAATTACAATGTGACGTTAGATTTGGACCTTGCTAAGGCCAGACCTGTGGAGGCCATTGTCTATAGTTATTGATCAATTAACTGGTGTGGTCATGAAAGTTTATGAGAACGGAATACTTGGCAGGGCCACGCTGTTATTCATGAATTCTGGTTTTGTATGAGGACTTTAAATATATTTCGTCATAAGGAGGAAAAAAGCATCTTAAAGTTTTGACTTTAGATTATGTTAGTTGACTGAATAAAACTTTTTGTACATTTATTATTTATAAAGCTTTTACTAAATTATTTCATTTTATTTTATACAACTAAGAATAACTAAACAATACTTACATACTCGAATATAGACAAAATATGAAGTAACAAAGGGCTCATTACAAGTTTCCACAGAAATACATACATAGATATCGAATAATAAATAAATACTGAAAACTGAGAAACAAAAAAAATGGTGAGATATTCAAAAGGCAAAAATCAACAATAAAAATAGAACATTTAGACAGATCAATTTAAAGCTTTAAAAAGCCGTGAGTCAAGCTACGCCGGGCAACGGCTGGGGTAGTACATGATATTTCAATATGTAAGCAATGTTTATTAAAATGGTCAGATGGTTTCCACATGAAAGCGTTCTGCATTATAAGATACAAACGGGATGTAACAGGTATTCCTGTGACGTGTTGTACAAAGTATTCTTCTTATGATACCCATAAGATATGACTCCAAGGGGTTTTGTAATTATTATAGATTCTAATGAAAATAAAACGTACATTGAACCCTAAGGTCGTCCGTATTGAATAACACTCGATTGTTATGAATGTAAGGCAAAGTAAACTACAATAGCTGAAATTAATTTAAGAAATGATGAACTTTGCTATACGATATGAACTTCGTAGCAAGCCATTTGTAGCACACGAACTTATTCTGAAGGAAGTTTATGTACAATTTTAATAGGGGTTGATTTTTTATTTGTCAGATAAAGAACTGTCAACGATATCTTTTGTCATAAAACTTATTATATATATATATATATATAACCAACTTAATCTACTAATTAAATAAAATATTACCTGAAACCCTTTCGGCGGCGATCCAGTATTTGGTAATGATGGTGGTCCAATTACTATCAGAGTAGTAGTCGTCGATCGCGATCTTCACAAATCCCGACATTTTGACAGTCTTTTTTACACTAACACTTAAAAATATCACAGGTCACTCAACTTAAAGTACAGTCTAAGTTAGGCCTAGGTCAAGTCACTGGGCTAGTGGCCGGTAACAAGTTGCTCGTAGCAAGCCGTCACCTGAAAATAAGGAAAAACAAATGATTAATAATAAAAATATTTCTTTATTTTAACATTAATTATAATATTTTAGTTTTAATCGTACCGAATTTTTTTGGTGATTTCCTTCATTATTTAAGCTACTTATTCCTAGATTAATAATAATTCAAATCGGAAGAGAGCACTGACACGAACTTCATTTCCCAATGAAAATGTGCGACTGTAAGTAAAGTTTCGCGAAAGTCTCGTACAGCCTGCGCCTGCGCACGTTTAAACTGACAATACAATAGCGCGCGCTTTGCTGACCAATCCGAAGCGCACAACATTCGAAATCTACACAAGGTCGCAAGTCTCACCTCACGCACAACGGATACTCGTCTTTATTACCTTCGGTTAAGGTTGAAACGGCAGATTAAGTCGAGTCGAGTCAACGGACCGGTTCGTTAAGAGTCAGTAATACACGGGAGTTAGTCAATATCGGCGGACCTTCTAACAACCTTGTGATTTGAGTAATTTCATTGGAATCGTAATTTCTTGTCGATTCATATTTAATTATTTTATAGTTTTACAAGATAATAAACCAATCGTGTTGGTATGTTATTATTATAACATTTAAGTTATCGCTTTTAGTATTATTTAGTAATATTTTCATTATTCAGCTTAAGAAAAATAGATATTTTATTTGCCTAACTTTCTGATAACGGTGGATATTTCCTCGTTATAAACATTACGGTACATCTAGTAATTTTAAAGCTATGTAAAGAATATACAAACCCTAATTAAACTATAAAAAAATAAGACGAAACGGTAGGTTCGGTTCATTTGTGGTTTAACAAGAAAAACATTTTTTACGGAAGTATTTATTATGCTGGTCAATAAAATTGTATGGAAAACCCGACTTGCGTCATTAATACCAATCAATTTAAATATTTTATAACAGTATACTTGAAAAAATAAAAAAATCTTGTCTATTACTGGTTTAACCCGAACAATTGCTGTTAAATATATTTTTTAAAGTATTATAATTTGTAACTCCGATTAGAAGACGGCTAGCTCTTTCCTCGCCTAAAGAATCTGTATGCAGCCACTATTCCACGCGAACGGGACTTATATCCGTATACATAATATTTTTTTATTTTATTTGGATTATTTAAAAATCTAATATACTATTAGACACATTGTATTACGTAATACTCTACTAAAAGTCCGGATAAAAATAAATGAGCGATTAGGATTCATACTTCTATAACTTTTTAATTGACATAATAAGATATATTATTATGCAAGGTAGATAAGATAAGATAGGTTTTGGTTTAGATGATAGGAGGAAAAAGCAAGCTTTTCAAGGTCGTTAACTTTTAACTTGTTACTATTTCCTTAATAACTTTACGATGAATAAACTGTCAGTTTCCATTAAGTACTGTATAATATGGTCGTATTTCAATATCTGAGTAAATTATATGTAATTTTGTAGTTGGGTACTTGTTCGAAATGTGCGGTAATAACTCACAGGCTGAAGGTATTTCGTTACCTTTTGCTTGGTCAATTACTAGGATTAGTTTATACTGTTATAAAATTGTAAAGCTAAAATTTAAAAAGGTTTTAATTTAAATTGGATATTAGAAAAGGCAGATCCGTCTTTACCCGGTCAATGGGTGAGTGAACCCAGACAGTTATTAGCAGCGCAATACTATCCCACTATACCTTTACATACTACGAGTATGCGTAATCGGATGGTTTTTATAATTTACGTAAATAGTAAATTAATTATAATGAAAATATAGATACCTAAAAGGTATTCAATCTGGGAGATGTGTGGTAATTGAAATTTTCATGTAACTATATTTTACCTTAAAGTTAAGAAATATACTAAGAAAAACCGCATTAACGGTGCTGGGTTTAGAGATAATATGATATTGTGTAGAAAATTACTTTTTTCCGAGCATTTATAAACGAAGCTTCCTAGACGGCATTATTGAAATCATTATTTGGTTGGGTAGGAAGAGGAGCAGAATAGTAGATATTGAGGTACTGCGCAATAAAAAAAAGGATTTTAAACCAGACCACAGTCGATCACAAGAGGCACTGTTATTCTCTCTTCCACAGATACGATGGAACTGGCACCCGTTCGGTGAATCCATGGAATGCTAATTTTATTTATCTTCTTCATCATCTAATAACCTAACTTTTTGCGATAAAAATAATATTATGTTAAGATGCATCCCACGATGTTTGTACCTTGTGTGTCATTGTTTTTAGTTCTTCATGTAATCGATAGATGGCATAGAATACTTTCACTGTCAATATCACTATTAAAGCCTTATCTTAGATATCTACTCAAACGATTATTCGCAAAATACGAGACAAAGTTTATATTACACAGTTTATCATCATCATCATCAGCTTGTGTGTCTCCACTGCTGGATATAGGCCCCAGGGGAGCCACATTACACGATCTCCTGCCACCCTCATCCCCCACCAGTTTCCTCAGGTCATCTGTCCGCGATGACTGCGGGTGGACGTCCTCTGCGTCTTCCAGTACATGGTCTTCACTGCAGAACCCGTTTGCTCCATCGTTCATCGGCTCTGCGACAGACCGAAAACAGAGTCGAAGCTTTGTCGGTAAATTAACTCAACGTTTCGGACCTTATCCTTCAGAGAAATCCCGAGCATGGCTCTCTCCAAAGCTGGCTGAGTCGCCTTGAATTATACAGTTTATTATAATTATTAAATTACAATTCCAAAAAGTTTATTAATTACGTGCATATGTGATAAGGACTACTTTATTTGTACTAAAAGCTCACCGTTTAGGATCTGGGCACACCACCGAGTTGTAATGTACCTTATGAAAGATGTGACTCACGCCGCTTGCGTGGTGGTGTATACTGTTATAGTGATAATTGCGGCCAAATTACATTTCTTTAAGTGTAATTGTTAATTTTTAAAATTTGTGTAAATTATTTTTTGTCTAATAAAATTCAACGGCGAATATTAGTCATTAAGACTACGCGTTTTCTGACTCTGGAGGTGCGGAAAATTCCTTATGGATGCAATTTTATTTAATATTATGGGTAAACTTAGAAAATGCTGCCTCCGTGGTCTAGCGGTTGGATTTAGAATCGGAGGTACCGGATTCGATTCCTGGTCGGGACACAAAAATATTGATTGATGTAAATAAATACATTTAAATAAAATTAAATTTATTTGTAATATTTCTCGAGTTTGGTACGCTGGGGACATCGAGGAGCTTGCCACTTGTCATAATTGGCCTATAGCACTCCTTACTCTGTGGCCTATAGTAAAGTTGGCTAAATGTGAATCCGCTTATTTATATTCGTGGTTTCTGACCACCCCGAAAGGGGTCGTGATGATGCTTTGCTATTTACTTAGCAAATAATATTGCATAAAAAAATAACAGGGTGTGTTACATCCTCGAAACGTTTTACGAACGCGTTGGAAGGATATGTTTAAATTCTGGACTGGAATTATGCATAAATGTTAATGGAGAATACATTTCGCGGATGACATAGTCATTATGGCCAGCTCGCTCAAGGATCTTAGCGGAATGTTAAACGGCTTAAAATGTTTTTAAATATCATCATGACAGCTCCAATACTAATGGTCTTTGTATCATACGATTTTTTTTTTTAATTTGCAACATTACTTAATTCCACAGTAATATATAGTAAAAATAACATTAGTCCTATCATTAAAGGTATCGGAACTACTATTTTTTTATCATTATAGACAAAGTAGCACAGAAATAGCCCAAAACGGATGAAAAAAGCAAATAAAAACATGATTATTCAAAACTAGAGCTTTCGGATTTGCTCAAACCCATTTTTTTCTATTGTCTACAGTGAGGCTAAAATAATATTTTAAAATTAAATTATCTTAACTATGCTAAAATTAAGCTGGTCTTATTCCGGATTTTCCATGTTATGTTACTTACGTTTTTTTTCTAAGACAAAAAACTACCGGCCCGACGCGCGGCTTCAGCCAGTCCGGTTATTTTTTTCACGTAAAATTTTGCATTAAGTCCATTTGTTGTTTTAGCTAACGGTAATCAATGAATGGAGATTTCAAATTAATCATTTTGCTAGTTGTTAAGGTAATACATAGATAATATTCCCTATGAGTGTCAGAATTTACGAGCATATAAATATTAGGTACACTTAAACCTGAAGAGCAGGTCTTTGGGTTTTTAAAGTTTAAAATATATAAACTTCTATTTCGTTTTAATTATTTGTGATGACGTATTTTATAACCTTTTTCTTTTTGTCTGTTTTCGTAACGACCGGACCTCGCCAAACTTTCGATCACTATATACATATGTATATATATAATATACACAGAGGCGGAGGACATTGTTTTATAATATGTAGTGAGTAGTGATAGTGAAGTAATATATTTAAAATATGAATAGTTTATTTTGTTATTTTTAACACATATTTTTTGTACGAAATTAATAAGCAGATTATAATATATCTAAACAGATACTAAAAAACTGTGGTTTGAAAAATGTATCTTATTGGTGAGTGCTTCAGCATGAGGGTTGAATGACCTTGAGTCTAAAGTATACATTTTTTGTAGTACTTAGTGCAGTGTCAAGTTTATTGACATTACCTGCGTCATTTGGTAATTGTAATTATGACCATTGAATTTTAAAAAATATATAGATGTACGACCTAGTAGAAAGCAGACCTAAATTTTATTTCTGTAATGAAAAGTAAAGTATCATCACGACCGTATTCATTCTGGAGTGGTCAGAAACCACGATTCCTAATTTTTATTTTATTTTTTAGAAGTAGATTTACGGTTAGGCCCATCATGACAAGTGGCAAGTTCATCGATCGTAGCAAACTCGATAAATATCACAAATAACTCAAATAAATTATTGTTATCCGACCAGGAATAAAACCCGGTACCTCTGAGTCTGAATACACGAACTTAACCGTTAGACTATGGAGGCAGTTTATTTTTTTGGTTATGTGTTTATTTAATATTTTAGATATATATATAGAGACATTTTTAGATAAACAATTTAATATATTATTAAACATAATTTATATTTTATTTTTGTCGTCTATATTTGTTTTGTGTATATTTTATGGGAAGCTTTAAAATACAAGAAATTATTGTTACATAAAAAAAGATCTTTAAAGATCAGCTTACGTAAAAGCTCACTATTTTTAATACACACATATTATATTTTATATGGCATTCTTTTGAGTACAGAAAACTTTTTACCTTTGCCAGAGATAAAAAAATATTAATTTTGTTAATGTATCATCCCACAACGCAATAGTAACTGGTATTATAAACTCTGCCCTCGTCGTGCGACGCCACGCTATACCTCACTTTTATGGTCTTTTACGTTGACCAATATCTTAAATCTAGGCTTATCACGTATTATAATTTAAACCAACGGACAATGAAAAACAGTTTCTAGAATTAGGAGCGAACAGGAGAACGCAGAGTGCTACGACCCTCCGCCAGATGGATGGATCACCACAGCACCTAGAACAAGTCCCAAATCTTTTGGAAATGGGCCTTTCAGATATTTCTGAAGCATTTGCCTTACAGTCGCCAAGCAGGCCAGACGTCTCTTTTTTATGACAATTTATTAACGATTCCACAAGCTGGTATTAGTTGAACCGTGACCGACGGCTGAACGTGCTCTCCTACTCACGGGAACGGTGGTGTTACAAATCTATGACAAATGTACGTAAAAAAAAAAATATTTCTCATTGGTACATGCCGGGGTTCGAACCGACCTATTTAGAGTTTTAAGGAAAGTCCAAAGGAGCTCTTACAATTGAGCCACCACCGCGCTTGAAATTCGATTAAACTCTATCAATTACGTTAGGCGCAACGTCGAATCTAACAGACAAGTTAGGTAAATAGCCTTGCGGTCCCTTGTATATACTACTTTATTAAAATGTATATATACATATATTATATTTATATAATTTATTAATGGAATGTAATTATTAAGGCCAGTTGCAGAAAGGATGATTAAAATAATCTCTGATTAATAGTTTGATATACACCCTGTAATTGGAAGTTAGCTTGTTACTTTGGCTATTCAAAAGAGTGCTTTCTGCCACTGGCCATTAGTACGAGTATGTATCCTTCCCGTCCTTAGTCAGATAGTGCGTCGTGCGGTCTAATGGATTCTAAGCAAACGACGCCAGCAACACATCTCTAGTATGTATTATTTGTATGATAATGCACCCCGCATACCCCTTACCACACTCCTGAAGGTGCTGTTATCAAAAGCTAAAAAGCATTAAGTTTGCCCTTGTAGATAACTTTAAAGTTTCATTTTGCAATTAGGAGTTCATAAATAAATAAATATAGACTATGTCCGTCTCAAAGTTAAGAGAAACAATTGTGCCAAATTTCATCAAAATTGGTTTATAGGCGTGAAAGCGAGACTAACTGTTGCGGCGCAGATTTTATTATTTTAAGACTTTAGACCTCCTTTCTCAATGACCATAGAACGACGTTTAAACAGAAGATTTTATTGACATTAATAGATTGTATTTTGTTTTTGACTCGGACTTCTCTACACATTCTGACTACGACGACTGACCGACTGACATCATTTTTCTCTAAATATATCAGACAGACGATATATTGTGTGGTCCTTCGAGCCGGATGAACAAGCGCTGTGGAAATAAATTCATGTTAACGCGCCGCCAAGCCCAACTCGCCGCTGCTATGACGGACAACGCCGTGATCCCGACTTCACACGTTTCCACGACTGCAGGAGCGAACGACGACGGCTGCCGGCAAGACGACGACATCATCATTAACGACGCAAGTAACTTTTCTGTACATATTTCTCCATCTGTAAATACTTATCGACATCCTTCACCGACGCCTTCCATCGCCTCTAATGTCTCGACTACATCGTCGGTCCACCGACAAAGACATTTAGACTTACAATTGGAAGCCGCCAGACGATTGGCTGAGGTCGATATGGAAGACGCTCGACTTCAGGTTAAGAAAAAACTAATTATTAGAGAAATGCAACTCCAGACTGAGGATATAGACCGCGCACCGTCACGCGCACTGTCTCGTGCCTCCTCTGTAAATAATGTATATAATAATAAAAATACTTTCTATGACGCATGCCAAACGACGGGATTTCCTACTAATATTGCTGCTCCGCCGCACCTGTCGCCGCCGCACATGCCGCCGCCGCACATGCCGCCTACTCCTCCGCCGCTGACTACGAGACCAGCATTGACTATGGCGCGGCCGCCCATCGACGTGCAGCAAACAGATATCAGTAAGTTTTTGGCACGACAAACTTCTATTAAAGAACTACCTATTTTTTCTGGAGAACCTGAAGAATGGCCACTTTTCTTCAGCCAATATAAATCCACGACCAAGCTTTGTGCTTACACCGACGAGGAAAATATCGCACGCTTATCAAAATGTCTTAAGGGCCGAGCACGTGACGCTGTATCCGCTTTATTGATAGCTGCGACTAATATAGACAAAATTATAAACACATTAAAACTAAGATTTGGCCGACCGGAGTTTCTTATTGAGACAATGCTTATGAAGATCCGCTCCACGCGTGATATTCGTCATGACGACTTTAACCAGCTTATAGACTACGCTACATCGATACAAAATGTTGTAGCAACCATGATTTCGACTGAAGAACCTGGACATTTGACGAATCCTTCGCTAATAAAGGAAATTATTAACAAATTGCCGTCATCTTTAAAAATACAATGGGGTTTCTACTTACAGACTAGAAGCTATCATATGGTGACACTTTCAGACGTCTCAGACTGGCTCATGACTGTCGCTAGCGCCGCTGTACATGTTACACCGATGCTGACACCGAAACCAATGCCTCGAGACGCCAACAAACAAGTAAGACAAACTGTATGTACTACTACAAAACCCAAATCATCTTGTGTGGACTGCAAGGGTGACCATGATTTAAAGGATTGTCCAATTTTTTTGAAAATGAATGTTGACAAGAGATGGCAGTATATAACAGACAGAAATTTATGCTTCTCTTGCCTATCGTCTAAACATCAAATACGATTTTGTAAATATAGTATAAAATGTACAGAACCGAATTGCGGTCGACGTCATCACCGCCTTCTACATTCTACCCCAATGAATAAAAGCAACAACAATGTCTCATCTGACAGTCATGAGACCATTCGCCTAGTCAACCATTGCGACGACGTCAAACAGACCGTCCTATTAAAAGTTGCACCAGTAGTAATATATGGACCTAACGGCGAGATCGACGCTCTAGCTCTCCTGGACGAGGGCTCGACTATTTCGCTGATCGACGAGTCTCTATGCCGACGCGCTGGGCTAACTGGACCGAGCTCTGTTTTAAAACTGCAAGGTGCTACGGACATGAAAACAATCGAAAGTGAATCTAAACTAATTTCATTCAGTGTAAAAGGACGTAATTCAAATAGTGTATATAGTCTTAAAAACGTGCGTTCTGTAAATAATTTGTGTTTACCTGTAAATAATGTTAATTTTTCTATGCTTGTAAAGAAATATGTTTTTTTACATGATTTTGTACAAGACTTTAACATGACATCTTATGACAGACAACGACCATTATTACTCATAGGCTCCGACAATATTGACTTGATTGTGACAAGGAGAGTTTATAGAGGTGACAAATATGGTCCCATTGTTTCTGATACTGCACTAGGAAAAATTATACATGGCAAACTGACTTCGACAATTTCTAATGACGCGTCTATTCTTCATTTATGCGCATGTGATGAATTAGATGACGCTGTTAAACGATTTTTTACGACTGAATCTTTTGGTACTAAACTTAATGACGACACTCCTCGTTCTCGAGAGGACCTCAGGGCTCTTAGCATCATGAAGAAGACGACGAAACTACTCCCTGACGGACGATGGGAGACCGGTCTATTGTGGAAGTTTGACGACCCACAGCTTCCCGATAGCTATCCTCTTGCTAAGAGCAGACTCTTCGGTATTCTGAAAAAGGTCCGTAAGTATCCTGAGTTTGGTGCTCAGTATTCAAATAAAATTCAACAAAATTTAGACAAAGGCTATGCCTCAAAACTGACTCCGGCCGAGGCACGCCTGAAGACAAAGCTGACTTTTTACTTACCTCATTTTGGTATTTTCAACCCTAATAAGCCGAACAAACTAAGGCTGGTTCATGATCCTGCTGCTAAAGTCGACGGTAAGTCTTTGAATGATTTTTTACTCCCTGGGCCAGACTTTTTGACTTCCTTGCCGGGAATATTGCTCGGATTCAGGAGCCGTCGAGTAGCGATTATGGGTGACATACAAGAAATGTTCCATAGAATTCTTATTCGTGCTGAGGATCGACAGGCCCAAAGGTTTCTATGGAATTCAGACGAATATGTCATGAATGTGATGACGTTCGGAGCCGTTTGTTCTCCATCATCTGCACAGTATGTAAAAAATGTAAATAGTTTTAGATTTGAGGACTCTCACCCCCAGGCCGTGGATGCGATCGTCAACCGACATTATGTTGACAATTTCATTTATTCTGCTAACACTGACGACGTTGCTAAGCAGGTAATGGACGACGTCATTATGATCCACGCCGCTGGAGGATTTAATTTGACGAATATAATTTCTAGCTCTAAGGACGTACTTAAACACTTATCTGTAGATAAAATTGCAGCCGGAGGTGTCAAATTTTTATCTGACGTAGACGACAATAAGGTAGAGCGTGTCCTTGGCGTAAATTGGGACCCAGAGACTGACTGTTTCACTTTTTTATTAAAGCTTATTAAGATTACTGACGAATTAAAATCTGGAGCTAAACGACCGACTAAACGTGAAACTCTTAAAGTTATAATGTCAGTATTCGACCCACTGGGTTTTCTTCTTTATGTGACGATTATTGCACGCATTCTATTTCAAGACATCTGGAAGTCTCAGACTGGTTGGGACGATGAAATAGAGACTAGCCATTTTGACAGATGGAAATTATGGCTGACTCAACTTTATAGGACATGTGACTTTAATATTCCTTGCTGGTTTATGTCTTCTAGGGTAATCACTGACGAACCAGCTGAGCTTCATTTATTTTGTGACGCCAGCTCTAAAGCATTTGCGTGTGCTGCATATATACGTGTCAAGACTGTCGACAACACGTGGCTTGTCAACCTGGTTATGGCTCGAGCGCGAGTAGCGCCTGTCAAGACTTTAAGCATTCCCAGGTTGGAACTGCAAGCCGCCGTCATAAGTGCACGCATGACAGAAGTTGTTAGAAGGTATGTAGACTGGCCTATTTTATTTTACATTTTACTGGACTGACTCAAAGACTGTTTTGAGTTGGCTTCGTTCAGAGTCAGACAGATTCAACGCACCGCATCAGTGAGGTAACATAACTGATAGACGTTTCTCACTGGAGGTGGGTTCCGACGGATTTGAATCTGACAAAGCCACCAGAGACATTGCCGTAGGTAAGTGACCATTTTTAGACCAGACTTTCTTTGACTTTCTATTCTTTTTATTGACCTATTTTTAAATTACAACGCGACTTATCTTGGACTATGATAAGCCTGACCGTTTACGGAGGTGGGTCCGAGACTATCGGACCTTGACTTTGACTAGACAAGTGGTTTCGTACTGCCGAGCCACTTCAAACTGGTGACATTGTAGTGATAGCTGACAATCATAACAAAGACCTATCCGGGCAAAGACTGACTTGTCCGTGTAGCTGTTATGACGACCCCAGACCTGACGGGGCAAAGACGATGCTATACAAGACCAGTGACCAAACTATGTAGACTTGACGTCCGCTCCCCATGTTGAGCATTGAGTTGCAATGCTGGAGGTGGGGATGTTGCGGCGCAGATTTTATTATTTTAAGACTTTAGACCTCCTTTCTCAATGACCATAGAACGACGTTTAAACAGAAGATTTTATTGACATTAATAGATTGTATTTTGTTTTTGACTCGGACTTCTCTACACATTCTGACTACGACGACTGACCGACTGACATCATTTTTCTCTAAATATATCAGACAGACGATATACTAACATTTATACATACAGACACACCGACAAAGCTTCTTTCATATTTATAATGTGGAAATGGACGCCCAGTCGTTTACATAAGATCTACGGTCTCAGAGTTCAAGGCTTCTCCAAGATCCGACTTTTACCGAATCAGCCCAACCTTAGCACACATTCCTTATGTTTAATTAACATTGAAAATATCATCACTATTGCGATAGGTACATGACATGATATGACTTTTAGGTTGTTGCCTTTTTTGCCTAAGTTAAAGTTTGCAGTTAATCTTCTTCTTTCGCTTAAAGCTGATACAAACGAACAAACAGAAAGATGACCGTGAGGCCACATATCGTGCTCCAATTATGAAAAACCCCCCGTTTCATGAAAAAGACTGCTTCATGCAACTGTGATGTTTGTAGTAAAATAGAAGACGTAGTCTACATCTTAAGGGATATTGCCAGGAGCCAAGGCTTTCGGCAATATCCTTTAAGATACCTGATCCAACATCTAAGATTGAATCCATACAGTATGAGTGCCTTCAACTCTGTGCTAGCTTATCCCTTGGTCCCAATCCAATAGTATTTAATTTTTAAAATATTTTTTCAAATTCAAATGTTCAAATTAAAAAAATAGTAAAATTACATATATGACACCCCGTAGCAAATAATAACATATAACTTAACTATATAACAATTTTCAAACTATTAACACCTTAAACTATACTACAAAATTTATTATTAAAAAAAGAAAATACGAAACAACAGGTGGGTGAAGGATCTAAAATAATAACTACTGCATACACGTTAGAGTTTATTTTGCATAAATTCATTGAATGTGTAGTTTTGGTAAAGACGTGAAGGCTGGTTTCACTTATGATTAGTATTGATGTAAATAAAAGTTATTTGTGGAAGTTGTGCGGATCTTGACCCTGACGAGTGGGATCAATAAAGCGCGGAACGCAGAAGGTTGTGTTACCAAATGTTGAGACACATCACATACCACTTGTCAACAACATTTTATAGAATATTCTAAGAATGCTTGATGTATACGGCGCGGCGGCCGTACGAGCGTGCGAACAGTTCCTAAGAGCGTTCTTGCAGGTTCGGACTTCGAAGCGGTTTTTCCAAAGCGTTCTAGTTGTCGAATGAGCATGGAGCCGTCGCGCGCGTAATGTAAACATCAACATTTCTTGCCTATACTTTATTCAAGATAGCAAAAAATATTATTATTATTTAACTGTTCTTGTTATATATTTTATTTCAAATTGATTTTGCCCCTCATATATGAGAATAATGTGATAAATAATTTTAACTGTAATGATTTTATAACAATAATTCCGGTTCGTTTGGTCTAAACCGACCTTAACATAAGACATAGTTTGTTAATATAATCGGCTTTAGAATGCAAAGCTGTGTGGATTTCGTAAGCATTATTCTAGCTAACTAGTATTAAACTTAGATAAATTCTATGCGCATACGTGACTTCTAAGATTGTGTCCAATTGCACATGAATTATGTGGTAAAGAATACGTGATTTACGACTTGTTTTAGAAGAGCTTAAAGTTTGAAGACTGAATAAATATACTTGTATATACAGGCTGAGATAGTGTTAAGAAGCTTGGGATGCTTCCATTATCCAAGAAGCAAATAACGATATCGTATTAACTGTAACCTATAAAGCAAAAAAATATGTTTCTCAATCCTTCATAAATTGCGAAAAACGGATGTTTAATGTAATTAAAAGTCAATGGTTAAACGATAAATTTAAAGTTTTACGATCCTCCTCCTTAGTCGGTACCCAACAGTTGGGGATCGTGACTCCGTCGCAGTCCATCAACCAGCCTTTTCCAGTGGTTGCGGTCTAGTGGATGGCTGAGATATTTAGGTGGTCACCTGACTGGACCATAGCTTGGGGCTTCTTTATCTTGTTCTTTTACCGTTACTAAGAGTTTTTCCAGAACCGATTAGATCAGTCTATACGAATACTCGTAACTCGCATAACTCGCAGGCGCTAAATTCAGGCTAAAAATCTGGGTATATTTTGCTCTGAATATCTGTAAAACTTCTTAAACCACAGTGGTCGCTGTTTACTAGAATTGCTTTAATGCTCCACTGAAACTATCCGTAAATCCCCAGTCTTCTACTCAGTTTGGACACTCACTAGCAACTGGTGCTCTGACTGGAGCCTTATGAACTGCTGTAACATATTTGTCTTCTCGCGACAACTGAAAAAAAAAACAGTCATGTCGTTGGTTGGTTATGCGCCTGGATGGGTGTCTTTCAGCCAGTTTACTAGTAGTACACAACCTTGATATCACCTTTTCTTTTGATCTAATCACCTCAGCAATATTTTTTTGAGTAGTTCCACCTCCTAACATTTCCTCTTTTATTAAATGGCGCCTCAGCATGATGACTGTATGCATAAATTTGACACAAAAAATACCAAATTAAAGGTAGGTAATATGAAATCTTCAAACTTAGCTTTATTTATGCCGTACACATATTTACTTTTAAATTCACGAGCTCTTTTTATAAACTCATCATTTAAAAAGGCCTACAAAGAAGTTTTTTTTTTTTTAAATACCCGTCAGGACAAGTTAAGGTCAATAACTTTATACAAAATATCCCTAGACGATGTTGATGTGTGTTATATCTGCTCCATTAAATTGTTTGTTCAAAATATACCAAAATATGTAGATACGTAGTATGTGTACGTATAAAAAAGCCAGACCCATGGACGTAGAAGTTAAGTGACGTTATTGTTATTACGATGGAGTTATTGCGCCTAATTACTAACTACATCAACTGTTTTCTCAGATATTTTTCCACGACAACGGATATTACGCTCTTGCCGCTGAAATAACAAAAATAATTGACAATGAACTGGTTTCAATAGCTAGTAGCTCTAACACGATCGAATTGATAATTGTGCAGTGAATTTGTAGAAGGTACTTTGCACCTCCTTACGCTGTCTAAAATCCAACTCTTCATGTTCTCGAATAGATAACGGAGTTTGATCAAAAGGTAGATAATATAAATAATTTTAAAGGTTTAATGAAAATTTTTAAAATTTGTTATATTATGAAACTAAAAAATCAGCCATAAAAGAGTGCGGACAGATTTTCCCGCGACGGCTCCCTTAATGATACTATTAAAAGGGCTCTAGCCACCATCGAGGTTCCAGGTCTTTTAGAGCCTGTTGGAGTTATCCGAGATGATGGCAAGAGACCCTGGGAACGGGGACGTGCTCTGGTGTGGGACGCCACGTACGTCGACACCCTTGCCGCGTCGCATCTCAGGGGGACAGCGCATAAAGCGGGAGCCGCGGCGGAAAATGCGAAGTCCAGCAAGCGGCGCAAGTATGAAAGTATATTAAAAGATTACATATTTGTAGGGTTTGCTGTAGAAACTCTGGGCCCATGGAGTTTTTAAAAGACATAACACCGCGTCTTGTCGTCTTCTCCGGTGACAAGAAGGCTGGCTCTTTCTTCACCCAGAGAGGGAAATGCAACCAGCGTTCTTGCCACCATTCCACGCGGACGGGACTTATATCCCTATCCTTAGTATTAATATAAATTTTATTTTATATGTTGTAAATATTTTTTGGAATAAATGTTAATATATTTTTAATAACGATTTATTTGGTACCAAAAACGACTGACTCGAATCCTTTGTCTTTCTGAAAAACTAATTTGGTTTTCAAATGGTTTGTTCCTTAGGAACAGCCGTTGTGACGCAGAATGATTATGACATTACCTCTATATCAAACCCGGTTACAGGTAATTAAGGAATAAAACAATAGACACAAAGAAATCAATTACAATACATTTTATAGCAAATCGACTGATAATAATATATTATTTTTATGTCGCTATTATTTAATTTGTTTTAATGATAACAATAAAATTAATTAATTCGCATGACTTTTTTTTGTAAACATAGCAAAGTTCGTGAGTTTTTTATTTAATTAGTTTTAGTTTTGTTAACAACATCGATGTGTGATTGCTTAACTCCCAATCTTAGTTAAGTGATTGAAAAATCATGTAAGAAGATTGTATAAAACAATTACAATTATATATTATTAAACATTTTATATATTATAGGCAAATAATGCTAACGATTGTATAATTTTAAATATTTAAAGAGTAATTTTTATTTTTCATATTATGTATGACAATGCTCTTTTACAGCGGCTAAATCGTCAAACCTGTTAGCCACATTATTTTTTTTAAATACATATTATTATTAGTGTTATACCTACTTTTGCTTTATGTAGATATATATATTAATTTCAATTTATTTATTCTGCAAGTAGGCATAGGACGTAAAGCTTATTTTCTGGGAAATAGCTTGGATCTGGAGCAGCACATTAGAACCAAAAACATAATATAATATTCAATTATAGCTGCTTTAAATAGGCATTGTCATATTACAAACTAAGACATACACAATTATAAAATAAAGAGATACACTTAGGATCACACTCGTAGCTGCTGTAATTAGGCATTGTCATACTATAAGCTAAGACAAAAACATATATTAAGATGTCATTTAAATTACAGCTGCTGTAAAAAAAATTTGTTTTGACACAAAGTTTGTTTAGTCGTTATATCTTGTTTTATTGTATATACTTACCCAAGAGAGAGAGAGAAGACATATTTCTAAGCATTCCAAGGATTCACTGTGCGGGTGCCGGGTCCATCGTGTGTGGGTAAGAGATAAAAAAATAGGCTGGTTTGAAAAGAAATCCTTATTTTTTTATATGTATTTTTTTTAATTTTATTTAACGTGTAAAAGTGTTAAAGTGGTAATTAAACTATGCCACTTAATATTCTATTGTAAATCCTAATTTCCTAGTGGTAAGCTCGTCGTTGTTTTAGAAGTGTGCTCCAACAAAATAAATATAAACTTACTATCAATATAGAGTCGTTTTAAATTCAAACATACTTGTATCTCGCCATATGAATTACTTATAAATTCTAGACTAAAAAAGTATTTAAGTGATTTTAATTTATTAGCACATAATCAGTACGGTTTTAGAACTGGTATTTCAACTGAAGATGCAGTTTTAGGGCTATCAAATGTAATAGTTCGCCATCTTGACAAAAAACAAAAATGTATTGGCGTGTTTCTAGACCTTAAAAAAGCTTTTGACACCGTCTCCGTCCCCACCCTCCTGAGTAAGATTGAAAGATTAGGCATTAGAGGGATCCAACTTGAGCTCATGACAGACTACTTGAGGGGCCGTCAACAACAAGTCAAAGTCGGAGATTATCTTAGTGATTCCGTGTCGATAACTTACGGTGTCCCTGGGAAGGAAGCGTCTTAGGGCCAACTCTATTCTTAATTTATATAAATGACTTGTGCGCCCTTTCGATTCCCAAATGTGATATTTTCACCTATGCGGATGATACAGCACTTATTTTCCACGGAGACACATGGGATGATACTCGTCTGATATCGGAACACGGCTTGAATATTGTTACGTCCTGGCTCAAAACTAACATTCTGACTTTAAACATTTCAAAAACCTTATTTGTCCCTTTTGCAATAAATAAAAGTACTTGCCCTCCGCCTAACTATACAATTAGAGCCCATACCGACTATAATTACTGTAACGCAGACTGCACTTGCGAAAGTATTCCAAGATCTGAAAAAGTGAAGTATTTGGGAGTTACACTTGATTCAAATTTAAGTTGGCACAATCATATTATGCATATATCGGATAGAACGCGTAAATTAATATGGATATTTAAAAAGCTTAGGCACGCTGCCAACATAAAACTTTTGATATCAACGTATAATTGCTTAACTCGTGCATACGCTTTATCTTCTGTTTACGCAAATACGATCACATCTCTGAGTATCGAGCTAAGTTGAAGTGGCTGCCAATTCGTTGTCGTAGAAATCTACGAATTCTTTGTCTGCTTTTCTCTATACTGTATGAGCCTGCGACACCGAAATACCTCAAGAGCAAATTTGCTTTTCTCTTTTCTCTTCATGACAGGTCGTTGCGATCATCGCATAACTCTACCCTTGCTATTCCCTCTCATCACACTAGTTTTATGTCCGACTCCTTCGCAGTTGTTGCCGCAAATCTGTGGAACAACCTACCCTTAGATATCCGACAGGCGCCAAATAGAACATTGTTTAAAAGGATGGTTTTCACACACTTTCTAAATGGATCCCAACAACTGTAAGTATGTATATATTGTATTTATGTATATATTAAGTATTATAAGTATATTAGTGTTTAGTATATTAATATTATTTACTAGTAAGTAGTTTAGTTTTAGTAGTATTTTAATTTCTCCCCTATATTATGTTCTATAATTTGCGCGAACCTTCCACATACAATGTTCGTAATGTCCCTAAGGTTGACCGAGTAAGAATGTCTAGCGGCATTAGGTCTTTGTACATAGTGCAAAAAGTTTTAAATAAATAAATAAATAAATATAAAGCCCTTGCGCAATGTGTAGTCACTTACTGTATCTCAGTGTGGGGTGGTGCGTGCAAAACTAAGTTAATTTTACTTGAACGGTCTCAAAGAGCTCTAATTAAAGTTATGTTATTTAAGAAATTTCGTTTCTCCACTTTTCCATTATATAACACTAATCGCTTACTAACAGTTAGACAACTTTACCTTCTTAACCTTATTTTAAGAACTCATAAAATAATTCCTTTTAAAAAAATAAATATAGTTAAAAAACGTAAAGGACGCAAAGATATGGTATGTAGTAAACCTAAGTGTAGAACTGCTTTTGCTAAAAGACAATTCCCGAATCAATCGGCGTACTTGTATAACAAAATTAACTCAAATCTCGAGATTCATACAATGATGCTACGAGATGTAAGAAATGCAGTGACTAATTGGCTGTTTCTTCTTGACTACGATAGTACTGAAAAACTGCTTCTAAGGTAATAAAAATAAAATAATAATAATACAAAAAAAAAAACATCGACGAGCTTGCCACTTGTCATGATTAGCCTATAGTAAAGTTGGCTAACTGTGAATCCGCTTATTTATAAGCGTGGTTTCTGACCACCCCGAAAGGGAAACGGTCGTGATGATGATAAAAATAATAAAAAAAAAAAAAAACACACACGTTAATGCCCACTTACACAAAACACGCACTCATGCATACATACACAAAACACTACCACACTCATACACACACCCACACTAACTCATTTAAACCTTCTCTTTTTATATAATTTGTAATATTAAGTAGGTATTCAAATAAATATTAGTTAAAATTATTTCTATCTGCAAGCGCCTTGTTTTGCAATATTGTTTGCGACCGGAAGTGCAGGGTGTCCAGAGATCCAGGCGTCCCAGAGACCCTTGTTCAGGCCCCTGATTGAAATTCATGTATAACTGTTTGTAAATAAAGATTATTTGATTGATTTTGATTTTGATATGACATGTTTATCACATTGTACCCTTCATTATATTGAGTGGCAACACAGAACTTGTAAAAAACCGACTTCAAAATATATGTACAGACTTAAACTGATGAAGTAAAAAAATATATATTATTAACTTCAAAGCAATAGCCTTAAAGAAAAATCAACAAAATGATTGATACGTATAAAGCTATTTAATATTTATAAATAGTTATTTTTGGAGTCAGTGCCTGCCAAGAAGGACAGTTTAATCCTGCAGATTGTGGCGCGCAGCGGCGGTGGGTGGCCGGAGTAGGGGGGCGATAGCGGGGTGATGTGCCCTACCCGAACGCGCGCAGACGTTTGGTTTTAAATGAGAGTGATGAGCGGGCTTGTAAACTTTCTCGGATGAGGGCATATACGAACTTATGTTCTTGGCTAATGTTTCTATGATAATAGTTAAAAAAACAGAGGTTGAAAACTTTTGCTGAAGGAAACCACAAACCAAAACATTGTCTGTGTATGTATTGTTTTGCTGTTGTTCTCAAAAAGCGATAAATCAATTTTGATAAAATTTATATGGAACCTCCTCTGAAGTAAAAAATAATCATCAAAATCATTTCATAATTGGCCGAGTAATGGCGTAACAAACATACAATGGAATTGAAAACCTCCTCAGTTTTTGAAGTCGGTTAAAAATGACAGGTGGTGACTATAAACAAAGACACATGGTAAGCGGTAGGAAAGGTCTCCCCGGTTGACAGTGACCGGACAAGGTGGATAGATTTCGGCGGCCGAGGCCAGCAGGTCTGCGCCGGAAGGTCACTTACGAAACACGTGTCGACACTCATAACCTACCACTTTACAAGACTATGACAACTCACCAGATTCAAAAGATGGCTCACATTCTAGGGCACAATATTAGGCGACATGTTTTTGAAGGTTTTAATACTGAGCTTAACTTTGAATACTTCAAAAATTAGAATTTATTCACCTATTTTTTCTTTTATTTCGTTTTTCATTTGTCAAGTAGTGGTGGTTGCAGAGAATTTCTTTGTCTTCGTTCCGCGAATTACTTATTCAGTCGTATTTGTCGCAATTTTTCCCGTTTCATTTTCAGAGTATTTTTTTTTTCCTATATTAAAATATGTAAGTAATAAACCTTGTTTATTTTTAAATTATAAAGTACCTACTCGTACTTAAATTAAAGTTAAAATTACCGAACGATTAGGTTAACAGATTTATCCATTTTCTCTCGTAGCCCTATATATCACCCAAACCGTTTAGTATATATTATATATAAGCTACTTTATTTTCTAACAGCTACCGCCCGTACCGTCCTAAAACCAGTTGCAACGAGAACCGTTACCGAAATAAATTTTTTGTTCATATTTTTTTTTTTATTTTTTTATACTAGCACGACATGTGACCTTGGGCCCACCTGATGGTAAGTGGCGCGAAAGGTCCATGAACAACTGAAGTCAGACACTCATAACTGCCATCAGTCCCCAACTCTAAGCCGGCTTCACTAGATGCTTTTTCACACTTCGCTTGAAGGACTCCAAGTTATAGGAAAGTGGAAACACAGAGCCTGGAAGAGCATTCCACATCTTTATCGTACGACAGATGTATGAGTCCCCAAATTTATACGTACGCGAAGGGATGGTGACTACGGTATGTGGGTGCATATTCTGACCTGTGCGTGTGGTTCGGTTGCGAAATGGAGAGGGAGGGATTAGGTTATAGAGTTCTTCGGAGCACTCACCATAGTATAGCCGGTAGAATACGCTCAGAGAAGCCACGTCTCGGCGAAGCAGCAGGGATTCGAGAGTTCCAGATATAGTGGCAAACAGTAGCGTTTCGTTTTCAAAAAATTCGACAACTTCATCCCTTTATTGAATTGAATTAACAAGTATTAGACACAGTATTGTAAGATAAAATGGATATTGTGTGAGGACCAGTCATATGCCTAGAGATTGTGGCTTCGATATGTGCGTGCATATTCTGGGTTGTGCGTGTGGATCGTTTGCAACATGGTAAAGAAATTATACATCTTGAGGCAATTCAGAATGAGTAAAATTTAAAACGATTGCAGAGCTAGGTACAAACGTTATATATCTAGTTTTATTTGTAATAGATTTAACTAGTCCAGAAGGTAGATTCTGTTACCTAAGCGCAAATTTTATATAAAATAATTCTTTAACTAAAATAATAATTAATAATAAAAAACTTTATTGCAAAAACAAATGTACAATATAATATAGTTATTACATAAAATAAATCATAGATAGTTCAGATGTCATGTTTGAAATAGTCGGTGGACGGTGTTCCAGATGTCACTGTAGGCATTACTATCTACTACATTTTACAGTAACTACTTAAGACATAATTACACAATTGTGTAAATTAGTTTTTTAGGTACAAGCTTTCCTAATATTTCATGTTGATATTTAAAAACACAAAAACCCTTATTTGCGTGAAAATATAGACAAAACACGACTTTATGTAAATTCTTTCATCAGATAAAATATGACTAATTTATTAAACTGGTTTAACGAATTAATTTAGTTATTTATCTTAAATCGGCCATCTGTCGGTAAAATATTAACCACATTTTTTACAAAAATTTCCGCATTGTTGTCCAGTCTTCTTGTGCCTAATTTGTTTGTACCAGCAAAACTTATATTTTTCATAATAATCTTTAATTATAAATCAGATATCATTAACCCTTTCATCAGTAAATACTGATTGATTGTTTTTTATCTCGGCAAAGTAATAACTATTTTAATAGTGTTAAGACATTATTATTAGAATACTATACGGTTTGACTTTATATGTCCTTACTCTACACTAATACGTTATTATATTGAAAGAAACAAACAACTATTCCTAAGAAACAATATAACACAAAACGTGACAAACTATTTTGTAGTTTATCCATACAAATTGGTTATTTTATAAGTAACTTTACAGTATAGAGAAGTAAAAAAAAGTCAAATTACACATATCGTTCCGTTGGTAATACATAGGTGGTAGGCGGACTGATGGTGGTCAATTGCCGAGGCTACTGGGGCGGGGAAGTATCCACCTTTCGTGACGATAAACCTACACGTTTCGGAATCAGGCTCGAATTATAATATATAGTACTTATACCTAAATAAATGTCCTACATAAACAAATAAATATATACCTAAATTTTAATACATATATAATAATATATACGCATATACGAGTATAATAAGTGAGTTAGGGCGACTTATATTGCTTGTGAAATAAGTATGTGTAAAGATTATCTTTAAATATTTTAAGAGATGGTGTCTGTCTGATAATTAAAGGAAGTCTGTTCCACTGGCGAGCTGCAGATACTGTAAGGGAATCTGAATATCTACTGGAAGAGTGGGGAGGTATTTTAAGAGATGGTGTCTGTCTGATAATTAAAGGAAGTCTGTTCGACTGGCGAGCTGCAGATACTGTAAGGGAATCTGAATATCTACTGGAAGAGTGGGGAGGTATTTTAAGTAGGTAGATTGTAATATTTATTTAGTAAAAATTTCATGATGAGCTTTTAAAAGAGATTTTAAGAGAAAGTCATTTTAAAATATCATTATGGGACCCGAGGTTCGCGTTAACTTTTAGTAATTTAAATGTCCTAATATACTCGTAAAGTGTGACATTTTAATAAAATTCTGGACATTTCAATCACAAAATGTAAACATTACCCACTTAGATACAGTGGTATGATATAGTAAGTAGGTTTATTAATGGTATTCCACCTAATTCAAACAATTTGGACAAATTAAAGAGCCGGACAAACCTTGTACCTTGTACTTGGACCGTATAATATACCCTCTTAAACGTCACTAGCAGGACGCAAGGTCAGTCTATGCAGGTGTGATAAGATGCTTTCACATTTCACTTGAAGGCGACCAGCTTATTCATTAGTTTATTGGTAATTAATATCATTTAAATAGTGGCCTTCGTGGTTTAGTAGTTAGGGAAACAATCATTTATTTGAGACATTTCTTGTGTATGGTAAAGCTTAAAAAGTTGTCAAAATAAAAACCCGTTTCTTTAACTCCGCAAAAAGTAATATCGAACGTACCGCCAAAATTTTCTAAAACATCCAAATAAATTTCCCAAATTGTTGCACAATATAAATTAAGAACGAATAGTCTAAATTAACATTTCTAATATCGGTCAATGCAGTATGAATATTGAACAGATTATGATGTTGGGCAACGGAGACACGCAATGGACGGAAGTGCGGCAACTCTTCAAGGATGTATTGTTACAGCTCGCCAACTCTGTGCTCGCTGCAATTAGGATTCTCTTAGCTTCAAATACCTTAATTATAACTTTTAAAATAATTAAAAGTTTTAAATTGTGATTAAAAATATTATTATGAAGCCATGACACCCTAAAATTATATCTTACAGCTAAACAAATCGGTGTTGGGGATTTAAGACGTATCATAGACTTATTTAGTTCAGCGAACATTTAATACCACATATCACTAGTATGTAGTACGTGAGGTCTGTAGCTCTAGCACGCAAAAATGATGTTAGGTTTAACATTTTTGAAAGGTCCATCTCCAACAGTATAGGTCTAGAATTCTGTGTTCGAGGGGCTGTGATAATTAGATACTGTACCGATAGCATAAAAATCTGATTAAAGTAATGAATGAAATCTAATTTATTTAAATCTAATAATATATATTTATATAATTTCATTTACTTTTCAAAAATTCGTGTTTTTTTAAATGTTATTATTACCTAACATTTTTAATATCCCTTTCGAATTGCGTATTTATTATTGTTATTTACAGTTAAGTAGTTGGTTTCTTATTAAATATAATATTATAATTATGTAAATAATGTGTGGCCTTCATTAGTACAGGAAATGTGCTATGAAATTAATTAACCGAACGCCCTTTAGGAATTTCAACATGCGTGGACTTACTCGGCCGTGTCTCCTCAGCCTCGGAAGGAAATAGTTATTGCTACTTCTAGAATCTATCTACTCTCCTTGGTTTCAAATTTATACATAAAATAATAAAATATAGAGATAATGTGTGTCTTTTTATACTAACTTATCCCAAACATTAAGAAATAAATAAACTTTAAATAAAATTATATTTATTAATTATTAAAACAAAATTGATTTTAGAAACATATTTTTCTCATAGGAATAAAAATATATCGACGAAGTTAAATGTTTGGGCGCATATTAAAAACTACTGCATTGATTTCAGTTTAATTTGTATTATATAGTATGTGATGTAAGTCGAAATGTTAAACAAAGCTCGACTTGCCGTACAGAATGGCATGTTGGTAACAACACTTATGTATGGAAGTGAGACGTGGATATGTCAGAATACGCATGAGAGTAGAGTTAATGCAGTAGAAATGAGGTGGTTACGTCGGATATGCGGCGCCACTTTGACCAGCTGTATACGTAATGACTAACGCAAAAGGGTAGATATGAAAGAAAGCATAGGGGCAAACATAAGGAAAGGCATGCTCCGATGGTTCGGGCATTTTGAAAGAATGAGTGAAGAGAGATTGACGAACTAGATATATAATGCGAAAGTTGTGGGTAAAAAAGGCCCTGGCAGACCTAGACTCAACTACCACGATCAAATAAATAGAACAATAGCTAAAAGTGGATTAAAAAGGCATGAAAACAGAAGGGCATGTATACAAAGGTTGATGAATGTCAAAGAAGCGAAAGAGATATAGTGATCGTGACAAGTGATTCGGCGTGAAGATATGTATGTATGTGATGTAAATGTATGTTTTAGTTTATATTGTTTTATGTTTCGTATAAATTTGGTAATATTAGACCTATATGACATTGGGTCATGGAAAGCTGCTAAATACTGTAACCTTGACAAGTGGATTCCGATCTTTGAAGGTATTGTTTATTCAAAGCTTATGGTTTTAAGTTCGAGGTCAAGTAGTAGACTGTATATTATATTAGCAAATAAATAAACGCAAAGATCTTAATAAGTAGGTATTTCCAAAGGTGTCGGATATATATAAATATTATTTCCTTTAATTTATTAATCTAAATAATATTAAGTAATAAGACGTTTGTGGCTCGGTTGTAATAATGCTTTCTTTAAAATCCGAAATACACTTATCTTACGTATATTTGTTATAGGACACCACCGTTCACGTGCCTCGGAAAGTACATTAAGCTATCTCGTCAGTCGTCAGGAACAAATATAATCAAATAATTAACAAATACTTAACATAAAGAAAATGTATTGAATCTAAACCTAATAAATAAATATTAAATACTAATAATGCCATTAAAATGAATTTCAAACTTATGCCAACACAGATCAGAGTGTGGCGAGTATAGGACAAATTCTACAGAAATAGTTTCTGGAATGCCCAGGTCCAGCAGTAGAGGTCTAGGACTTTATGTTCTAGAAGCTGTGTTGATAAATAATAAATAAATTACCTTGTTAAAGCGCATTCCAAAATATTAATCTCTAACAAATTTATCATTAAAACAAATCGGTAGAGACATTATTCACAACACAGTAGATAATCACTAATTACAATTCATTGTTGGTTTTCACTAAAAGCTGTCCACAATTCGAGATAATTCCCGGTCTAAACGTCAACGTTCGTTTCAGCTTACTACCGAGCAAATTTTAATTTAAATAAATATTTAACATTTCATATATAGTCATGTAAAAACGACGTACTAGTTCACCTTACGAACCGAGGCAGCGCAGACTACTGAACCGACAGAGGCGGCAATCTCGTACTTTTCCAAGCCCAAACAAATTGAGTGGGGATTGTGTCCTTAGTTTTAATGTTTGATTGATGTAACATAATTGTAGATTTTACAATTTGCGACGGGTTTGTTTGCTCTAAGGTCGTTCCAACAAGTTACACCCACATTCTGACGTCTGACTAAATACCATACTTCAAGGTGGGTGACGTCGACACAAAACTAGTTACTTTTCGGATTGTAACTTGACTTAGAAGTTAGGTAGGTTAGTTATCTAGTTAGGTATATTACATTTATGCTACTTGTTCATATTTTAAAAATAAATTGGAAATATGAATAACATCTTTATCTCTGTATAAATTAATACAATTGATACGTCATCATAAATTAAAATAATCCAAAAATCTTGTAATATTCATTGAAACTTATTCAATAGGAAATCGGATAATCATCGTTAACCGGTAATATTTACCAAAGCGGATATAATATTTACTTTCGTCGGACGGTTAAGTAAGTTTAACAATCTTCCCTCTCGCTATCACAATCCAATATTTTCTGTACTTTTGAGAAATATATTGTATCAAATTACTAGAAAATAAAATTACGGACTTTTTTTTACGTATTTTCACTTTCATATACCTAAATTTAGATTGATAAAAATAGCAAAAATATTTATAACCACATTCCTCTATTTTACTATTACATAAATCTTTAAATAATATATCTCAATATATCCGTTTTTATTTCCTTACGTTAATAGACTACATTAGTTTAGTTTTTTTTATCATTGTACCTTATATCAATACATTAAATTATATAAAATAACAAATTTAATCTATAGACTACATTTCTCAAAAGTACACTCAGATGTGAATAATATTTGAAAATATTGGTTTGGGCGAGAGATCCCTCTCGTCAAAAGCGTTGAACCCTTTTAATGTAATTTTAAAGATTAATTCTTTTAACTATATTTTAAACCATTTTATGAGAGTTCATAAATATTTCAAAAAAACACGGTTTACAGTTATCATAGCTACTCGTAAACTTAAAAAATATGTGTTGTTGCTTGTATTATATCAATTCAATTCCTCTGGTTTAGCGAAACGTTCATGAATATAAATATTAAATGCCGCCTCTGCTTCAACCGTGGTCTATGTTTGACCCTACATTGTTAGTAGTAGATGGTGCGACTTTTTATACATCATTGTAAGTCGTGTCGGTAATCCATACTAATATTATATACAAATATTATAAATGTGAAAGAAGCTTTGTTTGTGTGTCTGTATGTATGTTTGTGTCGCCTTCATGCCTAAATTACCGAATCGATTTTGATGGAATTTGGCAAAATTTGTTACTTGTAACATAGGCTATGATTTAAACATCTGACCACGACCTGTGACCCCACGGCCAATTGTTTGTAAGTTTATGTGTCTTGCCATCACACTTTAACTACTGGAGCGATTTTAATTAAACTTCAGAGATGTTCCTCCACGACCACCTTAATTGTGTTTCTTCTGACTGCTACATTAAAACTGGCGTAGCCGGGTCAAACAGCTAGTAAATATATTAGTTGTAACTCTTTGGGTTATATTTAGTTTATTTCCTATCTGCAACGACAAACGCCTTACCTTTTTTGTTATTGGCAAATATTTTTTTCGATTTTTTAAAATATTATAGTTTCCTGATTTGTTTAGTTTTTTATTTCGACTTGGAAGGTTTTTAGTGTAGTTGATATTTTCATAACTATTATGTTTTACTTTTTAATTTTGGAAGTTTTAAAACTGATATTTTCTTAATACTAAAATTTGTTAAATATTAATTATTAGATATACATATTAGAAATTAATATTTTAGGTACTAAGAACAAAAGATTTATTTTTAGAATTGTAATAAATAGCAACTAATTTAATGCCGTCACACTTTGTATATTTGCGTAATTAGAAAAAATGAATAATTTAATATTCAATCGACGAGCAGCTTAAAATAACTTTGGACGTATGAACTTTTTTTGTGATTATTTTTGTATGAAATTAACTTGGATTTTAAAATTATCTTCATCACTTCATCAGACCATCTGGAACACGGAGTCCTAAACCTCCACTCACTGGAGATAGGCCTTCTAGAAAATTCTGGTGAATTTGGCCGACACTCGCCACGCTGCCCAAACGGGTAATGATGTATTTTTTTATGATAATTTATTATCGTTTGCACAAGTGGAACCGGGACCGACGGTTTAACGTGCTCTCCGTGGCACGGCAAATAGTGACGTTGTAAAAAAATTTAAAATGTACGTAAGAAAAGTGTATTTCTCATTGGTACATGTCGGGGTTCGTCATTTTTAGGATATTTTTTAAATTTTATTTACAAGGAAAGCCTTCTTACCACTGAGCCACCACCGAGCCAGCAGCGCTACAAATTATCTATCTACTCGAAATTATAGGTAGGTATGTTAATTAATTAATTAATTTATTTATAACTTTATTGCACTATGTACAAGAGGCGGGCTTAATGCCGCTAGACATTCTCTGACAGCCAACCTTTGGGACAATAATAAGTATAACTTAGATCGACGAGTAGGTGCGAAGACGTATTTAAGATACACATACATACAAATATGTACAGAATAATACATATACTACACACTATATTGGCTACTATATACTACATACAATACATACTTATATACGTTGTGAGAAGCTCTTTAGGTAATGAAAGTAAACCAGCTTTTTAAACAGCGGTTTGCTGGGTGCTTGGAATGTCGCTCATCTAATCTCCCAGTCGCCAGCCAGTCGAGAAAAGGCCATATTGTCCAGAAATATGTTTTGTATGGAAGTTGTACCTTTAGTGTAGGTCTAGGACTCTGTGTAGACTGCGATGATGATGATTTAACCAAATACCAGCAACATTAAAAAAATATTTTGTTATATTAAAATTAAAACATTAATTTGCAATTAGGAAAAAAAAATAAGCAGCCTTTTCTATACGGACACATATGTAGGTATACCAATTAAGTATGTACCTAATAATTATAAGCCCAAGGTCAGATTTGGTGAAGCCTTGCACTCAGTTCTGCCATTTTGTAATTGGATACATTTAGCTTTGTAATAATACATTTGTAAACAATTTCACAAGAATTACAATACTTATTAGTGCTAATTAACTTATTAAATCTGAATTAATTATGAAATAAAACAAAAAACGTTATATTTGACATACTTACATTAAACAGATTCGCGAATTAAACTAAATCAATATTTTAACTTAATTAATTATCGAGTAGATATCCCGCGTCGTGTGTGGCCGACTTAATACTGACAATAGACAATTCTATTCAAATCATTAATAATTAAACTTTTAAACATTCTAATTGACCCTAAATCATAAATTAAATAGGCGAGTTACAGACTAAACTATTTTATGTAACCCTGCTAAATGAAATCTTATTTACGAATGAATTAAATAGGCGAGTTACAGACTAAACTATTTTATGTAACCCTGCTAAATGAAGTCTTATTTACGAATGAATTAAATAGGCGAGTTACAGACTAAACTATTTTATGTAACCCTGCTAAATGAAGTCTTATTTACGAATGAATTAAATAGGCGAGTTACAGACTAAACTATTTTATGTAACCCTGCTAAATGAAGTCTTATTTACGAATGAATTAAATAGGCGAGTTACAGACTAAACTATTTTATGTAACCCTGCTAAATGAAGTCTTATTTACGAATGAATTAAATAGGCGAGTTACAGACTAAACTATTTTATGTAACCCTGCTAAATGAAATCTTATTTACGAATAGCGAAGCTCGTCGATGTCTCCAGCGTACCAAAGGAGAGAAATATCACAAATAAATTAAATATTAATTAAATGGTGAATTGGTTAAAATTTATGTATAAAATAATATTTTAATGCTGGGGTAAAAGAGATGTTGTCATTAAATTAAAAAAAAAACACTATTAATTGTTATGATTATTGAATTGTAGTATTATTTAGTTGAGGCACGCTGAAAAAAAGTTGGGGCCTGGTTTTGGGCAATCTCTTTTGTTTTAGTAAAATAGAAGAAAACGAACAAAAATGTGTTTGCTATTTTTCTATGTCCAAAATGTTCGTAATTTTATTTTAGTTGATTGTCTACATTTCTCAAAAATACACGCAGACTAAAAATCTTTGATAATATTTGATTGTACGAGTGAAAGGGATGCACCCTTAAAGGACTCCTTTATTTGCAAAAATATAATAATAAGAAATATAGATGTTTGATGATAATCATTTTCCATTTTCATTACTAGCTTAAACGTAAAATCGAAATAAATTATAATTTAAACAAATTACGAATTGATCAGAATTAAATTATATAATTTTTGTACAAAAGATTGCGTAACACAGGTTATGTTGCAATAGGATGTTAGATATTTTCACGTAATACATATTAGGATATAAGTTCCGTAATTAGGGGAAGCGGAGTACCAGGTCTGATGAAACAAGGACATGGCTTCCTAGGAAACCTGCGTGCTGAAGGATTAACGAAACGCGATGATTGGTCAATGTTATTCGTGTAATTGCCTAACTATTTGTTTAGTTATTTGTAAGTATTGATATTGCACAACTTTATGCGAACCTACACCACTACAGTAAGCTGAAAGTAACAGTAAAAGTTCACACAACAAAGGTATTAATGTAATAAATATTTAAAATAAATATAATATATTAAAATAAAGTTTATTGTCTTTGATTTGAACAAACACACAGAAAATAAAATGTAATATTATTTTCTGTATTATAGATATCTGGTGATAATGAGCGGCATTAGGCGCATGCAAAACAATTATTTTTGGAACTACATCGAAGGTATTGATGTAGAACATGGATGCACAGACCGCGGCCCGCGGGCCGCATGCGGCCCGTGGGTCGAATACTGGTGGCCCGCCGACAGCAAAAATAATACTCTCGTGCATTCGAAAAATATTGAATTCTATTCCAGAATAAAACAAAAAAAAAATATGTTCGAAAAGTAATGTGAAACTCGCGCGCGCGCAATTTGAATCTAGCGCCCAAAATTGCTAAGTCAAGTAACATCGCTCGCTATAGAAATCAAGAATTTTCTAGCGCGGTGAGCAAGCGAGATAGATATAGTCCCGTATTCCCGATTGCTCGCGTATCTACACGAAGCTTCCAGAGTCGTTTGCGCGGTATAAAAATCACGTTAACCGCAGCGGCCGAACAGTTCGCTTTTCATTTGAGTGAAGTGTCAACAACAGAAAGAAATAAGCGCGAAAATACAAAGCGAAGTAATAAGTGATTGAGAATAAGTGCAGTTTATTAGTGTTTTTGGGAGGCAATAGTTCTAGTGTAGATTTTAACTCGACTAGCCGGTGTCATATATTTTGATCCACATTCAACGTAGATTTCCTGTTGCAGTGTTAACCCGTCAAGTGCCGTGTATAATTGTGTTGTGAAAACGTAAGTAAAACTCTGTTATTAATAAGTGTTTCCCTACCTATTTAATCAATTTTTATCAAATTTAGCTTTAATGTTGGCTAAATATTAAAATAAACAAAGAAATTACTATTTTTATAAGAATTTCTCTAACTGTAATAATTACGTCATTATTTCAGATAAAATCTGTATAAAAATCTTAAAATTTCTGAGAAATAATATTTAATCAATTATTTTTGATAATTTAAAAAAGGATAGGTAATTTAAGTGGGTACTGTAATTGTTTTTAGGTGCTGTGTTAATCCTAGCCAGGATTAGAACGCAACATGGAGAAGCCAGGACCTAGTAAAAAACGTAAGGTTAAAGATGAAAATCGGCAGTTTCAAGAAATTTGGACTGAGAAATACTTTTTTGTATGGTCGCATAACAAAGTCGTTTGTTTAATTTGCAAGAATTCTGTTGCGATTGCAAAGGATTATAATGTAAAAAGGCACTATGAAACGCAGCATCCTTCTTTTACCAAGTTTACAGGCGAATTAAGAAAGCAAAAAATGTTGTCTTTAAAACGGGAGCTTATTGGTCAGCAAGCTATGTTTACAAAACACATTCAAGATTCAGAAACGGCTACAGAAGTTAGTTATGAAATTTCTCGAATGATAGCAAAGCGAAGTCGCCCCTTCAATGATGGCGATTTTGTAAAAGAATGCATGGAAATTGCCGCTAAGAAAATGTGTCCAGAAGCAGCAAAAAAGTTTGAGAAAATTCAACTGAATCGTATGACTATCCAAAGACGAATTATGTCCTTGTCAGGTAATATTGCGGAACAATTAATTGAAAAAACTAAGATCATGGAATTTTTTTCATTAGCACTCGACGAATCGACTGATATTAGTTCCACAGCTCAACTTCTCATATTCATACGAGGTGTTACTCAAGATTTTGAAGTCTTCGAAGAGTTATTAGGAATGTGTTCATTGAAAGGTCAAACCAAAGGAGTTGATATACTCAATGGACTTTTGGACGAGTGTTCAAAAACTGATTTGGACTTATCTAAGTTATCGGGAGTTGCGACTGACGGTGCTCCTTCCATGATTGGTATCAATTCCGGGCTAGTTACTTTGCTGAAAAAGCACCTGCAAGAAAAAAACATAAACACTGAAGATCTCATGCAGTTTCACTGCATTATACACCAGGAAGCCCTCTGTTCTAAAAAAAATGAATTTCAAAATGTAATGAAAGTAGTAGTTTCGACTGTAAATTTCATAAAATCACGAGGACTCAATCACAGACAATTCAAACAATTCCTTGATGACATCGAAAGCGAATACGGAGATTTACTGTATTATACAGAAGTAAGGTGGCTAAGTCGTGGATTGACACTGGAACGATTTCTAAATTTAATAGAAGAAATTGGAATATTTCTGGCGGAAAAGCAAAGGGATGTCCCGGAACTTAAAAATCCTGATTGGTTGTGTGATTTTGCTTATTTAGTTGACATTACAAATCATTTGAATGTCTTGAACACACGGCTTCAAGGCAAAAATCAACTGATATCCCAGCTCTATGCTCATGTAACATCCTTTCAATGCAAGCTGACACTTTTCAGATCACAATTGAATTCTGGAAATTATAATCATTTTCCGAATTATAAGAAAATGGCTGAAAAATTCAACAAAACTGCGATTAATTTCAGTTATGTAGAAAAGCTAGATATTTTGATTCAATCTTTTGAAGACAGATTTTCGGAGTTTAAAAAAGTGAAACCTCTGTTGGACATATTCAGCAATCCTTTCACTATTTCAGTTGAAAATGCGCCAGATTCAATGCAGTTAGAAATTATCGACATTCAAAATGACCAAGATTTACGCAACAAATTCAACGAAGGAGACTTGCTGAACTTTTACCGCTGCATTGATAAAAATATGTACGAAGAGTTGCGCATAAACGCTCTGAAATGTGCCAGCTTATTTGGTTCTACCTATATATGTGAACAAACTTTTTCAATACTAAATAATAATAAAACAAAAAATCGAAACCGCCTTGCAAATGAAAGTTTGGAAGCAGTTTTACGTGTTGCTACAAGTAAATTTGAGCCAAATATAAAAAAGATTGTAAGCACTATGCAGTGCCACGCTTCAAATTAATAATTTCTTTTTTAATTTTAATAAATTTTTATCAATTCTTTATTGTCTTTAACTACCTATACCTACTTCTGGCGGCCGGCCCGCTATCAGTTCATGATTTGGCCGAGTGGCCCCTAGTATTAATAAGTCTGTGCAACCCTGATGTAGAAGATATGTTCTTTCAGAAAGATGGAGCAAAGCTAGATACTTACAAAAGTTGAAACGTTAGGTGCGTTTTCAAGATTTTGTGATTTAACGCCCTTGGATTTTTTAAAGGGTTTTCTAAAGATTGGATGATACGTTAACACGCCTAAGTCATAACCAAGATACTTGCGTGAAAGTTATTGACTTACCAATGGATAACCAACTGCCTTCGTGGTCCGGCGGTTAAGTCCGTGGATTTAGACTCGGAGGTACCGGGTTCGATTCCTGGTCGGGACACAAACATATTTAATAATGTAAATAAATACATTAAATTAATATTTAATTTATTTGTGATATTTCTCGAGTAGTTGGCTAAATGTGAATCCGCTTATTTATAAGCATGGTTTCTGACCACCCCGAAAGGGAAACGGTCGTGATGATACATTACTTTACCAATGAATAAACTGCTATAGTCCTAGTGACAAATCTTGTCATAAAAAATAAAAAACACTATATTATATATATACTCCTATAAACAAAACCATATTTTCATGTGTATTTTTATTCAAATCAAAGATAGTAAACTCGAATTGGATCACAGATTACTTATCGCTATTTCTTTTTCATTGTAGCCCCCAGAACTAAGATTCCTAGACCTCCACTGTTGTTGATGGGCCTTCCAGAACATATTGAGAATTTGGCCTACACTCGCCACGCTGGCCAGATGGTGAGGATGTGATGTCAATTTTTAATGAAAATTTATTAACGATTCCACAAGTTGGTAGTACTATTAGTGGACGCGGGACCGTCGGCTTAACGTGCTCTCCGAGGCACGAGAACGGTGGTGTTGTAAATCTATGACAAATGTACGTAAGAAAAGTGTATTTCTCATTAGTATTTATTTTAAGGGGAGCGTTCCTACAATCAGCCACCACCGCGCCAAAACATTTTGATTGTTGAATTAATTTATGTCATTATAATCTATTGCGTTATGAATGTATTTTATTTAATTTGCTTATAAAATGACACAGTACTTTTTCGCTTAGTTGACATATGTACATTAACCTTTTCATGCGTTTTTTGTTTCGTAGGCTCTTTGCTGCACCTTCGGGCAGTGTTTTATTTATTTAATCGTGATAGATGAGTGTCGGTCTGCCGATGAGTCGGGACTCTTTTAGCCACAGCTTTTGCATTATATATCTGGTTATAATTTCATAATTTTCATATTTTTTTCATATTTTCGTCACTCATTTTTTTTATATCCGAATCTTCGGAGCAGCCTTTCCTTAATTTTGTCTGTATATGTATTTTCTGTGTATTTCGTATGAACATATTTCCTTCATATAATATAAATATTTAAATTTATCAAGTCGCAACTACTAAATTGACGTTCGTTGTTGTACGTCATTGTACACCATGGTGTTATTTTTTACATGACAGCGCTTGATAGGGTCAAAAGTGGACGAAAATCATATAATATTTTTTTATCTTTAGCGTGGTGTTTACAGTTTTCCGTTCTTTAATATTCGTGTAGTAATTACACACCCGTTTTACTGAAAGAGTTATTTTACACGGTCACTATTTTTTTTTTAGTTGTATATAAACGTTAATATCCAGATAATTGACGTCAGAGTCACTGCTTTCAAAATTAGCAAGCTAAAGTGGCAGTGGTCCAAAAAAATCTACCCCAGAACCTAACGAGCGATGGGTCAAACGAGTTCTAGAGTGGACACGCAACGGGACGACGACGCAGAGAGAGCAGGATGACGCAGAGTGGGACGACCTCCGCCCGATGGACGGATGACCTATACAAGGTTGCTGTTGGGGGATGATAGCGAGCCTATATCCAGCGATGGAGAGACACAGGCTGATGAAGATGATACAGACTGATGGTGGAAACTTACCAAGTCTACCTGCGAGGTATGAACTAAGTTTTTGTTAATTTTGTGACCATGCGCCCACTTGATGGTAAGTGGCGCGCGAGATCCATGAATCAGACACTCATGACTGACATCAGTCTCTATCACTATGCCGGCTTGACTTGATGCCCTTTCCCACTTCGCTTAAAGGACTCCAGGTTATAGAAAAATGGAAACACAAAGGCTGGAAGAGCATTCCACATCTTTATTGTGCGACAGATGTATAAGTCCCATACATCTGTCGAGAAGGTTCGATAAACTAGTAGTGTACATACAAATGCGGTAATGACTGAGTAATTATGCTGACGTAGCAACAAGGGTCGCAGGTTCGAAAACCTTTTTGTGTCAATGAGAAATACTACCATTTTATTATATTATTTTTTCACTTGTATCAGAATAACATAACCATCGTTACCATTATCAACGAGCTATAGACTGAAACGTAGCAAGAATAGGCCAATTTAAAAATATATATATTTTGGAAGGATCTTCTTCAGCAGGGGAAATCTGTCGTCGTAGTTATATGTACTCACAGTGAGACGGTGACGATGCCCTGGTTGTAGTAGTATTCGTGCTCCTCCTCGGCAGTGAGGCTGCACTCCTCGAAGCACCAGAGCCCGGCCAGCGCCAGGCAGGCCGTGTACAGCAGGTAGTACACCACGTATGCCGCCACACTCAGCAGCATCGCGGATTCTCCTGAAACAGATAATTAGGTATTATTATACATTATTTATATATTCCGCAAGCAAATGTGACATTCAGATGCACCTCAAAACTGTAAAGAAAGATAATGTGCTGATTGACTCCTAAACGTATTGGTAGATCGGTGGGACTCTCCGCTGCTAGAGCACTGCCACCGTGGTCTAGCTCTTAAGTCCGTGGATTTAGACGCGCCAGTACCGAGTTCGATTCCTCGGAAATGAAATATGAAGTTTTCGTATCAGTTAAGTCCTTTAGTCTAGTACTAGAGCTGTCATGATAGTATTTTAAACACTTTGCACACCTAAACTATATAAAATAAAGGTTTTTTCTACTAAAATATTTTTATGGGGGTTCCCATACAAGATGAATAATGTCCTTTATCGATTAACTGACGATTTTCAATTGCATTAAACTTCCTTTTCTTTCAGTGCGCCTTATATATAAAGTTTCCTTTGCAGATTTATATTTAATTCAGATGAATGCTATCGGTAAAACTGCTAACAGCATACAGATAGTGCATAATGTATTTCCATCGAGAAAACTCTAAAGGTCTCAATCGGAATGCGACGGTACCTGAAGTGTCCATAATAAATGTCAAAATGTTTTTTTTATAGTTACTTTCACCATAAAAAAGAGAGATCACGATAAATACGAACTTTTTCGATGAAATACGATTGGAAACCATTATTTATATTCCGAGAAAAAAGCGCCGACAAATCGATCTAACTTTACCAACCGTCACGTTTACTATAGGTGGTGGGTATACTGATAGTCTGTCTGGTCCGAGGAGATGCTAAAGCCGCAGTAGGCCAGTGTGGCAGATATGGCCTGACCCCGGTTGACGATGTTCAAGTTAAGGATATGATATTAACATAATAGCTGACACCCCGAAGGTCAAGAGTATATACCCTGCGCATCACTATTATTTCCGTATTAGAACGCACATCTGCAAATTATGTAGACTAGGAGACCATAACACATTTTTATCTATTCTTTTTATTAACATACCACACCTTATTTTATTTTTTCTCTCTAATAACACATTATTTAATAATAAATTATTTTTATTAATATATTTAATAATAATTTATTTGCCAAATGGGTGTTAATAATGTAGGTATCTCAGATAAGTATTATCATTTGTAAGTTTGGAAAACTTTAAGCATAACTATAGGTACAACGTTAGCACTGAATATTGCGTAATAATACGTTTATTTATGTGTATTTTTATATAAGTATTATTATTTGTTGTGTATTTTTATATAAGTATTATTATTTGTTGTGTATTTCCTCATGCGGCGGAAGCTTATTGGAAGATGTGTATTGAGCCGTTTGGAGTTGAAACTTTTGGGCCGTGGGGACCAAGCGCACAGGAAATTTTCAAGGCGTTGTCAAAACAGCTCGTCAACACCTCGAAAGGCAATTTTTGGGACAAAGGACCAGCATTGCCATTTAACATGGCATAATGGATAATTTATATTTAGGTATTGTTTTTGTATATTTATTCATGTTGTATCTATATTATTATTGTTTTCAATCTCCATCAACCTATTGCATCACTTTTTACCCTCACAAAGGTTAGCTGGTAGAGACTGCCTTCGGCATTAAGTTCGCCCATTTACACTACATTTGTAAATTATTTGCAAAAAAGCATTTTATTATTATTAATAATAATACTGGGGCCGGTAGCGAATCTCACTTTTTGATACAAAAAAGTTCTGTAACTCTTAATGATACTAAAAAGAAACGTTTAGTGTTGGCACGGGACAATAGTCAAATATCAGTTTATTTCGGCGAAAATTATCTTCTAATAATTAATTGTTAATTTATCTATTATAAAAAGTAAAGTATCATCACGGTCACCCCTTTCGGAGTGGTCAGAAAACACGCTTTTAAAGAAGCCGTTTCACATTTAGCCAACTTTACTATAAGCCCATCATGACAAGTGGCATGCTCGTCGATGTCTTTAGCGTCCCAAAGTCGAGAATTATCATAAATAAATTATTGTGTTCCGACCAGGAATGAAACCCGGTACTTCTGCCTCAAAATCTACGGATTTAACCGCTACGAGTATACCAAGGACAATCTCTATCTATCTACATATATAAATCTACTAATTTGGCAATTTAACGGTTGCGGTTGTAAAACGAGAGAGTGATCCCGAAACGCAGACGAATGTATTAAATAATAATCCTGTTTTGTTAAGTTTAATAACATTAATAACGAAAGTAAATGGTGTCTGTCTATTCTCCAAGAGCAGATGAGCCGTGATGGTGGTATCTTGCTCAACGCAAGGCCGGAGGTGCGGCGTCCTTTGCGAAATATTTATTTACATATTAAATATCGGATCGATGACTATTGGTCAAAAATTAAGGTTCTTTACAAGATCATCGTAATTTAACATGCTGTATTACAGATTAAAGGTCCGTTTACGCTTTTCCGCGATAGTAGGAGCTTACTTACAATACTGGCTTTAGTAATGTAAATATAATTTTTCAATGGAATAAAAAAAAAATATTGCTCCAAACATCATCATCAGCATGTGTCTCTCCACCGCTGAATATAGGGCTCCTCCAAGACTCGCAATTTCACACTATCTCTGCCCAAGGGGGCATCTATTCCCCACCAGCGACCTTTCACAGGTCATCTGTCCATCTGGCACGGGGTCGTCGAACTCTACGTCTTTCAGTACGTGGTCTCTACTCCAGAACCCGTCTACTCCATCGTTCATCGGTTTTGCGACAGACGTGTCCAGCACATTGTCACTTCGGCTTGCTAATTTTGAAAGCTATGTCTGTAGTGTTGGCTCTCTGACGGATGTCGACGTTTTGGACTTTATCCTTCAAACTACTACCTATGCGCAATATGCGAAGGAGACTGGCAGCATTACTGCGCTGAATGGCAATGCTGATCCTCTGACTCAATATTGCCCAGATCTTGTCTCCTGAGGTGTACACAATGCCCACGGCCCAAGAGTTTAAACTCCAAACGAGGCAAAAATATGTTATAATATTGTGTGTGTGTTTCCGCCGCTGTAGTGCAGACGTCGAGGACAGTTGGCATTCCACAGTAAAGACAGACCCATCCTCCATGATACCAGAGCCATTTCATCGAACCACTAAATCTAAATATTTATATTAATTTGTCGACTATTCTAGTTCTTTTTTAAATAACTTAAAAACGTTAAAACGTTGTATTTAAAAAGTTTTATTACAATATTATTATTAAAGTACTTTATTGCACTCTACTTACTAAAAGGCAAACGTAAAGCCATTTCGGCTTTTTCTAGCAAGTAACCTTTGGGAGAGTAAAATAGTATAAATTTGTGGGGAGCCATTCTTACCAATATTCTACTCATAAAAATGACTTAACATACTAATCTAGCAGGAATATAATATATAATAAAATACTAAATAAAATAAATATGGAATAAAAAAATACCTTAAGTATAAAATTAAATTATATGTTTTCGGTTAAATGTAAATGAACCTTTAAAGATTATAAAAAGTGACCGTTCAATGTGTAATTCCAGTTTATTATGTTTACCGATCAATTTACATATTTCTTTACTAATCAAGCTAATATTTTGTCGATGGTCGGAAAAAGATTTAAAATCCGTTTAAATTAATTACTTATTTATTTTATTAGTTTTTATACTGAGCACGACATGTGACATCGCTTCCACCTAATGGTAAGCGGTACGCGAGGTGCAAGAAGGGGAGCCACTGATTTTCTACCATTATGTCGGCCTCACGAGATGCTTTTTCACGCTTCGCTTAAATGACTCCAGGTTATAAGATTAGCGAAACCCATTGGCTGGGACAGCATTCCACATCTTCAGCGTGCGACAGATGCAAGAGTCTCCAAATTCATAAATACGCATAGCGTAGGGATTCAGTATGAGGGTTTTTTTTTTGTCCTGTGCGTGTGCGAAATAGAGAAGAAGAGATAGGGAGTTTTAAATGCCTGTAATTCAACAATTACTAAAGTGGTAAGTACATATATATTTATGGGTATCACGAGCACTTAAGTGAACGAAGACTCTGGGAAGTATTGAATTAGGTACCCTAAATAAATAAATAAATAATAAATATTTCAAGACAGGTCACACAGCGCCATCTAATTTCCGTGGTAAGCGGTAAGCTTGTGTTACGGAAACTAGATGGTTGATAAACTACATATTATACTTTTTTTTTTGTTAATATATACATATTATACATATAAACACCTAGACCGAGACAAATTATACAATGTACAACTCGCTTGCCCCTACCCTAAATACATAGGATTTGTTTTTCATTCAAATAGTTTAGTGGATATATATATTTTTAAGTTTAAATAAGTACTTAGTATTATTATTATTATTTTTATTTAAAAATAAAAATAATATTAAAAGCTTACCGATTGGCATTCTCTTACCATCAACCTTCGGGACATTGTATCAATTATGGTAGGTTTATAAAACAAACATCAAATAAAGAATATTTAAATAATTTTGATGTTAATTTAAATAACGTACTTATAACTGAATAAAAAAATACATAATTTTAATACTTAAACTACATAATAATAATACATACACTACATAAATAATACATATACAATACATACATAAACTACTTCAACGAATATACATAAACTAATATTTATATTATACAACTACATTACAATAACAATGAGAAGAGAAATGAATTGTGAATATTTATTGCATCTTTAAAAAGTGTGAATATATTTGACTTTTAAATACACTTCTGTTGGGTGCCTGACGGATACTAAGAGGTAGGCTGTTCCTACTTATTATCGCTAAATTATTATCTCTATTGTCTGCATTTTGATTATAAGAAAACTTTAAAGAAAATATAAAAATACACAAATAAAAAATCAATACATTCATACAAAGTCAAAGTAAAAATATCTTTATTCACATAAACCTATTACAGGCATTTATGAAACGTCATTAATTTAATTATTTTAAATGATTCCACTCCTGCTAGTAGAAGACTAAGCAACAAAGTAGTCCAATAAGTAAGCTGTTAGCAGAAGACCAGCAGCTTATACTTAACCAAGGGTTTCTAAAGTTCCTTAAATAAAATCAATATATATGATTTAATATTCCATCATAATCATCACAGCCCCTAAAACACGTTCTAGCCTTAACTGCTGAAGATGGCCCTTATTTCTGGAGAATTTGGCCAAATCATTACAAGCTGGCAAACAATAATATCTTTAAAACATCGAAGAGATCGCTTCTTGTCATGATATATAAAAAAACTAACTAACAACTTCGTGTATAATCCATCACTTTTAGGATTTGAAGGCTAAAATGTAATGATATTTTTTCAATATTATTAACCTGATGTCTGATTAAAATGGCAAAAAATATGGCCAGCCAACACCTCACGTGCGACATTGTAAAACAAGATAATACCAATGTAATTGCTTCGGTTTGCAATTGTGGTGATTTGTTATCGGAAATATTGCAAACTGATGGCTCAATACTGTATTGTTTTTGCTTATAACAATTTATATACAAAGAGTAATTGAAAAGAAACTTTACGACTGTAACTTGTTACGCTGGAGCTGGAGCCATATTGAAAAGAAACTTTACGACTGTAACTTGTTACGCTGGAGCTGGAGCCATATTGACTAGAAGCATTTAGTAGTTAGTTTGTATAAAATCGTCAGTCCCTATTTGTGCTGCTAACCACGTAGGGATACTGCTGCGGGTCTTCGATGGCTCAATTAAAGATTGTTTAGCGGACTGTATATGGTTTATTGTAGAACAAGAAGTTACAAATAATTACTTGAGTAAATTAAGGCTATAAATTGTGAGAGCAAAAAACGTGTGACCGCTCGGTGCGCGGATTGATTCCACTCTCGTGGGCGCCGCTCGGAGCGCTGGCCACCGATCCAACGGTGGTATTGGCCGAGCGGCAATAATGTCGCTGTGATCGCGACTATACTCCCGGCGTTGAAGAGTTGTCTTCAATAGTTTCGACTGGTAGTGGGCATATGGTGTTGTAGGCACGGCGTATAATACCCTTTCTGGTCTTGATCTCTGCCACCCGGGCGACGTTGTCTCTGCCAGGCAGGAGATTGACAATGCGACCAAGAAGCCATAGCATTGGAGGAAGAGACTTGTCCTTGACGAGCACCATTGTCCCCAACTTTAGCTCTCCATTTGTGCGACACCATTTGATTTTTTGTTGGAGCATCACAACATAGTCCTCTGAGAAGCGTCTCCAGAAGTGTTGCTTTAAGTACTCGATCCTTTTGAAACGCTGCAATGAACTGACGTTAGCATTGGTGATGTCAGGATGTGGTACAGACACGAGAGAGCGCCCAATAAGAAAGTGTGAAGGAGAGAGAGGAACAAGATCGGAGGGGTCGTCGGAGAGTGGAGTAAGGGGCCTGGAATTGAGGATAGCTTCGATTTGTGTCAAACAGGTAGACATCTCCTCATAATCCAAATGTGCTAGGCCTAAAATACGTCGTAAATGATGTTTGACCGATTTGACGGCTGACTCCCATATGCCACCAAAATGTGGAGTATAGGCTGGAATAAATGAAAAGTTGATGCCGTGTTCAGCTAATTCTGTGTAGGGTTCGAGCTTAAGAAGATGTGATAATTCGTTAAACGTCCCTACAAATGTAGTACCGCAGTCGGAAAATATAGTTTTGGGTTTACCTCTGCGAGCTATAAAACGGTTTAAGGCAGCAATGAACGCATCTTTTGTAAGATCAGAAACAAGCTCGAGATGCACCGCCCGCGTAGCTAAACAGACAAAGATAGAAATGTATGCTTTTACTAACTTAGAACCTCTGCCTTTCCGGTTTGCTATAAAGATTGGTCCGGCGTAGTCTACGCCCGTCTCGAGAAATGGATACTCTAAATAAACTCGCTGTACAGGTAAATTACCCATAATTGGCTGTACGGTCTTCCCGCGAAACCGACTGCATGTAATGCAAGTATGAACTGTCTTCTTAGGCTATTTTTTTAGTTGTAATTTGGATTTGCGTAAAACCAGCTCTTGACTTTGTATAAATGCCAATAATGTATTATAATTTAGTATTGGGTTTTATTAAAGTATCATCACGACCTTTTCCCTTCTGGGGAAATGGTTTGTTCTGACCACCCCGGTCAGAAACCATGCTTATAAATAGGTGGATTCACATTTAGCCATCTTTACTATAGGCCAATCATGACACCACTTGTCATGATTGCGCGTCACGTCGATGTCTCCAGGTTTTAGTTAATTATTTATAATTTTATTACAAATAATTAATAACTTCCCATTGCCTTCGTGGTCTAGCGGTAGACAAGGGCGTACCGGCGGCGGTGGTGGCTCAGTTGTAAGTACGCTTTCCTTTAATCCAAAAGATTACTGTTTAAACCCCGCCATATTGCAATGAAAAATACAATTTTCTTACGTACATTTCTTATAGATTTACAAAACCACTGTGCCCGTGCCTCGAAAAGAACGTTAAGCCATCGGTCCCGGTTTGTTTTTAAATACCGCCTCCGAGACTACAGTATCATCACGTAAGATCACCTGACAATTACCGACAAAGTCAACGATTGAGTCATTGATACTGCCTTTTAACTTTATCTAGATTTTCTCTTTGTTTACCACAAATTACCTTATAAAATTACATTTTTTAATAATGAAACACTGTTTATGTTTTATGTATATAGACTGCAAAATTCCTACTTGATATGAACATCTCGAATTAAATCCTTTTATGTGTATTGTGTGGGCGGGAAAATCCAAAAATGTTGGCGGGTCAAACCCCGGCATATACTAATGAGAAATACATTTCTTATGTACATTTGTAATAGATTACCAACCGTGTCTTATCGAGCAGGTTAAGCCGTGTCGGTTCCGTCAACCTATTTCTCACTGCTGGACCCAATTCTCATTTCGCTCTACTACATGTCCAATTAGACATGGAAGTATCCACCACTGAATATATCACTAAAATGCGATCATTAATTTTTTAAGCATACCATGAATGCCGGGTCCTTCGTGTGTGGGAAAGAGGGATGTGAAAAATGGTGTCTCGGGCTTGCGACCGACAATAGGCTGGTTTACAAAGGAGAGGCCTCCTTTCTTTTATTTTACTACGCAACAAGAAGCTCACCATCCACTATTCTGCTCCTCTCCCTGCCGAATCAAATACTGTATAATTCCGTTAATGCCGTCTTGGAAGCTCGTTCTATAAATGTATTGACGGCAGACCTGCTTAAGCCTAATTCTTTTAGCAAGTGGTGCAGAGATTTTGCTGAAATTCCTCTCGCACTAACTTCCACTGTTTAAACCTGAGTCTTAAACCCGTTTTTGATCATTTCTTTTGTGAGATCATAATATTTATTCGACTTCATGTTGTGGTCTTTTGGAATATTTGATTCCCACGGAACGGTAAGTTCAATAAGAATAACTTTTTTTAAGTTTCGTGAAAACACTAAGATGTTTTTGTCTATAGGCTGCTACAGCTAGTGAATCTGGTATCCTATAATAATGTTTAATTGTATCCATGAGAATTTTCCAGTCTGATGCGGTATCAAGGATCGAAGTAAGCTAGCATCTAGTTTTCATTCCTTTACAAATGTGTTCAAAAATTTTATTTGTAGTTAGTCCATTTCTGGCTCTTGCAATAGAAAGGCTTGCTTTTGTCGGCGCGAGTTATAGCCCTTTCCTAGAAAAGTAACGCACCCTACAAGTGTGTGTCTGCAGTTCCTATGTCAGCACGACACAATGTATAATTCCTTTCTGTAGCTTTTTCCCACCTTATTACATTACTATCTATACTATATCTCTATAGAACGCCGAATGTGTTTCATGTTCTTCATCTTTCCTGAGGAAGGATACCTCATATATCCAAGATTTTTTGACATTGCTTTTAGGCTCTTATGGCCTATTCACGTCGTCGGTGAGTGGTTTTAGAACTACTTCTAGGGATGGGATTTTTCCTTATTTCTTAAAAACTTGAGAATCGGGTTTTTGCGGGAGGTTTTCTTCTCAAAAATTAAATGGGTGAATATAATCCACCACCTAACGTAGGGCGGGTTTGTGGGACAAGCTAAATATAGTTGAAACAGTTAAAATCAGCATTTAACATTTAACTATCTCACTTCTACGGTAGCTTAAATATTTATATTTTAAAGGAAATGAGATTTATTAAAATTTTGTTTACACAAAAAGTATTACATTTTAAAGGATACAACACATTTCTAAGTTTTTATCCTCAAGTAAACCTAAACAACGTGCTCAAAGAAGTCTTAAGATTAAAAAATAAAATATCCCAAAACTACATTAGTAGTAAAAAATATTATAGTAGATAAGCAAAGTTGCAACATAAAAAACACCAATGAGTTTGCTTCATTTTTCTACCATAAAAAATAAGAACATCTTATTGATGGGTTTTTGTTAGCATATCTGCCTGAGTGCATTTACCGAGCTTTCTGACGTCAGCCGAAAACAAAAATATGTTAATCAATATGATTACTTTAATTAGGAATTACGTGTTGCGGCTGCGACGCTGTTGTCGAGGAATCCCCGGCTAATGGACTTTGTTGTATTATTATAAGTTCACGTCTACTATGACCGTACCATCCGAGTACCGTCGCTGCGCCGCCCGTCTACTATGACCGTACCAAACGAGTACCGTCGCTGCGCCGCCCGTCTACTATGACCGTACCATCCGAGTACCGTCGCTGCGCCGCCGGACAAATTCCATGTGTGCATATTCTACCATGTTATTTTATTAACTCGCTTTCTTGTATTTCTTTTCACTAAACATATTCTCCGTTTTATTTGTTAATAAACTTTTGTTAATAAAGTAATATTTGAACTATAAATAATCTTAACAAATGCCTACAAAGAGGAAATGTTGCCAGTCTCCTTGGGACTATCTCTAAATTTGATGTCTCTAAAGGACATTTTTTTATTTACAGTTTATTATTTTATTAGACTTAGTTTATGTTTAATTTATTTTTAAATATTATTCTCATAAAAAACCACATATCGACCGAACTTTTGACCGTTAAGAAAAAATCTGTTAGTTTATTTATTAACAGGTTTTTTGTTGTTTACCAAAACTTTATCATTGAGCTCATTATCTATATAAAATATGTAGGTACCTAAATGTATAACATCAAACTGAAGAGCGCGGGTTTCTCCTGAATAAAAAGTCTCGAGGCTATAATCCGCAGGCACAATAGTGCAGTGGCCCTAGTCTATTATGTAGTTTAAGAAAATCTTCTAAATATACGCATATAAATTGTAATGCTGTTGATATTGTCATTTTTGTTCGTTAAAGGATTCCATTATATTGGTAATTAATTTAAGTTGCAATTAAAAAAATATAACCATGGTGCAAGTCCCATAGCCGCCCGCTCGCTCTAGGCATTGATTATAACCATGGTGCAAGTCCCATAGCCGCCCGCTCGCTCTAGGCATTGATTATAACCATGGTGCAAGTCCCATAGCCGCCGCTCGCTCTAGGCATTGATTATAACCATGGTGCAAGTCCCATAGCCGCCGCTCGCTCTAGGCATTGATTATAACCATGGTGCAAGTCCCATAGCCGCCGCTCGCTCTAGGCATTGATTATAACCATGGTGCAAGTCCCATAGCCGCCGCTCGCTCTAGGCATTGATTATAACCATGGTGCAAGTCCCTTAGCCGCCCGCTCGCTCTAGGCATTGGTTATAACCATGGTGCAAGTCCCATAGCCGCCCGCTCGCTCTAGGCATTGATTATAACCATGGTGCAAGTCCCTTAGCCGCCCGCTCGCTCTAGGCATTGATTATAACCATGGTGCAAGTCCCCTAGCCGCCGCTCGCTCTAGGCATTGATTATAACCATGGTGCAAGTCCCCTAGCCGCCGCTCGCTCTAGGCATTGATTATAACCATGGTGCAAGTCCCTTAGCCGCCCGCTCGCTCTAGGCATTGATTATAACCATGGTGCAAGTCCCCTAGCCGCCGCTTGCTCTAGGCATTGATTATAACCATGGTGCAAGTCCCCTAGCCGCCCGCTCGCTCTAGGGATTGATTCTCAAAAGACACCTTGTATTTTACTTTTTTAATTTAAGTTTATTTTATACATAATTTAAAAAATTGCACCTCCTAGAACTACGAGGGGCGTTCAAAATATTCTCGGTATGTGGATAAAAACAAACAAGTACGAAAAGTTTGATATTTTTATTTTTCAATATACTCCCCCCCTATGTTCATACACTTATAAGATCGATCAATTATTTTTTTTAATCCCTCATAAAAATATTTTTTATCTTTGGTGTAAAAATGCTCCTCCACGGCCGTCTTCAACGCTTCATCGTCAGAAAATTTATTTCCACGCAGATCCTTTTTAAGATTGGGAAACAAAAAGAAGTCGCTTGGGGCTAAGTCCGGACTATAGGGTGGATGAGTAACAGTTTCAAACCCACATTCAACAATAGCTGCCTTGGCAATATGAGCAGTATGGACAGGGGCGTTGTCATGCAGAAGCAGAACACCTTTGGTTAACTTTCCTCGCCTCTTTTCTTTGATCGCATCTCTTAATTGACGTATAACGTTAGCAGTACGCCCTGTGATATTTACACCTTTTTCTTTATAATCGATAAGCAAAACTCCTTCACAATCCCAAAATATTGTGGCCATGACCTTGCCAGCTGACGGGATTACCTTGAACTTCTTGGGATGAGCTGAACCCTTAATGTGCCACTGCATGGACTCCTGTTTGCTCTCTGGGTCATAATAATGAACCCAGGTTTCATCTCCAGTAACTATTTTTTGCAGCACCTCATCGGGATTTTCACCACACAGGTCGATAAAATCTGAACAGCAAGCCACACGCATATCCTTTTGAAGAAGCGTCAGCATTCGCGGAACCCATCTTGCACTTACTTTTGACATATTAAGATGGTCATGTATAATGTCATGTACGGTACCAATAGAGAGATTGGTTACTTGAGCTATAGATTTTACCTTCACTCGGCCGTCTTCCAATATAAGTTTTTCCACTTTATCAATATTTTCTTGTGAGGTAGCCACTACAGGCCGGCCAGGTCTAGGGTCATCTTCAATACTCTCCCTTCCACGCTTAAATTCGCTTGACCATTTTTTAATAGTAGATAAAGAAGGAGCAGACTCACGGTAAACACAATCCATTTCCTCTTTTATGGTTTTTTGATTTTTACCCTGTTTTGTCAAGAATTTTATGACGGATCGGTGCTCTAATTTCGTTAAAATTGTTAATTCGCTCATGGTGTTCATGTTTGTTCGGCAATTGCAGAAAAACAAAAGAACATCTCGGTTCCAATTTTACTTTTTTTTAATGTCAATGGATGAATCTTAGCGGCCAGTAACAAATATATATATAAAAGAGGTTGTAACGTATCAATACCGAGAATATTTTGAACGCCCCTCGTAAGTTTCAAGCGTTACTAACTCTTAACATAATATGCATGTAACTAATATTGGTATCATTTGAAAGTCCAATAATTTTGAAAAAGTGAAATTTCATTTAAATATATAGTTGTTAACCAATATGCTGCTTCAGAAAAAATATACAGAAGGACCGCCTGTGAAATAACGAGTAAATTAATAATCAAAAATTTATCTGCTTGTCTGATCTCATGAAACAATTACATTCGTTCAAGTAAATTAAATAATTCTGTTAAACTTTAGTTTTATTATTCGTAGTAAGATTTGGATAATAAAAGATCATGGTACTGGCAGTCGTGTTCAATGACCACACCACACGTTTTTCTTCACATAAAATCATTAAAATAACGTGTATTAATAATTTTGTATTTCTCATGAACCTTTTTGTAATTTACTTCCGGGAGTTTAATTGTTATGTTTTTACGGACTACTCTATACTCTGACGTCATCGTTGAAGTTGTCATAGGTTAGTGTAACGAGCGCTTTGTTGAAAAGGGTTTTTTACTATAATAAATTAACATTAATTTGTTGTATCACAACATCTAGAACAAAGAGTCCTCCACTGTTAAATATGGGTGCTCGCGCCTATTTAATTTTAAATGGGTTATTTGTCATTTTTTTTGTTGGCACACTTTTAATATTCCCTCCGTTTCCGCTTCCCGTTAGCAGTGCACACTGCACGTCACTCTGCGTTTTGGTGTCTCCGCCGACGCGTGTCACCGCACCGCTGTTATATTTAAATTTCGTTATAAAACCGCAAAATACTTTGAGTGTGTACTTTTACCATCAGGACTATAATTCCTCGTGAAATTTGTGTTAGTGTTTTTATGGATCCACATCAGCCGAGAAGACGCCTGAAGGTTAGTGCATGCTTTCTTTTCCTGGAGACAGATCATTTCTCTAATTTCTCCGCACTGTCTCCACTCTCTCATTTCCTACACCTTATTATTAGTGTGTCCCGCAGGTCCTTCGAGTTTTTATATATTAAAAAATTACCGCTAAATTTAATTCGCATCAACCCAAATAGTTGCCGCACGCCACATGGGCTTGGCCATTTTGGCCACCCCACAGTTTGGTTCTTCGAACCGGATAAATTACCAGTATTTGTTATGTTAAAATCGTTAGTTTATACATAATTATTAGTATAATCTATAGTGTTTGTCGGAATTGCTAAGAGACACGTTTTTTTTTATTTTCGTTTTTTAAACCCGCACCGCTTCTCTAAATAGGTTCTTAGTAATTTATAATCATCTTTAGAGCATACAGTACACGTAAATATCCTTACATTTATTTAATTCCATAATCTCAACAAGTTATCGAAGAAATAACGCGAGTAGGTAGGACTAAATTCGCCGCGACTACGCGACCCGCGCGCCGCGCCTTATTGTAGGTATTTATTTTCGTCTCAGGTCATTGACTTATGTTTTTTGTTCCGGTCATTTTATAGTAGTAGATTTTGGTTACTTTTTTATTTTATTATTTCGCACTTAAAATCATTTTTTAATATTTACATTTTATTTAATATTTATCTTAATCAAGTTTCTTTCTTATTTTCATCACGTTTTTTATTTATTTATTAATTAAAAATGTCTTCGGAAGAATCTAAACTAGAAAATAAGTTGGTTCTTTTGCAGACCAAACGCAACGCAATATTTGCTAGATTAAATTCGATTTTCGATTTATCTAAACTAGCTCATACAAGTGATGAGAATGAGGAGAATTTTCTTGCTACAACCGAGACTTTGGATGAGTTGAGAGCAGACTTCCAAAGTCTTATGGATTCGTATTCTTCTGTTTCTTTGTCATTAAAACCTAACAAGATAGTTGATTATCAACCGTGGACGGTCTTTGAAGACCTTTATTGTCGTATTAAACGCGTTATTAATAAGCTAAATAGTTCTCATGCGCCCGCGCCGTCTACCCCGCGAGACTTGGATACCGTAATGAATAACAATGACTTATGTATATCTAGGTCCCGGCCTCGGTTACCGCCGATCGAGTTAATGTCTTTCGACGGTGATATACGTAAATGGCCATTATTTTATAGACAGTTTTTAGACGTCATACATAATAATAATTCTTTATCTGACAGTGAAAAGGTGCACTATTTAATAGGCAAGCTGTCAAATAGGGCTTTGTCTGTATGTGCCGGTATTCCTCCAACTGCCGAGAATTATTCTATTATGTGGTCAACGCTTATTGAGAAGTATGAGGACACCCGCTCGCTTGCCACGTCTTATCTAAATAAGCTGTTCGATTTCAAACCGCTCGCCTCTTCTAGTTCGTCTGGTCTTGATCTGTTTATTGAGAGATTCGCGTCAGCTGTGCGCGCTCTCAAACAATTAAACCTTAACGACTTGTTGGATTTTGTTTTGTTATATCTCGCGACAAAGAAAGTAGATCCAGAAACTACAAAATTGTTTGATATGTCTGTTCGTAAAGAAAACATACCAACATATGATAGTTTTATTTCCTTCATTAAGGAACAGTCAAAAATATTATGCCGTATAAATTGTGAATATTCCCCGCTCAATAAACCTACTACAAAACCGCATAGATCTATCCCCACTCCTAAAACTAATTCTTTTGTTTCATCGTCTAGTAGTAATAGCGATGTGTGTGTAGCTTGTAAAGGGCCTACACACGAGCACATGTATGTGTGTCCGTCATTCATTAAGATGACTCCGCGTGAACGATATGATTTTGTGAAAAAACATTATTTTTGTAATAATTGTTTAAGTACAAAACATAAGTTTTCTTTTTGTAAATCTAAACGCTTTTGTTCTCATTGTTCTCAACCGCACCATTCTTTACTTCATTTTAATAATAAAACTAATCGTGTTAATATAACGCACGGTAGTAATATTATTACACCCGCACCGCAATCCCATAACAAGTCAGTTATGGCTTCCAGTTCTTCTTCTAGTCCCGCACTCGAACCCGCTACCGCCGCCGTCCAGTGTGACTCTGTTGCTATGTGCAATATGTCTCGTGGTGACGTCAGCGCAACTGTAACGACTACACTGCTGGGTACAGCCAGAGTAGTTGTGCGCGACCGCTATGGTCAGCAGCATTACGTTCGCTGCTTGATTGATCCCGGCTCACAGTGTGACTATATTTCTATATCGTGTTGTAATAAACTTTCTCTTCCTATTTGTTTACAAAACCGTTATTCCGAAGTCCAGGGTATCGGTGGTACGTCACAGAAATTATTAGGCATTACATCGCTCAATTTCTCGTCCACCTATAACAGTAACGTTTATTCTATTCGCCCGCTTATTGTACCTCGCGTTACTGGTTTGTTACCCGACTCACAAGTAGATGTTTCGCTTCTCGATAAAATTAAAAACCTACCGCTGGCCGATAATCATTTTGACAAGCCCGGTGAGATTGACATTTTATTGGGAGTGAATATTTTTAGTGAGATATTATTGTCGAATAAAATTACTGGTTCTATAAACTCACCATCCGCGCTTGAAACTACGTTAGGCTATATTGTATTAGGTGATGCGCCCAGTGTTTTATCTACGACACGTATAAGTACTACACAAAATAATCTTGCTGTAGTACAGGAACCGCTCAATAAACTTCTGGAAGAATTTTGGAAACTAGAGGAAATTCCCGCCAAAACTTTTCTCAGCCCTTTAGAACAGGACTGTGAAGACATATTTGTTACAACAACCACCCGCTCGTCTGATGGTCGTTACTCGGTTGATTTACCTTTTTGTCAATCTCCTAGCAAACTCGGTACTTCTTTTCAGCTCGCGAAAAAGCGTTTTCTTTCGCTTGAACGCAAGTTTGAGAAGTCGCCCGAGTTACGTAGGCTTTATAGTGACGTCATCCAAGAATATCTCGATAAGAAATATTTATCATTAGTCCCGCATGAACTTCCACTTTTACCCGGTTTTTACATACCGCATCACCCTGTCATTCGTAACGACAAGTCAACCACCAAGCTGCGCATTGTTCTGGACGCCAGCGCCAAGACTGATACAGGTTTGTCGTTGAATGATATACTTTTAACCGGACAGAATTTGCAAGCGAATATATTTAAAATATTACTTGATGTACGAGTCTTTCGTATCGCATTCTTTGCCGACGTTAGGCAGATGTACTTATGTATAGGAGTACATGAACCGCACCGCAAGTACCAGCGTGTATTATTTAGATTTTCAGCTTCCGACCCGCTCCAGACTTACGAGTTCAACCGCGTCGCCTTCGGCCTTCGTTCGTCACCGTTTCTTGGTCTTCGTACTTTGCGACAATTAGCAAAGGACGAAAGAGACAAGTTTCCATTAGCTGCCGCAGTGTTAGAGAGAGATGTCTATATGGACGATCTTGCGTCCTCAGCGTCTGATTTGTCAGATGCTGTTAGGATTTCCAATCAGCTGATAGGACTGTTTAAGGCCGGTGGGTTCGACTTAGTGAAGTGGTCGAGTAACTCACTCGAGTTACTCGAACACATTCCCTCTTCTCATCGTCAGTCTGAGAACATTTCTTTTGATAGTGACAATGAGTTTAAAATTTTGGGTCTGAATTGGATTCCCACTTCCGACAATTTTAAATTTATTGTTACACCCCCGCAACGCTCTTGTACGAAGCGAAATATTTTGTCCGCTACCGCTAGTTTGTACGATGTGTTAGGATTGGTCGGTCCAGTTATTTTGTTCGCTAAGCTCCTGATTAAGGAGTTATGGTTGCTCAAGGTGGACTGGGACGAAGAGCCGCCTTCACATATTATACGTCTATGGCAATCTTATGTCACAGAGTTACCGCTTATTTCTAATCTTTTATTCCCGCGCCATTTCGGCATCGAAAAGATGTCCGAAGTGTCTCTGATAGCATTTGCCGACGCTAGTGAAAAGGCGTATGGCTGTGTTATTTATATTCATGTTGTCAATGGCAACAATCCGCCTATTGTTAAGTTAGTTTGTGCTAAATCCCGCGTCGCTCCTGTTAAGGTGGTAACACTCGCTCGTTTAGAGTTGTGTGCGATCGTCTTAATGTCTAAATTAACCCGCCTTGTTATAGATTGTTTATCGTATCATCACGAAATCAGAAATGTATTCGCATTTTCTGATTCGACCGTCGCACTGTGTTGGGTACATTCTCACCCACACAGATTCAGTACTTTTGTCGCCAATAGGATTGCCGAGTGTCAGTCTAATCTCGAGACAGAATGTTTTTACCACGTTTCTGGAATCGAGAACCCGGCTGATTGTCTCTCGCGAGGTCTGACACCCGCACGGTTTGTCGAACACGAGTTGTGGCAGCACGGCCCACCGTGGGCTTCGTTGCCGATTAATGAGTGGCCGATTAAACCTTTTACCTTAAGTAAATCAGACCTACCTGAAACTAAAACCGTATCTCATGTCGTCACTCAGCCTGACGAACATCCTTTACTCGCGTTAAGCAGTAGATTTTCCAATTGGCATAAGTACTTACGCTGTATTGTATATTGTTTAAGGTTTATGAAAAAACTTCCCCGCAACAATGTTATAACTATTTTAGATTTAGATGTCGCCGAGACTACCGTCTTGCGACATTTACAAAACTTTTCCTTTTATTTAGATATAAACAATCTTAACAATAATAAATTATGTTCCCCCGCTATCCGGAAATTATTTCCGTTTATTAAAAACGATATGCTAAGAGTTGGTGGGCGATTACGTAACGCCAACATTAGTTATTCGCATAAGTATCCAATACTTTTACCTAAATCCGGTCATGTTGTCGATTTGATAATAGATCATTATCATCGTACTAACCACCATGCCGGCCCGCAACTTCTTTTGTCAATTATCCGCCAACGGTATTGGATCTTATCAGCTCGACGTATCGTTAGAAGTCGCATTCATAAATGTAATATTTGTTTCAAGCTTAGTCCGCGAGCAACGTTCCCGCCAATGGGCGACTTGCCTGCTTGCCGGCTGCAAGAGTGTAAAGCGTTTATGCATACTGGCGTCGACTACGCTGGGCCGCTTCACATAACACTCACACGCAAGCGAGGTGTACGCACACAAAAGGCGTACATATGTTTATTTGTTTGTCTCGTTACGCACGCAGTTCACATAGAACTTGCGTCGGACTTAAGTACCGCAACATTTTTGGATGCTTTCAAGCGATTCGTATCGAGACGTGGTCCGTGTAAGTTTGTCTATAGCGACAACGGAACCAATTTTGTTGGTGCTAAGTCTTATTTAGACGAACTTTACACGTTTGTTAGGTCTTCGGAGTATTATCGTACGTTTTCCGATGCTCTCGCTAGTCACAGGATAGTTTGGAGATTTAACCCACCCAATGCACCTCATTTTGGGGGCATTTGGGAATCAAATGTTAAAAGTGTAAAAACACATTTGTTTCGCGTCATCGGTAAACAGATCTTGACTTACGAAGAGATGCTAACGGTTCTAAATCAAATAGAATCACTCCTTAATTCGCGACCACTTTATTTATTAAGTTCGGATCCATCAGAACCTTCCGCTTTAACACCTTCTCATTTTCTTACCACCGCACCGCTCGATTGTTTTCCAGCTGTTGACGTCAGCGCTGAAAACTCGAACTTACTTACTAGGTTTACTCTTTTAGATTCCCTCGTCCAGTCGTACTGGAAGAGATGGAAGTGCGAATACTTACATAACTTACAAGTTAGAGCTAAGTGGAACACGCCTAGTAATCCTATCGCTATAGGCACTGTAGTTATTATTTCTTCAGACAACGTCCCGCCCCTACAGTGGCCTTTAGGTATCGTTACGCGTCTTTTTCCCGGTAAGGATGGTATCGTGCGTGTAGCTCAAGTTAAGACTAAAACTAGTACGTACGAACGTCCGGTTGTCCGTCTGTGTCCTCTGCCGACACAGTGATCAAGTCTCTTAGCAATACCTACAATTTAGCTATAGGATAGTAGTATTAAGTTATTTTATTTATTTTTTCTTTATCCGCATTTTTAGTTTATAGTTTTTATTTTTTGCTTAGAAGGGGTTCCTTCTAGGCCGGGGGGATGCTCGCGCCTATTTAATTTTAAATGGGTTATTTGTCATTTTTTTTGTTGGCACACTTTTAATATTCCCTCCGTTTCCGCTTCCCGTTAGCAGTGCACACTGCACGTCACTCTGCGTTTTGGTGTCTCCGCCGACGCGTGTCACCGCACCGCTGTTATATTTAAATTTCGTTATAAAACCGCAAAATACTTTGAGTGTGTACTTTTACCATCAGGACTATAATTCCTCGTGAAATTTGTGTTAGTGTTTTTATGGATCCACATCAGCCGAGAAGACGCCTGAAGGTTAGTGCATGCTTTCTTTTCCTGGAGACAGATCATTTCTCTAATTTCTCCGCACTGTCTCCACTCTCTCATTTCCTACACCTTATTATTAGTGTGTCCCGCAGGTCCTTCGAGTTTTTATATATTAAAAAATTACCGCTAAATTTAATTCGCATCAACCCAAATAGTTGCCGCACGCCACATGGGCTTGGCCATTTTGGCCACCCCAATGGGATTTCCAGAACATGTATCTGGAGAATCTGACCAACACTCACCACGCTAGCCAAAAGGGTTGGCGGGTAATTTATTTATTATAATAATAAATAGATACATATCTTCACGCCAGATCCATTGTGGGGTAGGCAGAGACAATTGAACACCACCTGAAACGATCACGACATAACTCTTTTGCTTCGTCGACATTCATCAACCTCTTCATACATGCCCTTTTGTTACAAAGGCTTTTTAATGCACCTTCAGTCAGTGTTTTATTTGTTTGATATAATGTGTATATTTATTTGATATGTGAGTCCTAAAAACCTCATCCTTTCAACATGCCCGAACCATCGTATCATGCCTTTCCTTATTTTTGTCCTTATGCTTTCTTTTATTCCTTCACTTTTCCGTATTTCGGATAATGAATTATAAGATAATTTGATTATTCATTATTTGAGACATATTTAGCTGCGAGGAAAATATCTACCAATTAGTATGAAATCACTATCTACTCGTATGAGAGTTGAAGAGTGCATGTGTATGTTTTGTATGGTTCCATCAAAAACCAAGGAATCTCCGTGCGGGTGCCGGGTCCATCGTGGGAGGGAGACAAGAAGAATATCTTCTTGGGCTTGTGATCGAGCGTAATAGCCTTGGTTTCCAATATTCTGCCTCTTTTCTCTTTCCAATCAAATATCTACTGTACGATTTTGCTGACAATAAAGATGTGAAGAAAGTAAGGTTTGGTTAAATAAAAACTCATAAAAAATTAGCAAGCTGAAGTGGCAATAAACTGAACACGTCTGTCGCAGTACCAATGGACGATAGAGTAGACGGGATCTCTAGAATGGAGAACATGTACTGGAAGACGCAGTGTGGGACGACCCCCCGCTAGATGTACCTACAGTTCACCTGAGGAAGGTCGCTGGTGGGGAATAGATGAGGGTGACATCCTAGGGCCTATATCCAGCAGTGGCGGCTGATGATGATAAAAATGAATCTCGCTTCTTCAAAAGCGTGTCTATGACCTTGAATTATACATTTTCTGTCAATCCGATAATATCACCTCATCTCTGGTATTTGGCAATAATGGATGAGTTGACACATTCCTTGGAGTAATAAAACCGCTGAAGGTCGAGAAAACCCGTCTTTAGTGTATCAAGGCCATCATTTTGGCCGACAGAGCACGCGGTCTCGGGGTTGCAACACACCTGTAACACGCTTAGAGCCATATCCAATTATCCGCTGGCTTTACATGTGTCTAGCTATAACTACGAATGCGGACTTCTTTTATTAAATTTTGATTTAAATCTGTCCCGCGGCGTTTCCCGTGTATTATTTAGGTGGTCGTAGCGTCATCTTATGTGTTTAGGAGTTGACGTCATATCCAACCCTGCATTCCGAGAAATATATCTGCCAGAATTTTATAGAAATCGCCCTAGTAGTATAGGCATGAATGTAAGATAAACTGATAGACAAATAGCTGTAGGGTCACACGTCTTTATATAGCCTATGTTCCAGGGTTCCAAGGAACATATCTGACAAGAAAGTATCATCACGACCGTATCTCTTGCGCGGTGGTCAGAAACCACGCTTTTGTTTAGAGCGAGGTAATTTTTAGCCAACTTTACTATAGGCCCATCATGCCACATGGTCTCTAGCGAACCAAATTCGAGAAATATCATAAATAATATATTAAAACAGGAATATAACCCGGTATCTCTGCGTCTAAATCCACAAACTTAACTGCTGGACCACGGAGGCTGTACATATCTGCCACATTTAATTAAAATCGTTTTAGTAACATAGGCGTGCAGGCGAGAGAAACGCACACACATACACACAGACAAAGCTTCTTCCACATTAATACTATTAGTATGGATGTCTTGGATAAATTAAAAAGTACACAGTCAAATAAAAGTGTCGCGTTAGGAGAAGTATCGAAAAAAATAAACTAGAAATAAAAACTTTTGGTTAAGGTTAATCTCGTCTTAATGAAATGAAATGAACGTTTATTTTGCTTGTAAAATACAATACATCAATTGTGTGCAAATTTGCTTACAACAACTACAAAGTAATAGATTAAATTATTAAAGAAATAAACCGCAATACAATTACAGAAAATACCTGTAACATCGACAACAATAACAAAACAGGACGACACTAAATTAAAAAGATACCTACTTATAAATAAAATACCAAATGTCATTGTATGAAGGGTACCCCATATAAAATCAGCCATACTCGTACATCCTGTCGTAGTACTCCTTTAAATTATAAAAGGGTTTTACCAGAAGAAAAGATTTTAGTGAATGTAAAAAAGTCTTGACATTATCACTGCTTTTAATATCAGTACCCAAGCAGTTAAACACCTTTATTGCATTATAATTTAAGCCCCTGTGATAGCCACTATAATTTGGCTTTGGGGCTCTTAGGTCATACTTATGTTTTAATCTTACCGGATATTTAAATATTTTATTTTCATTCCCATCTTTGGTATTTATTATTTAAGATGTTTGTTTAGCATTAGTGTTTAATATTTTATCTATCGCAAAAATATAATTATAAAGGCTAAGCTAATAGTTACAACTTATCTAATTTGAAAAGTTAAATGTACTATTACAGTCAATAAAGAAATAGAAATAAACATGATTAAAAAAACACGAATGGATAAATTTTTGGCCACATCTTTGTCTACTAATTCGCATTAGTAAGGCCGCACCTTGTGATCATAGCTCAAGATTAAGTGAGTACGGTGGTGAAAGCAGTACTATTTCCGCGCCTACTCACTCAGGGTCGGAAATTCGCAACCTCTCTAAGAAACACATTTTTTTTACAATTTAATTATGCATTGCGGTCATTGTTTAAATTAGATCAGACCAAGCACGGTTAAGCGCGATAGTGTATCTAAAACTATACAAGTTTTTGTTATCCTGTTACTTTATCTGTATTAATAGATGTTAGGACTAGAATCTGGTTCCGTAATCTAGCGATGAAGTCCGTGGATTTAGACCTGGAGGTACCGGTTTATATTCCTGGTCGAGACACAATAATATATATTAATTAAAATAAATAAATAAAATTAATATTTAATTTATTTGTGATATTTCCAGAGTTTGGTACGCTAGAGACATCAACGAGCTTGCCACTTGTCATGACTATAGGACAGTAAAGTTGGCTAAATGTAAATCCGCTTCTTTGTAAGCGTGGTTTCTGACCACCCCGAAAGGAATACGGTCGTCATGATACTTGGACTAGGAACTTCTTTATATCATACTTTTTAGTTGTATATTTTAAACTCTCATGTTTGACAATAGTGTGTCAGAATAAATGTCTCTAAACGATTAATGATATTTTGCTATCTTGTAGTAAAAAATATAATTAATCAACTTAAAAGAACCTCCTTCGATTTCTAATAGTGTATGTAGATCAAATTCGTTTTCAGGGTAAAAAACAAGGTAATTAATTATATATTTTTTTGTGTTAAGCTTGAGACATCACGGCACTTGTTACATATCATAAACGGCTTAGAAAAATTGGCTAAAGGGTCCAATCTCCTCTTACAATGATTTCAAGAAGCATCTTGTAAATTAGTTGCTCTCAATCCTGGATCTAGCGTTCCCAGTAGATGGTGCAAGGTCATATATCGCGATCAATGTTAAAATGACTACCGTATTTCTGTGTAAATATTTTGTTGCGTTAAGTCGAGTTGTTGTAGAGATTGTTATTTAATTGTAACAATAACACCACTTTATAACGGGTTTATGTCAAACACTTCGTAAACAAAGCAATTATTTGGCATTTAGTTACTTGTTATTATTACAATGTCCCTACGATGTGAGGTGAAGAGGGTCTTTAAAGCTGGCGACTGACCTGAACATGTCGTCCGTAATAAACGTAAATTTTACGACGGAATCCGCCATTGAATATCACAGACAGTATTTCGTGGCGCTTCTTCAGTAGGCGCGCGGCGCGGTCCATCCGTTGCTTGTGGCGCATTTGACAAAATATAGGCGCGCCGATCACCAAAACTTCCGCAAAGTGTGCTCTATAAAAGTATATTATATGCAACAAAATGTGTCAGAACAAAAGCTAACGTTCGCTGCGAATTTCAATAAAATGTTGAGGTCAGTCGTCGGCTATATGTAGGGACATTAATGTCATAAATTCGTGATATTGATTAGTTATATTTGTAGAGGCAGAGGTTTCTGTCGCAATGTGTGCCGGGTCCACTTAGCACTGTGACAATATGGACAGACACTACTATTGTAGTACAAGGTAACTCGCTAACTGACACTCATTGATCGTGTTTATTGGAAACTGACAACAAATGATTACTAGCTGGCATCGAAAAAATTACATGGTCAACCACTTCACAGAGCCACATAGGGCCTGGATGAATCCATTCTGTCTGCCATTCAACCAACCGTGAGACACGCAATACAAGGCATCAGCTGAAAATCAGCGCTGGAGCCTTGACCGCAACATATGCTGAGCTGAGCTCACTACTTATTTATCGCCACACTTAGTAAGTAATATTTTCTGTATATTGTATACTAAAAGCTTATAGATTTATATATCAATAGCGATTAAAAAGGGTTTTCTTGCTTCCATTATTTTCTTTTGATTCAGATTTTCAAACAAAACAAAAACTTATTACAAGCAAAAATACAAACAGTAAATTGATTCTAATAAATATATGAGCAAGTTTCGTGTATAAAAGAGTTCAATGCCGGAATGAATACACCTACTCGTACATATATTTTTTACTATTAGTAGGTACACTAATATACACTTTATTTTAAAATTTTAGTATATAATTAAAACATTAGAAGACAAAGAAAGAAGACAAATTTCTATGCTTTCCATGGATACCGTGCGAGTACCGGGTCCATCATGTGTGGGTAAGTAATTAATGTGACTGTAACTTCTAAAAATGACATTATTATTTAAGCCTGTTTATTGTGTTGTATGGGTGGATACTAGCACTAGCACATATAATTTCGTTTTTTAATGTAAACTCCAAAGAATAAAAAATATAAATAAAAAACTGAAATCTTAATCCTTGTTTTTAACAAGTCATGCAAATTTAGATGTGAGTGGTGTAAAAAAAAATGTACTGCACGGTCAAAAAAAGTTTACAAACAGACAATTACATCTATGGATCACTTAAGGTAGCGTATCCGTTCAGCAGCGGAAGAATTTAAAGTAAGCGGCTTTACACGCCTAAATCAGGGATTTTTCCGACGTCGTAGAGCATGTATTGCCGTTCAGGGTTTTAAATAAAAAATCTATGGCTAAATTGAATGGTAATTAGTGCAGATCGTGGCATGGAAGCTGCACCGTGTCGTTGAGTAACTAGATAGTGCATTTACATCACTATTAAAAGATCGTAGTTCTGTAATGTAGCCTTCACCTATTTTACTATCAAGTGTAATGACCGTTCATTTTTCGCGGTTCCATGAAAGACCACTCTTTAAATCTAACATCATTTCCTATGAAAATAATATTATGTTAAAATTAATACTGGTTGAATAATTGTTCATCCAAGTATCATGCAATAATTATAATCGAAACGAAATTCATAAAAATATAGTCCTTAATAATTTTATTTAGAAGGTACAGCAGAACAGCATATGTAATGAGAAAGATGACATACATTTAATACTGACAAATGCAGATGTAACGCTGCGTAACCATTTTACGTAGAAATAAACTGTTTTGTATTTAGCAGGGTTATATCCGCCATCTTTACGTACTCTCGATCTTCTTGTTGAGGCATATGCGGTTCTATACAATAACTTTTGTTAAATTCTAATGTTTTTTGCATATGTAGTGGTTTTCTGTTAGTCTATTCTTTGTTTTTTATTATTTAAAATTTACAAATCTGGACCAAGCCGTGTCTGTATATTTTCTTCGTTTGTTAAAGTTTGAGAACATCTGATTTTTATTTATTGGATATTGTCTTTTGTCCCTAAGAATGCCGTAGAGGACATTTAATTTTAATTAGATAAAATAATATCAGCAAAAAAAATCGGCGATGATGACCCCTAAACATCGAAGAAAAAAATATCTAATGTTATCTTTCTCTAAACTCATCGTAAGCGAAGAAGGAATTGAGAGATATAGAATTCTTTCATTTGACGTTTCGATTTTAAATTGGATTTGGATTGATATCTTTATTTTGCAGAATGACTAAGTTCGGCGTCAACTTCATTGTTGTTTTTTTTTCTTGTTTGTTACATTATGAATGGTTAGACATCTAGTTGGTCACGTCTCTCTCACTCGCCGGCCTCGAAATGATAGTTCTGGCCCACGAGTAAGTTATTAAACCAGTATTCTATCTATTGGTTTGGATTACGTTAATTGTATGGAACGATAACAAAATACGTACCTACTCCTAAACCCGATATTATGTTCAACCGTTAACAGGTCCTTGCAACTTCTTTTTTTTTTTAAATAGCGTCCTAGGCCTCCACTGTTGGAGATGGGCCTTCGCCACGCTGGCCAGACGGGTTGGCTAGGATTTGATGTCAATTTTTATGAAAATTTATTAACGATTCCACAAGTTGTTATAAGTGGAACCTGAAACGACTGCTTAACGTCAATATCTTAAAGCGTGGTTTCTGACCACCCCGGAAGGATGGTCGTGATGATACTTTACTTTTTACTATATTTTATTGTTATTGTTACTATCGGTAATTAATGACGCTGCGTACACGTCCGTATTGTGTACCAGTGGATCGAGGTCGTCTTTAGGCGCGCATCCCTTTCTTCTATATTTTATTTTTCAAAAAGGATATTAGAGTGAACGTTTATAATATTTTTTTGTTTTTTGTTCGGCCGCCGCGGCCATGTAAGCAATCATGCTCTTGAGCTTTTTTAATTTTATTTTTATCAATCTGCCCCTAAAATTCTAATGCGAAGTTTAATCTTAATAGTTGGTCAACTCTTATTGAACGTTGATTTAAGTTAATTAACTTTTACTAAATGCTCTTTTTTATTATTATTACGGCCGGTTGCAGAAAGGCCGATTATCTTTTTGACATGTTTAACGTATGCTTATGAGGCACGTCATTGCTGAAATAACTAAAGTGACTAGTTAACCACTAATCACGTATGTAAAAATATTGAACCGAGATTATTTTAATCATCCTTTTTGCAACTGGCCGCAACACTATTATTTGAGATTCTGGCTTTTTAAACTTTTCTTACACCATAACAAGTAAATACATTAACCGATATAAATGTTTTTAAACATGATTGTGATATCATCATCATCTCAGCCTCTGGAATGCATAGTCTTAGACATCCACTTTTGGAGATGGGTCTTCCAGAAATTTCTGGAGAATTTGGATTACACTTGCCATGCTGGCCAGACGGGTTGGCAAGGTCTTATTTTTTTTTATGACAATTTATTAACGATATCACACGACGGTTTAACGTGCTCTCGTTACGTGATAACGTGGTGTTGTAAATCAATGACAAATGTACATAAGAATAGTTTTCTCATTGGTACATGCCGGGGTTCGAACCAACCTTTAAAGGATTTAAGGAAAGCGTTCTTACAACCGTCCTCCATCACTGTTTTTTTTTTATATACTATCAAACAATCTACTAAAGTTGCGGTATTTTAGGAGCTTTAGTTGCCGTGAATGATTTATTGTTATTATTTAAACAAAGGCCATTAACCTAAAAAGCACAGCCACTTACCCCTAGGTCAACTTCCGTCGGCGCGTGTTGAGAGGAGTGGCGTAAGTCTCCAAGGTCGTCTCCAAGGTCACGAGGTGTGCCAGGTGCGGCCCGTGCTGAGACTCTGTACCGACTGAGCACCGGCGAGCGGTTCGCTGCACTTGCGACACCTTCCGCCCGGTTCTGGTGTCCTAATCCTTGATGTTGACACCATGCTGTATGATCATTTTGGGACATTCTGATTATTTCTTCTTTTTAAGACATAAATAGAGTCTTGTTTATAAGATTCTCCGTTTCTAAAAAAAAACATAGGTGGTATTTAAACGACAGTGATGCTTTTTACGCTGTTTGCATTGCGAATGCAGATCCGCTGCTTCATGAGAGAAGGCTCTTGTTGCCAATAAATATTCTAGGATAACAGGCCTGTGTATAGAATCAATAGATATATGTTAGGAAGATCAACGGTGCGCGAGGGAAATACCAATAACATAACTTCATTATCACATTACGTCTTAACAACTGTTATAATTAAGTTAAACGTCTTTACGTGATTTATCTTAGATCATCACTGAATATTACGTGAAGCGATCGAAATAATTAACAATTGAGATTAAGCTATCTCCATCGTGAAATCCTGTAATAAATCAGTCTTAACGGCGCGATAAATCGCCCGAAATAGCCGAAGATATAGTGTGTTTTAACTATTTCTAAAGTAACAAGTGGGTAGGTTTATATCTACCGCCCATTATAGACGAGGGCTACACAACATGCAATTTGACTATGTCTGTGAGGTAAATAAAAAAGTATTTGAGTGCAAAAGTTTTAAAAGTTAAACATCACATCATCGCGAAGTGGAAATCCCTTATATTTCCCTCGTGATCTGTTTATCGTAGTCTTATTTATTTTTATTATTAATCGCACGATTTAGCTAGCATTTCACAAGACGAAATCGTCGATCAGATACAACATTCTGGAGTGTTCCGAGAATAGTCTCTGCTACACCAAAACTGATGGAATTCCTAGTTCTAAGTATTGAACTTATCGGTGACTTGTCCAGATCGGATACCGAGGTACACTCCACCACATATCGTCCTCATCTTAACTCTTTGGTATAAAGCTCAGTTTAGAACTCTAAGGATCCTGAGGCGTACATATAAGGGGGTGTCGAAATACATACCAAACTGTTTCATTTACACTAATACAGAACAGAAAACAATATAGTTAGCTAATACAGTCATTACAAGTCACATATAGAACTACCTGAACGCGAAACTTGTCGGCTTTCGGGTTCAGGCAAGAAGTCTATCTTAATTCTGACGTGCCTGGTGCCAGGTATTGTAGTCTTATAGGTACTCATAGTTAAATTTAAAAGGTTATTTAAATTGATTGTAATTCGAGTTTGATCCTGAAACGTGTGCGTACTTTACTGAGTTTATCGGCAAGAACGGTTCATATTTATTCCTATATTTTGAAGCCCTTCAAGTGAAGTGAGATAAAGCATCTTGATAGGCCGGTATAGTGGTGGTCGTCAGTGTCTGGCGTCAGTTTTGCTCACTATTACAGCTACGCGTTTTCTACAATTTTTTTTCTGATCTATGAGTACTAAGCAGGCTCTATAGTATTATGAAATCCTCTTCAGATCTGGACTGGTCTATGACGCTGAAGATACCTCAAATACTGTTGAAATAATTGCTACTGCTGGTTAATTTAAATAATTCTAATAGACTATGTTGGTTTGGTTAGCGAGGAATTTATGGTACCTTAAGGCAAGAAGGCAATGTCCTACAGAGGCGAGCTGTTCGAACTGTGGACGATGCCACTATATCTGGAACTCTCGAATCCCTGCAGCTTCGCCGAGATGTAGCTTCTCTGAGCGTGTTCTACCGGCTATACTATGGTGAGTGCTCTGAAGAGCTCTATAACCTAATTCCTTCCTCCCCATTCCGCAACCGAACCACACGCACAGGTCAGAATATGCACCCACATACCGTAGTTGTTGTGGAACAAGTAGATAGATTCTAAATATATTTAAATCTAAGACGTCTTCATGACTGATTGTCATGGAGACGTCAATAATTCGATCAACATTTGTAAAAACCTAAAGTTGTATTTTTAACATTATATTTTATTTACCACAGTTTTCTAGTTTACTTTCAGTATTTATTCTATCATAAAGTGGCGACCGTGTAAAGTCATGGAGACGTCAAGAATTCGATCAACATTTGTAAAAACCTAAAGTTGTATTTTTAACATTATATTTTATTTACCACAGTTTTCTAGTTTACTTTCAGTATTTATTCTATCATAAAGTGGCGACCGTGTAAAGTCATGGAGACGTCAAGAATTCGATCAACATTTGTAAAAACCTAAAGTTGTATTTTTAACATTATATTTTATTTACCACAGTTTTCTAGTTTACTTTCAGTATTTATTCTATCATAAAGTGGCGACCGTTTATTTATTTATTTATTGGTTTTACAAAATCACAGCATTAAATTAATACATATTTGACGATAGGATTTTGTTATACATTAGCCAAAATGATTTTTATTTTATAGACAGCACTTAGATTAAATTTGAGCCGAACCTAACATAAAATTAAATTAAATTGAATAAAATTTAGTCAAATCATAAATTAAATTAAAGCTAAACTAATAATACAGTAATATTAAATTAAATCAAAATTATTATCAAAACTAAAACAAAAAGTCAGTAGCGAGTGGAACTAAATCTATATCGTAGGTAAACAAGCAAAAATAATAGCAATAATAGTAAATAATCATCTAACTAATAACGTTATAGACAGCAAGAGAGTTTGTGGATACAAATAGGCATGCAAGTAAGTACAAATCGAGTATTTTTAGTAGTAATATTTGACCAATCGACCGACATAAAAGGTTTAGTAATACATAAAGATAATAATAGATATATATGTATATATATATAATGTAAATAGTATATGTGCAATAGTATATATAGTCATGTGTGTTGGGGTCAGTAGTGTACCTAAGAATGTAGTGTGTATATGTTGTGTGATTTGAAACAAATTTATTTTGTAGGTAGACCAAGCTGTATTAGTGTGTAAAGTCATGGAGACGTCAAGAATTCGATCAACATTTGTAAAAACCTAAAGTTGTATTTTTAACATTATATTTTATTTACCACAGTTTTCTAGTTTACTTTCAGTATTTATTCTATCATAAAGTGGCGACCGTGTAAAGTCATGGAGACGTCAAGAATTCGATCAACATTTGTAAAAACCTAAAGTTGTATTTTTAACATTATATTTTATTTACCACAGTTTTCTAGTTTACTTTCAGTATTTATTCTATCATAGTAGTCACTATCCCTTCGCGTACCTATAAATTTGGTGACTCATACATCTGTCGCACAATAAAGATGTGGAATGCTCTTCCAGCCTCTGTGTTTCCACTTTCCTATAACCTGGAGTCCTTCAAGCGAAGTGTGAAAAGGCATCTAGTCAAGCCGGCATAGTGTTAGGGACTGATGTCGGATATAAGGGTCTGATTCCAGTTGCTAACATTCATGGACCCTGCGCGCCACTTACCATCAGGTGGGCGCAGGGTCACATGTCGAGCTAGTATTAAAAAAAAAAAAAAAAAAAAAAAGGTACCTATATCAACTTTTCTCTCCGATGAGATGGACCGATCAGGTGAAGGTTGCAATGGATCATCCCCTACATGAGTGCACTAGGAAAGCCGAGGTCCGAGAGGAGTGGCGACGGCTTGTTAAGCGTGCCACTGGCACTCCAATGGCGACCACGACCACTCTGCCAAGAGTGTAGCGACTAAGAAGAAGAATATCAACTTAATCTGTTTGGCAACATCACATGACTAAATATAGCTCTAGCATTTAAAACTCCGTTACGTAAAGATTTAATTCCGAGCTGTCAAACTGACAATGTTCAATCCAAGCTTCTAATTAGTAGTTCCGTTACCTAATTTGAGCTTCAACGCAAGATTGTCTAAAATCCCATACTTCATTGTCTCGATAACGGAGTTTGTACATGTTAAAGGAAAAGTAAAAAATATCATCACGACCGTATCCCTTACGATGTGGTCAGTAACAACATATTGAGACATCGACGAGCTTGCCACTTATCATGAGAGGCCTATAGTAAAGTCGGCTCAATGTGAATCCGCTTCTTTAAAAAAAGCGTGTTTTCTGTCCACTCCCGAGGGGTGATGCCGTGATGATAGTTTACTTTTAACATAAAGTATTGTGCGATCTCGTAGTATCGTGATAGTCCAATATCCATTTTTCTGTGTAGAATTACTCGTCTCTACAAAACGTTCGCTCTCAAACCCAAGCCTTTATGTTATTTATAATGTTGCAGAAATACTTACATGAGTCCATATTGATGCATTCGACAAATTGACATGTCAAAATATGAAATCACTTTAGATAGCCCATAATGGCATAATACCAAAATGCACTTCCTTACCTCACCACTGTATTGCAAATTGTCTAAAACAATTCTACTTGCCCTACATTTCTGTTTCTCTTTTACTCTCAGAAATTTGTTAACATACAAAAACCGCACTGTATCACATATAGCGCAAGGTTTTGTATCGTGAAATCTGCCTGTATCCCGTTAAAGTATTAGGCCACGGTTTTAAATAACATTGTTTGCAGTAAGTTATACTTATTTATTTCAAAACAAGGTTATCGTAAAATCAAACTCGGGTTTAATTCAGTAGTGTGGTATCGTAGGCATGTTGTGTATCTTTTTTACATACATAAATTGATGTAGTAATTTTTGTATTGCTCGATCATGAATATGCAGAAATGTTATCTTTATTCTGTTGCCCTGATAGCATTAGGTAACATTAGTTGGGCCATAGGGATAAGGCTAAGTTTATCTTTATAAAGTGTTTATTCACTACACTGCCGAGCGAACATTTTGCTCTGAGCAAATGTTTACTGTTCTGCCGGGCGGCGTTCGTTCAAAACACAAAATATCTCTATAGTATTACTACAACGAGAAATAAAAAAAATCGCTCGTTCTAAAGCGTCGACCAAATGCATAGAGAAACTACTCGCTGGCCGGTGACGTCGCTTTTACTGCACGAGCGAATAAATGAGCGGGCGAGCATTCATCGGTTGGTCATCTGTTACGGCTTGGAATCCTATCCAGATTCCCCAAGTTACTTATTCTTTTCTTACACCAAAAAATGTAGTTACATTAACTAACGACACTGTTATATCTGCGCAAACGCGATGCGAGCTAGTCGTGTTTACCTTTAATAAACTGACAATACCCGAGCTTGCATGGCGAAAATCTGTGAATCCAATCTAAAGACTTAATAATAATAATGGAAGTTTTGTGTAAAGTTCAGTGCTTGGTAAAAAATCGTGTGCTTCGAGATCTGTGAGTGAAGATAGGTATCTTTATTCCCCCAAGTCGTATGCTTTCGTCTACTGATTTCAGAAGGTTCTCCTGGCTTAGATGTCAAGGGATAGCCCTAACGTAAGTAACAACAAAATTAGATGCAATTAATCCACAGAGCTATTATAATTATTTATCATCAAAATACATACAGTCTACTCCTAGAAGCTTAACCAGTCATCACTGTACGATCATGTTCATTTGGCGCGCGAACCAACATTTAGCGCGCGAACCAACATTTGCTCGCTCAGAACTGTTCCAGAACGCTAAGTAAAGACGCATCTTTAGGCACTTGATTGGTTCAACTAACAAAGTGACAAGCAAGCTACCAATTACCCGACGTATAACAGTTACACGTTTATTATACATAAAATATTACACATCTCTCTAGAAACCAGGGATCCAGATGGAAACTTTTCCAAACTTATGAAAAAGGTTTGCTAAAATTTTCTATGTTTCGTCAAAGTTATAATGATAGATAACAGATGAAACTAGTCCTATACACTCTTACATACTCGTATATACATATCTTTACGTCGACTCCAGACTCAGCCAGGTAAAAGGAGACAATTAAGCGCCTTTCATCACGGTGTTTCGATTCATCAACCTTTTCATAATGCTTTTTTATTTTGTAGACTCCTTACTTTACCGCCAGACAGTGTTTTATATTTAATAGTGATCTGCCTTTTTGGTCTGCCCGAGCCTCTTTTACCCACAACTTTCGCATTATATATCTGGTTTTCAATCTTTCGTTCTTTTCATTGTTTCGACATGACTATCTAAGCTTCCTTATTTTGATTTTTATACCTTTATTCATACCTACTAAACTAGGACTGGTTTAGCGTAAGGTTTATGAATAGAGCTATGACAGTATTTTATAAAATTTGGTTAAGTGACTTGAGTCTCTTTTGTTTTTGGCTTTTTATAGTTCACCACAATGTTATTATGCCGTTATTATGTATAATTAGAATATTACCAATAAATATTTTAATTAAAAATATAAAGCCTAAGTTATTTAATCCACATTTAATTTTTTGACGACTGAATTAGTGAAGCCTGCAGTATAAATATGTTCAGGCGCTATAAACAGATATTACACGAAGAATACAAATTTCTAAGCATTCAACGTGTGTGTGAAAGGAAGTTAAGAAGAATGGTGTCTCGGGTTTGCGACCGACAATAGATTCACAAAGGAGGCCTTAAAGGAGTTTTATAAATACAGAAAAACTTACAACTAGATAACAATATATATAGATACAAAAAATATGAGCCAAATAAAAGTTTTCGCCTATACAAGTAACAACCATATTATATTAACACTGACAAAAATATAAACCATCGCTAAATAGTCGAACTTACATCAAAATTACATTTATTAACGAGTATCTACTTTAATAGTGGTTGATATTGACTGGTTCCGTTCATTAAAGGAGTCCTTTTTACCTAAATAATAATATTGCCTGATGCGTTTGATAACGATAGCGCCTGAAAAAATACATATTAGTTAAATTGGGTATTTTATAGTCGAAAATTCCTGACGTAACTTATTATACAAATTATACACAATGTTGACCTTGATGAGACCTTTAAGGTACAAAATTCAATTAATTAAAATATAAATTATTTGCAATGCAAATTTTCTAAACCAATTACTTATTTATCAATTGGACATTTAGCAGTCGTGCCTGGTATTTGATTACTAAGTTCTTATATTTTTTGTTGATTTTATTATGAGTTTAGTAACTGGTGTATTTCCTTCTCAAATTGAGGATGCTGGTAAGACATGCTTACATATATTATTTTATGACATGTTTCTAAAATTCTTTGATTTTTGTACAAATAACGCCTGATTTAGTTTTAGAAATTGTTAGTGACTAAATTATTTACCAAATTTAGGATATACCGATGTTTACAGCGCTTTCCATTCTGATTAAATCTTAATTTATGTCAGGCACTATTCTTATAGCAGCGGATTGTTTTTTTCTATCACCGATGACTGGATACCTCTAGACAGCCATAATTTCTACCTTAGTCTTAAATAATTTACTTTAATGTAAATATCTTATTATGCTGAACAAAATATTAACGTCCTTATGTAAAATATTACATAAATTTCTAGGCCGTCTATATAATATAATCAATAAATTGTGTAATATTATATCCTTTAGACAAAACTGATTACAAAAAGGTTGGTTACTAACACTAAACTATGAGAATAATGATCTAGAAAATCTCTTGTGTGTATAAAAAAGTATATTTTGAACACGCCAATGGTGGAAAATAAAAAAATAATATTATATTAACAAATTTATATTTGACCGCCTCCGTGGTCTAGTGGTAACAAACGTTGCCGTGAACTCGAGAGGTCGTGGGTTCGATTTCCACCGGGGGCAAGTTGTACATTGTATAATTTGTCTCGGTCTGGGTGTTTATATGTATAATATGTATATATTTACAAAAAAATAAAAAAGTATAATATGTAGTTTATCAACCATCTAGTTTCCGTAACACAAGCCTCGTAGCTTACTACGGAAATTAGATGGCGCTGTGTGACCTGTCTGGAAATATTTATTATTTATTATTATATAAAGTCTGCATAAAAGTATTTATTGTACAAATTGAAGGAAGACACTGCTACGGTTCGGAAGTCAGAGCATGCTAAAATTATACTATGACTCTGCTAAAAGCTTTCTTTCTGACTATTCAAAATCAGATTACGGTCACGATTATTACATTAGTATATGGATTTTCAGACATAGCTTCCTGGTCCCTCCAGAGCACGTTGACTGGATGTTTCTCCTCTCTGGCGATATACCTGGTACTGGTGTTAAAGATACTACCACGACTTACTAAGGACCAGCCTCCATTTCAGCTGAAGAATATTCTTTTGGTTTACAATGCATTTCAAGTTGCTTACTCGATTTATTTAGTTCTATTGGTGAGTTGGCGTTTTCTATTTATCTATCATGTGCTGAATTTATATAATGACGCAAATCCATATGGTGGATTTCAATTATTTTTTTATTTGTTTGTAACAGTACATTTGTTTATGAAAGGAAATCAATAAAATAAAGACAACAAGGTTTGTTTTTGTTGTAAAGATTGTTGTAAAATATTTAATGAAGTTGCTGAAGACAATTCAATAACATGTGTTTACTTTTAGTATGTGAAATACATGGTTCAATATGGCGTTATTGTGACAAGGTGCTCTACCAACAAGGGTGTTCAGCTTGAGGTAAGAATAACTATTTGTAGTTAATTCATAAATAAGTAAAATAAAAATTAACCTAAAAGTTTAATCATAAGGCTATCAGAGACAGGGTTAATAAATTCTATGCTGACCATCTAAAGATATTTGGATACATTGTCCAGCATTAGGAATATTCTATCTATTCACAATTACCAGCTGCACGACATCTACACAATTTTAAATTTTATATTTACTACAAAATATTATGATACGAAATATATAAATTAAATTCAGATTGCTTATTAATATACATTAAATATTAAAAATTAAAAACTACTTAAATAAGAAAATTAAAAATAAACTAAACTATAAATAAAAAATGTCTATCTAGAGACGTCCCATCCGAGATAGGCCCAAGGAGACTGGCAACATTTCCCCTCTGTATAGCGAGGCTAATACGTTGGCAGAAATAATTGCCAGCCTTCCTGTCTCCAGACTTTTCCGTAAGCCGCTTTGACAACTCCTTGCTGAAGGTCCCCATGGACCCATCGTCTCGACCCCAAATGGCGCAAATTCGTAACCGGTACCAAGGTTGGCATATTTGCACAACTTGAGGTTCTCAGCAGAAGACGCCGCACTTTCCGCGCCTGACGAGATGGCCTGGATGTGAGACGGAGCTAATGTGTCTACACACGTCGCATCCCACACCAGAGACCTGCGAAGTGTTCACGGCCCATCAGTCATTCCATCGGGTCTTTTGTCATCGCTGCGCACAATCCTAGAGGGTTCTAAGATTACGGGTACACCAGCAGTGACAAGAGACCTTCGAATGATGTCGTTGAGAGCCGCTTGACGAGGCACTTCTTCAGCACTTCTAGCACAAGAAAGCCCGTGGTTTCCGAGATTGCATTACATTTAATTATCCCTTAACATATATATTTTTTACTAGCACGACATGTCACCTTGCGCCCACCTAATGGTATGTGGCGCGCAAGGTCCATGAATGTTGGCAACTAGAATTAGACACTCATGACTGACATCGCTTTGTCGGCTTGACTTTTCACATTTCGCTTGAAGTACTTCAGGTTATAGGAAAGTGGAAACAAAGAGACTGGAAGAGCATTCCACATCTTAGAAATAAAAAATAAATAAATCTATTGTGCGACATATGTTCGAGTATGAGTCCCCAAATTTATACGTACGCGAAGGGACTACGGTATGTGGGTGCATATTCTGGCCTGTGCGTGTGGTAACTAGTACTACAAACAAACAAATACATATTATGTACTGTTAGCTGTACTTTTTATACTTAAAATGTAATATAGCTTAATTAATTAACTTCATCCAGATAATAAAAGACATACGACCCTACTTCATAGCGAAGTACATAGACTTGCTGGATACGGTGTTCTTCGTGCTGAGAAAAAAGGGAGACCAGGTCACCTTCCTGCACCTCTACCATCACTGCGTCATGGTCACGTGGCAGTGGCTGCATCTCTTCTACCATCCCAACGACCAATTTGTCTTCGTTGGGTTCCTAAATAGGTAAGTTGGAATAATTTTAAGTGGTAGGTAAAATGCCTGCACGTCTTTCACAATATGCAGTCATCGTATATATAACTCAATACAATACTACAATAGAATAAAAGAACACAAAAAAATATATTTTTTCTATTTGTAACATTTCTCGAGTTTGGTACGCAAGAGACATCGATGCGTTTGCCACTTGTCATTGGCCTATAGTAAAGTTGACTAAATTTGAACCCGCTCCTTATAAAAAGCTTGGTTTTATACCTCCCCGTCGGGGATACGGTCGTGATGATACTTTACTTTATTATTATTTAAGTAATAGACTGCCGCTGTCAGGATGTCAGTAATAAAAAAAAATGCGATCCACAGAGTATTTTTTATTAACTAATTTGTATGCTGGTTCTATTGTTTGTATTTTTCACTCTATTCTATATTTGCTTTAGTTTTGTTCATATCTTCATGTATACGTACTACGGGTTAGCGTCTCTGGGCCCCAAATACGCCAAGTATGTCTGGTGGAAGAAGCACCTCACAAAAATTCAATTGGTAATTATGATTTTAGTTGAATTACTTAAAATATCTTTAGCGGTCCTTGCATGTATATTGACAAGTGAAAATGTAGGTATGTAATAGGATTATTGTAAATTTTACAAAATGTGTTTTAAATTGTTTATATTTACTTACGGATTCCTGGAAAATTCTTTAGATTTAATCGCCTTAAAATCTACTTTTAAATATCGTGTTTGAACGCTGCAGTTGCAAATGGCTACCGGATGACGTTAAAATATCTTTACATTTGAATGATTCTACTCCTGCTAGTGGAAGACTAAGCAGCAAAGTGGTCCAAAGAGTAAGCTGTTAGCAGAAGACTATCAGCTAGCTCACGCACCCCATGTTAGATTTTTATTACTTTATATCGCTTTAAAAATCGTTCGAGTAGCGTATTAATTCAATAAATTCAAAATTCAGTAAAAGAAACCGCGCTTTGCTTTGCTTTTAAGTCAAACGGTCTTTGTAATATTAAGTGACGTCACTAATGTTTTTAAGGCAATATTCTAAAATAATGTATTTATTTTATTAAAATTAATATGATTTCGTTATTAAAACGAATATCTGTGTGATTTTTGGTACTCTGATAAAATAAAGATTATAATATAACAAAAAAACACATATTTTTTTATAATATTAAACTACCCACAATATATAACAATATTATAATGTTTATTACCAATTATTAAAATTTTGATAAACCAATTGCTTTTGTATAATAAACGTTTCCAGGTGTTTCTAACTTTAGATTATCATTTATTACATATATTTTGTCATTGTTATATCCATACTTATTTTAAGTAACCATTTCAGGTGCAGTTTATCTTGGTGGTGCTGCAGCTTCACTACCAGTACGAGTGGTCCCTTTGCAGAATTCCAGCCTTCTTCCACTGGTTCTGTCTACTTAACATCTCCTTCTTTTTCGTTCTCTTCTTAAAGTTCTATTTCAAAAGCTATACAAAGAAAATTAAATAAGAAGTCTTTACATCTGATTTAAGAATAATTTAAAATAATTAAGTACCATTAAGAACTAATATTGTAGTAACCTACGAAACAACCCCTGCCAGCGACCTTCTTAAGGTCATCCATGCGGTAGGTTATAAAATGTGATCAAATTCGAGTTTTCTATGTTTGATTGAAATAAAAACACATTAATTTGTTTATTATTTTATTATTCTAAATATAAGTGTTTTATTTTTTTATGAATAAATGGTGACCTTTGGATATTTCTGTGGCGGTTAATCCGTTAAAGGTAGTTGTGGTAATGGTAATGGTGAGCCGTATTAGGCGTATTCTAATCCATTATTTATTGGCAAGAAATCGAAGATATTGATTTAATAATAATAATAAAGAAAATACAACGCTAGATCTTTTGCCTGAAAAGTTCGGTAGTTATTTAGGATCTTGTCATCGCCCCAAGGATTCTTTGTGAGCTTTTCCTAAAGAATTGAGTGTACGTTAACAAGCCTGGAACCTTGGATCAGCAAAAATCTAACATTTATCAAGTCATAATCGAGAAGCTTACGGAACAGTTATCGAAAACAACTCCCAACAGATTTAGTACGAGTCTTATATTCAACTGCTACGGAATACTCGAATTTAAAGGTTGCCACTTGACTGATGTGACTTTTCATTAACAATTCAAAATATAACTGATAATTAGAATAAATTCAATGTATTTTTGCACACTTTTTTACCTAGTATTTTTTATACGAGTACATTAATGATTGACCCTCAGGTAATATTGTTAACATTGATAAAAAATTGTATTGATTAAAAACTTTTTAAAACTTATTTAAAACAAAGTCTCTGTGATTGTAACGATTAAGCTGACCTTTAAAATAAATCTGGTACATTCGATGCCATATTTAACTTTAATCGTCACAATTAAAGAAACCAAATTTTGGTGCAACCCAGGCTAATACAACACAATGACTTAAATAAAATTGTATGCAAATAAATACTGTTTAGTTTTCCTTTATTTTTTGTTCTATTTTATAATTGTTACCTATTATGCGTAAAACTATTATAGGTAAATGACCTGATACATCATGAATGGACAAAATAACTTCAATTTCAGGATCACCGCCTTAAAACATCTGTCAAATCGTAGACTGATCTAAAGCGATTTAAATTGCTAGGCAATTTTGTCCGCTAGGAACAGTGGTACAGATGTATTTCCATCAGGAAAACTCGGGTCTTGATCGGAATACGACGGCACCCGAAGTGTCAATCAATTATTGTATTAAATGAGTGACATATCTATTAGTATGGAACTTTATTATTTAGTGTCAAATGTCAAAATTAAAATGTTATTGTATAAGGTCTTTTTTTTTGTAGATATTTGTATTCCAAGTAATATACGAACAATATAAAAGAATTACAATATTAAATAAACTATTTTAAAACAAAATCTAAATTTAACCTAAAAAATAATAATAATACATAGAAAATAAAAGTACATACTTACAAAAAAAATAGCTCCTCAAAATCGCTGTCTTGTGGCATGGTGCCCAATACACTAGCAGCATTTCATTATTGTATAATATAGAGATTTTACAACCACCATAAGAAATAAAGAGCACGATAAATACGAACTTTACCGATAAAATAAGATGAAAATGTATTTTCCACTACATCTGTGCGTTGTAGCTTATTATACTCGTATGTTCAAATTAAAAATATTTATTTCCATATGGTTCACATGTAACACTCGGATATTGTCAATTTTTTTACAAATTATTTACAATATTATTAAAATCAAAAAAACTTTACAAGCAACAAATAATACATTCAATTAAATTATATAGTGTTCAGCTCTCCGCCAGTATTTTCCTCATTCCTATAACCTAGGACTTTATGCTTTAAGCAAAGTGTAAAAAGCATTTTGTTATGAGAATAGTGGTAGGGACTGTTGTAGGTCGTTAGCAGCTGGCGTCATTTGCTCCCGTTCTTTGATCTCGCGTAACGCTTACCCTCAGGTGGGCGTGCTGTCACATGTGGTGCTGAGTATAAAAGAAAAAAATAATTGAATTGATGAAGATGAAGTAATTAAAAATTAGATAAACAAGTACTTGTCTAAAATAGAAACAAATAAACTGCGTACTATAATTATTTAAGTGTCTAAGAATTTACAGTTTAGCAGATACATTTGGCAAATCGTAGGAACTTTAATGCAACCGCTTATTGTGACGACAATACACGTGAAAACTAACTCTCGCGATTATATTTTAAAATGTAGCATAGCTTTAAGAGAAGGGAAATGCGTCGGTCGTTGTTTGGAGAATGATATACAGAAATCTTAGTGATAATATTATAATAGATAATTTAACTTCTATTACAACAATTTAAAATTTTAGATTTTAGCTGCGTATTATACAATACTATATACTTATCCTCGCCAATTCGTCTGGCCAGTGTGGCGAGAGTAGGCCAACTTCTCCAGATATATGTTCTGGAAGGCCCGTCTCCAACAGTGGAGATCTAGGCCGCTGTGTTCTAGGGGCTGTAATGGTCATGAATGTTGCTATATTAATATCTACTGAAAAACTAAAATAACGATAACGATAAACTATTTTTCTAAACCAATGAACTATTCAAGAACTAAATAAGCCACAGGAGCAATGGTTAGATACTGTTGTCAAATAAAGTTGGCGAAAACCGCCCTAAAACTAGACAACACATGAAACTATTTTAATAGTGTTATCATCTATATCATCTATTACAACTCAGTGGGAAGCTCTATCCCCGCATTGCGCTTATAGAAGTATAAAATGTCGTTCCAATACCAAAAAATGTTAGTGTTACAGTTTGAGCTAAAAATTCAGTATGTGATGTTGCGACGTATACAAGCATTCGATGTTGAATTAGACTCGGGTGTTAAATAAAGTTTGTGTAAAACAGGTATTACGTGTAGCGCGGTTTTAAAATCGTGTGGTTTCGCTTGCTTCGTGTACGCGCCCTTTTCCGCGGAGGCAATCTTGCGCAGGCTATACTGGAAGGCCGCAGTCACAACTCGCCGCTGGAAAGGCTTGGACGAAAAATAAACACGTCTTCAAAATAAACATAAACAACCGACAATCGCGTGTGATTAATTACCGCCAACAGCTGGATTTTCCATTTGACCTGAAAAAAAATAATAGGTAAGTAACTAAATTATGTATTATTTTTTTAAACATGATTTTCATTTAGAAAGTTATGTCCAAGTCATTGAGTGGATCGTCAATAACCTAGTTTTTAGAATCCGCTGGGTGTGTAATTATAAAAATGCCAAACCGTTATTACGTCGTCCACCACGCTCGCATAATTTGACATCAATTTTTCGACGCATTTCTGTGGGCGTAAGAGTTAGCGAAACCACTTCATACAGCACAACAACTATTCCAAAAGATAGATCAAACTGCAGTAGGTACATTTATTTTGTCGTATGCCTAATTACAAAAAAAAACTCGTAATTAAAAAAAAATACATCACTTTTTCAAAATTTTCAAAGATTTTCCAAGTGTGCCTGGACTTTCGAGAAATGTAGTCAATCAGCTTTCTATTAGAAAATAAAATTACTGACATATTTTAATTTTCATATATTATCTAATTTTAGAGAAAATTAGTTTAAAATATTGTAAAGATTTTCGTTTATTTTACTAAAACAAATCGAAGATTAAAGTATTCGTATCTCTAAAATATTGTAACGATTTTCGTTTATTTTACTAAAACAAATCGAAGATTAAAGTATTCGTATCTCTAAAATATTGTAACGATTTTCGTTTATTTTACTAAAACAAATCGAAGATTAAAGTATTCGTATCTCTAAAATATTGTAACGATTTTCGTTTATTTTACTAAAACAAATCGAAGATTAAAGTAATCGTATCTCTAAAATATTGTAACGATTTTCGTTTATTTTACTAAAACAAATCGAAGATTAAAGTATTCGTATCTCTAAAATATTGTAACGATTTTCGTTTATTTTACTAAAACAAATCGAAGATTAAAGTATTCGTATCTCTAAAATATTGTAACGATTTTCGTTTATTTTACTAAAACAAATCGAAGATTAAAGTATTCGTATCTCTAAAATATTGTAACGATTTTCGTTTATTTTACTAAAACAAATCGAAGATTAAAGTATTCGTATCTCTAAAATATTGTAACGATTTTCGTTTATTTTACTAAAACAAATCGAAGATTAAAGTATTCGTATCTCTAAAATTTCCATAATACTTGAAATTAACTACATTTCTTAAAATTACACTCACACTAAAATAGTCTTGGAGTGTGCCAGCGAGAGGGGTGAACAGCTGAAATACTCTCATAAAGCACAAAATTTCGCTTAAAAGTGTCACGTGTCCGTCAGCGTATTTCCGATGGGCTGCATAATGGCCCCACTGATTGGGCTGCATAATGGCCCCACTGATTGGGCTGCATAATGGCCCCACTGATTGGGCTGCATAATGGCCCCACTGATTGGGTATATTTGTTAACCAAAAATTTAATTTTTAAGCACTAAGCTGTGTTAGCCCGGTTGAGTAATGAGAAATACACTATTCTTACGTACATTTGTCATAGATTTACAAGAAGAATTTATGGAACGAGGCTTCAAGACAGTTAATGCTGAATCATACAGTATTTGGTTGGGTAGGGAGAGGAGCAGAGAGGAGGCCTCCTTTATAAACCAGCCTATAGTCTCGCAAGCCTGATTCACCATTCTTCTTCTCTCTCTTTACCACATACAATGGACCCTGCACCCGCACGGTGAATCGATGGAATGTTTAGAATTTTATCCTCTTTCTCTATTTACCACCGGTCACTTAAAAAGAAGAGCACGTTAAGCCGTCTTCGCGCTTGTCCCGGTTAATACCAACTTGTGGAATCGTTAACAAATTGTCATTAGACTCTGGCCAACCCGTTTGGCCAGCGTGGCAATTTATGTATCTATATGTAATGGAAGGCAAGTCTTTACTATGTGTTAGTAGAGTCTGTGATAATGCAATAGCTGGAAAGAGGCTAAATTTTAGGTTATATTTATTTATTTTCGGTTGTTAATTCACGTTTATTTTTTTCATAGTCGGATTTTTTATTATTTACTTTTTTTTTTCTTTTCCACAATAATGCGTCTGGTTGTCGCCTTAATGGAAATTAATTATTGTCATATACTTAGTGACAATCGCGCGATAAAAATAAATCGATTGACGTGAGAATCATCAAAATCGGACCACAGGTTTGGTATCCAGTGTGCCACAAAGGAACAAACATACATACATAAGCTGATAAAAACATAACCCTTGTTTGCGTCGCGCAGTCAGGTAAAAAGAACGCTGGATCGCCTAAGGATAATACGAGTATTTCCTGTCCATTACTACCTGCTAGTTCGCGGCTGCTCTCTCTCTCATAGTATTCTCAGCTGTGCGTGACTGGCCGGGTAGTCCACTACACCAACTATGGAGAGACTATCATAGTCCCAGTATGGATGTTTGATTTTGGTTTTATTTATTTCTAAATTTTATTTTACGAGTATATACTTAGTTCTTAGTTTTACTGTTAATATTAGTTTTAATAATTGGATTGTATTTAACTGTAAAATCGATCTGGGAAATAAACGTTATTATTATTATTATTATAGTAATGGTTTGCGCTTAAAAATTTACTATTTGTTAAATATACTTGAAGATCAGCGCGTTAATCCAAAATGTTTAATATACTATCTGCAAGATAAATATTTATCCTAAGAAAGATACAGCTTATGACTAACGGAAGTGCAAGAGCGAGGAGTAAATTTGATTAGATGACTGTTTTTGTATATTTGCTATCCAATACTTTAAATTACGGTTGGTATTTTGGTGTACTCATAATTCAATGATCGTACGAGTAATTGGTCCTTGTTCTCCTAGTTAAATTAGACTGTTTGCTTCACTTCGTGGGTCTAAACATAACACTTAAGATAACTAGACTTTGGATGCAAAATTCAAAACACGTTTTTTGTCATAACCGGAGATGTAGTATAGTTTGCAGACCTACATTCTAGAGACTCTCACATCTGTCGCACACTAATGATGTGAAATGCTTTCCTAGCCTGTGTCTTACTACATTCCCATAATATAAAATCTTTCAAGCGAAGTCCCCAAAAAAATCTTGATATTTCGACATAATGGGAACTAATTTCACTCCTCAGTTCCCATTATTAGACTTTGCGTACCGCTTATCTTCAGAGAGGCGTGAATTAAAAAAGTATGAAAGCTGCTGAAAGCCACGAAGAACAGAGACATACGAAAGCTCAAGAGAGTATCAAAGTAACTTAAATTGACTATGGAAAAGTAGATTATGTACCATAGTTAATATAAACATACTTGTCTATTCCATCGAATACTTGATTATTAGCTGAAATAATTAAACAATATTAAAAAGTTACTAACTAATTCATAACATATTAAAGAGTAATAATGACAACGCACTCAAAACCTCGAAAGACGAAATGTCCAATTATTCGGGTGTGACTTAACGACGATGCAGCATGACAGATCAATTACTGTAAATAGTTTTATACTATGCGCATAATATTATCCTATTATTATAAAGGGTAACGGCGACCAAAAAATGGCCATTATTTATACATTCCTAGAGGTTAGAAATGTCAATATGCCTTGTGTTAAAAACATTAGTATGGATTTTTTAGTTCCGCTAATGCTAATTGTACCTCACTCGTCTATTACAACTTATATTAAATAACAATAAAAAAACATCATCTTACAGCCCCTAGACCGCAAAGTCCTAGAACTCCACTGTTGGAGAACTTTCAGAAAATTCTGGAGAATTTGGCCAGACGGGTTGGCGAGGTTCTGATGTCATTTTTCCAATGTCAATTTATTAACGATTCCACAAGTTGGTATAACTGGAACCAGGACCGACGGCTTAACCTGCTCTCCGAGGCACGGGAACGGTGGTGTAATGATAAATGTACGTAAGAAAAGTCTATTTCTCATTGCCGGGGTTCGAACCGACCAATTTAGGCTTTTTTTTAAGGTAAGCGTGCTTACAACCGAGCCACCACAGCTCTAAAAAAATTAATACGATTAAAAAATATATTTTTTTAAATAATTATGTTTTCATTTTGCTATTGTTCGTATCTATTTTTTATTTATTTAATTAATTATTAAAAAGAAACACTGTCCAGCAAAGATTTTACATTTTTGCAAAAAAATATAATAATAAGTATGAAGTCAAAAACTATTTAATATATATAATACTAGCTGACCCGGCGAACTTCGTACCGCTAACAGTCACTGAATGTTTATAATACTAGCTGACCCGGCGAACTTCGTACCGCTAACAGTCACTGAATGTTTATAATACTAGCTGACCCGGCGAACTTCGTACCGCTAACAGTCACTGAATGTTTATAATACTAGCTGACCCGGCGAACTTCGTACCGCTAACAGTCACTGAATGTTTATAATACTAGCTGACCCGGCGAACTTCGTACCGCTAACAGTCACTGAATGTTTATAATACTAGCTGACCCGGCGAACTTCGTACCGCTAACAGTCACTGAATGTTTATAATACTAGCTGACCCGGCGAACTTCGTACCGCTAACAGTCACTGAATGTTTATAATACTAGCTGACCCGGCGAACTTCGTACCGCTAACAGTCACTGAATGTTTATAATACTAGCTGACCCGGCGAACTTCGTACCGCTAACAGTCACTGAATGTTTATAATACTAGCTGACCCGGCGAACTTCGTACCGCTAACAGTCACTGAATGTTTATAATACTAGCTGACCCGGCGAACTTCGTACCGCTAACAGTCACTGAATGTTTATAATACTAGCTGACCCGGCGAACTTCGTACCGCTAACAGTCACTGAATGTTTATAATACTAGCTGACCCGGCGAACTTCGTACCGGCTAACAGTCACTGAATGTTTATAATACTAGCTGACCCGGCGAACTTCGTACCGGCTAACAGTCACTGAATGTTTATAATACTAGCTGACCCGGCGAACTTCGTACCGCTAACAGTCACTGAATGTTTATAATACTAGCTGACCCGGCGAACTTCGTACCGCTAACAGTCACTGAATGTTTATAATACTAGCTGACCCGGCGAACTTCGTACCGCTAACAGTCACTGAATGTTTATAATACTAGCTGACCCGGCGAACTTCGTACCGCTAACAGTCACTGAATGTTTATAATACTAGCTGACCCGGCGAACTTCGTACCGCTAACAGTCACTGAATGTTTATAATACTAGCTGACCCGGCGAACTTCGTACCGCTAACAGTCACTGAATGTTTATAATACTAGCTGACCCGGCGAACTTCGTACCGGCTAACAGTCACTGAATGTTTATAATACTAGCTGACCCGGCGAACTTCGTACCGGCTAACAGTCACTGAATGTTTATAATACTAGCTGACCCGGCGAACTTCGTACCGCTAACAGTCACTGAATGTTTATAATACTAGCTGACCCGGCGAACTTCGTACCGCTAACAGTCACTGAATGTTTATAATACTAGCTGACCCGGCGAACTTCGTACCGCTAACAGTCACTGAATGTTTATAATACTAGCTGACCCGGCGAACTTCGTACCGCTAACAGTCACTGAATGTTTATAATACTAGCTGACCCGGCGAACTTCGTACCGCTAACAGTCACTGAATGTTTATAATACTAGCTGACCCGGCGAACTTCGTACCGCTAACAGTCACTGAATGTTTATAATACTAGCTGACCCGGCGAACTTCGTACCGGCTAACAGTCAGTGAATGTTTATAATACTAGCTGACCCGGCGAACTTCGTACCGCTAACAGTCACTGAATGTTTATAATACTAGCTGACCCGGCGAACTTCGTACCGCTAACAGTCACTGAATGTTTATAATACTAGCTGACCCGGCGAACTTCGTACCGGCTAACAGTCAGTGAATGTTTATAATACTAGCTGACCCGGCGAACTTCGTACCGCTAACAGTCACTGAATGTTTATAATACTAGCTGACCCGGCGAACTTCGTACCGCTAACAGTCACTGAATGTTTATAATACTAGCTGACCCGGCGAACTTCGTACCGGCTAACAGTCAGTGAATGTTTGCAAACCTTAGTTAGCACGTAGAAATACATAATGTCAAATGCTTATACGCAATGCTAATCGCCGATTGGATCTTCTCAATAAACTCTACATAGAAGGCCTATGTGATGGCTGGGCAGCTCCACTCTTCCAGGATTAGCGTTTCGGTTATGCTGGCAGAGGTCGATTAACCGTTGAGCGGTAAATAGTTTGACTTGGCTTTATTTCTGTATTCGACGACAGTCAAGCGCAGAGTGGGCTCCTGCAGGAGTCTTAAGAGCAACGACTGAGTAACTATATACATAATAAGAGCGCTAGGGAGTTTTAGGCTCCCGCTCGGTACCCTCGGTCGGTATGCCCCACAAATCAGCGCTAATGCGCACCACCTATGGAACAACAGTAGTACTATGTCAGAAACCTTTGACAATGTTCACACAACATATTCCCAAAGTTTCATCTCGATCGGTCAAGTAGTTTTGAAATGCATAGGGAACATACATACACACAGACATTCATTTTTATATAAGTTCGCGAGGTAAAAGTGAGACCAATTGGTTTGACAGTTGTTGTTTTTTCCTTGTTTTGTTTTGTTCTCGTCTCCTGATGGATGATGATTAAGGTGATAGGGAAGGCAAAGGGTCTAGCCCATACAGCTAAGTTTGACGTAATTTATCTTTCTTTTTTATGAGTTAATGAGGTTATCAACAAATTCCAGATGTTGCAGAATTTGATGCTTTTCTTGGAGTCACTCACGGCATTATAGCCCAAACACGTCGGGTAAATATGGGAGTTCACAGCGCGGGAAACCGCATAAAATTAACTGCGACTTGTACCCCATATTTAAAGTCCAATTTATCGTTTTCCATAATTATTCACATTGTAGCACATTATTAAACAAAACAACACCAATTTTGACTAACAATATCCACAGTAAATTGATTTTCAAACAAAATCTTGCACTTGCCATGTCCGCTCAAAATGGCGCGACGAACCCTTGTTGTTGTTTTTTTAATATATCATTTGTTCTATATTGAAGAAGTTTGATATAAATTTCTGAACGCACCCATATATATGTATGTATCTGACAACCAACATTGTTTGACAGGTACGAAACCCACGAACTTTTTCTATGGGAAAATGTTTTTTCTTTTATTTTTTTCCAATTTTTTTAAATTTTATTTATGCTATTCGGGACGGAGACAAATCCAACGAATCAAAAACCGTGAAAATCTGTCCAGCCGTTCTCGATTTATAAGTGTTCTCGCAAACCCGACTTTGTTTTATATATTAAGATTTACTTATTATGCAATCTAATATGTCAGAAACCTTCCCTGATGTTCACAGAACATATTTCTAAAGTTTCATCCCGATCGGTCAAGTAGTTTTGTAATGCATAGGAAACACACACACAGACATTCACCTTTATATATATATATATATATTTATAATTTTAACATAACGTTATTTACCTTAAAAGACGAATTAGGAAAGCGAACACCGTCTTTAAAAAGAAAAAAGGTTTAATTAATAGAACGGCAATTTTTGATTTCGCTTGGAAATCTCGATTTGTACACCTTAAAGCTGCTCACTTCGGCAATATAACCAGAAAATAATAAATTTCGTAATAAAAATACAAGTTTTATATGCAACTGACAGTTCAATTGGGTACCGTCTATCATGCGCCATCTATCGTGATAAAAAGTTAGTGATACACCCCATTAGGATTTTTATTGCGATAATTTAATGAGAATTTACCAAACTAATAATATGTGCTTACTTTCATTATATTTTTTAGTAAAGTAAACGTAAAGTATCTTCACGACCGTTTCCCTTTCGGGGTGGTCAGAAACCACGCTTATAAATAAGCGGATTCACATTTAGCCAACATTATATTTTTTAATTATGTTAATTTGCATACTTAAATTATATTAATATTATTTGTTTAATAAATTTTGTTATATTGTACCTTTGGAAGACCCTGAATCCCGTAAGGCAGGTGTTTTATAAAAAAACACCTGCCTTACGGGATTATTAGGATTCAGAGCGCCATAAAATGCATGTTATGTCATGAGTTAAATAAATTCAGATTTAAAGTACATACTAAACAGTAAAAGATAATAATAATACATTATTTATTGTACAAAACCAAAAAAAGTAATTACACAGGCGAGCTTAATGTCGTAAAATCATTTTTACCAACTAACCTTTGCGACTGAGATATGTAATTAGCTGATAAGTACAGTAAGGTTAAGAAGACATTTGATATGTAGGAATAAAAATATACTATTAAATACACATTAATTACACACATAAAATACTTATTTACGAAGTGGAAGTTGGTGCGAGAGGAGTTCCAGCAAAATCTTTGCATCACTTACTGAAAAAATGGGTCTAAGCAGGAGATACATTTATGGAAAGAGCTTCCAAGACGGCATTAACGGAATCACACGAGTACAGGTTTTGGTTGGGTAGGGAGAAGAGTAGAATGGTAAATGGTGAGCGTATTATTGCGCAATAAAATTAAAAGGGAGGCCTCCTTTTCAAACCAGCCTATTGTCGGTCGCAAGCCCGAGACACCATTCTTCTCATCTCTTACCCACACACGATGGAGCCGGCACCCACACGGTGAATCCATGAAACGCTTAGAAATTTGTCTTCTTGTCTTCTAATCATATCTTACATAAACTAAGAGTTAAATATTAAAAAGGTTTATTTATTTCTCTGCCGACCGTACACTACTACAAACGCAAAAGCGTTTCCAAGCTGATTTGTCTATACACGTCAGTGACACGTGACACCGCATGCGTGGCGAGGTACGTTTGATGGTGTGACGTCATTACGTGCAAACTCAAGTACTTGTATAAAATATTTAGGCAACTTAATTTACATAAACTAATGCTGTCCGAATCATTTTTTGTTCAGCAAAATTATCCACGTGATTTATTTTATCAAACAAAAACACCAACTCTAAAAAACGCTAGCTTTAAGTCTATTTGAATTCTTATTATGGTAATACATATTTCCGTGTACTTACATAAATATTATTTAAAAAATGTCCGGCCGTGTTCGTAAATACTATAAATAGTAGATAATATATGTTTTATGTCGGTAAAAATAATAAATTAATCGTTTAAATTGATTAAAGCAATAGTTATTTGTAAATAGTTTTGTTCTAGTTCCACAGGTACATTCTATCGCTGTCCTAAGCTATCAGACTACAGGCAATTTATTTTCAAAATAGCAAAATGATAGGTTTATTGACCTTTTGATTCTGAATAGACAGTTCATAGAACTCGGACAATATATTTGGCCAAACTGTTTGGAGTAGATTTTGGATAGCTCCTTCAAATTATTGGAAAAGGTCAATGAATTATGTTTTCAACCTCATTGGAAATAGATTTCCTAATTAACTAACTGGTAATTCCTAAATGATACTTTCTACTTTTATCACCATATAATAGTACCATTATGAAAAAAAAAACTGTTTTAATTCAATGTTTCAATCGCTAAATTGTATTAACAGTAGATAATTAATAAAAACATGTCTGGAAACCTCTACTTACAAACACAACAGATTCCCAAAATTAGGAGCGCGTTTTGAGCATCGTTCTTAAATCCAATACAATTATTGTCAGTTGTCGGTTACTGGCAGTAATTATTTGCAAGACATAAAGAATTTAACCGCAAACTGCATAAGTCAGCAAGTTCCTACCTACTCGCATTTGCTATTAAAATACCTGTGATAAATCACCGAGTCATGTAGACAACACACAGACGCGTCTGGTACGCCACGCCACCGATGTGACGCCTTTCGTACATAAAAAAAAACTTGTTTAAGTCTAAAGTGTTCGAAGCTTATGGATGACCACTATGCTACGAGTAGTTTGACGAGATTATTAAATTAAATACATGAAGCTGAAGGCTTTCTGCTGACACTTAAGTACCAACTGCTCTCAATGTCCTGCAGAGGCGGGCGATCCGGATAGTGAACACTGCACTCTCTGAGCGCGTTCTTCAAGCTATACTACGATGAGTGTTCTAAAGAGCTCCACGACCTTTTCTCTTCTTCTATATTTAGCAACCGAGCCACATGCTCTGGCCAAAATATGCACACCTATACCGTAGACATATAGATTCAGATAAATCTATCTAGTAGATGTGGAATGCTTTCCCAGCCAGGTCAATTTTTTTTCATAACCTAGAGCTCTTCTAGCAAAATGTAAAAAATCATCCTAATAGGCAGGCATAATGGTAGGGACTGCTGTCGCTCGTCAGTGGCTGGCGTCAAGTGATCCCATTGTTGTTGTTACCGCTTACCATTAGGTGAGTTCAGTATAAACAACAAAAACACATATATTACACGGACAACGCCGGGTCAAATAGCTATCTTCTCTATATTTTGGCATATGTATGTTATCTCTACAATAAGAAATTTGGCCAAACCACGCGAGTGAAAGTGGCATCATCTTTTAGTTAACGAATGACATCTAAAACATAATAACTAATAGAAAACCTCCGAATTTGGTCGCCACTCGCTAAACGTATCGCACTGACTTTCCCCAAATAACTTCAATTATTTCAACGTACAATTTAAAACCCGTTTATTTTATTAATACATTGTACCTACATATTGAAAAACTTTAAAATAATTTTAATTTTCCAGACGAACATTTTTATTTAAATGAAATCCTTTATTTCCTATGTTAGTACACAACATGGATATTGTCAACACATGTTTGTTTTATACAATACATGAGAGAAAAAAACGTTCATAAAAATCGAAACGTTTATTGCTTGCAATATATTATACTTATTAATAATTTGCAATAGGAGGTAGTGGTAGAGAATTGTCATTTTATTTATTGATATATTATGCTCTATTCTTGTTTTTTGCCACTTTTGCTTGCCACGAGAAAATAACTTAACAAAAATGATGCAATTTAAAATTTCGCTTCATGTGTAAATTTTTTTATTTTTTTTTATGTTTGTTGTTCGTAGAACTTCTGGATGATGCGAGTACCTGTTTTTTTAATTGTTATGTAAATGTTATGTGCATTTCTTTATGCTATTTACATTGTTGACTATTGTACTTGTACCTGTAGCTGAATTCTTATTATAGACTACATTGTATTTTTCTTTTCCCTATGTATGTATATTAGCTGTTGGTTTTCCTGAATAAATTAATAAATTGAATGACCTACTTAGTTTTTTAAATTGTAGTTACAATAAATATTATAGATTACAGAAAAAGAAGACAATTTTCTTACCTATTCTATGGATTCGAGTGCGGGTGCCGAGACACAAGAAGAATCGTGTGTCGGGCTTGCCGTCTACTATAAGCTGGTTTACAAAGAAGGACTTCTCTCTGCTCCTCTTCCTACCAAATACTGTATGATTACGTAGCAAGACGGCAGCTCCTTCGATAAAAATATCTCTTGCCTAGGCCCAATACCTTTAGTTAGTGGTGAAAAGTCATTGTTGGAATTCTGCGTAAAGCTGAGTCTTAAATCCTTTGTTTATATTTTTTTCTGTGAGATCATAATATTTGTTAGACTTGTTATTTTTATTATGTTTTGGTCTTTTGGAATATTTGATTCCCATGAAACGGTATTATGCCGACCTGCATGCTACGAAATTTTAAAACACGTTCTTCTTCAACAAGAAAAGAAGAAGAAAGTAGATGGAATAAATAATAATGTAACAATTTGTATAAAAACAATATTACGGTTAATTCAATTACAAGTAGGTAATTATTTAGAATTTATCCATAAAGATGCGTGTCTTCTAGCTCAAACTATTAGTGAACTGCCGTTATAATATTTTAGTGTTTTTTATTACAGAGAAAGTAAATTGCCCGTCAATTACGTTAGAGCAGGACGGAACTAGCTAAAGTTACTAAAATTTATTTAGTTATTTATTTTCAAGAAAAAAACAGCCTTTTTTCTGTATTTTTTAGTTATTATTGTTATTTTGTTGAAATAAATTTATTCCCAAAGAACGAGTATGGTGATCTCAAAATTGCCGTTCTAATATTTTTTTATAAAAGAAAGCATAGGAACAAAAATAAGGAAAGGCATGCTGCGATAGTTCGGGCATGTTGAAAGGATGAGCGAAGAAAGACTGACGAACCAGGTATATAATGCGAACGTTGTGGGTAAAAGAGGCCCTGGAAGACCAATACTCACATATCATGATCAAATAAATAAAACACTAGCTGAAGGAGAATTAATAAGTCTTCGTAACAAAAGGGCATGTATGAAGAGGTTGATGAATGTCGATGAAGCGAAAGAGGTATGTCGTGATCGTGTCAAGTGGCGCTGAATTGTCTCTGCCTACCCCGCAAGGAATCTGTCTGTCCGTGATATGATCTGATCGTGAAGATATGTATGTATGTGTATGTATGTATATACAATTAAACAGTTAATTATAATATTAGGAGTGAAATAGGTGACAATTACAAATAATAAAAGAAATAAATTATAAAGAGGAAAAAAATACAAAACAAAAAAAGGAATAGGAAAATTAGTTTTTAGTTAGTCTCATCCATCACACAATTGCCTAAAGTAAGTTAAACTCGACTTCGAAACGACCATAATCATAAAAAACAAATATAGGTAAATACATAAAGATAAATAAAGTTCTAAAACTAAAAAAACCTCTCTGTTAAGACATGTTTGGACTCTTGCGAGAGATACATGCTTATTTTCTGACTAAACTATTAAAACCCTAAAAACAGAAATATTGTAAGCTTTAGTTAGTTATCAATTTTAGTCAAAAACAAAAAAAAAACGACTAGACTACGTTTTGTAAACTAAAACAATAAAGTTTAGTCGAAACAGGCCTGTTCAATGCGGAAATTCTGCCAAAATCTTTGGAGATGCAAAGTAACCTTTGTACCGATTTAAAACAAGTTTTATTCTCTTGTGTCTAGTTTCCTATTTAGTTGTATTTTTATTATTTAAGTGGTTTCATCAGCTTCAGCAGCTGCTGCATATTTGCCTCCTCCACGACTCGCCATTTCACACGATCTCCTCCAACCCTCATCCAACCAACGCGACCTTCCTTTGGTCATCAATCTACGAGATGGCGGAGGGTCGTACCACGTGGTCTCCCGCCTAATTCTTCGGTTCTGTGATAGACGTCTCCAGCCCATTGAAAGAAAAAAAGAAAGGAAATACTTTATTTATCGCTACAAATACAATGGTTACAAAAAAATAAATATGCAAGGAATAAATCTAAATGTATAAATGTAAGCCTATTCTATATACCGAAACATACATACAGGTGTGGCAATAAATAGGTTACAGCCGAGGCTGCAGCGCTGATATTCAGCTGATGCCTTATGTTGGGTGAGTCACGGGTCGCAGAGATGTACAGTACCATTTACTAAATCGGAAGGAACAGTAAATGTTCAGTTTACATATTTGTTTAACAAATGAGAAAGAATAAATAAATAATATTATGATAAGTAAACTAATAATATAAGTGATAGTCAATAAAAAACAATAGTATATTAATAAATAGAATATGGTTAGGTAAGTTGCTGTGAAGTCTTTTGTAATATTAACATATGCTTTTTGAGTGCCGATCTGAAACCTGCTGCTTGACATTTAAGGTTGCCAATTTTGAAAGCTATCGGCTGTTGGCAACTTTGGTTCTCTGACGGATGTCTATGTTTTAGATTTCTATCGCTGAGCGACCTTGAACTTGTGGATCAATCCTACTGTCAGTGTCCACGTCTGTGCTCCATACGACATCACTGGAACAATGTACTGGTTAAAAACCTATGTCTCCAAACACTGTGGTATGTTCGATAGGAATACCTCTAACCCGAAATTTGCAGCCCTTATTATTGAAATTTAAATTTCAGTTTTTAACCAGCTCGCAACTTTGAAAAAATGATTTATTTGACGTCCGAACATGTCTGAAAGGCAAATAAAGACACTCATACGTGATTATTTAATTTTGTAGCGATCGAGTTTTCTACTCTCAGTTAAACACATCTCGTAAGAGCTCTATCGACAATTACTTGGTGCAATGTCATAATGAAACGGCAAAAACATGCCCACTTCGACCTTTGCGGGTGAAATATCAACTTGATGACGTGACTACATAATAGTTGATTTGGTTCACATTACCATCACCTTATACTTGGTGTTGTTTACCTCTTTTTCTTATCTGTAAACACAAATTTGCCGATCATCAAAAATTCAATATCTTGCACGTGTCTTGTACATATTTAAGTGTTATTTAGCGCGTACTCCTACATTGAGACTTGATTTCTATTAATATATAAAACTATTAAGAAATAATATTTTATATTTTTATTTTTTTTCTTTTAAGTTTTTTTCAAAAAAGTACTTAATAAATATAATAATAATATTTTTGCGACCGTATGTATCCCTTTCGGGGTCATCAAAATCATGATTTTAAAAAATCGTATGCACATTTAGTTAGGTCCATAATGACAAGTGGCAGGCGACAATATAATGACAAGTGGAGTTTGGTACACTTCTCTAGCGTACCAAACTCGCAAATCACAAATAAATTATTGTGTCTCGACCAGGATTTGAACCCGGTACCTCCGCGCATAAATCCACGGACTTAACCGGTTCTTTATTTCAAAGTTTTACAATTGCAATTCTAATTTGTTTAAAGTCCTTTACTATTTAGAGCAAATCTCCGATCCAATGGATTGCCAACTTTTTTTTACAATAAATAAAGTAAAAGTCATTATTCCAGGGGAGGGAAATAAAACATATTTTTTTGCTTAAACGAACAGTATAAGTATTATTGTATGTTTAAAAAAAAAAACAATGTTTGTAACAGTAAAAGTAATTATTTGTGTTTAAAAAGTATAGTTGGAAATCTCAGGCGTAAGAGATTTTATTTTTGAATTGCACACTTTGGAATGAAATATCTAGGTTTATTTACAACGGATAACTGTTGCTCCACTGATTAATAGATAATCATTATGCCAGGCATTAAGCCATTAATAATGATTAAATCAACTTTAAATTGCAACTAATTATGTAAACTAAATAATAAAATTGAGTAGTTGTATACAACTATAGTAAGCAAAAGGTAAACTGAATCGTTCGTACCCCGGTGTGTACCAATGAGGAATACACTTTTCTTTCGTACCTAAATTTCTTGCCTCGGAGAGCACATTAAGCCGACGTGTCGCTCCAGTTCCCCTAATATCTGGAATTGTTTATAAATTTTCATTAAAAATTACATCATACCCTCGCCAACCAACGTGGCGACTGTAGGCCAAATTCTCGAGAAAATTTTTGCAAGACTGATCTCTAACAGTGGAGGTCTAGGATTCTTTTGTATTAGGGGCTGTGACTCCCATTACATTTCAAAAATAAAGTATACCCATTTCAAAAACTGGTGTAGATAGAACATAATTGAACAATATATACAGTTGCAAACATTGATATATATATATATATATACAAATCTCACCTATTAATTAATTAATTAAAACATACTCTGATATATATTTTGTTTCGTCTGGTCAAATTAAATCTATTCAACGTCATATAAATTCAGAATTTATTCGATTCATGTATTTAGTTTTTATAAAATCCCACTCTTTAATAAGTAAGTCTTAAAATAACAACTAATACGTCATTGCGTATTACGGTTGCGTACCGCCTGGGTCTATTGGTGTTCCCCCAGGCTACGCACCCCACTTTTAGTGGCTCTACTTTCCTATGAGAGAGAGGCACCAAATATTAAGGTATATAGAAAGAATGCCCATAGGTGGTCCAGCGGCGGTACTCTATTACTTTTAGCGCAAACGTTAAATTCTCAAAATAGTGGATTCTCCTTTGAGTTTTAATGCGAGTTTAGACGCGTTAAGTCGAGCTTACGTCAACATTATAAAACTTTCAACTGGTATTAATGCCAAAAACGATTGTTAGCGATTTCACCGCACGAACGGCAATTGAGTTGCAGCAAAATAATATAATCTCTGTAAATGTGACGCTTAGAATTAAAAATCGAATATATTAGTTATATTTTGAAGTTCAGCTGGAAACTTTATTTTTAACTTTAACCGATACAGTAACAAAATTTAAGGTTTAGTTTTGGTACAACCCAGCCTTACCCAAAAATAGGTCCTTGTAATTGTAAAGTTAAAAATGGCTTCGAATATATATTTTTTATTGACTGCCTCCCGTGTTCGATTCCTGGTCGGGACACAAAAATATTTATTAATGTAAATAAATACATTTAATTAATATTTAATTTATTTGTGATATTTCTCGAGTTTGGTACGCTAGAGACATCGACGAGCTTGCCACTTGTCATGATTGGCCTATAGTGAATTTGGCTAAATGTGAATCCGCTTATTTATAAGCGTGGTTTCTGACCACCCCGGAAGGGAAACGGTCGTGATGATACTTTACTTTTCAATTAGGTGCAACTCAGCCTAAAACACTTTTTCGATATATGTTTAATCGCCAGTTCGCGTCAATAAAAATTCGCATAGTCGCTCAATTAGGTAGACGTCTGACAGTGTCCATGCGAATATGGATCTTTGGCATTGACAGCTTCGTTAGTTTAATGGTTCGTTTACATAACGTTTGCGGCTATAGAACGAGAATCTGGCTGTTGCACACTTTTTGTTTGTATCTGAGTACACCTTTAAAGCCTATAGCCCATGCCCTGATTTATCTATCGTTTTATCGCAATATAAGGTAGATTTATGATGATAATTACTTTGTAAAGTAACAATTGCTGTGTTTAAGTTATAATAAACTTTGCAAAATAAGTAATATAAATTCGGTCCAAGGCTTTTTAAACAGGTTGGTAAGGACACGGCTCTCCAAGCAATAGCTCACAATTCATTTTCTGCTACATCGCATTTCCGCTCGCTTTTTAATAAAAAAACAGAATTCCGTACATCATGAATTTAGCCAGCCGGGAATTTTCCGTGGTGGTGGAACTAAAATTAACTTTATCACGTTTTACTATACATATAGTGAGTATAAATAACTTATAATAAAAAAAATAAAAAAATTGCAACAATCAATGCTTTTGTAAGTCGCTTTCATTCCTAAAACTCGCGTCCGCTCACTTACCATCAGGTGGTTGTGCCGTGCTAGAGAAAAAACAATTATATTAATAATCATCATCATCATCATCATCAGCCTGTATCTCTCCACTGCTGGATGTAGGCCTCCCCTAAGGCTCGCCACTTAACGCGATCTTTCGCTACCCTCATCCAACCCCCACCAGCGACCTTCTTTAGGTCATCTGTCCATCTGGCGGGGGGTCGTCCCACTCTGCGTCTTCCCGTACGTGGTCTCCACTCTAGAACCCGTTTGCCCCATCGATCGTCGGTTCTGCGGCAGATGTGTCCGGCCCATTGCCACTTCAGCTTGCTAATTTTAAAAGCTATGTCTGTAACTTTCGTTCTCTGACGAATATCAACGTTTCGAATTCTATCCACCAGAGATACACCAAGCATAGCTCTCTCCATGGCTCGCTGAGCGACCTTGAATTTATGGACCAGACCCACTGTTAGTGTCCACGTCTCTGCTCCGTACGACATTACCGGGAGGACGCACTGGTTAAAGACCTTAGTCTTTAAACATTGTGGTATAGACGATGAGAGGATGTGCCGGAGTTTCCCGAATGCCGCCCATCCTAGCTGAATGCGTCTGTCGGCTTCTTTGCTGAAGTTGGCTGCTCCTAATTGGATAGTCTGCCCGAGGTATACGTAATTTTGCACAACTTCGAGAGTGTCGTTTCCTATGCAGATTGGCCTCGGCTTGACATTATCATTGAACATGACTTTCGTCTTGTCTAAGTTCATTTCGAGACCAACCCGCTGGGATGCTACGTTTAAGCCGTTCAGCATTCCGCTAAGATCCTTGAGTGAACTGGCCATAATGACTATGTCATCCGCAAATCGGAGGTGTGAGATGAATTCTCCATTGATGTTTATGCCGCAGTAATTCCAGTCTAGCATTTTAAAAACATCTTCCAACGCGTTCGTGAACAGTTTCGGGGATATGACATCCCCCTGTCGCACGCCTCTGCGCAGTTGGATAGGCTTTGTATGCTGACCCTGTAACTGGACGGTCATAGTCGCAGAACTGTAAAGACATCTCAGCACCTCAACGTATCGATAGTCTATTAGGCATCGCTGCAAGGATTCCAGAACAGCCCAGGTTTCGATTGAGTCGAAGGCTTTCTCATAGTCCACAAACGCTATTATATTAATAATAATAAACTTTAATTTAAAAATAAATTTTATTTGTTATTAACAATTTTTAAATCTAGTGTTAGTAAAAATACAAAATTATATGAGTACATATTTTATTTGATTCTGGGGTCTCTCAGAGGTGTTACTTAATAAAATGGATCGCTTACTTAACTCTTGCATACGCTTTATCGACTGTTTACGCAAATACGATCACATCTCTGAGTATCGAGCTAAGTTGAAGTGGCTGCCAATTTGTTGTCGTAGAAATCTACGAATTCTTTCTCAATTTTTATTTTCTACGTCTGCTTTTCTCTATACTGAATGAGCCTGCGACACCGAAATACCTCAAGAATAAATTTGGTTTATTCTTTTCTCTTCATGATAGGTCGTTGCGAACATCGCATAACTCTACCCTTGCTATTCCCTCTCATCACATTAGTTTTATGTCCGATTCCTTTGCAGTTGTTGCCGCAAATCTGTGGAACAACCTACCTTTAGATATACGACAGGCGCCATAGAACATTGTTTAAAAATATGGTTTTCACACACTTCTTAAATAGATCCCAACAACTGTAAGTATGTATATATTGTATTTATGTATATATTAAGTATTGTAAGTATATTGTGTTTAGTATATTAATATTATTTACTAGTAAGTAGTTTAGTTTAGTAAATAAAGAAAAGTTATTTATTAGAAAATAAAAATACTAAGGATAGGGATATAAGTCCCGTCTGTGTGGAATGGTGGCAAGAGCGCTGGCTGCATTCCCCGCTGAATTGCAATATTGATTCTTTGGGCGAAGAAAGAGCCAGCCCTCTTGTCACCGGAGGAGACGACAAGACGCGGTGTTATGTCTTGTAAAAAAATTTTTGCGCTTGGACTCCATGGGCCCAGATCCAAAGTTTCTACAGCAAACGGCACAAATATGTAATCTTTTAATATATTTACATACTTGCGCCGCTTTAGTAGTATTTTAATATCTCCCTTATATTATGTTCTATAATTTGCACGAACCTTCCACATACAATGTTCGTAATGGCCCTTGGGAATGTTCGTAATGGATATCTAGGGGAGATTGAAATAGCCCTTGGACAACTTAAAAAACAAAGGCACCTGGTGATGGAGTTACTGCCGAGCTTCTGAGAGCAGGAGGAAAACCAGTACTCGAACAACTCAGAAAGCTCTTTGACTTCGTCATTCACCACGGCACTACGACAGAGATGTGAACCAGAAGTGATGTGGTCCTGTTCTTTAAGAAAGGTAACAAATATCTTTTGAAGAACCATAAGCCCATATCACTTCTGTGTCACATCTACAAGTTGTTTTCAAGGGTGGTCACGAATCGTCTTCCCGAGAGATTAGATGAATTCCAGTCCCCAGAGCAGGCCAGGTTTCGAAAAGGCTATAGTACACTATATATATTATACACTCTGCGCCAGATTATACAGAAAACTGAGGAGTATAATCTGCCTCTGTGTCATGCTTTTGTGGACTCGAAAAAGCCTTCGACTCAATCGAGACCTGGGCTGTTCTGGACTCTATGCAGCGATGCCTTATTGACTGGCGATACGTTGAGGTGTTAAGATGTCTCTATGATGCAGCGGCTATGACCATCCAAATACAAGACCATCATACAAGACATCGGTCTGCTGCCGCAGCGGTCCAACTGCGTAAAGTAAACAACTCATATTTCTATATTATAAAGAGCAGTAATGTGGTTTGACAAGATGCTGTACAAATCAATTTCTGACCAATGTAGGTTCTTAGTTCAGTGGGTCAGCTGCACCTGTTAACGATACCCCTTCGACGAATTCCCGAAACTACACATACATTGCTCGTTTTCGCACCAACCAATAAGCATACTTTTAAAAAAATCCGCAATGAATATATAATTTAGTAAAATTATCGTATTCAAAACAATTCATTGCGCGTTTCATCATAAAGCTCATGTGATAAATAAGGTTATATGCAGTAATGTATTTGCTGAGATAAATAGTATGCGCGTATTTATCTTCAGGCTATAATAGTCACTATTTTAATGAAATAAGAAATGTTTTAGTCTGCCATATTGTCAGTACTCCGGTACGCTATGTCGCAATTACGTGACCATTCGTCTCGTATTAAGAGTTGAATGGATTTTATTTGTATTTCGCAATAATTGTCGTTTTATGGTAAACTTTATTTAAAAGGCTTGCGAGATTAGGGACAAGGGATTTTTTTATCTTAAGACTACTTATTTAATGACATATTAAACCAAATAGCTGTAGCTGTAATATAGGCTTAGACTGAGAGCCCAACTCCCAGAGCACCTGCGGCGGGGAGCGGCCCGTCCCGAACCAGTCGTCCTCGATCCGCGTGCGGCGTCTATCCCACAGACAGACAGTGGGACAGGTCTGAATGGCTAATGGGCCTGGGTTGGGATCAGGATATTTACATGTATTTTCAGGATGCATCTCAGCTATCAAACACACGCCGGTAATTCGTGCACTTTTGGTCCTAACGTCGTTACTGGTACAACTTACTCACGAGCCCGGGGTGTCCCGGTTCGACTATATTTCAGCTCACCTCCAGGAGCACTTTTCTAGAAGTGTAGTAGTCTCTCGTTAGTGGTTGGGGGGCCGTACGCATGACGGAGTGATATTATATTCTGACGATGCTTGAAGTGTCCGTTGTCGGCCCCAGGTCGACTTACCGAACGATATTTTCTGCTAACTTTGGATCTTGTCCCTGTTCGTCTTGGTCAGAAGGTGGTGCCTGGCTGGTGTAGCTAAGGTGAGATGAGAACCGATGAACATTTTGTAGATCTGACGCCACTCGCGTTGTTGCCCGCCGACTGCAGTATCCTTAATTCTTTTGAAGATGTGACGGGTGGGTGTTGGTCTCGACGACACATTTTTCAAACAACATGAAGAAATTTAATAAGAAACCGGACGAATTGATGATAGAATTCATCATATGTAGATCCATATTAGAACTGTAAGTTACGAATTAATATATTTTATTTTATACAATTAGGAATTACAATATACAATAGGATTAAGAAATGGCTAATAACAAGTTTTCACAGAAATAGATATTGAAACATAGATCAAATTAAACACTGAGTAAATTACAAAAATAATGAGATGATGAGGCAGAATAAGACAAAATACTGAAAAGGGCTGAAAGACATAGTTAGGTAACAGTGTCAAACAACGTAAATTATTTACTTAATATGAATACGATATCCTTATGAAACCTAAAGCTAGCTATATATATATTTTTTTAATGTTCCAAAGGTTATTATTTAGATGAATCTTCATTTCTAAAAGCCTATATTATAGCTATCTAAAAGAATCTGCTTTGTCAAACAGCCTAGACACGCTGACCTAGAAAAAAATATGAATAATTATACCTAGGTCGCAAGAATATTGTAATCCATGGCGACAAGATAGTCCACGTCATGTTAGAAAGACAGAGTGGACACATTTGTTAGCATTCCGTGAAGGTGCCGGGTCCATCGTGTATGGGAGAGAGAGGTAAATAATATGTGCTTCGGGCTTGCGACCAACTATGGGTTAGTTAAAAGTTCTTTTTATTGCCTAACAAGACGTTCACCATCCATTATTCTGCTCCTCTCCCAAACTACTATACTACTTAACAAATACTGTATGATTTCGCTGTTGCCATCTTGGAAGCTCGTTCCATAATTGTATTGCCGGCAGAGCTGCTTAACCCCAATTATTTCGGTAAGTGGTGGAAATATTTTTCGGGAATTCCTCTCGCACCATCTTTCACTTGCGTAAAGCTAAATCTTAAATCTGATTCTGATATACAGGGTGACTTTGTATGCTCTTATTTTATACTAATGTGATTCTATTGATAAAGGCTAATTACTTTTCCTAAGAAACCATATATTGGAAGTAACGTAACTTTTTAGCTTCTCCATATAAACTATTAATTAAAAATAGCCAATGGAGGAGCCAAAAATAGGATTTAGGGGGCAATTGTGTATTACTTGCAATCCCCCATCGAACATTTCTAAAATACCGCGCTTTGTATGCAGCAGTGCTTGTATTACGTTCCTTGCAGTAATGTCTGAGCAAACCATACAAAAGATCAACCAAATATAATTTCTGCAATTACATACGTATATAAAGCGTCGTCTTTTTTTTCTGGATTACAAATATGCAGGTAAGGCAAACAGAATTTAAGCACGCTTTATGAATGGTGGCCAATGAATGACATAATAGTTTTAGACGAACAAGTTCATTGTAGACTTACGTGATCATGTGATATAATGAGTCGAAAGAAAGCGCGCTTGAGACCGTGAAAACAAAAGCTTTCACGACTACTCTCATACGGTAACGTTTTGCAAAGTAATGCACAATATTAAACAATCAAAATTGGGTTTTTATTGCACAAACTTGCCAGATCTGCTATAATTTGTGACAAATATGGCAACAGTCCATTTAGTTCAGCATTGGGGAAGTTGCGCCACATCTTCTTATCGGGCATACCACAGTGTTTGAAGACGAAAGTTTTCAACCAATGTATTCTTCCAGTGCTATCGTACGCTCAGCGAGCTATGCTCGGTGTTTCTTTAATTGATAAAATCCGAATCGTAGCATATCCTTTAAAAAATTGTAAGCTGAAGTGGCAATGGGCCGGACATGTCTGTCGCAGAACCGATTCCGTTGGAGTAGACGGGTTCAGGAGTGGAGACCACGTACGGAAAGACGAAGAGTGGGACGACCCTCCGCCAAATAGACGGACCTGAAAAACGTCGCTGGTGGGGGTGGATGAGGGTGGTGGAGGATCGTGTGAAATGCCGAGCCTTACTCGCCCATTGGTCTATATCCAGAAGTACAAAGACACGGGCTGATGATGATGATGATGATGGCGGCGGTCATAATAAGAAGCTATTTCTCTAGATCCCGTGCTCGAAATTTTATGGTGATGTCACTTATAGACATTTCAACCCAAAACAGACATTTTGGTCGCATTAACTACAGTGTGCCCAAACCTAGTGTCACCTAAAGTCACGCATATAAAAACCAGTTCTGAAAGTAATATTTACCAAACGTAATATTTTAATGTTTTATTTGTATGAACTTCTCTTTTCTATGTTAATTTCATATTGTTTGGTTTAGTATTGCGACTTCCGAGGCTTAAAAACTCAATCAGGTTTTTTTTAGACGTATTTTCTACATTTTCTATTCTTAAGGTTGGATACTTGGATTTAAATAATAGATTGTACATTAGGGCGCAAAACTACTTACATTGTCACGGCGAGAACGCTATATGCTGTGGTAGCTCGGTTGTAGGAACGCTTTTCTTAAAATCAAAAAAGGTAATCGACTTTTAGGTTAAAATTAAAAGCAAGTACTTTTTAAATTCCGGTTAGTGGCTTATATTTTTTTATTAACTATACCTAACATTTTATATTTGTTTCATTACGTCGCCACGAAGAAACAATTTGCGCTTATTATATGTTTACATTTTACAGTTTACAGACGACAAGAGACTGTCAGCTTATTGTAAAACTGAAAATATATGCCATATAATTACAGTACACGAATAATACATATAAACCGCTGAATGGCCACAAAAATTATAGTACCACAACACGATTTTACATTTAGGGTTACGCAGCATAAGTAAAATTTATTTATTTTTTTTTTTTTTTTAATTTAAAAACTTTATTGTTATACAAACTAAGGGCGGACATAATGCCTATAGGCACTCTCTTCCAATCAACTTTCGGGACAATGAAAACGTAAGAGGCGTAAACGTTAGCAAATAAACAACAATGATACCTTGAGAGCGGTGATGTCCCTGCGAAACAACAATGATACCTTGAGAGCGGTGATGTCCCTGCGAAACCAAACTGAGTTAAAATGAACTTAAATAAAGACTGAAAAAAAAAACAAAAAGCCCAAGGGTTCCGTCGGCAAAAAGTTTGAGAACCACTAAACTAAACCATTTAAGTCTTCCATTTTAACAGTTGAGACCCATCAAAAACCGAGACCGGCTTAAATATTCCCAATAATGGGGTCCTACTGTTCAAGTCGCTATGTTTTGCATTATAATTTATTATTTGTATACGGAACCCTTGGGGTTGTTTTTTCACTTAAAGTATTTTTTTACTCAGTTTGGTTACGCTAGAGACATCGACAAGCTCGCCATGATAGGCCTATTGTGAAGTTGGCTAAATGTTAACATGTTCGCTAAAATAGCGCTTGTAACAGCCCGCTTGAAATTACGGTCGTAATGATACTGCACTTACATCTATAACACTTAGACTTACATCTAGCCATCCTCACAAACTTTTGCATTTATTATTAGTAGGATCAATAACAGGATCCCGCAAGATAGGTTAGGCCATTAAACACCAGACTGCGGATTGGTGGACTTTTGTTTGATAAAATTATTCCAATGATGGAGAAATAAGCTGGTATGTTGACAAGATGGATCACCAAGCTTTAGACAAATTGCCTTCTCTTCCACACTCGCGACCACAAAGACCTCGAACTGAACATTAGAATGCCAAGATTATAAACATAATTGTCTTCGAGTGTGCACAATTGATGCGGTAACATTGAGGTTGCCTACGGCGCCGGCCATTTTACATATAACGTGTATCTCATCTGCAATTGGCTGAGCTGAGCGAGTGCGTTCTTACGCCATAGTAAGACATTCTCTGAATTAATATTAGGCATAATAGCTCTTTGGAAGCTCAAAAAATGGTCTACATTCGACATTCGTAATTTCTTCAGTTTTTAGACTAAGCTAAGCTAGGAGAAGTGCAAGGGCCTATATGACTTATAGAAAACAATAAGAATTTATAACATTCTAATACAATTTCCATTATTATTTTTAGAAATAAACTTTTAGAGCTAGAAAAAACGTTTTTTTCTAAAACAGTCAATATGAGAGAGAACTAGCTTTGGTTTAACGAAATGTATTAAATAAAAGCATGTAATAAAAAATTAATAAAAATATGTATATTTATGATCCCTCGCCAACTCGTGTGGCCAGCGTGGCGAGTGTAGGCCGAATTCTCCAGATTTTTTTAGAAGGCCCTACAGTGGAAGTCTCGAACACATGTGTTCATGATATTTATGATTGGCGCCAGATGGCGGCTGCAAAATTTTAGGGCTAAGTTTATTTCACTTAAAGTAAGTTGCTTCAGTGTTGTTAACTTGTAAACTGTAAGAAGGCTTTCTTTAAATAATCCTAGAAGCCGGTTTGAACCCCGGCATGTATCAATGAGAAATACACTTTTCCTAAGTACATTTATCATACTTTACAAAATCACCATTCCGTGAGAAGGAGAGAACGTTAAGTCATCTGTTCCGGTACCTTAAATTGACCTCAGACTCTCGCCAACCTGTCTAGCCAGCGCGGCTGAGCGTGACCAGTGTAGAAATTATGGTAGGCGGACTGATGTTGAATTTGCCTAGTCTGCCGGGGAAGGGCACCTTTCGTGCCGATAAACCCAGTAAAGTGTATCCACACATTTCGGAATCAAGCTCGAACTTCCGTGATGCCCAGATAAGGCGGCAGTGTTAGGGACTGATGTCGTGAGTGTATCATTCTAGTTGCTAACATTTATGGACCTCGCGCGCGACTTACCATCAGGTCAGATTCAATAATGAAAAAAAATCCAGGAATTTCATCTTTGATAATGGAGGTCTAGGATTCTATGGCTTTAAGGCTGTGATTGTATTGATGATAAAATAAGAACTGTGCTTTGTGTTGAATGCGTTACATTTTTTTTCGTAGATCAATGGCGTTAGGTTTAGTGGGTCAACGCAGAAAGTGATGATAAAGCTTAATATGAGAAAAGTAAAAATAGCTGCGTAATGTGTTTAATGGGAGAAATAGAAAGTGTAATTATTGCGACTAATTAATGCATGTGACAAAAATAACGTAATTATGAAATAGGCTTAATAAAATATGCAATTTGTATGTGTAAGTAAGCGGTGGTAGCCGTCGGTCCCGGTTCAACTAATAAACTTGTGAATCGATAATAAATTGTCATTAAAACCCGTCTGGCCAGCTTGGCCTTGGAAAAATCTGAAAAATCCAACAGTGGAGCTCTGAAAGACATCCAAGAGCTTGCCTTGCTTGAAAAGTTAAGATAGCTAAATGTGAATCCGCTTATGCCCGGTTTCTGACCACCCCGCAAGGGATACGGTCATGATGATACTTACTTTATCCTCTTATGATTATTGTCAAATTTATATTACCCGTCAGTGAATTGCAAAAACTTTATAGTCTGATAATTATTGTGTTAATGAGTATTATCGTGAATAATAATAGATACGATAAAACTCAGAATATATAAAAATATTTTAGGATGGAATATTAAATATTAGATGACGTCAAACGTTATATTTAGTAGAGTATCAATCGGGCTTTTCCATGTTTTTTAGTAAAGTTACTTTAAAACATCTTTAATTTTGAATATGTTTTTGTGCTATTAAATTAATACGGTATTTTGTCAACGTTTTAGCACATCTAGAAGGTCGTCTTTAGCACATCTAGAAGGTCGTCTTTAGCACATCTAGAAGGTCGTCTTTAGCACATCTAGAAGGTCGTCTTTAGCACATCTAGAAGGTCGTCTTTAGCACATCTAGAAGGTCGTCTTTAGCACATCTAGAAGGTCGTCTTTAGCACATCTAGAAGGTCGTCTTTAGCACATCTAGAAGGTCGTCTTTAGCACATCTAGAAGGTCGTCTTTAGCACATCTAGAAGGTCGTCTTTAGCACATCTAGAAGGTCGTCTTTAGGATAATCTAGAAGGTCGTCTTTAGGATAATCTAGAAGGTCGTCTTTAGGATAATCTAGAAGGTCGTCTTTAGGATAATCTAGAAGGTCGTCTTTAGGATAATCTAGAAGGTCGTCTTTAGGATAATCTAGAAGGTCGTCTTTAGGATAATCTAGAAGGTCGTCTTTAGGATAATCTAGAAGGTCGTCTTTAGGATAATCTAGAAGGTCGTCTTTAGGATAATCTAGAAGGTCGTCTTTAGGATAATCTAGAAGGTCGTCTTTAGGATAATCTAGAAGGTCGTCTTTAGCACATCTAGAAGGTCGTCTTTAGGATAATCTAGAAGGTCGTCTTTAGGATAATCTAGAAGGTCGTCTTTAGGATAATCTAGAAGGTCGTCTTTAGGATAATCTAGAAGGTCGTCTTTAGGATAATCTAGAAGGTCGTCTTTAGGATAATCTAGAAGGTCGTCTTTAGGATAATCTAGAAGGTCGTCTTTAGGATAATCTAGAAGGTCGTCTTTAGGACATCTAGAAGGTCGTCTTTAGCACATCTAGAAGGTCGTCTTTAGCACATCTAGAAGGTCGTCTTTAGGATAATCTAGAAGGTCGTCTTTAGGATAATCTAGAAGGTCGTCTTTAGGATAATCTAGAAGGTCGTCTTTAGGATAATCTAGAAGGTCGTCTTTAGGATAATCTAGAAGGTCGTCTTTAGGATAATCTAGAAGGTCGTCTTTAGGATAATCTAGAAGGTCGTCTTTAGGATAATCTAGAAGGTCGTCTTTAGGATAATCTAGAAGGTCGTCTTTAGGATAATCTAGAAGGTCGTCTTTAGGATAATCTAGAAGGTCGTCTTTAGGATAATCTAGAAGGTCGTCTTTAGGATAATCTAGAAGGTCGTCTTTAGGATAATCTAGAAGGTCGTCTTTAGGATAATCTAGAAGGTCGTCTTTAGGATAATCTAGAAGGTCGTCTTTAGGATAATCTAGAAGGTCGTCTTTAGGATAATCTAGAAGGTCGTCTTTAGCACATCTAGAAGGTCGTCTTTAGGATAATCTAGAAGGTCGTCTTTAGGATAATCTAGAAGGTCGTCTTTAGGATAATCTAGAAGGTCGTCTTTAGGATAATCTAGAAGGTCGTCTTTAGCACATCTAGAAGGTCGTCTTTAGGATAATCTAGAAGGTCGTCTTTAGGATAATCTAGAAGGTCGTCTTTAGGATAATCTAGAAGGTCGTCTTTAGCACATCTAGAAGGTCGTCTTTAGGATAATCTAGAAGGTCGTCTTTAGGATAATCTAGAAGGTCGTCTTTAGCACATCTAGAAGGTCGTCTTTAGGATAATCTAGAAGGTCGTCTTTAGGATAATCTAGAAGGTCGTCTTTAGGATAATCTCAAAGATCTTCTTCAGACTTCCTTTAGGATATTATTTATTAAATTTGTAGTCCCGAGCACTTTGGTGGCCAATATACTTTTTACACTTCGCTTGAAGGACTCCATCAGCTCTGTTACTTAAGCTATATAATGGAATCCATTAAATAGCGGAAACTGTCAATGTTAAGCGCTACTAAAATAAGTAGGGTATTCCCTACAGTCGACAGCAAATAACGTTTTTAAAGACGTTCATTTTTAAATTGTCTATATTATTTAAACTAGTTAGTGTTAAGTGTTCGATAGAATAGACTTCTACTTTCTTTTATGGTTTATCTGTATTTAACAAATATATTGAGTATAGTTCGCTTTCGCAGTTTTGGTACTCCTGCAGCCCTATTCTGTTACTTAAGCGCAAACGTTATATAATGGAATCCATTACCTATATATATATCACGCTATTAAAGTTGATATTTGCACGGCCGCTGTCGAGGTCGAGCGCTTATAGAGTTGAGAATTGAATAATATTTTGTAATTATGATGCAATATCTGACGTAAATAACAAAACCAGTAATAATGTTTGCGACTAAGTAACAGAATAGGGCTGCAGGTCTAATATATGTATATTGTTTGTTGTATAAATTTGTTATTGTGATTGTTACAATAAACGATATTTTGACGTGAGCGCGGCTGTGATCAAGAAAACTCGGGCTATAAGTGTCTAAGCTAGATATATCTAGCTCTTAGCAAAATCAAACTGCCTCCGTGGTCTAGCCGTGGATTTAGACTCGGAGGTACCGGGTTCGATTCCTGGTCGGAACACAAAAAATATTTATTAATGTTAATAAATACATTTAATTAATATTTAATTTATTTGTGATAATTCTCGAGTTTGGTACGCTGGAGACATCGACGAGCTTGCCACTTGTCATGATTGGCATATGTATAAGTTGGCTAAATGTGAATCCGCTTACTTATAAGCGTGGTTTCTGACCACCCCGAAAGGGAAAACGGTCGTGATGATACTATTACTCTTAGCAAAATCAGCAAAACGTTTCTAAATAGAGCTGTAATCTTGAATTGCCTTGCTCGAGTAAGTTAGGAATCGACAAGTAACATTTTCTGAAGTCTGTTGGCCTATCTCTACAGGGGGTGGCTTGATGCTGTCAAACTATACTAATACAGCATGATTATAATGTAATGCTTTTAATACATGATAACTGTAACTGTTAACTAGTAAGTCAAACTCATTTCGATGCAGATATATGTCTTGTATTTTTAGAATGCCGATTTATGCAATTGTTAAGTCCATTGCATTTGCAAAACAGTACTTTAAAGGTATATTGTTTTTGTATTTGTTTTGTTTCTTCGAGCCGGTTCTTAAATCACTATTATTACGATCGGTGATATCGAAGTTAGTACTAAAGAATAAATAAAAGTCTACCTTAAATATGTGATTTGAACTACGACACCCTGTGCCTATTTCTGTCTCTCTCTGTGGCAAGTCTTTCACCCCCCTACCGCAAGGGGTGTCGTGTTTCCAACTAAGGGTATTTTCCCTAAATTTAGGGTTTTATGCTTACTTCAATGCTTATTTTGGTTAATCGTAGGAAGTGGGTAAGATTGAAGTAAATGAGTCACTGTTTTTATATGTATTTATCAACTGTCGTTATTTTTTTTAACTTTCGCACATAATTAATTAGTTTTTATAGTTTTAACGGGTCATTACGCGATTGACCTTAAAGACATATTCTTCCGACGTCCCATTCCATCTTCCTTCCCAAATTCCATTAGCCGTGGTCACGGGTAGACTGGAGCTGCCAGTGGCCAATGCAACTTGTAACTTGAAAGCAAAGCAAAGCAAATTGTATAAAAACCAACAAATTGCAGCGCCAAGTCGAACGACTTTCAAAGCGAAATAATGTAAAAAAAGCGCTTAAAGTCCGTCGGGAGAAATATGTCTCTAAGGTAAATGCGTAAAGCTCTACTGGCATTATAGCTCGCCTTTGTACTATTTTTAAGTGCATTAAAGAATTTAAATAAATAAATAAGTAAAGATCCGTTGAAATTATAAAAAAACGACTGTGTAAAGTAAAATAATGTTACAAAGTTTTAGTCTTAAACTAACTTAAAGAGATGTTTTGTGTTAATGAAACAACTGAGAGATTTTGCCTAGTACTCGTAGCTAGGGAAAAACCAAGTTAGGGGTTGGCAACACCAGGGGGTGGTTTTAGCAGTCAGTCACAGACCGCGGTGAGGGGCGCACGTCACTTTACAACATGTGCCAAAATTGTAGAACATGTTAATGTGAATATTATTTGATGTTATTTAGTTCACTTATGTCTTCCGCTTCGTATTTAATTAGGTTTTAATAAATGGTGAGTCAGTTTTGGTGTGAAAGTTAAAACGCTTTAGTTTTAATGCAGGTATTTTTGTGCGTAATCAGCAAAAGGAACAGATTTTCACATACTGATATTTCGTTAGAGCAATGCTCTTTTAATCAGCTGAGGCCACACTTAGGCATAAAACTATAAATTTGTTATTTATATATTTTTTATTATTATTGTTTAAACGACCCTAATATCCTACTGGGTAGTAGTAGTAGTTACGTGGCGAGTGTAGTCCAACTTCTCCAGAAATTTTAGGAAGGCTCATCTCCAACAGTAGAAGTGTAGAACTCTGTGCTCTTGGGGCTGTGAAGATCATATCTCCTTAAATTTGTGGATCAGACACATATATTTGGACATTGCGAAATGTTGTAATGGTTAATAATATTTTTTTTCTTTTGTTTCAGTGTGATCGTGGTGGGGCGTCCACGAGGGTGGAGGATGATATATCGTGGGAGATAGACACTGTAGATAGACACAGACATCATGACGGAAACTAACACCTCCTTCATTCAGATGTACAACCGGGTCTTCTCCGAGTGGGCTGGTGAGTTAACTGTTTTAGCACCATTTATAAAGTCAGCACCTCTGACACTAGCGCCATGACGCTGTGCACGCCTCGCTGAAGATAAAACAAATGACGCATACTAATTTATCGGTAGTTTACGACACTTAGTAATGAGAACCTAGTAACTAATTGGAAAAAAATGGCGTTCACCCGAACACTAGCGTCGTCGCTAGATGGATGGTAGGATACCTACTTAAAGTGCCATACATACCTATTATAGGTATAGTTTTTATGTATGAACAGTATTATATTCGAAAATGTTTGAGTCCGCATCTAACTGCGCGTGGAGATTTAAAAATATTATGTATTATGTTACTATTTTACCATACGATACATACCTAGGCATGGGCAGGTACTAACAACTTACACATACATTTTTTACTAAGGTTGTATAGTTCGCTTGTTGACAACATGTTAAGCGAATTAAACCAATTGATTGAATTAATGAATAAATGACAACTCTATTATGTTCAAATCACAGACAATAATTTGGTTCTCCCTACCAACTACTAGGCGGCGCCAGTTTCTATATGAATCAAAATATAAATTTGCTTGTTCTAATTTTCCACTCCCTGGTATTGACTTTTATATTTTTATTTTTAGATCCTCGGACGAACGACTGGTTCCTCATCAGCTCCCCGATCCCGGGCCTCACCATCATCGGCCTGTACCTGTTCTTCGTGCTCAGCTGGGGACCAAAGTACATGGCCGATAAAAAACCATTCCAATTACAAAAAACATTGGTAGTTTATAATTTCCTGCAAGTCTTGATTAGCTGCTGGCTATTTCATGAGGTATGTTTAAGCAACTCTGTATATATTTCTCTATTCTTTCATCATTGACCTAAACCGAACGTTTCTTTAAATTCATGCGTTTGTTGGAAATATAAAAGATTAGGTTTTGAATGTTTTTTTTAATGCTTGGAATTAGCCGAAAAACTTCTCTGGATATTTCAAACAGCGTTAAAAAAGATCCAGGAATATCCCAGGTTCAAAGTTATTAAGCTAATAATAACAACTGTCGAATGTGTTTTCAGGGCCTCGACGCTGGCTGGTTAAGGACTTACAGTTGGAAATGTGAACCTGTAGACTGGTCCACGTCACCTGAAGCTATGAGAGTGAGTACATACTTTTTTGAAATGTGCCTAAAACAGGTACACCCAGCATATGGATTGTAATCGCCATCATAAACGCTAATTTTAGGTTTGATGACTGAGCAGTTAATGTAGATACATTATTTAATAAAGAATATCTGGCGAAAACTAAACCCTAGTTTCTCAAACTATGAATAAGATATCGAACCATTATCTCACAAATAAATATAAATAAATTCGTAGCTTTGTCGTAAGTTGAGCACGAAATCCTTACGGTAATAATAGTTGTAATTAGTAATCTTGCAAGTCAGCTATTATATTAGCTAGCTTGTAAGTCAGCTATTATATTAGCTAGCTTGTAAGTCAGCCATTATATTAGCTAGCTTGTAAGTCAGCCATTAAATGAGCAGGGGTGTAAAACAGTTGTTAAATTAGTAAGCTTGCAAGTCGGCCATTGTATTAGCTAGCTTGTATATCAGAAATTATATTAGCTAGCTTGTAAGTCAGCCATTATATTAGCTAGCTTGCAAGTCAGTCATTATATTAGCAAGCTTAAGTCAGCGATTGTAAGGTATCTATTATATCCTACTGCTGAGCACTATCTATCCAAAATAACAGAATATAAATAATAGGCTATAATAATCCATGTTTGATTGATTTCAATGTTAAACCTTGTAAGGGCTAAATTAATTCTTCCTTAAGTCTGCGACGACAGATTGTATATTTTATGGAACTGTACACATTAAGCACAATACGATTATTTCTAGTCTACGACTGCGTTTTGTAAATTACAGAAGTTGTTATAATAAAATCATTTTGAAACGACACGACATGATGGGAACGCAACTTAAGGCGACCTTAAAGTTAAGGAAGTCTCTAAGAAAGTAACCTTACCAGCCATAAATTAAATAATTTGAATTCTATCACTATCTGAATCGAGAACCGAACTTGATTAAGGTAATCTTTGTTAAAAAAGGTTAAATTAATGAATTAAATGTTCTACTTTATTCGTCTGACGCAAATGAATCAACCAGTCAAGGTCAAAGTCTCGTTTATTGACATTTGACATATCACAGCAGGAAAGTGCTCTGCAAAAATAATGCAATTTACATAAAATAAAAACTTACAAGATTAACAATCTTAATTTTGCAACTCGACTTCGTCCACGTGTTTTTTTTGTAAAAAAAAGGCAACGGCGCCTTGTATTGACTCGTACGAAATAGGCACCTAATATCGAGGTATTTTTAATACACGTTTATTTAAATTTTGACAGACTCTCATACAAAACTCTCAAACACTCGTATACTTAGACGTTTGCTTAACAGCTCCTCCACTCATTTATTCCTTCCAGCTGTCAAACTTAAATCCTTAAAGCGTGTTTATGTTATTTTTGGCTGACATTTACAGTATTATTACTATATTTTGTTTTTAATAGTTACTTAGTAATAATTTTATCTTTTTTACACAAAATAAATTGTCAGACTTATTCTAATTAGATTTCATTCCAAAATTATGAATAATTTTAGTTACACAATATACATGAATATTCATAATCTAAAAGAGACAAAGTTATGAATGTTAAAAGTGTTAGAGCGTGTAGTAATTCTGTCAAAATGATTACGGAAACGCAATCGATTTTACCAGATAAAAACTTACCTTTTGAATTATTTATAAATGTTACATTTATACTTTTTTTATTTAGGTTTGGATAGTTTACTACTAAGAATACCTTCACAGCTAGTCGAGTGGTGGAGCCGTTGAGTTAAACGTTTCAGAATATAGTCTTTTTTTTACTTATTGCAATTTGGACGTACCTACGGTTTTTAAACCATACTTGTGTAGGTATTCTTAAAATATAATTTTAAAGCACTATTGATATACACATACAAAGGAGCAGTTAATGGTTGTCGATTGACGTAATTCCAGTAAACGTTATATTAAGCACCATAAAATATACCTACGTCTTAAACTTGTTTTGTTTTTAAGTTTAACTGATTGAATAATTAATGATAGTAATCATGTGATCTGCAGTCACGTTGTGGTTTTCCCCGGTTCGATTCTCTACATTTAATATATAATAAGTTGCATCTAATTAATTGGAATGATTTTATTTAATGAGCCTTAACTGTTTACGGATATATATCTTATTCTATTAGTATAGGTGCCTCATTAAGAAGTATCACATCACCATAATCATTACTTCTTGCAGCATGTAGTTCAAATTATTTAAAGCAATTTTTACGTTTTACTCTTGGATAATGGATGAGCAATTTCTAATGAAGGCTATTACTACATACGAGTATATACCAAGTCTGCCTCCTTTGTCTAGCGGTTAGGTCCGTGGATTTAGACTCGGAGGTACTGGGTTCGATTCTTGGTCGGGACATAATAATTTATTTTATTTGTGACATTTCACAAGTTTGGTACGCTAGAGACATCGACGACCACTTGTTGCGATCGGCCTATAGTAAAGTAGGCTAAGAATGATCCGCTTCTTTTAAAAAAAAAAAGCGTGGTTACTTTACTTTTTTCGAAGTCCTCCTATAGTAATACTTCTTTGGTGCTAGAAGTACAAAAATCCTAATCTGCTTCATTCCTGTAGTCTTTGTTATCTACTTAACAGACGTAGATATCCATTGTCCAATTTTCTGCAATCCCAACTTACTAATATTAACATTATATATTAATCCATTTCAGATAGCACGAGGCGTGTACGTGTACTTTCTTGCCAAAATATCCGAACTCTTAGACACGGTATTCTTTGTAATACGAAAAAAGGATCGTCAGATCACCTTTCTACACATGTATCATCATACAGTGATGCCAATGATATCTTGGGGGGCTACCAAATACTATCCAGGGGGGCATGGGACCCTTATCGGGGTCATAAATTCATTTGTACATATTATTATGTATAGTTACTACATGCTTGCCGCTTTGGGGCCACAGTATCAGCGGTTCTTGTTCTGGAAACGACACATTACTACTTTGCAAATGGTAAGTTATTATTAAGTAAAAGTTCGGGATTTTAATTATATATTATAAACTTTCCTAAAGATAATGGCAACATATTGATGGATATGTTATATTAACCACCTACACTAGGATTTTTTACAGAAATTATATAAATAGATTTAACGAGTACCATAGTTCGTAAATCAAAGCATTGTATTGACTCTGCTTGTTTAAAAACAGCAGGTCACAATTCTTAAAAATGAATTGGTTATTAATATTTTTAATTAACGAAATCTCGTTAAATGTTTTATGTTTATTTTCAGCTTCAATTCTGCATCGCCTTCATCCACTCTTCTCAATTGCTCTTCTACGACTGCGGCTACCCGCGCTGGTCAGTCTGCTTCACTCTTCCCAACGCCATCTTCTTCTACTACCTGTTCAACGACTTCTACGGTAAAGCCTACAAGAAAAAGGCCGCAGAGAAGAAAGCAGCAGAACTGAAGGAGGCAGAGAAGAAAGTTGCAGATAAGAAGAACGGGAAGATCAGTAATGGTGTTAGTCAAAGCAATGGCAAACATAAAAAAGATGATTAGGTTTTTTTACTTTGAAGATATTAAAATAACGTCGCCTAATATGGACTCATTAAAATTGGCACATATTATCGAAGTAACTATTAAAAAGTCTTACATTTTAAAATACCTCGGTAATTGGTGACCATTTTGAGGAGGTTAATAATAGGTGTCATTACCGTACTTGTTAATAAATGTCACGTGATTTCGAATTAAAGTTTTATGATCTGTATTTTTTGTCACAGAATATAGAAAACATAAGTGGACTTCGTGTGTTGATTACGCCACATTTATTAATAAGATATTTTAATAATATTATGACAAATAACACCTTCTATGTACCTATACTTTATTTTAAAAATTTAATATTGTGTTTTAAAAATCTGAAATAATTTTACCAAATGTTCATAACAACGTTTTTTTGTAATTAATGGGCTGGGATGACACGTCAGGACAGAAATCTCACAAAGTACGTCACATTTTTTATTAAATGGATTATGTTTTAAGCACAAAATATTTGTTATTATATAATTATTGTATTGCAAAACGTAGATTTATTTTAACTATTTGTTATAATAATAAATTTGTATTAGATGTACATTTTTATACATAAAAGTGAATTGCAATAATTAATTTTATTCCTTTTTGTAAATTAATGTACCTATAGCATCACATCACACAAATTTACCAAAACTATTATAAATTTATAGCTGACTAGAACTATGATGGTAAAAGAAACCATTCCCTTGGCAAATTATATTTTCAAGGAACTAAATATCGTATATTTCATCCAAGTACATACATATACCATGTACGTACATAAATATACCATGATTTCAGAGAATTATAAATAACTCTGTGTTATGTTAGAATCGTTCGGTACCTAAGACCTATTATGTTATAATGAACATATTAGGTGCCGAACACATCGCCTATTCTGAGTTATGCGGTCAACTTCTGCGGTTGAGTTCTGCGGTCACACAAGCCCACACCGCGAGCAGTCTAGATATTTATATGGAGTTCTTATTCGTTCACCACAGGTCACACGCTCTATTTTGCCAATTATTTGTATTCTTTGCTCATATGTTAAAGAAAACGTTTATCTTACGTTTCGCTGAACAATGTTGAACAAACAGCTGGACCTTACAGCGGCGAATTGAAAACAATGGAACTTCAACGCGTATTCACTTTGACTCACTACCTACGTGTACACGTTGCTACCCGCATAGATTAAAGAGACCGCAGACCGCAGAACACGATTGCAGACCGCGGTGTGTCCGGCCCCTTAGATGTTCACCTGATACTTATGTATATAATCTTCGTAAACTTTACGAGTCAAAAGCTAGGATTTTACATAAGGCAAAAGTAACGGATATTATCGGGCCGCTCAATATTTTCTGTACTTTATATACTCGTACTTCAGTAAAAGGCGCCTATTTAAGGGGATAACGAGGGGCGCCTTTACCTTACTGATCAAATCTATCTGGCTTTTTGTGGCGATAAGTTTAGCTGTAGGTAACTAATTATTAATAAATTGATGAAGCAAACAAAAAACATGTTATACATCAAGCTTTAACGTAACGTAACAAGAGCGTAAGTACCTAACGAGAAGATTTATTCACAAAGAGATCTAATTTCAAAAATCTTATTTGTCGTATTTCGATTTTACAAAATTTGGATCTACAGAAAAGAAAGTCTTCTCGTGATCACCCTTACAGTTACCGCACCCTGCGCCTATCAACGACTTCTCAAAATGGTCATCTTTTACTGAGTTATTTTAAAATCTATCTGTGTTATTTTTAAAATAATCATTGATTTTGCATATCATAAGATTCTTTAGCTAATAGATACGAGTATAATAAGAAATACTCTAAATAACTCTATAACAGGTGCCTCTTTTGGCTGAGTCGATATAATAGACGCGTTAGCTTTAAATGTTTGGAAATCAAAATACTAATTTAGGATATTATTAGAAGCTAGATCATTTAATTAAATACTATTTGTCAATTCGTAAGGGGTTCTAAAGGAAGGTAGATTTATTTTATAAACTTGTTTCATGTGCCTTGATATAATTTTCTAAAAATCTGTGATTACGATTTAAGAAATTATATATTATTATACTTACAGCTCTTGCCTTTATGGTTTTAGGAATAAGCAGGGCCTAAGATGATTTTTACGTCATTATTAACGTACATTATTACGTACGCCAATACAAGAGATACCCACAATAGAATAACAAATAGAATATTACAAAATATTATGGCGTTTATAAAAGATCACATTAGTCTTAAGTTGGTTAAGCTAGAGCTAACACAAAAGTATCAGTCGTTTATTTTGGTGTAAATAACAACTCGCTTTTTTCATTTAGGCACACACTAAAATAATTTCAACGCAGAAATGCGAGCAACAAGAAAATGTGCATGCTCGATTAATGTTTAAATCACGCGAATGCTCAAGCGAGTGCTCCATGCTCATTCGTCAACTAGTCTTTGAAGAAAGTCGAGAAGCGAGCACGATCAAACATGCAAGAACGATCTAAGCTACTGTTCACACGAATATAATTTAATAATAGAATCACCATAGAATTTTCCATAGAATATTTACGAGCAAAGGTAGAACAACGAAAGATTGCTCTGTCTCTGTTTTCATACTCTCCTCTTGCGTGTTACGTCTCTGTTATAGTGACAATTCGAAAATCTCGTAAGGCCCTGCTTTTGCAAATCGGTTGTTTTAGATATAGTAAAGAAAACCAATAGTTAGTTTTAGAATACGACACTGTACCAATTACAATAGAACCTGAGGTAATGATATTTTACTAAAGTACGTAAATATATAACAGTATATAAATAAATTCCTCGCCAAGCCGTCTGGCCAGCGTGGCGAGTGTAGGCCAAATTCTCCAGATATATGTTCTGGAAGGCCCATCTCCAGCAGTGGAGGTCTAGGACGCTGTGTTCTAGGGGCTCTAATGATGATGATGATATAAATAAATAGAGCCATTGTATCACAACAGAGTCTGGCCAGAGATGGGCCTTCAAATTTTTACAGAAAATTTGGCATACGCTCGCTATGGTGTATTTATAAATTAGACTATTATTATTAGATTATTGCACCCTGCCCATAATCTCTCACCATCCCAAAGGTTAGTTGTCATAAAATGCTAACAGGAATTAAACTCGCGTATGTACCTAATTTTAAGTATTGGTATTGCACCAAGAATTAAAAAAATATATATTAAATTTAAATTAAAAGATAAAAATGGCGGGTTCGTAAGGGTATATAATATATACTCGTACTTTAACGATTTTGTTAAATATGGTGTATTCAGCAATGCTTTTATTATTATAGAAAGTTTGAGTAGTCTGAGTAAGCTTAAACAGCGGCGGCTCAGATATAAGAACATCATTATCACAGGCCCTAAAACACAGAGTCCTAGACCTCCAATGTTAGAGATAGGACTTCTAGAATTCTAAAGAATTTGGCCTACACTCGCCACTCTGGCCAGACGGGTTGGCGAGGGTCTGATGTCATTTTTTAATGACAGTTAACTATTCCAGAAGTTGGTATTAGTGAAACCGGGCCCCACGGCTTAACGTGCTCCCCGAGGCACGGCTACGGTGGTGTTGTAAATCTATGACAAATGTACGTAAGAAAAGTGTAATTCTCATTGGTATCATGCCGAGTTCGAACCCACCTTTTTATGATGTTAAGGAAAGCATTCTTAAAAACGAGCCACCACTGCTTGTAAGAACGCTTGCTTTAAGTACAAAAAAGGGCGCGGTTTGAACTCCGGTATGTACCAATGAGAAATACACTTTTTATATATTTGTCATAGATTTACTATACCACCGTAGCAGCAGAGCACGTAAAGCCTCTGTTCCTGGTTCCACTTACATATATCAACTTGTGGATTCGTTCATAAATTATCAATAAACTTGACTTCAGACGATCGATCCAAGAGTGGATGGCTAAGACTTAGTGTTCTAGGGGCTGTAATGAAATAATAAATCATTCTTTATTGACATCATTAATTTAAACTTTTTAAACTTTCGCGCATATTCATAATAGTTTTTTTAAATAATTTTAACGGGTCTTTACGCGATTTACCTTAGAGACCTTGCTGACCTTCTCAAAGATTGTTTGGATGGAAATTATTTTCTCTTCCGAGGCCAATATTACCTCCAAATAGATGGTGTTGCCATGGGCAGTCCAGTGGCCCCATTTTTAGCCAATATTTGGATGGAGCACCTTGAAAACATTATTTTTCAACATGATATCTCTTGTATAAAGATCTGGAAGAGATATGTGGACGACGTGTTTTGTGTCATCAAGGGAAACAAACCGGAAGTAGAGGAATTCCTAAACTATCTAAACTCTCTTCACTCCACAATAAAATTCACATATGAAATGGAGAAAGATAGGCAGTTAGCTTTTTTGGATGTAAAAGTGATGGTGAGACCTGATGGCTCGCTGGCTCACACTGTATATCGAAAACCAACGCACACAGACCGATATCTACACGCCACTTCACATCATTATCCATGCCACCTGAGATCTGTTGTGACCTCATTGATCAACAGGGCTTATGATCTCTGTGACCCAAAACATTTGGAACAGGAATTGTCACATGTTAAAACAGTGCTAAAACGCAATGGATATGGTGTGGGTCCGAGGTTGCTGCGACAGAAAAACAAGGAGAGATATCCACAGGTCAATCGGCTGCCCGCGTTCTTACCATATGTGAAAGGAGTAACGGATAAAATTGGTACAGCTTTCAAAAAGTTATCTATCAATGCTGTGTACACCCCATTCTCCAAAGTAGCAAAACACGTACGCACCCCAAAGGATGTCATTCCTTTCCAAACGCCTGGCGTGTATAAAGTGGACTGCAGCTGTGGGAGTTCATATATTGGCCAAACTAAGCGCACAATAGCTGAGAGGGTCAAGGAGCATATAGCAGCTGTAAAAAACTGCCAATTAAACAAGTCAGCAATAGCAGAACACCTAATGGATAGTGGCACAAACCATTGGATTGAGCTGCATGACCCAAAGATACTTTCCACCGATCGGCACTATTACCCTAGAATAGTACGTGAAGCGATCGAAATAAAGAAACACAAAAATTTCAATCGAGAGGGGGGTTATAAGCTATCTTCATCGTGGAATCCAGTAATCAATAGGTTTCGACGCCGGGAAAAATCGCCCGGTGTCGCCAAGGATATTGTAAGTGTCGTGTGTCGTGATTTCTAAAAACTTTTAAAAGTGATAAGTGGGTAGGTTTACATCTGCCGCCCAGTATGTACGAGACTACACCGCATAGCTTCAGTCGACCCGTGACCACGGCCAATGCAACTTGGCTGAAACGTCGGGAGAAATATGTCTCTAAGGTAAATCGCGTAAAGACCCGTTAAAATTATTTAAAAAAACTATCATTAATTTACTTTTTAAGGTTCCATTATGTGTCCACCTTTTGTATGTAGTATCTGTTAATGGCCAACATATTTTCTTAACATATCATTACCTAGTTCATGCACAAAGTCTACATTGTGACAATCTCTTAGTTACCTATCTAACATTTTTTTATTGAGAAATAATTAAAGGTTTCTATTAAGTACTATAAATTTTGTTTTTTTTTTGTCAAGGAAAATCACCTTAAAATGTGCATCTAGTACCGAGGTATTTTAACTGGTGGTACCAAGGTATTATACTTATAATACATACATACATACATACATACATATATCTTCAGGCTAAATGCCTTGCAGGGTAGGCAGAGTCAATTGACCGCCACTTGTCACGATCTCGCCATACCTCTTTCGCTTCTTCGACACTCATCACCCTCTTCATACATGCCCTTTTGTTTCGATGGGTTTTCATTATACCTTCGGCTATTGTTTTATTTATTTGATCGTGGTAGGTGAGTTTTGGTCTGCCAGGGCATCTTTTACTCACAACTTTCGCATTATATATCTGGTTCGTCAATCTATCCTCACTCGACATGCCCGAACTATCAGAACATAAAAATAATTTAAAATATATATATAAGTACAAAAATTAACAATATTTTTTTTCACAACTACTAAATAAAACGTATATTAAATTAAACTACCTCAGTAATATGTGAGTAGCAATAGGTGTTATACATATATATATATATATATATAGAGAGAGAGAGTAATAAGAGTTATTAAATGGTTAATATTAAACGCCGTTACGTTGTGTCAATAAGCAAAGTTTTCGAAAACCCTTTAAATTAAAAAAAAAATCTGCTAAATATTTTCTAATTTATGTTTAAAATAATTTAGAGTCGAAGAATGAAATAACCAATAAATAAAACAAAAATATGAATTAAAAAAACAATTGATTTATAACAAAATAATGTATGTTTTTCATAAATTCTAAATTTACATTCATAAACTTGACTAAATATAAACATAAAATATAAATAAACTTACAAATAACTAATTAATTAACTTAGTATTTATTTCTTTTAAAATTAATGAAATAGGCCACATACCGATTTATGTACAACTAAATCTACAAGTGAGTTGCACCATTTAATTGGTCAATAATTTTTAAATCTTGAATTGACTTAAATTATGTTTTAACTGAATTGTGCAACCCAAATATATTTTAACTTCATCTACAATATTAATTTATCTTTAAACACATTGAGCAATTACAGAAAATAGGCAATATGTTTGAATAAAAAATAAATAAATCAACATTAGAGTAGGTCTTTTTCAAAATCCTAAATTATTTCTCGCTTTTTTATGTTTTGGTTCCTATGTAACAAATTTAAATTTTTTAACACTAGATTTCTAATTATTTTTCTTATAATTTATTTTAAAACCATAAAGCCCAGCTGGCAGCATAAAATTGTGACAATAGAGGGGGCTGGCGAGGTGCAGTTTGTGTTTGTATCGATAATAAAAGTCATCTATAACAAAACGGAACAGAATCCATAGATAAATAAGAATAGAATGTACTGGTACAGTGGATGGTGCGTATTATTCCGCCACAGGGGGCATTTTCTATTTAACTCACCATAGGTCGCAAACGCGAGACAATATTAATCTTTTCTCTTTCCCACACATAATGCACCCGCACGGTAAATCAATAATAATATAACGGATAAGATCTCACACACAAAAATAATAAGTACAACTAAATTGTATGAGCTCTCTCTAGTTTTTACTATTCAACATCATGTCATCAGTTACACTGCTAGATATAAATGGATGTTTGCAACCCTCATCCAACCCCCATCATCGCCCTTCCTTAGGTCACCCGTCCTTCTAGTACCCCTACGAGGTTTTCACTAGTTGTACTCTATTATAAAAGTGAATTGTATAGGTCACTTTTAGGTAATTATTTCTTTAAAGTCATTAAATTGAATTATAGAAAGGCAATAAGTTAGCAACCTTATACTAACTGAAAACACATTGAAATCACTTGATCATTTGACTGTTATTATAATGTTAGTATAAGTAATTTTACTTTGCGCATTTAAAGCAAAACGCAATTAAACTAAATATATAATTTATATTCATTTGCTAACACCAATATTTTTTGCTTTTTAAAATCTTAGAGTACCTCCGATTCTAATTCCACGGACTTAACCGCTGGATTACGGTTTAAGTCTCACTAGAAAAAAACAGTTATTTTTTATCAAGTACAATCAAACTACGTTAATTAATTTTATTGTATTGTTATTGATGGTGCATCCTCGACGTGTGCACCTATTTAACCAAATTATTGTGATCTCAACGAACGTATTGCAGCTTGTGTCCACAGTTTAATATTATGGAACGTGAATTGAATATTATATTATATTTGAATATAATAAATTAATATAATTGAATAATATTATATTATAATTGAATATTATGTGGTGCGCCTAAAATAATAAATTATCATATTATTTACTAAAATTGGTTTCTCTCCATGGTCAATAAAAGAATAGCACTTATTTAGGTTGTACCCATTTGCAGTAGTTTGCATTTGCACATTTAAAAATGGGTTCAAATAAAACTATGTATTAAAAAAGCCTGAAATTTAAATAATCACAATTGCTAATTAATAATTAATTAATTAATTTGGGCTGAGAAAAATGTAATTAACGAGAATTTGTCAAACTATCTAAACTTATAGATCGTCTGTTTCCGAAATGATCGAAACAAAGGTACACTTAACGTTTACTTATAACCCAAGGGATTGGCTGAAATAACAAATTGATAAGCTTATCACGTGGCGTACTTATAACAACATTCGAAAACTGAGGGTGTTACAATTATCTCAATAGTTGTTGTCACACACTTATATTTTTAACTGTTTGATATTTTGTCGTAAAAAGGCTGGTGAAACAAGATACGTGTAGGTATGTAGGTAATTACATTTTACCCATCTCTGTACTAAAAATATATATCACAAACATGTTTAAAATAAAATAGTCGACTATAAAACTTTTGTCTTGAACGCTTCTCCATTCAGTTTGATTTCCTTGGCGATTCCGTTTGCGATACCATTTGTGATAGTTGCGATCCCGTTAGTTTTGCTATGCTTAGACTTGGAGTAGCTCTTCTTGTAGAAGTTGAGGAAGAGGGCGATGAAGGTGAAGATGTTGAGGATAAAGAAGGTGTAGACCGTTTTGGAGGGGGGACATTCGGAAACGAAGAGCGTCACGAAGTACTGCACCAGAATGGAGAGAAACTGGATCTGAAATTACCACATACGTTAATATTTTTAAAGTAGAGTACTATCGCGAGCAAAGTGTTCTTGGAGCGAGTTGGCTTTTTTATAACTTTACTAAATGGACATCATGAGAAGTCGTAAGCTAATTGATGTCTCTATGCAAACCAGAGGAGAGGAGAGAAATATCACAAAAAAAAATTGTTTTAATTAAATCTTTATATACCCTTAAACGCTGGACCACGAAGGTTAAAGGTACGAGTATAACATTTTATAATTAAACGGTTATTTATGCGATTTACCTTAGTGACATATTTCTCCGGACGAAAGTCGCAGTGTTCTTAAATAATGATTGTCAAATTAAAGGTCTCAAAGATAATCGCACAAAGACCAGCTTAATTATAAAAACCACCACACATGTGTTGATAAAAATAAGACAAACAAGTTCAAGTTCGAAGTAAAATTAAAACTACAGCATAAAGTTGTGAAATCTGACACGGTACTACCAAATCCGAATTTATCACAAGATAAATAATAAAAGCATTAGTCTACATCGTGGCTAAAGGAACATTACCAATGCTTTGGTCCACTTACTATTCAATGGAAAAATATGATTTAACAAAGAGTAAAATATAACATAGAGCGGGTAATGAGTGTTATTTTCATACAAAATATAATATGTCGTCATTGTCTGAGCTCGACATATAGGTTTGTTTTTGTCTACCATAAAACAGCTAGTGTCTGATATATACACATCACTTTAGTCTTTTTTTCTTGGCTATTGAATTGGTTTTTATTTTAGTAAATTGCTGTACACTCACCAACTGGAAACTGGTCATATACTTCTTCCACCAGAGATACTTGGCGACTTCTGGTCCTAGCGAGGCGAGTCCGTAGTAGGAGTACATGAAGACATGGACGAGCGAGTTCATGAAGCCGATGAAGACCACGTTGTCGGAGGGAGCGTACTTGAGGTAGGCCCACGTGCCTATCATCATTACCGAGTGGTGATACACGTGGAGGAAGGTCACCTGATTATTCTTCTTGCGCACCACGAAGAAGATTGTGTCCAGTAACTCTGTTACTTTAGCCACAAAGTAGATGTATATTAGACTTATCACCTGGAAGGAATAATATTATTTTTACTTCTAAGCGCCGTATTCTTGCACTCATCTAATAAAAAGCGGAATCGCGACACCTGACTTTAGTCGACGTGATACTAAAATGAAAATAATTTCTTCGCTAGAAAACATTGTTACGAGGCAATATTTTATAGCTAGAAAATGTTTCACGTCAATAGCATGTAAAGCATTTATTTGTATATATTTACCTCAGATTGCGTGGGATCTTTTGCCAAGAGACAGCTTTTGCATATTAAACCATATTTCTTCATGTGATAATAATACTGAAACACGTAATAATTAATTATTATTATAAATTTATTAATAAAACTGGGTTACAAATATAGCTAAAAATTACAAAAAAATATGTAATAAAAATAAATAAACTTTACTACGTAAAAAAAGAACTTTAAGAAAGATCTTTAATTAAAAAGAAGAAGGGTTCCGTCACCAGAAAGTTTCATAAACGCCTACACAATTTAAATAATTATATAAACCGAGACCGCTCAAATCTTCCCAATAAATCGGGACACGCGTTTGGTCTTCAATGTGCCACAAAGGAACAAAAATACGAGTACATACATAGTGTGATAATTTCTTTGCATCGCGAAGTCGGGTAAAAATATGCAATGATACATACCTCAATAACCATGTAAGCTGATAATATAACTTGTGCTACATTGTACGCCAGTAGAGGATATTTTAATTTATATGCTTCTCTTTTCTGCATGTAAGCTGGTCCAATTTTCAATACAAATACTAGATATGCTGCCAAAATACATAGCACAGCGCTCGGACTTCCCATCAGCGGTAACGAGTCCGTGAATTCAACTGAAAATATTAAACAAATACATTTAAATATTTATTAGGTTCAAAAGCTAGAAGATATATTAAGCAGACGTCTGGTATCATGTACATCTTTTACGTATTAACCGTGCTAGGTTCTGTCCATCTTGTGGAAAAGAGAGGAAAATAATAGTATTTCTTTTTTCATTTCATATCACACTCCCAATCCGCTATGCAGCTCCTTCCTCTTTCATCTCCCTTCTCTTCTTAATTACGACGAAAAAACACCTGTTTTCGAATCGGTAAAAAGAAAGAAAAAAAAGAGTAGAATCTCTTACATTTTCCTTTATTTAAATCCCAGTCTGGGTTTTTCAGTCCAATGGATGACACGGAAGCCATTTTGTTTATTTCTAATTATCTGAAACAAGAGAAAGAAAATGTTATAATAACGGACATATAAATAACATTGATAATTTATTTACCAAATTAAAAAGTACAATATATAAAGGTCTTAGATCTTAGTAACACACTTAAATATATAGTAAATATGGGGTTCCCTGGCCCCCATGAAAAGTTAACTTGCGTCATAGAGATATATATATATACATATCCATAGTTTACGAAGCAAACGCTAAATAATTATTTTATAGACTTTGGCTACGAACGGTGGTAGGTAGCCTACTTCCCTAATGTATGTGTCCTCGCGTGTCAGATTGGCCATACTTCACGCAACAGTGTCAAGTGTGTCGCTTTGAAAATGTCATTACCGCGCCAAAACAATGGACAATTACCTTAAACTTATTAGTAAACTGATTATACTGCAGTTGCATCACCTCTGTCGGTGCATCAGGAAATATAATCTTTAATTAGTAATTATTTGTTGATTTTTTAGTTAAGAGTTTTAATCTGATCCCAGAAAACATGAATAAGATGGCAGGATTATTCTAAACTATAATTACGTATTAATTAACTATACTTAAGATAATATTGTTAAACAAAGAGTGATGGTGGCTTGGTTGTAGAAACGCTTTCGTTAAAACTAAAAACGATTTCGGTTCAAGCCCCGACATGTACCAATAAGGAATACACTTTACTTATGTAAATTTGTCATAGATTTACAACACCACACACTGTGCCCGTTGAGCCGGGACCTTTCACTAATACCAACTTGTGGAATCGTTTATAACTAAAAATTAAAATTGTCATCAGACCCACACAAACCCGTCTGGTAAGCGTGGCGAGTGTAGGCCAAGTTCTCCAGAAATATGTTCTGAAATCTCCAGCAGTTCCCTAGAACTGTGTTGGTGACGCGTGAACTTGTATTAACAGACAAATCGAATCCTTGGTTTTGACTAGGGCAAGAATTTTGTCAGTATTTCCATACAATAAACGTCAAATATCGATTTAGAATAAGCAAAATTAAAGAATAAATATTAAGTATTTTATGTCCAGATTTAGATACAAATAGACTTTGAGGTGAAATGCGGTAATGGTTCGGTTTTTAGAACGCTTACCGTCCGTCGGTTCTGATGAAATTGATGATTGAACTTCTTAAAAACGATACATCAGACCCCGCCAACCTGTCTGGGCAGCACGACGAGAGAAGGCCAAATTATTCAGAAAACATTTTTTTTAGGCCCATCATCAGCAATCTTTGTGTAAGTTTGTATTCCGTGTTATTTAAGTTGTACAATAGTGTTCGCCTTGAGGACGATCCTTGCTCCTCGCGAACTGTTTTGTACATATTGTATTGTTACGATATAGTGCAAATGATTTCGACAACCTTGATTTGTAATTCGATGCACAACTTAGGGCGCGTTCCCACCAGGTCGTGACGGCACAATATCGTGTCGATGAAGTGGCTTACTGTTTCCACTATCACGACTTCTGTCGTTACTGTATCGTCGATGATGGACGATCGTGACTAATATTTCTGTGTCGTCGGACGTTTATGTCGTGTTCTATTCTCACTTACGTCTTCATGGCCGTCAACTACAAATAATAATATTGTGCTCAAAGTGAACAATTGTGTACAAATATAAAAATTATTTGTCGTCACTTATATTTTAAGAGTAAAGTATCATCACGACCGTTTCCCTTTCGGGGTGGTCCGAAACCGCGCTTTTTAAATAAGCTGATTCACATTTAGCCAACTTTACTATAGGCCAATCATGACAAGTGGCAAGCTCGTCGATGTCTCCAGCGTACCAAACTCGAGAAATATCACAAATAAATTAAATATTAATCAAATGTATTTATTTATGTCCCGACCAAGAATCGAACCCGGTAGCTCCGAGTCTAAATCCACGAACTTAACCGCTAGACCACGAAGATTACTTTAAAGTTAGTTCATTGCTTGGTATTGCCTCTTTTTTCCTATTTTTATTGTTATATTACCTGAATGACTCATTATTATTGTTTTATAGCCTATTTATCTTTTTGTTCTTTTATTATTTGTATTCGTCACCAATGTTTCACTCTTAATATTATAACCAACTGTTTCAATTGTATCCCTGTAAATAATGCAGAAACATCTTGACTTATGTTCTACTAATATTGACAATATGTGTAACAATAAAGTCTGTGATTTTTATTAATAATAAAAATCTAATAAAACTCAATGATTTATAATTATCATAGATATATCATTTATTGTATCTGTAATTATGATGATAATTTAAATTTACCTTTTGTGGAAAATTTGGATTCTTTCGCCACATTGGCAAAACAGGTTGCCAAAATTTACTTTCCTATGATAAGTGTACATTAAAAACTTTATTTTTTAAAGTCATTATTTTCATTTAACTAAAAGAAAATATTTTAAGGATAAAATGAATTTAAAAAAAAAACAAATTAACAATTAAACTAAAAACTTACTTTTTAAAACATAAATTACTATTAATAAAAATAAACCTACCTAATAAATTAAAAAAAAACTTAAATAAAAAAAAAACAAAATAAAATTATTATAAATAAAAAAAATGTTCCAAATCGCTCCCAATGGGCAAAGTGCCAATGATACTGGCAGCATTTTATCGTTATTTGTATTATTTGATGTTATTATTATTTTAAAAGTAAATTATCTAAACATTCACATTTAGACAACTTTACTGCCGGCCAATCATGACAAGTGACAAGCTCTTCGATGTCTCGACGCGTACCAAACTCGAGAAATGACACAAATAAATTAAATAAATTATTGTGGCCCGACTAGGAATGGAACCCGGTACCTCCGGGGCTAAATTCTCGGACTTAACCGCTACGGGGTGCAGTTATCATTATTTTAATTGTCACTTTATAGATACAGTATAATTACAAACTACTTTATAAAGTAGAAAATAATTAAATAGGTATTTTGGATTAGTTTAATAAATAAAAATAAAAAAACTATAAATAAAAAATATCCTCCAGAGACGACCCGCAGAGTTGTTTCCAAGGAGACTGGCAACATATCCTCTTTGCATAGCGAGACTAATACGTTAGCATAAATACTTGCCAGTCATTTTCGTAGACTTTTGAACAACTCATTGGTTGACCCCACGGCCCATCGTCTCGACCCCATGAGGCGCAAATTTGTAACCCGTACCGAGGTTATTCGATGTTTTCTATTATTTTTCAATTAAATAATAAAGTACCTACTCAAAAATCAAGTATTGCATATTTAATTTTTTTATGTGAAATAGTAATTTTTTACGACAATATCATCTCTAGTTGAAACATCTGAATTGCGAGAACGTGTTGTACATTAATTACATAGCTGTACTTGCTAAGTGACAGAAATGAGTAGATATTTAATTTTCTATTACCACAACCTTGCTAAACAATAACCACTCGACTATATTTGATTAGGTATCCTTCATTTATTTATTTATGATTTATAAATTTACATACACTATTTTTTTTATCCAGGAGTAACGGATTCAAATATAAGATTCAAAGTACGGGAACAGGTTGAAAAACAGCGTCGTGCAGGTGTAATTGTACTAATGCACGACAACAGCTGACACCTGATTCCTTTTGTCACATTTGTTCACAATAATAAGACTATGTGATGTTATTATGTGACCAAAAATAATTTGTAAAATGTCATCATTTTAATTGATTCTAACCCTGATAGTAGTAGATCAAACGCAGAATCTAGAATCAGAATCCAGCTGATCAATTAATCCTTTTGCATCACAATATTAAGAATAATAATATAAAAATGATATTAATTTACGAGTAAGTCCCGTCAGCGTGGAATGGTGGCAAAAACACTGGCTGCATTTCCCCGCTGAATTGCAATACTGAGTGGGCGAAGAAAGAGCCAGCCATCACTAGAGGAGACAAAAAGACTGTTGTCTGTTATTTTATTTTTTTTGCCCTTAGATTCCATGTACCAATACCAACACCTACAGCAAACGACACAAATAGGTATATAATCTTTTAATATTGATACAGACATATTTGCGCCCCTTGCATCTCAGCACTTTCCCCCTGAAGTGCGATTATTATTGTAAAATAACAATAATATAATTAGATTGCCTTGGTGACTATAGATTTCGACCGGTTCGATTTCTGGTCTATCCTATATAATATGTAATATTTCTATATTCTGGTAAGCTAGAGACAGGGCTAGCTTGCCAGATGTCATGATGGGCCTACAGTAAATTTGGCTAAATGTGAATTCGCTTCTTTTAAACCGTGGTTTCTGACCACCTCGCAAGGGTCGTAATGAAAATAATTAATCGTAATGATAATTAGATCATAAAAGTAGAAACAATAGATTGTTAAGTTGTGTGTGTGTGTGAGTGTGTGTGTGTGTGTGTGTGTGTGTGTGTGTGACTAACTTTATGATGATGACGACTGAAATGCGTATTCCATTGGTATTTACATACTCGTGGTCGCAACGTAAAATATACAACCTGAAAATATAATTTCATTTTATACCTCATATATGCACCATAGACTATCCCAAAGTCAAAGTTAAAATATTTTTATTTAAGAAAACCTATTACACCCATTTGTAACAAGTCGCAACGCGCGCGTACCAACATTCTCGTATTATTATAAATTGTAACGATTATTACCAAGAATAAATTATTGATTAACTATCTGTGATTTGCAAACAACGTCGACAAGTAGTCAATTCCGTTGCCCATTATATAGACTTTGCTATATCTCCTAAGGTGTTCATTTAATCAGCATGGTGTAAATGGAAAATTTAATCTTCATAAAATAATGAAGCCAACTAACGTATTTAAAATGATAAGAATTAATACCGCTTTTGTTTAAATAGCTTTCCAATAACCGATTTATAATTGCCCATTTATTTAAGAAATAAAATAGATATAGTATTGTTATCCTTAAGAGAGATAGACATACTCGTATGCCATCGTGGACTTTTCTGTAGGCCTATATAAGGGTTTAGGCAGCGTTTTCGTTGAAGGCTCCCAGACCTACATTAAACAAAGATCTGTGAATCAATCAAATTGCTTGCCAGTTTTTTGTCTATGGTTTCAGTGTGCGCAAGCAAGCCTTTAACCAGTCAAATCTCTAAGTAAACCAGTTTCCTAAATTGAAACTTATACCCACAGCACTAAAACATAAATTAGAATGTAAACGTTTTAACCAGCTTCATTATTCTAAAGTCGGTCGTTAAAAATCTGTGTCAACGAGAGTAAAAGTATTTTTTTTTTTTAAACACGAAGCTTTTTTTTAAAGGTTTTAAAGCGCTGTCACGTCACACCTATAGTCTAGCCGCTAAGAAAATACGTGTAAATATTTTTTTGGTTGGATTTAGAAACAACGGAATCAATTATTTTTTTATTATATCTCTGATGGGACGTCTCTTGAGGACATTTTATATTTATAGTTTTTTTTTTATTATGCTTAGTTTATAGTTATTTAATTTTATTTAAGTTGAATTTACTTATTATCATTATTATATTATATATATTATTTATAATTATATAGTATTAGTATTAGATTTAGTAGAATTTTAATTACCTATTTTCCTGTTTAAATATTTGCACCTACCTCCCACATACCATGTTCGTAATGTCCCTAAGGTTGACCGAGTAAGAATGTCTAGCGGCATTAGGTCCGCCTTTGTACATAGTGCAAAAAGTTTTAAATAAAAAAAATAAAAAAAAAAATAAGTACCTACTTAATACTAGAGTTTGTAATTATTATTATTATTATTTATTTTTTAAATTATTTATTAATAAACTTTATTTTAATTTTATTTGAAAGAATATAGAAACCAATTCATTCTCACGTAGTAAATTTCTGAAAACCTAGATGACTTCATGACGTACAATTTTTGGCTAAGGGATAAAATCCTTTATTATGACTTAAGTCTATCTTAAACGCAGCAGCGCCTTAGAAATATAAAAGCCACTTAGGAAGTGTTGAATAACCGGCCCTAAGTTACCTTAATTAAAGGGCCGAGATATTCCTACATATTTTTTTGTAAGTAAATAAATACCACTACGGCTGAGTTGCACCAAACTGAGGTCTCGTATACAACACAATATATATACATGTAACGATTAAAGTAAAAAATGGCATCAAAATTTACAGTTTTTAATTTAATATCAGTAGTCAGCTGGAAAAATTGAAGCCGAGACATCGTTTTGGTACAACACAGCCTTAGTGGTATTTGATTAATTAAATACAAAAAAAAAGGGAATATCTTGACCCTTAGTTACGAGTAAGTAACCTAGGGCCGTTTATTCAACACTTCCTTAGTGGCTTCCACATTACTAAGGCTGCCTTACCCCTACAACCTGCAGTGAGAAATCTATGTCCGCCTTAGTACATCAAAGTCAAAAAAGTCAAAGTCAAAATATCTTTATTCATGTAAACCTATTACAGGCATTTATGAAACGTCATTAATTTAATTATTTTGAATGATTCTACTCCAGCTAGTAGAAGACTAAGCAGCAAAGTGGTCCAATAAGTCTGTTAGCAGAAGACCAGCAGCTTAGCAAATTCCAGTGACCTGTTAATGTTTAATCTGACTAAGAAAGGAATCTGCAAGGAAAACTCAGCTATATCAGATTTACAAAATAAAACATATACAGAACTGCACCACAACGATCAATTAATAACCTTTTAAATTTAGTTATCAGTACCTATGAGAATACAATACCTGGTACAGCAGTAACCCACCAGGCAAGTCAGAATTAAGGTAGACTACATGCCTATGTGCAACCCGAAAGTCGACAAAACGCAAAAAACCTCTGTTAATTTAAGAACAATAAATTGAGAGGCAGAGGTCCCAGGCCCCCACAGCAGCACCCGATCACGGACATAACGCATGTGCCAGCTATCCCCCCGCTCAACCAGGCCCTTAGGGTGCGGACCGGGACCCGACACACGTGCCACCACTGCAATGACCTTCTAAGGAAGGGGCGACCACCGGACACGCCACACCATGAGAACCTGAACACTAAGAATGACTTTCGAGACACACACAAACTAAACATAACAATTACTTCCTAAGTACCCAAATGTTGCCGTGTAATTCCGTTAACAAACTTATATATTAGTTTATAAAATAATAAATACATAATAGTAACTAAATGTTACATAAAAAATAATTATATTATAATAATAAGGTAATAAAAAATATTACTGTATCACAATAAACAGTATTTACTAATTAGTCAATAATGTATTAGTAACTAATTGTTACATTTAAAATATTTCTACATAATAACTGTAAAGTAAATCAAAAATAAAAATAGATTATTAAAAAAAGAACCTAATGTGCTATTAACTAATTCTCTAATCATTGCAGAGCGGCAATATTCCACACATCTTTGTCATTAATAAAATCATTAATTTTATAATATGCTTTTGCAATTATAATTTTCTTAATACTACTTTTAAATTTAGTTTCTCCTAATTCTGTTACAGGTTTTGGTAATTTATTATATAGTCTAATACTATTACATACATAGTGCAATAAAGTTTTTAAATAGAAATAAAATAAATAAATAAGAATTTAGTTATCGGCCTTTATTACTTTATCATCATTATTATCACAGGCCCTTGAACACAAGAGTCCTAAGACCACAATAGTCGGAAATGGGCCTTCTAGAAATTTCTGGAGAATTTGGCCTGCACTCGCCACGCTGGCCAGACGGGTTGGAGAGGGACTGATGTCTATTTTTTTTAAAACATATTAAGATTCAACAAGTTGGTAATAGTGGAACCGGCACCGACGCCTTATCGTGGTACAGTAAATCGATGACAAATGTACTTAAGAAAAGTCTATTATTTGGTACATGCCGGGGTTTGAACCCACCTTTTTAGGATATTAAGGAAAGGTTCTTACTACCAAGCTACCACACCGCTCATTAGTACTAATTCTAATGCTAAATTATCCCCTTATCAGGTTTAGTAGTTTCTCCGCACATATACATCGCATACAAAAGCTGTGCATGTTGACATGTGACATCTTTTCGCCAATAACTACGACATTTTACGAAGTACGGATTGTAGCACATTGCGTATTTACAATGTCAAGAACAGATTGAGGTCTTAACCGACTAAACAACGCTAAACCTTAACCCCAAAGACTTAAGAATCTAAATTCAATGAAGGTTGAAAGCCAATCAATACTATTTCGTTGCCATTTTGAACCTTATTTCAAGGTATTATCTTAACAGTGTGGGTTTCATGTGTAATGAACTTAGGGCGTGTTCAGACTTTGCTACAACTTGTTTTAAAACTAAACTTTTAAATCAAAGATAATAGTTTTTTATAAAAATTATGGTGGTGGAACTAAACGCCGGGAGAAGTATGTATTTAAGGTAAATCGCGTATAGACGCGTTAAAATTATAAAACCTATTGTTTTAAAAATTGATCATGGTATTGATTTAAAAATGAGATTAATCGATAATAAATATAATATTATAGAAATCATGTGAATTACTGTGGGTCAGAATCTATTTTTTGATAACGGATGGTTTACGTCTCGCAAATTTTATTCCATCATGATGTAACATAACTTTGTATAAGTAATTGTATAACTATGTGTAAATTTACTATCACAATAACATTATCTCAAGAAACAACAAGGTAAAACCGGCTACCTTCATGTTTTATTTTAAATATCTTTCTTTGCCTCCGTGGTCTAGCGGTTAAGTCCGTGGATTTAGATTTAGTACCGGGTTCGATTCCTGGTCGGGATATTTAATAATATAAATAAATACATTTAATTAATATTTAATTTATTTGTGACATTTCTCGAGTTTGGTGCGCTGGAGACATCGACGAGCTTGCCACTTGTCATGATTGGACTATAGTAAAGTTGGCTAAATGTGAATCCGCTTATTTATAAGCGTGGTTTCTGACCACCCCGAAAGGGAAACGGTCGTGATGAAACTTCTATCTTTCTTTTATTTAACACCATACAATCCTACGGGAAATCGGTTGAGTCACAGTTTACAATTATACATACATACTCGTATTTATCATTGTAAATACTCGTGTGTACATTGAAAATATTATGTCAATGTTATCCAAATAATAATAATTATTGATGCAGCTGTAAAAGGATCTTGTCAATAACTTAAAAGTACCTAATATATAAATTAATAGAATAATAATAATAATACGGCTATAAAGGGGCTTTGATAATTTCTAAGAGTGATATATTATGTGTATATCTCCAATCTTTATTAAATAATGCTATATTATTAAATATTTTTGCGACGTACACCTTGTCAAATAATATATATAATATTTATTACATTAGATTAGAACTAAGAACACAAATAAGTACCTATGCCACTGGTAATTACACTATCCCATATTACGTTTTACATATCTCATAGTTATTTAATATGTTCAAATTATTGACTTTGGCCATTTGATCTGCATTCTACATCTAGGGCCTAATTCTCGCGCTTTCGACTTGCGTGTCGGTTCGAAATATTCGACAAGTGACAGAAAACTGTCAGTTTCATTCGAGCAAATCGAGCGGACATGCATTTCGAAGGCGCGAGAATCGGGGCCCTGGACGAGATATTGTAGTCAAAATATGGTATTTAGAGATTCTGAGAACATTGTTTCTTATACTGGGCATAATTTTTAAAAAAATATTCAAGTGTTCGATATGATAAATCCGTTTCCTATGTACACAAGCCCTAGCGGTGGCTTGTCTGGGTATTGATTTATTCGCGTGCTGCAAGTTTTGGGTGAAAGTTACCTGTTGACTTTCTTCTCTCAAACAAAATCACTGCCATCTTCAGACACACACTACACTACACTTTTAAATTTGGGAGTTTATGAAAACAAAAGCAGAATGTCTTATTTTGTTTAAACTAAAACGCACTTACAATATGGAAGAGTTAAATTTGTGATTTTCTGTAGTTTAGTAAAATATTATTTTTGTTAAAAACTCGTTAGATTTAGTCTCATACTTTAACACTAAATTAGCACTTTTTTACAAATTAAACCATAAACAGAAGACGGGCCAGACAGACCACTGCAACATTTTTAACGAATCTAACCGAATTGGCTGATACCGAAGTCACTTGTAGGTACTTCATTCTGCGCAGGCGCAACTTTTAACATTCGATGTACCTATTAATTTATTACTGTTCTGTTACTGAGGACTACATGTAACATTGCTTATGGGAAACTAAATATTTAGTCTAAGCTTGGGTTGCACCACAATACATTATCTGTAACTGTAATTATTAAAGCTAAAAATGAAAATAAGTTTTATTTTGAATGTCAGCGGTCAGACGCATTATTGACGCCATTTTTAACTTCAATCGTAACATGATTTATTTATTGGTGAAACTCAGGCTAACAATGGGTCAGTTTGTCAACTGACTTCAGTTACCACCTATATCAATTTGAAAAAAAAACAATTATAATAACCACTACCTGTAAACTGGCTCCGTAGACTAGCGGTTAACATCGTTATGTGGTACCAGGTTAGATTACTGTTCACCAAAATTTATTTGTGATATTTTTCGAGTTTCGTACGCTAGAGACATTCAAGAGATTGCTACTTGGTTTTATGGGCCTGTAAAGAAACCATGGTTTCCGACCACCACGATAGTCAGTCGTAATGATAATTTTAACACCCCACGCATCATAACTGGCTGTTTATATGGCTGAGTATCATGTAATACAATTTTAATTGTTTTGACAGAATTGTCGTCTACGATCTGTGAGAGGTACCTACTCTGGGCATCCTATAGCCTTCTATATAACGGAATCTCCATACTATGTCTGCTTCTTTACACTCCACATTGCCAAAAGGACATTTTTATGTTAATGTATGCCTCAAAGTGAGTGCATTTTGGGTCTCACGTCACATGGTTAATAGTTATATTTATTTTGACACATTCATGATTAAAAGTCAAACAGTGTGTATAATAATAATGTGTGATTTTCTACATACTCGGAGGATGATTACATACTCGTGAGTATCTAATTACTTTAGCGGGTTTAACACCCCTGGCGCCGGGAAGTCTACTCTGAACTTGCGAAAAACATGCAGTGCCAGCGTAATGGATTAATTTAAGTCTTGTGTTATTTATAAACGTAAGTATTGTACAAATATATTTTTCTAAAGATGACGATATTAACGGCCGGTTGCAAAAAGAATGATAAAAATTATCTATTAGGGGTTAGCTTTTCACTTTGGTTATTTCAGCTCTCATATGCATACGTTAAACATGTCAAAAGATAATCAGTCTATCTGCAACTGGCCATAAGTCTAACAGCGTTAGTAAGTAGTATATATGTATGTTTATGTATAATAATGTGTATTATTAGTATGTAGTATATTGATATTATAATATATATGAAGATATATGATGTAAGTATATATCAATCCTATTAAATTAACTTTTATTATTATAGCATTATTATTATTTCTGTGATTGGACCATAATTGTTCAAATTTGTCTCTAAGGTTTGGCTGTCAGAGAATGAGAGATATTATTTACACATTTTTTTTGCCAAAATAGTTTTCTCGGCCGAAACCAAGAAACTCGAAAAAGATCTGTTTTTGGAGAACCTTGTTATTAAATTCCTTTGTTTTCACTAACTACGTGTGCGAAATGTGATTTATTACCTTCCATCCATGTCAATGTCATAGAGACAGTCTTCTGTTGTTAAACTATGTTTAGCAAAACCGTAATGAACAGAGCTAACAGTGAGTTCTCGCCACATTCAGAGTAGACAGCATACAAGTTGTCGTTAGGTTTGTCTGATTTGTCTCGGCTTCCTGTCTCGTTCGTCACTCGAGACACTCGCGTAATTGATCCATTAGGTCTTATGTCAATATTGATATGTCGAAACTTTGTGTCGTTTTTATAAATTAGTTTGTATGCCTAGTTGGCCCTATGATTACAAAGCATACAATTTTTTGTTATGTTTGTGTACGGCCGTGGTCGTAACGTGCGTAATTCGCTATTCGCTAATAACATTTCAAATTTTACAAATACGACGTTTTTACAGACACACAAATCACCGGTTCATTAAAGGAAGTAATTGCATACCCATGGACACATCTGCGAGAATGCAGCAGGCCAATAAAAAGCAGCACAAAGAAATTGATCAGTATGGTGTTTCAGCAGAACTTTTGCTTGCAGGGTAGTCAGAAACCACGCTTTTTCCAAGAAGTGCGTTCACAAGCACGCCTATCAATAGTTAAAAATTGCAAAACTTATAAAATTAAAATTTTAATTCAAATTGACTGTTGTTGTAAGAGTTACTGGACGACACGTTATCGGTCAAGTATGCAGCTTGCCCAAATCTGGCTTAGTGAGGTTTTATTGAAACGGTGTTGGTCACAGATAACCTAAAGATATTAAAGATTTTCAAACATTTGATAAGACATGGCGAGCCGACGAGCGCGACTAACATCACGTACGGAGATCATTTCTCAATGGAACAAACTCAATTATAAGTAGGTACATATAAATTGTTACATGTAAAAAAAAACTACAGGATTTTTACTACAATGCCTTTATAGTTTTCGCAGAAGTTGCTGGGGGTTCGATGAAGGCGGAAGCAAATCGCCTTTAGGTAATGGATATATACATGACATAGACAAATGCTATTTAAATTCGACTTATACCTTAATAACTGTCAAAATTTGATAATATATGAGCATAATAGGTATTTATTATTTCTTTAGGTAATATACGAATTTGTTGTCTTTCGGCATTTTATAACAACTACCTTTTGGAAGCGTGGTAGAGGATTGCGAGGTACAAGAAACATTTAGGTAAATACATCTTAGAATTACATCAAATCCAGACTAAAGTACTAATGTCTACGATTTGGTTGATAAACCTACTGCCGTTGATTGATACATTGATATTGCACAATGTTGATAAACAGATTATCTGCAACTGGTATCGCATTACAAGAACCAACAACACTCCGGTTCCGGAGAATTATGTCACTGATTACAGTGTAGCTATAGGACGGGTATAAACAATAAACAACTGCTGAAAACCCGCAATAATACTCGTATTATAAGAGCCGACATTTTCTATTAAAGAAACCTAAGTACTTTATTTTAAAGCCATATGGCAATTGTCAGCATTTAGGGCTTATGTCTGCGACCACAGCATTAAGTTAGTGCGAGAAGAATTCTAGAAAAATCTATGCACCACTTACTGAAAGAATTGGGCCTCAGTAGGTCTGGACATTATCGCAGTCATACAGTATTTGGTTGCGTAGGGAGAGGAGCAGAATGTTGGATGGTGAGTGTCTTATTGCGCAATATTAAGAGGAGGCCTTCTTTGTGAACCAACCTATCTATAATCGGTTGCAAGCCTGAGGCACCATTATCTCCTTTCCATAGTTGCTAATAAATTTGTCTTCATGTGTTTAAAAATAAATATCCATTATGCTATATATATATATATATATTTATATTTTCCAGACAGGTCACACAGCGCCATCTAATTTTCGTGGTAAGCTACGAGGCATGTGTTACGGAAACTAGATGGTTGATAAACTACATATAATACTTTTTTTTTTGTAAATATATACATATTATACATATAAACACCTAGACCGAGACAAATCGAACCCACGACCTCCCTAGTTCACGGCAACGTTTGTTACCACTAGACCACGGAGGCGGTTAAACTATAAATATCTATTATCCTAAGACATCCACTTAGATGTGAGAAATCAACTCCTAGTTTATTAGTAAGTAGGTACGTTTTTTTCGCACACATCCTTTCGTTTTATATACCTACCTATATTTATTTACGTTATGTTTTAAGTTAAAGTATTAGTTAAGTAAAGGTAGATATTATTATACGAGTGATGGAGTGCAGTTCGTAGTTAAATGTTTTCTTTTTAAACTACCGAGCCTCCTTGTCACGTTAATTTGAACTTTACAATTGGTGATGTTTGTTAGTTTACCGCATAGAGCGGGGAATCGCGTGCTGCTGGTATCGATCCTGGTGGCGTGCTGAAGGTACCACCTACGAGTATTATCAACTACAACAAAGGAACCGCTTCACCACCAAAACCACCTGCTTTTAAATCATTAATTTTGATTTTAAAAACTTTAAAGTTTTTAAACGTCTAGTTACTACAATATTTTTCAATACACAGAAGTCAACCGCATCGAGATGATAAATAATTTTAGATGTTTGGTATAACATATATGACTATTTGTGTATGTAGTATATAATAAGTTTTGTATGTATAGTGTGTAAGTAATAGTATAGTGTAAGTTTAAGTTGGGTCATATTTAGATATGTATTAAGTTGAGGAAGTATCTTGTAATATATTTATTTGCACCCTATGTTGACATTTTTTTTGAACAATAAAGGGTATTTAAAAAATGAATACTGCAACTAAATTCCTAAATACAATAGACTATCCTAATTGATTAAATATATATTATATTAAAATTACATGATCTTAAGTACTCGTAAGTATCTGAGTAAATTAATCTAGTTTCCTCCTAGGTTCAGTTATAGAAATAATTTGTGACAATAACGGGACACCAAATGTACCATCATCATAAAAGCTCCGACAATTTGCAAAAAACTACCGTCAAATATCAACGCTCGTAGGTATTAGAATAAAATGTCGCGTTCCAAAGGTCAATGACATTGACAACGCGTAAAATGTAAATGACAACGTTACGTTCTGTAAGGAACTTCAGTTTGCCGCTCAGGTTGCTCATGCTGGCCAAACCCAACAAAGACAAGACCCCGAGTCAGAAGAACATATCGCTCATGGTGGTATCCGGAGCGCCATGGTTTCTGCGGAATTCTGTTTTTGCAAGAGATCTGAAGATGTCTACTATCGAGGCATTTGTTGTCGGCCTAGCTAATCGTATGTTTTACCGGGCTGACAACGGATCTTGCATGCATCTTCAGGATATCGCTCCTACTTTCGCACGGCCCCCGGGAGTCAGACTGAGTCAGACACTCAAGGGAGTCCTAGGGAGGAGAGCTAAGGTAGACTAGATTAAGAGACTAGATTCATTGGCCATACGGGAGTTGTTATACTAGGGAGAGCACCCCCCTCCCCAACCCAGGCTAATTGATCTTCCGGGCATGGGTGACTCCGCTGTAGTCTGTATAAGGTGCGATGTAAATGAGGTTCTCGGATCACGAATTTTTAACAATAATATTGACGGTAAATAAAGGAATTTACTATTTTGCGGTTAAATAAACAGAATAGGATGGAACAGGTAATGTTCCAGTCAGACATTTTTTGTACCTAAATAAAACGAAGGTATGCAATGAAAAAGGTAAGTACTCTTAAAAAATATTGGGTACTGAAAAACATAAAAATTACATAAATATTTCGGTTGTCAATATATTATAATATCAATATGTCGGCGGAAAGTAAAGTTATATGTATTGAAATAATACTGTGTTAGTCAATAATTTCTAATGCCAAAATTGTATATTTATGTTAATGATCGATTAGTACCACTCATGTGCTGTGCTGTCGTCTCCATAGCCATAGCATGAATGTTTCAGAAGAAACACTTTTGGGGACAACACGGAGCCCTGCGGCATATGTCTGCGCCGCACTCTCGTTCACAAGGAAACCATTGCTACGCTCATGTTCTTCGTTTTAGTCCCAATTCTTCCAGGATGGGTTTGTAGGAAGCCGGTTAATCAGATCACTTGAAAGCAGTACCTGTGCTTAACCCTGTCGAAAGCCTTGGCATCTTAGACTTGTATACAATTAAATGTACACAATTAGGTACATAGTATTGAAACAGGTGTGTATGAAAATGGTAATCAATTTAAATCAAATAACGCTCTCGCGCTATTATATGACAAAACAACATTGGGATTAACGTCTTATAAACTCGTGTTTTTTTGACCCTGCATACACTTACATTAAAAGATGTCATAGATAATGTCGTAAAAGAAATTTGCATATTTAAAGACAACATGCTGAATATCGTTGCTTTTCACAACATACAGAGTTTACGCTTACGTTTACCTAAAGTTATTAAAACGAAGCGTTGAAACTGGTATCGGTCGTCAGTAACCTGCCAGTGTCAGGTTCGATCGGACCTGCGTGTAATGATCAAATTTATTTTTTAGCAGCTGTAGGATTCGGGGCGTCGCCGAGTCAGCGAAAGAGCTCATGCTCTAATATTATATTTAAATATCGACATCATCACCAACCCTCTGTTCCAAGGAAAATCTCTGCCAAATTTAATCCAAAATGCTTCAGTAATATATGCGTGAAGATAAGATATATATATACTGATAAATATTATTTAGACAAGTATACATATATGTATAATAATAATAAAAAAACTTTATTTTAGAATAAATTCCAAATGTGTTAGTAACAATTTTTAAAGAATGTTAATAGAATGTTAGTAAACATACAAAATTATGATACAAATATATTCCTTTTCTGGGGCCCAGGTCACCGGCTGACATGCAGGCGTATCCAGTGCCCCAAGAACGGTCAGTCCAACCTATCAGCTCACACGGCCAGGATGTTGCTGGGGCATATATCATCATTACATTATTACACCCCTAGAACACAGCATCCTAGACCTCCACTGCTGAAGATGGGCCTTCCAGAACATATATCTGGAGAATTTGGCCTACACTCGCCACGCTGGCCAGACGGTTTGGCGAGGATATGATGTATTTTTTTATGACAATTTATTAACGATTCCACAAATTGGTATTAATGGGACCGACGGCTTAACGTGCTCTCCGAGGCATAGGAACGGTGATGTTGTAAATCAATGCAAATGTACGTAAGAAAAGTATATTTCTCATTGGTACATGCCGGGTGGGTTTGAACCTACCTTTGTAGGATTTAAGGAACGCGTTCTTACAACCGAGCCACCACCGCGCATAAGTATACTATACCGCGCCCAATTGTCAAAAGATCAAATATTTTTTAGGCTTCAGGTGTATTCGGTAGAACCACTTTATGAAATAAAAAAGGTAACTTTAAGATAAATTTATAATCCGAAAAAAAAACCACTACTGTATGGTGAATAAGGCTGCGTCTGAAAATCACGTTATCAATCGTAATAAATACCTAAAGGCTAGGGAGTTATACGGCCGGTTGCAGAAATGATGATTATCTTTTGACATGTTTACCGTATGCCTATGGAGCACTTAGCTGCCTCAAATACCCAAAGTGACAAACTTTAAACTACCAATCACGTGGAATATATCAAAATGTTGATCATAGATTATTTTAATCATGCTTTTTGCAACCAGCAGTAAGAATTATTATTAATTGATCTTGCTCATAGATAAGAGATGAAAGAATTACGTAAGCCAACGTTCGCGCGATCGTCGACCTTTTGCTACCTACTTGGTTAGGCTCAGTATGAGTAGTGATATTGTTACGAATACTTCTAACTAATTTAAGATTTTATTACTAAATACTTAATAAATACGTTATTCTTTATTTTTATTCTAAATTATAATATAAAATAATAATAATCGTTTATTTCCAATAAAATCCTAGGGAGGCCGGTATTGTGGGGTCGCAATTACACTAAATCTTTTTTTAATAATATAAATGATAAACAAAATAAAAATATTAATAAAAATAAATCGTTAATAAATTGTCATAAAAATTGACATCAGACCCTCGCCAAGTCTGGCCAGCAGCGTGGCGGGTAAATGTACACTTTAAATGCTTTATCTGTCCCTAAGGTTGACTGTTCATGACATTCTCTATGTCTAGCAGCATTAAGCGCGCCCTTTGTACATAGTGTAATAAATAATTAAATAAATTACGTATGCTGATTTAACTTTTGATTATCGACAGGTGGGAGTTAAGTCACATGTGCTAAAACTAAAACTGGATCATATTTGACAGAAGGGTCATCATGAAATGACACAGTGGAAATTTCGTTAGATGGAATTTTAAGCAATGTAACATTTTAATTGTAATTTAAAGATGTGATTAGCTAAATGTAACCGGCACCCATTATTATGGCACTTGTCAAGTTATGGATATCATTGAACATTTTTATTATGTGGGCCGGTATCTTAATGTTTAACTTAAACTTAAGTAGAAATAATAGTAAATAAATAAACGTATTTAAGGCCCGTAAATGGATCGATGTCAAACATCAGATCCCGATTTCTTTAATTCTTTCTAAAAAAATCATTTGGTAAAAAGAGAAAAGTTTGTCAACGATATAGAGGTCTTATTTATTAATACTGGGCTAAGACCCAATTTTATAGTCGTTAGGGCTCGTATTAATAGATAGATATTAAGATCTATATGAAACTTAAGATTAAGTTGTTTCTTATTATATACGAGTATTATTTCTTAATTTGTCATTTGGAAAAAAACTTGATCTCAAGTCTGACATCTACCTAAATCAGATGAACCAGTTGTATCAGCCTATATTGTTATTGAACTTACCGTTCCGTGAGAATCAAATATTCCAAAAGATCACAATATAAAGTCGAACAAATATTATGATCTTACAGAAGAAAAGATCAGGAACAGGTTCAAGTCTCAGCTTTACGCAGTAGAAGTTGGTTCGAAAGGAGTTCCAGCAAAATCTTTAAATTCTGAAAGAATTGGACCCAAGGAACATAATACTAAAGATTGGGCCTAAGCAGGTCTGTTGTCTGTCAACACATTTATAGAAAGAGCATCCAAGGCAGCATTAACGAAATCATACAGTATTTGATTTCGATAAAATTAATTGAGAAAATTTTAATTAATGAAGTTTGTAAGTCAAATATGTTTCCAAAAATATATAAAAATGTGTGTTTTAGTAAAAATTATTGCCGAAACAAATGGATGAAGAACGTTAGAATTAGTTTTGCCTACAAATTAAATAAATATTTGACAATGTTGCCTTAGCAACCAACGAAAAACAGAAGTGTCAAAGATAAATAAATAACTTTTTATTCGAAGTAAGATACACAAATACAAACAATAAATATAAATTAAAAGCTACCTAAATAATAAAATTAATAATAAACTAAAAGATAAACCTAATTAATATAGAAACTAAATACTTACAAATATCTTCATTATAATCTACATGTCATCGAATCCAGGAGAAGATGAACCCAATGTTCCGAGGACTCCGGCGACGTTACCTCGTTGGATGGCAACACTGATCCTCTGAATAAGATATTCCCTACTCAAAGGATCACCTGTTGACGCTCGGATGGCAACGCTTATGTCGCGTATTAACGATTTAGCGTCCTCAGACCAAGGGCCCATCGTCTCTACGGCAAATGGCACAAAATGGTAACGATTTGCCAACTTTATGTACTTATTACGTTTGCCGTTTGCAGCCAATTCAGCCGCTGCACCTGCTCGTTTTCGTGTCGCGCCAACACGACTAGCACAAAGGGTGTCAGTACACGTCGCATCCCAAACCAAAGACTTACCTTGTTTATAAGGCACGAGGGTTAGCCCATCTGGTCTTTTCCCATCGCTGCGAAATATATCAGTTGGCTCTAAGGTTGATGGGTAATTTGCAGAAGATAGTGCCTTTTGAGTGATTAAATTTAGGGATCTATGGCGGATGAAACGGCCTGCACTTTTTTTGCACTTGTATTTTATTGGGTAGGGAGAGGAGTAGAATGGTGGTGCGTTTTGTCGCGCAATAAAAGACAAAAAGGAGGCCTCCTTTGTAACCCGACATATTATCGGTCGCAAGCCCGAGACACAATTCTTTTCATCTCTTACCCACACACGTTGGACCCGACACCCGCACGGTGGATCCATGGAATGCTTAGAAATCTATCTTCTTATTCTGTTTTTTAAATTAAACTTTTATTTCTAATCGAAAAATGACGAATACAAAAAAACTACGTGGGTCACAAGCTCGATACGCAATCTTCTGCTTCTTACCCACACACAATGGACTCGGCACCCGCACGGTGGATCCATGGCTTGTGTTAACAATATACCAACAAAGGTCATTTCAGAGGTCACTGGTACATCACAGTTTGCTCAAGTATGTTACAATATTATGGCAAAGGTAATAAAGATTAAAGTAATGGCCTGATACGAGATGCCTCATTCCTGATACGAGATGCCTCATTCCTGATACGAGATGCCTCATTCCTGATACGAGATGCCTCATTCCTGATACGAGATGCCTCATTTTTAATTACACTAAAACCGTCTAGTTTCAAAATTAAAACTAGAACTATACCTACTACTATATAATATTAGTTATAACATCCTAAACACCCATATTGTTTCACCCATATTGTTTCACCCATCCTGTCAGCTTCAATTTATTAAAACATATTAATATTAATTTCGTTTTTTTTTAATAAATACATTTCTAATGAAATCAAATACTCGTATGAGGTTACTTGTGACAAATTCTTACAGATCTCAATCTATATTAAATTAATTATAGTAGCAGAATCCAAATAACAGCAGCTCGTAGGACACAGCGGTCTAGACCTGGACTCTTGGAGATGGCATTCTTTTAGAATATATATCTGGAGAATTTGGTCTACACTCGCCACTCGGGACACGGGAATTGTGGCATTGGTAATATATGACAAATGAATGTAAAAAAAGTACTTCTCATGCCACCACAACTCTTGAAATAAATTATATTAATTAAAACACTGTGCGTGCAGTCTTTATTTTTTGTGAAGAACTGGCATAGTGGTATGGTCTGTGGTGAGTTGACTTGTGTTGGGTTGAATACCCCACTGTACCAGGTATGGTATTCTCATAGGTACTTATAGGTGTATTATAATATTAAATATATATGTATTGTGTAATTCTGAATTTGTTTTAAATTGTAAATCTGAAATAATCTCAGTCAGATTAACAGGTCATTGGAATCAGATAACTGCTGGTCTTCTGCTAACAGCTTACCTTTTGGTCTTCTGCTAACAGCTTACCTTTTGGACCACTTTGCTGTTTAGTATTTCACTAACAGGAGTAGAATACTGCAAAATAATGACGTGTCACAAATACCTGTTATAGGTTTACGTGAATAAATATGTTTTAGCTATGACTCGGAACTTATTCGCGACATGCATCGGCTGGTCGCAGGGTCACATCCACGTACCGGTAACAAATACTTTCTTCCAAAATCAGCGTTCATCTGTTGTGAGTTAAAAAGTGCTTAAAGTAAAAGTGGTCACACATAAGAGTGGTATTGAGGTCAGCTCAAACGTAACACTTTTTATGGCCTATTGTTAAATGGCACCTGATACACGGAACTGGCAGTTTATATTCAGCAGTTCAAATTATAAACGTAAATTACAAAAACCTTATAATTTTTTAATAGTTTTAAAACAATTATGTTAAAGCGCGAGTTCGATGTAATTGTCTTTCTCTGTCTTGGCTCCGAAACGAATTTATTTATTTGTGTAATTTTTTTGAAACATTAGATAAATCTTGTTTTTAGAGCGGCTGACGAAATGACACATGAGACAGAAAGGCTGGCAATTATTTCTAAAAAATGTTGCCAGTCTCCTTGGAACACAGTCTCAAATTTAATTTTTAGTTTTAATGTAAGTTTAATAAAATGTTAGGTTCTTCTTTCTATTATTTAATATTGTAATTCGTTTATACTGTTTGTATATTACTTCGCATAAAAGTTATTTTCATTAAATATATAAATATGTATATTATTAGGTACCTAGTTTATAATTATTATTAATAATTATATTTTTTTATTCATTTAAAATATGTCTCATTATAATTTATATGTAAATGTTTAATATTGAATATATTGTCCAGTTGTGATCTAAAGCATTACTAATAATGCGTATACGCAATGTTTTGTCTAACTTTATTCAATGTAATTTTTGTTAATAAGAACGGAACTACGAATAAAATACGTAACTGAATAATAGTTTGGGGGACATCAAAATTTGTACGGGTTCTGACTAGTCCACCAATAGCTACATTTTGCTACAGGACGTTTGTAAAGACTAAGGCTGGTTTGCACCAAAACGTGGTATTTGTAATTGTAACGATAAAAGTAAAAAATGGCGTCCAATGTAACAGATAACGGCAGACCTTCAAAATAAATCTCGTGCGTAAATGGCTTGGAATTTTTAACTTTAATCGTTATCAATAAAGTCCGAGACCTCTACGGCTGCAGATAATAACCTTCCAAAACATACGAGTATATGGCCTACACTGGCCACACTCGCCACGCTGTCCACACTTGTTGGCGAGGATTTGTCGACAATTTATTAATGATTCCAGATGTTGGTGTTAGTGGAACCGGGACTGACGACTTAGGCCGGACGCATATTGTTTTAAAATTTCTGTCCGAAATAATCAAACGCGCGTTGGAAGACACTCCGTAAATAAATCTGAAGCGCCCGACAGTCACAAGAATTCTCTTTTCAATTTGCGTTCAAATATATCTGACTGAAATTTCTTGCAATGTACGCCCGGCCTCAAAATGCCCGAGGCACGGGAACGGTGGTGTTATAAATCTATCACAAATTAACTTAAGAAAAGTGTATTTTCTCATTGGTATATGATGGGATTCCAATTGCGACCTTTTTAGAATTTAAAGAAAGCATTTATAAAACCGAGATATCACCGCTGATAGGGCCAAGTAAACTATTTTTTTACGTACGCGGGTTCCAAGAATAAGTACAACTGACCGACATCAGTCCCTACCATTATACCGGCAGACCCTATGTAAGGTATACATTCTGTTCCACGTCATTTCGTGGTGGTATTCCTACACCTACATATAAATTTAGATAATCTTACATATCTGTCGCACGCTGAATATGTGGAATGCTCTCCTAGCCAGTATACTTCTCTATTCCTATAACCTGGAGTCCTTTAAGCGAAGTGTTTGTGAAAATTATTTTGATAGGTCGACATAATGGTAGGGACTGATGTCGGTTGTCAGTTGCTGGCTTTAATGACGCCTATACTTGGACCTCTCGAACCGCTTACCATAAGGTGGGCGCAGTGACACATATTGTTTTCAGTATAAAACAATAGTTGCGCGGCTATATGGAGCCTGTTGCCTGTCGGGACGCGTTGTGCAATATACAATTGTAAAAGTATATCAATATAATAAACGGTATTATTTATTTCATTTCAAGTTGTTTTTTTTATAATAATTCGAGTATAAACTAAACGTTGATATATATATGATAAAAATCTGTAAAGATGCATTCTCGGGCAGAATAACTGAACTACAATTTATAATTGATTTAGCTTTAAATAAAGAATAAATAACAATATTTGAAAATTTTGGAATGAAAACAATTTACGAAGACATAATAATATGATAGGCAAGCTTTTTAAAATGATATATCAATATCTATAAACTGTAATATTTAAATAATGTTTTAGAAAGTTATCCATTTAAGTACATACCAGTAATTTGTGTATTTCTGGTTCAACTAATCACGGCTTAAACACATTAAATTTGGTTTAAGTAAATGGTACAAACCCGGCTTAAGATTGCACCGCTTCAGATTCCTAATCAATTATCATGCAGCGAAGTTAAGATTGCTTTCCAAATGATAAATTTAAATTAGGTCAATTCACTAAAACTTAAACTATAATAAAAACAATTGACTCACCAATAAATTAAAAAATATTAAACGTAAAACACAATATTGTTTGTTAGCACCAAAACATTACATAAACTCACTTTTGACTTTTTATTTACAATTATTATTTATTTGTAATTATTTTTAATTTTTAGTCTAGACTTGCCGACCCGACAGCAAGTTTCGTTCTGAACGTGCTCGTCGCGTCTCTTTACAATAACGTATTTTAGTTCCGATCGGTCGCGAACCAAGTGGCGGCACTATGGCAAAACGTAAGCGCAGTGGGTTTTATCCAAACGTTACGTTTGGACTTACTTTTACGCAACTATAAATATAATTATTGAATGCGGCTATTCGAAGTAAACTATCAAAATATATTTGGATAATAAATATTTTTACTAGAATATATTATTTCTGTAAATAATCTATAATTTATTTAAAACCATAACTTTAAATATAATCATTGTTAAATAGAATATATTAAATAAAAAACAAAAAAAAATGATATCTTTAACTGAACTTATTCAATGTTTTTACGCCACAAATTGAACCAATAAATATGCTGATTCTATTGTTTGTATAAATATTATTAAAATTACTTATTGTTACAATTATGTTATTATTTTATTCTTTTGTTATTGTAATACTTAATCTATTTTTTCATGTATTTTAAATATTAATTTAGGTTTGCACTTACCACGTATTTATGTAATTGTATTATTATTAAATGATGAATTCAATTCAATTAAAAACATCTTTATTGCGCTAAAAATGTACATAGGCGAGCTCATTATTAGTTAACTGTTTTTGTTCCGTAATAAATATTTTTTATTATAATTAGTATTTATTTCATTTACATATTAAATTATCTACAACTATTTTGTCCTTCCTTAAGTCAGACAATATCATTTCAAAAGGCAATAAAATGAAACCCACCTACTTATTAAATGCAGTTACATTAGGTTTGTTTCATTATTTATTTTAATGTGTTTTTAAACTTGAATTGTCTAAATACTTTGTAACACATAGGTACAATCAACAAAAGGTTCGCTGGATCAATCAATTATTAAATATAATAAAACATCAATGATTCATTAATAATTATAACTAAGTACCTGAAAACTAATTGTAAGTTGTATTTCAATTTAGCAACAGCATTAATTAACGTTATTTACTTTACGTTACACATTTTTTATATTAACAACTGCCTCCATGGTATAGCGGTTAAGTCCGTGGATTTAGACTCGGAGGTACCGGGTTTGATTCCTGGTCGAGATACAAAAATATTTATTAATGTATATAGATACATTTAATTAATATTTAATTTATTTGTGATAGTTTTCGAGTTTGGTACGCTGGAGACATCGACGAGCTTGCTACTTGTCATGATTGGCCTATAGTAAAGTTGGCTATATATAAGCGTGGTTTCTGACCACCCCGAAAGGCAACGGTCGTGATGATACTTTTACTTTTTTTTAATTCTTATTGTATTTTAGTATTTAATAAGTTTATTCATCAAATAAATACGTTTCTGCCTTTAACATCACAGGCTGAGACAAACTCGCCACGCTGCTGACCAGACAAGTTGGCAATTTTCTGATGTCACCTATATATATTTTTTTAACTATTCCACCCGTTGGTATAGTGAAACAGGAACCGACTGCTTTATGCGCTCTCCAAGGCACAGAAAAGGTGATGAAATGTACTATGACTATTTCACATTGATACATGCCGGAGATCGAACCGTGAGCCACCACCACCGGTTTACACGAGTTTTTTTTTATTAATGTGGCGGCGACGATACGTAGGCTTTTCAGTCATCGTGGTCGCGGCGGAACTGGGGGGCTATTGCCTAACTGATCGATTTTGGTTAGCTTCGAGCGATGCATTGCGTTTTGTAAATAATTTCTGAGTAGCTAACTGGCCCGCACGATTCTCGCGCCTACAACATACACGCACAGGTCAGAATATGCACCCACATACCGTAGTCACCATCCCTTCGCGTACATATAAATTTGGGGACTCATACATCTGTCGTACGATAAAGATGTGGAATGCTCTTCCAGCCTCTGTGTTTCCACTTTCCTATAATTTGGAGTCCTTCAAGCGAAGTGTGAAAAAGCATCTAGTCAAGCCGGCATAGTGTTAGGGACTGATGGCAGTTACGAGTATCTGACTTCAGTTGCTAACATTCATGGACCTTGCGCGCCACTTACCATCAGGTGGGCCCAAGGTCACATGTCGTGGTAGTATAAAAAAAAAAAAAAAAAAAAAAAAATATCCGCTCGATTCTTCGATTGCTTAATATTCGAATATTTCGAACCAACACCAAGTCAAAAAATGAATTTTAAAAAATGCTATGACATTTTTGCGATTTTTGAGAACTACCTCCAACTTTGACGGAACAAACAATTATTTACCCGACTGCGGAACGTAAGGAATGGTTATGTGTTTATCAGCCTATGTATACATACATACTTAACGCCAAATCCCTTGCGGGGTAGGCAGAGACAATTAAGCGCCACTTGTCACGATTACGACATACCTCTTTCGCTTCTTCGACATTCATCAACCTCTTCATACCATACGGCCGTAATGATACTTTTTAAATACTGAATGCAAATAAGCAGACAGAACGCTTTCCTTAAAATCCTAAAATGGTCGGTTTGAACACTTTTCTTACGTACATTTGTCATAGATTTACAACACCACAGTTTAAAGGAGCACGTTATGCCGTCGGTCCCGGTTTCACTAATACCAACTTGTGGAGTCTTATAATAAATTGTCCTTAAAAATCTGGCCTGCGTGGTGAGTGTAGGCCAAACTCACCCAAAATATTATTCTGGAAGGCCTATCTCCAACAGTGGAGATCTAGGACGCTGTGTTCCAGGGGCTGTAAAGATGAGGATGAATAAAATATACATATATAAATAAATATATACAATATTAGTTACAGTTATATAGTTAACAAGTTGACACGACCCTTTTACAGCCACGATTACAGGAAATTGTGACATTATTATTATTATTATTTTAGTTTTAAGTTAGATGTACTCGTAAGAAACAGCGACAGTATATTTGCTTTGTTTCCACCGAGACCTTGTGGATAATAAATGAAGTAAGTATGCCACTGCACGATCGCACCTTAACTTTCCAACGAACATTATTAATCTCTCCCAAATTTGACAATGATGTCATCGACTTGCTTGTCTCATGGAATATTGCCATGCTCTCATCTATGTACACTTGTAATAATATTGATCCGAGCTGGCTTAGTCACAATATATGTATGTATTAGAAAATTTTCTTGTTTTTAGTTTAATAAAATATAAGCCAGTTGGTTAAACATGATGTCCTGACCGAAACATTAATTAACAAAAGTCAATATTGTAATAAAATTAATTTTATTCCAGGTATTTGTGCCAATTCTTATATTCAGTAAGACCTGCGTTCTTAATCAATACTACCCAAAGTATTCTCCATTTTCATAAGGGTACATTGCGTGTTATCTTTAACCGTAACACAAGATCGGTATAAAATAACACGCAATGATCGCTGAAATAAAGATAAAACTACACAGTTTTACAGCTAAAATTATAACTTCTTACAAATATGTACGAGTATATATAAGGGTAATCGTACACTTGTAAGCATAGACTTGCTGTCGCAAAGACAAAGCCTGCGACTAAAGCACAAGTATTAAGTACAATAGCGCGTGCTGGAACAAAAGAATAGCGCCTAGAATCCAAGCACAGCAAAACATCTCCTTGCGCGTGACAGTGGAACTCTGTGGTTCGTGCGCAACACAGTCCTCTACGATGACCTGAAGATGGAGACCATCGAGCAGTTCGTGGCCAGGCTCTTGAAATCCATGTTTGATTGAGCCGACCGCAGCCGCTTCGAGCATCTTCGGGGCATCGCACCTCTCCACGCACGGCCACTGGAGGGCCGTCGCCTGCCCCGTGAGATCCTGGGGGCCTAGGCGTAACCAGCACAGACTGGCTAAACTGTATGAAGATTTCTCAACAGAAACTGTCCCACAGGTGCCACAAATCCTTTAGTGGTTCCCTTCCGGCGGCTCTCGCGGCCGCCTCGCCGAGGTAGAACAAGGAACCGGCGGGTTGTCGCCCGGGGGATCACTCCGGAGCGGTCCGCCCTAGGGCGAAGATAACTACTACTACTACGGAACAAAAGAGCACGAAAATTACCCGCTACGTCATATTTCTTGTTAGCATCCTCCCAGATCACCCCGCTGATCCGAGCGCTGTGCATATTTTTCAGGGTTATTAATAATTTACTTGTTTGTTAAGTGATAAATTGTGAAATACAACTGTGGCCTCTTGTTCGTTTATTGACTGAAAGTGTAATGGCGTAAATAATACAAATAAATAAATGTACTTTTCACAGGTAATATACTAAACTAATGTTTTCATAGCATACTTCTCGGACTTTAACAACCAAAACAACAAAAAAGGCAATTAAGATTTTTAAATACATGTAGTTTTATCTTTTAATATGCAAAATAACTTTGAACAGTAAATAAACATATGTACGTGAGAAATAATGCATTTGCACTAGTGCTTGGCTCTTGCCTCTTACTGACTTTTTAATGTTAGCTCAATATCGATATATTGTTTGGCAACACAAACTGTCTGTAGCTCTAATATATTGAGTAGGTATCGAATATAGACCAGTACAGATACCTATCAAAAGAAAAATAAAATAAGATAGCAGTATGAGAATAGTTGGCCAACCAACAGGAAAAAGAAATTAAAGTCGTCTCGAGATACGACAGTGAAATGGAGTGAAGTTTCAGGGGCGGTTTTTTTTTTTAATTCAATCCCAACTAGACCGTGTATCGACAAACTATTTATTTATTTATTTAAAACTTTATTGCACTATGTACAAAGGGCGGGCTTAATGCCGCTAGGCATTCTCTAGCAGCCAACCTTTGGGACAATACAGAACATTACAGTCATGAGGCTAGGTGCAAACGATTGTAGGAAACGTTGCCAAATAAATTCATTTAATCTTACATACACTAGATATTAAAATAAATACACATACATAGAAATATGTACACAATAATACATATACTACACACTATATTGGCTACTATATACTACATACAATACATACTTATATACGTTGTGAGGAGCGCTTTAGGTAATGAAAGTAAACCAGCTTTTTAAACAGCGGTTTGCTGGGTGCTTGGCGAATTTCTATAATATAATTTCTATGGCGAAGAACTATAATATATAATAGGTATTAGTGATTCGACCGAGACGACTACTTCGAGCTGAATCGAAGATTTGTAAAGGAAATCGTAAAATTAGATTCTATTAGTTCTTTTACCGCTTTTCCACTGTACCGCACCATTGTACGATCACATACTGCTTACGAAAATAAATAAATAAATGTTAACTACAGTTGTGCCGCAAAATGCTTCAAATTCCAAAAGTGTCATACTGTTAGGTGTTAGGGTCACTCGGATATTGTAGATTAGCACTAGTCCTATGGGAGTCGACTACACGAATATGTGCCATGACACATCGTTAGGCGTACTTTTGCTACACAGCTTTCATCGAGTACTGAGTCAAAATATAAACATACCACTAAAAAGGGTATTTTAAAGGGTGTCAATTATGGAAACAACAATATAGCCTTTGCAAAAAGCATGCAAACACTATTTTGTAGAAAAAATACAAATATTATTAAAAAGCTTGCTTCCGTGGTCTAGCGTAAATCCATGGATCATGGCTCGACTCCGGGTCGGGACACAATAAATTATTTAATTTATTAATAGTTTGGTACGCCTGAAACATCGACGAGCAGGCTACTTATCTTGATTAGGGGCCTATAGTAAAGTTGGCTAAATGTGAATCTGATTCTATAAAAAAGCATAGTTTCGGACCACCCCGAGGGATACGGTCGTAATGATTTATTACTTTTTATTGTTGAAAAGGAAGTTTTGATTTATCTATATACTTCATAATGCTATTCTTAATTTAATTAACATTTAACTACATAATGTTTGTACTTGATAAAACCTGAAATATCAATGGATCTAAACTTATATCCGCCATCTTTGCCTACTCTCGGTTTCTATCTTGTTCTTTACGCAGGTACGATTTCCTACAAATAATTTTGTTAAATCCTTGTTATAATCTTGTTAAAATTGTTCTATTTTTCTGTGTTAAGTTTGTAAGCTGACTTGTCTGTTATTTCCTTTTTGTTTACATTGAATTTTTCTTATAAATAAATGAGCGAATCTAGATCAAGCAGTGTCTTTAAATTTTGTATGCCTGTTAAGGTTTGGAAGTCAATTGTTTCTTCGTTTACATTATGTCTCAGGACCCGAAGAATGCCGTATACGTATAATGCTACTTTCCTACTGTCTAGCTATATTAATAATATAGTTTATTCATTTACTATAAGTAGAAGATACTTGTGGATTGGCGTAAGGTCATAATATATAAAGAAACTTTTAGTAACTACATTACCTGAAGTAATTCAAGAAAAAACGAAGTAAGAAGAGATCAAGGACGGAGACAAAGACGTAGAAATTTAGAATGCACCAGCTAGGCGTATTGCTTTCAAGAAACGACTAGGCGCCCGAACTAATCAATTAACTTTCCTCGTAGAATATCATTCCCCATTTAACATGAGGAGTTGTAATATTTTCTCACAGCCGTATCTATGTATCTATATAGTATCGTGATAGTAATGACATTTGTAGATACAGACTGATCTTATCGGTGTAAATCTTTTTTTTTTCGTTTAACTGACAATTTGACATAACGTTAAATATATTTTTTTTTTTCAGTACACATTATACACTTTATATTTGCAACAAATAATAATCGCCGATATAACTCATGCATTTAGTATAAGTAAGCTAAAAAAATCCATGGAAACCTTCTTTTTCTACCGAACCAAATGTCAGTCAACAATTTTAAAGTAGGTAACCATCACATTCGCGTCACTGATTTCGACAAACTCATTACCAGGGCTTCCCCTTTAACGACATTAATATAGAAATATTGATTTAATTTGTCTTAACTATTACAATTAGAAGTTAAGTAAAGTATCATCACGACCGTATCCCTTCCGTTCCGGGGTGTTGACGTTATCTTTAAGAAGTGGATTCATATTTGGTCAACTTAACTATTAGCCCATCAACAAGTGGCAAGCTCGTCGATGTCTCTAGTAATAATAGTCTAATTGTCTGATTCCTGTTCCTAACATTCATAAACCTTACGCGCCACTTACCATCACGTCGTGTAACATAAAAAAAACTTACTATTTAATAAATAAAAAATGGTAATCAATATGAGATACCTAATTAAATGACACAAATAACTTATCATTTAAACGAAGGCGTTAATGGAATTCCCACAGCAATTAATTCTGATTTCCATGAATTTGCGTTGAAATATCTTCACTGCGGTATCTTTAAAACCTCAAATCTACATCTGAATGTAGGTCTCTACGTAATACTTAATTTCAAAGAATTATCCATAAATTTCCACTATGAGGTTCATAAAATAGTGCCGAGTAAGGTTGTGGAGCTGCAGCGATTTAGAGTTTTAGACACTGTAATGTCGTCCACACCAATGCTCGACCCATGGATCACGGCACCAAAGTTAATCCATCGGGTATTTTATATAACATTAGGTACCTAGTTAATAACATCTAATTATCGAGGAATTTCAGAGTAAACAACAACACTTTCTTCAACACTTGTCTGTTCACGCGATCACCAAAATGGTCGAGAAGTATCCAGCTGGTAGTTCAAGTGAAAGTAAAATCCTTAAATTGGGACGTAATTAGTGAAAGGTGTCTCTTAGTCTCCGGCTTGTTATATAGTCTGCTCTCTCTTACTCACTTTGACTGCCTAATGTGGGACAGAGTAAGCGATAACCTCAAGGTGTAGGACAAAAGTTTGGCAATTTTAGGTCAATGGGATTGTGATTTTTGGATTACATTGTAAGGGAATTTTAAAAAGTTACTAGAACTCAGTTCAGTTGGTAATTTTTTTACCTTACGGCCTGAGACATGTGCTTTCCACTTGTTTTTGTAGGCTAATTTAGCTAAGTTGATTTCAAAGATTTTTCAACTCTAAGTGTACTTTCGGAAATATAATTCAACTTTCCAAGAATAAAATTACGGTCATTTTGGACATATTTTTATTTTCATGTACCTAATTTTAGACAGAAATAATAGCAAAAACATTTATAATGATATTTTTCTGTTTGCTAATACAAATACTTAATTAATATATCTCCCAAATGTCCGAAATTTTATTCCCTAGTAAGTTTAATTTAGCCAGATGATACAGGTGCGAAAATATGTCCGTGGACTCTTTGGTAAGTCAAAGCCTTGTCTCGTGTTTTCTAAGAAATGCACTTAAAGTAAGTAAATATGTAAGGCCATCTCCAGATGCCTCTTGTGTTGTTAAGAACTCTTCGTTTAGACGTGACCGTGGTTGTATTGAACGCCGCGGATTATAAATCAAAAGGTCGCATGATCTAGCCCCACCATGGCTGGAACTAGTGTTGCCCAATCTTGCTTTTCTGCAAGACCGAAGAGACCAAAAGGAAGACCACCGATATGTAAGCAAGACCAATACTAAGACTAACCCTATTCTTTTGAAATATCTTTAAAATTGTTTTGACTTGAAATGAACTTTTTTTTAGCTTTGACATATTTGTTCGTATTGATGAATAAAACATCATGTAAAGTGATATGTATGAGTTTTTGTTAAAACCTTTGTATACATTTTTGGATACGCGTTGGTCAACAAGATCTATAACTATTCCAAATTTCAAATAAAGCAGTCCAGTAGTTCCTGACATAGTAGTTTGTGGACAGATACTAATGTCTCACAAGGACAATTAGAAACAAATATATTTTTTTATTCAGTGCAGGGGTCTTACGAGACTCTTGTGTAGGGGTCTTACGAGACTCTTGTGCAGGAGTCTTACAAGACTCTTGTGCAGAAGTCTTACGAGACTCTTGCGCAAGTTCAATAGCAAGACCAAGATCAAAACCGGCTGTTCTGATGCAAGACCCAGATTTTGCTTTGGGTAACACTAGCTGGAACTAAGTAATATGTTTTGTGTAAATTATATTTTCATAGTCGAGCTTACAGTAATCAGAAATATATTTACTTTATAATAAAAATAATATAATAAGGACTGTATTTCATTTACAAACGATCTTACATATTTTATTATAGAACATAACTATTTTGCAAACGAAACAGGCAAGAGTTACGACAAGTACGACCGAATAGGTCATAGTCCGTGCAACAAAGACTGTTTTAAAAAAATCTTAACGGTTCTTAAAAACTATTCGTATTTGCAACGCCCCGCACTAATTCCATATTTAATTTTTTAGACTCGAGCTCAACAGTTTGGGTTCAAATGGGTTGACGATGAAAGTTTTGAGTTGCTTATTTTGTTGGGTTTTAAACTCTTTAATGGATTATAGTTATTCGAAAAAATATTTACAACATATAAAATAAAATTAATATTAAGGATAGGGATATAAGTCCCGTCCGCGTGGAATGGCGGCAAGAACGCTGGCTGCATTTCCCCGCTGAAATGCAACACTGATTCTCTGGGCGAAGAAAGAGCCAAGACAAGAGTGTCACCGGAGGAGACAACAAGACGCGGTGTTATGTCTTTTAAAAACTTTTTTGCGCTTGGACTCCATGGGCCCAGAGTTTCTACAGCAAACGGCACAAATATGTAATCTTTTAATATACTTACATACTTGCGCCGCTTGCTGGACTCCGCATTTTCCGCCGCGGCTCCCGCTTTATGCGCTGTCCCTCTGAAATGCGACGCGGCAAGGGTGTCGACGCACGTGGCGTCCCACACCAGAGCACGGCCCCGTTCCCAGGGGACCAACGTCATACCATCGGGTCTCTTGCCATCATCTCGGATAACTCCAACAGGCTCTAGAAGAGCTGGAACCTCGATGGTGGCTAGAACCCTTTTAATAGTATCGTTAAGGGAACCGTGGCGGGAAAATTTGCCCGCACTTTTGGAACAGGAGAGCCCATGAACTCCAAGACAGTCGACCTCCTTTCCACACGGACATCTATGTAGGATACATAATGGTGCCCCTAACCGAAGACCAACGGCGATACGGAAACTTTCGTCGTCAAGCAGTTTGCCGAGGTTCGCAGAAGGCAGTGCGTGGATGGATTATAGTATTTGTTAAAGATTACATTCCCAGATGAGCCGTGACTGTGTTCTTATCAAAAGTCACGCTTCGGTAAATAGATCTGTTATCACGGAAAATGTATTGCCAATAGCCCAAGGGCATGGCTTCTTTATCAACATATTGCACATTATCTATACTTTTATGCTTTTTTTAAAACCCAATGGTAATTCACAACAACAAATGCTCCGGTAAAGTATCTGTCAGAGTGTCATATTTATATTGATTGTCATATCAGTTCCAGATTGTTATTCTTTCTTACCGGATACAAACAGGCTCGTGGTCACATGTCGTTTTTGGTATAAAATAATAATTTAATATTACAAAATATTAGACATATTAGCACCAGGCGATCTTGTCCAGCGCAGGAAGTGCTGCGGTTTCAGCTGAGAACCTCAACCACGAAAAATACGCCAACCTAGGATTTTGTGACGTTTAGGATCGAGACCATGGTCTATAGCGACCCTCAGCCAAGCTTCTAATTTGTCCAAACGGTTAATGTAAAAGTCTTATATTTAATTATTTCTGTCAACGTATTAGCCTCGTTTTACAGAGGAGAAATGTTGCCAGTCTCATTGGGACTATCCCTGAAGGGTCGTCTCTATAATCCTAATAAAGAATAATTTGAAGACACATATGAAAGTCTAGAATGCCACATCAATAATAATCGATGTAATTTATTCTTAAGAACGCGTTCTAAATTAAAGTAGATTTTGTAGATAAAGTAGTTTTTGTAGAAGCTACAAAAAAAATATATATTTTTGTTTAAATATGTGAATTATGAGGAATTTAGTCACAGACTAAGAGAGCATTTCTCGTTTTTGTTGCTGAATATTTACTTCTGAATAAGGGTCGGCCGACATTGACTTGTCGCTCAAGGCGGTCACTGGGTCATGAATTTTCATTACTCAAAACAATTGTTACAGTTTCCGTGACATTCAACATTGCGTCGTTTGGCAATCGAACCCGGGACGACTGTTCCTTACTGCGCATCATATTGTGCGCTACACAAATCTGTCTAGAACTTGCATTCAACAGTTTTGTTGTCTAGCATTGGTGCTTACACAATATATTTACAACATTCTATTGTGAACAGTATTTGAAATCAAACGCTATTACTCTTTCTCTTCCTTCACTGAACTTCACACGGTGTATCCATGGATTGCTATAAATAACCTCATCTTGGCGGTTTTTTTTTTCAGGCGTTATCACTAATTGTTGTACAGTTGCGATGGTCTAGTATGCATATATAGAAACTGTATGGAAACTAACCTCTGTGGTCCAGAAGTATATTATATTTTCTATACAGAGGTTAGGGTTTCTATAATTAATTATAATTGCCTGTAATATACTGTAGATCATATCCTGTTAACACTTAAGATACATTAATAGATTTTTTCTATCTGGATCAATAGTTACAACAACGATCTATAAAAGCAAGACTTTTAATATTTGTACTTTTGGAATTGTAAATATTTATTTATAAAACTTTATTGCACAAAGTACAAAGGCGAACTTAATGCCCGAAGACATTCTAATTATCACAGGTTTTAAAAAATAAAAGATTAAAAAAAAGAAGTGTTTATATTATGTTTACCAAATAATTAGTTTTATTTAAGTTGATTCGTTAGTTCTATCATTATCATTATCGGCCTGTGTCTCTCCACTGCTGGAGGTAGCGTCTCACCCAAGACTCACCACTGCACGCGGTGTTTTGCAACCCTCATCCATCCTCTACCTATACGTGGCCTTCACTCCAGAACCCGTTTGCCCCATCGATCGTCGGCTCTGCGGCAGATTTGTCCTTGTATTTTAAAAGCTATGTCAGTAACTTTGGTTCTCTGACGAATATACGTTTCGAGTTTAATCCATCAGAGAATTACCAAGCATAGCTCTCTCCAATTCTCCATAGCTCGCTGAGCGACCTTAAAGTTGTCGACCAGACCCACTGTCAGTGCTCACTGCCCACGTCTCTGCTTCTTACGAAATTATGGGGAGGACCCACTGGTTGAAGACTCACATCTTCAGACACTGTAGTATGGACGATGAGAGAATATGTCGAATATGCCCACCCTAGCTAGGGTTGCTAGTCTGTCGGCTTCTTTGCACTCCGATGTTCTATGTTGGTCAACTAAATAGTGTAAAAGTAAAGTATCATTACAACATCCCTTCTGGAGTCGTCAGAAATCATGCTTTTAAAGAAGCGGATTCACATTTATCCAACTTTACTATAGACCTATCAAGTGGCAAGCTCGTCCATGTCTCTAGCGTACCGAACTCGAGAAATATAACAAATTAAATAAACAGTGTCAACTAAATTATTATTTCGTAAACATCTTCGTCTACAAAATGTACAGGAAAAAATTGTATTAAACTACCACCATGAAGTCATGCTTCACATAATTTATATTTTACACAAAAATAAGAAGCATAATGAATATTTGCTATCCTTTATGTTCAATTTGCAACCTTCAAATTTATAGACCGAGAGCTGAATCACAATTAAGATTTAATCTTTCTTACCAAGGATATTTATTGGACGCCTGGTTTTGTAACAATTTGTTTTTGTCTACATGACCTTACCTTTAAGCTCTTAATTTTTGATATTGGCGAACGTTTAACATTGCCGTAACATCATTCGCAAAGTCAAGATACGTTTTAAAAGGCGTTATCAATCAGCTGCCAGCTCCTGGTCTATGTGTACTTTACACTTTGTCACATAGTTATGAATATACGTCGCAATGCCAAATAATAATGAAATATGCCAACTTTTATTGTAGAATGTTTTCTAAGTCGGAATTATTATTTATACAGAGTCTACAAATCCCAAATTAGGCGCATAAAATGCGGTTATAGAGATTTTTACACGTGTGAGGTAACCTTGAACTTGTCTTCTTTAGAAATTCTAACATTCAAATTGTAACAAAAATTATTTCGTATTTTAATCAAAAACTTCCATTTTTATAACATTTTTTGTATCTGATTTTGGTTGATGACGAACTGTATTAGATACCTCATCATCAGCCTGTGTTTCTCCACTGATGATCCTATCATTCATCTATATGTCATGGGGCCATCTCCAATCAGATTCAGTTACTACTATAATAATCTATTCACATTTAAATTACATGCCGTCGAGTAAACTAAAGGTTCTAAATAAAAAATAAAAGAATAACTTAGTTTTTATCAGCTCATACAATACGAAATCTGATTAAATACAATTAAATACGAATACATTAACAGTTTGGCTTACTTTTTATTTTACAGTTGGATTTACTATACTAAAAATAAATACATATTATACTTAATTATTAACAAACGAATATTATGTTTTCTTGTCTGCTTTGGGTTTGATGTAAGTATTTCTGTAGAACTTGGAGAAGAGGTAGATAAAGAGAAGAGTGTTGATGGCGAAGAAGTACACCCACAGAACGTGGGGGGGACAGTTGGACACGTAGTAACTGCTCACGAATTGGAACAGGATCATAACAAACTGGATCTAGAAGTAAAAGAAAAAATATTAAATCCCAGATGGATAAATCTCATCGATCACACTTCCCCAACAACAGACAAAAAAGAATGCTTCATAGATTTTAGCCTCAGAATGCGCTTTAAAATCGTGTAAATTTGGTTATGGACAAAAGATTTAAAATTAAAATTTATCTATTTTTTAAATGTGATTTTTAATAACACATTCAATTACATATTCAAGGGAATCACCAGCCAAGCGTTAATTAAGCTTAATTTTGTCCAAACCTTGTGGAGATAAGAAAGGCGAGCAATTATTTCTGTCACGTATTAGTCTATACAAAGAGGAATTGTTACCAGTCTGCTTGCTTTTTTTTATTTATAGATTATTAATTTGTTGTTATTAGTATGATATGTATTTTTTTCAAACTTTGGTAGTAGAAAGTGGCAAGTGAAACAAATTATTGTGATCACTTCCAACTAAACAAGTACCAAAGGATATTTTAAAGTCGTAGGTTTAGGTTAAGTGCAATGAAGCTTATGATGAAGCTTTTGCATATAAAAGAATATGTTCCTAAATCCGTTTTAAAACCAGTTGAAAATGCATTAGTTTCAATCCTACGAAGAAAAATCACACGACATAATCAATTGTTAATGATATCATTTAGAAACTTTAATGAAAGGGTTAATGCTAACCAGTTGAAGAGTTGTGATATATTTCTTCCAAAAGAGGTACGGTTGTATCCAGGGCCCGAGTGCTGAGAGCCCATAGTAGGTGTACATGACGACGTGGACGAAGGAGTTGATAAAGCCGATGAAGACGATGTGCTCCGTGGGGGTGTACTTGAGGTAGATCCAGGTGGTTGTCACCAGTATTGAGTGGTGGTACACATGCAGGAAAGACACCTGTTTGTCTTTCTTACGTAGAACGAAGAATATAGTGTCCAATAGTTCAGTTATTTTGATGAAGAAATAAAACCACAAGCCGTTTAGGAGCTGCAATCAAAACGATAAAAGTCAGTTCATATCCTAATAGAGATGTGTCTTTACTAATGTAGGCTTTACCAGTAGTCCAACTTAATCCTGACCAGTACCAGTTATTGCAATCTCATAGGTACTCAAAGATGAATTTAAAAGATTATTTATGGATTTTATTTTGTAAATCTGATATAGCTGAGTTTTCCTTGCTTTCGTGCTTTCTGAGAAAGGAATCTCTCAGTCAGATTAAACATGGTCACTGTTATCTGCTAAGCCGCTGGTCTTCTGCTTACTCTTTGGGCCACTATGCTGCTAAGTCTCCCAATATCAGGAGTAGAAACATTCAAAATAATTTAACTAGGGACGTGTCACAAATGTGTGTAATATTTAATAGGTTTACATGTTTAAATATATTTTGACTTTCATTTACTTGCGAACATTTACGTTAAGCCGTCGGTTTCGGTTCCAGTAATACCAACTTGTGGAATCGTTAATAAATTATCATTAAAATTGACATTAGAAACTCATCAACCCGTATGGCCAGCGCGGCAAGGCAAGTGTTGGACAAATTCTCTAATATATTCTGGAATATAATAATGAAGGAAATATCAGAGGAGGAAGGAAGCCAAATGTCGCTATATCGCCTCACCAGGCGACTTACCAACGCCACCCTGCCCACACACCCCCTCGTCGACGCCGCCGGAGTTCGCCACTATGCTGCCCAGAATAGGGCGGACATTCTGGCGGACTACCTGGAAAGGCAGTTTCAGCCTTTCCCGGTCGTCGACGAAACGTTTAATAATAGTACCGAGCGTAGTGTCCGGGACCTACTACACGAAGAGATGGAGGCACTTCCGGGCCACTACTTCGTCTCGCCAGCAGAAGTAGAACGCGCCGCGAGAAGACTCCACCCGAGAAAGGCCCCCGGCCCGGATTCCATCTCTAACGTGGCACTCAGCCAGCTGCCTCGCAGAGCTCTAGTGGCGTACACGAAGCTCTGCAACGGAATTCTCCGCACCGGTCACTTTCCCAGCATTTGGAAGCTGGGAAAGGTCATTACCCTGCCCAAACCTGGCAAGGATCGCCGAGTCCCCTCCAGCTACAGACCCATCACCCTACTGCCGCACCCTGCGAAGCTGTTTGAGAGGCTGCTTCTCCGCCGAATCCGAGATCCCCTGACTCCTAGGAAGGAGCAGTTCGGATTCCGCAGCGAGCACAGTACCACACTCCAGCTGACGCGGGTACTGCACTATCTGGCGTCGGAGCTCAACAAGGGCCGCTGCTCTGTCGGTGTCTTTCTTGACATGGAGAAGGCGTTCGACAGAGTGTGGCATACCGGTCTTCTGTCGAAGCTCTTCGACGCCGATCTACCACGCATGGCAGTCAGATTGCTGTCATCATTCCTGGAGGGGAGACGATTCTTCGTGGCGATCGACGAGGCATCGTCCGTGGAGAAGATCATCGCGGCCGGCGTCCCGCAAGGAAGCTGCCTGTCCCCCGTGCTCTACGCCACTTTCACTGATGACATTCCCACCCTTATTGGACGCAGGGCTCTGTGTTGTCACCAACACTCTTCCTTCTGCATATCAATGATATGTTGTCTCTGGGCAACATTCATTGTTATGCAGATGACAGCACGGCTCACGGGCGGTATCTGAGTCCTCGAGCTTTGGTGGGCAACCAACTAGAGGAGTCACGGCGCATCATGACGGCAGAACTGGACGACACCCTCCACAAAATCTATTTATGGGGTGTTCAAAATCTTGTCCAGTTCAATGCCAACAAGACCCAGGCTTGCGCGTTGACGGCCAAGAAGTCCCCCTTCTCTCCTCCCCCTACTCTTCAGAGCACCACGCTGGACCTACAACCCAGCTTCAACATTCTCGGGGTGGAAATACGCTCAGACCTTAGCCACCGGAACTACATTGAGAGCATCACCAAAACAGCGTCAAGAAAGCTCGGAATACTGAACAAGGTGAAGCGGTTTTTTCCGCCTTCAATTAGACTGTTGCTGTACAAAGCACAGATCAGATCATGTATAGAATACTGTTCTCACCTTTGGGATGGTTCCGCCAAGTACCTCACAGATGCTCTCGATGTCCTGCAGAGGCGAGCTGTACGAATTGTGGACGATGCCACTACATCTGGTACTCTCGAATCCCTGCAGCTTCGCCGAGATGTGGCTTCTCTGAGCGTGTTCTACCGGCTATACTATGGTGAGTGCTCCGAAGAACTCTATAACCTAATCCCTCCCTTTCCATTCCGCAACCGAACCACACGCACAGGTCAGAATATGCACCCACATACCGTAGTCACCATCCCTTCGCGTACATATAAATTTGGGGACTCATACATCTGTCGTACGATAAAGATGTGGAATGCTCTTCCAGCCTCTGTGTTTCCACTTTCCTATAATTTGGAGTCCTTCAAGCGAAGTGTGAAAAAGCATCTAGTCAAGCCGGCATAGTGTTAGGGACTGATGGCAGTTACGAGTATCTGACTTCAGTTGCTAACATTCATGGACCTTGCGCGCCACTTACCATCAGGTGGGCCCAAGGTCACATGTCGTGCTAGTATAAAAAAAAAAAAAAAAAAAAAAAAACATCTGAAGAGGGGGGAAAAGAATGTCGTCCTCGCGCTATATGCCGACGACAGCGCATACTTTACCTCGGCCATAAAGGCCATCGACGCTACAAAGAAAATGCAGAAACTGCTAGACCTCCTGCCGCCGTGGCTAGATAGATGGCGGATGTCGGTAAACGTCGACAAGACCGCCGCCATCCTGACGTCTCGCCGCCACTTGCCAGACCCGCTCATGTTCCGTGGGAGGGAAGTGAGCTGGACGAACACTGTCACCTACTTGGGGTGCGTGATCGACCGCGGCCTCCGCATGGGCCCCATGGCACGCCACACAATAAACCGCGCGAAAGCAGCCCGGGCCCAGCTGAGTCCCTTGCTGCATTCGTCGTTACCACCCCATGTGAAAGTCAATATCTACAAGACGTTCGTCCGCTCACGCCTGACCTACGCCGCACCAGCATGGCACCACCTGGTGGCGCCATCCATAGCGGCCGCAATTCAGGCCCAACAGAACATCTCCTTGCGCGCGACCGTCGGCGCTCCGTGGTTCGTGCGCAACACCGTACTCCACGATGACCTGAAGATGGAGACCATCGAGCGGTTCGTGGCCAGGCTCTCGAAGTCCATGTTCGATCGAGCCGACCGCAGCCGTTTCAACCATCTTCGGGGCATCGCACCTCTCCACGCACGGCCACCGGATGGACGCCGCCTGCCCCGGGAGATCCTGGGGCCCGAGGCATAACCCGCAGTCGTCGTCATAATTATCTCTTTCTCACACGCAGCGTGTTATACACTACCAATAGTGAATTCATCCCAGGTGCCACATACCCTACAGTGGCCCCTTCCCCGCATCATCCGGGGTAAAACAAGAAACCAGCGGGTCGACGCCCGCCGAGATTAATGCCCGCTAAATAGGGTTAACCCTGAAGCGTTCCGCCAATGGCGAAGAAGAACTACTACTACTATATTAGATCTCTAATATGTTCTGGGAAGTCCAGCAGAGGACTTTGTGTTTAGGGGCTGTAATGATATTGTTAATTGTTACATACCTTGTGCTTAAGGTTCTCTTGTTCCATAAAACAATCCATCCAAACTATGCCGTGTTTCATAATGTGTGGTGTGGCCTGAAAATATCGTCATTATATAACATCCATTGCACAAAACTAAAAAAACTCATTGTGGTCTATGAATATTTATAAATAATAAATAAATAAAAATACTTTATGGAGAAAAACATTATTTACGCAGCTTATTTTAAAATACAAGGTAAAAATAAATGTTTTACAATTAAAAAATTAAAATTAGTTTTGATCCTTGAACAAATGTCATAAACATACGAGTAAGTTACGTTTTTATCTGCTAAATAAGTATTTCATATTTCATTTGATCCTTCTCTCCCGAAAAAGTTGTCTGTGTATCAGGAGATACTTACAGAATATATTAGATATGTTAACATTATTTTGTACCTAACTTACCCTACACTACCATGATATAAGAGTCTACAGATTTATTTGCGCGCGTAGTGATTGTGGCTATAGTATGGAGTGCATATTTGGTTGCGGAAGGATCATCAATTAAACATGAGTGATGACGACTGCCTTCTTGGTTTAGCGGTTAAGGTCGTAGATGTGCTGGGTTCGATTCCTGGTCGAGAGCACAAAAAATATATATTTAATTTATTTGTGACATTTCTCAAGGCTGAAAGTCTAGAGACATCCCCGAGCTTGCCACTTGTCATGATGGGTCGCCAGTATATGACTAAATGCGAACTCACTACAAAAAGTGTGGTTTCTGACCACCACGGTCGTGATGATACTTTTTTTTAACGTTGATGATGATCGTCTACTCGTGATGTATAGACTTACCAAAGACACTATATAGACAGACATTATGACTTGTGCAGCGTTGTACAGGAGCATGATGTTCTTGAGCTGGTACGCAGGTCTGTTCCGCATATACCGCGGTCCGATGACCAGCACGAAGGCCAGGTACGACAGCACAATGCACGCCACCTGAACGGGGCTCCCCATGAGCGGCCATGAGTCAACTATCTCTGCTGGAAATTAAACAAATAATTCCAGATTATAACAATTGCATGAGTATTATAATCTAGACCAGAAAGAGTTGTGATTTCTGTCAGATTAGGAAAGAAACCACAAAAACGGCTGTTTTCTTACAGTTGATATGTCAAAAATGGAGTAAAGTAGTGAAGCCAAGCATCATACATATATAGAACATCAGTCAGCGTTGCCACCTGGGATAGAAACATAATGTTGCTAGGAGATATTTTTCCCCAAAGTAAGTAAATATTATTTCACCAAAATAAAGAAGTAACTAATTAATAATATAATTTGAATTATGATGTTTATAATAATGAAAGACAGAAATACAATGACATTTTTATAATCACTGTGTGTGTCTACGGAAGTAGGCTGGCAAAATGCTATTGAAAAGTTTAGCATTGGAGAAACACATATCAGATAGATCATACACTATGTCAGAAATACATTTAATTAATATTTAATTTATTTGTGATATTTCTCGAGTTTGGTACACTGGAGACATCGACGAGCTTGCCACTTGTCATGATTGGCCTATAGTAAAGTTGGCTAAATGTGAATCCGCTTATTTATAAGCGTGGTTTCTGACCACCCCGAAAGGGAAACGGTCGTGATGATACTTTACTTTTTACTTTCTAGTAGTATTTTCCTGGTTAGGAAATTAGGCATAATTAATTGGATTTTATATAAGATCATAATTAACGACTAACTAACATTTGGCGTAAATTTCATTCGATGTTTCTTTTCGCCATATTGTCTTTATGTTTTCATACTGCACCCTTGAGGGCTACGATTCTATCTTAATACGAGTTCGATTTGGACTATCTCAAGCTGATTGGGTTAACGAATATACGTATAGTTAGGATGGAAACACCAAATTTACATTATTAAACCGCAATGGGTCTAATGGGAAAAGAACTTAGTACTTAACATCACTAATCTGTTAGTATAATTATGTTCTATTACAAGAATCAGTTCTGATTCATCGCCCAATATTTAACTACAGTATGTCAACACAGTCTGGGAATCCTGGCGTATCATTTGAATAGTCATTATAGGTGTTAAACCAAGTTCAATTTTAATTTACTACCTCCGTGGTCTAGCGGTATTCGGAGGTACCGGGTTCGATTCTTAATAATATTTATGAATTATTTAAATAAATAAATTTCATTCAATTTTATTTATTTGTGATATTACTCCTCGAGTTTGGTACGCTAGAGACATCGACAAGCTTGCCACTTGTCATGATTGGCCTGTAGTAAAGTTGGTTAAAGGGAAACGGTCGTGATGATACTTTACTTTTACATTTGGCTTGTATTTTTTTAAATACTATTTTGGGAAGCTATACGAGTATATGAAACCCAAGTTAATTTGATGTTATTTATTAGAGGAAAAAAAAACAATCGTAAAAAAGCTAGCAATAATGTACATAATTAATACATTGTACGAAATGTATGTATCATACCTAATCAACAGTCAATTATTAATTAAGTATTATTCGTTACTATCGAGAAAAGCATAACCAAACCCTTGTATCCTGCCCTTGGAGTAGAAAAAAGCCCAAAGATGTGTAATTGATACCCGTATCTTTTGTTTCCTTAACGGATCCTCCACTCATTTATTCCAATTGTCAAACGGAGGGATGACTATGCTCGAAGAACAGAAGTGTTAAACTTAAATGTCTTTGAAGCGTGTTAATGTTATAAACATCTAATTTTTAATTTATTAAGAAGCGCAAAAAAACTGCCAGCCCTCTTGTCACATAATATTTAATTAGTTACATTCAGGCAGGGTACCGTCCCTGAGCGTTCTGTTTCTCCGAGTTCATCGAATAACGCATTAATGCCTTTTTATTATAACAAATATAAACTGCCATGTTACAGTTTGATGTGTGTCAACTAGATGCCGGAGTGGTGCACAGCAGCGAGTAATAAGTAATAATAAGTTCTATAAATACAAATAAAACTTATTTTCCAACTTGAGAAAGTACAATAACATATCTTCAAGATCACTTTATGAATACGAACCTAAATATAACTTTTAACAACACGTACTTTCTAATAAACAGAATGGACGTCCGATAACATCCATTGCATTCATCAAATCATGACATTACATATTTTTAATGTAATTAAAATGAGCCTTTAGGGTGCTGCTTTGCATATTTTTATTCTCTTCTTTGTAGTTTTTTTTCTGGACTGTATTTTGTCATAAATTATTAATTATTTTTTTGTCACATTCTCGATTAGGAATCTAATTCGGTTCGAGTTTTTTGGTAAAGTAGCGGCATCTATTATCGACTTCCTTTAAATGAGAACTTAATACTGACCAAATTACATTAACATATTTTTAAAAAATGTTACTAACTAATACAAAAATTGCATTCAATAGACATCAGGTTTTATAAGACCACTTAATGTTATTCGGTAGTATCTTTCATCTACAAAGAATATCTTATTTCTACATCAGGTTTTATAAGACCACTTAATGTTATTCGGTAGTATCTTTCATCTACAAAGAATATCTTATTTCTACATCAGGTTTTATAAGACCACTTAATGTTATTCGGTAGTATCTTTCATCTACAAAGAATATCTTATTTCTACATCAGGTTTTATAAGACCACTTAATGTTATTCGGTAGTATCTTTCATCTACAAAGAATATCTTATTTCTACATCAGGTTTTATAAGACCACTTAATGTTATTCGGTAGTATCTTTCATCTACAAAGAATATCTTATTTCAATAGACATCAGGTTTTATAAGACCACTTAATGTTATTCGGTAGTATCTTTCATCTACAAAGAATATCTTATTTCAATAGACATCAGGTTTTATAAGACCACTTAATGTTATTCGGTAGTATCTTTCATCTACAAAGAATATCTTATTTCTACATCAGGTTTTATAAGACCACTTAATGTTATTCGGTAGTATCTTTCATCTACAAAGAATATCTTATTTCAATAGACATCAGGTTTTATAAGACCACTTAATGTTATTCGGTAGTATCTTTCATCTACAAAGAATATCTTATTTCAATAGACATCAGGTTTTATAAGACCACTTAATGTTATTCGGTAGTATCTTTCATCTACAAAGAATATCTTATTTCTACATCAGGTTTTATAAGACCACTTAATGTTATTCGGTAGTATCTTTCATCTACAAAGAATATCTTATTTCAATAGACATCAGGTTTTATAAGACCACTTAATGTTATTCGGTAGTATCTTTCATCTACAAAGAATATCTTATTTCAATAGACATCAGGTTTTATAAGACCACTTAATGTTATTCGGTAGTATCTTTCATCTACAAAGAATATCTTTCATCTACAAAGAATATCTTTCATCTACAAAGAATATCTTTCATCTACAAAGAATATCTTATTTCTACAGAAAGTCGATGTTTAGTAGTTAGTAGGACAAACTATTTTAATTTCATATTTAAAATAGCGTCAAAACGGTCACTATTACTGAATATATTATTATAATGATAGAAAATTTAACAGCTAAAAAGTAAAAGACTTAACTAAAGGATTGCCTTAAATGGTATCCAAATGTAAAACAATGATTTTAAATAAAATAAAACTAAAAACCAGTGAAAAAGTGATGGTGAAATATCTATAAAAAAGTATCATCACGACCTTATCCCTTCCGCTTAAACCACGCTTTTTAAAGAAACGGGTTCACATTTAGTCAACTTTACTATAAGCCCTTCATGACAAGTGGCAAGATCGTCGATGTCTCTAGCATACCAAACTCGAGAAATATCACAAACAAATTACATATGTATATAAATTATTGTAACCCGACCAAAAATAGAACAAGTACCTCCTTGTCTAAACCTACAGACTTAACCGCTACACCAAGGAGGCACTTGGTATTAAAGAAATATAGATATTTTATGATATCTTGGCAACAGTGTCCAATTTAAAGGAAAATAGATAGAAATACGGATTGAAATCTTTTTTGTAGAGAGTGGTTAGCTGAAGGGATCATCCCTTTATTATTTAAAATGATATTGTTTTTCTCACGTGTATTGTGCACGTGTTATCAAGACAAGTTATTTAGAGTGTTGTTGCGACATGAGGTAAACAATCATTTCGTTTGCTATGTACTTAATGGCCATCGTTATGGTGTCGTACAAATACTCTAAGTAAGCAACAGGGTGTAGTGTAGAAGCGTGATTACATCTCAATATAGCGTAGAATAAACAAAGAAGACAACTTAAAGATCATAAAATCGGTCCAGACGTTTTGTTATAAATGGTATAACAAACACGATTTTGATTTGACGGCAAATAAACTGCCAATTATTTAAAATACTCTTACATCTGTCGAACGCTGTCCCTATTCCTATAAGCTGGAGTCCGTCAACGAAGTTTAAATTTGAAGAAGATGTCGCTATGGTGATTAACAACGCTTTTCACGATCATACTCGTACAGTTAAGGAACATCACGTCATATAGAACTATTTAAAATTTTATCAAAATCTTATGTTTTTTTTTCTGTTTTAGAACCAAGGTGAAACGATCTTGTTACTCCGCTTATGAAATCCATTAACCGTGCTTGGACTTTGTCTAGCAAAGTTATAAATAATAATTTTAGACTAGTTGACGCAAAAACTCTGTTAAGTAAAGTTTTACTTTCGATCTGTCAAACTGTAAATGTTCAAACTTCTGACTTGCCAATTTGTGGTTCCGTGACGTCTCATCTCATTCGTTAACGTAGTTATTACACCTATTCCTAACCACAACAAATGCAACCGGCTGCACCATCGAGTGTTAACCATAAACAAACAGGATAAGTTTAACCAACTGCTACGAGTACTAGCCAGAATTAGGTGTCAGTGTAACATACAATCAATACTTATTAGGAGCTATTAAAGATAAGTTTACTTACAGAATCCTGTATTAACGTTTACATCTATGGACAGTGGCAAACTCCCCCCCACTCCTATATTATCTGCCACATCCATTATTACTGAAAAATAAAACCATAACGCAATTTAATATACAAAAGCACAATGGACTATGGATCATAATATAATCAAGAAGAAAATATGGATGAATTGTTGCAACCAATAAAAGCAACACACCCATTTTGCCACATCGCCAGCACCTCGCGATAGTAATGAAAACAAATTTCTAAGCGTTCCATGAATTCACTGCCGGGTCCATCGTGTGTGGGAAAGAGAGATGAGAAGAATGGTGTCTCGGGCTTGCGACCGACAATAGGCTGGTTTACAAAGGTTTTTATCTTATTGAGCAGCAAGACACTCATCATCCACCATTGTGCTCCTGACCCTACCCAACCAAATACTTGCTTCTGCAACCCTCATCCAACCCCCACCAGCGACCCTCCTTAGGTCATCCGTCCATCTGTCGGGGGGTCGTCCCACTCAGCGTCGTCCCGTACGTGGTACTCCAGAACCCGTTGTTTGCCCCATCGGGCGTCGGTTCTGCGGCAGATGTGTCCGGCCCATTGCCACTTCAGCTTGCTAATTTTGAATGCTATGTCAGTAACTTTGGTTCTCAGACGAATTTCAACGTTTCGAATTCTATCCATCATAGAAATACCAAGCATAACTCTCTCCATAGCTCGCTGAGCGACCTTGAACTTGTGAACCAGACCCACTGTCAGTGTGCACGTCTCTACTCCGTACGACATTACGGGGAGGACGCACTGGTTGAAGACTTTTGTCTTCAAACACTGTGGTATGGACGATGAGAGGATATGTCGAAGTTTCCCGAATGCCGCCCATCCTAGCTGAATGCGTCTGTCGGCTTCTTTGCTGAAGTTTGCAGCGCCTAGCTGAATAGTCTGTCCAAGGTAGACGTATTCCTGCACAACTTCGAGAGTGGCATTTCCCACACAGATTGGCCTCGGCTTGACATGGTCATTGAACATAACCTTAGTCTTATACAGGTTCATTCCGAGACCAACCTGCTGGGAAGCCACGTTTAAGCCGTTGAACATTCTGCTAAGATCCTTGACATTTATGCCGCAGTAATTCCAGTCCAGCATTTTAAAAACATCAACTTAAAACTTAATATTGATTAACCGACGATTTAAAATTACATCAAATATAAATTATTTCGGTGAAGAACAAAAATTGAATAAACGGTTAAAAAATCCTAAACTAATTATTATGTGTTAACTGTTTTGATTTAGTTATCCTATCAGCGTCTTATGTCAGGAACGCATTATCTCAGCGGCCGGATTGTAGACAGAATTTTGAAAACTTTCTTATCAATGTCTATGTTGGGTCTTTTGTGTGTGGGGGAGAGAGAAGAAGAATAGTGTCAAGCTTGTGACCGTCATATTGCTTATTGCGTCTGCTCCTTTCTCTTCCCAACCAAACACTCTATTAAAACTTAGATAAACAAAGCATTGAATTCACTTAAAACATCGAAAAGGTCAAGTAAGGTTGGTTTAACAAGCGAATTTCAATAAAATGTTTCCGTGTTAGAGTGGATAGAGTGGACATTGAACTATCAATAAACATCATTCCACTTTAATTAAAGTCTATTACTTTCGATTACACATTGTAATAAGAGAAAAAAAACGTGTGTTCTATGGGGTTTAGGTCAGGCGATTTAGCGGACCAGCCTAAGACCGATATGTCGTGCTCCTGCAACCAGCTCGTCCCCACTCTCGCTGTGTGCGGACGGGCGTTATCGTGCATGAGCGTGAATTCGTGTCCCATTTGTAGTTAATGGGGGTAGATTATTGGTACTAGCACCTCGTTACGGTATTTTTCAGCTGTCATGGTGTTTCTGATCCAAACGAGGTCTGTTCTTCCACCAACACGAATTCCCGCCCAAAACATAATTGTCCCGTCGTGGTATGAATGGACTTCCCGAGGATGTTGCAGACGGCTCTCACGACAAGGAACTCGCCAAACACGTGCTCTACGTGTATCGGGATGGAAACCGAACCGGGACTCATCGGTAAACAGCACTACAGGTTATCTTCCCACAGCAAATGTTTACGAGCCCACTCTAGTCGTCGTCCATGATTTCCTCGGCGTAGTGCTGGAGTACGAAGCGGTCTGCGAGCATGAAGGTTAGCTTCATGCAGCCGTCTCCTCACAGTTTGGTCACTCACAAGCAACTGGTGCTCTAACTGGAGCCTCTAAACCAACTGCATGGCTGTAACATTTGGTTGTCTTCTCGCGGCAACTTGCAAAAATTGGTCTTGTCGTTGAGTGGTTATGCGTTTCCCGCCTGGGTGTCTTTCAGCCACTTCACCAGTAGCACGATAACGTGACCATAACCTTGATATAACGTTCTGTCTTGTTCCAATCTCCTCAGCAATACTCCGTTGAGTAGCCCCAGCTTGGAGAATGCCTACTGCCCTTAACATTTCCTCTCACGTTAAATGGCGCCGCTGCATGATGCACAGAATAACATTAATTCGAAATTGACCAATAACTTGTTATAAAACTTAAATTTAACACAAAAAATTGCCAAAAACAACTGTAGGTAAATGAAACCTTCGGACTTTGCTACCATTATGCCGCGTTAATCTTTTGTTTTTAATTTCTTTTTTCAAATTAAAACTTAGAATCGTTCAAAAAGGTTTACAAAATAAGCTTTCTTCAAAATAATTTAAAACTGGCCAGTATTTTTTGAGTTTAAGAACTTTATACAAAATATCCCTAGACAGTGTTGATGTGTGTATTTATTTACAATAATAAATATTTTTGTGTCCCAACTAGGAATCGATGTAAATTAAATAATATTTAAAAACTAAAATATTGTATTTCAGTATTGTTAAAATAAAAATAAATACATATTATTATTATTATTGTAAAAATATGCATTATAATAAATATGAAAAAAGGACTCACCTAAAAAAACTATAATTAAATTAAATAGATGAGAACCCCGGAAAGCCCGTCTCCTACACAAATATGAACCCCACTAGACTACTAGTCACTGTCTAACACTAATAAATACTAATGTTACGAAATTGTAGTCGTTTTCAGATTAACTTAAAATAAATTATATTTGAAATGACATCGCTCTGTCGCGATCGGGAGAATGACTTGCAAGGGAACTACGAATGGGTTTCTGACCCCTTCCTGACCCCACGTTAAATAATTAATATAAATACGTACACTCCTATACAATATATTTAATTATTATTTCCCACTGATGAACAATGCCATAATATACATTCAAAAACATTGTGCTATATCTGGACTAGTCAAATATCTTTTGATGGTCTGGTTCACACTGACATAAAACATATTTCGATCAAGGGTTTAGTTAGTTTATGTAAACATCTCTTAAATGCATTTTAAAAATCCACATCGCTGTCAATGTGGAGACAAGCAGAGAATCTCAAACGGCGGAAATACACTCAGCTTATAAGGATGATGTGTTTTTGCTCCGTTTGGAGTTGAAACTCTTGGGCCGTAGGGGGGACCAAGCTAGTGAAGTTAAGTGTACATGAAATTTTCAAGGCGTTGTCAAAACACACTGTTTACTTAACTTAATAAACGCTATTATTATTATTATTTGAGATTTCAAGAACCAGTAAACAGTGGATATAGTCGAGTCGGTCACCACTGCTGTAGAAAATTATCGTCTATAAGGTGCAATTAGAGAAATATGATTTTTGTATATATATTTTTTACCATATCTTATTTATTCTTACAAGGGGCTGAGAGGAGGTGACGATAATTCTTACGTAAGTTTACAAATATGCTAAAAGTTAAGATTATTCCAGTTTATTCCACTTTTCGAGTGGGATTATACATTACATACCTTACATAATATATAAAGAAGATTTTAATGATAAAGAAAAACTTAAAAAAAAAACAAAATTTGATTATATGTATTATATCTTTATTTTACTCGGAGATTCTTACATCATAAATATTAATCGGAGAAAGGGGGTCGGTCTATTCTTATTAAATAGAGGGCCAAAAACTGTTAAAAATTGTCTTATGGAAATGAATGAATGGTTTTGTTGGCGAAGGCGACTGTACAGGATAATGTATGTTGATACATTCTATATTGTTACACATTTCTTTTACAACAATTTCGTTAAAAATCAAGTAATAATAGAATTTAATTATCCCTAAATAATATGCTAATTAACCAAACTACACCAACCATTTATTTATCTCAGCCCTGGAAAATAAAAAAGTATAGTATCATCACGACCGTTTCCCTTTCGGGGTGGTCAGAAACCACGCTTATAAATAAGCGGATTTACATTTAGCCAACTTTACTATAGCCCAATCATGACAATGACAAGTGACCATCTAGTCGATGTCTCCAGGCAGCGTACCAAACTTGTGAAATATCACAAATAAATTAAATATTAATTAAATGTATTTAACATTAATAAATATTGTTGTGTCCTGACCAGGAATCGAACCCGGTACCTCCGAGTCTAAATCCACAGACATAACCGCTAGACCACAGAGGCTGGAAAATAAAATAGGTATAATAAACATTTTAAATAAAAAAATAATAAAATAGGTTCAATGTGACATTATTAAATAAAATTGGTGCAATATGGCTTTATTAAATAAAAAAGGTGCAATGAGACATTATTAAATAAAATAGTATGCCACTATATAATATATATACGGCGCGGTGCTGGCTCGGGTGTCAGAACACTTTCCCTGAATGAAATGAAGTACTTTTAGGTTTGATTATGAAAATGAATTTGTAATTGAAGTGGTGTAATTAATGAGTGGTGTGCCATATTGACCAAATGATCACTTCATTACCATTATCAAGTAATCCCATTGGTGGATTGTTTCTTCATAACGATTGGTTGCGCACTAATCATTTTTCTCGCCAATTTTAAGTGGGGTTGTTAATAGGTACGGTTTTTTGGTAAATAATAAATAAATAAGGAAAAGTATTATTTTCTTGAGCATTATTTATATATTTAAGATGTAACTTAGGAGATAATAAAATTATTATAAGTATATAAAAATCGCTTATTGACCCAATTAGCTTAAGAGCTTTTACAAAAACATTTATCCACTCAGGGCGCACTGTAGCTCTAGCACGCATAAGCTCCGTATCGAATCGAGATTTAGAGAATGTATAAGAGTTTAGTCAGACGTAACGGAACTACAAATTGGCAGCTCGAATGTATGTAATTACTTGATTCTATCTTGCTCCGATAACGGACTTTGTGCGTGCTAGAGCTACTTGTGACAACCGTGCTGCAGATCGCAGCATGCCATATGTTTGTCCGGCGACAGAAATTTGGAATTTAATGAAATGTACTCGTATTGTTTGTAGTTACTAAACTTAAAGAAAACAATGAATAATACTTATATTAAATATTTTATTTAAATTATCTTAATTACGTCATCCATATATCATACGGGTTCCAGATAAGTTTCCAAGCCAGAGACATTATTCTTCTCCTGTCTCTTTCTGACACACGATGAACGTGGCACCTGCGCGGTGAAATTTGTCTACACACATAATATATATATATTTAAAAATATAGGTAGTTAGGTTCTTAGATTTTAAATTGATTGTTTCAAACATACCTAATAAAATACTGAATATTAAATTGATTGTTTCAAACATACCTAATAAAATACTGAATATTAAATTGATTGTTTCAAACATACCTAATAAAATACTGAATATTAAATTGATTGTTTCAAACATACCTAATAAAATACTGAATATTAAATTGATTGTTTCAAACATACCTAATAAAATACTGAATATTAAATTGATTGTTTCAAACATACCTAATAAAATACTGAATATTAAATTGATTGTTTCAAACATACCTAATAAAATACTGAATATTAAATTGATTGTTTCAAACATACCTAATAAAATACTGAATATTAAATTGTCAACATCTGCGTTGTATAATAATAGTTATAATAAAGCATATAAAGTTTCCACCGAACATTCAAGAACATATTCGTACTTATGCTATGTGGAATAAGTAACTCTAGTAAAATCAAACTTCGTTATTGAATCGAGAATATGAAGTATTTAGACGGCGACATGAGGTGCGACGTAACGGAATCACTAGTACAGATTGACAGCTCAAATGTATGAACATGTAAAATAAAATGCATATTTGTACAAAGACTTAAATAAATATTAAGCTAATAAAATTAGATAAACTTGATCATATGGCAGTGTGCCAAGAACACATTCAGCATTCCCCCGCTGCACAGCTATGCTGATTTGTTGCGCTAAAAAACTGCTGGCTTTCTGGTCAAATACAGCAATAACCATCAGCTTAGACAGCTCTTTAAATTCCTCTAACTTCTTAGCACCCCACGGTCCCATTGTTTCAAGACCAAAAGGCACAGACACGCAGTTATTACGAACATACTCATATTTGCGACATTTGGCCTTAAAGCAGAGTCCGCAGCAGCCCCAGCCCCGACGGATATGCCCTGGACAGGAGATCAAGCAAGGGGTTCCACTCAAGTAACGTCGCACACCAATGAAGCATGTTAATTGTTTTACTCGATTCCATAATGGAGTTCGATCGTGCTATTGTCACAACTTGCTGACGTGTATTATAGTAAAGTAAAGTATCATCACGACCGTTTCCCTTTCGGGGTGGTCAGAAACCACGCCTATAAATAAGCGGATTCACATTTAGCCAACTTTACTATAGGCCAATCATGACAAGTGGCAAGCTCGTCGATGTCTCCAGCGTACCAAACTCGAGAAATATCACAAATAAATTAAATGTATTTATTTACATTAATAAATATTTTTTTGTCCCGACCAGGAATCGAACCCGGTAGTTCCGAGTCTAAATCCACGGACTTAACCGCTAGATCACGGAGGCAAATCAATTACTGGTCCTCTCTTGTGAACATAAAGAACCTACTACTCTAGACACGACACAATTATTATCCTGGGTAATATATAAACATGCATGTTGCGTAAATACAAAAAATGAAGTCCATTCGTTGATATAAGGCGAAGAGTGGTATCCGAATTCTGCCAGAAAGATGGGAAAGTGGTGGATAGAGATGGATCACTTTAAATAATATTTTGTTAAGGAAAACGGAGAAATCTTATTTGTAACTATAAATTATGGATTTACTCGTACTTACCGTACAGATGGCATATTAACCGTATGATTAAATATTTAATTAATAACATAAAATACAAAACGCTATAATTAATTATTGATATGTATTTCAAGGCACATTATAATTTCATTATTTTGGTCAAATGCTTTTTCTGTGTTTAGACATAATTAAAATTATAAATATGAACTTAATTATTTTTTTCATAATATTGTCAAAAAATGTTTTGTCTTAATCCCATGCTAAGCTCATTGATTTAATAATTAATAGGAAGCTTAATATTACAAACATATTTGCTATTACTATACTAAACAATTATACTATTTAAAAATCAACTTAAGTATTTTTTAAAATTTTATTAGCTGTAGCTTTTTCCATTTGTGTGCTTTTACTAGCAATTTATTCTAAAGATTATAATTAGTCGTTAGCTACCGGCCAGTAAACCTATTTTTCACCAATAACCGCAGCCTTTAATTTTTTTCAATTCCTTTATTAACTGTAGTTTTATCATTAACTGGCGTGCTTAGTTAAGCAGAGCCGAGAGTACCTACGTCAAAAATACCAAATGCAATTACAAATAATTAACTTTAATAGCGGTTGACTTTGATAGTGTCCATTCGTAAAATGATTATTTTATGTAACAATTGCGCCTAAAGGTACATAATAAAATGACTCGAATATTCAAAGTTTAAAGTTAAGGTAAAATCTATATTAATTAAAAAAGTTATTATGATCTTAAGGATGCACTAAATGATGCCATTGCATAGAATACTGTTTCACATGTTAATATTTATATCTTAAGTTGGGCACGGCCTTTTTACAGCCACGAATTAATATTTATGGACATAAATATCATTATTTTTAGATGGTAAGTTGACATGGCCTTTTTACAGTCACGAATTAATATTTATATTTATGGACATAAATGTCATTATTTTTAGATTGTAAGCTGACACGGCCTTTATACAGCCACGAATTTAATATTAAGTAACAGCTAGATGCTGTAAGTAAAAACAAATTCCTCGTTTATGGCAACAATGTTTTAGTTATAATTATTGTATTGATGTTGGGTTCGGTCCAGCCTGGTCAATGGTCATATTTTTATTTGTTTTTTATTTCTTAGCTTGTATGTATTAACAATATCCAAGTGATATGTACTAACCATGCGGACATAAATTATTTTGATTTGATTTGATAATTTCGCTGCAGTTTTATAATTTAGTCACATGAACTGGCAATTAGCTTTACTCAAATGTTATTAGAATCCACTCACAAAGACCTGATCAGACGCTTATTTAATAAACCATTTGAGTTTTTGGGAGATTTATCTAATTTATTATTATCACAGCTTTTGTAGCATCCATTTTGGACATCGTTGCTTAAACATTTAGAATAAGAGTTATCGTTGGTCTCCTTTTTGTAGCTGGAGGAGTAAAAGTTGTAGAACAGGAACAGGAAGACGGAGATGTTGAAGGAGATGAACGTGGTAAAGTTGACGTCGTAGTCGCAGATGGAGCTGTTGTAAGTAACGAAGTTGTAGAACAACATGATCAGGAATTGCATCTGAAAAAATATAAAAATATGTTAGCAGAAAAAGAAAATGCGAGTAATCAGAATATTATTAAATTGATTAAATTATAACAACTGATCAAATAAGAAAGTTTTAATATTCAATTACTTTTTCAAAACATTTGCAGCTATAATTTAACATGGGATCTATTTTTATTTTAACATCAATGAAAGCATTTCGACAAAGTAACTCAGCGAGCAACAGCTTGAAATCTCATTGACAAATAGAACTTAAAACGTTCTCATCTGTTACAAAACCAAAGTTACAAACAATGCTCTTAAAATTGTAGGCCGGACATGTGTATTGTAGAACTGCGACGTAAAATGAGTCAGGCAGATTCTAGAGTGGATTTACTGAATGGCAAACGCAGTGTGGGACGACCTCTAAATAAATAAGGAAAGTCGCTTGAAAGAGAGTGTCAAAACATCTTTCAGCAGTGGAAAGAAACGGGGGCGAATCATGATGATGTTTTACATATTTAAAATGTGACTTAAATTGTCATAATTTAAGCGACTAAGCTTAAGATACACCAAAATAATGTCACTGTCTCACGACTTTTATTTCAAAAGTCAGCCGTCAGTTGTTACTTTCGACGCCATTTTTAACTTTAATCGTTACAATTATAGAGACTTTGTTTTAATGTCTAACCTACCCTAATGTGCATATCTAAATAATACAAGTATATGTACATATTGTGGAGACGCCGCGGGTGATGTCAAGAGCTTGGTCGACTTCGGTAAGATAAAATGATTAAAATGAGCATTCATAAATGTAACTCTACTGGACACAGCGTCTATGTAACTCTACTGGACACAGCGTCTATGTAACTCTACTGGACACAGCGTCCATCTTCCAATAGACTCCTAAATATAGTCGATTACGGATTTATTGGAAAACGACTGCGGGTCTGGCGGCGCGCAAAAAATCAAGGCTAACTATATTTATTTATACTAAATACTTTATTGTACAAATACATAAATTAGTGTACATAGGCGAGTTTAACATACTGGCCTTTTCAGCTGTCAAAGAAGCTAATAATACATTTACCTCTAGCCCCTTCGATTTCCTCTGATAACCTAAAAAGATCAGTCCCTCACTTAGATAGATTCCTACAATTCATACCAATATCATTTATGATGTATATTTTTTATTGTAAATCATAATGGCACGATAAATGCTAAAAATTCCCGATTACAACCACACCTACTGCCTCCGTGGTCTAGCGGTTAAGTCCGTGGATTTAGACTCGGAGGTACCGGGTTCGATTCCTGGTCGGGACACAAAAATATTTATTAATGCATTTAATTAATATTTAATTTATTTGTGAGACTTCTCGAGTTTGGTACGCTGGAGACATCGACGAGCTTGCCACTTGCCATGATTGGGCTATAGTAAAGTTGGCTAAATGTGAATCCGCTTATTTATAAGCGTGGTTTCTGACCACCCCGAAAGGGAAACGGTCGTGATGATACTTACTTACTTTATCTTATTTATTTTACAACCACACCTCCGACTCTGCTTAGGAGTTGAAAAGTAATGTCAGCACGTACAAGTATACCCAACCGATATCGTCAAGTATACCCAACCGATATCGTCAACACTTATATTTAGTAGCCAGTAATAAGGAAACGATAAAAACTTAATATACCCGATAATGGCGTCCAGACTCGGGGATATTTTTTGGAATTGGAAAGTTAGGAAGGAGGAGAATACCCGACCAAGACGATATGGGATGTCTCCACAAGGTTTACGATTATTATGTAAATACGCGACTAAGGTCATCAAATTTTATGATTGCAGACAATAAAGGATTCGTCCGTAAAATGTACAGGTAATTTCAATGATGTTAATACACATACCTCATTGGGTAATTTGTTTAATAAGTAAAACAGGAATTTACATGTTTAGTTACGAAACACATTACACGTACAATGTTACGAAACATTGTTTATAGTCTAATTTGAATTCGTTTTCAGCGTCACCTTAGACGGTCGTTTGTTTATAGGTACATCGTCTTTACAATCGCCACCTTTAGTTAAATAGCTCTTATACACGCAGCCTCTTATAAACTTGTTAAAGTTATGAAATGCCTCTTTAGCACATTCCTCTGTCTATAATTATTTCAAATCTTGAATCCAATCTATAATAAGTATACTTTTACTTGAGCGAGTGCAGCGTAAATCTTTTCGTACTGTACAGAAGCTCCCGGCTCTCGTATATATGAACTGGTTTTGGATAAATATACTATGATGTCTTTGGCAAATTAAGGCATCCTGTTGGATGCCATGACACTTCACTCTGTAAACTCTGTTACTGTATTCCCGAGTAGCCACAGCGCGACGTGTGCCAGCATCGCCCGTTTGTAATTAGTACGCTGTACTAACGCATCGTGCCCCATTAAGACAGCTTGTGTGCTCATATAGTGAGATGTTTCTGATGTATACATATTTGCTTTATGTACATTATATTAGGTATACGAATAAGGTCAAAGAAACTTAAAATGATTTATACTTGGACTTTTTCTTTAAATTTCCTTTATTCATTTATACTTTGTTTGTCAGTTTTATCTCTTTTTTTAAATTTGTGGAGTTAATTGTGTGATTAAAAAAAAAACAATGGAAAATCTTGTCAACCCATTATAGATTCAGTTACTCCAAATTTTGGCATCGGATTGCCATCTTTGAGTAGGGCCAGAATAGTCCCTGCCATCTCGAAGTGTACCTATAGGACTCACCATTTGCAGAGTGGTGACGTATTTCTTCCACCAGAGGTACTTCTGGTAGCGCGGCCCCAGGCCGGCCAGAAAGTAGTACGAGTACATGACCACGTGCACCGCCGAGTTGAGAAGCGCCAGAATAGCTCCTTCTCCAGCTGCGGCGAACTTCAAGTAACTCCACGCGTAGAGAGCCATCGTGCCGTGGTGGTAGACGTGAAGAAACGTCACCTATAACATCGTGGAAAAGCAAAAACCTTAAACAATAACATTTCGTGAGTGACAAAGATGCTGTTGCAGCAAAAAGGCACATCAATAAATGGTTTTTAAAAGTAAAGTAAATAAAAGTTTTCTTTATTTAAATACTTTAATGCACTTCAAATAGTACAGAGGCGAGCTATAACGCCAGTAGGCATTACAAATGCATATCAATGTAATTCATTTATGTGCAGTTTACCTGTTTCTCTTTTTTCCTAACGATGAAGAAGACAGTGTCTAGCAGTTCTGTGACCTTCGCGAAGAAATACCACCAGCCAAGGTCCAGGAGCTGAAAATATAAAATATTTTTATTTATTTAATCATAACAACTAAAATATAATATTAGTACAACTTATGACATACCAAAGCATCAGTACTCGAGACGCCGTAAGTGCAGCCCGCACGAATCACTCCAGTAGCGAAGAGGTTCAAACTTAGCGCCTGTAATTGAAAATTAGATAAATTTAAGACGTGTGGCGCCATCTATCCAAAACTATGAACACTAATACATTGTTTTAGTTCCGACAATCCCACATAGATAGCGCGGATAACAGTCACTAGTAGATTGTGCATGTAAGTTGCTTTTACACTATTGGAAGTACGACGACTGAAAATTAAATTAAGACTACATATTATTCTGTACAAATTTATATTTTAGTAAAGTATAGTAGATAAATAGTACCTACGATCGACTACCAAGTGGTTGGCAGGAACATTCCTGACACCTATTTTGACAGCTCCGACTGCCTTTGATAAATGTGGTAAAGAAAAAGATGCCGTCACTAACCTTGTAGCAGAGTAGAACGGAGAGGAGCACTTGGAAGGCGTTGTAGTACATAATGATGGTGTCGAGCTTCAGTTTAGGCCTGGACTTCATGACCCTCGGCCCAACTATGACGAACACTATGTACACACACACCACCGTAAAGATCGGAACTGGACTCGACATCAGAAACCATGAGTCGATCATTGCACCTAAAAAATATAATTAGAATATAAATATTAGGCCGGCACAGTGGAAAGGAGTGATGTCGAGATGCTTTCATTATTGGAGCAATATACCTATGGTCACAATACATACACATATTGAATGCCATTTGTCTCGGGGAACACATAGGTATGTACTTCTTTCGCTTCATCGACATTTTATTTTATTTATTTGATCGTGACCTGCTAGGGCCTCTTTTACCCACAATTTTCGCATTATACAATCTGGTTCTTCAAATTATTGTCGGTCATCTTTTCAACATACCCGACCCATCGGAGCATGCCTTCTTATTTTTGTCCCTATCCGTTCTTTCATACCGACCCTTTTGCGTATTTCGTCATTACATATGTGGTCTGACACGAAGATTATTTCTTACTTTGTTGTCGTGTTTTCTCTGCTAAACGATTAATTATTTTGCATCATAATATTAGAATTATTTGAAGGCCAAATAATTTAACAACCGATTTTTGTTGCTAACCAAACGTTTTATAGGCCAACGATTTAATTACTTCGCGTGACCTAAACTAGCACATGTGACCTGGGCTGTATGTGGCGGTAAATGGGATGCGAAGTCCAAGACTTAAAGTTAATCAGAAGTTCCAATAAAAAGTATCTGAACAAATATTTGTTTACACTTACTTTTCCCAGTTTTTAAAGAATCAATAATTCCCTCCATTTTCTCCGTGTAGGATATTTGATGATTTCAGGCGCCCAAAACTGAAAATAATTAATTACGTTCATTATATACATTTTCATTGTACTCGTATTTGGTTTCCTTTTTAGAGCAAATATTTCAAGTTTATCAGTCACACAATTCGTTTAAAAAAGCGATACCAAGGAATATAATACAACAGCGATATAATCATAACAAGAAGTCACGAACTTTCTCCTATTGTAATTGGGTACAGTTATCATCAAAATACTCTATTTAATTCTAAGGAAAAAAAATGTTGTTGTAAATGAGATAGCGTGGATCAATGCAGAATTATATAATAAACATAAAGCAGAAAATTGGTATAAACAAATGTGACAGCGATAGATAACCACAGACTAGGGATCCTATAAGTTGTCGAACCTGCCAATGCTAAACTATAACAAAATTCTTGTTTTTTATTGTCCATTTCATAGATAGTTTTAAAAAAAAACTGTTGGAAACAAACATAACTAAATATAAAAATATATTATATAATATATTAACAAGGCTTAAAAATAACGCATAGAATGATATTATCATACAAAAATAATGTAAATTTTGAGGCAAACATGTTTGCGTTAGCTAATATCTTATACCTAATAAAACATTTATATTTCCCATGCCTGTAACACCCATTAATTGCCAATTTCTGTTAATTAATAATAGCCATTAAACCCCGAGAGCTGTTAGCACGATGATTTTACCTTGAGGTTGACACGGGTTGTTCGGTAACTAGCAGTTAAAAACTTGCCTCACTTAGCTTGCGCGTATTCTAGGCTTTATTTTTCTAAGATTAAAAAGCCAGACTGAACAACATTACTTACTAAAGAAATTACTGGCAATAAACAAGAAAAAAAATGTTGTAGCAAAAGTAAAAAAAAATATTTTTTGTTGACGACTGTACACAAGTCCGTGCTTCGACAATGGCGGTCAATGTCGGTCAAAACCTTTCAAGACATAACATTTAAGGCCTAAGCACACAGAAACAACTTTGTGTTTCTGACGTGTTTGCTAACTTAAATAGTGTTCCGTAGCTCTAGCACATACCAACACACCCTGTCATCATGACAAAGTAAAGAATCAAATAATAATAAAAACATACATTCTCTACAAATAGCTCTAGATATGCTCGTGCTGTTTCAATGCAATACTCCCTATATTTAGCTTTATTAATTTCAAAACCTGAAGAAAAGACTCTTAAAATTACACCACAACTTTTAATAAGCTCTAAATCCAATCCAGTGATTTTAGCAGCAATTTCAGCATCGTCAAAAAACCTACGTGCCGTGTTTCCGTCATTTGAATTGCCATATGATTGCTTTGGCTTATCAATTATGAGCCCAGTTTTTATTTTGAATTCGACTTGATTTTTTTTCTTTCTGTTTGACACAATATCCTTATCTTTCTTTTTATATGCGCCATTTTTTTATTGTTTCTGTTACTGCGGAAAACTTACGGGCCTCTGTGGTGTTAGCGGTTTGATACATTCCCCGCGCTCGCCTGCCGTTTTACCAAGTCGATAGGTACATTACTGAAAAGTGCACTTTAATATGTTGCTACCTTGACTTTATATTATTATTATTTTACTGTAACTACACGACTGTGAATTGCTTTTTTTGTAATGTACTGTTGTGATTTAAAAAAATATGGTTCTTATATTTATCTCTACTCAAAATTAGTAACCATAAATTTTCCTAATAGAATGAAATAATAGAAGCTTTCTACGCCGAAACTTATAGTGGATATAAGCACAGGTGACACACGGTCACGGCTCCTTGTAAAACCTGTCCTCACGGTGCTCTCTGTGTCTATCCATACTTCATGTACACTGTACAACTCAGCAAGACACGTCAACGTCTACGTGTACTCATCCGGTGTGCACGTGCCTTAATGGTAAAGACATCAACAGCTTTTACACATTATTCAAGGCTCATTTCTGTAAGGCACAACCTACATTGTACCTAGTTACAGACAATATGTCATTCGTATGAGGGATGTATGTCACTATGTACATTTGTATAGATTTATACATATATGTATATTATAGCTCTTTTGTGGGCCGCTTTAGCTCCTATCATACCAATCGCTCAAGTTGGTGAAAAATATTGTCCTGTCATTCATACCTGGTCAGTTTCATTTAGTTAATAATAAGGATATATAATAAAGGAACTGCCTCCGTGGTCTGCTGGTTAAAACATAATAATTTATTTAATCTGGAATCTGGACATCGACTAGCTTGCCATTTGTCATTATGAGCCCATAGTAAAGTTGGATAAATGTAAATCCGCTTTTTTAAAAGTGTGGTTTTTTACCACCACACCCGCAAAGGATACCCATCAGTGGATCGTGACGGCGTCGCAGTCGCAGCTCATCCACCAGTCGACTCCAATGGTCCTGGTCCTCGGCGTAGTGGATGGGCTGGTGCACAGAGATATGCAGGTGACTGGACCAACGCTTGGGGCTTCTATTTGCCCGCGATTAGTTTTTTTTCGAGATTATCGTCACCTACTCTTGTAATGTGAGGAAAGTATTGCAGAATTCGGGAAAAGCGTAGAAAGAGGGACCAGAACCCTGGTAAACTTAAGCTCTTCGAGCACACTATGTTAGTATGTCGTGAGGGATTCTGGGCAAACGACACCATCACCGCATTTCAAACGCATCAATTCTCGCCTAATCTGCGGCTTTTAAGGTCCAAGTCTCCGAACCGTACAGAAAAATTAGGAAGACAAGTGTTCTGACGATGTAGATTTCTGTATATACTACTATCATCATCATTACAGCTCCTAGAACACGTCCTAGACCTCCACTGCTGGAGATGGGCCTTCCAGAACATATATCTGGAGAATTTGGCCTAAACTCGCTACGCTGGCCAGACGGGTTGGTGATGAAACTGACTAGTATACTACTAATCTACTATAATAATAATAAGGATTTTTGGCTTGCCAACCTGTTTGGCCAGTAGTGGCCAGCCTGGTTAAAGAATTTTCAGCAAACGATTATGAATAATAAAATAAAATAGTCTTACCTCTATTATAATGTATCTATAAGGTATATGTATGAGGTATCTTTAAAAAAACTTTTTTTTTAAATAGCGACTTATAACTTGAAAGAATGGCGTTTGGTCACTCGACGACTCCTATTTTGATTTTATTAATTATTTATGACAAATTATTTTTTTGCAATTTAAATATAACTAAGTTTTTAAGTGAACAGTTTAAAACGGAAGCGACAACCTATTCATTGATGTTTTTTTAAATGCTATTCTGAAAGACGAATACGAATTATAAAGTATCATCACGACTGTTTCTCTTTTAGGGTGGTCAGAAACCATGCTTTTAAAGAAGCAGATTCACATTTAGCTAACTTTACTATAGACCCATCATGACAAGTGGCAAACTCGTCTGGCAAAATTGGGCTTAAAGTTAAACAGTTAAATTAGGCGAGCACAATTTTAAGATTCATCATGTATAGTTATATTATACTTGTATAGTTGTGAGGAGTAAAGTAAGGCAAAATATCATCACGACCGAAATCTCTTGCAGGGTGGTTAGACGTTACTTTGAAGGATAGGATAAGGTCCCGCAAGTGAAACTTTACAAAATATCATCACGACCGAAATCTCTTGCAGGGTGGTTAGACGTTACTTTGAAGGATAGGATAAGGTCCCGCAAGTGAAACTTTACAAAATATCATCACGACCGAAATCTCTTGCAGGGTGGTTAGACGTTACTTTGAAGGATAGGATAAGGTCCCGCAAGTGAAACTTTACAAAATATCATCACGACCGAAATCTCTTGCAGGGTGGTTAGACGTTACTTTGAAGGATAGGATAAGGTCCCGCAAGTGAAACTTTACAAAATATCATCACGACCGAAATCTCTTGCAGGGTGGTTAGACGTTACTTTGAAGGATAGGATAAGGTCCCGCAAGTGAAACTTTACAAAATATCATCACGACCGAAATCTCTTGCAGGGTGGTTAGACGTTACTTTGAAGGATAGGATAAGGTCCCGCAAGTGAAACTTTACAAAATATCATCACGACCGAAATCTCTTGCAGGGTGGTTAGACGTTACTTTGAAGGATAGGATAAGGTCCCGCAAGTGAAACTTTACAAAATATCATCACGACCGAAATCTCTTGCAGGGTGGTTAGACGTTACTTTGAAGGATAGGATAAGGTCCCGCAAGTGAAACTTTACAAAATAACGCAATGATATTTTGAACTAACAACAATGCCTCTGAAAAAGTAAACTCAGTCAAGTTATAAAATATAATATAATAGTTATAAAAGTGGTCAGAAACACGTTTATAAATAAGCGGATTCACATTGAGCCAACACTATAGGCCAATCATGACAAGTGGCAAGCTCGTCGATGTCTCCAGCGTACCAAAGGAGAGAAATATCACAAACTAATTAAATATTAATTTAGTGTATTTTATAAATATTAATAAATATATTTGTGTCCGCACCAAGAATCCAACCCGGTAGCGACTTAATCTAAACTAAATCCACGGACTTAACCGCTAGACCACGGAGGCAGTTCCTCTGAGAGGCTTTCAATTTGTACAGCACAAAACTACTTATTCGAATCTATGAGATATGTACATAGGTTAATTGGGTGAGGTCAATTGGTAAAGTTAGCGAAGTAATTCTAAATAATGAAAACAAAAGCTGCAGGAGTATCATTGCGACAAGTGGCAACCACGTCGACAAGTGGCAACCTCGTCGACGAATCTCACCAGACTCGAGAAATGACACAAATGTAATTATATTTTAATTTTCTTGACAATAAATCAAACCCGTTGCATACTCTATTATGTATCTTGCAGAACCAATACCACAGCCGTGAATTGCACAATAGTCGCTGTCAAAAAACATTTTCGTAATAGTTTTTGTCTTTTTTTAACTTAAAAAATCCTGAAAAAAGAAAATATCTTATCATCACCATCAACCTGCATCCACTACTAGATATAGGATAGTGGAGCCACTGCATGCGGTCTTTTGCAACCCTTATCCATTCCTTCTTTAGGTTAACTGCATCGTTTGTCCTAATGTTTGTTCCACCCGTGCGTTAACACATGTCCTACCATTATCCTTTACATATTTGTTCTATCTACATCATCAACCTTCATATTTCTGCTGGATATAGGATAGCGTCACTGCAACATGTTCTAAATCTAAAGTAAATCGCGTAAATACCCTTTAAATTATAAAACTATTATGGACGATTGACTATTGTGCAACGGCTGTGGTATTGCTTTTGCAGAATACATAATAATACAGAAATCAACGGTCGCAGACCACTGATGCAGTTGTAGAGATACGACGAGAAGGAAACATGCAGAGTTTACAAAAAACAAATGACCTGAAGAAGATGAGGTCACCAAGATCTTTGGAGTAATAAAACTGACTAGCAAAGCGTGAACGAAGGCGTAAAAATCCTTAAAATAACAAAATACTCAAATTGGGACGTATGATTGGCAATAATCATCATGCAAGGAAAGATACAAGACACCAGAAGAGCTCCGGAGGTTCGGAATGAACACTCTTTATTCAAGATAGAGGCCAACAAGAAGACCTACGAAGGTATTTGAACGCTCTATGGATAATATTGTGACTTTTTCACGTCATTCGTCAGGTAAATAACAAAACACCTAAGTAGCTATTTAGTTAGACAATTAAACGTTTGTTTGCATTAAACTTTGAATTGTTTGCTCAATAAGATTGCCGTCATATGCTAAGATCACACCAAATTGTGCGTCAGATAAATGACATGACCTCCTAATTGAATAGCATAATATTATTGATCAGACCATGCTTTGCTAAGGATAATCTATTAACTTACTTTTGGTGGTGGCCAACATTATTTAATAATAATGATTATCGTAAACGTAGAATTCAATTTTTACCACACACAGTAATAAAACAACAATAATTTCGACAAGTTGCAAAAAAATCCGGAATCGCGGAGATCAATATGGGTACAGATATAATGCAGAATGTATTTCCATCGGGTAAACTCAGGTCTCAATCGGAATGCGGCGGCCCCGAAGCGCAAACAATTATTGTATTTAATATTTATTAAGAATAAAAACAGTACCTACAATGATTTAATTTTTTTTTTGTTCTTAATACGTTATATTTATTTTTAATTTAGTTTGTATATTTTTATTAGCTTAATTATTATTGTATTAAATGAGTGACATATTCGTAGACAGAGATTGTTCTATGGACATCTGTGTGTCCATTAATATGGAACTTTATTATTTAGTGTCAAAATGAAAAATGTTATCGCCAAAGTATAATATAGAGATGGTACAACCTAAGAAAGAGAGAGCACGATAAATACATACTTTTACGAAAAATACAATGGTAAACCATTATGCACTACATCTGTACTGATTTATATTATTATGATAGTCAATAAGAAAACTTACATCTAATAAAATAAATTACATTAAATAAATTAAAATTACCTTTATGTAAAACTAGAACTAATATTTTATTTTAATTGTGACTGTTTGGGTTGGTTTTGTACTTATTTATTTATTATTTCCACAGATTTAACTTACAGACTTAAGGGTAGGTAACTTGTTCATTTCACATTATGTAGTAATCTTTCATGGGAACAGCGGCCATTTAAGTGAATGGATGCCACTAAGGAAGTATTCAGTTACCGGCCCTGATAATAACAAACTAACTTCATTCTAAACACTTAGCCAACGGGAAAAATAACTTAAATTAAAAGAAAGTGGGAAAAACAATAAACTAACTTATTCACAGAATTACAAGAATTTTCTGAACATTTTATTTTTAGTAAAAAATAAGCTGAGCATTGCTAGGAAAGCTTTATTGACCTTGGTGGCCGAGGATCATTGGACATTGATGAAATCAAAGACAAGCAATCTTAACTCCTTTAAATATTTACAGATGCATTTGGAAATGTTATCAAACATCTTTACAACGTATTAAGAACAAAAATTTAATTAAATATTGGTTCCGCGGCGCTTATACCTAAGACGTCATCGCATCATCATTGCAGCCCCTGAACCCACTGTTGGAGATGGGGTAATGCTGTAATAATGCTTAGAGCCAGTTACTAAATACTTCTTAAAAGGAATATAGAATCAGGAGTCCGTACTCATAATTCATGCGCATATTCCTTGGTCATAATAATAATGTTATCAATGTCTTTGCGTGTCACACTCTCAGTGTATCAGTTAACCAATGGTTTTCCATTACATCAAATAGGTATCTATTGTTTTCAGTGTATGAAAAGGTGGGTCAGGTATACTTTGGGTACTTTCAGTGTGTACTGTCATTTATCATCAATTAAAGCCCCGAGAACACAGAGTCTCACCTTTACTGCTGGAGATGAACATATTCAACTTTTGCCATGCTATTGGAAAGTTAAGTAAGTGGTTAGCTTATCAATACCCTCAGAATACTGAGTTCTAGACTTTCACTGTCGGAGATGGGACTTCTGAATTCAGAATTTTCTGAAGAAAATGGGCCACGCTGGCCAGCCGGGTTGGTGAGGGCCTAATAAATTTTTTAATGACTATTTATTAATGATTTCATAAGTTGGTATTAGTGGAACAGGGACCGGCGTCTTAACGTGCTCTTCAAGGCACGGGAACGGAGGTGTTGTAAATCTATGACAAATGTACGTAAAAAAGTATATTTCTCATTGGTACATGCCGGGGCTTGAACCTTTGTAGGATTTTAAGGAAAGCGTTCTTACAACCGAGCCACCACCGCGCCACCACCGCGCCACCACCGCGCCACCACCGCGCCACCACCGCGCCACCACCGCGCCACCACCGCGCCACCACCGCGCCACCACCGCGCCACCACCGCGCCACCACCGCTCCACAGTTAGCTTATAATTGATACTAATATAGGATAATATACTAATAATAGGAGAGAGAAGACAAATTTCCAAGCATTCCATGGATTCACCGTGCGAGGGTTGGGTCCATCGTGTGTGGGAAGGAGAGATGAGAAGAATGGTGTCTCGGGCTTGGTTGTAGGTTGGTTTAGGCATGTTGTTTCGCATTTACGAATATTATTGAACCGATTTTTATGAAATTTGCCAGATGTTCCGGAGTTCTGGAACCGGTATACTAGTATTTATTTAAACTTAATTGCAGAGTACAAAGGCGGACCTAATGCCGCTAGACATTCTATGACGGTCCAACCTGCGGGACAACGAGAGCTTACTGCATAAGGTAGGTGCAATACTCAATCAACGTGAAGAGTTGGAATGCAGATAACATATACGTACTTATTAATAATTAATAGTATGTAATTGACTTGGATCATATTGCTCGACACATGTGTATGCTAAATGACAATGCTAAAATAAAAATGCTAAAGCTCCAGTTTAGCAACTTTTAAATATATATTTATTTAATTCGAAAATAAAATACGTAATGTTTTGTAAAAGAAAAACCAATTCGCCAACTCTTTAGCGTAACCTATACTAAGGTTTAGGTAAAAGCTTTTCTTTGGCAGATTATTATATATCTATAATATATTATAATAATAACTAATTATTTAAATAAAAACCGTATAAGAAATTATTTCCTGAAATTACTAGAATTAAGCCTAGCTGGGACTATTGTTTATTAAGGTTGAGAAATTTGTAAAAAAATAACCCCCTTACATAACACAACCCTAATATTAATATACCTTAAAATTAAAATCAAAAATAGAGGTTAGAACTTAAATTCATCTAGTTAAATTTCATAATTTTTATTTATTTATTAAGCTTATTTAAAAGTCTAAAGATTCGACTAACCCGCACGGTTGCGCAATAAAATATAAATAAGAGAATTAATTAAATAAATATATTTTGACATTTTTGTATTTAAAAAAAATCTATATTATTTATCGTAATTTCCCTGTGTAAAGTTTAGCCTGACCTGTATCGTCGCGGGCCGGAGGTAGCCGCCTGCCTGAAGCCGAGCACTTAGGTTCACTGCGGTAAATCGATCCTAGGCCAGCCTTTTTTATAAACACTATCCACGCAAAGCTAAATTTATTAGCTTAACATCTTTGTAACAAAACTAACTTAATCAGATAGGTAGCCCTTTTATTATTCATATTTCTTAGTAATATACTCATATGTAAGCTATAAAAAAATATTTTCCGTATAATTCAAAAAGGTCCCGGTTCGAAGCCCAGCTTACCAATGAGAATATACACTATTCTTTGTCATTGATTTAAGAAATTCTATAAATGTTCAGGAAATTACGCAGTGGAAATTGATGCGAGAGGAATTTTAGCGAAATCTTTGCACCAAAGAAAGAAAGAAAGATACAAAGAATAAAAGAAACAAACAAATAAAGAAAGAAAGAAATAAAGAAAATACTTTATTTATCGCAACAATTAAAATGGTGACAAAAAAATATAAGAAATAAATCTAAATGTATGTAATCTATTCTATGTACCGAGACATACATACAGGTGGTCAGCTCAGCATATGCTACAGCCGAGACTACAGCGCTGATATTCACCTGATGCCTTATGTTGGATGAGTCGGTCGCAGAGATGTACAGTACCATTTACTAAATCGGAAGGAACACTAAATGTACAATTTACATATATGTTTACCAAATAAGAATAAAATAAATAAATAATATCATAAATAAACCAATAATAGTAAAGTAATAATAAATATAAGTCAAGAAAAAACAATAGTATATTAATAAATAGAATAAGGTTAGATAAGTTGCTGTGAAGTTTTTTGTAATATAAACATATGCTTTTTGAGTGCCGATCTGAAACCTGCTAAGGAAACTTACTACCACTTACCAGAGCATTAGGCCGTCAATACATTCACGGAAGGAGCTTCCAAGACGGCATTAACGGAATAATACACTATTTAGTTGGGTAAGGAGACGAGCAGAATGGTCGATGGTAAATGGTCGTTGCGTATTAAATATTCAATGTGTACTGGATGCAGTGTGCTCCTGCTTATCAAGTTAGTGACTAATTGTTTAAAACATTGACAGATGGTGCCCGTCTAATGGCCAGTTTGTTCCACTGGCGGGCTGCAGACACAATGAAGTAATCTGAATATCTGCTAGAGGAGTGGGGTGGGATTTTGAGTTGATTGTTGAAAGCAGAACGAAGAGGGAGGTTGTGCGTATCGCACAAGAACTTTGAGGTAAGGAGGTGCACGAGGATTGTTCAGGATACTATGCAATGATTTAATTTAATAAATAAGACATTTTGTTAGCCTTTAATAATACATTATTGCTGGGAACTAATTCCAGGCGTTTTCATGAAATATTTTGTAAATATAGCCACAAGTCGGTCGATTCATAGTCAATATTGTTTTAGTTTACTTGTATAATTTATGGAACAATCTCCCTGTAACCATAAGGCAAGCGTCTACCAGATCTTCGTTCAAAAAACTCGTCTATCTACACTTTCTAAATAGCTCCCAATAATGTTAATAAGTGTATATATGTATATTTATGTATATTTTTGTGTATGTATTAGTATTTAGTATATTGATATTACAGTATATGTTAAAGTATATTATGTAAGTATATATAATTATGTTGAATTTATCCTACTATTAATATTTATTTCATTGCACCTATAAATGTTCTAATTTGTCCCTAAGGTTTGGCTGTCAGAAAATGTCTACGGGCATTAAGTCCGCCTTTGTACTTTGTGCAATAAAGTTTTTAATAAAAAATAAAATAAATATAATTTGATTACAAAAATAAACTAAAAATTCAAATTCAAATACACACATCAAAAGTGTCTAGGGATCAACATATATTTTTGCAATAACTTTTCTCCTGATTGATATTCATTAATATTTTCTTTAAGGATTGATCAAATAAAATGTTTTCGTTTGTCTACAGTAACGATAAACCAAGTCACCTTTGCATTAGTAAAAAAAATTGCCATTTTCCTAATAAAGGGATTTTTGACATTTGAACCACTAACATTAAAGTTCGAAAAAAAGACTGAAATAACAATTTTTTTTTTAATTTTATTGGGTAACTTAAACAATTAATAATCCGTGTTTCTACCGCGAACACTAACAACACAAGAACATCGGTTTGGCATACTCAAAATGAGTTCATCCAAATCACGCTGTGGAATGGCCGCCCATGTTCGTTGCAACAACAAAAAAAGGTCTTCTTGCGACTGGATACCCTCCATATTCGGCAGAGCTCTTCTCTGAAGAATATCCCATGCATGCTCAATCGGGTTCAAGTCTGGCGACTGAGCAGGCCAGGGCAGGACATTGATGTTAGCTGCGGCGAGAGTCTGTCTTACAACTCTTGCGGTGTGCGGTCGTGCATTATCATGCATTAACTGAAATAAGGGACCGATATGCACTTGTAGAGGAACGATGACGTCTGATACAACCGTCTCAGCATAAATTTGAGCGTTGAGGTTGCCTCTGATCCAAATCAACTCAGTTCTTCCGCCGATCGAAATACCCGCCCATACCATGATGGTTCCACCACTATAAGGATGGACTTCCTGGCAGGATTTTAATCGCTGTTGGCGTCCAGGGGTTCTCCAGTGTCGTATACGTCTTGTATCCGGCCTCATACCAAAACGAGACTCATCAGAAAAGCACACGAAACGCCATTGTTCTTCTGTCCAATTTCTGTGTTCAAGAGCCCATTGATATCGAGTCCTACGATTGTGCATTGCTATAGGTGGTACCCGTAGCGGTCTTCGGGAATGAAGGTTCACTTCATGCAAGCGGTTTCTGACTGTTTGGTCGCTAATTAAGTTCCCTGAAGAGCGATGAAGGCTCACGGCTAACATCATGGCGGTTATTGTTGGAGTTCTTCGAGCTGTGATTTGAATGTATTGGTCTTGTCTCCGTGTGGTGCAGCGATACCGTCCTCCATGGCGCTCAGCCACGGTACCAGTGGTTCGGTAACGTGTCCAAAGTCGACTGATAACACTCTGACTTGTATTCAGAGCTAAAGCCACAGTACGTTGCCGGGAACCAGCTTCTATCATTCCCACGGCTCTGATCATTTCTTCCCTGCTTAAATGACGTCGCCGCTCCATAATAACGTTGGTTTTAATCAGTAGTAGGGAAACAGTAGCACTAATAATGTCTTCAATGCGTCTTATGTTTTTATAGGGAAAATATTGACAGCTGATTTTCATCTTTTACTCGAATTTGATTGACAGTTCCTGTTTTAAATTATGAAATGCACCAAAAAGGATCCATATAAATTTATAAAATCATAAATTTATTACAAAGCCACATCTCAATCACAAGAAATCCGCATAAACATGCTTGATCCCTAGACTTTTTTGATGTGTGTAGTTTATTAATCAAAAATACTTATTACTTCACAATACAATAAACCTACAAAATATGTAGGGGTGTCAGACAAATGTGTCCCTGCTACCTAAACTAATAGCATTTCAACTACCGGTATACATACGACTAGCTAGCGGTCTCCTTCCGGGCACAACATTATTAAAAGTTACATAACTATTTCTAGTCATTATTAGGTATATTCAAATAGTAAAAATATGATATTAAAAAATAGTTATTGAACATTTTTTTCGTTAATAATAATAATAATGAATTTATTCCAGATTTAATCCTTATTTGTTAGTAACAATTTAACTTAGAACTATGTTAGTAGGAATACACATTAATTAAGAAGCAAAACAACGTAAAATTAATAATAATAGTATATTTAAAAATATATAAAATTAGACTAAGTACCGGTAACTGTATCCTTCTTTAGTGGTATTTGGTCACTTAAATACAGAAATTTGTACGGGAACGCGGCCATATAGTACATATTTGGACGAATGCCGCTAAGGAAGGATTTAGTTACTAACTTATGTATCAACCAGTGCAATTAATTAAGAAAAAAATGTAATAAGTATGATAATTGTTGGAAAAGGAGTAAACCTTTAGCGGTGGAATTTGTTTTTTTCATCATATTTTGATAAAAAAAACGCCTGAATCTGTGTATTTACGAGTACTTAGGGATTAAAAGTTGTGCCACATATAGGTAGGTAGTTGGGCTTTAGAAATAACGAACATATGTATGTACAATACTATATACTGTGATGGGCACGCGGTCTCAAGAGGAGCCAGTTCGCCGATTACAAAATGGTTTAATTTGTTGGCGCAGTTGAGATGATTCGGTATTCGTATAGATTACCATCAACCAATAATATTTAGTCATTTCCAAAAATACTTGTTTATTTTAGTATCCAAATTATAACAGAAAAACTAAAATAAACTTCAAGAATCGACCAACTTACTCGCTATTTTTACAGAATATTTAACGCCTGGAAAATAACACCCATAAATAATAAATTAATAAAGGCTAACAGAATGTCTCATTGATATTACATTATTTCAGGCATTTATATCAAATATTCATGAACATTTTATTTGCCCAAGTACGATCAAACTGCGTTATCATCTCCTTCTCGACCCGGTAATAAAGTTTGATCTAGGACTACATGCCACAATATATGACTCCGTGATATACTTACGCTGGATAAAAGACAGGAAGAAATAATTAATTAGTCTTTGCCGATCGATGTCATTTAACTATCCAGGCAAACTGCATGGAATACTGTTTTTACTTTTGGAATGGTTTTGATTAGCACATTAGATGCTCTCAATATCCAGAAGAAACAGGCGATTAGGTTAGCGGACAACTCCACAATGTCCAGAAGGAACAGGCGATTAGGTTAGCGGACAACTCCACAATGTCCAGAAGGAACAGGCGATTAGGTTAGCGGACAACTCCACAATGTCCAGAAGGAACAGGCGATTAGGTTAGCGGACAACTCGAGACGTTGCCCATTTGAGCGTGAGTGTTCTGAACAACTCCGTAAGTGTAGGATCGTCTTAAAAAGAGAATTATCATTTGCGTTAACTGATTCACATATTGTAATTATGTCAATAATTACAAGCATATATTTATTTTATTGATAGGTATTTTATTTAATATATTTCCAAGTTATTATAATAACTTACCCCTTCTTCTCTCTTCCGCAACCGAACCAAATGCACAGGCCAAAATATGCACCCTCATACCACATAGCCACTATCCCTACGCGTACATTTAAAGAACAATTAATAGCAGGCGGACTGATAGTGGTGATTTGCCCAGTCTGCCGGGGCGGAAAGATATCCACTGTTCGTGCCGTTAACCCCAGTAAAGTGTACAACCACACGTTTCAGGATCAGGCTTAAATCGTCGTCATGCCCAATTACGCCGGGGCATAGTGTCGGAGGCTGATGTGGACCTCGCGTGCCACTTATCATCATATCAGGCGCAAGGTCACATGTTGTGCTAATATAAAAAAAATAGAATGGCGATGGTCTTTACATGAATTAACCTGAACTAAATTTGCAACGTCTTTACATCAAAATAATATCTATATATATATATATATATATGAAATATATATGAAGTTCATTTGTTAATTATTTAAAAGAAAACATTATTATTTTATTTAGTTCTATTTTTATTTAAATTAAAGCTTTTTATTATCGATTACAAAATAAAGCAAGGATTATTTTACATGTATTTTGATTTATTTAATACTGTGGCAACACTACAGTTTTATTTTTAAACGAATGTGACAGCTCCATGCGGATAATATATTCGGAATTATCTACTGGAATTATCCATTGAGCTTTATTATTCTGAGGTCCTTTAAGATATTATTAATATTATGTAAAATCAAACCGATTTTCGAAATAAGTATTTCTTAGTCTAGTTTTCAGTCGCCCAAAATGTTATCAGGTAATATCTCGCCATTGTTGTTTGGAGACTATATCTCGATAGGCCGGCATAATGATAGGGATTGATGTCGGCCGTCAGTTGCTTTCTTGTACTTTGCGTACCGCTTACCTTCAGGTTGGTACGATGCCACATGTGCTATTAATATTCTAGTAGGTATTTATATTATATTACATACCTACACCAAAAAAATTGTAATAAATCAACGAGATCAAATATAAGATGGCGGAGGGCAGCGAGCACATTGTCATATTGTTGACGGCACCTAACGTCAATCAGCAAAACTTAATACCTTTATAGATACTTGAATTAAATTAGTTTTAATTATGACATTTGTATCTTGTAGTTGACGATTTTTATTAATATTAGTAAATAAGTAGTAGGTATAGTAAATATATAATGTTTGAATAATACGTTAATTTGACATAGTTTTAAATTTAAAACAAATTTGTATTAAAAGGTATAATAAAAATATAATATAATTTTGTATAGTTAATAATATTAAATATTGTATGCCTGATTGAAGTGGGCAGATTGTTTCAACAATTTTGTATATAAAGATAATGTTTCTCAAATTTTACATGTTAACAAATCACGGGCACGTGTGTCGGGTGCCGGTCCGTTACGTCCGTGATCGGGTGCTGCAGTGGGGTTTTTGCGTTTTGTCCGCTTTCGAGTTGTACATGGGCAAGTAGTCTTGTTTGAGTAGTGTTAAATTTTGACGTGCGTGGTAGGGTACCGCTGTGGTAGGGTACCGCTGTGCCAGGTATAGTAATCTCATAGCTCAATTTAAATGGTTAATAATTGATCGTTGTAGTGTGGTTCTGTATATTATTGTCGTAATAGCGCTATCTATCATCGACTAAAGGAACTTTTTTTCAATGGTCAAGGGTTATCCTCATTTACTTAGCGAAAATGAATTGAAACTAGTTTCGCTTGTTCAAAAATTATGTGTTTTACACTTCCGTAGCACTCAGGTCAGCATATTGTCCGTGAAACAACAAAATAATCAATTTGAAAGTACTCGTCGAACCCGACCATAACCGGCAATGACTGTCGTATACTAATTCATTCTGTACCGATCGGTCTAGCTTTGATTCTTATACCGTTTGGTTTCTTGCTCTGTCTTGTTATTAATGTCACATAACTGATTTCCATATTTTATGCTGAATGCAGATACATTTATATTTTATGATGATTATTTAATAGTAGTGTTAATTTCTTATATTCGTATTTACGTAAACGAAACACGTGGACATTAGGTGAAACGCGTCAAAACGTCGACAATAAAATGGTTTTATAGTTATTTAATTTATTTAATGTAATGCATAACTTACGTCAAAATTTTGTTGCGTTGTACATAAACATCTGATACTTTGTTTCAAGCCAACCGTATGCGTTATTTAAAGGATTTTAGGAAATAATAATAACAAATATAAATATTGCTGCAAAAAAAAGTGATATGACGTGTACTGGGTTGCCTTAAAACTGAGCTACTTAATCATGCTAAATCACTATTAGGTACTTAGGAATGATAACGGCTAGAAACGAAGCACGCGCACGATAAGTGAGGCAAGTAAAACCAAGCCATAACTGGATTGACTTCCATCAGTCTCAATGCCAAATAATTGTGCTAAAAGATTTTTATTTGATTATGATAGTTTTTGGGCAACGAAAGGGTGCATGCATTTAAAATAATAAAAACGTATTCTAATATAATATATTGCTTACTCCCTGAGACATTAAATATACGAGGTGACTTTGTATGCCCTTACGCTAGACTAATATGTTATAACTTTTATTTGTATTACTGTTCCACTAAATTTAAATGTCGGCTATCGTATAATAACAGAGGTTGTTGGAACCTGCTTCCAACACCATTTTCTGAACCATAGACCCTTTTGACATATTATCTTTGTTTTATTTTTTTACTATATGTTTTTTATTAACTCTTATTTTTGTGACAAATCAAAACTGATTTTATTTTATTCTATTGATAGAAACCAACAACTTTTCCTAAGAAACCATATGTTGTTAGTGATTAAAAAATTTGGCTTCTCCATATAAATTGACTATTTTAAATTTAACAGTTTGTATGGAGAAGCCAAACAATTTACTCTGGTCCGACATAAGTAATATGATTTCTTACGAAGACTTGTTTGTTTCTATCCATAGAATAACAAATTAGTCTAGAGTAAGACCATACAAAATCACGCGGTGTAACAAGACGAGGCAAAAGGTATGTGAATTAAAGCTGTGCCGGTTATAGTCGTCAATATGTTCGACGTGCACTTTTAAATTGATTTTGTTGTTTCACGGACAATATGCCGACCTGCATGCTACGGAAGGATAAAACACGTTCTTCTTCGCCAAGAGAAGAAGAACAAAGTAGATGGAGTAAAAAATGTGACAAACATTTTGTATGTAAATAATAACTCTGTGCTTGCTCTGTCTTATATTTGGACACTCATATAAACAGTTTTATTTGCCTCAAACTGGTTAGTTTTTTGTATAAAACTATCGCTCTAGACGTTATTATTCTAAGATTAAGTATAATTACATCATAACACCATTATTTTACTCGTTATGTTATGTTATGATCTAAGTTTTATTTTTGATTCTTTATTGTTATCGTCTATATGACTTCTTTTTTGGAATTCATTCGTGTCTTCCTTAACTTGTTCAGCTAATGCTTCTTTACCATCGTCTTTTTTACTTTGATCTTGTTTGGCTTTAGGTTTCTTAACATATGCTTTGATATAAAAGTCAACAAATAGAATGAGCATGAAGAAGTTCTGGGGTAAGAAGACAGCGGCTGACCAGCGAGGGAACTTGCACGTCTCGTGATCCGACAGCACCAACAGCATGAAGTGGATCACCAGCGCCAGGAACTGGAACTGACGGATTAAACACATATTATAATGACTTAGAAATCAAACAAACGTATAAGATTATTGATAGGAATGTGGCCCACAAGCTGGCAAAAAAATATATGAAAAATAGTGTATAAATTAAGGTTGAAATGTTTTTTTGTTTATCCCTTCTTATAACCTGGAGGCAAAGTGTGAAAATTATTTCGTAAATTCAAATTTCAAACCAGGTCAGCGTGCGGTTCAAGGCATGCTAAAATACTGTTCATACTTACAATTTGAATTTGCGTGATGTACTTCTTCCACCAGATGTTCTGTTTGTATTTTGGGAAAGCGACAGTGAGGAGGTAGTAGCTGTACATGACCACGTGAACAAAGCTATTGACGAACCCTACGAAGGTACCGTGACCACCTAAAATAGTGATATTAACAAATATGATAAAACGGTTTAATAAATATATTATTATAATACTAGTGGTCTGCGTTACAGCTTTTCCTGTGATGGTTAGAATATTCGAACAATCATTTCTTTGTTAAATGGTTTTATCATCATCATCATCAGCCTGTGTCTCTCCACTGCTGGATATAGGCCTCCCCCAAGGCTCGCCTTTGCACGCGGTCTTTTGCAATCCTCATCCAACCCCCACCAGCGACCCTCCTCAGGTCATCCGTCCATCTGGCGGGGGGTCGTCCCACTCTGCGTCGTCCCGTACGTGGTCTCCACTCCAGAACCCGTTTGCCCCATCGGTCGTCGGTTCTGCGGCAGATGTGTCCGGCCCATTGCCACTTCAGCTTGCTAATTTTGAATGCTATGTCAGTAACTTTGGTTCTCTGATGAATTTCAACGTTTCGAATTCTATCCATCAGAGAAATACCAAGCATAGCTCTCTCCATAGCTCGCTGAGCGACCTTGAATTTGTGAACCAGACCCACTGTCAGTGTCCACGTCTCTGCTCCGTACGACATTACGGGGAGGACGCACTGGTTGAAGACTTTTGTCTTCAAACACTGTGGTATGGACGATGAGAAGATATGTCGAAGTTTCCCGAATGCCGCCCATCCTAGCTGAATGCGTCTGTCGGCTTCTTTGCTGAAGTTAGCAGCGCCTAGCTGAATAGTCTGTTAAATGGTTTGAAACATATGATCCAACTTCCCTTTTGACCTTATTAGAGTTTATTGCAGGTTCAAAGCCTAAGCACTCTGTAAAAGGACGTGCACTGATAAGTCTATGGCAGTGCTTACATCATCAATCGTGTACGAATTATATGAAAGATACTTTTAGCAAATCCAAATATATAATTGAGAGATGGTACCTACTGGTCGCAATCTACTGTCCTGTGACTTTGGCAGTCTCATTATCAGTACAATAATACATTACCTGGATAGTAATTGCATGCTCCCCACACCAACATTACCATCCCAGTGTGATGGTACACATGTAGGAATGTAATCTGGTTGTTCTTCTTGCGAAACACAAAAAATACCTGCAAACAAACACCTTTATTACTCTCAATATTAATAAAAAAGGAACTTTGCACGCATCAGTCTTAACCACTTCGGTTGATAAAAATAAATAAATAAATAAAAATAAATCAGTTTTCATTTGTCATAAAAATAAATGTTAATAAAAAATTAAAATAAAGCAATGATATATGACAAAACGGTCTATGGTTCAGAAAATGGTGTTGGAAGCAGGTTCCAACAAACTCTGTTATTATACCATAGCCGACATTTAAATTTAGTGGAACAGTAATATAATTAAAAGTAAAGTTGGTACGACCTGATCCTACAAAGTTGGTACGACCTGATCCTACAAAGTTGGTACGACCTGATCCTACAAAGTTGGTACGTCCTGATCATACAAAGTTGGTACGTCCTGATCCTACAAAGTTGGTACGACCTGATCCTACAAAGTTGGTACGACCTGATCCTACAAAGTTGGTACGACCTGATCCTACAAAATCCATTGAAAATTAATGAGTGTAGGTAAGTTGTTTATGTATTAGAATGTAATTATTAAGTATTATTAGTATGTATTTGTTGTTATGTCTACATATACCTACATATATCTTACAAATTGTCATTTAATAATATTGCACCTACTTACCATTGATACTGTCTAAATGTCCTAAAGGTTTGGCTGTCAGAGAATGTCTAACGGCATTAAGTCCGCCTTTGTACATAATGCAATTAAGTTTTTAAATAAAAAAAAAAATAAGGTAACCATTATACATCCTGATATGAATTCATAACAGTTTATACGTTCCCGTCTTACCTATGCTGCGCCAGCCAATGCCAATCACCATCTGGCGAAGACCAACAGGGATGTGATCCAAAGTCAGCACAACATATCGCTCTGGTTGGTCTACCGAGTACCGTGGTTCTTGTCATCTAGAGATTGTTACTTTTGAGGAATATGTTGTCGGCCTGACTAGACGAACATATGTTCTCTCGGGCTGACAACTTACACTTCAAGCATCTCCAGATAATCGCTCCGTCTAATGCTTCTGGAGGAGAGCTAACGTAGTCGAAACTAAACACCCTAGGTTCTTTATCCACACGGGCGCTGTTACTCAACTAACCAATCAATCGAGTATTCTGTCCAGGAAAATGGGGGAATGTCTTCATCCCCAAGCCAGGATTATCAATGATCCGGGCTTGGATGATCCTATTGATGTTGTAGGTACTTACAGTATCTAACAAATCGAAGAGTTTGAGCAAGAAGTAGTAGTAGGTGTAAGTGGCAGCCGTTATCGCGTCCTCTGAGTATGACCTGTCCACCGGCTCGCATAACCACTTGTATTTGCCACCGATCCCCCACGCATCTAGACCCTGCATATCAAAAATCACAAGAATTGAAAAAACTTGTTTTTGGTTATTAAAAGCATGAAACCTCACAAGTACACAAAGCACACGGTGTCTATAAACAAAAATTTACTTACAACATAGAAAATGATCGAACAACATACAACTTGAATGGCATTATACACAATAATTAACTTGTCCAAATTATAAGGAGGTCTGTTCTTCATGAAATCGGGGCCTAATTTTAAGACAAACAAGAAGTAGAATGCGACAATAAAATTCATGGGCCAGGGGTTCGCCATTAGCGGCCATGTCTTCACTCGTTCGTCTGTAGACAAATATATAGATATCTTTAGTCTTATTGTTTGGTCGTTTACTTAAAAAACTTATTATATTCTTTAATGCGAAGTGTTTACATACTTGTATGTTTAAATTAAAATTAGAGATAAGAATTTTATTATTCATAATCAAAATACCTAGTTTACTCACTCCATTAATATTAATCAGAGGAATTTCCTCCTAATTAACATAATTGTGTCAAAGTTTTATTACTTGCATAGGTAGTACTTTGTATAGTAAAAATATCCAACGTCATTGGGTCAGAGCTATTGTTCAGGAGGACAAACATTTTTATGACTATTTAGCTGTTTGACCTGGTCTTGTGGTTTAATATTATGATCGGCAAAAAGAACTTTCAGCTAGCCACATATTATATTCAGATTTTGATGTCAAGTCATTTTAAGATATAATCTTTTATTAGACCTGAATGTCCGTAATTATCATACAGGCGTGACAAATTAAACAGAGATATATTGACAGGGATGACGTCCGTTCGGTCAAGTAATATAAAATTTCACATTTATGATATTAGTATGGATTATACTCAAGGGTTAACTACCCTAACTATAATTATTATAATATTAACATCTACTACAAAATTTTAGACAACAATATTCACAATATATTTTAACAAAATTAAACAAAAGTGAATTTGTCAGTCTGGCAAGCGTGGCGAGTGTAGGCTAAATTCTCCAGAATTCTCTGGAAGGCCCATCCCCAACAGAGATCTTTGTGTTCTATACTTGAAAAAATATAAGAAATTGAATAATAATAAGGAACATAATGTACTTACCAATAAGCTCGTTGAAAAAGTAACTATGTTTCCTAATGATTAGGTTAAGGACTGCCGCCATGTTGATGAGGGCTGTAGACTAAATGGGAGACATAAGACCAACTACATGAACAGTTTATTGATTTCTATTTAAAAATAAAATCGATAGACACGTTAAACATTGAAATACTGAAGTGAAACAAGGATCGATTACAAATGATCATAACATGGACAACAAAAAAGTCATTAACCATCAAGAGGTAATTAAATAATGTTTTACATAAACTTAGGCTTTGCCTATTGGGGTTCCTTTAGATTTGGTTTCAGATATAGGCCACGCGTCAGGATTGAACTTACATTTATATGATTTAAATCATTAATTTTATATATATTAAATATATGTTTAATAAAAATTTTATTTAAATTTATTCGAAGTAGATAAAAGTACATTAAATATAAATTAAAAACTACCTAAATAATAAAATTAAAAATAAACTAACCTATAAATAAAAAATGTAGAGACGTCCCATCCGAGATAGTCCCAAGGAGACTGGCAACATTTCCCCTCTGTATAGCGAGGCTAATACGTTGGCAAAAATAATTGCCAGCCTTCCTGTCTCCAGACCTTTCTGTCAGCCGCCTTGACAACTCCTTGGCCAAGCGCCTCGCTGACGGTCCCCATGGGCCCATCGTCTCGACCCCAAACGGCACAAATTCGTAACCGATACCAAGGTTGGCGTATTTGCGCAATTTGAGGTTCTCCGCAGAAAACGCCGCTTTCCCCGCGCCTGACGAGGTCGCTTGGATGTGAGATGGAGCTAATGTGTCTACACACGTCGCATCCCACACCAGAGATTTGCCAAGTTTCCACGGCCCAACAGTCATTCCGTCGGGTCTCTTGCCATCACTCCGCACAATCCCAGATGGTTCTAAGATTGCGGGTACACCAGCAGTGACAAGAGCCCTTCGGATGATGTCGTTGAGAGCCGCGTGACGAGGAATGCGGCCAGCACTTCTAGCACAAGAAAGCCCGTGGTGTCCGAGATGATCGACTGGTTCTCCGCATCGACACTGGTGCGGGTGGACAGTCCGGGCTCCGAGACGAAGGCACACCGCCATGGTCAGTGTATTTCGGTCAAGGAGTGTTCCAACCGATGCTGAGGGAAAGGCCTGCAACCAAAGACCTGACTCTCTAGTGGAAACGGCCATGAGGCGAGCCCGCTCTTTCATATTACTGGCAGATAAAACATTTTCCTGTACCAGTTTGCAGAGCGGCTCGTCCCATAGTCGTTGGATTTTTGGTAAATTTGGAACCGAAACGTTTGGACATGCTACTGACCAGGCATCTCTGGCATCTGACAAGTACGACGGCTCAACGGAACCCAAAGATGGGTTAGTGATTCTCCCGTAGAGCTCGACAGTACTATGTACAGACGACAGAAAAGCTGGCAGTGCTACACTAGAAATTTTGCGGGTGCCTAGGCCTCCGAACCGAATTGGTAGTGAGGCCTGGGCCCAAGTACGGTCATTCATGGGGCAATTTAGAATTTCGGTTAGTGAATTTTGCAATTGTTTGTCTAATAAAAAAAGTTCTTCTGAAAATTTCCAAAGTTGAGAACAACGGAGTACATACGTAAATTTGGGGGCGAACAAACAAAATCGTATGATAAAAAGTGCCATGTGGGGTTGAATTTGGAATAAGCGTTCAGAAGTTGAGTTAAATTTAGTTAATTGTTCCTGAACATAAATTTGAATGGATTCATCTAGGATTGGTGATCCTAGGAGCCGAAGGGTTTCATTATTTAAAATTTTGATATTGGGCGCTAGACTATTAAATTTGGAAATAATTTCAATTTGTTTGTCATGAGTTAATAAATTTGATAGATAAAGTTCACATTTTGCAAAATTTAATTCTAAACCTATGGTGCCAAAATCGTATATAAGCTTTTGAAGGTCACCGAGAACTGTATCCGCATTTCCTCCGATCGTGCCATCATCGAGATACCATATATTAAATTTTGAATTTAGGCTGCTTATGATATTATGTATTGCCAAACTGAAGATGGCAGGACCGAGCGGATCGCCCTGTTGACAACCAACTGCCGAAAGTAAAGTATTGTTTTTATAAATTAATTTTGAAGGGGTGCTATAGCACTGCCAAATGTAACTAAAAATTTCCGGGGTCTGTTGTTTAACTTGGTCCAACATGACACCTCTATCAACCGAATTAAACGCGTTTTTGACGTCCACCTTCAACATCACATCTCCCCCGTGATGCACTACAAAGCTCCGAGCAGCATGTACTGCAGCTTCGCAGCCACTCTTGGAGCCAAACCCCACTTGTAAAGGTTGAAATTTCGAGGTAAGTGTAGGTAATATGATTTTACTACAAATTTTGGATATTATACGGCGCAAAGTGCAGCCGACGGCAATCGGTCTGATACCACCGTCTTTTTTTTTAAGTGCGCATATGTTTGCGCCGTATAGTATGTCAGTGATGCTAATAGGTACTTGGCCGGATAACATAATATTCACAAGTGAGGTTAAGGCGACAAGGAGGGGTTCAGCAGCGTCGCCTGCTGTACCGCTGATCAAGTCCTTGTAGTGCTGTGGAGTAAGACCATCAAGGCCACCTGCCGATCCATTTTTAAAGGACAAAATGGCATTTTGCACTTCCGATGATGTTACTTGGAGGCAAGGCTCATTTTGTCCTGGAGGATCGGGGAGCAGAAGTGTTGTTGCTGGTGGGGGGTGTTTGTTTTGGAGGGCAGCCAAAGTTTCTGGAGAGTCAGGAGCGACAACATCATGGGAGAAGAGAAGGTCAGCAGCTCCCTTCAGGTCCCCGTCATTAATTTTGTCCTCAATTTTTTTAACGCTGTAGTTTTTGGTGTGGTTTTTAAAAGATGAAAAGAACGCGGGCAGCCGATTGACCTGTGGATATCTCTCCTTGGTTTTCTGTCGCAGCAACCTCGGAGCCACATCATCAGCTGCGACAGAAAAACAAGGAGAGATATCCACAGGTCAATCGGCTGCCCGCGTTCTTACCATATGTGAAAGGAGTAACGGATAAAATTGGTACAGCTTTCAAAAAGTTATCCATCAATGCTGTTTACACACCATTCTCCAAAGTAGCAAAACACGTACGCACCCCAAAAGATGTCATTCCTTTTCAAACGCCTGGCGTATATAAAGTGGACTGCAGCTGTGGGAGTTCATATTGGCCAAACTAAGCGCACAATAGCCGAGAGGGTCAAGGAACATATAGCAGCTGTAAAAAACTGCCAATTAAACAAGTCAGCAATAGCAGAACACCTAATGGATAGTGGCACAAACCATTGGATTGAGCTGCATGACCCAAAGATACTTTCCACCGATCGTCACTATTACCCTAGAATAGTACGTGAAGCGATAGAAATAAAGAAACACAAAAATTTCAATCGAGAGGGGGGTTATAAGCTATCTTCATCGTGGAATCCAGTAATCAATAGGTTTCGACGCCGGGAAAAATCGCCCGGTGTCGCCAAGGATATTGTAAGTGTCGTGTGTCGTGATTTCTAAAAACTTTTAAAGTGAAAGTGGGTAGATTTACATCTGCCGCCCAGTATGTACGAGACTACACCGCATAGCTTCAGTCGACCCGTGACCACGGCCAATGCAACTTGGCTGAAACGTCGGGAGAAATATGTCTCTAAGGTAAATCGCGTAAAGACCCGTTAAAATTATAAAAATCTATTATGAATGTGCGCGAAAGTTTAAAAAGTTTAACAAGACTTGGTGGCAGCAACTCCTATATATTAATGGTCAATGTCCTTTAAATTTGTTCACTTGTCGTTGTCTGCCAGTGTTATAACCGCCTATGGTTGGGTTTGGTAATTTGGCATTAGGGATTTATTTTATGCATATCGATAAAAAAAAACAATTTTGAAAAAAAATATATATATAATATTTCCTTAAAAATACATTTATTAATATGAACACAAATAATTTGATTCATATAATAATTCTGATGTTTATTATTGTTGAAATAAATTGGAATAGGTACAATTAACTCTACTTAAAAAATAATTATCACAAATTATGTAGACTTACTTAAGACAAATTCATTCTCTCATATAACATTTTGGACCTTATGATAACAGTTTAAACCCAAACTATGCTCAAACATTTTATTGGACAAAATGATATTAAACCGATTTCTAAAATTTTGGATGTTTTAATAGTAGTTGTTTTTTGGGTACTTAGAGTAGTTATGCATACGGCCCCCAGTTTCAAATCAATTTCACAATAACACTACGTTTTACTACACACACTAAAAAATATAAAAAGAATCTCAGGCAAGTTGATTTAGACCACAAATTTACCAGCCACAATGTCAGAATAGAATAAAATAAAACACCAATTAATAATAACACAAATTATAAATTAAATAACAAATAAATGTAAAAATCATATCAAAAAACTCAATTTCATCACAATATCAAGAAAAACATATAATTACAAATAAAACATTGATTCAAGTCTTATAGTTAGAAAAAAACTTATTTTAAAATATCATTCAATCAAAATATAAAAATTCGTTGTAATCAATAAAATATAATTGAGGGCTAAGTAGCTAAATTTAATTCTAAATTAGGATCACAATACGAAATCAGAGCCTTATTTATATAACCTATATACAATTATTGCTAGCATTCTTTCTTAGAAACACAGTGTCCGTTGCCGACGGAGAAACCATTTCCATTACTGACAACGGCCCCGTTATATTTGCTGACCAAATTTAAACCATTTTGTTTGCTGCCAATGTAACCATTTCCATTGCTGACAGCTTCCACATTACGTTTGCTGACAGTTAAACCATTTTCTTTGCTAACAACGGAACCATTTCCATTACTCAGGTGATTAACACCATTTCCGTTTTGTAATACTTTAGTAGATTTTTTAGCTGCCTTTATATAATTTTGATAGTAGAAATTTCCAAACATGTATAAGAATAAGCCGGCGTTGAGAGCGAGCAAGAAGTTGAGGGATTTCGGGTAGTCACAATCCCTAAACATGACGGAGAAATTGTGGTAGAACACGATGCAGAACTGAATCTGAAAATTTAAAATATCCTTCTTAACACAGTGCTGGTTAAATACTTGAGAGCTCAAAAATATCAAGCCTCAAAGACCATTTATTTTTTAAATTATCTGTTACAATTTTTTGTTTATTGCTTTACAATAAATTCGAGTAGCTACTTGTATTTAAATCATTGACATTTTGGAATCCATTGACCTTTGTTCTATCGACGCTGGACAACAATCAAAACTTATGTTTTGTCATTCTGATTAGGTACTTTGTACATTTGTAGCACTATATCGAATCTATTATTACAATTAGTGACCACAAATTGGTATCAATATTGCATATCATATAACAAGGCACTATAATTATCTGAATTCGGACCCCAAAATATGAGGAGTGACTACTTTAATTCAAATGTACTTTAGTATCTACCATTTACAAATTAGAAGAAGATTAAATTGTAAGAGACACATTCCTTATGGACCCACAGTACGGGTAGCGGGTTCTTTGTATGTTAGTAGGTATTCCTCATTCATTTTTTGCTGCTCTGTTTATCCAATTAAATACTGTATTTGTTGGTTAATATTAGGATTAATTTTGTAGACATACCAGTTGCATGGTTGTGAGATGTTTCTTCCACCAGAGGTACTTCTGGTACTCCGGTCCCAGTCCCGAGATCATGTAGTAGGTATACATGATGATATGGATGAAGGAATTGATGACACCAAGAAGAGTCCCATGACCACCTGAAAAAATATTGTCAATAAAGGATGATAGTTGTGTTTAAAAAAAACCAAGTGTGGAAATATCGGCTCTTCTGATATCGGAAATTTGTAACCCTAGAACACACAATCCTAGACCTCTACTGTTGATGATTGGCCTCTGGAGAATTTCGCCTACACTGAGCACGCTCTGGCCAGACAGGTTAGCGAGGGTCAGATGTAATTTTTAATGACAATTTATTAACGACTTCTACAAGTTGGTATTAGTAAAACCGGGACCGATTCCTTTATGTGCTCTCTGAGTGTTGTAATCTATGAGAAATGTACGTAAGAAAAGTGTCTCTTTGATATATATCGAGGTTCGAACCGACTTTTAAGGATTTAAAGGAAAGTGTTCTTACAACCGAGGTACCACCGCTCTTTTGATGAATTACCGGATTATCGTGTCATTTAAAGACTTGTATATTCCAACACACACACATAGTTGAATAACTCTAATTCCAGACTACAAACTCTCAAGTACGGGTAAATATAAGGTTTCTTAAGTCAAAACTAACGGATAGGACATAGAGTTGGCTACTTGTTATAATATCCCATGATAAGTTACAGTTTTGAGATTGGAGTTTAAGTTTAAAGATATGTTTAAAAAACACCTCGAAACCCAAAAACAAAAAAGTTACCTGGTAGAAACTTTGTACCGATCCAGGCGCAGATGGGCATCAGTGTGTGGTGGTAGACGTGGAGGAACGAGATCTGTCGGTTCTTCTTCCTCAGGACAAAGAACACGGTGTCCATCAACTCGATCACTTTCGCGAAGAAATACCACCACACTGCGGCTGCCATCTGTAAAATAAAAGACTTCATGATTAAACTTTTAAAATTTAATCTCTTTATCATAATACTTTTTATATTTAAACGGATCTTTACATAATTTACCTCAGAGAGACAATTTCCTAAAAACTGACAAGTATTATAGCTGAGTAATCCTTGCAGATTCCTTTCTCAGTCAGTTTAAAGATTAACAAGTCACTGGAATCAGATCATATGGAACAGCTTACTCTTTGGCTCACTTTGCTAATTAGTCTAGTCAAATAATAACTGAATGAATGTGACAAATGCCTGAAATAGGTTTACGTGAATAAATATATTTTGACTTTGACTTGAGTAGGATTAGGTCAATGCAACTTGGTCGATACTTCTGGAGGTGACTCAGGGTTAATGTAATGTTCGTACTATATTATTTTAAACATAGACCCATCTAAATACGGTTGTTTTTATGTCCGCTGTATATAATATAGTCGAGGCTTAAAGGTGCTTGGTAAAGTCGCTATTTAAAGACGAAAACATTGCAAAGGGCTTTTGCAACCCACATCCCCCACCTTCTTTCTTCAAATCTTCAGTCCATCTGTCGGGGGTCGTCCCACCCTGCGTCGTCTCATAAGTGGTCTCCACTCTAGAACCCGTTTGCCCCATCGGTCGTCGGTTCTGCGGCAGATATGGCCCATTGTCACTTTAGCTTGCTATTTTTAAAAGCATGTCAGTAACTTTGGTTCTCTCACGAATATCAACGTTTCGAATTTTATCTATCAGAGAATACCAACCATAGCTCGCTGAGCGACCTTAAACTTATTGACCAGATCCACCGTCAGTGTCCACATCTCTGCATCAAATGACATTACGGGGAAAACACATTACCCGAGTACCAGAGTAACGGAGTACCAGACAGACATCAGAATAGTATCTTACCCGATTTCCTGTCTCGGAGAAGTCCACCGGTTGACAACTAAAATTGTAATTGTTCCACCAGCCAGCTGCTAAACCCTGAAATGATGATTAAATAACTTTAAGCACTTAGTAACAGCCTAATGACATTAGTTAGAAAAAAAAAAACAAGCAAGTCACTTGATAACAATATAATTACGAGTATTATATCTGATTTACACAACTTATTAGTACAACTTTGACACTGGCGATGTGTTTTCTTACTTCCTCTTTAATGGTTATAGTTAATAACATGTCGCCGTAACATAGTCTCCTAAAGCAATAGTATTAGTATCTACATAGTTACATACATACAAACTGTAAGAGAAGACACTAGGGGCCGATTGCACCATCCGATTTGACGAATACATCAACATTTTGATTAAGGCCCTTCTTACGAGGCAAACAAAACCAAAAACAGGTTTATATCATAAATTTTAAGGAATAGAATCCACAATCTTATTCTATAACCTGTTCTGGTAAAAAAATATAGCTTCATCACCATTAGACTCTATACTTCTTCTTCTTCTTAGCTTCTTCCATTTTGCAATTCCAAAAAGTGCATTTTGTACGTGAAATATTACAGAAATTGTACAACTTGCGTCGCCCGTGTGAGAACATTGTCCGCATTTCATGCAGTAGCCAACGCTTATGTTTTGATTTGCTTTTGGTCGCTTCGTGTAAGAAAAGCCTAAAACTAGAATTGATTTGAAAAAATACATATTTGACGCCTACTTTAACGTTAATCGTCACTGGCGAGTTTTGGCTTAGGTACTTACATTAATCAAAAGTTTAAAGCAAATTTAGAGTGATCTTTGTTAAACAAAACAACAAACAAACAAACGAATGGCTGATTTTATATGGACCCCGTCGTCGCTCGTCCTATTTAAAACGTGTGTCATTCGAAGCTTCTAATTGGTTAAATATTTTTTACCAAGGCGACTTTTTTCATATTTTTTTTGTAGTGATTCAAACGAAATACTAAATGTATTTCAGGCTGATTCTAAAAATATATATTTAAAAATACATATTTAACATATTCTTAAGAAATTATGTAATTAAAATTAAATTACTTTAATCAAGTATTTTTTATAACAATGTAATACTAGCTAATAGTATCGTGGAGTAGACCAATCTAGCAACAACATTTGGAAAAATAACTATAAAAACATTTGTAAATGTAATTTTCTATTTGATGTGGCGACGGGTTTATGCAAAATCATCCATGATCTTTTGAATGTAACTGTCAATGTCGCAGTCAAATGTAACTTTACGGACATTTTGGTGTTACAACAGTGTAGCTAAATATGAAAAAGCTACTCATCAAGTTGTTCAATGAACGCTGGACCACTATCAAAAAACTTATGTTTTGCGTTCTGGCGGAAAACAATATGTCTGCTGTTAGTATACGTCATGTTAAGTTTTAAATAACACCTTTTATCAAGAGTAAAAAATGTATACATGTGGAGTGACTATTTGTAAGCGTTTTTTTTTTTTCAATTTACCTCATAGACCAAGTAAATGCTCATGACAATCTGGCTGATGTTGTAGCCTATGATGGTGTGTTTGAGGTGGAAGGGTTTCCTGTCCCTCATAAAGCGAGGACCCACGGATGTGCAGAAGTATACGTAGAAGACGAGCAGCGTCAGCAGCGGCACTGGGCTCGACATCATCCACCAGTCAGCTGTTCGAGGATCTAGAATTGGAAATCATCATCAAGACCGATCTGAAACCTTAATATCCCATTGAGCGTCTTATCTTATCCATATAATCAATAGTTATATTGTTGTCAATGTTAGCGGCTATAAAAGTTGATATTTTGTAATTTTATTGTAAGCTCAGTTATGCTCGGCTAAGCTTAACAATTTAATGGTTGTGGTTAAGAGGGTTTAATTTTTTGCATCCCTCTCACTCGCACAACTCAACATATTTTAATATTTTTCAATTTTGAGGTTTCTTTTGTCAATTTTAGACAGAGAAGAATAGCTAAAACATTCATAACGATTTTACTCTATTTTAATAAAAACAAATTACTATCGCTTTAAATTACTATATACAAAAAAAATACTATCGCTGACCAGAGATCAAATATATAAATATTACAAAGAGACATACACAGAAATACAAAAAGAGGAACAATATCTGGACCCACCCTCGCCTCGACCCGTCAGACCTTTAGAGGACTTCCGATGCCTTCCACCAAGCATGGAAGAAATGGAGGAACAAATCAAAAGAAAAAGTTCCAAATCGGCACCAGGCCCAGATGGCATTCCGTACATTGTATATAAAAAATGCCCTCACACCCGTAAGCATTTATATAATATATATCGAAAAATCTGGTCTACTAATCAAGTTCCAAAGGCATTTGGCGAGGCAGTCTTCGTTCTCATACCAAAGAAAACTGAGGTAAATGATCCCAAAGATGCAAGACCGATCGCTTTAACGAATACAATGTCCAAAATCTTCTTCTCCATAGTACAAGCAAGAATGTCCCGATTTATGATCAAGAACGAGTACTTCTCACGCCAGCACCAGAAAGGTTTTTTGCCGGGAGTTTCTGGCTGCTTAGAACACAACACCTTACTCGCTGAGTGTTTGAAGGATGCCAGGAAACAGGAGCGGCAACTAAGCGTCTGTTGGATCGACTTGGAAAACGCATTTGGGTCGGTGCAACATGAATTGCTGCAAACTGCGCTAAAATGGTATAACTTTCCAACACTAATCAGAGATATAATTGCCAATTATTACAAGAACTTGAGATTTGTCGTAACAAACAAGGACGGCTACACAGACACACTAAAATACAATGTGGGCCTGTTCCAAGGCTGCTGCCTATCACCTGTAGCTTTTAATATAATTATCAATATCCTAATCGACAAACTTAAATCTCGTGAGAAGAAGTGTGGATATAGATTCAAACAAAACAACATCTATACGGAATCCGTCTTAGCTTTTGCAGACGACTTGGCGGTGCTAACAAGAAATCCCAAGCAATGCCAGGGCTTGCTGAAAATAGTGGATGATTTCTGCTCATGGACAAAGGGAATGAGAACGAAACCATCAAAATGCTTCAGCCTATGTCTGGCTAGGCGAAACACTACATTTACGTCTTATGATCCTGGACTGAGTATTGCAGGGCAGAGAATAGCTCCGGTAAATGAAACCATGCCCTTTAAATTTCTTGGCAGAAGGATAAATTTTCAGGGAAAAACACCATCCCTAGAAGTAGTTGTAAAACAATTCACTGACGACATGAATAGGGTTACTCAACAGCCTATAAGCAATGTCAAAAAAGCTTGGATATATGACAACTACTTAGCATCTCGCCTCACTTGGCCTTTCCTAGTATATGATTTCAACAAAAGCCTACTATCAAGTCTGGACGCGGACGTCATAAGAACATTGAAGTCTTGGCTTGGATTAGCCCAGGGTGCTGACTCCTCAACATTCTTTAGAGGACGGAGAAACTTCGGAATGGATCTGAAAAGACCATCTGAATTATACAAACATCTACGTATAAGCAAATATCAAATTCTAACCAGCTCCCAGGATAATACAATTTCATCCCTTCCAAGAGACCCTCTGGTCTCAGATATGGAACCGAGACTACTATTCTTCAAGAAATTCATGACAGGTGCCCAGACTGACAAAAGAGGCATTGGCTGGAAGAAAAAAGAAAGTGACAAAGAGGTTATAAAATCCTTCCTCAGGAAAGATGAAGAGCATGAATACAGAGTGCACGCGATGACTCTAGAAGTTCAAAATGACTGGCTAACTTTGGGCGATTTTTGCATCCCTCCAGCCCTAAAGTGGCGCACACTAATGTACGATTGGTCTCCGGCGTTGCTAAAGTTCTACCTAAACGCTTTTCAAATGTCCCTCCCGGACCAGAGTAATTTGGTAAGGTGGGGAAAAGCTACGGAAAAGAACTGTACATTGTGTGGTGCTGCCATAGGAACTGCTAGACACACACTTGTAGGGTGCGTTACTCTCCTAGAAAAGGGCTATTACTCACGCCGACATGACAAAGTCCTAGGTGTTATCCGTGAAGCAGTAAGTCTTTCTATTGCAAGAGCCAGAAAGGGACTGACTACAAATAAAACTTTGACCACATTTGTAAAGGAAGGGCAAAGCACGAAAACTAAATGCAAGCCCACCTCGATCCTTGGCGCCGCATCAGACTGGAAAATTCTCATGGATACATTTGAACACCATTATAGGATCCCAGATGAACTAGCTGTATCAGCTATAGGCCAGACATCTTAGTGTTTTCTCGGAACTTGAAAAAAGTTATCCTTATTGAACTTACCGTTCCGTGGGAATCAAATATTCCAAAAGACCACAACATGAAGTCGAATAAATATTATGATCTCACAGAAGAAATGATCAGGAACGGGTTCAAGACTCAGCTTTACGCAGTGGAAGTTGGTGCAAGAGGAGTTCCAACAAAATCTTTGCATCACTTACTGAAAGAATTGGGCCTAAGCAGGTCTGCCGTCAATACATTTATGGAACGAGCTTCCAAGACGGCATTAACGGAATCATACAGTATTTGGTTGGGTAGGGAGAGAAGTAGAATGGTGGATGGTGAGCGTATTATCGCGCAATAGAAAAAAAGGAGGCCTCCTTTTCTTAAACCAGCCAATTGTCGGTCGCAAGCCCGAGACACCATTCTTCTCATCTCTTACCCACACACGATGGACCCGGCACCCGCACGGTGAATCCATGGAATGCTTAGAAATTTGTCTTCATGATAAATATAATTCCAATATGTCAGTAACTTTATTCCCTAGTAAGTTGTAAGGCTACATTTCTCAGAAGTACACTCAGAATATTTTTAAAAAATCAACTCTTGATTGTGCGAGGGAGAGGCAAAACAACAGCAACAGCATTCTAAAACGTTTTCCTGACGGCTCCTCCACTCAAGTATTTCTGCCAGCTGTCAAACGCTCGAGTTATAAGGATATATGACAATGTACGTTTGTAATTTTTTTTTATACAATTTTCCCGTTATTGGAAGGCAAAAGGCCGAGCTCATACAGCCAGATTTTGTCTTTTTTTTACTTTTTATTTTTGGTTATCTACAATGTTCTATTTATCTATGCAAGTTATAAACAGTAACTTAATATATAGAAGAGGTCATCAACGGTTCCTCCACTCAACCATTCCTTCCAGCTGTCAAACGGGTTTCCCCAACGAATCCTCGAAATCTGTGAAGAATGCGATATCGGATAAATTGTATCTAATTTTGAACTGACATTACTGTCAAAAATATACCTATGAACACTTTGACAGCTGGAAGGAATAATTGAGTGGAGGAGCCATTGCGATCTTAGAATACGGGTGTGAGTTACTCGAATGTAGTGGTGCTGTACGGATTTAGCTGTTAGATTTTATGAATTTGGATGCCAAGATTTTGAGCCTTGTCATTAACATTAAAACAAGGTGATTCTTTTCAATTTTGGTATACCTGACTTCTATCGACTAACTTGCCATTTGTCATGATGTCTCTACTACAGTTGCCTATTCTTGGGTTTGTTAAAATTATAAACAGAACAGTAGAAGATTGAATAATAATAATAGTATAAAAACCTCAAAACGCCTGTTATAAATAACACCTAACGCGTAATGTTAACTACGGAACTTGCTAATAGTTACCAAGTAGGCGTTAATTTTTAAATCCTAACTATAAAACAATCTTTAAAAAATGCAAAATTCCCAATCAATTTGTATATAGGTACTCGGGTAAATAAGTAAAGTGAATAAATAAGAAACACATCTAACACATTTTATTTGTTGCAGATAAAGTGAATAAATGTGATTTTCAAAATCTATCTGTGAAACAGTATACAAATCGACAAAACCTTATTTAATTATTAACTTGACAGACTCAAGCTAGTTTTGAGGATGTAGTAAATAAGTAGAATGTCAGCCATTGACGTCACTGCGTACCACTATAGGTGTCGTCTTGACGAAATGCTTTTTAGCACTTCACTTCAACTTTATGTTATAGAATAGGTGAAAAAACCCAGACTGAGAGTACATTCCACCTTTTGAGCGCACCGAATGTAAAGGTCTTCGAATATTAGGTTCAGTTAGGCCCTGTCCCCACTGTGACGGACGGCGCGCCCGGACGTTCGAATTTTTCCAACGAAGTGCATTGAACTTATTACGGAAAGTTTTTAAATTAATTTCGAATGGCTATTTTGTTTAAATAATCTCTTTGGAATTATTTCAATATAATCCGCGGCGATCGATAGCATTCGGTGCTATCCGTCGAAGATTTCGTTCGCACTACACTAACACTGACAATATAACCCGAGGGGATCGATAGCATGCGGTGCTATCTGTCGGAGATTTCGTTCGCACTACACTGACAATATAACCCGAGGGGATCGATAGCATACGGTGCTATCCGTCGAAGATTTCGTTCGCACTACACTGACAATATAACCCGAGGGGATCGATAGCATACGGTGCTATCCGTCGAAGATTTCGTTCGCACTACACTAACACTGACAATGTAATCCGCGGGGATGGATAGCATGCGGTGCTATCCGTCGGAGATTTCGTTCGCACTACACTGACACTAACAATATAATCCGCGGGGATGGATAGCATATGGTGCTATCCGTCGAAGATTTCGTTCGCACTACACTGACAATATAACCCGAGGGGATCGATAGCATACGGTGCTATCCGTCAAAGATTTCGTTCGCACTACACTAACACTGACAATGTAATCCGCGGGGATGGATAGCATATGGTGCTATCCGTCGAAGATTTCGTTCGCACTACACTAACACTGACAATGTAATCCGCGTGGATGGATAGCATGCGGTGCTATCCGTCGGAGATTTCGTTCGCACTACACTGACAATATAACCCGAGGGGATCGATAGCATACGGTGCTATCCGTCGAAGATTTCGTTTGCACTACACTGACACTGACAATATAATCCGCGGGGATGGATAGCATGCGGTGCTATCCGTCGGAGATTTCGTTCGCACTACACTGACAATATAATCCGCGGGGATGGATAGCATACGGTGCTATCCGTCGGAGATTTCCTTCGCACTACACTGACACTGACAAATTGCCCGTCTAAAAACCCGGATCCGTCGTTTTTCTCAAAATGTTCTACCGCGGCTTCCGTCAGACCGTAAAAAGACGGTTCGTCTGAGTGGGAACGGGGCAAAAGTTTTACTTTATTTTATATTAGCACGACATGTGATATCGCCCCCAACTGATGGTAAGCGGTACGCGATGTCCAAGAAATGGGAGCAACTGACGCCAGCCATTGACGATCGACATCAGACCCTACAATTATGCCGGTCTATCAAGATACTTTTTCTCAGTGCGCTTGAAGGACTCCAAGTTATAAGAATGGCAAAATACACTGGCTGGGAGAGCATCCCACATCTTAATCGCGCGACAGTTGTAAGAGTCTCCAAATTTACGCGTTATCATAGTAGCTACGATATGGGGGTGCATATTTTGGCCTGAGTGTGTGGTTTCGCAAGTCGTTATATTTTGTGTTAATATTAATAAGATCAATGCACTTCGTAGGAAAAAAACATTTAAAACTTGTCACACAAGTGGCTGGTTTTCTGTTTATTTTGTCAGATTATTTTAAGAACAAAATAGGCACGAAGCTATTATTAGTATAACTAGATTATTTTTGTATTGTTTACAGAAGTTACAGAATGACGCTTTTGCGTGAAGTAAGGTTGGAGGGTTCAGTTAGTTCACCTATTTGTGGTGATAAAGACAAATCATTTATCTGCCAACTGTGTTCCCTAATAGTGTTAGATTTATAAGGGCTTGGGCTAGACTGCATCCGATATCTAGACACGTAAACACAAGGTTCATTTATTTGTTTTTGGAGTATAGTACGCTAGAGACATCGACGAGCTTGCCACTTGTCTAAAGAGAGAGTCTTGTCTAAATCTAAGATAGAGAGGGCATTGGTTATTATTTTACCCGATTGCGCGATGCTAAGACTGGTTTTGTGTTTATTAGCCTCATCATCATCGTCATCAGGCTATGTCTCTCCACTGCAACTGTTGGATGTAGGCTCAAAGCTAGGCTCGCCATTGCACACATCATCCGCCACCTTCATCCATCCCCCATCAGAGACCTTTTTCAGGTCATCATTCCATTTGGTGGGGGGTCGTCCCACTCTGCGTGTTTCCGTACGTAATCTCCACTCCAGAGCCCGTCTACTCCAACGGACATCGATTTTGCGACAGACGTGTCCGGCCTAGCTTACTAATTATAGATAGATAGATAAATTCTTTATTGCACAGAAAATAATACATTTTACAGTACATAGGCGAGCTTAATGTCTAAAAACATTTTCTAACAGCTAACCTTTGGGAGATGTGAGCAGGGATTGTGAGGTGCACGACCGCTAATATTTGAAATAAGGAGATTTATTGAGTTAAAAACTTATAACTAAAAAAAGAACGATATTAAATCTATAATATAAATACATACAATACATAGATAACACATACACATACATACACGTATACATATGTGCTTTACGAATATGAAGAGGGAGTCGGTTCCACTGGCCAACTGCTGATACTGTATAAGAATCTGAACATCTGCTGGACGAATGTGGCGGGATTTTTAATTGATTATTAGAGGAAGAGCGAAGAAAACAATTATGAAGGCTATGTCGATAACTTAGGTTGTCTGATGGATGTCCACGTTTCAGACTTTATCTATTAAAGAAATACCAACCTTATAAATATATATCGACGGGTTAGAGCGAAAACCAACTAACTCATTTTTTTTAGTAAATTCATTTTTTTATACCATTCGTTTAAAAACCTTCTGCTTTTTCCAGTGATAAAATCGACTAAGTACTGTGACGCTTAGTTTTTTCAGATAGTGGGTCTTAAAAGCAATTAAACGAACGGTTTTAGCCGAAAACGCAAATTATAAAGTAATTAAATGTGCAGAACTGGATAACTTAGTTGGATTTTGTTCTAACACAGCAGATATTATCTATTTACACAAAAAAATATGTTTTGTTTACGCCTACTACTTTGTTTTTATTTTCTTGTAGAAGAACGTCGTTTACATTTCCGTAGTATGCAGGTCGGCATATTATTCGTCAATAAAAAAATATATATTTGTAAGTGCACGTCGAAATGCACTATCAGTTAATTCTCATATGAACCCTATCTCGTTATATGTTTAATGTTTTTGCACTTGCCATAGATATATACGAGGGGCGTTCAAAATATTCTCGGTATTGATACGTTACAACCTCTTTTATATATATATTTGTTACTGGCCGCTAAGATTCATCCATTGACATTAAAAAAAAGTAAAATTGGAACCGAGATGTTCTTTTGTTTTTCTGCAATTGCCGAACAAACATGAACACCATGAGCGAATTAACAATTTAAACGAAATTAGAGCACCGATCCGTCATAAAATTCTTGACAAAACAGGGTAAAAATCAAAAAACCATAAAAGAGGAAATGGATTGTGTTTACCGTGAGTCTGCTCCTTCTTTATCTACTATTCAAAAATGGTCAAGCGAATTTAAGCGTGGAAGGGAGAGTATTGAAGATGACCCTAGACCTGGCCGGCCTGTAGTGGCTACCTCACAAGAAAATATTGATAAAGTGGAAAAACTTATATTGGAAGACGGCCGAGTGAAGGTAAAATCTATAGCTCAAGTAACCAATCTCTCTATTGGTACCGTACATGACATTATACATGACCATCTTAATATGTCAAAAGTAAGTGCAAGATGGGTTCCGCGAATGCTGACGCTTCTTCAAAAGGATATGCGTGTGGCTTGCTGTTCAGATTTTATCGACCTGTGTGGTGAAAATCCCGATGAGGTGCTGCAAAAAATAGTTACTGGAGATGAAACCTGGGTTCATCATTATGACCCAGAGAGCAAACAGGAGTCCATGCAGTGGCACATTAAGGGTTCAGCTCATCCCAAGAAGTTCAAGGTAATCCCGTCAGCTGGCAAGGTCATGGCCACAATATTTTGGGATTGTGAAGGAGTTTTGCTTATCGATTATAAAGAAAAAGGTGTAAATATCACAGGGCAGTACTACGCTAACGTTATACGTCAATTAAGAGATGCGATCAAAGAAAAGAGGCGAGGAAAGTTAACCAAAGGTGTTCTGCTTCTGCATGACAACGCCCCTGTCCATACTGCTCATATTGCCAAGGCAGCTATTGTTGAATGTGGGTTTGAAACTGTTACTCATCCACCCTATAGTCCGGACTTAGCCCCAAGCGACTTCTTTTTGTTTCCCAATCTTAAAAAGGATCTGCGTGGAAATAAATTTTCTGACGATGAAGCGTTGAAGACGGCCGTGGAGGAGCATTTTTACACCAAAGATAAAAAATATTTTTATGAGGGATTAAAAAAAATAATTGATCGATCTTATAAGTGTATGAACATAGGGGGGGAGTATATTGAAAAATAAAAATATCAAACTTTTCGTACTTGTTTGTTTTTATCCACATACCGAGAATATTTTGAACGCCCCTCGTATAATACCGATAAATTATTTATTTCATAGTCAGTAAAAACACATTTATAATGTACATTTTAAATTTGCATGACAATTTAAAATCTAGTGGTCAACTTTATGTCATGATGGACCATGAAACAATTAGTTGGCTAAATGTTGAATTCGCTCCTTGAATATAACTTGGTATCTGAGCGATTAGGGACAAGATCCTTTTTACACCAGATATGTGTCATACGAGCAATTCTAAGACAGACGACATCACACACACTTGATGTCTTTTATAAAATTCACTATCTTCTACAACTATTTACCCGTCACCGACTAATCCATCTACACCCGCCTACAACCTATCTACCCATCTACAATGTCTACCTACAAGTTCGCATGCACAACATGCATAACGTTGTTGTGTAAAGTGGTCGGTGGGAATCGAGCTTTTAATAGATAATTAGCAAGTGCTTGATTTGTATTCTTCTAAATTACCTGCACAATTTAACATTTCTGTGCATTTGTTAGTTTTTAGTATATTTATATTATAGTATACTTTCATCGAATCTACAGATGTACAAATGAGTGCCCAAAGTATCGCCGAAGTCCGCCTTGTGTACTTTGTGCAATAAAGTTTTTAAATACCTTAATGTCCCGGTTATTACATCCAAGTCAAAAGTCGCAAGTAACAGAAGTCAGTACAGAGTTATGCGGATATTATAGATCAATTACAATAATTATTAGATTTATGTGGAGACGCGTCAGACAACACTGGGTGCGGATGTTACATGTGCAGGATAACTAAACATAACTATCGGGAATTTTGAACTGACCAAATATATTTATGCCAACGATTTGATTAGTTTGCATTTTTTACTAGATTTTAATAGATTAACAATATCTAATTTATTTATAGGAATAGAAATAAACATTAGGTCTAATAAAATATGTTACTGTAACTAATTAATAGTTATAATATACAACCTAATAAAAAAAAATGAAGTTTTATTTCAGGTATGCACCCATATCAAACAAATTTTTAATACTAAATTCTAATACCTTATGGATTCTCACTCACTCATTCTTTAACAAATAAATATCTCAAATTACTATGTTACAATAAAATTAGATGAATTAATTGTGTGGTAGAAAAGCATGAAGTTGCGAAGCAAAATCATGCGGACAAATATAATAATTTACTGCATTAAAGATTTTGATAGATTTGATTTCATTTAAATTGTTTTATGATCAATCGTTAATAGGATACGCAATAGTGTCCACATGACGGTGATAAGGTCTTAGCGGTTGGACAGAGATGCACGAAGATGGTGCAAATATGCTAATGCAGCAGGAAGGAAAATAATTACCATTACCGTGCGTAACATCATTTATAACAATATGCTAATTACAGCCATCTGTACTGTACTCATCTTATAAGTATAAAAGAAGATTTGTCTGCGCTTGTTTTGCCTTCATGCATATAGGTATAATTGAACCATTTTAATGAAATTTAGCAGAAATGATCGTTACCATTAAGAAATGGATATGGGGTATAATACTCGTAGGACGTCAAACTTTTAAAAACTCTGGGGAATAATTGCAAATTTATAACGCATTATATATTTATTTATTTAAACTTTATTGCATGTTATACAAGGGGCGGACTTAATGCCGCTAGACATTATCTGACAGCCAACCTTAGGGACAATGTGGACCATTTCAAGTGTAAGGTAGGTGCAAATATTTATATATAATAATAATAAATAAATCTATATACATATAAATACAATTATATTACTAAAATACATACTAATAACTATGATATATTAAATACTAATATTCAAATTCAAATTATTTATTCGAAGTTTTTCTTACAAGGACTTATAAATAACGTTGCTGTGCTAATGTCAGTATGACACTGTGTGACAGCAATTGTTAGCTCCCAGGGGAATATAGTAAAACATGCAGCAGACAAATACAAACATGTGTTGATAATTTTTTTTTTGAAAATAACAATCATAAATCTAATATATAGTATAAACATTTATATAATAAAATCAAAACTTATAATTACTAAATATGCTAGGGCATAAACTGCATAGGTATTACAGTAAGAGTGTTAGTGTACTAATGTTTGTGTGATGTGAGTGAGTATGTATGTATATGTAGTATGTAAGTGTATGGGGATTTGTTTGCGTATATTAGTCTGTGTGTGTATGTGTGTGTTCATGTAACCGTCCATTATTATATAATTACCTTTAGTAAATCTTCGGTTTCATTGTATGTTAGATTATGTAACCAATCTCTTACCACTATTTTAAATTACCTGAAGTAATGGGATATATGTTAAGTTTTGCATTAACAGTATTATATAGTCTGGAGCATAGTATGCAGTAAGCGTACCTGGCCAGTACTGTTCTACACGATTCGATGTTGCATACTCTGTTCTTTCTTCGTCTTTCATTTGCGATGGAAGGTACGAAAGAGAGAGATGCATGCTTGCGTTTGATGACTTCCAACACGAAAAGCTGTCTTATAGTTAAAACGTTGGATTCGTTAAATAGAAGTACAGTTGGGTACCGAAAGGGCTTTTTCATCATAACTTTTAGGATTGCTCTTTGTGCTCGCTCAAGACGCAATATAGCGGTGATGCCAGCACTACCCCAAGCGACTATACAAATGAAATGAAAATGAAATGAAAGGATCGATTGCGCGAGGGCATAGTAGACTATCTTAAGGGTTGATATATCCACGGAGCATCTGAGTCTTTTAAAGACGAAAATAAGTTTTCTGGCGCGTGAAGCTGTCGTTGTCAAATGTTCTTGCCAGTTTAAAGTACTGTCAATCTGAACACCCAGATACTTAATTGTTGAGGCACGGGCAATTGGTGCACATAAGCATTCAGTGGTGGAGGAGTCGTTGCAATTATGACCTGTGATGCGGAAACTTAGAGTGTTAGGTTGTGTGTTAGTGCGATGTGAGAAGGTGATATATTTCGTCTTGTCTAGGTTTAATGTCAGCAGGTTATTAGCAAGCCATGACATAACGGCGGTGAGCGCGTTTTCAGCATGTTGGCGGGTCGTCTCCCAGTTTACCCCATCTATGAGTAGGACTGTATCATCAGCATAGGAAATTATTTTGCAGTGGGGAATGAACATATCACATAGGGAGTTTACGTAAACAAGGAAGAGCGTACCCGACAATACGCTGCCCTGTGGGACACCGTACATAAGTGTTGTTTCTTTACTTCTGAGGGACTCAATTACGACGCATTGGGTACGGTCTAGAAGATAACTCTTAAAGATCTCTAAAACCATACCTCTGACACCGATCGCCTCCAACTTAAGAATGAGCATGGGCACAGAAACAGTGTCAAATGCTTTTGATAGGTCCAAAAAGATCCCCAGCATTTTGTTCTTCTTATCAAGTCCTCGTATGCAAGTATTTGTAAACTCAAGTACAGCATCGTTAGTGGATATTCCACACCTAAATCCAAATTGTTGTTTCGAAATTACATTGTTTTTATTAAAAAAAATTTATAATCTAAAGTTTAGAATTTTTTCGAGGATTTTCGAGAGTGTTGGTAAGACCGTGATCGGGCGATAGTTTGCGACACTGTTTCTGTCCCCACTTTTGAAAATAGGGTGCACGAGGGCTTTCTTGAAGGCATTTGGAAAAACCCCAGTATTTAAACATAAATTGCACAGAGAGGTTATGGGGGCGAAAATGTATTTACACGCATGTTTAATCACTTTCGCCGAAATATTGTCTGAACCTGTTGCACAGTTAGACCTTAATCCCATGATAATTCTCTCGACCTCTGCTACATCCACTTCAAGGAGAACCATCGATTTACCTGAAGTATACTATATACTACATATGATACCATTACATAACTTATGAACCAAGTAGAATAATTATTTAAGCGCATAAAAGTACCCAATATAGCCGAAATGGTTATGCAATGGCAACAAATATATTGAATATGCTTCCAATTATTATAAGCCACTAAAACTAATTAAATTAAGAGCCAAACAAATGCTGGTTAATAAATGTTTTTATTCGACAAAAGAATACCTAGACGCTCGACACGACATGTGACTAAATAAATATATTAAGTCTGCTAGAAATAGAGAAGCGTGTGATATAATTACATATAACAATTTCAATCCCTAATGTTGGTATTACCATTTTTCTGACAAATAAATTATTTCATTTTATTTTAAAATCGTACGCCACGCCTATATTACAAGTGTAACCATTTTTTTTAAATTGGATGTTTGACCTGGATTTACCCGTGTAAAAAAAGTGGCTGGCAAAAAAACCCTTCAGGTGATTGTAGGGTAACATGTTCTACTCCGATGGTGATTTCATGTTTCATTTCATGACGGGATACGGTCGTGATGATACTTTTTAACTTTTATATATTTATACCAAACTAATACGAGTAGGTCCAAATATTTTTAAATCACAATAATAGTAAAAAATTGCGCCGCAGATTTTGGATCTTATTCAATAGCGCTTATTTAATAACTAATCAATGCGATGATAAAACATTGATGTATGAAAAATAAAATATATATAAACACATTTAATTTTAGTTATTTATAATCTGAAATATCTTTAGTCTTTATTGCTGTAGTTCGATTTGCACAAGCAAGCAATTTGGTATAACATAAAAAAATTGCGACCAACTCGTTTATTCTATAACATTGTTAACTTGTGGTCGAGCAAAGGTAATGCTAGTAATTAGTAGTCAGTCTAGGTCTACCTAAGTTATAGTCTAATAATAATTAAGGTCCAGAATCTAGATCACGTAAATCACACGACAATCTGCATGTTTATAATTGCTACCCTATTAAAATTAACCTAAACGCAGCGAAGTTGTATGGAAAAAAATAATACTTACAAAAGGTTCATGCGAAAGCTAATGGCCTTCCAAAAATCTCTAGTTTGACTAAGTATAACCTAAGAAACAAATCTATATAAGGCATACAAGGTTAAGAATTAAGCAAGGTTTGCCTTTGAAAATAATATTATCCAAAAAACTACCTGAAATTATCAGCGATCATCTAGACCCTTTCAGCTGTTCTCGATAGGAAGCTGCCGCACTGACGCGGGTAAACGATCGCCGATATACCGACTGGTGAACACATTCAATAACAAATTTCACTTTATAGACATCATTGCCTCGACTGCCGGTGCTTTTAGGTAGTCTATTTTGGATATACTAAAACCATAATGTGTTATTATTACCTATCATTATTGTTGTTTAACTTCACTATCTGATTTACCTATTTATATAATCTATGGTTTACGTCCTAAACCTAAATAAATAAAAATAAAAAAATATAACTAAACTTCAACCAAGTGGATTTAAAACAAAATTAAAACATTTATTTCCAAAATAATGCTATAATCTTTTTCAACCTGTTAAAATTTATTGACATACCTTTGACGGAAAATTCGTTTAAATAGTTGTATAGTCTTATGCCTTCTGCTGTATTGTGTTCCTAATGATCCTTTGTATTATATTTATTTTATTTTAAAATCTGGAAACTCATATATAAATAAAACGATTGTTATATAGTTGAAGTATACAAAATATTAAAAAAAATAGATTAAAAGAGACCTTCTCGACACAACGGTAAATTCTATCATTAGAAATACGCAACCCTAGCCGAAATAGCCAAACTTACGTTCAACTTACAAAATATTATACGAATTGACAAGGTAGTCATGGACAGTTGGATAGTGTCTGTTAGTTGAAGGATTTCTTATATTGCGCTTTATTTATTAGAATCTGGCGATAGAAAACGTTACGAGTAGTAAGAAGATTTTTATCAACTTTTATTATTTGTATAAATATATTATTTAAATCAATATAAGTAACCTATTTACACGCATATTTAATTAAAACCTACCGCACAGTGGGCATCAAAATTTGCGGCACGTTCCAAAATAAGCGGAATAAAACACATCAATATCGACTCACTGTCGCTTGAATATAAAATGCCTTTAACATCTCAATTGTAAACAAAACATTAAAATTGCTCCATGTCCGCCACCTTGGTACCTCTACAGTGACGATTATTTCCATAAAAAAAACTATGGATTGACTATTGATGTCAAAAAGTTAATTAAAAATGTTAATAGATAGTGGCCCTAAATTCAACAATTACCATAAGTTCTGCCTAAATTACTGCTCAGTTGTCTGGCGGTTAAGTCCGTGGACTCGGAGGTACCGGGTTCGATTCCTGGTCGGGACACTAAACTAATTATTAATGTAAATAAATACATTTAATTGTTTTTTTTTTTGTTATATTTCTCGAGTTTGGTACGCTGGAGACATCGACGAGCTTGCCACTTGTCATGATTAGCCTATAGTAAAGTTGGCTAAATGTGAATCCGCTTATTTATAAGCGTGGTTTCTGACCACCCCGAAAGGGAAACTTTATACCTAACTTTTTACCGTAAATTCGTTCAGAGATATCTTTGATGGATAGAATTCGGAACAATGATATTCGTCTGAGAACCAACGAGACTGACATATGTATGTATGTAGCTTTTAATATTAGCAAGTTTTTTTTTATTTAAACGGGTTTTAGAGTGGAGTCCACGTACGGGGGGGTGGGACAACGGATGACCTAAAGAAGGTCGCTGGCGGAGGTTGGATGAGAATTGCGAAAGACCTACATCCAGCAGCAGACAAACCTGTGATGATAATGATGATGAGATAGTGAGTCGGATTTGACCGTGTAATAAATATGGTGGTAGGCTAAGAAACCTTCAAGTGGCCGCGGGGCCAAATGCTATCTAAACTAATTTTACATGTACATTATCAACTATGATTAAGAAACTATTTAGATAGATAAGGATTAATACCATTATATACAAATGTCATCATCTTTCTGATCTACCCGGGTTTTAGTTGACTAATTTAAACAAAATACAGACGCATTCAGCTAGGATGGGCAGCATTCGGGAAGATACGTCACATCATCCTATCGAACATACCAGAGTGTTTGGAGACAAAAGTTTTCAACCAGTGCGTTCTTCCAGTAATGTCGTATGGTGCAGAAATGTGGACACTGACAGTTGAGTAGAGGGATCTCCTCTCATATTTTTAGTAAATGATGTTAATTAATTAGGAAAGTAGGGGTTAGCCTGCTCTAAAAATGGAAACGATTTTATAAATTTTCATTGTCCCATAAAATCTCTGCCTACTAACGCAACCTTGTATAAAGCCCAAGTTGCACCACAATGAAGTCTCTGTAATAGTAACGATTAAAGGTAAAAATGGCGTCTAAAATACGTCTAGTTTTATTTTGAAATTAATTTTGTTACAACGACGTTTTGGTACTACCCGCTTATTGTCAACACTTCTGTGGTCACTGTATCGTCGATAGTGCAGCGACTGACGCACACAGCTATGAGGTATGAATGTCAAGATATATCTACATTTGCCAGAGAAAAACAAGATTAACCTTTACATAGAATATGACCACTAAGTAATTAGACACCACACACTAAATACTCACTACTTATTGTTCACGGATAAAATCTATCAACCTCCAAAATCTAACCAAAACATAATATCCACAGCTTTGTCATTAATATCTTACATTTTTCGCACAAATACAAAACATATATAATTTATAATTTTATGTAAGTACAAATTGCGTTTTAACTCCTTACAATAAAGTACAGTCAGCAAAAGATACACTAGATCATTTTGTTTGGTAGAATTTTGAAAAAAAAAAGTTAAGTATCATCACGACCGACAGAAACCACACTTTATTAAAGAAGTGGATTCACATTTAAGCAACTTTACTATAGGTCCATCATGACAAGTCGCAAGCTCGTCGATGTCTCTAGTGGACCAGGAATAAAACCCGGTACCACCGCGTATAAATCCTCGGACTTAAATGCTAGACCACGGAGGCAGTCCATTTTCCGGTGGAATATAATTCCTGGAATAGTTTTTTATTCAGCACCATCTTTGATATCGCAACCTGATGGTAAGAGATAGAAGAATGGAAGCAACTGACACCAGCATCAGTAAAACTCACTAAGGCCGGCTCACCAAGATGCTTTTTCGCTTTGGCTACTATGTTTCGATTTTTTGCGTGTTAATACGCACTGTTTGCATAGTTGTGTAGGTATCAAAAATAACTGTTATGCTATTAAGTTACCGCGATTTTAACAACAATTTCCAGAGATTCTTATTATACATTTCGTATTATGTTAAACGAAACACAGGCTTGGTACAAATTAACAGGCAAGACAGAACCAAAACCACGCGAAAAAGAACGGCTATCAATAGTTGTATATTCCGACACCTTAATTCCATAATAGTGAGGCCGCACTTATTACTTTAAAAAAAAAAAAACAATCATTTATTTACTTTCCAATACATATAACTTATTAAATAGCCCGCCAAACTATAACCACAGTTTTGTCGACCCGTATGGCCAAGCATGGCGAGATAAGGCCAAATAGTCCAAAATAATATTCTGGAAGGCCCATCGCAGTACTGGAGGAGTAACTAGTTTCAGGCGGAAATTATAATTATAACGACTCCGAGTTTGGTTATTTTCTTTACTAATGATCTAGCGCTGATTTGTCTGACTATACAACCATGTAAAGTTGTCAAAATGATGTAATATTTGCATCCATTGATATGTTACTGAAGGTCGATACTATCTAATTTCTCTATCAAACATCTTCAAAAGTGACCCTGTGCGGTATTGCTATTACGAAATATTCATAATGTCAAATTGCATTTTTAGGTTCGAATTTGTCATTGTTCTGTTGAGATTTTATAAACACAAACCAAACTAGACAAACGGGTATTAATGTTTATTACTTGTGTTCCAAGTGAGGATCTTACGAAGTCTGACTTCGTCTACTTCTACACCTTCTAGAATGTCTTTCCTTTTGTAGGCCACTTTGCCCATAGTTGCATTTTAAAGTATAAACTATGTATTTCTTATAATTTGTAAATCTGCTAGCCGAGTTTTCTTTGCGGATATTACTTTCTCAGTCAGATTAAACATTAACAGGTCTAAAATAATCTGCTATACTTTGACTAGACATGGATGATAGCCAGGTCGAAAACAAACTCCTCAATACATAAAGAAAAATGAAAGTTTATTTGTTCAAAAAATACTGTTTCATTTTGGATGGACTTTGATCCCCAGACTAGAATTCTCTGGGTTAAGCTGAGTTAAGTTTCTTCCTTGGTTACATTTATTTATAGATTGTATGCTTCAATATTAATTTTGTTTCATTATTTATTAAATTAATTTATCATGCAATGCGAAGAGTGCCGTTTAAAATTTAAACAATTGTTTTTATGATATTGTTGTGTTACAAGTGGCCAGTTCTAAAAACTATAAGTTTCACTTTCGTATTATTTTGTTATATTTATTTATAATATGTCCATTTGTGAAGTCTGGTAGTAGTAGTATAATTTATTCTAGTGTTTATCATATACCTATGTATCTATTTCTATGAGTTTTATCCCAATATCCACAGCAACAAGACACCTGCAATTATTTCTGCTTACTTGTCTCTGTTTGACTTGGAAGTGCCAAATCCTTACTAGGTCGCCAGGTTACTAAACCACAGTCTCTGATAATTTGCTTTAGAGAATGAGGTGACAGAAATAGTATGACATAATTATGCATCGAACCAAAACGTCAACATATAAATAGCATTGCGATTGTTATAGTTAAAGTTGCTCAACCAAATAACCTGCTATAAATAGCTTTTATAATGTAAAATAAATAGCTGTAATGAGTATTGTCAATTAGTATCAATTATTTGTAACATGATGAAATATATTTATTGAAATATAATGAGGTGCCTGTTACCGAGACATTCAACTTTAATAGATACTCTAATATCGATAATAATTATATTATTTACATGACTCATGGTATGTTGGTAGAACAAAACCTAATAAAGATACCTGCATTGAATAATCTTTTCAAATGACGTCTTCTTCTTGTAGTCAATTTTAAAACACATCGTAATGTGGGTCGAATTTTCATACCAAACCAGATGATTTCATCGTTTCAAATGTTAGGCACGTCTCACAAATTTTAAAGTACCAAAAGTTGTAAATCTTGATCACACCTTATGTTCTCAAACACAACATTTTACAACTACAACACTCACATGTACGAGTACAGTATTAGTCTAACAGCCATAACCATTAAATGAAGCTTTGGAAGTTTAAGAAGAGTCTTAGATACAATGTTACCTTCTTCAACTTAATATACATTTTATATTATGTATTTGCTGTTTTATATTATGCATTCGCTATCATACCACGATTAGTAAAATAATAGTGTACCAAATGTATGAAATGGTAAATAAATAAATGAAATGAAAAAAATCAGTTGGACTCCTATGCTTTGCTGGACTCTATTTCAGGTATATGATGCAAGTGCTCCTAGTAAAAATAATAAATAATTGACAATGAGAGAGCTAGACTTATGAAAGATCGAAGATGCTAGAAAGGGTTGCAGTGTATTGTTCATGGCAGGATAAATAAATACTTATAAAATGAGAACCTCTATGAGCCTCGCAAACTATAATTAAACAAAAACGGATGTTTTATTAAAACATGATAACTAATAGTTTGCATCAGTCATGCATTGGATACCATTTCAAGACGCTGCAGCGGTTAAAGTTGCATCAGAGCTGCACGAATTGTAACACAATCCTCTAATTATTACACCGGCGGGGAGTCAAAACTCTTCTACTTTACTCACGACTGTCACTTCTTTTCTTTGGAGGTCACAAACCACAGTTGAAATCTAAACTCATCCTTAAGTTATCAAATCTGGAGAAATCTATATTTTCTAATTCATTCCACATGTAAAGAAAATTATCTTATAAGTTTGGTTGTTTATTCTAAAATAATTGTTTGATTTTTTGAATTAAGTTAGTAGTCTTTATGGAATAATGTAATGGCTAACAAGATAAATTATTTACTTAGGAATAATATTGCAAGATTACAATTTTGTGCAGTTTGCTGTCGAAACGTTGAGCCCATGAAGTCCAAGCTCCAAAAAGTTTTTAAGACTTGTCGCCTCTGGTGACAAGAGGACTGGCTCTTTCATTCCAGAGAATCAATATATGGAATTCAATGCAGCCTGCAGCGTTCTTGCCACCATTGTACGCAGATGGGACTCATTTTCGTATCGTATCTTAGTTTTATTATAATACTTCGGATAAATTATATTATTATTTAGGAGCATCAAGTTATACAAAATTATTTAATTAATAATTACTAATCGGTGATTAAAGTTTCAATGAAATAATTATTTTGCATCTACGAGTATGTAGACTTTAATTTAGTTAAGTTTAGGTGATGTTAAGATAATGTTAATTAAAGTGAAGGTTATAGTAAACAAGAGGTGATGAAATACACGTTCGTGAGCGGACTGCTGATATCCTGTGGATTATGATCATCGTCGTCAATCATATTAAGTATTATTATAAAATTCTAGAGCGAAGACCATGTACTTATATATATTGCGTGCAGGGTGAAACCTTGGCTACATCCACCAGTGGAGAGATACAGGCTGATGATGATGATGATGATGGTCTACTTACCACTGTAGGTCTCCATGAACCGCTGATAAGAATCCATGAGCGACATCTTGCTAACTTAATTATTACTGTAACAAAAGAAAAAACACATTTACATATACTCGTACAACGGAACAAAACTAATAATATTTTTTACAAAAGAAGATATAAAGGTTATTTCTGTCAGTAGCTTAAAGTAATGTAATATAGTAAAAGATTGCAACAGATATGGTCCAACTTTAAACATTGCTCTAAAATAAGGATTGATAAAAAATATATTATGTATGTATAAAACAAAGTTATTAAACAAATTGGTAATAATGTTTGGACCGTAACAGGTAATAATCAATATTTATGAATGTTAGGCCAGCGAACTTAAGATCGCTGTGTTAGCTTAGTGTTAGTTATGTGTGTTGCTAAGCTGTTAATCTTCTGCTAACAGCTTACTTCTTGGACCACTTCGCTGCTTAGTCTTCCACTAACAGGAGTAGAATCATTCTAAATAATCTAAATTATAATGTGTCACAAATGCCTGTAACAGGTTTACGTGAATAAATATGTTTTGACTTTGACTTTGACTTTGACTTAGGCATAACATAGGCAAGTAAAAACTTAGAAACTACTTAAATAAGATCGTGGCTATAAAGAGACCGTGTCAGCTTACATTCTAATTAGGTGATCATCGCCTTCCAAATTTGCGTATAAATATAAAAGTATTAAAAGCTTTAATACCGTAAAGTAAACAGGAACAGTAAACAAGTCAATCTATCAATATCCACACGAGTACCTTAAATATCACCTATGTATTTAAAGTGTCCACTCACTGCACTGCAACCATAAATACAACTAAACAATTCGCAATTTCATTGAGTAATTTGTTATTGCCACGTACTTTACTATTACACTTAAGAGCCCTGTGTTTCTTTTTATTTTTCATAAAATAATTGGTAAAATGACAACGCACTATACTCGTAAGGTGAAGCAATGTGTCGAATATTGCACAGCACCCGCCTAAATATTGGAAGGGGGCAAATCAATTCTGACGAGGTCGCTCTAATGTCTTCATTAAAATAATTTTCTCCTAAACACCACATTAATATTAACGCACATAAAATTCCCCGCAATTGGGAATTTAAAACGATTAATTTGTGATTAAATATTTGTTTTTTTTTTTTACAACAGAGTTTTAAATATGATCGATTAAAAAGAGTATAAGCAATTAAATTTATTCGATATTATAACGCATATTTTAACGATTCAGAATTTATTAATAAATAGTTGGTAACAAACTACTATTTCTGTCGTATCTAGTACTCTAACATCTGTCGGTATAATAGTATGAATAAGAAACGGGATCGAATCGATATCATATTTTATCTTGTAGATACAGGTTTTATAATAATACTCTCCTACCCCCATTTTGCCAAACAATCAAAAGTTTATCTACTTTATTATAAGGACGTGATTGGCCCAGAATGGTGGTGGCTCGGTCGTAAGACCGTTTTCTTTAGAAAAGGTCGGTTCGAACCGACTAGGCGACTGTACCAATGAATGAGAAATACACTTTTCTACGAACATTTGTTATAGATTTAAAACTCCACCGTTCGACTAATACCGACTTGTGGAATCGTTAAGCGAGACCCCTGCCTACCCATCTGTCCAGCATGGCGAGTGTAAGCGAAATTCTCTATAACTTTCTGGAAGACCTTGTTCCAACAGTGGAGGATTAGGTTCTAGGGGATTTGATGATAATGATGATTGGCTCAACTAACAAGTGACAATCCAGCTGCCATTCAGGCGACGTATTAAATTCAATCAGTTCGAACCTTCAACGATTCCAGCGGTAATAATGGCTACTTGTGCCTATTTACTGTTCTCTGAGGAAATAGCTTTTTTGTGTATTTAATAGTTGCCAATTATAGAAATAACTCAATGAATGCAAATTGCAACAAAGTGATGTGAATTTCCCGAACTATTGAACACGATTGTCTGATATATGTATGACATTTTGTTTGCCAACAATAAACACTAACATGAGCAGGCGAAAATCCCCTATATCTTCTTTGTAGTAGTATACAACTAGGTTGAAGTTCCCACAGCAGCAACAGTGTAGCTTATTACCTTACACAGTTATGTTTGTTATTAAGATCGTGGGAACATTTCATACATTGGACATTCCGCTTATTTGATAAATTTTCTAATTAGTACTAAGTTTTTGCGGTTTTTATACTTCCTTAGGAAATTTGACGTCAGTGCACAAAATACACAAACGACATAGGGCACCGCAGGTTATTTACCTATTATATGATCCTAAAGCAATGGTTTACCTTCCATTTTATTTCCCTCGTCATCTAATCCAAAGCCAATATTTATCCACAAATTCACAATTATAATTTCGTTCAGGGACGCTCTAATGTCATTGTCAATGATGATTATATATTTTTAATTAATTATTTTTTTAATAACTACGGTACACAATTTTTATTTACAAGCTTCGATATGATATCGATAACATTGTCTACTGAGAAACAATTGGAAAAACGTGATTTTAATATCAACTTATATTGTAACTTGATAAATTATTTTGTAATATCTTCAGCGAGGTAATAGCTAATAATAATAAGATATATAATAGAAATAATAGCTGGTCCACATCCAGCAGTAAGGAGATGTCGATATTGGTATGGATTTGTCTGCTACCAAAAAATTTAGGCGAATGCACAAAATCATTATGATGAAAAATTCAAAAAATTAATTTAATTCCTAGATCTTAACCAATCCACATGCACTAACCATAGTATATGCCATATATACCATAGTCACCATACATACGTGTATGTATAAATTTGGAGAGTAATATATATGTCGAACCATAAAGACGTGGAATGCCCTTCCAACCTCTGTGTTTTAACTTTCATATAAACTCTAGGTTATATTCAAGCGAAGTGTGAAAAAGCATCTAGTCAAGCCGGCATAGTATTAAGAACTGATGAGTTCCTAACATTCACGGACTTTCTGCGCCACTTACCATCAGGCGCAGGGTGACGTCCACTGCTGGAAATGAGGCTTCCAGAACATATAGAGTTATATAAAACAATTTTAGGAAATCATTTAATTTTATTTACCTAAAAAGTTTTTATGCCAAGTTGTGGTGCAGTTCTGTATATGTTTTATTTTGTAAATCTGATATAGCTGAGTTTTCCTTGCAGATTCCTTTCTCAGTCAGATTAAACATTAACAGGTCACTGGAATTTGCTAAGCTGCTGGTTTTCTGCTAACAGCTTACTTATTGGACCACTTTGCTGCTTAGTCTTCTACTATCAGGAGTAGAATCATTCAATATAATTAAATTAATGACGTTTCATAAATGCCTCTAATAGGTTTATGTGAATAAAGATATTTTGACTTTGACTTTGAGTAATAAACCTAATTATCAGTCTTCGGTCTTATTTTGAACATTTTATCGTTTAAGGTCTCGGTGATATTGGCATCATTTTCATCGCTATGAGAATCCATAATACCTCAGTGCTGCTAGTAATGCGAACTAATAACATAACCCTGACCTTGAGTGACAAATGGAAGTCAGGACCTCCCGGTCCCACTATGGTTGCTATTAACTAGCCAAGTGTCAATGACATAAATACGTGAATCTATACTAATTATATGATTAGATTGTACCCGTAACTGTATTGACTGCGGTGATGGGTCGTTGACGTATTTTGCGTTAAGTAAAATTTGACTAACCAAATGTTCAGGAACGAAATTGTTCGACGGACGATGGATGTAAACATCTACTAACCTACTCAATTTATTTTAAGTTTGACCTATTTTTTATGTTAACATTACTTTTAATTGAATATTTTAAGTTAAGTCCGAAGATTTTTCGACAGCGTAGTTTGATATTAGGGCTGACATTTGTGACGAAAGCTTTTATAAAAAAAAATGTTTAAAATATAAAAATATTACACACAAGTCTGAAGTCATATCTTTTGTTTAAAGCAAAGAAATTCGGATAGATTATGTTTTGTATTTTTAAAATATTATCAGGTAGATAATAAAACAAGTTAAGAAAAGTTAAAAAATACAATATTTTTAATAAAAAAAATGGTTAATTGCTTTCACTTTAAGAGGTATTATTAGTATAGGAATTCCAATGCCAATCGGCATGGACTAACCCATATTAGAACAAAGCGAGATGCCTGCTGGTTGGCAGTCAGATGTCACGCTGATGATGTAAAACATGTTTAGGTTTATTTTATTGCAATATCTATATCATTAAGGCGACATTAAGCTTATGTTGAATTTATCTTAAATTGTTGAAAAGACAATTTTGTGTTTATTGTCATTATAAATATTTACTCGTATTGTCGTTCTTGCTCAAACATTTTTGGTCATTTATTGATCAAAGTTTAGACTCTTTTGAAATTTATAATTAGAGAAATTGCGACAAAATCAGATACTTTTTATTTAGGTAGATAAGCACTTGAAACTTTATAATCGTTTTGAATCATTATATTTATATAAATAATGATAAGTGTGGTCTACGCGTATATTCTGCGTAACAAGAATGAGGAAAATATTTTAATAATAAAATACATGTACATTCATCATCAGAGCCCCTAGACCTGCACTGCTGGAGATGAGTCTTCCAGAACATATATCTGGAGAATTTGGCCTACACTTGCCACGCTGCTGGCCAGACAGACGGGTTGGACGAGGGTCTAATGCCAATTTTAATGAGAATCTATTAATTTAAGAACAAGTTGGTATTGGTGGAACCGGGAGATATGATTTGTTACATCATCTATGGGCATGACAATTTTAGTTTGCTAGCAGATATTTTTTGGAGCCACATCAGACCAGCGACGTTATTCCTAATGTTTGGTGTTAGGGGGTGAGGGAGTGAGGGAGTGAGGGGCTAAGGAGGTAAGGCAGTTATCACACTAACAGATTAATTGATAATGTGAAGGACAATAGAGGATCCCCTACAATTACATACCATTATGTTTCTAATTATCTCACAATAAGTAGTGTCACCATGAATTTAGTTCTATTTCATAACAACACGCGCACTTTTTAATTCAATTTTTAATCGGAAAATAGATCCTTTAGGTATTCTTTTAAATCACCATTTTTTAAGCCGGTATATTTAATAATTATAACATGTTTTAATTTTAAGGTGAAAAATTTCAATCAATTTATTAATCACATTGGTTATTTTCATTAATAAAAAATGTATTTATATATTATTATTTATGTTGTATGCAGAATTTAAGTAGAATATTTATTAAGCTCTTCATAATATTTACAACCTTATTTAATACTTACAACCGAGCCACCACCGCGGCACACCGCTCTCAATTTTAGAAACGCCTAATCGTCGCGCAGGTCGGTTAAATGCGACTTGGCTTATCGTCCATCAGATATGAAATTGCCTCGTTGATTTCTTATTGACCCGACACTAAGATAATATTATTCAATTAGGGACAGTCTCTCCTGAAACGAAGGTTGTGTTGACATTAGCGTAGCTAAGTTTATAGGTTAGCTTCAAGGAATAACTGTATATTTATTTAATTATTGTCTCACATCAAGGCGAGCCATTACCACTATTACGACATACAATGGCATCTTCAGTGGACAATTGTATGCGATCTTCAAATTATACATTTATTTTTTATACACATTCTTTCTTAGTCTTAGTTCATAACAAATTAGCACATTACAACTTGCAAAGTTATACTGTGTTTAAAACGCTAGCTAAGATGCAATTTATTGACTTTGAAAATTAAAACTACCTTCGTCATCTAGCGGTTAAGTCCGTGTATTTAGCGGTTTAGTACTCGGCGGTACCGGTTTCGATTACTGGTCGGGACACAATAATATTTATTAATTTATATAAATAAATTTAATTAATATTTAATATATTTCTGATATTTTTAGAGTTTGATACGCTGGAGACATCGACGAGCTTGCCACTTGTCATGATTGGCCTATAAGTTAGCTAAATGTGAATCCGCTTCTTTATAAGCGTTGACCAATTTTATAATTATAGTCAGCGTTAAAGCTAGCTTTTGAAATAAATATTTATTAACAGAAAATTATAATAACTTCACTATTATAAATGTCTACATAATCTTATCCATTGTGATTGTTTTGTTGATATTTTACAATAAGGAAATTTGCACAAACATTTGCTATAGTTTATCGGGATAATAAAAAAATACGCACTACATCTATTAATACCGGTGTTATATTATAATAATAATAGTTGGAGTATTGTGATGACATTGTGTGACGCAAATATAATATTTCCATAATTACCTATTGCGATTGTTAAGGCCTTTTTATAATAAAGTAAAAAAGTATTTGATATATAATAGTCCCCTGGGTTCGTGAGCCACACGGTCGCTGATACACCAGTAACGGCGGCCCAGTTCCAAAAGTGCATGAATTACCAGCGGATGGTTACCTGCTGAGAACCTGCCGGGGAAAACGGGGGAATGCCCTCATTAGCCATCCGGGCCTGGACGATTCCACTGACTGATATCTAAAATTTGTTAGTTTCTATTATTTTACATAATATTTTATTTTTCTACTCAATTTAGTTTTATGATTATTAAATTTATATTTTATTATGGCATCAATTTTATTTAGTTGACGATTGTAAGATTAGGACATTGTAAGATTTACGTAAGTATCATCAAAATCGGTCCCTATTGTGGTCTCTAGAGCGAGATAGATAGATATTTTTTTATTATAAGATCCGATAGCGTATTTGCATATTTAAGTTATGGATTCTTATATAAAGCAAATACAAAATATAAAAAAAAAAAAAAGTATCATCACGACCGTTTTCCCTTTCGGGGTGGTCAGAAACCACGCTTATCAATAAGCGGATTCACATTTAGCCAACTTTACTATACGCCAATCATGACAAGTGGCAAGCTCGTCGATGTCTCCAGCGTACCAAACTCGAGAAATATCACAAATAAATTAAATATTAATTAAATGTATCTATTTACATTAATAAATACTTTTGTGTCCCGACCAGGAATCGAACCCGGTACCTCCGAGTCTAAATCCACGGACTTAACCGCTAGACCACGAAGGCAGTTTTGTTAAATTAAAGTAATTAGATATATTTTTTTAAAATTGAAAATGAAGTTTTTAATATATTCAGTTTTACTGTTTGTGCATTGTTTTGTTTTTGTTATCTTCTCTTTACCGAACCTGGATCAAGTATTGCTTGTAAGTTTCTTTACAAATACAAAATATAATTTGTATAAACTTATTGTTTCAACCATTGAGCAATTCATATCACATCCATTTTTAAATATACCATTGTCGTGACTACCTATTTAGGTCGCAGAATTTCGTAATTTGTATGGATACCTCTAATTCTAATTAACACATATCATTGATACTTCTGTAGCGTAATAACCGGACATTATGTGCGGTGGCTTAATATCCTTATGAGCGTAATTGAACTTTTTGGAGGCTTTGTCATTATATAAAGTATTATTTTATTATAAAAAAAGTAAATCAACTAATTTAACAAATCTTCTTTGTCTTAGTCGCAACACTCTTGGCTTGAGTCGTCGTGGTCGCCATTTGAGTGCTAGTGGCACGTCTAACAAGCCGTCGCCACTCCTCTCGAATCGCAGATTTCCTGATGCACCCATTTATTAATTATTTCATAATTATATCATATTATTATTTTTATTTTTTTGGTTTTATGTTACTCACTACTATTTATATCAGTGCACTTATATTATGATATTATAATCTAAGAGTTACACCTATTTTATTTTTATTTACTGGTTTAGTACTGTTGCAGCCTATGCTGCTGGCCTGCAGCCCTATTCTGTTACTTAGTCGCAAGCTTAGTGGATTTGTTTTTTACGTCATACTCGCGTCATAATTACAAAATATTATTCAATTCTCAACTCTATAAGCGCTCGCCCCCGAAGGCGTCCGTGCAAATATGAACTTTAATAGCGTGATATATATATAGTTAACGGATTCCATTATATAATGTTTCCGCTTAAGTAACAGAATAAGGACACTGAACACCTATTTGTAGCTTATTTTCTGTTCCTCTTTTCCCAAGTTTTATTTTATTTTTTGTTTTCACTTTTACTTATTAGTCTCTTCTGTAATTGTTATACCGATGCTGTTTTTGAGAAATAAACGTTTTATTTCTTATTAATTTGTTCCATTTCTAACGGTTCGGTTCCTTCATTTCTTCAGCTTGTCCATAACACAATAGCATTTTTAAAAAATACATCTTTTTTATTTAACTCAACTAAAGTTCGCCTTAAGAATAGAAGTCACCTATTATAATATATTATCACGTGTAAATGACTGACCAGTTTTCAGATGATTAAGTTAATTGTTAACATTCTTGTCCATTACAGACGGAAATCTACTCATTACACGTGGAAAATATTCAATATTTAATTACTCATCACATTAACTAGAAAATATGTATTTATTTTATACATTTAAATTTATTTTGCAATATCATTAGTTAATTTTACTGTTATGCAATACAATCAATAGATTAGTTCCCTTTACTGCGATATTAAATAACTATATATATAAGTACTTACTCTATATACTATTACACATAAATACCTATTGTTGTTATTCGCAATTGCAATATATATACATATATATACAGTTGTTAAAAATTTATATTTAATTTATTAGTTTAAATTAATTTTCATAGTTCAGGCCTTATTCTATAAAATTTTAATTAAGTACCGCCTTATTTTATATTAATAACAAAAACAGATTGAGAACCACTTGTTTTCTTTTTACATAATATTTTTTGCTACCTTAAATAATAATGTATAAATATGGTATGACATTTTAATGTTAAGACTGTATTCTTTAGATATGCTGTTAACTTGACATACTCGTCGGAATATACGAGGTATTACGAGTATAATAGTTTACGTTTCGTGCTTATCCATTAGAATATGGACTTGTTTCTCGTAAATTGAATATATCAAAAACGATTCAATAAGATTATGCTGCTAATTTATTAACGATTCCATAATTAGTTAAACCGGGACCAACTCGAAGGTACTCTACTCCTCATGGGAACGGTGGTGTTGTAAATCTATATGACAGATTTATATATGAAAAGTGTATTTCTCATGACGGGGTTTACATGACAACCGCCATCGTTGCTCTTTGGTCATTACAATGAATACTAAATAAACACGTTTGATTGACAGTTTTGTTGTTTTTTGTGGATTAAGTCATTTCTTCTAAACCAATGTCAATAATGACATTGAACTGTCAATTATAATTTTGTAAAAATGGTGTTTATATTTTATATCTAAATTCGTTTTATGTGATTAAAGCCACTAATTATGACATATAAGTTGGTTTTATTGAACGGCTGATGCTCTTCTCGACACTCGTATTAGGGGTTATTTCAGCAGTTTAAGTTATACCAACACTAAAATCTAACCTTATGTGAGCCAAGATTATTTTGCAGTTAGTGTTTAGATATAGGCAATATTGATTTTTTTAAATGTAAGTATTAATTTACAACGAATTACAGTTGAGTTTTATTAAAAGTTTTTAGAATCTTAAAAACCTCAATTAGCATGCATGTAAAGATATTGGTCATTTGTCTTACGCTTAAGTATATCCAAATAATTATTATTAATTTGGAGTGGGCAGCAGATTGCACTGTGCTGTACTTATGCATACCATTAAAACATTGTGTTTTGGTTTTTATACCAAGATTAACATTGTAAGCATTAAAACCATATATACAAATGAAATTCAAACAAATATCATAATATATATATATAGACTGTTTTTAAATTTATATAATTAAAGTAAAATTATTTTTAATAGAAAATATTTATAACAGAAAAAAAACTACTATTATTGTTTTCTGGATTATAAGTACTAAGTACAGTGGCATGCAGCCACCCACGTTGCACTGATACAGAATTGTTTTGTTTAAAATAATGTTTAGACCGACTGTCTTCATCAACTTCTACCAATTATTCCCTTGTTTTGCAATAAAAAGTTTTCATTCTAAACACCAAGGACCTAATGTTTAAAATTAACTTTTATTTTTAATTAACTTTTTAAAATTATTATTTACACAAATCGTAAATAACTATTATACTTAAAATTGAGCAGGATTGTGATAAACTACCCCACCTACCTACCTACATAACTATTTTAAATAACTTACCGTAAAGGTTATTTCCCAAAAAGCACTTAGTAAATTATTTATTACCTAATAAACACATCCCGACTACACAAGGGGTAAATAGGCAAATATTTTTATGAACACAATTTTGTATATTTTTTACGATTTATTTTAATTTTCTCGATGGCTACCTCGACAGTCCCCGTGCGGGCTACCCAACGCGAGTGCCGGCCTGCGCGTGCGCTTGTCAATAATAAACAATGCCAACGCCATGCCTGTGTAGTCCCTCAGACAAACCGAACAAAGAACTCGACCTTAAATCTTGCGCCATAAGAACCGTAATTGAAGCAATCACCTAAACAGCTGTTTTAAAACATAACGTAAACTTGGGATTATATTTTAATAGTGAAAGTATTTGAATAGATTATTGGGATAATCCTAGAATACAGAGTTCTGTTGGAGATGGGCCTTCCATTAATTGTTGGACAATTTTGCCTACAATCGCCGAGCTGTACAGACGGATAGGCGAGGATCTCATATTAACATTCGATGAATATTTTTATTCAATCTAGTTCTATTTAATAATAAAATAAAAGGTGTTTATTTTATTTTAGAAGTCATATTTTTTGTTATACCTACTCGCATTATGAAAGTTTTGTAATTTTTTATTAATTTTAGTTTAGTTTTAAAAGTACTGCCTCCGTGGTCTAGCGGTTAAATCCGTGGATGTAGACTCGCAGGTACCGGGTTCGATTCCCGGTCGGGACACAAAAATATTTATTAATGTAAATAAATACATTTAATTGATATTTAATTTATCTGTGATATTTCTCGAGTTTGGTACGCTGGAGACATCGACGAGCTTGCCACTTGTCATGATTGGCCATAGTGTTGGCGAAATGTGAATACGCTTATTTATAAGCGTGATTTCTGACCACCCCGAAAGGGAAACGGTCGTAATGATACTTTACTTCTTCTAATAATTAAATGTATTTATTTACATAAATGAATACTTTTATGGTTAATTATTTTTATACTTATGTAATTTGTTTATTATATTTTATTATTTTTAAATGTCTATTCGAAGTAAATTATTATACATTAAAAGTTACCTAAATAATAAAATTCGTAGTAGATACCAAAAATATTAAAATAAAAAATATTAAAAAACTAATTATAAATAAAACTAAACTAAAAATACCTATGAAATTAAAACTATTCTACGAAATAAACTAAGGGCTTACCACAAGGGAGGGCTCGCCGCATTTTCTCATTGAATTATAATGGAAATATTCTGTTTTAGGTAAGTATGGCATTTGGGGTCGCCACATTCCAGCTCTTTTACGAAATTGTGGGTATCAAGAGAATATAATTAATTAGAATGTAATTTGTTGTATTCATATATTAATAGTATTACTTATTTAAGTAATATATATAATAAGTTTAAATATAATTTATTATTGTATTTCTGTACCAGAGCCTCGACACATTAATACTCTCTGTGATTCTTAGAGCGTAGCACCTTAATGCCGAGCTGATTCCCTATTTGTGACCACACAATTTTAATTTTAAGACTACTTTTTATTTATGTGGCAAATAAGATATTTTTGTTTCTCGCTTTCAATATACTCTACAATAAATCGATATCGGGTCCTAACACGGTAAACTGAAATACTCGTAGTTTTGTTAGATCAAAGTCTTTTTTTATTACAACCACTGAACAGCGATATGATATATTATAAGAACAATACAATACTAGATGCTTCCTGATGGGTACCCACTACCCACTTCACCATAACAGGCTTGTTCTAAAGGGCAGCAAAAAATGTCTGAACTTTCTTATAATGCGTGATAAAATTGTAAAAAGTTTATTAAAACTGTGCGTGTCAATTCGAGGTCATCATGCGACTTTTATGCGTTTGCGATCAAATTAAAACCACATGTAAATTATATGTTAAGGTGTCTACTCAGTGCAAAAACAAAACAAGTCATGTATATAAATTTACTTGAAGTATATTATATATTAAATTTTCTTTGTTAAACGATTTAAAATATGATACAAATGAAGAGTCATGTAATTGGGTAAATTTTACGATAGCTAGTAATTTTGGGTTCTGGCGCGCAAATCTCTACATCATATATTATTGGAAGACTCACCTCTCTCGGTTGTCCTTGTAAGTTTATTGTTGTATTATTTGAATACTGTCAAGTTTTTTTAAACTAGATTATATTGTTTAGGTATGTACTTCTTTTTACTTTTAGGCAATCTATAGAGAATGTGTTTTGTATGAGAAATAGGCGGGAATGTTACACCACATGTCTTCAGAGCCGTGTCCGATAAACCGACCCCGACACGAGCGCTGCAAGTGGCGAGACAAGGCGCGAGGCCAGCACACACACGTGTGGTTAGGTTGTTTTATTTAATTAAATTTTATTGTATTTTAGTACAGATTAATTATACAATTTCATCTTTACTTTAAATCTTTATTATTATTATTAAATATTAAAGAAAAATAAGTTTTTTTTAACAATGTTTTTTTTCTTCAATATATCACCTTAAGCAATATTTATTACGAATATCTATAGAAAATTTTATAGCACTTATCCATGCTTTGTTGAAGGAATAAGGAAAAGTATAATTTAATTACATACTCTTCAAAATAACTTAAAAGGTTACTTCAATAAAAACCTCGACTTCTTTATCCTTTTTTATCTCAGAAATGTTGTCATAAATATCTTTTGTCGATCTTTCTTTCACGCGTCATTCTTTTTCTTAAATCATAGTTTTGGACATACTAGAATCAATCACTACAGGGATCACCATACCCATTATTGTATCATCAGGTGGAAGCAAGGGAACACGTAAGGAAGATTGAAATGAAGATATATATTTTTAACTGCTGCTAGTTAATACATAAGACAAACAATAATCTACATCGAATTAACGTAAAGGCGAACGAGCTGTCAAATGCTGCTTGATCTGCCATTCCAGGAAGAACCTCGTTAGGTGTACATAATACTTCCGAATCTTCATAGAAGGTCCCGCTGCGCTGGAGTGAGTTTTCATTATCTGGTAGTAATATTGTAAGCTGAACTGTTCTGTGCGTCAGCTGCACTGGACCTTCGCCGGTGTCGCTGGCCGCCACGTCTAGCTGGGCTAGACTCCAGAACCCTACCTATACCCTATAAATGGTACGATTTGCCGAAGAGGAAACGCCGCATACGCCCCCGACCCCACGCCACTCCAGGAGTACAAGGCGAGACTGGAGAAGGCTAGTCTTTACCCTAAACCCACCAGCTCAATAAACATCTTTTGGGTTGTGCAATAATAGGCTACAGGAGGCACATTTTATTGAACCCCTACTCAATTCTGTCGTAACCCCTACGCGACACTACACTAATATAAAAGGTAAAATTGTGTGTTGTATGTTTTGTGTTAATGTATAAATATTAAAAAAAAAATGTAAATAAGAGTACTGAGACAAATCCACGAAGGCTGCGGAAGTTCTGTTGACCAACTGAGTCTCACATCTTACTACTACTTTTTGTTAACACAACCTTATCATCATCATCATCAGCCTGTATCTCTCCACTGCTGGATGTAGGCCTCCCCCAAGGCTCGCCACTTAACGCGATCTTTCGCTACCCTCATCCAACCCCCACCAGCGACCTTCTTTAGGTCATCTGTCCATCTGGCGGGGGGTCGTCCCACTCTGCGTCTTCCCGTACGTGGTCTCCACTCTAGAACCCGTTTGCCCCATCGATCGTCGGTTCTGCGGCAGATGTGTCCGGCCCATTGCCACTTCAGCTTGCTAATTTTAAAAGCTATGTCTGTAACTTTCGTTCTCTGACGAATATCAACGTTTCGAATTCTATCCATCAGAGATACACCAAGCATAGCTCTCTCCATGGCTCGCTGAGCGACCTTGAATTTATGGACCAGACCCACTGCCAGTGTCCACGTCTCTGCTCCGTACGACATTACCGGAAGGACGCACTGGTTAAAGACCTTAGTCTTTAAACATTGTGGTATAGACGATGAGAGGATGTGCCGGAGTTTCCCGAATGCCGCCCATCCTAGCTGAATGCGTCTGTCGGCTTCTTTGCTGAAGTTGGCTGCTCCTAATTGGATAGTCTGCCCGAGGTATACGTAATTTTGCACAACTTCGAGAGTGTCGTTTCCTATGCAGATTGGCCTCGGCTTGACATGATCATTGAACATGACTTTCGTCTTGTCTAAGTTCATTTCGAAACCAACCCGCTGGGATGCTACGTTTAAGCCGTTCAGCATTCCGCTAAGATCCTTGAGTGAACTGGCCATAATGACTATGTCATCCGCAAATCGGAGGTGTGAGATGAATTCTCCATTGATGTTTATGCCGCAGTAATTCCAGTCTAGCATTTTAAAAACATCTTCCAACGCGTTCGTGAACAGTTTCGGGGATATGACATCCCCCTGTCGCACGCCTCTGCGCAGTTGGATAGGCTTTGTATGCTGACCCTGTAACTGGACGGTCATAGTCGCAGAACTGTAAAGACATCTCAGCACCTCAACGTATCGATAGTCTATTAGGCATCGCTGCAAGGATTCCAGAACAGCCCAGGTTTCGATTGAGTCGAAGGCTTTCTCATAGTCCACAAACGCCAGACATAGCGGCAGATTATACTCCTCGGTTTTCTGTATTATCTGTCGCAATGTATGAATGTGATCGACCGTACTAAAGCCTTTTCGAAACCCAGCCTGCTCCGGGGGCTGGAAATCATCCATTCTCTGAGCGAGTCGATTTGTGACCACCCTTGAAAACAACTTATAGACATGGCTCAGGAGTGATATGGGCCTGTAATTCTTTAAAAGGGAGATGTTACCCTTTTTAAAGAACAGGACCACAACACTCCTGGTCCATGCCTCTGGCGTGGTTCCGTGGTGAATGACGTAGTTAAATAGTCTTGCGAGTTCTTTGAGTACTGGTTTCCCGCCTACTCTCAGAAGCTCAGCCGTGACTCCGTCATCACCAGGCGCCTTGTTATTTTTAAGTTGTCCAAGGGCTATATCGATCTCGCCTAGATTGACATCCGGGATATCCTCGATATATATATATATATATATATATATTATATATATATATCCGCGATATACACAACCTTATAGCTCATACCTATTAACTCTTCTCAGTAATGAATAAAAATCAATTGACAGTAATTAATGTGCAAATTAAGTAGGCAGCGGTGGTTGTCATCGAGCTGACGATTAATATCATCAATTTAATCGTAATTTCTTCATAAGTTCTGGTTTCCTGGATTTGGTGGTGGTTTGCCGTTTATAAACTCTGGCCAATTAGGATTCCTTCGTATATTTGGTTTGCGACTGCTCTATAACGGTTAACACATAATTTATTATTTAATAATAAAACATTTCGTTTAGACATTAGTGCAAATAAATCATTCATTAGTTCCTTGGTGGACTGCTTACATTGGAGGCAACCATACCGTTACAAACTGCTCTTAAAGGAGGCTCAAATATAAAGAGGAAGAAATTAATTACTGGACCTCTTTTTACGTAAAATATAACAAATAAAACAGGATTTTTTAGCATTTAGGACTTATGCACTTAAAATGTTTAAACATTGACAATATTCGTCTTGTATGGGGACTTGGGCTAAATTGTATTCACAGTTATTAATTTTTAGATAAATTATTCTACCAAGATTACAATTAAAGTTGAAAAAGCCCTTTATTTTACATAGTTTAGGTTTAGGATATCATTATGACAGCTCTAGTACTAATTAACTTGATTGCACAACATATAGTAAAAATATAAAAATAAATGTCTTATCAATAAAAAAATAGGCCAAAAGGGATGATGTCACTAAAATTACCCCTCTCATTATGTTACATAGGTAATTTATATCTTGATATATTTTATTGGATGAAAATAATTTAATTTAAACTCATACGGAACCATAAGCTCCATAAAGACAACCAGCTCGTCCCCATATTTGGGTAAACGATTTATTCTCGTTTATTATCTCAAAATGCAAACAGATGACTTCTCACGTGAAATGTCAATCATGTGGTTGAGAACCCCAACGGAGCGCAAGCTCAAAGGGTTTCCGGAAACGCCGCAAACAAAGGAACATAATGCCCAATTTATATTTATGACATGGAAAGAATCCGTAATCAAATTTAACACGAATTTATTAAATAGTTCATCGAGTATGCATGGTAATTATAATTAAAGAGAGCGATGTTTTTTTGTTGTTCATAAGCCTAGAAAAATAAGGAACGTCTCGGAAAATTTAAATGTATATTCTAAATTTCAATGTATATTAGGCACCGATTATGTAATTGGCTGGTGGAACTAAATTCTTGTCAGTGGTTTGAACATAATAGAGTTGTCATTCCTTCATTAATTCATTCTTAATGTCAGCCATACATATACATAATATTTTTAAATTTTCGCGCGGAGGTATTTTGTTGCGGGCTCAAAAATCTTATTTCGGATATAATACTATTCCTATATAGAATCTATTTACGAGTATGTATGTACTGACTACGCTATGTCTTCCAATTAGTTAGTATAGGTGCTCTTAAAATAGGTACAACCAGCAAGATTTAAGTACTAGAAATACTTTTGCATGGTTAATGTACCTGCCCTTACCGTCCCGTCTTAAAAATCCGACATTCATACGTATACGATATACTGAGTCGCTGAATAGCACAACATATTAATGGTAAGTATGTACCTTCCAAAAAATAATATTTAAGTACATAAGGAAATAGTTACAGCAAGGTTAGATACTTAGAAAAGGTGTTGAAAAAGTGTGGCACGATACTTATAAGGAAAACCGGAGTAAAGCAACAAATTTTGGTTTAATTAATGGCTTTTGGGTTCAAAAGCAAAATATTAAGTTTATATACGAACAATAAAAATATTACAATGACAGCTCTGCTGCTACATGTATATAGTTAAACTATAGCCAGAGTTTTTAACTACAAAAATTTACTGTCAGTGTCAAATACTTTCATCAGTAAAGCACCTCCTGTCGGAGTCCTTCGCGCCATTATTCGCGGACATGTCAAGTGCAAGTTTTTGATTTCTAAATTAATTTACTGTGAATATTGTTGGTCAAAAGTGGTGTTGTTTTGTTTAATAATGTTCTACAATGTGAACAATTATGGAAAACGATAAATTAGACTTCAAATATGGGGCACAAGTTGCAGTTTATTTTTTGCGGTTTTCCCGCGCTGCCAACTTATTACGACGTATTACTACCCGACGTATTTGAGCTATGCTGCCGCGGGAGACTCCAAGAAAAGCATCAAATTCTGCAGCATCTGGAATTTGATAATGCCCTCAATAACTCATAAAAAAGAAAGATATATTACGTCAAACTTATGTCAGAGTATGGGCTAGTACCATTTGCCTTCTCTATCATCTTATTCATCATCCATCAGAAGAGAACAAAAAAAGCGCTTCCTGTCACTCTTTACTTTTTTACTAGGCCTTGATTTTACGAAAACTACATATTTTATTTTCCTATTGAGGTACGTTTTCCCATCCCCAAGCCAGACCTAGTGAACATCCGGGCCTGGATGACTTTGCTGTCTGTCTGTGAGTAATATACAGTGAGAATAACATTAGTCTTATCAATAAAATAATCAAAGCTATTTACATTTTTTTATCATTGTACAGTACAGGTGATACAAAATAAAATTTATGTTATCCTTTCCGACCAAACTGCTGAATTACGAATACGTTTTTTAAAGGAAATGGAAAACAATTTAAAATTATAATAAACTGCCTTTTTCTTAGCTATTTTTAATATCTGTGTCTATGTAGTAAGTACTTTATAAATGTCTATAAAGCATGGAGCAATAACATCATTATAAAATAATGTTAACAAGTATGAATATGTAATAGCTGACTTCAAGGCCAATATAAATGCAAGCCTCTTGTTGCATCGCGTAAAACTTTAAGTCGATCATCAATAAATAACCCGTGGTTTCGAATATTGTCACAACTTCAAGTACAGTAAAATTAAGCAAACTTCAAAGACATTAAAATAGAACTAAGGTTTAATTTTAATATTTGTTAATTGTGATCAATCATTGACGGAATTTACTAAAATTGCTACCAACTTTAGCCGTGGTCAGTTGACACAAATTATAATCATCTTGGTACTTATTATAATGAGCATCCGAGTAATATCAGCTACCAGAATTTATATTTATTATCGCATTCCAAATTTCAAAAACATCCAATGTGACAGAAGAGTCGGGTGTTGAAAGAACCTAGTTTGGGATAATCATTACAGGCTCTTACCACAATCCAATCCTTGATAATAAAATTGGCCTGGGTTGGAGATGAGGATATTCCTCCATATTCCCCGGCAGGATCTCAACTGGCAACACAATACGCACTTGGTGCCGTCTCTCTAGTAACACCGACCGTGTGGCTCACGACCTTGGAGGTTTAAGTTCGTCTACTTTCTCGTTCGTCTGCTCTCCTCCAGGAGCACAGCTCTAAGAAGCTGTATCCCGTTGGGGAGAATGGTCTGGAGATACTTGAAGTGTATGTTGTCTGTCCGATAGAACATAGGTCTAGTCAGGCCGACAACAAATTCCTTAATAATAGGCATGTTCAGATCTCGAGATATGACGGAATTACCCACGAATCAGACGCTCGAAAGACCACCCTGTGCGATATGTTCCAACTTTGGATTAATTAACTTTTGCTACGTAATCTTACCAACGCCATCTATTGAAATTGACATAAACTATTTGTATAATACAACTACATCTGACAGCTGCTATCTGCTTCAATGTAAATAGTCAACTGGTTATAATAACAGATGGCGCTGGCACTAAATAATATGCAAATATGGGTGAAATTTACCTTGTTACGTCCTGTTATGGATTCCAGCTTGCCGCTCAGGTTAAAGGTCCGGATCTACAAGATGTTTATTTCAACTTTTCCGCGCCAGCCTGGCACCACTTTCAAGACTGGCCAAGACGACAGGGACAAGATCTAAAGTCAGCAGAACATATCGCTCAGGGTGGTATACCGTCCCGAGCGTCGTGGTTTTGTGCGTAATTCCATCATAGCTCGAGAACTGGAGATACTTACTATTAAGGAGTTTGTCGTCGGCCTGACTGGACGTATGTTCTATCGGGCCGACAACGGACACTCGAAAAAATAGCTCTCTGTCTTGCGCTCGGCCCCCCTACGGGAGACCATTTCCTAGAGAAGTGCTTCTGGAGGAGACCTAAAGTAGTCGAACCTATACCCTGGGTCACAGGGGTACTGTTAATGCTACCAGTACATGGTTACCAGCTTAGGTTCTGCTGGGGAAAAATGGGGGATTTTCCCCATCCCCAACCCAGGCCCATTAGTCACCCGGGCCTGGACGACCCCACCGCATGACAAAAATAAATTATTATTTCAAGAATAAGGTTGAAGTTTGGTCGACAATTACAAAAAGCTCACTACTAGGCCTGTGAAGTGTAACGCACTTTGATACAATTTGTCGTAGGTAATTAAATAAAATATAGAAGAAGAAAAATCACAAAAAGAAGAAAAAGCTTGTCAAAAGAAATTATTTTTGTTTACAATTCAAGTTGACGCGCCAAACTTCACAAGATCCAGCAATAAATTAACGTCTCGTGGAAATTTCAAATTATTTAAACTGGAAATGTCATGTTAAAATTTAAAACACAATGTAAACAGCAACAAGAGCAGCGTGACGAGCTTAAATATCTACATCGCATACATTATTTCTATATTACCCGTGAAATTAGATTGAAGCGAGGGCACGAGACATGGCTTAATCAAAAGTTACAAATTTCCCGCCGCAAACAATGCGAGCCAACTTAATTGCTTCCATTTATTTTAATGTATTCGCAATTATAAGATTGTAATGGTCTACTTAGGGAAGAGTTTTGTGGTGCCCTAACGCCTACGTAAAATAATTAGCAATTCCTTTACAATCGTGTTTATTGCTAATAATTTTAATTTTATACTAAAGTATCATGACGACTGTATCCCTTATCAGATATTACGCTTTTAAAGAAGTTGGTTCACATTTAGCCAACTTTACTATAGGCCCGTCATGACAAGTGGCAAGCTCGTCGATATCTCTAGCGTATCAATTTCGAGAAATTTTAGAAATTAATTAAATAAATTATTGTGTCCCGAAAACCCGCGTCTATCCATGTTATCTAGCACTATTTTTTTTTAATATTTCTATTTAGAGTTGTTTCGTGAAAAGCAAGTTAATTATCAATAATAATATATTATAGATGTAGATATAATATGATATATGACAGTGGGTCTGGTCCACAAATTTAAGGTCGCTCAGTGAGCTATGACTATTCATGCTTGCATTCGAGCTATGCTAGATATTTCTCTGCTGGATAGAGTCCGAAACGTAGACATCCGTTAGAAAACCAAAGTTACCGACATAGCATTAGGGTTCTGGAGTGGGGACCACGTACAGAAAAACGCAGAGTGGGAAGACCCCCTCCAGATGACCTGAAGAAGGTCGCTGGTGAGAGCTGGATGAGGATGGCAAAAGATCGTGTGAAGTGGCTCCCCTTGGGAGAGGCCTACATCCAGCAGTGGGGAGACAAAGGCTGATGATGATCTCTTAACTTGCTCAGAGGTTGTAGAGTCCGACAAACATCAAACTAAAGCTTCAAAGACAGAGACACAAACATTCGATTAAAATTGGACTGAGATTGTAATTTGGTAGACAATAAAAATGAATTATTGCCTAAAAATAAAAGAGGAAATAAAACAAGAAGCTTTTAGGAGTTTTATTATAGGTGTAAGGAATGATGAAGAATGATTTATGATGGCGAAGAGGAGATGAGCTCGGCTAATCCGTCTCCGGCTCCTCGAGGGCTTTCATTAATAAACTTATCCGCACTGATTACATTATTTCTACTTCTTTATTATTATATTAATATAAAAAGCTGTGAAATATTACGCTGGGATTAAATGTAATCTCCAATGTTGGCGTTAGCTTTATTACTTTAGCCTGAGTTGCACCAAAATTAAGTCTCTGTAATAGTAATGATTAAAGTTAGCCGTCGGCTGGTGCAATCGACACCATTTTTAACTTAAATAAATTTATTTATATTTGGCAACTTACAGCTGCAATATACATATTTGTGTATTTATACTTAAATTATCAAAAAAATTCTACGCATGCAGAAACTATTAATAGAAGAGTAGAAGAAGAGTATCTTCACGACCGTATCTCTTACGGGGTAGTTACAACGATTTTATATGGAGCGAGATCACATTTAGCCAATTTTACTATAGGCCCATCATGAGAAGTGACAAGCTCGTCGATATCTCTAGCGTACCAAACTCGAGAAATATAACAAATAAATTAAATAAATTATTGTGTCCCGACCAGGAATCGAACCCGATACTTCCGAGTCTAAATTCACGGACTTAATCGCTAGATAGAAAACAAAAAGGAGTAACCTCAATATAACAAAAATAACAATAAAGATTTACAAGAAAAAAACTTAAATCTAATTAATTTACATTACATACAGGTGATTTTTTTTCAAGTGTGCCTTCAAGGAATATCTAAAAATGCTCAAAAGGGTCAAGGGGCCGATTTTGATAAAAACTAAAACTGCATCATTAGATTTTTAAAAATATTACGCTTCTAGCCGGGAATCGAACCGGTTGTTTTAAAAAAATACTCATTCTGTATTATTGCACCAGCTGATAGTGTCGCTTATAAGGGTCAAATTCTGGTGAGTAACTTCATACGGTAAGCTAAAGGAAAGTGCTCATAAATATAAATTTAAAGAAAATATGTTGTATGGTTTAAACGAAATTTACAAAAAATCTTTCTACAGGCAGAAAGACTACCTCTATACTGACTATTCGCTTGAAGTGCTCATCAGTTATTGCGTGTCTTATAGAATCAGTAGTAGCATTAAAAAGATCTATATCTATATCAACCGCCCTAATGAAAAACGCGTTGATTAGTAGGAGTGCACTCTTCCTAGTGTATATTGTGGGTATACGTAATATTTTATTAACCACATCAGGAGAGTCCACAATCCCATGCGCAACATCAACTAATTACTAACATCACTAAGTAATTGTAACATTTATGGTGACTTCGATTTCATACAACCCAGCCTTAGTCCGGGTATCGTTACATAGCAATCTATATTCATTTTGCGAATTGAGATTTTAAATCGATATTTTGGGAGTCATGATTTTGATGATGCATATTTGAATAAAAGTTTCTGTAAAAATAAGCCACGGACTTGTACCTCGAGAAACATGGCCTGAATATGCTAAAATATAGGTCAGGTATTTGACAAGATAGCTAAAGTTAGCATAAACACTTGCCGTAGAAGTTTAGTGAGATGGTCCTGTAAAGTTAGTAAGTTGCTTGGCAAGTCACTGCAACTGTCACTATCATACTATAAACGTGAACTTTGTGCGCAAATCTTATTTGTATAGTCGCTGCTGTCACTCGAAAGTTTCTCTACTACTTTTGACTAAGAATTTCCCTAAATCTTACAAACAATAAAGAAAGAATTTGTTAAATAATAAATATACTTGTTGTATTGTAATACTGACTGTTAAACGGTCTAGCGGTTAAGGTCATAGATATAACGTTAGAGTTTGATTCCTCAGCCCTATTATGTTACTTAAGCGTAAACGTTATATAAAGGAATCTGTTGACTATATATCACGCTATTAAAGTTGATATTTGCACGGCCGCTGTCGAGGTCGGGCGCTTATACAGTTAAGAATTAAATAATATTATGTAATTATGACGCCACATCTGACGCAAATATCGTAATCCACTAATACCGTTTGCGACTAAGTAACAGAATAGGACTGGTCGAAAATACATAAAATATATCGTCATTCGGTATCATTTACTTCTCCATACTCACGTGTTTTAAGTTAAGTATGCAGATTCGTAGGAAATTGTAAAATCTTTCTAAATCATTAACAAACAAAACAATACAAATTTTGGTCTAATTAAAATAAATATTCTGTAACAGGATAGAATGGAATTACTTATATTATTTTCTTATTACTTAAAGTTTTAAACTTCAATTACTCAAAACATTATAATTTGAAATATTCCATTACTATTTTTGACCCAAGATATATTACAATTATTTGTGATATTTCTTTGAGTTGACGCAAGAGCTTGCCACTTTACATGATTGGCCTATAGTCATGTTGGAGATGGGTCTTTCAGAAACTTCTGGATAATTTGGCTTACACTAGCCACGTTGGCCAGACGGCTTGGCGAGAGGATACTTCTCGAGTCATAATTGGCCTATAGTAAAGTTGGCTAAATGTGAACATGTTTAAATGTTTCTCTTCACCTTGCGGGTTGCTACTTTACGAAGACTTTTTTCACATATCAGATTTATCTATTATATTATATAAACCCTATAATAATAAAAGGGGTTGCGTTATCTCGATTGACGACCACTTGGCTGGTGAATTGAAGTTATTTACTTATTGACAAGTAGGCCTGCTCGGTATGCACGGCTCGGCGGAAAGCGATTTGTATACAACTTGGACCGTATGTTACCCCGATAGAGCATCCATCAAAAGACCCAATCTATAACAAATAACATGACATTTCCTATCTTTGGATGTCGTGAATTTTAATACGGATCGTAAATAATGGTCGAAGAAGTATCTAAAACGTTTCGGTACGCGGTAGGACTTCGAAAGCGAATGGTTGTAGCAATTTTATACTTAGTAAAAGTAAAGTCATCACGACCGTATCCCTTACGGGGTGGCTAGAAACCACGCTTTTATTTGCAGCGCGTTCACATCTAGCCAACTTTACTATAAGCTCATCATAACAAATGGCAAGCTCGTCGATGTATCAAACTCGAGAAATATTACTAAGAAATTATTATGTTCCGACCAGGAATCGAAACCGGTACCTACGAGTCTAAATCCACGGGCGTAACCGCTAGACCACGGATGCATGGATACTTATATAGGCTGTGAGATATTATGCGCTATACGAGAAATTTGTTTATTCATAGAAAAATAAGTGGCTGATGTGCTAGGAGTTATATTATTTCTTTTACAGATTATACAATGTTTAGAATATTTACAGTTTGAAGGTCAGGTCTAATCTATTTTAATTTAATAAAGATGTAAAAGACTTAAAGATGCATTAATAGATACCATTGCATAAAATGATTTTTTCCACGTATTAATTAATAGATTTTAAGCTGGACACGGCCATTTATTTCACGGCACGAATTTAGTTTAGTTTAAAACATTCTTAATTTTATTATTTCAGATTATAAGCTGACACGGCCCTTTTACGGACACGAATATGTATTAAGTTGACATACCAATTATTATATAGTAATAATTTTTATTTAGATCGTAAGCTGACACGGCGGTAAGTAAGGGACTTACTGAATTTATATTTATTTAGATCGTAAGCTGACACGGCGGTAAGTAAGGGACTTACTGAATTTATATTTATTTAGATCGTAAGCTGACACGGCGGTAAGTAAGGGACTTACTGAATTTATATTTATTTAGATCGTAAGCTGACACGGCGGTAAGTAAGGGACTTACTGAATTTATATTTATTTAGATCGTAAGCTGACACGGCGGTAAGTAAGGGACTTACTGAATTTATATTTATTTAGATCGTAAGCTGACACGGCGGTAAGTAAGGGACTTACTGAATTTATATTTATTTAGATCGTAAGCTGACACGGCGGTAAGTAAGGGACTTACTGAATTTATATTTATTTAGATCGTAAGCTGACACGGCGGTAAGTAAGGGACTTACTGAATTTATATTTATTTAGATCGTAAGCTGACACGGCGGTAAGTAAGGGACTTACTGAATTTATATTTATTTAGATCGTAAGCTGACACGGCGGTAAGTAAGGGACTTACTGAATTTATATTTATTTAGATCGTAAGCTGACACGGCGGTAAGTAAGGGACTTACTGAATTTATATTTATTTAGATCGTAAGCTGACACGGCGGTAAGTAAGGGACTTACTGAATTTATATTTATTTAGATCGTAAGCTGACACGGCGGTAAGTAAGGGACTTACTGAATTTATATTTATTGACATAAATATTGTAATTATAATACTACTTAACACTGCTGTAAAGACCACAAATTAATTTTAAATACCTAGTTCTAGGCAAAAACTTGTCAACTATGAATAAAAACATATTAACAATATCCAAGTGTTAAAGTCAAAGTTCAAGGGAAATAAATTATTGGATTTGATATAACGAATGAAGATGATAATATCTACATACATCCGCATGGCCAAAGCCCCATACGTTGGTCTGCCATACCAGATCTGCTCCACCCTGAATACCCGAATGGCGCAGTATCGTACAAGACAAGGTCACGACCTCAGCAGTGAGGAGAACGACGCGACGCAAGGAGGAGGAGATGATAATACAATTTTTGGATATAACAAAATAAACTAGCTATTAAAAGTTTTGTATGAAGTGTCCTTTCTGTCTTTCTCTGTACTCTATCCGAAAGTATTGGAATGTAAAACGGTTTTCAGAGAAAATATTTGTTATAATGATATTGTATAAAGATGGCAGTTGAAATGACGGCAATTTCCTGACGACATCGAGTTTAATATAAACGTCAGAGCATTGTGAAGTTACCGGATGTCCGCCAACCGCCTCGGGACAAACCTTTGGCCCTCTCCCCTCTCGTCGACAACAATAACTATATAGACTGATTACTTTCTATTGCAATTTTATGTCTATCATCTGTCAGACGTTTGGACTTCAAAGTATTTCAGGCGTTAGCTACAAAGTTTAAAGTATTTAATCTTATTCTCAACCGGTGACATGCGGTTGTTAGAACTCTTTCCTTACACAAGGCCGCAGTTGGAATCTTGTCATAAGAAAAACACTCATTATTGTGATAGATTTACAACACCACCGTTCTCGTGCCCAATAGCTACCAATGGATTCGTTAAGAAACTTATAAGAGAGAACTTATCATGAGAGTCGTATTATATCGAAATATGTTATGACTATATATAGACTGCCTCTATGGTCTAGCGGATAAGGCCGTAGATTTAAACGCGGAGGTGCCGAGTTCGATTCCTGGTAGAGAACACAAAAAATATATATATAAAAAAAAAATGAGATTTCTCGAGTTTGGTATGTTAGAGACATGGACGAGCTTGCCACTTGTCATGATAGTAAAGTTGGCTAAATGTAAATCCGCTTCTTTATAAGCATGGTTTCCTAAAGCTAAGACGCTGCGCCTATCTCCGGGAGGGAAGGTGTAGGACTCTGTTGTTCTTGTGGCTGACAATGATTATTTTTGACAGCTAGCTAGCGTATCTTTCGAGCAGAATCGGTTTGTCTTACATATGGTTTACTGGATAGGCAGATCTAGTTAACAAAAACATCAAGAAAAATATGTTTGTGTCCTCTGGAAAGGGTGTTGCCGTATACCGTTAGCAACGACCTTCTGCTAGCTAATTACATACGACGTACACGTACCAAATTATAGTTTTTCTTTGCATGCTTGTTGAATAAACTTACATTTCTTTAAATTGTATGAAAATTTTGCGAGCGCCACCAGTTTCATAGGGTTGACATTATTTTCTTGGTAACTAAGAATAAAAAAAAGACAAAATATTTTAAACATAAAAATCTCTACAAAAAAAATCATGATTAAAAGTAGCAAGTACCTACACTGGCAGGTAAGCACCCACGTTGCACTGCTATATGTAGATGTTGTTGTTTTAAATATTTTTTAGACTATCTCCAGAAACTTCTACCAATATTTTCCTAGTTTATCAATTAATAACTAAGAATATATGAGATGGGTCAATAAGTGCAGGTTCCTTAACTGTTATAGTTACAGGAATACACTGAGAGAAATCGGTTTAGCAATTTGAACAAGTCGACTTAAAAACAGTCGAGAAATAAAAGTATTTTGGTTAACGGAAACGAACGCAATATTGATAATACAAGTCGATTCAATACGATCGATCATGAACATGTTAACAGATATTTAATTGAAACAACAGTGCATTCGTTCCTAGGAGACCATACACAACTTTTGGAGATATTATGAACTGAATTCCGTCTAGCTTTTGACAATTCTGACAGACGTAATCGATCTTAGACGATTCGTTTTCGGACGATTGAACACTCCGCCTCACTCCACTGACCTACCTACCTACATGTATATGCGCTGGGAAGAAATTAATAACGGTATATTGTTGGCAACCCTAATAGGACAAGCGTGTCACAATGCGGGTCCAATTTCAAGTGTATTCAGACCTGCCGCGTACGGTAACTCGAGACTAAATTAAAAAATATACTCCATGAGAATCCGACCCACTTGCCAATCTAGATTTTATAAAACAGACTTTGAAAAAGGTTGGTAGGTAGCAAACTTGACAAATATCAGAAATAAATTTCATTTTTTTTCGTGTCCCGACCTGGTACGTACCCGGTACCTCCGTGTGTTTTAGCCGCTAGACCACGGAGGCAGTTATTAGAATAATAAAAGAATAGAAAAAATAGTACAATTTATGTGTTTTAATATTAATCATAGAAAGTCGAATTGAATTACCTATTATTTATTTCTTGCACTTTCTTATTAGGCGAAGTCTTTTAAATATAAAGTTATTGGCCACAGGATATCAAAAGTAGGAAAGTGAAAGATAAAATTACCTGATTTAAACCTATAAAGGTGTTACAGGCGGTCATTTTAAGGCTCAAAAGTAACCCGTTGCCTCGCCCCCTCCCCGAGGAGGGGCGGAACAGTCCTATTCTTGCGTCTTGTTTATTACGTTTTTACAATAATATTCGATCTTAACTTGAACTAAAAATAAATAACATTAAAAAAACAAAACTAATACAAAAAAAAAACCTACATACAAACCTAATTTAAATATAAATAGTGTCCGCGCGGCAAGATGGCAATTACGCTGGCCACATTTGCTCGCTGAATCGCTATGCTGATTCTCTGGGCGAGGAAAGTACTAGCCCTCTTGTCACCAGAGCAGACAATTAGACGAAGGGTTTTAAAAAAATGATTTAGCGCTTGGACCCCACGGGTCTAATATCTCTACAGCAAATGGCACATTCTCTGATTATAGATACGTATTTGCGCCGGTTGCCAGACTCTTCCGCTTCCGCTTTTAGCGCTGTTCCCCTGAGGTGTGACAAAGCCAAAGTGACATCCCACACTAAGGGTGACCCCGCTCCCAGGGGATCAGCGATATACCATCAGATCTCTTGCCATCATTGCGGACTAATCATGGAGTCATGACATGAAAATCTAAATTAATAATTTAGTTTTTATCTTAATTTCTCTAATTACCAATTATTTCTTAACTATATTTTAATAATATTCATTATTTGAAAAAATGTATAATTACTTGAACTTATTTAATCAAATTTATTTAATTATATTATTACTACATGCCATCTAAATTCTGCAGCTGAGAAGTAATACTTCTTAAACGACAAAATGAATATTGTACAGTATCATAATGGCACATTGTTCCATCACAGCCCCCAGAACAGATTCCCAGAACTCCACTGTTGGAGATGGGCCTTCTAGACATTTCCGGAGAATTTGGCCAGTAGTCGACAGGCTGGCCAGGCGTGTTGGTGAGGTCCCTTGTTTACTTAAAATTATTACTATTATTTACCTAATATTTATATACATATGTAGAATATTTATTTAAAGGAACAAAGTAAATTAAAGTAAAAATCAGTTTAACCCAAGTGTCCAATGATATGTCAATGGTGACTACTACTGTCAGTAAATTACAAGACAAATTAAATTACAAAGTGGAAGAACTGTCAATGGACATCGGTACCTATCGTGATGCCCTCCTTAAAGCTACGGATGGTCAAAATGATCGTGAGCAATGGGCTAGGATTAACAATGTCGAAATTAAGGGTGTTCCCTATCAGAAGGATGAAAATCTCCTCAATGTAGTTAGCACTATTGGAAACCAAATCGATTTTCCGATCGATTCTAAACAAATTAATTTTGTATCTCGGGTCGCGACTAGAGGGTCTCAAACTTCCAAGTCCATAATAGTATGTTTCATAAGTAGATTGACTAAGGGTGAATTCATATCTGCGGCGAAAAATTATAAGTCACTATCTTCTAAGGACCTGGGCTTTCAGAATAATGAACGTGTCTTCATAAACGAACATTTGACGGCTTACAATAAATCGTTACTTTGAAAGTCTAAGGAAGCGGCTAAGGAGCGGGGGTTCCAGTATGTTTGGGTTCGTCAGGGGAAGATAAAGGCAAGGAAAGGACCAACATCCCCCACTATAGATATCCGTACAGACAAGGATTTAAAGAAGATTGTTTAATTCTATATATCTGTTTAACGTATATTCTATTAATTGATATGTATCGTATAATTATTTTTATTTTTATATTAATATTATTTTTTAGTTTGAGAACCTTTGGTGGTTTATTGCCCCTTTTGTATGTCAGCCGTCCGAGCTCTTTGTATTGCGTCGGTTTTTATGAATGGATCTATTCAATTTGTCTGCTTGCTTGTGCCACTTGTTTACACTTTAATGAACTACCCACATTAATATTTTACCTAAAAATATTAATTACAATGCATTTTATTACTGTTATTTACAGAACTAAACTGTATAAAACATTATTTTGTGTGAACGTACTCCTTTTACCTGTTCAACTAATTGTAAGCTACTTTTTGAAACGTACAAGCTATCTATTTGTTATTTTATTAATACGGAGATTAATTATTTCATATAATTTTCTATATACTATACCTAATATTTATTTATACCTACTTTTGATAATTAAAAAACATATACTCTTTAATGAATAGTAAGCTTACGTTTTACTATCAAAATGTACAAGGGCTAAGAACTAAGTCTCATACTTTTCGCCGTAATTTGCTATTAAATATATTTGACGTGATATGTTTAACAGAGACATGGTTAATTGACGGCATTAAAGATGAAGAATTTTTTGATGACCGATAGGTACATTGTTTACCGTCGGGATCGTAACTACGCGGCGACGGGCCAGGCCTATGGTGGCGTCTCACCTATGCTGCGCCAGCCTGGCACCACCTTCTGGCCAAGACCAACAGGGACAAGATCCAAAGTCAGCAGAACATATCGCTCAGAGTGGTTTCCCGAGCGCCATGGTTCGTGCGTAATTCCGTCTTAGCTCGAGATTTGGAGATGCCTACTATTGAGGAGTTTGTCGTTGGCCTGACTAGACGTATGTTCTCTCGGGCCGACAACGGACACTTCAAGCATCTCCAGAACATCGCTCCGTCTTGTGCACGGCCCCCCAACGGGAGACCACTTCCTAGAGAAGTACTCCTGGAGGAGAGCTGAAGCAGTCGAACTTAGCCCCCTGGGTTCGTGAGCCACACGGGCGCTGTATAACGGCGCCCAGCACTAAACGTGCATGAATTACCGGCGGGTGGTTACCCGCTGAGATCCTGCCGGGGAAAACGGGGGACTGTCCCCATCCCCAACCCACGCCCATTACGCATCCGGGCCTGGACGACCCCACTGTCTGTCTGTCCTATGGTGGCGGGGTGCTGATTGCGGTCCGTCGTCAGCTGGCGGCCGCGGAAAGATGTGAGTGGCACTCTTCTGCGGAAGACCTGTGGTTCACGCTCTCACTGCGATGCTTCAAGCCTCGTGCTGAGTATAAATTGAACGTGTGTGTATTATACTTGTGTAATCAAGCTTTAGGATATTCTTTTGCTAATCAGCTTAGTAATTTTGGAAATAAGCTATTATCCATTATCAGTTCCTTACCATCGGACAAATATGTAGTGGTGGGTGATTTTAACTTACCTAATGTTACCTGGTCTGAATGTAGCGATCGCTCGCTGTCTCCCTCCAATATAGTGGGTCCATTCCAAACAGAGTTTTTTGACCTAATCCATACGTGCAACCTTAATCAATAATTGCAACAGTAGAATACTGGACTTATTATTTTCTAATAATGAAATACTAATAAATCCCTGTCCTGATCCTTTAGTGCCCGCCAATATGCACCATCATGCACTTATTTTTGAATCGACACAAGTATTATATGACTGTCTCAAAGTTGCGCCCAAGTTGTCGTATTTTTATCACAAAGCCGACTATGATACTATTTCACAAAAACTAAATGATGTTGATTGGCATTTTCAGTTTGGGAATAAATCATTTGAAAATTCTGTAAATTACTTTTATAACCAATTGTATGATTTGCGTAATGAATATGTCCCGAATAAGAAATGCAATAATAATAATTTTCCTTGTTGGTACAGTAACGCTTTGAAAAAGATGCTTAAAGAAAAATATAAATATCATCGAAGGTTTAAGGTGTATGGGAATCGGTCTGATAAACGCTCTTTTGATCTGCTGAGAGAAAGAGCCAGAGAATTGGAAAAGCAACTATATAAGGACTATATTAAACGCGTTGAGAGTGGTATTGCAGACAACCCCAAAGTATTTTGGTCATTTATTAAACAAAGGAACAAGTCATCCTCTATACCTTCCACAATGCACTATGGCTCACAGTCTGCGTCCACAGGTATGGAAGTGTGCAATTTATTTTCCAATTACTTTCACACTACTTTTTTGTCAGGCTCACAAGGTGGTGCCGATACCAACCCTTCTACTTTGGCTGCAATTAATCCAAATTTAATTGGCATTGGCAATATTAAAATATTAGCATCTGAAGTGTACAAACTACTAAATAAGATTGACATAAATAAATCAGCTGGTCCTGACGGGATCCCTCCGCTGTTTATTAGGTCTTGTGCCAAAAGTTTGACATTACCATTAACTTTGCTCTTTCGACGTTCTTTGGCTGAGGGTTCTGTTCCAGGAGTTTGGAAATCTGCTTTTGTGACGCCTATTCATAAACAAGGTCCTAAAAATTTATTTATTTATTTATTTAAAAACTTTATTGCACAAAGTACAAAGGCGGACTTAATGCCCGTAGACATTCTCTGACAGCCAAACCTTAGGGACAAATTTGAACAAATATAGGTGCAATGAAAGTAATGGTAAAATATACAATTAAAGAATGACTTAACATATATTATATACGTACTTATATAGTTTTATATATGTAATATATTATCAATATACTAAATACTAATATATACACAATATTATACATAGACATACATAAATACAACTTACTAACGTGGTTTTGGCCTATTTATAAAGTGTGCATAGACCAATTTTTTAAATGACAATCTATTAGTTGCCTGCCTTATGTTCACCGGAAGATCATTCCATAAATTTGTGGCAGCGACTACAAAGGAGTTGGAGACAAAACCAGAATTATGTGAAGGGACAGAAAGAAGAGAGTTATGAGAAGAACGTAAAGATTTATCGTGGAAGGAAGAGAGATAGGCAAAATTATCCTTGAGGTATTTCGGTGTCGCAGGCTCGTTTAAAACAGAGAAAAGGAGACAAAGGACTCTAAGATTTCTACGACAACGAATTGGCAGCCACTTCAACTTAGCTCGATATTCAGAGATGTGATCGTATTTGCGTAAGCAATATATAAACCGGATACACGCGTTGAGTAACCGGTCCATCTTATTGAGCAGCATCTCTGACATATCAATGCTACACACGTCACCATAGTCGAGGAGAGGAAGGAGAAGACTTTGAGCAAGGGTAATTTTAGCTTTTAACGGCAGAAATTTTTTAAGTTTATTAAGAGAGTGCAGTGAAGCAAAAATTTTATTACTAGTTTTGGTAACCTGGGTTGTCCAGCTTAGATTAGAATCTAGGTAAATACCTAGATTCTTCACCTCGCTGCTATACGCAATAGGGACGCCGTCAAACCGAACAGGGTCAATGCTGTTGTAATCTACTTTGCTCAACAATCGAGAACTTCCTATTATAATTGATTGACACTTGCTCGGATTGACAATGACCCCAAAGCGTTTGGACCAAGAGAGTATACTACAAAGATCTGAGTTAAGCCAAGCTATTGCACTATTGACTGAGCTGATATCCGACTGCACATAGAGCTGCAAATCATCCGCGTACAAATGGTAGTGACAGTGAAGTAAAGATGTGATGGCATTTATGAATATCGAAAATAATAGTGGAGATAGGATGCCACCCTGTGGGACGCCCGTATCCAAGTCGCACCACTCCGATGTCAACTGATCAACTCGAATCTGCTGCCGGCGTCCGTAGAGATATTGAGTGAACCAGGCCAGTGCCTCCGGCGATATACTCAGACGAGACAACGTAGAGATTAGCAAATCAGGATCTACTGTGTTAAAGGCATTCGTGAAATCAATAAGTACCAGTACTGTGATTTTGGTATTATCCATGCCTCTTCTGATGTCTTCAGTTACTTTGAGTAAAGCTGAAGTGGTGCTATGACCAGTACGGAAGCCGGACTGGAAGGGATTTAAAAGATTATTTACATCAAGGAAAAGGGAGAACTGTTTGTGGACGACAGATTCGAGGACCTTGGATAGAAAAGGTAATATCGATATGGGACGAAAGTGAGTAGGAAGCGAAGGTGAAGATATCTTTGGAAGTGGAATGATGAAGGCCTTACGCCATTGGGAAGGAAATTGGCCTGATTTAATGGAAAAGTTTATAATATGCGTAATAATAGGTATGAGAAGGTGTATAATTGGAATGATCATAGCACGACTGATAGAATCACATCCTATTGCTTTTGAAGTAATGGAATTAATCGTCTTAAGAACTACATCACCAGAAACCACTGTTAGGCTAAAAGGTTCAACATCTTGTACCGGCAGCGCGGCTATCTCCGCTAATGTACATGACTTTGTGTGACCATCAAGAACTGGAGCCGAAGAAAAGTGAGTGTTGAGCTGAGCAGGTGTCACGGAGCCAAGGTTGATCTGGCCGCGACTACGACCCAAACCTAGTGAATTGAAAAATTGCCATATTTTAGAAGACGACGTGTTTGAAATGTTTTCAACAAAGTGTTGACGTTTGGCGATCCTACACACCTGATTGCAGCGATTTCTCGCAACCCTATATGCAGCCAGATTATCATCACAGCGGTTACGCCTATACTTACGGTACGCACGATCCCGTTTTCTCATTGCAATGCGAACGTCGTCGGAGATCCACGGTGCAGGTGCCCGCTTTAATTTCGTAGGTCGGAGTGGTGCGTGTGCGTCATACAGGTCAAGTAAGTGTTGATTAAATATTTCAACCATGGTATCAATGTTGTCAGTCGTGAGCAGCACACTCCAATCCAGGCGAGTTGCGTCATCGCGCAGCCTGTCCACGTTTATGCGCGAATAATGGCGCATAACTACTATAGGCGGGCGGTACCTCGGCGGCTTTACTCGGTATGAGATGTAAACGAGATCGTGGTGGGAGAAAGGAGCAAGGAGCTGACCGTGACTGGCAACGACATCGGGGCGTGAAGTGAGAATAAGGTCCAACAGAGTATCAGTAGTACCTAGATGGTGAGTTGGCCCAGACGGCAAAATAGACAAATTAACCGACGTGATGATATTACGGAGTTTGAACGCCCTCGATTTGCCAGCCTGACGGTCATCTAGGAGACAGGTGTTAAAATCGCCCATGATAACGTGGTGAGTATAAAGTGGCACAACCTCCTCAAGAACGCCTTCGAGGTCAGAGAAGTAGTTAATAGAGGGAGGGCAATAGACAACACCCATCAATATCCGACATCCTTTAAATTTGACCTCAATAAAAAGATATTCTGCCGAAGCAGAGTACAAATTTGGTGACGAAATAATTAGTTTGTAGGGCAGATCTGCACGCAGGTAGATGGCTACACCACCTCCGCGCAAGCCTGTGCGGTCGTTGCGGATCATGATGTAGCCTGGGAGTGAGTATGAAGTGGAGGGAAGTGAGGGTTTCAGCCAGGATTCGGAAATCAGAATGGCGTCTACTACATCTGGAAACGAAAAAGAAGAGAGAAGGTCTGTGTAGTGAGCTGGCACACTTTGTGCATTTATATGACATATGTTGAAGTTTTTCTTAACATTACTGAATTCAGCATTTAACAAAGTCTCCAAACCGAGATCTGCATCATAAAATGAATCAGAGGATACATTGCTAGGCATGGAATAGAAAGAGTCTTCATCACTTTCGCAGTTCATATTTTGTAACGTTGTAAGTATAAAATATAATAAATAATAAAATAATAAGTATTAATAGGTATATAAAAATGTATATATATTATCAAACTAAGTATATAATTAAAATATGTTCAAGAATTACATACTGCATGTCCTGCCAGTTAAACCGATTGCATTAATATAAAAACCAATAACATTGTAAATATGCACTGATGTTTTGGATCAATTATGAAGAAATAAAGTAACAAAAAAGAGAAAAAAAAAAAAAAACTACATCTCGAGGACGTTAAGCAAACATTCTGACTGACGTATAGAATTTGACAGCTCGCTCGCGTTCATACAACGTACATTGCGTTTGATGTTCATGTATAAACATTGATAAGTAATGGAATTTAACAGTTAGCTTCGTTAAAATAACGTACATTGCGCTTGAGTAAATTGATTTAACATAACACGCAATGTACGAGTTAAATGAAATTAGTATTATAATTAATAGTTGTAACTGAACGCGGGCCAATATAATTTAACTTAATTAGCTATATAGTCTGTGGCCTGTGCTTACTATACAATCTGTGATTTAACTATGAAAAATAACCTATTATAATATATTATTAATGTATTGTGATTTAACAGTGCTAAGATGCGATATTTTGATTATTAATATTATAGATTTAGTTTTATCAAAAAAAAAAACAACAAACAAACAAAAAAAAAACATATTTAGGCATCTATATAAATATCAAACCATTTTAAATAAATTGTACAGATTTACAGTAAATCAAAGTCTGTAACAGTAACAAGAGTAATGCAAGAAGCATAGTTTGCATCTGCACTAAGCCAATCTCAAGCCGATCACCTTCGACTAAGGAACATCATGAATATAAGCAACATAAATGTAACAAGTGTATCCAATAAAGAAACTTAGATTTTATTGAGCATGTGTGTATTAATATTTACCTGTATTTAGACTTCCCTATGTCCCAGTGAGCAACCTAAGTCAGAACCACCTATGATAAATTAAATATAAACAAAAGTGCTGTTAACAATTAGTATGCGGCATACATATAACCCAAAACATCAGTGCTTAAAGAGCAATCGACTACACATTGGTTATTAAGTTGTAAGATAATCATGGGGTGCAGCATGTCAAATGTGCAGCCGAATGCTAAAATATTGTCGCTAACTATAGACCAATCTCGAAACTCTGTCTTTTTGCTAAAATATTAGAGAGGTTGGTCTACACTCAAACATACTTTGCACTTAAGCATTCCTTTAGCGATTATCAACATGGCTTTCTCAAGGGCAGATCTACTGTCACAAATCTCTTGCTATCTAACGAATTCATAACTACTAGCATGGAGGGGGGTGGCCAGGTAGATATTATTTATACCGACTATAGCAAGGCATTTGACAGAATTGACCATCAAATCTTACTAAATAAATTAATGAGCGCTGGCATACATGGTAACCTGTTTCGATGGTTTAGTTCGTATGTTACCAATCGGTCCCAAGCTGTTGCTACATGTGGTTTTCTGTCGGACTGGTCACCTATTCCCTCGGGAGTCCCGCAAGGATCTCTACTGGGTCCGCTCCTCTTCATCCTCTTTATTCAAGATATTGATACCTGTTTTCATCATTCTATGATACTTCTATTTGCAGATGACATGAAAATCTTGAAATCTATCCATAGTTCTGCGGACTCCCAAGAGCTTCAGTCTGATCTCTTGCGCCTAGATAGGTACTGTGATGCGAATAAGTTGGATCTTAATGTTGGCAAGTGCAAGGTAATATCTTTCACTCGTAAACCAATACCTCTAATGTTTACTTATTATGTAAAGGGCTTACAACTGTCTAGAACGAACGAGATTAGGGACCTCGGCATAATTCTCGATAGTAAGCTACTCTTCCAGTCTCATATCGATCACATAGTTGCTAAGGCATCTAAGGCACTGGGATTTCTAATTAGACAGGGACGTACGTTTGAAAATGTCAAGACTCTAAAGATACTTTATTGCACACTTGTACGTAGCCACCTTGAATACGCATCTCAGGTGTGGAACCCAAAGTATAAAATTTACTCATCTCGTATTGAATCTATTCAAAGGCGATTCCTTCGATACATTTGTCGTAAGACTCGTCAGAACTACCTAAGTTACGAAGACAAATGTAAACGGCATCACCTTTTGCCTCTCTCCGAACGTCGCACTATCACAGACGTGTCATACCTGTTCTCGATAGTTACCTCCAGGATTGACTGCCCCAGTCTTCTTAATCTCTGTAAGCTGCAGGTTACGAAGTCGTCCAGAGAACGGAGATTATTTCTTGTCCCATTCTCCAAAACTAACTACCAACAGAATTCGTTCATAAGCAGGACATGCAGTTATGTTAATGATTATTGCAACGACTTGGATCCATTTATATTATCTCCGACAGCTACACGACGCATTCTTACAAAACGTTTCGCCAGTGGTTCTCATCAATAGTATTATATTTACATATATTGTAAATTTATTGTTTAGTTTATTTCATTTTCTATTTTTTTATTTTTATTAGGTATCAATGTATAATTGTTTTTAATTTTATTTTTTTTTAGATTTTTTTTGTTCTATGTTATGTAGTTTATTGTTCTTAGTTTTAAGTTTAGGTTAATTTTACTTGTGTTGTTATTTCAGCGAGCACCACCTAATTATGTAATTTTACCTATCGGTGGCAACTTGTCAACAGCCATACCCTACCCATATGTACTCTATATATATTTTATGTATCTAGCTGTAAGTTGTCCTTAAACAATAAATAAATAAAAAAATAAATAAATGATAAAAAAAATATTAATAATAATGAAATTAAATATAAACTAAACCTATAACAATATAAACTACCTGTAAATAAAAGAATCCTCCAGAGACGACACGTCACGAATAGTCCCGGAGGCTAGCAACATTTCCCCTCTGTATAGCAACAATAATACGAATTAAATTACTATATTCCTGATTTTTTCTTGGAAGAGATTTTAGGGATTAGGTTTATCTGTAATATATATTCTGTAGATTTTTTTATTAATAATGGTTGTTATTAAAAACTGCCTCCGTGGTTTAGCGGTTAAGTCCGTGGGTTTAGACTTGGATGTATCGTGTTCGATTCCTGGTCGGGACACAAAAATATTTATTAATCTATATAAAAAAAAAAAAAAAATAATTTATTTGTGATATTTCTCGAGTTTGGTACGCTGGAGACATCGACGAGCTTGCCACTTGTCATGATTGGCCTATAGTAAAGTTGGCTAAATGTGAATCTGCTTATTTATAAGCGTGATTTCTGACCACCCCGAAAGGGAAACGATCGTGATGATACTTTACTTTCTTAAAAATAAAATAAAATCTATATTAATATGACTTTCGAAAATTGAAACCAAAATAGGTCTCCCGAAAAGGGCTGGTTTTATCACAACACTATCGTCCTATTTCAGATTTTCATGGAAATTTCAGTACAATAATCCTATTTCATTATTATCTTTATATTGAGTTTTTGAATAATTTATATTGGCGTTATGTTGCTGAAGCATCTTTATACGGTCGTAACATTTTGGTAGAATAATCAAACTTTTTCTCATGAAAATGTTATATTTAAAAATGTCTATAAGCGAGAATTAATACTTTCATAAATTAAGAGCCTATGTTGAGTATTTTGGTCATATAGCCTGTAAAAGATCTGGTAATTTTAGAAAGGCTGGCAAAACCGAAACAAAGAAACCTCCTACATTGGTCTGACGAGAGCCCTAATTCTAACGCTGTCGACTTATACGTGTCGGTTCGATATATTCGGACAGATCTCACAAATCGAACAAATCGAGTCGGCATGCATTTCGCAAGCGCGAGAATCGAGGCCCATATTCGCTGCTCAGCCGTAAACAGTCCCGGATGGCGCATCAGCATTGTCAGGGACAAAGTTATCCGTGGAAGGGGTCAAGATAGCAATGAAGAGGAGAGGAAATAAAAACCAATTCGTTTTGTCTACAAAATAAATGCTACAATTTTACAATATGTTGTAAGCCGCGTAACTTTTGTCCTCCCAACGGATCCACGTACTTCAGCTCAGAACTCCACTTTACCACTTTTCCACACGCGATTGAGGTCTGTGTTGTTTAATATATTATAGATATTATTTAATATATATTTTTTTAAATTAAATAAAATAATATCTAAGCTATAAGTAATGCTGTGTATACTGTCTGAGTGTAGCTTCAATATTCTCATTTTGTAATATTTGCATGCCATGGTGAAACATGTGAAGAGAATTTTCTAGCTATCAGTTTACTAGAAAACATGGTTAGTTTTCCAGCAAATAAATTATTTTTATTTAATATATAAATTGTGAATACATTTCTAAGAATAGTTCGTATCTATATGAATGCAAACATGACAAGAGGTTAGCTTAATAATAATAATAATGTAGGAGGGACGAATTCTGTATTTATTATATTTTATTTAACAACTTACACCTGGTTCGTTAATACATATAATGTCTATAGCGACATTAACTTCGCTCTTTGTTACGTACACAATTACAATAAATATTTAACTAAATGAATAGTGTCTTTGTATATGTATTACGTACAGCCACGATGGCATTTTCCCGTTTATAATGTCGTATATAAGTATTATATTAGGTTTGCCCGGTGACCTATTTAGGAGCTCCTGCAGTTTCGCAGATACGACAATACCTCGACACAGCTCAACTCCAACACAGCCTTAATTACTTATTCTACACAGTTTATACCTACTTGTCTATAATTTTGTTCGCGAACTCCTACAACCTTGTCAAAGTGGCAAAGATTGTAGTTGCGAATGTTACATGCAATTTCAGGCGCTTTATATATTTTTCCTGATTCTGCTAGAGTTTTTCCCGTGTATTAGTTCTATTCCAGTGCAGTTTCCTGGTGTGTAAATAGTAAAAGAAACGTCCAACATTGTCGTACAGAGTAACAATGGCTGGCAAGCTCAAGTTAACTGACTGTATAGGCTATAGAATTGGCTGAATAGACGACCTAACCTAGAATATTGAAAGCTAGATTAGTGCTCAGACTCGATAGAAGAAATAAATACGTGGCTTCACAATCGCTAGGCGTTTTACTTTTAATATTATTATTCTTGCTACTACAGGTTTACTGTCCATTTCAACGTAGGTACCCAACCAAACCAAATTGAGAGTTACCTAAGTAGGTACACATAACGTCCGAGAAGGAAACTAAAGAAGGTTTAGCGCTTTTGCATCTCTCTTTTATTTTTCATGTCTGAGTGTACCTACTTTTGAGAAATGTAGTTTATCAACTTTCTAGGAAATAAGATTATTCTTTCATATACCCAATATTAGACAGAGAAAAATAGTTAAAACATTTATAACTATGTTTCTCTATTTTACTAATACAAATATAATGATTAATATATCTCCAAAATATCGAGGTAAAAATCCTGAATACCTAGTTATTTGATAGACTACATTTCACAAAAGTAGTTACACTCATACATGAAAAATCTTTTAAAATATTGTATTGTTACTCGTTTATTTATTCGAAAAAAAAAAGAGAAAAGCAAAATAAATAAAACAGCAGCCCCGCTGCCCGCTTCGCCTCTCCAAAGCCACACGCCGTCGCAGTATAGCGCTGTAGACTTGTATGAAGTTCCCGTACAGTTGCACATTAACTGCTGTTAGTGAACCTGTTATTGGATTCTCAGTTCACCCGCTACTAGCGCCGCCGCCGCTGTCTAGTTTACAGTTATCTAATCTTATCATTTAATTATCACCGAAGAAGGCTCTGCCAGTCGATTGGACATGTATGGAATATATATTTGAGAACTATCTATAAAATAAATAGTCGTAAATGACATCATTCATCTTGCATGGGAAAAATAGCTCAAAATGGATGATGTCATTTCGACTGCTTTAATAGCGTAGATTATTATTGAGTTGCAGCAAAATGAAGTCTCTGTAATTGATACGATTAAAGTTAAAAATGGTGTCGATTGTATCAGAATTATTTTGGCAATTTTATCTTATTTATTATTTATTTTATTGTAATTTATTATTTATTTAATATTTTTATTGCTTTTGCATGCATTAACAATAGATTAGAATAGTTTTAGCTTAAAGTTTTATCAAAATTATTATTATTAATTTTAAATGTAATGTTATGTAGAATACTAGGGTAGCTAGTGCAGCTGGAGCCCAAGACACAAGACGAAAATTCTTGGTTTGGGTTCCAACGTGCAATACAATTGGAAATATGTAGCGTCAATATTGTTCACATCGTGTTATTTATTATATAAATATTTCACTATTGTTTTTATTATTGTAACTAATTTCTACTGTTTAAATAAAGAATTATTATTATTATTTTAAAGGTTCACTGCTACTATAGTAAAATTGGCTAAATGTAAACCAATTCAAAAAAAATATCTGATTGTCCTGAAATGTCGTTAAGATACTTTACTTGGACGTACATTTTATTAAATATATATCATCATCACGACCGTATCCCTTCCGAGGTGGTCAGAAACCACGCTAATAAAGAAGCGGATTCACATTGAGCCAACTTTACTTAGACCAATCATGACAAGTGGCAAGCTCGTCGATGTAAATATATATGTATAGTTTACAACTATGTGATGGGGGTATAAAAAACATTTAAGCTTATACTATAGTTCAAGTTCACTAGATCAGAACATCAGAACTGGAAATTACGAGTATTGGGTTTGATTTCCAGTAGTAAAACATATTTAAAAAACATCTATCTATATCTGTTTGTTTCCTTGTTAAAGCGGACAAACCTACGACTAGGTGTAAACTTAGATAAATTATGAGTCGCATTGTAGTTAAAATCATACACGGTTGAAATTATAGACATTATTTGGAATATAGTGCAGTTTGCGAAGCGAGCTTAGCGATAACATTAATGTTTTGCCTTCTCCATACAATGTGATGTCATGTTGACTAAAATGCTATCCTCCAAATGAAATGTAATATTCATAGAACTTGAATACTAAAGTCAAAGTTAAAATCAAAATATCTTTATTCACGTAAACATATTACAGGCATTTATGAAACGTCGTTAATTTAATTATTTTGAATGAATCTACTCCTGCTAGTGAAAGACTAAGCAGAAAAGTGGTCCAATAAGTAAGCTGTTAGCAGAAGGCCAACTACTATATCTATATATATATATATATATATATATATATATATATATATATATATATATATATAATATTACTTAGGTTGTTTCGATCAAAACGTTTGGTTAATAAAACAAAAGAAAAAACTGCTAAATAGATGTAAAAAAGACAAATTTCTAAGCATTTCAACGATTCGAGACGATTAGAAATGACAGATGAGAAGAGTTTTTTTTTATTTTTTTGCGCAACAAGACGCTCACCATCCACCATTCTCCTCCTCTCCCTCCCCAACCAATTACTGTATGATTCCGTTAATGCCGTCTTTCCAATTATAAGCAAGTGGTGCAAAGATTTAGTTGGAACTCCTCTCGCACCAACTTCCACTACGTAAAGCTGAGTTGTGAACTCATTCCTGATCATTTCTTCTGTGAGATCATAATATTTCATTATTTTTATAGGACCGAATGAATAAGGCCGTAAAAGTTAGCCGTAGATATTTATCGCATTTTTTATTTAAACTAAAAATAAATACCCAACGTTTATTGGATCATAATGAAATAATTTCAGTTGGTGAGCACTGCCTTCTGAAAAATAAATTCTGAGTTCCAGAAGTTTTTTCTACTAGGTGTTTGATTATATTTTTTGGTTCCAAAATTTCTAGAATCATTTCTGCCAAATTTCAATAAAATCGGCCCAGTAATATAGGCGTGAAGGACGCACAACATATGTACACACAGACAAAGCTTCTTTCACAATTATAATATTAGTATCGATGCCGTCGCCATTTTGTTTGGCCGGTCATCAGTGGCTGGCGACAGTTACTCTCATTCTCATAGATCTTCCGTATCGCTTACCAGCAGGCGAGGGCGGTATCGCATGTGGTACCAGTATAAAAAAGTGGGCTACTCGACAGAGCTTAGACATAAAACAAAAAAGCTTACGATCGCAGGCCGCTACATTAAAAGTATTTCATGTGAGAATTTTCTTGTTTGCTTGTTAACTGGTCCCGGGGAGCGGATAACTTTGAAGGACACATTGTCCCGCAAGTGCACGGGACAACTGTTTCATTGTGTCCCCTAAACCTTCTTATATCGTCAGTTTTCAACAAACGACCACAAACATTACCCCTAACAGTAAGTACGACATCACTGTAAACAACTGGCTTAAAGTTACTAAAAACATGTAACATTGTTTCATTTCATTGCAAATAATTGATTAAAAATATATAATATTGATAAAATATGTGTTTTCATATAGGTATAAAGATATAAAGGTACCACCATAATGACATAACTAAAACTTGAAGTAAATCAGCCTATAGTCGGTCACAAGACCGCGACACAATTGTTCTCCTCTCTCGTTTCCACACACGATGTACCCGGCATCCGCACGGTGAATCATGAAATGGTGAATGAAGTTAGAAAATTCTCTTCTCTGTCTTCTAATCCTAAAAATATATTTGCATTTTGGCTCTGTTGTAATAACGCTTTCCATAAAATCCTAAAATGGTCGGTTCGAACCCCGGCATGTACCAATAAGAGAGACACTTTTCTTACGTACATAGATTTACAACACCACCGTTCCTGTGGCTCGGAGAGCACGTTAAGCCGTGCTAAAACCAACTTATAAAACCGTTAATAAATTGTCAAATAAATTATACATGTACATGACACCCTCGCCGACCCGTCTGACAAGCTGAGTGTAGGTCACATTCTTCAGAACTCTCTAGAAGGTTCATCTCCAACTAAGTCTAATACTTTGTATTCCAAAAACTGCGGTGATAATGATTTGCTCAAGCTTTAAAACACATTAGACCAATTTGTAACATTCTAAACACAGAATTTATATATAAATCATGTTGAAATCTCAAGAACATTTTAATATTCAATCATATTAGTTAGAAACAACAGTTATGTGGAATAACAGAAGGATCGCGAATAATTAAGTGTGATCCATTATTCATGACATTTGCAAGTCCAAGTCGACTTAATCAGTACAATGTATCAGTATGTTAACTATCATTAAGATACATCTGTTCTGACAACTTGTCTTCATGCCAATGACTCAGCGATTATTTGATTCACCAAACAATATTCTATAGTTTATTCAGAATGTTGCTATTTATTGCAATAAAATAACGTTTATTGAATCATAATCAAATAATTCGTATTCCGCAAAACTTAAAATCTATCGATCATCAATTATATTAATTTTCAATTTTTTATAGTGTAGACAAGCTTTATATCTCAATCTAAATGATTTCAGTAGCTCTAGCACGTCAAACTCCGTTACGTAGTCTTTTATTTCCGAGCTTTAACGTTCATACTCGAATATTCGATCTGCCAATTTGTAGCTTCATAGCGTCGCACGTGCGCTGTCTAATGTGCTTAGCATTTTCTCTCTTCAATAATAAAGAAATAGAGAAAGAAGAAACGAAGACAAGTTCTTTATCAATGCATGTATTAACCGTGCGAGTGCCGTGCTCATCGTTTGCTAAAGAAGAGATCAATGTCTCAGACTTGTGACTGATTGCCCCGCTGTTCTTGGCTCCTTTCGTATGTTTTGACAATGCTGTCTTGAAATCTCGTTCCATAAATGTACTAACGATAGTAACAGAAAATATTTGCAAAATTGAGCACATACTTAAAAAATATGTTGTAGTTAAGTTAAGTTACAATTAGTCCCCTAATGTTACATAATTATGTGTTTTTAATTGTAATAGGTAATAAGGCACCACTTGTTTTGTGTCCTCGTTCACTTAAGTAACCCGTACTCATTTCTGTAAAGCCACTAAAGAAGGCGTGAATTACATAAAGCTTCCTATTTTTTATTAATAATTAGGTACAACTTGTACAATTACTAAAAAAAATAGCCACGTTATTAATATAAATTGAGCACCGTCTAGACCTACACCTCTAAAAAACGACTATAATAATTCATCTGTATTCCTTACTTGGAATTGTGAGTTTTTGTTACTGCCAGCACCTCGTAGTATCGTGATAGTAATGATAAGAGCTAGTTTAACGGCATAGTATTTGTAAAGAGTTTATATATTTTTATATCAAATATCTATTTATATCAGTGAAATTTAGCTGTTTTCTAAAAAAACTTGAGCGAAGTGTTTTATTGATCTCAGTGTGGTAGTGTGCACAGAGTCAACTGTCTCCGCGTGCTGCTGTTTTATTTCCTATTCCCCAGTTGAAGTGTTCAGGTATTTGAAAGTCGCGACAGTTTGCCGTCTCCTCGCAAACTCCAACAAACTCCGATACATTCTCGAGAGGGTACAGGGAGAGGGAGAGACTGCACCGTCCACGATTGTTAACGTACTACATTTCAAAGTGCACAAAAGCTGGATTTTTCCTAATACTTTTTATCCCAATAGTAAAGTTACAGTAAATAAGTAGCGCTGTATTGCGTTCACTTTAGTTTTACATTGTGCAATTCTAAAAAAGCTTAATTAAAGATTTAGCTATATACTGGCTCCGTGGTCTAGCGGTTAAGTCCGTAGATTTAGACTCGGAGGTACCGGGTTCGAGTCCTGCAGCCCTATTCTATTACTTACGCGCAAACGTTATATAATGGAATCCGTTAACTATATATATACATATATATATCACGCTATTAAAGTTCATATTTCGAGGTCGCGCGCTTATAGGGTTGAGAATTGAATAATATTTTGTAATTATAAAAATAACGAAATCCATTAATAACGTTTAAGACTAAAGTAGTGGATATTTATAAATTTAAATAAATAAATAAAAATATTATTTAATTAAATTGTGATATTTCCCGAGTTCTAGTGGTAACAAACGTTGCCGTGAATTCGGGAGGTCGTGGGTTCGATTCCCACCGGGGGCAAGTTGTACATTGTATAATTTGTCTCGGTCTGGGTGTTTATATGTGTAATATGTATATATTTACAAAAAAAAAAGTATAATATGTAGTTTATCAACCATCTAATTTCCGTAACACAAGCCTCGTAGCTTACCACGGAAACTAGATGGGGCTGTGTGACCTGTCTGGAAATATTTATTTATTTAGTTTGGTACGCTCCAGTGCTGGAGTCATGATGGGCCTATAGTAAAGTTGGCTAAATGTGAATCCGCTTCTTTATAAGCGTGGTTTCTGACCACCCCGGAAGGTAAACGGTGGTGATGATACTTATGAACAAGAGGCGGGCCTAATACTACTAGACATTTTCTGATAGCCTTTGGGATACTTGTAATAACTTACAGCATATTTAAGACTGTTCATAATTAAATAATAACTATATTTAAGAATAATAGATATATTACATACTAATAGTACTTAAACTACATCATAAAATATATATCATACTTATATACCTATACACACACACGCATATATGTGTATGTCAATTTGATAATGACTCCAAGGAACATTCTTCCAAATTTTATCAAAATAACCTGACCTAAAGTAACCTAGGCGGAAAGAGACAAACAGACAATACTTCTTTTGCAAATATGAATTTGGGGAAAAAATCCGTAACATCCGCCATTAATGAGAGATCTTGAAGCTTGATTCGTTTGACCGCCTCCAAAAGTGTTCGCGAGAGAAGACCCCGGAAGTACTATTGTCAAGTTGGCATCGCTATCAGAAATGCTGACGACCTATTATGACAAAAAAGATACACCTTCGATCAATACACCTAGATTAAAGGCGACAACTGTCTCCGTAGTCTAGCAGCCAAGTCCGTGGTTTTAAACTCGGGAGGTACCGGGTTCGATTCCTGTTCGGGACAGAATAATAATTATTAATTTAAATAAATAAAATTTAATTAACATAATTTATTTGTGATATTTCTCGAGTTTGGTACGCTGGTGACATCGACGAGCTTGCCACTTGTCATGATTGGCCTATAGTAAAGTTGGCTCAATGTAAATCCGCTTCTTTATAAGCGTGGTTTCTGACCACCCCGAAAGGGAAATGGTCGTGATGAAGCTTTACTTTTACTTTTAACTCTGTAAACGACACGAGAAATAATAGTCAAAATAATCGCGTGCTCCTATTTATTTATTGTGTTTAAAAATAATAGCCGGAAGTGCCATGCAATAGATGGAATACCATTATTCTGATAAGTTATCACAAGAATTGTTATTTTACATAATATAAAAAAAATATATATCTTAAAATCTTAAAAGGTCGGTTCAAACCCCGACATTAATTGTCGTAGGTTTACAACAATACCGTTCCTGCGCCTCAGTGAGCACATTAAGCCGTCGGCCTGGTTCCACTAATAGTAATACTAACTTGTAAAATTGTCATTATTAATTTACATCAGACCGTCTGTCTGAGTGTCAGACGGGTTGGCGAAGGAAAGATATAATATTATCGTCAAAATAGATAAAGTGTACGTAAAACGCAGAAATTTTGTACATATACCCTTTATCTAGTTGTATGTTTGATAGAAGAATTACACCCTCAAAAATATTTTGATTAAAATTGGGCCTATGATGTCTACCTCTGAACATAGGATTCGATATTGCCTTGTAAGCGGTACCCGAGCTCCAAGAATGGCATCACGTGACATCAGTCGATTATTCCGGCCTAAAATTATTTAAAATCCATTATTAGACGTCTACTATCTAGGACTCTACAGGTAGAAAAAAGAAGTAAAGCAAGTATGTATTTTAACATGTTTACATTATATAATGTAGGCACATAATGTTAACTTTGATATGAGAAAACATTTTTTTTTGAGCAAACACTAGCTTGGTGAACATTCAATTACCATACAATAATAATAAAGTACACTCGCGGAATAAATCTCTAATTTCGTTCCTTAATATGCAAAAATGCGTTTCTGATTATCATTTTATTTTTAACTCGTTGCGAGAGAAACAAAAGGACCAAGAATAGGCTTTGTCCTTTAACCAGTTATAATTAAAATATAATAATAAATAGACAAATTTAGAGCAAGCGGCAAAATATGGTGTTCACTTAGTTTTAATTAAATTTTAGAGAACTGTGTTAGCATTACAATACCAATTTATCCAGTTGTTTTAAATAAGTTATTACTATACAAACCGTAACATTATTACAAGACAACAAAAAGAAGGGAGAGGAAATCAAATGATTTTTCCTTTTGAGAGTTTGAAAGGAAACGAACGGCATCTGTGATGAATGTCGCTTGTCAGCAAGTGGGGGCGGGAGGGGGTGACGAGGGTCTAAGACAGACGGGCGTGTCAATAAGCTGGCATAAATGCCTCACGTACATGCCCTCTGGTCTCTTTAACTTTGGTAAAAAATCTATAACCTTTAAGGTCGGAGGTTTAACAATTTGCACAAAGTCAAACGGTTTGTCGAACCGAATTCACAATTCAAAACAAGAACGATAAAATTTGTTAAAATTGAGGCAAAAAGTAGTTTATGTGTACTAATAATGATGTTATAATATTTAAAAAAAAAAATAGAGTTCAGTGGTGGCTCGGTTGTTGCTTATAATCCTAAAAAGGTTGGATCGAACCCCCGGCATAAACACTTTTCTTAAGTACTTTGTCATATATTTACAACATCAGTCTGTTCTTATGCCTCAAGGAGCACGTTAAGCCTTCGAGTGTACTGGCGAGTGTAGGCCAAATTCACCAGAAATTTCTGGAATGCCCATCTCAAACAGAGGAGGTCTAGGACCAGGGCTAGGGGCAATGATGATAATGAGAACATTTATTTTATTTTCTGATGCATTCTAACATCCAATGAGGTTCATGATTTGGGCTAATTTTGTTAGTTTTTTTTAGTAATCGTTAAGGCTCAGTTAAACTTGCCTCACTGATCATGCGCGTACCTCGGATCTAGGCGTTATTATTGTAATCTATTACGAAAAAACATACACGGTGAGCTTTGTGATTATACACATTTGTAACAAGTTATAAATTGTATTAGCTTCTAAACTTTACCTACTATAACATCAATCCTCAAACGCATTATTCCACGTTTGAGGATTTATACTAACGAGTATTTTATATTATACGATATTTAATTTATTTTCTAATATTATCACAATCTACTAGTACACAGAGTACTATTCTACTAGTACCTTTACTGGATAATGTGACCTACACTCGCTACGCCGCAGACAGATTGCGAGGGCCGATCAAAATCTCGTTACCTTATTCATCGCATTTAATTAAAACCTAAATCTTCAACAAAACTTAGTTTAATATAAATATAAATGTGTTCGAGAGTTGCGAACGACCCAATTAGACGAGTTTACGCAAACAGTCTGCGAGAATCACACAAATTCGGATTTACTTCAAGTGTAGAGTAAATTGCAATTGACTCCCGTCAACTGGATTCATAATAACTGAATTATTCTGTAAAAACAAATTGGTAATGTTTGTTTATTTTACTACGAGTCATTTTCATTATGTAGAGTCCTATCGATTTTAAACTGACAATTGACATTTCAAACTCATAGATGTACAATTACGGGACCCCCGATGACCTGTTGGAGATGGGCTTTCCAGAACATATAGAGAGATAATTTGGTCTGCACAACGCTGACCAGTACGGGTTGGCGGGGATCTAATGTCAATTTTAATGACAAGTTGGTATGATGTACATCTCTGAGTTTGAAGTTAACACGAAATTTGAGTTTGAGTTAAAAATAAATAAGTTTTAAGATAAAATAATCAGAAAATCAGAAACTTTCTTAGAAAAATCAATATGTTAGCAATAATTTACGACATATTGTAGAGTAAAATAAAATTATTACAAAAGCAAATCTTTATAAATCGTAGCTTTACTTTGGCAATCAAGTACCTACATCTTTTTTTTTTTAAAGCATAAAGTAGTTACTCGTATTTATTAATGAAAAATAGTACAAAATAAATATAACAGATAATAAAAATTCTTAAAGTCTCTTAACTAAAAAAATATAATTAATTAATAATTAAAAGTACCTACCAAAGAACAGTATTCCCACGTTGCACTTCTATAGAATTTATTTGTTTTAAATATTTTTAGATCGACTATGTCGATCTGGATATCCAGAAATTTCTATCATTTTTTTTTTCCACTTATTAATTTTTATCGTGTTGCTTTAGGATAGTCGATCCAGTTACGAGAAGTTCGTTGGCCAATGGTGGCAGCATCACTTTGACCAAACTGTCGGCTGTGAATTGAAAGTTCGCTTAATTTGGATTTAAATAGTTTGGTTTGACAGTTAGTAACAGTTAGCATGGTGTCGAGCTGATCGCAGCAACCGGCTCAGCTGTCTGACGAATATAATCGTTTTGACATCCTTTCGACAAACATTTAACTCGAGCAGAAAACCTACGGATATAATATTTAGTGATATCATAAGAGACACAAAGGACAATGTTCATATTGGACCAGTGTTTTTATTTGGCGATCATTAAAAAGTATCATCACGACCGTTTCCCTTTCGGGGTGGTCAGAAACCACGCTTATAAGCAGATTCACATTTAGCCAACTTTACTATACGCGATCATTAAAGAGACCAATATTAGAAGAGCGGTGATAGCTCGGTTGTATGAACGCTTTTCTTTCGTTTCTTTAAAATTGTAAATAGGCCCGTTCGAACCCCGGCATGTGCCAATGACAAATACAGTTTTCTTACATACATTTGTCATATATTTAGTCATAGTTTCAGCAAAATCTGCACCACTTACTGAAAGAATTGGGCCTAAGCAGGTCTGCAGGAGATATATTTATGGAAAGAGCTTCCAAGGCGGTATTAACGGAATCATACAGTATTTGGTTGGGGAGGGAGAGAAGTAGAATGGTGGATGGTGAGCGTATTATCGCAAAATAAAAAGGGAGGCTTCTATTTCAAACCAGCCTATTGTCGGTCGCAAGCCCGAGACACCATTCTTCTCATCTCTTACCCACACCGGATGGACCCGGCACCCGCACAGTGAATCCACCACCATTCCCGTGCTTCTTAAGCTCGGCCACGTTTTTATTAATACCAACTTGTAGAATCGTTAATAAATTGTCATTAAATAATGAACTCGCCAACAAAGGCCCATCTCCGACAGTGGAGGTCTAGAACTCTGTGTTCTGTATTAATGCAGAAACCAACTCGCCAACCTGCGCGGTCCTGGTTGGATTTGTTTCGCAGATTGAGTGGATAGATTTATGTTGATTAATATTGTTTTTGACTTTCTCATATGCACATTTAAGTTAAGCTCCACTACGTACTATGTTTATATAGCGAAACCTATAATTAACCTTGCTAAATGATAAATAAATAAATAAAGATGTTTAGCCAGCGCGGCTGCGTTGCGAGTATAGTGGAGGTCTATAGGGCTCTGTGTCCTAGGAACTTGTAAAATACATGCATGATTTCTCACTTTTTTAAACGTCACATTTTATGAATGTAAAATAAATTAAATCTATTAATGCATGCTCTACTTTAATATTAGTAATCTACAATATTCTTTTTTACTTTTACAACATAACTTTCAAAACAGAAGTGTTATTTTAAAATTATTCAAAACTGCAAGACATGATTGGAGTCATTGACTTAACGATAAGTAGACAGGTATTTGGTTTTAGGAGTTCTAGATTAGAATTGGCAAACAATTGATCGACATAACTCTGCAAAAGTTATTCTTTACCAAACACATCAAAAATATTGAGTTAAATAACATTTATGCTCTGATTTATTCGTTGGAGATTCCATCTCCATTTTTTGTATAATTATATTTATATAACTTTTGAAATTGTGTTCATTAAAAGTATCATCACCACGCTTTTAAAGAACCCAACTTAGGCACATCATGACAAATGGCGAGCTGGTCGATGTCTCAAGCGCATTAGATTCAAAAATAATATCACAATTAAACTAAATTAATTATAATGTCGCGCGGTGGCGGCTCGGTTGGAAGAACGCGAACCTTAAATCCTACACCTCCCCCGACATGTACCAATGAGAAATACACTTTTTCTACATAAATTTGTCATAAATTTACAACACCACCGTTCCCGTGCCTCGGAGAGCACAGTCGGTCCCGGTTCCACTAATACCATCTTTTGGAATCGTTAATAAATTGTCAAAAAAAAAGACATCAGATTCTCGCCAACCCGTCTGGTCATCGTGGCGAGTGTAGGCCAAATTCTCCAGATATATGTTCTGGAAGGCCCATCTTCAACAGTGGAGGTCTAGGACGCTGTGTTCTAGGGGCTGTAAAGATGAATTAATTATTATGGAAAGTAAAGTAAAAGTAAAGCATCATCACGACCGTTTCCCTTTCGGGGAGTGGTCAGAAACCACGCTTATAAATAAGCGGATTCACATTTAGCCAACTTTACTATAGGCCAATCATGACAAGTGGCAAGCTCGTCGATGTCTCCAGGGTACCAAACTCGAGAAATTTCACAAATAAATTAAATATTAATTAAATATATTTATTTACATTAATCAATATTTTTGTGTCACGACAAGGAATCGAAGAATCTAAATCCACGGACTTAACCGCTAGACCACTGAGGCAGTTGTGGTTACTATGTAGTATTATGCACGATCAGGACCCGACTGGCACCCGTTTGGACTAGTGTGCTAATAATAAATAAATATTGTCTATTTTATAATAAGTCAATGGATTTTTATAAAAATATCTTCGAGTTTTGTAAATAAAAGTATCGTTAGGTATTTTCATTTGAAGAAAGTTGCGAGCTCCCTCGATAACGAAATCCCAAGTTGCTGGACTCCAACAAATTAACTAAGTTTCGTCGACAGATGTTCCTAAATGTACTTGTTTTTAGTTTTATATTAGCCGGGATATTGCTATCTCTGTCTGATTGTTCTTAATTCTCTTCTAGAAAACACACGTTGATGTTCATTCGTTACGAAAATAACTTTAATAGACATTATAATTTTTGTTTAAAACCTAGGCTATTACGTATCACAATACAATGAAAAAAAATAAGGTTCAATTAGGTTAATGTCTGGGAAACGATATACTCGGCCGGTCGCCGATGAGATACGCAATTACCCCCCTAGTCTTGTTAACTGGGATATAGTGATAAACGTCGTGAAGTAAGTTGAAGTTGCTATAAAAATGTCGCAGAACATAAAAGTGAATGTCGCAGTTAGGAACTCAATCGAGGAGCCAATTCCGGCTTCCGGAAACTTTGCGCAAAATATCGTTCCCTCAAAATTACTTGTGAATAATGAAGTGGTTATATTAATTGAGTTTTCGCCCGAGATTTTGTTAAATACTCAAAAGTTCGGGGAGTTCGAAGGAGTCAACTGTCCCTGTCTTTTCTATTACCTACGTAGGTTCATCCATATTACTATCATAAATATGTAAGAAGCTATGTCTGGGTGTCCGTATGTACGAGTATGTGTGTATGTATGTTTGTCTCGCTTTCACGCCTATACTTAACCAATTTTTATTGAAATATATAGCGTGACGACGACGACATGTGACCCTACTGCCATTTATCTGGCTGTTTAATTCGCCTTAACGCCATTTGATTAAATATTTGGCTGATACGTTCACTAAAACCAAGGGGTTCACATGATTATAGAATTTTTTCGCTGACCTCTCTATACGAGTATTAAACGGGCAATGTCGGGTCAACTAGCTAGTGTATAATATAAAGGTAGTCAGATTCATAAGTTAATAACTGCGTCCACATAGCTAGTGTATAATATAAAGGTAGTCAGATTCATAAGTTAATAACTGCGTCCACATAGCTAGTGTATAATATAAAGGTAGTCAGATTCATAAGTTAATAACTGCGTCCACATAGCTAGTGTATAATATAAAGGTAGTCAGATTCATAAGTTAATAACTGCGTCCACATAGCTAGTGTATAATATAAAGGTAGTCAGATTCATAAGTTAATAACTGCGTCCACATAGCTAGTGTATAATATAAAGGTAGTCAGATTCATAAGTTAATAACTGCGTCCACATAGCTAGTGTATAATATAAAGTTATTCAGATTCATAAGTTAATAACTGCGTCCACATAGCTTTTTCACATATTTATATAACAAAGGAAAAATCCCACCTTCTTTTCTACATTCCTATCCACTGGAGATTATTTGCACTGCACCAATGAAACGGCGTACGTGTAGATTGCAAACAGATATCTAGTAGATTACTTTGACTCTGCGAAAAACTTGCAAGCAATAAGAAGGCTCCAACCCAGAGGTGATATCATTGTTTTTTTAAACTTGGCTACTATTGAATAATTTGGCTACCATGTCATCATGAGCCTGCATCTTTCCTAAAGCATTGCTGTTGTAGCTTGGTATCATTCTCTCCTTTTGATTCCATTATTATACAACCATTATCCATCATCAAATTCAATTTTTAACGCAACGGTAAAATCAGGTACGCCCTCTGGTGTGGAATGATGGAGTCGAGAAGAGTGCGGTTTTCGTGATCTTGCTAGTGACACCGTTACAATCAAATATTATTTTATTATATTAATTTAGCTTAACTGCCTCCGTGGTCTAGCGGTTAAGTCCGTGGATTAAGACTCGGAGGTTCGATTCCTGGTCGGGACACAAAAATATGTATTAATGAAAATAAATACATTTAATTAATATTTAATTTATTTGTAATATTTCTCTCCTTTGGTACGCTGGAGACATCGACGAGCTTGCCACTTGTCATGATTGGCCGGCAGTAAACTTCCTCCTACGAAGACACAGCAATTGCAATTTATAACAATTTCTTGCCACCATAATACAACCTTAAACCTGTAATTGTAAGCTTTCCAGAAATATAAATGAAAGCTAAGTGTTTAGTGTTCATGAACACATATGTACATATATCACTGTCATACTTTTAGAACCATGACAATAGGTTAGTTGACAATTGTAAAAAATAAGTTTATTTTATTATAATTTTACTATTATCAGAGAATTCGTTTTAATTAACAAAATAATTTATATTTTTATAAAATAATATTGGAACGTTATCTCAAAATATTAGTCAGCGTGAGTGACGTCACTTAATAGTAAATATCTTAAACACAAATAAACCTATTCATTTCAATTCGTTTAATTTGCAAGCAGGCATGGGACAAAAGGAATTCTGCACTTTTACACGTAATTTTTTACAATATTGACACAAAACAATATCATTTTATAGTACTTATTGGTGTATCTGGAGCAGTACATGATAACCATCATTTGGGAAGAGAAACAAAACTAACTTAAGAAAACAAAATTATAAATACAGAAAAACGCTTAACATTATAGTTGCTGTAGATAGGCATTGTCACACTATAAGTAAGACAGACACAATTATAAAAGTATAAATGTCAGTTAATATAATAGCTATCTTCTTAATTGAACAAAGTATATTAATTGAAACACATTTTTTTAAACTGCAACAAATAAAGTGTGTTATATGTGTTTCTTACTTGGTAAAATATATAAATTGAAGCTTGAAAATTTTATTGCCAAATATTTCGCCTCTCTTTGGAGCGGCGTCATCAGTGACAGTTACTTTTTTAAAATTTATGATAAAGACCTTCAGTCACTGTCACTGATGACGCCGCTCCAAAGAGAGGCGAAATATTTGGCAATAAAATTTTTAAGCTTCAATTTATATATTTTTTTAAACTGAGAATTTTTATTGAGTTGTAAGAGTATAGACAGCGGGATTCATTAAAAAGTTATATTTAGCCAGACCTAAAACAATATATTGCTGCATATATTTCCATGAATTGTAGACTCTCGATTTTGGCTATTGTCTGTGACTGCCAGTGATATACCTAGGCTGGGATCAGATCGGAATACAGTTCCAATTGAGGCCACGTAATCTCAGTCCAATAATGATCGTATTGTTATCCAAATTTAGGTCGATCTCATCAAATTAGTTTATTGTAATAAGATATTCTGACGAATCAATCTAAATGCCCTAATCTAAAAGGTATAAATAATAATTATCATCCATTTTGGGCAATTTTTGTACTACTAAGTAAGTCTTGTTTCAAGCGGTGTTATTATATAAATATCACCATGGCAAGTGAAATAACTTGGAAATTACCAAAATAAAATATCATTTAAAGAAATACATGTTTATAATTAATGACATAATTACAATGTGTCAATCAGTTTAACATAAATGACAGTTCTCTTTTTAAGACTATACTACAATATCCCCACATCTAGATGAAAACAATAATTTTAATTAAACAAATAAAATATAAAATAAACGTAAAATATCTTCTTTATAGTACTACCAAAAAGTTGGTTCTGCAAGCCAATCATAAGTATTTAAGAATTGTTGTCTGTGCTACCTGACGCAATGTCATTCACAGATTTAATTATTTGATCGAGATGTCTTTTCCATATCATATTATCATTAATTTTAACTAAATAATTTCGAGGTCCTAACACTTCATCGATAGTACCTTTAGAGATATTAATTTTAAGACAGGTGAAAGGGTTTATACGAGAGATTATCGTAATCCTAATAAGAAATGTTGGACAGAAGGTACTATCGATGAAGTGTTAGGACCTCGAATTTTATTTGAATCTTTTCGTATACCATCAGCCGAAATAATATGTCCCAAATAACAAACACTTGACTGTAGAAAACTACATTTTGATAAATTAAGGGTTAAACCTGCATCTAATAATCTTTGAAAAACCAACCTCAAATTAGACATATGGATGTCATCATTCTCACCGGTTACTAAAATATCATCTAGAAAGTTTATTACACCTGGTAATCCTTGCAATAATTTCTCAATAATCTTTTGGAAAATAGCACACGCCGGTTTTGCACCGAAAGGCAATCTATTCGGAACAAAAATACCTTTATGTGTACTCCAAGCTAACAAAAGTTTAGTTTCATCCGTTAATTCTAACTGATTATATGCACTACGCATATCTAACTTTGTGAAAAATTTTCCTCCTTGTAAAGCAGCAAATAAATCCTCAACACGAGGTAATGGATATAAAACATCCTCCAAATATTTATTAATAGTAACTTTGTAATCTGCACAAATACGTAACGAACCGTCTGGCTTTAAAATAGGTACCAACGGTGATCCCCAACTACTATTATCTACTTTACTAATAATACAATCCTTTTCTAACTCAAATAATTGTTGCTCAAATTGCTCTTTAAACGCAAACGGAATAGGTCTTGGCTTATGAAACTTAGGAGTAATATTTTCTTTTAATTTTTAACATATTTTTTCATATTTATAAGTACCGAGTTTGTCGTTAAATAAACCTTTAAATTCACTAATTATTTTTTGTATTAAAAAATTACGGTCACTGGTTATCTCGTTAATATAAATTTTACCTTTTCTAATATCCAAATCAAACTGTTCTATAAAATCACGTCCCAATAATGGCCTACAACCATTTTTAACTATATAAAATATACAATCAGAAAACTCTTTACCTTGACATTTAACTGAAATGCAAATCTCACCGACCGGAATAATATAATTACCGTTATAACTAACCAATCTTTTAAAACAGGGCTTTAAATCCACTAACTCTTTTAGTTTACTAATATATTCTTGCTCAGGCAACACAGAAACGCCGGCACCAGAATCTATCTCAAATGATATCGGTCTACCTTGCAAAAACATCTCAATAAAATAGGGCTCAATCGAATGAATGTTAGGTAAAGAAAATACCTCTACATTATTTAAATTTTCCAACACATCTGGACTTGCAGTACCTTCATTTTCAATACAATGATTAACTTTTAATTTTTTACACACCGAAGAAATATGTCCTGTCTGTCCACATCTGAAACACTTAGCAGATTTATAAAAACACTTCCTGAAATTATGGTTTCCTCTTCCACAAGAAAAACATCGTAATACATCTTCTTTACCATGACTCGTACTTGGTCTGCACTCAGTGTTGGCCGAACGCAATTTATTAACATAATCTTCTTTTGTAATAATTTCTCGATAACTAGCTTCTTTTTTTAACGCTAGATCTAAACATGTGGCTAAAGAAGAATTATAGGACTCTTCGCACAATTTATCCAACACCGAGCCTGGTTGCATACCACATACAAACTTATCCCGTAAAATATCGCCAATATTCTTGCCAAATTCACAATATTGTGAAGCTTTCTTAATCTTTAAATACCAACTATGAATATTGTCCTCTTTACTTTGTTGCAGTTTATAAAATATAATGCGCTCTCTTATGACGGAAACTCGCGGAGCAAACTGATCTTTCATCAACTTGCTAATCTCCTCATATGTCAACTTACTTGGAGTTTCCGGATGACATAAATCTCTCAGTAACCTGTAACCCTCATCTCCAAGAGCCGTCAATAAAACAGGAACTTTACGCTGATCATCAACCAAATTAGCCAAAAAATACTGCTCCAATCTCTCTTGGTAAATATTCCAATCGTCACTTACATTGTAAATCGGCACTTTACCGATACTTCCAACAAATTTCTCCATAATGACTTTTTTTCTATAATCGCACTTCGGCATAATTATAACATGCTAAAATTAACTCTTGTACCTCGTCGCCATTTGAAATAACTTGGAAATTATCAAAATAAAATATCATTTAAAGAAATACATGTTTATAATTAATGACATAATTACAATGTGTCAATCAGTTTAACATAAATGACAGTTCTCTTTTTAAGACTATACTACAGCAAGCTTACAATATTAGTTCACCTTGAAAGTAAAAATTGGCATTTAACATCATTGCAAAACGTTTTTTTCCGCCCTCACTCCGACTTATGCTTTATAAAGCACAAATAAGGTCATGCGTGGAAACTGTTCTCACCTCTGGGAGAGTGTCTAAAACTCTCGAATCGCTGCAGCTTCGCCGAGATGTGGCCTCCCTCAGCGTGTTCTACAAGCTATACTACAGTGAATGTTCTAAAGAGCTCCACAACTTTATCCCTTCTTCTCTCTTCCGCAACCGAACCACTCGCACAGGCCAAAATATACATCCACATATCGTAGTGTGTTTCCCCATTCCTATAACCTGGAGTCCTTCAAACGAAGTATGAAAAAGCATCTTTATAGGCCGGTATAGTGGTAGGGACTGATATCGGTCGTCTGAGTCTGGTGTCAGTTGCTCCCATTCTTGGACCTCGCGTACCGCTTACCATCAGGTGGGCACAAGGTCACATATCGAGCTAGTATATAAAAATAAAAAAACTATGTCTACTGTGTAAATATTTTAATTAAAAAACTTTAATGATAAAAAAACTATAAATAGTAGTTTCGATGCTTTGATTTACAATTAAGTTATTTTGGGAAATACCTATGTAGTTTTCGTATTAATTAAGTCATCTACTACTACTAGAGCTAGCTGCCATTATGATTATTTATCTATTTTGCTCACCTAAACTATTTAAAATAAAAGAATTTTTCTACTTAAATTGTAATCTTGTTAGAATAATTTATCGAAAAATGCATATATAAGTGTGAATACAATTTAGTCTAAATCCCCATATAAGATGAATGATGTCGTTTGTGGAGTCCCTATACTGTGGTGTCACTAATCACGATAATGTTCGTCATCTGTCACACTCATTTCCATTTAATTACGTCATTAGTTTCAATTTGCTAACTCATCTTAAGAGACGAATTTACGACCAAATTAATAAACATTTTTTAATAATATTTTTATCGGTAATAATCGGTGCAATCATTTTTGTAAACAATCTGAAATATTTTTTTATTTTTAACCGAAAATAAAATTCGCTGTGCTCGGAAGACATTTAATGTTTAAAAAATGTTCAAATATCAACCTAATTCGTTTAAAATTAAAGTTGATATTAAAACTGTATGACTGGATGTGTGAGCTGACTTGGCTGCGTTTGACAAGTAGAAAAGTTTTCAATTTTGAAACAAACAAAATTTTGCGGAACGAATTTTCTACAATGTTTGGCATATTTGTTTCGTTTCATTCTATCAGAGGTCATTTGCCTTTGCATGACTCTTTTAACGTAAAACAATTTACAAAAAAATGGTTACCGGTTTCTCCATTTATTAAATTAAAATATAGAAGTAGAATTGTAAAGAAGTCAAATTATGAAAAATCTTAAAAAATATGTGTAAGGCTCTGTAATTGTAATGATTAAAGTTAAAAATGGTACCTTCATTCCCGATTCTTGTTCGCGACAGCAATTAATTTCGCCATAATGATAGCCGACCTCGCGAGGCATGTCATTGGCTCAAATAACCAAACTTACCAGCTCCGAATCAAGTGGATTATGTTGTAACAAGAAATATAATTAATTAATATAGGTATATGTTTGTTGTTCAAAACAAATATAATAATAGGATAAACAAGTGGTTGGTAGTGTTAATTAATGTATACCTTGCATAATAGTGAAAGGAGAATCTATTCTATAACTATGTTAATAAAATATCTAATCCATGTTTCTGTTTTTACATTTCAAATTGAATACTGCAAGTGCATTTAAATCCCCCATAGGAGACTTTTCCCTCCCCAAGGTGGCACCTCCTGGCACCTCCTGGAGTTCTACTAGTACATAATGCAACCTTTGTCGTAGACATATATAATAATAATAATGACACGTTTGTTAGGTAGAAACTTTTAAAATTTGTTTTTTAAATTTTCAAAAACCAAACGCTTAAATAAATATCCTAATAAATGCCTAATTACTTTAGTTAAAGAGTTGAATACCTTGAACTTGATAAATGTCCATGAATGTTAGTTAATGATGTCAGTATTTATGTACATTGTACATACATCAGTCCCTAACACTAAGCCGGCTTAACTAGATTCTTTTCTACACTTCGTTTGAAGAACTCCAGTTTATAGGAAGTGGAAACACAGAGGCTGGAAGAGCATTTCACATCGTTATCGTGCGACTGATGTATGCGTCCCCAAATTTATACATATGGACAGGGATAGTGACTACGGTATGTAGGTGCATATTCTGACCTCTGCGTGTGGTTCGGTTGCGGTTGGTAAAGGCTATAGGGTACTTCAGACCACCTAACACCACACTTCATTATACCACACATCTTGGCGTAGAGATTTCCAGATATAGTGAAATCGTCCAAAAATCAGACAAAGGATCTGCAGGTTATTGAGAGCATATGTAAGTTGCCATACGTAATTTGCGGAATCATCCCAAAGGCGTGAAAAGTATTCCACGCATAATTCTGATCTGTAATTTGTTTAATCTGATTGAAGACGGGAAAATCGCTTCACCTTGTTCAGTATTCAGAGAGTTTTTGCTGTTGTTGGCTAAAGATCGGCAACTCTTTGGATAATATTTATATTTTTAGTCTTTAAAACCATTATCAAATATGTGAGACAAAGGTTTCTTCAGTATGTCTCCGTATATTTTAATCTAAATGGATACCGTTCTGAAGTGTTAAAACACAGCACGTCTGACAAATGTATGATATCAATGATATGGGTAGGTGCTCGTAGCTAATTTTATTGTAGGCAACTTTACTTTGGGTAAGGCCTCTTTCAAGCGGTGTTATTTTTATACAAAATATCACGATAGCAAGCTTACAATATTAGTTCTCCTTGAAAGTAAAAATTTGCATTTGACATAACTGCAAATTTAGGCGGACTAATGGTGGTAATTTGCCCAGTCTGCCGGGGCGGTTCCACTGTCCACTGTTCGTGCCCAGATAAACCCAGTAAAGTGTATCTACGAGCATGTATAAAGTATGCATATACGTTTCGAGATAAATTGCCGTCATGCTCAGAAAGTATTAGGGACTGATGTCAGTCTGATTCCAGTTGCTAACATTGACCTTACGCGTCACTTACCACCAGGTGGTCGCAAGGTCACATGCCGTGCTAGTATAAAGAAATATAAAAAAATATGAAACAACTTCTGTTTTAAAAGCGTAGTCAATTATCGTTATAATCACAAGCATTGATTATAACGATATTAACGTGTGTTGGTCCTAAACCAGTTTAGACTAGGGGGAGATTTTTTGGTGTGGTCGATATAATTTTGTCTTTGCCCTCGTACAATTAGGCAAATTGGGGTCTCGTGGGAAACGGTAATGAACACCTTTAACTATAGCCAAGTTAACGGAGCCAGATTACGTTACTGCTATTTTGATACTAGTTCGTTAAGCCGCGCTCACCTGCGAGCTCATCCTTATCATGATTTAACAGGAGTGGGGGGGGGGACGACGAATTTGGTTTACACTTTAATGTATTGACGGTCACTAAGTAACGATTGGCGCGATGGTGGCTCGGTTGTAAGAACGCGTTCCTTAAATCCTACAAAGGTCGGTTTAAACCCACCCGGCATTTCTCATTGATGAGAAATACACTTTTCTTACGTACTGCAGTCATAGATTTACAACACCATTGTTCCCGTGCCTCGGAGAGCACGTTAAGCCGTCGGTCTAATATCAACTTGTGGAATCGTTAATAATTTGTCATTAAAAATTGACTTCATATCCTCGCCAAGCCGTCTGGCCAGCGCGTGGCGAGTGTAGGCCAAATTCTCCAGATATATGTTCTGGAAGGCCCATCTCCAGCAGTGGAGGTCCAGGACGGTGTGTTCTAGACCTCCGAAGTTAATGAAGTAACGATTAAAGTTAAAAATGGCGTCGATTGTACCAACTGACGGTTGACCTTCAAAATAAAAATAATAAATTCGACGCCATTTTTAACTAACATTTACAGATACTTAATTTTGGTGCAACTCGCCTAAAATATATTTTGTTGTTTTCTATATAGCTTTGCCAAGAAGACCTGTATTGTGTTGTTTGCAGAATCCTGGTTCATTATTTTAAATTATTGGCTAAAAAAGTGAAGCAATAAATATCAAATCATGGACTTAGTATTTTTTCTTAATTACTATCCTAAAAATACTTAATAGATAACAGTTAAAAATCTACGACATAAGTCATGTTAGCAAAACTGATTGTTTGTCCCGCGCATAACTAATTATCTCAAAAAGCTTTCATTAATATTATTAAAAAATACCTATAATTTTCCACAAAAATAGCTAATAAATCCCATAAAAAGATAATCAAAAAAGATGGATCGATCCAATCAAATCAATTTGTCGTAATTAAAGGCGAGAGGCAAATGACTCGTGATTTGTGACTCCCGCGGGGCTCGGCTTTTGTCCTCATGGCTCCGACCTAATCACAACATGAAGTGCACTAAAATTTTAACTATCTCTCTTATTTTTAATTCCTCGAGTGGGATGGAGTTGGCGAACTATTGTGGTTATTAAGGATCCCTCGAGATTACAAATGTCGATAACTTTCTGTGATCCCTCGAGCAAACAATAATTTGAAGACCACTCGGTTTATTACGTACTTCAGTCTCATTTCCAAATTACAAGAAAATTATTAAATAACGCAGGATTTTGAAATTAATAAGTTTAATTAAATTCGGTAAGATAAGAAGACCCAAGTCATACTTTCGGAGAAAAGTCTAAAATATGGGTTTTACCCTCTAAATTCCTACACTGAAGCAAAGAACTTCGGGATAAATAGATTTTTCATTTGGATAATATTTGTGAGAAATTATAATTCCTGACGTAGCTCGGAGACCAGCGCCTTCTACTGATATAATGATTACACAGTATAATAGTGTATGTAAGGGTATATCGTATTATTACCGCCCCTAGAACAGTCCAAGATCCTCCACAAGTTTTCTGGAAAATGTGACCTACACTTACCACGATGGCCAGACTGGTTGGCAAGGGTATGATGTAATTTTTTAAATTATAATTTATTAAGAATTTCACAAGTTGGTATTAGTGGAACCGTGACCGACGGCTTAACGTGCTCTCCGAGGCACAGGAACGGTGGTGATGTAAATCTATGACATTTTTTTATTTACTAGCCCATGTGAACCTGCGCCCACCTAATGGTGACACATCATTATTTTATTATTATTATTAGATTATTTAGAATGATTTTAGAATGATTCTACTCCTGTTAGTAAAGTATCATCACGACCGTTTTCCTTTCGAGGTGGTCAGAAACCACGCTTTAGCCAACTTTACTGCCGGCCCATTATGACAAGTGGCAAGCTCGTCGATGTCTCTCGCATACCAAACGCAAGAAAAATCACTACAAACTAAATAATAACTAAATTTATTTATTTAAATTAATAAATATTATTGTGACCTGACCAGGAATCGAACCCGGTACCTTTGAGTCTAAATCCACAGACTTAACCGGTAGACCACGGAGACAGTTAGTTAAATACTAAACAGTAAAGTGGTCCAAAGAGTTTGGTTTTTATTTATTTATTTATTTAGGAAAACTTACAACTACAATACAAATATAGGAAAGATAATAATACTATAAAGCCGATAACAAGAATTCACAGATAGTTACAATAAAAAGGATGCAAGAATAACTTTTAGAAAAGCAAAGTACGAATACAGGAACAATAATAAAATAAAAATAAATACAAAAAAACAATAGATACGATAAAGACATGACAAATAAATACAACTGCAGAAAAGAAAACAAAAATAACAAAATTAAAAAACAATAGGTCAGTCTACTAACTCGAAGTGCTCATTCGTCATCACTCGTCTAACCATTGCAGTGCCGGCATTGAAGAGATCGACATCGATGCTGAGCTCGTTAAACAGTATTGCCGCCCTACTGAAAAATGCATTGCGTCTATAGTTGGTGTTGCAGCCTGGAACAAGTAAGAGTGCGGGATTTCTCACGGTTCTTGTGGGTACTCGCATGGTTATTTTGCTTAATAGTTTGGGGCAATCCACAATCGCACGTGCAACACCAACTAAATAGGTGATGTCAGCAATATTACGACGGACTTCCAGTGGTAGTAGATGATGTCTTTTGCATCGTTTATCATAATTCGTATCATAAATCTTCGTTTTGTGCTGTATATATCTAAGAAAACGTTTTTATATGGATTCGATTCGTGAAATGTATACAGTATACTTGGGATTCCATAGTTGAGATGCATACTCCAGGATGCTGCGCACGTAAGAACAGTACAAAATTTTTATAGGTTTTATTTTTTTGAAGTCGGCACACGATCTCATAATAAATCCTAGTGACCTGGATGCTCTGTTGACAATGTCATCAATGTGTAAGGAAAACAGTAGTTTGGTATCTAATAGAACACCCAAGTCTCTAATCGTATTAACAACTGCTAACGATAGGTTTTTCAAACAATAGTTGTAGGTAATCTTATAAGATTTTCTTGTGAATGAAATGCAGTAGCATTTGTTGACATTGAGGTCAAGGTGGTTTAGAGCACAATACTGCTCAAATCTCGCCAGATCCTCTTGTAGTAGATTGGCATCATTAGTACATCCGATACTCTTAAGAATCTTCATATCGTCCACAAAGAGCAAAAAATGGGAATGGAGAAAACAGGAGCTGATGTCATTGATGAACAAGATAAACAATAATGGACCCAGAAGAGACCCCTGCGGAACGCCCGATGGGACGATCACGGACCTAGACAGAAAGCCATTTATAGCAACCACTTGTGACCTATTGTTGATATAAGATGAAAACCATCCTAGCAAATTTCCATGGATTCCAGCAGCCTGCAGTTTGTGAAGTAGAATAATATGGTCTATACGATCAAAAGCTTTACTATAGTCAGTGAAAATAATATCTACTTGATTACCGGAATCCTTTTTGCTCGTAATGTCGTCATTCGCCAACAGAAGGTTAGAAACGGTGGAACGACCTCTGACAAATCCATGCTGCTCAGGGATAATATTTCTGCTTAGTGATGAATAAAGTTGCTGGTAAATAACCTTCTCGAACACCTTGGAAAAAATACATAGTTTGGAAATCGGTCTATAATTATCATTAAATTTTTGTCTCCTTTTTTATAAATTGGTGTTATAAATGCCGATTTCCAAAACATGGGTACCATTCCCTCGACCAACGAGCGCCTGAACAACAATGAAAGAGGCACAACCAGACTTTTAGCACAGTTGACAATAAACAGAGGTGGAATCTGATCAGGATCCGCAGTTTTATTAAGGTCCAAACCCTTGAGAAGTTTAAGAATTTCGCAGGGATCAATTTCAATGTCACTAATATATGAGGAGCTTGGATTAAACGTTGTTTGTGGAACAGAGGTGGCTATGGAAGGGTTTGGTGCAAGAAAGGTTGAGTGGAAATAGGTGGCAAACAAGTTGCAGATTGAATCACCAGTCTCTGCCGAGATATTACCCAAAGTCATTTTGGAAGGGAACATGTTTCCGCCTGTCTTCCTAGATTTAATATACGAGTCTAGTGTATCATCGACTGAACCCTCATACAAATGGCTCATCCATAATACACTGTCAAGTTCTTGACAAATAGAGGAATAGTCACCAGAAGCAAAATAATATTTAGTTATAGGTTGGGTGTCTAAATATCTCCTTTCGGCCCAGGAAACTTCAGCAATCAGTGGCTTATGATGAGCATCTTCGAAAACCAATGGATCATCGCAGCAATCAGTGGCTTATGATGAGCATCTTCGAAAACCAATGGATCATCGCAGCAATCAGTGGCTTATGATGAGCATCTTCGAAAACCAATGGATCATCGCAGCAATCAGTGGCTTATGATGAGCATCTTCGAAAACCAATGGATCATCGCAGCAATCAGTGGCTTATGATGAGCATCTTCGAAAACCAATGGATCATCGCAGCAATCAGTGGCTTATGATGAGCATCTTCGAAAACCAATGGATCATCGCAGCAATCAGTGGCTTATGATGAGCATCTTCGAAAACCAATGGATCATCGCAGCAATCAGTGGCTTATGATGAGCATCTTCGAAAACCAATGGATCATCGCAGCAATCAGTGGCTTATGATGAGCATCTTCGAAAACCAATGGATCATCGCAGCAATCAGTGGCTTATGATGAGCATCTTCGAAAACCAATGGATCATCGCAGCAATCAGTGGCTTATGATGAGCATCTTCGAAAACCAATGGATCATCGCAGCAATCAGTGGCTTATGATGAGCATCTTCGAAAACCAATGGATCATCGCAGCAATCAGTGGCTTATGATGAGCATCTTCGAAAACCAATGGATCATCGCAGCAATCAGTGGCTTATGATGAGCATCTTCGAAAACCAATGGATCATCGCAGCAATCAGTGGCTTATGATGAGCATCTTCGAAAACCAATGGATCATCGCAGCAATCAGTGGCTTATGATGAGCATCTTCGAAAACCAATGGATCATCGCAGCAATCAGTGGCTTATGATGAGCATCTTCGAAAACCAATGGATCATCGCAGCAATCAGTGGCTTATGATGAGCATCTTCGAAAACCAATGGATCATCGCAGCAATCAGTTGCTTATGATGAGCATCTTCGAAAACCAATGGATCATCGCAGCAATCAGTGGCTTATGATGAGCATCTTCGAAAACCAATGGATCATCGCAGCAATCAGTGGCTTATGATGAGCATCTTCGAAAACCAATGGATCATCGCAGCATTTAACGCATATGGTTTCGGAGGTCAGCTATCTCATATCAATTTGGCGGAAGTTCACTAATTTAAAATTAATTTTAACCACTTCCTATTTCAATTGTTCAACTCAGAGATGCACCTTTTCCTTCATTCGCTGAATCAATAAGCTAATCTTATTTTAATCATATTTTCAAAAGCTTACGACCAAGAAAATAGTTGTCAGTCTGTTGGTGACAGAGTTAGGTGTAGTGCTGCGGTCTTAACAATTACATGCCTCGTTAACTTGACTGTCTCCACCGGGTTTAATGGTTTCCTGCGGTTATCCAGATATATGACTCTCAGGAGATCACCAGTCCGTCTTATCTCTCATGTTATATAGGTGGAGTGGATATAGTCAATAACGACTATAACCGATTAATTATGGAACGAAAATACTAACTATAAAGTTAGTCCAATCCTAAAGTTTTATCGTAAAATAAAATATCGGGATACTCTCGTGTCACTATCGTGAACACCATATTAGACCGTAATATAATATTAATGTTAACGCACTGTCATTTGATTTTACAGAAATATACGAAAACTATAAATAATACAAGACATTATGATACAAATAGATACACTAAAAGAAAAACCTCCGTATTCAGCAGATGAGCTAATAATAATAATAAAATATTACAAAAATATATATATATATTTATTTTTATACAAAAATAAAAAACTAAACTTTAATGGATCCCTGAATGGATTTTGGTTGCCTATGCGTATGCGGTCCATCAAAGTGACGCCGCATACGTAACGATACATTTCTACTGCATTAACTCTTGCTTATTCTGACATATCCACGTCTCGCTACAATACATAAGTGTTGGTACCAGCATGCCATTGTGTATGGCCATACACAATAATAGTTTATCTATGTCTCATTAACGTATTTTCTTTTGAATTCTTGTATCTTTAGATGTATGTTGATGCAAGCCACCAACTCTCCAATATAGTAGGTACCTAAAGGTGACATGTAGAATCCATTCTATTATTCTCGCTTTACTACCACTTTATGATAGAGTTGATTTGTGCACTTTTTTCAAGAACTTCATTTTTTTTGTTGCGTAGAATTTGAAAGGCTTTCTAATAGTTTTCAGTTGTATCATTTTGGAGAATTAGTTGCCCTGAAAGGGTGTGCAGTAAAATCTGCCGGAACATTAGTACAGAGCTCACGTCGACATAATGACGTTGTGCGGGGCGTGACGGGGCGTGAGGGGACGACAATACGCGCTAACTAACTTACAATCACCTCTATTATCGCACATTATCACCCATGGGCGACTACTAAATAACTGCTATGGACATTACATAATTATAATGTTTTATTTTAAGGTTAATATGCTCGGTGATGCTTTGAAAAACTCCAGTCTAATAATAGTCACAATCAAAGTCCATATATATTTATTCACGTAAACCTATTACAGGCATTTGCGAAATGTCATTATTTAAATTATTTTGAATGATTCTACTTCTGATAGTGGAAGACTAAGCAGCAAAGTGGTTCAAAGAGTAAGCTGTTAGCAGAAAACGAGCCGCAGATTCCAGTGACCTGTTAATGTTTTGACTGAAAACTCATTAGATTTACAAATGAAACAAATACAGAATTACACAACAACAATTCTGTGTATCTAAGATATAAGTATCTATAAGATCCGCGTGGTTTCTGACCACCCCCGAAAGTGTCGTGATAATACTTAACTTTACTTTTTTTAGATTATGTAATATAAAGCAACTGTAAAAGAGCGTTGCCACTTGAAAGCAAAAAATATAAATATAAAAATTGCAAGATTTTTACAACCTTTTATAGTTTTATGAAAAACTATCCTTTCAAACTTAATCTCAAGTTTCTGTATTTGAGATTTTATAGTATTCGATACAAAATGTATTATGAACTAATATGCTATATAAATAACTATTAAAGAGTCATAAAAGTTAAATGGTTGTAAGATTCTATACATACTACCGTGATCGTTCCCCTAACGCAAAGTCGTCGTGAAGATAAATCTTAAGGGTCCCACCAGCGGGGGGGAATTTATCGCCGATTTCCTATCTGATAATGAATTAAAATTACTAATAAATTTCTTTACAAGGAAAATGTTGACTTTTATTCCTATGTATTATTATTTTATTCTTTCACTTCTTTGTGTTAAACATTCTAGTTATGATTCGACGGACAATTTATGGATTTTTTTAACATTATTTTATTATCTATGTTCATCTAATTATAAAGAACTCTCGAGGATTACAAAAGAGTAGGTTCATTTGTTATTATTAAAATATTTTCCTTAAATTTCAAAGCCGTTTTGTGTAAATTTATAATGGATTTGCGGGTTCATGTTAGCAGGTCAACAGCGAAGATCAATATACTAGCAGACTGGCCTCAATAAAAATGTGAGTCTTTATTAAATAGAATAAAAAGCAAAGTGATGATGGCGTCGCGATTAGTAAGAATGGAAATTAACTATAGTAACGAACTTGGCTTGTCATAATAGTATACGAGATACCCATATTGTTGGTTACTATAGCCAGGAAGGCCCATTTAGTATTAGGTGAGTGTAGTTAGAATACGACCGGCGCGGTGGTGGCTCGGTTGTGAGAACGCGTACCTTAAATCCTACAAAGGTCGGTTCAAACCCACCCGGCATGTACCAATGAGAAATACACTTTTTCACGTACGTACTACAGTCATAGATTCACAAACACCACCGTTCCCGTGTGAGAAGAGCACGTTAAGCCGTCGGTTCCGGTTTCACTAATACCAACATGTGGAATCGTTAATAAATTGTAATTAAAAATTGCCATCAGATCCTCGCGAACCCGTCTGGCCAGCGTGGCGAGTGTAGGCCTAATTCTCCAGATATATGTTCTGGAAGGCCCATCTCCAGCAGTGGAGGTCTAGGACGCTGTGTTCTAGGGGCTGTAATGAGATAAAGCAAGACACGACAAAAATACTGTTTTCTCACAGTTATAATGTAAAAAAGTATCATTTGAGCGTCGTCGCTTGGTAACACATTTTTCTGGCGCAGGATCGAGAGATTGGTTTGGTGTGAATGTTAGCGATTAATACTCGTACAATAAAAACAAAGATTGAGAGCTTGTCAAGAAAGCAAGCTCTACGTTTAAAACAAAAATCACATCAGCGGTATGACGTGCTCGCAGGTGCAGTGGAGCCGCAATGACTGCGGGAGGTAATAGATATCCCCCAGGCAACAATAAAAGTGGATTTATTCGGAAGACTGGCGCTCCCGAGCGACTACTGCCAGAGTCAATTTTTGCGAGCCGAAATCAGTGATGAGAATATTATATGGCTAATTACGAGTTTAACTGAAAAAATGCATGAATCATGAAATCCTAAATAGGTCTTACGTACATTTGTCATAGATTTACAATACCATCATTCTCTCGTAAACCACGTTATGTCGTTTGTCCCGGTTCCACTAATACCAACTTGTGGAATCGTAAATAATATGTTATTTAAAGATTGACATCAAACCCTCTATCTATATATCCCGTATGGCCAGCGTGGTGAGTGTATGTCAAATCCTCCAGAAATCTCTGGAAGGCCCATCTCAAACAGTGGAGGTCCAGATCTCTGTGGTCTAGGGGGTGTGATGACGATGTTGATAAAAGTCATTCCGACAGACAGACAGACAGACAGTGGGGTCGTCCAGGCCCGGATGCGTAATGGGTGTGGGTTGGGGATGGGGACAGTCCCCCGTTTTCCCCGGCAGGATCTCAGCGGATAACCACCCGCCGGTAATTCATGCACGTTTAGTGCTGGGCGCCGTTACTAGTATAACAGCGCCCGTGTGGCTCACGAACCCAGGGGGCTAAGTTCGACTGCTTCAGCTCTCCTCCAGGAGTACTTCTCTAGGAAGTGGTCTCCCGTTGGGGGGCCGTGCACAAGACGGAGCGATGTTCTGGAGATGCTTGAAGTGTCCGTTGTCGGCCCGAGAGAACATACGTCTAGTCAGGCCAACGACAAACTCCTCAATAGTAGGCATCTCCAAATCTCGAGCTAAGACGGAATTACGCACGAACCATGGCGCTCGGGAAACCACTCTGAGCGATATGTTCTGCTGACTTTGGATCTTGTCCCTGTTGGTCTTGGCCAGAAGGTGGTGCCAGGCTGGCGCAGCATAGGTGAGACGAGAACGGATGAACATCTTGTAGATCCGGACCTTCAACCTGAGCGGCAAGCTGGAATTCATAACAGGACGTAACATGGCTCGGGCCGCCTTTGCCTGATTGACAAAAGTCATTCCTTACACTCAGAGCTCTTTAAGAGAAATGTAAAAAACAATTTCGTTAATCCAAATCCAGCATAGCTTGTGAGTAATGCCTCCACAATGTTTCCTTTCACTGTAAAAGCGACCGTTTTGTATGATAATTTGGTTACTGTATGAATTTAATTATGAGCATGTTACCTAATTGTCGGAGGTACTCGTACACAGAAGGATATTTGAAGGTTCATTTGGCTACGTGCTCCTCTGACAAGCGCAGATAGGAAATCGATGATATCTTCCGCTCGCAGCACACGACGGGCGAGCGGCGCAAACATAAGCTCAGGCGACAGCTCGCTTATGAAAAAACGTAACTACTGAAAAAAAGATTTTTAATGACATTTATATTATTAAACTTACCTTAAAAATATAACTATTTTTTTGAATTATTATCAAATAATTTTAGTTAGTGAGCAGAAGAAATTCTGGGCTCTAGATAGATGATTTTCTATTTTTGACACAATACTGTGTGATGACTTAAAAATAAAGTTATATAATTAAAAACATATAAGAAGACCTTTAGGACCAACAGGTAAACAAATTGTAATTTTATTAATAGACAGAAGAAGGAAGACAAATTATTCGACAGATAAGTATACAAAGAAGGAAATAAGTAGTAACAATAACAATAGTAACTTAACCAATGTAAACAATTACACAGCTTCTATTTTATTTTAGATAAGTCTCTTAATAAATAAAAAAGTAATTTCATTAAAAAAAACGTTTTTTTTAGGAAAAAATCAAATTCAAAATTCTTTATTGTCAAGATTGTTTACATTGGTATAAAGAGGTGATGTACATTACTTAAATTTTAAACAATCTGCCCACAATAGGCATACAATAATTCTATATTATAAATATAATTAACATTTCGTCAAACAAATAGGTACATTATAAATAAAAAATAAACAAACTTTAAACAATAGTATTATTATTATTAAAACAAAAATTAAAAAAAAACATTGATCTACTTATTTATCTAAATTAAATACTATTTTATAATGAATGTCCAAAATCAATTAAAATTATAAATGTCAAAATATTAAAATTTAATTAGTAAAAGAGAACCTAATAATTTAAAGTGCATAATCATTCAAAAAATCCAAAATTTAAAAAAGAATTTTAAAAATATTCTTATCTAGTGGTAAACTCTTCGTTGTACCGGAATCCTGAGGCTAGAAAAGTCATAATTTAAATATTTGGGTGCTTAATGCGATCAAACTAATCTGTTTTGAGCAGTATGTAGGTATGTACATGTCTTAACACATTATCTAAAATACAAATTTGGCAAAGTGAAAGTAAAGTGAAGCGTTTAATTAGATTGATCGCTACATCTTATGACTTGTGATGTTTGTATTTGTGTGATCATTTGTCGTGTACCATCAATCACATGCGCGCTTGTTGCCGCCCGCCTCCGCCCGCGCCATAACCACACCTTTGTTCAAAAACTTACATAAATTCAACTGAATTTTATTACGCTTACATTATATGAAGTTATATATCTCTTGGTCGTTTGAGCTGGGGCACATCGAAACCACAAATTAATACATATTATTAACTTATATTCCTCGCTCAAAGAATCAGCATAGCGATTCAGTATTCTTGCCACCATGCCGCTTTTTTGTTTTAGTATTTTTATATAAAAAATAAAATATATTTAATTCAATTCATTAGATGTATAGGGTACATTTGGATTTGTCAGTTATACATAATATTGTTTACGAATCATAGCAGGATAGCAGATATATGTATGTATCAGGGAAGGAGAGAATGGTAGGTAAAAGGAAGACTTGTTACCTATAGGTATATTCTTCTGTATATTTTATTATTATGTATATTTATACAGGAGCAATTTTTTAGCAATGGAGATAATATTTGATTCCTAGTCGGGAAACAATAATTTATTTAATTTATTTGTGATATTTCTTGAGTTATAATGCTAGAGATATCGATGGGTTTGCCAATTTCATGGCGGATGCAGTAAAGTTGGCTAAATGTGTCCACTCACTTTTCTTTGATCTCGACTTAGGTTTTTCCAAACAAAAAGGTGTTTAAAGCAAAATAGCTAACAAAAGCTAGAAGTTATACCTACATTTAAAGCTAGAAGTTATACCTACATTTAAAGCTAGAAGTTATACCTACATTTAAAGCTAGAAGTTATACCTACATTTAAAGCTAGAAGTTATACCTACATTTAAAGCTAGAAGTTATACCTACATTTAAAGCTAGAAGTTATACCTACATTTAAAACTAGAAGTTATACCTACATTTAAAGCTAGAAGTTATACCTACATTTAAAACTAGAAGTTATACCTACATTTAAAGCTAGAAGTTATACCTACATTTAAAACTAGAAGTTATACCTACATTTAAAGCTAGAAGTTATACCTACATTTAAAGCTAGAAGTTATACCTACATTTAAAGCTAGAAGTTATACCTACATTTAAAACTAGAAGTTATACCTACATTTAAAGCTAGAAGTTATACCTACATTTAAAGCTAGAAGTTATACCTACATTTAAAGCTAGAAGTTATACCTACATTTAAAGCTAGAAGTTATACCTACATTTAAAGCTAGAAGTTATACCTACATTTAAAACTAGAAGTTATACCTACATTTAAAGCTAGAAGTTATACCTACATTTAAAGCTAGAAGTTATACCTACATTTAAAACTAGAAGTTATACCTACATTTAAAGCTAGAAGTTATACCTACATTTAAAGCTAGAAGTTATACCTACATTTAAAACTAGAAGTTATACCTACATTTAAAGCTAGAAGTTATACCTACATTTAAAACTAGAAGTTATACCTACATTTAAAGCTAGAAGTTATACCTACATTTAAAGCTAGAAGTTATACCTACATTTAAAACTAGAAGTTATACCTACATTTAAAACTAGAAGTTATACCTACATTTAAAGCTAGAAGTTATACCTACATTTAAAACTAGAAGTTATACCTACATTTAAAGCTAGAAGTTATACCTACATTTAAAGCTAGAAGTTATACCTACATTTTAAACTAGAAGTTATACCTACATTTAAAGCTAGAAGTTATACCTACATTTAAAATTTTAAATAATCTGCTTAAAGTGTACATACAGTCTCTCTAAATCCAATAACACATTAGAAATATCTACATATGAAGTTAAATGTAATTAATCTATGATAATTTCGTCTAGCAAACAGGCAGGGGGCGGGAAGCTAAATAATGTCTAGTTTCGCTACATTTAATGTTGCTGCAATGCAGATTTTGATTTAGTTTAATTAGTAAGTGTGGATGGAACAAAACAACGCGACGGGGAACTGCCTCATTGTGCCGCACGTTTCGTTCAATACCTACCGACAAAATGTGTGGAAAATAGAAGACACGATTTTGTTGGCAAAGACATTATCGTAATCCCAATGTTGAGCGAAAGGATAAAAACTAAAGTATCATCACGACCGTATCCCTCGCGGGGTGGTCAGAAACCACGCTTTTAATAGGCCCAAGAAAGCAAAAGGCTAAATAGAAATAAACAGTAGAGCTTTAACTAGCAAAATACTAGTTTTTATGACTATTTTCATCCTCTACTGCTGAAGCAATTTGGCATACAATTTGTATAATGGCAAACCTATTAGCTCAGGCCAGGTCAGTCCTAGTTATTTTTATTAAAGTCGAAACGCGGTTGGATTCTCAATAAATAAATAAATTAACTTAAAAAAAATTACCCTAAAATGGTATTAAAATAAGAATGATAATAAAAACGTATTGTTGACAAGAACCCTAACGGGTCTCATTACGTCACGAGGTGTAACTTTAGACCGCGGGTGCTTGTTTTAGGACTATGTTTTATTACACAAAGTTTTTACTGTCAAAAAGGTACCTACTAGTTAGTTCTCGAAAGATACCGAGGTACGGTCGGGCAAATCGGCACGGGAACATAATTACTCAACACGGGGTAAGAGGTATCCGAAAATAAACAGGTAGTACCTGAATAAGAAAATAACTTTTCAAATGATTCAAAGCAGTTTTGCTGACTCTACATCGGTAGTGCTGAAATGACCTCTTTTAGCAAATATATTTTTCGTTGCATTTCTAAAATAAACATTAAAGTGAACTTTATAAAATGCCAAAGTGTAAAATAGGTGTAGAGAGTTATTTTATTGGCATAACAATTTACGTGGCGAACTATTAACTATTGTGGACCAACTCCTATAATAAATATAAATTATATCGCGCTGGTTCTGGCTACAGGGTTGCCAGCCATTGGAAAGTAAACGAAAGAGCGCCTTTTTATACGCGTCTATTTGTAGAAATATTTTTTTATATTACAATTACGACCAACAACCAATTGGCTGTCGCAGCAATCTTCGAATTCTCTGTTTACTATTTTCTATACTCAACCTGTGACACCGAAATACTTCAAGAGCAAATTTGCCTATCTCTCTTCATTCCATAATAAGTCTCTGCGCTCTTCTCACAACTCTGTTCTCTACATTTCCTTTCACCATACTGGATTTATGGCCAACTCGTTTGCTGTTGTCCGACATCCACATCCAGCAGAAAAATAATTAAAAATAATAATAATAAGTTGCATCTACAATGGATGCGGAAATACATTAAAATATAATGTAAGTTAAAATCGTCCACATTGTCCCTCTGGTTGGCTCTCAGTTAATGTCTAGCGGCATCAAGTCGTCCACATTGTCCCTCTGGTTGGCTCTCAGATAATATCTAGCGGCATCAAGTCGTCCACATTGTCCCTCTGGTTGGCTCTCAGATAATATCTAGCGGCATCAAGTCGTCCACATTGTCCCTCTGGTTGGCTCTCAGTTAATGTCTAGCGGCATCAAGTCGTCCACATTGTCCCTCTGGTTGGCTCTCAGATAATATCTAGCGGCATCAAGTCGTCCACATTGTCCCTCTGGTTGGCTCTCAGATAATATCTAGCGGCATCAAGTCGTCCACATTGTCCCTCTGGTTGGCTCTCAGTTAATGTCTAGCGACATCAAGTCGTCCACATTGTCCCTCTGGTTGGCTCTCAGTTAATATCTAGCGGCATCAAGTCGTCCACATTGTCCCTCTGGTTGGCTCTCAGTTAATGTCTAGCGGCATCAAGTCGTCCACATTGTCCCTCTGGTTGGCTCTCCGTTAATGTCTAGCGGCATCAAGTCGTCCACATTGTCCCTCTGGTTGTCTCTCAGTTAATGTCTAGCGGCATCAAGTCGTCCACATTGTCCCTCTGGTTGGCTCTCAGTTAATATCTAGCGGCATCAAGTCGTCCACATTGTCCCTCTGGTTGGCTCTCAGTTAATGTCTAGCGGCATCAAGTCGTCCACATTGTCCCTCTGGTTGGCTCTCAGTTAATGTCTAGCGGCATCAAGTCGTCCACATTGTCCCTCTGGTTGGCTCTCAGTTAATATCTAGCGGCATCAAGTCGTCCACATTGTCCCTCTGGTTGGCTCTCAGTTAATGTCTAGCGGCATCAAGTCGTCCACATTGTCCCTCTGGTTGGCTCTCAGTTAATATCTAGCGGCATCAAGTCGTCCACATTGTCCCTCTGGTTGGCTCTCAGTTAATGTCTAGCGGCATCAAGTCGTCCACATTGTCCCTCTGGTTGGCTCTCCGTTAATGTCTAGCGGCATCAAGTCGTCCACATTGTCCCTCTGGTTGGCTCTCAGTTAATGTCTAGCGGCATCAAGTCGTCCACATTGTCCCTCTGGTTGGCTCTCAGTTAATATCTAGCGGCATCAAGTCGTCCACATTGTCCCTCTGGTTGGCTCTCAGTTAATGTCTAGCGGCATCAAGTCGTCCACATTGTCCCTCTGGTTGGCTCTCAGTTAATGTCTAGCGGCATCAAGTATGCTCCTTGTAACGTGCAATATAGTTTTAAATAAATAAAAATAACATGAAATCTCTACTAATTTTCCGACTTTAAAACATGCTTTTTACACTGTATGTTAATAAGTATTTATAGTCTGCTAGTTTACTTACGAATAACCATAATAATCACGAAATCGGCAAGATACTGTGGACTTGGAGTAGGCACACCGCTAGATGGACAGATGATTCAGAGAAGGTTGCTGGTCGAATTAGGGTGGCAAAAAATCGATATGCGAAGGTGAGCTTTGGGAAAAGCCTAATATACTACAGTGTAAACACACATTGATGATTATAGTCATCTTAAACACGTTCGTTTTCAACCCTTATATCTCAGTAAAAGTTTACATTTGGTAATAAATAAAGTTGTGTGTAGACCCTTGCATGAAGTCGACTCAATTTATTGTAGAGCTTGTGTAAGTTAAACGCTAAATTCGACCTTACATGTTGCTGCGCTTTGGCAAAACGACGATAAAACTTTAAAACCTCTCACATCTATATCTCAGATGTACAACTATGATAGTATCGCCGACAAAGTCATGAAGCGATAACTTTACACATTTTTATTACCAAAGATAAAATCGTTTCTTTTCTACGTACAAATAGATTTAGTCCAAACAAATGAGCTATTTTTAAATACTGAATGCATCCAAAATGTGCGAAGTTGTTTTGAAAATTTTCAATGGTAACACAAATGCAACCCTTCAGTCTCACAATGCAATGAATTATCCTTCTTAGGATACAGAGTCACAATTCTACTAATTCACTAAATTAATTCATCTTTTTTAATGATTCTAATACTGCTAGTATAAGAATGACAAGGAATAAACCGTTAGCAGTTTAGTTAATCCCATTAACCTTTAAATATTTTATCTTACTAAGAAAGAAAGTCCCAACAGATTTAAATGTGAAAAAGTAAAGAATAGGATATTGAAATGTAAATAAAAAGGTTTATCCCCAATGAGGGTAAATAATTGGCACACGTCAGGAAGTAAAGTGGCAACGTGGCGAGTATCCGTACTTACTTGTTAACCATCCCCACCCTGCCCATCCCACTAACACTACTATGCTTTGACCACTCTATATAATATATATTTTTTTAAAATCACAGTTATTAAGTTAAACAAGGTATCGGTAGTGGAACACAAGAGAGGTTTTATATTGTTTAGACAATATAATAACAGTAAACAAGGTATCGGTAGTGGAACACAAGAGAGGTTTTATATTGTTTAGACAATATAATAACAGTAAACACGGTATCGGTAGTGGAACACAAGAGAGGTTTTATATTGTTTAGACAATATAATAACAGTAAACAAGGTATCGGTAGTGGAACACAAGAGAGGTTTTATATTGTTTAGACAATATAATAACAGTAAACAAGGTATCGGTAGTGGAACACAAGAGAGGTTTTATATTGTTTAGACAATATAATAACAGTAAACAAGGTATCGGTAGTGGAACACAAGAGAGGTTTTATATTGTTTAGAGACAATATAATAACAGTAAACAAGGTATCGGTAGTGGAACACAAGAGAGGTTTTATATTGTTTAGACAATATAATAACAGTAAACAAGGTATCGGTAGTGGAACACAAGAGAGGTTTTATATTGTTTAGACAATATAATAACAGTAATACTCGTATACTCGTAAGTACTAATAAGATTAAATTTATGGTGACAATTGAATAGTTACACTGGAAAGACTAAGAAAAAATGATAAATAAGTTCTGGAAGGTTCATCTGCAACAGCAGAGGTCTAGGACTATGTCATCTCCAACAGCAGAGGTCTAGGACTATGTGGTCTCAAGACTGTAATGATAATAATGAAGAACCAATTTTTTTGTAGACCCATTAAGACTATATTTCGGTACTGCCCGGTTCGATTCCTGCTCGCAACACAATTATTTATTAATAGTATTTTTAAAGTCGTACGTATGGTACGCATGAGACAATCTTGCCACTCGTCATGGTGGGCCTTCTTTGTTGGAAGTTGGCTTTCTTTATAAGTGTGGTTTCTGAACACGATCGTGAAATAGTCTATCTGTTACTTTTCTATCTTTGTGAAATAAGTATTTCTGAATCAGTTTTGAAAGAGGTAAAAACTCGTAAGCAAAAAGGCTCTGTTAGAGCAGTCCCAAGTATTGGATGTCGGACAGAGCATCCCAGGTTTGTTTCCAAGTAAAAAAAGTATTTAAACATATCTAGTCCTTTTTGACAAAATTTTGTAGTGGACGCGCTATAGTAAAGTAACAAGGACGTAACTTAGCGAAGTTCATTCTGTTCTATTACCTGAGTCAAAATCCCCGCAACTACTTAATGGACCGAGGAAGATCGACACGATACTCTTAATCGGGAATTTCACTTCTAAACTAAGTTTTATTAACTACTCACTCTGCGGACAATTATGCCAATTAAAACTTAATAATCAGGAAACCAGTAAAACAAATCCTTTAGGGGTTCTCAGAAACCACGCATTTTCGGAAGATAGTACGCACTTAGCAACTATACTATAGATCCATCTTGTAGTAGAATACAATTAAGTGAATGTATTTTATGTATTTCTTTCAGTATTATGTGTAGTGTATTGTATGTGTGTAGAGAATGTATTGTAGTTTATGTAGTTTATTGCACCAATATTTTAATAATATTTCTAAGTATTAGTATGAAATAATATTTTAATATATTTTTTCATTATCTATAAATTAAATATTTTTTGTCACTCCGCCTGTAGTTGGTTATATCTTACAAAGGTCAGCTGGTAGACGATGCCTTAAGACATAAAGCTCGTCTGTGCGCTTAGTTTAAAGTTATTTAACTGTGTGCAACAAATATTTATTATTATTATTATCCATCATAATAAGTGGCAAGATCGTCGATATCTTTAGCGTACCAGACGTAAAACTATCCGGTACCTCCATGCGGCATCTAAACCTATAGACCACGGCGACAGTACAAAAAAGTTATATGAGAAAGTATGAGCAAAATAAGAAAAAAAAACAAGATTACATTTTAAAATACCGAAAGTTTACGAAAACACTGTATTAATTTTGTTTATGAACGCTCCGTATTCGCAAGTACGAGTAATTTGTCAAGTCAACACAAGTCTGAAGTCAGTCAAAGTTATGTGAACGGTGGGAAAGTGCCAACCGAATAAACACGCGTCACAAATTACAATTATTGTATTTAGAGGACTTCTTCGAGGTATTAAGTGGGTGGAAATTTTCGAGGCCTGCACCAAATATAATCAAGATTTATTAATATTCTTCACATCAATTTAACAAGCCATTGCCACCCCCCTCGGACCGTAGCTTTCCTTATGCACTCATGTAGAGGATGATTCATTGCAGCCTTTACCTGATCGGTCCGCCTCGGTGACCTACAACGCATTGTCTTGCTATTCTTTTCTACCAGGCGTTGGATGAATGTTTCTCCACGCCGCGCGCCGTGACACGTGTTCGAAGAAAGTTATAATTTGCGTCTAAAATTCTGTATTCAATAACTTCAATGATGTTGATAATTAGGTATTATTTATATTTCGTTATTATTATGTTTGATCTTGATCCAATTTACTATTTCCGTAATTTTAGAAGTGACACTATAAAGGAAAGCTATAAATCAGAAATACAATTATTAGAAACGGTCTTATGAAGAATTTCATATTTTTTAAAAAAAAAATTGTATGCAGTAGGCTTACCAGGAATTACAAGTAGGTATTATCCACAGAGTTAAGGAAGCAGAGACAACATATTATTTAGTCGTATAACCATATAAGTTGCGCTTACTCATTCTCATCGCAAAGATCATATAGCTATCTCACTTCCTCAGTTCACATACACACTGCATAAACGAGCAACCGTGGCATTTTTTCATTGAAACCATAGACTACAAGGCAATTGACAGACAATAAAGTAACAACAGCGAACTCAACCATCTCGACTTATTATTGTGATTATTCATTATTTAACTAAAATTACATCTTAAAAATTTTACTAAATCATGGTCTAGTGTAGTGCTTATATGTGCGACAGTGCAAAACATAAAAAAGTGCTAGGAATAACCTTCCACAAGTAAGTTTTAAATGTTGACACCATGCATTCAAACACATAATTCAATAAAATTAGTGATTATTCTTGTAATTTCAAAATATGTGAGAGACAGAAGATATATTTCATTGTATTCTAACGAAATTAAAATAATAATCTTACAATTTTTGTTGCTTTATTAGAGAAAAACGTAAAAATTGTTGCAAAACAACAACATTGACAGTTCCATCAACACAGGGTCGGATTTGTAAAATTAATAATTTTTATATTATTTTTTTACCGTTTTATTGTTGTGACCGCCTCCGTGGTCTAGTGGTAAATCCTATGGAATTGTATCCACAGAGTGCCCGCAGTGCGTAGATTCGATTCTTACCCAAGGCCAAAAATATATTTACGTTTTTCGCTTAGGTTGTCTGGGTGTCCATACTAATATTATAAACGTGAAAAAAGCTTTTTATGTATGTGTGTATGTATGTATGTATGTTTGTCCGTCTTTCACGCCTCTATTTATCATCACAGCCCTTAGAATACAGAGACCTAGACCTCCACTATTGGAGATGGGTCTTCCAGAAATATTTCTGGAGAATTCGGCCTACACACGCCACGCTGGCCAGACGGATTGGCGAGGGTCTCATGTAAATTTTAATGACAATTTCTTAACGATTTCACAAGTTGGTATTAGTAGAACCGGGTTAATTAGTAAAAAAGGATTTTTTTTTTTTTAAATATTTCCAGACAAGTCACACAGCGCCATCTAATTTCTGTGGTAAGCTATGAGGCTTGTGTTACGGAAACTAGATGGTTGATAAACTACATATTATACTTTTTTTTTTTTGTAAATATATACATATTATACATATAAACACCCAGACCGAGACAAATTATACAATGTACAACTTGCCCCCGGTGGGAATCGAACCCACGACCTCCCGAGTTCACGGCAACGTTTGTTACCACTAGACCACGGCTTAAAGTGCTCTCCAAGGCACGGGAACGGTGGTGTTGTAAATCTGACTAATGTATGCAAGAAAAGTGTATTTCTCATTGGTACATGCCGGGGTTCAAACCGACCTTTTTTGGATTTTAGGGAATACATTCTATCAACCGAGCTACCTTTTTGGCCTTTTTGGTTTGGTTTCTGTCATTTCTAGTACTCAAACCTCAGTTGCTCCAGTAGAGACTTTTGATCCATATAAGAAACAGGATCGATCGGCATAAAAACAAAAGTTTTTGCTGTCTAGATTTTTCCAAAATCTGTGAATGAAGTTCAGAATATCTCAATAAGTTATGGATGGTCTCCTAGGAACGTTTTCCTGTAACTATAACGGTTAAGATATTTGCCCTTACTGTCCCGTCTCAAAACTCCACCTTGTATAGATACAATACTTAGATTTATTTCATACTTACAAAACATTTATGGAAGTTAAGTTATAAAACAATAATTATTATTTATTTTTCAGAATAATATGAGAGCGGCCCATTTAAAAAAAAAGTACTTTTTTGGATAAAAGAAAAGAGACATGTTTGAAAATTTAAATAGGGTATAAACATTACAGAAAACTCCAAGCAACTTCAACCGCATTACCATCCGGTTGTCTCGTCATAATTTTTACGTTCCCCCCCCCCCGACCATTTAGGGCCCATTCGGCCGGTACAGAGGGGTTCGGTATCTCTTCGAGACCCAGATACCACTCGCCATCCGGTCCAAAATTAGCGTGCCATTGCTTTGAATAATATATGTAAGAAAATATAAATAAACGATTTTATTATATTATGTTGTATTTTTTAAAAAACCATATAGCTAAAAATACTCATTTCATTATTTTAATCATAGAACACAAAACCTATCTTCCGAAGTGGGCTTTATACACTGATTCAGGACGGATTTGTGAGCGATATGCATAATTATACTTATATAATAATATTTTGACATTTCGCAAATGTGTCCGGTCCTGTCTTCTGTATTAGTGTGCGAACATTACTTGTGTGTGAGAAATGCCACGCTTTGACCGCAGTTAGATCACCTCTGCTTCCCTATCTCTGTGGTATTATCATAAATTTCAATTCGTTCGTATTATTTCGTATATTTACCTAAGTGTTGGTAACGTTAATATTGTTTGCGGTCAGGCTCTTCGTGTTATTAATAAAATGCAACAAATTAAAGTGGCATATTTTACGTTTCCATAAACAAAAACAATATACTCGGATATTTCAGATGGACAATAAACGGTTTCAATTGATCGAAAAGTCTTTAAGCGACAAATTGTAAAATGTAATTTCATTCGATTGTTATTTAAAATTCTGCAATTAGAGTTACCTATTTACTTATTTCCAAACTTTATTGCACAAAGTACCAAAGGCGGATTTACTGCATAATAATTAGTAGACAATTTCTTTCAGCCTGATCAAAACAAAACAATTAGAAAAGAACAATAACCTTCGAAAACAATAATATTCTTATACCTACTCGTACTTAAATAATTAACTTACTTACACATTAAATTATATCATTTATTCGAAAAATATTAAGAAAAAATGTAATTAACACTATGGATAAAAATATAAGTGCCGTCAGCGTGGAAATGATGGCAAGAACGCCGGTTTCATTTTACTGCTGAATTGCAATACTAATTATTTGGGCGAACAAATTTGTAAGCAGCCATCTTGTCACCGGAGGAGACGACAAGACGTGGTGTTAAGTCTTTTAAAAACTTTTTATGGAGTCCATGGACGCCCATGAGCGCAGAGTTTCTACAGCAAACGACACAAATATGTAAACTTTTAATATGGATACATATTCGCGCCGCTTTCCGAACTCATTTTCAGCCGCGGCCCCCGCTTTATGATTCCTCCTTCTTGCTTCGTTTTTCTCAATGCTGAGGGTCGTGACCCCTTCCTCGGATCACTTTGTCCCGGACGATGCTGCGCCATCCGGGTGTGCTCACGGCGGCGTGCAGGGCCTTGTGTGTGAAGTGTGGTGCGGATCTGGTCTGACCAGCGTGTCTGCCTTCTTTATGATTACTTATATAATATGCTTAATAATATAAATATTCTAAATACTAACAATAACACAAACATAAATAAAAACATACATATCGAGTATATAAAAATTGTGTGTAGACCAATTGTTAAATGATAATCTGGATGCACCTAGCATGCCTCATGTTAATAGGTAGATTTTTTCACAGAAAAGAAGTGAATTATGAGAACAATGAAGTCATGGATTAAAGGTTTTTATATGGTACATATCTAATCGGCAATCGACCGAAGGAAACACTACAGGTATTTCTAATTTATTCGCAAGCAGCAATAGTTTGGATTGTTCGAATCTCTCAGAAATGTTCGATAAGAAATTGCGGATGAGGTGGTAACTTACAGGAAGTCGTATGCCATATAGAACACGCTAGAAACCAACAATCTGCCACTTATAATTATAAGCAATACATCACCTATAAAAATCGATAAATATTATACAACTTGAGTCATATTTTTGCTTTTAACTTCACATTTAAACTTAACACTACAAAACACAATATTATTTTTGTTTTGCAGAGAAAAAATTAAGCTGAGAACCACAGAAATGTGACTCTAGACATTCGTTTAGTAGTTGTCTAAAACACTGTACTCTAGGGCCTGTAATGATGAAAGATTGTATCCGGTAATCCCGGAATAAAATTGAGATGTTTAAGTAAATAAGTCTCGCATTAGGTTGCTAATGTATCCTTGCTGAGAACAGAAGCGCGTTCCGACACTTTTCTCGTCAAATCCCCGAGCTTACTTTTGTTTTGGCTAATTTGTCGAGCGTGACGGGAATCTCCAAGTCCAGGAACATAGATGTATCATTTAAAAACCTAGTATCCTGAACCCCCATCAATAAACACTTCAGTGTTTCGATCTTGTAATCGGTCCAGCTTCGGAGCGTCTTTATTTAAAAATACTACAATGGGTTAGGACTATTGTAAGAAATATGCGTTTTTTGTTCATTTATTTTATCAGAGTACCTAAAATCACACATTCATTCATAGTTTATTAAATTTAATACATTATTTTAGGTTTTAGAAAGATACCGTAAAACTGCTTCCGTGCTCTAGCGGTTACGTCCGTGGATTTAGACTCGAAGGCACCGGGTTCGATTCCTGGTCGGGACACAAAAATATGTATTAATGTAAATAAATAAATTTAATTAATCTTTAATTTGGTACGCTGGAGACATCGACGAGCTTGCCACTTGTCATGATTGGCCGGCAGTAAAATGTGAATCCGCTTATTTATAAGCGTGGTTTCTGACCACTCCCCGAAAGGGAAACGGTCGTCATGATACTTTACTTTTACTTTTTTACCTTAAAACATTAGTCAGCGTGAGTGACGGTTTTATGGCGTGTTCGGCTTGAAACTAAAGTACGCTTTTTCATTTGCAACTTCAGCTTTTTCGAGGGAAAATTCAAACGCGATATTTAAAAGTTAATTTCGTTCCACTAATCTGTAAGTAAATACTCGTATAAACAATTTAAACCACATTTAAAAAAAAAACCAAATATATTGAGCTCTTCTCTCTAACTAATTTTATAAGAAACATTTTTTTGGCCTGACGACTACAATAAGGTAGAGATAAATTACCTACACATAATAATGATTATTATTCTCATGACACGATTCCAGTTAACGGTACTTGGATTCAATCAGTTTCATTTGAGTCGTTTTTTACTCGGTTTTTAAATTGACCAGCGGCACACTTCTCGCGGTAATTTGTTATCATGGCGTTACCCACTCACTGAATACCGAACGACTCCGGCATCACTTATACTTCTAAATTAGGTCAACAGAAACACTAAATAATTTCTACGAGTTGCTGAAACATGTAGAGAGATAATTTATTCGACAAAAAATATGAATACTACGGATACTCCGTACGGATGTAAGTTTCGCCCGTGGTAGCAAGGACGCTCGCTGCCTCTACCCGCTAAATTGCAATACTGAAACATAGATGATTAGATCTAAATCTAGATTAATCATTTTTTATATTGATATCGACACCGCCAATATCGTGGGAATAGGTTTTCGTTGGTAGAATGTCCAGCATTAAATCCGCCTACCCAAAATTGAATGTAAAGTCGCGCAGATAGAGTGACCTGACATAAATCCTGGTATATGTTTTCCCAAGGAATGTAATGACATCGGTTAGGTTTAAACACGAGAAGAGACGGGATGGGAGTGTTCACATTTTACATTCGATAATTCACCTTCCATTGCCGACGACTGGATATCAATTATTTCCAAGATTTTTTTTAAAAGCAAGCTCATGTGCATATACCTATCATAATAAGTGGCAAGCTCGTCGATAAATCTAACATACCAGACTTATAAAGCGACACATTATTATTTTTTTATGTTTGCGTCCAAGAATCAAACCCTGCGTCTATATTACAGTAGGTACGAGTACGTCTGTATTTTTATTTAATTTCTATCAATTACTTATTTATTAGTTAACCACTGCAAGAACTGGAGGTTAGTAGATCAGGTTTATAAATATATGTTTGATGTTTCGCCGATTAAGACATATAGTTTAATGCCATTATTGTTATTTTAATGTTATTAAAGAAAAAATCCAAAAGGTTTTTTTTTTTGTGATCGGCGGTTTCTTTCGGTTATATTGATGACAGGGTCGGACACGGTCCAGGTGCACAAAATAAGCTTCGAAGCGATTATGATAGATTAAAGTGCTTTTATATTCAGCGCAGGGTTCCTCAAGAAAAACTGAAAACCTTTAATAAGCGAGCCCTTGCTTGGAATTTCTCTGATGAATAGAATTCGAAACGTTGATATTGAAAACTAGCAAGCTGAATCGGCAATGGGCCGAACACGGACCGATCTGCGCCAGAACTGACCACCGATGCGGCAATCGGGGTGTAGAGTGGAGACCACGTACGGGACGACGCAAAATGGGCCAACGCTAGATGGATGAATGACCTAAATCCAACCCGGATGAGGGTTACAAAAGATTAAATAATGGCTGATGATTAAATAAATAAGTTCTCAAAGCTTTGTCCTTTTTAATCCAATAGTTTTGTTTAAACGGATTTTTAAACTACATTAGGGACAGCATTCTCCCGTTGTTTCTGTCAGGTTGCATCGACCGTAGTCAGCTACTGGAGCTGCTTTCTTTCTTGGCCCAGTTGTCTTATTCTTTTTATGTCCGTTCTTAATATTCTATCCATGATAGTGTTGCTGTACTGTATTATGGACTGTAAATAGTATACAATAATATATAATACTAGTACAAAGTCCATAGAATATCGGAAATGGGCGTTAGTTGATATGATTAATGACGTTTTGGTAAAAATTTACTTTTTAATGCCTATGAATATATTCTTATACTATTCGTCTGTAAAAACTGCTAAATTAATAAAATGTAAATATATTGTTAACGCCCAGCGCCTTCTAATGGTATAATTTGGTACTAACTTGCAATTATGCAAACGGACAAGCACCGGCCGTTACCCAGGAGTCGAGACCTTCAGCTACGTCCAGGTGACAAGCTCATACCGAAGAAGACCCTTCTTTTCTCCCTTTTGTTCATACATGCTACATAGAAATTTAGATTGCCCTACTACTTATTGCCCTACTTAGAATAATAGTCCACTCGATCTGTATTTACTATCATCATCACGACCGTTTCCCTTTCGGGATGGTCAGAAACCACGCTTATATAGAAGCGGATTCACATTTAGCCAACTTTATCAATGCTTTGCCAATCATGACAAGTGGCAAGCTCGTCGATGTCTCCAGCGTACCAAACTCGAGAAATATCACAAATGAATTAAATAATAATTAAATTTTATTATTTTAAATTAATAAATATTATTGTGTCCCGACCAGGAATTGAACCCCGGTACCTCCGAGTCTAAATCCACGGACTTAACCGCTAGACCAGGCAGTATCTGTATTTAATTTTGTTGTTTATTCTTTTACTATCTTCACGATATTAATCTTAAAGTGTAAACACAAAAAATGGGGTAATATATGGTCTAATAAATACTTTAATAGTTGATTATTATGTTTGATATGAAATTTTCACAACAATAATTATTCACGGAACCCTTCAGCTCAGGTAGGGCTAGACGAATATTAATACGTATAACAAATTTGTCGACAGATTAATCTTGCGAGTGACTGATGGCTCCGGGGGACGTCGTCAGGATCTCATTTACTTACATTTTACTGTAAAACCTCCCTTCGATGGTCTGGATGGACGAGGGACACAATTTAAAATTTTAAAGACGTTTAATTTAGAAATAATTTGCAGTCTCTTCTTCTATTTCCACAATTAACAGTTGTTTAACAATAAATAATTAGAACAGTATCGGTAAAGCGTTTATCGCATTCCTTAGAGCCGCCAGCTCTAACTAGGAATGACGGAAAACTTCCTGATGGTATAACTTTAATTTCTTGGTCTAATGGAATGTCATTGGTCTGGTGTCGATACTTCTGTCTGTCTGCAGCACATTTGTCCAGGCTGCTCTGCTCTGCCGCCGTAAAGACAGTTAAATTAAAACACAATAAATATTCAAGTCTTTCAAATGTATACCTTCCCTTCGCAATAGAAAAGGTCAAACTGGGAAAAAGTTGGTAGAAGTTTTTGGAGATAGTCGGACTAAAAAATATTTAAAACAAAAAAACATGTAGCAACGTGGGATTGCAGCCAGTGTACTTAGGACTTTTAATCATGAATTTTTGTTGTTAGAGATTCTAAAGATTTTTTTATCTGATATATTTTGTACTATTTTTTTAATAACAAATAAATTATTGTTAAGTATCATAACAATGTGTTAGTGGAGCTAGAAAATATTATTACGACGGTTGGTTATCCTCGGGATAGACAGAAACTACACAAAGTCAAAGAAATCACTATTTTAAAACTATTTTTAGGGTGTGGACCTACGAGTACCTACTTAAATAATCAATAATGTAAGTGCTTCATTTTAATAGTATCAATTACCTATTGAGTAATTCAATTATAACCAATCAGAGAAGGTTAGCTAATACCTACTATATTTGGGTCTGGCTTTTCTGTTAGTCGAGTGGTCTTCTGGGATAAATCATAATGTTGACAGCTCTCCGTGCCATTTCCTATCAAGACTGTTTCGGTTCTGGGATTATAGCTACGAACATCTTGTAACTTTAGATATTTAAGTTGATCTTATAACCAGCACATGTCGTACTTAATTGATGACGGCATAACTGCCTCCGTTGTCTAGCGGTGAAGTACGTGAATTTAGACTCGGGTTCGATTGGTCGCGACACAAAAATATTTATTAATGTAAATAAATACATTTAATTATTATTTAATAAAATATCACAATATTTCTCGAGTTTGGTACGCTGGAGATATCGACGAGCTTGCCACTTGTCATGATTGGGCTATAGTAAAGTTGGCTAAATGTGAATCCGCTTATTTATAAGCGTGGTTTCTGACCACCCCGAAAGGGAAACGGTCGTGATGATACTTGTATAACTCTACAATAATCTCTGGGTAGTCTTTTCGCAATTTTAATAAAATCGACTCAGTAGTCAGTATAGGCAAAAAGACATCAGAGAATTAAACCTTCTTTGCTTTTATAATAAAATTATGGATTTATGACATGGATTCACCGTGCGGGTGCGGACCCATTAGTGATATACCGGGACCGACGGCGTAACATGTTCCTCTCCTCACGGGAACGGTGGTTTTGTAAATCTATAACAAATATGTATATGTAAAGTGAGTTTTATTACTGGTACATGCCGGGATTCAAACCGCGTCCATTTTTTTAACTTTAAGTAATAACTACTAATAAAGAATACAATTTAAAATGAACTAAAGCAAAACATTATAACAATAGGTATTTACAAAACCTAATTGAAAAATTATTTGTGTTCGCGCGGCATTTACTCGCTGAATCGCTATACTCGTACTGATTCCCTAGCGGGGAAAGAACCAGCCCAAACTTGTCACCGGAACAGACAATCAGACAAGGAGTGAGGTTTTTTAAAGAGATTAAATCGGTCATGCTACGTTGGTTCGGGCATGTCGAAAGGATGAGCAAAGAAAGATTGACAAACCAGGTATATAATGCGAAAGTTGTGGGTAAAAGAGGCTCTGGCAGACCAAGACACACATATCACGATCAAATAAATAAAACACTAGCTGAAGGAGAATTGAAAAGCCTTTGTAACAAAAGGACATGTATGAAGAGGTTGATGAATGTCGATGAAGCGAAAGAGGCATGTCGTGATCGTGTCAAGTGGCGCTCAATTGTCTCTGCCTACCCCACAAGGGATCTGGCGTGAAGATATGTATGTATTAAATCAGTCATATTTTAATTGTACCCTTAAAATAAAAACCTTATCTTATCTTAAAACAATAAAATCACGTATCTACTCATAATAATATTAAACCATAAAACAGATAAACATATATTGATACTTAGATATAAGAACACCCCACAAAAAGCTGTAACAAAAAAACTTAAGGGACAAATTTGTTGTCTCCCACCACGTGTGGTTAATCTCTTACTTATTGACGTCTTGAGAAAATAGAAAAAAAACATATTAAAATGCGCTTAAAGGATACGGTTGGAGTACATTATAGGGGCTGCTATGTCAATCTTAATTAAGATAAATTTAAATACGGTTATTATGACTTTATTAATACGAGCATTTAATAGCCGGGACTGACGTTGCTTAGGGACATAAGTACATTCATTAAATGCTTAATGTAATCATTATTTTGACAACCTTCTTTGAGCTAATTCGACCTTGTCGCGCTACTCGAATACAGCAAAGTATACTGGATTTCATTGCTGGTGAATTTTAGTCACCTTAGTCCTGTTTCAAATAAATAGTCAGGTCAAATTATTAATGCTGGTTTTATTTAAAGTTCTCACATTTTCGAGTAAATTACTTTGCAAGCCTTGGTCATGATAGCCTCTCCTTTAGTTAGCTACGCTCTCGGCCTTCAAGCTTACTGTCCGCGTTGTGATGACCTGGACCTTTTAAGGAAGAGACGACCACTGGACACGCCACATGATACACAACAATCTTTGAGACGCACACAAACATCGGCATATTAAAGACAAAAGGTACCCACATGTCGCTGCGCAATTCTGTTAACAAACGAATATCTCGCTTAGTTAATAAAGTTAAAAGTAATAAATACATTAAAGTACCTAACTAAATGTTACATTAAAAATATGCTTACAAGTTTAATAACTGTAAAATAAAATACATTATCAAAAGACAACTTATATTAGGTATTAATTCTTAATTAGCATTTTCTTTTTAAATATAAATTATTTTATTATAAATGATTTCGTTAAATTAATATTAGCTAATGTTTGCAGAGTGACATATTCCACACATCTTTGTCATTAATATAATCGTTAATTTTGTAATATGCTTTTGCAATTAAAGTTTTCTTTATACAACATTTAAATTTAGTTTTCCCTAGACAGAAGTCACAGATCTTGGTAATTTATTATATAATCGAATACTAATAATCCCAAAGCTTTTATTTGTTTTTTTTAAAGCCTAAATTTAGTAATAAAACTTGTCAGCATTTCTTAATTTGCGAGACTGCAAGTCTCCGTTTTAATTAAATATCCTTAAATTATTCGTTTCATATAGAATGTTTACAAATATATATTGTAAAGGCAGTGTCATTATATCAATGTCAGGAAATATGTTTCTAAGCGAGTCTTCATTCTTCATGCCATAAATTGCTCGAATGACTCTTTTCTGATAACTTATTTATGTATATATATGTATGTGTTCGTGAGCAATTTTATTTATAAATATTAATCATAATTTTATTCACCTATATATTCAATCTATTATTTTAACCTACCTCACATAAATGTAGGCTACAACTTAAATACTAATAGTGACTCGAAATATTTAATATTTTTAATATCGTGATGGCGGACGAACAGCAGTGCCGGCAACAGTAGCGTGGAATAGAGCGCGGCTGTCTTCGGGGACGACCCCACAGACTATAAAGAGTACAAGGACGACCCGCCGATCAATGACGTGAGCCAGTGAGTCGCTTCGACACAAACTCGTGCGCAGCCATTCAATATTTTGACAGAGACCGAACGAAACCTAGCATTTAAATAAAGTGCAACACATTTGTCAATAGTTGGTTTAGTTGGCACAGTATGTCAAGCGACATTATTTGACTCCTTTGTATTTTTTGTGCCTTAAAGTTTTAAATAATCCGAAATATTACTAGTATACTATATCTTTATGTTCTATGCGTTACCAATATTTTAAAGCTTGCTACATATTTCAATAGAACTAACCTTACGTTAAATGCATGGTTGACATACCGGTCGTGATGTCAATCGATAAGCTAATGAGGGTTGGAAAAAGGGGGTTTTTGTGAGTCACAGCAGATTACTGTATGAAACATGTGTTTTGTTAACGCTTTCTGGTTCAAGAAATATTACAATTCATACTAACTAATTTAAGGTGTTAAGTCTTGCTTACCATCAGTAGGAAACACGGTCGCATGTCGTACTTGTATAAATATATTCGAAAAAAATACTTAATGTATTTTGAATATGGAATCATAAACCACAGATAGAAGTAAGGCTCCAAAAGTTCTACTCTAAATAACTAAATAAGAAGTAATACAAACCCTTAAGCTCCTTATAGTTTTAAAAGTTTATCTGAAGCCAGTGTCGTCGGTTGTGAGGCACATTATGCAAGGCCATGTATTGACCGCGTAAGTCCTCGTGCCTCCACAATCTATGGTAATGTATGGTAAAGAAGTACCTTACATAAATATTAACGCAGTAAAGACCCCTTTAAAATGTCATGTACCTTTAGACGGTGACATACTGACCAAAGTTTAATATTTTTGCTAAAATTGTGACCAATACTGCATTCTCTTAGTTTGCTCAAACTTCTCCATTTATGTTAAAGCTATAACAGTGAAAATCTAGATAAAAAAAAAACAAATTATATTATATATATCTTAACCTTAGCATGTCGACGCTTGACGATTTCTCATTGAAATATTTTAATGACTCGTGTTTCTTTCCTATAAAAACGGGTTTGTATTTAAATTTAATATAGGATATATACCTTAAATTATTTGTCACAGCCCCTAAACACAGAGTTCTGTACCTCCACCTTTGGGCTTTTGGACACACCCGCCACGTCTGGCCAGACAGGTTGGCGAGGGTCTAATGTCATTTATTTATGATTATTTTTTAATGATTCTACAAGTTGGTATTAGTGGAACCGGGACCGACGGCTTAACGTGCTCTCCGAGGCACGGTATATACCTAAATTATAATAATTTAATAATAAAAAATATTTATTTATTTAAAACTTTCAAAAACTAATAATTTTAATTATATAAATAACTAATTTCGTGGTCTATCGGTTAAGTCCGTTAGTTTACACGCGGAGGCACCGGGTTCTATTGCTGGTATTAAATTATTAAATGTATTTATGATAGTTATCGACTTTGGTAAGCTACTCGTAAGAAGCCAGTTGTCACGATGGGCCTATAGTAAAGTTGGCTAAATGTGAATCCACTTCTTTAAAGCGTGGTACTGACCATTCCTGAAGGGATATACGGCCGTGATGACACTCTCTTATTTAAATAATTTACAAGCATTATAAAGGTCGTATTTGGTGGTTCGGTTAAGCGAAAGACAAAGCTCCCGTGAGTTAGCCATGCAATGTGTAAAGCTTATGGGCTGCTCCGATACTTGGCCAGCGATGGCTATATTTTATAGTCAAGATGCGAGATAACGGGTTCCACTTATTTACTCCTAATTCGATAATTTATCCACCCTCGACGTACCGATAGCACAACAAAAAGATATTCATGTATTTTTAGGACTACAAATTTTGCTAAGCCAAAGAGGGCCTGTTAAATCTACCTTCCGTGCATGTCACATAAACATAAAACAAAATTGACATTCGATCCGAATTTAGGCCGAGGTATGTTTAAAAGGAGAGAGATATGTTTAAAGAGCTCTGGGGACGTCTGGACATGTTGCTGCGCATCCTGTGTACGTGTGCCCCACTTTAGAAGTGCTTCATTTATCTTAATGCGTGTATTTATTTAAAACATTATTGCACATACATATACAAAGGCGTGACATAATATCGCTTGACATTCTCTGGCTGTCAGATCTTCGAGACAACGAGAACAATTATGGTGCAATGTATATTAAATATATTACAATTTTCTCGCCAACCCGTCTGGCCAGCGCGTGGCGAGTGTAGGCCAAATTCTCCAGATATAAGTTCTGGAAGTCCAACAGTGGTGTTCTAGGTTGCTGTGTTCTAGGGGCTGTAATGATGATATTATAAATATAAGTCTATAGAATATTATGTATGTATGTACCTTTCCATCGCAGCGCACGCTATACGCATCCATAACGAAAATTGTAAGTTAATCTATATTCTTTTGCTATAAGATTCTTTACAAGTACAATGCTGTTAAACTATCTCATGATATCACGACACTACAAAAAAAAAACTGGGATATTATTTGGTGTCTCTCGGGTGTCTGAAACTAGATGCTGCGGTGCAGAGCTATACCTAATGCGTAGGGGAAGCCTGCACCCAGTCCATGCGTTGCGTGCACATCCTATACAAGGTAACCGTTTCCTGTGTGTATAGCGTGCGCAGCGGTGAGATCCGTGAGCGAGTATCCGAGCCGCCCCTCGTGTTTCATTACGTCACCAAACCACAAATACATGTGTGGCATGTTTGTGGGTTGCAGTGGTTCATAGTATATATATTTCCCCACAAAGCTTTGAAACCAATGGAATTAATTTTAGGGAAAAAAGAACAATTGTACAAATAGTTAAATTAAATTAAAGCCAACCAAATATTTTGTTAATCAATGTAATGTTACCTGGATCCATGTTGTCCATATATACGAGTATTTTGTTTAAAATTGTATTTGTGTAAAGAATTATAATGTATATTATTGAATTTTGATTTTGTTTGAATTTAATATGTGTTATTTGCTTTTGTCTAGAAAAAAGATCAATAACTGAGTGTTATATAATATGAAATAGCGCCTTAGTCAAACCGATAACCGAAAATAGGATAATTTTGACACTAAATACCATACATTGCGTCTCGCGCTTTAAGTTCCACATTCTCTAAATACATTCGTGGAAAAGTATTTGATAGCTGTCGACTGAATCGATTCATTTTCGGATACTATGATAATGTATTGCAGTTGTTTGTGACTTCTCTTATCTTGTTTGCGAGAGACATCGAGAGTCTTGCCACTTGTCATTATACTCGTAGCCTAGTAAATTTGGATAAATATGAGCCCAGAGCTGGTTAGACTACCCCGCAAGCGATTACGGTCGTGATGATACTTGTATTAGTGGTTTACAAATAAGCTAAAAGAAAGAAAATACCTGGATCTACCTTTACATCTTTTACCGGATTTACATAATTAGGTTTGCCCTTAAAGGTAAATGGCCCGATTGTTGGAAAAATTCATACAGATTGGTTTTTAGAAGCAGATTGAATTATTGGGGTCGATGAGTCATCAACCTTTTTTAACCGACCTTCTTTCAGGTTCAATCTTAATCGAGTAAAATAAAATTCCCCTCCATGGCTCGCTCGCTATTGCACGCGATCTTTTCACCCTTGTTTAACCCTCCACCAGCAGCCATCTTTAGGTACAACCGTACGTCCGGTCTGTATCATTCTGTAAGTACTTAGTCTCACACCTAATAGTATTACGATAAAAAAGATTTAGGTAGGTTTTAACAAAAAAACTTGAACATAAAAATTAATTAACGAAATTCGGCTGCTCTTTCTATTTGAAAATCTTTACTACTATTATAAATACTAAAAAATCTTTGTTTTTTACACAAATGTTTTAATGTAAGGTTTGTGATTAAATGTTCTGAGCACAAAATGTGACATATTTTGAAACAACTATGAGTAATACGCCGAGGAAAGTAAAGCTTTTACTATAAAGAGAGCTTTATCGTAATCGGTCGTATCCCTTGTATACTCGTCACTTCCGCCAGTCCGGTGTTTCCCCACACTAATCAGTCTCTTATATATAATTTTCAGATGATCCAGAACATATATCTCCGCCAGGCGGTGGACGCTCCGTGGTCCGTGCGGAACGACAACCTCCACCACGACCTCATCATCGAGCCGATCACCAAATGACTGAGAAGGACGTCCCAGCTCTATTTCAATTAGGCAAGTTCCCACTTCTACCCTCTCATAGTAGAGACTTACTCCTACGACCTCAAGTCCTTCTGGAAGAGGCGTAAACCCAAAAGTGTCTTCCAGTCCTGGAAATCTCCATTTATTATTATTTCATAATAATAAAAACTTTATTGACCAAAAAAGATACATAGTGTGGCAGCCATTCACAAACTTAACCAAGTCAAGTGAGACCGTTATAGGGTTTTATTTTGTATGCGCTTTGAGTTTCACGGCGAGTCGGGCATATGGACCCAATCACTAATCATTTTGTTAATTCATCTAAAAAAAAATTAAAAGGTCGGTCTTTGCTGTAAAAATAACATTTTTATTAGTTGTCTTCTTTTGCAGACTGTACGATGTTTTGGTAGATTGCAGGCGAGTGTACCCAAATGCTCGGCGAGCTGGCAGTAATGGGAAACCTATATCGTTTCACTTATTATTACATACCTTCACAATTTTACAGACACATGTCGTTATACTTTACGACACCATTACTTACCAATCTAACTCCATATTGTGCTTCACCGACTCAGCAATCTGTGAACATCGATCTACGTGTAATATGTCGGCAAGTACAGCTGTTGTAGCGAGGTACCAATTTCATCATTATCACCATTATCAGCCTGTATCTCTCCACTGCTGGATGTAGCCACTTAACGCAATATATTGCCAACCTCATCCATCTGCCACCAGCAACCTTCTTCAGTTTATCCGTCCATCTGACGGGGGGCCGTTCCACTCTGCGTCGTCCCGTACGTGGTCTCCACTGTGGAACCCGTTTGCCCCATCTGCCACCAGCAACCTTCTTCAGTTTATCCGTCCATCTGACGGGGGGCCGTTCCACTCTGCGTCGTCCCGTACGTGGTCTCCACTGTGGAACCCGTTTGCCCCATCTGCCACCAGCAACCTTCTTCAGTTTATCCGTCCATCTGACGGGGGGCCGTTCCACTCTGCGTCGTCCCGTACGTGGTCTCCACTGTGGAACCCGTTTGCCCCATCTGCCACCAGCAACCTTCTTCAGTTTATCCGTCCATCTGACGGGGGGCCGTTCCACTCTGCGTCGTCCCGTACGTGGTCTCCACTGTGGAGACGTTCCACTCTGCGTCGTCCCGTACGTGGTCTCCACTGTGGAACCCGTTTGCCCCATCGTTAGCCGGGTTTGCGCAGATGTCTCTCCATCAGAGAAATACTAAGCATAGCTCTTTCCATAGCTCGCTAAGCGACCTTGAATTTATGGACCAGACCCACTGTTATTTACCCCGTCTCTGCTCCGTATCACATTACCAGGAGGACGCACTTGTCTTTCCAGGTATCACTGTTTGTTGATTATAGTCGTAATTTGTATATTGATATATTAAGTTTTTTTTATTATTTAGATGTTATAGCGTGTTTTTATACATATATTTTTTTTGTTTTATACAAAAATATAATTTAAAGCAAGAACATGCGGAAAACTGCCTCCGTGGTCTAGCGGTTAAGTCCGTGGACTTAACCGACTTAGACTCGGAGGTACCGGGTTCGATTCCTGGTCAGGACACAAAAATATTTATGAATATAAATAAATAAATTTAATTAATATTTAATTTATTTGTGATATTTCTCGAGTTTGGTACGCTGGAGACATCGACGAGCTTGCCACTTGTTATGATTGGCCTATAGTAAAGTTGGCTAAATGTGAATCCGTTTATTTATAAGCGTGGTTTCTGAGCACCCCGAAAGGGATACGGTCGTGATGATACTTTGCTTTTACTTTACTAGATTTAAGTTAATCTCGTATTATTATTTACCGTATTTTAAAATTTTGAGCTGTGGTCCAGTATTGTAGCAGCATGACGTTATACTGATAGCCAGCAGCGTTGACAAGTTCTCGTAGTCAGTATCTTTCTAAATAAAATAATAAAAGCATTTAACTCTGGTCCTAGTGGCAAGTAATACTCGTTATAAGGCGAATTTTGCAAATACGCTATCGGTTGATCAGCGAGCGGATATGTATGTTGGGGAGCAGAATGGAGGATATGTCCGGGAATGGTGTTGTCTGTTAGGAGTATATCTGCTGTACGATATGAATGTAGTCGTCTGTGCGATATAGCCTGTAAGCGTCGTATTGAAATGGAAACCACAGACCTTATACTCTCATGGAGTAGAACATTATTTCTAACTTAATAATTAAGTCTGGTGAAAGCGGCAGTGACTCGGTTGTAAGAAAGCTTTCATTAACATCCTTAAAAGTTGGGTTCGAACCCCGGCATGTACCAATGAGAAATTCACTATTTTACGTACATTTGTCATGAATTTACAACACCACCGTTTGCGTGCCTCTGACAGCACGTTGATCCGTCGGTCCCGGTTCCACTAATACCGACTTGTATAATCCTTAATAAATCGTCATTAAACCCTTGACAACCCTTTTGGCCAGTGTTGCGACTGTAGGCCAAATTCTCTGTGGAGGTCTAGGTATCTGTGTTCTTGGGGCGATGATGAATAAAGTTATTCTTGAACTGGTGAGTGCGGATCTCTTCTGAATATAGGAGGGTCAGGGTGTTATCAATCACAATAGCAATCTACAATACAATAGTAATATCAAAGTAATAATCATCATAAAATATAATAATAATCGAATCCAACGTACAATCTAGTATTGGCGACTCGATTCCACCATACATTTTCGATTTGATTCATGAAATATACCAAACTACGTAATTTATTGTTGTAACATATAACATAAAAGTTCACAACCACATCCCCTTATTTTATTTACCTATTTTTTTTATTTAATACTTTATTGCACGTTATACAAGGGGCGGACTTAATGCCGCTAGACATTATCTGACAGCCAACCTTAGGGACAATGTAATTTACATCTGAATGCTTCTGTAACAATAAATTATATTATCCTAATCTAAATAACAGATAGAATAGAAAATTACGAGAAAATCATAGTAATAGTATGTACAAGCAGCAATCCGTAATGGTTACTGTTACAATAACAAGATAACATGACTAAGTACCGTCTATATTTATGGTACCTGTAACATGCAATGATTACGCATTTCGAATCCCGGCATATCATCATCATTACAGCCCCTAGAACGTATAGTAGTAGTAAGTTGTCGAATAATAATAATTTAACATACAATTTTTAGTTTATCAAATGTCAGTTCAATGTAAGACAAAGTTCTTTAACAATGTTTTTATTTTATAGATTTGTAAAAATTTGCATGCTGGAGACAGTAAAAATATGCTGATCTTAATTTTATATTTCATCTACTACATTGTACCATATTTTTAAGCAAATAAAGATTTTGAATTTGAATTTTGATTTTTTTTTTTATTTTGACCTACTCTCCCCACGGGTTGGCAGACTCCAGAATGTACGAGAGAAATACATTTTTCTTAAGTACACCACCATTCCCGTGTCGGTCCCAACTTCCAACTTGTGGAATTGTTAAGTCTAATCTCCAGTAATATTCAATTCAATTCAATTCGTTTATTTCTGTAATTAGGCATAGGACAAAAAAAAATTGTATTTTGCACTTTTACATGTCAAATTTACAATAAGTATACTTTCATATTAGGCTACATAATTTCACAGCATTCTAGCAGGTAGAACGCCATGAAACTACACAACCTTACTTAAATGTAGAGCAGTTCATTACAATACAAACATAAAATAACATTTAAAAAAAAGCCTACATGAATAGAGATCTATAATACGTTATCTAATGCCTGTCTATCACAATGTTAAGTCTATAGCATATAAATATTAAATATGGCTGAGTTTTGGCAGTCCGCCGTCGGTTGTGGGCGGAAAGAGGTTTTTATCTCGAGCCATTTAATTTCTACTGTTTATGTGTTTAATTCCGATACCAACTCCAATATTTAGTAGTACTAACTGATGTACCAGTATATACAGCGTGTTCATTCGGTTTAGTGCTTTTATGAGCTTTCCCACGTTATAAGCTGTGCTCGCAGTTTAGATTTCTACCACCATGTGTTAAAATCAAAGAACATTTTTTTATTAAATAATTACTACGAAATAAAGAAATGTTTTGAGTAATTTTGTCGGTAAATGCCCCCATGGCCCAGACTAGAGATTAAAACGTACAAGGTTATATGACGTTATTATCTTACCACGACATGTGAACCCACGGCCATTTATCTGACTGTCTGTTTAATTCACGCCTATACCTAATACTGAAGCGATGGTAATAAAAATTAGCAGAGGTGCTCTTTGGAACCTAGGCATTTGACATGTCGTCAACATGTGACTCTACGGCCACCTAAAGGTTCATTTATCTGGCCACTTATCTTGGTTTTTTTTTGTTGCAAAAAAGCAAGACTAAGATTAAGACCACCGAGATGTTTATTTATTTATTATTTGGAAAAATTACAGCAATTAAAAATACAATATATAGGATTCTGGGAGCAATACCCAGACCAACCCAGCCTCGGTGTTGGTCTTGCGATGAGTCTCGCTTACACTTTTTTTTCTAATTTTGCTATTTATTTTTTCAATGTTTGTGTAAGCATTGAAATATCTCCAAAATTATTTTGATGTAGAACAAACTATTTTGAACATTAAGTAGAGCTATTAAATATGACCTAACATATCTTTAGTGAAGCGAGATAACGAAATACTGTTAATTCTGTGAAATGAAACCGACTTAGAGGTAACAATGAAACCGACTTGGTGGTAACAATGAATCCGACTTGGTGGTAACAATGAAACCGACTTGGTGGTAACAATTCTCTCAAAGTTTAAAGCTTAAATTGTTAGTTGCTTATTACGTTAATGTTTCAGGAAAATAGTAGAGTCTGAAGTCGTCTTTTTATTTGTGACAGATATGAGTAACGACGTCGGACGAGCAGACATGGCGTGGTTCCTGTCTCTATTTCTGCACCTAAACCAAGACAATTTCTGTGCAGTTTATTATACATCACACGTAGGACCTCGCGCAATATTCATAGAAGAAACGAGTCCACTAAGAACTGAGGCAAACTGACAGCTGATATCTCTACAACCACTTTAAACCTACGCCTTATCATAATTAAAACACTATTTTTACTATTTTTAGGCACGCGAAAATTGTTTTACGTATTTCCGGACGGATTTCAATAAATACTCAGAAATAATGAAATCACGCTAAAAATATACAAAAAGCTTTCAAGTTTATTGGAAATTGTGAAAATATATTGGGACTTTTCGGTAACATTACGGCCCATACGGAAATAAAGTTTTATCTGATCCGATGCCTGCGGTTCGCAAATATTTTTAAAATAATAAATATGCATATTTACTAAACAAAGCTATTCACGTAATATTACATAGACTCAAATCACCTCAAATTGACAATGGAAGTTTTAATTACTAACTAATATATTTAGGTTATTAAGGCAATAATTTTTTATTAATATTAACTGAATTAAAACTACAATCGACCTTTTTAAAAACACGTGAAAATTCGAACTACACTTCCCGCCTAAAAACAGCAACACCCAAAATGTTATTATAGAATTTCGTCTTCCCGTCCTCACTACGCCAGTCCGGCGTTTGCCCACACTAATCCGTGTCTTATTAATAAGTTTCAGGTAATTCAGAACAAGTTCCTGTGGCGTACGCCCACTGGTTCGTGCGGAACGTCAACCTCCATCACGACCTTAGCATCGAGCCCATCTCCAAATGGCTGCGGAAAGCGTCCCTACGCTACTTCTCCAAGGCGAGTAACCACTCAAACCCTCTCATAGTAGAGGCTTGCTCTTACGAGTTCAAATCCTTTTGGAAGAGGTGTCGCCCCGGAAGTGTCGCCGATGACCCACTCACGACGAGACTCGATCTACTGATTGAGGCCTCCGCCAAGTCCTGTGGCCGCCAACCTAAGGACCCCCCGACCCTCCCACCGTTCCAGTCGCCGATCCAGCTGCCGCTGTCTTTGTCCCCCATTTCCCCCTCGATGGCTCCACCGCAGACCCCTCAGGTTCGGTTTGCTGCCGTCGAGTAGACTTTGCTCCGCATGCTTGCAGGACGCGGCGAACGAGTTCCTGCACTCCGTAGCCACGACTCATACTTACCTGTTAAGGCACGCAGGGCCAACAGTAAAAGAGAGACGGTTTACAGGGTTTTAGTCCGTAGGCGCCTTGGGGCCTCCTTATGAGACCTCCGGCAGTGGCCCTTCAGGCTGGGGTCGTATCGTCAGGCGATTTTGCGATCTTCGTCTTTAAAAAAAAAAAAAGAATTTACTCTCGCCACATGTTCCGGCCGACAGTCGGCACTAATTTTAATTCCGAGAACTGTCAAAAAAAGAGGAAATAAAAAACGCAAGCTTTTAGCAAAGAGGCGAGCGCGTCGCGTATAATCCTGTACCTTTATTTTTAGAAATGTTGGTACTTTAAGTCTTTGGGAAGACGAGTTTACACTGTCTAAGTCGCTTTCCAATGCATGCAATTAATTTCCACAATATTGTTGATTTTGCTATTTATCATACCTGGCTTAACTTTAATCTGATTTTAACATTAATTAACGTTCGGGTGAGTTTGTTGTCGGCCTGATTTCACATATGTTTTACTGGGCCGACAACAGATTATACAAGAAGCGTCAGAATCTTGTTTCGTCCTGAAGTTCTTGAAGATGAAGGGAAGACGAGGACGACTCATAGTTAGGGAAACGGTATCAAATCAAAATGAAACTCTACTCCATCCACTATAATGCGTGACGTACAGACTTTAGAGTCAGCAATATCAATAAGCAGAGTGCGTAAGATCAGAAGTGAAATTAGTTGGTGTACGGCGCATAGTAAGATAATTTTGCTATTACATATTAAGTTCCACCACGAACATACTATCAGACAGGTGACGGGAGATGCACTGGCGCGTTCCTGATTGGTTCTGGTCTGCAGATTAGGTACATGCCACTCACCCATATTTGGAACACTCGAATTTGGGGACTTTCCTATAACCTAGAGTCCTTCAAGCAAAGTGTAAATAAGAATTAAGTCAAGCCGGCATAGTGTTAGGGACTGATGCCAGTTATGAGTGTCTGATTCCAGTTCCTAACTTGTTGGGCGCAGGGTCTGTATAAAGAAGATAAAATGTTGGTTCTTTGTTGTTTAATTTAAATAATTAAAATAATTATTATTATTACCAAATTATATGTTCAGGTACTTAACTTTTTTGCATTAACTTTTTTTTTATTTTGTAATGTTTCCGTGTTTTACAATTTGTTTTAATATATTACATTTACATAGTAAAAATATTTTTTTTGTATGTTAAACTCCACGACTTGCTATGTTTATATCGCGAAACCAATAATGACCTTCCTTCATAAATTGTAGCAAACTATTGTTTGCGTTCAGTTATGTTGTCGGTTTCAATATATTACTCTACTTTCTACAGTACATACGTTCTGATCCTTCGAGCCGGATTCGAACCAGCGAACCTTAATATCAAATACTTGAAACCAAAAAGTATCAATACGTTTTTCGTAGCTCTATCACGCACAGACACTTATTTATTAATTATACAATTTAATTAGAAACGTGTTTACCAGATACAATTATATGACTCACGTACGTGGTATGATTGTAACACATCACACTTTCACCTACAGTTATGGTCATAAAATATTAACCACCCTAAATGTAATATACTATGTAATTGCGTGAGCACATCTGTTTCATAGATCTCTATCATAATTAAATTTTAATATGGACATTTATTTTAAAAAAACTGATCGTATCAAATATATTTAAAAAAAAAAGAGAAAACTGCTCATGATTGGCCTATAGTAAAGTTAGGTGCAGGAAAACGGCCGTGATGATACTTTAATCTTTCAAAAACAAAAAAAAAACAAAATTCAAACGCTCAGTATACTAAACGAAAACCTGTAGTTATACCAATACCTGGGAACCGTGCTCATCTGTCGCCCACCGCGCCGCGCGTCAGAAAACCTGTAGTTATACCAATACCTGGGAACCGTGCTCGTCTGTCGCCCACCGCGCCGCGCGTCAGAAAACCTGTAGTTATACCAATACCTGGGAACCGTGCTCGTCTGTCGCCCACCGCGCCGCGCGTCAGAAAACCTGTAGTTATACCAATACCTGGGAACCGTGCTCGTCTGTCACCCACCGCGCCGCGCGTCAGAAAACCTGTAGTTATACCAATACCTGGGAACCGTGCTCGTCTGTCGCCCACCGCGCCGCGCGTCAGAAAACCTGTAGTTATACCAATACCTGGGAACCGTGCTCGTCTGTCACCCACCGCGCCGCGCGTCAGAAAACCTGTAGTTATACCAATACCTGGGAACCGTGCTCGTCTGTCACCCACCGCGCCGCGCGTCAGAAAACCTGTAGTTATACCAATACCTGGGAACCGTGCTCGTCTGTCACCCACCGTGCCGCGCGTCAGAAAACCTGTAGTTATACCAATACCTGGGAACCGTGCTCGTCTGTCACCCACCGCGCCGCGCGTCAGAAAACCTGTAGTTATACCAATACCTGGGAACCGTGCTCGTCTGTCACCCACCGCGCCGCGCGTCAGAAAACCTGTAGTTATACCAATACCTGGGAACCGTGCTCGTCTGTCACCCACCGCGCCGCGCGTCAGAAAACCTGTAGTTATACCAATACCTGGGAACCGTGCTCGTCTAACACCCACCGCGCCGCGCGTCAGAAAACCTGTAGTTATACCAATACCTGGGAACCGTGCTCGTCTGTCACCCACCGCGCCGCGCGTCAGAAAACCTGTAGTTATACCAATACCTGGGAACCGTGCTCGTCTGTCACCCACCGCGCCGCGCGTCAAACCCGCGACCACTCAATTTGTCAACCACTTGCATAGTGTAAATGCTCTACTGTCGCCTGCAGAATGCAGTTGCCTAATTGCATTAGAGAAAGCAAAATCGCATTAGGTTTTTGGTGCGCAGATTGTATGGCCCCGTCAGTACAATTAAAAGGTCGCCATAGTCCAGCGGTAATGACGCGTTCGTTTTATTTGAATGTTGTAATAAAGAATCATATTTAGATGAAAATTTTATAGAAAAAAATCGCATCGACTCGGTTTGCGTAAGTATATAACTAGTTACTTCTTTAGGCCACTCTGACAACTAATGATACGAGTAGGCCACTCTGTAGGCCACTCTGACAACTAATGATACGAGTAGGCCACTCTGTAGGCCACTCTGACAACTAATGATACGAGTAGGCCACTCTGTAGGCCACTCTGACAACTAATGATACGAGTGTACGATAGTTACTTCTTTAGGCCACTCTGACAACTAATGATACGAGTGTACGATAGTTACTTCTTTAGGCCACTCTGACAACTAATGATACGAGTGTACGATAGTTACTTCTTTAGGCCACTTCGACAACTAATGATACGAGTGTACGATAGTTGTCAAACCGACAAGTGGTAGAAGCCGATGTTGACATCTTAATTAGGATTTGAAAAAAACAATTACTCTAACACATGTATGCTTGCGCCTAATGAAATGCGGTTTTGAAAATAGGAGCAAGTAAATTTAGTCACTGACGACTCAGATTAGCAAGGGTTGGCATCATAAGTAAATAATGTAATATTTGTAACAAAACTATATCTGCGAACTTCTGAGCTTGTTCATTTATTATTGTGCACTTTTATGATGATTGCGATACGTCTTCTCCGGACGAACATGGACGGATAAATATGACTGGAAGAATAGGGACAGCGAGTTGACCACCCTCGTATAACCGTGAAGGGATGATGTTTACACGCAAACTTGTAGAGACAAATATCCCTTGGTAGTGGTTGACTATGGCTCGCTACTTTACTGGAATACGCTCTACATTGTCGATTAGTTGGAAAAACTTTAGCTTTATGTTGTTACTATAGATTCGAACTGAATAGATTAAGTAAGACGAATCAATTGACGTGAGAATCATCAAAATCGGCCCACGCGTTTGGTCTCCAGTGCGCCATAAAGGAACAAACATACATACATAGGCTGTTAAACACATTGCGTCTCGCAGTCGGTTAAAAACAACTGACGTCAGTCACTGATGACTAATTTCAATTTGCAAACGCATGTTTCTTATTCTTCTGTTACTTCACAAATAAACGAACGATTAAACGATTTTGAATTTGAATTTAATCATGTGTGTACTTGTTTTAACTTTATTATAACATTATACTAGTACAAATGTATGTATTTATCTATATATATTTATTCTGTATATGTAATATTGGTATGTAGTATAGTTCTGTATAAATGTATGTATAACAGTACTATTAGTATTTGGTACTAATGTAATGTAATGTATGTAATGATCAGTCTTAAATACCTCTTCGCAATTTCTCCTTGATCTAAGTTGTACTTTTTATTGTCCCAAATGTTGGCTGATACAGAATTTCTAGCGGCATTAAGCTTACCCCTTGTACATAGCAATAAAGTTTCAAATAAATACAATAATAAATTGCACCCGTACTCTGCCTTATTGACAACTGTTTTTACTCAATGAAATATTTTTAGCATGCAAATTTTGACATTAACATTCTATTCCAATAAATTGCACCCGTACTCTGCCTTATTGACAACTGTTTTTACTCAATGAAATATTTTTAGCATGCAAATTTTGACATTAACATTCTATTCCAATAAATTGCACCCGTACTCTGCCTTATTGACAACTGTTTTTACTCAATGAAATATTTTTAGCATGCAAATTTTGACATTAACATTCTATTCCAATAAATTGCACCCGTACTCTGCCTTATTGACAACTGTTTTTACTCAATGAAATATTTTTAGCATGCAAATTTTGACATTAACATTCTATTCCAATAAATTGCACCCGTACTCTGCCTTATTGACAACTGTTTTTACTCAATGAAATATTTTTAGCATGCAAATTTTGACATTAACATTCTATTCCAATAAATTGCACCCGTACTCTGCCTTATTGACAACTGTTTTTACTCAATGAAATATTTTTAGCATGCAAATTTTGACATTAACATTCTATTCCAATAAATTGCACCCGTACTCTGCCTTAGTGACAACTGTTTTTACTCAATGAAATATTTTTAGCATGCAAATTTTGACATTAACATTCTATTCCAATAAATTGCACCCGTACTCTGCCTTATTGACAACTGTTTTTACTCAATGAAATATTTTTAGCATGCAAATTTTGACATTAACATTCTATTCCAATAAATTGCACCCGTACTCTGCCTTATTGACAACTGTTTTTACTCAATGAAATATTTTTAGCATGCAAATTTTGACATTAACATTCTATTCCAATAAATTGCACCCGTACTCTGCCTTATTGACAACTGTTTTTACTCAATGAAATATTTTTAGCATGCAAATTTTGACATTAACATTCTATTCCAATAAATTGCACCCGTACTCTGCCTTATTGACAACTGTTTTTACTCAATGAAATATTTTTAGCATGCAAATTTTGACATTAACATTCTATTCCAATAAATTGCACCCGTACTCTGCCTTATTGACAACTGTTTTTACTCAATGAAATATTTTTAGCATGCAAATTTTGACATTAACATTCTATTCCAATAAATTGCACCCGTACTCTGCCTTATTGACAACTGTTTTTACTTAATGAAATATTTTTTGCATGCAAATTTTGACATTAACATTCTATTCCAATAAATTGCACCCGTACTCTGCCTTATTGACAACTGTTTTTACTTAATGAAATATTTTTAGCATGCAAATTTTGACATTAACATTCTATTCCAATAAATTGCACCCGTACTCTGCCTTATTGACAACTGTTTTTACTCAATGAAATATTTTTAGCATGCAAATTTTGACATTAACATTCTATTCCAATAAATTGCACCCGTACTCTGCCTTATTGACAACTGTTTTTACTCAATGAAATATTTTTAGCATGCAAATTTTGACATTAACATTCTATTCCAATAAATTGCACCCGTACTCTGCCTTATTGACAACTGTTTTTACTCTATGCCCATAATATGGGCAGATTGCATCATCATGACATGTACATACAACTGTAATTAGAATAAGCAATCTATGAATTGAGAATTTTGAATTGGTTGGTTGTTACAAAATGTTTAGTCGATAAGCCCGCAATTATTATGCACAATTAGATGAGTGCTATAAAGGTTATTTAGAGATTATTGCGGGACGCAAAGGTGTGTGTGAAGGTTGCTGAAGTGTTGTGATGGCCGCTGCCTACCCCGCGAGTAGATCGTGGTGATGTTGAAATCTTTAAATAGAGATAGATTAGAACCGTAGTGTTGGCACGGCGCCAACCACAATATTGTATGATCCACCCCACACCACTCTCCCACCAAACCAATCCACCTCTTAGTTTTCATTGCGTAAGGCATAAAATGCTTTGACAAGCTTATCCTGATATAGTAAACTCGCAAGTACAGTTGTGTAACTTTATCACATCAAAAAATGTTTAAGATGTTTATTTCGACTTTAACATTTATTTATCATCATTTTCATATCACAAAATTGTCTTTATTCAATTGGAGATTCGTGTTTTGTACGATAATAGTATCGATTCTTACGTATCTTTTCCATTCATTGTCTTTCCTTTTTGGCTTGAAATTACTTGTCTGTCTGTCTTGTGTTTAGTTTATTTCAAATTAAGTACTTGTGCAAAAATTACAATAGCACGAGTACATTACGATTAATTAAAAGTTAAATTTTTATTGTTTATTTAAAAATACTTGCCGAGTTTAATTATAAATAAATTAGTACCTAGTTCTTTCTATTTTAGTATTTAACAAACACCTTATTACTTTACTTTTAGTTGATACAATGGTGTTGCACTGTACTCGACCGCACTATGTCTTTGCGTTGCATCAACAGTTTCTTTGAAGACGCGTTACAGTAGTAGTACCGCAGTTAATTGTTGATTTAACTGGGAGTTACTAATGAGTTGAGCAAGGTTTGGTGAGAGATATGGCACTTAGGAGTTAGGACCCGCGGTGGAGCCTTTCTACAACCGCTTTGAGATACCAAACAGATGGTTCAATGTACCTATATTTATTGCAATAAATAACATTTTTGCACACCAATAAACATAATACTAGAAACATAATATTAGAAGACTTGTGTAAGTACGGGGATGCTGCCTACATTTGTATAAGTACGGGGATGCTGCCTACATTTGTATAAGTACGGGGATGCTGCCTACATTTGTTTTTTAAATTCTTTCTTTAATACTCGTATATTTAAACCACGTATAATTTAACGACAGCCTCCGTGGTCTTGCGGTTAAAGCAGTAGACGCGGAAGTACTGTGTTCGATTGCTGGTCGAGAATTCAAAAATATATAAGTATTTAATTTAATTATGATATTTCTCGAGTCTGGTAAGGTAGAGACATCGACGAGTTTGCCTCTTGTCATGATGAGTGTATAGTTAAGCTGGTTAATTGTATCGCTCCTAACCACCACTTCTGACCACCACTTCTGACCACCACTTCTGACCACCACTTCTGACCACCACTTCTGACCACCACTTCTGACCACCCGCAAGGGATACGGTCGAGTTTGTGCTATATTATATTTAGAAACATTTCGATTAAATACCCATTGGTACGATAGGGTCATGAATATGTCATGTTATCTTGGTACGGGGTGTTAAGAGTAGATTTTTATTGACTTTTATTAATTTACATCTGTATAATTATAATTGATAGCGGTTCAAATAGGTATATGTTTTTTTTTTATTTCACTAATTTTGTTCGTTCCGATTGCGATAATTCGACCAATTTTGGATGGTTAGGCGTTATTGTGATTCATCGGTGCATAATCAGACGTCCTAATTTTGGAAGGCTGGCACATAAGTTATGTCCGTGGTCGCGTGCTGCTGTGTGGGCCTGGGACCTCTACTGAACACGATTAATTTATTGTTCTTAAATTAGCAGATGTTTTGCGTTTTGTCGGCTTTCGGACTCCACACAGGAAAGTCTTAATTTTAATATACCTGGTGGGGTGCCACTGTACCAGGTATTCTAATACATAGGTACTCAGGTGAATTGGAAATATATTTATTTATAGTTGTTGTGTAATTCTGTATAATTAAATTTGTAAATCTGCTGAGTTTTCCTTGCAGATTCCTTTCTTAGTCTGATTAAACATTAACAGGTCACTGGAATTGCTAAGCTGCTAGTCTTCTGCTAACAGCTTACTCTTTGGACCAATTCGCTGCTCAGTCTTCCACTAACAGGAGTAGAATAATTCTAAATAGTTTAAATTATGACGTGTCACACATGCCTGTAATAGGTTTACGTGAATAAACATATTCTGACTTTGACACCGCAACCCCGCTGCTAGACACAGTCCACTAAACCTGCCCGACCAAATGTGTTTTCGATGTCGGTTTTCAAACGTTGAATTCATAATATCATTTTATTTCTATTTTTGGCCACATTTACTAACTCTACATAAATAAGAGCCTATTCACACATAACCGCAGTCGTTTCAATGGGTATGGTAAGTATGAATTATAAAACACTATTTCGCATGCTGTTGGCCGCTCATTGTGAAAGCGCTTTATCCCCTACACAATGTGATGTTGGTCCAGTCTATAAAGATGATACTTTTCCATACAAATGTAAAATTAAAGTAGTGGTTTTAGCCAAAAAACATGTAAATAGTAAAAGAGTAAAGCATCATCATGCCCGTATCCTTTGCTTTGTATCACAAAGCATTCTTTAAAGAAGACGAATCCATACGCTGGTCTGACCAGATCCGCACCTCACTAAATACCCAGATGCTCGATGCCCTACATGCAGCCGTAAACAGACCCGGATGGCGCAGCATCGTCCGGGACAAAGTGATCCGTGGAGGGGGTCACGACCCTCAGCAGTGAGGAGAACGACGCAAGGAGGAGGAGGATAACGAATGTCAGAAATCTGAGGCAGATGATGAAAGATGAGGCAGCGCCGTACTGTCCGACAGTACTGTCCTGTGGTCGACAGTACATTTCTTATCTTTATTGTATGATGGAATACTACAAACAAATATTATTCACCAATTTCATTCTTACGTGTGGGGTGACCACGATTCCTGCACAGTATAAGACACCCTTACTGTGTGTAACATGTTCTTATATTGTCTCGGCGAAGTACCACTGTTTGTAGACAAAACAAAACTGAAATCACATCATTCGACGAAGCAGTTGTTGTGAAGTTTTTTTAATTTTATTTCCATATAGATGTGGAATAACAATTGTATTTACAATAATGACACAATACAAATATAGTATAGGTAATTATACAATTAACACCGTTATCCAAAGAAAGGATATACATACAATTATAGTCATATAAAATTTAAAAACTGATACGAAACAAAGTAAAAAAAATATCGTTTTTTTACCTTATTCTTATACCTACATGCAGACAGTTGTGATGAAGTGTTAGTACTACTTGTACTTAGTGTAAATGTGTCTTTATAATAAGTTATTTATTATCATCATCACAGCTCCGACAGATCTTAAACATCCACTGCTACAGATAAGCCTTTTAAAACAAACTTCTAAAGAATTTAGTCTTCTCTCGCCGCGCCAAGACAGGCAGACGGTTTGGCGATGGTAGTATATATTTTTGGTATTAGTAGAACCGAGGCCGACGACAGTTTAACGTCATGACATTCTGTTTGCTAATCTTATTACCGATTAGTTCATTGATTTTATTTGTTGTTCATATTATTTATAATTAGAGTCTCTAGAATACTCCACTGCTGGAGATACACCTTTTAGAACATCTCTGAAGAATTTGACCTACGCTATCCACGGTGGTCTGTATGTTTGGTCTGGTTGGAAAGCATATGATGACAATTTATTTAACGATTCTACGAGTTGATATTAGTGGTACCGTAGTTTAAAGTGCTCTCCGAGGCACGGGAACAGTGGTGTTGCAAGTATATGAAAAATGTACGTAGGAAAAGTGTATTTCTCATCGGTACGTGCCGGCGCTCGAAGAGTGACTTTTTCGGATTAAAGGAACCACCACCGCATACTTTGTACAGATGAATTTATGTCTACCGTCAGGCGGGGTAGAGCCACTCGTTGCTGTTTGGGCATTGTCCCGTTATATTGAAAGCCATGGTACCTGCACTTAAGGGTTGAATTTAGTTGGGCCTCGGGGAGTTCTGTAGACATTTAAGACAAAGGGGTGTATTGAAATTAGCTCTCGGGTCGCCACTAGTCGGCACACTTCACTACGCTTGAGATCGGCTCTAACTACAGACGAAACAGCTTGGAAGACATTATTGAGTTTGTAGTAGTCAAACATTTTGTAACATGAAGCGCGGGCCTCTACTAGATGTCGCACCTAGAGCAAATAAACATACTAATAAATTTTCACGCACACTGTTACATATACAAGGCACGCACACTGTTACATATACAAGGCACGCACACTGTTACATATACAAGGCACGCACACTGTTACATATACAAGGCACGCACATCTGCAGCCGACCATTGGCTTAATACTAAAATAAAACTTTAATTTGCAATTATACACAATGCCTTGCAATGCAGACTGACGGGCGATACGAGTACATGACAACTTTCCGGCACGAACTTGTAATGCGCGTGGCACATAGTAGACGGACATGACGGATGTACTAAATATTTGCTAGTAGTATACGTTCAAAAACTAAATAAATTAAACATTAAGGTTAACTATAATTCGTTCCGATATTCATCGTCATCATCATTACAGTCCCAGAACACAGCGTCCTAGAACCCCTTGGAGATAGGCCTTCCACAACATACATCTGGCGAATTTGGCCTACACTCGCAATAACGTACCAATTAGATGTCGAAGGAAAAAAATAATAATTAAATAACTCATTATAAATTAACAATTTAACCTTTCTTAAAATACTTGGTTAGTATAGTTATACTTGGTTAGTATAGTTATACTTGGTTAGTATAGTTATACTTGGTTAGTATAGTTATACTTGGTTAGTATAGTTTAAATAAAACTTTAATCATAGGAAATCCTTTAAATAACTTTAAGGGACAATATAATAACACTTTTGGTGTGTAGGGGCTCTTTCAGCGTAAACATTTTATTCGAAATTTTAGTAATATTCCAAAATCTAAACAATATCAATACCGATGATCGATTTCTTGACACTTTGGAATTGTGCCTTAAACCGAGGAATAAAATATTTCATGAAAATTTGGATAAAACTGGAAATGTTTTCCCAAAACGAGTGTGTGGAAACTAAAATGTCTACGATAATAATAAAGATGCACCTTATACTTGTTGTTTTCAAAAGTTAAAAGCGTAAATCAAAAATCGGCCTTAACATATTACCTAAATGTAGTGTAAGATTGTTCGTGCACGAGTACGTACACTCAATCCTTTCTTCTGACAATAGTTATGGAACCTTAACAAAAACACGCAATGTACGACAACTTCAATATAGATTGATACGAGCACATAGTTTTTTAATAATACAATATTGTAAGAAGTCGCACCTTCAAAATAATATCCAGTACATGCTTCGATAACCCGCGAATACAATCGTCGTTCTATAATCCAAGAGCTGGAGCCATTTTTATAAAACAGAGAAGAAGACACTAAGCATTCCATGGATGCACCGGGTCCATCGTGTGTGGGAAAGAGAGATGAGAAGAATGGTGTCTTAACTTATTGAATTTTTATTTTATTTTTTATTTATTGGTTTTGTAAAAGGGTTCAGTGAAAATCAGCGCTGCAGCATCTACTGTTGCAGCCTATGCTGACCTGAGCACCTATTTGTCATAGCAGCTCATTTTCTTTTCTCTTTTTACCAAGTTTATATTATTTTAAGTTTTTTTACTATTACTTTTTTTTTCTCTTTTGTGATTGTTATGTCTAAGCTGTTTTTTTTGATAAATAAATGTTTTCTTTCTTTCTTTCTTGGGCTTGCGACCGACTGGTAAACTGACAAAAGAGGCCTCGTTTTTCTTTTATTGCGCAACAAGAGCCTCACCATTTTATTCCTCTCCCTATCCAACCAAATACTATATGATTACGTTAATGCCGTCCTGGAACCTCGTTCTATAAATGTATTAAAGGCATATCCGCGTATATATACATATATATTTTTCGTTATGAGTTCTATAAAACCTTACGATGAACAATAGAAGTCAAATTCTTTATTAAAATTAAATGAAAATTAAAATATTAACAACACAAATATGTATGATCAAATATAAGTCTTATAGACCGATAGCTCTAATTCCAGTTATTTCAAAAATATTTGAAAAACATATATATCAATGCCTATATCAATTTCTTGAATTAAATAATATATTAAATAATCAACAATACGGATTTAGAAAAGACAAAAATATTAATATGGCTATTTATAATTTCTTGAATAGAGTTATGATTAATATGGATAAACGGATTCCCGCTATAGCTATGTATATGGATCTATCAAAAGCTTTCAATAATGTAGACCATAATATATTGCTTAATAAATTATATTTATACGGGATAAGGGGAAACGTGTATGACCTTATTAAAACTTACTTATGCGAAAGAGTTCAGGCAACACAAATAAATAGGATTTGCACTACAACTAAAAAGCAAATTAAAACTTTATCTAAATTTAGAAATGTTCGCAATGGTGTGCCACAAGGCAGTGTATTGGGCCCTCTGCTCTTTTTAATTTATATAAATGACATGCCTTTAATAACAAACCACCACATGACATTATTTGCAGATGACAGTACGATATTATTCACAGGAAATGATTCGACTAATCTAGAAAGTGACATAAACAATACTCTGACATCTATAATACAATGGTTGACATGGAATAACCTAAATATTAACTTGGACAAATCAAAAATAATGAATTTTAAACTAAGACGCCATCAACCTTTAAACATTGACATTAACTATTTAGACACTAAAATAGAAGAGGTAGAAACAACAAAATTCTTAGGATTACACATAGACAATAATATTACATGGAAATCACACATTGAACATATATGTAAACGTCTCAACCAATTCGCGTATGCTCTGTATAAACTTTCAAAAGTTGTTAATCAATCCGCGGTAAAAACTGCTTATATGGCCTACGTTGATTCCATCCTTAGATATGGTGTTATATTTTGGGGAAATTCCACAGACAAATTAAGAGCATTTATAGCTCAAAAACGATGTGTTAGAGAAATATTTCAATTAAAACGGATGGATTCATGCCGCCCATACTTTAAAAGATATAATATATTAACGTTTCCATCACTATATATTTATGAAAGTGCAATATTTGTAAAAAATAATATAAGAATGTTCTCGAACCGTACTCGCGCACGACACAATCACCTATTGTGTACAAAAGTATCTAAAACAATTTTTTTTAGCAAGAATGTTATAAGTATGGTGACACAAATTTACAATAAAGTTCCCAAGTCCATCCGTGAAGTTGAAAAAATGAGAGTTTTTAAGTCAAAGCTTCAAAGCTTTCTGTCTGAAAGATGCTACTACAGCGTAGCAGACTATCTTTCCGAAACATGAGAGGAACAATTAGCATGCCCCTTACCATCACCCATCAACAACATTGTAAAACCTTTTGTAATGTTTAAATAATTATTGTATGTCCAATGGACGGGACATAGCGACCATTATAACAGCATCTACAATACCTATACTAAAAACCTATGATCCACAATAAAAATATTTTGATTTGATTTGATTTGATTTCATAAATTGTGTAATTTATGGAACAACCTTTAAAGTAAACTTATTCTTACACCTTACAAAATTAGTAATATTTTGACGCCAAAAGTTATCAAACAAAGTTATGGAAAGAAGCACACATTACTCCGATTCATAAAAAGGGAACTCGCTCAAAGATAATTAACTATAGACCAATCTCTATTTTAAACATTTTCAGCAGTGTTTGAAAAATCTATATATTCCCTCATCTATCCGCTTATAGTGAGAGGTATACCCACACAACAGCACGGCTTTGTGCGTAACCGCTCAACGTTAACTAACCTCGCTAGTTTCTTATCTTTTGTTTCGGCTAATATGGAAAAGGGAAGACAGGTTGATGTGATCTACACCGACTTTGAAAAAGCTTTTGACAGGGTGGATCACATCATCCTGCTGCGTAAAATATACACTTTGGGTATAAGAGGTAATCTGTATCGATGGTTCTGTTCATATATTTCTCACCGATGCCAGGCTGTAACTATGTGTAATTATAAGTCGGATTTTGTACAGATTCCATCAGGCGTGCCTCAGGGTTCACATCTTGCAACGCTGCTCTACAACGCCTACCTGTACGACATTTATACAGTTATTATTGACTCCAATTACCTTATGTACGCGGATGACACTAAAATCTTTATCGATGTTGGTAGAGTCGAGGACTGTGACAAGCTTCAGCATGATTTAGATTCACTCTCCACTTACTATATGTTAAATAGAATTAATGTCAATGCGTCAAAATGTGCTCGTATGACATTTACTAGAAACCGTAATATTATTGATTACAATTACCAAATCAACGGACAACCGGTATCTAAAGTGGATGTGATTCGCGATTTGGGAGTGAATCTGGATACCAAGTTAATCTTTGATCAACACGTTGACGCCATTACAGCAAAAGCATACAGAAATCTCGGCTTTGTTACTCGTGTTTGTGAACCTTTCTCTGATATCAATTGTGTGAAAATAGTGTACTTTGCATACGTGCGTAGCGTTTTGGAGTATGCGAGTAGTATATGGTGTCCGCAATATGTCATTTACAAGGAGCGTATCGAACGTATACAATCCATCTTTATAAGGCACCTAAATTTTAGAACAAAGGTGTTTCCTGGTGACTATCATAAGTCATGCATTAAGCATCGCCTGCTTCCTCTTGACATTCTCTGGTTGGCCACCTGTCACTGAAGGCCCAACCGCGCCGCACCAGGGCCGCCGCACAGAGTCTGTTACTTGTTCCGTCGTCCCGTACTAACTATGGTCAGAACTCGGTGATGCCTCGTTTAGCTCGGCTGTTTAATGATGAATATGCAGAAATGGATTTATTTCGTGGCAATAAAGCAAATAAATAAACACGTAGAACTATAGTGTAAAAACTTGTCACCCTTTAAGCATAATATAATTTGGCTTCAATAGGGGTGAATTGCCCTTTAGGAGGATAAGAAACGCGAGATTTTGACTACGCCGAAACCTTGCCGTTATTTGACAATGCGATATTAGGATGTCATTACACTTTAACCTACACGAACTTGACCTGAAAAGTGTTGGAAGATTTAAAACGATGAGATTTCAGTAGCGTCAGCTCCCTGATCATAAGTCCATTGCACTGGCGAGCCACCCTATTCCCGGCAGTTGGCGCCCAAACCCGGAGCGAAGTAGTCGTGTTCCTGTCGGTGTTCCCGGACTACTTCAAACTTTACGTGGACTGTTTGATGTCACATTGTGGTTTTCTTTCTTGGAAGTGATTGTGATCAGTGTATTTTTGGCTTTAACCCCGTTGTTGGTAAGCGCTATTTATAACTTTTCATTACCTAATTATTTAGTTTTGTGTGTTCACAACATGTGCCCACGTAAATGCCTTATGGTAATACCGAGTACGTAAGTAAGAGTCTCTACCAGTATACCACCTTAACAAGTAATACACGACAAGGGAGCTTTTAAATTTTTCAGCGCGTGAATTTGCTGAAACTAGGCTCTTTATTTAGTTTTAAAAATAAAAAGTCACGTATTAATATTTGTATCCAAAATTCTTTTAAAGAACCTGAAGGTTTAATGTGTTTGTGCTTACTGTAATGTTATTAAAATTCTTATTCTTTTGTTTGCATAAAGATTTTGTTATATAATTACAAAAATCAACCAAATTCATTAATCATTATTGTTCCTTCTGGCGGAATCTTCGAAGTCGTCACCAAAAATATAACCATTTATCAAAGTGGGGTTACATTTTGTAGAGGCACTTTGAAAGTACCCCAGAATAATAATATATTATTTGATTTTTCAGTACCTAAGTAAGTAATCTACAGTAATCTAACTCTTGCACAATTGTAAATTAAGAGTTTTGCAATAATAATAAATAACAGCAATATTCGTACTTCACAAGAGGATGCCCATAAAAAGCTTTTTGCGAATTGAACAACAAAAGCATATGTAAATAATATTTACTGTTAAGTAGTTTTCCCGGCTTTGCCCGTGCAAATAACATTTTTTGCCAATTTGTATATGCGTGAATGCGAAATAAACAGACAGACATTTCTAACTCGTTAAATGATATTAGCATGAATTCTTAGCAATAAAACTCAATCAAAATGTTCGCGTGGTAATCACCGAATGACGTCATTTGCTCCAATTGGGAATAACCCCATAAACTTTGCAGTCACGGTTAGACTCTCCCCAAATTTGAGTCACACGAAAACTGGCATTGCTTAAAATTTACTAATATTAAAATAATACCCCCGACATGTGTAAATGTTAAGAAAAAATCTAGTTTTAATATCCCTTTCCGAGCTCTATTTACTTAAATCGGTTCATCCGTTTCGAAGATATGGCGCCACAGACATACAAACTGAAATACAGGCGTCTGCCATACAGACATAGAAACAAACAAATAGACAACTTATACCATTATCACCGCATTATACCGCAGGGCTCTGTGTTGTCACCAACACTCTTCCTTCTGCATATCAATGATATGTTGTCTCTGGGCAACATTCATTGTTATGCAGATGACAGCACGGCTCACGGGCGGTATCTGAGTCCTCGAGCTTTGGTGGGCAACCAACTAGAGGAGTCACGGCGCATTATGACGGCAGAACTGGACGACACCCTCCACAAAATCTATTTGTGGGGTGTTCAAAATCTTGTCCAGTTCAATGCCAACAAGACCCAGGCTTGCGCGTTGACGGCCAAGAAGTCCCCCTTCTCTCCTCCCCCTACTCTTCAGAGCACCACGCTGGACCTACAACCCAGCTTCAACATTCTCGGGGTGGAAATACGCTCAGACCTTAGCCACCGGAACTACATTGAGAGCATCACCAAAACAGCGTCAAGAAAGCTCGGAATACTGAACAAGGTGAAGCGGTTTTTTCCGCCTTCAATTAGACTGTTGCTGTACAAAGCACAGATCAGATCATGTATAGAATACTGTTCTCACCTTTGGGATGGTTCCGCCAAGTACCTCACAGATGCTCTCGATGTCCTGCAGAGGCGAGCTGTACGAATTGTGGACGATGCCACTACATCTGGTACTCTCGAATCCCTGCAGCTTCGCCGAGATGTGGCTTCTCTGAGCGTGTTCTACCGGCTATACTATGGTGAGTGCTCCGAAGAACTCTATAACCTAATCCCTCCCTCTCCATTCCGCAACCGAACCACACGCACAGGTCAGAATATGCACCCACATACCGTAGTCACCATCCCTTCGCGTACATATAAATTTGGGGACTCATACATCTGTCGTACGATAAAGATGTGGAATGCTCTTCCAGCCTCTGTGTTTCCACTTTCCTATAATTTGGAGTCCTTCAAGCGAAGTGTGAAAAAGCATCTAGTCAAGCCGGCATAGTGTTAGGGACTGATGGCAGTTACGAGTATCTGACTTCAGTTGCTAACATTCATGGACCTTGCGCGCCACTTACCATCAGGTGGGCCCAAGGTCACATGTCGTGCTAGTATAAAAAAAAAAAAAAAAAAAAAAAAAAAACCGTCACACGATCTCTTATCTATTTGGTGGTGAAAATCTCCTTTGAACTTTGTCTACCCAACTGGCTATTTATGAATCACTGAACTAAATAGCGCGTTGATGACTATAAATTATATTAATGGAACGATTACTATAATGTCGATGAGAAAGTGTCTTCAATTTAAAGTCAACGAGAAATAATACCAACGATATTTTTAGAGAAAATTGAAGAAACTTCTCTTCAAAGTAAGATAAAGATAATTTATTATACAATTAATTATGTTCGGTCGAATGTGGTTTGGTGATAACGGACTTCGCTCGACAACTTGACTCGTCCTTTAGTGATTGACTTTAATTTATACTTTTGTTAACGTACTCGTAGGTACCTAGGATATAACACTTTTTTTGTTTATATCTAAAAAAATAAGCATAGGTTTGGCTTGAAGACAGAAAGCGCAAGACAACTCTATATGTTATTCCATCAACAACTTTCTACGTAAAATACATTTACCTACTTCTTCTGAGCACATCGATAGTAGCAATGGTTTCAAATCGGTGTCCTTTGAATCTAAATACTAATTTCTTAGCCATAATTTTCTATTTACCACAAACCTTGACTAAATGGCTAATATTACGCAGACATAATTTTAACTAAAGACAGCTGCCATGTAGATCTAATATTGCAATGACTAACAGCTCAAGTTCATACACACACACGAACACATACGCACAATGTCAAACAACAAAAGCAATAGAGACTCCTTCTGTCAATCTGTTCAAACGGAGCGGAAAAGAGAATCATATCGCACACATTTAGTCTCCATGCGACACTCACGTACACTCACAGACAAAATCAATTATTCATTCCATGCATGTACATACGAGTATCTTTGACTAGGCTGAGTTTAAATCGATCTTACGCATTAGTTAAGTGCTTAGGGTGCTGTCAAACTATACACATCATATTTTGTAAGCATAAAATCGTCGAGAACGACGTGTAACAAATACTGGACAATGCTAATTAAGGCCGCACTACGTTTTTTTCCTATAGCGGTTAACCGCTAAAATCAGGCGCAAAAATACACAATATCACGCGGTTCAGCCGTAGCGAGGCATGTGCCTCGTCACAGCCCTTAGAACACAGTTCTAGACTTCCACTGTTGGAGGTTGGTCTTCCAGAAATTAATGGACAATCTGGCCTACACTAGGCACGCTCTGACCAGGCGGACCTGTGCCTAACACGGTGAATTTTGTGCTTATATCACGACTGACCCGCAGTACATCTCATGATCATCATCATCAGACTATGTCTTTCCACAGCTGAATGGCCTGAAGGCCTTCCTCAAGGCTCGCCACTACACGTGGTCTTTTGCAAATCTCATTCAACCCCCACCAGCGATCTCCTTTAGGTCTTCGGTCCATCATGGCGGGGGGTCGTTCTACTCTGCATCGTCCTGTACGTGACCCTTAAACTTGTCGACCAGGCCCACTGTCAGTGTCAACGTCTCTGCTCCGTACGACATTACGGGAGAACGCATTGGTTGAAAACTTTTGTCTTCGGACACTGTGGTATGGACGATACTCGATACTCGCTACTCGCAGTACATCTACTCTTGTTTAAGCTAGCATACTTTATTACTTATATTGTAATTTTAATAACATTATATTGTCGTGCGAGTTGTAATATTTCATCAATGAACGCGTTCCTAAACATACCTGTATTTCCCGTTTCAAGGTAATAGCTCGTAACTTTTGCCTTTTCATCTGTACAATGAGCAACAATGTGTCGGCAGCGGAACTGCACGTGAACTACATATCATTGCCAGGTTCTGACAGACGAGGAAATTAAACAACACCGTTATGATATTATGTTGCACCCAATGACAATAACACTCGCATTAACACGTCGGTTAAGGTCTGGGCACACCGGACCCGTACATGTAAGGAAGAAGGAGGCACTTTAGCACAGGAGCAGACTTTAATTTGTATTTTTATTAATTTCTGAATTCTTGAACGCAGCTTTATATTAGTCTGTGCCATAACTACATTTTAATGTTGGTAAAACTCTGTGTGTCAAACGTCAAGTCACAGAGCGCGTGGTATTAGGCTGTGAAATCGAGTTATGACCTTGATATTTGTGCCGTCTGAGTTAAAAATAAAAATAATTGATGAAAGGGGGGGTTTCATTCCCGTGGGTAAACATTTACAACTTTATTTTTTTCTTTAAAATGAGATTTGTTTTTTATTTACTTATAAATTTTGAACTAAATTATTTTTTAATAAGCGTTATATTTATATTCGACATATTAGTTTTGCTTGCTGATTGTATCTTATATATTTTTTGTAAATATTTATCTTTTAAGATTTAGATGCAGATTTAATCAAAGAAATGGGGCAGTTTTGAGGTTTGAAAATTAATCTATGAATGACGATACAGACATGGATGTGGCTAATTCGACTGTAGATGAGGAACTGCAGGATCTAGGTCACAAATTAAAGACTATGAAAGTTATTAAAAATATTTAGTTTTAATTTATAACTGTTTTTAATGTGAAATAATATATTAAATTTGCTTTGTGTCTCCTGTTCCCCTAGATGTTGAGTGATGTACAAACCCTATGTAAGACATCACACCGCTTGCGTAGAGTATCGTGTCATTGACTCCATTTCTTGTGGAAATCTCAACCTGGTTATTTTTTTTAAACTGGGGTTCAGAATTCCAGAAGCAGCAACATAAACATTTACAGATTAAAATCCAAGAATAGTCACAAATAAACAAATGTTCACACATTGACTCCGACCAGAAATGTTTCTCAAAACTGTCGCCGTAATCGTAAAACTACAGAATAATCATTTTTTAAATGCGCACGAGAATTCGACGAACATCCAACAACAACAATACAACATTTTTAGAACGCGACCGATATTGCGAAAAGAACAAAAACATTTCTCTAAAATCTACACAAATTTGTATCCGTGACTGTACTCGTTGTTTTTCATTTGATCACTTTCCCCCTATTCTTCAAAAACCTCTCGACTGTACAGTCGGCTACAGAACTCGGAGCACTCGTCATGTCAGCAAGACGTCATTATTCTCATGACTGTACGACGTTTATTTTAGTATCAGCTTATTTATAGAACCTTTACTCATGTTGTGAATAAATATTCCTTTATTATTTACTTAGTTTCTGTCTACTTCATGTTTTTCTTCTTACATTCGCACATCCGCTACTTAATGCTGACGTTGGTTTTCTAAATACATCGCCATTGAGCATAGTTAAAGGGAGCTATGGAGAGAGCCATTTCTCTAAGGAATAGAGTCCTATATCCGTTAAAAAATCAAAGTTACTAGCCTTTTTAAAATTAGTAAGCCAAAGTGGCATTTGGCCTGAAATGTCTATCTAAAACCGATAACCTTTGGAGTTTTGTTGTCGAAACGTTTGATCCGATCGATGCCGGCGCTCTCACTGTGCTAAAGTAACTTTAAAAATATGTTTCCATCAGGTGAAACAGGTTCGCGGACAAATGGCACCCAATAATGTTTCCCCCGCGCCGCGTCGGTGTGGGCCATAAAGTTGATCGGTCCGAGTGGCCGCTGTTGCTCATTTTTATGCTTCGAGGGACATCGCTCATAACTTGTTAATATTTGCTGATCCGAGCAAACTGTCTTCCCGGACTCATATTCCACTTTATAGGAATACATAAAATACCTTGACTTAATAAATAATCATTAAAATAAGGATGGAAAGGTCACGAGGTTTATTGACTACGAATGAGGTCTCCAGTGTCCATGTAACTCTAGATTGTAATTCTAGTTCATTTATTCAGTAGGTAATTTGGCAACATCGCAGCATTTACATTTCAGAAAAATACATTTTTAAACACAATTAAGAAAATAGTAAAAATAAAGCGAAGTATTATTATGACCGTATCCCTTGCGGGGTGATCAGAAAACAAGCTTTTTTGAAGCGGATTTACATTTAGCCAACATTACTATAGGCCCGGCATGACTGGTGGCAAGCTCGTCGATGTCTTTAGCGTACCTAACTCGAGAAATATTACAAATAAACTATTGTGATCAGGAATCGAACCCGCTACAGAGGCAGTCAATTAGGAAAATAACAATATTAATATATTAGTATCTATCGGTAATTAAGGCAAACATGAAACTAATTAATACTAATGTACTTAGTAAAATACTAAGCTTTATTACTAGTAAAAATGTTCTACGAGTAGGTACTCCTATCATTCCTGTGGCCGATTATTTTATCTAGGTACTTCTGTGGTCTATTATCTAAAATAATATATATTTACAAATATGTATAAATAATGTTTATTCAAAGAGTACAATTACCGTGCTAATTTGATTAAAAAAATGGTACATTTTATATTACTACATCATCATCATTGTCTCTCCATTGCTGGATCCTCCAAGGGGAGCCACATTACACGATCTCCAGCCACCCTCATCCATCTCCCACCGGCGATCTTCCCCAGATCATCCACATGCTCATTAAAGTTTCTTAACTAGATATGTTGTCACGAAGAAGATGCGACGCGATCAAAATAAAAGATAGAGCTTCGAGGATATATTTTGACACCATCAAGCGTCCTATGGCAAAACTTTTATAGAAAATAGTTTTTTTTTAAAACATGTTTATTGAGCGATGCGTGGAACTAATGTAAACCTTATGGCAAGTCTTTTAAGACACACACACAATTGTGCAAATCAATTTGAAAGTGCACGTCGATCATGACTATAACCGGCTATATATACAGTCATACACTGATTTATTCTGTACCGATTAGCCTAGCTTTGATTGTCATAGCGTTTGGTTTCTTGCCCTGTGTTGTTATATTTTTAATATCTCTGGTCTGCTGCAATTCCTTAATATGTTACTGTTGAAGTAGATACACGAGTTGGTCTCCGCGCCGGATTCCTGACATGACTCAGCGCTTCATTATCTGACCCCATTGTCACTTTCCACTTCATGAGATCCAGGTCAGACGCTACTAGTTAACTACTTATATTAAAATTAAAATACTTAGTTTTGTAATTTTACGAGTACCATGAGAAAAATATGATTAGTCCGGCCATATTGAAACCAAATCGTTTTTTTTGGAATATATTAAATAAATTAGCAAACATTATTATATACACAAATTAGATTAATAAGAAGAAGTTGAAATGACAATATGAATTCGCTTGTTATAATCGGCACTTGGGTTTTGGAATTAAAATGGTTCCAGATTTGTACAAGATAAGACATTCTTATGAAATGGGATGATAGTATAAGTGTTTCCATGCATAGTCCCTGAGGAGCCTCGATGTTTAGGGGCTGTCGAATGATTTCTATTTGCGTGTCTCCCCGCCGAGGGCCGTCCGAAATAAACTTGTAAAAATATCCGCTTCATGTCGCTATCAAATAACTTTTAATGAAATGCTGCGTCCATTCATTTGATCCACCTTTGACTTTGGGTATTGTGAAAACCTTTTGTTTTGTATTATTGGAGCGGACAAAGCTCTTCGTTAAATAAAGAAATCTTTCAACAAACGGACTAATCGAAGTATGTTTTTCAAATGAAAGATGAAATTAAAAATTGACATTCCAAAAACAATCCATTTTGTTAACCTCCTATTTGGGTTCCCTCGAGCGCCATATTAATCATGTCTGAATGATGTTTGAAGAAGTATAAATGATAAATGATCTATACCGAAGATTACAGTGATGACAAATACTTTAGGTAACACATTTTCTTGACAAATCGCCGCCTATAAAAATATTTATGACGTTTTATATGTAACTCCATCCACTTGGCAACATTAAGTTACTGCAGTGAAGTATTTTTTAGTCTGAAAAGTTATAGTCCAGTCACAACTGTTCAATTAGGTTGTAGCACTACGTTAATGTATACATCAAAATATGTTTGAAAAAAATATATATCCCGGGGTGGTCAGAAACCACACTTTTTAAAGGAGCGAGTTCACATTTAGCCAACTTTATTATACGTGTTTATTACATCATGATAAATAAGCTCATCGATGTCTCTAGCGTACCATACTCAACTCGGGAAATATAAATAAATTAAACAGATTATTGTGTCCCGACCATCGAACCCGGTACCTCCGAGTCTAAATCCACGGACTTAACTTATGCTTGAATTCATTATAATGCTTTAATTGAAAGCATCAAGTCACTACCACTATTCCGGCCTATCTTGATATTTTTTTAAACTTGACTTGACTTGAAATAGTACTGGGGCTACGACAAGCAAGTAGTTATTAGGAATTTAAATGTTTTGTGGCTGTATGTATATATCTTGTGACTGACTTCCTCTCCAACCCGTTTGTGGCCAACTGTAGGCCAAATTCTCCAGATTCTGGAAGGCCGATCCCCAACAGTGGAGGTCTAAGACGCTGTGTTCTAGGGGCTGTAATGATGATGATAATGATTTGTGACTGGACCATAACTGTTGCGACTACAGATTCAGTCCGGCAAGTCGCCTCCTGCAATTCAATTATCTGCAAGTATTTTTACGAAGGTTTCGGGTTCAATATTGTTTTAATTTCCCCGTCCGCCGTCTCTAATTGTGGATCGTAAAACATCCCCCTCCCCATGTCTAACTAATTACTATTACCCTTGTTTAAGTGCAGGTTAACACATTTTTATTACTTTTTTGCAATAAAAGGACGCAGTTATCCATACTTAGACACGGCCGGTTGCAGAAAGGATAATTTAAATAATCTCTGATCAATATATATATATTACGCGGCGAACGACTGCCTTCACTCCGTAGCCACGACTCAGACTTAGCTGTTAAGGCACGCCAACAAGGAGGCCAACAGTGAGAGAGAGACGGTGTATAGGGTTTTAGTTTAGTTTATTCAATGCGTTTTCAAAACAGCTCGTCAACCCCTCAGAAGACAAGATGGCATTGCAATTCAACTTAGCAATTCTGTATGTATCCTTGTCACTTTGGCCATCGGTAGTGATTAGAGCAAGTATATTATTTATATTTTTTATTAAGTAGTTTGTTATTTATATAATTTTATTTTATTTCTTCGAATTAATATGGTTAAGTAACTTGGCATACATACATGTCAAAAGATAATCAGCGTTTCTGCAACCGGCCGTACATAAAACGATAGTTTTATAAATAATGAAAAAGGCAAAAAAAATGTTTTTGTGTTTAATATGTAATAGTAGAATAATTCTTTGTTTTTCCGATGCATCGTGTTTCAAACAAATTAATTGCACAAAAACCAGGTTATAATCATATAAAAGATAAAAATCCCAAGAGAATTGAGTTGTTGAGTAACCTACATTACCTATATTATTTTTATACTGTGCCCAATAAAAATAGATTTAGATGTCGTGGAAAACCCTGGGTGCCAAGGACCATATCTGCCTAATTTAGCTAAGATCACACCAGATCATCTCGTGAAGGCGAATCTAACAGACAGTCAAACACCCTCCGTGCAACGAATTGTCCGTCCTGGGTTCATCCGTCCCTGGGTTCTCATAACTTACATACTGGTACAAGCAGACAACTTCTTCTTTCACATTTATCTAATAATATTAGTATGGATTTAACTCAATTACCAAATTCCCGAAATCCAACAATAATTCAATTATAATGAAAATTTTAAAGGTAAATTGTAAATCTATTCTCGGAATGGTCTTGTTTCTGAACGTTATGAAATTAAGGTGTTATTCGATTAGCTCAATAAGTTTTACGGTTCCAATAAGTTTAGTACAATGGAAACTTTGACTGCCAATGAACATCCTGTAAAATAAATAGATGTCCTACTATATATACCTAATATATATATACCTTATATATATTAGGTATATATAAGGTATATATATACCTAATATATATATACCTTATATATACCTAACTTAATAAATGGTTATATATATGCGAAAGAAACTGGACGTTTGTTACGCTTTCAAGTCTAAAATACTGAACCGATTTGATATTGATATATCGGATCAATGCAAAATGTTAATACTAAACCGAACTACTTTGCTCCAATAACTACAGGAGCTAGTGTAATAGCATTAACGCGATGTCAGTTAAACATTTTACGTTCCATTTTTATTCAAATCTACACTCTACAATGATGAATTCAGTTTCACGGTCCGCCCCGGAATGTCAGTATGAACATACCTTAAGTTATAAAGGAAGATCTTAAATAATTTAAATTTATATTCTCGAGTCTTACTTGGACAATAATAAGACGGTTAACAACTTTCTACACAATATTAAATATTTAAATTGTTACCAGCTGGAGTAACAATTAATTCGAAGAAATTTCATTTACTAAATTTTAGGTTTCTCAATAGACTTACTATTTATTTTGATTTTATTCGACAGTCAACGTGAAAATTTTTCATACAAATTGTCTGTAAAGTAAAGAAACTGTAATCACGACCGTATCCCTTGCGGGGTGGTCAGAAAAAACATATTTAAAAAAAAATCGGATTCACTTTTAGGTAACTCTACTATAGGCCCATCATGACAAGTGGCACGCATTGACTTACCAAACTCGAAAAATATTTAACTATTGTGTCACCACCAGGAATCGAACCCGGTAACTCCGCGTCTCAATCTACGGACTTAACCGCTAGACTACAAAAGCAGTTAGTCGAAGCTTAAATCTGAAATAATGATAAAGCAAATAAATTTATTGCCGTGACAGCCAAAGTTTTGCATAAAAAACCTCATCGAATGATGAGTATACTCGTCGTGGGGAAATGGGTAATATTTGTGGTGTGAAGTGGTTCGCCATCACTTGGAATGGGGTCAAGTGCGGATCGGGATCGCAGCATCCCCCAGGGGGGAACTTAGCTACAGCAGGGGGGTTATAAATACAATACGAAATACTTTACAAAAGGAAAGACTTATTCAACAATACACATTATTTTGCGTGTATGTGTGAACTAGCTTAGCCAAATCGGCTTAATGGGAGAGTTTAAGTGGACATCCGATTTAACGCCACGATGTCAGTTCCTCCGACCCGTGTATCATGCTATCGACAGGCGAGCACGGAGTCACATGTCAATCACTGGATGGTGATTACGGTATGTGGGTGCATATTCTGACATGTGCGTGTGGCTCGGTTTGCGATATGGCGAGGAAGGAAGTTTATAGAGCTCTTCAGAGCACTCGTCGTAGTATAGCCGATAGAATACGCTCCGAAAACTACATCTCGGAGAAGCTGCAGAGATTCGAAAGTTCCAGATATAGTGACGTCGTCCACAATTCAAACAGCTCGCTTTTGCAGGACATTGGGAGTTTTCGGAACCATCCCAAAATAATAATAATATTTCACATATGATCTGATCTGTGCTTTAAAAAGCGGAAAAATCTTAAGATATACTTGAAAAATTATGGCTAGTTGAGCGATTGTACTGGTTTTATCCCAAGTGTATGTAGGGTATGCAAGCCTAGTGGGTCATGTTGAAACACATGCTATGCCATTTTTGGCAGATGTTTAACTTTAGAAAAATCGAAAATACTAACAATGTACCTTCGCCACACGACTAGAAGCTAGCACCTTCCATATTACCTTTAGATATTTATGGAGCCCTCTGTATTCATCGTTGAGGCCATATTTATTATCTGAGAACACAAACAGTCAAGTCTTGGATGAAATAGATAGTAGACGTGATGGAACTTAGCAACAACGTTCCAGAATCACTTATTCTTAATATATATAACAGGAAGTCCTGACTGACGTATCAACGGTAAGCTACGAGAGCTTAAGAATTATAAAATGTACATAATGATTCGAAAACAAGCTGTAAATATATTGTTTCAGTTTGTATGAAAAATAAAATAAAGCTATGAAACTTATAGTTTTACTTGTAGTAATGTTTTAGTTATTTTGTTTGGTTATTTGAATAACTTTTAGTTTTTGTATAATAATTTCAGTTAGGACTATTTTATAATATTGTTATGATTTATAGGTCATAAAGGTTAGTGTAGTAATGTGGTGGTCGCCCAAAATAGGCTCAGAAGTTAGATACTTCTGACTTAGTTTAGAGTACAAACTCGTACATGTGTGGTGTCAGCACTGTTGGATACTTTATATTATTGAATTTACGCATTTTATATAATACTTCCTAGACCTCCACTGCTGGAAATGGGCCTCTCAGAATATATTCTGGTGAATTTTCCCTTTTACGCCACCCTGGCCAGACCGCTTTAAACTCTTAAGTGAGTGTAATATAGTGTTTAAGTTAGTATGAGAGCTACATCAACAGCACAGTCAAAGCCGGGTTATAGAGCTAGTAATATAATATTTGAGTGGGAAGTGGTCCGCTCGATAGCCATAGTTGTACAAAAAAACCTCTCATAAAAATTCATCAAACATTATAAGTAGTTGAGATGGTTTCGTTCGGAAATCGAACCGGAACTTCCAACCTGTACGAGTAGCAAACTCGTATTTTTTGTTCCATTTCTATTATTTATTTCCTTTGAAGTTAGGTTTTAAGAAAAAAAATATTATATGGGCAATTTGTTCTTTCTGGCGTAATGAATCAATAATACAAATGGTTACTAAAAGAAAGTCATTAACTGAACTTTAAAAGTACAAGTTTTTATTATTTTCTAAAAGAAACCTCAAAAAAAAATATTATTTTTTAGAGTTTATGAAAAGTTAGCAATTACCTTCATAGTCAACCAATACTTTTTACATTTACATGTTATTTAATTTAATATACATTGTCAACGATTCCAATACAACTACAGTTCGGGACAATCCCGGGATGATGGTCAGATCACACAAATATAACAGATTAGTTATAATTTAACGTGTTTCAAATGGTAAAGCTTAATTTAATCCAAATTACCTTGAGACGATGTGAAAACGATTTGTTATAGTGAAGATAGGTTGTTGGCGGGGGATAGCAGAGCCGGGCCACCCCCGGGCGCCCCTACATTTATGAGGTTCAACATTGCATTATTGATCGGTTCCAGAGGAAAATATCCAAGAAGTATGCGGGATTGCCAATTATTCACGGACCAGCCTTTTAACTGCGGAGAGACGCTATTCCCGGCTTAAATTGATTTTTTAATATTTTCAAATGACGACTTTAATCTGTTCTATTTTCAGAATTCCTTCAAAGTAATTTGTCGTCGAGATGGGATAGTGCTTACTAGTGCAGTTATCCTGCATCAATCAATTATGCTTAACTTACTTACCTACTTAATATTCTGACGTCAATTAATTACTAGACATGCGTGGAGAGTAAAGAATTAATATTTTGAAATCTTCGTCACACTTCATGTTTAATTAATTTTATAATAGTCTGCGTGTTTAAATTTATTTAATAAATTATTTTTTGCACAAAGTACAGAGGCGGATTTATTCTATGATAACCTTTGGGGCAACAAAATCAGTTACATACAATATAAGGTAAATGCAGTTACAGGCTTTAATTAGAAAATATTATGAAATATTCACAAATATAAAATAAAATCAAAAATACATCAAGTACTCGACAAAACATAAATCCATACAAATGGTGTCCTCGCGGCACAATCTTGCGTGCATAATATTTTCAAATAAATGGGGATAAGTGTAATCGGCCTATAGTTATCCATATTAGCCCTATCGCCCTTTTTGTGTACTGGTTTAACCAAAGATATTTTGTTATACAATCGCAGGCATACTCGCACTCAATTGGATTATATCTGTTCGCAAATCACCATAACCTACGGAATTTCATTTTTTCAGGGTTGAATAAATACTAGATATAAGTATTTGAGCTTGGTTTAGGTGAGCGAGTGTACAAGGCGATGTCGTTCTCAAATATAAATCCTTCAATGTAGCTGGAGACTCGACACTCCCCGACAATATGGTGCGAAGGTGTGCTGAAGGGGCCCCGCGTGGAGCCAACCCAAGCTAGCCCCTAGCCCGCGGGAATACGGCTCTCGAAATCTCGACTTCACTCAAATGAACAAACGGAGCGCAGAACATTTTCTTTGCCAAAATTTTCACTTCGCCCCATTCCGAGCCAATAAAACTAAAATGTTTGCGTTAACTCTTTGTTTGTTATCGAACAAATAAAATGAAAAATGTTGGCCAAATCCGTCAACTCTAACGGTAACCTGACTAATTGTCAAACATGTCGCGTAACGACAATGTAACTAAGACATGTTAACTGGATTTTAAATTGTAACGAGAAAATTTGCAGATTTGAACATATATGTATCTGGATTCGGCAAATTTATTTATTTATTGCACCAAAACTTTAAATTAGGTACATAGGAGAGTTTAATGCCTGTTAGGCATTCTCTGACAACTAACCTTTGGGATGGTGAGAGATTATGGGCAGAACAACAATCTAATATAGATTCACTTATTTTTAAAACTAACCTGTCGATTTGGTTTTTCCCGTCATGTCCTTTGTTGTACCATATTAACATTGTCACAAATAAATAAACCCTAAAGTGTATAAAAGCTAAAACAACATATAAATGGCGAGGGTTGACAAAATCCATAAAACAGAAAAATCACTGCACAGCTCTGTGACATCCAGCTATAAAATCACTGCACAGCTCTGTGACATCCAGCTATAAAATCACTGCACAGCTCTGTGACATCCAGCTATAAAATCACTGCACAGCTCTGTGACATCCAGCTATAAAATCACTGCACAGCTCTGTGACATCCAGCTATAAAATCACTGCACAGCTCTGTGACATCCAGCTATAAAATCACTGCACAGCTCTGTGACATCCAGCTATAAAATACAAATATATATGGTACGTGGGTATCAAATAAAGCATTACGTTTGAACCTGCTTGCGTCAAAGTTGCTTTCACAAATATTTCATATAACAAAACCTAGTTAAAACACAAATGTAGTGAAAATGAGTGAAAACCCGCAGTGATTATGAGTGAGCTCGGCGCCGGATTACTGTTTCAAAAAACCTTTACATTTAATCTTTTTAGATCGCCTAATTAGTAACCAAGCTAATTTTAACAAAGCCGTTTTAGTTTTGCAACGAAATGAATTATTTTATTAATTTGCAGGAACCAAAAAAATGCAAAAATGTACAACAACCGTTATACTGGTAGAGTTACTACAGAACTCAGCGTTGCTTCTTTATAACTTTATCTCACAAAAACCTTTGTGTTGCACAATACTTATAGTATTCCTCTAAAGTATAGAACCACTCCTGAACTCCAGAATCTCTTATAAGGCATTGTTTTGCTATGTATCATCTACTTTCTGCATTTACCACTAACTTTCTCAAAAGCTAACTATAACTTATTATTTTTCATTAAATATGATTTTAAGAAATAGTAATATACTTAATGAGCCTGCGACACCGAAATACCTCAAGAGCAAATTCGCCTATCTTTCTTCTCTACACGACAGGTCGTTACGGTCATCGCATAACTGTGTTCTTTCTATTCCTTCCCACCATTCTAGCTTTATGTCCAACTCTTTTGCAGTTGTTGCTGCAAACTTGTGGAACAACCTGCCTGTAGATGTCCGACAAGCGCCAAACAGATCGTTATTTAAAAGAATGGTTTTTACACGTTTTCTAAATAGCTCCATTACATAGATATATAAGTATATGATATTGTATTATATAAATATATATGTATTATTATTTATATGTACCTATGTATTCTATTTATATACGAGTATAATGATAGTATGTAGTCTATTTAGTGTATACCTACTGATTAGTATATAGTTTTGTATATAGTATATTAGATTTAGTATTTAAGTTTGATTTATTTTGTCTTTTTTTTCACAAATCTTAATGCTCCTATTATATTTAGCACCTGCCTCACATAACAAATGCTCTAAATTGTCCCTAAGGTTGACTAGTAAGAATGCCTAGCGGCATTAAGTCCGCCTGTGTACCTAGTGCATAAAGTTTTGAAATAAATAAATAAATAAAATAATAATATACCAAATCGATTTAGATTTCACTTTTAATTACATTTCCCTTTATCTATTTTTCTCGAAAATGTATTTCCTAATTATAAAAAATAGCAAAATAAAATCATAAATAACAAAAATATAATTTCTTTCCGTAATTAATTTTACATTAAGAATCGAAGGTTAGTAGAGAAAAGTTTATATTTGTAATTAAAATCCTTTCGGAAGAATTGTGTATAAGACACTAGCTGCATGTGCTTATGAGTGCACTAATTTAGGGACATCTAAAGGGGATTAAAATTTTTATCTAGTAATACTTTGTCGTAAATTTGGATAAAGAACAAATTCTCCGACGAAATAGTCTCAAAGGTTTTTAATTGCGGTTTTAGTATCTTAGCCAGTCTCGCTAGGTTTTCTACAATTTAATCTTTTATACAAATTTATTATAATAAAGTCCCAAGTCTGGCTCTATTTTCATACTTACATTCTTTTCATAAAATTTAAATAATTTAGACTATATTATAATGTTAAAGAAAGTGCATACCCCTTGTTCTTAATAACTAAAACTAACGCAATAACTCATAAGGACAATCAATATAATATGTTTAACGTTTCTTACATTTTTTTTTGTTAAATAAATTAGTTGTAAGGGAATAAACAAAAATATTAAATTTTATTGTGTCGTGTACGATTGGCAAAATGGTTTACTGTATACATGTGGGGACGTTCGGCTTGGTTTCAGCAAATAGTTCCGGCCGACCGGTTCCTGCAGCAGACCGCGACGGCGGCGGCGGCCTCATGTTGGACTTCATTTGCTGCACCATTCTAATTAGACGCTAGCGGCTCGACAAATTACATTCATCATGTTGTACCTTAAGCCTTTACCAAGTGAAGATCTGTCGCAAACATTGTACTCATAAGTAGGAAAGGAATATCTAAAGGGAAAGTGCAATAAGTGTAAACTTAAAACTATTATTATGTATATTATTACATATGAAATAGTAATGACGTGTGGATAGAAAGTGACAGTGAAGATTATTTTAGAAGGAGACTGCAGTTAGAAGAGTGCGAAGGCAAAGAGGATGGGAGTTCCAGAGTGATGCTGCAGTAACAGTAAAATAATTTGAATATCTGGTCGAGAAGTGGATGGGAATAGAAAGGAGGTTGTTCTGCAAAGATCGCAATTCCGCGATCATAATCGAAGAGAGAAACTCAAAGCGTTCTTTTAGGTATGGCGGCGAGAGAGAGTTGTTAGGAAGCCAAAAAGAGTGGTTACGTTATGCTGATGTCTGCGAAATACGAATATTAAGCCACTTTAGCTGAATACATAATTGGGAGACATGATCATACTTACACAGGCCAAATATCGCTATATTTTAAGTTCAGCCTGTGTAATTTTCTTCTGCGATGTTAGGCAGTAAAATTTTGTGGTCCGATGATGACCTCGACCTCAGTCTCTGGGCGATCGATTACGAACTGATTAAGCTTACTTACTGTTTGTACACCGCCGCTGCGTCGTCACCGGGACGACACCGTCTTATAATTATTTCGCGTCGAGTTTTGTTCAGTTCGGAACAACGGCCGATATACGATACGTTTCTGAATGAAGCTATGTAAGTATCATTGTAAGCCCACAATACCCAGGTAATTAAGCTGTGTAAGTTCCATACTCCCACAATACCCAGGTAATTAAGAAAGTTTGGAAGTGTAAAATGTAAAGTAAGCAACATAGTTTTTGAGGAGTACAATTGGCACGTCTTTCAGAAATCCTCGAGAACGGTTGAAAGCGTTGAAGCAGATAAAACTTCCTTAACTGCTCTCAACATTAAAGCTAACTACCTACAATACACTCCACTCCAAAACAATGAGCTCAGCGAGGGGGTCTACTCGGAAAACACTGCAAACTTTATAGTGGGTAACTATGATCTGATCACTAAGGAAACCCTTTGGGTTTTCATTTACTATATTTATTTAAGAAACAAACAGATTTTTATACTACATATAAACTAGTAATTATATTTTTCTATTAAATACCTACAACTTACAAAATACCTACCTTTCCATACATTACCACCACCACAGTACCACCTCAAATAATACAAAGTCTGGTTGAACACAGCGGTAGGACACGTCTAAAGGAATGGATAAATGGCCTGAAACTGGTGAAATCAGAAATATTACTAAAATACGTTCCAAAATAATTCCAATAAGAGTTAAACTAAATGGATTTAAAGGTAGATGGGTGTATTCGCATGTTGTGTAATCGTTTTGTGGTGAGGGATATCATAATTTTATAAGAACATTATTTTATATTTATTTATTTTATTTACTATTACAATATATGTATTATATAAGTATTATGTTTTATATATGTATTTAGTTGGTAATTTACGCATTGTTTATAAACAAAACATTACCACATTTTGGTATGTTGGTAAGAATAAGGTAAATGCTCAACTTCAGCACGGGGTCACCTCGCGAAGTGTGCAGACACACATTACTGACTTCACTCTATGGTACAGTGTTATTTCACATGTTATAAAAATATGTACTTATATCACAATAAATATATTTGATTTGATTACGTTATGGTATATTATAATAGTTTATTCTTAATTCTTTTTAAAGATTGGTAAAATAAATAATACATAAATATTTTAATCTGTTTTCACAGTATCTATGCTTAAGAAATGAATAAAAAAATGATATAATGGTACATCCAAGTCAAAGCGAAGTGGCATTACATTACACGTCATTTTTTTATGATTCTACTCCTACGATTAAGTAGCAAATGAGTAAGCTATAAGCAGTAGGCTAGCAGCTTCACAGATTCCAGTGACCTGTTAATGTTTGCACTTCACGCATAAAGTCTTGTTACATGAGTAGTACTCATTCTCCGACCGATGGATGCTGTCGATTCCCCGTGCGCCGCCGACCTCCCGTCTGACATGCTGCATCATGAGTCACCATGTGGGCTTCCCTGTAAAGGAGCACGGCCCTGCCGCATAAGGATCTCTTTGACAACCTGTTGCATGTTTAGTTTAGAGTTCCTAAATCTATAAAAACTTAAATTTTAAATTGCTCTGTATTTACTCTGTCGCGCCTTTTAGCTGACTAGGCTGTAAGATAAACTGTTTGGAGCGCTTCGTTAAATATATTTGCAGGCGCTTTGAGAGTAGTCCGCCAATCTGGAACTGTGGGAATTACAACTTCCTTAACACTAAGTTTGCAAGACATTTATTTATAATACAATGTTACATATTTCCTTCATAAAATTAAGTATTCTCAACGGATTTTTGACTAACTTTTTAATGCGAACTTTGTTTGATCTCCTTTTAGTAGTCAGTGAACCCAGGCATCTTATACGAGCATATCTCGATTAATAACATTATTGTAATCCAAGTGTTGTCATTTAATTTTGAGTTTGTAACGAAATTTAGATTCCATTTATCATTGAATGGACCGAATTTCCTTTTTTTGCCGCTAAAATGTCTCCTTTTATGCGGAGATTGAAGATCGTTCATGAATACTAAATCCGGCGCTCTATTCTTAAAAATATTCCGATTTAAGCGGCTAAGTGTTGGAGTGTCGCTACGATTAACTCTACAATTCAAATTTTCATTGCCATTACTTAATGAGTTATAAAAATACCACGTGATTTATAGGTACTTATAGGTACTCTATAGTTATTGGTATTCAGACCTCTTAATTTTTTTTTCTATCAATGTCACGCCATTTTAGTACTTCTGTCAGAATGTTCTGTAATATAGTACTTCTATTAATCTAACTTTAAAAATAACTATAAACCGTCACTAGTCTATTAATTAAGATTCAACTTGCAATCAAATTTAATTTCGATTTGGATCGCGTCAAGAATGGCGGCTCTCGGTCGGTATTTTCATAAAAGATAACACCAAATCTGAAGGCAACGGGCCGACTAACCTTTTTATAATTCGTTTTGCATGAACCGTCCCTCCTGGGGGGACCGTCCTTCCTGCGGGGACCATCAATTATACGCACAGATATAGAGGTGCCACACACTCTCTCGTCACCTTCCTTTCATGCACTCATCATCATTAACCCAATATTGTTGCTTACACATGAATACACGTTATACACACCCAATTCAAATAACTCATATACACACACAACCCAGATACACCAATACACACACACAAGAATACATACATATACCCCAACACATACACATACACACAAACAATTATTTAAATCTTACCTTCAGCAAATATAAATAACTTATGTCGTAAGTTCTGTAAAATGTAGTAAGTACCAATGCCTACAATGACATCTGGATCACCGTCCACCGACTATTTCAGATGTCACAGCTAAACTAGACTAGCTAGACCGTCTCTATGGACGATTTATTATATGCCCTAACCTATGTAACAACTATGTATATTGGAATGTACATTTCTATTTGCAATAAAGATATTTATTATTATTAATATTACTTTAATTCATCATCATTACAGCCCCCAGAACATAGCGGCCTAGACCTCCACTGCTGGAGACGGGCCTTCCAGAATATATATCTGGAGAGTTTGGCCTACACTGGCCACGCGCTGGCCAGACGGGTTGGCCTACACTCGCCACGCGCTAGCCAGGGAATGGCCAGTTTGGCAGGGAGCTATTTTAATTATTGATTTCCAAGAGCATTATATTAAGTTAAAAAATTGTTCATATTCAAGGCACGTGATTAGCGCGAATAACAAACTAAAGCAAACATTCAAAATAATAAAATAATAAAATAAGCTATGACAAAAGAAAATTTAAATATTCTTTCTTTACTTAAAATAAATGTTGTATAATAGTGTAAGGTGTTAATAGTTTGAAAATTGTTAAATAGTTAAGGTATTAGGTATATACATAGAGTAATAAATGACGTTCAATATTCCCACTTCTATGGGACGTTATTATTTGCTGCGGGACATTTAATAAAATATTAGAATTTCTGATCTAATAACTTTAATGCACACAACTTGTAATTAAAGTATAGTGTACGTAATGGTACGTTATAACTGGAGACCAGTTATTACAAGCAATCTCGGAACTAAGTGTTAGAGATGTGAGCGTCGTAATTTCTCGCTTCCATCCTGCCACTTTCCCAGTCCTACACTCTACTCGTACATTCAATGATATCTACATTAACAAGATGGAGCATACTGCTATCTGGCTTTAACTAAAGCGGAAAAGAGATTAGATTTCCTCCTGTCTTCTCCTTTCCAGTAAATAAGCAGAATTAGCGGGCAAAAACGGTTCACACGTGTTAGATCTTAAATAGACAAATATTTTGTAAAACCATGCAGGGTGTGAAAGTAAGGTCCATTTACGCCAAAAAGTCCGTTAAAGATACATTTGATTGTTACATTAACGGTAACCAGCATTCTAATTTACTCCACGATCAAATATATTTTTTTGTTCGCGGCACTATAAAAACTGTCATTCTTTAAAATTGTTGCTTTGTTGAAATGAAAGGACAACGGGAAGAAATGTCTCCACCCTCCAACAGATTTGAAACACTTGCCATTCGAAGCGTCCAGTAGGTTATTTTTTTTTTTGACATCGTGGTTTTCTTTAATTATGTGGAGTTGACTCTTCTCTTTCTTGTGTCATTATAGTTACTTATATATTTTAAGTCAGGTAAACTACAGGTATATAATATGACTAAATAACCTGAGACTAAAAAAAATATCTCTGATACTCTAACACGTGGAGGCAAAATAAAACTTTATCCGTGCGGCACTTTATGTTTTTTTCAACATGTTTTTACCAGACAATATAATTTAATTAATAGTATATTTTTAGAATCAATCTGAAATACACTTTACTTAAGTATTTTTATTATTTCAATAAATTTCGCCACAAAAATGTTATGGATAGATTCCGGGTCAACGCCACATATCTTAAGTCGCCATAGTAAAAAAAAAACTATTAGACGCTTCAAATGACACGAGTATTAAATCTGTAGGAGAATAGGGACCAACTATAGTCCTTTTACTTTCACACATTTGAGAGTACTGACCATTTGAGAGTACTGACCATTTGACCTTGCATGTTACGGTACTAACTTTAACGTTGATCAGCCGAAATTCGCAGTAGGCGTCTAATTTGACTACTTTTTTGTGAAGCCACCCAAAGTTTAATAACCTTAGAGATAGAAAGGTGTGGATATGTACTCACGCTATCTATACGTACATCCATAAAGTTCTACAAACCTACTTGGTTGCATTACTTTTTAAGGTCTATCGTATAAGCGCGAAGAACCGAATTTTAATTAAATTTAGTACTGATGCAGTATCCCTGGTTGTAAGATCTATGTAACATAACGCCTTGTAATATCAAACTTCATATTCTGCTATATCTAACTGGAGAAGAATTTTTTACTCTCTTCCAATTTAAAAAATAATAAAATATTCATTTTGCAGAAGAAAAGTACAATGTTTTTTTAATAAAGCGCTTTGAATTGAAGAGCTCTAGCTGGTTGAAATTGTTTATGAAAACCGAAGCCTAATTATCCTTTAATAATGATTTGTTGTTTTATTATAAAGTAAGACTGTTTTTTGAACCGTAAAATGATCTTAAAAATCGGTTTTGGTTTTTAAATTGGATCGATTTTGCGGCAACTGCGACCCTCGTTCATATCGCATACGGCATCTCGTCTCATCGGGTGACTAACTTACCCCTCCACAATTAATTGCTTCTTACGTAATAATTTATTTACAACGCGATATAGGATTATCGATAAAATACAGTATCATCATGACCGTATTTCTTGTGGGGAGTTCGGAAACCGCGATGTTGAAGAACCAGATCCACATTGAGCCAACTTTACTATAAGGCCATTGTGACAAATGGCAAGCTCGTCGATGTCACTAGCAAACTAGACTCGAGAATTGCTCACAAATAAATGTTTATTTAAAATATTTCCTGTTCTCTAGGGCTGGATGAGCATTCCACATCTTTATTGTGCGACAGATGTACATATATGAGTTCCCAAATGTATGTACCCATATGGATGGGATGGGTATGTGGGTGCATATTCTGACCTGTGCGTGTGGTTCCGTTGCGGAATGGAGAGGAAGCAATAAGCAAAAAGAGCTCTTCAGAGCATTCCCCATTATATATCCGGTATCCATAGCTACACAGCTGCAAGCTTTTACTGTGATTTTTCACAGCTATTCGGTGACATTTATGTCATGTATGTAGGTATAATCGCCTTAATCTGGTTTCTAAATTAGTTTAGTCACATTGTTTAGCTAATGGTTTACTAAATAGAGATTTTAAAGTCGTCTGTCCTCTTTATATCAGACTTGAGATACCTAATTGGTTAAGGGTCGCTCTCAGCACATGAAGTCGAGTTTAAAATATGTCAAGTGTCGTATAATATTGTTACCAAGTTAAAGAGCGCGCGGGTCCCGACTCCCGACTCCCGACCCCCGACTTGGCAAGTTTCTCCTCACACGGGACATATTCAATTATCTCTCTCAGGTGAGGCGGGAAATATAGTTACCATTTATTCAAGGCATGTGTTATACGTCACTACCACTATCCCGGCCTAACAAGATGCTTTTTCACACTCCGTTTGAAGGACTATGGAAATACACACTGGCTGGAAGAGCGTTCCATAGATGTAAGAGTAAGAAGGGATAAGGTTGTGGAACTCCTCAGAACACTCAACGTCATATAGCTTGTAGAACACGGTTATAAAGATTACATCTTGGCAAAGCTGCAGCGATACGAGTTTTAAAATTTTAAACTTTACGAGTTGCAAAATATCATTGCCATTAAACTTTAAAAAAATATAATTCTTTTTTTTTCCCTGCGGACTTCAGTCCCTAACATATGCCCGCTTTAAATATTACAAGCCAGTGGTGCTTACGGTGCTCCTCTACACATATGGATTGCTCAGACCAACCTTTAAAAGCCGATTAAGTTAAGTTTAACTTATATATGTATGCCTTCAAAAACATAACCAATCATGAAATTTTTGTAAATCTAAGCGAATTAAGGCAAAACCGCTCGTTTTTTTTCACAAATGCCCCGGACCGTTTCCCCGAAGCACGACGCGACGAGGAAATATTCCCGGATTCCTCAGGTATTCCGGCCAGCTCGGACAAATTAAATTCCCGAATACTTCCTTTGTCCACAGCCTATGTATACCCAATAGAAATCTTATAACAAAAACATTGAGTGACATTTATTTAAAGAATTCCTAAAAACTTGACACACTGAGGTGTACGGGCCACGCTAGCGGAATGATGTCCGTCACAGTGACAGTGTTGCCTGTACACATCGGCGTACTATATTTTTGACTAAATATAGCTATTAAAGTAAATTATTATAATATTAATTAGAGACTACAAGCAGGTCTGTGAAATGGCAGATATCTATTGCGATGGCCTTAAAATTTGAACAAAATTGTATTTGGTAAATCCGTTATTTGTGTCGCGCCATATCGACGTGATCGGTAAACGCTAAACCCTCGGGGAATTCTCAAATACCAAACGCGGAAAGGATTTTCTTGAAAATGTCGAGAAATATAAAACAGATTATTTTGAGATAAACATGGAATTAATCCTCCTAACGTAATCCACTCTTCGTCTTCAACGGATAATCTTGTGAACGTGATGAAGGTGAGCTTAGCTGTAACGATTCCGAGGTCGAACAGCTCAAAGGGTATTCAAGACACGTAGGTCTGGTGGTAAAGTCACCAAACTTTTAGGGGACCCGGAGGTCCGAGGGTAGACGTAAAATGTACTCGTCGGTAGGTACAGACAAATCTTTCGGGGTACGCTTTCAAAAATACGCTTTCGGGGTAGTCAGAAACCACGCTTTTTAAGAAGCGGATTCACTTTTAGCAAACTTTACTAGTAGTAATAAAATTATGAGAAGTGGCAAGCTCGTGGATGTCTCTAGCTTACCAAACTCGAGAAATATCACAAATTAAATAAATTATTGTGCCCCGACCGGGAATCGAACCCGGTACCTCCGCGTTAAATCCACAGAATCAACCGCTAGACTACGGAGGCAGTTAACTTTGCATGTTTAGATTGAACATATTTTTTTATTATGAGTTTCTTCAGCCCCAAACATTTTGTAGTCATTTAGCATTCATTCGATAAAACATTCTGGTTAATTTAATTCGCAGAAAATAAGAACAAATACTTAATAACATAATCAAATAAAATCATATCACTGATGCGAGAGGGCGGGGCACGTGGTAATCAGAACACTGTCTGTATTACTCTGCTAGTATCATCACGACCGTTTCTCTTTCGGGGTGGTCAGAAACCACTTTTATAAAGAAGCGGATTCAAATTTAGCTATAGGCCAATCATGACAAGTGACGGGTAGACCCTATTACAGCAATTATAGTCATGTCATAAAAACTAATTCTTCTTATGAGTATAAACACTTAAAACAAAAACTAAAATTAAAAAGTCACATCAATATTTATTAGTACATAATTATAATCAAACACAAGCAATTATTAACATTTACAATATTTTAAACACCTGCATGTCAATATCGTTCAGGCATTGTCAAACACATCACACGCCGCTCGGTTCTACGTCCAACAATCCGATGAGTGCGGCTATTATACGACAGATTGGAGATTGAGCGCGACCTACCGCGCGGCACAACGGTATCGCAAACAACGGGACGACACGCTCACCTCCGTGTGTCACACCCGGGGACAAAGCCTCACGGAATCCAACTCCCCACGAAGCACATTTATTGCGAGAAGGCTTTTTCATATGACAATGCCCCTTTACAGCTGCTATCCACTATTAAAATTAAGTTATAAATTATATGGATCGAACCCGGTACTTCCGTGTCTAATGCTTTAACCGCATACAACCACGAAGGTTTACCAAATATTATTTGTACAAGTATGTATGTATGGCACGATTGAGTCATTTACAAACCATTGTTATTTCGAGTGTTTATTACGAGGGCGGTGATGGCTCGGTTGTAAGAACGCGTTCCTTAAATCTTACAAAAGGTCGGTTCAAACCCACCCGGCATGTACCAATGAGAAATAAACTTTTCTTACGTACATTTGTCATAGATTTACAACACCACCGTTCCCGTGCCTCGGAGAGCACGTTAAGCCGTCGGTCCCGGTTCCACTAATACCAACTTGTGGAATCGTTAATGAATTGTCACAAAACAAATGACATCATATCCTCGCCAAGCCGTCTGGCCAGCGTGGCGAGTGTAGGCCAAATTCTCCAGATATATGTTCTGGAAGGCCCATCTCCAGCAGTGGGGCTCTAGGTTGCTGTGTTCTAGGCACTGTAATGGTAATTACAAGTTACTGGTATCCGCAAGCTTCTGATTACAAAACAATGGTGCCATTGAACAAGTAATATCAGCAGAATAGTGAGCGCGTTCATTCAGCCGTTTTACTTGTGATAATAAAACTCATGTAAATGTTGCAACAATAAAGGTAGCTATAACATAGGTTTAAGCTACAGTTCTGAGCACAATTTCCCGTTCATAAGCATCCCCCACTATTGTTAATATTGTCCAGTGTTGTTAGAGAGGCGAACTGACTGTCGATGTCTTCAACCACTTTTAACCATTCTATTAGTATGTTCCACTGAACAATAAATGGTGATCAATCCAAAATGAATTTATTTTATTTTAAAATAGTTTATTACAAAAATAAAATAGCTCCTACTTCTCTACAGTTTATTTAATAAAAAAGAATAATTATTATTGATTTAAAAACTAAACTAAAAATATTTAAATAAAATATCATACATAAATATATATAATATAATATATGTATATATAATATATAATTATTTATAAAATATAGTAATAAAAGTAACACAATAATATAAAATATATTTAAATCATACCTTAGGTATTCTGTAGATGACTTTTTTCTGTATTCTGTAGTAAGGATCAAAGCAAATCGTTTAATATCTTGAAAAATAATAATAATTAAATATATATATTTTTTGTATTATGACGTAAATGGCTCTTGTACTAAAACTTTTTGTGCGACACACCACACGTTTCGAGAAACGAGTTCACGTGTAATCACACTATACAAAATGGCAAGCTCGTCGATGTCTCTAGTGTACCAGAACTGTGAAATATCACAAATAAATTATTGTCCCAGGAATCGAACCCGGTACCTCCGCGTCAAAATCCACGGACTTAACCGCTAGACCACGGAAGCAGCATAAAACTACTTATAAGGTTGCAGGAAAAAAACATTCTTAATAATAAAGAATACATATAAAAATGCGCTAAAATAATAAAAACCTGGTTAACGTGTATTCTTTCCTATTCATAATGGTTTCATTTTCTTTGCAACTCTATATTACAGTTTAGTATTCTTTCCTATTCATAATGGTTTCATTTTCTTTGCAACTCTATATTACAGTTTAGTATTCTTTCCTATTCATAATGGTTTCATTTTCTTTGCAACTCTATATTACAGTTTAGTATTCTTTCCTATTCATAATGGTTTCATTTTCTTTGCAACTCTATATTACAGTTTAGTATTCTTTCCTATTCATAATGGTTTCATTTTCTTTGCAACTCTATATTACAGTTTAGTATTTTTTACCAGTAGATATTTTTCTGGAGAATGTGCCCTAGAGCTTGTTTTTCATTTCTTTTTTATTTAAGTTCATCTTCTGTCTGTCAAAAGAATTTCGCTTAAAATTTGTGCCGACCCCGCGACCAAAGTTGAGCCAGTCTTGTCAATTTGTGCCGACCCCGCGACCAAAGTTGAGCCAGTCTCGTCAATTTGTGCCGACCCCGCGACCAAAGTTGAGCCAGTCTCGTCATAAATCTAAGCCAAAACAAAAGAATTTCGCTTAAAATTTGTGCCGACCCCGCGACCAAAGTTGAGCCAGTCTTGTCATAAATCTAAGCCAAAACAAAAGAATTTCGCTTAAAATTTGTGCCGACCCCGCGACCAAAGTTGAGCCAGTCTCGTCATAAATCTAAGCCAAAACAAAAGAATTTCGCTTAAAATTTGTGCCGACCCCGCGACCAAAGTTGAGCCAGTCTCGTCAATTTGTGCCGACCCCGCGACCAAAGTTGAGCCAGTCTCGTCAATTTGTGCCGACCCCGCGACCAAAGTTGAGCCAGTCTCGTCAATTTGTGCCGACCCCGCGACCAAAGTTGAGCCAGTCTCGTCATAAATCTAAGCCAAAACAAAACGCTCAGTCACTATTATTTTATAGCCTTCGGTTATTATTGTTGGGGGATGAAATTATTATGTACAACCCCAAACAGTCGCGGCAGCCATTACGTAACGCCAATCCTATAATGACGTGCGGAACCTAAGTGTGAAAATCGAATTAAAAGTGCACGTCTAACAAGACTATATCCAAAAATGCACTGGCATATACTAATTAATTCTCGATTAGTCTAGCTTTTAATTATTATACTGTTTGACTACTTGTCCCGTCTTGTTATATATTCAATGTCTTTGGTGCTAAAGCATAAAAACTCAATTCGTAGCAACAATTACAGTTATGGTAGACAGTTAAAGTATAGGTATATATAGATATTCCCCTAGAATTCGCATAGAAATATATTTCAAACAAAAAACTTTTATTGTGAGTTAGTAGACTAGTTTTATTGGAAAATTTAATTTGTTATTTTGATACCTACCACCTATTAATTGCACAAAAACCGTCATAATCATAAATAAAAAATCCGAGAGCTGTAGCACCTTTAGTAGTAGTTTAGTAGCTGTAGTAGTTTGACCTTAAAACCGATGCAGGTTATTCAGTGACCGAGCCGTAATGACTCAGTAAAACTTGCCTCACTAATCGTTTGAGTACTTCGTTTCTAGGCGTAATGATTCTAAGTATGAAAGTGTAGTGTTTATGGCAATTGGGGTTGCAATTCCAATTAATTGCATAGCTTTTTGTCGATTAAAAAATAAATACTTCGAGTACAGTCTGCAATAAGTCGAACTTCCAAGTTCTTTAATTGGTTTTATTAAAGGCAATATATTGACACGGAGTGTACATAATAAAGCCGGGCGATAATAAAAACATACCGAAATCATAAAGTCGCTGATATGTGCGAACGAATTTCTCTGCCCCTCACAACAACTTAGTTCTGATATGGCCCAATTATTCGGCCCCTGAAATCAATCTATGTTATCTAAAACTAGTAAGTGCAATATAATTAAAATTTCCTCTGTTTCTCACAATGTTAACAATTTCCTAAAGGCAAATATATATTTGTGGTAGCTGGTGATGGTGACTCCTTTTAGACATGTTTCGGGTATTTATACGACTTTTCGTGAACCAAAGATTTCCTTTGGCAGGATTGTTTCTTAGGACCTAAGGATGGATTTAAGAAGTGGAGCCACCATGATATTTAATGTAAGTTTTTTTATTGGGGTTTAGAACAATCTTGATATTTACATCAGTCTAATTTGCAGTCTATTAAACTAATATTAGTTTTGTATAAATTTAGAGTGAGAAAGGGCTATATTATAAATTTATAATTTAAATAAATTAAATAATGTTTAAAACACACACAGTTCGATTTTCCACAAAAAACTACAAATCTCTTTGGTTCAAAAGCCATATTCTTAATTTTTACGTCGTGTATTCGTACTGATGCGACTATTTAATATTTAGTGTTCTTACGATACCGTTCGGCCATGAAAATTTTATTGATTGTATACATTCTGGTAATCGACACAAGCATTAGTCTAGGCAAACATATACAATTTATTGTTGAATATTACATTAATATTGATCCCATGGGGCGAAAATCATGAATGAATGATAAATAAAAGCTCCATAAAAAGAGCGCAGATAAAGATGTGTCATAAAGCATAATATTTTGCGCGTTATGATATGTCTGGGCTGGGCTGGGCTGGGCTGGGCGGGGCCACAAATTGTTTCCTGCGCTCCAACGACTTTCGTTTTATAGTTTTATTGTTCGAGCGCGGTTTGGGACCTATTTGTTTATCTCTATTTTCCAGCTATAAATATAGATTCTAATTTATGGACCGGGCATATACTTGTATGTATAGACATGCACGGACTCTCTATGACGTCACATCACCAGTGTTTTCCACGCAAGAGGTATGCCATCTTTTCTGGAATGTCCTACATAAGAACTTAATCAGTGTGTCAGTACGGGCACCTACATACTCGTAGATGTCCGCAGCCGGTGTGCCGAGGCCGAGAATATTTTTTTGTAAACAACTTTTGTTTGGTGATAATCTCGTAGTTAGTATCCCACGTGTCGGTGTTACATTAAAGGCGCTATTACATTTCTGCGCACGGCCACGCTACGCACGGACACGCTGCGCACGGCCACGCTGCGCACGGCCACGCTACGCACGGCCACGCTACGCACGTCGACTAAAGTTCGCTTTGTAGTAAAATGTTATGTGCCAACATCCACTGCAACTTACGTACACGCTACATACGGATTCGCTTGTATTTGTACACAAAGCCTAATTTAGTCTACGTGCTTAACGTGTCCGTGCGCAGCGTGGCCGTGCGCAGCAATGGATTATCGTTTTATTCGTTTTTTATAAATTATATATTTAGGTAAACTTACAGCTTAAATAGTACATGTGTAGGAAATTATAATAATGCTTTTTGTGTGTGACTATAAACAATGATTTGTTGAGGTGCTGGGGTACGACTCTAGTGACCCGGTACACTAGCCCAGTCCCCTTAACTCCAGCAACAAAGAAATGTTAACCCAGTGATGTCGTATTCTGTTTCCTACACGAAGTTTACTGAACTATGGAGTCTGTCATTTTATCCTTTATCGTTAATAAACAAGCAGACCTTAAACATCGCCAAGTCAAATCAAGTAAATCAGCCGGCATAGTTGCAAGAACTGTCTTCCATTAGACGTTCATGCAGGCGCGGGGTTACGTGTCGTTAACGAACCTAGTAGGATCTTTATGATATTACAAATCATAAATATTGTCTATAGAGATATGGTGAGACACGCAGGTCTATTCCTAAATCGATCCAAATCCAATCAGTTACGACGACATGAGGGTCCCATTATTAAAGTTTTTCCCTTTTACATACATTTGTACATTTTATCTTCATCACGACCGTTTCCTTTCGGGGTGGTCAGAAACCACACTTATAAAAAAGCGGTTCACATTTAGCCAACTTTACTATAGGCCCATCATGACAAGTGGCAAGCTCGTCGATATCTCTAGCGCACCAAACTCGATAATTATCACAAATAAATTAAATTTATTTAAACTAATAAATAATATTGTGTCCCGACCAGGAATCGAACCCGGTCCTTCGAGTCTAAATCCACGGACCTAACCGCTAGACCACAGAAGCAGTTGTAGTCATTACACATTTTTTAATAAGAATTATTAAATTAAAAATATTTAAACAATATAAAATTATACCGAGGACAGTCCCAGCGATCCCCCCTTGGGGCTGACCTTATACCGAGGACAGTCGCAGCGATCCCCCCTTGGGGCTGACCTTATACCGAGGACAGTCGCAGCGATCCCCCCTTGGGGCTGACCTTATACCGAGGACAGTCGCAGCGATCCCCCCTTAGGGCTGACCTTATACCGAGGACAGTCGCAGCGATCCCCCCTTGGGGCTGACCTTATACCGAGGACAGTCGCAGCGATCCCCCCTTGGGGCTGACCTTATACCGAGGACAGTCGCAGCGATCCCCCCTTGGGGCTGACCTTATACCGAGGACAGTCGCAGCGATCCCCCCTTAGGGCTGACCTTATACCGAGGACAGTCGCAGCGATCCCCCCTTGGGGCTGACCTTATACCGAGGACAGTCGCAGCGATCCCCCCTTGGGGCTGACCTTATACCGAGAACAGTCGCAGCGATCCCCCCTTGGGGCTGACCTTTTGAACAAAGTATTCTCTACTCAAAGGGTCCCCCGTCGCCAAGTTTTTCCTCGAGCTCACGAGAGAACGTAAGAGCCTTCTCTTCTCGTTCTCGACTGCAAATAGTACACAGTTTAATACTTTATAATTAGATTTTTAGCAAGAATAAGTGTGAGGAAGTGGCGGGCTCGCTCGACTGTGACAGTAACTCGTCCGGAACAGAACCCGGTACCTTCTTCCCGTGATTTAGGGCGCGTCCCGACTCTATACTTAATATGTTATTAGTTTCATTGCAATAAAACTTCGCTTCGCTTCTCCGCAACCAATCCGAGCTCTGTTTTATAGTAGGACATGTGGCGTTGTTCTTACGTGATGGTAAGCGGGAAGGGATTCTATAATTAGTTCTAGGTCTATAATAGACAAACCAAAGTAACATTACTTATTAGTAATGTTACTAATCCTATAAAGCAAATTGAACTGCTTGGCTCGTCGACAAAAGGTGGTATCTTTCACCAAAAATTCAACAAATATTTCGTGATCACATTCCAATAAAGCAGAGATTATAGTTCCTGTAGCCCTATACTGTTACTTAAGCACAAACGTTTTCGTATTATATATATATATATATATATATATATATATATATATATATATATATATATATATATATATATATATATATATATCCTGGTATAGTTCATGCGTCCTTTGCCAAAAAATTCTATAGTAATACTGCGTCCACCGACTTATGGCGTCCGATATACGGACGCAAGATTATTTTCCCTCCAAATCACCACCAATCGATACCTATAGGTACATTGTATCTGTAGTAAAAAAATTGTGTGGAAGCATTTTTACCTCTAGAACGTCTGCACGAGTATAATGTAATGCGCCGATTTGTCGTGAGTGGCGCTGCATTTCTGTATATTATTTTGCATGAATATTTTTTTACATTGCGCCGATAATCTTACATCCGCGGCTATTTTTGGGATGTTGCCGATTTTCGAAGAGAGCGTGCTGTGCGTACGACACGACGTTGCCGCTTAGTGTTACTTGGATATTTAAAAATTTAATTGTTTTCGTTTCACTACTCGTGGATCGACTGCTTGGACGCGCGTTTGATTGAATGAATGGAAGCAATAATATTTTGTATACTAATATATGTCTATTTACTATCTTTAACGTGAATATAGTTTCACGATGAAAGCCAACTTAAGGAGCCAACGGATACTAAATTTGGCATCAAATAAAGTGATTTAAGTTTTCAGTACTGGTATTTTTTCAATTATCGATACTTAGGTACCTATCGGTAGGTAATTGACGAGCCTGTATGAGAAGACTTATACAAAGTACCTACCTACTTAAATAACGGTTTTATCACGTGTATGTATGGTGCACGGGAAGGTTGGTTTCCACACTTTACCATAAATTCAAATTTAGTACAAAGGCATAGAGTACGAATCAGGTTAGAAACAGAGGATATCTTAAACTTCGCTGAAATAGAAAACAACGAGGCATCTGCATTTCAAGAAATAGAAACTGTCATGAGCACAAACATGGCTACTACATCTGCCAATGAACCGTTAGTATTCAACATAACTTCGGCTACGACAAAAAAGAAAAGAGTCTTGGTGCCATGGACAAATGAACAAAAGAAAATAGTAACAAACTATTTTAAAAGAAATATTAATACAAAAAAGCCTCCAAAGCGTAATGAATGTGACGCTTTAAAAGCTTCCCATCCAGAGTTATTAAAATACAAAGATTGGCTTAAAATTTAAGTTTTTGTCCAAAACGTTTATAGCAAAAGTTAGAAGTTTTTGTCGTAGCCGAATTTATGTTGGATACTAACGGTTCATTGGCAGGTGTAGTAGTAGTCATGTGTGTACTCATGAGAGTTTCTATTTCTTGAAATGCAGATGCTTCGTTGTTTTCTATTTCAGCGAAGTTTAAGATATCCTCTGTTTCTAATCCGTCACCTTCTAGTTCTTCTTCCATGTTAAGATTAATATCATCTAAAGATTTACCTAAACATTAACTGCTTAATTCAGAACCGGTTCTCTAAACCGCTGCAGTTTAGTTAAACAAAGGAACCAGTGTGATTTTTCTCTTTCTACGCCTAAAGAACTAAAAAGAAAAAAAAACACACTTATTCACTGGTCTAACTAAACAGCAGTGTTAAGACATCCAACAGGATCCTACACCAATTTATCCCATCCACATTCATTCCAAAATTCCTACCACCAAGCCTGGTAGTATCGTCTATGGATCGCGAGTAGTTTCGTGATCTACCACTAGAGGCGCCCAAGTTGGCGCCAGTACAAAATCTACGCTCGGCCCGTGCGGTTCGAAAATCACCGCGATTTTAGTGTGAAAGCTCCCAAGCCGGGTTGGACTCTAAATCGTGCCTAAAACAGTTCCGAGAAAGTGAAGTGCGAGAAGAAAGCGTGCCCGCAGTGAAAACCTGGCCTTTTTCCCGTGGTATGTCCCTTTTTCTTGTCCACTTGTTGGTTCTAGCAGATCCTTGCCATTTGCTTTAGTGACTCATTTTCTAGACAAAGTAGCAGAGTAGACCGCCTGACCGATGGCTGGACCCGTGTTACCCAGTACGGACAATTAATTGTTCCATTCGATCCGGGTAAAACCATTCAAATCATAAAAATACAGTCCATTCAAAAAAAATCCTACTATAACACGTGGTGCTCAGTTTTTGGTCAAATCTACTTTGCTGCTAAGTTTCTCGTGCTAAGTAATTTTGTGCTCGAATTCTATAGTTTTTAATCAATTTTACACTATTTTTCTACCTATTTTGTTACCTTTTAGGCCTTAAAGTTCAAAAATATTTTTCGTTAATTTTTATTTTTCGGCTATTGTTTTTTGCTGTTACGTAGGTAATTAATAACTAAGTAATTATGTCTAAACAAGTAGAAGCACACGTTAAAGTGCTTATATCACGTTGTGAACATTTATTTCGTTCGGTACAAATATTGTACGATTTATCGAAAAACGCACACAAAGATAAATCGGCGGAATCGCAATTTCGTTCTAGGTACAAGGGTTTAGGTCGTATTCGTGACGAGTATTACCAAATAAATGATGAAATATGTATCAAATCATTAGAATTAAAACCAGAAACGGAAATCAATACAAATAAGTTGTCTGCGTTTGATGATTTATATTATCGAATAGAAAACGTCATAGATTCCTTAGAACCAAGTACAAGTACCGCGTCAAATAAATCTATAAGCTTAGACAATAAGATTCCTCAGATTAGGTTACCAAAAATAGAAATACCTAAGTTTGACGGTCAAATTGAGAACTGGCCTACCTTTATAGACAGTTACATTCCGTTAATACACCAAAATTCATCTCTTACTGATGTAGAAAGGTTTCATTACCTAGTATCATGTCTGTCAGGTCCAGCACTAGGTATTGCTAAGTGTTTACCGCTCACTGAACAAAACTATCAGATAGTCTACTCATCTCTCATTGAGCGTTACCAAAATAAACGTATACTTGCCACTACTTACCTCGACAAAGTGTTTAACATGCAGCAGATAACAGCACCTACTCATGAAAACATCAACAAAATATACAATGTTCTTTATGAGTGCGTAAATGCTCTTAAAGCCCTAAATATAGACAACCTAAGTGAGTTTTTGTTGTTCTATCTATCTGCACGTACACTAGACTCAGATACAAGGAAACGTTTCGAGTTACAAAACATAAGTGATATTCCCACTTTCAGGGAATTGCAATTGTTTTTACAGAACTACGTTAAAGCACTCGAAGTTAGTAAAGACACTTGTTTAAAACCATCATTTAATAAACGTAATTTAAATCAAAACAATTTAAATAAACAACCGTCTAAAAACTCTTTTGTTACTTCCACTAAAACTGATAAACAAATAAGCTATAATTGCCCTTGCTGCAATTTATCACATAGCGTTTATCGGTGCTCTAAATTATTAAATTTGACTACTGCATCTCGGTTACAGCTTATAACTAAACATAATCTTTGTCACAACTGTTTACGTGTAGGACACGGTGCAAAGGTATGTCCGTCTAAAACGGGTTGTTTGGTATGCGGCGCGAGACATAATACATTGCTGCACGGCGATCAATCTCCCGCGGTTTCGTCTGCTCAAAGCAGTAATGTATCGTGTGCCATTCAAGATGTTCAAAACGTAGTAACGCCTGTTTCAGCTGCTAGTACGAGTACTTCAGTTGGTTTAGCGTGCGCGCGAAAACAAATTATGCAACTTCCTATTATTGAACGTACTATCAAAATATTAGGTACTGCCTTAGTACTCGTGCGTGGTTATAACGGTACCCTACATACAGCACGCGTTCTTATTGATAGCTGCTCACAGGATTCGTTCGTTACTAGTAAATGTGCTCGTAGATTAGGGCTCTTTACCCGTCGTTGTCACTATTCCGTTGCCGGTATAGGGCAAAACGCAGTATGCGATGTCAAAGGAATTGCAAACTGTACAATTATGTCCCGAGAGAATGTAACGCCTAAATTTAATATTTCTTGTTTAATTATACCTAAAATTACCTCGTTTATGCCTTCTGCTAAACTCCCGTCATCTGTCCGTCAACATTTTCAACATTTAAAGTTAGCAGATGATGGTTTTGACATACCGTCGCATATCGATATGCTTCTCGGTGTCGAATTATTCGACCAGTTATATAACGGCGAACGCTTCGCGCCCGGTCCTGGCTTACCGTGTGCGCTGTCTAGTGTTTTCGGCTGGGTTATTACTGGTCAATATCAATGTGACTTACCTTCAACCGATCAGAGGATCCTCTCCTTAGTGACGTCGACTCGAACTGTCGACGAAACGCTGAAGCGGTTCTGGGAAGTCGAGGAGCCCCCGCTCGCTCCGCCTACGCTCACAGCTGACGACTCAGCTTGTGAGCAAATGTACAACGAGTACATGTACCGTCAACAGGATGGTCGTTTTATTGTGCCGCTTTTGCTCAAAGCTGGTGCAGGTTTAGGTGACTCGTACCGTCAAGGCCTAAACCGGTTTCTTAATTTGGAAAAACGCCTTGCTCGTGATCCAGAATTAAAAACAAAATATATTAACTTCATGCGCGAATACGAAGAGCTGGGACACATGCAGCCCACGAGCGAGCCCTCCGCCCGCGCATCATATATCATACCGCACCACTGTATCGTGCGCCCGAGCAGTGCTACGACCCCAGTGCGTGTAGTATTTGACGCTAGCTGTCAAAGTTCTAATAAAAAATCATTAAACGATATTGTTTACACCGGCCCTAAGCTACAAACTGATATCGTCGATTTAATTATAAAATTTCGACTTCATAACGTCGTATTTACTGCCGACATTAGCAAAATGTACCGGCAGATGCTCATCAGGCAGGAAGATAGATCCTACCAGCATGTGTTGTGGCGCGAGGAGCCCTCCGCCCCGCTCCAAGAGTACGAGCTCACCACGGTCACGTACGGGGTTAGCAGCTCGCCGTACCTAGCTATACGGACGCTGCACCAGCTCGCGGCTGAGCACTGTGAACAGTTTCCCCGGGCAGCACAAGTGTTGCGCGAGGAAACGTTCATGGATGACGTCACGACTGGATGCTCGTCACTAACGGAAGCGATCCAACTCAAAAATGATCTTGTCACTCTTTTAGGCCTAGGTTGTTTCGAGTTACGTAAGTGGAGTTCCAATAACTCACAACTACTCATCGACATACCTGCTGAGCATTGCCAATATTCAAAATCATTTGATGACACCGAAATTAATCTTAAAATTCTCGGCATCAAGTTCGATCCAATAAAAGATTGCTTTTCTTATTCAGTTTCTGAAATAAATACAGAGGATACGAAACGTTCTATTCTCTCATCTGTATCTAAAATCTTTGATCCACTAGGCTGGATCTCACCTGTTGTTTTCTCCGCCAAGGTGCTATTACAAAACTTGTGGCGATTAAATTTAGGTTGGGATGACACCGTTCCATCTCATATTGCAAAGCAATGGCATGACATTTCTAATTATTTAACTAAATTAACAGAAATAAAATTACCTCGCCTAATTTTACCGCCAAATTCACCTTCTGTGTATTTGGTGGGCTTCTGTGATGGCTCATCCAAAGGATATGGCTGTTGTGTGTACCTGTGTACAGGTCACCGTGACCGCTTCACGGTAAATCTATTGGTAGGTAAGTCTAGGGTTGCGCCGCTTAAAACTTTAACGGTAAATCGGCTCGAGCTGTGCTCAGCGGTGTTACTCGCCGGCTTGTTACGTCACGTGTTTGATCTGTTAAAAACTAAAATTAAAATTAATTCCGTGACGGCCTTCACCGACAGTACCACTGTTTTGTCTTGGTTAGGCACACCCCCGTGCAATCTCAAAACTTTCGTTGCTAACCGTGTAGTAAAAATCACCGACTTGATCGACAAGTCGTCGTGGCGTCACGTGTCGACTCACGACAATCTCGCAGACTGTTGCAGCCGTGGATTGACGTGCACCGAGCTAGCTGCCCACCCCCTGTGGTGGACCGGTCCGCCATGGTTGGCCAAACATCCTACATTTTGGCCAAATAATTCATTAAATACTTTGCCGCCGGAACAAATTCCAGAACTAAAATCAGACGTAATTTCTAGTAGCTTGCTTATTGTCGCTGCACCTTCATTTACGCAAGTAATTGAAAGATTTTCGTGTTTCTACAAGCTACAAAGGGTAGTCGCATGGTGCCTGCGTTTTCGTAGAAATGCTGGGTCTACCATGAACGCTCGAATATTCACACCGCTGTCTGTAGTCGAAATAAATAATTCCGTGCGTGTTATTATTAAATTAACTCAGTTTAATCATTTTCAAACTGAAATAAATTCTATCACTTCCGGTCTGCCTTGCGTAAAGTCAATTCAAAAATTATCACCTTTTCTAGATACAGATGGTATCCTGCGAGTGGGGGGAAGGATCGCCAATTCTAGTCTATCCGACCTTAACGTACATCCGTATTTATTACCTAAATCTTGTTATTTATCTAAATTAATAATAGATTCTTTACATATCCGTTATTTACATTGTGGCCCTCGCCAGCTACAATCTATTATCCAAAGACAGTTTTGGATATTAGGTATTCGTCTTTTAATACGTTCACGTTTATCTAAGTGCGTCACCTGTTTTAAATCCAAACCGGTTCCATGCCAACCGAAGATGGGCGACCTCCCGGAAGCCAGGCTTCTCCCGGGACGTCCCTTTCTTAACGTAGGGGTCGACTTCGGCGGTCCGTTCGTTGTAAAGGAAAGCAGGCGTCGCAACGCTCGTACGTATAAGGCATATCTGTGTCTCTTCATCTGCCTCTCGACTAAGGCCGTGCACCTCGAGGCGGTGACAGAACTGTCAACTGAAGCGTTTCTCGCCGCGCTAGACCGTTTCGTTTCTCGTCGAGGACTATGCTCTAAAATAGTTTCCGACTGTGGCACAAATTTCGTCGGTGCTAATCGCTGTCTCAATGAAATTTACGACTTCATTGCCCGTGAAAAGACAGACATCGCGGACAACTTGTCACATCGTCGTATCCAGTGGGATTTCAACCCTTCCGGTGCTCCACACTTCGGTGGTATTTTCGAGAGTGGTATTAAATCCACCAAATACCACTTGAAACGCGTCGTGGGTTGTCAAGTTCTCACGTTAGAAGAGCTATTTACCGTCTTCACGAAAATCGAGGCTATGCTAAATTCGAGACCTATGTGCGTATTGTCTACAGAACCACGTGAGTCCGACGTGCTCACGCCTGGTCACTTCCTAGTAGGCGCGCCGCTCGTCGCTGTACCCGAGCTTGTACACGACGAGACTTATCATCCGCGGTCTCGTTGGCAGATGCTACAGAAGCTTACTCAGTCTTTCTGGCGCGTCTGGCAGCGAGACTATTTACACACGTTGCAGCAAAGAAACAAATGGTTTGTTTCCACACCTAATGTCAAATTACACGATGTAGTTATGATGGTGGATCCAAATCTACCACCCTTGCAGTGGACTTTAGCTGTTGTAACTGAACTACATACAGGTGCCGATGGTACGGTGCGTGTCGTTACTGTTCGCACGCCCAAAGGGCACTTCTTCCGACGACCAGTCGTTAAGATCTGTCCTTTACCTTTAAATTAGTTTTCTGTTTCTACTTTTTTCTTAGTTAACCTAGCATTTAATTTAAGTTAAGTAAATAGTTAAGATTTCGAGCACCAAATTATAGTTTAGTTTAATATTTGTTTTGAAATCTTAGATGATTTCAAGTGGGGGGAAATGTTAAGACATCCAACAGGATCCTACACCAATTTATCCCATCCACATTCATTCCAAAATTCCTACCACCAAGCCTGGTAGTATCGTCTATGGATCGCGAGTAGTTTCGTGATCTACCACTAGAGGCGCCCAAGTTGGCGCCAGTACAAAATCTACGCTCGGCCCGTGCGGTTCGAAAATCACCGCGATTTTAGTGTGAAAGCTCCCAAGCCGGGTTGGACTCTAAATCGTGCCTAAAACAGTTCCGAGAAAGTGAAGTGCGAGAAGAAAGCGTGCCCGCAGTGAAAACCTGGCCTTTTTCCCGTGGTATGTCCCTTTTTCTTGTCCACTTGTTGGTTCTAGCAGATCCTTGCCATTTGCTTTAGTGACTCATTTTCTAGACAAAGTAGCAGAGTAGACCGCCTGACCGATGGCTGGACCCGTGTTACCCAGTACGGACCAAGCAGTTTAGCGAAACGTTGCTGAATAAGGTAGTTATGGTTGCTCGAACTGTTTCCATACAGCGTAGTTTGGTTTTCATTGAATAATGAGAACGTGAATGTCGTCAGAAACTTTGGCATGGTTTTCACAGTATTTACAAGGGCGTCAACAACAGGTTCACATTGGTGAAAAGGTCTCAAGCTGGTGTGATATGAGTATAGGCGTCCCACAAGGTGGCATACTCTCTCCTTTACTTTTTTCATTATTCATTAATGGAATCACCTCCACTCTTTATTGTCACTACCACCTGTATGCTGATGACTTGCAACTCTACGTGCAGACAGGTGTCGACACTGTTAATAGTGCTATAGCTTGGCTTAATTCCGATCTTTGTAGTATACAGTCTTGGTCTGCGTGTCGTTGTCAACCCGAAGTCAATTATTGTTGGCAGCTCTCGACTCTTGTCTAAAGTCAACTTTACTACAATACATCCTGTTCGGTTTGACAACGTGCCCATTCCGTTCTCCAGTGAGGTTAGGGATCTGGGTATATATCTGGATACTTGTCTTTGCTGGAGACCGCAGATCACTAATATTAGTCGTAAAATATTTTCGTCGCTGCACTCTCTCAATAAATTGAAAAACTTTTTGCCATTGAAAGCTAAAATTACGCTCGTACAATCGCTCCTACTGCCGTTACTCGATTACGGTGACGTGTGTTGTGTGGATCTTACTCAAGAATTACTTAATAAAATGGAACGTCTGCACAACACATGTATTAGGTTTATCTTTGGTCTACGTAAGTACGACCATATTTCTTGTTTTCGGGATAAACTTAAATGGCTACCTATCCGTAAGCGTAGAGATCGCAGACTGCTTTGCTTACTATTCAGCATCCTTAACGAACCGGACACACCGCAATACCTGAAAGACAGCCTTACTTTTCTAGGCTCAATCCATGATCGAACTCTTCGCTCTTCTTCTAACTCAACCCTTTCCATCCCTTCCCATCACAGCTCTTTTGTCTCTAATTCGTTTGCTGTTGTAGCTGCAAATCTTTGGAATGACCAACCTTTAGGTATTAGGCAAGCTCCAAATCGAGTCATCTTCAAAAATATGGTTTAGAAACACTTTCTTTCTAACTAGATTGTCCCAAATTTATGTCTCTTTTTCATGTCCTCACTATCCTCAATTGCAGCAATGTCATATTTCAATTCCCTCATCATGTAAGTAGTTTTATTTTTATATTATTGTTTATTTATGCTGTAATTTATGTTTATATATATTTATATATTACGTATTTGTATTAGTATGTAATATTGTTATGTATGTATTAAGATACAGAAGTATACTGTTAAGAATAACTTAATTAATGATTGCACCTACCATTTATACTGTCTAAATGTCCTAAAGGTTTGGCTGTCAGACAATGCCTAGCGGCATTAAGTCCGCCGTTGTACATAGTGCAATAAAGTTTTTAAATAAATAAAACGTGTATTTAAATAATATTTTTAATATCCTACTTATATGATTTTTTAAAATATTTTCAAACATTTAACTATAGGTCTTTACAACAAGGTATTTATAAAATAATTTGGTTAGATTTTATAGCATCGTATCGGAATCACACTAATCATGTCATTCGATATTATAAATAAGTGTAGTTTCGTTTTTACGTCTCATCTACCTTCAGTGACGAGAATTCAGCTCAGGCACAAAGTAGATCGACGTGGTAACTTGGTGGCTTAATAACTTGTACAAATATTAGATATTATTGATTGTTAAGCATAGTAGACCGCCTCCGTGGTTTATAGTGATAACGGTGCTTGCGTTCGTCGTGGGTTCGATTCAGACTCGGGGCTAATTTTTTGTACGTTTTTCTGTACAATTTGCTTAGGTCTGGGTGTTTATACTGGGTGACCTTGAATGGTTTTACTTTAGGCTTATATGATACTCGCCTGATCAAAACCAACAACTTTTCCCAAGAAACCATATGTCGGAAATGACAAAAAAAATGGCTTCTCCATACAAATTTGCTATTTTGAAATTACCACTTTGTATGGAGAAGTCAAAAAAATTTATAATTTCCGTCAAATGGTTTCTTGAAAAAAGTTGTTTGTTTTATCAGGCGAGTATCATATTAGCCTATCGTAAGACCATTCAATGTCACCCAGTATAATATGAATTTATTGAAAAGCAATACATAGGTAAACCTGTCTACAAGGTAAATTAAAGAGAGAGCATCAATAAACTTATTTTTGCAACTGGTATGTTCCTGTCATAAAGGTAGGAAATTGGTATCAGAGTGGATTGTTAAGATAAGGTGTATATTACGGACGCGAAAATAACTTGAAGTTGTAATTGCGCAAGAAGTCTACTAGTGTAGTTAGAAATATACAAAAAATATACACCTGGACGTAAAAATGTACGTGACGCCACAAGGACACTAGAATGTATGAAGTGTGAATATCGACAGTTTTGAACTTTTTGAAAATATAAGTTGATTTTGACATACGTATGATAGATAAAAGTATGTATTCACTGTAACATTGACAATATAACAAGTAGAAATGATGGACGCCATAAGTCGTTTTCCCAGACAGGACGCATGAACTATACAAGGATGTATATATATATATATATATATATATAGGTATATATATAGGTATATGTATATCACGCTATTAAATATAATATTTGCACGGCCGCTGTCAAGGTCGAGCGCTTATAGAGTTGAGAATTGAATAATATTTTGTAATTATGACGCAAGTATGACGTAAAAAACAAATCCACTAAAAACGTTTGCCACTAAGTGTGTATCAGAATCGGGCTGCTGGAGTAGTTATCTCCACCCCACTCAAGTGTGTATCAGAATCGGGCTGCTGGAGTAGTTATCTCCACCCCACTCAAGTGTGTATCAGAATCGGGCTGCTGGAGTAGTTATCTCCACCCCACTCAAGTCATACGTCTATGGAGAAAGTAAAAGGATAAGAGTAAACTTTCCACCACCATGGATTCACCGTGCGGTTGGCGGGTCCATCGTATGTGGGGAAGTAGGGGAATATGTACAAATAAAAAAAACATGATGTAATTTTAATGAAGTGGACAGGACTTGTTACAAACATCGGATCAACGTTACGGATCATGATTTCATAAAGTTAATATTTACCCGATGAAATATAATTTTGATAAAAAGCAAAACAAACAACCCGTCGCGTCGGTAAGCTCAGGTCAATATTTATGTTAAAGGTTTTCAAGCTCATTCAACTGGAGTAAGTACCTACAGTATAGATTACCTTATTAAAATATATTCTCACGATTGAATATCTTAAAGTCATAATGAGATACTGTATTTTATTTCGTAAATATATATCTCCTTCTTCCGGTGGTGGCTCGGTTGTTAGCACGTTAAGTCGTCGGTCCCGGTTCCACTAATTCCAACTTCTGGAATCGTTAATAAACTGTCATCAGATCCGTCTGGCCGTTATATGGTCGTCAGCCCCGAACAGACTGTATGCTGCCTTCATCTTTTAGGCTTCTGTCTTCTGAAGACGGAGCTGATCGAGGCAAGGTTTTGTCTCTTAAGTGTGCGAAAAAGTCCACATTAGGATAATTAGTCGACTACTTAGCGTTTTGTCATCAATAACACTCCTAAATTATCAAAACAGTTCAATATCAATTAATATCAAATATTTCAAAATTAAATAAAAACATTGATAAATTCTATATAATAGGTTTAAAACATTTACATGAAATGGTCCTTCGAGCCGGATCGACAATCTCAACACGTGTTTTGGTGTATTTCTCATTTCGCAGACATTAGGATGTACTCGTAGGTACAGGTAACACGGATTATAACTACGAGTATTTAGGAACTGTACTATTGAGACGCACAGCCGGTGATTTTATGACTAATTTTACTAACTGTTAAAGCTATATTTACTCCCATACTCTATCATCGTAGAATAGCAGATAGGCATGTGTTATTATTATTATAGATGTATAGCTGTGGGTGCTCATAGTTTTTTGTAATTTTTTAAATATTATATTGTTAATATCTAAATGCTGCGTACTAACCGTACGGAAATGAAATATTTAATTTTGATTTAATTTGATAAATACAAGAAAGGAAATAAAAGATAAGTAGATTTAGACGTCCACGGGCAGCTCTGTGACAAACGTCACACCAATAGTCGTGTACGACATCTGGTACGACATCTGGTACGACCTACGTACGTTTATTATTGAGTTTAATTTGAAAATATTTAAAAGTGATTTAGTATCCTCAATGCGAAGTGTACTGTATAAAGATAAAGGCGGTTGACCTTCAGACAGTACTTTTAATAAAGCTATTTGCCTAAATTGTTAATAAAACATTAATAAATTCTCCGTGACCTTGGCCGTCGATATTAACTTCTCTGCCAACAAATTAAACGATTACTCCATTAATATTATTCCATTTTGTTTTAATAACAAAAGATCGCCAACGAATAACATCCCCGAGCGGCTCCTCCCACGAGGGGCTCCCCCCACGAGGAGCTCCCCCCACGAGGGGCTACAATGTTAACATATTACAATGGGACGCCGAAAGATAACTCTGATTGTCAAAAAGTCTTTAAGAATATAAACAAGTCACCTAAACATTTGAACCAGTACACTCCATCGCTATAAAAACGATTGATTTGAAATAATTAACTTACAACATCATAGAAACTGACAACTTCAACCGACCATTGAGTCTTGCGTATTATTACGAGAATGCCTAAATGATGCAATAAATCGGTTAAAACTAAGAAACCCTGAAGAAAAATGGGATACCAAATAGCCCCGCATGAATATGCTCGTAGATTCCCCACAAAAAGTAAGATAACGTTTTGTATTATCGTGAGATATTGACGTCTGGTAACATGGCAGATCTTTTCCCCGCCAACAGATCGGCAATCCATCATCGCGCACAATGGCCGATACAATTGGTCACGTCTTGCCGGACCCTTCCTCTCCCCCTCGCCCTCCCCCCAATCGATAATAATAACTTAATTATACAATTGATACAGATTCCCTTTCAATAGCTTTTGCTATTCCATGTAAGAATTACTACAAAAGGCGTATAATTACGTGCACAGGCAACTGCCTCCGCGGTCTAGCGGTTAAGTCCGAGAATTTAGACTCGGAGGTAACGGGTTCGATTCCTAGTCGGGACACAAAAATATGTATTAATGTAAATAAATACATTTATTTTATTTGTGATATTTCTCGAGTTTGGTACGCTGGAGACATCGACGAGCTTGAAATGTAAATCCGCTTATTTATAAGCCACCTCGAAAGGGAAACGGTCGTGATGATACTTCTATTACGTGCACAGGCAATTCTGTGATCACGTGTATGCCGCAAGCATTGTCTTTCATAGAGTTCCCTACAATACAACTAAGTGCGATTTACGTTTTCAAGTAGACATGATGTTGTTAAATCGAATCAAATCAAAAACACTTGGATGTTGTCAATACATTTTTTTTTCTTCCTATTCTATGTACATTTATTTAGACTAAATAACTCAACAATAGCCAGCAGCTACAATCATATCAGTTACACCATATTTTTCTTACTAAAACACCGTGGCCATAAATATTTTTTTGCTTAAAACCCCCCGTGTACTTAAAATTATTTCGTAATCAGCATCTTAAAATAACTGCACATATGCAGATATACTTGCTAACAGTGACATAACTTAAGTATATTATTTATTTTTGTTATTAAAGACATACTATAAATGGAGAATTAATGCTAATAATAATAGGTGCACATACTAGTGACTATTTATTCCGTAGCATACAATGTTTACACCGATATAAGACCGCCACAACGCATTAGCTGTTTCAAATGATAAGTTTCATAACTTATGAGTCATAAGCATACCGAATGAAGGTACCAAATGGTCAAATTATTGTCCAAATGGCTATAATTAAACTTAATGGCAACATTTAAAGCGAACTATTTTAACTTAATTCTTCGCAATCCATCTTTTATCTTAATTACGTAAAACCGCCGAATAATACAACAGTTTTAGACGAAGGAATTCCAACCCTCGGTCATTAACGTTAGACCTCATAGTGGATCGACGGACAACACTTTTCAATTAACTCTTAGAGTACAGTCCGCTACAGAACTCATTTCTACGAGTGTTTTATCTGAAGACCGAGTCCGGATGGATCAACTAGTTAACTGACCTCTGCTGCTGCTCACTGTACACGAGGCAAATCATCGAATACTCAAATCCTAAAGAATCTAAGTCAACAATATTATAGCAATTTAAATTGATATTTATAAATCAGTTTAATCTCATTCGTTTGAAAAGTGACCCTCTTTATATTGGCACCGACATCAGTGAGAGTTAATTAACACAGAGTAATTATATTAATAAACCCGCATCACATACATTTTGGATATTTCCGACGAAATTGGTCGCTGTTTATTCATGTTGATATTTTTTATATTATTTGTGATAAGCCGATGGATTTCAAATCGGGTCGCCGAATTTCGTGTTCAATTTTATGAGTTAAATATATTGAAATTAAAGGTTTATTTAGGATTGTCTGATATCCAGCCACTGCCCATTGCGTCTCCCTTGCTTTATAGAGTCAATTGAATAACGATGCATGAATTTAATTATTTAATATTTGTTTCTCCGACTAACATTTTTAACAAATTTTCAAATAGCTTCCAGTCCAATCTTTGTTTTAATGCAAAATTGTCGAATATCTCCCTGTTGGAGTATTGGAACGCATATCGGTGACGGGAAGCGGCCTTAAAATTACAAATGGATATCGTATTCATTTCATAATTTAATCTTGTTGGATGAATTCGTTTCGACATATCGGAGTTTTATTGTTTTCCCAAACAATAGCCGGTATTAACTGCAAAATTCAATATTTTGTCATTTTAATGTCACTAATAGACGTAATGACAATTCGAACTGAGCCAAGGGTTTGCGTTACACCTCTAACATACTTGACGAACTTCTAAACTCGTGCCAAAGGAAGGTAATAAATAATATAACATTAATTAAAAACTAAAAAGAAATATAAAAAACAATAAACCAAACTAAGTGTCCAGCGGAAAGGCCGTGGATTTAGACTCGGAGGTACCGGGTTCGATTTCTGGAATAATTATTAATTTAAATAAATTAATTTGTTTGTGTTATTTCTCGAGTTTGGTACGCTGGAGACATCTACGAGCTTGCCACTTGTCATGATTAGCCTATAGTAAAGTTGGCTAAATTTGAATCCGTTTCTTTATTATCGTGGTTTCTGACCACCCCGGAAGGGAAACGGTCGTGATGATACTTTACTTTTACAAACTAAGCAAACAATTACTTTAAATAAAAACAAGTTCAAGGGTTTCGCCGCAATAAAGTTGAGAACGGCTGAACTACACCATTGTAATAATTTTATGATTGATACATACATAAAACAAATAATAAATTCTAATGCGGAACATAGTGGCTTTAATAATAATAATAAACTTTTATTTCGGACATTAAATCCATAAATTGTTAGTAAAAATGTTACTTAACCTATATTTAGTATAACTATCCAGTAAAAAAAAATACAATTAAAAAAAGAAGTATATAAGTTTTGGGGTAATGGATCCCGACTAGCGCATTACAAACCGAGACTGGCTCAAATCTTTCCAACAGTTTATCCTGACTGAAGTCGCTATGTTCCGTATTAAAATTTATTATTTGTTTCATGTGAGTGTCAATCATAAAATGATGACAATGGTATAGTTTAGCGGTTCTCAAAATGTTTGGCTTGCATGTTAGTAGTAATCTACCTATTATTGACTATTAATATTTATGGTCTTCATTATGCCACAAAGGAACACACATACATAGGCTGATAAACACATATTTGTGAGTCGCGCAGTTAGGTAAAAAGATATACACGGACAATCTTAGTCCTAAGATTGTTATATAAACGAGTCTGTCCTGAATAACAATTAGTTTGAGACCATAATCCACCACGATGACCTAAGGCGGATTATGGACCGCTCGCGCTGCGTTATATCCTCACTATGTTTATATATCACCTTTACTGTAAGGAATATCAAATGACATATACTTTACTGCTGAAGGTGTATATACTATAAAGATAGATTGTGTTCACATAAATATTTATAAAGCGAAAATAAAAGAAATAGCGTGTTGGCTGCTTAGTGTATGTTGGTGTTTAGAAGTCAGTTTCTCGTCTCTCGAAACAATCGTAGCGATGTGATTTCGTGTTCATCCTTTATTTCTACTTCTGTCGCCATATTGGAAGTTTAGTGTTTATAGGAAATCCTTCGGCGACAGGAAGGTGTGCGGACTGCGGTACCAGGATTACTGATATTCTATTTGAAAAAAATGCACATTTTCGTCACTGCTTCCGAGCAATACGAACCAAAAGAATCACAAGAAAACGTTAAAGTTCCCAACCTTTTGTAGATTTGTTATCTTTTAGGTTACTAATAATGTCTCATAATATGAAGTGACACACAAGATTGTTAAAGAACTTTAACCCCGTTTCTATTGAGATTATGGTAGCGTAATAGAAGATTATCCGAAATAAGCCGAAAATTATCTTCTACTTTAAAATACTTGAACCACTTTACTTTCTCGTGTTTGCGTTTAGAAACGATGTGCCGAGCCCGAGCCGGTCTCTAACCCTGCCTTCTCTCACGACATGAAATCGATTCTTTATTCCCGGATGTATTAATATGTATTTAACAGTATAGGTAGGTCGGCTGTGATCCGGCTTACCCGGTCCGCTCGTACCATACTCCGTAATCCGGACAAATTGGTGGCTGCGAGCTGCGAGACCGGATACCCGGCCATTTCGATTTTTTCACTACATTTACTCAATAAATAATTGTCAATGAAACTACGTTAACACGTGTCTAAACTTTAGCTTCGGTTCCAGTCATTTAACTCTTCAGTTCGATTGTAATATTGTCGCTTTTATTCAATACTTTCTACGATATACAGTCGTTATCATTTTGAGATAGAATATTTTCAGCCCTCACCAACCCGTCTGGCCAGAGCGTGGCGAGTGTAGGCTAATTTATCCAAAAATTTTTGGAAGACCTATCTCTATCAAGTTTTTAAAGCCTGTTGTTGTGGCAAAAGCAAGTCTCCAACTCTGAAACGTTTTTCGCACGTCGCAGGTATAAATAAGTCATTTCCAGTGAAATTGTGATCCGGCTGGGAGATTTTGTTATTTTATAAGGAAGTATGTTCTTTGTTAATATTTTGATATTATTCTGGTTTTGAGAGTAGCCGTAAGGCTCTAATAATGGGAAGTACTGACGTCAAACATAGTCGCTACTAAAATCAGTCACGTGACCAGAAAATAAGATATTTCTTAACGTGTTTTAAGCACTTTTTACTAGTTTGATAGAATTTAGTTTACATCTGATCTCTACCCGAGGCACAGCAGTGACAAGCGCATGTCTACGCAACCAGTTCTACGACGTTTTTGTTTTATTTGAAGAAGTTTGTATTCATCTCCCAGCTACGAGTATGCATAAGTTTCGATGTCTTTGGCTTTCTTGTTGATGTCGGCGTCTCAACTATTTGTTTGAAGCGTCTATAATATTTAGAGAAGTGTGTTGTTAGGTTTGAAGCTGGGTGGGTGCCAAGGTGTGCGGAAACATTCGTCATGGAGCGCGAGTGCACTAACTCGCACCGACTCTGCCGACTGCCGGATGGATCTATGCTATGTTTATATGTCAAAATCCAAAGCACCCGGTAGTTCCAATGTGATTGGGAATCCGTGTTATCTACTTACAAAGGCTTATAAACGGTGTGTCATGTAATTTAGGAAAGACTGAGCAGGGGGGAGGTCATGATAATCTTTCTTCTATTATTTTGAATGATTCCATTTGTTTGTATAATGTTTTAAACCATGCAATAATATTCTGTATCATAAATTGGTTAGATTTATCTGAGGGTATTTATAACAAACCCTCGCCAACCCAGCATGGCGAATCTAGGCCAAATTCACCCTCTATATGTTCTGGAAGGCACATCTCCAGCATTGGAGGTCTAGGACCCTGTTTTCTAGGGGCTGAGATAATGATAATTTGTAACTGAAACCGACCAGGTTGTGAGTGTGCCTCCATGTGTGAGCTCGTTCTCCGTCATCGCTCACCGACAATTAGTGACCCAATTATCTGCTACAATTGACGGACGATTACAACATGTCCGCCGATCGCTATCGGCCAGTTCTAATTAATTGCTATCGACAGTAGTACAACTTGAGACAATGTTTATCCATTCGTCTAAACTCAGATTGTCGACAATACTAAGTGGTAGGCGGAAGCTCTGCCAATACAAAAGAGGATAATTCAAAAAGTTTATAATTTGTTTTCCAAATTAGTAAAAAGTAATTTATATCCGTTCGTCCGGAACTCGATCACCGGAAATAAAAACTTATAATTGATACAAAAAGGGGACGAATTTTAAACACATTTCCCAAAGTTTTTCCGCAAAATTTTACTTTCTTCACCAAAAAGTTGAACCATAAAAACTGCTGATACAGGGGGAATATACAAAGATTTTTTATTATTATTATTATCTTCTAAGAGTTTGTGACAGCCACCCGCGTGCCAAATATGTGAATAGGTTATAATATAAATATTTTTGGTACCTGTTATTTATTTACATCATCCACAGCTGTCTTTTACAAATCAACATATAGCACGAACGGATCAGAAACATATTAAACTACTTACGAGTAAAATATATAAATAGACAATATTAAAAATGTATGTTTTTCATTACTTATATCAAGTTTCTTTACTCAGGATAATTATAATGAATACGTTTATTTGAAAAGTACACTGGCAATACAATTGTACATACATGCAAAATGATACAACACGGGTTGGTCTATGGTGGTACAAGGTGAGTTTACACCCATTATCAACAATTAGCAGTCTTTGGATCGTCTCTGATGATCTCAACGCCAAAGTGATGTGTCGCAGCGGGCGGCAGGTGTAGTGTAGGTACTGCCTCTCAATTCTAATTAAATTTACAATTAAAATTACAAATTAAATGCGCGAGAATAGTAATTAGGGTAATATTATGCTTGGTTGGATTTGTATACATATTTGACCTAAGTCCGGGTCTACGAATTTTAAATTATTCTTGGCGATCCAAAACAAAAAGGCAGACTTTTAAATAAAACCGCGCTGTATATTGTTAGGCAACAATTTCACGCACAAAGTAAAAAATACAACGAATTGTGTTTTCGGAGAAAACTTCTATTACTTTTGTATTTTATTTACGATGGAACCAAGTTAGTCAGACCTCGCCACCTTTTATGGTTTTATGATTACGTTTGGTTGCCTTATTTTATTTATATAAATATAGAATTGTCGGCTCTAGTTTTTACATTGGATCAATTTAACACAATTTCTTAAATGTTGGTAAATAACTCGAGGAAGTGGATGGATGCAGGAGATCGTGTGAAATTGCGAGCCTTGGGGGGCCTATATCCAACAGTGGAGAGACCCAGGCTCATGATGATGAAATGTTGGTAAATCTTTAAGCATGATAAAAATGGCATTATTTTATACTTTAGCATAAAAATGTTTTATTACTCAGTGCAGGCAGACAAGCTATACAACATAAACGTTATTGAAATGGAAGATCCTTAGTGATACCAAACCGGCCGCCGCCCGTCAACATTATGGCCGCCGATAAACTTCATCGTTTACGAACTATTCATCAAAATAATAACTTAATAATAATACGGTTCCTTTATTAATTTAAAGGTAAATAACAATTGCGCTCAATAAAAAGGTCCTCAAACCGTAATTAGGGTGCGATGTTATAGATTAACAGAGGGTTCCGTAACGTGATAATTATTGTTATAGACGCGAGGGCGACAGATGGGGGTCCTCTGTTCCTTACTCTCATTAGGGTTCATTCTATTTACACCAAACTAATATATATTATTTTAATCTGTCCGATGATTTTAACTGTAATTTTAAATGTTTTCCCACTCAGTGGGACCAAAGTCAAAGAAATAAATTTTAAAAACAAAATAATAAAATTAACGAACAATATATTTTATATCTCAATAAATCGGAAGGTACTTCTAGTAAAAACGACGACCTACATGCATCGATGCCTACATTAAATAATTAGCATCATAAAAAAAAAAAAAAAAAAATTATTAGGATAGTTTAAATACATTTGAGGACGCAAGGGCACTTGTTACAGGGGTCACAAATATAAGAACAAATGTCTGTGATAGTTTAGACAATTTAATGATAACTATATCCGACGTTATTAAAGTAATTATTGGGGTTACTGGTTCAATAAGTTACATTAAACTCAAGTGTCTGTGAAGCGTCTTCGATTACTTGCTAAATTGGCTCAAACACAACAGACACCAACTGCAGAAATAATTACATCTTATTGCTTTTAGTCGCTACATTCTTGGCAGAGTGGTCGTCTAGTGGCACGCCTAACAAGCCGTCGCCACTCCTGGTGCATTTCATCGGCCTACCTATCGCCTATCGCGGCCTATGCATCCTCTTGCCATCTACTTTCCCCTCGACTACCAGGCGCTGGATGTTTGTCCGAAGAAAATGAGAATGCGTCATTGTACAGTCGAGGAAAGGCGTTGTCTGATCCCCAGTTCCTGCAGTATGGATTTGTTGGTTACATCTCCAGAACATTAATTCGTTTTTTTCTATTTCCCGTAGCATCCACGTCATAAAGCATACACAAAAATAGGGACCACAAGGGCTCTAACTATGTAGATTTTAGTGGCTTTTGTAACGTTTCGGTTTCTCCATATCTTCTTCAGCTTGTCCATTGCAGATCTTGATTTCATCCTCGCATCCACCGTTATGATATATCTTATAGACACTATAAATACACACATCAAAAGTGTCTAGGGATCAACATATATTTTTGCAATAACTTTTCTCCTGATTGATATTCATTAAAATTTTCTTTAAGGATTGATCAAATAAAATGTTTTCGTTTGTCTACAGTAACGATAAACCAAGTCACCTTTGCATTAGTAAAAAAAAATGCCATTTTCCTAATAAAGGGATTTTTGACATTTGAACCACTAACATTAAAGTTCGAAAAAAAGACTGAAATAACAGTTTTTTTTTTAATTTTATTGGGTAACTTAAACAATTAATAATCCGTGTTTCTACCGCGAACACTAACAACACAAGAACATCGGTTTGGCATACTCAAAATGAGTTCATCCAAATCACGCTGTGGAATGGCCGCCCATGTTCGTTGCAACAACAAAAAAAGGTCTTCTTGCGACTGGATACCCTCCATATTCGGCAGAGCTCTTCTCTGAAGAATATCCCATGCATGCTCAATCGGGTTCAAGTCTGGCGACTGAGCAGGCCAGGGCAGGACATTGATGTTAGCTGCGGCGAGAGTCTGTCTTACAACTCTTGCGGTGTGCGGTCGTGCATTATCATGCATTAACTGAAATAAGGGACCGATATGCACTTGTAGAGGAACGATGACGTCTGATACAACCGTCTCAGCATAAATTTGAGCGTTGAGGTTGCCTCTGATCCAAATCAACTCAGTTCTTCCGCCGATCGAAATACCCGCCCATACCATGATGGTTCCACCACTATAAGGATGGACTTCCTGGCAGGATTTTAATCGCTGTTGGCGTCCAGGGGTTCTCCAGTGTCGTATACGTCTTGTATCCGGCCTCATACCAAAACGAGACTCATCAGAAAAGCACACGAAACGCCATTGTTCTTCTGTCCAATTTCTGTGTTCAAGAGCCCATTGATATCGAGTCCTACGATTGTGCATTGCTATAGGTGGTACCCGTAGCGGTCTTCGGGAATGAAGGTTCACTTCATGCAAGCGGTTTCTGACTGTTTGGTCGCTAATTAAGTTCCCTGAAGAGCGATGAAGGCTCACGGCTAACATCATGGCGGTTATTGTTGGAGTTCTTCGAGCTGTGATTTGAATGTATCGGTCTTGTCTCCGTGTGGTGCAGCGATACCGTCCTCCATGGCGCTCAGCCACGGTACCAGTGGTTCGGTAACGTGTCCAAAGTCGACTGATAACACTCTGACTTGTATTCAGAGCTAAAGCCACAGTACGTTGCCGGGAACCAGCTTCTATCATTCCCACGGCTCTGATCATTTCTTCCCTGCTTAAATGACGTCGCCGCTCCATAATAACGTTGGTTTTAATCAGTAGTAGGGAAACAGTAGCACTAATAATGTCTTCAATGCGTCTTATGTTTTTATAGGGAAAATATTGACAGCTGATTTTCATCTTTTACTCGAATTTGATTGACAGTTCCTGTTTTAAATTATGAAATGCACCAAAAAGGATCCATATAAATTTATAAAATCATAAATTTATTACAAAGCCACATCTCAATCACAAGAAATCCGCATAAACATGCTTGATCCCTAGACTTTTTTGATGTGTGTAGATGTCACATATCGTAGGCTGACAATGACGTCATATAACCCTATTTCCGTCTCAGAGTTCTGACAAGCTTTACCAGAATCGGCTAAGTAACTGCCTGGGGTGGAGCTCACAAAACTGAGTTTCTCCAGCTTGAAGGTGCGCAGAGAGCGGTACTAAAGACCAGACAACCGTTTAGACATCCCCAGTTGATTTATTTTGCGATTGCCAGGTTCTGACTGTAAGACAACTCTTCATCCAGCAGATTGTTCTACGTAAACATACAGAGGTATAGTTTACACCTGATTACGATAGCTCCTCACGCAGACGTAACAGAGTGTGCAGAGTCATTCCATTCAAATCCATATTTGCTAGCAGATTTTATTATAACTTTGGCTTCCGAATATATAATAAAGTTAATAGTAAATGATTTCATTCATATACCCTGTAACCAAATCATTGTGCAAGAAAGTATCAAATTAATATTAATATTAATAAGATAATTAAGAATATGACGAGACCGAATGTCACTTAAAAGAAATCAAATAAATAAAATATTACCAGTGTACCAACATCCAACTTAATATTGGTCATATTATAGCTTAGTTTATTATTATTAAATATCATACCTACCCCCCCCCCCCCCCCTTCATCTTTTACTTTTATATTACCTATTTATGTGTTGTTTATTAGCTACTATTATTTTCGTCTTTTATTGTGTAACTTTAACGAAGAGCACTTGTCTTCTGGAACACACTCTGTTTAATCAGACTAGTACAGAGCACATTTATATATAGGTGAAAGAAAATTGGGTCAATAAAGATTTTTTATTTATTTATTTAAGTAATATATCTGTAAAGGCGCGTCGTGCATTCGACACACAGACAATACTTTTTTACATTTATAATATTAGTATGGATATACTTATATAAATTACCAATTCATTTAACATCTTGCTGCTGAGCGCTCTCTTCCGAATACTCTCCGTCGTCAAACTGAGAACATGAACTTCGGGATAATGGACCCGACTCGAGGTGTGAAGGTGCGACATAACTGAGAACATGAACTTCGGGATAATGGACCCGACTCGAGGTGTGAAGGTGCGACATAACTGAGAACATGAACTTCGGGATAATGGACCCGACTCGAGGTGTGAAGGTGCGACATAACTGAACTACAAAAAAATATAACCCGGAAGTTTGTTTTTTTTTATTCGATTCGTTCTCGATGGATGAATTCCGCATCATGTATTTGACATTAATATGTTCGCGGGGTAGGCAGGCAGAGCTACAACAGATTACACTACTAATGATTAATAATAAGTTTTGTGGTAGAGAGGGGAGTTTGACAAAGTTCCCACAAAGTTACTGGAGGTATCCACATTCTATATGTAACTCGAATAGGTATACAACGGATCTTTAAGACGAACAATTTTACGACAGACTTCAGACGTGACATGTACTGCACGCAACAAATGAAATAAAAATTAAATGAGGTCTTATAAACATTATAACGTTCACATATTTCACCTTGGATAAGCATCCAAAACTTTACCACAACTGTTACTAACTTTTACTTACACTTTACAAGTTTTTAGGCGCAATATATTGTCGTTGCAGAGGATCCTGGCTCAGACTTAGAAACTGTACTGCTGTGTGACCAAGTATGATCCTCGGTGTAACCGTTCCTTGAAAGTGGTTGCGTCATGTATCGGGTTATAGTTTTAACTTAGATTTACTCAATTAATATTGTTAATATTTTTATTGATCAATGGCCCAATTAATGGATACTGTAATCAGCGTTACTTGTTTAGTAGCTTTATCTCCCAAAATTATTGGTGTACCTATAGAATACCTTAACTATTTCTATAAGGTATAGAAATATTTCTGAACAGATGTATTTTACTTATTAGATCTCCAACAAGATGTACACCAATGCATTACAACATAACATGAATAATATGAGGTGCAACCTTAATTATAGGAGATATGAAAAAAGAGTAACAATAATTATTAATAACTGCCACGTATGAAGTCCTGTGCAGAAACTCATATAAGGCAATTCTGTCCATACCTTTGGCAAACAATTATATATTTTAGCACCTATGATTTCTAATTTAGGTATAGTCATGACTAATGATGTGTGGGTAATGTAATGTTCGCCATCGTCACTACTTAGCTAATAAAGCACAATATTTGATTTAACGAAAGGTGTTGTTGTCTCTCATAGCGTGTCGGGAATGCCCAAATGTTTACACGTACCTAAGTAAGAGGATAGTTGTATTTGGTAATTAGTTAAAATAGCCGGGTGTGTGGTGGAGTGTCCCAAAGCTGTGTGGAGTTGATGCGACATCAGGGCTCCATTAACGTGTAGTGCTTTTTAATGTGACGCCTAATGGAGCTTACTTCTCTTCTCACTGAATACTAAAACATATCATACGCTTATTTAAAAAACAACATAAAATTTAAACGACATGTTTTGCTCTCACGTAATGCTAAGAACAGGGAGTGAGAGCGGTGGTAGTAGTAGTGAGAAATATACATTTCTTACGTACATTTGTCATAGATTTACAACACCGCCGCTCCCGTGCCTCGGAGAGCACGTTAAGCCGTCGGTCCCGGTTCCACTAATACCTACTTTTGTAATCGTTAATAAACACTCACAATTGACCTTCACCTTCTTGTATGGCATTCTCAACAACCCCATGGCTCTTTCTTACCTTCGTTTCCAATATCTATATATAATCTCCAATATCGTCCACTCCGTTTTTCTCATAATAATCAACTTTCTATCCCTCAACACTCTGCTAGCATATATTCACTTACTGTTACGGCTTCTCGCCATTGGAACAAACTTCCACTATCAGGCAAGCATCACATCTTTATTAAATTGGTTATATTTACTTTCTTAGAATGCAATTTGCATTTAACGATTTCGAAGATCCGTTTTGGAAATCAAAAGCTCGGCGTTTTGCCTTCCAATAACGGAAGAAATAATCAAACATCTGTTCCTAATTTTGAACTGACATAACACTATCTATATCCTTATAATGTGCCTTTGACAGCTCGAAGGTAAAATTGATCGTTGGCGACACGTCTTAGAATGCGGCTGGAGGAGGACTCTGCGTTCTAAAGGCTGGGGTGAATTTATTGTTTAAATAGAATAATGTCAATCTCGCACAGTAATCTACTAATTAGTTAATACTTCGTAATTACTGCTCAGTTTTACTAGCGAGGGTTGTGTTACATAATACATATTGCGTGTGCAACTCTAAACAAGCTTGTATATACGTCGATCAATATTTTAAGGTCTATCAGTTATGCGATTATTCTATTCTGGGGTATCGGACGTAAGTGTCGCCTAGAAGCAACTTGGGTTACAGACGACTGTCCCACTATTCGAAGAGTAATTCTGAAAAACGATTATAGTAGAATGGCATGTTTTGTCTACGTACGATTTTATGCGATGGCCTAACTGATAGACCTTAAAATATTGATCGACGTATATACAAGCTTGTTTAGAGTTGCACACGCAATATGTATTATGTAACACAACCCTCGCTAGTAAAACTGAGCAGTAATTACGAAGTATTAACTAATTAGTAGATTACTGTGCGAGATTGACATTATTCTATTTAATAAATAGTTTGGTTTGGAGCGGATGTGGGTGTCGGTACTCTCGGCATCGCGCAGATGTGGGTGTCGGTACTCTCGGCATCGCGCGGATGTGGGTGTCGGTACTCTCGGCATCGCGCGGATGTGGGTGTCGGTACTCTCGGCATCGCGCAGATGTGGGTGTCGGTACTCTCGGCATCGCGCGGATGTGGGTGTCGGTACTCTCGGCATCGCGCGGATGTGGGTGTCGGTACTCTCGGCATCGCGCAGATGTGGGTATCGGTACTCTCGTCATCGCGCGGATGTGGGTGTCGGTACTCTCGGCATCGCGCGGATGTGGGTGTCGGTACTCTCGGCATCGCGCGGATGTGGGTGTCGGTACTCTCGGCATCGCGCGGATGTGGGTGTCGGTACTCTCGGCATCGCGCGGATGTGGGTGTCGGTACTCTCGGCATCGCGCGGATGTGGGTGTCGGTACTCTCGGCATCGCGCGGATGTGGGTGTCGGTACTCTCGGCATCGCGCGGATGTGGGTGTCGGTACTCTCGGCATCGCGCGGATGTGGGTGTCGGTACTCTCGGCATCGCGCGGATGTGGGTGTCGGTACTCTCGGCATCGCGCGGATGTGGGTGTCGGTACTCTCGGCATTGCGTCGCGTTAACAAAGTAACGACGATAAAACAAAAACAACAGATCGAATTTTTTTAAAATAATTTGTTTCAGAATATTATCGTTTACTACTTTTTTTTTTTTTTTTAATTCTTTATTGGACCAAACTTAAAATTAGGTACATAGGCGAGTTTAATGCCTGCATCTTCTGACACTAACCTTTGGTATGGTGGAATTATGGGCAGGGTGCAATGATCTAATAGTCTAATTTATATAATAACCAAGCTATTACATTAACTACACACGAACTACTTTTGTCTACGCTACTAATTTGTCCTCAGACCTTCCCATAGAGGGATTGTTTGTGAAAGAGCGCGTATTTCGCAGTTTTTTAAAAGAAACATTGACAGAGACAAAACAGTTGACTAACTTAAGAAGAACTTATTTTTTTTATAATTTGCTTTGTTACAGATGGTGCAGTTATAAATTAAGTGACAAAGGAAGATAACACGGTCCCAGAGTGAGATCGTGTGTGACAGTGATGTCGAGGGGACAGTCACGATGAAGCTGTGGAAGAGTTTAAAGGTGTCCATCAGCCGGACCGACCGTGGCGAGGCGGAGGACCTGCCGCCCTGGGGTCACGGATATCAACTCGACGGTGAGAACTTTACCACCACAATATGATGCCATTTTAGGGAGGGACTGTGGAAGAAGTTTTATTTACCTTCTGCCAGAAGTATTTGGTTCTGGTGAAAACGAACAATGGGGGCATTATGCAGGCTTCTTTATAGCTCTAAGCGTGTTCTACCACGATGAAGGCTCTAAAGAACTCTTATCTCCTCCTAGCAATATACCAGATGCTCATGTCGTATCCAATACTGTTCCTAGATTAGGCAACAGCACGATGAAAATAAATTATCCAAACCAGCTACTTTTGTAGACAAAATAAGTTTAGGTAAATAGTTTTTCCATCCCGTCTGGCCAGCGCGCGTGGCGAGTGTAGGCCAAATTCTCCAAAAATTTTTTGGAAGGCCGATCTCCAAGACTCCAACAGTGAAGTTCTAGGACTATGAGTCCTAGGGGCTATGATGATGAAATCTTCCACAAACGCTTACGATTTAAAAAGTATAATCACAACTATATCCCTTCCAGGGTGGTCAGAAACTTTAAAGAGTCACATTTACATTTCGCCAACGTTATTATAGGCACATCATGACAAGTGGCAAGCTCGTCGATGTCTCTAGCGTACCAAAGGAGAGAAATTAATTATTGTGCGTATTAAGCGGCACTATGTTCCTTCTGATACCTATAAGAAAATACTCCATCATGGAAAATATAAATCAATGCCTGTGAAGTTTTTTGCATGATATTCTGAGGGATTTGTCGAATCAAATAACTTGAAGGTAAGTAAAATGTGTTCTCCGTCGTAATGTCGACAGTAAATCTGACGCCAGACGGGATTACTCGTACTTCGCCTCTTCATACTAAACCCTCTTTATATTTTGACAACATTTAATGAATCCGTCGCAACACTTTTAACACATTACTAATACTAGGATCCTTCTTATCGTTATGTACACTTTCAATACTATACCACCTGATTGTAAATTCAACACGAACTCGGCAGCCGGAATACAAAGTTTAAAGTTACGAAAGAACATTGAAAGCTCTACATCGCGAGATTTGACAATTTGATATCGTAAAGTTTGCTCAATACTTTATTTATTTATTGGTTTTACAAAATCACAGCATTAAATTAATACATATTTGACGATAGGAATTTTGTTATACATTAGCCAAAATGATTTTTATTTTATAGACAGCACTTAAATTAAAATTGAGCCAAAACTAACATCAAATTAAATTTAATCGAATCATAAATTAAATTAAAACTAAACTAATAATTAAATAATATTAAATATATTATACTGTTTGGTTCACTCTATTATTGTCTTTATTCATTGTACTATCTATGGCTATCACATCACTCCTACTCCTCTTTAATATGCGTTCAATCGATCCTGATATTGGAACGGCGAAAAAGGCATTGTGAGAACAAAAATTCCCTTTTGAAGAACTAATTTGGTACGAAACGAGGCTGATGTATTAAAAACAAAATTTAAATACACTCCTGTAAAATGTTAATTAAGATTTTTGATGGAATAATTTAAACGGGAGACTCCGACAGCGACAGAGAGAAGATAAAGGATGATTTGTTTACTACCGCGACCTTTTCGTCGAACCCCGAAAAAAAAAACAGTGAAAAGCGGATGAAAGTCGTGAAATATATGCTGCGTTTAATTGTGTACGAAATGTTGAGATGAGGCGATGATATAGTAGGCTCATCACTCGGTTTGATTTTCTAAAATTCTAACCCAAATTTTTGTTTACAAGTTTACAGTAAACGAACAATTATATTTGCAACATCTAAATAAAATTCCATAACACGTCACAGATACACAAAACAAATAACATCAAGATGTAGCAGGAGACTGCCATTTTAATCGAGAGCTTCGTTTTTACATTATATACAGATGTTAATAACCATTGTAAACTCTGGAAGTTCTATTCCCACATCGAACGAGGCCTGAAATGGAATGTTTTTCTTGGGATAAATATTATCCTACATACTTAAGATGGAGTATTCCTAGCGCGTAAATACCAGCTACATGTAAAGTATCATCGCCAAAATTGTAGATAGACACGCGGATGTAGTGTTGTTTCTAATGGCTTATCGATTCAATAACGCTCTTACCAAAAACTATATTATGCTGACTGAACATCAAAGCACCAGTGCAAATTTTCTGTTTTGATACTTTCTGAAGGAAACAGTGGTGTTGTTAATCTATGACAAATGTATTGAAGACAAGTGTAGTTCTTATTGGGACATGCTGAGGTTCGAACCTACGACCGTAAGATTGATCTGGTAACAATTGATGATGATCATTATCCTAAAATACCGACTATATTTACTAAAAGTTATAATCTCGTCATTAATGATTTAATTACTTATCAAATAATTAGATTTCAATACGATTGCAAGCACGAGTCTATTGGCATGTTTAATGGATGAGATGCAGGATGTGTGCCGAGAGCAGAGGCTGGCATTATTTGTCAGTCACTTCCTGCCAACACGAGTGCCGACTTGTGTGCCGACATGTGTGCCGACATTGCCGATCTGTCTGTCGTCAATCACATGCAAATCGAACATTTGTAATTGTCAGTCGGTCTGCTCGTGTAATGGTTATTGATATCTATGGTTCGCCATCATTAATTATCTTGCTATTAGCTTTAATCAAATATCTAAACAGTTTTATGTTTGCGAGTGTTGGTGACAGAACACTAATAGCTTTGTGACTATAACGTTGGATATCCGTTTGTATTCGGTAATAGTCGTATTGTAGCAAATTCAATTGGTACTTATTACATTCATTGACATTACGGAATTCACGAACGTACTAGTTCCGTAGACTGCTCCCACAAAGGAACTACCAGAACCGGTTCCAACTTTTCCAAGGGACTCGGAGCTGAGGAACTAAAAGAACGACACAGTCCACTAAAGAGCGGCGAACTAAACTGCTCCTCTCTTGGTCAGGAACTACTTACTAGGAACAACTATAGAAACTTGTGAAGTACAACGACTACAGTGTTTCAGTTATTGCATTTTAATTATATCGATATCATCGCAAGATGTATCTCTAGTTAATAACAGATTTCGTGAGTAATAAATCTTGGCTCATAATTCCAAATTTGATTGAAGACGTCTGACATGTAGAAAGTTGTTCCCAAGTACTTTAATGTTTGTTATTAATTAGGTCTTGATGGCTACAATTGTATAGTAAAAGCGCTATAAACCACGTGAAAAACGCAGAAAATAGTGACAACGTGGTTCCAGTATATTATGTAATTGTGTACGGGTCCGTCCGTAGTTTAATAGGCGCACCAGGCGCACGGTCTCGACCTTACAGATGAGTCGCGGCTACAAGTGAAGGCACTCAGGTCGCCGCGTGGACGGGTACGAGTGAAGGCACTCAGGTCGCCGCGTGGACGGGTACGAATGCAAGCTTCTGCGGTTTATTTTATGTAAAGCGCAATAGATCATTAAATCATTTATATCCATATTGTCGGGGACGTGTAATATGAACTAGAAAGTGACTAACAAAATCTTACAGCCAGAAAAAACACATTTCCTATTTTTTATTTTCTTTATCTTGTTTTTTTCAATTAGCGTCTACTTTATTAAGAATTTTACTGAATTTAAATGAGTTTAAGCGATACAAGCTTTCCTAACTATAAAAAATGATCATGTATCATAGTAGTTTTGTTTAATTATTTACGAATATCGAATAAAAGGTATCAGTAATGAAAGGACATGTTTTTTTTAACACACTTCGATTGAAGTAGGTTATAGAAATGGAGAAACACACTGGTTCGGAGAGCAATCCACATATTAAGCCTGCGATAGATGTAAGTCTTCAAATTTATAATCATGTTCGTGTAGGGTTAGTGGCTACGGTATGGAGGTCCATGTTCGTGTAGGGTTAGTGGCTACGGTATGGAGGTCCATGTTCGTGTAGGGTTAGTGGCTACGGTATGGAGGTCCATGTTCGTGTAGGGTTAGTGGCTACGGTATGGAGGTCCATGTTCGTGTAGGGTTAGTGGCTACGGTATGGAGGTCCATGTTCGTGTAGGGTTGTTGAATAGAGAAGAAGGAATACAGTTACGGCGTTGTTCAGATCACGAACTCGAGTGACGCGCAGGTGACAGGTGCCTGACCTTATCAAAATAATTTTCAGAAAAAATATATCCCAAATTTGTGAGCGAGTGACAAAAATCCGCCGTTTATTTTTATTGCTGACTTGTACTCTTCCGAGTATTAGGCTATAAACAATACTTCTTAGCACATTCCAGATTCTAATTCTTTTTTTTTATATAAACACAATTTATTTCTTACAACCAGTGGTGGGTTACATTATTACTCGCCTTGAGATTAAGACATTGAATCGATAATAAATGTACCACCATGTGCCACTACACAACATGCACAAAATACAAGTGGTAGAAACTTAATAAATAATAAAAAAATCCCAAATATTTTCGTAAGGTTCACTATAGGATATCAACTTGTACACCAGGTACCTGTAAATATAGGCTTCAGAGTAATAATAACTTGAGTAAAATTGGTGAAAATATAATTTCAAGTGTATTTAAACTTGACGGGAAATTGTTACCTAAGACCTTCGCTGAAACGTTGGTTTAGTTTGTATTTGTAAGCGGAGATACGACCTTATTCAGTTGTCGATAGCATAATTTTACTCGTTTCGGTTAAAGTTGTATGAGGATTATTTAAATGAGAATGGCATAGTTTTGATTAACTAAGGGCTATTTGTAGAGTTAATGTTTTATTTGTGAACAGTCGACGACATCGTTCGGGTCCGGGTGGTCCGGGTGGTCCGGGTGGTCCGGGGGGCACTCTTAATGAAATTTGATTGTCAAATGAAATAATTTAGGTATAGTTGAGTCGACTTCACTTTAATATTTACTGACTCTATCTAATCAAGACATACTCGTAGTTGTTAGGTCTTGTTTGTCTTGACAACCGCAACAATCAGTAGTTAATAGGGAACAATCTGTAAAATGAGTTAGACCTTTTGGTTTGAGCATGTGTGTTCGCTTCTACTAACAGAATTATTGTAAATCGTTTACTGTAATGTGACACATCTTTTGATAATTATTCCGTCACTTACGATAGATAGATTGTCTTTTTTATAACTAGTTTGGTAAAAAAATAAATGGTGAATATGGTATTTGATAAGACTTAAATTATTTATCTATTTATTTTATTTTATTTTTATTTATTCAGGAAACATACAGATCTTAAATCATAATTACAACAATTCTAAAAGTTACACAATCCAGCAAAGTTTCCACTTAAATATCAAACATAGATTTTGCAAAAAAATATTATAATAATAGGGATAAGCTTAAAAACAATACCTATAGAACAAACACAACTAAATAATATACATATAAGTATATAGTAAAATAATGGAAAATGAGAAAAAAATAAATAGTAATCAAAAAGAAATTAATTAAAAGTTCTACAAGCATAATCTATTATTAATTTCTTTTTTTAACCTAGCAACACTAACACTGAACAAATCAATATCACTGAAATTTTCATTGTAGTTTAGGCATGATCTTAGCACAAAGGAGTTTTTCAAGTATTTTGTTCCAGCAAATCTGATAGCAAATAACAGTCTATTATTATATAATAATTATATATATGTATATAATAATTATATATATGTATATAATAATATAAAATATTAATAATATATAATAATAGCCCAAAGTAGCCATAAAGAGAAGAGGCAGAGCCGGGGCGGAGGGAATCGTCTGAGGCTGGGTTGTAAGAACGCGTTTCTTAACATCCTAAAGAGGTGGGTTCGAATCGCGGCATATACCAATGAGAAATACACTTTTCTCATGTACATTTGTCATAGATTTACAACACTACCATTACCGTGCCTCGGAGAGTACGTTAAGCCGCCGGTCCCGGTTGCATTAATACCAACTTGTTGAATCGTTAATAAATTGTCATAAAAAAAATACACCAGACCTTCCTCGCCAACCTGCCTGGCCAGCGCGCGCTTCACTGGTACGAGTAGACCAAATACACCAGACCTTCCTCGCCAACCTGCCTGGCCAGCGCGCGCTACACTGTACGAGTAGACCAAATACACCAGACCTTCCTCGCCAACCTGCCTGGCCAGCGCGCGCTACACTGTACGAGTAGACCAAATACACCAGACCTTCCTCGCCAACCTGCCTGGCCAGCGCGCGCTACACTGTACGAGTAGACCAAATACACCAGACCCTCCTCGCCAACCTGCCTGGCCAGCGCGCGCTACACTGTACGAGTAGACCAAATACACCAGACCCTCCTCGCCAACCTGCCTGGCCAGCGCGCGCTACACTGTACGAGTAGACCAAATACACCAGACCCTCCTCGCCAACCTGCCTGGCCAGCGCGCGCTACACTGTACGAGTAGACCAAATACACCAGACCTTCCTCGCCAACCTGCCTGGCCAGCGCGCGCTACACTGTACGAGTAGACCAAATACACCAGACCTTCCTCGCCAACCTGCCTGGCCAGCGCGCGCTACACTGTACGAGTAGACCAAATACACCAGACCTTCCTCGCCAACCTGCCTGGCCAGCGCGCGCTACACTGTACGAGTAGACCAAATACACCAGACCCTCCTCGCCAACCTGCCTGGCCAGCGCGCGCTACACTGTACGAGTAGACCAAATACACCAGACCCTCCTCGCCAACCTGCCTGGCCAGCGCGCGCTACACTGTACGAGTAGACCAAATACACCAGACCTTCCTCGCCAACCTGCCTGGCCAGCGCGCGCTACACTGTACGAGTAGACCAAATACACCAGACCCTCCTCGCCAACCTGCCTGGCCAGCGCGCGCTACACTGTACGAGTAGACCAAATACACCAGACCCTCCTCGCCAACCTGCCTGGCCAGCGCGCGCTACACTGTACGAGTAGACCAAATACACCAGACCCTCCTCGCCAACCTGCCTGGCCAGCGCGCGCTACACTGGTACGAGTAGACCAAATTCTCCAGAAATTTCTGAAAGTTCCATCTTCAACAGTGGAGGTCTAGGACTCTGTGGTCTAGGGGCTGTACTGAATTTCCTTGAATTGAAGAAAGAATTGATTATTTCCTCCGCCTTATCTTGAAAGAGTCATAAAAATAATTATAATTATTTCTTGTCCCATTCTCCAAAACTAACTACCAACAGAATTCGTTCATAAGCAGGACATGCAGTTATGTTAATGATTATTGCAACGACTTGGATCCATTTATATTATCTCCGACAGCTACACGACGCATTCTTACAAAACGTTTCGCCAGTGGTTCTCATCAATAGTATTATATTTACATATATTGTAAATTTATTGTTTAGTTTATTTCATTTTCCATTTTATTGTTTTTATTAGGTATCTATGTATAATTGTTTTTAATTTTTTTTTTTTTTTAGTTTTTTTTTTTTTTTTTTTTTGTTCTATGTTATGTAGTTTATTATTCTTAGTTTTAAGTTTAGGTTAATTTTACTTGTGTTGTTATTGCAGCGAGCACCACCTAATTATATAATTTTACCTATCGGTGGCAACTTGTCAATAGCCATACCCTACCCATATGTACTCTATATATATTTTATGTATCTAGCTGTAAGTTGTCCTTAAACATTAAATAAAAAAATAAAAAAATAAAAAAAAAATTTCGATATTACTAACCAAAAAATAAAATAAATTAATGACTTGAGTAAGTATTTAATTTACGTAATTTTCCTCTGTAAAGGTTGGATTTCAAATTCCTGCCAGGCGTTACGTCGTAAACACTCCTAATACGGGATCATTTTAAACTTTAAAAGCGAAAACAAAATGTTATTATGCATATAAATATAAAGAAAACCTTGCTACGGTATAAACATTAAAATTAAACGAATTTGTATCGCATTTGGTAGTTACACGTATCTCTGTTTGCTCTCACACTCACGAGAGTCACGGCACACGGCATACGACACACTGCACACGACACACGGCACACGACACACGGCACACGGCACACGGCACACGGCACACGACACACGACACACGGCACACGACACACGGCACACGGCACACGACACACGACACACGGAACCTAACGGTACAATATCTTTTAACAATCGCAACTTCATCAACAGGGGCGAGATATTACCTGATCAAATTACAAGCGTCTTAATAATTTATTTTCTATAATTGGTTACATTTTTCATAATATTAATATTATCTGAGAGTTCAATGGTACTCGTAAATTCCTAATATTAATATTATCTGACAGTTCAATGGTAATCGTAAATTCCTAATATTAATATTATCTGACAGTTCAATGGTAATCGTAAATTCCTAATATTAATATTATCTGAGAGTTCAATGGTACTCGTAAATTCCTAATATTAATATTATCTGACAGTTCAATGGTAATCGTAAATTCCTAATATTAATATTATCTGACAGTTCAATGGTAATCGTAAATTCCTAATATTAATATTATCTGAGAGTTCAATGGTACTCGTAAATTCCTAATATTAATATTATCTGACAGTTCAATGGTAATCGTAAATTCCTAATATTAATATTATCTGAGAGTTCAATGGTACTCGTAAATTCCTAATATTAATATTATCTGACAGTTCAATGGTAATCGTAAATTCCTAATATTAATATTATCTGACAGTTCAATGGTAATCGTAAATTCCTAATATTAATATTATCTGAGAGTTCAATGGTACTCGTAAATTCCTAATATTAATATTATCTGAGAGTTCAATGGTACTCGTAAATTCCTAATATTAATATTATCTGACAGTTCAATGGTAATCGTAAATTCCTAATATTAATATTATCTGACAGTTCAATGGTAATCGTAAATTCCTAATATTAATATTATCTGAGAGTTCAATGGTACTCGTAAATTCCTAATATTAATATTATCTGAGAGTTCAATGGTACTCGTAAATTCCTAATATTAATATTATCTGACAGTTCAATGGTAATCGTAAATTCCTAATATTAATATTATCTGAGAGTTCAATGGTACTCGTAAATTCCTAATATTAATATTATCTGAGAGTTCAATGGTAATCGTAAATTCCTAATATTAATATTATCTGAGAGTTCAATGGTACTCGTAAATTCCTAATATTAATATTATCTGAGAGTTCAATGGTACTCGTAAATTCCTAATATTAATATTATCTGACAGTTCAATGGTAATCGTAAATTCCTAATATTAATATTATCTGAGAGTTCAATGGTACTCGTAAATTCCTAATATTAATATTATCTGACAGTTCAATGGTAATCGTAAATTCCTAATATTAATATTATCTGAGAGTTCAATGGTACTCGTAAATTCCTAATATTAATATTATCTGAGAGTTCAATGGTAATCGTAAATTCCTAATATTAATATTATCTGACAGTTCAATGGTAATCGTAAATTCCTAATATTAATATTATCTGAGAGTTCAATGGTACTCGTAAATTCCTAATATTAATATTATCTGACAGTTCAATGGTACTCGTAAATTCCTAATATTAATATTATCTGAGAGTTCAATGGTACTCGTAAATTCCTAATATTAATATTATCTGAGAGTTCAATGGTAATCGTAAATTCCTAATATTAATATTATCTGACAGTTCAATGGTAATCGTAAATTCCTAATATTAATATTATCTGAGAGTTCAATGGTACTCGTAAATTCCTAATATTAATATTATCTGACAGTTCAATGGTAATCGTAAATTCCTAATATTAATATTATCTGACAGTTCAATGGTAATCGTAAATTCCTAATATTAATATTATCTGAGAGTTCAATGGTACTCGTAAATTCCTAATATTAATATTATCTGAGAGTTCAATGGTAATCGTAAATTCCTAATATTAATATTATCTGACAGTTCAATGGTAATCGTAAATTCCTAATATTAATATTATCTGAGAGTTCAATGGTACTCGTAAATTCCTAATATTAATATTATCTGAGAGTTCAATGGTAATCGTAAATTCCTAATATTAATATTATCTGACAGTTCAATGGTAATCGTAAATTCCTAATATTAATATTATCTGAGAGTTCAATGGTACTCGTAAATTCCTAATATTAATATTATCTGAGAGTTCAATGGTAATCGTAAATTCCTAATATTAATATTATCTGACAGTTCAATGGTAATCGTAAATTCCTAATATTAATATTATCTGAGAGTTCAATGGTACTCGTAAATTCCTAATATTAATATTATCTGACAGTTCAATGGTAATCGTAAATTCCTAATATTAATATTATCTGAGAGTTCAATGGTACTCGTAAATTCCTAATATTAATATTATCTGACAGTTCAATGGTAATCGTAAATTCCTAATATTAATATTATCTGACAGTTCAATGGTAATCGTAAATTCCTAATATTAATATTATCTGAGAGTTCAATGGTACTCGTAAATTCCTAATATTAATATTATCTGACAGTTCAATGGTAATCGTAAATTCCTAATATTCGCTGCTAGGACATTCGTTCCAAAAGCTAACTGTAGTGTTGCCTCTGTATTAAATATATCTGTATTTGAGTACACACGCAACGATGCTTTATTTTTGTATTGCTTATTTAGAAGATTAAATAATATCTTTAAAACAAAAAGATTCAATTTATGATATGGGTAGGAACATTGTGGGGAAAATAAAACTAGGTATAATAAGGAATAACGACATTCCCCAACGATGAAAGGAATGGTCCAAAAAACTCAAACTATTTAAATGAAGATATATTTATGTTGAAAACATTATCCGCAGATATTCCCGAGCTCTTGTTATATTTTTTGATGTAAAGACGTTGTAAATTTAGTTCAGGTAAATTCATGTATGGCGTTGTTCTTTATTCAAAGTAACTTGATAAGGCTTCTTCACGGTGTAATGTAACAATGCAATTAAATTATGTTTTAATGAAATACATGGCTCAGGTGTGTTCGCGACGTATCTTCCCCCTCACGTGTCTAATAAGGTTTTATTGACGCGGGGTGCATAATTTTATTCTTTTATTTTTGCATAAAAAGTTAAGCCGCGGGGGGACTTCAATTAAAGTAGAAGAGAGCTGCACTCACATAACTATAATATAAGGGACGGGATATTGTGTTTTTAGGTCAACCTCTTTATTTGTTTTAAATAACGCTGTCTGCATTATTACAAAAACGCAAGCCTTATTATTATTGTTATTATGGGGCAGGGCGTTGGCGGTTAGGAGCAATATGCTCGCTCGCAGGTTTGCTCGATGTACTGAACCAGTCAAGGTAACACTTTTTAAAGCCAATCATTCTACTCGAGCCGACTGTGGGTGTCGTATACGCGCCGAGCCTACAATCTCATCAGCATGCAGTACAACAATGCCTTCAGAATGCTGCTGGGACTGCCGAGGCGCTGCAGTGCGTCGGGTATGTTCGCGGAGGCGCGGACAGATGACTTCTACGCGATTCGTCGCAAACAGACAGCCTCACTGCTGCAGCGCCTGAGAAGTAGTAACAGCAACATTCTGAAAACTATTGCTGCAAGGTTTTACTGTCCCATCCAAAAACATTGGAGTCATTGGAATTAAAAAATAAAATAATTATAGAATTAGGTACTAACAATACTAATATAGTTTTATGGATGCATTGTTACTAACAAACTACTAATAAATTATGAACTTAGTTTAGTTCGAAATAAATGTCATTATTTAAAGTTTTGTAAAAAAAAGGCCTACAACATTCAGTCGGATAAGGTTCTCCTTCCAGCGCGGCGGAAGTTAGTATGTCTCAATAGGGGATACAGTTTTATCGATAATTGTACGAGTTATGACTCTGACAGTTTTATCGATAATTGTACGAGTTATGACTCTGACAGTTTTATCGATAATTGTACGAGTTATGACTCTGACAGTTTTCGTTAGTAAAGGGATACCTTTATTATTGTTTGGGCTTAAAGGAATCGACTTCGGCCGCTGATGTATGTATTTTGATAGTCGTTCCGCACGTACATACACTCTGTCGACCAGGTCCGGATGGCTAATGGAATGCTAACGCCTCCCGCTGGTAGTTCATGCACTTTTAGTACTGGGCGCCGTGTGGCTCACGAACCCAGGGGATCTAGGTTCGACAGCTTCAGCTCTCCTCCAGGAGCAATTCTTCAGTAGTGGTTGGGGGGGCGAGCGCAAGACGGAGCGATATTCTGGAGATGCTTGCAGTGTCCACTGTCGGCCCGATAGAACGAGTATATTGAGTCAGGTCGACGACACATTCCTCAATAGGTATTATACAAGAATTATAGAAATTTAAAAAAAATATAGCATTTTTTTATTTTTATTAATTTAAGTAAAGAGAATTGCGAGCTGAGCTGTTACCTAGTAGGGATATATTGGTAGGATAAAAATAATAGCAGAGTACAAACAGAAATATAGAGTTTATTATACAAGTAAACAAAAAAAGTTATCTTATCTTAAAAAAAAAACAATCAAGGCTTATTCCTAAAAAAAGGTCAAATTCTCAAACAGTTACATACATTCATTTATGTATAACAGTTATTAAAATTAGATTAAGCAGGAATACAATTTAAATATAAAAAAGGCAGTTCAATATGAATGAATTAAAAAAAATACTAGGTAAGCAGAATTACAATTCGAGTATTATAAAAAAAGGACAGTTCAACCATTATTTATATTACAGTTATTTAGACAATAAGTTAAAAAAAAACTAGGTTAGCAGAAACACAATTTATTATAAAAAAAAAAAACAACAGTTCAGCATTAGTTTGTTCTGCACTCTTAAGGAGTGCAGCCCTAGGGCTTTTTAACAGCTTAGGAGTGGAATGTGCATCCAGAGAGTAGGTGAGAGGGTGTGGTGTGAGATTGAGGTGTGTATGTGTGTGTGTGTGTGTGTGTGTGTGAGTTATTCTGCCAGCGCTTCAGGTTTAACCATTGAAGGTCGCTTTCACGTTGGCAGGATCCTTTTCTGGCTCTTACAGAATCCCTGGATTAAGTATACGGGAGTGGTGACAAGTGTATTCTAAAGCCGTCACCACACGGCGAGAAGCACAAACCAGACAGCAGGCTACTGCTGTGAGTAGGTAATCTGCAGAGGGCAGAGAGAACCGTCACCCAACCAGTAGTTTAAACAAGTTAAGTTAAGCTATACAATATATATTTAAGAGAGATTAGTTAAGTGGGTAGATAGTTGTGGAAATCAGTCTTTCCGATTATAGGTTTTCTTAAATTTTTATAGTCGTGTGAGCACAAGCAGAGAGGGTTCGGTCGTGGATTGGTGCTTCTAATCCTCCACACAGCAGTCTCTCACAGCATAGTTCCGAGAACTATCACACAGGTTAGATAGGTGGGCGCCATGCACTTTGTGGTTAAGATTTAGTAGCGCAGATCGTTAAAATGCAAAACGCGATCTGGCCTTTAAAAAAAACTAGTTGTGTTTTAGGTATAAAATAGGATACACCTGGGATGTAGCGGCTGTGTTGAACGCGGCGGAACCGTGAGGGCAGCAGACCCTCGGCAGGGCTCCTGACGCTTCCCTGGCTCAGGATGTGTGACGTGTGTCGTACCTCTAACGGAGCAGTCGATGAGGTCTAGTAGAAGTTTGCGGAGTACTTTTAGAAATTAGTAGCTTTGTGGAAGGTCACGCGCAACACGAGGTGTGGATGGTTCAGTCGCCGAGCAGCGCATCCGCGTGTCAGTTCTTCAGTTTAAGTTTTCGGAAAGCCCTTAAATTTCGCGTGTCACCTTTTATAGGCAACTTTCCCACGAGTTAAAAATTGAAAGAATTCAAAAAAAAAAACACTACTTCCTTCCCGATGCAAAATCTTACCTAATATCGTAAAATGTCAGACTGACGTTTTGTATTTAATTAGAAGCTGAGGCGTTGGGGATGACGTCTCTAAGTCCTAAGTAGCGCCACAGTTTTTGAGGCGTTACAGTATGATGGAATTACACGCGAACCCGGGCGTTTGGGAGACCACTATGACCGATATGTTATGCTCTGTCGTCTTACGATATCTTTATCACTATATTCATGCTGCAGTAACCATAACTAAAGGAAGAAAAAACTCCATAATGGTTAAAATAGTGGCAATTAATTTATGCGATTGTAAGTTGACACAAGAGAACCAGTTTGGCGACACATCGGAAATGTTTTTTGTCACATTCGCCACACCTATGTCATAAACATTCCTGATCATGCAAGTAAATACAAAACCGTCTATAGAATGAGATAATATTGTAAGTATGTCGCCAATCCTGTATTTCCTTGGAGATATAAAAATAGGAATGTCGGATCCCATCCAGCGCGAGTTCCGCTCAAATGAAAACTTATGAAGATAAACCTGATTTAATAAAAGATGCCGCCAAATGTTACTGTCCCGTTATATTTGGTCGCATTTTAAGAACAAAAATACGAAGATTATTATGATTATTGTGCTGATCACTTTGTGAGATTCATTATTGTGTTGATCACTTTGTGAGATTCATTATTGTGTTGATCACTTTGTGAGATTCATTATTGTGCTGATCACTTTATGAGATTCATTATTGTGCTGATCACTTTGTGAGATTCATTATTGTGCTGATCACTTTGTGAGATTCATTATTGTGCTGATCACTTTGTGAGATTCATTATTGTGCTGATCACTTTGTGAGATTCATTATTGTGCTGATCACTTTGTGAGATTCATTATTGTGCTGATCACTTTGTGAGATACATTATTGTGCTGATCACTTTGTGAGATTCATTACATTACATACCAGAAGACTAATTTGGGGAGGGAGTTTCGGGCTTGTGACCGAACCTCTCAATATGTCTTTATTTATTTAACAACAAAAAAATAAATTTACTCTAGTTGTAACTTAAATTAAATTTCAAGTATTCGTCATCTAAGCGCCACCCAGAGAGAGATCTGCAGTTAGAGAAGGTGGTAGGGCAGCACCTACAGACTGCCTGACTCACACTTTACACCTATATATAAATTTTACTTTGTCTTTGTACATTACTTCGAATACATTTACTTATTTTATAACTTTTTGCACTATGTACAAAGGCGGACCTAATGCCGCTAGACATTCTTACTCGGTCAACCTTAATGTCCCTGTTCGTAGTGTCCCACGAACATGGTATGTGGGAGGTAGGCGCAAATGTTGATTATATAAAATAAAACTTAACACCTCACAGACATATTTATTATATTGTTTGTTATGAAGTGTCGAGTTACTGCATTCCTCAACTTGTTTCTAACTAATACTTAATTGTAATTTAAAGCAACGCGACATCAATCCACCGTCCAAGGTAAAAGAAATAATTTCAATGTTCTTAACTAGAAACTCCAAGAGCAGTAAAGGACGACATGTTTAGCTTGTAAGGCAAGAATCAAAATTTTATAACATCTTTTGCCTTTCTTGTCCATATGTCTATTACGGAAACCTATTCATTTCACAAAGTAGCCTCAGACTCATACTTTTTAACAACCCATACCCTCTACTTCCACTTCCATCTTTCGATATTTCGACTAGCCAAAGACAAATTAACACTAAGGTTTAAATCCAGATCACATATTTAAGATTAATTAGGAATAAAACATTTGAAATTATCAGAGTTGTAGTAAAAGAACACGACGAAGGCGATACAAAAGGTGTGACAGTAAATAAAATTAGAATGGTTTAGCACAAAAGCTGTATAAAGGTAGCCACTCAGCGGTAAAAGCGTCACGTTTTTAGCACCAGCGTAATGGATTACGTGATTCCGGGAACGTCACGGCTCCTCGGATGAAATCTGCGACACCCTATTCCGGACACCCACCGGGATCGGTCACACTCGAACCACTCTGTACATACAATCCACACTAAACTAAATATGTATGAGATGCTGTAACAATAACACTTAGATCAACCAAATAGCTCCGCTTATGACATAAGTTTCTATCATCATCACCATCAGCCTGTGTCTCTCCACTGCTGGGTATAGCCCTCCCCCAAGGGTAGCCACTTCACACGATCTCTTGCCACCTTCATCCAACCCCCACCAGCGATCTTCTTCAGGTCATCCGCCCATCTGTCGGGGGGTCGTCCCACTCTGCATCTTCCCGTACTTGGTCTCCACCAGAACCCGTCTACTTATCGTTCATCGGTTCTGCGACAGATATGTCCAGCCCATTGCCACTTCATCTTACAAATTTTGAAGGCTATGTTATCCATCAGAGAAATACCTAGCATAGCTCTCTCCATAGCCGGCTGATCGACACTAAACATCTGATCCAGACCCTCTGTCAGTGTCCACGTTCCTGCTCCGTGTGACAGTACTCAAAGAACGCACTGGTTGAAAACTTTCGTCTTATCATACTGGGTTATGTTTAAGTCTGTAATTTTTCTGCAAGGTTATACTCGTACGAGTATGTCCACGCATTTTACATAACATACAATATTATACGTCATTAATGTTTAATAAATCCACGGCCCAACGGTCATGCGGTCATGTCTCTTGCCATCTCTCCGCGCAATCCCAGAGGGTTGTAGTATTGCGGGTACTTCAACCCTTAGCCGCGTGACGAGGAATACGGTGACATTTTTAGCATAAGAACGCTCGCGGTGTCCGAAATGTCTGCATTAAATTGTATTTATTTATAATCGGAGGACAAGGATTTTACCAAAATAAATTCTAATCGTCAGGAAAAAGTTGAATTTGTGATTGTATCGTCGTTGAGAATAACCCCCATAGGTGTATTTGTGTCGCCCCCCGTGACTGATAGTAATGATTTTGGGGTCTAACAACCAAAGTAACTTACATTTTTTTCATGTATTTTGTCCTCGTTCTACAATATTAAGATTTATTGCTTATTTTTAGCAAACTTTGTTTTGACATTCGAAACTTCGGCGACGCTAAGAGTCAACTTTACTAAAGTTACAAAACGAATTCCAGTAAAATCCTCCGAACATCTTTTCCCTGACAAGGTCACAATACATATTTAGCAATACGTACATTTGACTTCACATTACTATAAGACTCACTAATACCTACATCATTGTACTTGTTGTTACAAATAATATCAATTCTATAGAACTGGAACGTATTATCAATGATAGCTAATGGTATTTCTGAGAGTTCCACTTAATTTCCTAAATTATTGATGACATTAATTAGCTTCAACGTGATAGTGGTGGGACCAATACGACAAAATACATATATAATTAGAGAAAACAATATTCCCAATACGTTGATACCTGATAAGAAAATATCTTCAGAAGGTATTGCATTCAATCTACGTATAAAGCTGTTTGAAATAGATACCCAAATTAATGATGCTATTACACTCATACATAATGATAATCCAAACGAGCGTTTGTGGTTAATTAGTTTGTACAAAGCTCATACAGAGATAATGCTGTGGTTCCAATAGCTACAGTGTCGCTAATTATGACGAGGGAGCGCGGAGGTGTGCCATTCCTTGGCAGTGGAGGTGCGATCCGTGACGCCAAATTCGCCGCCAGCTATTTGCCGATCAACTATGCACGACCCAATGAGCCCATATTGTAATCTACATTTTGGCGTAATAATAATAATGCTCAAACTTCGACCTAGTTTACAACCATTCCGGGATTTGGGAGTGTTAGAATGCTAGAAGTGTAATGCAAGTTATGATTATGTTGCAAGTTAGTTAAATGTGGTTACGAATACAATAACATATTTTATTACCTTTGAGTTTTGTTTGTTTTGAGGTTTGTTTTGGGGACAAGCGGTTTGAATAATCTATAAAACGAGAAAAAATATGTCTAGAGAGAGATGCTACGCTACGTTCGCCACCACCAGTTACTGATTGCTCTAGTTTTTTTAATTTAATTTGATTTGAAGGAAAGTTCGTGGAGATAACTATATTTTTGATTCGAGCGAAAGGTAATTGCCATTGATTGGTGCCGATGCCGCCCTGATGCCGCTCGATGCCGCCGGGCCGATGCGGCCGGGGCCGCCCGCTATGCCATGTAATTACATTCTATTTTATCTGATTGAAGTCACTTTGACTGAGTTTTGCTTTATTTTTGTACTTTGCCTTTTAAATACAACGTGACATACCAAAGATACTTGCACATAAATGTTGGCCAGACAGGAACCTATAATTGACATCGCTTTAAATAAATCTGGGTTCTAGAGTTGTTTCAGAGACCATTTCAAAAAGTATCCATTAGGTAATACTCGTACTTATATCCGGAGAAGTATTCGTTTAAATTAAAACTTCTGAAACAGGAAGGTGTTTCATATTTTTAACATTTATACAGACATTATACGAAAAGTTTCCTCGCAAACCAACAACAAAACCAAATTATGATAAAATTGTAGAGATGTGTATGATTAGCATTATTTAACAAGATGTTGTGTTCCTGAGTCGGGTCTGCGTGTCTGTGTGAGTGCATCTCATTAGGGAACCCCCCAAATACTTGTCACATTGTTGTGGCGGTTATTTTGGTGTTATGTCGACACTCCGCTCTCCGGTCGTGGCCTCACCTCACCACACCTCATCGCTGGACTTTAAATATATAGCGCGACTTATTTAAAGTAAAATATAATATGGTATAGTATAGTACAGAACGCCTCCTCCCAGTCTGTCTCTAATGAGGCTGCCGCAGTTCAGGAGGAGTTGCGGTGTTTCTCTTTCCTTTGACTTAAAACGCCTGAGTATCAAGAGACCTTTTATAAAAAATGTAGGTATTTAAATAATTTTGTTTTGAATGTTTCTTTCGACCAACATCTACAACTTAATGAAATGAAGTCCCCTTTCTGTTTGTGTAACATGATTTAAGAAAGCAAAGGTTACAACTAGTTAGTCTCCTTATTTCTAGGGATGCTTTTAATTTATCACACTACCTTTATACTTTTCATAGGGACTTACACTTTACCAGGAATCATGTATTTGTCACAAATTACCACCTACCACTACCTAGGATGGGCGGCATTCGGGAAACTTCGGCACATCCTCTCATCGTCCATACCACAATGTTTAAAGACAAAAGTCCTCAACCACTGAGTCCTCCCTGTAATGTCGTCCAGAGCAGAGACGTGGACTAGTGTGCATCGGGTCAGGTCCACAAATTGAAGGTGCGAGCTATGGAGAGAGCTGTGCTTGGTATTTCTCTTATGGATCGAATTCGTTGATATTTGTAGTTATAATGGTAGTGCGTTGTCGCGCGAAGAACTAATGCATCTGTGTTTACAACCACGGCCTTTGTAAGGCATACCTACACGTAATATAATAATTTTGTAAGAGTGCGTTTTCTATTTATAGTGTTCAAGTCAGAGAGCTCGCTGTCCACGGACTCCGGACTCTGCGTGGAGCGCGGCGTGCGGCGCGCCAGGGTCGAGCTGCTGCGTCCGCCCGGCAGGACCATAGGGATCAAGCTGGCAGGTACCTACATCTCCTACCTCATCTCTACAGCCCGGCCATAGACAATAGCTAACAATATTATTGCCTTAGTCTACAGCCCGGCCATAGACAATAAGGTAATTAACATTATTTATCGCACCCTGACATTATTACGTGATATTCCTTCCATTTTTGTTAAAATTAGATTATAAAACAGATATGCAAATGGCTATAATATAGCACTGACTGCACACTTTAGGAAAACTCCAACATCATTTGAGAACTCGGCACATCCTCGTTTACTTAGAATTAAAAGCGGTATCTGTGTGTCGGTAGGTACAGTCGGCAAATAAAAGGAGCTTCCACAACGCCGAGCGGAGTGGACGCTAATTGTGCCCGGGGACAGATTTACGACGTAATTAGTGCGTCAAAACCACATTCTAAATTTAAATTTGCATTCACTATCATCCCGCTCCGGTGCAGCCCGAGGACTAAACCTCGCTCCACACTGCGCCCGCGGGAGGGCGCTGCCTCTACATTTCTGATTCAACATTACATTCACTATCATCCCGCTCCGGTGCAGCCCGAGGACTAAACCTCGCTCCACACTGCGCCCGCGGGAGGGCGCTGCCTCTACATTTCTGATTCAACATTACATTCACTATCATCCCGCTCCGGTGCAGCCCGAGGACTAACTAAACCTCGCTCCACACTGCGCCCGCGGGAGGGCGCTGCCTCTACATTTCTGATTCAACAATACATTCACTATCATCCCGCTCCGGTGCAGCCCGAGGACTAAACCTCGCTCCACACTGCGCCCGCGGGAGGGCGCTGCCTCTACATTTCTGATTCAACATTACATTCACTATCATCCCGCTCCGGTGCAGCCCGAGGACTAAACCTCGCTCCACACTGCGCCCGCGGGAGGGCGCTGCCTCTACATTTCTGATTCAACATTACATTCACTATTATCCCGCTCCGGTGCAGCCCGAGGACTAAACCTTGCTCCACACTGCGCCCGCGGGAGGGCGCTGCCTCTACATTTCTGATTCAACAATACATTCACTATCATCCCGCTCCGGTGCAGCCCGAGGGCTAAACCTCGCTCTACACTGCGCCCGCGGGAGGGCGCTGCCTCTACATTTCTTATTCAACATTACATTCACTATCATTCCGCTCCGGTGCAGCCCGAGGACTAAACCTCGCTCCACACTGCGCCCGCGGGAGGGCGCTGCCTCTACATTTCTGATTCAACATTACATTCACTATCATCCCGCTCCGGTGCAGCCCGAGGACTAAACCTTGCTCCACACTGCGCCCGCGGGAGGGCGCTGCCTCTACATTTCTGATTCAACAATACATTCACTATCATTCCGCTCCGGTGCAGCCCGAGGGCTAAACCTCGCTCCACACTGCGCCCGCGGGAGGGCGCTGCCTCTACATTTCTGATTCAACATTACATTCACTATCATCCCGCTCCGGTGCAGCCCGAGGACTAAACCTCGCTCCACACTGCGCCCGCGGGAGGGCGCTGCCTCTACATTTCTGATTCAACATTACATTCACTATCATCCCGCTCCGGTGCAGCCCGAGGACTAAACCTCGCTCCACACTGCGCCCGCGGGAGGGCGCTGCCTCTATATTTCTGATTCAACATTACATTTGTTCTTATCGTTTTATAACATTAAAAAAAAATTATAGCATAATTTTTATTTTATTTTTATTTATTAGTTTAAGTAAAGAGAATTGCGAGCTGAGCTGTTACCTAGTTAGGGATTCCTGAATATGTTGGTAGGATAAAAATAATACCAGAGTACAAACAAAAAAAATTAGCATTTATTTTAAAAGTAAACAACAAAAGTTATCTTATCTTAAAAAAAAAACAATCAAGGCTTATTCTTAAAAAAGGTCAAATTCTCAAAACAGTTACATAACACCTGTGTACAACAGTTATTAGGATTATAAAAATTATATTAAGCACAATTAAATACAATTTAGATATATCAAAAAAGGCAGTCCAATATGAATAAATTTTAAAAGAAAACTAGGTAAGCGGAATTACAATTATAAAAAAAAAAACCAACAGTTATTAATTTGTTCTGCACTCTTAAGGAGTGCAGCTTTCAACAGCTTAGGAGTGGAGTGTGCTTCCAGAGAGTAGGTGAGAAGGTGTGGTGTGTATGTGTGTGTGTGTGAGTTGCACTGCCAGCGCTTCAGGTTTAACCATTGAAGGTCCCTTTCACGTTGGCAGGATCCTTTTCTGGCTCTTACAGAATCCCTGGATTAAGTATACGGGAGTGGTGACAAGTGTATTCTAAAGCCGTCACCACACGGCGAGAAGCACAAACCAGACAGCAGGCTACTGCTGTGAGTAGGTAATCTGCAGAGGGCAGAGAGTACCGTTACCCAACCAGTAGTTTAAACAAGTTAAATTAAGCTATACAATATATATTTAAGAGAGATTAGTTAAGTAAGTGGGTAGGTAGTTTTTGGAAATCAGTCTTTCCGATTATAGGTTTTCTTAAATTTTTATAGTCGTGTGAGCACAAGCAGAGAGGGTTCGGTCGTGGATTGGTGCTTCTAATCCTCCACACAGCAGTCTCTCACAGCATAGTTCCGAGAACTATCACACAGGTTAGATAGGTGGGCGCCATGCACTTTGTGGTTAAGATTTAGTAGCGCAGATCGTTAAAATGCAAAACGCGATCTGGCCTTTAAAAAAAAACTAGTAGTCGTGTTTTAGGTATGAAATAGGATACACCTGGGATGTAGCGGCTGTGTTGAACGCGGCGGAACCGTGAGGGCAGCAGACCCTCGGCAGGGCTCCTGACGCTTCCCTGGCTCAGGATGTGTGACGAGTGTCGTACCTCTAACGGAGCAGTCTGTGCAAAAGAATTGCACATTAGGATTTTGTCTGAAAGCACACAAAAGGGTTGCACTAATTGTGATCTGATAAAAAAACTCACCGATGAGGTCTAGTAGAAGTTCGCGGAGTACTTTTAGAAATTAGTAGCTTTGTGGAAGGTCACGCGCAACACGAGGTGTGGATGGTTCAGTCGCCGAGCAGCGCATCCGCGTGTCAGTTCTTCAGGTGAAGTTTTCGGAAAGGATCTTAAATTTCGCGTGTTACCTTTTATAGGCAACTTTCTATGTCCGAGTTAAAAAATTGAAAGAATTCAAAAAAAAATCACTACTTCCTTCCCGATGCAAAATCTTGTCTAATATCGTCAAATGTCAGACTGACGTTTTGTATTTAATTAGAAGCTGAGACGTTGGCGATGACGTCCCTAAGTCCTAAGTAGCGCCACAGTTTTTGAGGCGTTACAGTTTGTAGCGTCCATTGTTCAAACAATAATAAATACTTATTAACTTTATTTTAAAATCACAAAACGTGTGGCATATTTTTTAACAATCTACTTAGCAATATAACTTACCCAGTGTAAACACGCCTTCATTGCAATTATATTAACACAGAATTACATCCGTTGGTTTATGAAAATTAGGCATCACACACAACAAGCTGCTGGAATGGAAATATTGACTCTCATATTCTCAAGCTGCAGCTGGTAAAAAATACTACGGAGTGCTCGGGGTTATTATTTGAGCGCTTCGCTTTATAAGCGGTTGGCATTCCTCGCGATCTGCTGGCATAGTGCTCTGAGTAAGGGGCTGTTCCATCGTCTCATGGTCAGTTCACTTGAAGTGTTATTGCAACCTTGCTTCTCATTCATGTTTCTATCGACAATCAAGATTTTTTTAGATACAATATTAGATAATATTTAATATTTTTAATGAAACATATATATTATATTGCAGTTGAATTTCTACACAAAATCCGACAACCGCCCTTTTCACTATATTTTCGATTACTTTTTGATATAATTGTAGTTGAATTTTGTCAATAAGTCGTCCAATTTTCGCTTTGAGCTTGGCGCGGCCCCCAAATTCGTCAGTTATGTATATTGACGTACCATCAAGTATGACAGTGCGCCTTATATTTTTTGGCAAAATTACTGGAGCCAACAGTTTTTGATTTAATAATTAAATCCTCCACAGTGGCTGAGAATTGTGACTGAAAAATGAGCGACATGTGAATTTTCTATGCGTTGCTAGACTGAAAAGACAACTGTAAAATTAAATATGCGTTCCATGTTTGACACAACGAAAAATATTAAAAATTTAAAATTCAAGTAGGTAATGAGACATCCATTATTATGGTGTCCCGGGTGACCTGTTATTGTCGAGGTCATCCAGGCCCGGATACCAATGACCCTGTGTTTCCTTGTTTACTAAGTGCTGTTACTGGAGTAACACGAACCCAGGGAGATCCATCCGGTTTAGGCTACTCCTATTTTAATATACAAATTTTGGTGCAATGAGTAGTATCGATTTGCCTGACGGATCTCGTCATGGACACGGATGACGCGTCATGTCATATCAAAATTCCAATCTCTATTTTATCAAAAGGGTATAAAATTTATTTATGATTAAACTTAGGTAATCAAGCACATGATTGCTTCCAACAAAGTGATAAGTCAGCAAATCACGGACCTAATAACTAGTCTGAATGATGAAATTAATAAACGTGTAATGTAAGAAGATTGGATAAAATAATAATGTAACAACTATCAATCAAGTGGCGTAAAATAAAATGTAAAACATGATTGTTTTACATTGAGCATGACATGATGATAAGCGGTTCGAGAAAGGGAACGACTGATGCCAGCCACTGATGACCGACATCTGTCCATGCCATTATGCCGGCCTATTAAAAAACTTTTACACTGAGCATGACATGATGATAAGCGGTTCGAGAAAGGGAACGACTGATGCCAGCCACTGATGACCGACATCTGTCCATGCCATTATGCCGGCCTATTAAAAAACTTTTACACTGAGCATGACATGATGATAAGCGGTTCGAGAAAGGGAACGACTGATGCCAGCCACTGATGACCGACATCTGTCCATGCCATTATGCCGGCCTATTAAAAAACTTTTACACTGAGCATGACATGATGATAAGCGGTTCGAGAAAGGGAACGACTGATGCCAGCCACTGATGACCGACATCTGTCCATGCCATTATGCCGGCCTATTAAAAAACTTTTACACTGAGCATGACATGATGATAAGCGGTTCGAGAAAGGGAACGACTGATGCCAGCCACTGATGACCGACATCTGTCCATGCCATTATGCCGGCCTATTAAAAAACTTTTACACTGAGCATGACATGATGATAAGCGGTTCGAGAAAGGGAACGACTGATGCCAGCCACTGATGACCGACATCTGTCCATGCCATTATGCCGGCCTATTAAAAAACTTTTACACTGAGCATGACATGATGATAAGCGGTTCGAGAAAGGGAACGACTGATGCCAGCCACTGATGACCGACATCTGTCCATGCCATTATGCCGGCCTATTAAAAAACTTTTACACTGAGCATGACATGATGATAAGCGGTTCGAGAAAGGGAACGACTGATGCCAGCCACTGATGACCGACATCTGTCCATGCCATTATGCCGGCCTATTAAAAAACTTTTACACTGAGCATGACATGATGATAAGCGGTTCGAGAAAGGGAACGACTGATGCCAGCCACTGATGACCGACATCTGTCCATGCCATTATGCCGGCCTATTAAAAAACTTTTACACTGAGCATGACATGATGATAAGCGGTTCGAGAAAGGGAACGACTGATGCCAGCCACTGATGACCGACATCTGTCCATGCCATTATGCCGGCCTATTAAAAAACTTTTACACTGAGCATGACATGATGATAAGCGGTTCGAGAAAGGGAACGACTGATGCCAGCCACTGATGACCGACATCTGTCCATGCCATTATGCCGGCCTATTAAAAAACTTTTACACTGAGCATGACATGATGATAAGCGGTTCGAGAAAGGGAACGACTGATGCCAGCCACTGATGACCGACATCTGTCCATGCCATTATGCCGGCCTATTAAAAAACTTTTACACTGAGCATGACATGATGATAAGCGGTTCGAGAAAGGGAACGACTGATGCCAGCCACTGATGACCGACATCTGTCCATGCCATTATGCCGGCCTATTAAAAAACTTTTACACTGAGCATGACATGATGATAAGCGGTTCGAGAAAGGGAACGACTGATGCCAGCCACTGATGACCGACATCTGTCCATGCCATTATGCCGGCCTATTAAAAAACTTTTACACACTTAGCGTGAAGGACTACAGGTTATAGGAATGGGTAAAGACAGTGGCTGGGAGAGCATTCCACATCTTAAGCGTTTGGCAGATGTAAGTCTCCAAATTGACATGTTCGCATACGTACCAGATAGTGGCTACGGTATGGGGGTGCATCTGCATGTGGTTAGGCTTCGGAATAGAGAAGAAGGGATAAGGTTATGGAACTCTTTGGAACATTGACCGTGGTATAGTTTCTAGAACGCGCTCCGAGAGACCACATCTCCAAATAGCTGTTTCTAAAATTTTTGACACTTTAAAGATTTTAATGATACTTTCGCAAACTGCAGACCTTTTGTAGGTTTATATTTTAAGTGTAATCCATTAGCTTTAAAATAAAGATCTATTTGTGTGATATTCCATGAATTAGGTGTCAGCGAGTATTTAGGAGACAAACAGGAAAGAGTCTTATTTTGTCTCTACTTGGAATCGAACCGAAATAATAACTGATTCTAAATTCGACTCTAATGAAATGGTATAAGAAGTATGTTTTCCATGGCATGTGCGTAGGGTTGACAAAGTTTTCATGTGTTTTTTAAATGATTCGTGTATCGAGTTTGATTTCTCGTTCACAACACAATGATTTATTTATTTGTGTGACTAATCTGGATACACGTTCAGCGTTCACTTTAGCGACACATTTAGTTTTTTATTAACATTATTGTTTAAGTTTTTGTCAACGATAATTGTTATACGAACAATCCTCGTTATCGAATACAGCAAAAATATACATAATATTTTTTAGTTCCGTTACGTCGCATCTCATAGCGCTGTCTGAAATGCTTCGTGTTGCCGATTACATCTCATTGCCGGAGGTCCAGCACTGAACACATCACAATTTAATATTTATTATTTCAGTTTTATCATAAGTAGCTCATCAGTTTCTTAACGTGGAGCAGCTCCTTTTGTCCTGGCTACCCGCGGGATATTAGTTACGCTCGCCAACCCTATGTATAGTTAGCTTTCATCGCTGTGAAACTTAGTTCAGTTGAGACAGTCGGTGGCGAGGACAGATTTAAAACGACAATTAGTGGGGACATGCGGCCCCGCGACACATTACACATACCTTAAACAATCCAACATAACATAATATACCATTTAATCCAAATTAGAACCAAAATTTGTGTTCCGTCAGCGTTTAGAACTATTTTACAATTTCCGGCCATTCTGCATACTTAACCTAAATCACGTGGTTTCGGAGTTGTTCCGGTATAGAACTGTACCGACGATATGCAAAAGTATTATCTTATAAGTTTATTGTTTACGCGATTGAGAAGCTGGTTTCTGTTTAGCCAACACTATTGTTACTAACCCGTCTGGACATGAAGTTCCTATGTAGTGTACCAGAAAAGAGAAAACTCCATGACTATGAATCAAACCTGAGACCCCCGCCTCTAAACCTAGCCGCAACCACTAGCCACAGAAAGCGCCTGTATGTATGTAATAACAAATAGTTCAATTGCACTATTAATTTAAATCTAATAATATTTTACTCTTATTTCTGTTTTAATTGTATTGTCTGAAAAATATAAAATCTCTTTGGCTTGTGCTCCACTATTGCAACTTTGTTTATATGTTTAATATAATAAGCTGTGATTTTTTAAAAATAAATAAATAAATAAATGCTCAACCTCTTCATCAGTTTCAGTCACATAACCTAAAAAAGCTGATAATAATAATAATAATAATAATGTACCTACATTGTTTTTATAACATACATATATATAATGTTATTGAAAAACTAAGCCAGCTCATGCAAGTACCCGTCGTCAACAACCCGCTTGACATCGACTGGACGCGAGGCACCGTCATGTGAGTACCGCACCGGTAATATCGAGTACCGCACCGGTAATATCGAGTACCGCACCGGTAATGTCGCTATATAATACTATATAACCTAGCCAGCCGATCACCAACATATTTATTCTCTAGTATTTATTTAGGAAAGGAGAAACCTTTCACATAAATAATGTCGAAGTTGTTTACTCCTTAAGCCACAACACGACACTCAAACGAAAACTTGATATAACATTCATTGGTACTAACCTGTTCCTTAAATAATAAAAGACACTTAAAAACATACAAGTACGAGCAACATAAACGACCGACAACTGCCATAGATAGATATGTTATTTATTCTACAGAAAATAATACATTGTACAGTACAAAGACGAGCTTATTGCTTAGTGGTTATGGCTAGCGGACCAAAAATCCGACGTTGCAGGTCCGAGTCTCCAATATCAGCCAGTACCAAATACGAGCGTGGCGACCGATACGGTCTGATATGATTGTTAACTATAAAGGTTGTACAGGTTTACAACCGACTTCGACATACTCGGATAGAGTTGTTGAAGCGTTTTATTAAGATGTCACTAAGTTCTAGGCGCGGTGGTGGCTCGGTTGTAAGAACGCGTACCTTAAATCCTACAAAGCTCGGTTCAAACCCACCCGGCACATGCCATGTACCAATGAGAAATACACTTTTATTACGTACATTGGTCATAGATTTATCGCGCAATAGAAAAAAAAAGGAGGCCTCCTTTTCTTAAACCAGCCAATTGTCGGTCGCAAGCCCGAGACACCATTCTTCTCATCTCTTACCCACACACGATGGACCCGGCACCCGCACGGTGAATCCATGGAATGCTTAGAAATTTGTCTCCTCTCTCTCTACCACCGTTCCCGGGCCTCGGAGAGCACGTTAAGGCGTCGGTCCCGGTTCCACTAATGCCAACTTGTGGAATCGTTAATGTCATAAAAAATTCACATCATATCCTTGCCAAGCCGTCTCGCCAGCGTGGCGAGTGTAGGCCAAATTCTCCAGTTCTGGAAGGCCAATCTCCAGCAGTTGAGGTCTAGGACGCTGTGGTCTAGGAGCTGCAATGAATGAAAAAAGTTCTTCATATTACCGCCAAAACACACTTTACCGTTGGGGCTCACATGATGGACTCATCTTTCATGGAATGACATGAATTGTCTTCAGCAATGATGGCCGGCCTTCGGGAAAACTTCAGCACATCGTTTCATCATCCATACCAAAATGTTTGAAGATAAAATGATATTTTATATATCCATTATTAAAATTAATAAGCTGAAGAAGCAATATGGGCGGACACATCTACAGCAGAACGGGCGACCCATGGGGCAAACGGGTTCTAGAGTGGAGACCACGTAGGTGCCGGCAACACAGAGTGGGACAAGAATGAATGAGGGTTGCAAAAGATCCTTCCCTCCTGTGCTGAGTGGATGACCACCAACGAACAGTCTCGCAAATCACAAAGGAAGACAGATTCGCTGCATTTCATAAACTTTATTCGCATATAAATCATGGAGGAAAAAGTTTTTTATAAAAAAATAATAATTGGTTTCCGCCAGCTCCGGAAATGGAGATCGATTTATCTGCGAACCGAGGAGACACGATACACGATACCACAGATATCAAATTTACAGAATTAACAATCTAGATACATAACTAATGTCGAACTCTACCAAATATTGGTAAAGTTTCCTAAACTAATCTAACTTTCCTAATCCAACACTTATATGTCAGATATTTTGTTTCGTCACAATATACTCTGATCAACGTTACCGACAGTTACAATTACGAGACAATTAAAAATACGTATTACATAAGTTTACGACAAATATAATTAAAATTGATCACATAATACAGCTTTTTCTAATAATCCAACGTCTACCTGTCAGTTATATTGGAATCACATACAAACACGAAGCTAGTACCAGAATTACCGACGGCGCGCGGTAGTCTATTTCTTTAAGCGTAAATGTTGGATTCTCATTCTTAGCGTGAGCCTAGTCGAGCTTAGGATAATATCCTTAGGATAATTGCCATTGACATCAACAATTTCCGTTAGTTAGGATTCCTTCATATAACGTTTACGACCAAAGAGCTTCAGGTTTGTGTGCTCCATTAGTTGGTTATTAAGTCCGAGTAACAAAAAGTCCCGACCCCTCACTCCCTTCTGAACGGTGAGTCGACACTACCACACACTACTAAAGGGGTGATTTTAGAACTCGTTACGACAACAGCACAAAGTCAGCAACTTTAGACGTCCTCCAACTGGTCCATCGTATCTTGTAATCTAACTTTTAAACAACAATTTTCCGGTTAATAGTAAAATGGGCGATCGACGATCAGATATGTGATAACCCAACAGCACTAGTTTTTTTCTGAAGAGCTTGCCGAGCGCCTCACAGCTGAACAGATTTTAACAGAATACACAAGCTGCAATATCCTATTAAATGGAAATCCACTATCTGCGAGCAGTGAGCGGAGCAACTATTATTTATTATCAAACAATCTCGCGCTCCTTCGACTTGAAAAATGAAGTAAAGATTATTTAGTAACAAGAGTACAACAAAAAGTTTTAATCTGAGAAGAGATTAATTTTGTTGAAGTTGGAGAAGTCACGCGGCAGAAGGAACTAAAAGCAATTAATTCTCTCCGTGACGTCTGTCATTTCGGACTCCAACAAAAACGTAAATAATACCGCAATCAGGCACCGAGAAATTATTTATTACTTAACTTTCGGTTGTTACAGACGACTTCGAGAATGTCCACACCGTGATCGAGAACATTTACCAATATAATATTTAAAACTGTTTCTTATTAAATTCGTTCAATACATTTATTGACGCGATCGAGTAGGTGTTGGACAGTGTAATGTGTCCAACCAATAGTACGACACGAGTGCCTCTGTACGAGTATTACATAAATCTAAGCGCAATTTACAAAACATAAAACAATTTCCTCGAGCTTACTTCATTATCGAAGGCAAAATACAATCTAAACGATGGGAAACTGCGCGCATTAATCAGAGAAACATCGGACCCCCGTCACTTTGGGCACTAAACTAATTGGGAATTTAATCGTCCGCGGTCACCATTCGGACGACATTTTAAATTGTTCCTCGACAAGCACCAGGGGGACCTCGTAAGTAGCTATTGGATTCTTCACTCCATTCGCTCGAACGTTTTGATCACTTTAATCGTTATGTAACTAGAATTTATCAAACGATTCTCTGAGGACATATTCCTTTTAACCGCAGTTAGGTTAGTTATAAAAGTTTAGCTAGTCAACAACTAGACGTCGCGTCTAAGGAATTTTAATTCAAAAGATTATCTTTATTCCCTGAGAGTAGACTAGCGGGGGCAGCGAGAGTAAGTCTTTTGTAATTCAAACAAAATAAACATTATTATGTTGAGTAAACTATTGGAAAATTACGAGAATTGTAAAAGCACATCGTCTATTATAAATAATCAAATGCTATTATCACCATTATTGAATATATGCGATTAGATTTTATTTTGGATTACCTAATCTGATGAGTAACCCCCGGCTCAAGTTTAACCTTCTGGATAGTTATACTGGTGTAGCGTAATGAATGCGCCTCAACGAATTACTAAAATAACAAATGCTTGATGTTTTCCTTCCACAATCAAATATGGCTCCTTTCACGTCCTGGATTGTATCATACTTTTTTATACCATAACGATCAAAACCGAAAATCCTTTCAAGAATCTTGTGTTTCTGCTCGTTTAGATTTGCGTAAGTAACCATTTTTACTGCGTCCATAATTTATTGAAAAGATCAACAAAATTCTATTCACAAAACTTAGTAAGGAAAACCTCGCATTACTCATACCATATTCCAACTTTCACCTCCCCCTCTCCGCCATTATCATAATACGTGTTATACGAATAACGAACATCTCCCCTTTCCGAACACACATACTGCTACATTTCTTCCAAATGAAACATTGAAAAGCCTATAACTTGGACTAACTTGTTTTACGATAGCTTTTACTTGTTCGTATTTTAGACTCTAAAAATGATGTTTACTTGTTATTAACTGAAATGACCCGCCAACCGTCTCTAACCGAAGTGACCCGCCAACCGTCTCTAACCAAAGTAACCCGCCAACCGTCTCTAACCGAAGTGACCCGCCAACCGTCTCTAACCGAAGTGACCCGCCAACCGTCTCTAACCAAAGTAACCCGCCAACCGTCTCTAACCGAAGTGACCCGCCAACCGTCTCTAACCGAAGTGACCCGCCAACCGTCTCTAACCAAAGTAACCCGCCAACCGTCTCTAACCGAAGTGACCCGCCAACCGTCTCTAACCAAAGTAACCCGCCAACCGTCTCTAACCGAAGTGACCCGCCAACCGTCTCTAACCGAAGTGACCCGCCAACCGTCTCTAACCAAAGTAACCCGCCAACCGTCTCTAACCGAAGTGACCCGCCAACCGTCTCTAACCGAAGTGACCCGCCAACCGTCTCTAACCAAAGTAACCCGCCAACCGTCTCTAACCGAAGTGACCCGCCAACCGTCTCTAACCAAAGTAACCCGCCAACCGTCTCTAACCGAAGTGACCCGCCAACCGTCTCTAACCGAAGTGACCCGCCAACCGTCTCTAACCAAAGTAACCCGCTAACCGTCTCTAACCGAAGTGACCCGCCAACCGTCTCTAACCAAAGTAACCCGCCAACCGTCTCTAACCGAAGTGACCCGCCAACCGTCTCTAACCGAAGTGACCCGCCAACCGTCTCTAACCAAAGTAACCCGCCAACCGTCTCTAACCGAAGTGACCCGCCAACCGTCTCTAACCAAAGTAACCCGCCAACCGTCTCTAACCGAAGTGACCCGCCAACCGTCTCTAACCGAAGTGACCCGCCAACCGTCTCTAACCAAAGTAACCCGCCAACCGTCTCTAACCGAAGTGACCCGCCAACCGTCTCTAACCAAAGTAACCCGCCAACCGTCTCTAACTTGTAAAGAAACACCGTCAAACACTAAACTTAATATAAACAGCTCATTAGAGAGTATATTTTCGGCGCGTTGTGTGAGTAATGTCGCTTCAAAGGTGTTAGTCAGTTAGTCACGTCTAGACGGTAAATAATATTTTACGCAATAATAATATAGCTCTCTCTGGAGCGTTACAACTCAACGATATTTCGGTAAAAGTTACTTTGTATGAGAAATAAACAATATTAGGTGGAACAGGAAACGTTAACATGTGCGCGGTCGCGGGAAAGGGAACCTTCTTCTTTGCTATCCGAGTAATAACGAAAAGGATAACAAGTAGCTCCACGAGTGTAACAAGGTTGAGTTGAAGTTAAGAAATCAAACTGTAATATTGCAAGAAACACATACTCGTACATAAAACATTTTTTGGTAAGTTTAGGAAGAAAGCTCTGGTTCAATCTTAGCGTTGGTGGTCCGAATGTTAGAACGTTTCAATTCAAAAAGGTCGCAGTTCGTACCCCGGCATGTATCAATGTGAAATACACTTTTTTTACATACATTTATTATCGACTTAACCGTTATCGTGAGAAGGAGAGGTCGTTAAGCCGGAGGTCGCGGTTCCACTAATACAACATGTGAATCGTTAAAATACTCTTTTTTAACTTGACTAATATTTGACATCAGCCTCGCTAACCTGTCTGCCCAGCAGCGTGGCGAGAGTCGGTGTTCTACAGGTTGTGATAAAAATATTTACAAAGTATAAAATTAAATTAATATTAATACTAAGATAGGGATATAAGTCCCGCCTGTGTGGAAGCAAGCGCTGCAAGAGCGCTGGCTGCATTTCCCCGTTGAATTGCAATACTGATTCTTTGGGCGAAGAAAAATCAAGCTCTCTTATCATCGGAGGAGAGGACAAGACGCGGTGTTGTCTTTCAAAAACTTTTTTGCTCTTGGACTCCATGGGCCCAGTGTTTCTACAGCATTCTCCACAAATATGTAATCTTTTAATATACTTACATACTTGCGCCGCTTGACGGACTCCGCATTTTCCGCGCTGTCCCCCTTAGATTCGACGCACGACCCACACCAGAGCACGTCTTCGATTTTGATGATTCTCACGTCAATCGATTCGTCTTAACATGAGAGTGTCACTATGACATTCTTCAAATTTTATTAAAGCGACAACCAGACGGAAGCTATTGTTGGGAAGGTTTGAACCTGTCTAGGTTTTTTTATAGGTCCTGACTGATAAAGTAGCGATGGAACCCTTGGGCTTGTTAATTTCTTTTTAGTTTTAATTTATTTGTATTCAATTTTTAATTCAAAATCATTTTTTACGCAATTAACTTTTTTTTTTTCGGATATATTTATTTTAGTAGAATTGTTGTCTCAATAACATTTTCTTTATTATTATTTTGAGCTTAAAAATATTTCTTTACTAACGATATGATGCTGTTGCGCCGCTTCATGTTTTACACGTACAAGTATGTTATACGTTAATATGAAAAAACAATCGTAATGAAAATGTTATGTTGAAATTATAAAGTTTTCCACTTCGACAAGACCCCGTATTAGTTTAGCCCCGGAGCTCTGTCTTAACTAGCGTATTACTCGAATTGCCCTAAACTTATCCGAGGGTCACTCGCGACCCACTTGACAACTTTAAGGTATGTTTTGGATTGAGGACCAGTATTATAATCATTCTCTCCAGACAGAATCACTACAATCAATGAAATAAACTTGTTAACAGACAAAAATATGAAGTCCAATAAAGTTGGTTAATAATTAAATATTTTTTATTATTTATCAGGCAATTAAAATATATATTGTTTTTGCAGTTGTTAGTTTTTGATTGCACCTCGTACAATATCCCGATAAACTTTGCTATTGATGAAATGTTTGACAGTTCCAACACTTATGCTTATGTCGGCATCTCCTAGTTCAATATTTAGTTCCAACACTTATGCTCATGTCGGCATCTCCTAGTTCAATATTTAGTTCCAAAACTTATGCTCATGTCGGCATCTCCTAGTTCAATATTTAGTTCCAACACTTATGCTCATGTCGGCATCTCCTAGTTCAATATTTAGTTCCAACACTTATGCTCATGTCGGCATCTCCTAGTTCAATATTTAGTTCCAACACTTATGCTCATGTCGGCATCTCCTAGTTCAATATTTAGTTCCAACACTTATGCTCATGTCGGCATCTCCTAGTTCAATATTTAGTTCCAACACTTATGCTCATGTCGGCATCTCCTAGTTCAATATTTAGTTCCAACACTTATGCTCATGTCGGCATCTCCTAGTTCAATATTTAATTCCACCGCTCCTAGGACTTGGGGCTAACTTTAGAATACATGAATATAATTACTTGTCTTTAATTACTTTCTATGTTGTTTATTTCAACCGTAATTAATGAAGGCTACTGAAATTTGTGTACGTAAAGTTCGTGTCAGAAATAATGTTAAATCGTTGTAAACCTAACTCTGTAATATATGGGGTCCCTCCAGGTTATTTACTTGGCCTCAAATTGTTTTAATAGGATAACACGTATTTATAATTCACGGTATTTTTAAAGGGTTGCTCGTAAATTATATTTCAGTTCAGTTCACTCAGACATTACATGATTTAGAGTAGCGAATGAAGCGCAAAATAGAGAAACGTTTTCAATTTCATAACGTCATTTGGGAAATCTTGAAAAAGCCGCGTGTCGTTTAGTTTGAGTTTTTCCTTTCTAGCCAAAATGGCGACATATAATATTTACATACGGTTACGGCGAAGTTGTATCACGAAATCTAATATCGTCGGTCGTTTTGAGTGAAGTTTATCTTTTAACTTCTTCGGAATACTTTACATTTAATGTTGATTCAGGTTATGATTTACCATCTTAGTAATATCAATCTAGTGCAATGCAGAAATTTGAATTGAGTAATAGAGCATTAATTGATTTAAGCAAAGGAACAAATCAAAAGTCTCATGAACCCAAGAAGAAATAAGATGAACAATGCAGAGGATAAACCGTAGTCAGTCGTTTCTATGTGGCGAGGAGCGCGGGCGCGGGCGCGGGTACGGGCGCGGGTGCGGACGGTGTAATGAGCCAAAGTTATCTGTAAATATCAGACGCTCGAGGAACATTAGCCGATATCTGGGAGGTATACACACATATCCTATATAACCGACCACTTGTCTAACTCGTGCTTACTAATTCCAACAATGTATTCCTACGAGTATCCCTGTCAGGTCATATATCTATTCATCGAATCTATATATGTTTATTGTTTAAAACTATAAATCTGTAATAAATATGATGAGTCTTAAATATCTCAACTTTTCTGAAATCACACAAAAAGTAATGGGATTTTTGGGGAATCCTTGGCGTTCTGGAGCCATGATAAGTAAGTAGGTTTAGTGGACTAAATCATCACTATTAATAAATGATACAAAAAATTAAACAAGACAATAAATTATATAAATTAAAATATATTGATTGCGTCAATGCACATTCCATGTTGTATTCAATAAATATCATTTATGAGTTGGAGGAGTGGAGTCTGTAACGCGTGAGACGCTACATCTTCTGGTAAGTACATAATTCCTCTCTCGCAGCCGCGCACAGTCAGGTGAGTCGAGAAATGTGGGAATAATAACACCCTTCCATGTTTAATGTAAACTCTGATTTATATCGTTGAATCTAAACGTTCTCTTTTTGCTTTATTTTTCGTTTGAGGTTTCCAGTACCCATCGCATTGCGCCAGCAGGACCGAACATGCTTACGAAACGGCACATCCTACGCTAACATTTAATAAATAAAAGACAATAAAGCAATCGAGATCGTTCTAAACTAACTGATAACTAGATGATTACTATTTTATATAATGCCACCAACCTTTCAAAAAGAAAAATCCTACAAGAAAAGTCTTAAAATCAGCACAAATCTTCTTTCTTTGTAAAATCTTTCATAGTAATGAAACATAGGTCATAGCTCCGAACCATTTCGCCAGATCTTCCTTTGACGATACGTCTCGCTGCATTATGTGCACGTGAAGTGGTGTCCAGACTCTCAAATAATTCCAACACGCCACCTCCTCGCGATATAATTTGTTTAAATAAATTAACACGCTTCATGTTACGATGGTCAAACTAAACCATTCTTCTATTTCTTAACAAAATTCGCCGACAATACCATCTTAGATATCATATAAACTGCCTCCGTGGTCTAGCGGTTATGTCCGTGGATTCAGACTCTGTACTGTACCGGGTTCTATTCTTGGTCGGGACACAATAATATTTATTAGTTTAAATTAATCAATTTAATTATTATTTAATTTATTTGTGATAATTCTCGAGTACCAAACGATAGAGACATCAACGAGCTCGCATCTTGTCATGAGTAGCCATTTGCATTTCTTTGAATGGCTCCTTTATAAGCGTGGTTTCTGACCACCCCGGCAGGAAAACGGTCGTGATCTTACTTTATTATTTATTAAAGCATTTACTTTTATTATCGTCAATTATTTGAGCTCCGGAAATATGTGCGAGCAGTGAGCTGCGGGTAGTGTTGCAGTGAGCACGGTGCACCCGCGTAGTTCTTAATGCTTTCCGTAATGGAACATCACTTCATTGTATTTTAGTGCTAACTGCTATATTAACTCGTAGACTATCAAAAGTTGTTTTAGTTGAGTTTTACAAAAGAATCATTATTTACTTACTGTGTAAGGGACATGAGTGTCTGAAAAACACTTTTTTTTAGTAACAATTCAGTTGTAAAGAAGAGGCTAGTGAGAATGCATATATCGGAATGTAAAGTTTAGAATATCCAACGCAAAAAGATCTTTATCTAAGTTAATAAAACCCAAATCAGATGAAACGAATGCCCGTTCCTGTGTAACTGAATGCAAATCAAAAATTTCAACTGCATACTATTAATTAGCATTATTTAGTCAGTCGGCAATGTTTTCTGGGAAAGCTCTTAACGATGTGACGCTCTCTCCATTAATAATAAATAAATAATAATAATAAAAACGTTTATTGACTTAAAAACCTAGATACATCAATCAGTAAATACGGGGATCCCTGTACTATGACCCAGAAGGTCTGTGATACAGGGAGCCCCACTCTTGCTTACAAAGGTATTCGTGATCAACATGCATAATCAATAAATTTGAAAACAGTTTAGACAAGTATAATAAAAATAAAAATAACACGATATAAAATCAAAAAACTACAGTATTTATAAAACTCATTGCATAAATCAAGTATGAATAAACAAATAAAATAGATAAAAATAAATAATCATATATATATGATATAAATACAATAGATAAAAATATAATATAATATATAATATAGTATATTACTAAAACAATCTTTAACAAATCTATGTCATTACTTTCAGTACTTCTTCTGTTCTTTGGTAGTCCTGCAAATACAACCATTCTGTAACGGCTTTTTTAGTACTAGCATAATTCATTCTGTAAATGTCTAACACTCTATTGATGGTATTATATATATGTTTACTGCTCTGCTTAAATTGTTTTTGTGCAAAAGAAGTTTTGCAATTTAATGGCGGACAGACAATATCTTTTCTACGTCTACGATGGCTGTCAGAAATATAGGGTAGGTTAGTATGCTTCCTCAGAACGGAGTTAAGAATGTAAAGTTGCCTTATTGTAAGTATTTTATGCCTAGAATACAGTTCGAAACTAGAGTACCTAAATGGTTTAAAAAACATCACTTTTAGGAGTGATCTCTGCGCTCTCTCCAGAGTAAGCAATCTGATTTTCCCAGCTCCCCCCCAGATCGGAATACAGTACGCAAGGACTGACTGCGCTAAAGCCAAATACGTAAGGTGGAGCAGGCGAGATGAGGCGACATGACGGAGCTTTTTGAATATCCATATAAGTTTACGGGACCGCGAGCAGGTTTTGTCTACATGCGTATACCAGTTGAGTCTTTGGTCTATACTGACACCCAGGTATTTGATACTCTCCACCCTATCAACGAATGCGCATGAACAATTATTGTTATTTTTATTACAAAAATGAGCCCTAAGGGAGAGTGTTGGTGGTGGTTTTGAAGAATTAGTTATAGAGAATGTCAGATACTTGGTCTTAGCTACATTCAGGGTTAGAAGGTTACGTCTTAACCATTCAATTACTACTCGCGTTCCCTGCTCTGCGTAATTATGAACATTTTCCCAAGTATTCCCACTAAATACCAACGCGGTATCATCTGCATAGGTGTTGATTTTACAATGTTTTAGAGGTAATTGGCACAAATCGTTAATGTACAGCAGGAATAATGTTGGTCCGAGTACACTTCCCTGTGGGACACCGTAGCTCACAGTAGAATCCCCGCTAACCACTGCACCAACTCTTACACTCTGTTTGCGATTCTCTAAATAACTTGTAAGCAGTTGAAGGGGGGTGCCCCTAACTCCATATCTTTCTAGCTTATTCAAAAGGATGGGAACAGACACCGTATCAAATGCCTTAGCCAAATCCAAAAATATGCCAAGACACCTTTTACCCTTATCTAGGCCATCGACTATGTTATCAGTAAGAGATTGAACCGCATCTTCAGTTGAAACCTTATTTCTGAAGCCGTATTGATTGTCAGACAATATTTTATTTGTTTCTAGGTAGTTTTTGAGACGGTTATTTATAAGTTTTTCTAAGATTTTGGATAAGGCTGGCAACAGTGATATAGGCCTGTAATTTCCAATATCGTGTCTGCTCCCATCCTTATGGATTGGAACTATTATAGCCTTCTTAAAGGCATCGGGAAATACACCACAGTTAAAGCAGAGGTTAAAAATGTGGGTTAGAACTGGAACTATTATAGGGCTTACTGACTTTAAAAACGTGGTGGGAATATTGTCCCATCCTGGTGCACTAGAATTCTTTAAAGTAGATAAAATAGAATTTACTTCTGATATGTCTGTGTTTAAGAGAACGAATGATTTACAGAATGAAGTTACAGAAAAAGCAAACTCCGATATATCTGGAGAAGCAGCAGAACTTCCAAGTAAAATATTTTCAGCCAATTCTTTGCCTACGTTGGCAAAGTAACTGTTAACAACCTTAATGGATTCAGTAGCGGAAGGACGTATATTAAGTAGATCTTCGTTTGTAGAATTTGGTTTTGTAATGTTAGCAATGGAGTTTATTGTTTGCCAATGTAGTCTAGGATTACGTGATGTTTTTTCTAGTTCATGTCTCTCATATTGTCGTTTAATCTTTTTTAATAATTTGTTGCAAAAGTTACGATACCGGATATATGTTAGTTTAATAACACTATTGTTAGGATTCTTTCTTACTTTTAGATGCAATTTATCCCTATTTCTGATACAGCGCAATAAGCCTGGAGTAATCCAGGGTTGTTTAATCCTTTTACGGCATGGAACGTAGGTTGTTGTGGTATTTTTAGTTATAGCTAGAGTAATATGATTTATAAGTTCATTTGTTGCGTCATTAGGGTCTTGCATGTATAAAATATCTGTAATAACTGATTCTTCTAGGTAGGCAATAGCTTTTTCAATATCTAATTTAGTTTTGTGTCGTGGAATTACTGCTCGAGGAATCTTTAGTATAAGATTAAACAACACTGTTCTATGGTCTGTGACTGTTGTGTCTAATACGCATGTATTTGAAGGAAGAGAAGATTTGAGCATTATGTGGTCAAGACAATTTAATTCTCTGGTCGGAAGGGTGTGCGTGGACAATAGCCCATGGCTAACTAACATATCCAGATAGTCAGAGGAATTTCTATCCTTATTTTCGGGCTTAATGTCTATATTAATGTCACCCGTTATGATTATATTTGGAGAATTTAGTGAGTTTAACAAGCAGTCAAGTGATTTAATAAAGTTTTCGGCATTTCGGGTAGATGGGGAACGATATATACCCAGAACAATGGTGTTGGCTGTTTTGTTATAAAAATACATTGTATTTATTTAAAAAAGTTCCACTTACAGCTATTGTAGGTAATTTTTTAGCTTTTCCTTGAATGAAATTTAGACATTTACTTCCTGCTGAGCAACAAGAACAAAGGGGGTCCGTCTTTACAGAGGGGGTCCGTCTTTACAGAGAGGGTCCGTCTTTACAGAGAGGGTCCGTCTTTACAGAGAGCGTCCGTCTTTACAGAGAAGGTCCGTCTTTACAGAGAGGGTCCGTCTTTACAGAGAGCGTCCGTCTTTACAGAGAAGGTCCGTCTTTACAGAGAGGGTCCGTCTTTACAGAGAGCGTCCGTCTTTACAGAGAGGGTCCGTCTTTACAGAGAGGGTCCGTCTTTACAGAGAGGGTCCTTATTTACAGAGAGGGTCCTACTTTACAGAGAGGGTCCTTCTTTACAGAGAGGGTCCGTCTTTACAGAGAGCGTCCGTCTTTACAGAGAAGGTCCGTCTTTACAGAGAGGGTCCGTCTTTACAGAGAGCGTCCGTCTTTACAGAGAGGGTCCGTCTTTACAGAGAGGGTCCGTCTTTACAGAGAGCGTCCGTCTTTACAGAGAAGGTCCGTCTTTACAGAGAGGGTCCGTCTTTACAGAGAGGGTCCTTATTTACAGAGAGGGTCCTACTTTACAGAGAGGGTCCTTCTTTACAGAGAGGGTCCGTCTTTACAGAGAGCGTCCGTCTTTACAGAGAAGGTCCGTCTTTACAGAGAGGGTCCGTCTTTACAGAGAGCGTCCGTCTTTACAGAGAAGGTCCGTCTTTACAGAGAGGGTCCGTCTTTACAGAGAGCGTCCGTCTTTACAGAGAAGGTCCGTCTTTACAGAGAGGGTCCGTCTTTACAGAGAGGGTCCGTCTTTACAGAGAGGGTCCTACTTTACAGAGAGGGTCCTTCTTTACAGAGAGGGTCCGTCTTTACAGAGAGCGTCCGTCTTTACAGAGAAGGTCCGTCTTTACAAAGAGGGTCCGTCTTTACAGAGAGCGTCCGTCTTTACAGAGAAGGTCCGTCTTTACAGAGAGGGTCCGTCTTTACAGAGAGCGTCCGTCTTTACAGAGAAGGTCCGTCTTTACAGAGAGGGTCCGTCTTTACAGAGAGGGTCCTTATTTACAGAGAGGGTCCTACTTTACAGAGAGGGTCCGTCTTTACAGAGAGGGTCCGTCTTTACAGAGAGCGTCCGTCTTTACAGAGAAGGTCCGTCTTTACAGAGAGGGTCCGTCTTTACAGAGAGCGTCCGTCTTTACAGAGAAGGTCCGTCTTTACAGAGAGGGTCCGTCTTTACAGAGAGCGTCCGTCTTTACAGAGAAGGTCCGTCTTTACAGAGAGGGTCCGTCTTTACAGAGAGGGTCCTTATTTACAGAGAGGGTCCTACTTTACAGAGAGGGTCCTTCTTTACAGAGAGGGTCCGTCTTTACAGAGAGCGTCCGTCTTTACAGAGAAGGTCCGTCTTTACAGAGAGGGTCCGTCTTTACAGAGAGCGTCCGTCTTTACAGAGAGCGTCCGTCTTTACAGAGAAGGTCCGTCTTTACAGAGAGGGTCCGTCTTTACAGAGAGCGTCCGTCTTTACAGAGAGGGTCCGTCTTTACAGAGAGCGTCCGTCTTTACAGAGAAGGTCCGTCTTTACAGAGAGGGTCCGTCTTTACAGAGAGCGTCCGTCTTTACAGAGAAGGTCCGTTTTTACAGTGAGGGTCCGTCTTTACAGAGAGCGTCCGTCTTTACAGAGAAGGTCCGTCTTTACAGAGAGGGTTCGTCTTTACAGAGAGCGTCCGTCTTTACAGAGAGGGTTCGTCTTTACAGAGAGCGTCCGTCTTTACAGAGAAGGTCCGTCTTTACAGAGAGGGTCCGTCTTTACAGAGAGCGTCCGTCTTTACAGAGAAGGTCCGTCTTTACAGAGAGGATCCGTCTTTACAGAGAGCGTCCGTCTTTACAGAGAAGGTCCGTCTTTACAGAGAGGGTCCGTCTTTACAGAGAGCGTCCGTCTTTACAGAGAGGGTCCGTCTTTACAGAGAGCGTCCGTCTTTACAGAGAGGGTCCGTCTTTACAGAGAGCGTCCGTCTTTACAGAGAGGGTCCGTCTTTACAGAGAGCGTCCGTCTTTACAGAGAAGGTCCGTCTTTACAGAGAGGGTCCGTCTTTACAGAGAGCGTCCGTCTTTACAGAGAGGGTCCGTCTTTACAGAGAGCGTCCGTCTTTACAGAGAAGGTCCGTCTTTACAGAGAGGGTCCTTCTTTACAGAGAGCGTCCGTCTTTACAGAGAAGGTCCGTCTTTACAGAGAGGGTCCGTCTTTACAGAGAGCGTCCGTCTTTACAGAGAAGGTCCGTCTTTACAGAGAGGGTCCGTCTTTACAGAGAGCGTCCGTCTTTACAGAGAAGGTCCGTCTTTACAGAGAGGGTCCGTCTTTACAGAGAGGGTCCTTATTTACAGAGAGGGTCCTACTTTACAGAGAGGGTCCTTCTTTACAGAGAGGGTCCGTCTTTACAGAGAGCGTCCGTCTTTACAGAGAAGGTCCGTCTTTACAGAGAGGGTCCGTCTTTACAGAGAGCGTCCGTCTTTACAGAGAAGGTCCGTCTTTACAGAGAGGGTCCGTCTTTACAGAGAGCGTCCGTCTTTACAGAGAAGGTCCGTCTTTACAGAGAGGGTCCGTCTTTACAGAGAGGGTCCTTATTTACAGAGAGGGTCCTACTTTACAGAGAGGGTCCTTCTTTACAGAGAGGGTCCGTCTTTACAGAGAGCGTCCGTCTTTACAGAGAAGGTCCGTCTTTACAGAGAGGGTCCGTCTTTACAGAGAGCGTCCGTCTTTACAGAGAAGGTCCGTCTTTACAGAGAGGGTCCGTCTTTACAGAGAGCGTCCGTCTTTACAGAGAAGGTCCGTCTTTACAGAGAGGGTCCGTCGTTACAGAGAGGGTCCTTATTTACAGAGAGGGTCCTACTTTACAGAGAGGGTCCTTCTTTACAGAGAGGGTCCGTCTTTACAGAGAGCGTCCGTCTTTACAGAGAAGGTCCGTCTTTACAGAGAGGGTCCGTCTTAACAGAGAGCGTCCGTCTTTACAGAGAAGGTCCGTCTTTACAGAGAGGGTCCGTCTTTACAGAGAGCGTCCGTCTTTACAGAGAAGGTCCGTCTTTACAGAGAGGGTCCGTCTTTACAGAGAGGGTCCTTATTTACAGAGAGGGTCCTTCTTTACAGAGAGGGTCCGTCTTTACAGAGAGGGTCCGTCTTTACAGAGAGCGTCCGTCTTTACAGAGAGGGTCCGTCTTTACAGAGAGGGTCCGTCTTTACAGAGAGCGTCCGTCTTTACAGAGAAGGTCCGTCTTTACAGAGAGGGTCCGTCTTTACAGAGAGCGTCCGTCTTTACAGAGAAGGTCCGTCTTTACAGAGAGGGTCCGTCTTTACAGAGAGGGTCCTTATTTACAGAGAGGGTCCTACTTTACAGAGAGGGTCCTTCTTTACAGAGAGGGTCCGTCTTTACAGAGAGCGTCCGTCTTTACAGAGAAGGTCCGTCTTTACAGAGAGGGTCCGTCTTTACAGAGAGCGTCCGTCTTTGCAGAGAGCGTCCGTCTTTACAGAGAAGGTCCGTCTTTACAGAGAGGGTCCGTCTTTACAGAGAGCGTCCGTCTTTACAGAGAGGGTCCGTCTTTACAGAGAGCGTCCGTCTTTACAGAGAAGGTCCGTCTTTACAGAGAGGGTCCGTCTTTACAGAGAGCGTCCGTCTTTACAGAGAAGGTCCGTTTTTACAGTGAGGGTCCGTCTTTACAGAGAGCGTCCGTCTTTACAGAGAAGGTCCGTCTTTACAGAGAGGGTTCGTCTTTACAGAGAGCGTCCGTCTTTACAGAGAGGGTTCGTCTTTACAGAGAGCGTCCGTCTTTACAGAGAAGGTCCGTCTTTACAGAGAGGGTCCGTCTTTACAGAGAGCGTCCGTCTTTACAGAGAAGGTCCGTCTTTACAGAGAGGATCCGTCTTTACAGAGAGCGTCCGTCTTTACAGAGAAGGTCCGTCTTTACAGAGAGGGTCCGTCTTTACAGAGAGCGTCCGTCTTTACAGAGAGGGTCCGTCTTTACAGAGAGCGTCCGTCTTTACAGAGAGGGTCCGTCTTTACAGAGAAGGTCCGTCTTTACAGAGAGGGTCCGTCTTTACAGAGAGGGTCCTTATTTACAGAGAGGGTCCTACTTTACAGAGAGGGTCCTTCTTTACAGAGAGGGTCCGTCTTTACAGAGAGCGTCCGTCTTTACAGAGAAGGTCCGTCTTTACAGAGAGGGTCCGTCTTTACAGAGAGCGTCCGTCTTTACAGAGAGGGTCCGTCTTTACAGAGAAGGTCCGTCTTTACAGAGAGGGTCCGTCTTTACAGAGAGGGTCCTTATTTACAGAGAGGGTCCTACTTTACAGAGAGGGTCCTTCTTTACAGAGAGGGTCCGTCTTTACAGAGAAGGTCCGTCTTTACAGAGAGGGTCCGTCTTTACAGAGAGGGTCCTTATTTACAGAGAGGGTCCTACTTTACAGAGAGGGTCCTTCTTTACAGAGAGGGTCCGTCTTTACAGAGAAGGTCCGTCTTTACAGAGAGGGTCCGTCTTTACAGAGAGCGTCCGTCTTTACAGAGAAGGTCCGTCTTTACAGAGAGGGTCCGTCTTTACAGAGAGGGTCCTTATTTACAGAGAGGGTCCTACTTTACAGAGAGGGTCCTTCTTTACAGAGAGGGTCCGTCTTTACAGAGAGCGTCCGTCTTTACAGAGAAGGTCCGTCTTTACAGAGAGGGTCCGTCTTTACAGAGAGCGTCCGTCTTTACAGAGAAGGTCCGTCTTTACAGAGAGGGTCCGTCTTTACAGAGAGCGTCCGTCTTTACAGAGAAGGTCCGTCTTTACAGAGAGGGTCCGTCTTTACAGAGAGGGTCCTTATTTACAGAGAGGGTCCTACTTTACAGAGAGGGTCCTTCTTTACAGAGAGGGTCCGTCTTTACAGAGAGCGTCCATCTTTACAAAGAAGGTCCGTCTTTACAGAGAGGGTCCGTCTTTACAGAGAGCGTCCGTCTTTACAGAGAAGGTCCGTCTTTACAAAGAGGGTCCGTCTTTACAGAGAGCGTCCGTCTTTACAGAGAAGGTCCGTCTTTACAGAGAGGGTCCGTCTTTACAAAGAGGGTCCTTCTTTACAAAGAGGGTCCTTCGTTACAAAGAGGGTCCGTCTTTACATTCAAACTCAAATTAAAAAAATCTTTTATTCCACAGAATACAGCTAAATATAGGATGGTACAATTTTACAGTCCAGCTGTATTCTAGTACATAATTAAAATTACAACTAAAATTATATTAAATGTCAAAACCTACTTACATTGTAAAAAAATCCTGTAAGTGTATACTATACAACCATTGTGTATACTATACAACCATTGTGTATACTATACAACCATTGTGTATACTATACAACCATTGTCTTTTCAAGCATTTCATTAATATTTTCTTAAATTAGATTATTGGCGTCAATTGTGTTAGTTCTGTCGGCAAACCGATAAATAATTTAATACACATTAAATACTATTTCTTAAAAACAATGTAAATCATCTGTCGCCGGTTTCCATAAATTATATTTATATTGAGTGCCAAGATATAATTATGAAAGAGCCGTATATTACACTTTAAGCATATTTTTATAGAAATAAATATAACAAAACTAATACCTAATCCTTAAATGACCTTTATTATTATTATTATAGTAATATACTTAACGGGAAATATAATCTACATGCGACTAACTTTTATGTGTTTGACTTATAAAGACTTACAGAAAGTCGTTGTAAAACCAGATGTAAACAGTCACTAGTTCATTGACCTCGTCATTTCGCTTATTGCATTAAAATCAGTTTAGTAAGTGTAACGTGGTTGTTTTTCCCAAAGCTGTGCACAGACACACTCCGACAGACTTACAACTTTAACATAATTATAATGAATGCCTTGCACTGGCATATTCTGGACCCGATTCTTGTCGACTACAGATCACAAAGCTGTGCACAGACACACTCCGACAGACTTACAACTTTAACATAATTATAATGAATGCCTTGCACTGGCATATTCTGGACCCGATTCTTGTCGACTACAGATCACAAAGCTGTGCACAGACACACTCCGACAGACTTACAACTTTAACATAATTATAATGAATGCCTTGCACTGGCATATTCTGGACCCGATTCTTGTCGACTACAGATCACAAAGCTGTGCACAGACACACTCCGACAGACTTACAACGAATATATTCGAAATTGTATTTATTCGAAGTTAATTATAGTACATTAAATATAAATTAAAAGCTACCTAAATAATAAAATTAAAAATAAACTAAACTATAAATAAAAAATGTCCTCTAGAGACGTCCCATCCGAGATAGTCCCAAGGAGACTGGCAACATTTCCCCTCTGTATAGCGAGGCTAATACGCTGGCAGAAATAATTGCCAGCCTTCCTGTCTCCAGACCTTTCTGTCAGCCGCTTTGACAACTCCTTGGCCAAGCGCCTCGCTGACGGTCCCCATGGGCCCATCGTCTCGACCCCAAACGGCGCAAATTCGTAACCGGAACCAAGGTTGGCGTATTTGCGCAATTTGAGGTTCTCCGCAGAAAACGCCGCACTTCCCGCGCCTGACGAGGTCGCCTGGATGTGAGAGCACTTCCCGCGCCTGACGAGGTCGCCTGGATGTGAGAGCACTTCCCGCGCCTGACGAGGTCGCCTGGATTGGAGAGCACTTCCCGCGCCTGACGAGGTCGCCTGGATGTGAGAGCACTTCCCGCGCCTGACGAGGTCGCCTGGATGTGAGAGCACTTCCCGCGCCTGACGAGGTCGCCTGGATGTGAGATGGAATATTGATTAGTTTTATTTTTAGATTAGGAACTAAAATTTGACAATATGTTGAAGTTTTTTATTTCGTGGTGGACGAATAAGTAAACGTAAACGGGCTGAATGGAATTATTTTTAGGAAATCAGAGCAATTCATGTTTTTAATATACATTTGAAATGAAATATTCAAAGTAGAAATTTGGACACCGGATATTCCACTCTATTGAATTTCTTAGAAAGCTAACTGCGAGGTCTCGCAGTCTCGAGCCCACTCGAGCGTCTTCAGCTACAATCGGATTGAGTTTTACTGGCAACTAGTCAATATTTGATAACTTTGTATCATTATTGTTTTATTATATCTGTGAGCAATCATCCCTATACAGTGAACATATTTTTTATTTATTTATTTAAAACTTTATTGCACGTTATACAAGGGGCGGACTTAATGCCGCTAGACATTATCTGACAGCCAACCTTAGGGACAATGGGGACCATTTCAAATGTAAGGTAGGTGCAAATATTTATAATAATAATAAATAAATCTATATATATGGAAATACAATGATACTACTAAATACATACTAATAACTATGATATATTAAATACTAATAATACATATACTACATATGATACCATTAAATAACTTATGAACCATTTAAATAATACGATGACACCATTTTTTTAAACATTTTTCGGTTGGATGCTTGTCGGATTTCTACCGGTAGTTCATTCCACAGATTTGCGGCGACAACAGCAAATGAGTTGGCCATAAATCCAGTATGGTGAGAGGGAATGGAGAGAATAGAGTTATGAGAAGAGCGAAGAGACTTATCATGGAATGAAGAGAGATAGGCAAATTTACTCTTGAGGTATTTCGGTGTCACAGGCTCGTTAAGTATAGAAAATAGTAAACAGAGAATTCGAAGATTCCTGCGACAGCGAATTGGTAGCCACTTTAATTTTGTTCGATACTCAGAGATGTGGTCATATTTGCGAAGGCCGAAGATAAACCTGATACAGGAGTTGAGTAACCTGTCCATCTTATTGAGCAACACCTCTGATATATCGACACTACACACGTCACCATAGTCGAGAAGGGGAAGGAGAAGGCTTTGCGCTAGGGTAATTTTAGCTTTTAACGGCAGAAAATGTTTGAATTTATTGAGAGAGTGCAGTGAAGCAAATAATTTACGACTCGTGTTGGAGACTTGAGTTGTCCAGCTAAGATTAGAATCTAGGTGTACACCCAGATTCTTTACATCGCGACTAAATGGAATTGGGATGTTGTCAAATCGAACAGGGTCAATATTTATTAAGTCAACCTTTCTTAAGAGCCTAGCACTCCCTATTATAATTGCTTGACATTTGTTCGGGTTGACAACGACCCCAAAACGTGATGACCAGGAGTGTATGTTACAAAGATCTGAGTTAAGCCAAGCTATTGCACTCCTAAGTGTGGTGATGTCAGTCTGCACATAAAGCTGCAAATCATCAGCATACAGGTGGTAGTGACAGTGAAGGGACAAGGTGATAGCATTGATAAATACAGAAAACAGTAATGGAGAGAGGATGCCACCTTGCGGGACACCAGTAGCCAGGTCACACCACCCCGACGACATCTGATCAGCTTGAACCCTCTGCTGACGACCGTGGAGATAACTAGAGAACCATTCGAGGGCCGCAGGTGAGATCTTTAGACGAGACAAGATAGAGACAAGTAAATCAGGATCTACTGTGTTAAAAGCATTTGTGAAGTCGATCAGTACAAGGACTGTAACCTTGGAATCTTCCATGCCACATCGGATATCTTCAGTTACTTTAAGTAAAGCTGATGTTGTGCTATGACCGGGACGAAAGCCAGACTGAAAGGGATTAAGGAGATCATTAGAATAAAGGAAATAGGATAATTGTTGATGAACGACGGACTCAAGGACTTTAGACAAGAAAGGTAATATAGAAATGGGACGGAAGTGGGATGGCAGTGTAGGTGATGAAATCTTGGGCAGTGGGATAATAAAAGCTTTTCGCCATTGGGAAGGAAATTGGCCAGAGGTAAGGGATACATTAATTATATGTGTGATAATAGGTAGGAGAAGGTCAATAATTGTAACGATCATAACACGACTAATGGAGTCACATCCTGTTGATTTTGAAGTTATTGAATTAATCGTCTTAAAGACCTCATCCTTAGACACCTCTGCAAAGACGAACGGCTCAACAATGGCAGGCATAGAAATCTCCGCAATCTCAGCAATGGTTTTGGATTTAGTGAGATTGTCCAGAACTGGAGCCGAGGAGAAATGAGCATTTAGCTGATCAGGTGTCACGGAACCTAGGTTAACCTGGTCACGACAGCGACCCAACCCCAATGAATTAAAGAATTGCCAGATTTTAGAAGGTGATTTGTTGTTTATATTATCAAAGAAATGGTGACGCTTGGCAATTCTACACACCTGATTGCAGCGATTACGCGCAACCTTATATACAGACCAGTCATCATCACACCGGGTCCGTCTAAATTTTCGGGATGCACGATCTCGTTGCCTCATTGCCATTCGAACCTCATCATTGATCCACGGCGCCGGTGCTCGCTTTAGTTTAGTGGATCGAAGCGGAGCATGAGCGTCGTACAGTTTTAACACCTCATGATTAAAAGTGTCGACAATAAATTGTAAATTGGTGGCTTTGAGTATGACAGTCCAATCGATACGCGCCGTGTCCTCCCGCAGTTTTTCAACATTCATGCGACAATAGTGGCGTATCAACATTGTAGGTGGCCGATACTTTGGCGGTTTTACTTTATACGAGGCATAAACGAGATCGTGGTGGGAGAAGGGAGCAAGTAGTTGACCGTGGCTGGCAACAATATCTGGGCGTGACGTAAGGATCAGGTCAAGGAGTGTATCCGATGTGGAAAGATGGTGAGTAGGCCCAGAGGGCAACACAGATAGATTAATTGAAGAGATGATATTCAGGAGTTTAGATGCCCTTGATTTGCCAGGCTCACGGTCATCTAGAAGGCACGTATTGAAATCTCCCATGATGACATGATGGTTGTAAAATGGTACTACCTCCTCAAGAGCGCCTTCGAGGTCAGCAAAATAATTTAAAGTGGGAGGACAGTAAACCACACCGACTAGCACCTGAGATCCTGCAAAATTTACCTCAATAAACAGATACTCCGCAGATGCCGAGTACTGATTGGGTGAGGAGTCAACAACTTTATACGGAAGATCAGCACGCAGGTAGATGGCAACACCACCCGCCCTTAAACCGGTGCGATCGTTCCGAATTAAAATGTAGCCGGGAAGAGAGTAAGAAGTAGAGGGTAACGTAGGTTTAAGCCATGACTCTGAAATGAGTATTGCATCCACTACATCTGGAGAAGAAAAGGTATCAAGGAGATCCGAATAATGTGCCGGAACACTCTGCGCATTGATATGACAAAGATTAAAGTTCTTTTTGTGGAGTGAGAACTCATTTTTTAACAAAGCATCCAAACCGATTATATCGTAAAATGAGCCAGAAGATGTACTACTTGCTATGGAGTAAAAGGAACCATCATCATCACTAGAATAGTTCATAATTATAATAATATACTATTTAAAATATAAATAATATGTTAAATATATAAACCAAATAATAAATAATAATAATAATAACTATGTTAACACAATATATAAAGATAAAAATATATATATCTTTAAATAAAACTGCAAGTCCTGCTGGCTGAGTAGTCCATTACAACGCGGTTCCACAATTTACCGCTTAATCCTTAGACTAATGGCAACGTTTAATCACATAGGTGGCGGCGGCGAACTGGGGGGCCTGAAGCTGGTATTAAAATAGGTATTTTTGTATGATCACCACCGTGACGGACGCCGCCTCCCATGTGAGCGACGACGACGGCGACATTCACAAACAAGAGACTCATGAATAATGTTACAAAACGTTAACCATTTGCAAAAACCAAACGTTACTTGCACCCAAAAGGTGAAATCGTTGCCAACATAAAACAATAATGTCACATTAAGCTCTCGACATTAGAACAGTTTCAAAACTATAAATAATTCCTCTGTCAGACAAATATTAATTTAAGAAAGAGACAGACCTATTGCTGTCAAAGGTGCCAAAGCGAGTAGAAATTTGATCGAATAAACAATTTTAATATGTACCGGATCGCGAACCAATTTCATTAATTTATTAATTAATTTGTCCGTGACTATCGCCGTCTGCCCTTTAGTTACATTAATAAAGGAAAACCTGCTATAACACAACACAATGCCAAACTATCATGCAAATGCATACACTCTTTAATACTAACAGTAACCTGAGGTGAGATATTATGCATTACACAATGCGCAGTCATGTATTAAGTATATAAAATGTATTTGTGTCTCCAAATGAGAGTGCCAGAAAAAGTTGTACAGGTGCCCCAAAACTATAGTGAATCTGATATACCAATACAATTATGCTACATGATTACCTAGAATGCATACTTACACCATTAAAGTTTCATGTTATATAGCTAAATTGAGATTAATTTAATAGTTTTGTGATGTAATCCGAATAAACTTAATTGTATTTAAATGTTAATCACTAAAGTTAAATTAAACTTGCTTTCTGGAGTCAGCAGTACCTGATTGTGAGCGCCAAGAATCGGAGCAACCGACACTGGTCATTGATGTCTAACATTAGTCCATACCCTTATGCAGACTTGAAAATAAGGCACACAAACATTCTATTACATACTGTTACAACATCTGGCACCATCACTTAGCACAACATCAGTCTCCTTCAACCAAACCTGCTGTCCGGGCCACACTTCACTGTCACCTGCTTGTCCCGTCATGGGTGCCTACACGCAGATAAGGGCTTCCCGGTTCCAATTTGCCAGTATAGGTCCACCCTTATTAAAAACAATTATGTCTATAGTCTGTACTGCCAATATGGGTTACTATACCGCACCAATTGTCACCAACTTGACTGCACCGGTAGCCTGCCAGCCTGCCCCGGCCCCGTCATGCGAGCAACCCTTTACACTAGCAACATAATACTGAACATATAAAAACTGTAAATAAAACATTGTAAATAGAAAAGGTATTCTCATGGCCAGTACATGTGTGGAATAGTCGCAAACAAGGCAATAACTCACTAACTATCATTAAATGAAAACAAAAAAAAAATAAAAAAAAAAAAAAATTATAAAAACCCATACTTCCAGCAAACATGTGACTTGCATCCCACCCAGTGGTAAGGAGTTAACAAAGACCAAGAATAGTGGCAACACAGACCACTATTCCTGCTATATAAGATTATTTTATAGCATGTATAACTTATTGGACAAAGGGCGGCCCGGACAACTATCTTATTGTGGACAACTAGACAACAAAACAATAACGCAAAGTCACTACAATTATAACACACTACACTACCACTTTAGACCTGCAAAATAAGTAACACAACACTGATAGTTATTTCCTGGCGACAGCTCTTCTGTGACGCTCCCTGTGCACTGGCTGCTCACCCTGTGGTGGCGCTGGGTCTGTCCTGGGTAGGGCCGCAGAGAAGGCAGCAAGGTCAACCTGATGTAAAATTTTATGCCTGGAGCCATCGGGAAGCTTTATCATGACACTGCCATCTTGAGTCCAGCTATTGCGTACACCAAATACCTTCCGCGCCTCCATAAACAGCTGTTGCCTACTTTTAATGAGAAACTCCGCGCAGCTGAAAGATGTGCCCTTGAGCTTGGTCTTGTTGTGCCATACTAGTTGGCGCAGCCTGTAATCGAAGAATCGCACCAGTATAGCCCTAGTAGTACCCCTTTCACTGTACCTTCCGAAACGATAGCAGGCTCGAAAGCTTTGGTCAGAAAAATCTGTAATACTAAGTTTGTCTCTTAGCAATTCCATTATGGTCTGGGAAACATTCTCGCCGGGTTTCTCTGGAACACCCTTAAGCAGCAGGCAGTCCTCTCGGTTGCGGGTTTCTAGATGGTCAACGGTGGACTGTAACTGAGATATCTGTTGCCTAAGCAAGGCGAACATTTCCACCGAAAATGATTTGAAATCCTGATACTCCCGTACGAGTGCCTCCAGTCCCATGTTCAGCGGGTTCTCCTTGACCACTGCAAGCTGAACCTCAAAATCAGCCATTCTTTTGGCCAGCTGTCGTTCCAAAGCGTGTTGGGTTTCCTCGATCTTATCAGCAGTTGCCATTGTATTTGTTTGCAGGTTATATAAATAATTGAAAAAAAAAAAACAGAAGTCAGCAGGATTTGTGCAGTAAGGTAAAATTAAATGTTAATGCATATAATTGAACTATTAATATGCTTAATTGGTCAAATAAAGGTCAAACTTAGCACTATTTCACCACTTTATTGAATTATTAAATATTACGAGAATTAAACTTGTTTACTTGCACACTACCCTCGCAAAAAAAAAAAAGTATTGTGTTATTGATTTCGTCTTCACTTAAATCGTCAAGAGTACAGTTTGTAGTTGATTCTTCAAGTTTGGCGAGTGATTTGCATTCTCACACAAATTGGCGCGAGTTGATGATCGAGTTGTGAAGTTCCCCCGCGGTCACTTCTCCAACTTCATTTTAGTTTTCACTTTGATCTCTACATATTTCTGCAAACAGAATATGTTTGTTTTAATTATATCAGAGAACGAAGAAATTTAACGACAAGTGAGGTATTTTGAATGCATAACGTTTAACATATTCTAACGTGTTGAAGTCAGTGTTTACTTAATGTAATAATTATTTAAATGTGTAAATTAAAAACACAATTTGATTGAAGCCATTTTCTTCCGTTTATAAACTTCGCTTTTCCAAGTAGTTAAGTTGAGAGTTACCTGTTGTGACAAGACCTGAAGGTAATCGTTGCTAACCCCATATTCGACTTGTCGCTGTTATCCCTGTTTTTATTTTGTTTCGCTTTGAGAGTCGTTCGACTTGCGTTTTCATTATCTTTAAGCAACGTTCAGTACTTTAAGCAACATTTAGTACTTTGCTCTGCTTTCAAGTGGAACACGGTATAAGTAGAATGTGTGCGAGGCGCAGTCGAAGGGGTCTTAATAAATGGTGCGGTCGGTGTCGGGATCCGCGACATTTGGAAAGTGCACAGTGCTGTCGCAAACTCTCGAGGCGTGCATTCCTAATGTGCCACAATCTCGGTACCTGCAACGACCTTCATTCTTGTAGGAAAAGCTCAATTTGAAACCGTCTACGAGTTAAATACTGCAGTTTTCACTTCCGAGATCATTTATTTCTGAGCAGAGTACTGAGTGCAGTAGGTTTGTCTCAAAGAGTTGTTCAGGATATTGCTTTTTCTAAAGTAGAAAACGTACTATCAAAATATGTACATGAATTAGTAAAAGAATGACTTTGTTTACCTGCTAAACAGGCAGCCCGGGGGAGTAGTGTGGGATGTACACAAATAGACACACTAAATTATACGACTTGCTTTAATACCAACATTATGTTATCCCAACCCTAGTTTACTGCGCTAGGAGATTTACTGCTAGTAATGGATCAGAAATAGACACGTTTGTATTGAAGTTACACCGACACCTGCAGACCTGCATGGGTATCACTCCGATCCATCTCTGTAGCAGAACGACTTCTGTTTCTACATTCATCAGCTCACATTAAACTCTCGTCGCTACTGTCGGGATACTATTACCAGATGAGCAGCATCTCAATTGTAAAAAGCCTTATTTTTACACAACATGGTCACTCGCTATTAGTAATGCTTGTAAAATATATCTAAGGAACAAGAACCATTTAAGTAGAGATTTACCGTCTACAACTTTACTTTATTGTGTAAAAATTAGACCAATTAGAAATCTTTATTCAATAAATATATGGGTTTTAAAATAGATTGAAGGGCTTTGGAAGATTGCTGAGTGAGCGCGCGTCAGGGCTATCATCCAACCATCAAGGGGCTCCCCAACACTCACTGTGTGTGCACTTCTTCATTTCACACAACCGAGGCGACCATAACATATCTACTAACCTAATTGATACGACTTTGAAATCTTAGAACTAAATCAAATAAATCTAGTTAATTACAATGAAATAATTAAAATCAAGAAACAGAATTATTCAATTGATAGCTTTTAAACAGTATGGAGTACTTAGTACTGAACTCTCCGTTTGGTTTTACGTGTCGACGCTGTGGTTTTTTTTATTATTAATTTGTTAAGGTACAAAAAACAGTTAACAGACAAAACATTTAACAAAATACAGTGATATACGAGTAAATAGGTAGTAAGTTTGCCAACCTGACATTGGTACAGCATGCAGTAAATAGGTAGTAAGTTTGCCAACCTGACATTGGTACAGCATGCAGTAAATAGGTAGTAAGTTTGCCAACCTGACATTGGTACAGCATGCAGTAAATAGGTAGTAAGTTTGCCAACCTGACATTGGTACAGCATGCAGTAAATAGGTAGTAAGTTTGCCAACCTGACATTGGTACAGCATGCAGTAAATAGGTAGTAAGTTTACCAACCTGACATTGGTACAGCATGCAGTAAATAGGTAGTAAGTTTGCCAACCTGACATTGGTACAGCATGCAGTAAATAGGTAGTAAGTTTGCCAACCTGACATTGGTACAGCATGCAGTAAATAGGTAGTAAGTTTGCCAACCTGACATTGGTACAGCATGCAGTAAATAGGTAGTAAGTTTGCCAACCTGACATTGGTACAGCATGCAGTAAACAATATCAAGAATGAAATACAGAAAGACATTCATATCTAAATTTAAACATAAAAATATTAATCTGGCATACATATCTTATATATAACTAAAATTATATATATTTATATAAACCCAAAAATAATATAATAGTAGTAATAATTAGTATTCTTAATAACAACAAAATGAGCATATTTATTGGTTCAATTTGTGTAAGTGGTTTTTAAACATTGAATAACAAAAAAGTTTAATATATATAACGAAAAACTAAAACGTAGAAACAATATATACATATACAGCTATATCTATTGACAGGCACTAATGTACTAAGTTGGAATGATGTGAGTAGAAGTATGTTGGTGTATGGAAATGAATGTCGGTGTGTATGTGCACTATTGTATAGATTACAATATATACATATACAGCTATATCTATTGACAGGCACTAATGTACTAAGTTGGAATGATGTGAGTAGAAGTATGTTGGTGTATGGAAATGAATGTCGGTGTGTATGTGCACTATTGTATAGAAATGAATGTCGGTGTGTATGTGCACTATTGTATAGATTACAATATTTTAGATTTAAGTTGTATTTTTAACAGATTGAATAAATCAACATACGAAAACAACTCGTTCCCGTTATATTGTTTTGGTATCCTTTTCGTCAGACACTTAGACGAAAAGGATACGAAAACAACTCGTTCCCGTTATATTGTTTTGGTATCCTTTTCGTCAGACACTTAGACGAAAAGGATACCAAAACAACTCGTTCCCGTTATATTGTTTTGGTATCCTTTTCGTCAGACACTTAGACGAAAAGGATACGAAAACAACTCGTTCCCGTTATATTGTTTTGGTATCCTTTTCGTCAGACACTTAGACGAAAAGGATACCAAAACAACTCGTTCCCGTTATATTGTTTTGGTATCCTTTTCGTCAGACACTTAGACGAAAAGGATACCAAAACAACTCGTTCCCGTTATATTGTTTTGGTATCCTTTTCGTCAGACACTTAGACGAAAAGGATACGAAAACAACTCGTTCCCGTTATATTGTTTTGGTATCCTTTTCGTCAGACACTTAGACGAAAAGGATACCAAAACAACTCGTTCCCGTTATATTGTTTTGGTATCCTTTTCGTCAGACACTTAGACGAAAAGGATACCAAAACAACTCGTTCCCGTTATATTGTTTTGGTATCCTTTTCGTCAGACACTTAGACGAAAAGGATACCAAAACAACTCGTTCCCGTTATATTGTTTTGGTATCCTTTTCGTCAGACACTTAGACGAAAAGGATACCAAAACAACTCGTTCCCGTTATATTGTTTTGGTATCCTTTTCGTCAGACACTTAGACGCATAATTTGTGCGCGAGTTAGAAATAACGAACAGATCAGGATGTCTGGTATTGCGAACTGGCGTGGAGAGTCGCAGCACGCTGCAACCGAGGGCGGACACTACTAATGTCGTGCAAGGGCAGCATCTCTGTTAGGGTGCGTCTGCCCTTAAGAGTTTTCATCTTATGTCTATGCAAAGAGGCGTCGTAGTCATTTAAACAGATTACACTCTTAAAGTTGAGATATTTGTCAAACTTGGAAGACTTGGATTAAAAATGGCGTCGATAGTACTAGCTGACGGCTGACCTTCAAAGTAAAACTAATACGACGAAGATTTTTTATCTTTAGATGTACTGTACGTAAGACGTTTTAAAGTACGAGAGTGTCAGCTAAGCAACGTGCAACCCTGAACCTGTCCCTCAGAGTTAGGGAATCGACTCATTTGATACTATTTCCGTGTCTCTATAAACAGTGTTTGTTAGAGGCGCCCCGGTGTGCCCTCGACTGGTGCTCGAGATTGTCAGCTAAGCAACGTGCAACCCTGAACCTGTGTCCCTCAGAGTTAGGGTATCGACTCATTTGATACTATTTCCGCGTCTCTATAAACAGTGTTTGTTAGAGGCGCCCCGGTGTGCCCTCGACTGGTGCTCGAGAGTGTCAGCTAAGCAACGTGCAACCCTGAACCTGTGTCCCTCAGAGTTAGGGTATCGACTCATTTGATACTATTTCCGCGTCTCTATAAACAGTGTTTGTTAGAGGCGCCCCGGTGTGCCCTCGACTGGTGCTCGAGATTGTCAGCTAAGCAACGTGCAACCCTGAACCTGTGTCCCTCAGAGTTAGGGTATCGACTCATTTGATACTATTTCCGCGTCTCTATAAACAGTGTTTGTTAGAGGCGCCCCGGTGTGCCCTCGACTGGTGCTCGAGAGTGTCAGCTAAGCAACGTGCAACCCTGAACCTGTGTCCCTCAGAGTTAGGGTATCGACTCATTTGATACTATTTCCGCGTCTCTATAAACAGTGTTTGTTAGAGGCGCCCCGGTGTGCCCTCGACTGGTGCTCGAGAGTGTCAGCTAAGCAACGTGCAACCCTGAACCTGTGTCCCTCAGAGTTAGGGTATCGACTCATTTGATACTATTTCCGCGTCTCTATAAACAGTGTTTGTTAGAGGCGCCCCGGTGTGCCCTCGACTGGTGCTCGAGAGTGTCAGCTAAGCAACGTGCAACCCTGAACCTGTGTCCCTCAGAGTTAGGGTATCGACTCATTTGATACTATTTCCGCGTCTCTATAAACAGTGTTTGTTAGAGGCGCCCCGGTGTGCCCTCGACTGGTGCTCGAGAGTGTCAGCTAAGCAACGTGCAACCCTGAACCTGTGTCCCTCAGAGTTAGGGTATCGACTCATTTGATACTATTTCCGCGTCTCTATAAACAGTGTTTGTTAGAGGCGCCCCGGTGTGCCCTCGACTGGTGCTCGAGAGTGTCAGCTAAGCAACGTGCAACCCTGAACCTGTGTCCCTCAGAGTTAGGGTATCGACTCATTTGATACTATTTCCGCGTCTCTATAAACAGTGTTTGTTAGAGGCGCCCCGGTGTGCCCTCGACTGGTGCTCGAGAGTGTCAGCTAAGCAACGTGCAACCCTGAACCTGTGTCCCTCAGAGTTAGGGTATCGACTCATTTGATACTATTTCTGCATCTCTATAAACAGTGTTTGTTAGAGGCGCCCCGGTGTGCCCTCGACTGGTGCTCGAGAGTGTCAGCTAAGCAACGTGCAACCCTGAACCTGTGTCCCTCAGAGTTAGGGTATCGACTCATTTGATACTATTTCCGCGTCTCTATAAACAGTGTTTGTTAGAGGCGCCCCGGTGTGCCCTCGACTGGTGCTCGAGAGTGTCAGCTAAGCAACGTGCAACCCTGAACCTGTGTCCCTCAGAGTTAGGGTATCGACTCATTTGATACTATTTCCGCGTCTCTATAAACAGTGTTTGTTAGAGGCGCCCCGGTGTGCCCTCGACTGGTGCTCGAGAGTGTCAGCTAAGCAACGTGCAACCCTGAACCTGTGTCCCTCAGAGTTAGGGTATCGACTCATTTGATACTATTTCCGCGTCTCTATAAACAATGTTTGTTAGAGGCGCCCCGGTGTGCCCTCGACTGGTGCTCGAGAGTGTCAGCTAAGCAACGTGCAACCCTGAACCTGTGTCCCTCAGAGTTAGGGTATCGACTCATTTGATACTATTTCCGCGTCTCTATAAACAGTGTTTGTTAGAGGCGCCCCGGTGTGCCCTCGACTGGTGCTCGAGAGTGTCAGCTAAGCAACGTGCAACCCTGAACCTGTGTCCCTCAGAGTTAGGGTATCGACTCATTTGATACTATTTCCGCGTCTCTATAAACAGTGTTTGTTAGAGGCGCCCCGGTGTGCCCTCGACTGGTGCTCGAGAGTGTCAGCTAAGCAACGTGCAACCCTGAACCTGTGTCCCTCAGAGTTAGGGTATCGACTCATTTGATACTATTTCCGCGTCTCTATAAACAGTGTTTGTTAGAGGCGCCCCGGTGTGCCCTCGACTGGTGCTCGAGAGTGTCAGCTAAGCAACGTGCAACCCTGAACCTGTGTCCCTCAGAGTTAGGGTATCGACTCATTTGATACTATTTCTGCATCTCTATAAACAGTGTTTGTTAGAGGCGCCCCGGTGTGCCCTCGACTGGTGCTCGAGAGTGTCAGCTAAGCAACGTGCAACCCTGAACCTGTGTCCCTCAGAGTTAGGGTATCGACTCATTTGATACTATTTCTGCATCTCTATAAACAGTGTTTGTTAGAGGCGCCCCGGTGCGCCCCCGACTGGTTCTCGAGAGTGTCAGCTAAGCAACGTGCAACCCTGAACCTGTGTCCCTCAGAGTTAGGGTATCGACTCATTTGATACTATTTCCGCGTCTCTATAAACAGTGTTTGTTAGAGGCGCCCCGGTGCGCCCCCGACTGGTGCTCGAGAGTGTCAGCTAAGCAACGTGCAACCCTGAACCTGTGTCCCTCAGAGTTAGGGTATCGACTCATTTGATACTATTTCCGCGTCTCTATAAACAGTGTTTGTTAGAGGCGCCCCGGTGCGCCCTCGACTGGTGCTCGAGAGTGTCAGCTAAGCAACGTGCAACCCTGAACCTGTGTCCCTCAGAGTTAGGGTATCGACTCATTTGATACTATTTCCGCGTCTCTATAAACAGTGTTTGTTAGAGGCGCCCCGGTGCGCCCTCGACTGGTGCTCGAGAGTGTCAGCTAAGCAACGTGCAACCCTGAACCTGTGTCCCTCAGAGTTAGGGTATCGACTCATTTGATACTATTTCCGCGTCTCTATAAACAGTGTTTGTTAGAGGCGCCCCGGTGTGCCCTCGACTGGTGCTCGAGAGTGTCAGCTAAGCAACGTGCAACCCTGAACCTGTGTCCCTCAGAGTTAGGGTATCGACTCATTTGATACTATTTCCGCGTCTCTATAAACAGTGTTTGTTAGAGGCGCCCCGGTGCGCCCTCGACTGGTGCTCGAGAGTGTCAGCTAAGCAACGTGCAACCCTGAACCTGTGTCCCTCAGAGTTAGGGTATCGACTCATTTGATACTATTGCCGCGTCTCTATAAACAGTGTTTGTTAGAGGCGCCCCGGTGCGCCCTCGACTGGTGCTCGAGAGTGTCAGCTAAGCAACGTGCAACCCTGAACCTGTGTCCCTCAGAGTTAGGGTATCGACTCATTTGATACTATTTCCGCGTCTCTATAAACAGTGTTTGTTAGAGGCGCCCCGGTGCGCCCTCGACTGGTGCTCGAGAGTGTCAGCTAAGCAACGTGCAACCCTGAACCTGTGTCCCTCAGAGTTAGGGTATCGACTCATTTGATACTATTTCCGCGTCTCTATAAACAGTGTTTGTTAGAGGCGCCCCGGTGTGCCCTCGACTGGTGCTCGAGAGTGTCAGCTAAGCAACGTGCAACCCTGAACCTGTGTCCCTCAGAGTTAGGGTATCGACTCATTTGATACTATTTCCGCGTCTCTATAAACAGTGTTTGTTAGAGGCGCCCCGGTGTGCCCTCGACTGGTGCTCGAGAGTGTCAGCTAAGCAACGTGCAACCCTGAACCTGTGTCCCTCAGAGTTAGGGTATCGACTCATTTGATACTATTTCCGCGTCTCTATAAACAGTGTTTGTTAGAGGCGCCCCGGTGCGCCCTCGACTGGTGCTCGAGAGTGTCAGCTAAGCAACGTGCAACCCTGAACCTGTGTCCCTCAGAGTTAGGGTATCGACTCATTTGATACTATTTCCGCGTCTCTATAAACAGTGTTTGTTAGAGGCGCCCCGGTGTGCCCTCGACTGGTGCTCGAGAGTGTCAGCTAAGCAACGTGCAACCCTGAACCTGTGTCCCTCAGAGTTAGGGTATCGACTCATTTGATACTATTTCCGCGTCTCTATAAACAGTGTTTGTTAGAGGCGCCCCGGTGCGCCCCCGACTGGTGCTCGAGAATGTCGGCGTCAGTTCGAGACGAGTGTCTCTGAGCGACGGAACGTGTCTCCAGCGACTTTACCAATCTTTGCAACCTCATTCTTATGTGGGTAATCGAAACCAACTCAAACATCAAATTTAAACTTTCAAAAGAAGCAAACGGTAAAAGGAAACCGAGCGAAGAAAATCTTGTATCAATCTTATAGGAGCAAAATGTTCAATTCGTTTATTTTGCAAGTAGGCATAGGAAAGAGATGTATTCTGCACTTTTACACGTCAATTTTGATATAATACAATATCAATTCATAGTACATATTGGTGAATCTGGGGCAGTACATGATAACCATCATTTGGGAAGAGAAACAATAAAAAAATAAAAAAATATTAATACAGAATAACGCTTAACATTATAGTTGCTGTAGATAGGCATTGTCACACTATAAGCTAAGACAGACACAATTATAAAAATGTAAATGTCAGTTAAGATAATAGCTGCTGTAAAGAGGCATTGTCATACTATAAGCTAAGACATGTTATAATTATACAAAAAGGTCATTTATGATTATAGCTAAGACTATAACTAAATACAAACGTTACATCTTGTTGTCCAATATTAAATGATGCCTTAGTTATCTGGTTGACCGAATCAAACAAAATTTAACATATGTTTACAATCGGCGTCTTCTACCGACCCACACTATACCATAAGGTTATGTCACCTTCTTAAATTAGGTGTTAAAAAACAGGTGTTCCTTAGGTGGTTCTGAGCTGGTTTAAGCCACGAGAGGTCACACTGTGGGTGTGGTAGGGGGGAGAAGTTAGCTCCCGCCGCGCTTCACTTTGAGCTCTATTCTGTAGTAGCCTTTATGGCCTATAAAAATAGAAATATTATTAAAATCCCAATATATACAAAAACTAAATATTATTTAAAAAAAAAACTAAATCTGTAACAATTTAAAAATATAAAATACATACTACTAGCTGAGCCGGCGAACTTGACAGTCCATCAATATCGTGTTACTTATTAGCTGAACTAAATTTATGATTTTATGGCAGTAATACAATATAAAATAAATATTATGTTAAGATAGAAACACAAAAAATAGGTATATATAAAAGTACAAAAATCAACTATATCAATACATAATACTCAAACAAAACAATTTTCAAAACGAATCACAGACAATTTCGTGACGTAAAAGTGAGACCAATTCTGATCCTGAAACATGTGCATGAACACTTTACATTTTTTAGTGTCTACGTGGTTGTGTGTGTCTATCATCATATCATAAGATGTCATTCATCCTAAACAATCTGTGTAACCCATACGCGTCATTTATTACTCCATGGTGTTACTGCTATTACCTAAGTCTATACGCTGCAGAATGTGTCCAGCCCGAGCTCCACATGCAGTCAGCACAAATTCGTTTCTGTGTCAACTACAATTCGATTACCTATTGCGGGTCTCGGGGACAATGTGCCAGCCTTAATAATCCTGTCGAGCCACTTACAAACTAAGCTTTCTAGTAAACAGATACACGTTTTAGTTAGAGCAGGTCATCGTAAACACAACTACGTCACGCGTCTGTATATCGACGACAATTAAAGAAACACGTTTTTTAAAACGACCCATCTATAGACGATTTCAAATATGAAATAATATTTATTTTTACGGAATATGGTAAATACGAGTAGGTACATAATTTTTAAATAGCTCACATACTCCGCCATTTCTGTTAGAAATAGCTTGATTACAATAGTGATCTAGTCTCGTCGGTCGGCAGTAATAATATGAATGTGTCGATCTAGTCGCGTCGGTCGGCAGTAATAATATGAATGTGTCGATCTAGTCGCGTCGGTCGGCAGTAATAATATGAATGTGTCGATCTAGTCGCGTCGGTCGGCAGTAATAATATGAATGTGTCGATCTATTCGCGTCGGTCGGCAGTAATAATATGAATGTGTCGATCTAGTCGCGTCGGTCGGCAGTAATAATATGAATGTGTCGATCTAGTCGCGTCGGTCGGCAGTAATAATATGAATGTGTCGATCTAGTCGCGTCGGTCGGCAGTAATAATATGAATGTGTCGATCTAGTCGCGTCGGTCGGCAGTAATAATATGAATGTGTCGATCTAGTCGCGTCGGTCGGCAGTAATAATATGAATGTGTTGATCTAGTCGCGTCGGTCGGCAGTAATAATATGAATGTGTCGATCTAGCCTCGTCGGTCAGCAGTAATAATATGAATGTGTCGATTAAGTCTCGTCGGTCAGCAGTAATAATATGAATGTGTCGATCTAGTCGCGTCGGTCGGCAGTAATAATATGAATGTGTCGATCTAGCCTCGTCGGTCAGCAGTAATAATATGAATGTGTCGATCTAGTCTCGTCGGTCAGCAGTAATAATATGAATGTGTCGATCTAGTCGCGTCGGTCGGCAGTAATAATATGAATGTGTCGATCTAGCCTCGTCGGTCAGCAGTAATAATATGAATGTGTCGATCTAGTCTCGTCGGTCAGCAGTAATAATATGAATGTGTCGATCTAGTCTCGTCGGTCGGCAGTAATAATATGAATGTGTCGATCTAGTCTCGTCGGTCGGCAGTAATAATATGAATGTGTCGATCTAGTCTCGTCGGTCGGCAGTAATAATATGAATGTGTCGATCTAGTCTCGTCGGTCGGCAGTAATAATATGAATGTGTCGATCTAGTCTCGTCGGTCGGCAGTAATAATATGAATGTGTCGATCTAGTCTCGTCGGTCGGCAGTAATAATATGAATGTGTCGATCTAGTCTCGTCGGTCGGCAGTAATAATATGAACGTGTCGATGTAGTCTCGTCGGTCGGCAGTAATAATATGAATGTGTCGATGTAGTCTCGTCGGTCGGCAGTAATAATATGAACGTGTTGATTGAGCTTGAGAGAAACAAACTCAAAATAAAACAAAACGCTGCCCTTTGTGATGTCAATCAAAATAAAAACTCCTTTCTGAACAAATTTCTTTTGAGATGGAACCAAGATGGCGGCAAACGGTTCTAATCATCTTTCAACTTTATTTTTTTGTTCTTTGAAGTTATAATAAATACTTAATTATATTAGAATATATTAGGAAATTACGTAAAAACTTGTTTAATATTTTTTTTGTAGAGATTTAAACCTGCCATACACAAATAATCTACAGACACGAGCAGCCTGTACTCTACAGACACGAGCAGCCTGTACTCTTCAGTATGTTTAACAGTATTGCCAAATATTTTCTACAAATTATTTAAGAGTTAGTAAGTTACTAAGCATTCTTGATAACACATCAAATATTTCAAAATTAAATTCATAAACCTATTGAAATTTTGTGACACGTCATTATTTTAATTAATTTTGAATGATTCTACTCCTGCTAGTGGAAGACTAAGCAGCAAGAGTCAGCTGTTAGCAGAAGACCAGCAGCTTGGAAGATTCTATTTAATCTGAATGAGAAAGGAATCTGCAAGGAATCGGGGTAAAGCAATCAGTTATAAAATAAATGAGCTTTAGCAGATTTACAATATAATATATTGAGTGAGGTATTCTAATTGTTACAATAAATGAGCTATAGCAGATTTACAATATAATATATTGAGTGAGGTATTCTAATTGTTACAATAAATGAGCTATAGCAGATTTACAATATAATATATTGAGTGAGGTATTCTAATTGTTACAATAAATGAGCATAGCAGATTTACAATATAATATATTGAGTGAGGTATTCTAATTGTTACAATAAATGAGCTATAGCAGATTTACAATATAATATATTGAGTGAGGTATTCTAATTGTTACAATAAATGAGCTATAGCAGATTTACAATATAATATATTGAGTGAGGTATTCTAATTGTTACAATAAATGAGCTATAGCAGATTTACAATATAATATATTGAGTGAGGTATTCTAATTGTTACAATAAATGAGCTATAGCAGATTTACAATATAATATATTGAGTGAGGTATTCTAATTGTTACAATAAATGAGCTATAGCAGATTTACAATATAATATATTGAGTGAGGTATTCTAATTGTTACAATAAATGAGCATAGCAGATTTACAATATAATATATTGAGTGAGGTATTCTAATTGTTACAATAAATGAGCTATAGCAGATTTACAATATAATATATTGAGTGAGGTATTCTAATTGTTACAATAAATGAGCTATAGCAGATTTACAATATATTATATTGAGTGAGGTATTCTAATTGTTACAATAAATGAGCTATAGCAGATTTACAATATAATATATTGAGTGAGGTATTCTAATTGTTACAATAAATGAGCTATAGCAGATTTACAATATAATATATTGAGTGAGGTATTCTAATTGTTACAATAAATGAGCTATAGCAGATTTACAATATAATATATTGAGTGAGGTATTGTAATTGTTACAATAAATGAGCTATAGCAGATTTACAATATAATATATTGAGTGAGGTATTGTAATTGTTACAATAAATGAGCTATAGCAGATTTACAATATAATATATTGAGTGAGGTATTCTAATTGTTACAATAAATGAGCTATAGCAGATTTACAATATAATATATTGAGTGAGGTATTCTAATTGTTACAATAAATGAGCTATAGCAGATTTACAATATAATATATTGAGTGAGGTATTCTAATTGTTACAATAAATGAGCTATAGCAGATTTACAATATAATATATTGAGTGAGGTATTCTAACTGTTACAATAAATGAGCTATAGCAGATTTACAATATAATATATTGAGTGAGGTATTCTAATTGTTACAATAAATGAGCTATAGCAGATTTACAATATAATATATTGAGTGAGGTATTCTAATTGTTACAATAAATGAGCTATAGCAGATTTACAATATAATATATTGAATGAGGTATTCTAATTGTTACAATAAATGAGCTATAGCAGATTTACAATATAATATATTGAGTGAGGTATTCTAATTGTTACAATAAATGAGCTATAGCAGATTTACAATATATTATATTGAGTGAGGTATTCTAATTGTTACAATAAATGAGCTATAGCAGATTTACAATATAATATATTGAGTGAGGTATTCTAATTGTTACAATAAATGAGCTATAGCAGATTTACAATATAATATATTGAGTGAGGTATTCTAATTGTTACAATAAATGAGCTATATCAGATTTACAATATAATATATTGAGTGAGGTATTCTAATTGTTACAATAAATGAGCTATAGCAGATTTACAATATAATATATTGAGTGAGGTATTCTAATTGTTACAATAAATGAGCTATAGCAGATTTACAATATAATATATTGAGTGAGGTATTCTAATTGTTACAATAAATGAGCTATAGCAGATTTACAATATAATATATTGAGTGAGGTATTCTAATTGTTACAATAAATGAGCTATATCAGATTTACAATATAATATATTGAGTGAGGTATTCTAATTGTTACAATAAAATGTAGCAAATACTCTGAGATTCATTCATATATTAATATTATGAAATGAAATGAAATAATATTTATTTGTATGTAATATGGCAAATATGTACATAGTTTTTAAATAGCTCACATACTCCGCCATTTCTGGCACACAAATTAATTACTAAATTAATTACTAATTTATACAAAATTTGTTATGTAATAATGTAATGTTAATAAATTTATGTAATAAATAAAATGTCCTGAATTAAGTTCGCATAAGATAATACTCGTATGCGAAATTTTTGTCAGTTGATTAATACAAATGATTACAATTTCTAAATTTGTATGAATTTAACTCGCTTGAATGAAACCCAGAGATTCAGTGTTTACAGAAACTATATGTTTTATAATATTTTTTAATCGTAATTACTATGATATATGTGACTTAGTAACGAGACCCGAGACGCTAAATCTTGTAAAGTATGATTACTTTATTTCTTCATAAATATTTCTAGAATTCTAAATATTCCAGGAAATTCATTAATCAAATTTACCCAAAACCCAACGTCAAGTTGTTTTTAATTTCCCCAAAGACGGCCATTATGTGGAACATGATTCTCCCGCGAGACACTCGGCGACACCTGGAGCCTCTCTGGTCCTCCTACTGTCAGATCACTAACCGATATAATATACTTGGCACATCAAACGGCGGGCACCAGTAACAAGTGTGTCCGAAAGACTCCTGCCTGACATGTACGAGTATATACTTTATGGTATCTTCGTCTCCTTTTATTCTTTAGAAAAACTCTAAAACATAAATATTGTTGTAGAACCTTTAGATATTACGGAGCTATTCAAACCACACAATGTATATCCACTAATCGATGTATACTGATCAATTTATATACACTGATATATTTATCAAGGATTTCTACCGAACAATTTATATCCAATGATCATTTTTATCCACTTATCAACGCATAGTCTACTAATCAATTTTTATTATTATATTTAATTTACATCCCTGTACCTACCATGTACCATGTTTCTGACAAATAAATTATTTCATTTCATAATGTGCGTACTATAAACATAAATGTTATTTCGATCTGATTGTGCGTACTACAAACATAAATGTTATTTCGATCTGATTGTGCGTACTACAAACATAAATGTTATTTCGATCTGATTGTGCGTACTACAAACATAAATGTTATTTCGATCTGATTGTGCGTACTACAGACATAAATGTTATTTCGATCTGATTGTGCGTACTACAAACATAAATGTTATTTCGATCTGATTGTGCGTACTACAAACATAAATGTTATTTCGATCTGATTGTGCGTACTACAAACATAAATGTTATTTTATTTATTATATTACTCAAATTCTATTTAAATATTTCTTAGACTCGGATGTTTGTAAATATTTTAGCTTTTATTTTATTTTAATAAATCTTTACAAAATTCCAAGAATATAGTACTTTCAAAGGTTTAATATTTCATCAATTTCATAGGTCATTTAAATTATAGAAAAAAGCTCTAATTTACGTTTGCTTATAATGAAGGTGCTGAGCGCGGAGGATCACAAGAAAGGCTTCGTTTTAAATTCCTTTTTTGGAAAACATGAAAGTAATAAATTGTGCCTAATTTTTTCGGGTAAAATGTAATCGGTTTTCTAATCGGAGATTGTCTCGTTTCAAAAACTTCTGCTTTAGGATATTTTATTCATTCAAGGAATAACATAACACTCACTTTGTACTTACTTTTTATGATAATATTAAATTATAGCAATAAACTAAATTAATATTGTAGCTCTAAGTGTACCTCGAACGGATATGATATATTTAGAATTAATGTCACGCGTCATGAGGTTTTGTTAGGAAAGTAAAGTATTCGTATCCGATAGTTCATTGTTAACCGACTTCAAAATGGAGGAGGTTCTCAATTTAATTGTATGTCGTATTTTATTTTATTTTTATCTTTTTTGTTTGGTAGGTAATACTTTAAAGGTGGTCCCATGAAAAAAAATCGAAATTGGTTTAGCACTTTTCGGTTAAAACAAGAAAATGTACACAGATTATTCAGGAACTTGTATTTACCACTATGCTACCATAAAGTCGCCTGCTTTACCTTAAGTTCAGGCGGTGGGGTCCATCTGTATATCTCGCCAGGAACAAACAAGATCGTGTGTATTGTAATAAGGAGCCGTCACGACGTTTATTTTTTATTTATTCCACAAATTTTATTAGTGCTACCGAACAAGCGAACCAAAGAAAATAAAATATTTGATTTGATTTGAAAAACGAACACTTCTAGGATCACTTATCCTAAATGAATCGATCCGAACTTACGTTCAGGAACAATTAAACAAATTTAACTCAACTTCAGAACGCTTATTCCAAATTCAACCCCACATGCCAGTTTTTATCATCCGATTTGGTTTGTTTGCCCCCAAATTTACTTATGTACTGTAAGATATTTTATCTTCCAGTAACACGAGAGAGCGGGCTCGCCTCACGGCCGTTTCCACTGGGGAGTCGGGTCTCTGGTTGCAGGCTTTTCCCTCAGCATCGGTTGGTACACTCCTTGATCGAAATACACTGAAGGGTCATCTCTAGAGGACATTTTTTACTTATAGTTATTTTTTATTAGGATTAGTTTATATTTATTTTTATTTTTTGAGAAAAGTATATTAATCGGAAAATATACATAATTAAAATGTGTAGTCTGTTGATGGACATGATGTTGATGGACATGATGTTGATGGACATGATGTTTGAGGGGGTCATTATTATTTAACAAAAAGTTTGAAATACTGCCACCGACTCGTATATACATATTTAGCAGAAACTTTCATAAAGGACTAAAACATAACATTGTAATCAAAGTTTAATCGATACCTAAAAGTTGTATAAATTATGGTTTAATTGGAAATTTTAGCAAAACCCCCGAAATTTATTGAATATGAGCACGTTTACTCTTGAATTGCGTTCGACCGAGATCGTCTCGCACAAATATACATTTATATAAAATATTTATGGATATTGTCAGGACTCCGGACTGCTGGAGTCTTTGGATATTGTCAGGACTCCGGACTGCTGGAGTCTTTGGATATTGTCAGGACTCCGGACTGCTGGAGTCTTTGTTGGTTCTCTTACTTTGTTAAATGTTTAAGGAATCGAGCCTTGTTTAGATCGAAGTCGACCGTAAAGTACAGATATGTAATTAACTCGACAGTCGACATACAACGCGAGAGTATGCTACAACTGTTGGAACATCAGAACACCAATAACACTTGCCGTGAGTCATTAGAAACACTATTAAAATATAATAAAGTTTAGGAGAGGGAAGTCTGTCAAACGGGTGGGTGGCCCGAGTGGGGCGATAGTGGGGTGATGTGTCTGACAGAAGTACCCAAACGGGTGGGTGGCCCGAGTGGGGCGATAGTGGGGTGATGTGTCTGACTGAAGTACCCAAACGGGTGGGTGGCCCGAGTGGGGCGATAGCGGGGTGATGTGTCTGACTGAAGTACCCAAACGGGTGGGTGGCCCGAGTGGGGCGATAGCGGGGTGATGTGTCTGACTGAAGTACCCAAACGGGTGGGTGGCCCGAGTGGGGCGATAGTGGGGTGATGTGTCTGACTGAAGTACCCAAACGGGTGGGTGGCCCGAGTGGGGCGATAGCGGGGTGATGTGTCTGACTGAAGTACCCAAACGGGTGGGTGGCCCGAGTGGGGCGATAGTGGGGTGATGTGTCTGACTGAAGTACCCAAACGGGTGGGTGGCCCGAGTGGGGCGATAGCGGGGTGATGTGTCTGACTGAAGTACCCAAACGGGTGGGTGGCCCGAGTGGGGCGATAGCGGGGTGATGTGTCTGACTGAAGTACCCAAACGGGTAGGTGGCCCGAGTGGGGCGATAGTGGGGTGATGTGTCTGACTGAAGTACCCAAACGGGTGGGTGGCCCGAGTGGGGCGATAGCGGGGTGATGTGTCTGACTGAAGTACCCAAACGGGTGGGTGGCCCGAGTGGGGCGATAGCGGGGTGATGTGTCTGACTGAAGTACCCAAACGGTGGGTGGCCCGAGTGGGGCGATAGCGGGGTGATGTGTCTGACTGAAGTACCCAAACGGGTGGGTGGCCCGAGTGGGGCGATAGTGGGGTGATGTGTCTGACTGAAGTACCCAAACGGGTGGGTGGCCCGAGTGGGGCGATAGCGGGGTGATGTGTCTGACTGAAGTACCCAAACGGGTGGGTGGCCCGAGTGGGGCGATAGTTGGGTGATGTGTCTGACTGAAGTACCCAAACGGGTGGGTGGCCCGAGTGGGGCGATAGCGGGGTGATGTGTCTGACTGAAGTACCCAAACGGGTGGGTGGCCCGAGTGGGGCGATAGCGGGGTGATGTGTCTGACTGAAGTACCCAAACGGGTGGGTGGCCCGAGTGGGGCGATAGCGGGGTGATGTGTCTGACTGAAGTACCCAAACGGGTGGGTGGCCCGAGTGGGGCGATAGCGGGGTGATGTGTCTGACTGAAGTACCCAAACGGGTGGGTGGCCCGAGTGGGGCGATAGCGGGGTGATGTGTCTGACTGAAGTACCCAAACGGGTGGGTGGCCCGAGTGGGGCGATAGTGGGGTGATGTGTCTGACTGAAGTACCCAAACGGGTGGGTGGCCCGAGTGGGGCGATAGCGGGGTGATGTGTCTGACTGAAGTACCCAAACGGGTGGGTGGCCCGAGTGGGGCGATAGCGGGGTGATGTGTCTGACTGAAGTACCCAAACGGGTGGGTGGCCCGAGTGGGGCGATAGCGGGGTGATGTGTCTGACTGAAGTACCCAAACGGGTGGGTGGCCCGAGTGGGGCGATAGTTGGGTGATGTGTCTGACTGAAGTACCCAAACGGGTGGGTGGCCCGAGTGGGGCGATAGCGGGGTGATGTGTCTGACTGAAGTACCCAAACGGGTGGGTGGCCCGAGTGGGGCGATAGCGGGGTGATGTGTCTGACTGAAGTACCCAAACGGGTGGGTGGCCCGAGTGGGGCGATAGCGGGGTGATGTGTCTGACTGAAGTACCCAAACGGGTGGGTGGCCCGAGTGGGGCGATAGCGGGGTGATGTGTCTGACTGAAGTACCCAAACGGGTGGGTGGCCCGAGTGGGGCGATAGCGGGGTGATGTGTCTGACTGAAGTACCCAAACGGGTGGGTGGCCCGAGTGGGGCGATAGCGGGGTGATGTGTCTGACTGAAGTACCCAAACGGGTGGGTGGCCCGAGTGGGGCGATAGCGGGGTGATGTGTCTGACTGAAGTACCCAAACGGGTGGGTGGCCCGAGTGGGGCGATAGCGGGGTGATGTGTCTGACTGAAGTACCCAAACGGGTGGGTGGCCCGAGTGGGGCGATAGCGGGGTGATGTGTCTGACTGAAGTACCCAAACGGGTGGGTGGCCCGAGTGGGGCGATAGCGGGGTGATGTGTCTGACTGAAGTACCCAAACGGGTGGGTGGCCCGAGTGGGGCGATAGCGGGGTGATGTGTCTGACTGAAGTACCCAAACGGGTGGGTGGCCCGAGTGGGGCGATAGCGGGGTGATGTGTCTGACTGAAGTACCCAAACGGGTGGGTGGCCCGAGTGGGGCGATAGCGGGGTGATGTGTCTGACTGAACTACCCAAACGGGTGGGTGGCCCGAGTGGGGCGATAGCGGGGTGATGTGTCTGACTGAACTACCCAAACGGGTGGGTGGCCCGAGTGGGGCGATAGCGGGGTGATGTGTCTGACTGAACTACCCAAACGGGTGGGTGGCCCGAGTGGGGCGATAGCGGGGTGATGTGTCTGACTGAAGTACCCAAACGGGTGGGTGGCCCGAGTGGGGCGATAGCGGGGTGATGTGTCTGACTGAAGTACCCAAACGGGTGGGTGGCCCGAGTGGGGCGATAGCGGGGTGATGTGTCTGACTGAAGTACCCAAACGGGTGGGTGGCCCGAGTGGGGCGATAGCGGGGTGATGTGTCTGACTGAAGTACCCAAACGGGTGGGTGGCCCGAGTGGGGCGATAGCGGGGTGATGTGTCTGACTGAAGTACCCAAACGGGTGGGTGGCCCGAGTGGGGCGATAGCGGGGTGATGTGTCTGACTGAAGTACCCAAACGGGTGGGTGGCCCGAGTGGGGCGATAGCGGGGTGATGTGTCTGACTGAAGTACCCAAACGGGTGGGTGGCCCGAGTGGGGCGATAGCGGGGTGATGTGTCTGACTGAAGTACCCAAACGGGTGGGTGGCCCGAGTGGGGCGATAGCGGGGTGATGTGTCTGACTGAAGTACCCAAACGGGTGGGTGGCCCGAGTGGGGCGATAGCGGGGTGATGTGTCTGACTGAACTACCCAAACGGGTGGGTGGCCCGAGTGGGGCGATAGCGGGGTGATGTGTCTGACTGAAGTACCCAAACGGGTGGGTGGCCCGAGTGGGGCGATAGCGGGGTGATGTGTCTGACTGAACTACCCAAACGGGTGGGTGGCCCGAGTGGGGCGATAGCGGGGTGATGTGTCTGACTGAAGTACCCAAACGGGTGGGTGGCCCGAGTGGGGCGATAGCGGGGTGATGTGTCTGACTGAAGTACCCAAACGGGTGGGTGGCCCGAGTGGGGCGATAGCGGGGTGATGTGTCTGACTGAAGTACCCAAACGGGTGGGTGGCCCGAGTGGGGCGATAGCGGGGTGATGTGTCTGACTGAAGTACCCAAACGGGTGGGTGGCCCGAGTGGGGCGATAGCGGGGTGATGTGTCTGACTGAAGTACCCAAACGGGTGGGTGGCCCGAGTGGGGCGATAGCGGGGTGATGTGTCTGACTGAAGTACCCAAACGGGTGGGTGGCCCGAGTGGGGCGATAGCGGGGTGATGTGTCTGACTGAAGTACCCAAACGGGTGGGTGGCCCGAGTGGGGCGATAGCGGGGTGATGTGTCTGACTGAAGTACCCAAACGGGTGGGTGGCCCGAGTGGGGCGATAGCGGGGTGATGTGTCTGACTGAAGTACCCAAACGGGTGGGTGGCCCGAGTGGGGCGATAGCGGGGTGATGTGTCTGACTGAACTACCCAAACGGGTGGGTGGCCCGAGTGGGGCGATAGCGGGGTGATGTGTCTGACTGAAGTACCCAAACGGGTGGGTGGCCCGAGTGGGGCGATAGCGGGGTGATGTGTCTGACTGAACTACCCAAACGCGGGAGACCACTTCTTTGCGATTGTCAGTTTTCGTTCGATTTCGCATTCGTATTATATTAATTGAGTAGGTATCTATTAAAGGTCATTTTTCTTTGGCTGGCACCGACTACAAAAATAGCTGTTTATAAATATTAAATAGATACATAAATGTCAATAATTTTGTTAATTGCCCTTTAAGGCTCTTGCTTTGAAGTAATTCTGTGGTGTTAAGGAAAAAGGGGATAAGTACAAAACTTGATTTTTTTACTAGAGGCAAATTAAGAAAACAACTCATTTTTATAATTAGAAAATTGTAATTAGTAAATGTTCAATTTCATTAGTCGTATACTTTAGGTACGAGTCCACTCATGTGCATAACTGAATTATTGGCGGTAAAAGCGCGATACTGAGATAACTCGATTGAACTCTTTTTATTTATTTATACATTTTAATGTTATGACTAGCCCCTTTATGTATGTAGGGGTGTAAAATAAACTGTACAGTGTATAGATAGACTCATCTCCTTATAGCATTGACGCATATGAATCCTTTGGACCAATAGGTCTCCTTTTTCCTTGACACCACAGAATTAAAATATTATTTTTTACCTTTTAGTATTTACATTTAGGCATATTCTAAACAAATTGGTGATATGGTTAGACCGGAACATGTGATAATCCATATTTATGTATGTTAGGCATAACATTACTGCTATAAGCAAGTAAAACTGACTAACATAGAAATTCATGTTCAATTTATTATCTGTATTTATTTAATCTTTGAGTATACACTCACTAAATTTAAACCCATCCCATCCAAGTTAGTTTTAACCAATAACTTAGTATTAAAGAAATATATATTTTCCATTAGTTTCCAAGTGCTGTAAGTACCCCAATATGTAACCTCCAGGACATATCGTGTTCATCGTTTGGTATTTTCTTTACTAAATAATATTTAATCCAAGCTTTTCCGCCTAAAGCCCTGTGTAATTAAGCGATAATATCCCCTGTGTCCCCGGTCACAAGTCTCACAATACTCTGCAATATGTGTGTTCACATTAGAACACGAGTAACAAGAATCAATTTTCGAATTTAAAGTGCAATTTGATTGGATAATTGTTGCGACATCTGTGCTTCTGGATGTCAATGGAAATCTGTTTTTGGTGCGAGCTTTTTCAATGTCCATTTCATAGTTTTAGGGTTCCTTCTGACAAACCGTTGGATATCTTTCATAGAGATTTTCTAAAAGCTGTGCAGTTATTAACTGCAAGCTCGGAGATAATACGCCATTGCAATAACTATAAGTATTAGTAAAAACTATTAAATATGTTAATAAAAACTAATCTATAATAATAATAATAATGCGTTGACGATACTTTTTTGCTTTTAACTGGTAATATATAAAGTTAATTTAAAAAGTAAATAACACGTCATATCGATCGATTTGATAATCATCAAAATCAGTCCACACGTTTGATCTCCCGGCTGACGAGTGCTCCAAACATTTAAAATACACTAACATTGTAAAAGAGACAAAAGGGATCACAAAATGTGACATCGCTTTGGTTATGGCAAAAGACGTATTTTGTTTCAATGAGGATAATGTTACTCAATAATGGCAGCTCTACACTACTCTAACAACCTAGCATTAGTACATAATTTACTTTCAAGGACCTTTCAACGCACAAATCAAATGTTAAGTCTGACTTTCTTAAATCTGAATTAAGTCTAAATCTTAAAACAAGTTCCAATAATTTATTTAATTATTTGTGATGTTTGTGAGTATATGCGAGTTTGGTACGCTAGAGACATCGTTGAGCTACTGGTTATGGTGGGTCTATAGTACGATTGGCTAAATGCGCTTCTTTAAAAAGTGTCGTTTCAGACCACCCCTGAAGAATTAAGGTCGTGATGATACCTTTTTCTTAAAACAGCTTTATTGTCCCGAAAACACAATCATGTAACAAAAAAATTCTTTATTACAAGTTGAATTTCACTGTCTCTGTAGTATTTGCGCTCGGAGGCCGACAAGTCCCCAACTACTGTTGACTGCAGAACCCGTATACAATGCGCGGACCTCGACACAAGTACTATAAAAATAGTTGTCAGTTGTGGAGTCTCCGGAGCAATTTAAAAATAACCTGGTTTTGGAGCCGGTCGCGTCCAGCCACGAACCAAACGATAAGCCGTCGCTTTGTACTTTTTAAATTGGTAGTTAGAGATTTTAAATTCAAATATTACTAAACGAAATAGTGTTACTTTACGTCCCAGAACTAGTGTCTGGATCCGATGTTGGGTCTCTTAAAGTCCATCTTAACGGAGACATCGTGTATAACTTTACGTCCCAGAACTAGTGTCTGGATCCGATGTTGGGTCTCTTAAAGTCCATCTTAACGGAGACATCGTGTATAACTTTACGTCCCAGAACTAGTGTCTGGATCCGATGTTGGGTCTCTTAAAGTCCATCTTAACGGAGACATCGTGTATAACTTTACGTCCCAGAACTAGTGTCTGGATCCGATGTTGGGTCTCTTAAAGTCCATCTTAACGGAGACATCGTGTATAACTTTACGTCCCAGAACTAGTGTCTGGATCTGGATTATTAACGTATATTCCTTGATCTATTTAACATAAAGTAACGGTTGAAGTCTCTGCAGGGCCAAGGGGAGTCAGTAATAATAATAATCATAATGATTCATTTTCTTTCGTTAAAAACACTATTTCTGAATCTCCTCCGTGGTCTAGTGGTAACAAACGTTGCCGTGAACTCGGGAGGTCGTGGGTAACTATAATCAATTAATTTGAACTTAATGTCGGCGACAGACTAAAACGCAACATTGCGAGAGATTTTGGTCAGAAGTTGACAGGTGACGAATGTGTGTGGTTATGACGCGGCACACACGTCACGGGAAATTCCCCGCGTAATATTTACCGAATGTGGTAACGTCGAATACACGGCTCTATATTAAACGAGCTAAATCTTTTCATATTCGCGGAATGCAGCGACGACACTTTTCGATTCGCATTTTTGTGATATTATCCCCAAACGTGTACAAGTATGATGTGAACGTCTCTCGGTCACAGCCATAAGCCGACAAAACGCAAACCCCTTCGGCCACAGTCCCAGTCCCCCACAGCAGCACCTGATGACGGACCAGGCCCTTAGGACAGTGTTTATTGGTAATGAATGTTCCGGTCCTTATAGAAATACCTATGTACGAGTATACATATATTCTCTGTGTTTAGGAGCTTGTGATCAATAACGTTAAGTGCACTAAGGTGATAAGTGAGAACTTGTCCAGTAAGTCGAGGCGGTTTAGGATCAGACTAGCGCCCATAGCGATGTATCTTGTAAACCGGGCACAGTGGTAGGAACTCGTCAATAGGTCGTCAGTCATCAACATCAGTTAGGTTTGTTCCATGTCGTAATATCATAAAACTAAACCATGAATCTATTTACATCGTACATGTTCTCATTATCTCTATTGCACATTTAATGACGCCACTTCTTTGTTTCGCAGTCGTCAAGAATTTGCGGTCGTGTGGGTAATGCAGTAGTCGTAATTGGTCCCGACCCTCCACAACTTAACGTCGCATCACGATACGTCTAGTTATGTGTCTGTCAATATCGGTGCAGTGGAAATGTTTGTACATTCTTCTGAACTCTACACAGATTCCAAGTGAACATCTAACTGGATTTTTAATCCATAGTAACCTACCAGAACACTTCTCCAAATATTTTTACTAAAGAAATAATATTAAACATAAATATATATGTATTACAACAATTTTTGTTTGTTTGATTTGATTATTACTGTTTAGCAAGGAATTTCAACACAGTCGGAGACCTCCACTGCTGGTTGCTGGCCTTCCAAAACATATTTCGGAAGAATTTGGCCTACACTCGCCACGCTGGCCAGACGTGTTGGCGAGGGCCTGATAATTTTTTTATGACAATTTGTTAACGATTGACAAATGTATGTAAAATGCATTTCTCATTGGTATATGCCGGGGTTCGAATCGCAACCTTTTTGAATTTTAAGGTTTAAAATTTAGGGAGAGCGTTCTTACAACCGAGCCACCACCTTGAATGAATAGAAAACTCTGCCACTAGAGGTGAGAGAGGAACAGCGGAATATCCAAATACTGAACATAGTGTAGTCGTAGTTAGATCGTTTTTGTTCAAGACATTATGTACAAATATAAGCATTTATTAATGTTGGGAGGCCGGCATAGCGGCGAGGACCCGTATAAGCCGCTTTTCTCCGCGCGTTATTTCACGTCAATGATTACCATTTAATGTGATTATTTACCCCTCGTAGTTCCCACCAATACGAGAGTAACCTGACTCCCGATGGTATTGGACTCGAGCGAGCCATAGGTACCGAATATGTTCCCACATCATTCAGTAATATCCGTTAATCTGCATTAGATCTATTAGTGGATTCAAATTCAATTTAGCACCCCCGAGTAGCATGTGCGGCAAGTGACTACGTATTCTGCAAACACATGTATCGACAATTTTAATAAATATATTGGAATACATTTTAAGACACAAGCTTATAGCCCCTTATATACTGAAATGGCACAGAACTCGGGGTGTTAGAGGCTGAATTGTTGCGGGCTTATTCAAAGTTTGGTCCTTCGAGCCGGATTATAATAATCACATTTGTCTTGGTAAGGTTTATATACATGTGGCAACACTTCTGGATCGGGCTGATCGCTGACCAGGTAACCTTCACGGACACCACACTAATGATTACATATTACAACCACAGAGAGTGCAAGAGAATTAAAAGCGACATAGTCCTACATTGGACAAATTTAATTACCTTCAGTGTAAAGGGAGCCCTCTGTCGTTTGTCCGTACTAATAGTTACTCCCGACACGTCACACGACACACTCATTAATTATGTCTTGGCCAGAAAATACGACTATAAACTCCGGACAAGTATTTATAAAACCTCAAATAGAAAAAGAAATGTCGCAGAAAATTTATAAATAAGTTGGTTTTGATTTATCAAAATGTTCCCAATTGGTGGGGCGGAGTTTAAATAATGCTAAATATGATACATACATATATATATTTTGTCGAAAGCTAAAGTAATTTTGTGCCGTCGGAGTTTGCGTTAATCCGATTTGGTGAAGGTCGCTGCGAGTACAGTCGGGGAAGGAATGCCGCCGTCTGATAGCGCGCTCCAAATTTATTAACAATTTTGCGCTTCAATAAGCGTTAGGTTTTTACTTTAAAACAGTTCGCTGGTTTTTCCTTATATTAGAACAAAAAAACGTTTTAAATTGTACCTTTCGTTGCGATATCAAGTGTGGTTGTCCTAGGACCGCACTGTACCGCGCAGTACCGCACAGTCCTGCACACGACTGCAATCTCAAAATTATAACCCCAATCTGATCGCCGCCGGAAGGAGAATACATTACCTATAGGAAAAATATTGCCGTGAACTCGGGAGGTCGTGGGTTCGATTCCCACCGGGGGCAAGTTGTACATTGTATAATTTGTCTCGGTCTGGATATGTTTATATGTATAATATGTATATATATACAAAAAAAAAAAGTATAACATGTAGTTTATCAACCATCTAGTTTCCGTAACACAAGCCTCGTAGCTTACCACGGAAATTAGATGGCGCTGTGTGACCTGTCTGGAAATATTATTATATTATATTATTATTAAGATGAAAGATATGAGCCGCTTTGATGTCGCCGCCGCGCGCTCCCGTGATGGTCCCGTGATGGTTAGCGAACGTCTAACCGTGCGGTGGGAGCAGTGAAGCTTTGATGTCGCCGCCGCGCGCTCCCGTGATGGTCCCGTGATGGTTAGCGAACGTCTAACCGTGCGGTGGGAGCAGTGAAGCTTTGATGTTGCCGCCGCGCGCTCCCGTGATGGTCCCGTGATGGTTAGCGAACGTCTAACCGTGCGGTGGGAGCAGTGAAGTCTAACCGTGCGGTGGGAGCAGTGAAGTCTAACCGTGCGGTGGGAGCAGTGAAGTGTAACCGTGCGGTGGGAGCAGTGAAGTCTAACCGTGCGGTGGGAGCAGTGAAGTGTAACCGTGCGGTGGGAGCAGTGAAGTCTAACCGTGCGGTGGGAGCAGTGAAGTTTAACCGTGCGGTGGGAGCAGTGAAGTCTAACCGTGCGGTGGGAGCAGTGAAGTCTAACCGTGCGGCTATATAGTTAACGGATTCCATTATATAACATTTGCGACTAAGTAACAGAATAGGGCTGCAGGTCTGATATGCATAACATCCGAACGGGGAAAAAAAAAACAATTATTAATTTTCAATCCTCAATTCGGGACACCAACAATATTAAGACTTTATATTCTATAAATTTTAAATTTGATGACTACCGTAACATCCCGTGCAAATCGGAACACTTGGCGACCCGACCCTGTGTCCACATGAAAGGAAAAATCAATTCTTGATAAGGCAAATCAGATTAAGAAATACCTGATATACCTACACTACAACCAAGTCAATTTAAAACAAAATTAAAATTCTTTTGCCAAAATAATGCTTTAATAACTGGTCAAAATATATTTTAGGGAAATTCATTAAAAAAGTTTTATAGTTTTGCAATCTTATGCCTTCTGCTGTATTGTGTTCCTAATGATCCTTTGTCTCCGATATGCAGTGCTTAGCATTATTGTTATTATTTTAAATTCTGTAAACTCATACTCGTATACCTAAATAAATAAATAACGATTATTATATAAATATATTTCAGTGCACACTCGCATAAACAACAGATCTGTTAAAATGTAATGTTTAATAGCTGATTGCCGATAGTTGGATAGCGACTTCAAACCAAAAGTATTTTTGTACTAATTGATTGGTATCGGGCTTTGGTCCTGGGACTCCGGCTGTCGAGGGACACGGGCTTTGGTCCTGGGACTCCGGCGGCCGAGCGACACGGGCTTTGGTCCTGGGACTCCGGCGGCAGAGCGACACGGGCTTTGGTCCTGGGACTCCGGCTGTCGAGGGACACGGGCTTTGATCCTGGGACTCCGGCGACCGAGCGACACGGGCTTTGGTCCTGGGACTCCGGCTGTCGAGGGACACGGGCTTTGGTCCTGGGACTCCGGCTGTCGAGGGACACGGGCTTTGATCCTGGGACTCCGGCGACCGAGCGACACGGGCTTTGGTCCCGGGACTCCGGCTGTCGAGGGACACGGGCTTTGATCCTGGGACTCCGGCGACCGAGCGACACGGGCTTTGGTCCTGGGACTCCGGCTGTCGAGGGACACGGGCTTTGGTCCTGGGACTCCGGCGGCCGAGCGACACGGGCTTTGGTCCTGGGACTCCGGCTGTCGAGGGACACGGGCTTTGATCCTGGGACTCCGGCGACCGAGCGACACGGGCTTTGGTCCTGGGAATCCGGCTGTCGAGGGACACGGGCTTTGGTCCTGGGACTCCGGCGGCCGAGCGACACGGGCTTTGGTCCTGGGACTCCGGCTGTCGAGGGACACGGGCTTTGATCCTGGGACTCCGGCGGCCGAGCGACACGGGCTTTGGTCCTGGGACTCCGGCTGTCGAGGGACACGGGCTTTGGTCCTGGGACTCCGGCGGCCGAGCGACACGGGCTTTGGTCCTGGGACTCCGGCTGTCGAGGGACACGGGCTTTGATCCTGGGACTCCGGCGACCGAGCGACACGGGCTTTGGTCATGGGACTCCGGCTGTCGAGGGACACGGGCTTTGGTCCTGGGACTCCGGCGGCCGAGCGACACGGGCTTTGGTCCTGGGACTCCGGCTGTCGAGGGACACGGGCTTTGGTCCTGGGACTCCGGCGGCCGAGCGACACGGCCTTTGGTCCTGGGACTCCGGCTGTCGAGGGACACGGGCTTTGGTCCTGGGACTCCGGCGGCCGAGCGACACGGCCTTTGGTCCTGGGACTCCGGCTGTCGAGGGACACGGGCTTTGGTCCTGGGACTCCGGCGGCCGAGCGACACGGGCTTTGGTCCTGGGACTCCGGCTGTCGAGGGACACGGGCTTTGATCCTGGGACTCCGGCGACCGAGCGACACGGGCTTTGGTCCTGGGACTCCGGCTGTCGAGGGACACGGGCTTTGGTCCTGGGACTCCGGCGGCCGAGCGACACGGGCTTTGGTCCTGGGACTCCGGCTGTCGAGGGACACGGGCTTTGGTCCTGGGACTCCGGCGGCCGAGCGACACGGCCTTTGGTCCTGGGACTCCGGCTGTCGAGGGACACGGGCTTTGGTCCTGGGACTCCGGCGGCCGAGCGACACGGCCTTTGGTCCTGGGACTCCGGCTGTCGAGGGACACGGGCTTTGGTCCTGGGACTCCGGCGGCCGAGCGACACGGATTTATTTATTCAAAACTATTGATATTTCCAACAACAAATAGAACTAAACTTTAGCAACAGAGTGTCATTTATAAGTTTTCATAAATAGAAATAGATGAAGAGTGTAAACAAAAAAAAAAACGTCAGCCTATGCCGTGATAAAGATTAATGCCTCACCATCTTTACACTTGAAAAGAAAATATCGGTGTCATACTTAATTACAAGCTCGTTGTATGAGTTGCTCTCTGATCAGGTAGGAATTACATCTGTATAGGGTGCTGGACGCTGGAATACAGAACGTGGGTTGGAACCTAGTGATGCGCGCAGGGACTGCAAGCCTTATTTTGGCCAGAAATTCAGGACATTATATCAGCTATATAGCGACGATGGTTCAGAGGTAATATAAGGCAGCATAATCAGCAAATCTAGTTTTCTATAGAAATAATATAATAATCAGTTGTTCAGGATAGTATTAATATTGAATAATGTTTCACAATATTCTAACAAAAGTACTTACTTCTCATTAAATATACCTCTATTTGCACCTTAAATAAGATTACCATTCGCCTCTAAGCAATTGACAGACCCTGATTCTTTCCAACACTCCAGTGCCCGTTCAGTAGCCAACTCCTTCAGGACAAAATAAATACGATGAGATATAAAATAGGCGGCGACAAACGAACAAGCTACCATTTCTATTATTTACCTGTTTCCAAAAAATCTGTACATTTGTTCTTTTGAACCATCGGATCCGGTTTCATAATACTAATGTATGCAATTGCTAATAGTTGTCATTAAAATTAATATTATTGCCAAAGAGTAGGCCAAAATTGTCCAGACATATATTCTGAAAGGCCCGTCTCCAACAGTGGAGGTCGAGGACGTTGTGTCCCAGACGTTGTGAAGCTGATGATGTATAGCTTTGGCAGTAGGTACAGTGTACAGGCAAAGCAACAAAACATTAAAACATGTTTAGGATTAAACGGTTAACTAAATGTGTTAATAAATTGCAACTAGCGTAAAGTGCGAGGAGAGGAGGGAGGAGAGCGGCCGCAGATTATTCTGTCAATAAATCACGTCACATAGTTTGTAGGTCATCCGTCTCGGCCCGCGGTCAACTAATCCTTTCTCAATATTCGTCCAAAATATTTGTACACTCGGGACCGATCTTATATACAAGTTACATTACAACTCCAACAGAATCCAAAAGGTTCAAACTCGATGGCACATTATTCAGTCATAACTACAAAATGGATGACGAGCATAATTTACAACAATACACTCAAAATCAGTCTGCAAGTATGTTACTAGCACCTAAGTATTTATAAAGTCCGATAAAGTCTATATTTATGTAGTATTAGTATGTATGTGTATATATTATATATATGTATATATATATATTATAGTTGTCTAAGTATGTTAATTTTTAATATTATTTATGTTTCATTTTAATATTTTATTTCTCTATTTGCACCGTACTCATATTTAAATGTCCCAATGTCCCAAAGGTTAACGGGAAGAGAATGTCTTGCGGCATTACGTTCGCCTTTTGTATAGATTTACAATAAAGTTTTTAAATAAAATAAAATAAATAAATACTTCTGCGTTGTGATTACGTCGACATGAATACATAAACACTGCAGAAGACCCAAACGGGGGAATTCGATAATCACAGTAATCCGTCCGGGTTTCGACGGTCACCGGGAACGATACCAAAAGGGTATTTTTACATCCAAACATTTGTAATATCTGTAATCTCTCGGCGACACTCGCTTACACCTCGTTCACAGCAAACACGACTGTCTTCTTAATACAATAAAACGTAACATTTTTGGTTACTTAGTATGTCACATAATATATTTGGCAACTTTATATACAAATTAAATAAAAAAATACGTGTGGCACTCGGGAATTGCCGCGGTAAAGCATTGCATATCAACTTATGCAAGTTTTTTATATTACTCGTGGACGCGGCCAAAAAGCACGCTGTCTCGCCTAGCATTGTGTGATACAATAAGTTTTGAGCAGTTAGCAGCTAGTCTACAATAATGCTGTCGAAACTCACTATTCCACGCGGATTCTTATACATAATAAGTTGGCAACCCCAGCAAGTGAAAACATCGCTATAATATTTAATTTTGAAATTTACAAAATAATCAATAGTTATAGTGTTTTAAACATTAAATTACTTACGATTGCTTCGGTAACTTGTGTAAATACTCAACAAGTAAACAGTTAAACAGTGATCACACGTTTTTTTGTTTGTTTTCGTTTTGTGAATCGATATTGTCACTTCTCCGGCACTCATTTTAATTGTTTTTTAAATAGTTAATACTAAACTCCGCAATAATCGAAACCCGTGAAGTGGATACTATTTGATAATGCGTGCATTTGTTGATATATTGAGACGAATACTGATTGATTACGAAATCCATCGCGCCGCCCGCTCCTATGTGTGCGTGTCTGCCTGCCTATTTATTGTTTGTATTAATATTCCAGCGATACTCAAGCTTAAGTATGATTAGCTGTGGTAAATGCGATACAGAAGTCGTAGATCCAGTCGTCTGTACTGTATGCTGTCTAAACTTTCACTACCCATGTGCGGGGATCACTGAGCATGGGTTTCGTAAGCTCGGTGAACGTAAGGCGACCTGGAGGTGCATTGATTGCAAGAAAATGCCATCTGCTCCATCCTCGCCGTCAGTACTGAATCTAAACAAAGTAATGGAAGAGCTCAGCAAGATCAACATGAAGTTGGCACCACTACTTAACTTAGCTGACGAAATTCGTGGGCTGAAGGGCGATATTGCTGAGTTAAAGAATTCTTCTACTGGAATCTATACACAGGTCATGGACATGGATTCAAGGATCAAGAGGATTGAGGAGGGGCAGGATGATGTTGAGGCATTAAGATTAAGATTGGCAAAGATTGAGCGTGAGCATAATGACCGGGATCAATGGGCTAGAGGAAATAACGTTGAGATCAAAGGTTTCCCTCAAAAGTACAACGAAAATCTCCTGGACATTGTAACGAATATCGGCTCTAAGTTAAACTTTGCAATTTCTAAAAATAATATTAATTACGCTGCAAGAATACCATCTCGTGATTCGAATAACCCAAGGCCAAAATCAATAATTGTCGCATTTGTAAATAGATACATGAAAGAAGATTTTGTGGCTGCAGCCCGCGGGTCCCGTGGACCACTATCTCCAGCTGACTTCGGACTTCAAGGCGCTGAAAAAATCTACGTCAATGAGCATCTAACAGTTCAGAATAAAATGCTACTATCTAAAGCCAAGGGTGCCGCAAAGCAGTACAGTTTTCAGTTTGTGTGGGTAAAGCATGCAAAAATTTTAGTGCGCAAGAACCCAACTTCGCCTATAATAGCGATACGTTCGGAAAAGGATTTGATAAAAATTTGCTAATTAACATTTATAGTAATTTTAGTTACTTTCGTCATGGCTTATCTATAATAATTTATGTTCAGTTGTTGAGAACCACTGCTTGTTTAAACTGTCTTATGTTTGTAGTAATAAATACCTTCTATTTAATAATTCGTACTGTAAATTGCTGCACTGATCGGAAGTCGTTAAATCTTGTACTGTCTAGCCAAAACTTAATTAATTTAATTTTGTTGCTTTGCTATTCGGTTCAGGGTTTTTGGTTTATACTCGAATGCCATAACCCTGAATCAAACTCTTATAATAAGATTTTCTTTTGCCATTATTGCACAGATTACTCCTGTTCATATAGGCATGCTTTTTATAGTCATATTAGCAGATTTTTACTATGGCCAACAAATATACGAGTGTTATGTGAGCTCTGCGTGGTATTGAATGTATCTGTCTTATGTTGTAACTGTGTATTTGAGTTGTCTGTTTTAGCCTGTTCCTATTACTGCATGTTGGATTATGACTGGGCGATCGTTAGACCGGTAAATGTTCCATTTGAAACAAAAAATATTTTTAATTTATATTACGAAATAAGCTATAGACCCGTCCATAAACTTAATTATCATTGTATAGATATGTATAGTCCTAAACTATTTTTTTATTCTGTTACCCTGATTAATTATCCCCTTCTCAGTGTCAAAATATTGAGGTTTACCACCATGACCGCACTCCTTTACGGAGTCTTTGAGATCCAATGTTTCCTATTAAGCTGGTCGTACCCATTTAAAATAATTAACATTTATTATTTCTGTCCGTTTAATAAACTTAAACAGACATTCTTTGTTATTATATTTTTGCCTAATTACTATTATGCATATATGTTCTATATTACTCTGGCTAATAATTTTAGATATTGTCTTTGGTATACAATACAGCCTAGGACTTTAAAGAAATTGTACTTCTTAGTAATTATTCAGTTACTGTTCTACTTGTCTTATTAAATGGATGGATACCTTAATATCTATTATCAGAATGTACGTGGACTAAGGACTAAAACTGACACATTTTACCGTAATCTTAGGCTGAGTGATTACGACATTATAACTCTGACAGAAACGTGGCTATTAGATGGAATAGCCAATGAGGAAATTTTTGACAATAGATATTGTGTGTGGAGACGGGACAGATGTTATAACTTAACTGGACAAACGCGAGGGGGCGGAGTCGCAATCGCTGTTCGCAAAGACCTACTAGCACATCACAAACCTGACTGGCGCTCTAATGCTGAAGACTTATGGGTTTCAATTACTTTAAAAAAGTCACGCCATACTTTTAAGCTAAATGTATGCACGGTATATTTATGTACTCAAAATAATATTTCTACTTTTTACTCCCAGGTTGCCTGCTTTCTTGACAGTGTCACAAAAATAGTCACGGATTGTCCTCATGACACATTTATTGTCTTGGGTGATTTCAATCTCAGTGAAATCCAATGGTCGCCGGATGATGTGGGCCTAAAGCCTATAAATTTCAGTAGTACATCTGCACTGGATCTTATCGACAGCATGAACTTATGCAACTTTCATCAATTCAATAATGAGGTCAATAATTTTGGCCGTATTTTGGATCAAGTGTGGTCGAGTGAAAAGGTTATTGTTGAGCAATGCCCAGATCCATTGGTACCTGAGGATCCATATCATCCGGCATTATGTGTTGGCTTGCTTTGCGTGAGAGAAAATCCTCTAAAGGCCTGTCCACGCAAGATCTATTCCTACCGTAAGGCAGATTTTGGTGGTATACGTGCTGAGTTGGTGGATTGCGATTGGAGTGCGTTGCTATGTAATGGAACTGTGGATAATGCGCTGTCAAATTTTTACAGCACAATTTACAGTCTGCGTGACAAATATATTCCCACTCATCAATTAAAATATAATAATTATCCTCCTTGGTATAGTGCAGCCTTAATAAAAATACTTAAGGAAAAATACAAATTTTGGCGTAAATACAAAACTTATCTGAACCTATCTGACAAACAAGCGTACAGGTTGTTAAGGAGGAGAGCAGCTGTGGTCGAGAAGGAAAACTACGAAAGGTACATATCAGACACAGAAAACTCGATATCTTCTAACCCCAAAGCGTTTTGGTCCTATTTTAAGTCCCAGCGCTCTAACGTGACGTACCCTTCCAATATGGTCTATGGCGACGCGACGAGTAGTTCTGGACAAGAGATTAGTGAGCTGTTTTCACAATACTTTTATTCAACGTTTCTTGCTCCTTGCACTTCCGAACCTTCATCCAGTTCCTCTGTGTGTCAGTCTGATGAGCCCATCGTATGTGATATTGGAAGCATTGAGATTGATCCTGGGATTGTGCGCTCGTTGCTTGAAAAGTTAGATAAAAATAAGTCAGCTGGTCCTGACTTTATGCCAGCAATATTTCTAGTCGAGTGTGCTATGGAATTTTCTATTCCTGTCGCTATGTTGTTTCAGAGATGTATAAGTGAAGGTACAATGCCCAAATTGTGGAAATCTGCTTTTATTACCCCAGTACACAAGAAGGGTTCAAAAAACGATGTGTCCAACTTTAGACCAATTTCTAAGTTATGTTTAATTGCTAAGGTCTTGGAAAAGATCATCTTCCTGCAACTATATCCTGCGCTAAAGTCTAGTTTCGATGCTAACCAGCATGGATTCTTGAAAGGTCGATTCACAGTCTCCAACCTAATATTATTTAACGATTATGTCTCACATAACATGTCCCAGGGGCGCCAGATCGACATAATCTATACAGACTATAGTAAGGCTTTCGACCGTATTGACCACAGTATTCTTCTTACGAAGCTATATGCGGCCGGTATACGTGGAAACCTGTACCGTTGGTTCTCATCGTATGTTGTTAATAGATCACAGGCAGTTGTCCTTAATGGTTTTACTTCTTCCTGGATGAGTATTCCTTCCGGAGTTCCCCAGGGATCTATTCTTGGGCCTCTGCTCTTTATAGTCTTCATTTCAGATATCAAGCAATGCTTTAAACATTGTAACTATATCTTGTTTGCTGATGACATGAAGGTGTATAGATCGGTTGAAAATATGTCTGACGTGAGTCTTCTTCAGGAGGATCTGGCTGGGCTTGAGGATTACTGTAACCGCAACAAACTGGAACTTAATGTAGCCAAATGTTATCTGATGACGTTTACCCGGAGCTCAAGTCTCATAGAGGGAAATTATAAACTGAAAGATGCTCCACTATCCAGAGTCAGTCAGTTTAAAGATCTTGGTGTGATTCATGACGATAAGCTTCTCTTTGACATACATATAGACAGTATTGTTGGTAAAGCCAGTAAAGCTCTCGGGTTTATAATTAGATCATGTAAGCCTTTCAAGAGTATGAAGACTCTTAAAATATTATATTGCGCTTATGCGCGCAGTCATCTTGAATATGGGTCTCAGATATGGAACCCGTGTTATCAGGTGTACATTTCAAGGCTTGAAAATATCCAAAAAAGATTTATTCGACATCTTAAATTTAAATTTAAATTATTTGACAGCCCATATGAAGTTATGTGCAAAAATCTGCATCTTCTTCCACTGGAAGTCCGACGCAACATCACTGATATTGCTTACTTGCTTAATATAGCCAACGGTACAGTTGATTGTCCTGGGTTGTTGGATCGATTGGGTCTACGAGTCCCAAGGTTTAATCTCCGCTGTCCCTCCCTCTTGTTTGTCCAGCATGCTAGGACTAGGTACAGGCAGAACAGTTATTTTTTGAGAGTTTGTAACAATTTTAATTCACTTACGGAGGAGTTGGACATTGATCTTTTCAACTCCAAGGCAGCAAATATAAGACGTCAGTTGACGGCTCGTTATGTCGACTCAATCAGTGACCTTCATTAATGTAATATGTATATTTTTTTTTTTTTTGTGTTTTATTAATCTTGTGTTCTTATAATTTAGTAAATTTGTGTATTGTCTTGTACGAGTATGTTATTATTGTGTTGCAGTGATGTTTTCTTATTTTGTTGCTATTGTACTCAATTTTTAAAACCTATATGTGAAAACCTTTAATAGTTCTTAGATTGTTTAATGTTACTTACCTATTTGGAATTGTCAACTGTTGGTTTTCCAAAATGAATAAATAAATAAATAAATAAATAAATACGAGTGACAAATAACGTTACAGGTATCACACTTAATTTGGATTTAATCATCCTAAATATACTATTGTAAGTAATAGTGTCCAGAAACGGTTCGGTCAGGTGACCGGGTGTAGGAGCGGTTCGGTGTGGAGACCCCTTCACTCTGTGTCGTTGTAAGTTATGTCCGCTTAGCACCATTTTACCAGTTTTATATGACTGTCGGAGTCGGGAATGTGTTCACTGAATCTTTGACTTTCGATATCAGACAGGCTCAAAGCTATTGTAAATTAGTTTACAGTTACAAGTTGGATACGATATTTTATTAAGTACTAGCTGACCCGGCGAACTTCGTACCGGCTAACCTAACCTAACAGTCATCGAATGTTTGTAAACCTTAGTTAGCACGTAGAAATCCATAATGACAAATGCTTATACGCAATGCGATTACCGATTGGATCTTCTCAATAAACTCTACATAGAAGGCCTATGTGATGGCTGGGCAGCTCCACTCTTCCAGGATTAGCGTTTCGGTTATGCTGGAAGAGGTCTATTAACCGTTGAGCGGTAAATGGTTTGACTTGGCTTTATTTCTGTATTCGACGACAGTCAAGCGCAGAGTGGGCTCCTGCAGGAGTCTTAAGAGCAACGACTGAGTAACTATATACATAATAAGAGCGCTAGGGAGTTTTAGGCTCCCGCTCGGTACCCTCGGTCGGTATGCCCCACAAATCAGCGCTAATGCGCGCCACCTATCGGACAACAGTAGTACTATGTCAGAAACCTTGGCCGATGTTTATACCTCCTCCTTGCGTCGTGTTTCCTCATTGATGAGAGTCGTGACCTCCCGATGAATTTGTGTGCGTCTTGATGATAGCACGCCACCCGTTCCTGTCTTCGGCGGCATACACAGCATCATGGACTCTAGTGTTGGTGGTGGAGCGGATTTGGTCGGACCAGCGTATCGGACTACGGCCTTTCGGTCTCTTTCCTTCCACCTTGCCAGTAACAAAAAGTTTCTCCAGGTTATCCCCTCCTTTTCTGGCAATGTGTCCGAAGTACTGGAGTATCCGACGAAGGCATATGGTGGATAGCCTAGTCGATATTTATACACATATTCCCAAAGTTTCATCCCGATCGGACAAGTAGTTTCGAAATGCATATATTACATACATACAGACATAAATTTATATATATATATAGATAAAACTCGATGTTTTCTTGGGAAAAATAAATAAATGTTGGCATACGAAAAAATATTTAAACTAAAATATGTATATCAAACTCACAATCAATTGCACAAAATATGTATGTGAACAAAATAGCTCTCAGTCAGCACGTAGAAATCCACAATGTCAAATTGTTTCACAAACAGAATGACATCTCAAGGACAGTCTCAGCAAGTTTAATGCCGCGATCGAGGAGATCTAATCTTTCCCAACGGTTCCGTAATGCAATTAGGCCACGGAACATTGCGAATCAATTAACTGATGTCTTTCTCAATGTTTTACTCATGATCAGTTGTACTTGGCATGTTCACGTGTCGGCAAACCATCCGCTCTATTTGTTCTGTTAGGAAAGATTAGATCTCCTTGGTCGCAGCATTATTAATAACACTCACACAAAAGAATTTTAGAAACGTATCACAATAATATGCCTATAAGGGAGAAATATGTCTCTAAGGTAAATCGCGTAAAGACCCGTTAAAATTATAAAAACTATTATGAATATGCGCGAAAGTTTACACGTATCACAGACAATGACATCGTAAGTTGATTTGACAGTTGTTGTTTTGTGTTCTTTTCTCCCGATGGATGATGAATGAGGTGATAGGGAAGGCAAAGGGTCTAGCCCATACATCCAAGTCTGACGTAATATATCTTTCTTTTTTATGAGTTAATGAGGTCATCATCAAATTCCAGATGTTGCAGAATTTGATGATTTTCTTGGAGTCACTCGCGGCACCATAGCTCAAACACGTCGGGTATTGACAGCGCGGGAAAACCGCAAAAAATAAACAGCATCTTGTGTCCAATATTTAAAGTCCAATTTATCGTTATCCATATTTATTCACGTTATTAAACAAAACAACACCACTTTTGACCAATAAATATCCACAGTAAATTAATTTCCATAACAAAAACTTGCACTTGACATGTCCACGCAAAATGACGACTTTAAATATATTATTTGTTGTTATTTGTATTTACTCGTACATATATTATTTGTTGTTATTTGTATTTACTCGTACATATATTTGTATTTACTTGTACATATATTTGTATTTACTCGTACATATATTTGTATTTACTCGTACATATATTATTTGTTGTTATTTGTATTTACTCGTACATATATTTGTATTTACTTGTACATATATTTGTCTTATGAGTAAATTAATAAACATTAAATATAAATTAAAAGCTACCTAAATAATAAAATTCGAAGTACCTAGATAACAATATTAAAATAAAATAGATTTATTATCATATGTTCTATATTGAAGGAGCTTGATATAAATTAAAAGCTACCTAAATAATAAAATTCGAAGTACCTAGATAACAATATTAAAATAAAATAGATTTATTATCATATGTTCTATATTGAAGGAGCTTGATATAAATTAAAAGCTACCTAAATAATAAAATTCGAAGTACCTAGATAACAATATTAAAATAAAATAGATTTATTATCATATGTTCTATATTGAAGGAGCTTGATATAAATTAAAAGCTACCTAAATAATAAAATTCGAAGTACCTAGATAACAATATTAAAATAAAATAGATTTATTATCATATGTTCTATATTGAAGGAGCTTGATATAAATTAAAAGCTACCTAAATAATAAAATTCGAAGTACCTAGATAACAATATTAAAATAAAATAGATTTATTATCATATGTTCTATATTGAAGGAGCTTGATATAAATTAAAAGCTACCTAAATAATAAAATTCGAAGTACCTAGATAACAATATTAAAATAAAATAGATTTATTATCATATGTTCTATATTGAAGGAGCTTGATATAAATTAAAAGCTACCTAAATAATAAAATTCGAAGTACCTAGATAACAATATTAAAATAAAATAGATTTATTATCATATGTTCTATATTGAAGGAGCTTGATATAAATTAAAAGCTACCTAAATAATAAAATTCGAAGTACCTAGATAACAATATTAAAATAAAATAGATTTATTATCATATGTTCTATATTGAAGGAGCTTGATATAAATTAAAAGCTACCTAAATAATAAAATTCGAAGTACCTAGATAACAATATTAAAATAAAATAGATTTATTATCATATGTTCTATATTGAAGGAGCTTGATATAAATTTCTGAACGCACCCATATATATTTGACAACCAACATTGTTTGACAATTACGAAAACCACGACCTTTTTATTTATTTATTTATTATGTTTGGAAAACTTACAGCTATTTTACACTAATAGGCTCAAGATTGGATACAATAAAGCCAATTAACAGTTTCCACTTATAGTTACACCTTGAACAAAAAATAATAATAAAACATGAGAATAGAATAAAAACATATAAAATAGTACAATTTAATACTGCCATACTACCTAAACAACCTCTATTCGCCTGAAGTGCTCGTCGGCCATCGCGCGTCTTATAGACGTAGTAGTTTTGTATGGGTAAATGTTTTTTCTTTTATTTTATTTTTTCTTCAAATTTTCTAATTTTATTTAGTTATTCTGTATTCGGGACGGAGACATATCCAACAGATCAAAAACCGTGAAAATCTGTCCAGCCGTTCTCGAGTTATAAGTGTTCTAACAAACCCGACTTTGTTTTATATATAAGATTGCAATCTAATATATCAGAAACCTTCCCCGATGTTCACACAACATATTCCTAAAGTCTCATCCCGATCGGTCAAGTAGTTTTGCCATGCATAGAGATCACACACAGACATTCACCTTTATATAGATAGATTTTCTATGCCACAAAGCGCCAAATAATGTGATGATAGGACACAGGGTTGCTTCCCGAGAGCTTATGTTGTAGGTAATCATTCCAGATCTATCTAAACGGATAAAGTTAGAAAAGTTTAATGTAGGACGGCAACCAGCGCCCATTGTCGACATCTCCAACTTTTTCAATTACAAAAAATCTTGGTGAAAAATCTCTGTGTGTTTAAACGATGAGAAGGCACCTCGTCTGTTTTATCTGGAACTCATTCTTAGGGTTCGAATAGTGTCGGTTCCGGAGTTCCGGGATCCTAATAACGTTTTTATAATAAACTCGGTGAAGCGTTTTCTTTCTCCGGGGAGAGACAAGATTTATGGCAGCCCTAACGCCACAAATCAACTCGACGGAATTTATTCTAATTTCTTGAATTAAAATTTGCGAAAAGCATCGCATTTGCACTGGATATAAGTAATTTGTGCAGCGGTACTCGACTCGGGTCTGACACACTACTATACGACTTGATCTGAGTGTTCGAGTTCATATCTAATCAGAATAGCACCCGGAGAACACATATCTGGCAATCTGTTGGTCGCAGGTTCGCGCCCCCCGCCCTCCCCCCGCCCGCCCTCCGCCCTCCCTCCAAATATATTATTTCTTGGATTTTCGAACGGCTTGAGCTAATACATATTGTGAGGTTGCTGATAAAAATGTAATTTAGCGTCTCTTGTTGGTTATAAGAGGCACTCGTAGCGATACAGAAGTCGATGTCCACATGGTGATGTATGTGCCGGACAGTTCGCGCTAAACAATGTAAATGGTAGAAGGAGATGGCAGGAGAACCCGATCTGGAATGGTGGAGGAGTCGCTCCTTAATAACTTTTTGATAATGATATAGTGGGAGAATTTTTGCGATCTTTCCCTTATGTGCGAACTTTGTAGTCTAGGAGGCCTCTTCACTCGACACTACAGTTCATGATGGTATCAGTTTTTAATAAATACAACAGTACAGCTGAGCCCTTACGTGGCCTTTCATTATCACAATGGCTTGATGAGTTTAAGTTGAACTCTCTTCTGAGTTGTTTTCACTCGGTGCTGCCATCTCTCGGGGAAGACCGCCGCCTCCCAGACTAGGGAGGATAAAAGAACTCGTGTGAAGCAATTTAGTAATATTTATGTTGTCATAAAATATATTTTACAATGAGTTATTTTTTTGGGCTCGGAAGAGAGGACCCCTCCTGGGGGAGGGGCACATGGTGTACGGTGTGATAACATACTTGTACACAACTGATAAAAATTTTAGTTAGGATGAGTCGAGTCGAGTGACTTTGGAACTTATCCTGGCATAAATGACTTTTAAACGATCAACAAATTACTCAACTCTCTACTGGATCGAAATAGATGCATAAGTTGAGCAGACGATCGAGTTTATTTAATAGCTCTTCAGCTGACCAACATAAGCTTTGCTTTGAAAGGAATAAAACTCTCAGACCGCTTTAGCGAATGCATACTGGCGAACATTTTTCTGATGATTTCAGACACATGTAGGCTCCAGGATAAATCACAGGTCATGTGGAGCCCAAGATTTTTGACAGTTTCACAGAAAGGAAGTGGAATATTATGAAAAGTTAGTAACGAATTCAAGTCCAATCTGCCAAGTAAATGTCTCGAGCCAATTATGATGACTTGGGTCTTGCTGGGATTTACAAATAGTCCAAGACTTATAGATTATAGATGGCTTCTAGATCTTTGTTCATTCTTTCTAGAGCAACAATAATATCAGCTACGTTGAAATGCAATGAAAGCTGAAGGTCGTCGGCGTACAGATGGTAGGAACTAAATTGTATTACTTGAGATATGGTATGTATAAATACCGAGAAAAGTGAGGGAGATAATAATACAAATACAATAAATAATGACACTTCTCTGGGAGCTCAGTTATCTTTATGTGAACACCACCAGGAGTCAGCGAGGGCCGACAATAATGTTACTGGTATTGACTAAGTTATCTTTATGTGAACACCACCAGGAGTCAGCGAGGGCCGACAATAATGTTACTAGTATTGACCAAGTTATCTTTATGTGAACACCACCAGGAGTCAGCGAGGGCCGACAATAATGTTACTGGTATTGACTAAGTTATCTTTATGTGAACACCACCAGGAGTCAGCGAGGGCCGACAATAATGTTACTGGTATTGACTAAGTAAAGGGGGACATTTTCTAATGGTTTTATTTGACAGCTCCAAAATGATTTTCTACGTAAACTATATTATAATATAAATATTTTGTTATTTATAATATTCTAAGTTTTAACAAATAAAACTAATTTCATTTTTAAAAAAGGTTTTAATATTAATTATCAGAAAATCAGGAGTGTTCTTTGAAAATCAGGAGTGTTCTTTGAAAATCAGGAGTATTCTTTGAAAATCAGGAGTGTTCTTTGAAAATCAGGAGTGTTCTTTGAAAATCAGGAGTGTTCTTTGAAAATCAGGAGTGTTCTTTGAAAATCAGGAGTGTTCTTTGAAAATCGAAGCTAAGGAACATATTACTCGTATTTATTAATGGATTACGAAAGGACGCTTAAAAATGGCCATATGTAAAATAAGTTGATTCCAATAATTGTTGTATGTTGTATTTGACAGCAAGATACGAGATAAAGTAAACATTCGAAACGATTCGAACTTTCGGAAAACTTCTATGTTTCGAAAAACCTTTCGAACCACCAAATAAATAGACTAATTACCGTTTTATACAATTGATAACATCAAATCATAATTTACCACTTTTAAACGGTCCGGTCTCATCATCTCAAAAGGGAGCGTCTGTGAGTGACTAAAACACGTGTAGTAACAGAAGTGCAGCCATTACTGATAGAGACTGGAGCGGGAGCGGCGGCCTCCAAAGAGGGCTATATTAAGACCAGAGACCAGAAACGCGCCAAACCATCCCACTAGATTGTGAAACCCCGCGTCGGCATCGCGCGTGCCCACACAACAAATCCTCGTTCCCGTCGTAAAAATTGTCTAGAAAAAGATTTTACTATTCATCCAGACATCCGGTCGCACTCGGCTGACGAAGTTGTTCGTACTATTTCGTTTCGATCATATGAAGTGAACGAGTTCCTCAATAAGTGCCGACATCAGTGATATTTGTGTAATGATTTGTTAAGATTGTCCGATCCGTCCGGGACAGGAGTCCGGCAGTCCGGATGGCTCGACATGTTCACTAACCTGAACTCTCTGCGGAGAGGCGAGGGCGGCGGGGACGGGGACGAGCAGACCCGGTGCTATGGGATCCTTCACAGCAAGCCCCCCAGGACGCCGAGCCTGCGCCGTCCGCGACGCCACCAGAGACGTGAGTCTGATAAGCCTCCCCGTGCAGCTTAGTGATTCGGTCTTACTGTCACGGTGCAGTAAAGGTTATCCTAAATCTGACTCAGTACCTACCGCGATTCATTAATATTTAACAACTTTCTCAGCACGTACCAGTGCAAGTGGTATCGGTGGGAGAACGGAAGGGAGCTAAACTAAACTCCCTAAACTAAAATAATTTCAAACTCGTAGTAAATATATAAGTATAATCCCGAAAGAAACGCCGTAGATACGAGTGCACACGTTGACTATACGCGGATACCGACACCTTGACTTGTGGCTTCAACGATAAAGATGAAGCCAGACATGGTAACAGAAGTGGCCTGTCTGCCTTCCATATCGCATAGTGGGGAGCAGAGTCTTCGCCGCACGCCGACCGGCGTTTGTGGCCCGCCTACCTGCCCCGCACGCCGACTGGCGTTCGTTGCGCTCCTGCCTCCCCCGCACGGTGGCGACTGTAAATGGATTATTCAATTGTTATTATCGGAACACCGAAGGAATTCAATTTTGTAATACAAATCCAATTTTGAGAAACCTCTTTTTTATTGAAGGAAAATAAATATCTGCCCGGAGGAACATAGAGGCGGAATAATGAAACCGAAAAAAGGGACAAAACAAAAAAAAACCTTTTAACCTCCTCGTATCGACAATTAGCGGAATTAAAACTATCTCCTCGAAGGGAGCTCTGGACATGACTATAGTTAATGTGGACGATTCCATTTGCTAAGTAAATCTATGTTAATGAGCGCGCCCTGGCCCAGTCGCTTTCTTTTGTTACTTAAGTTTCATCGCTGACTTTTATTTTGTACCTTTTGTCTCAACCCGCATCAAACATAATACAGGGAATAAAAATAAAACTGCTTTTGCCATTCCAGACATGATTATAGCTTTTATAATGTGTCCGAGATGTGGAATTTGTAATCGTGTACCATTACATAGCTTTGGCTTGGCTTGGTCTAGATTTCTCATTAACTGAACTGCAACACTAACTTTTAGCCTCAACTTATGGGAAGGCCTTCCCTGAGTCCTGATATATCTAAAGAGTTGAGAAACTCTAAAGGATACCCCTTGTTGTGAATTATTTATTTATTAGTTCAGTGTCATGTTATCATAGTCTATTGAGAGGTATTCGACAACTTTGCCCTTTGACCCAGCCATTCCCAAATGCCCATATTTATTTGAAGATCAGGATGGACATTATTTTTTAGATGATCTGTGTTATCGACATATTATATATTACGTTTGTTCATTTGGTAATTTTTTACAAACTTTAAATGTCGTTATTACGAGTATATCTATCTAATGAAAAGCCTTAAAATAAAGTTCTTAGCCTCCTTTAAAAATGACGTCATTTACATACAAACTAGCCTATGTCCTTTCTCAGGCTCTAGACTATCTGTATACTATTTCGTTCAAATTGGTTCAGTAGTTTAGGCGTGATTGCGTAACACACGGCAGACATAGTTACTATCGCATTTATTATACATTTTTTATATACTTTGAATGTCGTATTTATAAGGATGGGCCTTGCCTATAGTAAAGTTAGCTAAATGTCAAACCGCTTTATCAAAGCGTAGTTTCTGACTACCCCGGAAGGGATAAGGTCGTGGTGATACGTTTTTATTAGTAAGGATTGTATTTTCTGAACACAATGGCGATACTAAGTTCAGTGTTAGGCAAGGTGGTTGTTAATCTTTTTGTAGTGAGAGTTGTGACTGCAAAACGACGGGAGTATACAAATCTAATGATTCTGTTTCTCATTTCTCCAAATCCTCTAAAATACATCATCACGAAACCCCTTAAAGTCAGCCGTCAAAGAGTTTCCAATAATAAACCTGACGGCCGCCCGCAAGTGTCAATTGGTACAAAATTGCGTGTCAAAGTTTGGCAGCGCCCTCCGTCGGCCGCTCCCGGTGGACTTTTTTTAACTTACTTATCCCCTATTGTGATCGACCACGATCGCTAACTTTGAAATTGATTTTTAATAAGACTAACAAATCACGTTATTAGAACCGCGGCAACATTATCTGCTAATCGAAGGAACATATCAGCCGGAGCGCAAACGTTGTCAATCATTTAACAAACGTTGTGTGTCAATCATTTAACAAACGTTGTGTGTCAATCATTTAACAAACGTTGTGTGTCAATCATTTAACAAACGTTGTGTGTCAATCATTTAATTGTCAGCTATTACTTTATTGTTTAGTTTTATCATTTAGAAATGTGTGTTCTCTCCGAGAGTAGCAGTCTTAATACATTTTTAAATAAATAAAATAACTCGATATGAGGTATTGAATAAAAATATATTTTTAATCATCCGAACGTGAATTTTAGTGGACGCTCGTCTCGACTCGACTCGACTCGACTCGACTGTACCAATTACGATACCATATTGATTTTGTTGTGACAGAAGATTTACTATTTCTGTATTTTGAATTCTTGTACTATTTTATTAATATAGTCATTGTATAGCATTTTTGTTACTTAAAATAAATGCCAAACTAACAAATAGTGACTTTTAAATTTGAATCTCATTACAGTTCTCCCAAAGTGATAATGCGCATAGAAATCTTCGTCACTGTTCGGCAACGGTCGTATTCCCCGAGCGTCGGAAGACGATATGTATATAGAGTGGTTAAGTGCATTTTCTTCATGCATAATGTAGTAGAATTATGTGTTTTGTGCTAAAAGAGATAAATATTGATTTATCAGTAACAAAATTTGATTCGATAATTCCATGTAAGTAAATAGCGAGGAAAACCACACGATTGAGAATATGCTACAATCTTTGTTGGATTGATTTACTTCGAAAATTTTATAGTACTGTAGTGACCTCCTTTAAATATAAAATCTCTGCCTGTGTCAGACAGACAAGCAATTGTCAAATAAACAATTTAAATAAGATAATTAAAGTTGAAATTAAATTCACCTTTGAAAACAAAACCAAGAAGGGTGTGTAATAGCAGCTCTATATAATTCCACCCAGAGAGAACACGTGCAGTCACCGCCAAAAAAACAAAAACAAAAAAACACTGCCCGAATTGTTTTCGATTGTGTACTCATGATATTGACTTCTATTTCTTTGGAACAAGGTGCAAAATGCAAGTGCATTGTTTAGGCTCTTACGATTCAATGATTCGGGTGTTTCCGGGAATACGACAATTAGCGAAGATCTGTATGTGCATTATTAATTTGGGAATACTGTACCTTGCTACTTTGTTGTAACCTGTAAGACAACAGTCCCCGGCAATAACAGTAACAACAATTATTTCAATCTATCTGCTATGATTGATTTCCAAATTTGGTATTTTTTGTAAAATGATTGCTTAATAATCGAAGGAGTACAAAAAGGAAGTGTTTAAGAGTTCTGTGGCATTACAGAAGCTATCGTCAGTAAACTGAACACCTAAGAACAAAGACTGGTCAAGTTTTTTTATTTTGTCTTTGGAATGGCGACGTAAATGTTATCACGTAATCTATCTATATAAATAAAAAAGAATGTTCCTAAGGGCAAATCTCGAGACCGGCTCCACCGATTCGACTAATTTTTTTTTTCGTATATTCCTTAAAGAGCACAGAATGTTTTTTTTTAAAAGCGTGTACATTTAAAAAAATATTCTGCTGTTGAAACAACAACAAAAATATACCTTTAACTCACTTATGAAAGATGTAAATGATGGAACTGGGGGAACTTTTTGGATGCTCCGGGTGATACAGGAAAGCCTTTTTTTTTGTTTGATTGATTTTAGCAACAATTTTCTCACAAAATGAAATTGCACTTGCACTTGCTTCATCTGGTATCGCAGCCACATTATTGGAAGGCGGTCGAACAGCCCATTCAGCACTACAATATTCTATTGAATATTCCAAGCAATGAAACTCCGACCTGCAACATTTCGAAGAACTCAGCAATGGTAAGGTTTTGCAGCAATGTAAGTTGATAGTGTGAGATGATGGCACATAAAGTCTTTGGAGGCATTAGACAGAACTATGAATGATCTGCGAACCAATGAAAACCGATTTGGCGGAGCGATGATTTTATTAGCAGGAAATTTCCGTTAAACATTACCAGCGATACCACGACCGTGGTCAACGCTAGCAGATGGACTCAACATTACCAGCGATACCACGACCGTGGTCAACGCTAGCAGATGGACTCAACATTACCAGCGATCCCACGGCCGTGGTCAACGCTAGCAGATGGACTCAATATTACCAGCGATCCCACGGCCGTGGTCAACGCTAGCAGATGGACTCAATATTACTAGCGATCCCACGACCGTGGTCAACGCTAGCAGATGGACTCAATATTACCAGCGATCCCACGACCGTGGTCAACGCTAGCAGATGGACTCAATATTACCAGCGATCCCACGACCGTGGTCAACGCTAGCAGATGGACTCAATATTACCAGCGATCCCACGACCGTGGTCAACGCTAGCAGATGGACTCAATATTACCAGCGATCCCACGACCGTGGTCAACGCTAGCAGATGGACTCAATATTACCAGCGATCCCACGACCGTGGTCAACGCTAGCAGATGGACTCAATATTACCAGCGATCCCACGACCGTGGTCAACGCTAGCAGATAGACTCAATATTACCAGCGATCCCACGACCGTGGTCAACGCTAGCAGATGGACTCAATATTACCAGCGATCCCACGACCGTGGTCAACGCTAGCAGATGGACTCAATATTACCAGCGATCCCACGACCGTGGTCAACGCTAGCAGATGGACTCAATATTACCAGCGATCCCACGACCGTGGTCAACGCTAGCAGATGGACTCAATATTACCAGCGATCCCACGACCGTGGTCAACGCTAGCAGATAGACTCAATATTACCAGCGATCCCACGACCGTGGTCAACGCTAGCAGATGGACTCAATATTACCAGCGATCCCACGACCGTGGTCAACGCTAGCAGATGGACTCAATATTACCAGCGATCCCACGACCGTGGTCAACGCTAGCAGATGGACTCAATGTTTGAAGACCTCCAGTTTGTGGAAATACGTTAAGATATAATATAAGGGAGAAGTGTTGTGGGCCAAACATTAGTGTGCAAATACGTGTACGTGTGTCCATGTGTGTACGTGATCACTCTCAAATACATTAAAATAAATATTAATTTTTGAAAGAACGAAGTCTGTCCGGGCAGCTAGTACGTCAATAAATATGAACAGCACTTACTCGTATTGTCCCAGTAACAGTTAACAACACCAATGTGTCGTGAGGATGTGTGGATACTCCAGTGACTGGCAACCAAACACAACATCGACAAGACTCTTTTGATATTAAAATAAATTACTTTATTTGATTGCTTTTGATCTCATTTTGAACTTTATCTTTTTAAAAGTTTGATTATTTATGTACCTAATTCACACGATGTACGTAAAACATTTAGTGCATGTGTGCACAGCTTTGATTTATAGCAATCTATCTATTAATTCTTAATACTCTTTGTTATAAAATTGTTTTGTGTGTCTCCTTAGTAAATAATTATCTCACTTGTCGAATCAACTAGCGAAACCATAAAGAAGGAAGTAGGTACCTCGCCGATGTCGTGTTTTATACATAATGTTTGGTTACCCAAACTCGTATATGCGAGTATATGCGGCTCTCTCTTATTATTTATAAGTTTCCAAACCATTGCATTTCGTGGACATCATAAAACTTGCGCTTCGCATCACATCAAAAACATTTAACCATAAATTATTGTAAATAAACATTTTTATTATCTCGAGTATTTACGGGTTTTACGAAGTTCGTTCGAGTGTAAAACTGTTCAACTTTCTAAGTGCGGACTCGCAAACAATAAGCGATGTGGTGTGGTTTGTCTATTGCAGGTCGGTCGGAGCCGGGCGCGGCGCCCTCGGTGCTCGGGTTCTGGCCGGACTCGGTGGCGCTGGAGTCCGACCGCCTCGCGCCGGGCGACCGCATCTGCAGCGTCAACGGGATCTCCACGGCGCGGCTCTCCAACGACGAGGTGCTGCGTCTGCTCGACAACGTGGAGGAACGCGCCACTCTCGAGCTAGAGTATTACTTGCCCAACTATGGTGAGTCGTACCCGAACCGAATTTTTCTCGTCTAAGCTAGTCCGGTATCCCCGTGATAAATTATACCTTCCGAGAATTTGTGCACCAGAACCAATTTTTATTACCCAGCATCACAGATGTGTAGCCTTTCGCGGCAGTTTTCGTTATCAGGCAACGAAGTTTTGAAATAATGCTCCTCCGCCACTTCATCTTATAACATCAAAATATGCTTTCAAAATAAGCAAAATTGATTAGCAATTCAAAAGTCGTTGCCCTAACGAATGGAGATACATAGGTGTGTTAAGTTTTACTGTGGTCCTATTCAACAATGTCAGTATTTCATTTTATTTATTCATATATTTTTCATTATTTAAATAATTAAAATACATTTTTAGGTGAAAAATATGTACGAGTATATACTAATTTTATAGTGTGTATTGTATCATTGTTTATTATATGACATCATTAGATTTTTGGTACGTTTAATTTGTTTTTTTTTGTATATATATTATATATATTTAATAAACTATTTGTATTTACATACAGATCCCATGCGGGGTAGGCAGAGACAATTGAGCGCCATTTGACACGATCACGACATATCTCTTTTGCTTCGTCGACATCCATTAACCTCTTCATACATGCCCTTTGGTTACGAAGACTTTTTAATGCACCTTCAGTCAGTGTTTTATTTATTTGATCGTGATAAGTGAGTCTCGGTTTGCCAGGGCCTCTTTCACCCACAACTTTCGCATTATATATCTGGTTCGTCAATCTTTCATCGCTTTCTATTTGTATATTTGTATTTATATAGTAATATGTCATAATCCTATATGTAAGTATATACTTTTTATTTTTTATTATTTATTTCAAAATATATATCTTTTATTGGGTGATAGCGGAAGAACAGCGTCGCGGATCCAACTATGGGATTCGCGACACATGCTGAGCTTAGGGCCCGTTCATCGCTGCAGGAATTACGGTGCAGCGCGCCTCGATGGCTGCCTTGGTGTGCTCGGGATGTGACTGTGAAGTGTGGGGGCGGCCAATTTCATAATTCCATATTTCAATATTAATTCATGGTTCGTACCACTCATATGCACGGCTACATCCTGGAGTACTGTTGGGTGCCTGTCGGGGCGCGTTGTGCCGCATATCTTAATTGTGTAAGTTGTATCTGTTTTGTGCGATGAATAAACGTTTTTCTCTCTATAACAAGCAAAGCAAACATATGTTTGGCCCCTTTATATCTATATATATATAAATTTATTTATTTATTTAATTAAGCAAGTCAACAACATGTTTACATAATCTTATACAATATATAATCTAGAAGGTATCTTATTAGTTTAGTAAACATGTTACTTACAGACCAGCATTGCATTCAGAAGGTAGGTAACATCGTTTACTAATAAAAAACAAAAACTAAGTACCTAAAAGTTAAAAATATAGGCAGACAAAAAAAGAAACTACAGAAAACAACAAAAATGGATATCGGAAGTACCTACTTACAGATGCAAACAGTATAATCTAAACAAAAATAATTGAATTAAATGAACAAATCAACACGGCCACACCACAGTCATATTTTTGAAAGGTACTCGGTTCTTTATTATTTTTTTGTTGAAAACTGTATTTATCATTTGTTTGATAAATAACATTACACGCCTTATAAGTTAGCTGGTTACACGTGACAAAATGGATATTTTTCAGCCTCCCAAAACTCCTTGTACGTAACGACCAAGGTGGCTGAGGTGCCCGTAGAGAAGGTTAACGGTTCGCTCGGCATCACCCTTCGCGGCGGAGTCCCGGACGGGCAGCCCGCCGACCTGGTGCTCACCACCCGCTCGCTGGACGCGCGCCCGCTGCTCGTCACGCACGTGCGCCCGGGCGGGGCCGCCTACAACACTTCCAGAATCAAGCCGGGAGACCGACTTCTCAAAGTCGATCACGTAAGTCACTTACATGTAGACGGCGTGAGAGGTTCGGGACTCTAATTGACGCGTCGCCGTCCGCAGGTCTCCCTGAGCAACAAAACGCTGTCAGAGGTGCACTCGGTGCTGCAGAGCTGTCCGCAGGTGACGAGCCTCACCATAGAGTACGACGTGTCGGTGATGGAGTCCGTGAAGCTGGCGACCGGCCCGCTGCTGGTCGAGATCGAGCGGCCGTGCCACGAGGACCTCGGCCTGTGTCTGGGCGCGCGGGAGCACTCGCTCGGGGGCGGGGTCTACATCGACGGGGTGCTGCCCGCCAGCATCAGCGACAGGTCGGTCCCCGCGAGTACGATCTCCCGTACTCCGGATTAACAAATATATATTGTCCGTATCGTATATTGTCATAATTTGCAGGTGCGGCGCCCTGCACGCGGGCGACCAGCTGCTGGCCTTCGACGAGCACGTCGTGGCCGGAGGGTACTCCGCGGAAGAGGTCGCCTGCTACCTCGACAACGCCGACACCGGCTACACGCGCCTGCACGTCCTGCCGCGACATCTCCTACACGCAGGTCGGTCGAAACTCTGTTTATTGTTTTATAACAATTTTGAAAGTGTGTCTCTATAGTATAGACTGTATCTTTAAAAAAAAATAATAATAATAATACTTTAGTGCCGTGTCTGTTGTTTCTACCTGTGGAAACTTTTTTTTAAGTGTTTATATTTATGTCTAATTAAAATTATGTAACCATAAGTTTTCCTAATAAAATAAAATAAAATAAATAAATAAATAAACTCTAATATAGAAAATAAATCAATCCCGTCCTCGGGACTTATCGACGTTCGTCACATTCCAGATAGCGGTCGGGTAGCGGAGGCCCCTCCGGCTCCGTGCGGGGGCGGCGCGGTTCGCTGGGAGTCGCTGTCGGTGTCGCTGTCGCTGGCGGCGGGCGAGGGCGCGGGGCTGGAGCTGTGCGCGAGCGCGGGCGGGCCGGAGGTGTCGCGGCTGGCGCGCGGCGAGGCGGCGTGGCGCTCGGGCGCGGTGTGCGTGCGGGACCGGCTGGTGTCCGTGGACGGGCGCGCCACCTCGCGGCTGTCGGCGGAGGCGGCGAGCTCGCTGGTGTCCCGGCGCGGGCCCGGCCGGCTGGTGCTGGGTCTGCAGTTCGCGCTGCCCGACACGGTGCGCGCCTCGAGCGGGGTGTACAGCGTGCGCCTGCCGCGGGCCGCCGGCGGGCTGGGGGTCACCATCTCGGGCAGCAAGCCGCCGCGCTCGGGGCCGGCGCCGGTCGTCATCTCGGACATCCGGCCGGGCTCGGCGGCGCACCGCTGCGGGGCGCTCGCGGTGGGGGACTGGCTGCTCGCCGTCGACGACACGCCGCTGCACGACTTGTCGCTGGTCGGTATTTATTCATTTCAGTTTTTAATAGCTTTAAATATAATGTTTAGCTAACGCTTTCGGGCAATCTGCATAAAGCAGACCACGCTCACGACGATCCCCACGGTCCACTCGGGGCCGTGCAGTACGAAACAACTAGTATTATTTATTTATTTATGTTTAAGGACAACTTATCTGCCTCACGATTCTCTGCTCCTATACCCTGATTCGCAATCATTTTCAGGATTCCGCTTTCAACATACTTCAAAACTCTCCCGATGACGTCATAACGTTAAAAATTAGAAAAAGAGAAGTCGACGACGACGACTGGAGTGCCGACAACATCAAGCTCAGAACCTTCAGCACTCGAGCCGACGTGCACGGGGGGGACGATTCCGGCCACTCCTCCGCCAGTCCGCGCGGGAGCGAGCGAGACAGCGAGCGCGGCAGCGAGCAGGGGAGCGAGCGGGACGGACATGTGTTCTGGGTGCAGCTCGCTCGGCGCGGCCCGCTCGGGCTCACGGTGGCGGGCAGCGAGGACGCCACGCAACCCATCCTCGTTAGCGGACTGCTCGAAGGTATTGTCGACGACACGTGCAACTGATATGCTGCCGGAGATATTCTAAGTGAGAGCTTGTCATTGTTACGGACGCAGGCGGCGCGGCAGAGAGCAGCGGCGAGCTCATGGTCGGGGACGAGTTGCTCGGCGTCAACGGAGACAGCGTCCTGGACAAGCCGCTCTCGGAGGCGATCCGTTTGCTGCAGGCCGCCGCGGGGCCCTCCGTCAGACTCCAGCTCTGCAGGAAGACGGGTCCCGCCTCGCCCGTCCGGGGAGCGCGCCCCGACTGGGAGCGGGCAGGTCGGTACGGGGCGCACGCCGCGCGTCCCCGCTCCGAGTGTGACGTGTGATGTTGTCCGCAGCCGACCCCTCGGCGATAGAGTACGCGGTCCCGGACAAGTGCCGCGCGGACCTGCCGCTCCCGGACTACTCTCTGCACAGCTCCCTGAAGAGTTTCCAGTACGAGAGCGCGTGTCTCCCGCGAGCCGGCGCAGGGAGCGGGACCGCGCGAGGGGACGCGGGACACTACGAGCAGATAGGTCCGGGCGGGAGCGTGCAGCAAGTCATCCTCTACAAGGACGCCATCTACGACGACTACGGGTTCTCGGTGTCGGACGGACTGTACGAGCGCGGGGTCTACATCAACCGCATCCGAAGAGGAGGGCCCGCCGACATCGTGGGGCTCCTGCGACCTTACGACAGGATACTGCAGGTCACTATACACTTCGGATATTTGGTTTCGAAATTCATACTCTCCATATCTATGTCTACGAGTATATATTTATCGCATCGCCTTCACGTCTAATTCCGAGAACCGATTTTAGTAAATTTGCCAGAATTGTTTCCTGGCACCCTGAAAAGGCTATACGACGACATGTGATCAGTATATTATTATTAATATTAATTATTTCTTCTTGAGTGCGGATATTTTTATGAAATTCATCCATCCGAATAAAACATTTATTTATTTATTTTTTCATTTACATATTCCATAGCTGTCTTTTACAAATAAATATTTATATTCATACGATTACTTAACACATAGCCAATTACGGAATAACATTATTTTCACTTAACTAACATAGATTGCCAACCTAGTGTTTCTTTTTAAGATAGCCAATAGTACCATTGATAGTCCGCAGTTGTTACAAAAGTTAGATATACAAGTACCAGGAAGATTGTTGCGTCTCAACACGACATTCGGCTTAGCGCCGGTACGAGCTATCGTCGAAATACATTCATCTGGAGGACCTGCAGTCCATTTAATGAGCTTTTGCGTGATTTCGATTTTGACCTATTTTGTACAAGCTATAAGGCGGCTAGGCGAGCACAAGACTGTGAATGATTGCTTTCTTGTTCTGTTTATTGTTTTATAATATTTTTGAAAATGTGTTTCTATAGTATAGACTGTTTCTTAAAGAAAATACTTTAGTGCCGTGTCTGTTGTTTCTACCTGTGGAAACTTTTTAGTGGTTTAAGTGTTTATATTTATGTCTAATAAAAATTCTGTAACCATAAGTTTTTCTAAAAAAATAAAAAAAATAAAATAAATAAATACACGAGCACGAACGGATTATAAACAATCTATACCTAAACATAAAAATAAAAATAAAGAGAAAATATAAAAAAAACTATTTACGCATCATTATTTTAAGTGTAGGTGAATGTCTGTGTGTGTGTTCCCTATACATTTCAAAACTACTTGACCGATCGGGATGAAACTTTGGGAATATGTTGTGTGAACATCGGCCAAGGTTTCTGATATAGTACTACTGTTGTCCGAAAGGTGGCGCGCATCAGCGCTGATTTGTGGGGCATACCGACCGAGGGTACCGAGTTCCTAATAACTATTTCGCAAAATTTTATTTTTCATTCATTCATTCATTACAGCCCCTAGAACACAGCGTCCTAGACCTCCACTGCTGGAGATGGGCCTTCCAGAACATATATCTGGAGAATTAGGCCTACACTCGCCACGCTGGCCAGACGGGTTCGCGAGGATCTGATGGCAATTTTTAATGACAATTTAGTAACGATTGCCCAAGTTGGTATAAGTGGAACCGGAACCGACGGCTTAACGTGCTCTCCTCACACGGGAACGGTGGTGTTTGTAGATCTATGACTGCAGTACGTAAGAAAAGTGTATTTCTCATTGGTACATGTCGGGCAGTTTTGAACCGACCTTTGTAGGATTTAAGTAAAGCGCTCTTACAACCGAGCCAGCCCCGCGCCTCCTTACAACCGAGCCAGCCCCGCGCCTCCTTACAACCGAGCCAGCCCCGCGCCTCCTTACAACCGAGCCAGCCCCGCGCCTCCTTACAACCGAGCCAGCCCCGCGCCTCCTTACAACCGAGCCAGCCCCGCGCCTCCTTACAACCGAGCCAGCCCCGCGCCTCCTTACAACCGAGCCAGCCCCGTGCCTATTATTTTTAATATATATTCATTTTTAAAACAGTTTTCTGTATATTAATGAATTAAAAAATGTACTTGGCTTACGAACCAAAGCAAGAACTTTCCTGATATCTTTAGTAAAAAACGATTATGATCTACTAATACTTAACGAAACGTGGCTTAATGAGACTGTATTTGACCTAGAAATTATTAATAAGCGATATAACTTTATCCGCCGCGATCGATCTACTGCAAAATGGATGGCGGAGGAGTTGGTGTAGCAATATTAAACAAAATGGATGGCGAAGGAGTTGGTGTAGCAATATTAAACAAAATGGATGGCGGAGGAGTTGGTGTAGCAATATTAAACAAAATGGATGGCGAAGGAGTTGGTGTAGCAATATTAAACAAAATGGATGGCGGAGGAGTTGGTGTAGCAATATTAAACAAAATGGATGGCGGAGGAGTTGGTGTAGCAATGTTAAACAAAATGGATGGCGGAGGAGTTGGTGTAGCAATGTTAAACAAAATGGATGGCGGAGGAGTTGGTGTAGCAATATTAAACAAAATGGATGGCGGAGGAGTTGGTGTAGCAATGTTAAACAAAATGGATGGCGGAGGAGTTGGTGTAGCAATATTAAACAAAATGGATGGCGGAGGAGTTGGTGTAGCAATGTTAAACAAAATGGATGGCGGAGGAGTTGGTGTAGCAATATTAAACAAAATGGATGGCGGAGGAGTTGGTGTAGCAATGTTAAACAAAATGGATGGCGGAGGAGTTGGTGTAGCAATATTAAACAAAATGGATGGCGGAGGAGTTGGTGTAGCAATGTTAAACAAAATGGATGGCGGAGGAGTTGGTGTAGCAATATTAAACAAAATGGATGGCGGAGGAGTTGGTGTAGCAATGTTAAACAAAATGGATGGCGGAGGAGTTGGTGTAGCAATATTAAACAAAATGGATGGCGGAGGAGTTGGTGTAGCAATATTAAACAAATAGTCGTACAATGCACAGCCAAAGGCAACCTGGGAACCAACATGCAACAGAGGTCTTTCTATGGATTTCGATTAAATTGAGCAATAAATGGTTGTGGTCGTGGACACTTCTCCAAACTTTGGGTGTTGATAAACACTATCATAACTAAATAACCAAACCTCAATGTTATCTGGTCTTGTGGTACGACAATGTTATCTGGTCTTGTGGTACGACAATGTTATCTGGTCTTGTGGTACGACAATGTTATCTGGTCTTGTGGTACGACAATGTTATCTGGTTTTGTGGTACGACAAATGAAAATTTTCAAGCAGCCAATCCTAACAATAATTAATTTATAATTCCATAATAAGCAGTATATTATAATGTAGTACAGTGTGGAATCCGTCGTACCAGGATCACTCGGAAAGAATAGAGCGGGTTTAAAAGCGGTTTCTTTATCACCTTGATTTCTCTGACGGAAGATGTCGTAGTCTGGACTTCTATCAGAAAAGACTTAGCCACTATATAATTGTGCCTTTACACCGGAGGCGAACTTAAAGCCGCGGCTTTTTCTACCAGCTAACCTTTGGGAGAGTGAGACAGAATAATATGTGGGGTTCAATTTTAACCTTATTTTAAATATGAATAAACTACATAAATAGTAGGTATGTTACATACTCGTAGACTACTTAAATAACTTATTAACATATAGTCGATATATATATTGTAGTATTTTGAACTTCGATGTTTCCTTAGCAACTGATTGTTTATATTATTATGTCACTTATTAAATACATTACGACAACTGCAAACATGCATTTTTAATATATAACATATTGGCGACGAGAAGTGATAAATAACAATGAATCCTGAACAGTTTGCTCAATTTATGAGCCAGCAACATACACAACAACAACAAATGCTTGAACTGCTTACAAAACTACATGCAACCGTAAGTAACAGGAACAACGTTCCAACGACATCAAATAACCACGAAAATCATACAATAATTGACAAATACGATATAATAAGGAATTTTAAATGTACAATATTGTATGTATTTGATCCTGAATCATCAAATCCAGAAACTTTCATCGATTACTTTGAAGTTAAATGTAAACTATGGGGCGAGTCTGTTCAGCATATTCAAAAGGAATTACTTTTTTCCTGTTTGACGCCCGATACTTACCGACAATTAAAAATAGCTTTTCAAAACATTACTCCTACTTTCGATGACCAAACATTTATAACAACATTAAAGAAAAAATTATAAATTTATACCGGACGAAACGAACTCGATTCAAGGCTCTCACCGACTTCTGGAACTGCACGCGGGAACACAACCAAACTATGGAAAATTACTCAAATAAATTAAAAGAACTAAGCCGAGATTGTGGTTATGAAGGCAGGAAATATTAGATAGACTACGAGACCGATTTGCTACAGGACTTAACCATGATCAGTTAGAAATAGAATTAAGACAACGATGGCCGGACCTTTTAGAGATCACACCCGACGGACAGAGGAGAGAAACGTCATACGCTCAACTATTCGCAGTAGCCCAATCCAGAGAGATAGCTGAAAATGATATTCAGACTGTTACACAACATAATATCAAACGTATTTTAAACAATTATTATCAACGCAGACTACAATCCACACAATGTCGACGCTGTGGCAAGAAAGAAAAGCACGGGTATAATGATTGTAAAGCCCGAGACCACAAATGCGAGGAATGTGGTGTGGCTGGCCATTATGGCACTTGCTGTATCAAAACCGGGGAGGCATATTTATTAACATCACACAATAATGATAAAAACCTGAAACAGAGAAATAAATACAATAAATTACAGAATGTACAATTTGACAATGACAGTGGCAGCGACGTGTTTCATGACAGACATTACAACATTGACGATAACAAAAACGAAAGTGAAGAGGAGTTAATTGGACACGTAAAATCAAAGATAAATAGGAAACGCATTGACGTACATATTGATGGCATACCATGTACAATGGACTGGGACCCGGGTTCTGCATACTCAATCATTAGCACTAGTTTTTGGAGAGCAATTGGTTCCCCAACTTTATCTAAAGGACCTAATTTGAAGGCTTATGGCGATTTTAAACTAAAACCAAAGGGATTAAATGTCACAGTAAATTTACGAGGTGAGAGTAAACAGCTAGAAGCTGTAGTAATAAAAGGCGCGGATCCTATGCTTTTCGGATTACATTGGAGTGAGCATTTTAACATGGAATTCCCTAGCTATGTATATTCAAACAAATTAATAATTAATGATCAAAAGCATATGACACTATCTGATAATACGTTGAGGAAAGTTAAAGTAAGTAAAATTATTCAACAAGATGAGATTACGTACTATTCAATTTGAGTTACAGGAGAATGATAAAGTAGAAATTATAAGAAATACACCTCATTTAAGCACGGAAAAGTTACCAGCAGAAATGTTTTTTGGGCAACAAAAGCCTATTAATTTGGATAATAAACATTTTAATTAATGGACATTTAAATTACAGACAAATTAAAAGAAATATTGATAATGACGTTAATATACCTACTTTAAGACATACTCGTACTAACAGGTACTCCTATAAGGTACGAGAAACTAGTGATGAAGAAAAACAGATTTATACTGATCATATTCGTACAACAGTAGGATTTGATGATGGGAGAGGGGAAGAAATATATAACAATAAAAATATAATTTCATCAGCGTATATTCCGATCCAGTTTCCATATAATTATGATGTTGATGATACAAGTACTAACATTGGAAGATCTATTTTATTTCGTAATCAAAACTATGCTGAACTATCTAAAGACAATTTTCTAGAAAGATCTGCAGCATTTTACCTACCCGATCAAGCACTATTAGGACGTGGTGCTCGAAACCGTCAACCTCCTTAACGTCTTAATTAATAAATTTAATATCTTATGATCGGAGGAATGTAGTATTTTGAACTTCGATGTTTCCTTAGCAACTGATTGTTTATATTATTATGTCACTTATTAAATACATTACGACAACTGCAAACATGCATTTTTAATATACAACATATATATATATGTAGATAATATAATATTAGGAAGAAGAAATTTTTAAATTTAAAATATACTGTTCTGCTTGTTTCAAAATAAAGTATTAAGTTGTTTTTTAAAGAAAGAAGGGAATTGAAGGAGCTTGTCTGATGGTCAGTGAAAGCTTGTTTTTTTTTTTTTTTGTAATTAACAAACTGGTTACAAAATTAACAAATAAAATTATACATAAGCATACATAATTATACATAATCAGCAGTGGATCTAGTGACTCATCATACTATGATGCTGTTGATTTGGACGATTTAATAAATAATGAATTTTCTACGTGCAAAAAAAACCTCAATATGTGTCATATCAATGCGCAGAGTGTGCCAGCCCACTATTCGGATCTTCTTGCTACCTTCTCTTCTCCTGATACTATTGATGCCGTTCTTATTTCAGAATCCTGGCTTAAACCTTCTCTGCCTTCCACTTCTTACTCTCTTCCAGGATTTATTCTTGTTCGTAATGATCGCACAGAATCGAACGGAGGTGGTGTCGCCATTTACTTACGCGCCGACCTACCATATAAGATAATAAAGTGTTCGCTAATATGTACTCTGCATCCGCGGAGTATCTATTCATCGAAGTAAATTTCTCAGGATCACACGTATTGGTCGGTGTCGTATACTGTCCTCCCTCCATAAATTACTTTTCTCACCTCGAAGCCGTCCTTGAGGAGGTGGTGCCGCTTTATAATCATCACGTCATCATGGGCGATTTTAACACTTGCCTCCTTAATGATCGTGATACTGGCAAGAGCAGGGCGTCTAAACTCATAAATCTGACCTCCTCAGTCAATTTATCTAGGCTGCCATCTGGCCCCACACACCATCTTTCTGCAACTGATACTCTCCTGGATCTTATCTTCACCTCACGCCCTGATATTGTTGCCAGACACGGTCAGATTCCTGCTCCCTTCTCCCACCACGATCTCGTTTTCGCATCGTACAAAGTAAAACCACCGAGATATCGCCCTCCCACAGTTGTGATGCGCCATTATTGCCGGATGAACGTGGAAAAATTGCGGGAAGATGCAGCTGTCATTGATTGGAGCGTCCTATTAACCACTACTAATATAGAAGAAATGGTTGACGCTTTTAATCAGAAGCTGCTTAAGCTATACGACGTTCACGCTCCACTTCGAGCCACTAAACTCAAACGTGCACCAGCTCCATGGATATCCGAAGAGGTGCGGATGGCGATGAGAAAGCGAGATCGCGCGTATCAGAAATATAGACGTTCCCGTAGTGATGATAGCTGGGCTGCATATAGGGTTGCCAGAAATCGCTGCAATCAGGTATGTCGAATTGCTAAGCGTCACCACTTCTTCGACAACATAAATAACAAGTCTCCCTCCAAAATCTGGCAATTTTTTAATTCGCAGGGTTTGGGTCGCTGTCGTGCTCAGGTTAATCTTGGATCGGTGACACCTGATCAGCTCAACGGTCACTTTACTTCCGCTCCAGTTCTCAACAGTCTCATAAAACTAAGTACTTTAGACGAAATAGCCGAGTACCCTATGCCTGACGGAATCGAACCTTTCGCTCTGGCTGCTGTGTCTAATGATGTGGTCCTCAAGACGATTTGTTCAATAACTTCTAAATCAATAGGATGTGATGATATCAGTCGTGTTATGATCGTGACAATTATCGACCTTCTCCTTCCTATTATCACCCATATCATAAACTTTTGCCTCACATCTGGTCAATTTCCAACTCAATGGCGTAAGGCCTTCGTCATCCCACTTCCCAAAATCTCATCACCGACACTTCCGTCTCATTTTCGTCCTATATCTATACTTCCATTCTTATCTAAGGTCCTGGAGTCGGTTGTACACAAGCAGTTGTCCTGTTTTCTAAATTCCAATAACCTCCTAAACCCATTCCAGTCCGGCTTCCGTCCTGGTCATAGCACAACTTCAGCTTTACTCAAAGTAACTGAAGACATTCGAGGTGGCATGGAAGAAACCAAAGTCACAGTACTTGTACTAATAGATTTCTCAAATGCCTTTAACACAGTTGATCCTGATTTACTAATCGCCATTTTGTCTCGTCTAAGGATCACATCAGATGCTTTGCAGTGGTTTTCTAATTACTTGCATAGTCGCCAGCAACAAGTTCGAGTTGATCGGGTGTCATCGGAGTGGTGTGATCTGGTTACGGGCGTCCCGCAGGGGGGCATCCTTTCACCGCTGCTGTTCTCGTTATTTATAAATGGCATAACACGTTCACTTCACTGCAGCTACCACCTGTATGCAGATGATTTTCAACTCTATGTGCAGACAGATATCACCACTATAAATAGTGCAATAGCTTGGCTTAATTCAGATTTAACTAATATACACTCATGGTCGACACGCTTCGGGGTCGCTGTCAATCCGGGCAAGTGTCAAGCAATCATAGTAGGCAGTTCCAGACTTTTAAGTAAAGTAAATCTAAACAGTATAGACCCTGTTCGGTTTGACAGCGTTCCGATTGCGTATAGTAGTGAGGTAAAGAATCTAGGTGTACACCTGGATTCTAATCTTAACTGGGCCATCCAAGTTAACAATACTAGTCGAAAAATATTTGCTTCTCTGCACTCTCTCAATAAACTTAAAAATTTTCTGCCATTAAAAGCTAAAATAACCCTTGCCCAAAGTCTTCTCCTTCCTCTTCTCGACTATGGTGATGTGTGTAGCGTCGACCTTTCGGAGATGTTGCTCAATAAGATGGACCGGTTACTTAACACATGTATTCGGTTCATCTTTTGTCTGCGCAAATATGATCACATCTCTGAATATCGCGCCAAGTTAAGGTGGCTACCTATTCGTTGTCGCAGGAATCTAAGAATCCTCTGTTTACTCTTTTCTATTCTCAATGAACCTGCGACACCGAAATACCTCAAGGACAAATTTAGCTATCTTTCCTCATTTCATAACAGATCTCTCCGTTCGTCCCATAATTCTGTTCTATCTATCCCTTCTCATCACTCTGGTTTTCAGTCTAACTCTTTTGCAGTAGTGGCCGCAAATCTGTGGAACAATTTGCCGGTAGAAATTCGTCAAGTGCCGAACAGATCACTTTTCAAAAAGATGGTATACTCTCATTATTTAAACAGTTCCTCACAGTGTAAGTAGGTATTATATGTAGTGTATAATATATATATATATATATAGTATGTAGTATATGTAGTATTGTGTACATATTAGTATGTATCTGTCTATATAGATATAATACTTAGATTTAATTTGAATTACCTTTTAATCTATTTAATGGTTGCACCTACCTCACAACACAAATCGTTTCATTGTCCCAAAGGTTGGTTGCTAGAGAATGCCTAGCGGCATTAAGCCCGCCTCCCGTACATAGTGCAATAAAGTTTTTAAATAAAATAAAATAAATAAATAAATAAGCATGAAATGAATAAATGAATGCAACCTAATAATAGTAAACCTAACACTGATATTCAATTTAAATTCATAAAGACAAAGACAATTAATGATTAAATTAAACATTAAATAAACCAAAAAAATATCTAAATAAAAAATTGGTTGCCTGTAAAGTCGGTATACGGGCGAAAGTTTTACGTGACAACGACTTTGAGTGGTAAAATAATTTTAATGTGAATATTCATTCGTATAGTAGGAAGAAGGATGAAATAATAGTAACAATTTAAAACATTTATTTATACAAAGAATTATATTTAAAACATTAATTTATACAAAGAATCTCGCACTGAATTTCATATTAACAAAATTTTATTTTTACCTTTACACATACATATTTATTTATTTTATTTATTTAAAACTTTATTGCACAAAGTACAAAGGCGGACTTAATGCCCGTAGACATTTTCGTACGTATTTATATACAAATATACATACAATAACTTGCAATACATTTGCGTACAATGAAACAGCGTTTACTACAACTTAACTTGTTCCTATCTGAGTGATTTTGTTGAGGATAGGGCGATGATAGGAGAAATATGAAATGAAAGGAAGTGTTTCTGCTGTAATGTGCCTAGAAAATGTCAAGTCAATGTCTTTCACTTTTTATGTCTGTATCTCTCGCTCTTAGGCGGGCTAACCATGCCCGAGTGGAAGGGACGCGTGCCTCTCACTCGCTCTCATTGTGAGCGCATAACGTGAGCGGAGCGTAACGCAGTTTCTTGAAGTGTCACCCGGCAAACCAATTTATAAGACGTTGTCACGTCAAAAAAACAACACAAAATTATAAAAATGAAGACAATAAATATTAAATTTTATACTATGACTATACTACTATCTAAAAAAAAATATAAAAGCAAAACAAAATAAATGTTCCACTGGCGAGCAGCCGATACAGTAAGTGAATCTGAATATCTATATATTTTAAGTTGGTTGTTATGAGAAGAACGAAGAGGGCGGTCGTGCGAATCACAGATAAATTTTAATTTTAATACTTTATTTGTTTATTTAATGTTGTTTTAATCATTTTTATTGTTGTTTAAGTTTATTATTAATAGCATTCGTTTTATGTTTATGTATAATGTTATTTGCAAAATCTATGTCTAATATTTAAGTAAAAACTTAGCTGGATTGTGTAACTTTTAGAATTGTTGTAATTATGTTTTAAGATCTGTATGTTTCCTGAATAAATAAATTAAAAAAATAATAATAATAATAATGTAACCTGAAATAACTTGGAAAATATCGCCAATATTCTTGCCAAATTCACAATATTGTGAAGCTTTCTTAATCTTTAAATACCAACTATGAATATTGTCCTCTTTACTTTGTTGTAGTTTATAAAATATAATGCGCTCTCTTATGACGGAAACTCGCGGAGCAAACTGATCTTTCATCAACTTGCTAATCTCCTCATATGTCAACTTACTTGGAGTTTTCGGATGACATAAATCTCTCAGTAACCTGTAGCCCTCATCTCCAAGAGCCGTCAATAAAACAGGAACTTTACGCTGATCATCAACCAAATTAGCCAGAAAATACTGCTCCAATCGTCACTTACATTGTAAATCGGCAATTTACCGATACTTCCAACAAATTTCTCCATAATGACTTTTTTTCTATAATCGCACATTGGCATAATTATACATACATACATACATATCTTCACGCCAGGTCCCTTGCGGGGTAGGCAGAGACAATTGAGCGCCATTTGTCACGATCTCGACATACCTCTTTCGCTTCTTCGACATTCATCAACCTCTTCATACATGCCCTTTTGTTTCGAAGGCTTTTTATTGCACCGGCAGCTATTGTTTTATTTATTTGATCGTGATAAGTGAGTCTTGGTCTGCCAGGGCCTCTTTCACCCACAACTTTCGCATTATATATCTGGTTCGTCAATCTCTCTTCAGTCATCCTTTCAACATGCCCGAACCATCGGATCATGCCTTTCCTTATTTTTGTCCCTATGCTTTCTTTCATACCCACCTTTTTGCGTATTTCGTCATTACGTATGCGGTCCGTTAAAGTAACACCGCATATCCGACGCAACGACCTCATTTCCACTGCATTAACTCTACTCTCATGCGTGCTCTGACATATCCACGTCTCACTTCCATACATAAGTGTTGGTACCAGCATGGCATTGTGTATGGCGAGTCGGGCTTTGTCACTGACATTTCGACTGGCGATCAGTGACCCCAGGGCACCGTTAACACTATTTCCCGCGTTCACTCTTCTTTCAACATCCCTATCATACTTCCCATCCGCAGTGAAAACACTGCCCAGATATATAATTTCATTTACTTGTTCTAGAGTTTCATCATCAATCTTTATCGTCACGGTTGTCGTCCTTCTTCTTTCTTTGGTTTTTCTCGCATTCAAACGGAGTCCTTTTTCTGCACATCCCTCTTTCATTTCCGTGACTAGTGATTGCAGTTGTTGTTCGGACGATGCCATTAGAACAGCATCATCTGCATAAAGCAGGCAGTTCATCACTAGATCACTCATCTTTATCCCACAGTCACTCTCTCTCACTCTTTTTAGGCATTTGTCGAGATATAGAGTGAATAATCTGGCCGAAAGCACACAGCCCTGTTTGACGCCCATTTGGGATTCAAAGCAAGGCGACATACCTCCTTCCACCCGCACACAAGCTTTACAGCCCTTGTACAGGGATTGTATAGCCTGTAGCAGTTTGTCCTCCACTCCATACTCCGGCAATATGTCCCAAAGCTTCTTTCTTACAACTCTATCAAAAGCCTTCTCCAAATCCACAAAAGCACAGAAAACCTTCTGGTTTAAGGCCAAAAACTTCTCTGTGATATTGCGGAGCGAGAAGACTTGATCAATACATCCTCTTCCAGGTCTAAAGCCTCCTTGTGCCTCCCATAAAAGATCTTCAGTCTTCTCTTGCAGTCGTTTCGTGAGAATCTTGCCATACATCTTGCTCGCCAAACTGATCAAACTAATCGCTCGGTAGTTGGCACAGTCCAATCTAGATCCTTTACCTTTGTATAAAGGAACGATGACTGATTGCTGCCAGTCCTCCGGTACTCTTCCCTCCTGCCAGCAAAGGTTGCACAGCAGATGGAAAGCGTTCCAGACCGGTATACCTCCGTATTTAATTATAACATGCTAAAATTAACTCTTGTACCTCGTCGCCATTTGAAATAACTTGGAAATTACCAAAATAAAATATCTTTAAAAAAAATACATGTTTATAATTAATGACATAATTACAATGTGTCAATCAGTTTTACATAAATGACAGTTTTCTTTTTAAGACTATACTACATAACCAGTGTGTAAACTCATTAAAAAAAAACACCTTCATCAGCATACGTGTCTCCACTGTTGGATGTAGGCCTCCCCTAGGCTTGCATTTTCACACGATCTTTTGCCACCCTCATCTATTTTCCATCAGCGACCTTTTTCAGGTCATTCATGTATCCGTGTCTACTCCAAAACCCATCTTCTCCACCCGTCATCAGTTCTGCGATAGGCGTGCCACTGCCACTTTAACTTACTGATTTTGACTTTAACTGTAACTATTTAATTTTCTGACGGATTTCAACATTTTTTATCTAAGGGAAGTACCAATCAGGGAGCAACCTTAATCTTGTGGACCTCAGAAGCTCAGCACTAACTCCATCTTTACCAGGTGCCTTGTTGTATCTCAGATGTCCAAGGACTTATTCAATCTCGGCCAGATTTACATCCGGGATGTCCTCAGTGGCAGATCATTCCGGTGATCATGAGTCATCCCAGCGTGTTGTATGGTGAGGTGCGTGTGCGGCATATAGGTCACCATAGACCACACCTACCATCTGCGGTTTAAAGATTCGTCAGATGGCTATGTACAAAAGACTGGGTCTTGACTGTAAAAGTCACTATGTTTCGCATTACAATTTAATATATCATCTGCATTAAATTAATATTTAATAATAATTGTCGTCCCCAAGCTAGCTAGCTAGTGGTAGACTGACAGTAACAGTAACAAAATTTCTAAGGTACCTAAACTATAAAAGTCATGATTTTACGAAGAACTATGAATCCTATTGTCGTCACGGACTGGTAAAGCTAAAAGTCAGGCGTATTCTGATGGAAATGTCTCTCTTGTATGACGTGTGTAGCGGGGCTCTTGACAACTCCAAGCTGGTGGCCGATGTTTCACGTATCAGAGTGCCAAGCTTCAATACTCGACATCGGGATCTTTTTGTCCCCGCTAGCACCCGAACTAATTACGCATCTAATTCTGTTGAGAACAGAATAACAAGAAGATACAATAAATTGTTTACAGATATCGACCCCTTCTTTCTATCTAAACACCAATTTAGAGGAAGCATTCTGAGCAAGATAAAGGTGTAATTCTATGTAAACAATACATTGGATATGCACAATGCAATGAAATCTACACATTTTCACCTTTTTACACCTTTTATTATATTTACACCTTCACACAAGTGTTTTGGAGTTCGGTAGCATAGTGTGGAGCCCTCAGTACGCAGTGCACATATCCCGATTGGAAAAACTACAAAATAAATTCCTGAAAGCATTAGAATACCGCACTGGGAACGAGTTCTTAAGTTACAAGGCTGCGTCTGAACGTCATAAAGTTAATTCTTTGCAAAGTCGCCGTTTTTTAAACGATTCCATGTTTCTGTACAAAATAGTGAATAATCACATAGACTCTCCTACTCTTTTAGACAATGTCACGTTTAGAGTGCCTCGACTTACCTCACGTTCTAAAGACTTGTTCATTTCCTCCTTTAGCAGAACAAATTATGCAAAAAACACCTTTTTAAGACGTGCAGTAAAACTATATAATGATTGCTTGGTTGACGTGGACATATTTGCTTGCTCTAAGTCAGTGTATAGGAGCAGAGTCCGTGAGATAATTAGAGTTAAGTATTCGATAGAATAGACTTAAATGTAATTTTTACTTTCTTTTATGGTTTAATTTTATTTTGTAAATGTAATAAGTATAGTTCTCTTTTACATTTTTGGTACTCCAGGTCTAATTATATGTATATTGTTTGTTATATAAATTGTATTATGACTGTTTGTTACCATAATAAAATAAAAATAAAAAAAATAATGATGCGTAGATGGTTTTTTTTAAATATTGTCTCTTTATTTTTATTCTTATGTTTATTTTTTAAATTGTTAATAATTCGTACGTGTTTAGTGAAAATAATGTTATTCCGTAATTGGCTAGGTGTTCGTTCGGTAATCATTTGAATGTAAATATTTATTTGTAAAAGACAGCTGTGGAATAAGTAAATGAATAAATAAAAAATAAAAAATGTTTATCAGGTGAACGGTACCCGTACGGTGGAGTACGACTGCTGCCTGACTGTGCCACTGATCGCAGCGGCCGCCGACCGCCTGGAGCTCGCCGTGCTCCGACAGGACGCGCCGCACTCCGCCAGTCTCTAGTGTCTCACCCGGCTGTAGTGCACACGCGCCGACCGCCTGGAGCTCGCCGTGCTCCGACAGGACACGCCGCACTCCGCCAGTCTCTAGTGTCTCACCCGGCTGTAGTGCACACGCGCCGACCGCCTGGAGCTCGCCGTGCTCCGACAGGACGCGCCGCACTCCGCCAGTCTCACCCGGCTGTAGTGCACACGCGCCGACCGCCTGGAGCTCGCCGTGCTGCGACAGGACGCGCCGCACTCCGCCAGTCTCACCCGGCTGTAGTGCACACGCGCCGACCGCCTGGAGCTCGCCGTGCTCCGACAGGACGCGCCGCACTCCGCCAGTCTCTAGTGTCTCACCCGGCTGTAGTGCACACGCGCCGACCGCCTGGAGCTCGCCGTGCTCCGACAGGACGCGCCGCACTCCGCCAGTCTCTAGTGTCTCACCCGGCTGTAGTGCACACGCGCCGACCGCCTGGAGCTCGCCGTGCTCCGACAGGACGCGCCGCACTCCGCCAGTCTCACCCAGCTGTAGTGCACACGCGCCGACCGCCTGGAGCTCGCCGTGCTGCGACAGGACGCGCCGCACTCCGCCAGTCTCACCCGGCTGTAGTGCACACGCGCCGACCGCCTGGAGCTCGCCGTGCTCCGACAGGACGCGCCGCACTCCGCCAGTCTCACCCGGCTGTAGTGCACACGCGCCGACCGCCTGGAGCTCGCCGTGCTGCGACAGGACGCGCCGCACTCCGCCAGTCTCACCCGGCTGTAGTGCACACGCGCCGACCGCCTGGAGCTCGCCGTGCTGCGACAGGACGCGCCGCACTCCGCCAGTCTCTAGTGTCTCACCCGGCTGTAGTGCACACGCGCCGACCGCCTGGAGCTCGCCGTGCTGCGACAGGACGCGCCGCACTCCGCCAGTCTCACCCGGCTGTAGTGCACACGCGCCGACCGCCTGGAGCTCGCCGTGCTGCGACAGGACGCGCCGCACTCCGCCAGTCTCTAGTGTCTCACCCGGCTGTAGTGCACACGCGCCGACCGCCTGGAGCTCGCCGTGCTCCGACAGGACGCGCCGCACTCCGCCAGTCTCACCCGGCTGTAGTGACAGACAATCAGTCAATACAGTAAATTGATCTTGAACAATAAGTTACAATTTGTAAAGAGTGTAGTTGTCGCGGATGTACTCGTAGGTTTAATTAGCTAGGTAGATAATATGATAGTGTAATTTATCAGAAAATAGTAAAGGTATTATGTCGACCGGCATCGAGTCGGACTCTTTGTGCTTTGTGCAATAAAGTCCTAAAATGATTTTATTATCGACCAAAATATTACCCCAAAAATGGAATTAATATGTTTAAGCGCCTTCGGATCCTGTAAGAACTGGTGCTACCGCATGTCACAATTGTTTTATATCAAAATTGTAAATAATATTAAAATTAGCACGAGTAGCTCGTGTTTTGTAGGAGAGTCCGGTCGGTGCACATCGAAGAGACTGAAGTACTAACGATACGGGTGGAAACTGGAAACTATAATCGAGGAATAAACTGTGGAACTTTAAAAGAAACTATTCATTTATAAGAGGCGTGCGACCGAGATCGTCACTCGGCAGAGCAACCACCGCTGCCCGACCGAGATCGTCACTCGGCAGAGCAACCACCGCTGCCCGACCGAGATCGTCACTCGGCAGAGCAACCACCGCTGCCCGACCGAGATCATCACTCGGCAGAGCAACCACCGCTGCCCGACCGAGATCGTCACTCGGCAGAGCAACCACCGCTGCCCGACCGAGATCGTCACTCGGCAGAGCAACCACCGCTGCCCGCCCGAGATCGTCACTCGGCAGAGCAACCACCGCTGCCCGACCGAGATCGTCACTCGGCAGAGCAACCACCGCTGCCCGACCGAGATCGTCACTCGGCAGAGCAACCACCGCTGCCCGACCGAGATCGTCACTCGGCAGAGCAACCACCGCTGCCCGACCGAGATCATCACTCGGCAGAGCAACCACCGCTGCCCGACCGAGATCGTCACTCGGCAGAGCAACCACCGCTTCGTGAGCCCTAAGAATTTATATAAGTTAAGATTTTATATTATTTTTTTACTAAATATTGTAATTCAAATTCAAATTCATTTATTCAGTAAATTGGCAATATTACAAGCACTTTTACACGTCAGATACATTTAGAAGTTTATACAATTATATGAAGCTATACAAAAATTAAACATGATATAAACTGAACAACTCAATACTAATGTATTTACAAAATACATATAAATCAAAACGCTACTGTCTAAACTCTAATGGCATAGTTATAATATTTAAAACAAAATAAAACTTATCAAAATAATAATAATAACAATGTCAAAGAATTTTATTTATTAATATAATATTGCAGCTGTAAATTGGCGTTGTCATACTATATACTAAAACAAACATAAATAATAAAAATAAAATGTCATATACAATATATATGTATATATATACCTAAATTATAAAACTATATATTATCAACAGATAATTCTCATATTGTCCATGCTTTTTTATCTTGAAGATATTCATCTACTGTGTAATAAGATTTTTTTATTAAAGTGTCCTTTACATACGATTTTAAACTATTTATGGGCTTTTTTAAAATTTCATCAGGAATTTTATTGTAGATCGGAACACATTGACCCATGAATGATCGTTTAGTCTTTTGTAATCTACAAAATGGCACATGAAGCTTGTTTTTATTTCGAGTGTTGACGGAGCACAGATCTTTATTTTTTGGAAATTTTGTAATATTTTTGTGTACATATAATATATTCTCTAGGATAAATTGTGATGCAACAGTAAGAATATTAAAGTCCCCAAATCTTTTTCTTAGTGATGTGCGTGAACTTAAACTATATATAGATCGAACAGCCCTTTTCTGAAGTACAAAAATGGAGTGCACGTCGGCTGCATTCCCCCACAGTAAAATACCATATGACATGATGGAGTGAAAGTAGGAGAAGTAAACAAGCCTAGCCGTTTCTACATTAGTAAGTTGCCTAATTCTTCTAACAGCGAAAGCTGCCGAACTCAGCCTCCTCCCCAGTACCATAATATGGGCACCCCACTGTAGTTTGGAATCAATAGTAATGCCTAAAAACACAGTATCATTTACTATCTCCAAAGACTGATCATTAAGATTAATAGAAGGTGTCACAATTTGCGTATTGGGTAAGCTGAAACGAACACACTTGGTTTTTCCTGGATTGAGTAATAGATTATTAACGTTAAACCAATTTATTATTTTAGATAAGGTATTGTTTATACCATCAAAGTTTTTTATTTTCCTATCGATCTTAAAAATCAGTGATGTGTCGTCCGCAAAAAGCACAATTTCACACATTTCTTTTACTAGATGTGGCAGATCATTAACATAGACCAAAAATAGAAAAGGACCCAGTATTGATCCTTGTGGAACGCCCATGGTAACTGGAGATCCTGAAGATCGTACCCCATTTATAACGACCTTTTGTTCTCTGTTATGTAGGTATGACTGTATCAAGTCAAGGGCAGAATCACGAATACCATAAAATTCTAGCTTCGCGATCAGGACCTCATGACTGACACAGTCAAACGCTTTGGAAAGATCACAGAAAATTCCAACAGCATCAAGCGACTTCTCCCAAGCACTAAGGACATGACTAACGAGTTCAATGCCAGCGTCATTAGTGGATCTGCCTTTGGTAAAGCCAAACTGTTTGCTATGAAGAATCTTATTAATATTAAAGTGAAGCATAAGTTGGTTTAATACTATTTTCTCAAATACTTTACTGAAGGTCGGAAGTATAGAAATCGGTCGGAAGTTAGATGGGTTTTGTTTGTCTCCATTTTTGAATAAGGGAAGAACCTTGCTTATTTTCATAAGATCTGGAAAGGATCCAGCATCTATACACCTATTAAATATATCAGCTAGAAATGGAGAAACAGTATCAATTATATTGGCGATAATTTTGACAGAAAAACCCCAAAGGTCTTCTGTTTTTTTCAAGTTAAGTAATTTGAACGTTTTAATAATATCATCTGTATCAATGTATTTAAATTTAAAGCAAACATTACACTTATTAACATTACTCTGTAAAAGGGAGAAAGCAAGAGTCGATGAAGAATTTAGTGATTTTGTCGTTTCCACAGATATATTTGAGAAATATCTATCAAACTCTTCAACTATTTCCTGCGTAGAACATAAGCTATTGTCACCTACTTTAAGTGTTATATCATTGTCGCGAACCTTGGTTCTACCCGTTTCTATGTTAATGATATTCCAAGCAGTTTTTATTTTGTTGTCTGATAATTTTATTTTGTTAGCAATGTATAACGATTTTGCTGTTATGCACACACGTTTAAATGTTTTAGAGTATTTTTTGACATACTCAGTATAACGTTGATCATGGTTTTGTGATTTTTCACTATATAGCTCATAAAGCCGGCGTCTACTAATATGTATACCTATAGTAGCCCAATCGTTAAATACTAATTTACTTTTAACTTTTATTGTTTTAGCTTTAAAGATCTTATTAAATTCATTACTTATTTCATTAAACAATGTGTTATACAATTGATTTGGGTCATTACTTAAATATTCAAAATCGCGTAGTTTGGTGGTTATATTGGAGCAAAATTTCGTTATACGGCTATTTGTAATAGGCCGATGAACTATTTCCTGCGATTTAGCATTGTTTATATTACCTGAAAAAATTACTTCCTGTCCGCAGTGATCAGATTTTAAATGATTTATTACTAATGCTGTTAAAGGAGTACAGCTACAGAAAATATTGTCAAGGCATGTTGCTGTTGACGCTGTAATTCTGGTTGGCTCCATAAATAAATTCAAAAGATTAAATGATTTAAAAAGGTTAATAAGATCACATGATCGATGTGTGTTTTCCAGGATGTCCACATTAAAGTCACCACAAACAACGATGGTCTTTCTTACTTTACCAATCCTTCCCAACACGTCTTCCATCACTGTCTCAAATTCCTTAAAGTTTGAGGCTGGGGGCCTATATACACATAGAATTACAAACTGTTCTAGTTCCACACAGGAAATTTCTACAATCCTTTCTTTAGATCTTTGCACAATGTCCTTGCGCTGCTTACATTTTAAACTGTTCTTTATAATAATAAGTGATCCACCATGAATTGCGGATTTGCGGTTAAACGAGCTAATAACCTGATAATTGGGAATGCTGAAGGCAAATTCATGATCCCTAAGCCAATGTTCAGTAATACACAGTATATGAATATCATGAGCTTCAAGAAATAAACTAATTTCAAGAATTTTATTGGAAAAACCTTGTATGTTCTGGTGAACTAATTTTATGTTGTCATCCTTAATCGCATGACATGTCAATTTGCCAGAGGTCTGTAAAGTATCCTCCATTGTCATTTTTGAGAGTAATTTTTAATAATTATGTAATTGTTGTAATAATGTTAATAATTATTTTTAATAATTATGTTAACTTTTAGAACTTTCAATTTATTTAATTTTTATTTATTTTTTGTAAAAGATTAATTCCTACTTTATTTTTAATTATTGGTTGTATTTATTTATCTGAACTCCAACAGCATCAACAGAAAATACAATATTATCAAATTTTACACAACACTAAGGCCATGAATGAGTTCACAACTTATACATAATAACATAAATCTACTGTGAAGACAATCAATCAAAAAAGTGCATAAAGCCAAAAAAAAATTACAAAACCAAGACAATAATTACACAAACATAAACGAAACCAACACACAATTACATAAATTGAATTTCTTATTTTTATATTTTGGTCGCGCGTCGATTTGGAAATATTTTCATTTGTCGGATCAAAATATAAACGAGTATGTATATAACTCTTAACTTTAGAAATTTCTGTTGATATTAAAATTGGATTTTTACTTTTTTACTGAGTTTTCTAAATAAACTGACTCGCGGTGACCGTCACTGCGAGAAACGTAATACAAGCGTCTGCCAGAGTCGGTCTTGTAAATATGGATTATTTTTTTCTTTAATTCGTCAATTAACGGGCGAGAGTAGTTGCCGAAATAAAACTCGAGTGATACACAAACGACTTTTATTTACATTCCTCCCCATTGACTGGACTAACTGAACATGCTGGACTGACTGGACACGCTGGACTGACTGGACACGCTGGACTGACTGGACACGCTGGACTGACTGGACACGCTGGACTGACTGGACACGCTGGACTGACTGGACACGCTGGACTGACTGGACACGCTGGACTGACTGGACACGCTGGACTGACTGGACACGCTGGACAATGTTTATGTCAATTAAAACATTGTATTGTTCTTACGTGCGTAGTATGCTCGAGGATGCATCACAGTTATGGAATGCTATATAATCCTGTTGAATGCAATGTCTGTAAGTAACATGTTTACTAAACTAATAAGATACCTTCTAGATTGTATATTGTATATGTCGCGGCTATCATCCATTCAAAAAAGATTATGTTTAATTCATAATAAAAGTTAAAGTTTGTAGTTCGGAAACACCACTAATAGATGGCGCCACGGTAGGTTTACAAACGTACAGTGGTTTGGCGGCTACCGGTGACTATTGTAATTCGAATTTCGTGTTGTCAGTGTCTCTCTCAGATACTCTCTCATCTAAGTAAAATAAATAAGTGTTAAATAAATAATCAAAGTAAAAAAAGTGTGTTTGAAATTTCTACATGGTGCCGAAACCCGGGAAGAAAAAGGACTTAGAAGATTCGCGTTGAAATTAGGACTTGGTAAAATCGTGAGTAAATGTGGACTTGTAAAAATTCGTGAAGTGTAAAGACTTAGAAAAATTGTGCATTAAAAAGAACTTAGATAAAATTGTGAAGTGTAAAGACTTAGAAAATTTGTGCATTAAAAAGAACTTAGAAAAATTCGTAAAGTGTAAAGACATAGAAAAATTAGCAGTGAAAAAGATTAGAAAAATTAGTGAAAAGAGAAAATCACCCAAGGATAGAATCACGAAAGCATACATAGAAACAAGATTAGACAACATAGAGAAGATATGGAACGAATTTAAAGATGCACACAATGAAATTGTATCCCAAGTATTAAGAAAAGATCGAGGCAATTATGACTACTTTAAGAACGATGTTGAAAATGATTTTGAAGAAAGATACACCAATTACAAGACAAAGTTAAAGGATGATTTATTGCGGTTTACAGTTTGCTTTCCAACACCAATTCAGACTCAAAATATCAACTGTGATGTAAAACTTCCACGTATTCAGTTACCGACATTTTCAGGCAGTTATGAACAATGGCAAACCTTTTATGACATGTTCGTATCGCTAATTCACAATAATGTTACATTGAGTGGGGTCCAGAAGTTACACTACTTAAAAAGTAGTTTGTCTGGGGAACCAGCAAATCTATTGAGTACCCTGGCAACAACGGAGACAAACTATACTGAAGCGTGGGCTCAATTGAATAGACGATACAACAATAAACGTCACAATTGCAACGAAATATTAAAACGCCTTTTTTCGCAAAAGATAATTATTGCAGAGTCTGCCTCTTCAATAAAATGTATATTGGACACAACATCATCATGTATAAAATCTTTAAATAACTTACTAATAGATACTACTACTTGGGATATTATACTAGTGTATTTGGTGGAATCTAAGCTGGATCAAGAGTCGCGTAAACAATGGCAGAGTCAAATTAATAAACCAAATAATGATGACCTTCCAAAATGGAGTGAGTTGGTTGACTTCTTAGAGACGCGATTTCGGATTATTGAATCACTTGATGACAAGAAGGTTCCAGTGAGACCAGTTTCAATTCTAAAATCGAAAACATATCATGCTACAATAGATCAAGATGCCAAGCCTAAGCCGAATTGTTCAATGTGTTCCGAAGAACATTTATTATTTCAGTGCAAACAATTTGCTAAGCAATCAGTCGATGAAAGGACGGATTATGTGAAATCTAAAAGGCTTTGCTTTAATTGTTTGTCCTCGAGGCATGGCGTAAAACATTGCCATCAATCAACAACTTGTCGTCGTTGTGGACGAAGACATCACACTCTGCTACACTTGGAGAGAGCAAAAAATCAGCAGAGTACGAGTGAGCCAGCTCATACATCAAATGATGTAATTAATCAAACCGCTACGGAATCTGAAATCAGAATGGTAGCTCATTTCTCAACCAAGGAAACTTCATGCCCTGAAGTGTTATTAGCCACGGCTGCGGTCAAGGCTACATCAAGAAATGGCTACAAATACATCATCCGAGCGTTATTAGATCAAGGATCTCAGGCATCCTTCGTGACCGAGTCAACAGTGCAATTACTTGGACTCAAACGAGTTCCTGTGAGTGGAAGAGCATTAGGTTTGGGTGACGCTGAAACAATCATTAAGCATATGGTAACAATTATAGTGGGATCACGTCACGACCCAGACTTTTCAATCCAAGTAAATGCATACGTGCTTTCATCATGGACTACGGTACTTCCAACGTGCATAGTTACAGTGGCAGATTGGCTAGATACTGAGAACTTATCACTAGCTGATCCTGACTACGGATCACCCGGCAAAATTAATATTCTGCTGGGAGCTGAAGTATCAAAACTCCTGAATCAGGCGTTATTGCTCAGAGAACCTCGTTAGGTTGGATATTATCAGGTCAAGTAAGAAATAAATCAACTTCAGCAAAGGGAATAATTACTATGCATGCTAATGTTAGAGAAGATCAAATTCTCAAGCAATTTTGGGAAATGGAGACAGAACCAGATTGTTTGAAGAAGAAGTTAACTAAGGAAGAATTAAGATGTGAAGAAATATTTGAAACAACAACACTAAGAAACAAGGAAGGAAGATACAAGGTACGTCTACCTTTCAAGAATGATGATCCCGAATGTCAGTACGGTCAATCAAGTAAGATAGCACTAAGAAGATTTCTATCATTGGAGAAAAGGTTATTAAGAGATCCAAAACTACATCAAGAATATAAGAAAGTAATAGAAGAGTACCAACATTTAAATCATATGTCTATAATTGCGGAAGATAGAGATATAGAGTATAATAAGGCAGTTTATTTACCCCACCATGCAGTTATAAGAGAAGACAAAGATACTACCAAAGTACGAGTAGTATTTGATGCCTCGTGCAAGGGAGTCAACAATGTTTCACTTAATGATAATTTACTTTTTGGACCGAAGCTACAGCAGGACTTGCGTCATATTTTGATGCGTTGGAGACGCCATCCAATTAGCATAGTTGCTGATCTAGTGAAGATGTATAGGCAAGTGCGGGTGCACGCACATGATAGTGATTTTCAGAGAATTCTGTGGCGGTCAAATCTCAATGAAAGTATAAAACACTATCGCCTAGAAACCCTAACCTTTGGAACGGCATCCGCACCGTATTTAGCAGTTAAAGCAATGCAGCAACTAGCGAAGGACGAACAGGATAATTATCCATTAGCAGCTCAGATCACGATGCGCGATTATTATATGGATTCAATTCACTTCCGGTAACAATCGAAAGTACTCACGTATAAAACCGCTCCGGCAATTTAATAATAATAATAATTGACGGAGTAATTATCAACATCAAGACAGCTGATTACATGTGACATGCACTGCACTGCTAAGGTACATTTCATTATTTTCCACCTTTAATCACTATAACTCAAGATATTCGTCTTAATAACTTCTTGAGTTCAACGTGGAGATTGACAGTTATTTCCGCTCCGCCATTGCTTTCGCTGTTTGTTTACTGTTTATTACTGACGGACAATACCTGAAAGTTGATTTGGACGCGGTCCGAATGATTTATCTGCACTTAAGCGTGTGACATATAACATCTGGAGGTTGGCCCTACTGATTTGAACTCGGTCCAAATTAAATTATCTGCAGGCGGGAAGTGTGCGACATACATGAAATACTTGGAGGTTGGCCCTACTGATTTGAATTCGGTCCAAATTAAATTATCTGCACTCAAGTGGGTGTGTGACACATATTACCTGGAGGTTGGCCCTACTGATTCGAACTCGGTCCAACTTTAATTATTTGCAGTCAAGCGGGTCTGTTACTTGTTGTCTAGAGGTTGGCCCTACTGATTTAAACACGGTTCGACTTGAATTGTTTGTACTCAGACTGGTTTGTGTTCCGATTTCGTCTGTCGTCGCAAATAAATAATGTTTACCTGCAGCAAATGTAAGTCATCGGTGAATGATGCTGTTAAGTGCAGCGTCTGCCTAAATTTGTTCGATTTTTCTTGTGGAGGTATAACTGAGGCTGGTTATAGGAAGTTGGGGGATCGCAAGGCCACTTGGCGGTGTTCTAGCTGCAAAGTATCTGGACTACCGTCTCCCACTCCCACATCACGTGATTGCCTTATGGATGAGATCAAGAAAATGCAGATGCAACTGGCTATCCTGCCCGGCCTCGCTAATGACATTAAATCGCTTAAATCTGACCTAGCTTTCCTAACTTCTTCTGTCGAAGGTGTACAGTCTCATCTGGAAGGTTTTTCTGCAAGAATGGACTCAATTGAAGAACGTGTTGCGGTCGTCGAGGAAGTCAACTCCGAACTTGCTGATATAAAGATAAAATGCGTAAAACTGGAGGAGGAATCCAACGAAAGGCAGCAGTTCGCTAGAATGAATAATGTTGAGATTAAGGGCATTCCTCAGACAAATAATGAAAATCTTCTAGATATCGTTACCAAAATCGGAGCTATGGTTAACTACCCTATTTCAGTGGAGCAAATAAACTATGTTACACGAGTTCGGACCCGTGGCCCCAGTGATGAGAAGCCTATTATAGCATGCTTTGTTAACCGCTATATAAAGGAGAACCTTGTCGCTGCCGCTAGACCCTTCAAGTCTCTCAATAGCAGGCAAATGGGATTTACCAATGATCGTCGAATATACATAAATGACCACTTGACTGTGAGCAATAAGCAACTGCTCACGAAGACCAAATTAATGACCAAGGATCGTGGTTACCAGTTTGTTTGGGTGAGGAACTGTCGCATATTTGTGCGTAAAGACACCTCTTCCCAAGCTTTTTTTATTGGAACAGAACGAGATTTGAAGAAGATATCCTAGTTTCATTTTTAATTGTTGTCACTTACTTTATCGAAGTAAATTTTAGTTGTGGGTTGGCAGGGTATCTGGTCGGGTGTATGCTGCTGTTTGTTGTATTTTATGTGGTTGCATGGCCCTCTAATAATGTTGATGGGCGTTTGAATAGTTGCTTTAATTATAAATATATTAATATGTCATACACGATACTATCACACTTAATACAGATTATTCATATCTTTACTTGCCACACTTTATACTCAATATTAACTATAAGTTTTCATAATCTATCTGCTCTTACATTTATTTATAGGTGTTTTACAATTGCTCTTTCACTTAATTTTAATTTTATAAATACCTCATTAATTCTAATTATTGAAAAACTCATTATCGCTTTAGTTTGCTTTCTACCTTCTGGCTGTGCACTTCTTTGTCATATCCGTTATGTTCCTGCTTGTCGCGTGCCCTTGCGTTCTCCTTTAATGTTCATCATTGTTTTTACAATGTTAATTGACAATGGGTGACGCCCTTAAAATATACTTTCAGAACGTAAGAGGCCTGCGGACAAAATCCAGCTATTTTTTGAGAAACATTTTAATAAATAGCTATGACGTAATCTGCTTGGTCGAGACATGGTTATTGGACGGAATCAACGATGAAGAATATTTTGACGATAGATATATAGTTTACCGGCGGGATCGTAATTACGTGAAGACGGGTCAGTCTATGGGTGGCGGCGTGCTTATGGCTGTACGTCGCGAGATCGCATCTACTGAGCGACTCGAATGGCGATCGCCTGCTGAGGACCTGTGGTTAACCCTCTCACTACGTGGTGCTAAGCAGCGTATATCATATAAAATCAATGTTTGTGTACTTTATCTTTGTGCTCAGAGCAACGGGAATTCATTTTCGGAGCAGATGAGAGCCTTTAGTGATAGACTGGGTGAAACTGTGCTTGCTTCTCCAATGGATAAATATATCCTACTAGGGGACTTTAATATTAGCAATATCAGTTGGGCTCCTGATGGCAGTACGGTAGGACTGTTGCCTTCAAATATAATTGGAAACCACCAGACAAACCTCTTTGACACGCTCGATACATGCAATTTTATTCAATTTAATAACATCAAAAATAATTATGGGCGTGTTTTAGATCTCGTTTTTTCTAACGATATAGTGAGTGTTGACCTCTGTACTGACGCATTGGTGGTTGAAGATCCTCACCACAAGGCCTTATTAATCGATGCCAAATTTGTAGAGGTGAAACTACTTAAAGAGGCCCCTAGATTAAAGTATTTTTACAACTCTGGAGATTATGAATCGATCTGTGCCGAACTGGACAAGGTGGATTGGCCTAATGAATTAAAAACAAGGGGTTTCTCAGATGCTCTGGAACTGTTTTATACGTCCCTATATTGTGCTCGTGATAAATATATTCCCTCGAAAAATATATTGCCTTCTAAATTTCCTCCTTGGTATAATACAGTTCTTAAAAAAATACTTAAGGAGAAGTTCAAATACTTTCGCAAGTACAAAATATATGGCAATCTTGCTGACCAGCAATCCTTTGTACTATTGCGCGCCAGGTCTAAAGAACTTGAGAGGGAGCTTCATGCTGTCTACATAGCTAAGGTGGAGGCCTCAATTATGATTAACCCGCGCTTTTTCTGGTCCTTTATCAAGCAGAGAAGTAAATCAACGTCAATGCCTTCTACGATGACATATGGCGACTGCATTGCTTCATCAGGCGAGGAGATATGTAATCTATTCACTTCCTATTTTAATGCCAATTTTACGTGTAGGAAGGATGAAAGACCGGATTGCTCAGTGGAATCTCTTCCGACCGCTTCCAGCCTAGGGACGATTAATGTTGATCCTGATGATGTTTTTAAGTTACTTAATACTGTTGACACTAACAAGTCCGCAGGACCTGACCATATTTCACCTGTATTAATTAGAGGTTGCGCGAAAAGCCTTAAATACCCACTCGCCTACCTGTTCGACAGATCTCTAAATGAGGGAATTATGCCCGATATTTGGAAGACAGCATTTGTAACTCCAATTCATAAGAAGGGACCCAAGGACAAAATTGAAAACTACAGACCAATCTCTAAACTTTGTATATTTGCTAAAATATTGGAAAGAATCGTATATGTCCAAACTTATGCCGCTCTGAAACAGGTCTTTAGTGTTAATCAGCACGGATTTATTGATGGGAGATCAACAGTTTCCAATTTAATTATCTCCAATGATTATATCACGGCCCATATGGAAAGAGGGGGGCAAGTGGATGCTGTTTACACAGACTACAGCAAGGCGTTTGACAGAATAGATCATTCAATTCTGCTTAAAAAACTAGTTAAGGTCGGTATCCACGGATCCCTTTACAGATGGTTTTGCTCATATGTTGATAACAGATCTCAAGCTGTCGCCCTTGGTGGATATGTCTCTAATTGGTCGAATATTCCTTCAGGAGTCCCTCAGGGATCGCTTCTTGGTCCATTGCTTTTTACCATCTTTGTGCAAGATATTGAGTCATGTTTTGTGTCATCCAAAGTAATACTATTTGCTGATGACATGAAAATTCTAAAGCCAATTTCAGATAGTTCTGATGTTTCCTGCCTTCAAGCCGATCTTTTGCGCCTGGATGAGTACTGTGAACTTAATAATCTTGATCTAAATGTATTAAAATGTACCTGCATCTCATTTTGACTCCGATTTTGGCTAAATACTACCTTAAAGGTACTGAGTTGTCTCGCTCGGATGAGGTCAGAGATCTGGGTGTTCTTCACGACTCCAAACTTCTGCTTCATAGCCACGTTGGTAACATCGTCATGAGAGCTTCAAAGTTATTGGGTTTCGTTATTCGCATTTCTTCTAACTTTAAAAATGTCAAAACATTAAAAATATTATACTGCGCTTTTGTTCGCAGCCTATTAGAGTACGCGTCGCAGGTATGGAACCCCAGGTACGAGGTGCACAGATCTAGAATTGAGGGAATACAAAAGCGTTTCTTAAGATATATTTGTTTTAGAACTCGACAGTTGAACCTATCATACAATCAGCGATGTATTAAGCACCATATTTTACCACTTCATGTACGCAGGGACATTTCAGACGTCACATACCTGATGAACATTCTGAATGGGCGGGTGGACTCCCCTGAACTTCTTAGTAGAATCGGTCTGAAGACTACCGGCTTAAGAACTAGAAGCACGTCTGTTTTGTATGTCTCTATGTGCTTTACCAACTACAGACAAAGTTCATTCTTTTGGAGGTCATGTAACTACTTTAATAGTAACTGTTCAGAGCTTGATTTATTTACCGTGAAGCCATCGATTGCTCGTAGCTACTTGACCAGATCTTTTTGTACTGACCATGTGCCTTAGCATTGTATGTGTATGCAGGCACTTTTTTTTTTAAAAGACCTGTTTAGTTTGTGTAATGGTTTGTTTAATATATACATATATATATATATATTGAATAAGCTATTATGCATACAAATATATGTGTGTATATATATATTCAAATTAAAATTAAAATATGTATATATATGTATATAAAAAAAAAAAAAAAAAATAGTTTGTAGTCTATTTGTGGTAACTTTTAATTGACCTTTTATGTTTCCATTTTTTTTTGTCTTTATGTGTTTATTAGTCGTTAGTTATCCTGTAATAAATAAATAAATAAATGATCTTATGACAGGTTGTGAAGATGAAGAAGAAGCTATGGATATTTATAAACAGATGAACGAACTTATGAATGCAGGTGGTTTTCAACTTCAAAAGTGGTGTAGCAATAATCAAGGATTACCTAATAAAATATAAAATACAAAAGAAAAATAAAATAAATGATGATTCTGTACACATAAAAATAAATGAAATGGTAAAGGTTTTAGGAATATGCTGGAACAAAACCACTGATGCCTTTGAATACACCGTTCAACTCTTGGATGACAATTCTCCTGTAACCAAGAGAAAGGTATTATCCTACATTGCCAGGTTATATGATCCAATTGGTTGGATTGCGCCAGTCGTGGTTTGGGCCAAAATATTTATCCAAAAATTGTGGAAGTCGGGATTAGAATGGGATGAGGAATTAACACCAGTGTTGTTGAATGAATGGCTTAAATATAAGAACGATCTAAGTCAAATTAAAGGGATTACGATACCAAGATGGTTATGTTCAAGCAGAGGCAATTACTTGGAACTCCATGCGTTTGCTGATGCCTCAATGGCAGCCTACGCCGCTGCTATTTATGTTCGTATCGTAGATCAAAACGGAAAGGTGTACGTTAGTCTAGTGACAGCCAAAACTAAAGTGGCTCCTGTTGAAAAGGAGATCTCAATTCCAAGATTGGAACTTTGTGGAGCTGTGCTAGCGACTAAATTATTGAATGAAGTAGCTCAGGTTATGGACGTGTCTAAAGATAATTTGTATGCATGGTCAAAATCAACCGTCGTTCTGGCGTGGCTTCGTGGCTTACCTAGCCGCTGGACGACATTTGTGAGCAACAGAGTATCAGAAATTCTCAATATATTAGATTTTAATCAATGGAACCATGTAATGGGAAGTCAGAATCCAGCAGATTGTGCTTCAAGAGGTGTTATGCCTTCAGATATATCAGGACATTCAATCTGGTGGAAAGGACCTGACTGGCTAAGTCAACCATCTTTAGAGATAATAGATAATGAAAGATATAATACATGTGAAGAAGAAAGACCTATCAAAGCGTTAACTGTGACTACCAATATGAAGAAAGTATTTATATGGACGAAATACTCAGGTTTAAGGAAAATGTTAAGAGTTATATCATATTGTCGAAGAATATTTAATTTAAGAACACCAAATCAGAACAGAGTTAATTACACAGAAATTGCTCAGTTGTTATCAGCAGACGGGACAACTTGGCATTTCAACCCTCCACACGCCCCAAACTTTGGTGGAATATGGGAAGCAGGTGTTCGTTCAGTGAAGTCACATCTCAAACGAGTTATTGGAGATAGCACTCTTACATTTGAAGAAATGTCGACAGTTTTAACGCAAATTGAAGCTTGTTTAAACTCGCGCCCGTTGACTAAGTTAAGCGATAATCCAGATGATGCAATGCCGTTGACTCCTGGACATTTTTTAATAGGCGAACCACTAATTAATATAGCTGATGAAAATTACGAATCTCGAAATATTAGTGGTGGGCAAAGGTGGAAACTAAGACAGAAAATGGTTAATGACTTTTGGAAAAGATGGTCTCAAGAATATATGGTAATGCTAAACAGAAGGTCGAAATGGACAGTAAAGAGGGTAGAACCAGAGATAGATGATATAGTGATCATAAAAGATGAAAACTTACCCCCAGCGAAATGGTTGTTGGGAAGAGTTGTGCAAAGACATTGTGGTAAAATTGACAATATTACACGAGTCGTAACTGTGAAGTGTGGAAATCATTTATATAAACGACCATGTAGTAAATTGTGTATACTTCCTAGTGGAATGGAAGATTCTAAATTGTAATCAATGTAACTTAAGGTTTTGAATTTAAAGTAATTTATCACGGTGGGCGGATTAACCGCTGATTTAAGTATTAATGTATTATGTTGTGAGGTATGTTGAATGACATAGTCATTGGTGGGCGGAATGTTTAATTCATAATAAAAGTTAAAGTTTGTAGTTCGGAAACACCACTAATAGATGGCGCCACGGTAGGTTTACAAACGTACAGTGGTTTGGCGGCTACCGGTGACTATTGTAATTCGAATTTCGTGTTGTCAGTGTCTCTCTCAGATACTCTCTCATCTAAGTAAAATAAATAAGTGTTAAATAAATAATCAAAGTAAAAAAAGTGTGTTTAAAATTTCTACAGATTAACAATAACTGATGAGCACTTCAAGCAAATAGATATATATAGATAATCGTAGGTAGTCTTTCTTTACTTGTAAATTAATTAGGTTTAGTTTTTTACTTGCAAATCTTTATTGTTTTTTTTATTATTTTTGTAGTTTTTTGTTGAAGTTGCACTTTTTCGTTTTTGTTATACAATTGATTATTTATAGTGTCTGTGATGCGTAGAAGTTTTTTTATACTAAATGTGGAAACTGATAATTGGCTTTATTGTAATTTACACAAACGTATTATATAGTATAGCTGTAAGTTTCCCATATATAAATAAATATGTTTGCACCAGCCAAGTTACCTGTAAATCAGATGGTGCAAAAATACAGGATAAGATTATTGCCTTATAAAAGGTCATTTTTAATTATTTTGGAATGATTCTACTCCTGCTAGGGGCAGACTAAGCAGCAAAATGGTCCAAAGGATAAGCTGTTAGCAGAAGACCAGCAGCTTGAGAAGGCTAAGTATTATGTATTTCTAAATTAATATGTTTTATTCTAAGCAGGATACACCACACACCGAGCTGGGGACATGCACGGGGGCTGCAGTGGTCAGTCTTGGATAGCGCCCATCACACACCGAGCTGGGGACATGCACGGGGGCTGCAGTGGTCAGTCTTGGATAGCGCGCATCACACACCGAGCTGGGGACATGCACGGGGGCTGCAGTGGTCAGTCTTGGATAGCGCCCATCACACACCGAGCTGGGGACATGCACGGGGGCTGCAGTGGTCAGTCTTGGATAGCGCCCATCACACACCGAGCTGGGGACATGCACGGGGGCTGCAGTGGTCAGTCTTGGACAGCGCGCATCACACACCGAGCTGGGGACATGCACGGGGGCTGCAGTGGTCAGTCTTGGATAGCGCCCATCACACACCGAGCTGGGGACATGCACGGGGGCTGCAGTGGTCAGTCTTGGATAGCGCGCATCACACACCGAGCTGGGGACATGCACGGGGGCTGCAGTGGTCAGTCTTGGATAGCGCGCATCACACACCGAGCTGGGGACATGCACGGGGGCTGCAGTGGTCAGTCTTGGATAGCGCCCATCACACACCGAGCTGGGGACATGCACGGGGGCTGCAGTGGTCAGTCTTGGACAGCGCGCATCACACACCGAGCTGGGGACATGCACGGGGGCTGCAGTGGTCAGTCTTGGACAGCGCCCATCACACACCGAGCTGGGGACATGCACGGGGGCTGCAGTGGTCAGTCTTGGATAGCGCGCATCACACACCGAGCTGGGGACATGCACGGGGGCTGCAGTGGTCAGTCTTGGACAGCGCGCATCACACACCGAGCTGGGGACATGCACGGGGGCTGCAGTGGTCAGTCTTGGATAGCGCCCATCACACACCGAGCTGGGGACATGCACGGGGGCTGCAGTGGTCAGTCTTGGATAGCGCCCATCACACACCGAGCTGGGGACATGCACGGGGGCTGCAGTGGTCAGTCTTGGATAGCGCGCATCACACACCGAGCTGGGGACATGCACGGGGGCTGCAGTGGTCAGTCTTGGATAGCGCCCATCACACACCGAGCTGGGGACATGCACGGGGGCTGCAGTGGTCAGTCTTGGACAGCGCGCATCACACACCGAGCTGGGGACATGCACGGGGGCTGCAGTGGTCAGTCTTGGATAGCGCCCATCACACACCGAGCTGGGGACATGCACGGGGGCTGCAGTGGTCAGTCTTGGATAGCGCCCATCACACACCGAGCTGGGGACATGCACGGGGGCTGCAGTGGTCAGTCTTGGATAGCGCCCATCACACACCGAGCTGGGGACATGCACGGGGGCTGCAGTGGTCAGTCTTGGATAGCGCCCATCACACACCGAGCTGGGGACATGCACGGGGGCTGCAGTGGTCAGTCTTGGATAGCGCCCATCACACACCGAGCTGGGGACATGCACGGGGGCTGCAGTGGTCAGTCTTGGATAGCGCCCATCACACACCGAGCTGGGGACATGCACGGGGGCTGCAGTGGTCAGTCTTGGATAGCGCGCATCACACACCGAGCTGGGGACATGCACGGGGGCTGCAGTGGTCAGTCTTGGATAGCGCCCATCACACACCGAGCTGGGGACATGCACGGGGGCTGCAGTGGTCAGTCTTGGATAGCGCGCATCACACACCGAGCTGGGGACATGCACGGGGGCTGCAGTGGTCAGTCTTGGATAGCGCGCATCACACACCGAGCTGGGGACATGCACGGGGGCTGCAGTGGTCAGTCTTGGATAGCGCGCATCACACACCGAGCTGGGGACATGCACGGGGGCTGCAGTGGTCAGTCTTGGACAGCGCGCATCACACACCGAGCTGGGGACATGCACGGGGGCTGCAGTGGTCAGTCTTGGATAGCGCCCATCACACACCGAGCTGGGGACATGCACGGGGGCTGCAGTGGTCAGTCTTGGATAGCGCCCATCACACACCGAGCTGGGGACATGCACGGGGGCTGCAGTGGTCAGTCTTGGATAGCGCGCATCACACACCGAGCTGGGGACATGCACGGGGGCTGCAGTGGTCAGTCTTCTGACTAGTCTAACTTCTGACTATCCGCTAATTGTCACATTTTTTATAGAAATAATTTAATTAGAAAATTCTTCACATAAGCATCGCTCACTTTATTGTATCAATATTGTAATAGTTTTGCATTTAAAGTTATTTAACGAGAGATCGGACCCAGTGAGGCGCATCGCACCCCCCCTGTCCGGTCTGGCCGACCAGTTGGTGTCGAGATGCGGCGCCTCGTGATTCTGTCCGGGCTGCTCGCGTGTTATCTGGCCGAGCCGCTCCCCGCTCAGCACATAGTACTATACGTCACTACGGAGGCCTCCGTCACCGCCACCCACAAATATAATAACAAAATAACTACAAATCGTCCCAAACCCGCCACTCAGAAAATTAAAATCAAGAATAAAGACGATGCTGGAATCGACAATCCGGATACTGTGACGGACGGCGAGTCGGCAAGCGAACCGCCCCGCATCTACACCATGTCCGGGCAGAGCCACATCGGCAACCGCGAGGCGCAGGTCGTCGTCAAGCCTACCATCATTATCAACCTCCGCGGCTCCGTAACCCACCGCGACGGCGACACCCGACTGGAGGCTCGCCGCCCGCCCGCCACTCCGCCAGCCACTCCGCCAGCCAGCCCGCCAGCCAGCCCGCCCTACCTGTTCCACATCCAGCAGGACGTGACTGTGGACGCCGGATGGTCAGCGACCCCGCGCAGGACGGATCATATTATTAGCCCGCCGCTTGTAGTGCAATTAAGTTTTTAAATAATATAATCGAGTGGCGATGTTGTTAGAGTTCTAAAAACTGTCTCTTGGCGAATCGCTTCGTATTTATAAATCCTATTAGTAAAATATTGTAAACACTAGAATAGTTATAATATATTATCGGCACTCCGAGATGTGGGCGCTCCTTATGGACATATGACTACGGTCCGGTCGGCGAACCGACTAGATGCGATCACGATTCCAGAGAACAGAGACCTCCGATAAGGAATCCTTCTACATTCGGAAGTTGTTATTGGTTCACAAAATATTTTTTAAATAGACCTAAAATTAGAATTGACCCGAATAATAATTTACAGAAATAAATAAGAAAGCCTCGTAGGTTAGATTTCCGTTGTTCCGTTGTGCCGCGTCCATATAGCGGGCGGCGGCGCCGGCGCAGACTCACTCGGCCCCGAGATGACCTCCGCGATCGTCACTCTCTCGGTAAGTGCTCATCCTTTACATTTATTTAAAACTTTCTTTTCGGGACTCGTACCTCTCTCTAAGTGCAATTAAAATGGTAACAACAATAATTAAAACATCAACTTACGTATTAGTTATAAAAACGAACAAAGTGGGCATGTTAGTGTAGCATAGGGTGCACGGGGGGCGACCGGACCGACCGAGCTGACGTTAGGTTTGCGATATATTGCGTCTCTCCACTAAACAACTAACAACACATTAATCTGTAAGCCGTTAAATACTTTAGATTACCTTGTACGCATTTAGTATTCCGACTTAATACTTAAGACAATAATATTCCACACATCGAGAGAGAGGCGGGTCGCGAGGAACCGTTAGGGCGAGGTCACCGGTACTCTCGATACACTTTTGGACAATCACCTAAATTTTCGCCCACCGCAACCATATAAGAATCGACCTCAATTTTTACATTATTAAATCTCCTTTAAGTACGTGATCTTGTTCAACTTTCTGCCTTCCAGTTGGTGTCCTGCTGGTGCCTCATGCCGGCCAGCGCGGGAGTTCTTTCCGCCTCACACAATGGGTACGTTCCACATCCGATTTTTTTTCAATCTTTGGTAATAATAATAATAATGTTAATGTAACAATGCAATATTGATATGCAATATAGTATCCAAGTTCCAGTTATAAGCCGCGCTAACATCACATGCTAAAATTTTAGCTTAAACTGTCAGATTAAACTTTTTAAACTTTCGCGCATATTCATAGTTTTTATAATTTTAACGGGTCTTTACGCGATTTACCTTAGAGACATATTTCTCCCGACGTTTCAGCCAAGTTGCATTGGCCGTGGTCACGGGTCGACTGAAACTATGCGGTGTAGTCTCATACATACTGGGCGGTAGATGTAAACCTACCCACTTATCACTTTAAAAGTTTTTAGAAATCACGACACACGACACTTACAATATCCTTGGCGACACCGGGCGATTATTACCCTAGAATAGTACGTGAAGCGATCGAAATAAAGAAACACAAAAATTTCAATCGAGAGGGGGGTTATAAGCTATCTTCATCGTGGAATCCAGTAATCAATAGGTTTCGACGCCGGGAAAAATCGCCCGGTGTCGTCAAGGATATTGTAAGTGTCGTGTGTCGTGATTTCTAAACACTTTTAAAGTGATAAGTGGGTAGGTTTACATCTACCGCCCAGTATGTACGAGACTACACCGCATAGTTTCAGTCGACCCGTGACCACGGCCAATGCAACTTGGCTGAAACGTCGGGAGAAATATGTCTCTAAGGTAAATCGCGTAAAGACCCGTTAAAATTATAAAAACTGTCAGATTCATATATTTTTTTAGTAATTGAATGGCTGATGACATTTTATGCTAACACCGCTGATAATTTATATAAACGGAACGCGGAAACTAAAATACATATATCCGCGGGTTCCGTGGGCTGACTCTGTCAACGTTAAACGTAAAACATATCCGCGGGTTCCGTGGGCTGACTCTGTCAACGTTAAACGTAAAATGACAAAACCTAATACCTCTACTCGTATCTTTGGTTTTGGTTGCTGGAGATCGAATTTGAACGATTGTTGTTTATTTGGTTACTGAAGATTGAATTTTGTCGCTCGCTTCATACAACAAACGTCAAATTTTGTCGGCCACTCGACCTCGACCTACTCGCACAATGGTTCGATTGTACTATAACGAGAGGGAGGAGGAGAACTAACTTACTAGATCTGTAACCGGAAGTGCTTGCTCCATGACACCACTCGCGACGGCCATAACACTAGTCGGTTCGGAAAAGGTGTGTATTTGAATACTAATACTTTGCACCGCTTTAAACACGAAGCGCTGATGTTGAATGCTTTAAACACGAAGCGCTGATGTTGAATGCTTTAAACACGAAGCGCTGATGTTGAATGCTTTAAACACGAAGCGCTGATGTTGAATGCTTTAAACACGAAGCGCTGATGTTGAATGCTTTAAACACGAAGCGCTGATGTTGAATGCTTTAAACACGAAGCGCTTATGTTGAATGCTTTAAACACGAAGCGCTTATGTTGAATGCTTTAAACACGAAGCGCTTATGTTGAATGCTTTAAAAAATATGCAGTTTATACGAGTATCGATGAATATTTTTCGCCTAAATGTAATGTCTCCATAATATTTGTCGGCTTACAGGAGCGAGTTACAAGCGTCGTCGCTGGAGGAGGCGGGGGCCGCACCGGCCGCACCGGCCGCACTCACTACAAAACATATATTGGAGAAAATACTAAATATCAATGAAAATATGTCCGAACCGAAAAAACAACATACAAACCGCAACAAATTAATGGAACACTATAAGAACGATCAGCTCGCACTCGATGAAGATACTCTCAAGAAATTGCAACATTTGGTAGAGAACGGACAGATCAAACTAACTGTGAATCCTGAATTTGGCCGCGACGGAGAAGGACGGACTCTGCACTCCAGGGCGATGTACCTCCTCGGTCACCAGCCTCAGGTGGCCGCCGTGCTCCCGTACCCCTTGGCGCTGCCGTACTCGATGGCGCTGGCCATCCCCGCGCAGGACTCTCTCCAGACCCCCGCGCTGCCGTACTCGATGGCGCTGGCCATCTCCGCGCAGAACTCTCTCCAGACCCCCGCGCTTCCGTACTCGATGGCGCTGGCCTTCCCCGTTCGGGACTCTCCGACCTCGCGACAGGCCCCCACGCTTCCGTTCCAGATCCCGTGGCCTCTAGCACCCTTCTTTCCGATCCTTATAAAAGATCCGCTTCTGACATTCATTCAGGGAGGTAATTTTAACAACCTATTCGAGTACGGACAAAATGCCGACGTCTGCAATAAAAAGCGAGTCAAAAGCGAACGATCCGAAGATGGCGAAGGGACAATTGATAACGTGAGCCAAAACTGGCGAAACGACGGACCCAAAAGAGAAGGCAGGGCCTTAAGGAAGAGAACCATTCAAAATTACCCACAGGAGCAAGAAATCGTACCTGGAACAAAAAAATCCAAAAAAGTTATTAGCAATAAAATAATTAAGAAAAAACCTACTGCAATCGGTCCCGTGACCGTGGAGGCCGGCGACGACCGGACGGACGCGGCCGATGGGGACCTGCGAATACCTTTCGGAGACTTTGGGTGGTTCGGGAACAGGAAGCCCGTCGCCCCCAGTCCGGGCTTCTTCATAAACAGACTAAAGGTGCATCGCGGAGGGGTGGCCATCGCGGGGCCCGGCGGAGTGGCCACGGCGGGTCGGGGCGGCACGGCCATCGTGGGGCCCGGCGGCCTCGCCTACACTCAGCCCGGGGGCCTCGCCGTGGCCGGACCGCATGCGCGCGTGGTGGCGCTGCCGGCCGAGCGCGACCTGGGACAGGTGCTGGCGAGACTGCTGCGGGCCGGCGGCGCTCCCGCACGGGTGCGCCCGCTGCCGGACGGGGAGCTCGTCGCCACGGGGCCCGCGGTCTACTACCACCCCGCTCGATGAACGACCACTCTGCGTCGGTCTTGTGTTTGGACTCTGTTAGATTTTACTAATTTCATGTCGTTTGTCTCGCGTATTGAGGGAATTGTTTTTTTAATAGATCGCGTGGTCCGGACGCGTCGATAACGTTCCGCAGTCGATTCGCAGACGTTTTCGTGATCTCGGAGTCGGGGGCGGCGGAGAGCGGCGCGCGGGAGGTGGAGCTGAGCCCGGCGGCGGTGGCTGTGGCGGGCACGGGGATGGCGCTGGCCACGCCGGTGTCGCGCGCGGTGCTGGCGGGGCCCGCGCGGGTGCGGCACAGCGCGCGCCCCGTGGCGGTGGCGGGGCCCGGCGGGGTGGCGCACGCTCTGGCTTACCTTCAACTTTATATTCTTCGGGAGACCGACTCCGATGCGCGACTTTCCGTAGAAACATTTCGACCCAAAACGGCTTGAATTTTATACGGATGATCGCAATTAATAATTAATTAAATTATGTTTCTTATTTAAAATTGCGTTTTTTTTACGTACACGCACTCTCTATTTATCCAGATGATTTTCATTTGGCCGTCTCATCATCAAAATCTTACCGGAGCGACATCGTCGTCCCGAACGTACTATCGAGTCCCACATTTTATTCAGATCGGTATCGTACTTACCGTACTACGGAGGGGCGAAGGGTCAGTACCTGGAAGTGAAGAAGTTGCCGGCGAGCGGGCTGGCGGCGCGGCTGGAGGCGCTGCGGGCGGGCGCGGCGGAGCTGGCGGGGCGGACGGGCGCGGCGGGCCGGCTGGGCGCGGTGGGGCGCGCGGCGGCTGACCTCGAGCGACTCATCCGGGAGCTGGAGGCCGACGCCGCCTACGAAGACGACGTGAGTACGCCGATGTAATCAGAACGTATTCTCCATTGGTGTTCGTTTACGACCCGTGTCGGCTCGCCATATTTGCGGTCGGCAATTATGAACGTGCATCATCAGAAACGCGAGGACTTTATTTATTCAACTCTAGCAAAGTTCCTGGTAAATATGTGTAATTTTCAGGTCGGCGAGGAAGGCGAGGGGATCGAGGCCCCCGCGGGCGGCGACCTGTCGTCTCTCCTGGGCGGCTCCACGGTGGCGGACGCGCGGCCCGTGGGAGTGGCGGTGGTGGGCGCGAGCGGCGTGGCCTCGTCCCGACCGCACGGCACCGCGCTGGTGGCGTCGGGGCTGGCGCTCGCCAGACCGGTGGCCACGGCCATCGCCGGGATCGACCCCGCCGTCATCGGACTCAACATAAATCTCTCTTCGCCACAACGTCGTCGATGATCGCATGTCCGAGGCGCGACGCTCGTCGCTCACGTCGCATCATGAGCGAACACTAGTCACGCCATACAGATATATGTCTTCTGGAATACATTAATTTATTAGTATAAAAGAAAGAAAGAAAGAAAGAAAGAAATACGTTTATTCATCGCAATACAGATACAATTTACACAATTAAGATTAGGATATGCAGCACAACGCGCCCCGACAGGCACCCAACAGTACTCCAGGATATAGCCACGCATAGGATATGGGGTGGCACGGACCATGAATTAATATTAAAATATGGAATTGGCCGCCCCCACATCCACTGCCACATCCCGAGCACCACCAGGCAACCATCGAGGCGCGCTGCACTACAATTCACACCGTAATTCCTGCAGCGATGAACGGGCCCTAAGCTCAGCATGTGTCGCGAGTCACATAGTTGTATCCGCGACGCTGTTCTTCCGCTAGTACCCAATAAAATAAAATATATATTTTTAAATAAATAATAAATAACAAATATATACTTACATATAACCATACGAATACTTATCTACATAAAACATAAATACAAATATACAAATTGAAATATACAATACACACAGTAAAATTAGTACATTTCACCCAAAAATGCATTTAAATTATATAAAACAAGGAAGATAAATAAATAAAATAAGATACTCAATTTGTTGAATATGACCACAATCAAAATAAACGCTTCACTTAGAAAGAAAGAAAGAAATAATTAATTTATTAAACAAAATAATACTATATATGGTTGTTTTATTTGTTTTGTAGATTTCCAAGACGAGTTGTAACAATTATTACTGTAATTTATATTTTTTTAATGTTGTGTCTCTGTGCTGTATGATCAAATCCAGTACACCACAGAACAGTACCACTATGCTACCATAAAGTCGCTTGCTTTACCTTAAGTTCAGGCGGTGGGGTCCATCTGTATATCTCGCAAGTGATGTTTCAGAACCGTAGTGTATATGATAATGTCATGGTTTGTGGTTCCCTTCAGCAAAAGTCTTTGATAAGGACTTTTAATCTTTGTTTTTTTACTGTTATCACTATTAACATTAGCCAGGAACAAACAAGATCGTATGTATGTGTAATAAGGAGCCGTCATGATAATTATTAATGTAATAATACCTATTCCTAAAGGAGAAAAAAAGATCTATTAAGGAACATAACATAAAAAATACACTGAAAATTTAAAAATAAACGTGCTGCCATAGGAACTGCTAGACACACACTTGGGTGCGTTACTCTTCTATCACTCACGCCGACATGACAAAGTCCTTGGTGTTATCCGTGAAGCAGTAAGTCTTTCTATTGCAAGAGCCAGAAAGGGACTGACTACAAGTAAAGCTTTGACCACATTTGTAAAGGAAGGGCAAAGCACAAAAACTAAATGCAAGCCCACCTCGATTCTTGGCGCCGCATCAGACTGGAAAATTCTCATGGATACATTTAAACACCATTATAGGATCCCAGATGAACTAGCTGTATCAGCCTCTATAGGGTGGCCTATGCCAGACAAAAAATTATCCTTATTGAACTTACCGTTCCGTGGAAATCAAATATTTCAAAAGGCCACAACATGAAGTCGAATAAATATTATGATCTCACAGAAGAAATGATCAGGACCGGGTTCAAGACTCAGCTTTACGCAGTGGAAGTTGGTGCGAGAGGAGTTCCAGCAAAATCTTTGCATCACTTACTGAAAGAATTGGGCCTAAGCAGGTCTGCAGGAGATACATTTATGGAACGAGCTTCCAAGACGGCATTAACGGAATCATACAGTATTTGGTTGGGTAGGGAGAGAAGTAGAATGGTGGATGGTGAGCGTATTATCGCGCAATAAAATAAAAAAAGGAGGCCTCCTTTTCTTAAACCAGCCTATTGTCGGTCGCAAGCCCGAGACACAATTCTTTCATTCTCTTACCCACACACCCGCGCGGTGAATCCATGGAATGCTTAGAAATTTGTCTTCTGTGGTAGTAGGGTGATAGCGGGGTGATGTGCCTGACTGGACCACCCGAACGCGGGCAGACCATTGTATTCTTTGAAGTCTGCGAGGCAGATGCAAATAAAAATGGTTGGATGGTAAACTACGAATTTACTTATAAATATTCATATAAAAAGTATTATACTCGTATCTAATTTGATATAATATGTCATTGTTTGTCTGAAATAAATAAGCAAAGAGAAAAGATGGTATTAAGAGTAACTTGTAACAAACACTTTGATGTGCTTCTTTGCAATTATCAGCTTTCGTTCGATTTCGCATTCGTATTATATTAATTGAGTAGGTATCTATTAAAGGTCATTTTTCTTTGGCTGGCTCCGACTACAAAAATAGATACATAAATGACAATAATTTGGTTGATTGCCCTTTAAGGCTCTTGCTTTGAAGTAATTTAATATTATTTTTTACTTTTTTAGTTTATGTATTTACATTTAGGCATGGTTATGAAGTCTGTTTTATAAAATAATTTTATTATAAGTAAGCTCCGTCAATGTTACCTACAATAATTAGAGCTACGAGTACATGCGGAATTCCGTATTGCTCATCAAATGTACAAACAGAGGTGCGCAGTGACACCTGGATCGAGATCATACATATGGATCGCAATCTGTCGCCGGCGCTGCGCAAGCGATCTATAAATAATACATGGGACACGTGGACCAAACCGGCGCACTTCTGCCGCACGTGCGCTCCTTATGCGGACTCGGCGCGTCACTCCACCGACTATCCAATGGTTTGAACGCTGAATCTAAACAATCATAGCATTCGTAGAATACACCAAAAACAAAAAAATAAACTTCTACGAAACCACAAACTATTATTCTAAGAATTAATGCGGATAAAAGACGGCGAACTCTCCTAAACATGAACAAGTTATGTTTAAGTGATCTCGCGCCGGCACAGAGGTGACTGTCCGCTGTCCTCTGTACCCTTGAGGGCTAGAGATATCCCTTGCAGCAAGTGGAAGTCGTTCGTGGATACGTCACAGTGTGCGCGTACATATAGCGGGCGCGCGCTGCTCCGTCCTCACTCGACATCATGGCCGTCTCTCTACTCGTGAGTATTGTTGCTTTACTAAAACATTTATAATATTAGTTGCGGGTGTTATATGAATGTTAGCAACTGAAGTCAGACACTCGTGACTGACATCAGTCCCGAACACACTTCGCTTGAAGGACTCCAAGTTATAGGAAAGTGGAAACAAAGAGGATGGAAGAGCATTCCACATCTTTATCGTGAGACAGATGTATGAGTCCCCAAATTTATACGTACGCGAAGGGATGGTGACTACGGTTTGTGGGTGCATATTATAGAGCTCTTCAGAGCACTCACCATAGTATAGCCGGTAGAACACGCTCAGAGAAGCCACATCTCGGCAAGCTGCAGCGATTCGAGAGTTCCATACATCGTCCACAATTCGAACAGCTCGCCTCTGTAGGACATTAAGAGCATCTGTGAGGTACTTGGCGGCACCATCCCAAAGGTGTGAACAGTATTCTACACATGATTTCATCTGTCTTTTGTACAGCAACAGTCTACATGAAAGCGGAATAAACCGCTTCACCTTGTTCAGTATTCCGAGGTTTTTTGACGCTGTTTTGGTGATGCTCTCAATGTAGTTCCGGTGGCTAAGGTCTGAGCGTATTTCCACCCCAAAAATATTGAAGCTGGGTTGTAGATCCAGCGTGGTGCTCTGAAGACTACGGGAGGAGAGAAGGGGGACTTCTTGGCCGTCAACGCGCATGCCTGGGTCTTGTTGGCATTGAACTAGACAAGATTTTGACAACACACCTCTCTTCTCTTTTTATTATTTTCTAAAAATAAATACCTAACTCCCGTATTCTAAGACGTTTCCTCAACAGCTCCTCCACTTAACAATTACTTCAATCTGTCAAACGACAAAAGTCAAGTATTCCGCGAATGAGTAACAACTTCTAACCACTCCAAACCTCGAACAGCATAAATGTTATGATTTTTAATATTTCCGTTAAGATAAGTTTTCTGTTCTGGTAACATTGAAGATTGCGTTACCGTGTTTTAAACATTATTGTAAAATACGGGAATAATAAGATATAAATAAAGTTAGAATAAGGAGAATATAAGTCTGCCTCTTTCTTATTATGAATATTCATGTGTCACATAAATTATTTCTAATTTTCAAACTAAATGTAATTTGAATGTGATGAATATTTAAAATGTGTTCTTTAACTAAATAAGTAATTTAACTAATTATTAATTTGAAATTAAGAAATACAAATTAATAATATAAATATTAGGCGAAAATTAAATAAACACGGTGGCGTCCCTTCATGTGACAGGTGGAAGGAATCAGTACGGGTGTAAGTACCTATGCACAAAGTTGCGCTAGATCAGTTGGATTCTTTATTACCTCTAATCAACCATAAATATAAGGAAAAATGGTATTATTTGCGACATACATTTGTCGCAGGTCTCCGAAGAAGAGGTTCGTTTTAAAGTTATACCTACTTTCATACCGAGTTTAGTAACGAAAACCGGACGTCGCGATGTACAAGGGCAGATGTGGTGACTTCCTGCGACTTGAGCAACCTCGTTATCCGACGCACCCGCGCGCGACCTGTTGCAGTTGTGGGGCTTGCTGTGTGCGGCGGCCGCGGCGCTCCCGCTAGAGGACCTGGAGCCGGACGCAGAGGTGCTGCCCGCCGCGGAACAGGCGCGTCCCTCTGCCGGCCCCGCCGCCGGCCCCGCGCCCGGACACGTCTACTTCGTGCTGCACCCCGCCACGCCGCTGTCCGCCGGGAACATACCGCTGTACGTGCTGACTCGGCCCGCGCACGGTGAGTCTCTCTCGTAAACATACTAATGCCGGGATCTGTAAACCGTACTCAGACTTTCTTATTGTTTTTGTCATCATGCCTATATTTTATTTTAATTTGTACTTAGTGTTTGTGTGTTAGTAACTGATGTTACCTACCTATTGACTGCAATGTCTGTAAGAAACATGTTTACTAAACTAATAAGAGACCTTGCCGATTATATATTGTATAAGATTTTGTAAACATGTTGTAGACTTGTTTATTTAAATAAATATCCTGATCACCACTCTTTATTCTTTATTCTTTATTCTTTACGTACCGCCATACATTCCCACCGGAATTCGGCTAAGTCTAAGGTTACAAATTTGTCCTGCCTGGAGAGTGCTATAAGGCAAGGAACAGAACTGCAGGTTAAAGCAGTGTCAAAGGAAATATAACAAAAGCAAAATAAAATCAAAAAGAAACATTAATATTTAAATAAAACAAAATTATACGGCTGTAAAATGGCCTTGTCAAAAAAAAAAAAAAATAATAATAATAATAAATATGTCAAAAAAAATAATAATATATATATATATAAAGCTAATTACTAAAATAATTAAAGCAGCTGTAAAGAGGCCTTGTCAATATCCTATACTAAGGTTAAAAAATAAATATTAATAAATTATTAATTTAGCAGCCGCAAATGAGCTTTGTCAAGAATATATTTCAATTTTATTATTATAATATGTCACATTTAAATAATTACTGCTGTAAATGGGCATGTCAAATATTATTTCTAATATATGTAGTTTGTATTATGCTATGTTAACATCCTTTAACGCTTCGTCAACCGTGTAATAAGCTTTTTGCATCAAGACTGATTTAATTTTGTTTTTGAATTCCTTATCATCTAGGCTTTTAATTTCATTTCCTAAGTTATTATACAGCTTAACGCAATTACAAATAAAGCTTTTGCTAAACTTGCTTAATCTGTGTTTAGGAACAGCTAAGGATTCTTTTTGTCTTGATGCACTTCTCACGGGTCTAATGTGATATAGGTCCATGTTTTCCCTGATATACACCAAACAATGCATTACATAAGTGCTAGCCATGGTAAGAATTTTTAATTCCTTAAAGGCTTCCCTGCAAGTGTCTCTTGCTCTAATTCCTGCTATAAAACGGACTGCTCTTTTTTGGAGAATGAATATTCGGTTAGCTTCGGCAGCTGTCCCCCACACCAAAAGTCCATATGACATGATGCTGTGGAAATAGGCATGATATACGGATTTATACTGCCTCTGCTCCGGAATATTCATTGACCTTTTTAACGGCATAGCATGCAGGACTTAATATTTTGGCTATCTTATCAATATGATGTAACCATGTTAATTTAATATCTAGTTCGATGCCAACAAATACAGTGCTGTGTACTAAATTTAATGATTTTAATGAAATATATTCCTTGAGTTCTTGTGAGTCTCTTCTGTTAATATGAGTATCTAAGGAAAAGTTAAGTAGTTTAGTTTTATTAAGATTAATTAGGAGATTATTATGTCCAAACCAAGTTTCTAATTCTTTTATAACATTATTTAATTTTGTTACTAACATATTAGTTCGATTTTCATTATAACTATTTATCAATAACGATATGTCATCGGCAAACATAACCATTTTAATGTCTTTAGGAATGCAAACGCCTATGTCGTTTATGTATATCAGAAAAAACAGTGGACCCAACACTGACCCTTGTGGGACTCCTAATTTCATAATTGTTTCTGCTGATTTTGTGTCATTTATATTAACAAATTGTTTCCTATTATCTAAATATGACTTACACAGTTTTAAGTCATTGCCCTTGATACCGTAATGATTCAACTTTGCTAATAGAACACCATGATGCACACAATCAAAAGCTTTAGACAAATCACAAAAAATCCCTAATGCACCGTTCTTGTTGTCGAGGCTCTCGAGTATCATTTTAACCATGTTGCATACGGCCTGAGTTGTTGATCTTTTTTTGCGAAAGCCAAACTGTCTTTCGTCCAGTACACTAAAGTCTTTCAAGTGTTTGACGATTCTGGAATACATGCATTTTTCGTAAATCTTACTGAAAATTGGCAATAAGGATATTGGCCTATAATTATGTGCATCGCAATGGTCACCTTTTTTGTGGAGGGGAATGATCCTTGCAAGTTTTAACAGATCTGGAAAAACACCAGTCTCAAATGCATCACAGATTAACTTTGCCAATGGATATGTAATAACATGTATTAGCCCTTTAATTAATTTAGGCGATAATAACCATAGATCATGTGAATGTTTCGGTTTCATATTTTTTATAACTTTTGCTATTTCAGCCGGTGTGACCGGGTTGAAAATACTTTGGCAGTTTATTTCCACTTTCGATCGTTTAACATAATTTAACGCATGTTCGATATCAACTACTAAATTGGAGGTTGCATCTGCAGCTACATTACTAAAAAATGAATTGAAATAATTAGCAACTTTAATATTCTATTTTTGATTTCAATTCTCTTAGCCTCAAGGCATACATTGTTATATAATTTGTTATATCTTTTTACATAATTCTTAAAAATTGGGTTTTTTCATGTAGTGAACGCAATACTTCTCTGGACTTTAATATACCTTGGGTAATCCAGATATTATTTTTCATGTTGTTTTCCCTTACTTTTCTTTGTACAACAGGCAGAAAAGTATTGCATTCACCAATAAATTCCCTAAAAAATGATTTATAATTCAGAAATTTACCATGTAGTGTCAGATTATTTTGTAAAGACTTTAATAATTGTTCTATTCTTTCACTAGAAACTAATCTTTTGGTTTTTATTTTCGGTCTAACACATATTTTATTAAGTTTAGTTTCTACGGTAACCATTTGTGCTTTGTGATCTGACTTTAAACCCATACATACACATGAATCCAGGACACTACCATTTGTGAAAATATTGTCGATGCATGTTGCACTAGTCGGTGTTATCCTTGTAAATTCGAAAATCTGCTGAGACAGTCGAAATGAATTCATTAAATCCTTAATACTATGGCTACCGCCCTTAACTAATGGAAAATCTATATTAAAGTCACCACAAACTATGATGGTTTTATAATTTTTATAAGATAGTTTTGTCAGACATTCGTCTAGTCTTTCATTGAAAACATTAAGACCTGTACCAGGAGATCTATATACCGTTAGTACGATAAGATCATCCAGCTCCACACAGCAAGTTTCAAATTCTTTATCTATGGACATTTTTACGATATCAGTTCTGTTCTTTGCTCTTAATATCCTTTTTACATAAATTAAAGTGTTGCCTCTCTTATAAACAGTTCTATGACTAGAACATTTTATATTGAAATTAACTAGCTCAAAGAGACCCACTGAATCACTTTCCAGCCATGACTCTGTAACACAAAATATGTCAATGTTATTTACATTGAGAAATACTTCTAAATCTAACAGTTTACTTTTTAAACCTTGCACATTTTGATGGCATATTACCATTTTGTGACTTTGAATTAGTGTATTTATAGGTGTTTTTACAATACGTTGAACTAATTCACCTTTTCTTGGGCTGAAACTAGTGGAAAATTTAATTCGTTGTCCTTTGCTATTTCATTTTCGACCATACTTATCATATAGTAGCTAATCATGTCTCTAAATTGTTTAATCCCAGTGTTTTTTACATTTACTTCGCTGATGTTGATGACTTCAAAGTTATTGTCAAATAGTGCAATCGTATTAAGTTTGCAGTTTATTTTAAAAATATCATAATTAATTTGACTTAGTTTTGAACTTGTTAAGTATGGTACATTTGTCATAACCAGCTTAATATTTTTCTTAGTTGCACTTTCCATTAGGCTAGTAGTTTCTGCAAGGTAATTGTGAATATCTTCTTCTTCTATTGTATTGTGAATGCACTTATTTATTAATAAATCTTCTGTTTATCCATAAAAAGTAAGGACACGTAACGATGTTTTTACACAATATGTCGAGACACTTTTTCACATTAAAAACACTTATTAATTATTACACATTTATTTGTATGATTGGTTAAACATATATTAATCGCAATTATACCAGAAAGTTGTCAATATATCACTTAATTATATTTTTAAATAAGTTCAGAACAAACTCTAGTTTTTGATAAAATAAATAACGTCTATTTTTTGTTAATGTCTGAACCCGTAATGTTATTTTGTTATATCTGTTTTAACGTGATGTTAGTCAAAAAAAAATTTTTAATATTCCAGGTTACCAGAATATACCGGGGTACCAGTTTGTCCCGGGGTACCAGAATGTTCCGGGGTACCAGAATGTCCTGATGCACCAGAATGTCCTGGTGCACCATAACGTCCCAGGATACCAGAACGCAGTCCTGCTGCAGCGCGCCTTCCCCGGCCCTCACGAGACGCTCTACCAGCAGTCCTATCGTCAGAGCGAGTAAGATTTCGAACTCGCAGATAGCAGAACAACTTTATGAATAGTTTATTAATTGTGTCCCTTGTTCCAGCGGCGATCGCGCGCCCCGACTGGAGGAGCGCGCGCCCCGCCTGGAGTAGCGCGTGCCCCGCCTGGAGGAGCGCGCGCCCCGCCTGGAGGAGCGGCGGCCCCGCCTGGAGGAGCGCGCGCCCCGCCTGGAGGAGCGCGCGCCCCGCCTGGAGGAGCGCGTGCCCCGCCTGGAGGAGCGCGCGCCCCGCCTGGAGGAGCGCGCGCCCCGCCTGGAGGAGCGGCGGCCCCGCCTGGAGGAGCGCGCGCCCCGACTGGAGGAGAGCGCGCCCCGCCTGGAGGAGCGGCGGCCCCGCCTGGAGGAGCGCGCGCCCCGACTGGAGGAGCGCGCGCACCGCCTGGAGGAGCGCGCGCCCCGCCTGGAGGAGCGCGCGCCCCGCCTGGAGGAGCGCGCGCCCCGCCTGGAGGAGCGCGCGCCCCGCCTGGAGGAGCGGCGGCCCCGCCTGGAGGAGCGCGCGCCCCGCCTGGAGGAGCGCGCGCCCCGCCTGGAGGAGCGCGCGCCCCGCCTGGAGGAGTCCGCGCCGCCCGCCAACCCAGCTCCGTCGCCCGCCCAGCTATCTTAACTCTGTAATTCCGTTTTCGAAACTTTACTACTGGCAAATAGCTACACATATATGGCATACATATTGGACTCGCATCTCCTCGACGATTTTACTGTTCAGTAATTTAAATAAAATAAGTATCTAAGGTGGAGTTAAAATAAAAGAAAATCAAATCAATTTGAAAGTGCTTTATTATTATTATTACTAACGTATGTATTAAGCTTATAATATCGAGCCCTCAATGTGGTCTCTGGTAAACTAATGGCTCCATATCGTCATGATCGTAGAACAGTGTCGGATTAATTCACTTACTCTGTGGTATACGTCAAGAATATACGAAGTTTACTCACTCGTTCAATATTTAATCAAAACAAGTGTTTCAAAGTGCCTTTTACTATAAAGGATTGATTAACTTATATTATAAATTATTAGTGGTTATAATTTTACCAAAATCTTAACATAATATTGTGTACTTGTTTAGTTATTTGTGATTATTATTATTATCATTCAACAAGATCACAGCCTACATAGATAAGTGACGTGCGCGTTCTGTTATTGCACAAAATGAATTGCCAAAAATGTCACGAACCGGCTATGGATTACGTGCAGTGTGGGTTGTGCGAGTCTCACCTTCACTATGCCTGCTCTGGTCTAACTGAGGCTACTTATAGGAAAATGGGAACTGAAAAGAAAGCTGCCTGGCGTTGTGCGCAGTGTCGTAACCCGAACCCCTCGGCTAGTGAAAATCCAACCTTAGTTGCCGTAATGAATGAGATTAAAAACTTTTGCTCTGACTTTGAGTCAATGCGAAATGAACTGCGGGTTGTCTCAAACAATTTGGTTGGCATCAATGAAAAATTAATCGGCTTTGAGAATAATTTTGATAAAATGGATAAGCGCCTTATGGATGTCGAAAGTAAAGTATCTGGGTTTTCAAAAATTCAATCAGATTTGAAGGAAGCTAATCGATGCATAGCTGCACTTAAGGAAGAAAACGGCGTGAGAGAGCAATTCAGTAGATTAAATAATGTCGAAATCTCAGGGATACCGTTAAAAAGTGGGGAAAATCTGTACTCAATATTGCACGACATATCCGCCATGGTCGGTGTGACCTTTCAGGAGACTGACATCGATATGATACATCGCGTTCGCCGTTTCAATGGGAATAACTCTGCTAGTTCAGTTGCCCGCGAGCCAGCTATAGTTGTGAGGTTTACACAGCGGCGTCGCAAGGATCAGCTTGTAGCTGCAGTGCGTGCGCGCCGCGGACTCACCACTGCAGACATCGGCTTCTCTGGACCGGCCAATAATATTTTTGTCAATGAACACTTAACGCCTCAAAACAAAATGCTGTTAAAACGTGCACGCGAGTTAAAATCCGAAAATAACTTTGCCTTTTTGTGGATAAGGGACTGTAAAATATTAATGCGTAAAAACGAGAAATCCAAAATCATTAGAATAAACACCGATTTAGATTTGGATAAAATCAAATGACTTCTCGACTTCACAGTTTATTATATACTCTTAATTATTTTAGTTATTTTGGTACCCTGTTTAATTGTTATTTCTGTTTACATTCTTTTATCGTCAAACTCGCGGATTACGCTTTCTATACACAATACGATTGTAAAGAATTAAATATAAAATAATATTGGGAGAAGAAAACTCGCTAGTGGTTAAAAAATGACATCTGATCCAGTATAAACAAATCCATCAAAAATAATAAACTTGACAGTTATTTTTTATAAGAAAAAATAACAAAATTAAAACAAACTATTTTCAACATCCTCCGAAACAAGGAAAAAAAAAGCAACAATTAAAATTAAAATAATTTTTAAAGTATATCTGGAGGTTTCACTATACGTCCATTTTGTATTGTCAATTTTCTGTGGTTACTCATTGTTTGCGCCTTATCATATTTAAAAACAACTTTAAGGTTGTCTATTTATTGTCTATTAATTTGTATATCGCCATACCCATCCTTTATCCCTCTCATACGCACTAGCGGAAGGGTGTGCCTATCTCGTTCTAAAACCTGCGAGATCTTTCCGAACGCACCTTGCGCATGGGAAGAAAGTGAACATTATTGAACGCGACCCAGCTGTCAGAAGCGTCAGTGAAAATGTGCCAAGGTCATTGCTTGCACAGAATTTGAAGAAGAGACATCAACCGCTCGCAATTTCGAAATTGCGAGAAAAGAAGCCTGCCCGCGGCCAGCAGCAACCTGGCGACCCAAGGAAAGCCCAAGACCACCTGCAGCGAATACAAGTAAGTGCGTGTGAGCGTCCAGCCCCTTCATACAGTCCACTATTATAATTTATTAATTTTGCTCTTTTTCACGCCCGTCCATTTGGCCTCTTACGAGCCGGTTTTCCTATCAATTCCTGCCTATTTCCTATCCTTATAGGTATATGTGTAGTCTATTGTATTTATATGATAATTCCTGTAAATTTTATACGATATTTCGTAAACCCGCGCCGCAAAACTTTACATTTCTTGTCAAACTTTTGTGTTACAGGAATCAATCTTGCATTTAGGTCATTTGGGTATTGGGTTATTTGGCTTACTATTGTTATTAGGTACAAATATATATAAAAAAGGGAAAAACCATTTTTTTGTGAAAAAAGTTTTGGTACCCACCTGTTATAAACCCGCTTACTGTTAGCTTAATTGTTGTTTTATAGGTCTGAATAGTTATTTGTATGTTGTAATACTCACCCGCACAGCTTATAAACACATAAAAGTTACAATATTTTATAAAATAATAGGATAATTTGTACCAAGATGTCTGACAATGAAATTAAACTACAAGTTGCATTGTCTAAGCGTAATTCATTGTTTTCTCGCATTCAATCAATATATAATCATTCAAAGAATGTTGATGACGAAGCGTCGAGGGAAGTATTTGTTTCCTCATGTGTAAATTTGGATGAAATCCGCACAGAGTTCCACAAGGTTGTAGATGAATTTAATTTATTGTCGCTTAAAATAAAACCGGGTGCGCTTATTGACGACCAGTCATGGTCATCATTTGAAGAGCTGTTTTGCCGTATTAAATATAGATATACATCATTGTTGTCCTCGCAATCATCGGTAAAAAGTGAAAAACATGGAGATTTTTCCCGGCAACAAACCAGACTACCCCCAATTGAACTTTTATCATTTGATGGTGATATTAAAACATGGCCAATATTTTATGCCAGCTTTAAGGCTACGGTTCATGATAATGCATCACTCAACGATTCAGAAAAGTTGTATTATTTGATGGGAAAGCTCTCGAGTAAAGCGCAACTCGCATTTGCTGGAACCCTGCCTTCTGCAGAAAACTACCTATTAATATTAAAAAGTCTTAAGGATAAGTATGAAGATAAACGGCTACTTGCCGCTTCATATTTAAATCAAATATTCGAACAAAAACCTTTTACTTCACCGTCAATAGCGAATTTTGAATCTTTTTTGAATAAATATGTAGCATCGGTTAACTCTCTTAAAAAACTAGATATACGGGAACTAGAAGACTTTATATTTTTGAGCATCGCTCTTAAATTACTAGATTCTGACACCACTCAGGCATTTGAAATGAGTCAGAGAACCGTTCAGATACCCTCATTTAGTGATTTAGTTTATTTTGTCAAGGATCAGATGCGAATATTACAAAATACTATGTCTAGTTCTCAGCATTATGTCGCTAAGAAAGGTGTTCGTCCGTATAATGATAAACCGCTCAAAATACCGCAACAACAAACATTTGTCTCCGTCTCCAAACCACATAAATGTTTGTGCGACAATATTGTGCATGAACATTTGTATTTGTGTCCTGCGTTTACAGAACTAAAACCCGTTGATCGATACAATCACGTTAAGGATTTAAAGGGATGTATTAATTGCCTAAGTATTAAACATAAAACTTTTACCTGTCATTCTAAACAAATTTGTAAAACGTGCAAAGGCAAACATCACTCCTTACTACATTTTAATAAGGAACCAGCGGGTCCTGATAATTTAGTAAACGCTGCCACTTTGCCTAAGGCTATGGAGCCAACCCCTCCTACCTCGACTGATCCTGCTGCCAGCTGTTCCAGGTCCGAGTCAGCGAACATTTCATTTTGTGCAACGTCCATTGCTCGTTCTTGTGCTAACGCTGCCCAATCTCACATACAAAACCCGCAATGTAAAGTGCCCACTACTATTTTATTAGCTACTGCCGTTGTTTTGGTTAGAGATTCTAACGGAACGGAACATAAGGTACGGTGCCTTTTGGATAGTGCATCTCAGGGCAATTTTATAACTTATAGTTGTTGTGTTCGATTGGGGCTTAACAAGTTAATCAGTTCAAATAATTTAAAGGTAAAGGGTATCGGGGGAACAGAGAAAATGGTTCAGGGTTCTATATCCTACCAATTTTCTTCAAGATTTAATACTAAAGTAAAATATAATATTGTGTCATTAGTAGTTGATAAAATTACTGAAAATTTACCTACCACATTAGTGGATATATCCGCTTTACCCTTCTTAGAAGGATTACCGCTCGCAGATGAATCGTTTGGTGTACCCGGTCCAATTGATGCCCTCATTGGAGCCGCTTTGTTTCCGCATTTACTACTCCCAGGTGTTATTGGGAATAATAATATATCCGCACCTCCCGCTATACAAACTGTTTTGGGTTATGTTATAATGGGTTCAGTTCCTGTTCTTCAAGATCGTCAAGGATCAGCTTCGACTCAATGTTTTGCGACTCAAGCTGATGACGCTTCGCTAGACCCTATCAATACGTTGCTCAAACGGTTTTGGGAAATTGATGAATCGCCAGTCTCCGCAGCTCAGGAACACTCAGTCGGCGAGATTGAGTGTGAGCACCATTACCGCACGACCACCGTTCGAGATAAAGACAGTGGTCGGTATACGGTTGCATTACCGTTTTGTTCAGATAAATTTTTACTTGGCGATTCTTATGACATTGCTTATAAGCGTTTTTTATGTTTGGAGAAGAAATTAGAGTCAGTACCGACGTTCCGCGCCGCTTATAATGATGTCATCAATGATTATATTACTAAAGGTTTTTTAAGTCCTGTACCGCTTTCAGAATTAAATGATAATAATCCCGCTTATATTATACCGCATCATGCAGTTTTTCGCTTAGACAAAACTACAACAAAAACTCTCTCAGTTTTAGACGCTAGCTGTAAAACCACATCAGGGGTTTCACTAAATGACATTCTTCATAGTGGCCCTAATTTACAAGGTGATTTATTTACAATAATTTTAAATTTTCGATTATTTCAATTTGTATTGACAGCTGATTGTAAGCAAATGTTTTTACAAATCAACGTTCAGAATAGCGACCGTCGCTTTCAACGTATTTTGTACAGATTTAAAATTGATGATCCAATAAAGGTTTACCAGTTTAAAACCGTGTGTTTTGGAGTAAGGTCTAGTCCATACCATGCCTTACGCACAGTCCAACAATTAATTAAGGACGATGGCGATATGTTTCCAAACGCACGCGACGTGGCAAGTAGCTTCTTGTATATGGATGATATAGCGTGTAGCATTGAATCCGAGTCTCTAGCTTCTCAAACTGCTCGCGAACTGATAGAATTGTTTAAGCGCGGACAATTCGATCTCTTGAAATGGTCGAGTAATTCACCGTCAATATTAAAGGACGTACCCGCATCGCATAAATTCGAACAATTCGAGTTTGATAAGTCCATAGATCATAAAGTATTAGGTCTATTATGGTCAAAGTCAAGCGATTATTTTGAATTATGTATCAAAGCCCCTCCTAGCGATAAAGGCAGTAAAAGGATAATATTATCCACTGTCGCGCGCTTATGGGATCTGATGGGATTCGTTGCTCCAGTTATTTTATATGCAAAGCTTCTTATCAAGGAATTGTGGATGTTAAAAATAGACTGGGGCGATGCCCCCCCGCCTAGTATACGTAAATTATGGAGCCAATTTTGTTTGGAGTTACCGCAATTAAATAAATTTATAATACCGCGTTTTTTAGGTGTACAGCAAAACTGTACCGTTCGTTTGCTAGGATTCTCCGACGCGAGCGAGCGAGCGTACGGAGCTGTCGTCTATATGCATGTCACGATTGACAGTAACGTATTAGTAACATTGGTATGTGCAAAGTCAAAGGTTTCGCCCGTCAAGTCTGTGTCTATCGCTAGGCTAGAGCTTTGTGCTGCTGAACTAATGTCAAAGCTATTACGCCGTGTTCATGATACTTTTATTCCTCGATATAGTATTACCGCACTTTATGCGTTTACCGATTCTAAGGTAACGCTTTGCTGGCTTAATACCGAGCCAAATAGATGGCAAACATTTGTCGCTAACAGAGTAGTGACAGTGAAGACTGCAACCGGGATGCTAGTGCGCCCTGTTGTGCGGCTTTGCCCGCTGCCGACCCAATAGGTGTTGGTCAGTCTTTAAATAATCACTTATTAGTTTTATTATTATTATTTTACTTTTCGATCTAATGTTAAGATTTTATTTGTGCTTATACTTACTATTTTCTTACACTTAATGTTAGGTTGAATATTTGTTTTCTTTCCTATTGCTATTAGGTAGCTAGGTACACTTAAGGGGTATGGTCAGGTGACTATATGCAAGATTGATTTTAGAAAGCCATCAGTTTCTAATTGCGTAATTTTCACCATTTATTTTTAAAGGCGACCCTTTAAGGCCGGGGGGATGTTTGCGCCTTATCATATTTAAAAACAACTTTAAGGTTGTCTATTTATTGTCTATTAATTTGTATATCGCCATACCCATCCTTTATCCCTCTCATACGCACTAGCGGAAGGGTGTGCCTATCTCGTTCTAAAACCTGCGAGATCTTTCCGAACGCACCTTGCGCATGGGAAGAAAGTGAACATTATTGAACGCGACCCAGCTGTCAGAAGCGTCAGTGAAAATGTGCCAAGGTCATTGCTTGCACAGAATTTGAAGAAGAGACATCAACCGCTCGCAATTTCGAAATTGCGAGAAAAGAAGCCTGCCCGCGGCCAGCAGCAACCTGGCGACCCAAGGAAAGCCCAAGACCACCTGCAGCGAATACAAGTAAGTGCGTGTGAGCGTCCAGCCCCTTCATACAGTCCACTATTATAATTTATTAATTTTGCTCTTTTTCACGCCCGTCCACTCATTTTATCACAAGAGTTTTCATTTTGTAAATATTTAGGGTCAATTTTCTCGAGGTCCGGTAACTTAGAATTGGTAATTTGCAAAAAATTAGTCCTCATCATTTGTTCCCACCATCCACACAAATCAGGTGGTATAAAAATCCAATTCATTTTATGTACGTTAGAAATATTAAGATACTCATTCCAATCCAAACTGTTATCTCGTACAGACGTGTCGAACGCAGGCTGAATTTTAGTTGTCAAACTTGACTTCTTCACTACTTGTTGATCATCCTTGACATCTCGTTTAATAATTTCCATCTCCAAACACTCCTTAAATACAGAATCATATTGTAAAATATTCACATTTTCTATTCGTTTTATATCATATTCGCTATCACTAAGTATTGGTTGATAACCTTCTTTCCACGGCAAAAACACATCTGATCGTCCGTCATCATTAATTTTATCATTTCGCTCAATTTCAATCAAAACTTCGGTGGTGACATTATTAGGCTTGTCAGTAATACCAATAGATTCTAACTTCTGCATATCAGAGATATCTAAATTTACAAGATTTATTAAGGTATTGGTATATAAAAGACATGACTTCTTAGCTCCTTGCATAGTCCACCCAAGTTTAGTTTTAATAGCTGTCAAATTATCTATTTGTAAATATTCTCTCGTTTTTAATAAGCCTGAATAATCGGCTCCGATCAGTATTCCAATATCTGACGGGGCGTTATGGGCTAAATCAGTTAGCTTAATATTATGTGCATTAAATAATCCTTGCATATAAGTAGTTGTACTTACTCGTGGTAGTGTTCCGCATATTTTATTTTCATTCAATACCATCATATTAATCGCAAAAGAATTATCTACACTATTTACAGCAATGTCGTACAAATTATGTGTACGTCGTTTTGTCTCTATTCCGCTAAACACACTGTGTGTTAGGGTTTCTTTGCCACAAGGCTTTATATATAACTTATTTACAATATCTTGCCATATGTACGATCGTTGTGATCCATTATCTATTAAGGCTCGTACAATAGTATTAGTATTATTACTTACAATATTTACAAGTAGCGTTTGTAGATATGTCACGGTTGGTGTGTGAGACGTGTTGCTGAGTGACATTACATTGCTCTCCTTACCGTCATTCATATCTTCTGTTGAACCATTACTCTGTAAATCTTCATCGCCTTTCTCGTTATTTAATGACAGCTTCTCGATTTCTGTACACATTATAGTATTATGACGACGAGTACAAATCATACATTTAACACGGCTTTTACAGATTTTAGCATAATGACCGGTAAGTAGACAAATAGGACAAACTCGCTTTTTTGTCAAAATCTTTCTCCGCTCAATCAAAGTTAAGTCAGCTACTTTAAAGCAATTGCTCGATTCATGATTCGATTTATCACACCATATGCAGGTTTTATTTTTATCAATGCTCGAGACTAAATATAAGGCAGTCGGTTCATTAGATAGGTTTTTATAATTATATTCGGGCGAAAACCCTGATCTCGCCATACCTATTTTCTGTATACACTCGACTTCTCTTTTTAAAAATAATAATAAAGTAGAAAGTTGGTTACCTGTTATTTCATTGTGTAATCGTGATCGTTCATACGCTCTTAATATCTCTTCAGGTAACGCAGACTCTACCATAGGATATAACATGGCCGCATATTTTTCACTCGTAACGCCCAGTGTCTCCAATGCCCGAATTTGAGTAGTCAGCTTATCATAGAGGTCGCTTAATGTTAACTCCGCTTCTTTCCGTGCCTGTGATAATATAAGGGATAAGAGTTCGCGTACACATATTTCTATAATAAGTTCCTCACGCCCAAATCTGTCTTTTAAATGTTGCAAGGCCATTGAATAATTGTTACCGGATGGTGGGAAACTATTTACGAGTGTTCTGGCACCAGATCCATTTTCCGTGGACTGGATTAAATATTGCATCTTATCGTGGTCATCTATAGTAATATCGTTATCGATCTTTTGAAACTGACCCCAAAAATTGATCCAATTCTTTACGTCCCCGTTAAATTTTACCAATTCTAATACAGGAAGTTTAAAATTCCATTTCTTACCTCTGACCTCCTGGTCGCTTCTGGCATCTAAAATATTATTTTTGTTACTCACGGACCTCGTATCTGCAAGTACCTCTGTCGTCGCTCTCTTAATAGAACTCTATTTATAATAGTACTCGTCTGAGTCATCCGCATCCTTCTCGATGTCTTCCTCGGTAGCATCGTTGATGAGCATCTCCCTCCTAATTTCTTCATCTAAGCTGAATAATCGTTCGGCTTTAATCTCAGCCGATGTAAATAGGTCATCAATTTCTCCAATATCTACATCGCTGGTCTCGCCTTCAAACTTAGTTTTTAGTACTCGTATATTTATTCTTCTAGTTAAGGTTCTTCTTAGTGCAGATCTGTCCTTCCTAAGAAGGGACAATTTATCTGGTGCACTCATTCCTACGGTCGCCACTTGTAAAGAATTAAATATAAAATAATATTGGGAGAAGAAAACTCGCTAGTGGTTAAAAAATGACATCTGATCCAGTATAAACAAATCCATCAAAAATAATAAACTTGACAGTTATTTTTTATAAGAAAAAATAACAAAATTAAAACAAACTATTTTCAACAACGATGTTTAGGCCAGCACGTTATGCGTCGCTCAACACATATTATGTTTTTCTGTTTAGTGTCCTTTATTTAATTATGCAGTCATTATTGGATTTTCTGTTATTAAATCTCTTTCACTTCAACCTTATCCAACAATGTTATATTCTGTTGGTTTTTTTATACATCTATAATTTATGGAAAAGGCAGCTAACTTAAATCTAAATATCTATTATCAGAACGTGAGGGGTCTACGTACAAAATCGCACACCTTTTTAAACAACGTTTTGCGATCTGAATATGACATCGTTTGTTTGACAGAAACTTGGTTAACCAGTGCTTTTAGTGATGAGGAATTTTTCGGCCAACTTTATAACGTGTATAGATATGACCGTGACGCGTCAGTGTCCGGGCGGGCGCGGGGTGGCGGCGTGCTGCTGGCCGTGCGCGCCGACCTTGCGCTGGCGGTCACTCGCAGCGACTGGATGCGGTCAGCGCCGCACCACGAGGAGCTGTGGCTTACACTCCGGGGGCAGAGTGCCGCCTTTCCCTCCCGTCTAGATCTTAATCCACCTGGCGATATTCATATAATGTGTGCTTATTTCCCTCACAACAATAATCATTTAAATTCCCTAAAGATTATGTTTGACCATGTTTCAGCCCTAGTTGTAAATCGGCCGAATGACAATTTTCTATTATTGGGCGATTATAACGTTTCGAAGGCAGTTTGGTGTCAGGTAGGCTACTTAAATCATCTGTCATTGGACACAAAAAATGACCCCGTTGTTGCCTGCCTAAGTGACTTTTTATCGTTTACAAATTTAAAACAATTTAATTGGTGTAAAAACACAAATGACCGTATATTAGACCTCACTCTATCTAACATGAACTGCACAGTCTCAATCTGTGCGGAACCGCTCATTATAGAGGACGAACACCACAAGGCAATAGAAATATCAATCCCTATTTCACACACTCCTATACTTAAAGATAACTCAAACTACAGATATATGTTCCATGCCGCTGATTATGACAAAATAACTGACGGTCTACGGGCAATAGACTGGAGTTCGTGGCAGTGTATGGATACTAACCGGGTTTCGGAGCAATTCTCCGCTTTGCTTACAGATTTAATTGTAAAACATGTTCCGCGACGCAAAATCACATGTAATAATTTCTATCCGCCGTGGTATTCCAAAGCTCTTATTATGATTGTAAAGGAAAAGCGAAATGTACATAAAAGGTGGAAAATATATGCCAATCCTATCGATTTTGAGACTTTCAAGATATTGAGGCGTAGGGAAAAGAAGGTCGCGGCCGAATGCTACAATAACTATATCTCAAATGCAGAGGACAAAATAAATTCCAGTCCCAAGTTCTTTTGGAGTTATATAAAATCAAAATTTAATACAAATACTATTCCAGACGTGATTGAATATGGAAATAGGAAATCTACTGATGGGGAAGGTATATGTAAACTATTCAACGAATACTTTAATTCTGTTTTTGTCCCTGTCTCAACCAGCACCCCCACAGTTCGCAGCTACTCTGACCAGTCGCACTGTGTTGATATTAATTCAATACACATAACACGTAACGAGCTTCTATTACAACTACAAAAAGTGAATGTACGGAAAGGGGCTGGTCCTGATGGAGTTCATCCTCTGCTGGTCCTTAAATGCGCAAAGGAGCTTGTGGAGCCACTCTTACTCATCTTTAGAAAGTCACTTAGGGAAGGATTATTTCCTCCAATTTGGAAAAAAGCCTTAATTACACCCATTTTTAAGGGCGGAAATGTCAATAATGTAAACAGTTATAGGCCAATATCTAAACTAAACATTTTTGCAAAAATATTTGAAAAAATTGTAACGAATAAGCTTGCTCAAGTATTATCGCGACACATTTCTCAATTTCAACATGGTTTTTTCCGTGGCCGCAGTGTCGATACTAACTTGGCCAATTTTTCCGATTTTGTATTGAACGCTCTTAACTCTGGGTGCCACGTGGACGCCGTGTATACTGACTTCTCGAAAGCTTTTGATAAGATTAGTCATAAACTGTTAATACTTAAGATGGAAGAGGTTGGTATACATGGTGACCTTCTACGGTGGTTATCCTCATATATTGGTAATCGAAGTCAAGCGGTGGCCATTAAGGGATATTCTTCAGACTACTTAAGTATAAGTTCAGGAATTCCACAAGGGTCACATTTAGGACCCTTCCTCTTTTCTCTGTACATTAATGGTATTGAGAATTCCTTTGAAAACTCTTGTCATCTATTGTATGCTGATGATACGAAAATATTTAAAGTTGTTGCTTCACTAGAGGACTGCTACGAGCTTCAATCTGATCTGAACAGCCTGTGTAGATATTGTGACGAAAATCAACTCTTTTTAAACGCAAGCAAATGCCACATAATAACTTATACCCGAAAACTTATGTTTTTGGGTTATCTCAATTAACTTTAAATACACGCTTGGCACAGAGTCTTTGGACAGGGTAAATAGCATTAGAGATCTTGGGGTTGTATTGGACTCCAAACTTCATTTTAATTTACATATAGATAACATTATCGATAAAGCTTATAAAAGATTGGGTATGATCCTGAGACTAGGCAAACCATTTAAGAAAGCATCTACGTACAAAACACTTTACTACGCTTACGTTCGAAGTGTTTTGGAGTTCGGTAGCATAGTGTGGAGCCCTCAGTACGCAGTGCACATATCCCGATTGGAAAAACTACAAAATAAATTCCTGAAAGCATTAGAATACCGCACTGGGAACGAGTTCTTAAGTTACAAGGCTGCGTCTGAACGTCATAAAGTTAATTCTTTGCAAAGTCGCCGTTTTTTAAACGATTCCATGTTTCTGTACAAAATAGTAAATAATCACATAGACTCTCCTACTCTTTTAGACAATGTCACGTTTAGAGTGCCTCGACTTACCTCACGTTCTAAAGACTTGTTCATTTCCTCCTTTAGCAGAACAAATTATGCAAAAAACACCTTTTTAAGACGTGCAGTAAAACTATATAATGAGTGCTTGGTTGACGTGGACATATTTGCTTGCTCTAAGTCAGTGTATAGGAGTAGAGTCCGTGAGATAATTAGAGTTAAGTATTCGATAGAATAGACTTAAATGTAATTTTTACTTTCTTTTATGGTTTAATTGTATTTTGAAAATGTAATAAGTATAGTTCTCTTTTACAGTTTTGGTACTCCAGGTCTAATTATATGTATATTGTTTGTTATATAAATTGTATTATGACTGTTTGTTACCATAATAAAATAAAATAAAATAAAAATTAAAAAAAATACCCATAATTTTGCATATATATTTATATATAGTTTTATATTGTTTGTGGTCTGTAATTTATAGTGCAAATATTAGAAAGGGTTCCAAAATGAAATCTAGAAGGTTTGCACTTATTATGAGACTTAAAAAGTGACAAAAAACAGTCGAAATGACAGTTGAATGGCCGCCATGAAAATTTTAAATATAGCAGATCCGTCACTGTTCTACGATCATGACGATATGTTACCTCTAATCTGTACAGTCTATACGCATCGTTACCTTGGTTTCAGCTATTCCTTAGGGAATTAGGTCTAAAAAGTCAAATTCAATGGATTCACCGAGCGGGTGCCAGTGAAATCGTGTATGGGGAAGAGTGGTAAAGAATGATGTGCCGGGTTTAACCAGACCTATCTGGATCAAAAAGGAGGTTCGCTGTGTAACTATCACTTTTCCTGTTCATTTCTTCTATTATAATATTTGTTCGTACTCTCTATATGTCACGATTGTAATAATTGCCAATTGTATTTCTGATTCATTTTAAAAAGTTATACCATTTCAGCTCAGTTTGTGACAATTCATGTTGCACCGACCCAAATGCGTTCTTCGCATATTTTTGCGCGACTAAGTTGTCGTGTTCGTCGAAAATGACGTAAAAAGTTGGAATATTTTGATCCAATTAGGTCGTACGCGCTCTAGATACTCCGCCGCAGACTTTCGCCGGCCCCGTTAGTGTTGGGGAGAGAGCGGGAGGGAGCAGTGCGCGCCGACATGGCGGTGTGGGCGCTCGTGCTGTTGCTGGCGCTGCCGAGTCGCGCCGCGCCGCCGCTGGAGTTCCGCGTGTTCTCTCTGGGCGCGGGCCCGCTGCGGCTGGGTGCGGGCGAGGCGGCCCAGCTGTCCCGCCTGCCGCCGCTGGTGGAGTACCTGGTGCAGCGCGTGCAGGGCTTGCTGTCGGTGCGCCTGCCGCCCGGCCTGCCCGGCGCCGTGCTCAGTCCGGAGCCGGAGCCGCCGGGGACCTACCGCCTGCAGATCCCGCTCGACGACGACGTGCCCTGACCGATCCGATAGCAGTTCGCTTATTATTTATTACAAAGTTTTCAATGTTGCGTTGTGTATTATTTTTCACATATCGATACGAAAGACTCACTCCCTAAGACTGTTTAATTATTTTTATAAAACTCACAACATGTCTCTTTTTTTCTGAATATGGTAGTGTATTAATTATATTAAAAAAAAATAAAAAATTGACAAATTGCAAAAACATATTAGCTCCTTTTCGAATTACAATCTGACGGATGATTTAGGTCGCCCAATATGAGTAATCAAGTAAGGTTACAAGAAATTGTTTGGTTGCCCTGATCAGAATTTGATATAAATATTAAATTAGAATAGATAATCCATAAAATGACAATTATTGTTTTACTCTAAAATTTAATATGCGTAGGTGAATACCATGAATTTACTAGTTTTGCTTGAGTTCGGGCTATTTAAGTGAAGAAATGCCACTAAGGGAGAATCCAGTTACTGGCCCATTCCATTCCAATGTTTCTTCTAAGTTGGATAGCTCGCCGACAGGAAAACAACTTTAAGAAAGAAAGAAAGAATTAAACAGTATTATATAAATGATTGAGTTCGTTCCTGTAATGTAACACCTACTACCTCTGCGCGTGCTGAATGAGAATGAGTATCCATGTTTGTATTTGACAAAATTAAAATAATTATTCAATTCAAGAAGTTACGTTTTATAAATACTCTATCTAGCGTCCTAGAATAACAAGACAAGTTAAGAAGCCAAACGCTAACAAAGATAGGCCAATTAGTACAGAATAAATGTGTGTATGTTAGTCATTGCCGGTTATTGTAGTGTTGGACGTGCACTTTCAAATTTATAATTATTTTATTGTTTCACAATTGCAATATGCCGACTTACGTGTTAAGGAAGTGCAAAACACAACCTTCCTCGACAAGTGACAATTTATTTTCGTAAATAAATGTTGATTAAACTAATATTTAAAAGCTTTCTATTAAAATATACAAAAGTTTACGTCCATTAAATCGGAAATCATCGGAAAAAAGTTCATCTACTCGACCATAGATGGCGGTGCTATTATATTGCATAAGTACAACAGTTTGATAATGATATATTTTGTTAATACAGTACTTAAGGCTATTTGTTAGTTGTACAAAGGGTGTATTAAAGTAGTCTTTCTAACTCCACACCAAGCTACTTGTGTTATGGAAGTTAGTCTATTATTCTAGGTTATAAATTACAATTAAAAATATTAGTGTTTATAAATAATAATTAAATAAATAAATAAAAATATATATTATATGTATAAATATTTTATGTACTTCTAGACTAAGTTATGATACCAACATAAAAAGTAGGTAAGGGTATGTATAGTTAGACGACCAGATCAAGATACTATAATACTATTCCATAACGGACAGAAGCATCTCAGTCTGGTCGTAGCTCAGATTTTGTAACCAGTTTGATATTTTCTTTTTAACCTCGTATCTATTTAATAGGTATATGGAGTTTATTTTATTGACTTCGTTGTACAACCTTGAACTTACAGACTCATACTGCCTGCGTGCAAATGCAGTTCTACATTTTATACCCGGACATATTAATGCACCAGAGCGTTTTTGAGCTACGTCATTGCTGAAAGGGAGGGCCGAGTGCCGACGAAGAATGACGGACAGAATGTACAGTTTTCTCACCGACAAGACTTGGCATTCCTGGTACAGTTGAGAGGTTGGGTAGTCTCTGCGCTTAAAGTGTATTACTTTTAGGACTGCCCTCTGGGCTCTCTCCAATGCGATGAATGTTGTTTTATATGTCCCACCCCAAATGGTGATGCAATATGATAATATTGACTGGCAGAGGGAAGTATAAACTGTGTACATTACTGTGCCGTCCGCTGAGCTCCGTAGGTTTTTAAATATGTAAATGAGTTTTCTTACTCTTGCTGTCAGAGCCTCCACCTGAGGTTGCCAGTCGACTCTTTCATCAATTACGACACCGAGGTATTTAGTGTACGCGACTCGCGTTAGCGTCAGGCACTTGCAGGTTTCCGGACTGACACAATCATGAGCAACGAGTGCTTTAGAGATCGCTGGTGGTTCAGGAGAGTTAGGAGGGTAGAAACGAATGATCTTGGTTTTTTCAACATTGAATGTGAGTAAATTGGTTGCCAGCCAATTCATCACAACCTGTAGACCTTTTTCTGTGTGAGATTTTGCAGTATTCCAGTTCTCCCCGTATGCCAGAAGAGCTGTGTCATCTGCATACATGCATTGCTCAGTAGACATGCATTGCTCAGTAGACATGCATTGCTCAGTAGACATGCATTGCTCAGTAGACATGCATTGCTCAGTAGACATGCATTGCTCAGTAGACATGCATTGCTCAGTAGACATGCATTGCTCAGTAGACATGCATTTTTTAAATCTTGACCGGTTATATAGTTAGCCCTCCTCGACACTATCTATATTCTATTCTTCCAGTCGGGGTCTTGTATTATAAACGATCCTATTTACATCAGTTTTTACAAAGACACAAACAACCTCTGACCGTACACGAGTGTATGTTGTACATGTATATTTTGCCCCAAAATTTGATACAAGGTAAATAAATAAACATTTTAACTTTTACATACTAATTTATTGTAAAAAAATACTTAATTCAAGGTAACATCCTATATATGATATTAACGTTTATAATTTAAAGCATCATAAATCTACAAGGGTGCAGATACGAAATAAAGCCAAGTTTGGATAATTCACATCACTTTAATTTTAACCCATAATCACACTAACACTGTCATTGTGATGATGCACAGGCCGCAGGCTCGACGCTCACGATCTACGACGAATATTGCGCTGACATAGGGAACGCGCTCCGCAGTCCCGACGATCTTATTAACTCCTGACGACTCCCAGCCCCTTTTTAAAACTTTCCTCGTAGATATTATTATTATTTTTTAAATATGAAGAGTGGATATTATTTATATAAGTTATTATTATGTGCGTCCGGCATATTCGTAGGAGCCGCACGCACACTGAGCGAGCTCGTCGCCTCGGGCAGCTTGTTTATATCGTGCGGCATACTCATTGGAGCCGCACGCACACTGAGCGAGCTCGTCGCCTCGGGCAGCTTGTTTATATCGTGCGGCATACTCATAGGAGCCGCACGCACACTGAGCGAGCTCGTCGCCTCGGGCAGCTTGTTTATATCGTGCGGCATACTCATAGGAGCCGTACGAACACTGAGCGAGCTCGTCGCCTCGGGCAGCTTGTTTATATCGTGCGGCATACTCATAGGAGCCGCACGCACACTGAGCGAGCTCGTCGCCTCGGGCAGCTTGTTTATATCGTGCGGCATACTCATTGGAGCCGCACGCACACTGAGCGATCTCGTCGCCTCGGGCAGCTTGTTTATATCGTGCGGCATACTCATAGGAGCCGCACGCACACTGAGCGAGCTCGTCGCCTCGGGCAGCTTGTTTATATCGTGCGGCATACTCATAGGAGCCGTACGAACACTGAGCGAGCTCGTCGCCTCGGGCAGCTTGTTTATATCGTGCGGCATACTCATAGGAGCCGCACGCACACTGAGCGAGCTCGTCGCCTCGGGCAGCTTGTTTATATCGTGCGGCATACTCATTGGAGCCGCACGCACACTGAGCGAGCTCGTCGCCTCGGGCAGCTTGTTTATATCGTGCGGCATACTCATAGGAGCCGCACGCACACTGAGCGAGCTCGTCGCCTCGGGCAGCTTGTTTATATCGTGCGGCATACTCATAGGAGCCGTACGAACACTGAGCGAGCTCGTCGCCTCGGGCAGCTTGTTTATATCGTGCGGCATACTCATAGGAGCCGCACGCACACTGAGCGAGCTCGTCGCCTCGGGCAGCTTGTTTATATCGTGCGGCATACTCATAGGAGCCGCACGCACACTGAGCGAGCTCGTCGCCTCGGGCAGCTTGTTTGTATCGTGCGGCATACTCATAGGAGCCGCACGCACACTATTACTCTACGCCTCCTCCACTCAACATATCCTTCCAGCTGTCAAACGAATATTAAGTTTCTGTAATAGTTACGATTAAAGTTAAAAATAGAGCCGAGCCGACAGTTTTATTTTAAAGGTCAGCCGTAACCTAGTACGTTAGATCTTACGTACGTTAGACGCCATTTTAATCGTCTCAATTACAGAGTATTAATTTACGTTTGACAGCTAGAAGGAAATGTTGAGAGGAGGCGTTGAGGACACGGGGGTGAGACTCCTTTCAGCAGTTTTCGATATTTGTCGTCGTTAAGAAAGTAGCCGCTATTTAAAAAGCCAACCTGTATAGCGGGGAAGTCCCGACGTGCCCGCACTGGTAAGCGAACCGGTCGGCTAATGAAGCGATGCCGATCCCGGTCACACGCGGAAGGTAACGGTTCCTATGGATCTTGTATTTGGGTACACGTTCCCGTTTCATATTTGTACTGCGAGTTTCCTATTATCTATACAACAGACCTTACTATTCTTAGAGAGGCTTTTTTACAACCGAGTAAGATTGTCACTCGCCGCGAGTTCCGTTCGTCACATGTGTACATTGTTGTGAAGTATGTCGGCTGCCAGCGTACGGACATGCACCTTGTCGCGACGGGGTAGCGGTTCCTTTGTAACGTTCTTATCGCAGAACAATGGCAGTCCCTTACCGATAAGGCGGGTCCGATCGTATGTAAGCGCGAGCCCGTCTCCGCCGAGCCAGTCTGCGCACGCGCTCCGGGAGTCATGTCGGTCCTCCTGCTGCTGCTCACGGCGGCGTCTCTCTCGGAGCAGGCGCCCGCGGGCCCGCTGCTGGTACTGGTGCTGCCTCCTGCGGACTCGCTGCGACTCGACAACCCGACGCTTCTCCGCACAGCTCCGGGAGATAGGGGGCCGCTGGGCGGGCTGGTGTCGGCGGTGCCCTGGCTGCCGCTGGAGCTCAATGTGCCCGACTCTCTGAGCTGGCTGGCGCAGCTTCTGGGCGGGCTGCTGGGCTGGGCGCGGCCGGGCGGCGGGCAGGGCGGCGGGCAGGGCGGCGGGCAGGGCGGCGGGCAGTTCGGTAGGCCGGGCGCCGTGCTTCTGCTCGCCGCGCCGCCGCCCGCCCTCTACCGGTAGTCATCGCGATCGGAGACTGCCGTCACCAGGAGTTTTCGAATTTAGATCCTCTACCATATAGAGTTACTTTCCGCTTACCGACAGGCGAACTTTACATAAAACGAGACTTTAGTAAAACCAATCGGAACAAGCAGAAGGTACCGGCACAAGTTACAAGCGATGACGTGCATCGGAAAAGTTACTAGGTCCTCAGTGCCATTTTTTTATTATTATATATTTACCTACGAGTACCAGTTTATGGTACGTCAGAGCTCACACTCTGTGCCGATCCACTTTTAGACAGGTTTATGGTACGTCAGAGCTCACACTCTGTGCCGATCCACTTTTAGACAGGTTTATGGTACGTCAGAGCTCACACTCTGTGCCGATCCACTTTTAGACAGGTTTATGGTACGTCAGAGCTCACACTCTGTGCCGATCCACTTTTAGACAGGTTTATGGTACGTCAGAGCTCACACTCTGTGCCGATCCACTTTTAGACAGGTTTATGGTACGTCAGAGCTCACACTCTGTGCCGATCCACTTTTAGACAGGTTTATGGTACGTCAGAGCTCACACTCTGTGCCGATCCACTTTTAGACAGGTTTATGGTACGTCAGAGCTCACACTCTGTGCCGATCCACTTTTAGACAGGTTTATGGTACGTCAGAGCTCACACTCTGTGCCGATCCACTTTTAGACAGGTTTATGGTACGTCAGAGCTCACACTCTGTGCCGATCCACTTTTAGACAGGTTTATGGTACGTCAGAGCTCACACTCTGTGCCGATCCACTTTTAGACAAGTTTATGAACGCCTAGGAAATCGACAACAGTTTCCCGCACACTGTCCAAGCAGTACACGAACATTAGAGGCAGGCGTTATTGATAATATATTAATTTGTAGATAGAACTGCGTTATTATTTAACTTGTTCCTTTCGCAGAGAGAAGGGAGAGGGGAGAGAAACACACAGGATTAGTTGTTATTGTTTATTGTGGGGAGGGAAGGGGAGCGTTCTTCTCTGCGATCACCGATACCGGGTACGTGAAGCTGTAGAAAAACCCGCGGGGAGGACCCTGCAACCGAGAGCCGCTCGTCAGCACACATACTCACGCAGACCCACATACATACACAATCACACACACTTACCGTCGGCTCCTCGTCTGGGGGAGGTGCGCGAGCAGCAGACTGCGAGGACGCGGCGGGCGACTCGTCGTGCGGCTCGTACTCACCGTGCGAGTCGTAGTCGCCGGGGGGTGAATACGAGCTACTGAACAATAAAATGGTCAGGCAGAATACTTATTTATTTAAACTTAATTGCACAGAGTACAAAGGCGGACCTAATGCCGCTAGACATTCTATGACGGTCAAACCTTCGGGACAACGAGACTAGGTGCAATACTAAATTAACTTGAAGACTTATTCATGCATTAAGCAGATAACATATACATACTTAATAATAATTACATACAAATACATATAACCTACACAAATAAAGTATTTATTTATAGGAAGTATAGGTTTGGGAGTATACTGACTGCGCGCCGGGCTGCGCGGCTCGCTGGGCGGCCTCCCTCCAGGCGCGCGCGTGCTCCTCGCGGGCCGCCGCCACCTCCGGCGTGTCCCGCGGCGGCTCGGGCGCGGGCGGGCGTGGCAGGTCGTCTGTCTGGTGGAAGCCGGAGCCGTCGTCCCAGTACTGCACGCGCACCGGCCGCGCCAGGCCGGCCTCGTACGTGTAGGAGCCCCGCACGACGCCGGCGCGGTCCCGCGTCTCCGCCTGCACACACACTCGGTTACCGTCGGTACCGTCCCGCATGCCGTCTGGTCCGTACCTTGGCGGACTCCGGCGTCTTGTAGCCGTAAGCGAACGCCCCCAGCCCGTCCTGGCCGTGGTATTGCTCGGCGTCGTACACGTGCTCCACGTAGTCCTCCGTGTTCTCTATCTCGCGACCGTGCTTCCAGTAGTGGCCGAGAGTGGGCCCCGCCTCGGCCGCGCGGAAGCGGGCGTCGTCGTACCGGACCTGCGAGCGACACGTGTGAGACAGGGGGTGCAGGCGGACAGGGCGAGAGAGAGAGAGAGGAAGCACTCACGAGCGGCAGAGTGGCGACGCGGGCGGACAGCTGCGGCTCGGAGAAGGGCGGGCTCTGCAGGTAGCGCTGCGCCTCCTCGGGAGAGATGTCTATCTCGAAGATGTTGTGTGCGAGCGCGGAGGCCGCCAGGGCGCACAGTACCTGCGAGTTATGTGAAGCTGTGACCTCCGCGCACTTCCTGTACCGGGTCGGAGGTCACGGCCGAGCGCATCATCTCTATTTAAAGAGCTCGCCGCAGACCTCCGACTCGGTGGGTCGGGAACTAACTTTTTTTATACATGAATATTTTAAATAGCTTCACCTATTTTACTGACAAGAAGCTATTTAAAATAACTAAAAATATTATAATAAAATGCGTTTATTTCGGAATAATATCCACATGGATTAGTAATATAGTATTTCCTTATTCTGTGTTTAATCGAGTGCAAAAGTCGACTTGTTCTCAATTCTATATTCTATTGACAAAGATTAAACAAAAGTTATCTCTATAGTATTAGTAAGGATTACTCTGTCGTGTGTCATCGTGTAGATCACACCTAACGTACTGAAGCAATTTAAACTAAATGTGGTACAGAGATAGTCTAGAGCATGGATGCACAGACCGCGGCCCGCGGGCCGCATGCGGCCCGTGGGTCGAATATTGGTGGCCCGCCGACAGCAAAAATAATACTCTCGTGCATTCGAAAAATATTGAATTCTATTCCAGAATAAAACAAAAAAAAAATATGTTCGAAAAGTAATGTGAAACTCGCGCGCGCGCAATTTGAATCTAGCGCCCAAAATTGCTAAGTCAAGTAACATCGCTCGCTATAGAAATCAAGAATTTTCTAGCGCGGTGAGCAAGCGAGATAGATATAGTCCCGTATTCCCGATTGCTCGCGTATCTACACGAAGCTTCCAGAGTCGTTTGCGCGGTATAAAAATCACGTTAACCGCAGCGGCCGAACAGTTCGCTTTTCATTTGAGTGAAGTGTCAACAACAGAAAGAAATAAGCGCGAAAATACAAAGCGAAGTAATAAGTGATTGAGAATAAGTGCAGTTTATTAGTGTTTTTGGGAGGCAATAGTTCTAGTGTAGATTTTAACTCGACTAGCCGGTGTCATATATTTTGATCCACATTCAACGTAGATTTCCTGTTGCAGTGTTAACCCGTCAAGTGCCGTGTATAATTGTGTTGTGAAAACGTAAGTAAAACTCTGTTATTAATAAGTGTTTCCCTACCTATTTAATCAATTTTAATCAAATTTTGCTTTAATGTTGGCTAAATATTAAAATAAACAAAGAAATTACTATTTTTATAAGAATTTCTCTAACTGTAATAATTACGTCATTATTTCAGATAAAATCTGTATAAAAATCTTAAAATTTCTGAGAAATAATATTTAATCAATTATTTTTGATAATTTAAAAAAGGATAGGTAATTTAAGTGGGTACTGTAATTGTTTTTAGGTGCTGTGTTAATCCTAGCCAGGATTAGAACGCAACATGGAGAAGCCAGGACCTAGTAAAAAACGTAAGGTTAAAGATGAAAATCGGCAGTTTCAAGAAATTTGGACTGAGAAATACTTTTTTGTATGGTCGCATAACAAAGTCGTTTGTTTAATTTGCAAGAATTCTGTTGGATTATAATTTAAAAAGGCACTATGAAACGCAGCATCCTTCTTTTACCAAGTTTACAGGCGAATTAAGAAAGCAAAAAATGTTGTCTTTAAAACGGGAGCTTATTGGTCAGCAAGCTATGTTTACAAAACACATTCAAGATTCAGAAACGGCTACAGAAGTTAGTTATGAAATTTCTCGAATGATAGCAAAGCGAAGTCGCCCCTTCAATGATGGCGATTTTGTAAAAGAATGCATGGAAATTGCCGCTAAGAAAATGTGTCCAGAAGCAGCAAAAAAGTTTGAGAAAATTCAACTGAATCGTATGACTATCCAAAGACGAATTATGTCCTTGTCAGGTAATATTGCGGAACAATTAATTGAAAAAACTAAGATCATGGAATTTTTTTCATTAGCACTCGACGAATCGACTGATATTAGTTCCACAGCTCAACTTCTCATATTCATACGAGGTGTTACTCAAGATTTTGAAGTCTTCGAAGAGTTATTAGGAATGTGTTCATTGAAAGGTCAAACCAAAGGAGTTGATATACTCAATGGACTTTTGGACGAGTGTTCAAAAACTGATTTGGACTTATCTAAGTTATCGGGAGTTGCGACTGACGGTGCTCCTTCCATGATTGGTATCAATTCCGGGCTAGTTACTTTGCTGAAAAAGCACCTGCAAGAAAAAAACATAAACACTGAAGATCTCATGCAGTTTCACTGCATTATACACCAGGAAGCCCTCTGTTCTAAAAAAAATGAATTTCAAAATGTAATGAAAGTAGTAGTTTCGACTGTAAATTTCATAAAATCACGAGGACTCAATCACAGACAATTCAAACAATTCCTTGATGACATCGAAAGCGAATACGGAGATTTACTGTATTATACAGAAGTAAGGTGGCTAAGTCGTGGATTGACACTGGAACGATTTCTAAATTTAATAGAAGAAATTGGAATATTTCTGGCGGAAAAGCAAAGGGATGTCCCGGAACTTAAAAATCCTGATTGGTTGTGTGATTTAGCTTATTTAGTTGACATTACAAATCATTTGAATGTCTTGAACACACGGCTTCAAGGCAAAAATCAACTGATATCCCAGCTCTATGCTCATGTAACATCCTTTCAATGCAAGCTGACACTTTTCAGATCACAATTGAATTCTGGAAATTATAATCATTTTCCGAATTATAAGAAAATGGCTGAAAAATTCAACAAAACTGCGATTAATTTCAGTTATGTAGAAAAGCTAGATATTTTGATTCAATCTTTTGAAGACAGATTTTCGGAGTTTAAAAAAGTGAAACCTCTGTTGGACATATTCAGCAATCCTTTCACTATTTCAGTTGAAAATGCGCCAGAGTCAATGCAGTTAGAAATTATCGACATTCAAAATGACCAAGATTTACGCAACAAATTCAACGAAGGAGACTTGCTGAACTTTTACCGCTGCATTGATAAAAATATGTACGAAGAGTTGCGCATAAACGCTCTGAAATGTGCCAGCTTATTTGGTTCTACCTATATATGTGAACAAACTTTTTCAATACTAAATAATAATAAAACAAAAAATCGAAACCGCCTTGCAAATGAAAGTTTGGAAGCAGTTTTACGTGTTGCTACAGTAAATTTGAGCCAAATATAAAAAAGATTGTAAGCACTATGCAGTGCCACGCTTCAAATTAATAATTTCTTTTTTAATTTTAATAAATTTTTATCAATTCTTTATTGTCTTTAACTACCTATACCTACTTCTGGCGGCCGGCCCGCTATCAGTTCATGATTTGGCCGAGTGGCCCCTAGTATTAATAAGTCTGTGCAACCCTGGTCTAGAGCTATGCTATCCAGCCTATGGGCTACTAGGATGAAAGTTTGTATGGAAATTAGGTAAGTTTTAAAGCTAAAAGCTTAAAATTAATATTTTTTAGTCTTTCTGATTAGATAGAAATAAATAACATTCAAAGTTTGTAAAAAAAATACTTTATAAACAACGGAATATATAAAATGTCGATAACACAGATGATCTAAAAAATAATGTCCATCCAGATCTTCAAATTAATAGGGGCAATCGGGAATGGCTGGGTGAAACTGCAGTTTAAACTAACAAATCATTTCAGACGCGGAGGGGATGTTGTCGGATGTTGGGATGGTGTAGAAGACAATGTTATGGACACTGAACAAGTCATATCTTACCCCATAGAGTTTTTCAACTCTTTAGAAAAGTTAGTGTTGCAGTCCTATTAATGAGAAATCTAGACCAAGCCAAGCCAAAGCTATGTAATGGTACACGATTACAAATTCCACATCTCGGACACATTATAAAAGCTATAATCATGTCTTCAATGGCAAAAGGAGAAAATGATTTGAATAAATAAATAATTTGTAATAATAATAATTGCTGATTTGCCATTTCAGTTTAAGAGTGCAGTTTCCCTGAAAGCAGCATTTCCAACTAAAATGAATAAAACTCAAGGACAGACGTTTCGTTACAGGTGTTCTTTTAGAAAAGAAAATATTTTCCCATGGGCAGGCTCATGTGTATCAAAACCGCAAAATCTTTATGTTTTGGCAAAAGAAAAAACAACTAAAAAAGTGGTGTATAAAAATTTACTTAAACTGTATGTGTTTTTATTTGCGAATTAATTATGCCTAAAAAAATCATAAGCTGCCGAAAGTCAGTATTCCATGCGGACGAGGTCGCGGGCAAAGCTAGTAAAAATATATTTGCTTCGGCGAGAGCATTGTAGATATTCTGCGAGTATTGTATTCTAGCAGAATGCCTCAAACAGGGTCACAACACACCTCGATATCTGATTCACATTTAGAGCAAGTATTATTAGTAATTATTTCAATATGGCATTAGCACAAAATCCATACGTAATTGCGGTATAGACACCGAATGGCCGGCGTGTCGCAATTCCTTACCGAATGTCCCAGCTCCAACCACTATGGCCTGGATAGACAATATTCCTGATGTAACCTCCCACTCGACTAGCGACTGACTACTCAAACACTCAAATCGCTGCTTCGCTGATGTTATGTTTACCAAACTTCCCCAAACAGGTCAAATATAAGTTTAAGCTATTGGAGTAAGTTTTTTCTTAAAACAATGTATAAATCAAAGCAACTCAAATAACTGGTTGATGATAAGTTACGACTTTATCTCAGCGAAAATAATTATTATATGCATATTATGGCAGAAGATAGCACAATGTGTCAGATAGTAGTTACTCACCAGCGCGCGGATGGTCGCCATGGTGTGCGGCGCGGGCGCCCGCGAGCCTCCTATATACTGCGGCCCGCGTCATCTCTAATCATGAATCAGTTCGATCCAGAGAAGACGATTTCGGTCGGCCGATCGTCTATAACTCGGAACGTCATAAACGTGTTTAGATAATCGACAATGCAAACAAAACAATATGGTGATTTATGCTTATGGCTGTTCTATGTAAATGTTACCGATGGTCATCAATATAACGAGCCGGACCTCAGTGATACTGGATCGCCGCACCTTCTGCTCACGAGTCTATATACCTACATTGCACTCGCGGAACTTCCTATGAAATAATCCAAAATCACGTCAATTCTACTGAATTATACAGTAACAATTCAATATCTTAAGCTCGTCAGAAAATACAGTTATATATCACTAGGTTAGGATAGGTTTGGGTTAGGTTAGGTTTGGGTTAGGTTAGGTTTGGGTTAGGTTAGGTTTGAGTTAGGTTAGGTTTGGGTTAGGTTAGGTTTGGGTTAGGTTAGGTTTGGGTTAGGTTAGGTTTGGGTTAGGTTAGGTTTGGGTTAGGTTAGGTTTGGGTTAGGTTAGGTTTGGGTTAGGTTAGGTTTGGGTTAGGTTAGGTTTGGGTTAGGTTAGGTTTGGGTTAGGTTTGGGTTAGGTTAGGTTTGGGTTAGGTTAGGTTTGGGTTAGGTTAGGTTTGGGTTAGGTTAGGTTTGGGTTAGGTTAGGTTTGGGTTAGGTTAGGTTTGGGTTAGGTTAGGTTTGGGTTAGGTTAGGTTTGGGTTAGGTTAGGTTTGGGTTAGGTTAGGTTTGGGTTAGGTTAGGTTAGGTTAGGTTAGGTTTTTTTTTTTTTTTTTTTTTTCTTGTCCTCTGATAAATAATTTGTCAGAGACTATTGTCGTTTCTATTATAGTATTAAAGTACTTCTACATTATATTTTTGCGGTTCAGCGTGAGTGCTGGGTATTATACATTAGTTTTCTTATCTACTTATATAATACAGTGCATGATCTATTCAGTTTACAATATTAGGTGTTTTTTTAATTGTCCATTAGTTATAAGCTTACTTGATATCTTCGTTTTATGTTTTCTTTTCTATACTCTTATTCGACTCTTATACATCTTAAATTTTTTTTTTTTTTTTTTCTTGTAGAATGTAAAGATATATGCAGTTCAGAGTAATCTACTATTAGGAAGTCGATAACATTTACAATTTAATATTTACATCTTACTTGGCTAAACTTAATTTAAACTTATTTTCTATACAATATTATTATATGCTAACAATATATATATATATTAATATATACGTAACATAAATTTATATACTACCTATTTGTTTCTGTTTATAACTTTTGTGGCTATTTTTATACAATAATCGATAAATTCAGTTCTTTTGCCCTTGTCTTTAAAAATTTTAAACATATTGCTTTCAGTGACCTTTAGTTCCAGAATACTTTCCACATTCAATCGTTCCAGGCAAAAAACTGGGCACTCAAACAACAAATGAGTCACGGTCTCATCGACCCCTGGTTCGCAGATGCATGATGGGTTCTCCTTACACTTGAATCGAGTCAAGTATTCGGAGAACCCACCGTGTCCCGTAAGTACTTGGGTAACTACGCCGGTCGGCTCGAGCTCTCTAACAATTTTAAAAGCTATGTAAACATCTGGCAAAAATATTTTTGTCACAGATGCGGTTTGACCCGACCTGTATCTCCGGTTCCATTCGACAAGCGACCCCATTCGGATTTGTCGCTTGACGAATGAGACCGGACACAGGTCGTAGTCTGGTTTGCGCTTGGTGTTTTGTGCGGCTTCCTTCGCCAATTCGTCAGCTCTTTCATTTCCAGCCAGACCGGCGTGGGCCTTTATCCAGAATAGGGAAATCCTCCTATTCTGTAGACCTGCTGCTCGGATGTTTGAGCGAGTTTCCACTGCCAAGGGGTGGGACGATGCATTGTTGATTACCGACTGCAGGGCTGACCGTGAGTCGCTGTATATGCCGCAACTTTTCCAATCGTTATTCAGTATTAACCTCGTGGCTTCGCATATGGCCAGGAGTTCCGCCTGGTAGACCGTGCAGTAGGATGGCAGCTTCAACTTGCGGAATTTCGTCTCGGCGACATTATCCCATACGGATAATGCCGCTCCGACTCCGCCCCCGATCTTGCTGCCATCCGTGTAAATGCGAGCCTCTTGATCATTTTTCCCGTCAACTTGTTCTGGGTCCACCAGACACATGAACTCCAAGCTCAGATGTTCCGCCGGATGAGGAGTGTCGGCATATGCAACGACTCTTTCCACCTCCCTGCCCGCCAGTGCCGGCCGCGGTACCCCCCTCCTGGCCTCATACAGGGCTGCAGCCTCCTGTATTCTGAGGTCGAGGGGTAGTATCCCGGCCAGCACTAGCGCCGAATTGAGAGAGACGGTTCGGTACGCCCTGGTCAACTTTTGCACGAATCCCCTTTGGACAGCGGCGAGCTGCCTTTGCACTCCCAGCTTTTCAGCGGCGCCTGCCCAGGCAGCGGCTGCGTACAGTACAACTGGTTCCACCGTTGCCGTATATATTTGGCGTATAATCTCCGGGTGGAGACCCCAGCTTATCCTGGCAGCTCTGGACAGCTGTTTGTAGACGTTCAACGCTCTCCTGCACACATCTGCAACATGAGCGTTGAACGTCAACTTACTGTCAATGGTGAGCCCCAGGATTTTGATTTCTTGGGACAGGTCAATGCCGACCCCGCCCATGCTCAGGAGCGGCGTGTCATACTTTAACTTATTGGTAAGAACCATGGCCTTGGTCTTGTGTGGCCCGAAGTTGAGTTTGTTTCTGACACCCCACTCCCGAACATACGCGAGAGCTGCATTGGCCCGTTCCTGTACTGTACGCGCCGTGTCGCCGTGAAAAACTAGGACCACGTCATCCGCAAAGGCTTGGCAGTAGTCTCCCCGCTGTCCAAGACCCCGTAGCAGTGGATCCAATAAAATGTTCCACAAAATTGGACCGCCGATGGATCCTTGAACACACCCTTTGGTCGTGTTACGGGTGTGTTCTACACCGCCGTATCGTAAATTTATTTGCCGATCCTGTAGGTAACTGTCCATCAACCGCCTGATGTTGATGGGGCATCTTTCCTCCGCCAGCCTCACCCTTATCGCGGGCCACCAGGCATTATCGAATGCTCCCTCTATGTCCAAGGATATCATCACGACCAGCTTTTTATTTTTAATTTTTTCTCGTGTGTATTGCATCAGGTCATAGAGGGAGTCCTCGGTACTGCGCTGGGGCATAAAACCGTATTGCCGGGGACTGATGTTGCGGAGTAGATGCCACTTCAGTCTACCTACCACCATTTTCTCCAGAATCTTTCCAAGCACCGGCAGTAGTCCTATGGGCCTGTATGACTTCGGGTTCCTATAGTCGTCCTTTCCAGGTTTCCTCAGGGCTACTACCGTTGCCTCCTTCCAGCTCT